>CM042691.1:113174810-115798779 GCA_023614405.1 Avena insularis
TGGAAAGTACCTTTGCTGCTACTCATGCCATACAAGTTACTATAGATGAAAATGTTAGACTGTTAGCCCAAGTACATGCTAAGTGGGAAAGAGAAGCTGAAATTGCTAGAAACAATAGTGTGCACTATCACCACCACCAATATGGATGCCACTAAACCCCAAGAAGTCCCTATTCCTCCTACCACAATGCCTAAACCCAACGAGTCTAATACTAGTGATGCTAAGTTTGTTTTTGATCTTGATGGTTGCAATATTATGAAGTGATTATGTTCCTACAAAAGCTTGCTAGAAGTCCAGATGCCAGTGATATGAATGTGGCTTTCACCAAACACATTACAGATGCTCTCATTAAAATTAAGAAAGAAAAGTTGAAATACAAATCCTCTATTCCTAGGAAAGTAGAAGATAGTTGGGAACCCATCATTAATATGCAAGTGAATGACTTTGATCTCAAATCTTCACGTGACCTTGGTTCTAGCGTGTCAATTATGCCTAGAAAGATTTATGAAATGCTTGATTTGCCACCTTTGGAAGATTGTTATTTGGATGTCCCACTTAATGATAATTCTAAAAAGAAACTCATGGGAAGTGTTAATGATGTTCTTATTATGGTTAACAATGCTTATGTACCTGTTGATTTGTATGTTTTGGGAAGACCTTTTCTTAAAACTGTCGGTTCCATCATTGATATGAAAGAAGGGACTATTAAATATCAATTTCCATTAAATAAAGGTATTGAACACTTCCCTATGAGGAGAGAAAAGTTGTTTTTTGCTCCTCCTTTGAAAACAAGGTTTGATGTTAATGCTTATTCATTGTTGCTTCTTGTGCCTAACTTAAAGGCGTTAAAAAAAGTACTTATTTGGAGACAACCTAGAAGTTTTCTTGAGTCTTGGAAGTTATTACCTCTATAATAAACTCTACTTATCCTTTTTATTTTCTTTTTGTGCCAAGAATAACCTCTAATGAGAGGGAAGAAAGTTTTGGGGAGTTGTTGTCCCGAAACATATTTTTGTGCTCCACCGTAAAAATTCGTGTAAAATCTCTGTAACTCGGATTGAGCTGTAATATTCTGAATAAATTCCCAGGTTGCTATGTAACTTTTTTTAGCTCAACACTTTTTGATTTGAGGTTTTCTACTCACTGGACTGTTTTGATAGATTTCTGCCATTATTTGCATTTGCTTCTTATTGATTTTTTTTGAGTTCTTTTTGGGAAATTTAGCTTTTTAAAGGCAGTTGCTACAATATCTTGTGTTTTTAATGAAATTTTTGTTGTTTTAAAACTAAACCCCAAGGGTCTATTATCTTTTGAATATACTAATGTTGCTAATGAAGATTGTGTGAAGTTTTGTATGAAGGAAAATTTGTAGGTGTAGAGTAAGAATGATGTAATGAGATGAAGAATGGACAAAAGCTCAAGATTGGGGATGCCACCCCATGTCACCCCTATGAAATATTCAAGAGGTACAAGCGTCAAAGCTTGGGGATGCCCAAGGCATCCCCTTCTACATTAATAAAAACTCAGCTCTTCCTAGACACTTCATTTTTATTATTTCATGCAATTTTGTGTTGTTCTTGGAGCGTCTTAGTTTTCATTTTTGGTTTTTGTTTGCTTAGTTCGCTTGAATAAAGTAGTTTGGACCCCTGTTCTCACTGTGTTGTTTCAAATAAGTTGATTGGTGTTGGAGAGGAGTAGAAAGTTCTTGCTTGAATAGTACAAGAGGAGCTTGCTTTGACTGTGACTTAGACTTTATCATGTCATGCTAGATGTTTTTTTGACCTTATGCTTAGTAATTATTTCTATAGCATGACTTGTTCCAAACAATTAGGATTTCTTAATGTGCCTTGAAGGAATCATGCGTTTTTTTAGCATACAAAAGCATAGCATTATGGTATTATCCTTTGATTATTTGTTTGGGTTGACTTGGCACATGCTCACACCATGTTGTGACTATGAACAAGTCACCATAGCCTCTATGATCATTTAGTCCTTGACTTGTAGTACCAGTTTATGCTTTGATTAGTAATGTTTTGTTGCTGTGCATGATTATGGACATTATTGCTCTCTTAGTTAGTCGCTCCTAGTCTTTTGCTAGCATCCACTTGTATGAGTAACCTCTACTCATGCATCCAACTCCCAAGAAACCAAGTTATTCCAAAGTGTCCACTATAAATTCCTATGCATGGTGTGTTACACCATTCCAAGTATATTCTTGTTTTCATCTATCTTCCAATTAAAAAGTATTTTGTTATGTGAAAACTTAGTGATTAAAGCTCTCAAAAACTTGATGGCACACTTTATTTTTCTTGCCCCTAATAAACTTGAACCATTGTGTCATCTATGTTGTATATGCTTGCACTTATATATTGGAATTAGAAGAACCATGCTATCATGGGGAACGCTTTCAACATTGCACTTGTACATTGTACAAATTTGATATCATGCTCTTTTGTTTATGGATGTCGTTGGTGTGAAATGAAAGGGGAGCTTGTAAGTCCATGGAGTTATGTATATGTGTTAGAGAAACACCTAGGACGCTAGACTAAGCCATGACTAATCATGGTGGAAACTTGCAGCATCACCATAGTGAGCTATCTATGAAGCATTATTCTTATAAAAAAGAAGAGATAGAAAAAGAGATTGAGAAAAATAAAAAAAGATGAGAAAAGAGGAAAGAGATAAAAAAGCACCATTTTCCCATGGTAAATAAGAAGATTGTTTAGTTGCTCATTGTCTGCTTTCCTTGTCATTTTGATTATGGGATATCTCCTGTATCGTGTGCAAGGGGTACCCCATTGGTTGTTCTCTATGATACACATGTACTTACTATGACAAGAACTTACCGGTAACTAAACTTGAGTAGCATGAGGAGCGGCCCGCGTATTCAAGGGACATGAGATTGCCAACTTATACTTTTTCAAGCATATACTCCATAGTTTGTTCACTTTAACCTTAATCACTTCAAGATGCTTATGATAGGGGCAATGAGAGCTGAAAGCTAACAAGTACCATAATTTTTGGAAGCTCTTTTTTAGACTTAAATCCCTGCTTCCCTTTATGAAGGGCCTTTCTTCAACCATTATATTGAGTCTTCACCTTCTATCCTTAGGCACCAATTAAGAGAGCATAGTTGCCATTCTTAGTTCTATGTGCATTATCCCAAAACTTATTGATTGATTCATATTGTTGATATTGCTTGTTCTTGAACTATTTGTATGTAGTCACCCTTATGAACTTTGAAGGTGTCATATGCATCTATTTGCTACTCCATGAGGGACAAGCTAAATGCCACTATGCTATGTTTTTTTATGTGAAACAAACAAATGTTTTTCAATGCATGTTATTCATGATCTTTGTTTGTAACCTTTCATGTTGCATGCATAGTTACTTTGTCTTATTGTTAGAACTCTATCTTTCATGCTCATGTTTAGAGTTCTTTGATCCCAACTTTCAATGCTTGCAAATGGTTTGATCTTGATTTTGATGGTGCATGTCACCTCAAAAATTATTCTTTTTATCACTTACCTACTCGAGGACGAGCAGGAGTTTAGCTTGGGGATGCTTGATACGTCGGAAACGTATCTATAATTTTTGATGTTCCATGCTTGTTTAGTATGTACTTTGCTTTGCTTTGTCTACACTTTGAGGTATTTTTATATGTTTTCTGGGACTAACCTATTAACAAGATGCCACAGTGCCAGTTGCCTATTTTCTTCTGTTTTTGGTTCCAGAAAAGGTAGAAAATCAACATTCTCGGAATTGGACGGGACAAAAGCCAAAATCAATATTTTACCGTGGGGAACACGGAGCCAGAATACGAGACGGAGGGGAGCCACACCCTGGTTGCGCGGCCAGGCCTGATGCGCTCCTGGGGGGTGCGGCTACCCTGGGTGCCCCCTGCCTCACCTCTTCGCCTATAAGAAGCCCCCGATACCAAAACCCCAAGGACCCGATCAATAATCCACGAAACAGTCTGTAGTCGCCACCACCATCGTCCCTAGGTCGGGGTGATCTAAATGTCTTCCAGGCACCCTGCCGGAGGGGAGATCATCCCGGAGGTCTTCTTCATCACCATGCCATTGTATGGTAAGATGCATGAGTAGTTCCACCTTGGACTACGGTTCCATGTATGTAACACCCTCGCCTGATAAGGCTGAGTTCATGTGTATAGTGCCAATCCCTGGATCGGTTCACTGGCACACATAATACAAAATGATACCAAATATAACTGTGCATTATAAATACAACGAATATGATCCAGAATTTACATTATTTATTCAAGTACACAGCGGAAAACGAATATAAGGTAGATCTCCATCCTTCAAATGTGCCACAGGCGAACAATTTTTGAGTGGAGTCTCGCGACCTATGAGCGATCACTCAGATACGATATAACCTGCAACATGAAACGTTGCAGCCACGAATGGTCAATACATTAAATGTATGGCAAGTAGGCTAAAGTGGTTAACAACAGATCTATCAACTGCATGTTTATTTGGCCAAGTGAAGTTCAGGCTCATTTGCATATAGCAACAGTTTTATCCGAACATTTGTAACAAAGTAGTTTTCCAATACGATAAATAGGACACTCTGGTTCACTCCCAGGTGCTCCTACCCAATTATATTCACCCAACAAGTTTTAAGTAATTAAGAAATAAGGATGAGTGAGAAATATGTCATAGCATCAATATTAGGTCGCTCAAATTGTCCATAACCGGGGACACGGCTAAGTACTTAGTTTAGACACCCTGCATGGGTTTGTACACTTTACCCATGTGACCTGGCCAACCCAGCTCGGACCACCACACTCATATTGTGTGATGATAGGGAGAAGTCCAAGACGAGACAATTTGGGAAGAGCTTCCCAAACCCATCCACGCTCCATACCAACTACACTATTCTACATCTCTGGCTACATAGGGTTCGGGTCGCCACAACCTACTAAGTCCAGCCAACCGCCCATTTTATTATTGGTACATGGTTGCACACGAAAGCTACCAAACAAAGAAACTAATCCTTTCTCAATGTCCTGGGCAGCATTACCCACCATAATCCACACTCGATGACCCAATCAATGCCATTCCGCCCAGGTGGTTCATTAAAATCATGTTGGTTTGACATTTAACAAAATAAATTCCTTTCAAAACATATAACTTTTCACGGTGTGATTCCCTTCCTCATCTAAATAGCATAGCTAAGCAATCTATCAATACGATGGCTCATAAACAAGGAATTCTAGGGAATAATATGGGACATAGCATAGCATATACACATCAATTCCTACATATGCAATTCTACGAAAACATCTATAATGCATAGGAAAACAGTAGGAAATTTATGACCAAGATAGCACCACTTGCCTTTGTTGTAGATGTAGTCGATTAGATAATCCTCACAATCCTCATAAATATAATGGTTGCACTCGTCATAACCACAATACTTGCAATCATAGTAGTTGCAATCACACACGTTGCACTCCTCGCAATCTATCGATCAAACAATTGCATACAACATAAACAATAGCACATAGAGATTAAACAAATACAACAAATGCATGCATGACAATTCAATAAGTCACAATGGTTGTTGTTTTAGTTCTCTGAACAATACTAAAGTATATGATGCATGAAAGATACCAATTAATGCAATGGAGTACTTGTTATTAATAATTACTTGCCAATATAGGGGTTTTAATAGTTCTGTTGTAACGCCTGTTCTAACTGTCGAATTAAATTTGTTTATTGGATTCACTGGATAGAGGACGTTAATACGAACCAGTAGGCGTTGGATTCAACCTAATCGGAGTTATAGATCTTTTTGTATGATTTAAATAGTGTTTAATGGGTTTTAAATGATTCATATAGTTTCTGTTGCCTACAAATCAAACTAAAATTATATCTGTAATCTCCACGAAATTGTGATTCCAGGGACATATTATTTGTAATTTTCTAAGCAGTATTCGAATTACTATGATTTTAATACTTTATATAAGCCATTAACATATTTATTTAATTGTTGCGAAACCTTACGGTATTTGCCTGAACCATTTTCATATTGATGATCTACATGGAACCAGCTTTCCATCGGTATATCATTTATATTTTTGTGATAAGCAATTAATATACTATGAATTTAATGATTTATAAAGCCATTAAAACTAATTAAATTGCTACGGGGTAAATTTTCCGCAAAAGCTGGATCCAACCAGATATTATTAATCTACATTATAGTAGCTTCAATTTGATATATTGTTCATATTTTTCGGAGTTACAGATAATTTCCTTATGAATTTATTAACCTAAAAGACCATTAAAACTAATTAAGTTACTGAAGTAAACGCATACTATAAAGGTTGAATCTAATGCCATATTAATATTCTACACATTTTTCCGAATCGAATGATATATTATTTGCTATTTTTGGATGTACGATTCTTTTTATATGATTTTTGCAAGTTTACATAATTTCCTGTAATTTAAATTCAATTTCAAATCTACTGGAAATATTCCCTGGGAATATTCTACGCTAACTGGGACGCGGGGCTGACCTGGCGTTGACACGTGGCAAGATCCGGTTGGCTCGTACCCCTTCGTGGAATTGATCTAATCCTGGCCGTTGGGATGAGATCTAGTGGTTAGGAGAGGAGATTGACCCGATTTTGACTCATAATAGACAAGAAATAGATCTGTGTGAGAGAGACAAATCCATAGGTCAAATTGAAAAACTTAGAACATGAAAGTTGTGAGGAATCATTAGTCCTACCTTCTCAACAAGGAATTTGGATTTGAAGAAACGAGCGCGAGTACATCTTGGATTTACACCGTCATATCTGAAATATTGCGGTGCGAAATTCTCTGGCTGTGGTGGATGAAAAGAGGTGAGGTTTGTCGGGACTGAAATATTTTGACGAGATCTACAACTTTTGTTTTTTGGCCGAAGGCAAACGACGAAGTCTAGATGGGTTAATAAGCGAAATAAGATTTGGGCATGTGTAGATTCGAGATTTCGAGAAGGGAAACTCATACAGTTGTGGCTCCACGGGTTTATATGTAGGTTTAGGACGGTGGAGAGATAGTTTTTGGAGTAGGGAACAAGCAGAAACAAACGGAAGTCGATTCGGAGTTGTAGATTAAAAGTTATAAGAGTTTGATTAGAGATAGGTTTGACAACAACTGATTTGCACGGAAATTAAAGCATACATGGGATCGATCCCTTCTTCCTGTACGTGGCTGGCTGGTTCGGTCTGTTAGATCGGCCGGCCCACTTAGATTTTTTTTCATTTATTTCATTTTCTATTTTCTTGTTTTTCTCATATCTTTTGCATACGAACTCCAAATGATATTATTCTTGTTTCTAAATTTTTCTAAAATAGAATAGATCATTGTAGGATCATATTTATATTTTTTACTAGTTTGCAAGTAGTGGATTTATAAATCCTTGTATATTTCATTTTATTTGTATCTTTATTTGTTTGTATTTATTTCATAACTTTTTTATAATAGCTCCAAATGAGCTCAACTTTGTTCCTAAAATTTTGTAATATTAATTGGATATTTTTAGGCTATAATTTAGCAATAACCGCTGCCTTAGCAATAGTGGGTTTTTATAAAACCAATTTAATTCCCTTTAGGAACAAAGTGGCACATACTATTTGGGTTTTAGTCCTTTATTTTTTTTAGGAATTTTTCTTGATGCAAATATGCAATGCTGATGAATATTATGCAAATGCAAAAAAAATCTAGTCCCAATTTCTAAAATCTTGGGATGTGACAGACTAACCCCCTTAAGATGAATCTCGTCCCGAGATTCGGAATGGCTAGCAAGGTATGGGTGTTGATGTCGAGGCTAACCCCCTTAAGAAAATTAAACTTGCATATCCAAGGATAGTTGATAAGCTATATCTTGTTCTTCCTCCCTCTAGGATTGTGAGTGTAGTATCAAGTTGTGCACCAACAATTCGAGCTTCTTATTTAACCATCCAGTCTATGTCTACTATTACTACTATGTCATGTGAATCCAATATAATCTAGCTATTGGGAAATTTTTATGTGCTCCAATCTCTATGGTTTAAGCTCAACGCCGGCTCTTTTCTATGGTTGAAAGGCACTCGAGATTCACAAAGCCAACAGTACAAGATCGAATAACAAGAGTAGTAGGAATTGTGATCAATCCATCCTGCACCCAAATCATTACCCTGTATGAGGATATGTGAATCACGTTTTTCTATCACTCGGGCATCCTCACTTGCCTTGAAGAATGTTTCCATGGGCACGAACTAATGCTCTATGTAGACTCTCATGTATTCAATCAACAAAGCTACTACTAAAACTAAACTATCGATACTTCACCTTTCAGGTTGCGTAATCTACTACATAACATCATTTCAACACTTCATACTCCCACATCTCTTTTTTTCCATTAGATAAAGCATTCTCCTTCCTAAATGCATTGTGTTGTCAAACCTTCCACTTAACACATCATTATATCTCCAAGGGTTCAAGATAGGGAAGAATAGATTCTATAGGAAAGAAACGACTAAGAAAATATTCCTACCCATAGCTATATGAAGCAATCAATGTCACAAACAAGGAAACAATCATAGGCGATCAACACACAATTAAACACTTGTATAATAACATTACAGGGGTCTAAATATAGAAGTATATAACCACAAAATAGTTTGAAAGAATTGGAAACAATACTAGAGTAAAACATAGCAACATATAAGCAATAAACAAAATCTGTTAAAATGGTACAGCAGACTTCACGGATTTTTCTGACCGACTTAAACACGTCAGGAATTTTAGCCAATTTTTGTTCATATACTAAAGGTAATTACATTCCAGTTCCTAATTTTTTAGATTTTTTTGAGTTACCAATAAAATAAGAAAAATCAAGCGGTACAGCAGGTCAGGCAGAAAACTACAGCAGTAATTCCACGAATTTTAATCAATTCACACCATTAAAATAATTTTAAAACCACACGAAAACTCCAGAATTTTTAGAGTTTCAAAACAATAGATCCTAAACAAGGCATCACATGATATGGTTCAGTACAAACAAGCAAGCAACCTATATTGTCATACCACATAAGTTGGTAAGAACAATATGCTAACACGATAGTGATGATCTCCTAAAGAGATAGAACATGGTGGTATAGACCTAACCAAACTTGATGAGATGTTTATTTATGTCATGTTATTTGTTCTTTACTTATAGGCCAACTCTCATATAGTGATTTGCTTTATAGAAAACTACTAATAACATTTTCCAATTCTTGTAGTTTTTATGGTAGAACACTTCTTCTACTATTCAAACGAATGGATATCTACAAGTTTGAACAAGGAGAGGTCTTGGAAAATGATAGACAAGGAATATAAGAACTCTAATAAGTATAAAATATGATAGTTCTCCTAATAGAGGTCTTCTATTGCTAATCCATTTCTAAGGTCACGATCCTACAGTCAACACACAGCTCTGATACCATCTTGTAACACCCTCGCCTGATAAGGCTGAGTTCATATGTATAGTGCCAATCCCTGGATCGGTTCACTGGCACACACAGTACAAAATAATACCAAATATAACTGTGCATTATAAATACAACCAATATGATCCAGAATTTACATTATTTATTCAAGTACACAGCGGAAAACGAATACAAGGTAGATCTCCATCCTTCAAATATGCCACAGGAGAGCAATTGTTGAGTGGAGTCTCGCGACCTATGAATGATCACTCAGATACGATATAACCTGCCACATGAAACGTTGTAGCCACGAATGGTCAATACATTAAATGTATGGCAAGTAGGCTAAAGTGGTTAACAACAGATCTATCAAATGCATGCTTATTTGGCTAAGTGAAGTTCAGGCTCATTTGCATAAAGAAACAGTTTTATCCTAACATTTGTAAAAAAGTAGTTTTCCAATACGATAAATAGGACACTCTGGTTCACTCCCAGGTGCTCCTACCCAATTATGTTCACCCAACAAGTTTTAAGTAATTAAGAAATAAATATTTCATACCATCAATATCGGGTCGCTCAAATTGTCCATAACCGGGGACACGGCTAAGTACTTAGTTTAGACACCCTTCAGGGGTTTGTACACTTTACCCATGTGACCTGGCCAACCCAGCTTGGACCACCACACTCATATTGTGTGATGATAGGGAGAAGTCCAAGACGAGACAATTCGGGAAGAGCTTCACAAACCCATCCACACAACATACCAACCTACACTATTCTACATCTCTGGCTACGTAGGGTTTGGGTCGCCACAACCTACTAAGTCCAGCCAACTGCCCATTTTATTATTGGCACATGGTTGCACACGAAAGCTACCAAACAAAGAAACTAATCCTTTCTCAGTGTCCTGGGCGGCATTCCCCACCATAATCCACACTCGATGACCCAATCAATGACCATTCCGCCCAGGTGCTTCATTAAAATCATGTTGGTTTGATATTTAACAAAATAAATTCCTTTCAAAACATATAACTTTTCACGGTGTGATTCCCTTCCTCATCTAAATAGCATAGCTAAGCAATCTATCAATACGATGGCTCATAAACAAGGAATTCTAGGGAATAATATGGGACATAGCATAGCATATACACATCAATTCATACATACAAAATTCTACGAAAACATCTATAATGCATAGAAAAACAGTAGGACATTTATGACCAAGATAGCACCACTTGCCTTTGTTGTAGATGTAGTCGATTAGATAATCCTCACAATCCTCATAAATATAATGGTTGCACTCGTCATAACCACAATACTTGCAATCATAGTAGTTGCAACCACACACGTTGCACTCCTCGCAATCTATCGATCAAACAATTGCATACAACATAAACAATAGCACATAGAGATTAAACAAATACAACAAATGCATGCATGACAATTCAATAAGTCACAATGGTTGTTATTTTAGTTCTCTAAACAATACTGAAGTATATGATCCAAAGAGACCAATTAATGCAATGGAGTATTTGTTATTAATAATTACTTGCCAATATAGGGGTTTTAATAGTTCTGTTGTAACGCCTGTTCTAGCTGTCGAAATAAATTAGTTTCTTGAGTTCACTGGATAGAGGACGTTAATACGAACCAGTAGACGTTGGATTCAACCTAATCGGAGTTATAGATCTTTTTGTATGATTTAAATAGTGTTTAATGGGTTTTAAATGATTCATATAGTTTCTCTTGCCTACAAATCAAACTAAAATTATATCTGTAATCTCCACGGAATTGTGATTCCAGGGACATATTATTTGTAATTTTCTGAGCAGTATTCGAATTATTATGATTTTAATACTCTAAATAAGCCATTAATATATTTATTTAATTGATAAGAAACCTTAAAGTATTTGCCTGAACCATTTGCATATTGATGATCTACATGGAAACCGCTTTCCATCGGTATATCATTTATATTTTTGTGACAAGCAATTAATTTACTATGAATTTAATGATTTATAAAGCCATTAAAACTAATTAAATTGATACGGGGTAAATAGTCCGCAAAAGCTGGATCCAACCAGATATTATTAATCTACATTATAGTAGCTTCAATTTGACATATTGTTCATATTTTTCGGAGTTACAGATAATTTCCTATGAATTTATTAACCTAAAAGACCATTAAAACTAATTAAGTTACTACCGTAAACGCATACTATAAAGGTTGAATCTAATGCCATATTAATATTCTACACATTTTTCTGAACCCATTGATATATTATTTGCTATTTTTGGATGTACGAATCTTTTAATATGATTTTTGCAAGTTTACACAATTTCCTGTAATTTAAATTCAATTTCAAATCTACAGGGAATATTCCCTGGAAATATTCTAGGCTGACTGGGATGCGGGGCTGACCTGGCATTGACACGTGGCAAGATCCGGTTGTCTCGTACCCCTTCGTGGAATCGATCTAATCCTGGCCGTTGGAATGAGATCTAGTGGTTAGGAGAGGAGATTGACCCGATTTTCGCTCAGAATAGACAAGAAATAGATCTGTGTTAGAGAGATAAATCCATAGGTCAAATTGAAAAACTTAGAACATAAAAGTTGTGAGGAATCATTAGTCCTACCTTCTCTCCAAAGGAATTTGGATTTGAAGAAACGAGTGCAAGTACATCTTGGATTTAAACCGTCATATCTGAAATATTGCGGTGCGAAATTCTCCGGCTGTGGTGGATGAAAAGTGGTGAGGTTTGTCGGGGTTGAAAATTTTCGACGAGATCTACAACTTTCTTTTTTTGCCAAAGGCAAACGACAAAGTCTAGATGTGTTAATAAGCGAAATAAGATTTGGGCATGTGTAGATTCGGGATTTCGATAAGGAAAACTCATACAGTTGTGGCTCCACGGGTTTATATGTAGGTTTAGGACGGTGGAGAGATACGTTTTGGAGTAGGAAACAAGCAGAAACAAACGGATGTCGATTCGGAGTTGTAGATTAAAAGTTATAAGAGTTTGAATAGAGATAGGTTTGACAAAAACTGATTTGCACGGAAATTAAAGCATACATGGGATCGATCCCTTCTTCCTGTATGTGGCTGGCTGTTCGGTCTGTTAGATGGGCCGGCCCACTTAGATTTTTTTTATTTTTTTCATTTTCTATTTACTTGTTTTCCTCATATCATTTGCATACGAACTCCAAATGACATGATTCTTGTTTCTAAATTTTTCTAAAATCGAATAGATCATTCTAGGATCATATTTATAATTTTTTACTAGTTTGAAAGTAGTGGATTTATAAATCCTTGTATATTTCATTTTATTTATATCTTTCTTTGTTTGTATTTATTTCATAACTTTTTCATAATAGCTCCAAATGAGCTCAATTTTGTTCCTAAAATTTTGTAATATTAATTGGTTCTTTTTAGGCTATAATTTAGCAATAATATCTACCTTAGCAATAGTGGGTTTTTATAAAACCAATTTAATTCCCTTTAGGAACAAAGTGGCACATACTATTTGGGTTTTAGTCCTTTATTTTTTTAGGAATTTTTCTTGATTCAAATATGAATGCAATGCAATGCTGATGAATATCATGCAAATGCAAAAAAAAATCTAGTCCCAATTTCTAAAATATTGGGATGTGACAATGTAGTAGCTAGTTGGTTGTCTCTCCCCCTTTGTGCTACCATGTTTAGATCTTGTGAGCTCCGTTCATGATCAAGATCATCTATTTGTAATCGTGCATGTTGTGTTTGCGGGGATCCGATGGATATTGATATTACTATCTCAGAATGATTAATGGTTTTGTCTTATTGATTCTATCATGTCTATGTTGTTTGTGATCTTGCATGCTCTCTGTTTCTAGTAGCTATCTTGGCCAAGTAGATGCTAGTGACTCCAAGAGGGAGTATTTATGCTCGATATTGGGTTCCTGCCTCTATTTAATCCGGGGAAGTGATAGAAATCTCTAAGGTTGTAGATGTGCTGTTGATACTAGGGAGAAAACAAAGGACTCTTCTTCATGGAACAAGTGGATTGTTTACCTTACACACTTTGCTTAAAGCAGTTATATGTTGCTTGCAACTTAATACTGGAGGGGGTTCGGATGATAACCTGAAGCTGGATTACTAGTCATAGATGTATTTGGATGGTGGTCTATGTATATTGTTGTATTGCCCAATAGAATCTCATAGGATCATGAATGTCTAGTATTGCATTGTTATGCCTTGCTCTGTCCTGTCAATTGCCCCGCTGTAATTTGTTTACCTAGCATGCCATGTTTGTTTATCATAAGGGAGCACCTCTGGTGAACTATGGAACCCGGTCCAATCTTTACCATTGATACATCTTCCACTATTCTGTTTAATTTCTGCAAACCACTATTACCTTCCACACCATACATTTAATCATTTGTTTTTAGCAAACCGGTGAGATTGACAACCTCACTATAGGTTGGGGCAAAGTCTTGAGTTTGTGTTGTGCAGGTTTCCAAGTTGGTAGCAACACCTTTGAGTCGTTTACTTCCTCCTTCTGGTTCGATAACCTTGGTTTCTTACTGAGGGAAAACTTGCTGTTGTGCTCATCATACCTTCCTCTTAGGGTCTTCCAACGAAGCTCAAAGTGATCCGAGCCACCATCAAGGTTTTCTGGTGCCATTTCAGGGGAGGCTAAGGACGGCTTCACAATGGGAGTCCTTCACAACCTTTCTCTTTACTTTGTTTTTGTTTTTCTTAGTTTATTTTGCTTGGTTTTGTTTGCCTATTTTTATCAAAAACTGCAAAAAAAAATTAGTTTCTTTTTGTTTGCTTTCTCTTATAAAAAACACAAAAAATTAGTTCCTACTCTAGTTGTTGCTGCTTTTGTCTTTCTCCACTTTTGCCAAAAGGATCTCTGCTGAGAACAAAATTTGTGTGACTTCACTAGCACAAACAACAATGATTTCCTAAGTACACCTATTGCTCCACCTGCTCCTGATGGTACCTTTTATAAAATTAAGCCTCCTTTGTTGAATCTTGTGATGAAAGAGCAATTTTCTGGTGCTAGTTCTAATAAAGCTGCTGCCCACCTCAATAACTTTGTTGAACTTTGTGAGATGCAACAATATAAGGATGTAGATGGAGATATTATTAAGCTCAAGTTGGTTCCTTTCTCCTTGATAGTAAAAGCTAAAGAATGGTTGCTATCCTTGCCTAGAAATAGTATTGATTCTTGGATTAAGTGCAAAGATGCTTTTATTGGAAAATACTATCCTCCTGCTAAGATTATATCTATGAGAAGTAAAGTAATGAAATTAAAACAACTTGATAATGAAAATTTTGCTCAGGCTTGGGAAAAAATGAAATCTTTGGTTAAGAATTCCCACTCATGGACTTACTGCTTGGATGATTATCTAGACTTTTTATGCAGGTTTAAACTTATCCTTCAGAAACCTATTGGATTCAGCTGCTGAAGGTACCTTTATGACCATTACCTTGGGTGCTACAACAAAGCTCCTTGATAATATGATGGTCAACTATTCTGATTGGCAGACTGGGAGAGCTCCACATGGTAAGAAGGTAAACTGTGTTAAACAAACCTCCTCTTTGAGTCATAAAATTTATGTTATCATGGCTACCTCTTTAGTTGCTCATGAAGAGCAAGTCGATGTGAAGTTCATTAGAAACAAAAATTTCAACAATAATGCCTATAGGAATAATTTTGGTAGTAACAACAATTATAGTCCTTATCCTCCTAATAATGGCAATACCTATGGAAAATCCTAAACAATACTAGAAGTGCTCCCTCTGAACTTGAAGTCATGCTCAAAGACTTTATTAGTAAACAAACCACTTTCAACAAAACTGTGGAGGAAAAGCTTATGAATGTTGAGAAAAATATTTCCTCCTTGTCTGAAGCACAGTCCTCTTTGATTATTAAAATGGATGCTAAACCTGAAACCTTGGAAAGTACCTTTGCTGCTACTCATGCCATACAAGTTACTATTGATGAAAATGTTAGACTGTTAGCCCAACTACATGCTAAATGGGAAAGAGAAGCTGAAATTGCTAGAAACGATAGTGTGTGCACTATCACCACCACCCATATGGATGCCACTAAACCACAAGAAGTCCATATTCCTCCTACCACAATGCCTAAACCCAATGACTCTACTACTAGTGATGCTAAGTTTGATTTTGATCTTGATGGTTGCAATATTTCTTAAGTGATTATGTTCCTACAAAATCTTGCTAGAAGTCCTGATGCCAGTGAAATGAATGTGGCTTTCACCAAACACATTACAGATGCTCTTATTAAAATTAAGGAAGAAAAGTTGAAACACAAAGCCTCTATTCGTGGGAAAGTAGAAGATAGTTGGGAATCCATCACTAATATGCAAGTGAATTACTTTGATCTCAAAGCTTCATGTGACCTTGGTTCTAGTATCTCTATTATGCCTAGAAAGATTTATGAAATGCTTGATTTGCCACCTTTGGAAGATTGTTATTTGGATGTCCCACTTAACGATAATGCTAAAAAGAAACTCATGGGAAGTGTTAATGATGTTCTTATTATGGTTAACAATGCTTATGTCCCTATTGATTTCTATGTTTTGGATGTTGAATACAATTCTTCTTGTCCTATTACTTTGGAAAGACCTTTTCCTAAAACTAATGGTGCCATCATTAATATGAAAGAAGGAACCATTAAATATCAATTTCCATTAAATAAAGGTATCAAACACTTACCTATGAGGGGAGAAAAGTTGCTTTTTGTTCCTCCTTTGAAAGCAAGGTTTGATGTTAATGCTTCTTCATTTGAAAATACTTCATTCTTGCTTCTTGTGCCTAACTTAAAGGCATTAAAGAAAAGTACTTATTGGGAGATAACCTAGAAGTTTTATTGAGTCTTGGAAGTTATTACCTCTGTAATAACTGCTACTTATCCTTTTTATTTGCTTTTTGTGCGAAGAATAACCTCTAATGAGAAGGAAGTAAGATTTGGGGAGTTCTGTCCCGAAACATATTTTTGTGCTCCACCGTAACAATTCATGTAAAATCTCTATAAGTCGGATTTGAGCTGTAATTTTCTGAATAAATCCCCCAGGTTGTTAGATAACTTTCGTTAGCTCAACACTTTTTGATTTGAGCAACGTAAGGACTTTGAAAAAATCGGTTTCTACCTACTGGTCTGTTTTGACAGATTTCTGCCATTATATGCATTTGCTTCTTATGAATTTATTTTTGGGAAATTTATCTTTTTAAAGGAAGTTGCTACAGTAGATTGTGTTTTTAGTGAAAGTTTTGATGTTCTAAAACTAAACCCCAAGGGTATATTATCTTTTGAATACACTAATGTTGCTAAGGAAGATTGTGTGAAGTTTTGTATGAAGGAAAATTTGCAGATGGAGAGTAAGAATGATGTAATGAGATGAAGAATGGATAAAATTTCAAGATTGTGGGTGCCACCCCGTGTCACACCAAGAAATATTCAAGAGGTACAAGCGTCAAAGCTTGGGGATGCCCAAGGCATCCCCTTCTTCATCAATAAAAACTCGAGTCTTTCTAGACACTTCATTTTTATTATTTCATGCACTGTTGTGTTGTTCTTGGAGCGTATTAGTTTTCGTTTTTGGTTTTTGTTTCCTTAGTTTGCTTGAACAAATTAGTTTGGACCCCATTCTCACTGTGTTGTTTCAAATAAGTTGATTGGTGGTGGAGAGGAGTAGAAAGTTCTTGCTTGAATAGTACAAGAGGAGCTTGCTTTGACTGTGACTTAGACTTTATCATGCCATGCTAGATGTTTTCTTTGACCTTATGCTTAGTGATTATTGATGTAGCATAACTTATTCCAAACAATTAGGATTTCTTAATGTGCCTTGAAGGAATCATGCGTTGTTTTAGCATACAAAAGCATAGCATTGTGGTATTCTCCTTTGATGCTTTGTTTCGGTTGACTTGGCACATGCTCACACGATGTTATGGCTATGAACAAGTCACCATAGCCTCTATGATCATTTAGTTCTTGACTTGTAGTTATAGTTTATGCTTTGATTAGTAATGTTTTGTCGCTCTGCATGATTATGGCCATTATTTTTCTCTTAGTTGGTCGCTCCCAGTCTTTTGCTAGCCTCCACTTGTATGAGTAAGCTCTACTCATGCATCCAACTCCCAAGAAACCAAGTTATTCCAAAGTGTCCACTATGAATTCCTATGCATGGTGTGTTACACCATTCCAAGTATATTCTTGTTTTCATCTATCTTCCAATTAAAAACGATTTTGTTATGTGAAAACATAGTGATTAAAGATCTCACAAACTTGATGGCAAACTTTATTTTTCTGGCCCCTAATAAACTTGAACCATTGTGTCATCTATGTTGTATATGCTTGCATTTATACATTGGAATTAGCAGAACCATGCTATCATGGGGCACGCTTTCAACATGTCACTTGTATATTGTACATAGTTGATATCATGCTCTTTTGTTTATGGATGTCATTGGTGTGAAATGAAAGGGGAGCTTGTAAGTCCATGGAGTTATGTATTTGTGTTAGAGAAACGCCTGGGCCGCTAGCCTAAGCCATGCCTAATCATGGTGGAAACTTCCAGCATCACCATAGTGAGCAATCTAAGAAGCGTTCTTCTTATAAAAAAAGAAGAGATAGAAAAAGAGATTGAGAAAAAGAAAAAAAGATGAGAAAAGAGGAAAGAGAGAATACAGCACAATTTTCCCATGGTAAATAAGAATATTGCTGAGATGCTCATTGTCTGCTTGCCTTGTCATTTTGATTATGGGATATCTCCTGTATCATGTGCAAGGGGTACCCCGTTGGCGTTTCTCTATGATACACATGTACTTACTATGATAAGAACTTACCTGTAACTAAACTTGATTAGCATGAGGAGCGGCTCTCGTATTCAAGGGACATGAGATTGCCAACTTATACTTTGTCAAGCATATACTCCATAGTTTGTTCACTTTAACCTTAATCACTTCAAGATGCTTATGATAGGGGCAATGAGAGCTGAAAACTAACAAGTACCATAATTTTTGGAAACTCTTTTTGAGACTTGAAATCCCGACTTCCCTTTATGAAGGGCCTTTCTTCCACCAATATATTGAGTCCTCACCTTCTATCCTTAGGCACCAATTAATAGAGCATAGTTGCCATTCTTAGTTCTATGTGCATTATCGCAAAACTTATTGATTGATTCATATTGTTGATATTTCTTGTTCTTGAACTATTTGTATCTAGTCACCCTTATGAACTTTGAAGGTGTCCTATGCATCTATTTGCTACTGCATGAGGGACAAGCTAAATGCCACTATGCTATGTTTTCTTTATGTGAAACAAACGTTTTTCAATGCATGTTTAGAGTTCTTTGATCCCAGCTTTCAATGCTTGAAAATGGTTTGATCTTGATTTTAATGGTGCATGTCACCTCAAATATTATTCTTTTTATCACTCACCAACTCGAGGACGAGCAGGAATTATTCTTTTTATTACTTACCAAATGTTTTTGATGTTCCATGCTTGTTTAGTATCTACTTTGCTTTGCTTTGTCTACACTTTGAGGTATTTTTATATGTTTTCTGGGACTAACCTATTAACAAGATGCCACAGTTCCAGTTTCCTATTTTCTTCTGTTTTTGGTTCCAGAAAAGGCAGAAAATCAATATTCTTAGAATTGGACGGGACAAAAGCCGAAGTCAAAATGGAGACAGAATACGAGAAGGAGGGGAGCCAACAGGGGGCCACACACCCTGGCTGCGCGGCCAGGCTTGGCACGCTCCTAGGGGGTGCGGCCACTCTGGGTGCCCCCTGCCTCGCCTCTTCTCCTATAAGAAGGCCTCGATACCAAAACCCTAATGACCCGATCAGTCTTCCACGAAACAGTCTGTAGCCGCCGCCACTATCGTCCCTAGATTGGGGCGAGGGGATCTAAATATCTTCCAGGCACCCTACCAGAGGGGAGATCATCCCGGAGGCCTTCTTCATCACCATGCCAGCCTCCGGTATGATGCGTGAGTAGTTCCACCTTGGACTACGGGTCCCTGTAGTAGCTAGATGGTTGTCTCTCCTCCTTTGTTCTACCATGGTTGTCTCTCCTCCTTTGTGGTACCATCTATTTGTAATCATGCATGTTGTGTTTGCGGGGATCCGATGGATATTGAGTTTACTATGTCAGATTGATTAATGGTTTTGTATTATTGATTCTATCATGTCTGTGTTGTTTGTGATCTTTCATGCTCTCCGTTTCTAGTAGCTATCTTGGCCAAGTAGATGCTCGTGAATCCAAGTGGAGTATTTATGCTATACAGTGGGTTCATGCCTCTATTTAATCTGGGGAAGTGACATAAATCTCTATGGTTGTAGATGTGCTATTGCTACTAGGGAGAAAACAACGGTCTCTTGTTCATGGAACAAGTGGGTTGTTTACCTTACACACTTTTCTTAAAGAAGTTATCCGTTCCTTGCAACTTAATACTGGAGGGGGTTCGGATGATAACCTGAAGGTGGATTACTAGTCATAGATGCAATTGGATGGCGGTTTATGTATCTTGTTTTATTGCCCAATCGAATCTCATAGGATCATGAATGACTAGTATTGCATTGTTATGCCTTGCTCTGTCCTGTCAATTGCCCCGCTGTAATTTTTTTACCCAGCATGCCATGTTTGTTTATCATAAGGAGAGCACCTCTAGTGAACTATGGACCCCTGTCCAATCTTTACCATTGATACATCTTCCACTATTACTGATTACTTTCTGCAAACCACTATTACCTTCCACACCATACAGTTAATCCTTTTTTTTCAGCAAACCGGTGAGATTGACAACCTCGCTATTTGTTGGGGCAAAGTCTTGAGTTTGTGTTGTGTAGGTTTCCAAGTTGCTAGCAACACCTTTGAGTCGTTTTCTTCCTCTTACTGGTTTGATAACCTTGGTTTCTTACTGAGGGAAAACTTGCTGATGTGCTCATCATACCTTCCTCTTGGGGTCTTCCAACGAATCTCAATAGTGATCTGAGCCACCATCAGTCGGTAATGAGATTAAACTAGATATGGGAATACCAATGATCGAATCTTGAACATGTAATATATCAAGAGACAAAGGGATTTTGTTACAACCTCAAATGTTATCATGATCACTAAGTCATCTGTAACATCCCAATTTCAGCAACCCTGATCTACTGCCAGGTAGGCAAAAATCAAAGGGAACATAAAATTTTTCTTCTTAAGTGTTGCAATGTTTTTACTTATTTGCTTGTTCTCATGCAACTTATTGTGTATTAGGTACTATACTTCTTATCTCAACCCTCTTTGCCCAGGGCTATTTTACAATGGAAATGTCTTGGCTCATATTTAATTTCCTCAATTGTTTTGGCATTTCAAAACCTGATCGAAGATGATTTTGACACAACAAAAGGTTTTGCTAGTTCTATTAACAAAACTATGGAGACATATATGCAGTCTCCTTATGTTTTCAAGACAGAACATTCAACTGCTCTTACCCCCAGGATTTCCAAAACCCTTTCCTAAAACCTTTACACTCCAATCTTGGTAGAAATACCAAGAGATCCTTATCTTACTTAAAAGCACAACCAATTCAAAACACCCATGATTACCCCAAGCTAGACTTGATGGTAACCTTAGTAGTAAATGATAAGTTTGAATGTATGAATTACCTTGATCTGCTGATTGCCTTGTTTGCTTAGGAACTAGAGTGAGCAAATCCAGTAGCTCATCCGTTAGGACCCAATCTATGTTTGTGATCATCAATCTCAAACCAAGCATCCAAATCTGGATCTATCCTAAACCACTAAAGTGACCATCTCATCTCCTAATCAGATTAATCAAGGGATAATCCCTTTTCGATAGTTTTCAACTCAGTGAAGACCCAATCTAAGGATGGATCTTATCTACCTAGTTCACGCTTCAACATCATCCCTTTGATCATAAGTTTGGAACATATCATCCTCTCAAAATCATCCACACATGCACTCTAGTCTAAAACCCTAAATCTGCCAAAATGGCTAAGTCTGGAATTCTTATCTAGATTCAATCGTTGGAGCTCTACCTTTTCCAACCTATGTGCATTCTTGAGAATGTACATTGAACCATCTTGTAGTACCTCATTAGTACTACCAAAGCCCACTCTTGCCCTTAGATTAACCCTTCTAGTTCCCACTCATCCATGATGGTTTTGTAGTCAAGATAATAATCTTTTCTGTAGATCTTATCCTCTTGCCTACTTTGGTAGAAGATCATATCTATATCCTACCTCCCCTTGACCAAATATTTGCATGGTTATGATCTACTAACCATGGTCTATGAATCCATACCTCACTTGTTTCCATTGGAGCTTTGTGCTTCCCAAACCCCCATGGTTTACGAGGCATCATGACAACTCTTTTATGGCAGCCTTATTTTCAACAAAGTTTGCCATCACCCCTAGACCACCTCAAATACAAACAAGCTCAACTCTTTATTCCATGATAATCTATATAACCTTGTATATCCATCCATCTACCCCTTTCATAAAGGTGATTTATGAGCTCACTAATCCAACCATGTTTTGGTGGCATGAAAATAACAAAACCCTATATTCCCAAAAATCTAGTTTCTTCCCATTTCACCAAAATCCTTCAAAACCCAAGTGGACAGTGATGTATAAATCAATTTTACATCATATACCTTGGTTATGCTAATTCCCCAAATAATTCCCATAATTATTTGGATCCTCAAACTATTTAAATTCATTATTTGGCAAAATTCTAAAAATCTCTCCTATAAAGGAAAGTTTGTTTTTCTCCAAATCACTTTGCCAACTCAAGGCAAATCTGATGCCTATATATCATATCACATCTTTACAACTCAAAAATAAATATTTTTGAGATCTTTTCTTATTTCTTTTTGCCCTTTTTCTTAAATGGCAGAAACAAGAAATAATTCCTTCAAAATAATTTTCCACCTCAATAAATTCCAATAAAATCCTCCAATGTGTAAGATGGTATTAAGAACCATATCACATCAAAAACCAACCTTGTCCAATGTAAAAATATCAAAGGAGCTTCTAGAAACAACTTCTGCACTTTTTGAATAAATGCTTTTAAAGGGGTTTATAATCTTTAGAAAAATCCGAAATAAATCATGAAGAGATGATTAGACCTCCCCTATCTACCAGTACCATTTCCCCACCTTCCTCAATACAAGTTTTCAAATTTCCTTCACAACTTTTGTTTGGATCAATTTTTTTGCCAATCAAGCTTTGGCTCAAATCAAAACCCATCCAACCCACACCAATCTTGTAAGGCCAACTTGTCCAACAACTACACTCCCTCCTGGTCGTGTGCACTGTAGCACTACAGTACCAATCCTCCCCTTGCTACCTTTTTCCATTTGAAGAAAGAGAGGGGGACATAAAAATCTTGTGGAATAAAGACAACAACAACAACACCACCCTCCTCTCCACTCACTGCTCGACCCTAGTACCCCACGCTCCCCCTCTCTACCTCACTCACTGGCCTATCCCGAGCCAGCACCCTCCCCAAGCTCCCCCATGAGTTAAGTCCACCATGAGCCTCTCCCTCTTGGTTTATTAGACCAGAGGCCACCCCAGGGCCTCTCTCCCCCTAATTTGCATCGTAGCACCCCCAATCCCCTCCCCAACAACCACAGCTCCTCCTACAACTCCAAAGCGCAAAGGAGGAGAGGAACTCTCCCCCTCGTCCATGGTCAAGATCAATCTCGCATGGCCTCCTACTTGCCCTCTTCCTCTCTGCATGTTACCCTATCATGCTCCCATACTCTCCCTGCATCTAACCCTGCTTTTCGTTCGGCTCAGGACAGCCTCTAGACACTTCCCCTACGAGGCTCGATGTTGGCGTTATCGGTGATACCACAGGAGCTTCCCTCCCTTGTGGAAATGGAGGTTGCTGCCCCTGTCCGAGCTCCCCTTGCGAACCTGCGTCTTCCCCGTCCCCTCCCCGGTGTCGGCGCACCCTCAGGTGAACCCCTGCAACCACCGCCGCCCCTCTAGGGTTTCCCCTTTTTTGTTCCATGCGATGGGAGGAGGGAGATGACTAAGCGCCATCGATTCTCTCCATACCCCTTCACCCCACTGGGTCACTGATGGATGGGCCCTGCGGTCAGGTTTGATACGACGGGCTCCAGCGTGTTGCTGCCCCAGGTGGGCCGTTTTCCCCCCTGCGTGGCTCATCTCCCTTTAGATCTAGCCCAGCTCTGCTCTTTCCCCTTTTTATTTTTCTTATATAACCCCTGATCTGATATTTGGTAGTTTGGTTTAAATATTTTCAAAAACAGAAAACATATCAAAGTGGCCAGATAATAATTTTACCTTGAACCCACATGTTTCCTTAAACATGAAGTGCCTAGGTTTGACCAAAATAGGAACCAGATCTATGTCAGTAAATCAACCATCTAGGTGTATCCTTTTTGCCAATATATTTCTACAGGGATTTCTACAACTCCAAATAGAGTGACTGCAAGGTATTGTTCACACATTGCATGTTCCACTGGCCCCATCTAAAATGGATTCCTAGTTTGCCCCTGGTAAAAATAACAAAATTAGTCCAATTCTACCTTTAGAAAATTCCCTAGGTAAAAACATAAATGGTATTGAATCAATTCGAACTCCCAGCACACCTGGATACTAGCACCTATCAAACCCCAGGATCCCAAAATTTATTGAGCTGTCTTTGAGTTTTGGTGAATTAATCCTTTCTGTGCATGGGTAATTCACCAATAAATTCATATTTGTAGTTCTGAAAACCCAAAAAGGGTGATTCCAATTCCTACAGAATGGTATTCAAAGTACCTAACTTGTTTATTTGGAATCACCTAAAAATATGTAACATCCCAAAAATATTAAACAAGATTATCAATTCCAATCACCCAAAATTAGGGTTAACAAAAACATCTGTTAATAAAATACATATGAATGCATGTGTGTATGTGATAAATGTATGAATGCATGAATGGACTTGTTTGATTGTTGTGAATGGAAAGGATTGGTTTAAAGATGAAAACAACATCATCTAAATCAATTCCAAGCAGAATCAAAACAACAGAAATTCAAAAACAAACAAAACAAGCAAATGGTCATTTTTGCCAATCTTGCTCACTAGACCACTTTGAGTGTTTCTAGTACAAGATTTTCAACAGAAACAAATCCATTTATTTTTACCCCTTGCTAGACCAAGTGAAAGTGAACCCAATCCCACCTTGCAAACCCACAGAAACATTTGGCAACCTTATTCAAATGACATTTCAAAATTGAATCTAGTTCATATGAGAAGATCACCATTTCTCAAAAACCAACCAAACCAGTGCACCTTGACAAATCAAAGGAACCATAGACTACCTAGTATGTGACCATTGCACCCACCAAGTTTCAACCCAAAATTAAAATTTAAATCTCTTGCCGCCATTTCATCAAACACCATCTGAGCACAAATCAAATTAAACAACAAACACTATTGTGAGCAGTGTGTGTGCCAACCTTGTCCCCTCTCTAGCTCTCACTACACTCCCAGTAGATCATTAAACTTGCCTAAGCTGCTCTAGCTCACTGTGAACTCGACCATGCCATCAATGGACACCATGGCCGAGCACACTTGCCACCCCACCATTGAAAGCAAGCTAGAAGCCTAGCCAGCCTCGCCAACCGTGTCTAGCAAGCACGCCACCATCCACCGCCACCCCCTGTCCAGCCCTCGAGCCCTGCTAGCTCCTGGACCACAGAGAATCGCACGCGCCCATTTCTCTACGACCATGTCGAGAGCGCGCGAGAGCGGCGTGCTCGACACGCTTGCACAACCGCGTCCCGCCTTCACCACTCGCGTACGTGATTACCATCATCCCAGGAACCTCCCCGACAACCCCGTTCGCCGCCGCACGACCCATAGCCGATGTGCGCCATTAAAACTGCCGTCGGTGCTGCCCAGAGCGTCGACGCATTCCGAATGAACCGCACCACCCCACGCCTCGCCATCAAGTCGTTGAGCTTCGCCAGGAGGCAGCGCACCGTCCCCTACCTTCGGCCATGCCTATATCTCGCTGTGAAGCCGACCCCGACGAGTTGAGCTTGCACCCTTCGGTTCCCTCGTCGCACTATAAATAGAGGCCTTCCCCGTTCGATTTTTCAAACCATTCCACTCCCCACCTCTCACTGATCGTGCCCACTTCTTCCCAGAGCAAGGCGAGCGCAGCATCGCCGGAGCTTTCTGCTACTAGAGGAGAAGGGCGCCGTTGATTGGAGCCACCCCAGGAGGAGCTACCAGTACCAGGAGGATTGCTGTTGTCGACTTCGTCGTTCGCCCCCATCGCCGACCATCGCCTGAGTCTCGGTGAGCCGCCGCAGACCCCCACTGGACACGCTAGGGTTCGTGCTCGTCGCGTTCTGTTTAGACGTTGACGATGACCCTCAGTCGTAGATCTTACATCTAATCATACGGTTGTACTAGCCCCTTACCCCTTCGCACCCCCTAGTCCCACTGATGGGTGGCGACAACCACTTAACCCGCCCGCGCACGCTGTGCGCAATGGGCCAGCCCAGTTAGCACTCCTGCCTGACCCAGTAGTTTAAATTTACATTTTTTATTTTAGTTTCAAACCTAGTTTTGTCTGTTGATTCAAAATGCAATACAGAGAGTTTCACTAAACCAAATTGCATCAAACTAATTTTGCTAGAAAGGTATTGAAATTCTTAATCCAAGCCCGTTGGATTTAAATCATTTGGAATTATAGATCACCTATAGTAAAAATAACAATTGAGTGACTTTTCTGCATTCAATTTTTTTTCAAAATTCAACCATAAATGCTTTTGACTTGATTCCAACTCTCAAAAATCACATTTGATAAGACCTTTTTGAATATATAAAAATATGTAGGGTTACTTGCAGTAATAATAGACAAGTAATAAAAGATTGTCCCATAGGCATTTCTAGTCACTTTCATTAATTAAAATAAAAAGGTTAAACCTTATTAAATTGTGACACCACTTTAAATCACATTACCAAGTACTAAAATATGTGGTGATGACATGTGTCAATAGTATCCCATGTTTTAGTTGGAGAATATTATATCTTAAGTAGTTTTTCAATGAGTAGAAATTACTTTTCTAAAATAAAATAAATGAATCTAGTGCCTTAATATTTGTGATGATTAGGATGATGCTAGATCATCTAGTGAAAACCTTGGTGTGATAAATAGAAGTTGTTAAGTATTGTTTGGTGATTATGTACCTCGTATTTATTTATATACGCTAGTACCAACCAAGGATACGAAGAGGAAGGAGATTACTACGAGGAAGAAGCCGAGGAGAACTTCAACCATTGCTCTACACAAGGCAAGCTAACAATTGCAACCGTGAAAGCTAGATAACCTATGCAATGCACTAGGCATGCTGTGATTAGGCAATCTTGAGTATCCTAAATCCTAGTTTTACTTACAAGCTTGATTATTTTTATTTCTCTATCAAAGCTATGTATTACTTTTACTTAGTGACCTGTAAGTTTTAGAAAGATATTAAGGGTAGCATAAAGAGCATAAAACTTGGCCTAAGTTAGGTAGATATTGATGTCATCCTGAGGATGAGAGTATATTTAGATAAGTCACACTTGATTATCATGCCTCATTAGTGTTTACCCCCAACTTTAGTGGCTAGTGCTAAGCATAAAACTTGATCACTTTAGATGGGAATACTTTGTGAAAATGGTTATGAAAACCTTAGAATGATGAGTCATTATAATGAAATGTTTTGACATGTGTTCTTGAACACCAGATGATTTGGATGATGAAAATGTTGAGTCATGAGCCTTAGCGCTTTATAGAACTGATGGTTGTCTAGATGCGATACCATTCCAATTTTACCGTACAACCAAAATACCCGAAATTGTGTAGGGCTTGACTGGAAGATTATATACCTTAGTATGGGGTCCCTTGCGGCTGAGGTTTGAGCTGAGGCTACCTCGTGAAGATTGACCACCTACGTAGTTCCCAAGATGACGGATGGTCATGGTTGCGAGGCCAAACTCATAGGAGAGGTGCCTATACTAGGGCGTGTAATTAAAAGGTTAGGATTGATTATCCGCAAACTGAGTATGGTGAATTCAGGATTGTTCCTGATGGATGTATCGAATATTGTGGTGAAAGTGTACCACCTCTGCAGAGTGTCAAACTATTAGAATAGATGCATCCGCGGTTATGGACAGTTGGAGTGGCCATACTGTTCCATCGTTAGATGTTTTCAAATTGACTTATGAAATGAACTATGACTTTGACTTGACCACAAAAGGGTTGCGATATGAAAACTCAAGTTCCCACTTAGGTGTTATAAAACCTTAAACTAGTTTTCTTTGCTTCTAAACTCAGTTAGAGATAAATCTGGCTTTTTGCAAAACAACCTAGAGCTTCGCATTCCTATTCAAATCACTTATTTGTTAGTGATAGGTTGCGAGTACTTAAAGAGTACTTATGGCTTTGTCCCGGGCTATTCCCATGGCCAGGCTATGAAGAGGACTATCAGGAGGATGGACCGCAGGAGGATTACGACAACTAGGATCATCTCCCATCGTCCGCATTGCCTGTGACCATGAAGATGGAGCCTCTCCCACGCTATCGTTATTATATTATTCTGCTGCTTTGATTGTAATAAGACTGGATCACGAGATCCTTTATTTGTTGTAAGACCTTATGTATGGTTTATAATGGATGATGTACTATGATATCATATCTGTTATGTATCACAAAAATGGTAATCTTGGGATTGCGATGTATGGCATAACAGGCATATGGGATTAAAAATCTGGGTGTTGACAAGTTGGTATTAGAGCCATCCTGACCATAGGAGACCCTAGTTTAGAATGGATGCATGAATCAAAAACTTAGTTTCAAAACAAAAGAAGTGAGTATTTATGAAAACCTTTTCTCATTATTATGACTTAGATTATTTCATAAAAATTCATGTTCCTCAAAAATTCTTGCAAACTTACATAAAATTTTACACACTTGAACACTCTACTAACTTACTGATCCTACATTCTTATATATGGACGTGAAGGATAGCAAGTTCTATCAGTTGGGGAATGGAGGAGACCTCATCATTGAGAGTGATTTGGACCAACTCTCGGAACTTCTGGAGCACCCGCATCCTGAGTTCTTTGGAGCCCAGCTCAACGATCAGGAAGGAGGAGAATTGCAATGGCTAATTGTTGCAAGTCTCGGAGGGAAGATTGAAGCCCCCACCTCAGAGGGAGTCCAGTTCACCTTAAGGGAGAACAACTAGCTAGATGGACTTGCCAGGGCCATGCAGGAAGCTCTTGCCCGTCTGTGTGGGCAGAGTATCAATCAGATCAAGGGCACCCACTTTGGGTTCTACCCAAGGCGTGATGTTATGGGACAGCCACTAGAGGTACCACGTCACCCAGATCTAAAGCATCAAGTGGACCACCTCAGCTTCATGATGTATGACCGGCAGAAGGAGTTGGATAATGCCCGCGCCTACACCAACCACATCTACGCCATCACCGTCAAGAAGGACCAGACCATCTCCATGCTTGTGAAGGATCACAAGTATCGTCGCTGTTAGCTTGATAAGAAAGAGAGCATCATTGCCCGCCTTCGTCACAGGATAACAGACTTGGAGGAGACCATCCACGAGAGGGACATGCAGCTTGAGGAGAGGAAGAATGCAGGGGAAGATATTCGTGGAGACCCCTACTCTTACCTCAGCGATGAAGATGACTTCCTGGAGGATCAATCCTCTTTTCTCATGATCTATCTCAATCTTCAGATGCCTTGTGGAGGAAGCAGTTCATCCCCGGACCCAATGCTGCAAATCTTGCAAATGTTGGTTTCGGACCGCGAAGCTGAAAGAGCCGAACGCCAAGCCAACTTAGCCACCCTTCAACACATAGCTTAGATGGCCAACAACAATCAAGGCCATGGAAACTAGGAGAACCATGGATCAAATCTCAAGAACTTTCAGAACACCAATCCTCCCGTCTTTAGTAAGTCTGAAGAGCCCCTAGATGCAGATGATTGGCTGCAGACCATGGAGAACAATCTAGAAGTTGCAGGAGTGGAGGCTAATGAGGAGGTACTGTTTTCCACCCACTATCTGGAAGGACATGCAAGAGCTTGGTGGAACAGCGTTCGCGCCATGACTGGAGGACAAATGATGACTTGGGATGAATTCAAACTCAAGTTCAGCAGAACCCATGTGCCACCGGGTTTGATCAAGAGGATAAGAGATGAATTCAGAGAATTGAAGCAAGGGAGAATGACCGTAGTTGAGTACCGTGCCAAATTTTGGACATTAGCTAGGTATGCACCAGATGAGATTGACACTGCAGCCAAGAAGAAGGATAGATTCTTGAATTGTCTGCATGATGAGATGCAGACAGTATTGGTCAACATTCCATTCGCTGACATTGAAGCCTTAGTGGAATCTGCCATTTAGATGGAAGGCAGGATCAACCAAGCCAATGAGAACCGCAAGCGTCGAATGGTGCATCAACCAGGAACCCACCATACCCCAAAGTATCGCCCCATCCTGTCTATAGGATTTGCCCCAAGAAACAATAGACCCCCGATGAACCGTTCAACCTATCCCAACCATGGAGGAGGAAACCCAGGGCCCGAAGTAAACCTCAACAACAACCCCGGCAACCCCAACAATTTCAACCATGCATCGCCTAAGTTCAACAACAACAATGTTGCCACCAACATCAATACTGACCTGAGGACTGGAAGCAATGTTGTGCCTGTTGCAGGAAAGGACAAGTCTCATGTGACTTGTTATGAATGCGGAACCAAGGGTCACTATTCCAATGAGTGCCCCAAGAAGACTGCAGCAGCCCCCAATGTGAATGCCCTAGCTCAGCAGCAGCGTCGTGTTCAGCCTAGAAGAAGATTTGTCCCAGGGAATTCGCTCAACCGCAACGGCCGTCTGCTTCACATGAATGCTGAAGAGGCCCAAGAAGCGCCAGATGTCGTGTTGGGTATGTTTTCTGTTAACTCAGTACTTGCAAGAGTGTTGTTTGATTCTAGAGCATCGCACTCTTTTGTTACAAATGAATTTGCATGCACTAGTAAGATTCAACCAAGAAAATTGAAGCATGTTATGATAGTTCAAATACCTGGTTCAACCACCAAAGCTAGACAAATTTGCAAGGCCGTACCTATCAAAATCCATGGCATAGATTTTTATGCTAATCTAATAGTACTTGGAACCAAAGGTTTGGAAGTAGTACTAGGAATGGATCGGATGTCGAAACATAAAGGATTAATCGACTCTGCCAAGAAAGCCATAACCATGACCAGTATAGCCGGAATATCTATAGAGCATGTATCGGAAACCTTGCCCCGTCAATTCAAGTGCAACAAGTGTCTAGCTCAACCAACCATTGACTAAGTCAGAGTAGTCTGTGAATATCCCAATGTATTTCCAGATGTTTTGTCCGGTATGCCCCCAGATCGGGATATCGAGTTTATCATTGAACTAATCCCTGGAACCGGACCCATAGCCCAGAGAACATATAGTATGAAACCATCGGAATTATTGGAGGTGAAGAAGCAAATGTATGCTATGCTGGAGATAGGACTGATTCAACCAAGTGCGTCGCCATGGAGATCACCTGTCTTGTTTGTGGCCAATAAAGATGGAGGTAACCATTTGTTCATGGATTATCGGAAACTGAATGATGTCACCATTAAGTAAAAGTACCCACTACCAAAGATAGAAGACCTGTTTGACCAGTTGACCAGTGCCAAAGTGTTCTCTAAGATTGATCTTAGAACTGGTTATCATCAACTCAAGATTCGCGCAGAGGATATTCCAAAGACTGCCTTTACCACCAGATATGGATTGTATGAGTACACTGTTATGTCTTTTGGATTAACCAATGCCCCCGCTTATTTCATGAACCTCATGATTAAGATTTTTATGGACTTCCTGGATAAGTTTGTCGGTTTTTTCATCGATGACATTCTGATTTATTCCAAATCAGAAGAAGATGTTGAGCTACACCTGAGGACCATCCTTGGAACCCTTAGGGAGCATCAATTGTATGCCAAGTTTAGCAAATGTGAATTCTGGTTATAGGAAGTAGTATTCCTCAGACATATTGTGTCAGCCAGAGGAATTGCCGTTGACCCCACCAAGGTTAAGGATGTTGAAGAATGGCCAGACCCAACCACCAAAACCCAAGTTCGTGCATTTCTCGGATTAGCGGGATATTACCGCAAGTTTGTAGAAGGATTCTCGAGTATCGCAAGAACCATGACCCAATTGTTGAAGAAGGATAAGAAGTTCGAATGGACGGACAAATGTGAAGCAAGTTTTCAAGAGCTCAAGAAGATATTGATCTCAGCCCCAATCTTGATCATGTCGGATATCACAAAGCCTTTTGATGTGTATTGTGACGCATCCGAGATCGATCTCAGATGTGTGATTATGCAAGAAGGCAAAGTCATATCATATCTATCCCGACAACTAAAGCAACATGAGCAGAATTATCCTACCCATGACGTTGAACTAGCATCCATAGTTTTAGCCTTAAAGACATGGCGGGATTACCTTATGGTTAACCATTGTGAGATTTATTCGGATCACAAGAACCTGAAGTACATTTTCACTTAGAAGGAGCTGAATATGATGCAAAGGAGGTGGATAGAGGTAATCAAAGACTATGGTCTGGACATCCACTATCACCTCGGTAAAGCCAATGTGGTAGCAGATGCCCTTAGCAGATTGCCGTGTCGATTGAACTCTATGATTCTGAAGGAGCAACCAAGTTTGCACAAGGAGTTGGAAGATTTCAGAATGGAGATAGTAAGTGAAGGATTTTTGGCTAGCATAGAACTTCAACCCACTTTGATCAGTCAAATCAAGGAGGCACAAAAAGGAAATGATAGTATCGACGGAATCAAACGTTGTATCAGTATAAGAAAGGTACCTGGATTCACCGAAGATGAAGAATAATTTTTGTGGTACAAAGGACGTATCTGTGTGCCAGCAGATTCAGAGTTGAAGCAAGCTATTTTGAAAGAAGCCCATGATACTCTTTAATCTATCCACCCCAGAGGAACGAATATGTATCAGGATTTGAAGGAGCAATTTCGGTGGCATAAGATGAAGGGAGAAATCGGAAGCTACATAGCCAAGTGTGATATTTGTCAGAGTCAAGGCGGGACATTAGAGACCCGCATGACTGTTGCAACCATTGCAGAATCCGGAATGGTAATAGGATTCAGTTGGAATGGATTTTATCACAGGTTTGCCCACATCTAGTAGGGGAAATGACTCTATTTGGGTCATAGTAGATAGACTGTCCAAAGTCGCCCATTTCTTACCAATCAAGACCAGTTATCAGAGTTCGAAACTAGCAGAGCTGTACATTGCTAGAATCGTCAGTTTTCGTGTCGGATCGAGGAACCCAGTTTACCTCGAGATTTTGGAAGAAAGTCCAAGAAGGATTAGCGTAGCATAAAGATCAAGTCATTTCAATAGTTTGTTTGCTATAAGCTTTATGATACATAGTAACCTAATTCCTTCGACCATGAGATCATGCTAATCACCATCACTGGAAGGATGCTTTGATGACATCAAACACCACACCGTAACTGGGTGGCTATAAAGGTGGCATTGAGTGTTCGGAAAGTATGTGTTGAGGCACAAGAATCAAGAGTCGGATTTGTCCATCCATATGATGGATAGATATACTCTGGGCCCTCTTAGTGGAATGTCATCCAATTAGCTTGCAATCATGTGACTGGCTCACAAGGGATCACATATCATGGGAACAAGAAAAGAGTACTTGTTAGTAACGAGGTTGAACTAGGTATGCAGAGATACCGACGATCAAACCTCGGATAAGTAAACTATCATGAGACAAAGGGAAATTGGTATCATATGTAAGTGATTCATTCGATTGCAAAGTAATCGTAGAAATATGTGGGAGCCATATGAACTTCCAGATTCCTCTATTGGTTATTGATCAGAGAAGTGTCTCGGTCTTGTCCGCATAATTCACGAACCATAGGGAGACACACTTAGGGATTCGATATTGTTTAGTAGATATGGAATGTAAGTAGGGAGACCAAATGTTGTTCGGAGTCTCGGATGGGATCCAGGATATCATGAGGAGATCCAGAATGGTCTAGAGAATAAGATTCATATAAGGAAAGTCCAATTCCGGAGTTCGGGAATGATTTCGATGCTTTCATCGGAGAGGTTCTAGAAAGGTCTAGAAGGTTCACCAGACCGGAAGGGGAATGGTTCATGAATGTGTCATGTTAAAGTGGAATGATTGGATCATGTCTTAGGTCACTTGGTTGGGCATTTGCAAGAGAGGAATTAAACTCCAAATTGCAAGTCAAAGGGCAGGTTTGAAAAGTCAAACTAGAACAATGGTTTCCTAGTGGAAGAAGGAAAGAGTCTTTCTTTCTCTCCAACTTGGATAGGGATTTGGGGAAGGATTCAAACTCCCCTCTCCCAAGCTTCCCTACCTCTCATAAATATAGGGGAGGGGATGCCCCAAGAGACCACAACCAGCACTCCCCACCTTGAGCCGCCGTCACCTCGCCACCGCCTTGCGCCTCCACCGGCTCGTCGTTGTCGCCCTATCCGTGGCCGACTCCACCTCCTCCTATCCAGCCTTCTAAACCTAGATTGCCAGAAAACTCTAGATCCACCATAACCTTCTCCGGCTTAGGCGAAGCCCTGCAGGATTTTCCCTCTACTTCCGACACCACGCCGTCATTCTGCCGAAATAACGAGGGGAGAACTACAACCTCCGCTGCCTGCTGGAACAAGGGAGAGGAAGGTCTTCATCGAGTACCAAACGTGTGACTGACTATGGAAGCGCTGCTAGAATGCAGCGCCGGAAGGATCGTCTACGCAATCTTGAGATCGGCAAGTGTACGACTACATCATCCACGAGAATCTGCTCTCGTTAACCGCTTTGGAATCTTCGAGGGTGAGTACTCTAATTGACTCGTTGCTACAATCTAGTAGATAGATCTTGGCTTGTTTGTGTGCATGGGGTAGAAATTTTTTGTTTTCCATGCTACGAACCCCTACAGTGGTATCAGAGCCGTGTCTATATGTAGATCTGTTGCACGAGTAGAACACAATGCTCATCATGGGCGGTGGCGCTTTTATTATCAATTGCTTTTTGTGTACTTTGCATCTTGCGGTATGATGGGATGTAGCGTCCTGGGCTAACCTTACATGACATCGTTCATGAGACTTGCTCCACGCTTAATATGCAACTTGTATTGCATAAGTGGCTTTGCGGGTACCTATCTATCCCGTCATAGTATAGATTCAATTTACAACCGGCACTTGATAGTTCAAGCATCAACATTGTGGTTCTTGTTCATAAGTTAGAACGACACTTATTGAAAGCCCCAAACCATGTAAAATATGCAAAGAAAATTAGAGGCGTCTAAATTTGTTTTGCAGGGGTGTGCTGTGATGTGATATGGCCATGATTGTGATTATATATGATCTATGCAATGTTCCTTATTGTAAGTCGACAACCGGTAGGATCCATATGGTTGTCTTTTTAATTTCGTTAAGACCTGCGTGTCTATTATTCAAAGTAGTTGTAATAGTTGATGTTAGTGGACGACAACCATGAAGCGGTGCCATTGACCTTGACGCTATGTCGGTGATGATGGAGATCATGTTCGTGCTTGAAGATGGAGATCGGAAGCACAAGAAGAAAGGCCATATCGTATCACATATTATGAAGTGCATGTGATGTTAATCCTTTTATGCATCTTGTATTGCTTAGTTCGCGATGGTAGCATTATAAGATGATCCCTCTCACAAAATTTAAAGTTATAAAGTGTTCATCCTTAGTAAGAACCGTTGCTAAAACTCGTTGTTTCGAAGCACCACGTGATGATCGGGTCTGTTAGATTATGCGAGTTTATACAACGGGAGCAAGCTAGATTTGCTCATGCCGAAGCTAAGGTTTGATCTTGATGAGCCTAGCATGTACAGACATGGTCTCGGAACACGGATCACCGAAAGGTAAAGCATGAGTCATATAGTAGATATGATGAACATGTTGATTGTTCGCCATTGAAGCTACATCAACTCTCATGATGATCGGTTTTGATGTGGTGGATTTGGTTCGTGTGATCACTAAAACAAAGTGAGGGATATTGTTTTGAGTGGGAGTTCACCTAGATTAATTTAACTATTAATTAGAACTCAATTTGTCATAAACTTAGTCTAAACTATTACATATATGTTGTACATCAATGGCGGCCCCTACCATCAATTTTAGTGCGTTCCTAGAGAAAGAAAAGTTGAAAACAATGGAAGCAACTTCGTGGATTGGCTCCGCAACTTGAGGATTGTCCTCAATGCTGGTAATTTGACCTATGTGCTGGATGCACTGCTGGGTGACCCACCTGCAGTTGATGCAACCAATGAGGTGAAGAATGTTTTCCTCACTCGAAGAATCAGTACTCCACAGTTCAGTGTGCTATCTTGTATTGTTTGGAATCGGAGCTTCAGAAAAGGTTTGAGAACCATGACCCACATGATATTGTTCGTGAACTCAAAATGATATTTGAGGCTCACATGGCAGTTGAGAGTTATGAGGCTTCTGAAAAGTTCTTTAACTGCAAGATGGAAGAGGGCAGCTCTGTCAGTGAGCACGTGCTTAAGATGTCTAGGCACGCAAGCAAGGTTCAAAGCTTGGGTATAGTGATTCCTAATTCTTTGGGGATTCACCGTGTCCTCCAATCACTACCACCAAGTTACAAGAACTTTGTGATGAACTACGATATGCAAAACATGGACAAGTCGTTGCCCGAACTCTTCTCTATGTTAAAGTCTGCGGAAGTGGAGATCAAGAAGGGCACCAAGTGTTGATGGTCAATAAGACCACCAAATTCAAGAAGCAAGGCAAGTCTAAGAAAAAGGGAAACTTCAAAAAGGGTGGTAAGAAAGTTACCACGCTGGCGAAGAAGACCAAGGCTGGGCCTAAGCCTGATACTGAGTGCTTTTACTGCAAGGGAGAAGGTCACTGGAAGCGGAATTGCCCTAAGTACTTGGCGGATTTGAAGAACGGAAACATCAAGAAGAAAGGTATATGCGATATACATGTTATTGATGTGTATCTCACTAGTAGTCGTAATAGTGCCTGGGTATTTCATACTGGTTCGGTTGCTCATATTTGTAAATCAAAACAGGTGCTGCAGAATAGACGGAAACTAGCGAAGAACAAGGTGACGATGCGCGTTGGAAATGGACCAAAGGTTGATGTGATTGTGGTCGGCACGCTACCTCTTCATCTACCATCGGGATTAGTTTTATACTTAAATAATTGTTATTTGGTGCCTTCATTGAGCATAAACATTATATCCGGATCATGTTTATTGCGAGACGGTTACTTTTTTAAGTCCGAGAATAATGGTTGTTCGATTTATATGAGTAATATGTTTTATGCACATGCACCTTTGATAGATGGTCTATTCTTGTTGAATCTCGATTGTAGTAATACACATATTAATAACATTGAAGCTAAACATTTAAAATTGAACGATAACTCGACCTATATGTGGCACTGTCGTCTTGGTCACATTGGAGTGAAGCGTATGAAGAAACTCCATTCCGATGGACTTCTTGAATCACTTGATTTCTAATCACTTGAATGATGCGAAGCATGTCTGATGGGTAAAATGACTAAGACTCCATTTTCTGGTATGATGGAGCGAGCTACGTACTTATTGGAAATCATACATACCGATGTGTGTGGTCCAATGAGTGTAGCATCGCACGGTGGTTATCGTTATGTTCTTACCTTCACAGATGACCTGAGTAGATATGGGTATATCTATTTCATGAAACATTAGTCTGAAACTTTTGAGAAGTTTAAGGAATTTCAAAGTGAAGTAGAGAATCAACGTAACAAGAAGATTAAGTTTCTACGATCTGATCATGGAGGTGAATATCTAAGTTACGAGTTTGGCGAGCATTTGAATAAATGCGGAATACTTTCACAATTGACACCGCCGGGAACACCACAACGTAATGGTCTGTCTGAAAATCATAATCGAACTCTCTTAGATATGGTTCGTTCTATCATGTCACTTATAGATTTGCCGCTATCATTTTGGGGTTATGCATTAGAAACAACCGCATTCACTTTAAATAGGGAACCATCTAAATCCGTTGAAACGACACCGTATGAATTGTGGTTTGGGAGGAAACATAAATTGTCGTTCCTTAAAGTTTGGGGTTGCGAAGATTATGTAAAGAAGTTACAGCCCGACAAGCTTGAACCCAAAGCGGAAAAATGCGTCTTCATAGGATACCCGAAGGAAACTATTGGGTATACCTTCTATCATAGATCTGAGGGCAAAATCTTTGTTGCCAAGAATGGATCCTTTCTAAAGAAGGAGTTTCTCTCGAAAGAAGTGACTGGAAGCAAAGTAGAACTCGACGAGGTTGTCGAACCTTCTCTCGGACTTGAGAGTAGCGTAGCACCGGAAGTGGTTCTTGTGGCGCCTACACCAATAAGAGAGGAAGCTAATGATGTTGATCATAAAACTTCGGTTGAGGTTACTATGGAACCTTGCAGGTCCACGAGAACTCGTTCCACTCCTGATTGATATGATCCCGTTATGAATGTCATGTTGGTGGACAACGCCGATGACCCTGCGACATATGAGGAAGCGATGACGAGCCCAGATTCCAATAAATGGCAAGAAGCCATGAAATCTGAGATTGCATCCATGTACAAAAACCAAGTATGGACTTTGGTGGACTTACCAGATGGCCGGAAGGCTGTCGAGAACAAATGGATTTTCAAGAAGAAAACATATGCTGATGGTAATGTTACTGTCTATAAAGCTTGACTTGTCGCAAAAGGGTTTCGACAAATTCAAGGAGTTGACTACGATGAGACTTTCTCACTGGTAGCGAAGCTAAAGTCTATGAGGATTTTGTTAGCAATCGCTGCATATTATGATTATGAGATATGGCAGATGGATGTCAAAATGGCATTCCTCAATGGAGACATTGATGAAGAGTTGTATATTGTACAACCCAAAGGTTTTGTCGATCCTAGAGATGCTAACAAAGTATGCAAACTTCAACGGTCCATTTATGGATTGAAGCAAGCATCCTGGAGTTGGAATCAATGTTTTGATAAGGTAATCGAAAGCTTTGGTTTTATGCAAACTTATGGAGAAGCTTGTATTTACAAGAAAGTGAGTGGGAGCTCTGTAGCATTCTTAATACTATATGTAGACGACATATTGTTGATTGGGAATGATATAGACCTTCTTAATAGTGTCAAGGCTTATTTGAATAATATTTTTTCAATGAAAGATCTTGGCGAAGCAGCTTACATATTAGGCATAAACATTTATAGAGATAGATCAAGATGCCTAATATCATTGTCACAGAGTGCATATTTGGACAAAGTTCTAAAGATGTTTGGAATGGAAGATAGCAAGAAAGGGTTCTTGCCCATGTTGCCCAATACGACCTTGAGTAAAACTCAAAGTCCCGCTATGGCAGAAGATAAAGAAAGGATGAGTAAGACTCCCTATGCCTCAACCATTGGATCTCTTATGTATGCCATGCTATGTACTATACCCGACATTGCATATGCTGTTAGTTTGACTAGCAGATATCAAAGTGATCCAGGAGTGGATCATTGGACAGCGGTCAAAAACATCCTTAAGTACATGAGAAGAACTAAGGATATGGTTCTTTCTTATGGAGGTGATGAATAGCTCGTTGTTAATGGTTACACCGATGCTAGTTGGAACACCGATCTGGATTATTCTAAATCTCAATCTGGATACGTATTTACTTTCATTGGTGCATCAGTTAGCTGGAGGAGTGCAAAGCAAAGCATTGTGGCGAGATCTTCAACTAAATCGGAATACATAGCTGCTTCGGAGGCTTCACAAGAGCTGATATGGATGAAGGAGTTCATTACAGAGCTTGGTGTGGTTCCAAGTGCACGGACCCAATGTCTATCTACTGTGATAACATGGGTGCCATAGCCAATGCGCAAGAACCAAGGTCACACAAGAAGCTGAAGCATATCAAGCTGCGTTTTCATGCTATTCGAGAGCATGTCCAAGATGGTGTCATAAAGATTTGCAAAGTACACACAGATCTGAATGTGGCGGATCCGTTGACTAAACCTCTCCCGAGGGCAAAACATGACCAGCACCAAACCGCCATGGGTGTTAAGTATATTACCATGTAATCTAGATTAGTTCACTCTAGTGCAAGTGGGAGACAATTGGAGATATGCCCTAGAGGCAATAATAAAAATGGTTATTATTATATCTTTGTGTTTATGATAAATGTTTACATTCATGATATAACAATATTAACCGGAAACATTAATACTTGTGTGATTTGTAAACTAAATTAGAGTCCCTGGTAAAGCCTCTTTGTAATACTAGCTTGTTGGTTAATAGATGATCGTGGTTTCCCGATCATGAACATTGAGATGTTATTAACAACAAGATCATATCATTAGTAGAATGGTGTGATGTACATACTCATATAGATAAGCGTAGCATTAAGATCAAGTCATTTCAATAGTCCGTTTGCTATAAGCTTTCTGATACATAGTAACCTAATTCCTTCGACCATGAGATCATGCTAATTACCATCACCGGAAGGATGCTTTGATGACATCAAACACCACACTGTAACTGGGTGGTTATAAAGGTGGCATTGAGTGTTCGGAAAGTATGTGTTGAGGCACATGGATCAAGAGTGGGATTTGTCCATCCATATGACGGATAGATATACTCTAGGCCCTCTCGGTGGAATGTCATCCAATTAGCTTGCAAGCATGTGACTGGCTCACAAGGGATCACATATCACGGGAACGAGAAAAGAGTACTTGTCAGTAACGAGGTTGAACTAGGTATGCAGAGATACGGACGATCAAACCTCGGATAAGTAAACTATCATGAGACAAAGGGAAATTGGTATGGTATGTAAGTGGTTCATTCGATCGCAAAGTAATCATAGAAATATGTGAGAGCCATATGAATTTCCATTTTCCTCTATTGGTTATTGATCGAAGAAGTGTCTCGGTCATCTCCGCATAATTCACAAACCGTAGAGAGACACACTTAAGGATTAGATGTTGTTTAGTAGATATGAAATGTAAGTAGGGAGACCGAATGTTGTTCGGAGTCTCGGATGGGATCCAGGATATCACGAGGAGATCCGGAATGGTTCGAAGAATAAGATTCATATAAGTAAAGTCCAATTCCGGAGTTCCGGAATGATTTCGATGTTTTCATCAGAGAGGTTCTAGAAGGGTCTAGAAGGTTCACCAGACCGGAAGGGGAATGGTTCATGAATGTGTCATGGTAAATTGGAATGATTGGATCATGTCCTCGGTCACTTGGTTGGGAATTTGCAAGAGAGGAATTAAACTCCAAATTGCAAGTCAAAAGGCAGGTTTGAAAAGTCAAACTGTAACAATGGTTTCCTAATGGAAGAAGGAAAGAGTCCTTCTTTCTCTCCAACTTGGATAGGGATTTGGGGAAGGATTCAAACTCCCCTCTCCCAAGCTACCCTCCCTCTCATAAATAGAGGGGAGGGGCTTCCCCAAGAGACCACAACCAGCCCTCCCCACCTTGAGCCGCCGCCGCCGACTCCACCTCCTCCTCTCCGGCATTCTAAACCTAGATCGCTAGAAAACCCTAGATCCACCATAACCTTCTCCGGCTTAGGCGAAGCCCTGCAGGATGTTCCCTCTACTTCCGACATCATGTCGTCGTGTTGCAGGGTCATGCCATCATGGCGAAACCCTAGAACTACAACCTCCACTGCCTGCTGGAACAAGGGAGATGAAGGTATTCATCGAGTACCGAACCTGTGACCGACTGTGTAAGCGCTGCCGGAACGCAGTGCCGGAAGGACCGTCTACGCGATCTTGAGATCAGCAAGTGTACAACTACATCATCCACGAGAATCTGCTCTCGTTAACCTCTTTGGAATCTTCGAGGGTGAGTACTCTAATCGACTCGTTGCTACAATCTAGTAGATAGATCTTGTCTTGTTTGTGTGCATGCGGTAGAATTTTTTTGTTTTCCATGCTATGAACCCCTACATAATCCAACTTAGCCACCCTTCAACACATAGCTCAGATGGCCAAAAACAACCAAGGCCATGGAAATCAGGACAACCATGGATCCAAGCACAAGAACTTCCACAACACTAATCCACCTATCTTTACTAAGTCTGAAGAGCCCCTAGATGCTGATGATTGGCTGCAAACCATGGAGAACAACTTGGAAGTCACATGAGTGGAGGATAATGAGAAAGTACTGTTTGCCACTCACTATCTGGCCAAAGACGCAAGAGCATGGTGGAACAGCGTTCGCGCCATGAATGGAGGACAAATGATGACTTGGGATGAATTCAAAATCAAGTTTAGCAGAACCCATGTGCCACCAGGTTTGATCAAGAGGATGAGAGATGAATTTAGGTAACTGAAGCAAGGGAGAATGACCGTAGTTGAGTACCGTGACAAATTTTTGTCATTGGCTAGGTATGCACCTAATGAGATTGACACTAAAGCCAAGAAGAAGGAGAGATTCCTGAATGGTCTGCATGATGAGATGCAGACAGTGTTAGTCAATATCCCATTTGAGGACATTGAAGCCCTAGTGGATTCTGCCATTTAGATGGAAGGCAAGATCAAACAATCCAATGAGAATCGCAAGCGTAAAATGATGCATCAACCAGGAACCCACCATACCCCAAAGTATCGCCCCAACCCGTCTCCAGGATTTGCCCCAAGAAACAATAGACCCCCGATGAACCGTCCAACCTATCCCAACCATGTAGGAGGAAACCCAAGCCCCTAGGAAACCACAACAACAACCCAGGAAACTAGAGCAATTTCAATCGTGCACCGCCAAAGTTCAACAACAACAATGTCACCACCAACACCAATACTGCCCCAAGAACTAGAAGCAATGCCATGCCTATTGCAGCAAAGGACATGTCCCAAGTGACTTGTTATGAATGTGGAACCAAGGGTCACTATTCCAATGAGTGCCCCAAGAAGATTGCCGCAGCCCCAAATGAAAATGCCCCAGCTCAGAAGCAGCGTCGTGTTCAGCCCGGAAGAAGGTTTGCCCCAGGGAATTCGCTCAACTGCAACGGCCGTCTGTTTCTCATGAATGCTGAAGAAGACCAAGAAGCACCAGATGTCCTGCTAGGTATGTTTTTTGTTAAGTCAGTACTTGCAAGAGTGTTGTTTGATTCTGGAGCATCGCACTCGTTTGTTACCGAAGAATTTGCATGCACTAGTAAGATTCAACCAACAAAACTGAAGCATGTTATGATAGTTAAAATACCTGGTTCAACCACCAAAGCTAGACAAATTTGCAAGGCCGTACCTATCCGAATCCATGGCATATATTTGTATGTTAATATAATAGTACTTGGAACTAAAGGTTTGGAAGTAGTACTAGGAATGGATTGGATGTCAAAAAATAAAGGATTAATCGACTGTGCCAAGAAAGCCATAACCATGACCAGTACATCAGGAATATCAGTAGAGCATGTATCTGAAACCTTGCCCCGTCAATTCAAGCGCAACAATATTCTAGCCGAACCAACCATTGACCAAGTCAGGGTAGTCTATGAATACCCCAATGTATTTCTAGATGTTTTGCCCGGTATGCCCCGAGATCAGGATATCGAGTTTATCATTGAACTAATCCCTGGAACTGGACCCATAGCCTAGAGACCTTATAGTATGAACCCATCTGAACTAGTGGATCTGAAGAAGCAACTGGATGCTATGCTGGAGATAGGACTGATCCAACCAAGTGCTTCTCCATGGAGATCACTTATCTTGTTTATGGACAAGAAAGATGGAGGTAACCATTTGTGTACGGATTATCGGAAGTTGAATGACGTCACCATCAAGAACAAGTACCCACTACCGAAAATATAAGACTTGTTTGACCAGTTGACTGGTGCCAAAGTGTTTTCTAAGATTGATCTTAGAACTGGTTATCATCAGCTCAAAATTCGCGCAGAGGATATTCCACAGACTGCCTTTACCACCAGATATGGATTTTATGAGTATATTGTCATATCTTTTGGATTAACCAATGCCCCCTCTTATTTCATGAACCTCATGAATAAGATTTTTATGGACTTCCTGGATAAGTTTGTCGTTGTTTTCATCGATGACATTCTGATCTTTTCCAAATCAGAAGAAGAACATGAGCTACACCCGAGGACCATCCTTGGAACCCTTAGGGAGCATCAGTTGTATGCCAAGTTTAGCCAATGTGAATTCTGGTTACAGGAGGTAGGATTCCTCGGACATATCGTATCAGCCGCATGAATTACCTTTGACCCTGCAAAGGTGAAGTATGTTGAAGATTGGCAAGCCCCAACCACTCAAACCCAAGTTCGTGCATTTCTTAGATTAGCGGGATATTACTGCAAGTTCGTAGAAGGATTCTCGAGTATCGCAAGACCCATGACCCAATTGTTGAAGAAGGATAAGAAGTTTGAATGGACAGACAAATGTGAAGCGAGTTTTCAAGAACTCGAGAAGAGATTGATATCAGCCCCAATCTTGATCATGCCGGATATCATGAAGCCTTTTGATGTGTATTGTGACGTATCCAAGATCGGTCTCGGATGTGTGCTAATGCAAGAAGGCAAAGTTATATCTTACCTATCCCAACAACTGAAGCAACATGAGCAGAATTATCCTACCCATGACCTTGAACTAGCAGCTATAGTTCTAGCCTTGAAGACATGGCGACATTACCTCATGGGAAACCGTTGTGAGATTTATTCGGATCACAAAAGCCTGAAGTACATTTTCACTCAGAAGGAGCTGAATATGAGGCAAAGGAGATGGATAGAGCTAATCAAGGACTATGATCTGGACATTCACTATCACCCTGGTAAATCCAATGTGATATCAGATGCCCTTAGCAGATTGCCGGGCCGCTTGAACTCCATGATTCTGAAGGAGTAACAAAGTTTGCACAAGCAATTGGAAGATTTTAGAATGGATCTAGTAAGTGAAGAATATTTGTCTAGCATAGAACTTCAGCCCACTTTGATCATTCAGATCAAGGAGGCACAGAAATGAAATGCTAGTATCGACGGAATCAAACATTGCATCGGTACAGGAAAGGTACTTAGATTCACCAAAGATGAAAAAGGAGTTTTGTCGTACAAAGGACGTCTCTGTGTACCAGCAGATTCCGAGTTGAAGAAAGCTATTTTGAAAGAGGCCCATGATACTATTTATTCTATCCACCCCGGAGGAACGAAGATGTATCAAGATTTGAAGGAGCAATTTTGGTGGCACAAGATGAAGAGAGAAATTGGAAGCTATATAGCCAAGAGTGATATATGTCAGAGAGTTATGGCGGGACATCAGAGACCCGCAGGACTGTTGCAACCATTACAGATTCCAAAATGGAAATGGGATTCCGTTGGAATGGATTTTATCACAGGTTTGCCTACTTCTAGTAGGGGAAATGACTCTATTTGGGTCATAGTTGATAGATTGCCCAAAGTCACCCATTTCTTACCAGTCAAGACCACTATCAGAGTTCAAAGCTAGCAGAGTTGTATATTGATAGAATTGTCAGTTTGCACGGAGTCCCCAAGAACATCGTGTCGGATTGAGGAGCTCAGTTTACCTCGAGATTTTGGAAGAAATTCCAAGAAGGATTAGGAACCCGACTAGATTTTAGCACAGCTTATCACCCTCAGACCGATGGACAAACAGAGCGAGTAAATCAAATACTCGAAGATATGTTGAGAGCATGTGTGTTAGAGTATGGATCAAAATGGGAAGATTGTCTGCCGTTTGCAGAATTTTCGTACAACAACAGTTATCAAGCCAGTTTGCAAATGGCCCCATTTGAATTCATGTATGGAAGGAAGTGTCGTACCCCTTTGAATTGGTCGGAAGTAGGAGAGAGTCGGATTTTTGGACCCAACATCCTACGGGAAGCAGAAGCGAAAGGTCACAAGATTCATGAGCACCTCAAGACCGTCCAATCCAGACAGAAAAGTTATGCCGACAAGAGACGTCGAGACCTTGCTTTCAATATCGGAAATTTTCTGTATCTCAAAGTCTCACTTTTGAAGGGAATGCAATTTTCTAGCTCAAAGGAAAGTTAGCCCCCAGATATATCGGGCCCTTCAAGGTTCTGAATCGTCGAGGAGAAGTATCATATCAACTGGAACTGCTAGAGGAGATGTCAGCAGTGCATAATGTGTTCCATATATTGTTACTTCGCAAATGCCTAGAAGTCATGGAGAAGACTGAAGTTTTCAAGAACATTGATCACTAAACCATAGAGATAAACGATGACCTGACGTATCCCGAAGTACCTATCCGTATTTTGGAGGAAGCTTTCAGAACCACCAGGACCCAGAGTATCAAGTTTCTCAAGATCCAGTGGAGCAACCACACTGAAGCGGAAGCTATCTGGGAAAGAGAAGACTACATCAAGACGGAGTTTCCCGATCTCTTTGAATCCTAGTTTTCTTTTTCTTATTTCTCAAATATCAGGACGAGATTTTGTTTAAGGAGGAAAGGTTTGTAACATACCAAAAATATTGATCAAGATTATCTTGTTCCAATCATCAAAATTAGGGTTAACAAAAATTTTTGTTAATTAAAATCATATGAATGCATGTGTGTATGTGATGAATGTATGAATGCATGAATGGAATTGTGTGATTGATGTAAAAAGCAAGGAATGGTTTAAAGGTGAAAACAACATCATCTAAATCAAATCCAAGCAGAAACAAATCAAGAGAAATTCAAAAACAAACAAAATGAGCTAATGGTGATTTTTGCCAATCCTGCTCACTGGGCCACTTCGAGTGTTTCTAGTCCAAGATTTCAAACAGAAACATTTCCATTTCTTTTCACCCCTTGCTAGACCAAGTAAAAGTGAACCAAATCCCACTTTGCAAACTCATAGAAACATTTGGCAACTTGATTCAAATGACAATTCAAAATTGAATCTATATCATATGTGAAGATCACCAATTCTCAAAAACCAACCAAACCAGTGCACCTTGACAAAACCAACTAACCAGAGAATACCTAGTATGTGACAAGTACACCCACCAATTTTCATCCAAAAATTCAACTTCAAATCTCTTTTGGCCATTTCATCGAACACCTTGCAAACACAAATCAAGCAAAAGATCAAACACTATAGTGAGCAGTGTTTGTGCCTAACTTGTCTCCCCTCTAGCTCACAGCACCCTCTCAGTATATGATCAAACTAATTTAGCTAGCCCTAGCTCACTGTAAGCTTTCCATTGTCATCAATGGTGAGTATGCTGGGCTCAACTTGCCATCCCATTGTCGACAACAAGCTAGGAGCAACTCTAGCCTCGCCAACCTTGTCTGGGACACTGACCACCGTCCACCGCCACCCCCTGTCCAATGCCCAAGCACTGCTAGCCCCTGGACCACCCTATAAACGCCATGTCCTACGCCTCGGTGCCATGCCGAGAGCGCACCAGAGCGCCGCACTCGACTGCGAGCACAGATCGCGCGCCTCCCTTGCCGCCTACGTGCATGATCACCACTGCCCCAGGAACCGCCCGGACATGCCCGTTTATCGCCGCGCGACCAGGAGAGCCCGTGCGCCATTAAAACCTCCATCGGACCCACCTAGATAATCTCAGCGTTCCGACCAAATGGCACCGCCCCGCGCCTCAGCACCATACCGTTGAGCATCTCCAGGGAACACAGCACCGTCCCCTACCCCCAGCCATGCCGTTAGCTCAATGTGACAATGACCACGACGAGCTCCGCCCGCGCCCTTAGGTCCCCTCGCTGCACTATAAATAGAGGCCACCCCCATTCGATTTCAGCACACCATCACACTCCCCTCTATCTCATAACCACCCCACCTCATCCCCGGAGCAAAGAGAGTAGCAGGTCGCCGGAATTTCGCCGGAGTCTGCCGCGGAGGAGGAGAAGAGGAGCCATCCATTGGAACCGCCCTAGGAGGAGCTGTCGGTACCAGGAGGTTCGTCGTTGTCGACTTTGTCATTCTCCCCCATCACCGACCCTCTCCTAAGCCCCGACGATCCCCCATAGACCCCCACTGGCCGCGCTAGGGTTTAGTCTCACCGGCGCTACCCGACGGAGACAACAAGCCCCAGCCGTTGGATTAGATGTTGATCGCATGGTCTAGATTGCCCCATACCCCCACTTTTCACCTCACTGTCGACTGGTGGGAACAACCATAAACCACCACCAGCGTCTTTGTGTCAGTAACCAGCCCAGTTAACTTCCCGCGTGACACAGTAGTTTTAATTTAGGTTTTTCCATTTAGTTTCAAACATAGTTCTGTCTCTAGATTCAAAAATCAACCCAGATCGATTCACTGAACCAAATGGAATTAAACTAATTTTTCTAGAAAGGTATTGAAATTCTTAATCAAAGCCCGTTGGATTCAAATCATTTCGAGTTGTAGATCACCTATAGTAAAATTAACAAGGCAGAGACTTTTCTGCATTCAAACGTTTTTAAAAATTCAACCACAAAAGCTTTTGAGTTGATTCGAACTCTCAAAAATCAAATTTAACCAGAGCTTTCTGAATATATAAAAATATAGAGGTTTACTTGTAGAAATAATGGACAAGTAATAAAAGAATGCCCCATAGGCATTTCTAGTCACTTTATTTAGTTAAAATAAAAAGGTTAAACCTTATTAAATTGTGACACCACTTTAACTCACATTCCCAAGTACTGAAATATGTGGTGATGACATGTGTCAACATGATCCCATGTTTTAGTTGGAGAATATTAAATCTTAGGTAGTTTTTCAATGAGTAGAAATTACTTTTCTAAAATAAAATAAATAAAACTATTGCCTTAATCCTTGTGATAATAGTGATGATACTAGATCATCTAGTGTGAGCCTTTGTGTGCTAAGTAGAGTAGTTAAGAATTATTTGGTGATTGTGTACCTCATATTTATTTATAGGCGCTAGTACCGACCAAGGATACGAGGAGGAAGGAGAATACTATGAGGAAAAAGCCGAGGAGAAGTTCAACCACTGGTCTGCACAAGGAAAGCTAAGCTAAACCATGCAAGTCTTACTTACAAGCTTGCACCTACAAGATAAGCTATGCAATGCATTAGGCATACCATGATTATACAAATTGATGATACCTAATCCTAGTTTTACTTGCAAGCTTAGTTATTTTATTTCTTTATCAAAGCTTTCTATTGGAGTTTATTTAGTTAATTGAAGATTTTAGAAAGATGTTTAAAGGTAGCATAAAGAGCATAAAACTTGGCCTAAGATAGATAAACCTTGATGTCATCTTGAGGCATGAGATTGAACTTACATAATTCACACTTGATTACCAACCCTCATTAGTGTTTATCCCCCACCTATAGATGCTAGTGCTAAGTATAAAACTTGATCATCTTTAGATGGGAATACTTGGTGAAAATGATTATGAAAACCTTAGAATGATGAGTCATTCTACTGAAATGTTTTGACATGTATTCTTGAACACCAGATGATTTTGATGATGAAAATGTTGAGGCATGAGCCTTAGCCCTTTATAAAACTGATGGTTGTCTAGATGCGATACCATTCCAATTTTACCGTACAACCATAATACCCGAAATTTGGGTAGGGCTTGACTGGAAGTTTATATACCTTAGTATGGGTTCCCTTGCGGCCAAGGTTTGAGCTGAGGCTACCTTGTGAAGATTGTCCACCTATGCAGTTTGCAAGATGACAGTTGGTCATGGTTGGGAGGCCAAACTCATAGGATAGGTGCCTATACTAGGGCGTGTAATTGAAAGGTTAGGATTGCTTATCCGCATACTGAGTATGGTGAGTTCAGGATTGTTCCTGACGGATGTATCAAATATTGTGGTGATAGTGTACCACCTCTGCAGAGTGTCAAACTATTCAAATAGTCGCGTCCGCGCTTATGGACAGTTGGAGTGGCCATACTGTTCCGTCGTCAGATGTTTTCAAAATGACTTGTGAAATGAATCATGGTTTTGACTTGACCACAACAGGGTTGTGATATAAGAACTCAAGTTCCCACTTAGGTGTTTTAAAACATTCAACTAGCTTTCTTAGCTTATTAACTCAGTTAAGGTAATCTGGATTTTTTGCAAAATAACCTAGAGCCTAGTATTTCCTAGTCAAAACTACTTCACTTGTTAGTATTAGTTTGCGAGTACTTAAAGAGTACTCATGGCTTTGTCCCTGGCTATTCCCGTGGCCAGACTATGAAGAGGACTATCAAGAGGAGGGACCACAGGAAGGTTACGACAACTAGGATCATCTCCCATCGTCAGCATTGCATGTGACCATGAAGATGGAGCTCCGCCCATGCTACCAGTATTATTACGTTATTATGCTGCTATGATTGTATTAAGACTTGATCATGAGATCCTTTCTTTGTTCTAAGACCTTATGTATGGTTTGTAATGGATGATGTACGGTGATATCCAATCTGTTATGTCTCGCAAAAATGGTAATCCTAGGATTGCGATGTATGGCATAACAGGCATCTGGGATTAAAAATTCGGGTGTTGACAGTATATACCTTCTTGGTCAGGGTTAGGGTTTCTAGGGTTTAGGGGTATAGTGCTTAGGGTTTAGGGTCTAGGGAATTTTCATTATATGTTCAAGTCGTATGGATATATTCATGAAAAATAATGGTGTTAGCGTAGTTTAATGAAAGTATGGATCTCAAATTTTGATCTTGAATTGCATGATACATGCTTGGTGAGGTTTTAGGGTTAGGGGTTTAAGGTTTAGGTTTTAGGGAAATTTCGATATTGTTCAAGATTTATGCTTTATTCGTGGAATGAAATGGCATTAGCGTAATTTAATGAAAGTATATCTCAAATGTTGATCTATAAGTGGATGATATACATGCTGCTTAGTCAGGGTCGTTTAGGGGTTTTAGGGTTTATGGGTTTAGGGTTTACGTAATTTTCAATAATGTTCAAGATTTATGCTTATATGTGTGGCACATAATGGTATTGCCGCCATTTAATGGAAGTATTTCAAAAAAGCCAATTTAATAAAAGTATCTCAAAATTTGATCTATAAGTGTGGATGATAGCTGCTTGTTGGTGAGGTTTAGGGGTTTAGTGTTTAGAGATTTAGGGTTTTAGGTTTTAGGGGGTTAGGGTTTATGGTTTTAGGTATTTACAATAAATTTCAAGCCTAATTCTTAAATTTGTGGAATAGAATAACTTAGGAAAAATTTAATGAAAGTATCTCAATTTTTATTTATAAGTGCATGGTACCTGCTTGGTTAGGGTTTACGGGTTGAGGGTTTCTGGTTTTTAGGGTTTAGGGGTATAGGACTTGGAGTTTAGGTTTTGGAGGGGTTAGGGTTAAGGGAATTTTCAATAATGTTCGATTTGTATCCCTATTTTCGTGAAATAGAATGGCGTTACCCAATTTAGTAAATGTATCTCGAAATTTGATATATATATATATAAGTGTGCATATGACAGTCATTTGTTGGTCAGGGTTTAGGGGTTTAGTGTTCCGGGTTTAATTTTAGTGTTCAGGGCTTAGGCTTTAGGAGTTTAGCTTTTATGGCATTTTCAATAATTCTCAAGCTATATGCTTATATTCGTGGAATGGAATGGTGTTAGCGTAATTTAATGAAAGTATATCTCAAATGCTGATCTGCGAGGAGATGATACATGCTTTGTCAAGGTCGTTTAGGGGTTTAGGATTTAGGGGTTTTAGGGGTTAGAGTTTAGAGGTTTAAGTTTTAGGGAAATTTCAATAATGTTCAAGTTTTATGCTTATATTCGTGGAACAGAATGGCATTACCGCAATTTAATGAAAGTATCACAAATTTGGATCTATAAGTGCATGATACCCTTCTTGGTTAGGGTTTCATTATGGGTTGAGGGTTTAGGGTTTATGATTTTAGTATTTAGGGGTTTAGGGTTTAGGTTATAGGGGTTGTTTAGAGTTTTGCGTTTTGGAATTTTTCAATAATGTTCAAGCTTTATGCTTGATTCGTCAAATAGAATGGCATTAACTAATGTGTATTATTATAAGTATCTCGAATTTGATCTATAAGTGCATTATACCTGCTTGGTCACATTATAGGGGGTAGTGTTTAGGGTGTTAGGCTTTTAGGGTTTAGGGTGTAGGTTTTTAGGCTTTAGGGATTTAGGGTTTAGGGTTTCAGGATTTTTCAATAATGTTCAAACTTTATGGTTATATCTGTGGAATAAAATGGCATTACCGCAATTTACTGAAAGTATCTCAAATTTGGACATATAAGTGCATGATACCTACTTGGTTAGGGTTTAATTATGGGTTGAGGGGCTGAGAGTTTAGGGTTTAATATTTACGGGTTTAGGGATTGTTTGATTCAAAGGAATTTCGATGGATTTGTGAAGGATTTTGTCTCTTAGAAAATTTACCTATATTGGTCATTTGATTCAAAGGATTACAATCCGTAGTGATTCCTTCAAAGGATTCCTTTGCTCTATATTTTGTAGGAAAATTTCCATTCACCCTAACCTCATGTTTGAATTCCTTTTCTTTACCTATGATTAAAAGACGTACTTGATCCAAATTCATGTAATTTTCTTATAGGATTAAATAGTTCATGCCACTCCAATCCTATGGTCTTCATATTCCTATGTTCTAGGAATCGTGCAAATCAAATGAGACCTTAGGATTTATGCTTTATTGGTTGTTTATCATTTAGGGAAATTTCAATAATGATCAAGCTTCATTCTTATATTCGTCGAATAGAATGGTGTTGCCCAATTTAATGAAAGTATCTCAAATTTTATCTATAAGTGCATTATATATGCTTGGTTAGGGTTTAGTGTTTAGGGTTTTAAGTTTTAGGGGTTTAGTGTTTCGGGAATTTTCAATAATGTTCAAACTTATGGTCATATTTGTGGAATAGAATGGCGTTACTAATTTTATCACCACACCAATTTTATGGTTCAAAGATTATATATGGTTCAAATTCTCACCGCACCAATTTTATCACAAAGTATGAATTATTTGATGAATAATGCCCAAGTTTCTTAAAATTTTCAAGTTCACGAGCAAGTTTCGCCGAGTTTAAAAACTTTATCTTGTTTTAGCAAAAGATGTTCGAATTTTGAACTGCAAAGGATGGGAATCTCTACTTCCCATAACTCTGGGCCACTGCCAAGCGGGGCACTTGCATTGTTGGTCCATAAAATCAGTGTAAGACCGTAGGGGAGCAGGTAAAAATGCTTATTGAAGAAGGGAAGGGAACCAGGTCGATGGGGTGATGCTCGTGGGGTTACACAAAATTACCGCCTATATCCCTCTATTTTTGCATTGCTCCTCGGGTTCTTGTTTCCAGAGTAGGGATAGAAGAGGAATTTTCATTCTAAAAAAAGGTGAAATATGTTTGGGGCTAGATGTTTGAATGGATGGGTGGGATATTTCGGCACTCTCTCGAAATTTTGAAGTTGAATCTTCAAAGGTACGCTAGTCCCACTCCCACTTGGGGGATGTTGTCCCCGTTAGATACACTCAGACGCATGTATGCTTTTGATCATTTAATGAGTTGATAGACATCTGCTGTCTTTCAAACAAGATGACCAAGATCACAGCCGTAGTTGCTTTTTTTCACCTGCACAACCATAGTTGCTGGTACCGTGTCCATGTCTTGCCGTACATTGGGTGCATCTTGGCCAATCAAGCTTTGCTTACAAAGGGAAAATCCAATTTTATTTTTCCAAGTCACAACATTGTGTTTGGTTGTGAAGAAACTTAAAAGGTTATGGCTCAATATGACATCGTGCCAATTGTCACACAAACTAACATGTTTAATGAATAAACCAATTCAATCTTACTGGTTAAATTCTTGAAATAAATTGACAATATGGGAATTTATTAAGCCATGTCAATTTCTTTTGCTTAGACATATGTTCATCTTTGTCCATGTGCTATACATGCAGAGAGAATAAAACGTAGCCAGGGGAAGAGGGTAGTAGCAAAGAGAGAAGAGGAGTTTAAGGCGGTTCGATGTCATAGCGAAGTTTATTATGATGGGTTCCTGACACGAGGTACTCCTGCCGCCTTACAGTATACACTCTACTAGTATTAAATTTCAGGACCCATGCACACACAAAAATAATGTGTTTTTTCTCTCTACTTCGCTGCCTCTCATCTCTCCACCCCTCTCCCCTCGCGCACCGGCCCGGCTGATCTCTCCCTCGTCCACTGCATGGCGCTACGCACGTGTGCCTTGGTATGGCGGCTCTGTTTCTTTTTTTGGGAGGAGGCGCTGTTTCTCTGGTATGTTCGGCAGTCGCGTTGGTGACTTGGTGTGGAGTAGGAGTAGTACATAGGAAGGAAACCACTTTGGTCCTTGGCGGAAAAAAATCAAACTTCTCCGATTTTGAAATTTTCACTTGCTTCCAAATCATCAGGAGGGAAGGTTATTCAAAAGATCGTCCATTCACAGTAGTAATTCTTATCTTATCTTTATCTTGTCTTATCTCTTAGAATACCATAGCACTATAAGTGGATGATACCCGTGCCTGGTCAGGGTCGTTTAGGGGTTTAGGAAATTTTCAATAATGGTCAAGCTTTATGCTTATAATCGTGTAATATAATGGCGTTACCTCAATGAAAGTATCTCAAATTTGGATCTATAAGTGCTTGATACCCTGCTTTGTTAGGGTTTAATTATGGGTTAAAGGGTTTAGGGTTTTAGTATTTAGGGGTTTAGGGTTTATTTATTAGGGTTTTAGGTAATTTTCAATAATGTTCAGCTTTACGCTTATATTTGTCGAATATAATGGTGTTTCCCAATTTAATGCATGTATCTCAAATTTGATCTAAAAGTGCATGATACTTGTTTGGTCGGGTTTTAGGGGTTTAGTGTTTAGGGTTTTATGGTTTCTGGAATTTTCATTAATGTTCAAGATGCTTTATGCTTTTAACCGTGGAATATAATGGTGTTACCACAATTTAATGAAAGTATCTCAAATTTGACTCTATAAGTGCACGATACCCTGCTTGGTTAGGGTTTAATTATGGGTTGAAGGGTTTAGGTTTTTAGTATTTATGGGTTTAGGGTTTATTTTTTAGGGTTTAGGTAATTTTCAACAATGTTCAAGCTTTATGCTTGTATTCGCGAATATAATGGTGTTGCCCAATTTAATGCAAGTATCTCAATTTTGATCTAAAAGTGCATGATACTTGTTTGGTCAGGGTTTAGGGGTTTAGGGTTTTATGGTTTCTGTAATCACTGCTACAAAATAGGCTATCAGTGACAAGCTCAAAAGTCACATTAGTGACAGGCAAAGCGCCTGTCGCTAATAACTAGTCACTAGTATGCAGTTACTAGTGACTGGCGAGTTCCTGTCACTATTATGTGTACAAGTGACAGACATTTGAGCTTGCCCGTCACTAGTATGTGTGTACTACTGACATGCAAGACAAGAAAAATGCACGATCAAAGGCTGCTGCCCTATGGTGTTTTGTAGTGACTAGCCCATTACCATGGCCGTCGCTGATTTGAATTTCGGTAATAATTTTTTTAATGTATTTTCTAAACAGTCCAATCGCACAATAAAGTGTGATAAAAAATTAAATTCATTCCACACATATTTCAGAGAACACAATAAGATGTTATACAAATGATACATTCACAACCCAACATAACATAATATTTGCACGAATAACACAATGACAATTGTACTTTACAAGTGAAATGTAGATCCTTACAAAGATTTGTAGACACAGCTTAATAATTTAGAGAATTTCAGGATGTAATTTCCTAACTAATGGTTATTTATCTCTCAGATATCAAAATCAACTACTATCTAGTTCCGTGCTTCTGCAGACTATCTTTTGTTCTGTATACTGTGGTGCTTGAAAAATCTTCACAAAAAGTATCCTGCTGACGGCATGAGCAAACAAAAAAGGTAAAGTAATTAAAAATTTGACACAATAACTAAATATGCTAAAGATATCAGAGTAAACATGTGTAGAATAAAAACTAATCCTAGGGTCCAATCCGATATAGGACATATACACATATGTACTAGATCAGTCCACGAAACCTTGTCCTGTTTGAACACAAATCCAAAACACCGAGCATCGGTTGAAGTCCATAATTCCAAGCTAGAACCAATTTAAATAATTGGAAATAAAGTTACTTTTTCAGTTGGTTGCTGCAATTTTTGCACTCCGCCGTGAGTATCACGTCCCAGCACTTGATCGTTTTTATCTCCTATGCAAAATCTACAGGAATATCCATAACAAACAGGCAAATATGAGAACGAGAAGTTATATGCATCAAAACGAGTTTCTAAGATTTGTTTCTGAAAAACAATTATTATGTTTGATCTGAGCGGTTCTTTAATGCTCATGGGTTTGTATTCCTCATAACTACAACGGAATAGGCTTGAAGATTCATCTCTCGTCTATATGATCTAAGAAAATGCATAGGAACCGGTAAGTAGAAGTTAATGTAAAGCATATGATGTAATCACATGTTTTGCGTATATAAGATGATGTTGGGAATTGGTAATCTCACTTTGCCCTGGACCAGGAAATGCTTTGCTGCACATTGCTCATGTTTCTAGGTCTCCTAATTAGGCTATGATGTTCCACACCATTGACATCGAACAGAACAATCCAGGTATGCAATGGTAATTGATATTGTTCTCCATGACAATAAAATTACAGGAGACCTAGCCAAAACATAAGTACGGTACTCCCTCCTACCCAAATTAGTTGACTTGGTTTTGTCTAGATTCTGATATATCTAGCACTAAAGCAAGTCTAGATATATCCAAATCTAGACAAATTTGAGTCAATTAATTTAGATCGAAGTAAGTAATGATAATATTATGGATTATTACAAATGAAATAGATTGATATAGCGGTCAAATCACAGAAGTTAATAAATCATGGAGGAAAACTGAAAGTTCAAACAAAGGTGCACAGCCAGAGCACCATAAGTGAAATTGTGTTGTAAAAATCTGGGAGCCATGTCTTGTAGTTTAATTTGGGGAAAGGGGACGGTTACCTGCTTGAGGGGATGAAGCCAGGATGGTAGCTGATTGGACCCCGTGGCAACCGACCTAGGGGATAGGTCGTGGACTTGTGGTAGCACCGAACTCATACCATAAAAGCAGAACAAATAATGAGGGATTGTCGATGAAATTGGAAGGGAAAGGAGAATTTGACACACCTAAATAGCCAAAGAGGACATCAGCAAGTTCGGTGATGTACCAGGTGTTGCCCATCCATGGTCACCAATGCAGTGGCGTCTAGGCATGGTCGCCGAAGAAATTATGGCCAAACCCTCAACACTAGGATCCATGGCCGTCTGCACAACAAGACCTTGGCGAGAGGAGGATTTTGACGGAAGGGGATTGGTCTTGGAGAGGGCAGCAGGGCAGTTCGCCGGAGACAAACACCAAAGTAGGATCTATTGGCGGTGGTGCTAGGTTTTGTACGCCTGGGTTAGACACTTGAGGCGAGGGCAGTTTCTCGTTTTAAGTCAGGTGATGGATGGGAGAAGAGTCGTGGGCTTTGGGCTCATGGGAACATTTTCCTTCTTTTTATTTTTAGTCTGGAGCAAGGATTTACAAAGGAAATGACATGATATGTACGAGGAACTACTGTGCGCATGATAGTTCACGTACACTTTATGTACAAACGTCTCATGGAAATGTCTATGGCTTATTGGCTTTAAAAGTAGAGAGGAAAATAAAATCACCGCATGTTCCCTATTTTCCCGTAGGGAAGAAAATGGCGACATGCCTTTAGAGATGCGTGTTACTAAGACATTTGTTTCTTCCAGCTGACCTCTACACAAATATTAGTGACCGGTACATTTTAAGTCTGTCACTACTCATAGCATTCCTAGTGACAGACCTTTAGAGATGCCTATCGCTAACTAAGTTTTCCGTTCAGCTGGTCTCTATAAAATATAGTAGTGTCAGTCACTTTTGTACGTCTGTCACTAGTGTTGTGTATTAGTGACAAGCTTATTCATGCCTGTCACTAGGAATACTTACTAGTGACAGGCACAATTTTGCCAGTCACTAACAACCTAGCGGCTATAAGCCTTTCTGCAGTAGTGAATTTTTAATAATGTTCAAGCTGCTTTATGCTTTTAATCATGGAATAGAATGGAGTTATCATAATTTAATGAAAGTATCTCAAATTTGAATCTATAAGTGCATGATACCTGCTTGGCTGGGGTTTATTTATGGGTTGAGGGGTTTAGGGAATTTTCAATAATAATTTTCAAGATTTATGCTTATATTCATGGAATATAATAGCGCTACCGCAATTTAATGAAAGTATGTCAAATTTTGATCTATATGTGCATGATACATGCTTGGTTAGGGTGTATGTGGGTTGAGGGTTAGGGTTTTAGTATTATTTATCGGTTTAGAATTTAAGTTTTAGATTTGTTTAGGGTCGAGGGTTTAGGGATTTTTTAATAATGTTCAAGATTTATGCATGTATTCGTCGAATAGAATGGTGTTACCCTAAATAATAGAAGTATTTGCAAATTAATTTGATCTATAAGTGTGCATGACAGTTGCTCGGTCAAGGTTTAGGGGTTTAGTGTTTCAGGTTTTAGGGTGTAGGGTTTAGTGTTTCAGGTTTTAGGGTTTACTCGGGTTTTATAGTATTTATGGTTTATGGCTTTGGTTTTTTAGGGGTAGTTTAGGGTTTAGGGTTTATGAATTTTTCAATAATATTTCTAAGCTTAAGGTTAGGGGTTGAGGATTTAGGATTTTAAGGGGTATATATAGGGGGCTTATGGTTTAGGCTTTACTAGGGGATTAGGGTACTTTAGGAAATTTTCAGTAATGTTTGATCTTTCATGAATTAGAATGACGTTAGCGCAAATTAATGAAAGTATCTCAAAAAATTTGATCTATAAGTGCATGATACCTACTTGGTCAGGGTTTAGCTAGGGTTATATGGTTCAAGGTTTAGGTTTTAGGGCATTTTCAATAATGTTCAAACTTTATGCTTAGATTCGTGGAATGGAATAGCGTTAGCGTAATTTAATGAAATTATATCTCAAATGTTGATCTATAAGTGGATGATATATACCTATTGCTTGGTCAGGGTCGTTTAGGGGTTTAGGGTTTAGGTAATTTTCAATAATGTTCAAGATTTATGCTTATATGTGTGGAACATAATGGAGTTACCGCAATTTAATGGAAGTATTTCAAATTTGGATCTATAATGCATGATACCTATTTGGTTATGGTTTAATTATGGGTTTAGGGATTTAGGGTTTAGGGAATTTTCAATAATGTTCAAACTTTATTGTTATATTCGTGGAAGAGAATGGCGTTACCGCAATGTAATGAAAGTATCTAAAATATGGAGATATATATATATATATAATTGTAGGATAAACCTGCTTGTCTAGGATTTAATTGGGTTGAGGGGTTAAGGGTTTAGTGTTTTAGTATTTAGGGGTTTAGGGTTTAGGTTTTATGTGTTGTTTAGGGTTTAGGGAATTTTCAACATTGATCTGTCTACTTGGTTATATTCTTCGAATAGAATGTTGTTTCCCAATTAAATAAAAGTATCTCAAACTTTGATATATATATCAGCGTGCATGATAACTGCTTAATTTGTCAGGGTTTAGGAGTTTAGTGTTTAAGGTTTTAGGGTTTAGGTTTTATAGTTTTAGTTTTTTTGGTTTTAGGGCTAGGGGTTTAGGAATTTAGGAATTTTCAAAGAAGTTTGAGCTTTATGCTTATATTCGTGGAATAGAATGACTTAGCAACAATTTAATGAAATTATAACTCAATTTTTTATCTATAAGTGCATGATATATACCTGCGTGGTTAGGGTTAGGGTTTAGGGGTATAGGTTTTAGGGTTTAAGGTTTAGGGGGTTAGGGTTTAGGGTTTAGGGAATTTTCATTAATGTTCCAGTCGTATGGATGTATGCGTGAAAAAGAATGGCGTTAGCGAGATTTAATGAAAGTATCGATCTCAAATATCTAGAATTGCATGATACATGTTTGCTGAGGGTTTAGGGTTGAGGGGTTTAAGGTTTAGGTTTTAGGGCAATTTCAGTAATGTTCAAGCTTTATGCTTATATTCGTGGAATGTAATTACATTAGCTTAATTTAATGAAAGTGACAACAATGTTTTTGTGTGAAGCAACTATAAGGTAGTATATGGCTAAAAATCCACTAGTGTAGCCTATTTAATTGATATTACCAGGTTTCATAAATTTTCAAGATTTGTAGCTATATATCCGTGCAATAATCTGGCTTTACGGCAATTTTCTCAAAGTATCTCAAGAGTGGAACTATAAGTGTGTTATAGCTAGGTCATGTGCGTTTTAAACCATTTTAAGCTTCCTGTTTTGCAAGATTCAACATCTCGATCTGAAAGGCTATTGTAGTCAAAATTTGGCCCCTTTTTGAAAAATTTAGGGACGAAATTAGCTATTGTGGTGTACGATGTATGAACATTCATGGATTTCAGACAAGACCAGAAAAGTTTGAATTTTACTTAAATTTGCCTCCAGGGCCCAAAGTGGTTTCTTCCTGTGTACAGCAACGCAGATGACGAGCACGCCAGAGTTAGAGTGCAGCTGTACCAAGGCACATGTGTGCAGCGCAGTGCCTGGCTATGGACATGGAGAGATCAGCCGACTGGTGCGCGTGGGGTCACCGAGGAGAGATGTATGGTGAGAAAGGTAGTGAATGAGAGAGAAAAAATGAATTTGTTTTGCAAATTTATTACTCCTTCTAGTAGTATAGTGTGTATGTTGTAAAAGCTGTAGTACTACTAGTACCTCATGTCAGAAACCCATCATCATGGAGTTCTCTGATATCGCACCACCTTCAGCTCCTCCTCGATACTGCCCTCTTGCTCTTCGGTTTCCCCCCTCCACTCTGAAATATATTCTTTGTTGTAGTACTACTCCCTCTATATATCCAAACTAGAATGCATATAGGAGTAGTAATTATTTGTCAAAGTCAACAAATCCAAAATTTGATCAAATATATAGAGAAAATTTACCAACGTCTACAATATCTAATGTGCACCATATGAACGTATATTTCATAATAGTTCTAACAATACTGATTAGGGATTATAAACTTAAACACATATTTCTATGTAGTTGCCCAAATTTTAAAAAGTGTGACTTTGAGCAAAAAAATTCTTCCCAAACATCGGGAGGGAAGGTTATTCAAAAGATCGGCCATTCACAGTAGTAAGGGCCTATTTGATTCAAACGATTTGCATAGGAAATTTGTAGGATTAAATCCGATGGGAAATTTTACTATGATGGTCATTTGATTTGTAGGATTGATTCCTGTAGGAATTTTTCCTAAGGATTACTACTAGACTTCACAGGAAATCAAACATGCACTCTTACCTCTTTTTCGGAATCCTTTGTTTTTCCTACGGTGGAGTCAAACGAACTTTGGTTCATAGGAATTCATGTAGGATTGGAGTGGTCATAACATTGCAATCCTAAATTTTTCCTATTCCTACGTTTTTTTATCCTACAAATAAAATATGCCCCAATTCTTATCTTATCTCTATCTTGTCTTATATCTTACAATACAACATACCACTAGAGGAAGTGGATGATACACCTGCCTAGTCATGATCGTCTAGGAGTTTAGGGAATTCTCAATAATGTTCAAGCTTTATGCTTATAATTGTGGAATATAATGGCGTTACTGATGAGCCACAAGTATAGGGGGTGTATCATAGTACTTTCGATAAATGAAGTGTCATTCCCAACAAGGAGCAGAAGGTGTTGACTAGTGGTTTGGAGCAGGAAATCTCTGTAAATACTTAGCAAACAAATTTTTAGGGGTTTTTGATAATGTAAGGAAATAAAATGCAAGTAAATAAAGACAGCAAATAATTGCAGCAAGTGGCCCAATCCTTTCTTAGCAAAGGACAAGTCGGTTGTAATACTTATGAGGACCAAACGTTCTCGAGGACACATGGGAATACTGTCAAGTGCTTTCGTTTCATATAGTTGATTAATCTTGTTTGGTTTGATAAGTGTTGTGTGGGTGAACCTGTGCTAATGTACTGGCCTTACTTGGACTAATACATACTTGTGATTAAACCCCTTGCAAGCATCCGCAACTACAAGAAAGTAATTAAGATAACCTAACCATGGCATTAAACTCTGAGATCCTACACTCCCTTGTGCAAAGGTTTCCTAACGGGGGTTCATGTTTCTATCACTCCAGCAACCCCACAATTAGTAGCCAAATACACAATGCATTCCCCTAGGCCCATAAATGGTGAAGTATCATGTAGTCGACCTTCACATGACACCACCAGCAGAATAGCAACACAACTTAAATGTCAAACCATTGAATAATACCTCAACACAATTCCACTACTAACAACATGACTTCTCCCATGTCCTCAAGAACTAAACGAACTAATCATGAGACATCATATGGATCAAGATCAGAGATGATATGATGACGAATAACAATCTGAACATAAACAACAATTCAATGGTTCCACTCACAAGCATCAACTACAAAAGTAATTAACACCGAGAAAGTTTCCCCTAAGAAATATTTAAGATTCAACACAATTGTTACAACAGGATGGAGTGGTGATGATGGTGTTGGTGGAGATGGTGGTGTGGATGATGATGATGATGATCCCTATGAAGTCTAGCGTGATGATGGTGTTAATGGCTACGATCTCCCCTCTCCGGGAAGGAATTTCCTCGGCAGAAATCTGTCTGCCGGAGAGCTCTTTCTCTCTTTATAGTTTCCGCCCCGCAGAGGCGGCGGAATCTTTCTATGGTCGCTCCCCATGTATTGGGGTTTAGAGGAGAATATATAGGCGAAAGGGTGGAGCAGGAGGTGGGCCAGGGTGGCCACACCCCCTGGTGGCGCGGCCGAGGGTGGCCCATGCATGGGGGTGTGGGCCCCTCTGGCCCATCTTAGCCTACCCTTCTGACATCCTTCGTATTCTGGAAATATATAATTTTCCATATATTTTCTTGTATTTTCTGATCTTCGTGAAAATTGCATCAAAACACCGCTTTTTCCGTCAAAATCCTGACTCCGGCAGTTCATCCTCCAAGAATTATCCAACATGCAAAAATAGATGAAATGACATAAGTATCACCTCTTAATATGAAATATATCAATGAATAGCAGTAAATTATGATATAGCATAGTGATGCAAAATGGATGTATCAACTCCCCCAAGCATATACCTCTCTTGTCCCCAAGCGAAAAGTGAGCTCAGTAAACATGTCCACAAGTTTATGGAGTGAAGTGTCGATAAAAAGAATATGGACAAGAGGCATCACATTCACCAATACACGACTGATAATAGAAACCAACTCACCATTATATAACTTAACTTGCAACGAGTATGGGAGTCACAATAAAGATGCATAAATAAAAAAATAATTGGTAATGGCAACCTGTGTTCTTGGTTAGAGAACAGATGACAAATCATACTTTTTCAAGCAAAGCTTTTGTAAAGAAGTTTATAACATGATTCCTTTTTGCTCAAACGTAAAAGGCTTTTCAAAATGATGGCTTTCAAAGTAATACTCACTCGTATAAGAACAATGTTCAAAACAAGGAAGATAAGAAACATGATTGAATAAATCATCATATGTATGATTGAAACACAACAACTCAAATGCTTGCTAGAGATAGAAAGGAATAGGTTCACTGACTCAACTAAGAAGTAAAAGAAAGGCCCTTCGCAGAGGGAAGCAGGGATTTCAAGTTCATAAAAAGCTTCCAAAAGATTATGGTACTTACTAGCTTTGAGCTCTCATTGCCCCTATCATAAGCATCTTGAGGTGATTAAGGTTAAAGTGAACAAATATGGAGTATAAGCTTGACGAAGTATAAGTTGGAAATCTCATGTCCCTTGAGTACGAGGGTCGTTCCTCATGATACTCAAATTTAGTTACCGGTAAGTTCTTGTCATGTAAATACATGTGTATCACAGAGAACCGCCAACGGGGTACCCCTTGCCCCATGATACAGGAGCTATCACATATCAAAATGACAAGGCAACAGACAATGAGCATCTCAGCAATCTTCTTATTTACCATGGGAAAATGGTGCTTTTTTCTCTTCTTTCCTCTTTTTCTGTCTCTCTTTTTTTATAATAAGAATGCTTCATAGATTTCCCACTATGGTTATGCTGCAAATTTCCACCATGATTAGGCATGGCTTAGGCTAGCGGCCCAGGCGTTTCTCTAACACATATACATAACTCCATGGACTTAGAAGCTCACCTTTTATTTCACACCACTAACATCCATAAACAAAAGAGCATGATATCAACTGGGTAGATATTTACAGGTGTTGAAAGCATTCCCCGTGATAGCACGGTTCTGTTAATCCCAACTTATAAGTGCAAGCATATACAACATATATGACACAATGCTTCAAGTTTATTAAGGACAGGAAAATAAGGTGTGCCATCAAGTTTGTGAGAGCTTTACTAACTAGTTTTCACATAACAAAAGAATTTTTAACTTGAAAGGTAGATGAAGCTTGAGAATTTACTTGGAATAGCAATAATACTAATAGGTAGATATGGTGGACACAAATGACATAGGTTTAAGCTGAAGGATTGGTTGCATGAGAAGTGATCCCTCTCAATACAGGTTTTTGGCTAGCAAGGGTAGGTAGCAAGCATAAGAGTTGAAGGAAACAAGCAAACATACAAGTGATAAAGACAAACATGCAATATTCCTTGAAAACACAAAAGATCTTAACTAAAGAATACTAATCTTATGAGCCAATCAAGAAAGAAAGAAAATTATATAAAATATCTGTAAGTGCTTTTCTCTTTTCCTTTCAAACCTCAAAAAAATTGCTACTGACCAGAGCTCGGTTTGCCAAAACCAATTTAGATTTACTTGATTCTCCTGAAGTAATACCAATACTAATCAACAAGATCAAACATATAATAGAGATTGCAAACTAAAATACGAAGTGCAAAAAGTAAATGATGAAACTTCTCATTAATATTACATAAAGGCACTCACACCAAGGGATACATACATAACCAACTAGAGGAGAGATACTTCCACAATGCAAACCATCCTATATGATAACTTATCTAATCATGATATGACTCTACTAAAAAGGTAAAATGATAAAAGATAATGATGTGATACCACGACACTCCCCCAAGCTTGGAACAAGCCAAGGGGATGCCAAAACCTGATGACGAATTATTCCTTCGGTGGTGGTGGTGTTCTCTCGATAAGCTTTTTAATTAGCTTCCTCAAATCCTCAATATCGAAGGTTAGAGTACGAATCAACTCCGAATTATGTTCAATGCAGTTCATGATCATGTCGGACCGATAATCCTAGTCCTTGTTATTCTTTCCCCACTCTTCCTCCTTAGAGTGTTCTTTCCCTACATGGTTTGAACGAGGCATATCCCAACTAGAGGGCAACTTCCCTCTAGGAAACTTTTGGAATTGCTGCTCATGTATAAGTGTATGGAAGGGGTTCTTGGCGCGTGGAGGAAGTGACCATGGAGCAAGGCAATGAAGCAGAGGTTTCCCTCCTGTAGACATTTGTGCCGTCCTCCTGAGCTTGATAGGGTTTGCCACCACTCCAATGCTCGCAACAGTAGCGCAGGTGTCCGGATGCTTGTCTTCCTTCACGTCTTCTTCATCCTCAACCAAGATCTCCTCCTTCTTCTTGGGTCTTGAAGATCATCTTCCAAGGGCTTCTTGCCCTTGTCGTTGGAGAAGACCATGGTGCCTATAAACTTGAGAATATTTCCTGACAGAAACAGATCGAAACGAAAACATGACGAGAACACGATATACGAACCTCGGGGGATCCGAGTGCTTATATATTACGAAGTTTTACAACATAGGGAAGGTACTATGCGAAAATAGGACGGAGACGGGCTCCGGGGAGGTCACACCCCTGGTGGCGTGGCCAGGTCGGGCCCACTCCACCGTGAGGTGTGGCCCACCCGGGCTTCGTTTCCTCCACTGTTTCGACTTGTAACCTTCCATATGGGATAAAAACTACAAAATTATAAAAAGAAAAGTATTTCATGAACCTTTAATTTTCAGCACTTTTACCTATTCGAAGACGGACTATGTAAGTTCCGGAGTTTGGCCTCAAATAAATTCTTCCGGAGTCTCCATTTGAATAACATCAACATCTTCATTATAAAAGTCTCCAGAGATATAATGTTTTAGCCTTTGACCATTCACCACTTGTGTAGTATTGTCCCTCAAATAAGAAATTTTTATAGCTCCTGGACGGTACACCTCCTCATTAACAAAAGGTCCTTCCCATTTTGAGAGTAGTTTTCCTGCAAAAAATCTGAGACGAGACCTATACAATAGAACTTTCTCACCAACATGAAACTCTCTCTTAAGAATCCTCCTATCATGCCATCTTTTAACTTTTTCTTTAAAGAGTCTAGAATTTTCAGAAGCTTCACTTCTCCAATCATCTAAGGTAATTAAGTCAAATAATCTTTTCTCACCAACAAGTTTAAAATCTCTATTCAGTTCTTTCACTTCCCAATAAGCTTTTTGTTCTAATTCTAAAGGCAAGTGACAAGCTTTACCATAAACCATTTTTTAAGGAGACATTCCCATAGGATTTTTATAAGCAGTTCTATAAGCCCACAGAACATCATTCAATTTTTAGCCCATTTTTTCCTAAATCTATGAATAGTCTTTTGCAAGATAGATTTAATTTCTCTATCTGAAAGTTCTACCTGCCCACTGGTTTGAGGATGATAAGCTGAAGCCATTCTATGGTTAACATCATGCTTGGCAAGAGTCTTCCTAAAACCACCATGAATAAAATGAGAACCTCCATCAGTCATGAGATACCTAGGCACACCAAACCTAGGAAAAATAACATCTTTAAGCATTTTTAAAGAGGTTTTACCATCAACACTATTTGTAGGTATGACTTCTACCCACTTTGTAACATAATCAACAACAACAAGAATATGAGTATACCCTTTTGAAGGAGGAAAAGGACCCATAATGTTGAACCCCCCAACAATCAAATGGTTCAACAACAAGAGAATAATTCATAGGCATTTCATTGCGTCTAGAAATGTTACCAACTCTTTGACATTCATCACATGATAAATTAAACTTCCTTGCGCCCTTGAAAAGAGTAGGCCAATAAAAACCTGATTGTAAAACTTTTTGTGCGGTTCTATCTCCAGCATGATGTCCTCCATAAGCACTGTCAGGACATTTTCTCAATATCTCTTTTTGTTCATATTCTGGAACACATCTTCGCATAATACCATCTACCCCTTCTTTATATAAATGTGGGTCATCCCAAAAGTAATGCCTCATATCATCAAATAATTTCCTTCTTTGTTGGGTTGTAAAGGTTGGAGGCAAATATTTGGAAACAATAAAGTTAGCATAATCAGCATACCAAGGACTCTCTCGCGGGCTTAACTTTACTGCAGCCAACTGTTCATTTGGAAAACTACCATTAACAGACATAGGATCAAAAGAAATGTTTTCCAAACGAGATAAATTATCAGCAAAAGTATTTTCAGCACCTTTCCTATCTACAATATGTAGATTAAACTCTTGTAAAAGCAGCACCCATCTAATAATCCTAGGCTTAGCATCTTTCTTTGTCATAAGGTACTTAATAGCAGCATGATCAGTATGAATGGTAACTTTTGAATCAACAATATAAGGTCTAAACTTATCACAAGCAAAGATTACAGCTAAAAACTCTTTTTCAGTAGTAGCATAATTCTTTTGAGCAGCATTAAGAGTCTTACTAGCATAATGGATAACATTCAATTTTTTATCTATTTGTTGCCCAAGAACAGCACCTATAGCAAAATCACTAGCATACACCTAATTTCAAAGGGTAAATTCCAATCAGGCGGTTGGACAATAGGAGTAGTAGTTAAAGCTTTCTTTAAAGTTTCAAAAGCTTCCTTACAGTCATCGTCAAGAACAAAAGGTACATATTTTTGGAGAAGATTAGTAAGGGGCTTTGAAAATTTTGAGAAATCTTTAATAAACCTTCTATAGAAACCAGCATGACCAAGAATACTTTGAATACCTTTAACATCTATAGGATAGGGCATTTTCTCAATTGATTCAACTTTGGCTCTATCCACTTCAATGCCTCTTTCAAAAAATTTATGTCCAAGAATAATTCCTTCATTAACCATGAAATGGCATTTCTCCCAATTAATAGCAAGATTAGTTTCTTCACATCTCTGCAAAACTTTATCAAGGTTGTGCAAACAATTATCAAAGGAAGTTCCATAGATGGAAAAATCATCCATGAAAACTTCCACAATTTCTTCACAAAAACCATGAAAGATAGCAGACATACATCTCTGAAAAGTGGCTGGAGCATTACATAAACCAAAAGGCATACGCCTATAAGCATAAGTTCCATAAACCAAAAGGCATAAGTTTCATGTGCTTTCATAGCAATTTTAGAAAACCCAGAATAACCATCAAGAAAACAAAAGTGAGTCTTCTTGGAGAACCTTTCTAGCATTTGATCAGTAAAAGGCAGAGGATAATGATCTTTCTTACTAACTTTATTCACCTTTCTAAAATCAATGCACATCCTATAACCAACTACTACTCTTTGAGGTATAAGGTCATTATTTTCATAAGGCACAACAGTTGTTTCTCCTTTCTTAGAGACACAATGAACAGGACTAACCCAATTACTATCAGCAATAGGAAAAAGTATACCATCATCAAGAAGTTTTAATACCTCATTTCTTACCACTTCCTTCATCTTAGGATTTAAACAACGTTGATGTTCGACAACTGGTTTTGCATCATGTTCTATATTAATAGCATGCTGACATATAGTACAAGAAATCCCTTTTAAATAATCAAGAGTATACCCCATAGCTCCTCGGTGTTTCTTCAATACTTCCAATAATATTTCCTCTTCCTTTCTTGAAATTTCCGAACTAATAATAATAGGATATATTTTATTATCGTCTAGATAAGTATATTTAAGATCATCATGTAGAGGTTTTAGATCAAAGACAGGATCCCCTTTAGGTTGTAGTGTGGTACCCAAATCTTCCACAGGTAGATTATGCTTAAGCATCTCATGTTGACGAAGGAAAATCTCGTCAATCTCATTTCTTTCTTCCATGAAGACCTCACTTTCATGATCTTCCATATATTTCTGCAAAGCATTGTTAGGAGCAAGAGAAATAGAAGAAAGTTGATCAACCCTGAAATCCTCATTAGGCAGTTCATTTTCATAAGGAGTTTTAGCAAATTTGGAAAAATTGAACTCATAATATTCTCCATCAAATTTAGTAAAAACTTTCTCCTTCTTACAATATATAATAGCTCCATAAGTGTTCAATAAAGGTCTACCAAAAATGATACGACAAGTTTTACTATTTTCCTTACCAAGCACTAGAAAATCAGCAGGATATTTAGTCTTACCACAAAGAACTTCCACATCTCATACAATACCAATTGGACAGACTGTCTCTCTATTAGCAAGGTGAATAACCACATCAATGTCTTCAAGTTCACAAGGACCAGTTTCATGCATAATTTCTCTATAAAGATCATAAGGAATAGAACTATAAGTTGCACCAATATCACATAAACCATAATAGCAATGATCACCAATTCTAACAGAAAGCATAGGGACACTACTTTTTCTAGCTTTACTAGGATGAGAGACAATATTAGAAGAATCTTCACAAAATATAATGTGCCCATATTCTACATTCTTAGTGACAAGATCTTTCACTATGGCCACTATAGGTTTAATATTTATTTGTTCATCAGGTTCTATAGTTTTCTTGATACTTTTGCTAACCACATTTGCTATAATAGAATGTTCCTTTACCTTAGCAAGGAAAGGGATTTTCTCAAAATAAGGTTCATGCAAAATAGGATCAACAGTACAAACTTCAGTGTTTCTAACAGGAACATTACTAACAATATATTTATAAGGTGCATGGTACTTGTTCCACTCCTTTTTTGGAATTTCAATATAAGAGGCAAAGGCCTTAAAGCAATTTGCAAGAACTTGAGAATAAAGACCATACTCAATACTAATATCATGAAAGTCATCCGTTCCCATAATAGATTTAATGCATTCATAATCATAATTTATACCTGACTTTCTTCCTTTGTTATTCTCCCATGCTTCAGTATTTTCTTGAATACGGTATAGAAGATCCCATTTAGCTTCTTCCTTCATATGTGTGAATGATCCAGCACAAGAAGCATCTAGTAAATCTTTATCATGAAGAGAAAGCCTTGCACAAAAGTTATTGATAATAATATTATTAGGGAGTTCATGAATAGGACATTTAAGCATTAGTAACTTCAATCTCCCCCAAGCTTGGGCGATACTCTCTCCATCACGAGGCCAAAAGTTATATATTTGATTCCTATCCTTATGAATCTCACTGGGAGGATAGAATTTATAATAAAAGAGAGGTACTATTTCCTCCCATTCCATAGATTTTCCATTCTTCGGCAACTTATACCATTCTTCAGCTCTTCCTTTCAATGATATAGAGAGTAACTTTTTCTTAACTTGTTCCGTTGTGATACCTGCACACTTAAACAACCCGCATAATTCATGGATAAAAAGCAAGTGATCAACAGGATGAACTGTACCATCCCCAAAATAATAGTCATCCATAACACGATCAACAATTCTTTTGGGTATCTTAAAAGGATCTATCTCAGCAGGTGGCGATTCATCTACTACCCTAACAGTGGTAGTAGCTTTCCCAAATAGGAAACCAATTGGGTTATCCATATTGGAAACAAAGTAACAAACAAAAATAAAAGCAATACTCACAGTAGAAGTTTTTTTTACCAGTTCCAGTCTTCAATAGCGCTTCACTCCCCGGCAACGGCGACAGAAAATAGTCTTGATGACCCAAAAGTATAGGGGGTGTATCGTAGTATTTCCGATAAAAAGGAGTGTCGATCCCAATGAGGAGAAAGGTATTGACTAGTGGTTTGGAGTAGGAAATCTCTGTAAATACTTAGCAAACGGATATTTAGGGGTTTTTGATAATGCAAGGAAATAAAGACAGCAAATAATTGCAGAAAGTGGCCCAATCCTTTCTTAGCAAAGGACAAGCCGGTTGTAATACTTATGAGGACCAAACGTTCTCGAGGACACATGGGAATACTGTCAAGTGCTTTCGTTTCATATAGTTGATTAATCTTATTTCGTTTGTTAAGTGTTGTGTGCGTGAACCTAAACTAATGTACCAACCTTACTTGGACTAATACATACTTGTGATTAAACCCCTTGCAAGCATCCGCAACTACAAGAAAGTAATTAAGATAAAAAAACTAACCACAGCATTAAACTCTGAGATCCTACACTCCCTTGTGCAAAGGTTTCCTAACGGGTGTTTAGGTTTCTCTTACTCCGGAAACCCCACAATTAGTAGCCAAATACACAATGCATTCCCCTAGGCCCATAAATGGTGAAGTATCATGTAGTGGACGTTCACATGACACCACTAGAATAATAGCACCACAACTTAAATGTCAAACCATTGAATAATACCTCAACACAATTCCACTACTAACAACATGACTTCTCCCATGTCCTCAAGAACTAAACGAACTACTCATGAGACATCATATGGATCAAGATCAGAGATGATATGATGATGAATAACAATCTGAACATAAACAATAATTCAATGCTTCCACTCACAAGCATCAACTACAAAAGTAATTAACACCGGGAAAGTTTCCCCTAAGAACTATGCAACATTCAACACAATTGTTACAGCGGGATGGAGTGGTGATGATGGTGCTGGTGGACATGGTGGTGTGGATGATTATGATGATTCCGATGAAGTCTAGCTAGATGATGGTGTTGATGGTGACGATCTCCCCTCTCCGGGAAGGAATTTCCCCGGTTGAAATCTGTCGGCCGGAGAGCTCTTTCTCTCTCTGTAGTTTCCACCCCGCAGAGGCGGAGAAATCTTTCTATGATCGCTCCCCGTGTATTAGGGTTTCGAGGAGAAGATATAGGCGAAAGGGTGGAGCAAGAGGTGGGCTAGGGTGGCCACACCCCCTGGTGGCGCGGCCTAGGGTGGCCCGCGCATGGTGGGGTGTGGGACCCCTGTGGCCCATCTCAGCCTCCCCTTCTGGCATCCTTCATCTTCTGGAAAAATATAATTTTCCATATATTCTGGGATTTTCTGATCTTCGCGAAAATTGCATCAAAATACTACTTTTTCCATCAGGATCCTAACTTCGATAGTTCATCCTCCAAGAATCATCCAACATGCAAAAATAGATGAAATGACATAAGTATCACCTCTTAATATGAAATATATCAACGAATAACAGTAAATTATGATATAGAATAGTGATGCAAAATGGACGTATCAGTTACCACAATTTAATGAAAGTATCTCAAATTTGGATCTATAAGTGCATGATACCCTGCTTGGTTAGGGATTAATTATGGGTTGAAGGGTTTGGGGTTTTAGTGCTTGATGGCTCAGATATGTAGAGATTGTTAGGAACCCCAAGAGGAAGGTATGATGAGCACAGCAGCAAGTTTCCCTCAGTTATGAAACCACGGTTATTGAACTAGTAGGAGAAAGGAAACAACTCCAAGGTGTTTCTAGCAACTTAGAACCTCCACAACACAACCACAATACTTTTCCCCAACTTATAGTGAGGTTGTCAACCTCACCGGTTTTGCTGAAAACAAAGGATTAAACTTATAGTGTGGAAGATAGTAATTGCAGAAGTAAATAGTAAATAGTAGAAGGTATATCAATGGAAAGGAATGGACCGGGGTCCATAGTTCACTAGAGGTGTTCTCCATAAGATAAATATCATGTTGGGTGAACAAATTATAGTTGGGAAATTGACAGATTTAAAATGCATAAATATGCATGTAGAAGTCATGATGATTTCTATGAGATTCGTTTGGGAATTACAACATAATACATAGACCATAATCCAACTACATCTATGACTAATAATCCACCTTCAGGTTATCATCCGAACCCCTTCCAGTATTAAGTTGCAAGTAACATATAATTGCATTAAGCAAAGTGTGTAAAGTAAACAATACAATTGCCCTTGGACAAAGGATTGTTGTTTTCTCGCTGGTAGCAACATCACATCTACAACCTTAGATATTTCTGTCACTTCCCCAGATTACTACAGGCATGAAACTACTATCGAGCATAAATGCTCCCTCTTGGAGTTACAAGCATCTACTTGGCTGAAGCATCTAATAGCAAGGGAGAGCATGCAAGATCACAAATAACACGGACATGATAGAATCAATAATCAATCTTGAACATAGTACTCAATATTCATCGGATACCAACAAACACAACATGTAGGATTACAAATAGATGATCTTAATCATGAATAGAGCTCAAGATCTAAACATGATAGCACAAAAGAGGAGAAACAACCATCTAGCTATTGTATGGACCCATAGTCCAAGGGTGAACTACTCACGCATCACTCCGGAGGCTGGCATGGTGATGAAGAAGGCCTCCGGGATGATCTCTCCCCTCCGACAGGGTGCCGGGAAGGGCTTCAGATCCCCCTTTCTAGGGATGATGGTGGCAGCGGTTATGGACTGTTTCATGGATTTCTCATCGGGTGCTTAGGGTTTCTGTCCCGGGGTCTTTATATAGGCGAAGGGGCAACGTCGGTTGAGGTCCAGGGGGCTCACACCATGCCCTGGCGCATCCTAGGGTGGAACCGTGCCAGGGGGTGGTGTAACCTCCCTGTGGCACCTCTCCGTCCCCCCTCTGTACTCCGTCTTTGCTCCGATAAAATATTGACTTCGGATTTTGTTCCGTCCAATTCCGAGAATATTTCATTACTAACTTTTTTAAAACCGAAAACAGCAGAAAACAGGCAACTGGCACTATGGCATCTTGTAAATAGGTTGGTTCCAGAAAATGTATAAAAATGCCTAAAAGTGTAGACAAAACATACGATGGTTGGTATAAAACAAGCATGGAGCATCAAAAAATTATAGATACATTTACGACGTGTATTTTGGATTTTAGGGTTTATTACGGTTTATTATGGTTTATTTATTAGGGTTTAGGGCATAGGTAATGTTCAAGCTTTATGCTTATATTCTTTGAATATAATGCCATTGCCCAATATAATGTAAGTATCTCAAATTTGATCTAAAATTGCATGATACTTGTTTGGTCAAGGTTTATGGGTTTAGTGTTTAGGGTTTTATGGTTTCAGGAAATTTCAATAATGATCAAGCTGCTTTATGCTTTTAATAGTGGAATAGAATGGCGTTACCGTAATTTAATGGAAGTATCTCAAAATTGAATCTATAAGTGCATGATACATGCTTAGTTAGGGTTTTACTATCGGTTGAGGGGTTTAGGGTTTAGCGAATTTTCAATAATCTTCATGCTTTATGCTTATATTCATGGAATATAATAGCGTTACCGCAAATTTAATGAAAGCATCTCAAATTTTGATCTATAAGTGCATGATACATGCTTGGTTAGGGTGTATGTGGGTTTAGGGTTTTAGTATTTATGGGTTTATGGTTTAAGTTTTAGGGGTTGTTTATGGTCGAGGGTTTAGGGAATTTTCAACGATGTTCAAGCTTTATGCCTATATTCATCGACTAGAATGGTGTTACCCTAATTAATAAAAGTATCTAAAAATTAATTTGATCTATAAGTGTGCATGACAGCTGCTCAATCAAGCTTTAGTGGTCTAGTGTTTCGGGTTTTAGGGTTTAGGGGTTTAGTGTTTTAGGTTTTAGGGTTTAGGTGTTTATGGGTTTAGGGTCTTGACAATTTTCAATAAAATTCGAGATTTATGCATATATTCATGGAATACAATGACTAAGCAACAATTTAATAATGAAAGCATCTCAAATTTTGATCAATAACTGCATGATACCTTCTTGGTTAGGGTTGTTTATGGGTTGAGGGTTTAGGGTTTTATTGTTGAGGGTTTAGGTTTTGGGTTTTTTAGGGGTAGTTTAGGTTTTAGGGTTTAGGAATTTTTCAACAATATGTCCGAGCTTTGGGTTGAGGGTTGAGGGTTTTTAGGGGTATAGGGATTATGGTTTACGATTTAGGGGATTAGGGTACTTTAGGACATTTTCAATAATGTTCGAGCTTTCGTGAATTAGAATAATGGCGCCATCGCAATTTAATGAAAGTATCTCAAATTTTCATCTATAAGTGCATGATATTTGTTTGGCGAGGGTTTAGGGTTATAGGGTTTAAGGTTTAGGTTTTATGGCATTTTCAATAATGTCCAAGCTTTATGCTTAGGTTCATGTAATGGAATGGCATTACCATAATTTAATGTAAGTATATCTCAAACATTTATCTATAAGTGGATGATATACCCGCTTCTTAGTCAGGGTCGTTTAGGGGTTTAGGTTTAGGAAATTTTCAATAATGTTCAAGATTTATGCTTATATTTGTAGAACAGAATGGTGTTACCGCAATTTAATGAAAGTATATCAAATTTGGATCTATAAGTGCATGATACCTACTTCGTTAGGGTTTACTTATGGGTTGAGGGGTTTAGGGTTTTAGTATTTAGGAATTGGGGGTTTAGGTTTTCGGGGTTGTTTAGGGTTTAGGGAATTTTAATAATGTTTAAGTGTAGCGACCCCGGGATTTCTCCCAAGATTACCCATTATGCAAACCACCACGATCCCATGATCAGTGACTCGTGGACCATAATCGACATAGTATCAAAGTACACATCCATTACAGTACCAAATACATCAATTCTTACATAAATAGTCTTACAACAGTGCCATAAGGACACAAATAGATAGTAGCAGCAGAACAACTAAACATGGAAGACCCGAGTCATGCCATAGCCCATAGGGTGCCTGACTCAGAGTAACTCCCTAGTTCGCGAAGTCTTCATCGGAACCATCAACTTTCCCATCTTCCTGCTCATAATATAGCCAAGTAAATAGCCAGGGACAATGCCGGTGAGTACTTTGAATGTACTCGCAGACCACCTGAAGAGATCAATAATAATAAATGATATGCAATATGGCTATAGTAGGATGGTTCCATAAGAGGTTCTTTTATAAAATAGTTTCTCTTGTAGATATAGCATATCTCTACATATTTGTTGAAAACCTTTTGTAAAACAATTTGGAAACATTTTTAAAAAGTTTTTAAGAAAACACCAGTATTGGGTCACCCATTTGTTTTTCCTTCCAGTCATCTCATGACCAAACTCCTTCCTCCTTTTTCCCGACCATCTCATGGTCAAAACATTTCCAAGCCATTGCTTTCCGAAGTCCTTTTTGAAAACAAAACCATCACCGCCATACAGCAACCATCACAACCGTCCATGGCAGAGGACTCGGTTATTCGAATAGATTTACACTCTGCAGAGGTTGTACACTTTACCCACACCATCCGATTACCCATCCCTAATCTACACCGATCATGGGTCGAGTAGCCGGTCAAGACCTTCCGTATGCCCTCTCCGATACAAGTACCTACCCTATGAGTTTAATCCCCTCAAGACTAGGACACCAAGGGGTAGTCACAATCCAACCGGAGCGCGTTTTGCACCTCGACGGTGTGCACTTTCAATGAGTGGCTCATAGTATCATCTGGCCATCCTTAGATAGTATGTACCTTCTCCGGACCGATGTTTCACATGGGCCTTTACAGGTGAAGGCCCATCCTCCGGGGATTTGTTCTCCCCTGTAGTAGTTCGAGGCACCGATACCGGATTAGACAAACTTCCAGCCCAGCCTCGTCCCATTCTAGAGTAATGTGGTTGCATGGGTTAATTGTTCAAGCATTAGGAACTGTACAACCCGACGTGTTTTCTTAAACATTTTTCCTCCATCTTTCGTTCGATCATTTTGTAAAACCAAAACCTTTCTTGGTTTCCAAACCACTTGGTAGGTCAAGCCTCACCAAGGTTTTATCATAAAACTTTTTTAAAGCCCTTTCCGGGGTCTTCCCATCCCATAGTTTGGGTTTGGCTAAAACGGGGTTTCCAAAGGAGCATGGTGTTATACACCATCTATCATACTAGGGGCAAGTGGGTGTCATCAAAGGATTTGTACCTAATGGTACCGAGGGAACTATAGCTTGGAGGAGCCAAACATTCCCATATATAAAACATAAAAAGTAAACTATGTAATTTAAGAAAACCATTTGAATAACATCCATAAGTATACAAATAGGACAGGGTTTTATGAGCAAGAAGGTGGCATGCCTTCGTTGGCAACTTGTCCATGTTCTCCTTCTTCAAGATACTCCCAATCACCTTCCTCGTACCCTTTCTCGTTTGTATCTATCGTCGCAAAAGAAAAGAACAAGCAACATACCACGCATCAACCACAAGACAAACATAGCAAACAGTACTGAACAGATACTCCACTTGAACAAACAAAACATACACTTGTAGATACATATTATAATAAAATAATGCCACTGGAATCGAGCAAAAAGGATAAGGCAAACAATTATGGTGAATTGAATGGTGGACACTAGTTCTGCAAGAAAAACAGTGGCTTAACCACTTTCTGTGCAAGAGTAGTGACTAAGAAAAATACTACTAGAAGGGTACTGGAAATACTAATCCAGCCCAATTGGATTTGCATTCTTAGCAAAAGGGGTTGATTTATAGCATTTATTTTACTGCAAACAGTACTAGATTTGGCAAAATAAATCTAGCCACAGATCTACTGCAAATAAAATTAATCCCTACTAGGAGGAGGTAGTTCTAACAAGGTCACATCTCCTGGAGTTGGTTTCATAGAAAAATAAGCTTCACAAAAGCTTCTAGAATTTCTACAAGAAGCTATTGTCCTAAACTTGCAAAATTTACTACAGAGGCTAAACATCTCCAAATGGGATGATTCTAATTTTTTTTGATTAGGTAACTATAAAGGCCAACTATAGGAGGTGGTTTTCACATTTTTCTGAGCTATAGAAAAATTACTGTGAATTAAAAGGTGTATCTGGCCTATTTTTACTATAGAAAATCTCAGAAAAGATACATGTACTATTTTACTAAAATTCCAGTGCAAGGTGATGGGGATTTGGCTATTCTACTTAACAAAATTTGAAACCAGCCAAAAGGTGGGTTGAGTGATTTTTGGTGGAATATAAGCTACAACACAACAAATCTGGCAGAAAAATAGCCAGAAAAAGGAAAAAGGGTGGCTACTGGGGTTTGGGCCGTGGCCCGAGCAGGGGCTAGGCCGGCCCAACAGTACGGTGGCGCGCGCAGGAGTTGGGGCAGTTCAAACCCTGGCGAGGGACCCGCATGTCAGTGGCTGCCGGCCGCGAAGGGGTATGGGGCGTGGTGGCGCGTTGGATCTAGTTAGATCCAACGGCCTGGGACTCGTCTTCCTCCCAGGGAGGTGACGCCGGTGATGGGGAACCCTAGCTACTGCCGGTGGACGGAGATGCTCACCCAGGGGCAAAGAAGGCTTGGCGATGGCGGCGGTTGAAGCGGTCGACGACGAGGGTTCGAACGAGGGGCGGCGAGGGTGGTCTTGGCTCCGGATGCGGTCGGGTTCGTGAATGCTCCGATGATGATCACAGCTCCTCTTCGTCGGCCTTGCAGCTGCTCCTGAGGAAATATAAGGAGCGGCTTCAGAAGTGCTCGCGCCAGGAGGGCTAGGTGGACAGATAGCCAGGGAGGGGAGAGTATGAGCTTGGCGATGGCAACCTCCTCGGACTCCTTCGGTGCCGCAGCGGGGTTGCGATTGTTGGGGTGGCAGGAGCCGAGTGAGCTTGGCTAAGCTCTTGGGAGGTAGTGGAGGTGATTGGGGAGAGGGCAGCCTCCTCCGCGTGCGGTCGTCTTCGTTTGGCACCAGAGGCAGGGAGACGCGGTGCGCTGGTCCTGTCCAAAGCGATGTGGCCGGCGTGGGTTGGGGGTAGCTAGGGCCGTGGGGAGGCATACGCGACTGGGGATGGGTCGAGCAGGATTTGGCAATCTGTCGCATGTTCTCTCTCTCTCTCTCGGGCTTGGGCACGCAGGAGCGACCGAGGGGGTCGTGGGGGTGTACTCTGGCGTGTTTGGGTCGTGCCAGACCTTGTGCGTGCGACATAGTGGGTGGTAGAGGGTGGACAGGGGTTTTGGGTGATCTAGGATAGAGTGGCTCGGGTGCCTAGTTTGATTGAGGTTTTCAACCAGCTCGGGCCTCCAATGGCAGGGGGAAACAGTGGGGGTGTAGAGGGATGTGGGGTGAGTAGTTATAGCCCTTGGTTGCTCCTTGGATTGGTTCTATGTGCTTGCAAGGATCCTCTAAAGTTGGGCAAAAATAAGGTGGTCATTCCTTAATTAGCCACTTAGTGAGGAATTCACTTGCATGCAAAGGGTTTAGGGTTGGTTTTCATCCAGACTTAGGGGTGGGTTTTGATGAGTTCCTAACAAGGGTTAAACCCATGGGCTTGCATGGCCAAAAAGAGTTTGAGGTTAGGTCTTACTCCAGCTCCAAAAATTGGAACATGAAAAGGTGAAATGTCTTAGCCAAATTCTTGGAGTAGAGCTTTGGTTTCCTAAAACCCAACATGACAACAACCAAGCAAGGGTAACAAAACAACTAAACACTAATGATACCAACGCAATCACAAGAGACTGAGCAAACTAGGACAATTAATATGAACAAACTATCCTAAAAGTTTTATTTCCCCTAAACCCTGGATTCCTACTTAGATAATCATGAGGCAGAAGTTGGGATGTTATAGACCTTCCCACCTTCAAAGAATCTCGTCTTGAGATTCGCGAGTTGCGGCGTGAAGAGATGGGGGTACTCCTTCCTGAGGTAATCTTCTCGTTCCCAGGTGGCATCTTTCTCTGAGTGGTTCCTCCATTGAACCTTGTAGAAGGTTATGTTCCGGCGCCGGGTTAGTCGGTTAGCTTTCTCTATAATCTTGACGGGTACTTCTCGGTAGGTTAGATCTTGATTGAGATCAATAGCATGGTAGTTGATATTCTTGAAGACTTCGGGCTTGTCAGGTACTTGGAGGCACCTTATGAGTTGGGAAACGTGAAATACGTCATGAAAGTCAGACAACTCGAAGGGTAGCTCCAGCTGATATGACACTCTGCCTCATTGGGCGAGAATCTTGAAGGGCCCGATGTATCGTGGAGCGAGTTTCCCTTTTTCATGGAAACGCTGCATTCCTTTAAGAGGATAAACAGGGAGATACGCGAAGTCTCCCTTGTTGAAAATCACATCGCGACGTTTGGTGTCAGCATAGCTCTTCTGGCGAGATTGGGCAGCTTTCAGACGATCTCGTGCTAGCTGGACTTGCTCTTCGGCCGCTTTTATTGCATCTGGGCTAAAGATTTGGCTCTCTCTGGTTTTGGTCCAGTTCAGGGGTGTGTGGCATTTTCTCCCATAGAGTACCGAGAAGGGTGCCATTTTTAGTCTTTCTTGATAGTTGTTGTTTATAGGAGAATTCGGTGAAAGGCAAGCAATCCTCCCATTTGGCTCTGTAGGTTAGGACACATGAACTGAGCATATCCTCCAGGACTTGATTGACTCTCTCGGTCTGTCCTCCGGTAGATGGATGGTAGGATGTGCTGAAGGATAGTTTTGTACCTAGGGCTTCGTGTAGACTCTTCCAGAAGTGGGAGGTGAATTGTGGTCCGCGATCAGACACGATTTCCTTGTGTACCCCATGGAGGCTAACAATTCTCGAGATGTAGAGTTCTGCAAGCTGTTGTCTGTTGAAGGTGGTCCTTACGGGAAGGAAATGAGCTACTTTGGATAAGTAGTCCACGATAACCCAGATCGAGTCATGTCCTCTACATGATTTGGGTGGTCCGGTGATGAATTCCATTCTGACCTTCTCCCATTTCCATTCAGGAATCTTCATCAGTTGCAGTAATCCTGCGGGGCGTTGATGTCCGGCCTTAACTCTCTGACATATATCACATTTGGCGACAAATAGGGAGATCTCTCGTTTCATTCCATGCCACCAGTATTGTTCCTTCAGATCGTGGTACATTTTGGTACTCCCCGGGTGGATGGAGTAGAGGGTCTCCTAAGCCTCCTTCATGATGGTCTGTTTTAGATCATGCTTGTTGGGCACGCAAATGCGTCCTTTGTACCACAGAACGTCCCTATCATCAACCTTGAATACGGGAACATTTTCCCTCTCCATTCGGCGCTTGATTCCTTCTATGCTGGGGTGGCCTTTCTGAGCATCTTGAATCTGGTCCATAAGGGTTGGCTTTAGTTCGAGGTGGGCTAGGAATCCGAAACTGACTAATTCCAGCCCAAACTTTTCAAATTCTTGAATTATCTCCGGTTGCTCTTGTTTAATCATAGCATTCAGGGAGTAGGGTTCCCAACTGAGGGCATCGTCTACCATGTTGGCCTTTCCTAGGTGGTAGTGAATTCCCAAGTCATAATCCTTGATTAGTTCAATCCATCTCCTCTCCTTCTGCGTGAAGATATACTTCAGGCTCTTATGATCCGTGTAGATTTCACATCGATTTCCCATCAGATAGTGGCGCCAGGTCTTGAGGGCATGTACTACAGCAGCAAGTTCCAGATCATGGGTGGGATCGTTCATATCATGCGGCTTAAGTTGACGGGATAGGTAAGCAATGACCTTGCCTTCCTGCTGCATCAGTATGCTTCCAAGTCCTAATTTGGAGGTGCCGCAGTAGACTTCAAAGCTTTTGGTAATGTCGGGCATGGTCAGGATAGGGGCAGAGACTAACCTCTTCTTGAGTTCATGGAAACTCTCTTCGCACTTGTCTGTCCATTCAAACTTCTTATCTTTCTTTAGCAACTGGGTCATTGGCTTAGCGATGCTAGAGAATCCTTCGACAAATTTGCGGTAATATCCTGCTAGACCCAGGAAACTTCAGATCTCAGAAGGGTTGGTGGGGGCCTTCCATTCGAGTACTGACTGTATCTTGTCGGGATCTATGGAGACTCCCCCGACAGACAGCACATGGCCAAGAAATCCAACTTCCTTTAACCAAAACTCACACTTACTGAACTTGGTGTAAAGCTGGTATTCTCTGAGGGTACCTAGCACTAGTCTCAGATGTTCCTCATGATCTGCTTCCGATTTGGAGTAGACCATGATGTCATCAATGAACACCACAACAAATTTGTCCAGGTAGGGCATGAATACCTTATTCATGAGGTTCATAAAATAGGAAGGGGAATTGGTTAACCCAAAGGACATGACGGTATACTCATACAAGCCATATCTGGTGGTAAAGGATGTCTTAGGGATGTCTGATTCTCGGATTTTTAGCTGGTGGTATCCAGTACGGAGGTCTATCTTGGAGAACACTTGGGCTCCGTTTAACTGGTCGAACAGGTCTTCAATCTTTGGCAATGGATACTTGTTCTTGATGGTGATGTCATTGAGATTTCTGTAATCTATGACCAATCGGGTGGTTCCATCCCGCTTGTCCACAAAAAGAACTGGCGATCCACAGGGAGAGGCGCTTGGCTGGATATGGCCTTTACGTTCCATGTCATCCAACTGCTTCTTTAGTTCCACCAACTCCTCAGGGTTCATACGGTACGGTATCTGGGCTACAGGGGCTATTCCATGAATTAATTCTATGAAGAACTCGATATCCCTATCAGGGGGTATACCAGGAAACTCGTCGGGGAACACATCTGGATACTCACAAACTATAGGTACTTGCTCTAGGGTGGGTCCCGCAATACCTTTCTGACAATAGAACCGAGACGAGGGAGCTATCGCTCGGTACTCGATGTGTTCTCCTTCAGCGCTTATCAGAGAGATGATTTTTCTAGCACAATCTATAACTCCATGATAACGGGACATCCAATCCATCCCTAGTATTATGTCTAGGCCATGTGCTCCCAAGACTATCAGATCGTCCTTGAAGGTTATATCATGAATAACTACCGGGATATCCCGGCAGACGGTTTGTGTTTTGGCCGTCGAACCAGGTATTTGTACTAGCATGGGCCTATCCAAGAGACTAGGTTCAATCCCACTTTTCTCAACAAACGGCTTGGTAAAAAAAGAGTGCGATACTCTAGAGTCAAAGAGTACGGTAGTAGGGATGGAGTTGACGGGAAACATACCCAGAACAATGTCAGGAGATGTCTGGGCTTCCTCCGCATTGATATGGTTCAGGTGTCCTCGGCTGGCCCCTTGGGGACAGCGCCCTTTGCTACGGCTCCCTTGGCGTGTCCTTGGTTCAGGCGAGCCGCATTGGGACACAGAGAATTCTCCTTCTTCTCGGGGCAATCGCGGGAGAAATGTCGCACTTGTTCGCAGGTGAAACATCCAGATGAATTGGAGCGAGCATTGGAGTCGGCAGAGCCTCTGGGAGCAAGTCTTGGGTTTCCACCTCCGGGGTGGGGATTGTAGTGGTTGCAATTGGGGTTATTGGGGCACGGAGCATCAGGCTGAGTCCTCTGCGGCGGGGGTGTAGGCCTTGATGGGGGCATGCCTCGCAACCTCTGTCCACTAGATCCTCCTTGCTGCATCATGCAGCGTTTGTGGTTCTCGATCATTCTTTTACGCTTGCTCTCTACCATGATAACAGCATCAACTAGGGCATCAAGCTCTTGGAACCTTTGAGCTACTAGGTGACACTGCAGTTCATCATGTAACCCATTCAGAAAGGTATCCACCTTCTTCTCTGTAGTGTTGGTGTCCTCTGGGGCATACCTTGCCAGGTCAGTGTACTTATCCAAGTATTGAACTATAGACATTCCTCCTTGCTTCAGGGATCGGAATTGGTATCTCATCATCTTAACGAGACCTGGGGGAATGTGGCGCTTACGGAACCATTCCTTGAAATTGTCCCAAGTGATTTCTTGACTGGCCAACAGGATTCCCTTAACACTAATCCACCATTCCCTGGCTTGTCCTGCGAGGAAATGGGTGGCTAGGAGTACCTTCTCTTTATTATCCACATGGGCTACCTCAAGATTGTTATTGATGGTACGGAGCCAGAAATCAGCGTCCAGTTGGTTAGTGCATTTGGTGAACACGGGTGGATTTGTGCTCTGAAAATCCTTGAGACGGGATCTTGGTTCTCTGTTCTCTCCTTCGCCCTCATTATCATGGGAGTTTCCTGCGGCGACTTGCACAAGTCGCTGAAGTGCTGCGAGGTTAGCTTGGTGTTCAGCATTGGCATCTTGGTGGTCTTCCATGAACATGCATAGGAGTTGATCCATTGTTGGCTCGGGCGAAGGTGGTGGTGGACCGCGGGGATGCACCATCCTGAAGGTATACGGTTAGGGTGGGTTCACGTAACATGGCGAATTTTATGCGAACATGCATGGCAAGGAGATAGACGGCAAGATATCATACAGGCAATTTGAAAGCAAACACTTAGGGAACTAAGTAATGGTAAGTTCCAACAACAACCAAAAAGGTTCATACATCACATCTTGATGCTAGATAACCAAACTACAAGTTCAACGATACACGATAAATAGAAAGCAAACACATCGCCACTCAAAAGGGGGTCACGGCGATAGGTCTCACTTGCTCTCATACTAGCGCACGTACTACTCCTCGACGTGTCATGCAGTGGTATCCTCCTTGATGATAACCTCGATGTCATCATCCTCGGGCTCAAAAATGAGTTCCTCTGGATCCTCTTCCTCCTCTTCCACATCGTTCTCCTCCTCGGGATCACTCTGGGGATCCATGTCAAAGTCTTCCTTGTGGGCATCATCATTGTCAGTCATATTCAGCAGGTCATCATTGTCCTTGCGCAGTTCATCGCGCTCTTCTTCTAGCTCTTCTATCTTGGCCTCCATAGTCACCAGGATCTCCTTCTGATCCTTCATCTTCTTCATCAGGTGCTTGTTCCTGGCGACCGTAGCCTTCTTTTCCAGAAGTGCTAGGGCACTGCCAGCTTGAGCCTCCTTAAGACTCTCCTCTGTGGCCAACAACGGAGTAGCCTTAAGGTCCAGTTCCATCCAGACTCTATCCAGGAAAGTCTGGGTCTTCTTCAGGGTGTACTCCATGTTCTGGATATATGCCCCAAAGTCGAGATGCGGTGGTGCCTGGAGCATGTACCCCTCCTCATGACGACTCCCAAAGAAACGGAAGCGTGTACCTTCCAGCTACTGGCGATGGTGATATGCCAAGGCCTCATGGGCTACTCGGACGATACAATCTTCCCACTCCTTCTCGATCACATTGACTTCAAAGTCTTCGGATAGCAGGGGCACTACTCCCCCTCTCACGGTGCACACCACCAGCCATGAGAGCTCTCCGTCAATGAGAGTGGGGATATGGGCGCCCTTGATCTCCGGTGTGGGGCACCCACCAAGCGAGCCAACTCTCCAAATTAAGCCTCAAACAACTAGAGTGGTTGCTCCAGTCCTACCTGATGAAACTTGGTGAACACAACAGCCATCTACAAAATTTTAGAGGAGTTGAGTTAGTGTACAGTGTGCAAAATTTTAAGTAAGCAAAACTTGAGTTTAATGAGAGTAGTTTTTGGAAATAGGGTAGGGAAGACATAAGCATTATTTTGACAAATACACGTCTTCTTCCTTTATGTAATGAAAATAGTTTTTGGTCCTTGACTAACGTCCGAGATAACTAGTGGCTCCTACAGTCAGGATGGCTCTAATACCAAGTCTGTAGCGACCCCGGGATTTCTCCCGAGATTACCCATTATGCAAACCACCACGATTGCATGATCAGTTACTCGTGGAGCATAATCGACATAGTATCAAAGTACACATCCATTACAGTACGGAATACATCAAGTCTTACATAAATAGTCTTACAACTGGGCCGCAAGGACACAAATAGATAGTAGCAGCGGAATAACTTAACGCGGAAGACCCGAGTCATGCCATAGCCCATAGGGTGCCTTACTCAGAGTAACACCCTAGTTCTCGAAGTCGTCATCGTAACCATCATCATTCCCATCTTCCTGCTCATAATCTGGCCAAGTAAATAGCTAGGGACAATGCTGGTGAGTACTTTGAATGTACTCGCAAACCACCTTAAGAGATCAATAATAATAAAGGATATGCAATGTGGCTGTAGTAGGATGGTTTCATAAGAGGTTCTTTTATAAACTAGTTTCTCTTGTAGATATAGCATATCTCTACATATTTGTTGAAAAACTTTTGTAAAACAATTTGGAAACCTTTTTGAAAAGTTTTTAAGAAAACACCAGGATTTGGTCACCCATTTGTTTTTCCTTCCGGTCATCTCATGACCAAACTCCTTCCTCCTTTTTCCTGACCATCTCATGTCAAAACATTTCCAAGCCATTGCTTTCCGAAGTCCTTTTTGAAAACAAAACCATCATCGTCGTACAGCAACCATCACAACCGTCCATGACCGAGGACTCGGCTATTCGAATATATTTACACTCTGTAGAGGTTGTACACTTTACCCACACCATCCGATTACCCGTCCCTGATCTACACCGATCGTGGCTAGAATAGCCGGTCAAGACATTCCGGATGCCCTCTCCGATACAAGTACCTACCCTATGAGGTTAATCCCCTCAAGACCGGGATGCCCTATATAGTCACAAGCCAACATGAGCCTGTATTGCACCTCGACGGGTGTGCACTTTCAATGAGGGGCTCATAGTATCATCTGGCCGCCCTTAGACAGTATGTACCTTCTCTAGACCGATGTTTCACATGGGACTTTACAGGTGAAGGCCCAGCCTACAGGGATTTGTTCTCCCCCGTAGTAGTTCAAGGCACCGATTCTAGATTAGACAAACTTCTAGCCCATCCCCGTCCCATTCCAGAGTAATGTGGTTGCACGGGTTAATTGCTCAAGCATTAGGAACTGTACAGCCCGGCATGTATTCGTAAACATTTTTCCTCCATCTTTCATTCGATCATTTTGTAAAACCAAAACCTTTCTTTGTTTCTAAACCACTTGGTAGGTCAAACCTCACCAAGGTTTTGTCATAAAACATTTTTGTAAGCCCTTTCCGGGGTCTTCCCATCCCATAGTTTGGTTTTGGCTAAAACGGGGTTTCCAAAGGAGCATGGTGTTATACACCATCTATCATACTAGGGGCAAGTGGGTATCATTAAAGGATTTGTACCTAATGGCACTGAGGGAACTATAGCTTGGAGGAGCCAAACATTCCCATATATAAAACATAAAAAAGTAAACTATGCAATTTAAGCAAACCATTTGAATAACATGCATAAGTATAAAAATAGGACAGGGGTTTATGAGCAAGAAGGTGGCTTTCCTTTGTTGGTAACTTGTCCCTCTTCTCCTTCTTCAAGATACTCCCAATCACCTTCCTCGTACCCTTCATCGTTCGTATCTATCGTCGCAAAAGAAACGAACAAGCAACATACCACACATCAACCCCAAGACAAACATAGCAAACAGTACTGAACAGATACTCCACTTGAACAAACAAAACATACACTTGTAGCTATAGATTATACTAAACTAATGCCACTGGAATCGAGGAAAAAGTATAAGGCAAACAATTATGGTGAATTGAATGGTGGACACTAGTTCTGCAAGCAAAACATTGGCTCAACCACTTTCTGTGCAAGAGGAGTGACTAAGAAAAATACTACTGGAATGGTACTGGAAATACCAATCCAACCCAATTGGTTTTGCATTTTTAGCTAAAGGGGTTGATTTATAGCATTTATTTTACTGCAAACAGTACTAGATTTGGAAAAATAAATCTAGCCATAGATCTACTGCAAATAAAATTAAGCCCTACTAGGAGGAGGTAGTGCTAACAAGGGCACATCTCCTGGAGTTGGTTTCATAGCAAAAGAAGCTTCACAGAAGCTTCTAGAATTTCTACAAGAAGCTAATGTTCTAAACTTGCAAAATTTACTACAGTGGCTAAACACCTCCAAATGGGATGATTCTAATTGTGTTGATTAGGTAACAGTAAGGGACAACTACAGAAAGTGGTTTCACATTTTTCTGAGCTACAGAAAAAATACTGTGAATTAAAAGGTGTATCTGGCCTCGTTTTACTACCGAAAATCTCAGAAAAGATATAGGTACTGTTTTACATAAATTCCAATGCAAGGTGATGGGGATTTCTCTATTCTACTTAAAAAAAATTAAAACCAGCCAAAAGGTTCCTTGAGTGAATTTTGGTGGAATATAAGCTACAGCACAAAAAACTGGCAAAAAAACAGCCAGAAAAAGGGAAAAGGGTGGCTACTAGGGTTTGGGCCGTGGCCCGAGCAGGGGCTCGGCTGGCCCAACAGTACGGCGGCGCGCGCGGGAGTTGGGCAGTTCAATCCCTGGCGGGGGACCCGCACGTCAGTGGTTGTCGGCCGCGAAGGGGTATGGGGCGTGGTGGCTCGTTGGATCTAGTTAGATCCAACGGCCTGGGACTCGTCTTCCTCCCAGGGAGGTGACACCGGCGACGGGGAACCCTAGCTACTGGCGGTGGACAGAAATGCACACCCAGGGGCGGAGAAGGGTTGGCGATGGCGGTGTCGAAGTGGTCGACGGCGAGGGTTCTAACGAGGGGCGGCGAGGGTGGTCTTGGCTCCGGATGCGGTCGGGTTCTTGCGTGCTACGACGGTGCCCGCAGCTCCTCTCCATCGGCCTCGTAGCTGCTCCTGAGAAAGTAGAAGGAGCGACGTCAGAAGTGCTTGCGCTAGGAGGGCTAGGTGGACAGAGAGATAGGAAGGGAGAGGAGGAGCTTGGCGAAGGCAACCTCCTCGGACTCCTTCGGTTCTGCAGCGGGGTTGCGAGTGTGGTGGTGGCAGGAGCCGAGTGAGCTTGGCTCCGCTCTGGGGAAGGAGTGGAGGTGGTTGGGGAGTGGAATGGCGTGGGGTCGCGCGTGAGGGTGGCTTGGGGTTCTTAACAGAGGGTTGCACGCCCACAGTGCATCGAGTGAATGGGGGTGCTTGGCGAGAAGGGAGGGCTAGGATTGGCCAAGGGTGCGGCAGAGGAGCATCTCCGTGGAGGGAGAGAGGGTGTGGCATGTGGGACGGTCTCAGAGCCTCAGGACAGCACGCGGGGCGATGATGACGCTCTGCCCGCGAGGTGCTCGGGGCGTGGGACAGGTGGGGCGCTGCGCGGGTTTTGTCGTGGGGCTATTGGGCGGGAGAGGTGTAACATCCCAAAAATATTAATCAAGGTTATCAATTCCAATCACCCAAAATTAGGGTTAACAAAAACTTTTGTTAATTAAAATCATTATGAATGCATGTGTGTATGTGATGAATGTATGAATGCATGAATGGACTTGTGTGATTGTTGTGAATGACAAGGAATGGTTTAAAGATGAAAACAACATCATCTAAATCATTTCCAAGCAGAACCAAATTAAGAGAAATTCAGAAACAAACGAAACAAGCAAATGGTCATTTTTGCCAATCTTGCCGACTAGACCACTTTGAGTGTTTCTAGTCCAAGATTTCAAACAGAAACAAATCCATTTCTTTTCACCCCTTGCTAGACCAAGTGAAAGTGAACCCAAGCCCACCTTGCAAACCAACAGAAACATTTGGCAGCCCTATTCAAATGACATTTGAAAATTGAATCTAGTTCATATGGGAAGATCACCATTTCTCAAAACCCAACCAAACCATTTCACCTTGACAAATCCAATCAACCAGAGACTACCTAGTATGTGACCTGTACACTCACCAAGTTTCATCCAAAAATTCAAATATGAATTTCATTCGGCCATTTCATCAAACACTTGGAGACAGAAAATCAAATTGGCCAAACTTTACTGTTTTGAGCAGTGATCTTTGCAACCATTGTTCATCATTGATCATCCATGTCTCCACCAGTGCCAACCAACATATTGAACTAATCTAGACCCCTACCATTGCACCACATCGTGCCAACCCGAGAGCACCCTTGCTAGCCGACCATGGCTAGCTAGCCAGAGCAAGCTCCGCGCTTAGCCACCGTGTCCAGGACGCACGCCACGTCCATCGCCACCCCCTGTCCAGCCCTCGAGCCCTGCCAGGCACTAGACCACAGAGAACGCACGCGCACATTTCTCTACGACCATGCCGAGAGCGCGCCAGAGCGCCACGCTCGACACGCTCCCACAGACCGCACCCCGCTTTCGTCGCCCGCCTACGTGATCACCATCGTCCCAGGAACCTCACAGACAACCCCATTTGCTGCTGCGCGACCCGTAGCCACTGTGCGCCATAAAAAATGTCGTCTGTGCCACTCAGAGCGTCGACGTGTTCCGACCGAACCGCACCTCCCCTTGCAGCGCCATCGAGACGTTGAGCATCGCCAGGAGACCGCTCACCGCCCCCTACCGTCAGCCATATCGTTAGCTCACTGTAATGGCAACCCCGACGAGCTCAGCCCGGACCCATCGGTTCCATCATCGCACTATAAATAGAGGCCTCCCCCGCTCAAATTCTTCACACCATTCCACTCCCCACCTCACAGATCGTCCCCACTTCTTCCCGGAGCAAGGCGAGTGCAGCATTGCCGGAATTTTGCCAGAGCCTGCCGCTGCTAGAGGAGAAGGGAACCACTGATTAGAGCCACCCCAGGAGGAGCCGCCAGTACCATAAGAACCGCCAACATCGACTTTGTCATTCGCCCCCATTTCCGACCATCACTTGAGCCCCAGTGAGCCGCCACAGACCCCCACTGGCCGCGCTAGGGTTTGTGCCCATCGAGTTCTGTTCGACGAGGACGACGACCCTCAGATGTAGATCTTACATCTATTCCTACGGTCGTAGCTAGCATGTACCCCTTCGCACCCCCTGTCTCACTGACTAGTGTGCGCACTGTGCACAGTGGGCCGACCGAGTTAGAGTTCCCACGTGATCCAGTAGTTTGAAATTTGATTTATCTATTTAGTTTCAAACCTAGTTCTAGAAGTAGATTCAAATAATCATTTCAGAGAGATCACTAAACTAAATTGCATGAAACTAATTTTGCTATAAAGGTATGGGAATTATTAATCCAAGTTCGTTGGATTCAAACCATTTGGAATTATAGATCACCTATAGTAAAAATGACAAGGCAGAGACTTTTCTGCATTCAAACATTTTTCAGAATTCAACTATAAAAGCTTTTGAGTTGATTCCAACTCTCAAAAATCACATTTGATAAGACCATTCTGATTATATAAAAATATCTAGGTTTACTTGGTAATAATGGACAAGTAATAAAAGGATGCCCCATAGGCATTTCTAGTCACTTTAATTAATTAGAATAATAAGGTTAAACCTTATTAAATTGTGACACCACTATAAATCACATTCCCAAGTATTGAAATATGTGGTGATGACATGTGTCAACATGATCCCATGTTTTAATTGGGGAATATTAAATCTTAAGTAGCTTTTCAATGAGTAGAAATTACTTTTCTAAAATAAAATAAATAAAATGTTTGCCTTAATCCTTGTGATGTTTGTGATGATGATAGATCATCTAGTGTAAAACCTTATGTGCTAAATAGAAGTAGTTAAGTATTGTTTGGTGATTGTGTACTTCGTATTTATTTATAGACGCTAGTATCGACCAAGGATATGAAGGGGAAGGATACTACTACGAGGAATAAGCAGAGGAGAACTTCAACCACTTCACTGCACAAGGCAAGCTACCACTTGCATGTTACCTATGAAAGCCATCCTAGCAAGCTAACACTTGCAACTATGAAATATAAATAACCTATGCAATGCACTAGGCATGCCTTGGTTATACCAATTGATGATACCAAATCCTAGTTTTACTTGCAAGCTTGATTATTTTATTTCTTTATCAAAATTATTTGTTTACTTAGTGACTTGTGAAGTTTTGGAAAGATATTAGAGGTAGAATAAACAGCATAAAACTTGGCCTAAGTTAGGTAAATCTTGATGTCATCCTGAGGCATGAGTTTGGAATTATATAAGTCATAATTGATTACAAACCCTCATTAGTGTTTACCCCCAACTTTAGTGGCTAGTGCTAAGCATAAAACTTGATCACTTTAGATGGGAATAGTTGGTGAAAATGATTATGAAAACCTTAGAATGATGAGTCATTCTAATGAAATGTTTTTACATGTGCTATGAGCACCAGATGATTTTTGATGATGAAAATGTTGAGGCATGAGCCTTAGCCCTTTATAAAACTGATGGTTGTGTCTAGATGCGATACCATTCCAATTTTACCGTACAACCACAATACCCGAAATTTGGATAGGGCTTGACTGGAAGTTTATATACCTTAGTATGGGCTCCCTTGCGGCCGAGGTTTGAGCTGAGGCTACCTCGTGAAGATTGACCACCTGTGTAGTTCCCAAGATGACAGATGGTCATGGTTGGGAGGTCAAACTCATAGGAGAGGTTCCTATACTAGGGTGTGTAATTGAAAGGTTAGGATTGATTATCCACATACTAAGTATGGTGAATTCGGGATTGTTCCTGAAGGATGTATCGAATATTGTGGTGAAAGTGTACCACCTCTGCAGAGTGTCAAACTATTCGAATAGTTGCATCCATGGTTATGGACAGTTGGAGTGGCCATACTGTTTCGTCGTCAGATGTCTTCAAAATGACTTGTGAAATGAATCATGACTTGACTTGACCATAACAAGGTTGTGAAAGTGAAAACTCAAGTTCCCACTTAGGTGTTATAAAACCTTAAACTAGTTTTATTTGCTTCTAAACTCAGTTAGAGATAAACCTAGCTTTTTGCAAAACAACCTAGAGCTTAGTATTCCTACTTGAACCACTTAAACTGTTACTGATAGTTTGCAAGTACTTAAATAGTACTCATGGCTTTGTCCCTGGCTATTCCCGTGGCCAGACTATAAGGAGGAATACCAGGAAGATGGATAGTAGGAAGTCTACGACAACTAGGATCATCTCCCATCGTCAGCATTGCCTGTGACCATGAAGATGGAGCTTCACCCATGCTACCGTTATTATATTATTCCGCTGCTTTGATTGTATCAAGACTGGATCATGAGATCCTTTATTTGTAAGACCTTATTATGATTTGTAATGGATGATGTACTGTGATATCCAATCTGTTATGTCTCGCAAAAATGGTAATCATGGGATTGCAATGTATGGCATAACAGGCATCTGGGATTAAAAATCCGGGTGTTGACAAGTTGGTATCAGAGCCATCCTGACCATAGGAGACCCTAGTTAAGAATGGACGCTTGAATCAAAAACTTAGTTTCAAAACAAAGGACGTGAAATATAACTAGTTTTATCAGTTGGGAAATGGAGGAGATCTCTCGAAACTTTTGGAGCTCCCGCATCCCGAGTTCTTCGGAGCCCAGCTCAACAATCAGGAAAGAGGAGAAATGCAATGGCTGATTGTTGCAAGTCTCAGAGGAAAGATTGAAGCCCCCACCTCAGAGGGAGTCCAGTTCACCTTAAGGGAGAATAACTGGCTAGATGGACTTGCTAGGGACATGAAAGAAGCTCTTGTCCGTCTGTGTGGGAAAAGCATCAATCAAATCAAAGGCACCCGCTTTGCGTTCTACCCAAGGCGTGATGTTATGGGACAGCCACTAGAGGCACCATATCACCCTGAGCTGAAGCATCAAGTGGACCATCTTAGCTTCATGATGTATGACCGGCAGAAGAAGTTCGATAATGCCTACTCCTACGCCAACCACAACTACGCCATCGCGGTCAAGAAGGACAAGACCATCACCATGCTAGTGAAGCATCGCCAGTCTCATCGACGTCAGCTTTACAAGAAAGATTGCATTATTGCCCGCCTTCGTCACAAGGTGATAGACTTGGAGGAGACCATCGACGAGAGAGACATGCAGCTTGAGGAGAGGGAGAATGTAAGGGAAGATATCCGTGGAGACCCCTATTCTTACCTCAGTGATGATGATGACTTCCTAGAGGATCAAGCCATGGAATTCTTCACCGATGAGGATGACTTCGCCTTCATTGATGATGATGATGATGATGAAGCCACCGATTTCGAGGAGTAGTAGCACTTGAGCACTAGCGTTAGTGAAGTTGTATCCGGTCCCACTGTATCGTAGTTTCATAGAATGGTTCTTAAAACCATATGTTTCCTTGTTGTGATGTGTGTTTGTATTGTGTGCTATGAATGAATGAAAGCAAGTTTCTAGAAAAATCTGAGTCAAACTTAAAAAACTTTTCAAAAACAAACCCCTGAACCTTAGAAATTTCCCTCTTTTCTCAAGATCTATCTCAATCTTTAGATGCCTTGCGGAGGAAGTAGTTCATCCCCGGACCCAATGCTGAAAATCTTGCAAATGTTGGTTTCGGACCGCGAAGCTGAAAGAGCCGAACGTCAAGCCAACTTAGCCACCCTTCAACACATAGCTCAGATGGCCAACAACAACCAAGGCCATGGAAACCAGGACAACCATGGATCCAAGCTCAAGAACTTTCAGAATACCAATCCACCCATCTTTAGTAAGTCTGAAGAGCCATTAGATGACGATGATTGGCTACAAACCATGGAGAACAACTTAGAAGTTGCAGGAGTGGAAGCCAACGAGAAAGTATTGTTTGCCACCCACTATCTGGCAGGAGATGCAAGATCTTGGTGGAACAGCGTTCGCGCCATGACTGGAGGACAAATGATGACTTGGGATGAATTCAAGCTCAAGTTTAGCAGAACCCATGTGCCACCGGGTTTAATCAAGAGGATGAGAGATGAATTCAGAGAATTGAAGCAAGGGAGGATGACAGTAGTTGAGTACCGTGACAAATGTTTGTCCTAAGCTAGATACGCACCGGATGAGATTGATACTAAAGCCAAGAAGAAGGAGAGATTCCTGAATGGTCTGCATGATGAGATGCAGACGGTGTTAGTCAATATCCCGTTTGCTGACATTGAAGCCTTAGTGGATTTTGCCATTCAGATGGAAGGCACCAAGCCAATGAGAACCGCAAGCGTCGAATGATGCATCAACCAGGAACCCACCATACCCCAAAGTATCGCCCCAACCCGTCTACAGGATTTTCCCCAAGAAACAATAGACCCCCGATGACCCGTACGACCTATCCCAACCATGGAGGAGGAAACCCAAGGCCCGAAGGAAACCACAACAACAACAACCCCGACAACACCAACAATTTCAACCGTGCGTCGCCCAAGTTCAACAACAACAATGTCGCCAACAACACCAATACTTCCCCAAGGACTAGAAGCAATGATGTGCATGTTGCAGGAAAGGACAAGTCTCAGGTGACTTGTTATGAATGCGGAACCAAGGGTCACTATTCCAATGAGTTCCCCAAGAAGCTTGCATTAGCCCCCAATGTGAATGCCCCAGCTCAGCAGCAGCGTCGTGTTCATCCTGGAGGAAGATTTGCCCCAGGGAACTCGCTCAACCGCAACGGCCGTATGTTTCACATGAATGCTGAAGAAGCCCAAGAAGCGCCAAATGTCATGCTAGGTATGTTTTCTATTAACTCAGTACTTGCTAGAGTGTTGTTTGATTCTGGAGCATCGCACTCGTTTGTTACAGAAGAATTTGCATGCACTAGTAATATTCAACCAACAAATGAAGCATGTTATGATAGTTCAAATACCTGGTTGAACCACCAAAGCTAGACAAATTTGCAAGGCCGTACCTATCAGAATCCATGGCATAGATTTTTATGCTAATCTAATAGTACTCAGAACCAAAATTTTGGAAGTAGTACTAGGAACGGATTGGATGTGGAAACATAAAGGATTAATCGACTGTGCCAAGAAATCCATAACCATGACCAGTACAGTCGGAATATCAGTAGAGCATGTATCTGAAACCTTGCCCCATCAATTCAAGTGCAACAAGAGTATAGCCCAACCAACCATTGACCAAGTCAGAGTAGTCTGTGAATACCCCGACGTATTTCCAGATGTTTTGTCTGGTATGCCCCCAGATCCGGATATCGAGTTTATCATTGAACTAATCCCTGGAACCAGACCCATAGCCCAGAGACCTTATAGTATGAACCCGTCTAAATTAGTGGAGCTGAAGAAGCAACTGGATGCTATGATGGAGATAGGATTGATTCAACCAAGTGCGTCGCCATGGAGATCACATGTATTGTTTGTGGACAAGAAAGATGGAGGTAACCGTTTGTGTACGGATTATCAGAAACTGAATGACGTCACCATCAAGAACAAATACCCACTGCCGAAGATAGAAGACCTGTTTGACCAGTTGACCGGTGCCAAAGTGTTTTCTAAGATTGATCTTAGAACTAGTTATCATCAACTCAAGATTCGTGCAGAGGATATTCTGAAGACTGCCTTTACCACCAGATATGGATTGTATGAGTACACTGTCATGTCTTTTGGATTAACCAATGCCCCCGCTTATTTCATGAATAAGATTTTTATGGACTTCCTGGATAAGTTTGTCGTTGTTTTCATCAATGACATTCTGATCTATTCCAAATCAGAAGAAGAACATGAACTACACCTGAGGACCATCCTTGGAACCCTTAGGGAGCATCAGTTGTATGCCAAGTTTAGCAAATGTGAATTCTGGTCACAGGAAGTAGGATTCCTCGGACATATCGTGTCGGCCGGAGGAATTGCTGTTGACCCTGCCAAGGTTAAGGATGTTGAAGAATGGCAAGCCCCAACCACTCAAACTCAAGTTCATGCATTTCTCGGTTAGCAGGATACTACCGCAAGTTCGTAGAAGGATTTTCGAGCATCACAAGACCCATGACCCAATTGTTGAAGAAGGATAAGAAGTTTGAATGGACGGACAAATGTGAAGCAAGCTTCCAAGAGCTTAAGAAGAAATTGATCTCAGCCCCAATCTTGATCATGCTGGATATCACGAAGCCTTTTGATGTGTATTGTGACGCATCCAAGATCGGTCTCGGATGTGTGCTTATGCAAGAAGGCAAATTCGTATCATATCTATTCCGACAACTAAAGCAGCATGAGCAGAATTATCCTACCCATGACCTTGAACTAGCAGCCGTAGTTTTAGCCTTGAAGACATGGCGGCATTACCTTATGGGTAACCATTGTGAGATTGATTTGGATCACAAGAGCCTGAAGTATATTTTCACTCAGAAGGAGCTGAATAAGAGGCAAAGGAGATGGATAGAGCTAATAAAGGACTATGATCTGGACATTCACTATCACCCCGGTAAAACCAATGTGGTAGTAGATGCCCTTAGTAGATTGTTGTGTTGCTTGAACTCCATGATTCTGAAGGAGCAACCGATTTTTCACAAGGAGTTGGAAGATTTAAGAATGGAGCCAGTAAGTGAAGGATTTTTGGCTAGCATAGAACTCCAACCCACTTTGATCAGTCAGATCAAGGAGGCACAAAAAGGAAATGCTAGTATCGACGGAATCAAGCGTTGTACCGGTACAGGGAAGGTTTCCGGATTCACCGAGGATGAAGAATGTTGGGGGAGTGACCCTAGATAGGGTCAAGATAGGGGAAAGAAGGGAGGAGTCTCCCTTACCTTAAGGCGAATTATAGGCTGAGTCGGCCGAATCATGCAAGATCCAGCCGAGGTAAACTGAGGCTTGGCGAATAAAGAGTGATTAACATGTTACTACGCCGACGTGTAAGCTAAGTCGGCCGAATGAGATTGATTGACTTGTATGCAGGTGAAGGCCGAGCTGAGTTATGCGATATGAGGCCGAATAACAGGAAACTTGAAGGAGAAGGAGAAGGAGCCTATAGTCAAACCCTAGATGCTGGCTAGGAGGAATCTTGTAAGATCCCTCCTTTGTAAAGGAAAGGATCCCTGTGATTGCAATGCTAGTCCCTGGATCAATAGCTAGCATCCATAGTTAAGATGTAATATCAAGAAACAAAGGTCATAATACAAATTTATAACCAGGAATAAAATAATTTATTACATCTTACATAGCTCATTTGGCTATTTCATTACAATGCAGCAGAATATAACAATAGCATGGGGTCCTTCATCTTCAAAGTGCCACAGGCAAACATGTTGGTTGTAGACTTGCAATCCTAATCAACACACTTCACTAACATCAAACAAACCTGCAACATAATAAGTTACAGCCACAAGGGTCAATACATTTGAATTGTATTGGAAAGTGATACTATGGTAGTATAGTGGAGTCTATCATCTATATGCATTTGGCTAAGTGGAGCTTAGGCTTGCTTTTCTCAAAATAGATTTTCCTTATCATTTGAAAACACTAAGTTTTGCTTGACAAAATCACCCAAGGCATCTCCCAATAGAAATTGGTGATCCTTCAACCCTTGTTCAACCACAAAATTTTAACTTAGAAATTGTGATGAGGAGATTCTTGATAGCTTCCATGTCTTGGTGCTCAAATTGTCCTTTACCAGGGACATGGCTAAGTACTTAAATTTTTTTTCACTCTGCAGAGGTGGTGCACTTTCCCCACAAGACTTGGTTTCACCAAGGCAAGATCTTTCAGAAGCCTTCCCTTAGACCAGAATGGACGCGTTCCAACCTATCATCCCACTACCACCAACTGTCCATTTGGCTAAGTTATTGCAACCTATATGATCCAGGCAGAGCCCATAATGTCAAGTGGCTGCACTTGAAGCTTCTCAACATTTGACATCTCAAATCTCTTTGTTCCTGGGTGGCCATCCACAAGTGAGATACACAAGGTAAACCATAGAAATGGGCATTGTGAACCACTCAACACAAACCATTCCTTCCATTCCACCCAGGTGATTCATTCACTTAGTTGTTTTATTAAACAAAACACAAGTCCTTGACTTAGAAACATTCCATACTATGAATATGATCCACCCTTGTTTTCTACTAGCTAAGCTAAGCATGATAGTAGTAGGAATCTTGACTTAGGAAAAATTCTACTAAGGTTTCATCTACTAGGATTTCCCATGGCATAGTTTATACTTAGCAAAATTCCATGCAAGTCCTACTTAGAAATATCACTAATACATAGTGAAAATAATGGGACAAAAGTATGAAGCACCACTTGCCTTTTTGGTAGAGAATATGAGTTCACTCCTTGATCTTGCAATATTCACACTCTTCAAATCACTACAATTCAATCAAGCAAGCAATATTCAAACTACCACTCAAGCAACCATCACATAAAATAATAGAAACAAAGTAATGCATGCAAGCATGCCAAAGATGGTTTATTTGGAGAAGTGGTTTCTAATGGGTTATAAACATTGGAAAACACCTATTGGTCACTTTATATAAGTGGAAAAAACCATTTGCAAAATATTTTACTTATAAATCATTTTTGAACCAAATCAATATTTTATGTGGTTGAAAATGCCTTTAGCAAAGCAACAATTTTTATATGGTTCAACAAATACATTTTTAATTCTAAAACTTGGTGTTTGGGGTCAGAGAGTTTAAATCAAAACATTTCCCAAAGGTTTTCTTCCAAAATCATTTTTAACAATTAAACCATATTTTTATTTGACTAGAAATGCTTTAATTCAAGGTTTTATTCTTTTGCTTCACCAAATATGTTTTTGAAACCACAAATTGATTTCTATGGTCAGTAGGTTCAAAACAAACCATTTGCCAAAGATTTTATCTCAAAAATCATTTTAGAACAAATTTTATATTCTAAATATGCCTACACAAGTTTCTACAAAAACAAACAATTTAACAGAATAAATTTACTAAAAAAGGGCATGGTTGGGTAGGATTTGTCTTGCTGATTCCATTGATATAAAATTTGCAAAATTTGGACGTGTGGTTTGAAAGTTATGAATTTTTCAAATTGGAACATCTAATAGACAAGTTTCTGGTTTTTAAAACAATCACAGGCCACGCGTCGTGTTGTTATTGGTCTGTATCGCTTCGTGTGGATCGACAGATGTGAGCCGTTGGATCTAAGTGTAATCGTGCGGCTCAGGGCACTACTTACCCCTTCGGGTTAGATTATATCCTAGCCACTAGATCGAATCGAATCTGCATTAACATGCTTGCCATCGCGGCGGCTACTGGCTCGCTACTGGCCGCAGCGATTACAGGAAGCAAGGTAGTAAGGGGAGTGGCTCACCAGGTTCGCGTGGTCGTGGTGATGCTCAAGGTACTCGTAGTTGACGAAGTGGCAAATGGAGCTATTGTCAATTGCTCGCCGGAGTCCTTGCTTCCGTTGGGCACGCTCGGCCGTTGTCTGGGACGAGGTTACAAGGCACGCCAATGTAAAACAAAGGGTGTGTTAGACGCGTAGGAGAGTAGGGAGTGTGGGAGCATCAAAGAGAGGGGGCGGCGCGGTCGGAGGTTACCAGTAAAGCTCGTCGGAGTTGGAGCAGACGGTGGCGCGGTCAGTCGAGGTGGTTGCCGATGATAGGGGGCATGCGCGAGCGAGATGAGGCCACTGGGAGATGCATATGGAAGAGGGGAGCAGGCTCGCTTGGTCGAGGAGGCGAGGCGCAACTTGGGTTCGCCGGAATCGGCTGGAGAAGCCGTCGGAGACAGAGACGATGTCGCAAGCAACACAGACAGCCTGGGGGCTCTGGTGGTGTGAGGATTGGGGGGAAATGGAGAGGGGAAACGGGCGCTTAAGTGAGCATGGTCAGGGGGCAGGAATCACGTGGCATTGATGCGACTTTATCACGCGAATCAATCGGCAGAAACAGGAGGAAGAACTGGTCACGCGGGGAAGACGCTGACGTGGTCGTGGGGTCCGTTTGATAGTGAGAGAGGAAGAGGGGAGATGGGGTCCACGCGTCGATGACTGAGCGGGTGAGTTTGCGCGTGAGAAAAGAAACCGTTCGGGGGAGAGAGATGGGCTCCTGCTAGGCCAGTTGGGCTGAGTCCTTTTCATTTTTTTTTGTTCTGGTTGTTTTTCCTTTTCCATTTCTTTTATTATGTTTTGATTTTGATTAATTATTTCAAACATCAATTTGATTTCAAACCTGAACCAACATTTGTGTAGATTCATATACTGATTAATAACACATTCCAAAGTCATATTTAGAATAATGTATTTATTCTTTTTAGGGTCTTTTAATTATTTAAAATAGGCTCTAGTATTAATTAAATAAAATTTATTAATATTTTTCAATCTCCATCTAAATTCAAATCACCACCAAACTTTGGGTGAATTTTAATTCTATTTATCAACATATTTCAAAGTTCAAAATAAAATAATTCTTTTAGGATCTAGTAATAATTAAATAAATAGACCATAGTCTTTAATTCAAATAGGTTTTAATTTATTTTAAAACTCTTTTTGAAATCTAAATAATATCAAAATCTTTTTAGTAGGTTTCTTTTGAAAAACTAAAACACTTGGAATTCTTATTTTGAAAATCTTTAATAAATTTTTAATGTTTATTTGAAAGGAAAAAGCCTTTACTTAAATAAAATTGGATATTAATAAATCCTTATTATTTTATTTAAACAAATCTTTATTCTTTTTCGCAAATAGAAATAATTTATTTCATTTGTTTGGCCAATTTTTATATGGATCAAATCCATAGTCTTAGAGATAACTTTGAAAATGATTTTCTTCCATTAGGGTTTTAGGGTTTTGGTTTATTTATCAAGTGTTTAAATTTCCAGATGCATTTAAAGAGAATGCATTCCACTTGATTTGAATTTAGTTAGATTCAAACATTGACCAAAGTTTGTTCAAGATGGAATTTTAAGTTTGCATTTAGAATCAAAAAGTTTCTTTTCACCCTAAATTTTAGCAATTAATTATTTTGTTTATTTATTTTTCACATTACAAGATTTGGAAAATCTTGGGATGTGACAGGCTACCACCCTTAAAATAAATCTTGTCCCGAGATTTGGGGAGGCTAGGGTTACAAGTTGGCTCAAAAGCAACTAGGGTACTACCACCCTTAAAAAAATTTCAACTAGATTACTTCTTGGCTTGCTTGGGATCTTGTTGAAATATTTCTGGGCAAACATCTGCATTGTGTCCTTTGTTTCCACACTTGAAACATGTGACAAGGCTGAGATCCTTCATAGGCTTGTTTATCTTGTGCTTCATCTTTTCTGGACAATTGCTTGCATAATGTCCTGGTTCTTTGCAATTGAAACACATCACTTGGCTGATATCTTTCTTTTACTTTGGTATCATTGCCTCTTGTTTGTTTCCTTGGTTCTTCTTCCTTTCTGGGCATTCATTGGCATAGTGTCCCATCTCTTTGCAAGTGTAACATTGCTCTTGGGTAATATCCTTCTTTCTTGGGTTGTGGCATTTCTTCTTCTTCTTCTTGGGTCTCTCCAAAGCTAGGAGTTCTTCTAGTTCATGCTCTTCATACTTTACCACAAAGGTGGGAAATCTTTCTATCTTCTTGGGGCATTTGCTAGAGATATGACCTTCTTCTTCACAAGAGGAGCGACACTTTGTGATCACTTTGGATTTGGCCTTATGGTGCATAGTTTTGACTTTGCCTTCATCCTTCTCGGTAGAAGTTGTTCCTTCATGAGGGTTTACAAATTGTTGTTGCACTCCACCTTTTTTCCTTTGTTGAACTATGGAATAGATGGGGCATTGGATAGGGACATGATTATTTCCTTCACATAGGAAACAAGTAGCTTGAGAGGTGGGGCATTGATTAGTTGGATGTTTCTCTTCACAATTGGGGCATTGATCTTTATGTTCCTTGGGAGTGTGATCCTTGTTTCCACAAACATTGCAAGCTTGGGTTCCTTCTAAAATATCATCCTTGACATCCTTGTTGTCACAAACTCCTTGGGAAAGGTTGTCTCCCATGTTGATCATTTGAGTGGCCATCCCTTGCAACAATTGAGATTGAATTTCTAAAAACTTTTGTATGGTTGGGTCTAATCCATTGTTGTTGGCTAAAAACTGAGTTGTCACTTGGTTCAACTGGGTTTGGTTTGCTAGTAGTTTTTCTCTCATGTGCATCTCTTGGTTGTTGTTGTTGTCATTCTTGGTGTTGAAGTCTCTTGGAGAAGTCATCTGTTTGGGTTGGATTGGGATTAGAATAGGCAAAAGATTTTCTAAGGAATCAATTCTAATCACACACATCACAATTCACTCAAGCAATGTGCAAGCAATCACAAACAAGCATTCCATTCAAACAACAAGTTCAAGCACATCTTGAAGCAATAAAATATTTTTGTTACACCACATAAGTTGGTGAATTTGGTTTGATCTAATTATGGTGGTCCAACTATATGGTTCACTTGAAATCATTCTATCCTTCTTGGTGGATTCTTCTTGAATGAGATCATGGTTTCCTTGGAAAAATTCTTGGTCACCAAACTTTAAAGTGATGATGGTTCCTTCTAAGTTGTATTCCCTTAGTCTTCAAGTCTTGAGTAACATTTCTTGTCTCACTTGTAGTCCTTAGTGATATCCAAGGTTGAAGTCCTTGTTGAGAATAAGGTTGAAATCACTTGAAGATGTTGAAGTCCTTTGAGTTGATGAAGTCCTTTGCACATGGTGAAGTCTTTGGCCATGGAGAAGGCTTTATCCATCAAGTTGAAATAGAAGATATGTAGACTCAAAACCAAAATGGTTGAGGAAAGAGTTTACAAGATTGTTTGTAAATATGTTTTGGAACAAATACAACTCCTATTTTTCTAAGGGGTTTGTCCAATCCTAGGTTTACAAATCCTACAGGCAACACAATGCTCTGGTACCATCTGTAAGATCCCTCCTTTGTAAAGGAAAGGATCCCTGTGATTGCAATGCTAGTCCCTGGATCAATAGCTAGCATCCACAGTTAAGATGTAATATCAAGAAACAAAGGTCATAATACAAATTTATAACCAGGAATAAAATAATTTACTACATCTTACATAGCTCATTTGGCTATTTCATTACAATGCAGCAGAATATAACAATAGCATGGGGTCCTTCATCTTCAAAGTGCCACAGTCAAACATGTTGGTTTTAGACTTGCAATCCTAATCAACACACTTCACTAACATCAAACAAACCTGCAACATAATAAGTTACAGCCATAGGGTCAATACATTTGAATTGTATTGGCAAGTGATACTACGGTAGTATAGTGGAGTTTATCATCTATATGCATTTGGCTAAGTGGAGCTTAGGCTTGCTTTGCTAAAAATAGATTTTCCTTATCATTTGAAAACACTAAGTTTTGCTTGACAAAATCACCCAAGGCATCTCCCAATAGAAATTGGTGATCCTTCAACCCTTGTTCAACCACAAAATTTTAACTTAGAAATTGGGATGAGGAGATTCTTGATAGCTTCCATGTCTTGGTGCTCAAATTGTCCTTTACCAGGGACATGGCTAAGTACTTAGATTTTTTTTCACTCTGCAGAGGTGGTGCACTTTCCCCACAAGACTTGTTTTCACCAAGACAAGATCTTTCAGAAGCCTTCCCTTAGACCAGAATGGACGCGTTCCAACCTATCATCCCACTACCACCAGCTGTCCATTTGGCTAAGTTATTGCAACCTATATGATCCAGGCAGAGCCCATAATGCCAAGTGGCTGCACTTGAAGCTTCTCAACATTTGACATCTCAAATATCTTTGTTCCTGGGTGGCCATCCGCAAGTGAGATACACAAGGTAAACCATAGAAATGGGCCTTGTGAACCACTCAACACAAACCATTCCTTCCATTCCACCCAGGTGATTCATTCACTTAGTTGTTTTATTAAACAAAACACAAGTCCTTGACTTAGAAACATTCCATAGTATGAATATGATCCACCCTTGTTTTCTACTATCTAAGATAAGCATGATAGTAGTAGTAATCTTGACTTAGGAAAAATTCTACTAAGGTTTCATCTACTAGGATTTCCCATGGCATAGTTTATACTTAGCAAAATTCCATGCAAGTCCTACTTAGAAATATCACTAATGCATAGTGAAAATAATGGGAAAAAAGTATGAAGCACCACTTGCCTTTTTTGTAGAGAATATGAGTTCACTCCTTGATCTTGCAATATTCACACTCTTCAAATCACTACAATTCAATCAAGCAAGCAATATTCAAACTACCACTCAAGCAACCATCACATAAAATAATAGAAACAAAGTAATGCATGCAAGCATGCCAAAGATGGTTTATTTGGAAAAGTGGTTTATAATGGGTTATAAACATTGGAAAACACCTATTGGTCACTTTATATAAGTGGCAAAAACCATTTGCAAAAGATTTTACTTATAAATCATTTTTGAACCAAATCAATATTTTATGTGGTCGAAAATGCCTTTAGCAAAGCAACAATTTTTATATGGTTCAACAAATACATTTTTAATTCTAAAACTTGGTGTTTGGGGTCAGAGAGTTTAAATCAAAACATTTCCCAAAGGTTTTCTTCCAAAATCATTTTTAACAATTAAACCATATTTTTATTTGACTAGAAATGCTTTAATTCAAGGTTTTATTCTTTTGCTTCACCAAATATGTTTTTGAAACCAAAAATTGATTTCTATGGTCAGTAGGTTCAAAACAAACCATTTTCCAAAGATTTTATCTCAAAAATCATTTTAGAACAAATTTTATATTCTAAATATGCCTACACAAGTTTCTGTAAAAACAAACAATTTAACAGAAGAAATTTACTAAACAAAGGGCATGGTTGGGTAGGATTTGTCTTGCTGATTCCATTGATATAAAATTTGCAAAATTTGGATGTGTGGTTTGAAAGTTATGAATTTTTCAAATTGGAACATCTAATAGACAAGTTTCTGGTTTTTAAAACAATCACAGGCCACGCGTCGTGTTGTTATTGGTCTGTACCGCTTCGTGCGGATCGACAGATGTGAGCCGTTGGATCTAAGTGTAATCGTGCGGCTCAGGGCACTACTTACCCCTTTGGGTTAGATTCTATCCTAGCCACTAGATCGAAATCGATAACAAGACAAGATGCTTGCCATCGAGTGGCGGCCAAGGCGGCAGTGGCGGCTAGCTCTGGCTCACGTCACGGCGATTACAGGAAGCAAGGGAGTAAGGGAGTGGCTCACCAGGTTCGCGTGGTCGTGGTGATGCTCAAGGTACTCGTAGTTGACGAAGTGGCGAACGGAGCTGTTGTCAATTGCTAGCCGGAGTCCTTGCTTCCGTCGGGCACGCTCGGCCGTTGTCGGGGACGAGGTTACAAGGCATGCCAATGTAAAACAAAGGGTGCGTTATAAGCGTAGGAGAGTAGGGAGTGCGGGAGCATCAAAGAGAGGGGGCGGCGCAGTTGGAGGTTACCAGCAAAGCTCGTCGGAGTTGGAGCAGACGGTGGCACGGTCAGTCGAGGTGGTTGCCGATGATAGGGGTCATGCGCGAGCGAGCTGAGGCCACTAGGAGATGCATATGGAAGAGGGGAGCAGGGTCGCATGGTCAAGGAGGCGAGGCGCGGCTTGGGTTTGCCGGAATCGGCCAGAGAAGCCGTCGGAGATAGAGACGATGTCGCAAGCAATACAGAGAGCCTGGGGGCTCTGGTGGTGTGAGGATTGGGGGGAAATGGAGAGGGGAAACGGGCGCTTAAGTGAGCATGGTCAGGGGGCAGGAATCACACGGCATTGATGCGAATTTATCACGTGAATCAATCGGCAGAAATGGGAGGAAGAACTGGTCGCGCGGGGAAGATGTTGACGTGGTCGTGGGGTCCATTTGACAGCGAGAGAGGAAGAGGGGAGATGGGGTCCACGCGTCGGTGACTGAGCGGGTGAGTTTGCGCGTGAGAAAAGAAACGGTTCGGGGGAGAGAGATGCCTGGGGCTCTAGTTGGGCCAATGGGCTGGGCTGAGTCCTTTTTATTTATTTTTTGTTTTGATTGTTTTTCCTTTTCCATTTCTTTTATTATGTTTTAATTTTGATTAATTATTTCAAACATCAATTTGATTTCAAACCTCAACCAACATTTGTGTAGATTCATATACTGATTAATAACACATTCCAAAGTCAAATTTAGAATAATTTATTTATTCTTTTTAGGGTCTGTTAATTATTTAAAATAGGCTCTAGTATTAATTAAATAAAATTTATTAATATTTTTCAATTTCCATCTGAATTCAAATCACCACCAAACTTTGGGTGAATTTTAATTCTGTTTATCAACATATTTCAAAGTTCAAAATAAAATAATTCTTTTAGGATCTAGTAATAATTAAATAAATAGACCATAGTCTTTAATTCAAATAGGTTTTAATTTATTTTAAAACTCTTTTTGAAATCTAAATAATATCAAAATCTTTTCAGTAGATTTCTTTTGAAAAACTAAAACACTTGGAATTCTTATTTTGAAAATCTTTAATAAATTTTTAATGTTTGTTTGAAAGGAAAAAGCCTTTACTTAAATAAAATTGGATATTAATAAATCCTTATTATTTTATTTAAACAAACATTTATTCTTTTTAACAAATAGAAATAATTTATTTCATTTGTTTGGCCAATTTTTATATGGATCAAATCCATAGTCTTAGAGATAACTTTGAAAATGATTTTCTTCCATTAGGGTTTTAGGTTTTTGGTTTATTTCTCATGTGTTTAAATTTCCAGATGCATTTAAAGAGAATGCATTCCACTTGATTTGAATTTAGTTAGATTCAAACATTGACCAAAGTTTGTTCAAGATGGAATTTTAAGTTTGCATTTAGAATCAAAAAGTTTCTTTTCACCCTAAATTTCAGCAATTAATTATTTTGTTTATTTATTTTTCACATTACAAGATTTGGAAAATCTTGGGATGTGACAAATCTACATAGATCCAAGCACTAAGGACAAATAGCAGAGCTACAGAGGGGCAGACAAGCGTCACGTAGGTGATAGTGAGGAAGCCCGAGGCACACATGTGAGGGCCTCTAGGTCTTTGCCACCAATAGAAGGGGGCACAGAAAGGAGTACACCGAGTTACCACTTTGGGACAAGCATATTCCAGTAATATGCTTGCCATGTCATCCCTAGGAGGAACCAAGGGACCCCTTAATAAGGAGGGGCACGGGCTCCTGAGAGGGGTATCGATTCATTTTACACTGAAGGGCTCGTGTAGCAGTCTTCTTCTTCTCCATGATACAGCTCTAGGAGCACTTGTAACTCTTGAGAGAAGAAATAAAGATCTAATTATTAGTCAATTGTGTGTAGAAATCACTACATCTTCCCTCCCCGGATCCCTCTAGCATCCATTGGCCTCTGTAACATCCCAAAAATACCAAACTTAGATCATCAAACCCTAATCATCAAGATTAGGGCTAACAAAAACTTTTCTAAGTAAACCCATGAATGCATGTATATGTGTATGCATGGATTTTGAATTTCTTTAAAAACCACCTTGTTTGTGTGATCCATTGCTTGTAAAATGTTTCTTAGGTGAAATGAATATCATCTAAAACATTTCCCACACTTTTCCTAAAGACAAGTAAATCAAAACAAATATATTAAGTGAATGGTCATTTTGACCAATTAACTCCCATGCCTACTTTGGCTGTCCCAAACTTTCAAAACCTAACAGAAACTTTTCTGGATCCTTGCACCCCTTGAATGTACTCATAACAAAGTATCAAGGCCCACTTTGTGATCATCCAGAAACTTTCAAATGCATAGTTTAAATGACAATTCAAAATTGAATCTTCTTCATATGGGAAGATCCCACTTTTTTAAAAACCACTCAAACAAGCTCAACTTTCAAAACCCAAGCATCTGCAGACTCACCAGCACCAATCTAGCAAACCCACCAAAAATCATATCAAAATTCAAAACTTGATTTCATGCGGCCATTTCATCAAACAGGTTGCAGACACAAATCAAACAAAACATCAAACACTATAGTGTGCAGTGATTCTTGCCTAACTTGTTCCCTAGTTAGCTCACACACAACTCAGTAGATCATCTAGAAAGATTAGCCCAACATTAGCACCCCTGTGAGCTTGCCATTGCCATTAATGGTGAACAGCCGAGCACCTCAATGCCACCCCATAGTCGACAACAGGCTAGAGGAAGAACTAGCCGTGCCAACCTTGTCTGGGAGGCAGCCCACCGTCCATCGCCACTCCCTGTCCCAGCCGCGAGCGTTGCCAAGCCCTGGACCACGCGCACAAGCCACGCCCAGACCATGCCGAGCGTGCGCCAGAGCGCCACCCGTGACCAGCGTCCACAGACACCGCGCCGCCCTCACCGCGCGCACACACGATCACCACCGACCCAGGAGACCGCCAGACATCCCCGTTTACCGCCCCGTGCCATACAACCACCGCCCTCCGTCAAAGACGCCGCCTCTGCCGTGCAGAGCACCGGCCGTTCCAGACCAAACCACACCGCCCCATGCCTCGCGACCATGTTGTTGAGCATCACCAGGAGACACAGCACCGTCCCCTACCCTTGCCCATGCTATTAGTCACCAGAACGCCCCTGACGAGCTCACCAGGCGCCTGACGGTCCCCTCGCTCGACTATAAATAGAGGCCACCCCCGCACGATTTATTCACACCATATCACTCCCCTCTCCTCACTGATCGCGCCACACCACTCTTAGATCAAGGCGAGCACCACCTCGCCGGAATTTCACCGGAGCCTGCCGCCTCTGGAGAAGAAAGGAGCCAACGATTGGAGCCGCCCCAGGAGAAGCCACCGGTACCAGGAGGTTCGCCGTGGTCGACTTCGTCGTTCGCCTCTCGTCGACCTCGCCTGCACTCGGTGAGCCCCTAGCACCCTCCTCACTGGCCGCTTAGGTTTCGTTCTCGCCGGAGCTGTCTCGTCGACGATGACCCAGCCGTTGGATTAGAACTAGATCGAACGATCCACGTTGCCCCATACCGCTTCGCCCAGCCCGTGTCACCGATTTAGTGGGGACACCCACTTAAGTATCTCATGGAGCATCGCGCTTAGCAGGCCGGCCCAGTAACATTTCCCGCGCAGCCCAGCAATTCAAATTAAACCTTTTCTTTTTAAATTCAAACACACTTCTGTACCCAACTTCAAAAATCAACCCAGATCGATTCAGTGCACCAATTTGAATGAAACCAATTTTGTTGGAAAGGCCTGTGAATGCTTAATCCAAGCCCGTTGGATTCAAGTCATTTGGATCTGTAGATCACCCATAGTAAAAATAACAAGGCAGAAGCTTTTCTGCATTCAAACATTTTTCAAATTTAAACCATAAAAGCTTTTGAGTTGATTCCAACTCTCAAAAATCACATTTAACCATACCTTTCAGAATATATATAAATATATAGGTTTACCTGCAGAAGTAATGTTCAAGGAATAAAAGAATGCTTCATAAGCATTTCTAGCCACTTTAATCAATTAAAATAAAAGGGTAAAACCTTATTAAATTGTGACACCACTTTAAATCACATTCCCATGGACTACAATATGTGGTGATGACATGTGTCAACATGATCCCATGTTTAGTTTGGAGAATATTAAATATTAAGTAGTTTTTCAATGAGTAGAAATTACTTTTCTAAAAATAAAAAGATTTAACCCAAGCCTTAACCTTGTAAGGTTAGATATGATGCTAGATCATCTATAGGACCCTTGTGTGTGATGATTGCAAGTAGTTAAGTATTGTTTGGTGATTGTGTACCTCGTATTTATTCATAGACGCTAGTACCGACCAAGGATACGAGGAGGAAGGAGGATACTACAAAGAAGAAGCCGAGGAGAACTTCAACCACTGCTCTGCACAAGGCAAGCTAGTAACTATGCAAGCTGATATTATACCAATGCAAGCTACCACTTGCAAGATACTATACCTATGTAAGCTTATACTCATATTGATGCAAGCTAACCCTTGCCAGATACCCTACTGATGCCACAAACCCATACTTGTGATATGACTACTATATGCCTTAAGCATATGTGATCATACCCACTTGATAAACCAATCCTAGTTTTATGTGCAAGCTTCTTACTTTATTTCTTTATCAAAACTTGCTTAGAGTCTACCTAAGAGTTTGGTAGATACTAGACAGTTGTGCTGAAGGTTGCATAAGGAGCATAAAATTTGGCCTAAGCTAGAAACCTTGATATCAGCCTAAGATATAAGGTTGGACTTAGTAAAACTCCACTAGTTACCACCCCTCATTAGTATTACCCCCACCTGTAGATGCTAGTGCTAAGCATAAAACTTGATCAACTTTAGATGGGAATACTTGGTGGAAAATGGTTATGAAAACCTTGGAATGATGGATCATTCTATTGAAATGTTTTGGACATGTGTTTCCAAACACTTGATGATTCTGGTGATAAAAATGTTGAGGCATGAGCCTTAGCCCTTTATAAAACTGATGGTTGTCTGGATGCGATACCATTGCAATTTTATCGTACAACCACAATACCTGAATATTGGGTAGGGCTTGACTGGAAACTTATATTCCTTAGTATTAGTTCCCTCACGGCCAAGGTCTGAGCTGAGGCTACCTTGTGAAGATTGTCCACTGCAGCACCCAAGATGACATGGTAATGGTTGGGAGGCCAAACTCACGTGAGAGGTGCTTATACTAGGTGTGTAATTGAAAGGTTAGGATTGATTATTCGACATCGAGTATGGTGAATTCAGGATTTGTTCTCGGAATGTATCGAATGTTGTGGTGAAAGTGTACATTCTCTGCAGAGTGTCAAACTATTTGAATAGCAGCGTCCATGATTATGGACATTAGAGTGGCCATACTGTTCCCCCAGGACTTTTCAAAATGACTTGTGAAATGAATTGAGACTTTGACTTGACCACAACAGAGTTGTGACCTGAATTACAAGATCCCACTTAGGAGTTATAAAATTGTGACTAGCTTTGGAACTTAGTAGAGATAAACCTGGCTTTTGCAAAACAACCCTAGAGCCTAGTGTCCTATTATCCAAAAACCCCTTACCTGTTAGTATTAGTTTGCGAGTACTTAAAGAGTACTCATGGCTTTGTCCTGGCTATTCCCATGGCTGCACTATGAAGAGGAGTACCTCAAGATGGACCCAGGAAGGTTACGACAACTAGGATCATCTCCCATCGTCGATTGCTCGTGACCTCAAGATGGAGCTCTACGCTACCGTTATTATTACGTATTCCGCTGCTTGATGTTGTATTAAGAACTGGATCATGAGATCCCTATTTGTGTAAGAACTTATGTATCGTTGTAATGGATGAAGTACTATGGTATCCAATTCTGTTATGTCTCGCAAAAATGGTAATCCTGGATTATGTATGGCATAACATGCATCTAGGATTGAAAAATCCGGGTGTTGACAAGTTGGTATCAGAGCCATCCTGACCATAGGAGACCCTAGTTAGATTGGACGTTGACCCAAAAACTTAGTTTCAAAACCAAAGAATAAAAAAATATATATTTACGAAAACTTATTCTCATTCTTACCTCTTTAATTCTTTCATAAAACTTCATGTTCTTAAAAAACTCTTGCCAAATAGATAAAATTTTGACACACTTGATCACTCTGCTAATCTACTCATCCTCTATATTTATAGATGGACGTGAAATACAGCAAGTTTTACCAGCTTGGGAATGGAGGAGACCTTATCTTTGAGAGGGATCTGGATCAGCTTTCGGAACTTCTGGAGCGTCTGCATCCCGAGTTCTTCGGAGCTCAGCTCAATGATCAAGGAGGAGAAGATCTGCAGTGGCTAATTGTTGCAAGTTTCCGAGGAAAGATTGAACCTTCCACTAAGGAGGGAATTCAGTTTACCTTGAGGGAAAACAACTGGCTCGATGGACTTGCCAGAGCAATGCAGGAAGCTCTTTCTCGTCTGTGTGGGCAGAGCATCAATCAGATCAAGGGTACTCGCTTTGAGTTTTTCCCAAGGCGTGATGAAAATGGCCAACCATTGGAAGCCCCATACCACCCCGAGCTGAAGACTCAATTGGACCACCTTAGCTTCATGATGTATGATCGTCAGCAGGAATTGGACAACTGTCGTGACTATTGCAACCACAAGTCTGCCATCATCAAGACGAGGGATCAGACCATAGCCATGCTAGCAAAGGATCGCAAGTCTCGTCGCCGTCAGCTTGACAAGAAGGAGTACATTATTGCCCGTCTTCGCCATCGCATCTCATCTCTGGAAGAGACCATCCACGAGAGAGACATGCAGTTAGAGGAAAGGGAGAATGCCGGAGAGGATCTTCGTGGATACCCTTACTCCTATCTCAGCGATGACGATGATTTTCTGGAGGATCGGGCCATGGACTTCTTCACCGATGAGGATGATTTCGCCTTCATCGATGATGCTGAAGATGATGAAGCCACAGACTCCAAGGAGTAGTAGCACTGAGCACTAGCATAGTGAGTAGTAGTCGGTCCCACTGTATCGTAGTTTCCAGAATGGTTCTTAAAACCATCTGTTTTTCCTTGTTGTGGTGTTGTGTGCTATGATTGAATGAAAAAGCAAGTTGCTAGAAAAATCTGAGTCAAACATTTAAAATTTTTCAAAAACCCAAAACCTTAGAAATTTCCCTCTTTTCTCATGATCTATATCAATCTTCAGATGCCACGTGGATGAAGTGGTTTAGCCCCGGACCCGATGTTGCAGATCCTACAAATGTTGACTTCTGACCGCGAAGCTGAAAGAGCGGAACGTCAAGCCAAACTAGCCACTCTGCAATAGATAGCCCAGCTAGCCCATAACCACCAAGGCCATGGAAATCAGGACAACCACGGATCTAAGCTCAAGAATTTCCAGAATACCAACCCACCCGTTTTCACCAAGTCAGAAGAACCCCTAGATGCCGATGATTGGCTGCAAACCATGGAAAACAACTTAGAAGTAGCAGGAGTCGAAGCCAACGAGAAAGTCCTGTTCGCCACCCATTATCTAGCCGAGATGCGTGGCATGGTGGAGCAGTGTTCGTGCAATGACCGGATGCCGATGATGACCGAGGAATTCAAGGTCAAGTTTAGCGAACCCATGTGCCACCAGGTTTGATCAAGAGAATGAGAGACGAGTTCAGAGAGTTGAAGCAAGGAAGGATGATCAGTAGTGGAATACCGTGACAAAATTTTGTCATTATCTAGGTATGCCCCGACGAGATAGACACCGGCCAAGAAGAAAGAAAGATTCTGAATGGTCCGCATGACGAGATGCAGACAGTGTTAGTCAATATCCCCTTTGTTGATATTGAAGCCCTTGTCGACTCTGCTATCCAGATGGAAGGAAAGATCAACCAGGCCAATGAGAACCGCAAGTGTCGCATGATGCATCAACCAGGAACCCATCAGACCCCAAAGTATCGCCCCAACCCATCTCCAGGATTTGCCCCAAAAACCAACAGACCCCCTATGACCCGTCCGACCTATCCCAACCATGGAAACCCTAGACCCGGAGGAAATCACAACAACCCCGGCAACTCTAGCAATTTCACCCGTACCCCACCCAAGTTCAACACCAACAATTCTACCACCAACCCCAACACTGCCCCGAGGACTAGAAGCAATGTTGTGCCTGTCGCAGCCAAGGACAAGTCACAAGTGACCTATTATGACTGTGGAAATAAAGGCCACTATTCCAACGAGTGCCCCAACAAGAAGAATGCTACAGCCCCTAATACCAATGTCCTAGCTCAGCAGCAGCGTCGTGTCCAGCCAGGAAGGAGATTTGCCCCAGGAAATTCACTCAACCGCAATGGCCGTCTTTTTCTCATGCATGTTGAGGAAGCTCAGGAAGCGCAGACGTCGTGCTGGGTATGTTTCCTGTTAATTCAGTATTTGCAAGAGTGTTGTTTGATTCTGGTGCATCGCATTCATTTGTCACCGAAGAATTTGCCTGCACTAGTAAAATTCAACCAACCAAACTGAAGCATGTTATTGTTGTGCAAATTCCCGGATCAACCACCAAGGCTAGGCAAATTTGCAAGGCCGTCCCTATCCGAATCCATGGCATAGATTTTTATGCTAACCTAATAGTACTTGGAACTAAAGGTTTGGAAGTAGTACTAGGAATGGATTGGATGTCCAAACATAAAGCATTGATTGACTGTGCTAAGAAAGCCATCACCATGACCAGTACCACCGGGATATCAGTCGAGCATATATCTGAAACCTTACCTCGCCAATTCAAGTGTAACAAGAGTATAGCCCAACCTACCATTGACCAAGTTCGGATAGTCTGCGAATACCCCGATGTATTTCCAGATGTTTTGCCCGGTATGCCCCTAGATTGAGATATCGAGTTTATCATCGAACTCATCCCCGGTACAGGACCCATAGCCCAGAGACCCTATAGTATGAACCCGTCAGAACTAGAAGAACTGAAGAAGCAACTGGATTCCATGTTGGAAATCGGATTGATTCAACCAAGTGCGTCCCCATGGAGATCACCTGTCTTGTTTGTGGACAAGAAGGATGGAGGTAACCGTTTGTGTACGGATTATCGGAAGTTGAATGATGCCACCATCAAGAACAAGTACCCCTTGCCTAAGATAGAAGATTTGTTTGATCAGTTGACCGGTGCCCAAGTGTTTTCTAATATTGATCTTAGGACTGGCTATCATCAACTCAAAATTCGTGCAGAGGATATTCCAAAGACTGCCTTTACCACCAGATATGGATTGTATGAGTATACAGTCATGTCTTTTGGATTAACCAATGCCCCCGCTTATTTCATGAACCTCATGAATAAGATTTTTATGGACTTCCTGGATAAGTTTGTCATTGTTTTCATCGATGACATTCTGATTTATTCCAAATCAGAAGAAGAACATGAGCTACACCTAAGGACCATTCTTGGAACCCTTAGAGAGCATCAGTTGTATGCAAAGTTTAGCAAGTGTGAATTATGGTTACAGGAAGTAGGATTCCTCGGTCACATTGTATCAGCCGGAGGAATTGCCGTTGACCCTACCAAAGTGAAAGATGTAGAAGATTGGCAAGCCCCAACCACTCAAACCCAAGTTCGTGCTTTTCTCGGATTGGCGGGATATTACCGCAAATTCGTAGAAGGATTCTCGAGTATCGCCCGACCCATGACCCAATTGCTGAAGAAGGACAAGAAGTTTGAATGGACCGACAAATGTGAAGTGAGTTTTCAAGAACTCAAGAGGAGATTGATTTCATCCCCAATCCTAATCATGCCGGATATCACGAAGCCCTTCGATGTGTATTGTGACGCATCCAAGATTGGTCTAGGATGTGTGCTAATGCAAGAAGGCAAAGTTATATCTTATCTATCGCGACAATTGAAGCAACATGAACAAAATTACCCAACCCATGACCTCAAACTCGCAGCCGTAGTTCTAGCCCTAAAGACATGGAGACATTACCTGATGGGAAACCATTGTGAGATTTACTCGGATCACAAGAGCCTAAAGTATATATTCACTCAGAAGGAGCTGAATATGAGGCAGAGAAGATGGATTGAGCTAATCAAGGATTACGACCTGGACATTCACTATCACCCTGGTAAAGCCAATGTGGTAGCCGATGCCCTTAGCAGATTGCCGTGTTGCTTGAACTCCATGATTTTGAAGGAGCAACCAAGTTTGCACAAAGAGATGGAAGATTTTCGAATAGAATTAGTAAGTGAAGGATTTTTGGCTAGCATAGGACTTCAGCCCACTTTGATCAGTCAGATCAAGGAGGCGCAGAAAGGAAATGCCAGTATCGACGGAATCAAGCATCGTATCGGTATAGGCAAAGTACCCGGATTCACCGAGGACGAAGGAGTTCTGTGGTACAAAGGACGCCTTTGTGTACCATCAGATTCTGAGTTAAAAGAAGTTATCTTGAAGGAGGCTCATGATACTCTTTATTCTATCCATCCTGGAGGAACTAAGATGTATCAAGATTTGAAAGAGTAATTTTGGTGGCATAAGATGAAGAGAGAAATCGGAAGCTATATCGCCAAGTGTGATATATGTCAGCGAGTCAAGGCAGGACATCAAAGACCCGCTGGATTGTTGCAACCTTTGCAAATTCCGGAATGGAAATGGGATTCTGTAGGAATGGACTTTATCACTGGACTACCTACTTCTAGTAGGGGAAATGACTCTATTTGGGTCATAGTGGACAGATTGTCCAAAGTCGCCCATTTCTTGCCCGTCAAAACCACCTATCAGATTTCGAAGCTAGCGGTGTTGTACATCGCTAGAATCGTTAGTTTGCATGGAGTCCCCAAGAACATAGTATCAGATCGAGGAGCTCAGTTTACCTCGAGATTCTGGAAGAAAGTCCAAGAAGGTTTAGGAACCCGCCTAGATTTCAGTACCGCGTATCACCCTCAGACCGATGGACAAACGGAGCGAGTAAACCAAATACTCGAAGATATGCTTAGAGCCTGTGTGCTAGAATATGGATCCAAGTGGGAAGACTGTTTGTCGTTTGCAGAATTTTCTTACAACAATAGTTACCAAGCCAGTTTGCAAATGGCCCCATTTGAATTCATGTACGGAAGAAAGTGCCGCACCCCTTTGAACTGGTCGGAAGTAGGAGAGAGTCAGATTTTTGGACCCGACATCCTACGAGAAGCACAAGAAAAGGTTCACAAGATTCGTGAGCACCTCAAGACAGCCCAATCCCGACAGAAGAGTTACGCCGACAAGAGACGTCGAGACCTCGCCTTCAACATAGGAGATTTTGTTTATCTGAAAGTGTCGCCATTGAAGGGAATGCAGTGTTTCCAACTCAAAGGAAAGTTAGCCCCCAGATATATCAGACCTTTCAAAATTCTGAACCGTCGAGGAGAAGTATCGTATCAACTGGAGCTACTAGAAGAGATGTCAGCTGTGCACAATGTGTTCCATATCTTGTTACTTCGCAAGTGTCTCGAAGTCCCCGAGAAGACCGAAGTGTTCAAGAATATCGATCATCGGACCATAGAGATCAACGATGACCTAACCTATCCTGAAGTACCCATCCGCATTTTGGAAGAAGCCTTTCGAACTACCAGAACCCGAAGCATCAAGTTTCTCAAGATTCAGTGGAGCAACCACACAGAAGAGGAAGCTACAGGAACGCCAAGATCACATCAGGACGGAGTTTCGCGATCTCTTCAAATCCTAGGTAATCTTTTCGTCCTTTTTCAAATCTCGGGACGAGATTTTGTTTAAGGGGGGAAGGTTTGTAACATCCCAAAAATACCAAACTTAGATCATCAAACCCTAATCATCAAGATTAGGGCTAACAAAAACTTTTCTAAGTAAACCCATGAATGCATGTATATGTGTATGCATGGATTTTGAATTTCTTTAAAAACCACCTTGTTTGTGTGATCCATTTCTTGTAAAATGTTTCTTAGGTGAAATGAACATCATCTATAACATTTCCCACACTTTTCCTAAAGACAAGTAAATCAAAACAAATATATTAAGTGAATGGTCATTTTGACCAATTTAACTCCCATGCCTACTTTGGCTGTCCCAAACTTTCAAAACCTAACAGAAACTTTTCTGGATCCTTGCACCCCTTGAATGTACTCATAACAAAGTATCAAGGCCCACTTTGTGATCATCCAGAAACTTTCAAATGCATAGTTTAAATGACAATTCAAAATTGAATCTTCTTCATATGGGAAGATCCCACTTTTTCAAAAACCACTCAAACAAGCTCAACTTTCAAAACCCAAGCATCTGCAGACTCACCAGCACCAATCTAGCAAACCCACCAAAAATCATTTCAAAATTCAAAAATTGATTTCATGCGGCCATTTCATCAAACAGGTTGTAGACACAAATCAAACAAAACATCAAACACTATAGTGTGCAGTGATTCTTGCCTAACTTGTTCCCTAGTTAGCTCACACACAACTCAGTAGATCATCTAGAAAGATTAGCCCAACACTAGCACCCCTGTGAGCTTGCCATTGCCATTAATGGTGAACAGCCGAGCACCTCAATGCCACCCCATAGTCGACAGCAGACTAGAGGAAGAACTAGCCATGCCAACCTTGCCTGGGAGGCAGCCCACCGTCCACCGCCACTCCCAGCTCCCAAGCCTCGACCACGCCAAGACAAGCCACGCCCATACCATGCCGAGCGTGCGCCAGCGCCACCCGACTAGTGTCCATCACACAGCCGCCTCACCACGCCACACACACGATCACCACCGACCTAGGAGACCGCCAGACATCCCCGTTTACCGCCCCGTGCCATACAACCACCGCCCGCCGTCGAAGACGCCGCCTCTGCCGCGCAGAGCACCGGCCGTTCCAGACCAAACCACACCGCCCCATGCCTCGCGACCATGTCATTGAGCATCGCTGGGAGACACAGCACCGTCCCCTACCCTTGCCCGTGCCATTAGCCGCCTGTAATGTCGCCCCCGACGAGCTCACCGTGCGCCCCGACGGTCCCCTCGCTCGACTATAAATAGAGGCCACCCCTGCATGATTTATTCACACCATCTCACTCCCCTCTCCTCACTGACCATGCCACACCATTCTTAGAGCAAGGCGAGCACCACCTCCGAATTTCACCGAGCCCGCCTGGAGAAGAAAGGAGCCAGCGATTGGAGCCACCCAGAGAAGCCACCGGGTACCAGAGGTTCGTGGTCGACGGTCGATTTCGTTCCGCCTCGCCGACTCGCCTGCACTGGTGAGCCCCCAGCACCCTCACTGTCACGCTAGGTTTCGTTCTCGCCGGAGCTGTCTCGCGACGATGACCCACACCGTTGGATTAGAACTAGATCGAACGATCCACGTTGCCATACCGCTTTGCCCAGCCCGTGTCACCGGCGAGTGGGGACACCCACTTAAGCAGCCAGCAGAACCTTTCAAGCGCCCAAGAACATTTCCCAAAGCCCAAAGAATTCAAATTAAACCTTTTCTTTTTAAATTCAAACACACTTCTGTACCCAACTTAAAAATCAACCCAGATCGATTCACTGCACCAATTTGAATGAAACCAATTTTGTTGGAAAGGTCTGTGAATGCTTAATCCAAGACCGTTGGATTCAAGTCATTTGGATCTGTAGATCACCCATAGTAAAAATAACAAGGCAGAAGCTTTTCTGCATTCAAACATTCTTCAAATTTAAACCATAAAAGCTTTTGAGTTGATTCCAACTCTCAAAAATCACATTTAACCATACCTTTCAGAATATATAAAAATATATAGGTTTACCTCCAGAAGTAATGTTCAAGGAATAAAAGAATGCTTCATAAGCATTTCTAGCCACTTTAATTAATTAAAATAAAAGGGTAAAACCTTATTAAATTGTGACACCACTTTAAATCACATTCCCATGGACTACAATATGTGGTGATGACATGTGTCAACATGATCCCATGTTTAGTTTGGAGAATATTAAATCTTAAGTAGTTTTTCAATGAGTAGAAATTACTTTTCTAAAAATAAAAAGATTTAACCCAAGCCTTAACCTTGTAAGGTTAGAGATGATGCTAAATCATCTATAGGACCCTTGTGTGTGATGATTGCAAGTAGTTAAGTATTGTTTGGTGATTGTGTACCTCGTATTTATTCATAGACGCTAGTACCGACCAAGGATACGAGGAGGAAGGAGGATACTACGAAGAAGAAGCCGAGGAGAACTTCAACCACTGCTCTGCACAAGGCAAGCTAGTAACTATGCAAGCTGATATTATACCAATGCAAGCTACCACTTGCAAGATACTATACCTATGCAAGCTTATACTCATATTGATGCAAGCTAACCCTTGCCAGATACCCTACTGATGCCACAAACCCATACTTGTGATATAACTACTATATGCCTTAAGCATATGTGATAATTCCCACTTGATAAACCAATCCTAGTTTTATGTGCAAGCTTCTTACTTTATTTCTTTATCAAAACTTGCTTAGAGTCTACCTAAGAGTTTGGTAGATACTAGACAGTTGTGCTGAAGGTTGCATAAAGAGCATAAAATTTGGCCTAAGCTAGAAACCTTGATATCAGCCTAAGATATAAGGTTGGACTTAGTAAAAATCCACTAGTTACCACCCCTCATTAGTATTACCCCCACCTGTAGATGCTAGTGCTAAGCATAAAACTTGATCAACTTTAGATGGGAATACTTGGTGGAAAAATGGTTATGAAAACATTGGAATGATGGATCATTCTATTGAAATGTTTTGGACATGTGTTTCCAAACACTTGATGATTCTGGTGATAAAAATGTTGAGGCATGAGCCTTAGCCCTTTATAAAACTGATGGTTGTCTGGATGCGATACCATTCCAATTTTATCGTACAACCACAATACCCGAATATTGGGTAGGGCTTGACTGGAAACTTATATTCCTTAGTATTAGTTCCCTCACGGGCAAGGCCTGAGATGAGGCTACCTTGTGAAGATTGTCCACCTGTGCAGTACCCAAGATGACAGCTGGTCATGGTTGGGAGGCCAAACTCACAGGAGAGGTGCTTATACTAGGGCGTGTAATTGAAAGGTTATGATTGATTATTCACATACTGAGTATGGTGAATTCAGGATTTGTTCCTGACGGATGTATCGAATGTTGTGGTGAAAGTGTACAATCTCTAGAGAGTGTCAAACTATTCGAATAGCCGCGTCAGCGGTTATGGACAGTTGGAGTGGCCATACTATTCCCCCGTCAGACTTTTCAAAATGACTTGTGAAATGAATTGAGACTTTGACTTGACCACAACAGAGTTGTGACCTGAATTACAAGATCCCACTTAGGAGTTATAAAATTGTGACTAGCTTTGGAACTTAGTAGAGATAAACCTGGCTTTTTGCAAAACAACCCTAGAGCCTAGTGTCCTATTATCCAAAAACCCTTACATTAGTATTAGTTTTAGTACTTAAAGAGTACTCATGGCTTTGTCCCTGGCTATTCCCATGGCTGACTATGAAGAGGAGTACCTCAAGATGGACCTGTGAAGGTTATGACAACTAGGATCATCTCCCATCGCCGACATTGCCTGTGACCTCAAGATGGAGCTTCACGCCACTGCTATTATTACGTATTCCGCTGCTTGATGTTGTATTAAGAACTGGATCATGAGATCCCTATTTGTGTAAGAACTTATGTATCGTTGTAATGGATGAAGTACTATGGTATCCAATTCTGTTATGTCTCGCAAAAATGGTAATCCTGGGATTGCGATGTATGGCATAACAGGCATCTAGGATTGAAAAATCCGGGTGTTGATAGCCTCATACTTTAGCCTACCCATGGCATCTGCCGTGCCACCACCAAGACAGTTAGCGCCCACCGTGGGGCCAGCAGTGGTGCTAGCTGGAGTCAAGATCCGTACGGGAAACTTCATCCACATCGGTGAGCGGGTTGTTTCTGGCCTTCCAGATATTTGATATGTGGGACTACGTCAGCGATAACGATGGCAGCTTTGGGAGGAAAGCACCCCCGCGCAATGGCATCTTCATCAACATGGGTGGGCACAAGGTCTACGTCGGCATCAACACCTCCTGCGTCTACCCGCACCGAGTCATCGAGGCAGGAGACCCCCCCCCTCTGCACTGCTAGCGGTGGTCCTGGAGTTTGCCCCACAGGCAACGTTGAGGTGATGATGACTTCCCCGGCACCAGCAGCAGGAGCAGGCACCGGACCAAGCACGGACCCGGTGACAGGAGGACAGGTGGCTATGAAGCAAGCAGCTCCAAAACCCACCGAAATAGATCTACCAGCGACCAGGGCGGCCGAGGTGTAGGAGTTGACTCCAAAGGCGGCAAGGGTAAGATGGCCACCTCTAGAGATGCCAGAGAATATCCCTCAGGCAACTATAGATAACCGAACTACGCCTGTAGCGCTGATACTTGACCCGGTAAACGCATAGGCGGAGTTAGAAGAAACTAGACAGAAAGTGCTAATAGAGGCAAAAAAGGTGTCGGCCTTGCGGGAATCCTTAAACAGGACCTTGCAAGAATATGCTAGGGCAAACAAACTAGATGTGGCCCCTGACCGAGTAGATGAACTGAGATTAAGAGGAAAGAACCTCATGAATGATATCAACAAAGAGCACGAGGCTCGTCCACATGATTCGGTTGACCCAGGCTTGCCGAGGTACAATACCTTGGCAAAGAACCTTAGGGCGGCAAATTCCGCATCCCTAGAGTTGGAGGGGTTAAGCGGGGAAGCCTGGCATAAACAGCAAGAAAGAGTAAATGAGCTGGTACGCATTGCGAACCGGTAGAATGAGGAAATGCTTAGGGCTGACCCGTCAAAGCCAGGAGCTTCTCGCATGGTTCATTCGGCAGGAGCTGCACCCTCATTATCTGCGGCAGCGGCTTCCTCACCCGGAAACAATGCGCGAAAAGATAGAGCAGTGACTTCGGGAAAAAGAAATAAGAAGATTGTCCCATATGATCCGGTGGTGTCCGGGAAGGTTAATGAGAATAGAGGCAATGGGAGCCAAGGTAACAGCGGTGATAGAAACCCCGTCCGTGCAAACAAAGAGCACGGAAACCTCGGAAGGGGAAACCATGAGAACAATAACCCGGCAGAAGGGAGAAGGTACCCTCCGCAGGATCCTCGGCCGAGGTATGAGCCTCGGCAAGAGTGAGAAGCAATACCAGCTCAACATAATCAGGAAAATGATAGATACAATGATGGCTACTAGGAAATGGAGTATGCAGAGAATGGTGGGCAAAATCACTATCAAGTACAGGAGAGAGTTATCTATACAAACTTGTCGTCAACTGACACAAGATTGAAGCTGGACAGGGTGTATCGGTCCGAGCTGTTGGAAGAACAGGGTCCACCTGGCCCAGCATGTTTTGGACCTCGGATTATGGGCGAACCGCCCGTGCCGAACTTCCAGTTGGCAAGAGGCATGAAAATGTACAATGGGAGTACGAAGCCACAAGATTAGCTAATTGACTATGCCACGGCAGTGAAGATAGCTGGCGGAAATTTAAGATGGGCGGTAAGATACGTCCCACAGATGTTGGAAGGACTGGCTAGAGTATGGCTAAATAATTTACCAACTGGAAGTATCAACTGTTGGATAGATTTTGAAAAAATGTTTGTCAGTAATTTCACCAGTACATATAAGAGGCCAAACAGGCCACAACAGCTCACGATGTGCAAGCAGAAGCCGAATGAGACAGATAGAGAATTCTTGACTCGGTGGTGTAACCTCAGAAACTCATGCGAAGGGATCATCGAATCTCAAGCGATAGCCTGGTTTGCTCAGGGCCACAGATATGAAAGCGTATTATGGCAGAGGTTGTAGAGAGATATGCCAACCACGTTTGCAGAAACCATCAGGATAGTAGATTCTTATGCCTTAGGTGATCCGACTCAACCAGAGTTAATGTCGGCATAGCATCGGGAGCAGTAGGACCATTATGTTAGAGATGGTGCTGGGTCATCACGGTGCAATGAATACCGAGGTAGAAGAAGGGACGAGAGGCCGGATTACAGATACGCTTCCAATCAAATGGCAGCGGTTGTGTAGGATCAGCCGATTCATGGGAACAATCAACAATAGAAGAATGGTCCTCAGAAGTGGACGCCGAGGAATGAAGGGAAAAGGCAATGGACGCCTGAACAGAAGAAGCAATGGTAGGAGAGGCCAAAATACACATTTGAATCCATGTTGGATCAACCGTGTAAATTCCACACGCCTAACCCGGCCAAGCCAGCCAATCACACTAATCGCCAATGCGCTTGGATGAAAAGTTCAATGGGAAACCCGGCGGGCATACAAGCACCTCTGCATCAAGTACATCAACAGCAGTAGCCACAGTTAACCGGGGGAAATGCACAGCAACTAATGTTACCACCGCCCCCTCCGAGGTATGATAACCTAGACCGGAGGGATGCAGTGCACCAAGTGGTAAATCAAAATCAAGACGGAAGGGGAAACCCCGGGAACAATGGACGCAATGATTATAGGGAGCATCACCAATCGTATTGTGTGTTCACAACAGAACAGCAAGATAGACAGAGCGTATAGCACCGGCATATGGAAGTGAATGCAGTTATGCCGGCAGTACCAAGATAAGTGCCATGGTCCGATCAAGAGATAACCTTGAGCATAAAGGATCACCCGAAGATAATGCCAAATCTAGGGTCGTATGCCTTGGTCCTGGATCCGACATTCGTTGGGCCTAGCATCAATGTGAAGTTCTAGAAAGTACTCATAGATAATGGAAGTAGCATCAACATCATGTACAAAGACACGATGACAAACTCGGAATAACACAGAATATGTTGCAGCCAACAAGGACCATGTTCCATGGGATTGTTCTAGGGCTCTCGTGCGAGCCCATTGGAAAAGTCCAAGTAGATGTGTTATTCGGCACAAGGGAGAATTGTAGAGCCGAGAATATGGAATTTCAGGTGGTGGACCTAGAAAGTTGCTATCATGCTTTACTCGGACGGCCAGCATTGGCTAAATTTATGAGCAGCTGTCACATTTCTTACTTGAAAATGAAGATGCCAGTACCTCAGGGAGTAATAACAGTAGCTGGGGATTATAGAAAATCGATGGAATGTGCTTCAGCCGGGTCAAACCTAGCCGAGTCATTGTTAATTGCAAGAGAGAAAAGAAGAATTCAGGAAGTGGAAGCTCTGGCTCAGTCAGCATAGCTTAATATGCCGGCATTAGCCAACCCGCATGGAAGTGTATCTTTCCAGCCGACTAAGGAGACGGAAAAGATCCAGATTGATGATCAGTTCCCAAAGCGCACCATCACGATTGGTGCTAGCCTAGATGCCAAATAGGAAAGCGATCTCACTAACTTCCTCCGTGAGAATCGGGGTATATTTGCATGGTCAACACAGGACCTGCAAGGTGTACCGAAGGAGTTGGCTGAGCACTCTTTGCATGTGAGGCAAGGAGCAAGGCCGGTGAAGCAACCGCTCCGCCGCTTCGCCAAAGACAGGAGAAAGATAATAGGGGATGAGATAGCTCGGCTCCTTGCAGCCGGGTTTATTATGGAAGTGCTTCATCCGGATTGGCTATCGAATCCGGTGTTGGTAGAAAAGAAAAAGGATGACCCAAATGTAGCCGTTGTATGGCGAATGTGCATCAATTACATGAACCTCAATAAGGTGTGTCCCAAAGATCCTTTTCCTTTACCAAGGATAGACCAAGTCATTGATTCGACCGCAGGCTGTGAGTTGTTATCATTTGTAGACGCGTATTCTGGTTTCCACCAGATACCGTTAAACCCGGTTGATCAAATAAATACTGCGTTTATCACCCCGTATGGGGCTTATTGCTATCGCACCATGCCATTTGGCCTGCGTAATGCAGGAGCAACATACCAAAGATGCATGCAAAAATGTCTACATGACCAAATAGGGAAAATGTGCAAGTATATGTTGATGATGCGGTTATAAAAACCAAAGAGAGAAAAACGCTACTAGAAGATATTCGGCAGACATTCATGAACCTGAGAAGATTCCGAATGAAACTTAACCCGGAAAAATGTACCTTTGGTGTGCCGGCTGGAAAATTACTCGGTTTCCTCGTGTCTAGCTGAGGTATAGAGGTGAATCCAACTAAGATCCGAGCAGCTGAAAGAATGGAACTTCCGAGATGCCTGAACGATGTACAAAAAATTATAGGGTGTCTTGCTTCACTGAGTCGATTCGTATGTCGGCTAGGGTAAAAAGCATTACCTCTATATCAATTGATGAAAAATTCCGACAAGTTCATCTGGACATCGCAGGCTGATAGTGCATTTCATGAGTTAAAAAAGATGGTGGTCACAGCACCGATTTTGGCTTCTCCATTGTCAAAAGAGCCTATGCTACTTTATGTGGCAGCTACTAATAGAGTGGTAAGTGCAGTACTTGTTGTGGAGCGGAACGAAGAGGATAAGTGGGTACAAAGGCCGATATATTACCTAAGGGAGGTATTATCAGCCTCAAAGCAAAACTACCCACACTACCAGAAGATGGCTTACGGAGTATACATGTCGGCGAAAAAACTCAAACACTATTTTGAAGAACACCCGATAAAAGTGATTTGTGAGGCACCCATAGCCGAGATATTAAGAAACAAAGATGCGAGTGGCTGAATAGCAAAATGGGAAATCGAGTTATCGCCTTATGCTCCACAATTTGATAGGCGAGATGCAATTAAGTCTTAGGCAGTGGCTGATTTCTTGTGGACTGGGCCGAAGTACAGTATGAGCCCCCATTGCCAAATCCGAACTATTGGACGATGCATTTTGACGGGTCCAAGTTAAGAAATGGGCTAGGAGCAGGAATAGTACTGACTTCACCGAAAAAATATCAGCTGAAATATGTGCTGCAGATACATTTCGCTGCACCAAACAATGTGGCCGAGTATGAAGCGCTCGTACATGGCCTAAAAATGGCGAAAGACATTGGCATACATCGGATCATGTGTTATGGGGATTCAGACCTTGTAGTACAGCAAGTATCAGGGAATTGGGACGCACTAGATGCGAATATGGCCCTGTATAGGTTTCATGTGCAGAAGATCAGTGGTTATTTTTGTGGGTGTGAATTCCATCACATACCTCGGGCGAAAAATGATGCTGCGAATACACTGTCAAAACTCGGATCGACTAGGCAGTCAATTCCCCCCGGCATAGCTCTAGAACACCTGAGAAAACCATCGATTACGCCCTCGCCAGAATCTGAGTCAATTCGTATCTCGGTAGAACAAATAGAAGGGAGTGTCCCAATGGACATTGTCAAAGAATATGACCCGAACTATTCGAGGATTATTTCGGCTAACCCACGGGTGAACAGGGAAAAGCCCAAAGATGTTATGTCACACCAACATGGGCGCAACCCATATTCTCATTCCTTAAAGAGGAAATCTTGCCGAATGATGAGGTCATGGCTAGGCAGATTGTGAGAAGAGCAAAGGCCTACACAATCATTAATAATGAGCTTTATAAGAGAAGTGTGAAAAACGTACTGCAACGATGTGTTGACTCGGAAGAAGGGCAGGAAATTCTTTTGGATTTACATCAGGGAGAATGTGGACATCATGCCTCGTCTAGAGCCCTAGTGGCCAAAGCATTTAGGCATGGATTTTATTGGCCAACTGCGCTAAAGGAAGCAAAGGAATCTATAGCAAGGTGCAATGGTTGCCAGAGATACGCCAGCAGGATACATCTGCCTTCGTCCGAGTTAAAAACAATACCAATCACATGGCCCTTTTCTGTGTGGTGTTTGGATATGGTAGGTCCATTTAAGCCGGCTCGCAGCGAAATGACTCACATTCTGGTTATGGTGGACAAATTCACAAAGTGGATAGAAGTAAAGCCAATAAGAAAATGTGATGGCCCCACAGCGATGAAATTCCTCAAAGATATTATCTTGAGATATGGATACCCACACAGTATCAACACGGATAATGGCACAAACTTCGTTGAAGGAGCTTTTGCTAGATTCTGCCAAGAGAAACACATAAGAATCAATGTCTCCTCGGTGGATCACCCGGCATTGAATGGGCAAGTAGAAAGATCAAATGGACTAGTGTTGGCAGGGATAAAACCTCGGCTAATTGAACCACTGCAAAGGTCGGCAGGATGCTGGATTGAGGAACTTCCAGCAGTGTTGTGGAGCCTCAGGACCACCCCAAACAGATCGACGGGGTATACCCCGTTCTTTCTTGTATACGGGGCAGAAGTTGTACTTCCAGTCGACATAATGCATGACTCGCCAAGAGTGTCCCAATACACAAGTGCCGAAGTGAACGAAATATCACGGAAAGACGATGTGGACTTGCTAGAGGAAGCAAGGGAATTAGCATTATCAAGATTAGCTATTTATCAGCAAAAGCTCAGACGGTATCATAGCAAGAAGGTCAGTCCAAGAGTTTTTAAAGAAGGAGATCTAGTTCTTCGGCTAGTGCAACGCACAGCCTGCATGCATAAGCTCTCACCCCCATGGGAAGGACCATTTATCGTGAGTAAAGCATTACACAACGATGCATACTACCTGATCGACGCTCAGACACCAGAAAGAACAAGGCAAACACGGCCGGAGATGAGTCAAAAAGACCATGGAACGTAGCCTTACTTCGTCTGTTCTACACTTAGAGGCCATGTATTGCATCTTGTGACATGATGCGCCAAATCAGTGTATCAAACATGTATCAAAAGTGACTCGGGGACTGCCCCATGTTATTCCTCATTTTTAACTATGTATCAAACTTCGGCAACCCGAGCAGTGACTCGGGGACTACCCCATGTTATTCCTCATTTTTAACTATGTATAAAACTTCGGCAACCCGAGTAGTGACTCGGGGACTGCCTCATGTTATTCGTCATTTTTAACTATGTATGGAAATTTCACCAGCTCGAGCAATGACTCGGAAACTGCTCCCAGTTGGTTGTCATTTTTTAACTATGCATGAAACTTTGGCAATCCGAGTAGTAACTCGGGGACTGCCTTATATTGTTTGTTATTTTTCGCGCATGTATGAAACTTTGGCAACCCAAGCAATAACTCAGGGACTGCCTAATATTGACTGTTATTTTTTGGCATATGTATGAAAGTTCGATGACTCAAACGGTAACTCAGGGACTACCCCGTACTGTTTGTCCATTTGAGTATAGATGGAACCTCGGGAGCCCAAACAATAACTCAGGGACTGCCCTGACTAATCTGTCATCAATCAAATATGCAATATAAATTTGCCTCGGCAACCGAAGAAATAACGCAGAGGAAACAACCGACAATTTGTACTGTCATAGTCACACGAATGATAACATCAGCAAGTCAAGGGTATAACGAGGAAAGTACCCTATCTCTATCATTTTACCAACAGATACCTCGGAGAAGGTAGTAAGTCCATCAGTTTAAGAGGTGTATGGGCTTAAAACTCATAGTCCTTCAAGGAGAAAATGCAAAACCGACGGTTTTACAACCAAGAATAAATAAGAAACACAAGATGGATGCCAAACGAAACTCATTCATATGAAAAATATGACCTGGATTTATGAAGTTAAAGTTTGGCAAAACAAAGATACAATTCACATAAACTCAATCAGATAGAGTAACAACAATTACCAGGGCATCAGAGGCCAAAGGCAAAATGATTCACATTGTACCAAAAGGCGGATAACTGTTTCAAAGACAGCATACACCCGGCATACCGGGGACTTAAATAAATAGTAGTGTTGAGCCTAAACATCGGCAGAGACCGAATCACCCGTGGGAGGGACAGTAGCAGCACCAGGAGTTTCGGACACGGGTGTCTCGGACGCAGTCAGGATGACCTCGGTTTCCTTCATAGGTGTATCCTTAGGAACTGGGCGCTTCGAGGTTGTTTGGGCCTCTGCAGAGGTTACCTCAGCATCGACGGAGGCCGTAGTAACGCCTGGGGCAAGCTCTGGCTGCTGGGAGACATCACCTTGGGCTCGAGAAGCTTCAGTTCCTTTGGAGGACGACCAAGTGTCACCGTCCCCATCTGAGCTATCATTGGAATCATCAGCATTATCAGAGCCATCCTCCGATTCATCTTGATCAGCTGAATCACCACCAGATTCATCTTCAGCCTCGGCATCATCGGCCGGGTTAGTAACAAAACTCGGCCCCTCGACCCAATGATGCACGTCAGCATACTCGATAAGCTGGAAGGCACAGGCTTGACGGCGAGCAACAAACTCCGGATTCTCAATCCAAGGATAGCTAGTGTGCAAGTTCATTAGAATATCGAGGGAGAGATCCTCGTACCATGACAAAGCAACTGTAAGCGCCATATCAGCACCAACCCTTCTAGCAGATTCCCTCCAGAGATTAAGTTGAGTCTGAGACTCCATCAATCTCTCCACAATCACTTCTACCTCATCAACATCCGGGTCATTCAGCCAGAGAACATGGTAGACTCGAATAGCTGCTTGCACCAGGTCTTTTCCCATAATTTTCATTGGCCCAATAGTTGCGCCAACGGCAATCAGAAAATCTTCCATGGAATATTCTTGATTCGGAGCAACAGGAACACCTCGGTGCTCGTGAGCAGAAATCACAGCCTTGGAGCTCACGGGTTTAGCTTCTGGGAAATGATCTACACGAAAGGACGTCATATAAGTTAAGATGAGCAAGGGGAAAGAAAAACTCGACGAGAGACAGAGACTTACGATGGATGTAACTCAGCATTTTCTAGAGATCCCGGGACCAGTCGGTCCTACTTTTCTCAAAACAAGTGATTTCCTCGCTCATAGCTTGGTTCTTTAATTCCGCAGCATCAAGAAGTTCCTTGCCCTTCTAAAGCTACAGACTTAGTCGGTTCTTTTCCTCAGAGAAATCTTGATCAACCTTCTCTAACTCAGAATTCTGGGAGAGCTTAAGAGATTCAACCTCGGCACGTAATCGGGTTATCTCGCCATCCTTTTCCTTGAGTTGTGTCGAATGAGCGGCAACTTGTTCTAAAAAATGCAGCATCATATCAGGCATAGATATGCATTATTGATGCGACGCTGCAAGTGTTCGTAGCTCGGCTATACCAAAGCCGGGAGGTTGTAAGATACCCAAGATTTACCTCGAACAAAAAGTCAACAAATCAAAAGGCAAAAGGAGTGACTAACCTTCAAGAACACCAACTTTCTTGGTAAGACGGGTATTCAAATTGTTGACACTAGCTACATAACAGCAAGATACAAGTTGGTACAACAACTAAATCTTTTACAAGGGTAAGATAAACTAAACGAACCAGAGAGTTTACCAGTTTTCTTCACAACAGGGACAATTTGCTCGAACTTATCTTGAAGTTTCTTGTGCTCAAAGAGCAACCTTTGAAATTTGGCTGTCCGCCGATCATGGGCAACCTAAAGATGACAACGAGTTACACAAAGTAAGACAGATCCAAACCAAGTAAAACTTGACTCAGATCTAGATGGCTAGATATTCAAAAGTAAGTCAGATCTCAATCAAGTAAAACTTGACTCGGATCTAGATGGATGGATATTCAAAAGTAAGACAGATCCAAATCAAGTAAAACTTGACTCGGATCTAGATGGATGGATATTCAAAAGTAAGACAGATACAAATCAAGTAAATCTTGACTCAGATCTAGATGGCTGGATATTCAAAATTAAGGCAGATCTGAATCAAGTAAAACTTGACTCGGATCTAGATGGCTGGATATTCAAAAGTAAGACAGATCCGAATCAAGTAAAACTTGACTCGGATCTAGATGGCTGGATATTCAAAAGTAACACAGACCCAAATCAAGTAAAACTTGACTCGGAGTTGGATGGCTGGATATTCTAGACCATGGTTAATCCGAATCACGAAGAAAATTGACTTGGCAAGCAATGTATTTGAAACAAGTTGAAGCTTCCAAACGAATAACAAATCATCCGGTTGCAAGCTTCGGGGAGTAGTATGTGTATAGTATCATCTGACTACTAGATAAAGTATCAATGAAGGCACTTACCTCGTTTCTCTTATCACTTTCAAGGACAATCTTAGCAGCCATATGAAAGCGACTGCTGATGTCGGGAAGCTGAAATGGTTGGCTACTTGGATTGCCTTCAAGTTGATCAACGGCATTCCAGTTATTGGCATACTCCACCAGTGAGCCGAGGTTGTTCCCGCTCTCAGTACGGGTCAACACTTTACCTCGGGCCTGTTGCGTAACTGCAGCCGTTGCCGGACTCTTATGAAGAATAAGCTGAGTGTCGGCAGCAAGGGCGACACCAGGTTTAGTGGTGGAAGCTCCCTTACGAAGTATATCAGCAATGTTGGGCTGAGAAGAGCTTGTTGGCCCCTTCTGAGATGGCAAGGATTTAGTGACAACAACTTTCTTACTCTTGCTAGAGACTTCGGCAGGGGCAACAACTTCAGCACTAGGGGCCACATCCTTGGCAGTAGGAGGAACAACAGTCTCCGAAGGGGCTGAGGTAGTGGTATCCTCGGTGGGAATTGGAGAAGGAGTTGGAGCTGCGGTGGTCAAAGGATCATTGGGGGAAACCTCGGGAGTCTTAAGGGGATAGCAAAGTCGGCCGGGTGATCCGTCATACGGGTATCGTCGGCGACAACAGGGGGGCAATGGGCTCATCTTGTCGAGGTGATACATTAGTCGGCCTGGGAGGAGAATCATCACGGGGAGGACTGGGAACGCGAACATCCTCCGGAGGCGAGGGTGAAGGCGGACGAGTAGTATGAGATGTCATACTCGGACCGCTCGGCTTTGCGAAAAGTGGAGCTCTACAAGAAGGTGGAAATTAATTTAGAAATAGAAAGAGAGAAACAAGAAATACAAATGAAAACATAAAGGGAAACTTACCCAGTAACCACATGCATAGTCTTACGCCTCGGAATGTGCCTAGAAGATTTCTTGATTCGCTTCTTGAGGGCAGCACCGGAAGGGTCCGTCGAAGCGGTGCGCTTCTTCGAAGCAACAGGAGCTTCGGAAGCAAGAGGCTCGATGTCGTGCACCTGGCCAGCTTGATTAGCTGGAAAAGAAGGAGCCGGAAATGAGTAAGAGATAGGCACCACGGCAACTACCTCAAGAATTTTGACGTCGTCTGAATCACCTTCATCCGCACGGGCCGAGGTCTTGCTCCGGGGACGAACAGGAGCAGCATCCGACTTAGGAACGAACTCCTTCGGATCAGGTTCTCCATTATCGGGGGTGTTCCGGTCAGCAGGCCAAGGAAGGGCCAAAACCTTGGCGTCTTCTGTTTTCTGCTCCATAAACCTCTGCGAGAAAAGCGGATGAGGGTTAGCAAAAGAACAATGTAATAATAACTCGGAAGAAAACACCTATGTTTAATTTACTTGAGGAGGAGGATTCCCACGAAAAAATGGCCTCAATCCCCACTTCCACTCCTCGGGCATATCAGTCTTAAAAATAGCCCGGACATGTTTATAGATTTGATAATTATCAAGCTCAACCGTAGAAACTCGGTTGGGATCCAAAGGACCACTCATATAGCAGAGCTTCTGGGAGCGAACCTGGAAGGGGCGGATTCGGATGCTAACAAACGCAGTCATCAAGTCTTCACCTCGGATCCCAGCACGAGTCAGTTCCTTAAGCCGGAGCTCGAAGGCCTCGGCATGAGCATGGGTCTTCCTCGGATTATAGATCCAGTTCTTCTTTGAGGGAGGACCGATAGAGAAAGCGGGGAGCCGAATCTTATCTTCCTTCCCAGTGTTCTTGACATAGAAAAATGATCTATTCCACTTCTTACAAGACTCGAGGCCTGCAATGCGGGGGAACACGGAGTTTTTCCGAGGTGTAATGGAGGCAGCCCCACATTGGGTGAGGGATTTCTCAGAAGGATGAAGAGATTTATCCGGCACCACGTTAGCTCAGATCTGAAAGAATTTAGACCAAACGTCTACAGAAGGCCAGAGGCTGAAGTAACCCTCCGAAGCCGAGATAAAGGCCAAAAGAGAAGCTACGGAGTTAGCCGCCAGGTGATGCGGCTGAAGGCCGAAGTAATCTAAGAAACTCCTAGCGAAGTCACTAAGAGGGAGGCCGAATCCCCGAGCAAAGTGGGACATAAAAACTACAAACTCACCCTCGTCAAGTACGGGGGAGGACTCTTTGTCGGGTAAGCGACAACTTACCTCGGCAGGGATTCGGCGAGTCTTGATCAGTTCCCAACGAGTAACCGTGGAACCTTGCCAGGAACCCCATTCTGGACCCGCCGCAAGATCTTCCTCCCCGACGAGAGCGCCGCTGGCAGAGCTAGACATGGGCTCATCGGAGGAATCAACCGAAGAGTAACTGGCGGCGGGGAGAGGCCTAGAAGTGTAGGGCCCCATCGCGATGGTGACGGAAGCGGCGGCGGAACAAAGAAATAACAGCCGCAGGAAATCGAGGAAAACTAGAGGAACACCTAACAAAGGAACCTAATGGCGGCGCGATAGAGAAACTCACCAGCGAGAACGCAAAAGCGGAGGCGCTACAGCGAGGTCGCAGGAGCCAGAGAGCCATAGCGTATCCGTCGAGGAGAAACTGCGGTGGCGCGGCTACTAGAACAAGAACGGTGGCGGCGGCGCGAGGAAGAAGACGAAGGGAGTAGGAAGGGGAAAAGTGTATCGGTCTACCCCCACTCCCCTCTTTATAAGTGCATTGGGTGAGCCGTAGTTCGATCGTGGCTGTGCCACGGTAACCACATAATTGCGTGTATCGCATAACCGCGCACAGAGAGTGGAGCCACAGCAAGGGTCACATGGCGCAGGAGGAGATCGGGCCATCTGACCGTCGCGGTTATCAAGGTGTCACTGCGACGATGCGACGGGCGCAGTAATCACTATAGCATGTCAGTAAACACTGTAGAGGAACAAATAACTAGGGAACAATGATGATTGGTACACGTAGGACGAGGCTTACTCAGGAAGCCAAGCAAATACCCCAAACGAGAGAAAATAACTCGGAACATAGTCTATAGCGAGAAAAGGAAGAAATAAGGAAGAGGGTAGTAGAGAAAGAACATCGGATAAAAGATACCTCGAACAGAGAGTGAGAAAGAATAAATATCTGGAAACTGATGTGGCCCGGCCGAGGTTTCCGGCAGGACCGCACCAGCTTCGGGGACTAATGTTGGGGGAGTGACCCCAGGTAGGGTCAAGATAGGGGAAAGAAGGGAGGAGTCTCCCTTACCATAAGCCGAATTATAGGCTGAGTCGGCCGAATCATGCAAGATCCGGCCGAGGTAAGCTGAGGCTTGGCGAATAAAGAGTGATTAACATGTTACTCGGCTGACGTGTAAGCTAAGTCGGCCGAATGAGATTGATTGACCTGTATGCAGCTGAAGGCCGAGCCGAGTTATGCGAGATGAGGCCGAATAACAGGAAACTTGCAGGAGAAGGACAAGGAGCCTATAGTCAAACCCTAGATGCTGGCTAGGAGGAATCTACACAGAGCCAAGCACTAAGGACAAAGAGCAGAGCTACAGAGGGGCAGACAAGCGTCACGGAGGTGACAGTGAGGAAGCCCGAGGCACACATGTGAGGGTCTCTGGGTATTTGCCACCAATAGAAGGGGGACACAGAAAGGAGTCCGTCGAGTTACCACTTTGGGACAAGCATATTCGACGAATATGCTTGCCACGTCAGCCCTAGGAGGAACCAAGGGACCCCTTTATAAGGAGGGGAACGGGCTCCTGAGAGGGGGATCGATTCATTTTACACCGAAGGGATCGTGTAGCAGTCTTCTTCTTCTCCATGATACAGCTCTAGGAGCACTTGTAACTCTTGAGAGAAGAAATAAAGATCTACTTATTAGTCAATTGTGTGTAGAAATCACTACATCTTCCCTCCCCGGATCCCTCTAGAATCCATTGGCCTCATACTTTAGCCTACCCATGGCATCTGCCGTTCCACCACCACAACAAAGAAGGAGTTTTGTTGTACAAGGGACGTATCTGTGTACTAGAAGATTCAGATTTGAAACAAGCTATTTTGAAAGAAGCCCATGATACTCTTTATTCTATCCACCCTGGAGGAATGAAGATGTATCAGGATTTGAAGGAGCAATTTTGGTGGCACAAGATGAAGAGAGAAATCGGAAGCTACATAGCCAAGTGTGATATTTTTCAGAGAGTCAAGGCGGGACATCAGAGACCCGCAGGACTATTGCAACCATTGCAGATTCTGGAATATAAATGGGATTCAGTTGGAATGGATTTTATCACCGGTTTGCCTACATATAGTAGGGGAAATGACTCTATTTGGGTCATAGTAGATAGACTGTCCAAAGTCGCCCATTTCTTACCTGTCAATACAACCTATTAGAGTTCGAAGCTAGCAGAGTTGTACATTGCTAGAATCGTCAGTTTGCATGGATTCCTCAAGAACATTGTGTCAGATTGAGGAACACAGTTTACCTCGAGATTTTGGAAGAGAGTCCAAGAAGGATTAGGAACCTGACTGGATTTCAGCACAGCTTATCACCCTCAGACTGACGGACAAATGGAGCAAGTAAACCAAATACTCGAAGATATGTTGAGAGCCTGTGTGTTAGAATATGGATATAAATGGGAAGATTGTCTACCTTCCGCAGAATTTTCATACAACAATAGTTATCAAGCCAGTTTGCAAATGGCCCCATTTGAATTCATGTATGGAAGGAAGTGTCGTACCCCTTTGAATTGGTCGGAAGTAGGAGAGAGTCAGATTTTCGAACCCGACATCCTATGAGGAGCAGAAGAGAAACTTCACAAGATTCGTGAGCACCTCAAGAAGGCCCAATCCAAACAGAACAGTTATGCCGACAAGAGACGTCGAGACCTCGCCTTCAATATCGGAGATTTTGTGTATCTCAAAGTGTCACCTTTGAAGGGAATGCAACGTTTCCAGCTCAATGGAAAGTTAACCCCCAGATATATTGGACCCTTCAAGATTTTGAATCGTCGAGGAAAAGTATCGTATCAACTAGAACTGCCCGAGGAGATGTTAGTCGTGCATAATGTGTTCCATATCTCGTTACTTCGCAAATGCCTAGAAGTCCCGGAGAAGACCGAAGTTTTCAAGAATCTTGATCACCAAACAATAGAGATCAATGATGACCTAACATATCCCGAAGTACCCATCCGTATTTTGGAGGAAGCTTTCAGAACCACCAGGACCCTGAGTATCAAGTTTCTCAAGATCCAGTGGAGTAACCACACTAAAGAAGAAGCTACCTGGGAGCGAGAAGACTACATTAGGACAGAGTTTCTAGATCTCTTTAAATCCTAGTTTTCTTTTGTCAAATATCGGACGAGATTTTGTTTAAGGAGGGAAGGTTTGTAACATCCCAAAAATATTAATCAAGGTTATCAATTCCAATCACCCAAAATTAGGGTTAACAAAAACTTTTGTTAATTAAAATCATTATGAATGCATGTGTGTATGTGATGAATGTATGAATGCATGAATGGACTTGTGTGATTGTTCTAAATGAGAAGGAATGGTTTAAAGATGAAAAGAACATCAGTTAAATCATTTCCAAGCAGAACCAAATTAAGAGAAATTCAAAAACAAAAAAAACAAGCAAATGGTCATTTTTGCCAATCTTGCTCACTAGACCACTTTGAGTGTTTCTAGTCCAAGATTTCAAACAGAAACAAATCCATTTATTTTCACCCCTGGCTAGACCAAGTGAAAGTGAACCCAAGACCACCTTGCAAACCCACAGAAACATTTGGCAACCCTATTCAAATGACATTTGAAAATTGAATCTAGTTCATATGGGAAGATCACCATTTCTCAAAACCCAACCAAACCAGTTCACCTTGACAAACCCAATCAACCAGATACTACCTAGTATGTGACCAGTACACTCACCAAGTTTCATCAAAAAATTCAAATATGAATTTCTTTCAGCCATTTCATCAAACACTTGGAGACAGAAAATCAAATTGGCCAAACTTTACTGTTTTGAGCAGTGATCTTTGCAACCATTGTTCACCATTGATCATCCATGTCTCCCCCAGTGCCAACCAACACATTGAACTAACCTAGACACCTACCATTGCACCATGGCGTGCCAACCCGAGAGCACCCTTGCCAGCCGACCATGGCTAGCTAGCCAGAGCAAGTGCCGCGCCTAGCCACTGTGTCCAGGACACACGCCACCATCCACCGCCACCCCCTGTCCAGCCCTCGAGCCCTGCCAGGCACTGGACCACAGAGAACGAATGCACCCATTTCTCTGTGACCATGCCAAGAGCACGCCAGAGCGCCGTGCTCGACACGCTTGCACAGATCATGCCCCGCCTTCGCCGCCCGCCTACGTGATCACCATCGTCCCAGGAACCTCCCAGACAACCTCGTTCGCTGTCGTGCAACCCGTAGCCATTGTGCGCCATCAAAAATGCTGTCGGTGCCGCTCAGAGCATCGACGTGTTCCGACTGAACCGCACCGTCCCTTGCTGCACCCTCGAGATGTTGAGCATCTCCAGGAGACCACGCACCGCCCCCTACCGCCAGCCATGCCGTTAGCTCACTGTAACACCGAACCCGACAAGCTCAGCCCGTACCCTTCGGTTCCCTCATCGCAGTATAAATAGAGGCCTATCCCACTCGAATTCTTCACACCATTCCACTCCCTACCTCTCACTGATCGTCCCCACTTCTTCCTGGAGCAAGGCGAGTGCATCATCGCTAGAATTTTGTCGGAGCCTACCGCTGTTGGAGGAGAAGGGCGCCGCTGATTGGAGCCACCCTAGGAGGAGCCGCCAGTACCAAGAGAACCGCCGTCATTGACTTCATCGTTCGCCCCCATCATCGACAATTGCCTGAGCCCCGGTGAGCCACCACAGACCCCCACTGGCCGCGCTAGGGTTCGTGCCCGTCGAGTTCTGTTCGACGAGGATAACGACTCTCAGCCGTAGATCTTACATCTAATCCTACGGTTGTAGCTATCGCATACCCCTTCGTACCCCCTGTCTCACTGACTAGTGGGGACATCCACTTGACCAGCCCACGCGTGCGCTGTGCGCTGTGCGCTGTGCGCTGTGGGCTGGCCCAGTTAGAGTTCCCGCGCAACCCAGTAGTTTGAAATTTGATTTATCTATTTAGTTTCAAACCTAGTTCTGGCAGTAGATTCAAAAATCATTTCAGAGAGATTCACTAAACCAAATTGCATGAAACTAATTTTTTTAGAAAGGTATGTGAATTTCAAAGAGGTTCTTAATCCAAGCCTGTTGGATTTAAACCATTTGGAATTATAGATCACCTATAGTAAAAATGACAAGGCAGAGACTTTTCTACATTCAAACATTTTTCAAAATTCAACCATAAAAGCTTTTGAGTTGATTCCAACTCTCAAAAATCACATTTGATAAGACCTTTCTGATTATATAAAAATATCTAGGTTTACTTGCAATAATAATGAACAAGTAATAAAAGGATGCCCCATAGGCATTTCTAGTCACTTAAATTAATTAGAATAATAAGGTTAAACCTTATTAAATTGTGACACCACTTTAAATCACATTCCCAAGTATTGAAATATGTGGTGATGACATGTGTCAACATGATACCATGATTTAATTGGGGAATATTAAACTTAATTAGCTTTTCAATGAGTAGAAATTACTTTTCTAAAATAAAATAAATAAAACATTTGCCTTAATCCTTGTGATGTTTGTGATGATGTTAGATCATCTAGTATAAACCCTTGTGTGCTAAATATAAGTAGTTAAGTATTGTTTGGTGATTATGTACTTCGTATTTATTTATAGACGCTAGTACCGACCAAGGATACGAAGAGGAAGGAGACTAATACGAGGAAGAAGCAGAGGAGAACTTCAACCACTACACTGCACAAGGCAAGCTAGAACTTTGCAAACTACCAATTTCATGTTACCTATGCAAGCCATCCTAGCAAGCTACCACTTGCAACTCTGAAAGCTAAATAACCTATGCAATGCATTAGGCATGCCTTGGTTATACCAATTGATGATACCAAATCCTAGTTTTACTTGCAAGCTTGATTATTTTATTTCTTTATCAAAATTATTTGTTTACTTAGTGACTTGTGAAGTTTTGGAAAGATATTAGAGGTAGCATAAAGAGCATAAAACTTGGCCTAAGTTAGGTAAATCTTGATATAATCCTGAGGCATGAGATTGGAATTATATAAGCCATACTTGATTACCACCCATCATTAGTGTTTACCCCCAACTTTAGTGGCTAGTGCTAAGCATAAAACTTGATCACTTTAGATGGGAATAGTTGGTGAAAATGATTATGAAAACCTTAGAATGATGAGTCATTCTAATGAAATGTTTTGACATGTGCTATGAGCACCAGATGATTTTTGATGATGAAAATGTTGAGGCATGAGCCTTAGCCCTTTATAAAACTGATGGTTGTGTCTGGATAGGATACCATTCCAATTTTACCGTACAACCACAATACCCAAAATTGGGTAGGGCTTGACTGGAAGTTTATATACCTTAGTATGGGTTCCCTTGTGGCCGAGGTTTGAGCTAGGGCTACCTTGTGAAGATTGACTACCTATGCAGTTCTCAAGATGACAGATGGTCATGGTTGGGATGCCGAACTCATAGGAGAGGTTCCTATACTATGGTGTGTAATTGAACGGTTAGGATTGATTATCCGCATACTGAGTATGGTGAATTCAGGATTGTTCCTGACGGATGTATCGAATATTGTGGTGAAAGTGTACCACCTCTGCAGAGTGTCAAACTATTCGAATGCTGCATCCGCGGTTATGGACAGTTGGAGTGGCCATACTGTTCCGTCGTCATATGTCTTCAAAATGACTTGTGAAATGAATCATGACTTGACTTGACCACAACAGGGTTGTGAAAGTGAAAACTCAAGTTCCCACTTAGGTGTTATAAAACCTTAAACTAGTTTTCTTTGCTTCTAAACTCAGTTAGAGATAAACCTGGCTTTTTGCAAAACAACCTAGAGCGTAGTATTCCTACTTGAACCACTTTACATGTTAGTGATAGTTCGCGAGTACTTAAAGAGTACTCATGGCTTTATCCTTGGCTATTCCCGTGGACAGACTATTAGGAGGAATACCAGAAAGATGAACAGCAGGAAGTCTACGACAACTAGGATCATCTCCCATCACCAGCATTGCCTGTGACCAGGAAGATGGAGCTTCGCCCATGCCACCGTTATTATATTATTATGCTGCTTTGATTGTATCAAGACTGGATCATGAGATCCTTTATTTGTAAGACCTTATTATGGTTTGTAATGGATGATGTATTGTGATATCCAATCTGTTATGTCTCGCAAAAATGGTAATCCTAGAATTGCGATGTATGGCATAACAGGCATCTGGGATTAAAAATATGGGTGTAGACAAGAGGGCAGCCTCCTCCGTGCGCGAGCATGTTCGTTTGGCACCAGAGGTAGAGGAGACGCGGCGCGCTGGTCGTGTCCAGAGCAACATGGACAGCGTGGGTTGGTGGTATCTAGGGCTGCGGGTGTGCAAGGGAGAGGGCAAGGGCATGGCGCGGGCCCAGGGCGACATAGGGGAGGCATACGTGGTTAGGGACGGGTTGAGCAGGATTTGGCGATCTGTCGCTTGTTCTCTCTCTCTCGGGCTTGGGCATGCAGGGCGACCGAGGGGGGCGTGGGGGTGTACCCTGGCATGTTTGGGTCGTGCCAGACCTTGTGCGTGTGACGCAGCAGGCGGGAGAGGGTGGACAGGGGTTTTGGGTGATCTAAGGTAGAGTGGCTCGGGTGCCCACTTTGATTGAGGTTTTCAACCAGCTCGGGCTTCCAATGGCAGAGGGGAAATAGTGGGGGTGTAGATGGATGTGGGGTGAGTACTTACAGCCCTTGGTTGCTCCTTGGATTGGTGCTATGTGCTTGCAAGGATCCTCTAAATTTGGGCAAAAATAAGGTGGTCATTCCTTAATTAGCCACTTAGTGAGGAATTCACTTGCATGCAAAGGGTTTATGTTTGGTTTTCATCCAGACTTAGGGGTGGGTTTTCATGAGTTCCTAACAAGGGTAAAACCCATGGGCTTGCATGGCCAAAAAGAGTTTGAGGTTAGGTCTTACTCCAGCTCCAAAAATTGGAACATGAAAAGGTGAAATGTCTTAGCCAAATTCTTGGAGTAGAGCTTTGGCTTCCTAAAACCCAACATGACAACAACCAAGCAAGGGTAAAAAAACAAGAAAACACCAATGATACCAAGGCAATCACAAGAGACTGAGCAAACTAGGAGAATTAATATGAACAAACTATCCTAAAAGTTTTATTTCCCCCTAAACCCTGGACTCCTACTTAGATAATCATGAGGCAGAAGTTGGGATGTTATATTAAGATTTATGCATATATTCGTCGAATAGAATGGCGTAGTCTAATTTAATGAAAGTACCTTAAATTTGATCTACAAGTGCATAATAAAAAATGGAGTAATGTAGTAGTAGCATGCGCATGGATTTGGTGTTGTAATGCAATTCGATAGCGGAGATCATGCATGACTCCAGAGTCTAGACCCACACGTCCACACCCACATGTGTCTACTCGAGGGAAATCAATCGTCCCCGCATATATAAACGACATCGGCCTCCTTCGTCTCTTCCAAGAGCGTCGACTTCTCCCCTCAATCTGTCTAGTCAAAAAAACCTGGCTGCACCTGCCGCAAGAGCTGCTTTCGTAGCACCACCTTCCCCACTTCCTTTGTTGCAACATGAAGGTAACCCATGGAGATGAGTCGGAGGCGAATACGGCTGGAGGCGTAGCACATGTCTCTGCGGTCGCCGCTGTGGCGGCACCGACTTCTCCGGGCACACACGCCTGCCGCCAAAGTCATTACTATTTCTAGCTCCGCCATTCGGTCGGCCATCGTCGAGGAGCAGGTGAATGAGAACGTCGTGGTGCCAACGGCATACCTTGATGAGGGGCATGCAGGCGGAGGCGGTAACATCTTCGTCCAAGAGGAAGATGAGAACTACGCCCACGCCATCATCGACCCCTTCATCGAAGAAGTCAAGGAGAGGGATGGATTCGAGGAGGAGGTCTCCGATGAGGAAACCGAGGTACTACTGTGCTTCACTATTCTTAGATTTTAATGTTCATACATAGGTTTTTCTCGATCTGTAGATTATTTTGATTTGTCGCCTTCTTGTTGTAGACATATCAGATTCTCCGGTTCGAAGGGTCGATCCTTTTGTAGATCTGATTAGATATGCCATCTAGCAATTTTACGTTTGTTTTTTATTGTTCATACGGTCTTCTTATGTTGTAGATTTGATTGATTTGTCACATAATTGTTGTAAGAATATTTGATTTTAGGGGTTTTAGGGATTGCTGTTACTAGATTGTTGATTGATGTCAAATAAATTTTTGTCATTAAAATGTACATGAATATTGTTCAATTCTATAGTCAAAAAAATTGTTCCATTCTTGTTATTATTCTTAGTAAAAAAATTAGGAAACACATGATTACAGTGTATAATCTAGCGATGATACATGAACAAAAATATCAACTTCGAATATTATATGTTGTCATTCATATTGATAAATTTCAATGCTTGAGTTCTATTTCAACTACATCTTCTAGGGCATGTTTGATTCAAAGGATCTGTATAGGATATTGTAGGATTAAATCCCATAAGAAAATTTCCTATGATGGTTGTTTAATTTGCAGGATATATAGAATCCTTTGTTTTTCTTATCCTACAAATAAAACAGGCCCTTATATGAGTTCTTATGTACTTAAAAATCAGAGAAGAATCTAACGACATGGGCAAAGACAAGGACTCCAGGGACAGAAAGAGCCGCTATGTACTTAGGCGGTTGCAGAGTGGGCAAATTCCTTTCCACTATAATGGGAAGATGCTTTGCCCATTTTGTGGGAAAGTCATCAACAAGGACATCGATACCATGATCCAGCACTCGGTGGGTGTCGACCGTGGCCACGGTCATAAGCACAAGGTGAAGACCTTGGCAAAGCATGCAGCATATGGCAAATTCCTCCTGGAATATGTCAAGACTGGCTTGTTTCCCCTCTAGTAGGTGTTGTGAAGATGGGAGGCTCAACATTATCTCGGTTGGATTGCTTGATGGAGATAGAATTTACTGTGAATTTTCAAATCTACTCAAGTACCCATGTCCAAATGCAACAGGGATAATGTTTCATGTTCATTCTAAGCTTTCTACTGCTCGTGTTAATGCATTGCTGAAAGAGGATGCGTTGAAAGAGACTTGCACACAGATTACAGTTGTGTATCCTATTCTCCCAACAGTAGTATTAAACACGGTCCACTTTGTCTGGAATTTAGGGTTATTACATTCTAGGCCATATTCTGCGCATTGCCAGCACTCAAAATATTTATTTCTTTTGGAAAACTACTTTTTTCATACAATAAGTTAGAATCTCGCATTGTTTACCCTACCAATATATTTTTGAGGTAAAGAGGGCAAAAAACCCCACTGCAACTTTTATAGATTATATAGAGTTACAAAAGAATATTTACAACCATATTCCACCTCTAAAAAGAGGGATAACATGCTAATCAACTATATCCTATCTAAATTGGTTTCAATCCAGATCTTAAGGCCCTGAAAATACTTCTTCTTAATTCTATAAAGGACCCATCTTAATTCCTGGGCTACAATAGCCTTCCAGGTCTCCATCGATGCATGCTGATTGTTGAAAATTTCATTATTTCTGCAAATCCAGATGCTCCAAGTTCCAATAATCATAATTTCCATTGCAAAAGGGACCTTGAGATCTTTTTTAATACTGTCTAAAACTGTAAAGATGCTTTGATCAGCCGAATTGAATCGACTGTGAAATTTCAGCCCAAAGGCTCTTGCAAAGGGGCATTCCCAAAACAAATGTAAACTGGTTTCTTCACTATTGCAGCCCTGGAAGACACAATCATAAGTTGCCAGAAAAAAACATTTCCTTTTCAGAAGATTTCTTGTGTTGAGTCTATCAAGAAGAGCCGTAAGAAGAATTTGTGCTTTTGTTGACAAGAAGATTTCCATATCCAAGAGAAATGTGGCTGCACCGGTTGGTAATCGACTAAAGAGCGTAAGCCTTTTGACGAAAAATTACTGCCCCAAATGTAAGACCAACAATCAGATTCCCTTCCCCGCCAGAATTGAGAATTTTATCAAGACTTTGGTATTCCTGATAAGCTTGTTGGGACAATGGAAGATAAAAGAGATCCTGAGTATTTGCAGTATGCCGGAACTCACTGACAGAGATGTGAGGGTCTTTTGCATATGAAAGGAGGTGAGGAAGCTTATGTTGGAGGCAACTATCATTCCACATATCAGTCCAGAATAGTGTGGATTTCCCATTTCCAACCAAGCACTTTGCAAGTCCTTTAAAATGTCAATCAGTTTTAGATGAGCTTTCCACCAAAAGGATCCTCAAGACTTCTTCCGTAGCTTATCATTGCAATAGTAAGTATTCCAAATCAAGTGAACCCAAGGAATATCCTTATGATTATAAAACTTATCCAAATTCTTCAAAAGAAGAGCAGAATTTTGAACATTAAGATCAAGAACTCCCAATCCTCCCGGCTTTTGGGTCTACAAACTTTCTTCCATGCAACAAGAGCAGACCTCTAGCTTGAACATCAGAAGTTTTCTTTCTCCACAAGCATTGCCTCATATATTTAATCAACTGCTCCTTGATAGTGACAGGGAGATCAAAACAACTCATGTAATATATGGGAAGGGAAGATAGCACAGATTTAACTAACTGCAATTTCCCCCCATAATTCAGGAAGTCAACTATTCCACACAACCTTCTTTCAACTCTCTGAACAATAGGCAAGAAGTGTTCCACAGCAGGTTTATTCAAGCTCAGGGGCAAACCAAGGTAGGTAAAAGGCAAGGAACCAGTGAGGCAAGAAAGGGTATTGGCAAAATGCCCAAGCCTCTCTGAATCCATATTAATTGGCATCATGCTGGACTTAGAATAATTGACTTTGAGTCCAGTGGAAAGAGCAAAAGTATGAAGGATTGCCTTAAGACACAAGAGTTGCTCAGAATCGGCCTTAAGGATTACTAAAGTGTCATCTGCATACTAAACCAGTGGAAGTCAGATGAAAACATTCTCAATGATTGGCAAAGAAAGAAGACCTGTGTTCATTGCCTTATTGAGGATACTTTGAAGGAGATCAGTAACAAACAATAAAGGAGACAAAGGATCTCCTTGCCTGACACCCCTTCTGCAGTAAAAAAATTCCCAGGCACACCATTTAAAAGCACATAGGAAGAAGCAGACCCAAAGATCATCTGAATCCAGGAAATCCATTTAGCTCCAAAACCTTTGGCTTTAAGGATCTTGATGATTGCAGAATGCTCAATTCTGTCAAAAGCCTTCTCAAAGTCCAACTTAAGAATTAAAATTTCCTCCTTTGACTTGTGGCATTGATCAAGAAATTCAAATGCCCAACCTAAACAGTCTTGGATAGATCTTTGTTTGAGGAAACCATATTGATTCTTGTGAACAAGTTTAAGGATGACTTTTTGCAGTCTATTAGCTAGAATCTTGGTGATAATCTTAAGGACACTATTTAGCAAAGAAATAGGCCTAAAATCAGCAGGAGTCAAAGGAGCAGCAATTTTTGGAATGAGGGTGATAAAAGAAGAATTAATGCTTTCCAAAGAGGCATTCCCTTCATAGAACTCAACAAGTAGATGCTTTACATCATCCTTGATAATAGGCCAAGACTTCATGAATTCATTATTAAAACCATCAGGGCCAGGGGACTTATCATTAGGCAGATTTTTGATGACTTCATCAATCTCCTCATTAGAGAAAGGCTTTTCCAAAGCATCTCTTTCTTCCTGTGTTAAGCAGTCACCAGCCAAGTCATTAAGATTGAAATGCATTTCAGGCTTATCAGAAGATCCCATTCTATTTCTAAAGGAGTTCCAAAGAAGATTTGCTTTTCCATCATGATCATAGACCTCAAGATCAGAATCATCCTTGAGCATGGAAATGTAATTATGTCTAAAACTTATGGTAGCTCTGGAGTGAAAGAATTTGGTGTTCTCATCCCCCAGCTTAACCCATTTAATTTTCCCTCTCTGTTTCCAATAAGTATTCTGGTTTTGTAAAAGAGAAATAATAAGATCTTTCAAGATATCTCTAAGATTCCACTCATGAACAGTAAGAGTTCTCATTTCCTCCATGATATCAAGCAAGTCAATGGTGGCATTAACATTACAGATTTGTGCCTTTAGGCAAGGTAACTGTTTGGCCCAAAGCTTCAGCCCTCTTCTCACATTTTTGAATTTAGCATTTATTTTTTTTGCAGAATCCAGGAAACCCACAGGAATATGCCATGCATTTTGCACAATGGCTTTAAACTCCTTATGATGTAACCAATGATTTTCAAATCTGAACACCTGAGCTTTTGGAATCATTGTGCCAATGGTAATGACACAGGGAAGATGATCAGAAGTGGGCTTAGAAAGAGGAGCAACAAAGGTTGAGGGAAAACTCTGAGTCCAGACAGCAGAAGTAAAAAACCAATCCAATCTTTCCAAGAGGGGATCCTTTTGCATGTTACTCCAAGTGAACTTTCTACCCTTAAGTGGTAATTCAATAAGACCCAAATTATTAATGGCTTCATTAAAGAGAAGCATACCATTCACATCTCCCCCTAATTTGTTTCTATCTGAAGGCTGTCTACAGAAGTTGAAATCTCCCACAATAAGCCAATCCACATCACCAGGCATATCAATGCTGCCAAACCAGTCCAAAAATTCAGACTTTTTTTCAGGTACACATGGCCCATAAATGTTGGAGAGTATCCAGGATTTATTGGACAAGAGAGATGTCAAGGTAATGGAGATAGAGAACTCATTGAGGAAAGAAAGTTGTCCAGAAAACAAGGAGCCATTCCAAATGGTGATCAAACCTCCAGATGCACCTCTGGAGGGAAGAAATTCAAAGTTGGTAAATTTAGAGGGGCAGAATTTTTTAATGTAGGAGCTATCAAAATCCTCACGCTTAGTTTCTTGGAGACAGATAATGTCACAGCCAGACTCCTCAATTTTGCTTCTGAGAGCAATCCATTTTTTTCAGAATTGATTCCCCTGATATTCCAATTCAGGATCTTCCAAGTTCTTTTGTTATTCATTAAGAAACCAGGAGCAAGTATAGATGTGGGGTGATGTAAATAATGTAATCACCCAGAAGAGGAAACAACAAATACAGAGACAAAAGCTCAACCAATTTAGAGTACCACAGAGATGATCCACAACAAGTACCCTCCATGTTGCAATATCACAAACACAGAACACATAACAGGGAGTCAACAAGACTCCAACAAAAGATTTAGTTTGATACAATAACACACTTAAGAAGAGGTCTTCTTCTTGGCTTGCTGTGCACAGGTACCAGCAGCCCCAGGCTTCTTCTTGCCACCAATGCCCAAGCTGGAAGAGGGTCCTCCTTTAATGCTGCCTTTTGTAGGAGCCTTAATAGTCACATCGTTGTCCTTCCCTTTCTTGAGTAACCTCTTCTCCAGGTCCCCATCTTTTACCTTGCAGAATGAAGCAGCAAGATTTTTAACCACTTTGGAATTCAGGCAAGGAGGCGACATTACAAACCAGGCAATCTACAATTTGACAATTTAAGTGACTTTTAAAACCCCCATTTAGTTCAACAATTCTAGGACTCCTTCTCACCTCAGATTCCACAAGAGGTTCCTTGCCCTTTCTTTTTCTAGCAGGGGTGGAGGGGGAGCCTGAAGATTTATTGACTTCAATACCCAGGCAAGAAGGGGCCATCTAGGAAAAATTCTCATTAGAAATGATGAAATATATTGAACTTTCTTCAGCAATAGGTTCCTTAATAATTTCCCATAAAGGAGAAGTAAGAAATCCTTTGACCCAATTAAACTTCTCAGGAGTAGCAAGCATGAGAGTAATGAAGTTAAACCAACTTACAGGAATATCACATTTAAGAGAACCCTTAGAAGAAGATTCCTTCTGAATATGGGGAGCAAAATAATTCTCCCAGAGCTCCAAGCCTTGTTGGGAAAATCCCTGCTTGGCAACATGCACATCAGGAATGGAAATAAAAGTTCTCACCATCCCAACCTGAAGGTGAGCCTCATTTGGGGACAGAAGGTGATGATCCTCCAGCATCCAATCATCATTCTCAGGGGCCACAGTACTTGAGTCCATAGGACTACCTATCTCCTCCTCAGCATCAGGATTAGCTTCCTCCTCATCAGCCAGATAGTTTTGAAAAATATTTTGCAGGCCTTCCCCAATGCCAACCCCAGGAGGTGCAACTGCTACAGCAAGCTCCTCCACAGCCTCAGGCTCATTAACAGATTCATCATCATCAGACTCCCAGTCTTGAACAATGACACCTGTAACTCCACTATTCACATCCTGAGGTGGCAGATGCTGATTGTCAACGGGCATGTCTTCTCTAGGAGCAATGATAGGGCCTTGAACAGGAGCAGCAGCAGCCTCCCAGGGGCCCCAACCTTCAGCATTCCCACCCTCAGGAGCAGGGTCCTGCACAGGAGCCATCCACTGACCCCAATCACCCCCAGGAGCAGGTGGGGGAGGGGGGGAGGTGGCACCTGAGGCCCAAGGACTGGACCATGTACAGGAACAGGGTGTGGGTCCACATTGTCATATCTACCAAATATGCGCACATTTTACCATAACCCGTGATGTGGAGAGGCCCAGAATGTACATACTCTACATGGCAATCCATATCACAAGGCAAGTTTTTTGACAAGTTGTCCAAAAATGATGTCTACATTTTTTTCATGTTGAGAGGGTTGACTGGGACATAAGATATTCTCATGCGCCTGAGAACTAGAAAATCCATTTACTAAACTGAGTTTACCTATCTAGAAGCAAATCTGAATTTACCCTTTATTGTTCTTCATTAGAACCCGCTTCCTTGTGTGAGCTCCATCATGCTCCCACCAGAATAGGTGCCACCTGTACTAAAAATCTGGTTAAAAGTTGATGGTGACATGACGTGGTCCCTGCCTTTCTGGACACTGTTGCACGACGTCAAAATAATTGTGCGGAATCTTACAAGAGAAGGAAGAGAGATGAGATGCGGAGAAGAGCCGAACGGGTGCCTTTGATGACGAGAGATCATCATCGATGATGTTGGCGAGGAGATTTTGCATGACCCTCATCAGAAGTCAAGTTTTTTTGAGATAGAGTCAGAATTCAAGGACCCACATGTAAGATCTACCCTCTCATAGTCTTGTGATTAAAATTTGTTTTCTATTGCTATGTGTACTAGATATCAATATTTTAATGCTTATGGACTACCCATAAGCTTAAGGGTGACCCCTTATTAAGGTTTTTAGCTTGTGCTTTATTCAACAAGTACTACACTAGTTCCCCTGTCCCTCTTCTCCTATCCACTTTTCTCTATCCCCACTCTGACTCGCCCTCCATGCCGCCTAGTTTCCAGAGTCTGTGTTCTTCATCCCGTCCCTCTTTTCCAAAGCCCAAATCAACGAACCCCAACCACCATCGCCACAACATGTGCATTGAGATGGATGGATCTAGCAAGGATAGTGACGATGATTCTCGACAATTTCAGGAGGTGTTTACCGAAGGCCCCTTGAAGAACTCACATCTAGATGCGATGTCATCATAGCTGCAAGCCTCGTTGGTTCGTCCAAACTTCATCTTGACTAAGCAAAATATAGTGCAACTTTGCTGGTTTCTCAACCGTTCAGCCTCCCATGTGTTCTTCATTCTCACCTGACTAAGATACCACAGGATTGCATGTTAGATGGCGAAAGCCTCCTCTGTAAGTTGTCTTTGCTGGACAGGTTCTCCTCAGATGTTGTCATCCCAGAAGGCATGAATAAACAGTGGGCAGGCGCCAATGGTGATTGGATCGCCATGGTTGGCCTCCAATACAGCTGGGAACTTGTCAATGTGTACACTCGTCGCATGATTCTTCTCCCACCGGTGCCGTTTGAATCCACTAATCGCCTAGATACTTTCTTGGATCATGGCCATCGTATGATACTGCAGAAGATAGCTATTTGCCAAGTTCCCACATTTTCAGGGAGATATCAAGATTACACTCTTGTTGCCCTTTTCGACGGCTCAGTTCTCATTCATCACGGCCATCAACATGTATTGACAGTTCTTCCGAATGAGCCCATGACCTATTTCAATTACACGGATGTAATTATCCACAGAAGACTAGTGTTCGCCATAACTGAGATTGGCAGCATTTATGCGTGGAGTCCTTATTATCCTGAAAATTACACCTCCATATATAGGGCTCTGGCTCCATATTCATGGATGTATGCTTATTTTACAAAGCTGCCATATGACATTATTTCATATTCTATGCTTTTTACCCTCTTTGTCTAAAAGGATTTTCCTATGAGTTTAGAGCATTTATATCTATAGGATTTTTCCTAAGGATTGCTATGTATATTAGTAGTATTACATTCGGTAGGGTTCCTTTGTGAACGGATCCATAATATTCACATATTTGTTCACACATATTTTTGCCTTCTTTCGCCTGGTTCAACCAGATTGCTTATATTACGGATTACCGCGATCATGATTCCAATACGATTTATTATATCATATTATCCGATTATTGTATTTTCCTATTTCTTCATTTTTTTAAATCTTGCGAACCAAACATTTTTAATGAACTGCATTTTTATTTTCTAGCTCATGCGTTGTACTTGATGCCACCAGCCGTGGTTAACTGGGTGGATGAACTCGAAGGCGTACTGCGTCTGGCCACAGTATTATTATGGTATGTGGTGGTTAGCAGTTCTCCGACGGTTCCAGCCTTATACTCTTCTTTAACCCGGGCATTGCTAGTGAGCAAGATGTTCATTGTCCGATTTGTGCTAATCTGCTCGTCCTAATGTTGTTAGTAGCAGTCACTGCTCGCATATTCTTATGAATTTGGGTCATCGGTGGTCTCGAAAGACCCGATGTGTTACTACATCGAGGTAAGCCATGGACAAAGGTTACTAACCTTGGAACATACTCTATTTTCCTTGGAGTGAACTATTCGATCAGCGTGTCGGTAGTCGGCGCCGATATTGCCCAAGGATATCTGACGAGAAGCAACTCTGTCTACATGTCGCACTATGCAATATGCCTTTACGAGCCACCGCATCCTGAAATATGCCGCTTTAGTCTGAATGGTATAGACGCCTCTGTTGGTTTCTCAACAAGCAATGCCTTCTCATCAGATAATATGCTAAATTAATGCATTAACCCTTCATTCGTGAAGACTATGCTTTGGTTCATCCCAAGCATCGCTAACGCCCTAGATTAGAACTAGTATGGTTGTGCATTTCAAAAAGGAAAAAGGGCATGTGGCCAATGTATTTGCTACTGAAATGTTCTACAGTACCGGAGTAGTAATCCGTATGTACTGGGAGTAGCTCCCAGTTGGTCATTGAACTATTTCTTCTATAGTATTCCATATGGAGTAGTATGATTTGTAAAGCTAGTTTTATGCCTTTGTATCTTTACTTGATTAAACATAATTTTGTACACAATCTCTGTTTAATACTCCATAAGTTGACTCACATCTGACTAGCATACTGCATGCAGCGAACAATATGATGAGTGTCCCCAGTCTCCAGGTCACAGTACAAGTTGTATTGTACGTAGTCTTCTCCGTCTCATATACGTATACGAGTATAGAATGGGGTACTTACTAAAGTAATAGTACTAGTGAATAGAAACTGGTCAAACTGATGCGACCAGACACTAACTGCGCAAGATGCCCAAAAGTTCCCAAGCATCACTAGAGCAAACACGCCCCCCAAACCCCCACCCCAGTACCCCACTCCCGGCTCGCTCTTCTCTCTCTCTCCACCGTCATTTCTACGAAGCACCCTTCTTCTTTCAGCCGCATATCATATATTGAGGCAGAATGGATCTTTCAGAGATTCTGCAGGCAAGCCGACTGGATCTTCACATCCTGGATAATCTTAATGAGCCCAAGGTCCACCATATTATAGAGACTTCCACATCGTCTGCCAGCATGGAGATCGTAGTGGCCACAAAGTCTGCATCTGTTTCTGACCCTTCAGTGGCGCCAACTTCTCCGGCGGCTCGATCACCATCCTTCGCTGCACTGTCCACTCCGCTGGAGGCTCCGTCTTTGCCGGCGGACCTAGTAACATCTCCCTGGGCACTGCCTTATCCCGCGTCGGGACCAATATCTCCAGCAGCGGCACCAACTGCTTGTGCGGCCAAGGACCCATCACCCGCGGAAATATATTCTCCGGCGGCGATACCATCCAACAAGACTATGAGTACTCCTAAACTCACTAGGATGCATTGAGGTGTAAGTAGTTTGCTATTTTTTTAGTTTCTTTGTACTCACTCCAATCCAAATTTTAATGGACTCAACTTTGTCTAGATACATATAAATCTTTTCTAAAATTGTTAACTACTAGTACAAATAACTTTGAACATTGACCGTTAGATCAAGACTGGCAAATCCCAACATTTGTCACAATGTGTAGCCAAAAGCGGTTCCATATTTTCTTTTTGTCTTTTGGAAGTAGTTCCCTACACTATGGAGATGGTTCCAAATAGAGGAAAAGAGGGAACTGGAGTAAGAGGGTGCTCTGATGCCAAATGTGGTTCCAAATTGCTTAGTCAACCGTATGTGTGACATGTATCCTCTGCTCTCATATCTTGACAAAAATAAGGCTATTCTTGTCAGCGGTGGGACCGCATGATGCACAAATTTAGAATAGCTACATTGTGGAGCTATAGCCAAATTGCTTGGTAAAGCCAAATTCAGTTTTTGTCAGATTTAGCTATAGCAACATTGTGGCTGCCCAACTTTTCCTATATACGCACCAGTACAAATAACTTTGAACATTGACCGTTAGATCAAGACTGGCAAATCCCAACATTTACATATTATAATTTTAGTCATGATATGTCATACTAGTATTTATAATATGGAGTATTATTTATAACTTGCCACTTGTTTACAAGTACACAAGATGATTGCAAAAAAGAAGCAGTTGTGCTATGAAGCTAAAAAAACAGATCAGTACTCTGAAGTCTAAACTTGTGCTACAGCTTGATTTTTATGGTGTTGATTCATATATATTCTGCTCAATTTTATGTAGGACTATGCTCTCTTCAACTTCGATGATCAACTACCTTTTACTACTTCTGATTGGGAATCTACCCCTTCCCTTGTTTTATGTTCAGAATTGAGAGGAACACACTGGCCAAAAAGCCAATGGTGTCCGAGAGGCGTCTTAAGGCTGGGTTACATATAGCGAAAGCGTGAGGACCAGGCCACCCTAAAAGGTTTGGCCACCAATTGTCCCCTCCTCAGCCCTCTCGATTCTACGTGCAACCCGACGAAGAAGACATGTACATGCTAGTAGTCCCCAATGAGTTAAAGAAGCATATGAAGAGGATTGCCAGGCCTCTCATGCTGAATACTTGCCCTGAGTGTGGCTGGTCTGTGTACATCAAGCGTGATAAGAACAGTGATAAGTTGGTCTTCAAGGAAGGTTGGTTATGCTTTGCAGATGGGCACGACTGCAGGTTGATGATATCCTAGGGTTCAAGGTAATAGATAATTCCACGTTTAAGGTGGATATCTATGACCATAATACCTCCACCAAGAGATTGATCATTTGTGATGTGGTAAGTAGCAATAAGCTCAAATTTAGTATTGGTCATTCCATGACCGATGATGATTTGTGAGGTCATTGGCCATGTTTTACATGGGTGGTCTATACACTGATAATGGTTTTTGTTGTTTGCTTGATTGATCTCTTTACTGGCAGATTATGGTTTTGTTAGATGTCTTTGTTTAGGTATTATTTTGCAATTCGATCTGCAGTAGCTCAAGAAATTACCTGATTGAGGCCAAATTTTCTGCAATGTTCAAGCAAGAATATCAAGGTTGGACAAAGCTCACTATAGAAGAAGACAAGATAGAACTCTGTTGCCAGCCTAATGCAGAGGCCACTGAAGCAGGCTAGGTACGCCCATTGGGAGAAGACCACCGACAGCTTCTGCAACATGCTGAGTGAATCCTGGTTAAATATGCTTGCCATTCCAAGTTTATTTTTGCCTTGTTTTGAGGGCGAGTGTCCTTCGACCATCAAGCTGAATACCTCCACTGCCTGTATCTGGGATGTCCACCTGAAGGAGGAAGATGGCAACATACTCATGGATGCAGGATGGCCAGAGTTTGCCAACGCACATGCTTTGAAGAAAGGACAGTTCCTGGTATTCAAGAAGCTTACCACCAGATCCTTGAAAGTAATTTTATTTGATAAACATTGCTGCCATAAGATGATCAGATGTTTAGGTTATCACCCATGACCCATCACTGGTGGAACAATATGAATCACAGTTATATTAAGTTGGTTCCTATTCGGTTCAAATCGCAACTATTTTGTATAGAGGCGGTCTAAGTATACCCCTCTCTTTGACGTACTCGATCTTATAAATATGTGTGTGGTCTGATTATTTGAGAGTAGAATATGGTCTTGCTTTTCTTTCTAATCATGGCTTTGCTACAACTATTGAATTTTAATGCCTGCATTGTTGAATCTACTAATTGTTTTGGTCCATTTTCTATGTACAGCTGAATCGGTCTCTTTGAAATGCTGTTGAATATGTCAAGTACTGCTAATTATGAACTGGGAACATGTCGATATTGTTTCTCTTATTATGTACTGATGAATTTTTAGAATGCTACTAAATGTGTCAAATGTTCTGCCCTTACTATTACTAAAATATTTTGTAAGGCTGAAAGAAGAATTTAATTCTCTCTATACTGCTAGTTAATTTCAGGTCTTTTTTGCTGAATCGGTCACTTTGAAATGCTGCTGAATCTGCTTCTGAATACGAACTGAGAATCTATCGATATTTTTCTATCTTATTATATACTACTGAATCATTCAAATGCAACTGAATCTGCCAAAAGTTGCGCCGTTGCTGCCTGGCTATTTACCATAGAGCATTTGCCTTTCTGTCATCAGAATCGTTGGATGTGTTTTGGACAGAGATGAGAGGGGTAAAGATACAGCGTGATTTGTCATTTGGATATCATTCTAGTTTTGGCATGGGCGGAGTGTGTGTCCCTCGTTTTTAGGTTTTTCACATGAATATATCTGTCGAAAGAGTTATCCCTTTTTCCTCATCCCATGGTCTTTTTCGCTCACCATTGTTTTTTTAGAATATTTTTCCCTCCCTTATTGAGGTCTTTTTTCTGAGTCCCGCCTTCGCAGATGAGATGAAAGGTAGCTCATTCGGCCCCTATTTAGCCCAGAACATTTTAATTCTCCCTTTAGGGGTCAGGATAATGCTAGGCACTATCCAGTAAAATTAGATAAAGGCCCATCATAGCCCTAAATATTTTAATTCGGCCTTTTAGGGGTCACTGCTAAGAATAGCCTAGTGAAATTCGAGAAAGGAGCCCATGGAGTATAACGCATGTAGAATATCCAAACTCTTTTTAGTTTAAATTTAGAATAAAAAACTCCGCCTACCCATATTTTTAAGAAACTACTCCATCATGTGGAATTTTATAAATTGAGATGCTAGGAGCGATGCCCTTATATATTTAAAAGTAGATATACATGGACACAAAATATTTTTAAGAAGACTAATACATAAGGTGTAGTACTAATAAACGTTTAATGTTATCTTTTCTAAAATTATCTTTAGTGTAGCGGTAACACACTCAGTTTATGTCAATTTAATTTGATGAATGTATTTAGTTCGAATCCCCGGTGTATACATATATATATATATATCTTCGGTTTACATTTTCTACTCCTAGCAATTTGCGTTACAGAGAGGCTGACATCACGGACCCACCAACTGCAGAGTCCATCGAATTTAATGGGAAGGTTTGAAAAGAAGGTAAATACCTCTACACAGAGGCTGGCAATGGGGCCCCAGTAGCAATACCATACACGGCTACCGCATCAAGCAACGTTGTCAAGGTCAAAACAGTGGAGGCGGCCAAAAAAAAGGTCCATCGTACACACGTTTCATTTACAGAAAAACTGACAAATGGGACCCATGAGCGAGACCTTATAAATCTGATCCATTGAGCAACGTTGCCAAGTTCAAAATAGGGAGGCGCGAGCAAGAAAAAAATCCAACATGCACATGTTTCTTCTAATGAGAGGCTATCATATGGGACATGAAAAGGTGAAATGTCTTAGCCAAATTCTTGGAGTAGAGCTTTGGCTTCCTAAAACCCAACATGACAACAACCAAGCAAGGGTAAAAAAACAAGAAAACACCAATGATACCAAGGCAATCACAAGAGACTGAGCAAACTAGGAGAATTAATATGAACAAACTATCCTAAAAGTTTTATTTCCCCCTAAACCCTCGACTCCTACTTAGATAATCATGAGGCAGAAGTTCGGATGTTATATTAAGATTTATGCATATATTCGTCGAATAGAATGGCGTAGTCTAATTTAATGAAAGTACCTTAAATTTGATCTACAAGTGCATAATAAAAAATGGAGTACTGTAGTAGTAGCATGCGCATGGATTTGGTGTTGTAATGCAATTCGATAGCGGAGATCATGCATGACTCCAGAGTCTAGACCCACACATCCACACCCACATGTGTCTACTCGAGGGAAATCAATCGTCCCCGCGTATATAAACGACATCGGCCTCCTTCGTCTCTTCCAAGAGCGTCGACTTCTCCCCTCAATCTGTCTAGTCAAAAAAACCTGGCTGCACCTGCCGCAAGAGCTGCTTTCGCAGCACCACCTTCCCCACTTCCTTTGTTGCAACATGAAGGTAACCCATGGAGATGAGCCGGAGGCGAATACAGCTGGAGGCGTAGCACATGGCTCTGCGGTCGCCGCTGTGGCGGCACCGACTTCTCCGGGCACACACGCCTCTCGTCGCCAGGCCGTCACTATTTCTAGCTCCGGCCATTCGGTCAGCGTCATCGTCGAGGAGCAGGTGAATGAGAACGTCGTGGTGCCAACGGCATACCTTGATGAGGGGCATGCAGGCGGAGGCGGTAACATCTTCGTCCAAGAGGAAGATGAGAACTACGCCCACGCCATCATCGACCCCTTCATCGAAGAAGTCAAGGAGAGGGATGGATTCGAGGAGGAGGTCTCCGATGAGGAAACCGAGGTACTACTGTGCTTCACTATTCTTAGATTTTAATGTTCATACATAGGTTTTTCTCGATCTATAGATTATTTTGATTTGTCGCCTTCTTGTTGTAGACATATCAGATTCTCCGGTTCGAAGGGTCGATCCTTTTGTAGATCTGATTAGATATGCCATCTAGCAATTTTACGTTTGTTTTTTATTGTTCATACGGTCTTCTTATGTTGTAGATTTGATTGATTTGTCACATAATTGTTGTAAGAATATTTGATTTTAGGGGTTTTAGGGATTGCTGTTACTAGATTGTTGATTGATGTCAAATAAATTTTTGTCATTAAAATGTACATGAATATTGTTCAATTCTATAGTCAAAAAAATTGTTCCATTCTTGTTATTATTCTTAGTAAAAAAATTAGGAAACACATGATTACAGTGTATAATCTAGCGATGATACATGAACAAAAATATCAACTTCGAATATTATATGTTGTCATTCATATTGATAAATTTCAATGCTTGAGTTCTATTTCAACTACATCTTCTAGGGCATGTTTGATTCAAAGGATCTGTATAGGATATTGTAGGATTAAATCCCATAAGAAAATTTCCTATGATGGTTGTTTAATTTGCAGGATATATAGAATCCTTTGTTTTTCTTATCCTACAAATAAAACAGGCCCTTATATGAGTTCTTATGTACTTAAAAATCCGTAGGAAGAATCTAACGACATGGGCAAAGACAAGGACTCCAGGGACAGAAAGAGCCGCTATGTACTTAGGCGGTTGCAGAGTGGGCAAATTCCTTTCCACTATAATGGGAAGATGCTTTGCCCATTTTGTGGGAAAGTCATCAACAAGGACATCGATACCATGATCCAGCACTCGGTGGGTGTCGACCGTGGCCACGGTCATAAGCACAAGGCGAAGACCTTGGCAAAGCATGCAGCATATGGCAAATTCCTCCTGGAATATGTCAAGACTGGCTTGTTTCCCCTCTAGTAGGTGTTGTGAAGATGGGAGGCTCAACATTATCTCGGTTGGATTGCTTGATGGAGATAGAATTTACTGTGAATTTTCAAATCTACTCAAGTACCCATGTCCAAATGCAACAGGGATAATGTTTCATGTTCATTCTAAGCTTTCTACTGCTCGTGTTAATGCATTGCTGAAAGAGGATGCGTTGAAAGAGACTTGCACACAGATTACAGTTGTGTATCCTATTCTCCCAACAGTAGTATTAAACACGGTCCACTTTGTCTGGAATTTAGGATTATTACATTCTAGGCCATATTCTGCGCATTGCCAGCACTCAAAATATTTATTTCTTTTGGAAAACTACTTTTTTCATACAATAAGTTAGAATCTCGCATTGTTTACCCTACCAATATATTTTTTGAGGGTAAAACAGTAGGGCAAAAAAACCCCACTGCAACTTTTATAGATTATATAGAGTTACAAAAGAATATTTACAAGCATATTCCACCTCTAAAAAGAGGGATAACATGCTAATAAACTATCTCCTATCTAAATTGGTTTCAATCCAGATCTTAAGGCCCTGAAAATACTTCTTCTTAATTCTATAAAGGACCCATCTTAATTCCTGGGCTACAATAGCCTTCCAGGTCTCCATCGATGCATGCTGATTGTTGAAAATTTCATTATTTCTGCAAATCCAGATGCTCCAAGTTCCAATAATCATAATTTCCATTGCAAAAGGGACCTTGAGATCTTTTTTAATACTGCCTAAAATCAGAAGATGCTTTGATCAGCGAATTGACTGTGAAATTTCAGCCCAGCAGGCTCTTGCAAAGGGGCATTCCCAAAACAAATGTAAACTGGTTTCTTCACTATTGCAGCCCTGGAAGACACAATCATAAGTTGCCAGAAAAAAACATTTCCTTTTCAGAAGATTTCTTGTGTTGAGTCTATCAAGCGAAGAGCCGAAGAAGAATTTGTGCTTTTGTTGACAAGAAGATTTCCATATCCAAGAGAAATGTGGCTGACCGGTTGGTAATCGACTAAAGAGCATAAGCCTTTTGACCGAAAAATTACTGCCCCAAATGTAAGACCAACAATCAGATTCCCCTTCCCTGCCAGAATTGAGAATTTGATCAAGACTTTGGTATTCCTGATAAGCTTGTTGGGACAAAGGAAGATAAAAGAGATCCTGAGTATTTGCAGTATGCAGGAACTCACTGACAGAGATGTGAGGGTCTTTTGCATATGAAAGGAGGTGAGGAAGCTTATGTTGGAGGCAACTATCATTCCACATATCAGTCCAGAATAGTGTGGATTCCATTTCCAACCAAGCACTTTGCAAGTCCTTTAAAAATGTCAATCAGTTTTAGATGAGCTTTCCACCAAAAGGATCCTCAAGACTTCTTCCAGGTAGCTTATCATTGCAATAGTAAGTATTCCAAATCAAGTGAACCCAAGGAATATCCTTATGATTATAAAACTTATCCAAATTCTTCAAAAGAAGAGCAGAATTTTGAACATTAAGATCAAGAACTCCCAATCCTCCCTGGCTTTTGGGTCTACAAACTTTCTTCCATGCAACAAGAGCGACTCTAGCTTGAACATCAGAAGTTTTCTTTCTCCACAAGCATTGCCTCATATATTTAATCAACTGCTCCTTGATAGTGACAGGGAGATCAAAACAACTCATGTAATATATGGGAAGGGAAGATAGCACAGATTTAACTAACTGCAATTTCCCCCCATAATTCAGGAAGTCAACTATTCCACACAACCTTCTTTCAACTCTCTGAACAATAGGCAAGAAGTGTTCCACAGCAGGTTTATTCAAGCTCAGGGGCAAACCAAGGTAGGTAAAAGGCAAGGAACCAGTGAGGCAAGAAAGGGTATTGGCAAAATGCCCAAGCCTCTCTGAATCCATATTAATTGGCATCATGCTGGACTTAGAATAATTGACTTTGAGTCCAGTGGAAAGAGCAAAAGTATGAAGGATTGCCTTAAGACACAAGAGTTGCTCAGAATCGGCCTTAAGGATTACTAAAGTGTCATCTGCATACTGAACCACAGGGAAGTCAGGACAGAAAACATTCTCAGTGGGCAAAGAAAGAAGACCCAGGTTCATTGCCTTATTGAGGATACTTTGAAGGAGATCAGCAGCCAGAACAAACAATAAAGGAGACAAAGGATCTCCTTGCCTGACACCCCTTCTGCAGTAAAAAAAATTCCCAGGCACACCATTTAAAAGCACAGAGGAAGAAGCAGACCCAAAGATCATCTGAATCCAGGAAATCCATTTAGCTCCAAAACCTTTGGCTTTAAGGATCTTGATGATTGCGAATGCTCAATTCACAAAAGCCTTCTCAAAGTCCAACTTAAGAATTAAAATTTCCTCCTTTGACTTGTGGCATTGATCAAGAAATTCAAATGCCCAACCTAAACAGTCTTGGATAGATCTTTGTTTGAGGAAACCATATTGATTCTTGTGAACAAGTATAAGGATGACTTTTTGCAGTCTATTAGCTAGAATCTTGGTGATAATCTTAAGGACACTATTTAGCAAAGAAATAGGCCTAAAATCAGCAGGAGTCAAAGGAGCAGCAATTTTTGGAATGAGGGTGATAAAAGAAGAATTAATGCTTTCCAAAGAGGCATTCCCTTCATAGAACTCAACAAGTAGATGCTTTACATCATCCTTGATAATAGGCCAAAGACAGCTTCATGAATTCATTATTAAAACCATCAGGGCCAGGGGACTTATCATTAGGCAGATTTTTGATGACTTCATCAATCTCCTCATTAGAGAAAGGCTTTTCCAAAGCATCTCTTTCTTCCTGTGTTAAGCAGTCACCAGCCAAGTCATTAAGATTGAAATGCATTTCAGGCTTATCAGAAGATCCCATTCTATTTCTAAAGGAGTTCCAAAGAAGATTTGCTTTTCCATCATGATCATAGACCTCAAGATCAGAATCATCCTTGAGCATGGAAATGTAATTATGTCTAAAACTTATGGTAGCTCTGGAGTGAAAGAATTTGGTGTTCTCATCCCCCAGCTTAACCCATTTAATTTTCCCTCTCTGTTTCCAATAAGTATTCTGGTTTTGTAAAAGAGAAATAATAAGATCTTTCAAGATATCTCTAAGATTCCACTCATGAACAGTAAGAGTTCTTATTTCCTCCGTGATATCAAGCAAGTCAATGGTGGCATTAACATTACAGATTTGTGCCTTTAGGCAAGGTAACTGTTTGGCCCAAAGCTTCAGCCCTCTTCTCACATTTTTGAATTTAGCATTTATTTTTTTTGCAGAATCCAGGAAACCCACAGGAATATGCCATGCATTTTGCACAATGGCTTTAAACTCCTTATGATGTAACTAATGATTTTCAAATCTGAACACCTGAGCTTTTGGAATCATTGTGCCAATGGTAATGACACAGGGAAGATGATTAGAAGTGGGCTTAGAAAGAGGAGCAACAAAGGTTGAGGGAAAACTCTGAGTCCAGACAGCAGAAGTAAAAAACCAATCCAATCTTTCCAAGAGGGGATCCTTTTGCATGTTACTCCAAGTGAACTTTCTACCCTTAAGTGGTAATTCAATAAGACCCAAATTATTAATGGCTTCATTAAAGAGAAGCATACCATTCACATCTCCCCCTAATTTGTTTCTATCTGAAGGCTGTCTACAGAAGTTGAAATCTCCCACAATAAGCCAATCCACATCAGTGCATATCAATGCTGCCAAACCAGTCCAAAAATTCAGACTTTTTTTCAGGTACACATGGCCCATAAATGTTGGAGAGTATCCAGGATTTATTGGACAAGAGAGATGTCAAGGTAATGGAGATAGAGAACTCATTGAGGAAAGAAAGTTGTCCAGAAAACAAGGAGCCATTCCAAATGGTGATCAAACCTCCAGATGCACCTCTGGAGGGAAGAAATTCAAAGTTGGTAAATTTAGAGGGGCAGAATTTTTTAATGTAGGAGCTATCAAAATCCTCACGCTTAGTTTCTTGGAGACAGATAATGTCACAGCCAGACTCCTCAATTTTGCTTCTGAGAGCAATCCATTTTTTTCAGAATTGATTCCCCTGATATTCCAATTCAGGATCTTCCAAGTTCTTTTGTTATTCATTAAGAAACCAGGAGCAAGTATAGATGTGGGGTGATGTAAATAATGTAATCACCCAGAAGAGGAAACAGCAAATACAGAGACAAAAGCTCAACCAATTTAGAGTACCACAGAGATGATCCACAACAAGTACCCTCCATGTTGCAATATCACAAACACAGAACACATAACAGGGAGTCAACAAGACTCCAACAAAAGATTTAGTTTGATACATTAACACACTTAAGAAGAGGTCTTCTTCTTGGCTTGTGCACAGTACCAAAGCAGCCCTGTGCTTCTTCTTGCCACCAATGCCCAAGCTGGAAGAGGGTCCTCCTTTAATGCTGCCTTTGTAGGAGCCTTAATAGTCACATCGTTGTCCTTCCCTTTCTTGAGTAACCTCTTCTCCGTGTCCCCATCTTTTACCTTGCGTAATGAAGCAGCAAGATTTTTAACCACTTTGGAATTCAGGCAAGGAGGGGCAGCATTACAAACCAGGCAATCTACAATTTGACAATTTAAGTGACTTTTAAAACCCCCATTTAGTTCAACAATTCTAGGACTCCTTCTCACCTCAGATTCCACAAGAGGTTCCTTGCCCTTTCTTTTTCTAGCAGGGGTGGAGGGGGAGCCTGAAGATTTATTGACTTCAATACCCAGGCAAGAAGGGGCCATCTGGGAAAAATTCTCATTAGAAATGATGAAAGATATTGAACTTTCTTCAGCAATAGGTTCCTTAATAATTTCCCATAAAGGAGAAGTAAGAAATCCTTTGACCCAATTAAACTTCTCAGGTGTAGCAAGCATGAGAGTAATGAAGTTAAACCAACTTACAGGAATATCACATTTAAGAGAACCCTTAGAAGAAGATTCCTTCTGAATATGGGGAGCAAAATAATTCTCCCAGAGCTCCAAGCCTTGTTGGGAAAATCCCTGCTTGGCAACATGCACATCAGGAATGGAAATAAAAGTTCTCACCATCCCAACCTAAAGGTGAGCCTCATTTGGGGACAGAAGGTGATGATCCTCCAGCATCCAATCATCATTCTCAGGGGCCACAGTACTTGAGTCCATAGGACTACCTGTCTCCTCCTCAGCATCAGGATTAGCTTCCTCCTCATCAGCCAGATAGTTTTGAAAAATATTTTGTGCCTTCCCAATGCCAACCCTGGGAGGTGCAACTGCCATCAGAAGCTCCTCCACAGCCTCAGGCTCATTAACAGATTCATCATCATCAGACTCCTAGTCTTGAACAATGACACCTGTAACTCCACTATTCACATCCTGAGGTGGCAGATGCTGATTGTCAACGGGCATGTCTTCTCCAGGAGCAATGATAGGGCCTTGAACAGGAGCAGCAGCAGCCTCCCAGGGGCCCCAACCTTCAGCATTCCCACCCTCAGGAGCAGGGTCCTGCACAGGAGCCATCCACTGACCCCAATCACCCCCAGGAGCAGGTGGGGGAGGGGGGGAGGTGGCACCTGAGGCCCAAGGACTGGACCATGTACAGGAACAGGGTGTGGGTCCACATTGTCATATCTACCAAATATGCGCACATTTTACCATAACCCGTGATGTGGAGAGGCCCAGAATGTACATACTCTACATGGCAATCCATATCACAAGGCAAGTTTTTTGACAAGTTGTCCAAAAATGATGTCTACATTTTTTTCATGTTGAGAGGGTTGACTGGGACATAAGATATTCTCATGCGCCTGAGAACTAGAAAATCCATTTACTAAACTGAGTTTACCTATCTGGAAGCAAATCTGAATTTACCCTTTATTGTTCTTCATTAGAACCCGCTTCCTTGTGTGAGCTCCATCATGCTCCCACCAGAATAGGTGCCACCTGTACTAAAAATCTGGTTAAAAGTTGATGGTGACATGACGTGGTCCCTGCCTTTCTGGACACTGTTGCACGACGTCAAAATAATTGTGCGGAATCTTACAAGAGAAGGAAGAGAGATGAGATGCGGAGAAGAGCCGAACGGGTGCCTTTGATGACGAGAGATCATCATCGATGATGTTGGCGAGGAGATTTTGCATGACCCTCATCAGAAGTCAAGTTTTTTTGAGATAGAGTCGTAATTCAAGGACCCACATGTAAGATCTACCCTCTCATAGTCTTGTGATTAAAATTTGTTTTCTATTGCTATGTGTACTAGATATCAATATTTTAATGCTTATGGACTACCCATAAGCTTAAGGGTGACCCCTTATTAAGGTTTTTAGCTTGTGCTTTATTCAACAAGTACTACACTAGTTCCCCTGTCCCTCTTCTCCTATCCACTTTTCTCTATCCCCACTCTGACTCGCCCTCCATGCCGCCTAGTTTCCAGAGTCTGTTCTTCATCCGTCCTCTTTTACAAAGCCCAAATCAACGAACCCCAACCACCATCGCCACAACATGTGCATTGAGATGGATGGATCTAGCAAGGATAGTGACGATGATTCTCGACAATTTCAGGAGGTGTTTACCGAAGGCCCCTTGAAGAACTCACATCTAGATGCGATGTCATCATAGCTGCAAGCCTCGTTGGTTCGTCCAAACTTCATCTTGACTAAGAAAAATATAGTGCAACTTTGCTGGTTTCTCAACCGTTCAGCCTCCCATGTGTTCTTCATTCTCACCTGACTAAGATACCACAGGATTGCATGTTAGATGGCGAAAGCCTCCTCTGTAAGTTGTCTTTGCTGGACAGGTTCTCCTCGATGTTGTCATCCCGGCATGAATAAACAAGTAAGGGCGCCAATGGTGATTGGATCGCCACCTGGCCTCCAATACAGCTGAACTTGTCAATGTGTACACTCGTCGATGATTCTTCTCCCACCGGTGCCGTTTGAATCCACTAATCGCCTAGATACTTTCTTGGATCATGGCCATCGTATGATACTGCAGAAGATAACTATTTGCCAAGTTCCCACATTTTCAGGGAGATATCAAGATTACACTCTTGTTGCCCTTTTCGACGGCTCAGTTCTCATTCATCACGGCCATCAACATGTATGGACAGTTCTTCCGAATGAGCCCCTGACCTATTTCAATTACACGGATGTAATTATCCACAGAATACTAGTGTTCGCCATAACTGATATTGGCAGCATTTATGCGTGGAGTCCTTATTATCCTGGAAATTACACCTCCATATATAGGGCTCTGGCTTCATATTCATGGATGTATGCTTATTTTACAAAGCTGCCATATGACATTATTTCATATTCTATGCTTTTTACCCTCTTTGTCTAAAAGGATTTTCCTATGAGTTTAGAGCATTTATATCTATAGGATTTTTCCTAAGGATTGCTATGTATATTAGTAGTATTACATTCGGCAGGGTTCCTTTGTGAACGGATCCATAATATTCACATATTTGTTCACACATATTTTTGTCTTCTTTCGCCTGGTTCAACCAGATTGCTTATATTACGGATTACCGCGATCATGATTCCAATACGATTTATTATATCATATTATCCGATTATTGTATTTTCCTATTCCTTCATTTTTTTTAAATCTTAAGTAACCAAACATTTTTTAATGAACTGCATTTTTATTTTCTAGCTCATGCGTTGTACTTGATGCCACCAGCCGTGGTTAACTGGGTGGATGAACTCAAAAGCGCTGTGGGCCACAAGTACGAGTATTATTATGGTATGTGGTGGTTAGCCAGTTCTCCGCAACGGTTCCAAATTTTATACTCTTCTTTAACCCGGCATTGCTAGTGAGCAAGATGTTCATTGTCCGATTTGTGCTAATACGGCTCGTCCTAATGTTGTTAGTAGCAGTCACACTGTTCGCATATTCTTATGAATTTGGCTGTCTGGTGGTCTCGAAAGACCCGATGTGTTACTACATCGAGGTAAGCCATGGACAAGGGTTACTAACCTTGGAACATACTCTATTTTCCTTGGAGTGAACTATTCGATCAGCGTGTCGGTAGTCGGCGCCGATATTGCCCAAGGATATCTGACGAGAAGCAACTCTGTCTACATGTCGCACTATGCAATATGCCTTTACGAGCCACCGCATCCTGAAATATGCCGCTTTAGTCTGAATGGTATAGACGCCTCTGTTGGTTTCTCAACAAGCAATGCCTTCTCATCAGATAATATGCTAAATTAATGCATTAACCCTTCATTCGTGAAGACTATGCTTTGGTTCATCCCAAGCATCGCTAACGCCCTAGATTAGAACTAGTATGGTTGTGCATTTCAAAAAGGAAAAAGGTCATGTGGCCAATGTATTTGCTACTGAAATGTTCTACAGTACCGGAGTAGTAATCCGTATGTATCGAGTAGCTCCCATTGGTCATTGAACTATTTCTTCTATAGTATTCCATATGGAGTAGTATGATTTGTAAAGCTAGTTTTATGCATTTGTATCTTTACTTGATTAAACATAATTTTGTACACAATCTCTGTTTAATACTCCATAAGTTGACTCACATCTGACTAGCATACTGCATGCAGCGAACAATATGATGAGTGTCCCCAGTCTCCAGGTCACAGTACAAGTTGTATTATACGTAGTCTTCTCCGTCTCATATACGTATACGAGTATAGAATGGGGTACTTACTAAAGTAATAGTACTAGTGAATAGAAACTGGTCAAACTGATGCGACCAGACACTAACTGCAGCATCCGCCCAAAAGTTCCCAAGCATCACCAGAGCAAACACGCCCCCCAAACCCCCACCCTAGTACCCCACTCCCGGCTCGCTCTTCTCTCTCTCTCCACCGCCATTTCTACGAAGCACCCTTCTTCTTTCAGCCGCATATCATATATTGAGGCAGAATGGATCTTCCAGAGATTCTGCAGGCAAGCCGACTGGATCTTCACATCCTGGATAATCTTAATGAGCCCAAGGTCCACCATATTATAGAGACTTCCACATCGTCTGCCAGCATGGAGATCGTAGTGGCCACAAAGTCTCAGACCCTTCAAAGGCGCCAACTTCTCCCATGGCTCGATCACCATCCTTCGCACCGCTCCACTCATGGAGGCTCTCTTTGCTTTCGGACCTAGTAACATCTCCCTGGGCACTGCCTTATCCCGCGTCGGGACCAATATCTCCAGCAGCGGCACCAACTGCTTGTGCGGCCAAGGACCCATCACCCGCGGAAATATATTCTCCGGCGGCGATACCATCCAACAAGACTATGAGTACTCCTAAACTCACTAGGATGCATTGAGGTGTAAGTAGTTTGCTATTTTTTTAGTTTCTTTGTACTCACTCCAATCCAAATTTTAATGGACTCAACTTTGTCTAGATACATATAAATCTTTTCTAAAATTGTTAACTACTAGTACAAATAACTTTGAACATTGACCGTTAGATCAAGACTGGCAAATCCCAACATTTGTCACAATGTGTAGCCAAAAGCGGTTCCATATTTTCTTTTTGTCTTTTGGAAGTAGTTCCCTACACTATGGAGATGGTTCCAAATAGAGGAAAAGAGGGAACTGGAGTAAGAGGGTGCTCTGATGCCAAATGTGGTTCCAAATTGCTTAGTCAACCGTATGTGTGACATGTATCCTCTGCTCTCATATCTTGACAAAAATAAGGCTATTCTTGTCAGCGGTGGGACCGCATGATGCACAAATTTAGAATAGCTACATTGTGGAGCTATAGCCAAATTGCTTGGTAAAGCCAAATTCAGTTTTTGTCAGATTTAGCTATAGCAACATTGTGGCTGCCCAACTTTTCCTATATACGCACCAGTACAAATAACTTTGAACATTGACCGTTAGATCAAGACTGGCAAATCCCAACATTTACATATTATAATTTTAGTCATGATATGTCATACTAGTATTTATAATATGGAGTATTATTTATAACTTGCCACTTGTTTACAAGTACACAAGATGATTGCAAAAAAGAAGCAGTTGTGCTATGAAGCTAAAAAAACAGATCAGTACTCTGAAGTCTAAACTTGTGCTACAGCTTGATTTTTATGGTGTTGATTCATATATATTCTGCTCAATTTTATGTAGGACTATGCTCTCTTCAACTTCGATGATCAACTACCTTTTACTACTTCTGATTGGGAATCTACCCCTTCCCTTGTTTTATGTTCAGAATTGAGAGGAACACACTGGCCAAAAAGCCAATGGTGTCCGAGAGGCGTCTTAAGGCTGGGTTACATATAGCGAAAGCGTGAGGACCAGGCCACCCTAAAAGGTTTGGCCACCAATTGTCCCCTCCTCAGCCCTCTCGCTTCTACGTGCAACCCGACGAAGAAGAAATGTACATGCTAGTAGTCCCCAATGAGTTAAAGAAGCATATGAAGAGGATTGCCAGGCCTCTCATGCTGAATACTTGCCCTGAGTGTGGCTGGTCTGTGTACATCAAGAGTGATAAGAAAGGATAAGTTGGTCTTCAAGGAAGGTTGGTTATGCTTTGCAGATGGGCACGACTGCAGGTTGATGATATCCTAGGGTTCAAGGTAATAGATAATTCCACGTTTAAGGTGGATATCTATGACCATAATACCTCCACCAAGAGATTGATCATTTGTGATGTGGTAAGTAGCAATAAGCTCAAATTTAGTATTGGTCATTCCATGACCGATGATGATTTGTGAGGTCATTGGCCATGTTTTACATGGGTGGTCTATACACTGATAATGGTTTTTGTTGTTTGCTTGATTGATCTCTTTACTGGCAGATTATGGTTTTGTTAGATGTCTTTGTTTAGGTATTATTTTGCAATTCGATCTGCAGTAGCTCAAGAAATTACCTGATTGAGGCCAAATTTTCTGCAATGTTCAAGCAAGAATATCAAGGTTGGACAAAGCTCACTATAGAAGAAGACAAGATAGAACTCTGTTGCCAGCCTAATGCAGAGGCCACTGAAGCAGGCTAGGTACGCCCATTGGGAGAAGACCACCCATGCCTTCGCAACATGCCGAGTGAATCCTCGTTAAATATGCTTGCCATTCCAAGTTTATTTTGCCTTGTTTTGAGGGCGAGTGTCCTTCACCATCAAGCTGAATACCTCCACCGCTCAGATTCTGGATGTCCACCAAGGAGGAAGATGGCAACATACTCATGGATGCAGGATGGCCAGTTTGCCAACGCATGCTTTGAAGAAAGGATGCCTCGGTATTCAAGAAGCTTACCACCAGATCCTTGAAAGTAATTTTATTTGATAAACATTGCTGCCATAAGATGATCAGATGTTTAGGTTATCACCCATGACCCATCACTGGTGGAACAATATGAATCACAGTTATATTAAGTTGGTTCCTATTCGTTCAAATCAACTATTTTGTATAGAGGCGGTCTAAGTATACCCTCTCTTTGACGACTCGATCTTATAAATATGTGTGTGGTCTGATTATTTGAGAGTAGAATATGGTCTTGATTTTCTTTCTAATCATGGCTTTGCTACAACTATTGAATTTTAATGCCTGCATTGTTGAATCTACTAATTGTTTTGGTCCATTTTCTATGTACAGCTGAATCGGTCTCTTTGAAATGCTGTTGAATATGTCAAGTACTGCTAATTATGAACTGGGAACATGTCGATATTGTTTCTCTTATTATGTACTGATGAATTTTTAGAATGCTACTAAATGTGTCAAATGTTCTGCCCTTACTATTACTAAAATATTTTGTAAGGCTGAAAGAAGAATTTAATTCTCTCTATACTGCTAGTTAATTTCAGGTCTTTTTTGCTGAATCGGTCACTTTGAAATGCTGCTGAATCTGCTTCTGAATACGAACTGAGAATCTATCGATATTTTTCTATCTTATTATATACTACTGAATCATTCAAATGCAACTGAATCTGCCAAAAGTTGCGCCGTTGCTGCCTGGCTATTTACCATAGAGCATTTGCCTTTCTGTCATCAGAATCGTTGGATGTGTTTTGGACAGAGATGAGAGGGGTAAAGATACAGCGTGATTTGTCATTTGGATATCATTCTAGTTTTGGCATGGGCGGAGTGTGTGTCCCTCGTTTTTAGGTTTTTCACATGAATATATCTGTCGAAAGAGTTATCCCTTTTTCCTCATCCCATGGTCTTTTTCGCTCACCATTGTTTTTTTAGAATATTTTTCCCTCCCTTATTGAGGTCTTTTTTCTGAGTCCCGCCTTCGCAGATGAGATGAAAGGTAGCTCATTCGGCCCCTATTTAGCCCAGAACATTTTAATTCTCCCTTTAGGGGTCAGGATAATGCTAGGCACTATCCAGTAAAATTAGATAAAGGCCCATCATAGCCCTAAATATTTTAATTCGGCCTTTTAGGGGTCACTGCTAAGAATAGCCTAGTGAAATTCGAGAAAGGAGCCCATGGAGTATAACGCATGTAGAATATCCAAACTCTTTTTAGTTTAAATTTAGAATAAAAAACTCCGCCTACCCATATTTTCAAGAAACTACTCCATCATGTGGAATTTTATAAATTGAGATGCTAGGAGCGATGCCCTTATATATTTAAAAGTAGATATACATGGACACAAAATATTTTTAAGAAGACTAATACATAAGGTGTAGTACTAATAAACGTTTAATGTTATCTTTTCTAAAATTATCTTTAGTGTAGCGGTAACACACTCAGTTTATGTCAATTTAATTTGATGAATGTATTTAGTTCGAATCCCCAGTGTATACATATATATATATCTTCGGTTTACATTTTCTACTCCTAGCAATTCGCGTTACAGAGAGGCTGACATCACGGACCCACCAACTGCAGAGTCCATCGAATTTAATGGGAAGGTTTGAAAAGAAGGTAAATACCTCTACACAGAGGCTGGCAATGGGGCCCCAGTAGCAATACCATACACGGCTACCGCATCAAGCAACGTTGTCAAGGTCAAAACAGTGGAGGCGGCCAAAAAAAAGGTCCATCGTACACACGTTTCATTTACAGAAAAACTGACAAATGGGACCCATGAGCGAGACCTTATAAATCTGATCCATTGAGCAACGCTACAAGTTCAAAATAGGGAGGCGCGAGCAAGAAAAAAATCCAACATGCACATGTTTCTTCTAATGAGAGGCTATCATATGGGACATGAAAAGGTGAAATGTCTTAGCCAAATTCTTGGAGTAGAGCTTTGGCTTCCTAAAACCCAACATGACAACAACCAAGCAAGGGTAAAAAAACAAGAAAACACCAATGATACCAAGGCAATCACAAGAGACTGAGCAAACTAGGAGAATTAATATGAACAAACTATCCTAAAAATTTTATTTCCCCCTAAACCCTCGACTCCTACTTAGATAATCATGAGGCAGAAGTTCGGATGTTATATTAAGATTTATGCATATATTCGTCGAATAGAATGGCGTAGTCTAATTTAATGAAAGTACCTTAAATTTGATCTACAAGTGCATAATAAAAAATGGAGTACTGTAGTAGTAGCATGCGCATGGATTTGGTGTTGTAATGCAATTCGATAGCGGAGATCATGCATGACTCCAGAGTCTAGACCCACACGTCCACACCCACATGTGTCTACTCGAGGGAAATCAATCGTCCCCGCGTATATAAACGACATCGGCCTCCTTCGTCTCTTCCAAGAGCGTCGACTTCTCCCCTCAATCTGTCTAGTCAAAAAAACCTGGCTGCACCTGCCGCAAGAGCTGCTTTCGCAGCACCACCTTCCCCACTTCCTTTGTTGCAACATGAAGGTAACCCATGGAGATGAGCCGGAGGCGAATACAGCTGGAGGCGTAGCACATGGCTCTGCGGTCGCCGCTGTGGCGGCACCGACTTCTCCGGGCACACACGCCTCTCGTCGCCAGGCCGTCACTATTTCTAGCTCCGGCCATTCGGTCAGCGTCATCGTCGAGGAGCAGGTGAATGAGAACGCGGTGCCAACGGCATACCTTGATGAGGGGCATGCAGGCGGAGGCGGTAACATCTTCGTCCAAGAGGAAGATGAGAACTACGCCCACGCCATCATCGACCCCTTCATCGAAGAAGTCAAGGAGAGGGATGGATTCGAGGAGGAGGTCTCCGATGAGGAAACCGAGGTACTACTGTGCTTCACTATTCTTAGATTTTAATGTTCATACATAGGTTTTTCTCGATCTATAGATTATTTTGATTTGTCGCCTTCTTGTTGTAGACATATCAGATTCTCCGGTTCGAAGGGTCGATCCTTTTGTAGATCTGATTAGATATGCCATCTAGCAATTTTACGTTTGTTTTTTATTGTTCATACGGTCTTCTTATGTTGTAGATTTGATTGATTTGTCACATAATTGTTGTAAGAATATTTGATTTTAGGGGTTTTAGGGATTGCTGTTACTAGATTGTTGATTGATGTCAAATAAATTTTTGTCATTAAAATGTACATGAATATTGTTCAATTCTATAGTCAAAAAAATTGTTCCATTCTTGTTATTATTCTTAGTAAAAAAATTAGGAAACACATGATTACAGTGTATAATCTAGCGATGATACATGAACAAAAATATCAACTTCGAATATTATATGTTGTCATTCATATTGATAAATTTCAATGCTTGAGTTCTATTTCAACTACATCTTCTAGGGCATGTTTGATTCAAAGGATCTGTATAGGATATTGTAGGATTAAATCCCATAAGAAAATTTCCTATGATGGTTGTTTAATTTGCAGGATATATAGAATCCTTTGTTTTTCTTATCCTACAAATAAAACAGGCCCTTATATGAGTTCTTATGTACTTAAAAATCCGTAGGAAGAATCTAACGACATGGGCAAAGACAAGGACTCCAGGGACAGAAAGAGCCGCTATGTACTTAGGCGGTTGCAGAGTGGGCAAATTCCTTTCCACTATAATGGGAAGATGCTTTGCCCATTTTGTGGGAAAGTCATCAACAAGGACATCGATACCATGATCCAAAGACTGGTGGTGTCGACTGTAGCCAGTCATAAGCACAAGGCGAAGACCTTGGCAAAGCATGCAGCATATGGCAAATTCCTCCTGGAATATGTCAAGACTGGCTTGTTTCCCCTCTAGTAGGTGTTGTGAAGATGGGAGGCTCAACATTATCTCGGTTGGATTGCTTGATGGAGATAGAATTTAGGGTGAATTTTCAAATCTACTCAAGTACCCATGTCCAAATGCAACAGGGATAATGTTTCATGTTCATTCTAAGCTTTCTACTGCTCGTGTTAATGCATTGCTGAAAGAGGATGCGTTGAAAGAGACTTGCACACAGATTACAGTTGTGTATCCTATTCTCCCAACAGTAGTATTAAACACGGTCCACTTTGTCTGGAATTTAGGGTTATTACATTCTAGGCCATATTCAAGCATCAAGACTCAAAATATTTATTTCTTTTGGAAAACTACTTTTTTCATACAATAAGTTAGAATCTCGCATTGTTTACCCTACCAATATATTTTTTGAGGGTAAAACAGTAGGGCAAAAAAACCCCACTGCAACTTTTATAGATTATATAGAGTTACAAAAGAATATTTACAACCATATTCCACCTCTAAAAAGAGGGATAACATGCTAATCAACTATATCCTATCTAAATTGGTTTCAATCCAGATCTTAAGGCCCTGAAAATACTTCTTCTTAATTCTATAAAGGACCCATCTTAATTCCTGGGCTACAATAGCCTTCCAGGTCTCCATCGATGCATGCTGATTGTTGAAAATTTCATTATTTCTGCAAATCCAGATGCTCCAAGTTCCAATAATCATAATTTCCATTGCAAAAGGGACCTTGAGATCTTTTTTAATACTGTCTAAAACTGTAAAGATGCTTTGATCAGCCGAATTGACCTGTGAAATTTCAGCCCAGCAGGCTCTTGCAAAGGGGCATTCCCAAAACAAATGTAAACTGGTTTCTTCACTATTGCAGCCCTGGAAGACACAATCATAAGTTGCCAGAAAAAAACATTTCCTTTTCAGAAGATTTCTTGTGTTGAGTCTATCAAGCAGTAAGAGCCAGAAGAAGAATTTGTGCTTTTGTTGACAAGAAGATTTCCATATCCAAGAGAAATGTGGCTGCACTGGTTGGTAATCACTAAAGAGCAAGAAGCCTTTTTGACCGAAAAATTACTGCCCCAAATGTAAGACCAACAATCGATTCCCTTCCCTGCCAGAATTGAGAATTTGATCAAGACTTTGGTATTCTTGATAAGCTTGTTGGGACAAAGGAAGATAAAAGAGATCCTGAGTATTTGCAGTATGCAGGAACTCACTGACAGAGATGTGAGGGTCTTTTGCATATGAAAGGAGGTGAGGAAGCTTATGTTGGAGGCAACTATCATTCCACATATCAGTCCAGAATAGTGTGGATTTCCCATTTCCAACCAAGCACTTTGCAAGTCCTTTAAAATGTCAATCAGTTTTAGATGAGCTTTCCACCAAAAGGATCCTCAAGACTTCTTCCGTAGCTTATCATTGCAATAGTAAGTATTCCAAATCAAGTGAACCCAAGGAATATCCTTATGATTATAAAACTTATCCAAATTCTTCAAAAGAAGAGCAGAATTTTGAACATTAAGATCAAGAACTCCCAATCCTCCCTGGCTTTTGGGTCTACAAACTTTCTTCCATGCAACAAGAGCGACTCTAGCTTGAACATCGAAGTTTTCTTTCTCCACAAGCATTGCCTCATATATTTAATCAACTGCTCCTTGATAGTGACAGGAGATCAAAACAACTCATGTAATATATGGGAAGGGAAGATAGCAGATTTAACTAACTGCAATTTCCCCCATAATTCAGAAGTCAACTATTCCACACAACCTTCTTTCAACTCTCTGAACAATAGGCAAGAAGTGTTCCACAAAGAGGTTTATTCAAGCTCGAGGCAAACCAAGGTAGGTAAAAGGCAAGGAACCAAAGGAGGCAAGAAAGGGTATTGGCAAAATGCCCAAGCCTCTCTCGAATCCATATTAATTGGCATCATGTGGACTTAGAATAATTGACTTTGAGTCCAGTGGAAAGAGCAAAAGTATGAAGGATTGCCTTAAGACACAAGAGTTGCTTTAATCGCCTTAAGGATTACTAAAGTGTCATCTGACATCGAACCACAGTGGAAGTCAGATGAAAAACATTCTCGATGGGCAAAGAAAGAAGACCTGTGTTCATTGCCTTATTGAGGATACTTTGAAGGAGATCAGCAGCCAAAACAAACAATAAAGGAGACAAAGGATCTCCTTGCCTGACACCCCTTCTGCAGTAAAAAAATTCCCAGGCACACCATTTAAAAGCACAGAGGAAGAAGCAGACCCAAAGATCATCTGAATCCAGGAAATCCATTTAGCTCCAAAACCTTTGGCTTTAAGGATCTTGATGATTGCAGAATGCTCAATTCTGTCAAAAGCCTTCTCAAAGTCCAACTTAAGAATTAAAATTTCCTCCTTTGACTTGTGGCATTGATCAAGAAATTCAAATGCCCAACCTAAACAGTCTTGGATAGATCTTTGTTTAAGGAAACCATATTGATTCTTGTGAACAAGTTTAAGGATGACTTTTTGCAGTCTATTAGCTAGAATCTTGGTGATAATCTTAAGGACACTATTTAGCAAAGAAATAGGCCTAAAATCAGCAGGAGTCAAAGGAGCAGCAATTTTTGGAATGAGGGTGATAAAAGAAGAATTAATGCTTTCCAAAGAGGCATTCCCTTCATAGAACTCAACAAGTAGATGCTTTACATCATCCTTGATAATAGGCCAGCACAGCTTCATGAATTCATTATTAAAACCATCAGGGCCAGGGGACTTATCATTAGGCAGATTTTTGATGACTTCATCAATCTCCTCATTAGAGAAAGGCTTTTCCAAAGCATCTCTTTCTTCCTGTGTTAAGCAGTCACCAGCCAAGTCATTAAGATTGAAATGCATTTCAGGCTTATCAGAAGATCCCATTCTATTTCTAAAGGAGTTCCAAAGAAGATTTGATTTTCCATCATGATCATAGACCTCAAGATCAGAATCATCCTTGAGCATGGAAATGTAATTATGTCTAAAACTTATGGTAGCTCTGGAGTGAAAGAATTTGGTGTTCTCATCCCCCAGCTTAACCCATTTAATTTTCCCTCTCTGTTTCCAATAAGTATTCTGGTTTTGTAAAAGAGAAATAATAAGATCTTTCAAGATATCTCTAAGATTCCACTCATGAACAGTAAGAGTTCTCATTTCCTCCGTGATATCAAGCAAGTCAATGGTGGCATTAACATTACAGATTTGTGCCTTTAGGCAAGGTAACTGTTTGGCCCAAAGCTTCAGCCCTCTTCTCACATTTTTGAATTTAGCATTTATTTTTTTTGCAGAATCCAGGAAACCCACAGGAATATGCCATGCATTTTGCACAATGGCTTTAAACTCCTTATGATGTAACCAATGATTTTCAAATCTGAACACCTGAGCTTTTGGAATCATTGTGCCAATGGTAATGACACAGGGAAGATGATTAGAAGTGGGCTTAGAAAGAGGAGCAACAAAGGTTGAGGGAAAACTCTGAGTCCGCATGTGTAAGTAAAAACCAATCCAATCTTTCCAAGAGTGGATCCTTTTGCATGTTACTCCAAGTGAACTTTCTACCCTTAAGTGGTAATTCAATAAGACCCAAATTATTAATGGCTTCATTAAAGATAAGCATACCATTCACATCTCCCCCTAATTTGTTTCTATCTGAAGGTTGTCTACAGAAGTTGAAATCTCCCACAATAAGCCAATCCACATCACCAGGCATATCAATGCTGCCAAACCAGTCCAAAAATTCAGACTTTTTTTCAGGTACACATGGCCCATAAATGTTGGAGAGTATCCAGGATTTATTGGACAAGAGAGATGTCAAGGTAATGGAGATAGAGAACTCATTGAGGAAAGAAAGTTGTCCAGAAAACAAGGAGCCATTCCAAATGGTGATCAAACCTCCAGATGCACCTCTGGAGGGAAGAAATTCAAAGTTGGTAAATTTAGAGGGCAGAATTTTTAATGTAGGAGCTATCAAAATCCTCACGCTTAGTTTCTTGGAGATGATAATGTCACCAGACTCCTCAATTTTGCTTCTGAGAGCAATCCATTTTTTTCAGAATTGATTCCCCTGATATTCCAATTCAGGATCTTCCAAGTTCTTTTGTTATTCATTAAGAAACCAGGAGCAAGTATAGATGTGGGTGATGTAAATAATGTAATCACCCAGAAGAGGAAACAACAAATACAGAGACAAAAGCTCAACCAATTTAGAGTACCACAGAGATGATCCACAACAAGTACCCTCCATGTTGCAATATCACAAACACAGAACACATAACAGGGAGTCAACAAGACTCCAACAAAAGATTTAGTTTGATACATTAACACACTTAAGAAGAGGTCTTCTTCTTGGCTTGTCAGTGCACAGTACCAAAGAGCCCTGTGCTTCTTCTTGCCACCAATGCCCAAGCTGGAAGAGGGTCCTCCTTTAATGCTGCCTTTTGTAGGAGCCTTAATAGTCACATCGTTGTCCTTCCCTTTCTTGAGTAACCTCTTCTCCAGGTCCCCATCTTTTACCTTGCAGAATGAAGCAGCAAGATTTTTAACCACTTTGGAATTCAGGCAAGGAGGGGCAGCATTACAAACCAGGCAATCTACAATTTGACAATTTAAGTGACTTTTAAAACCCCCATTTAGTTCAACAATTCTAGGACTCCTTCTCACCTCAGATTCCACAAGAGGTTCCTTGCCCTTTCTTTTTCTAGCAGGGGTGGAGGGGGAGCCTGAAGATTTATTGACTTCAATACCCAGGCAAGAAGGGGCCATCTAGGAAAAATTCTCATTAGAAATGATGAAAGATATTGAACTTTCTTCAGCAATAGGTTCCTTAATAATTTCCCATAAAGGAGAAGTAAGAAATCCTTTGACCCAATTAAACTTCTCAGGTGTAGCAAGCATGAGAGTAATGAAGTTAAACCAACTTACAGGAATATCACATTTAAGAGAACCCTTAGAAGAAGATTCCTTCTGAATATGGGGAGCAAAATAATTCTCCCAGAGCTCCAAGCCTTGTTGGGAAAATCCCTGCTTGGCAACATGCACATCAGGAATGGAAATAAAAGTTCTCACCATCCCAACCTGAAGGTGAGCCTCATTTGGGGACAGAAGGTGATGATCCTCCAGCATCCAATCATCATTCTCAGGGGCCACAGTACGTGAGTCCATAGGACTACCTGTCTCCTCCTCAACATCAGGATTAGCTTCCTCCTCATCAGCCAGATAGTTTTGAAAAATATTTTGCAGGCCTTCCCCAATGCCAACCCCAGGAGGTGCAACTGCTACAGCAAGCTCCTCCACAGCCTCAGGCTCATTAAGATTCATCATCATCAGACTCCAGTCTTGAACAATGACACCAGAACTCCACTATTCACATCCTGAGGTGGCAGATGCTGATTGTCAACGGGCATGTCTTCTCCAGGAGCAATGATAGGGCCTTGAACAAGAGCAGCAGCAGCCTCCCAGGGGCCCCAACCTTCAGCATTCCCACCCTCAGGAGCAGGGTCCTGCACAGGAGCCATCCACTGACCCCAATCACCCCAGAGCAGTGGGGAGGGAGGTGGCACCTGAGGCCCAAGGACTGGACCATGTACAGGAACAGGGTGTGGGTCCACATTGTCATATCTACCAAATATGCGCACATTTTACCATAACCCGTGATGTGGAGAGGCCCAGAATGTACATACTCTACATGGCAATCCATATCACAAGGCAAGTTTTTTGACAAGTTGTCCAAAAATGATGTCTACATTTTTTTCATGTTGAGAGGGTTGACTGGGACATAAGATATTCTCATGCGCCTGAGAACTAGAAAATCCATTTACTAAACTGAGTTTACCTATCTGGAAGCAAATCTGAATTTACCCTTTATTGTTCTTCATTAGAACCCGCTTCCTTGTGTGAGCTCCATCATGCTCCCACCAGAATAGGTGCCACCTGTACTAAAAATCTGGTTAAAAGTTGATGGTGACATGACGTGGTCCCTGCCTTTCTGGACACTGTTGCACGACGTCAAAATAATTGTGCGGAATCTTACAAGAGAAGGAAGAGAGATGAGATGCGGAGAAGAGCCGAACGGGTGCCTTTGATGACGAGAGATCATCATCGATGATGTTGGCGAGGAGATTTTGCATGACCCTCATCAGAAGTCAAGTTTTTTTGAGATAGAGTCAGAATTCAAGGACCCACATGTAAGATCTACCCTCTCATAGTCTTGTGATTAAAATTTGTTTTCTATTGCTATGTGTACTAGATATCAATATTTTAATGCTTATGGACTACCCATAAGCTTAAGGGTGACCCCTTATTAAGGTTTTTAGCTTGTGCTTTATTCAACAAGTACTACACTAGTTCCCCTGTCCCTCTTCTCCTATCCACTTTTCTCTATCCCCACTCTGACTCGCCCTCCATGCCGCCTAGTTTCCAGAGTCTGTGTTCTTCATCCCGTCCCTCTTTTCCAAAGCCCAAATCAACGAACCCCAACCACCATCGCCACAACATGTGCATTGAGATGGATGGATCTAGCAAGGATAGTGACGATGATTCTCGACAATTTCAGGAGGTGTTTACCGAAGGCCCCTTGAAGAACTCACATCTAGATGCGATGTCATCATAGCTGCAAGCCTCGTTGGTTCGTCCAAACTTCATCTTGACTAAGAAAAATATAGTGCAACTTTGCTGGTTTCTCAACCGTTCAGCCTCCCATGTGTTCTTCATTCTCACCTGACTAAGATACCACAGGATTGCATGTTAGATGGCGAAAGCCTCCTCTGTAAGTTGTCTTTGCTGGACAGGTTCTCCTCAGATGTTGTCATCCCAGAAGGCATGAATAAACAGTGGGCAGGCGCCAATGGTGATTGGATCGCCACGGTTGGCCTCCAATACAGCTGGGAACTTGTCAATGTGTACACTCGTCGCATGATTCTTCTCCCACCGGTGCCGTTTGAATCCACTAATCGCCTAGATACTTTCTTGGATCATGGCCATCGTATGATACTGCAGAAGATAACTATTTGCCAAGTTCCCACATTTTCAGGGAGATATCAAGATTACACTCTTGTTGCCCTTTTCGACGGCTCAGTTCTCATTCATCACGGCCATCAACATGTATGGACAGTTCTTCCGAATGAGCCCCTGACCTATTTCAATTACACGGATGTAATTATCCACAGAATACTAGTGTTCGCCATAACTGATATTGGCAGCATTTATGCGTGGAGTCCTTATTATCCTGGAAATTACACCTCCATATATAGGGCTCTGGCTTCATATTCATGGATGTATGCTTATTTTACAAAGCTTCCATATGACATTATTTCATATTCTATGCTTTTTACCCTCTTTGTCTAAAAGGATTTTCCTATGAGTTTAGAGCATTTATATCTATAGGATTTTTCCTAAGGATTGCTATGTATATTAGTAGTATTACATTCGGCAGGGTTCCTTTGTGAACGGATCCATAATATTCACATATTTGTTCACACATATTTTTGTCTTCTTTCGCCTGGTTCAACCAGATTGCTTATATTACGGATTACCGCGATCATGATTCCAATACGATTTATTATATCATATTATCCGATTATTGTATTTTCCTATTCCTTCATTTTTTTTAAATCTTGCGAACCAAACATTTTTTAATGAACTGCATTTTTATTTTCTAGCTCATGCGTTGTACTTGATGCCACCAGCCGTGGTTAACTGGGTGGATGAACTCAAAAGCGCTGTGGGCCACAAGTACGAGTATTATTATGGTATGTGGTGGTTAGCCAGTTCTCCAGACGGTTCCAGCCTTATACTCTTCTTTAACCCGGGCATTGCTAGTGAGCAAGATGTTCATTGTCCGATTTGTGCTAATACGGCTCGTCCTAATGTTGTTAGTAGCAGTCACACTGTTCGCATATTCTTATGAATTTGGCTGTCTGGTGGTCTCGAAAGACCCGATGTGTTACTACATCGAGGTAAGCCATGGACAAGGGTTACTAACCTTGGAACATACTCTATTTTCCTTGGAGTGAACTATTCGATCAGCGTGTCGGTAGTCGGCGCCGATATTGCCCAAGGATATCTGACGAGAAGCAACTCTGTCTACATGTCGCACTATGCAATATGCCTTTACGAGCCACCGCATCCTGAAATATGCCGCTTTAGTCTGAATGGTATAGACGCCTCTGTTGGTTTCTCAACAAGCAATGCCTTCTCATCAGATAATATGCTAAATTAATGCATTAACCCTTCATTCGTGAAGACTATGCTTTGGTTCATCCCAAGCATCGCTAACGCCCTAGATTAGAACTAGTATGGTTGTGCATTTCAAAAAGGAAAAAGGTCATGTGGCCAATGTATTTGCTACTGAAATGTTCTACAGTACCGGAGTAGTAATCCGTATGTACTGGGAGTAGCTCCCAGTTGGTCATTGAACTATTTCTTCTATAGTATTCCATATGGAGTAGTATGATTTGTAAAGCTAGTTTTATGCATTTGTATCTTTACTTGATTAAACATAATTTTGTACACAATCTCTGTTTAATACTCCATAAGTTGACTCACATCTGACTAGCATACTGCATGCAGCGAACAATATGATGAGTGTCCCCAGTCTCCAGGTCACAGTACAAGTTGTATTATACGTAGTCTTCTCCGTCTCATATACGTATACGAGTATAGAATGGGGTACTTACTAAAGTAATAGTACTAGTGAATAGAAACTGGTCAAACTGATGCGACCAGACACTAACTGCAGCATCCGCCCAAAAGTTCCCAAGCATCACCAGAGCAAACACGCCCCCCAAACCCCCACCCCAGTACCCCACTCCCGGCTCGCTCTTCTCTCTCTCTCCACCGCCATTTCTACGAAGCACCCTTCTTCTTTCAGCCGCATATCATATATTGAGGCAGAATGGATCTTCCAGAGATTCTGCAGGCAAGCCGACTGGATCTTCACATCCTGGATAATCTTAATGAGCCCAAGGTCCACCATATTATAGAGACTTCCACATCGTCTGCCAGCATGGAGATCGTAGTGGCCACAAAGTCTGCATCTGTTTCTGACCCTTCAGTGGCGCCAACTTCTCCGGCGGCTCGATCACCATCCTTCGCTGCACTGTCCACTCCGCTGGAGGCTCCGTCTTTGCCGGCGGACCTAGTAACATCTCCCTGGGCACTGCCTTATCCCGCGTCGGGACCAATATCTCCAGCAGCGGCACCAACTGCTTGTGCGGCCAAGGACCCATCACCCGCGGAAATATATTCTCCGGCGGCGATACCATCCAACAAGACTATGAGTACTCCTAAACTCACTAGGATGCATTGAGGTGTAAGTAGTTTGCTATTTTTTTAGTTTCTTTGTACTCACTCCAATCCAAATTTTAATGGACTCAACTTTGTCTAGATACATATAAATCTTTTCTAAAATTGTTAACTACTAGTACAAATAACTTTGAACATTGACCGTTAGATCAAGACTGGCAAATCCCAACATTTGTCACAATGTGTGTAAAAGCGGTTCCATATTTTCTTTTGTCTTTTGGAAGTAGTTCCCTACACTATGGAGATGGTTCCAAATAGAGGAAAAGAGGGAACTGGAGTAAGAGGGTGCTCTGATGCCAAATGTGGTTCCAAATTGCTTAGTCAACCGTATGTGTGACATGTATCCTCTGCTCTCATATCTTGACAAAAATAAGGCTATTCTTGTCAGCGGTGGGACCGCATGATGCACAAATTTAGAATAGCTACATTGTGGAGCTATAGCCAAATTGCTTGGTAAAGCCAAATTCAGTTTTTGTCAGATTTAGCTATAGCAACATTGTGGCTGCCTAACTTTTCCTATATACGCACCAAAGACAAATAACTTTGAACATTGACCGTTAGATCAAGACTGGCAAATCCCAACATTTACATATTATAATTTTAGTCATGATATGTCATACTAGTATTTATAATATGGAGTATTATTTATAACTTGCCACTTGTTTACAAGTACACAAGATGATTGCAAAAAAGAAGCAGTTGTGCTATGAAGCTAAAAAAACAGATCAGTACTCTGAAGTCTAAACTTGTGCTACAGCTTGATTTTTATGGTGTTGATTCATATATATTCTGCTCAATTTTATGTAGGACTATGCTCTCTTCAACTTCGATGATCAACTACCTTTTACTACTTCTGATTGGGAATCTACCCCTTCCCTTGTTTTATGTTCAGAATTGAGAGGAACACACTGGCCAAAAAGCCAATGGTGTCCGAGAGGCGTCTTAAGGCTGGGTTACATATAGCGTGAGGACCAGGCCACCCTAAAAGGTTTGGCCACCAATTGTCCCCTCCTCAGCCCTCTCGCTTCTACGTGCAACCCGACGAAGAAGAAATGTACATGCTAGTAGTCCCCAATGAGTTAAAGAAGCATATGAAGAGGATTGCCAGGCCTCTCATGCTGAATACTTGCCCTGAGTGTGGCTGGTCTGTGTACATCAAGCGTGATAAGAAACGGTGATAAGTTGGTCTTCAAGGAAGGTTGGTTATGCTTTGCAGATGGGCACGACTGCAGGTTGATGATATCCTAGGGTTCAAGGTAATAGATAATTCCACGTTTAAGGTGGATATCTATGACCATAATACCTCCACCAAGAGATTGATCATTTGTGATGTGGTAAGTAGCAATAAGCTCAAATTTAGTATTGGTCATTCCATGACCGATGATGATTTGTGAGGTCATTGGCCATGTTTTACATGGGTGGTCTATACACTGATAATGGTTTTTGTTGTTTGCTTGATTGATCTCTTTACTGGCAGATTATGGTTTTGTTAGATGTCTTTGTTTAGGTATTATTTTGCAATTCGATCTGCAGTAGCTCAAGAAATTACCTGATTGAGGCCAAATTTTCAATGTTCAAGCAAGAATATCAAGGTTGGACAAAGCTCACTATAGAAGAAGACAAGATAGAACTCTGTTGCCAGCCTAATGCAGAGGCCACTGAAGCAGGCTAGGTACGCCCATTGGGAGAAGACCACCGACAGCTTCTGCAACATGCTGAGTGAATCCTGGTTAAATATGCTTGCCATTCCAAGTTTATTTTGCCTTGTTTTGAGGGCGAGTGTCCTTCACCATCAAGCTGAATACCTCCACTTTGCAGATCTCGATGTCCACCTGAAGGAGGAAGATGGCAACATACTCATGGATGCAGGATGGCCAGAGTTTGCCAACGCACATGCTTTGAAGAAAGGACAGTTCCTGGTATTCAAGAAGCTTACCACCAGATCCTTGAAAGTAATTTTATTTGATAAACATTGCTGCCATAAGATGATCAGATGTTTAGGTTATCACCCATGACCCATCACTGGTGGAACAATATGAATCACAGTTATATTAAGTTGGTTCCTATTCGGTTCAAATCGCAACTATTTTGTATAGAGGCGGTCTAAGTATACCCCTCTCTTTGACGTACTCGATCTTATAAATATGTGTGGTCTGATTATTTGAGAGTAGAATATGGTCTTGCTTTTCTTTCTAATCATGGCTTTGCTACAACTATTGAATTTTAATGCCTGCATTGTTGAATCTACTAATTGTTTTGGTCCATTTTCTATGTACAGCTGAATCGGTCTCTTTGAAATGCTGTTGAATATGTCAAGTACTGCTAATTATGAACTGGGAACATGTCGATATTGTTTCTCTTATTATGTCTTGATGAATTTTAGAATGCTACTAAATGTGTCAAATGTTCGCCTTACTATTACTAAAATATTTTGTAAGGCTGAAAGAAGAATTTAATTCTCTCTATACTGCTAGTTAATTTCAGGTCTTTTTTGCTGAATCGGTCACTTTGAAATGCTGCTGAATCTGCTTCTGAATACGAACTGAGAATCTATCGATATTTTTCTATCTTATTATATACTACTGAATCATTCAAATGCAACTGAATCTGCCAAAAGTTGCGCCGTTGCTGCCTGGCTATTTACCATAGAGCATTTGCCTTTCTGTCATCAGAATCGTTGGATGTGTTTTGGACAGAGATGAGAGGGGTAAAGATACAGCGTGATTTGTCATTTGGATATCATTCTAGTTTTGGCATGGGCGGAGTGTGTGTCCCTCGTTTTTAGGTTTTTCACATGAATATATCTGTCGAAAGAGTTATCCCTTTTTCCTCATCCCATGGTCTTTTCGCTCACCATTGTTTTTTAGAATATTTTTCCTCCCTTATTGAGGTCTTTTTTTCCGAGTCCCGCCTTGAGATGAGATGAAAGGTAGCTCATTCGGCCCCTATTTAGCCCAGAACATTTTAATTCTCCCTTTAGGGGTTAGGATAATGCTAGGCACTACCCAGTAAAATTAGATAAAGGCCCATCATAGCCCTAAATATTTTAATTCGGCCTTTTAGGGGTCACTGCTAAGAATAGCCTAGTGAAATTCGAGAAAGGAGCCCATGGAGTATAACGCATGTAGAATATCCAAACTCTTTTTAGTTTAAATTTAGAATAAAAAACTCCGCCTACCCATATTTTTAAGAAACTACTCCATCATGTGGAATTTTATAAATTGAGATGCTAGGAGCGATGCCCTTATATATTTAAAAGTAGATATACATGGACACAAAATATTTTTAAGAAGACTAATACATAAGGTGTAGTACTAATAAACGTTTAATGTTATCTTTTCTAAAATTATCTTTAGTGTAGCGGTAACACACTCAGTTTATGTCAATTTAATTTGATGAATGTATTTAGTTCGAATCCCCGGTGTATACATATATATATATATATATCTTCGGTTTACATTTTCTACTCCTAGCAATTCGCGTTACAGAGAGGCTGACATCACGGACCCACCAACTGCAGAGTCCATCGAATTTAATGGGAAGGTTTGAAAAGAAGGTAAATACCTCTACACGTAGGTGGCAATGGGGCCCCAGTAGCAATACCATACACGGCTACCGCATCAAGCAACGTTGTCAAGGTCAAAACAGTGGAGGCGGCCAAAAAAAAGGTCCATCGTACACACGTTTCATTTACAGAAAAACTGACAAATGGGACCCATGAGCGAGACCTTATAAATCTGATCCATTGAGCAACGTTGCCAAGTTCAAAATAGGGAGGCGCGAGCAAGAAAAAAATCCAATATGCACATGTTTCTTCTAATGAGAGGCTATCATATGGGACCCAACAGCATGACCAAACGGCAGATTCATCGAGCAAGGTCTAGTTCGTCAACATCCTTCGAGTTCAAATCCTAGGCAATTTGTGTTATTATAGAGTCAAGTTTTTTGTACTCTGAAGCTGACATATGGACCCAGATAAACTGTTGTTGCATCTAGCATGAACTCGACCCGAAAAATCAGTCCAACTATACTTTCAAATAGGGTCTAACATGTGGGACCCAGCATAGACACGCTTCCTACACAGAGAAGGCTGACATATGGGACCCAGCATAGACATGCTTCATACATATAGAAGGCTGACATGTGGGACCTAGCAATGCACCAAGGTCAAAATAGTGGTCGTGGCAATTTCTACTATTATAGACTAACGCTGACATGTGGGACCCAACAACGGATATTGAGTAACATTTTTTAAGAAAGGATGATACCTAGGACCCATATAAACTGATGCTGCATCTAGCAATGTTTCCAAGGTAACATACACACATTTCTTTCAAATGGAGGCTGACATCTCGGAACCAGCCTAGACATGTGTCCTGCACAGAGCAGGCAGACACCTGGGACCAGCAATGGACCAAGGTCAGAACAACGGAGGCAGACGAAAAAAGTCCATCATAGCATGTTTCATTTACAGAAAAGCTGACATGTGGGACCCACCAGCAAGACCTTATACAGGTGCTGCATCGAGCAATGTTGCCAAGTTCGAAACAGGGAGGCGCGAGCGAGAAAAAAGTCCAACATGCACACATTTCTTCTAATGAGATACTGACATAAGGGACCCACCAGCCTAAATAAAAAGCAGATTGGCTGAGGAACGCTATCAAGTTAATGAGATGCTGACATGTGGGACCCAAAAGCGTGACCAAGCGGCAGATTTTCGAGCAACGCTATCTAGTTAGGAATAGGGTAGCGCTAGAGAAGAAAAAATTCAATCATATACACACGATTCTTCTAACAAGATGCTGACATATGGGACCCACCAGCCAGAATAAACAGCAGATTGGCCGAGCAATGCTATCAAGTTAACACGGAGGCGCGACCGAGGGCAAAAAATCAATCATACACACATTTTTTCTAATGAGAGGATGACATGTGGGCCTAGCTGTGTGATTAAACTGTAGATGCATTTAGCAGCGCAATCAAGTTCGAAACAGGATAGCAGGAGCAAAGGAAAAAAATTCCATCATACACACGATTTTTATAATGAGAGGCTGGCATGTGGGACCGAGCAACACGGTTAATGGAAGACCAAGGAAAAAATCATCATGCACACGTTTCTTCTAATGTGAAGATGACATGTGGAGCCTAGCTGCATGATTAAACTGTAGATGCATCTAGCAGCGCAATCAAGTTCAGAATAGGGTAGCGGGAGCAAAGGAAAAAATTCCATCATACACACGATTCTTGTAATGAGAGGCTGGCATGTAGGAACCAGCATCCTGATTAACGGCAGATAGATCGAGCAACGTTATTGAGTTCATATTAGGGAGGCACAAGCCAAGGGAAAAAATCCATCATGGACACGTTACTTCTAGTGTGAGGATTACACGTAGGACCCAACAGCCTGATTAAACGGCAGATGCATCGAGCGACGCTATCAAATTCGGAACAGGGAAGGAAAAAAATTCATCATACACACGATTCCTCTAATGTAAGGTAGACATGCGGGACCCAGCAGCCTGACTAAACGGAAGAGGCATCGAACAACGTTATCGAGTTCAAATCAGGGAGGCGCGAGCGAAAAGTTTGGTCCGCTATAGTCACTGACGTCCAGGAACACATTCAAAAATATACTTTGGCGAGTCAACATCTTGCGAGGAAGCGGAAATCTTACTTCTACCACGTGCCCGTCGAGCTTCCTCCATGTTTTTAGCGGTTTCGTCGTAGTATAGGAGCACGAAAGCAGAAAAAAAGTTTTGCATCGATTTCGTCGCAGAAGAGGCGCCTTCTACGACAACCGACGGGCCCAGTCGTTGCGGAAGGAAACATTTCTTGTAGTGAACTCCGTCACACCTCAAGAAAATGAAGAACTTAATGCTAAGTTGGATGAGCTCATATTAGCCTTCAAAGGTAAGAAAACCCAGGGAAGAGCTACTCTTGAACCAAATATTGAATAAATAGACTTCATAGCTCGTAATGATTATAACCCTGCTTGGAAGAAGAATTATAATCCAAATTTCTAGAAACATTATTCTAGTCCTGCGGGTAACTCTAATAATAATATGTCATCAAGTAATGGTAGTCTCCAAGAAACTCTTAAAACTTTTATGGATTCATAAAATGAGCAAAATAATATCCTAGTTAAAATAACGGAGAACCATGATTCTATGCTTGGTAAATTATCTAACCAAGTCGTAAGTTTGAGGAATGATTTGTAGGCCCTCCAGGAAAGAACAAGGATTGTTGAGGCATAGCTAGGTAAGATAACCAAGAGTCAAACTCTCGTTCTAGCTAAATTTGCAGGTAAAGTTGAGCCCAATCTAGTTGAAGACCTCAAGATAATAAGAATACAAAGGGAGGAGCCTGAAGAACTTGACTATAGCAATGCTCCTTCACCGAATTACACCGTTGAAGATTTTGTAAAAAGGATCAATATCAAGATTCCGATAAGTGAAGGAAATAAGGAAGCCATGTATCAACACTTTGTTAATCAGGTAGCAATAAAGGTACATGACCTTGAGGAATAATATAAAAAAATTGCTGAAAAATTACCTGTTAAGCTTGATGATATATTTGAGCCTACTATTAAAATTAAAATTGGGACTAATGAGATAGCAGCACTTTGTGATTTAGGTGCATGTGTTTCAACAATTCCAAAGAGTATTTTTAATAAGTTGAATCTTGGCTCTTTTGGAATCATCGATTTAAAACTACATCTAGCAGATTCTATCTATAAACAAGCAGTAGGAATTAAAGAGGATACTTTAGTGTATATTAAAGGTTGTCCAACTCTTATTAATTTTGTTATTGTTGATATGCTTGAAGATGCTACTTCTCCTAGCATATTAGGCCGTCCTTTCTTAAGAACTATTAAGGCTTTGATTAATCTACATCAAGGGAACATGAAGCTCCAATTGTCTTCACGGGATCCTTTTGTTATTCATTTTCCTAGAAAAAAGAAAGCTAATCAAGATGAGAAGGAGGCCATCACTTTGAAGGCCAACTATTTTGGAGTGGGTGTTCCACTCATCTGGCCTAAGTGAGCAACATCAAGGTCAAGCTATTTGACCATAAAAGAGCGCTCCATGGGAGGCAACCCATGTGAAATAAAAGTTTGAGTAAAGTTTTTACTTTTAGTTTAAGTTTTATGTTGAATAAAGAGTGCTAGAAAACTCCAGTTGAGAAGGAGAGATTCAGTGGTACTGAAATTCCTGTTTTATACATGCTAATGTTGGTCGGTAATTTAGTCTTCATTTTTCTGTCAAAACATGGTGTTTCGCTAAGTTGGAGTCTAAAAAGTAATTCTTGAAAAAATAGAAATTTTTTGACGAATACAATACCTTTAACGACTAATTATACGGCGGGAATAAAAATTACAGCCATATAGTTATTTGAGCCATCGACATTTTTTCTTCTTCGGATACAGAAGGTTTAACGAGCAACTATACGGTGGGACCATTTTGGTCCAGCCGTATAGTTGCGCTCGTATAGATACAACCGCCAGGAAAGAAACCCTAGAAACCCTAATTTTTGTCGTCAGATTAAATATACGGAGGGAACAAATTGTTTCGGCCATATAGTTGCGACCATATAGTTGCATTTGACCACTTAAAACGCATGGGAAGGTACCCAAAACACCAAAACTTCAATCTTTTTTCTCTCTTCTACCTCCAAACTCTCTCAAAACCTCAAGGGATCTTCACCTCTACTCAATTTCATTCAATTTCCTCGCACACAAGTGATCTACAGTATGTTTCTCCTTCGATCCTTGATGGTTGTGAATATAGCCATCCACGTCCGCATTTAAATTAGATATTATTCATATATTTGATGAAATATCTCTCTAAATCCTGCCACTAATGCCTAATGATAAAAGGGGTATGCAATCCTTTCTTGCTATTTTTTCCTGCGCGGATAATGTCGTATGATGATGGGAATGACTACATAAATTCCAAAGATACGAGATTTCCAACACGTGAAAGAAACCAGGAGCCGTGAAGTGAATGTTGAAGCTTTAACGACCAACTATACGACGGGAATTTTATTCCAGTAGTATAGTTCTGGCTGTATAGTTTCCATCGCCTTCATTAGGTCAAACAGAACAACTTTTTGAAGGTACCCCTATATAAAAAGGCTTCAGGCGACGGGAAACATTGCTTATTTTTGACCCCAACTCTCCCTGCCACCAGAAGCCGCCACGCCGGAGGAATAGATCTAGATCTAAACCTCTAAACCCTTCTCCACCACCATAGCCATCTTTCACCACTTGTAATAGTAGATCTCTTCTCCAATTGGCGACATTGTAAGACTATTTGCTATCAACCTTATGATCTCTATTACAATGTTTCAGATTGTTGATTTCATCTCTATGTGTGAGTAATTCTCTTGGGATAAGGGCTTCGGACTAGCCATGTAGCTTTTTGTGCATGTTATTTATCACAGATGGGATCATTTATTAGTTTGTATGACATGATGATTGTAGTACTGTCAACACCCAGATTTTTAATCCCAGATGCCTGTTATGCCATACATCGCAATCCCAGGATTACCATTTTTGCGAGACATAACAGATTGGTACCATAGTTCATCATCCATTACAAACCATAATAAAAGTATTACAAATAAAGGATCTCATGATCCAGTCTTAATACAATCAACACAGCAGAATAATATAATAATGGTAGTGTGGGCGAAGCTCCATCTTCAGGGTCACAGGCAATAGATGGGATCATTTATTAGTTTGATCCTAATTGTTGTAGACTTCCTGTTGTCCATCATCCTGTTAGTCCTCCTCATAGTCTGGCCACGGGAATAGCTACGGACAAAGCCATGAGTACTCTTTAAGTACTCATAAACTATCACTAACAAGTAAAGAAGTTTCAAGTAGAAATCCTAAGCTCTAGTTTATTTTGCAAAAAGTCAGGTTTATCTCTAGCTAAGTTTAGAAGTAAAGAAAACTAGTTTAATGTTTTATAACACATAAGTGGGAACTTAGTTTTCATGTTCAAAACCATGTTGTGGTCAAGTCAAAGTTATGATTCATTTCACAAGTCATTTTGAAAACATCTGACGACGGAACAGTATGGCCACTCCAAATGTCCATAACCGCAGACGTAGCTATTCGAATAGTTTGACACTCTGCAGAGGTGGTACACTTTCACCACAGCATTTGATACATCCGTTAGGAACAATCCTGAATCACCATACTCAGTATGCGGATAATCAATCCTATTTCAATTACACACCCTAGTATAGGCACCTCCCCTATGAGTTTGGCCTCCCAACCATGACCATCTGTCATCTTGGGAACTGCATAGGCGGACAATCATCACGAGGTAGCCTCAGCTCAAACCTGGGCCGCAAGGGAACCCATACTAAGATATATAAACTTCCAGTCAAGACCTACCCAAATTCTGGTATTGTGGTTGTACGATAAAATTGGAATGGTATCGCATCCGAACACAATCATATGTTTAATAAAGGGCTTAGGCTCATGCCTCAACATTTTCATCATCAAATCATCTGGTGTTCATAACACATGTTAAAACATCTTATTAGAATGACTCATCATTCTAAGGTTTTCATAATCATTTTCACCAAGTATTCCCATCTAAAGTGATCAAGTGTTATGCTTAGCACTAGCCACTACAGTTGGGGGTAATCACTAATGAGGGGAGCTAATCAAGTGTGACTTATCTAAGTCTAATCTCATGCCTCAGGATGACATCTAATTCTATCTAACTTAAGCCAAGTTTTATGCTCTTTATGCTACTTATAATAACTTTCCTTAATGTCACAAACACTAACTAGAAGTAAATAAAGAACTTTGATAAAGAAATAAAAAGAATAAAGCTTGCAAGTAAAACTAGGATTTGGTATAATAAGGTGGTATCACCAAAGCATGCCTAGTGCATTGCATATGTTATCTAGCTTGCAAAGTTGAAAGTGTTAGCTTGCTAGGATGGCTTGCTAAGTTAACTTGTATTGTGAAGCTTGCCTTGAGTGGTGCAGTGGTTGAAGTTCTCCTCTGCTTCCTCTTCGTAGTAGTCTCCTTGCTCTCTATATCCTTGGTCGATACTAGCGTCTATAAATAAATACGAGGTACACAATCACCAAACAATACTTAACTACTTCTATTTGGCACACAAAGGTTCACACTAGATGATCTAGCATCATCACAATCATCACAAGAAATTAAGATTTAGTCTTAATTATTTTACTTTAGAAAAGTAATTTCTACTCATTGAAAACTACTTAATATTTAATATTCTCCAATTAAAACATGGGATCATGTTGACACATGTCATTACCACATATTCTAATACTTGGGAATGTGATTTAAAGTGGTGTCACAATTTAATAATGTTTAACCTTATTATTTTAATTAATTAAAGTGATTAGAAATACTTATGGAGCATTCTTTTATTACTTTTCCATTATTACTGCAAGTAAACCTAGATATTTTTATATATTCATAAATGTCTTATCAAATGTGATTTTTGAGAGTTGGAATCAACTCAAAAGCATTGATGGTTGATTTTTGAAAAATGTTTGAATTCAGAAAAGTCTCTGCCTTGTTATTTTTACTATAGGTGATCTATAATATGAAAGGGGTTGAATCCAACGGGCTTGAATTAAGAATTTTCATATCTTTCTAACAAAATTGGTCTCATGCAATTTGGTTCAGTAAAACTCTCTGAATCGATTTTTGAATCAACAGACAGAACTAGGTTTGAAACTAAAATGAAAAATCTAAATTTAAACTAACTGGGTTGCGTGGGAATTAAATTGGGCTGGCCCACAATGCACAGCGCATGCACGGACTGGTTTTTAAGTGGCACTCCCACTCGTCAGTGAGACAGGGGTGGGGAAGGGGTACGGGGTGATTAGGGTCGTAGGATTAGATGTAAGGTCAACGTCTCACGGTCATCGTACTCATCTGAACAGGACACAACAGGGACGAACCCTAGCACGACCAATGAGGGTCTGGGGAGGCTCACCGGAGCTCAGGCGAGGGTCGGCGACGAGGGCGAATAAGATTGTCGACGACGGCGGTTCTCCTGGTACTGGTGGCGTCTCCTGGGGTGGCTGCAATCGATGGGGCCCTTCTCCTCTAGCAGCGGCAGTCTCTGATGGAATTCTGGCAGCCTGGTGCTCGCCTTGCTCCGGGGAAGAAGTGGTGTGGTTCTGAGAGAGAGGGGAGTGAGATGGTATGGAGAAATGGTGCGGGGGACACCTCCTTTTATAGGCGAGCGAGAGAGGCCGAGCGGCATGGGCAGAGCTCGTCGGGGTCGGCGTTACAGTGAGCTACTGGCATGGCGCGGGGGCAAGGACGGTGCGGCAACTACTTCACGATGATGGCGCGGCAAGGGTGGTGTGGTTTGGTCGGGAACGTGCGGTGCTCTGGGCGGTACCGATGGCGAACTTCACGACGTGCGATGGCTACAGGGCACGGTTGAGGAAATGGGCATGTCTGGTGGTATCCTGGGACGGTGGTGATCGTGTAGACGGGCGGTGAGAGCTCGAGGTGGTCAGGTTGAGTGGGAACAGCGCGTGAAATGCGGTGCGTGACGGCATGGTAGATAGCAGCGCGGGCACGACTTTTCCGTTGTCTCCTCTCTCTGTCCTCGAGCTAGGGTTGGTCTAGAGGGGGCAGTGAGGCACGGGCAGCATGCCAGAGAAGGTTGGCGAGGCTGGCTACGCTTGTAACTTGCTATCGACGGTGGGGGTGGCAAATGTGCTCGGCCATGATGGCAATTGATGAGATGGATGTGTAAACAGAGGTCTAGAGTTTCATAGACAAGGTGGGTGACATACTGGGAGTGTGGTGAGGGCTGGAGAGGGAACAAGTTTGGCAAGAACACTGCTCAAAATAGTGTTTTTTGTTTTATTTGATTTGTGCTCAGAAGGTGTTTGATGAAATGGCCGCAAGAAAATTATATTTGAAATTTTGGATGAAAATTGTTGTGTGCATTGGTCACACACTTGGTAGTCTCTGGTTGTTTGGATTTGTCAAGGTGAAATGGTTTGGTTGGGTTTTGAGAAATGGTGATCTTACCATATGAACTAGACTCAATTTTGAATTGTCCTTGGCATAGATTTACAAAATGTTTCTATGGGTTTGCAAGGTGGGCTTGGGTTCACTTTTACTTTGTCTAGCAAGGGGTGAAAAGAATTGTATTTGTTTTTGTTAGAAATCTTGGACTAGAAACACTCAAAGTGGTCTAGTGGTTAACTTTGGTCAAAATGGCCATTAACTCATATTGTTTGTATTTGAATTTATGTTGATTTGATTCTGCCTGGAAATGATTTAGATGATGTTGTTTTCATTTTTAAACCAATCCTTGCTATTCATAACAATCAAACAAGTCTATACAAGCATGCATGCATTCATCACATACACACATGCATTCATATTGATTTAAATTAACAAGAGTGTTTGTTAACCCTAATCTTGGGTGATTAGAACTTGATAAACTTGATTAATATTTTTGGGATGTTACAAACCTTCCCTCCTTAAACAAAATATCGTCCCGAGATTGGAGAAAAATAAAGACTAGGATTTAAAGAGATCTGGAAACTCGGTCCTAATGTAATCATCTCGTTCCTAGGTAGCTTCTTCTTTAGTGTGGTTACTCAACTGGATCTTGAGAAACTTGATACTCCGGGTCCTGGTGGTTCTGAAAGGTTCCTCCAAAATACGGATGGGTACATTAGGATATGTCAGGTCATCGTTGATCTCTATGCTTCGGTGATCAATATACTTGAAAACTTTGGTCTTCTTCGGAACTTCTAGGCATTTGTGAAGTAACGAGATATGAAACACACTATGCACGGCTGACATCTCCTCTAACAGTTCTAGTTGATACAATACTTCTCCTCGGTGATTCGAAATCTTCAAAGGTCCAATATATCTGGGGGATAACATTCCTTTGAGTTGGAAACATTGCATTCCCTTCAAAGGTGATACTTTCAGATACACAAAATCTCCGATGTTGAAGGCTAGGTCTTGACGTCTCTTGTTTGCATAACTCTTCTGTCTGGATTGGGCGGTCTTGAGGTGCTCATGGATCTTGTGAACTTTCTCTTTGGCTTCTCGTAGGATGTCGGGTCCGAAAATCTGACTCTCTCCTACTTCCGACCAATTCAAAGGGGTACGGCACTTCCTTCCATATATGAATTCAAATGGAGAAATTTGCAAATAGGCCTGGTAACTGTTGTTGTATGAGAATTCTGCGAAAGGCAGACAGTCTTCCCATTTGATCCATATTCTAACACACAAGCTCTCAACATATCTTTGAGTATCTGATTTACTCGCTATGTTTGTCCATCAGTCTGAGGATGATAAGCTATGCTGAAATCCAGTCGGGTTCCTAATCCTTCTTCGACTTTCTTTGAAAATCTCGAGGTAAACTGAGTTCCTCGATCTGAAACAATGTTTTTGGGGACTCCATGCAAACTGACTATTCTAGCAATGTACAACTCTGCTAGCTTCGAACTCTGATAAGTGGTCTTGACTGGTAAGAAATGAGCGACTTTAGACAGTCTATCCACTATAACCCAAATAAAGTCATTTCCCCTACTATATGTAGGCAAACTGGTGATAAAATCCATTCCGACTGAATTTCATTTCCATTTCGGAATCTGCAATGGTTGCAACAGTCCTGCGGGTCTTTGATGTCCCGCCTTGACTCTTCTCACAGATATCACACTTGGCAATGTAGCTTCTGATTTCTCTTTTCATCTTATGCCACCAAAATTTCTGTAACATCCCAAAAATTATGATTTAAAAAGCTTGCATATCATTCATGCATTCATGAGCATTTGATCTTTTTCAAATAAAATTCAAACAAAAGAAACCAAATTTATGCCTTATACTTATTCAAGTGAGGCAAGGTTTATATCTTATTTTCTATCTATACTTATTTTGCTCAGCATTATTTTTAAAGTGAATGCAAGGCCACACAAGGATTTTCAAAACAAATTCAAATTTAAACTCACTTGTATGCCTATTAAAAATATTTCACTAAAGACATGGTTTTAAACTTTATTTCAAACCCAAAATGATTTTGAGTATGATTGGATGTTTTACACACCCTAAGACACAAGAAACACAGTACCAAAAATCTGGAGAAAATTCAAATTGAAACAGAATTGAAATAGGCATTCAAATTCAAACCAGAAAATCAAAACAGAAAAAGAAATGGAGAAATAGAGAAAAAAATAAACTAAACCAGCTATCTAACCCAACCCAACTCGAGGCCTAGTAACCAGCCCAGCAAGCCCACCCGGGAAACCCCTCCCCCTCTCTATTTCTCACCACACCCGCGCTACCCTGCAGTCACTGTCTGGTGGACCCTCGCCAGCTCACTTCTTTATTCCCCAAAATCACGCTCGCAACCACGTCGTCGCTGGCTGTTTCCTCCTCATCACTGCGATGATCAATCCCATTGATTCACCGCAAGATTTTAGCCCCTGCTCCGGCTACTTAACCCCCACCCCTCTGCAACCATTTCCCCTCACTCAGCACCCCCATTCCGCCACCAGGCTACCCATATTTCACAGAACACCGCCGTTGTCCGACAAACTCCGACGACGAAATTCCGGTGAGACCAACTGCCCCTGTCCTTCTGGTTCATACGAGCGTGGTCCTTGTGACCTTGTGCATCCTCTGACATTGTTGGTTTGCCTGCGCATGACCCAGGTCGCCTTCCCTGTTCACGCCCGCAAACGCCAGAGCCTTCGCTCGACTCCGACGAGCGATTTAGGTAAAATCCGAGCGCCCCTTGCCCTATCCTCGACACTGTCGTGTTCGACGTGTCCTTGCGTAGCTACTGATGTTCCTGGTTTGTGCTAGGATGATCCAGAGCCTTGGCAACGACCTCGTATGCAAGGACCCGACGCCGCCAGCAACTCCTTCGAGCTCCAGGCCCCACTACAGCATGCCCCCTGCCCAACCGCGACCACGTTGAGCTCCCTCGTGCATGTGCGAGTCTGGTAAGCATCATCACCACCCCTAGGCCTCGCCAGAATCACCGTTCCACCACCACCAGTAGCGCTGCCGCCGCATCGCCGTCGCTAGCGCCGCCCATCTTTGGTCGTGTGCTCAGCAGCGTTGGATCTAGATCTAACGTTTCAGATTAGATCACTTAAACAAACCGGTACGAGCAGATCTGGCCGTGCACTATCACTTAAATCCAACGACCCTCGTTGATCTATCCATGCGAAACGGTATCAGCCAATAGAAACAGCCCACGTGGCCTAGCCTGTCTGTTCAAAATTCCAGAAATGATTTTTGAATGTTTAAACTTGTAAATTCAATAACTTTTGTTCTGTTTATCCAAAAAATGCAAATAAGATATCAATGGAATCACAAAAATAAATCCTACATATCTGTGGGCTTAGTTTTGTATTTTGTTTCTGTTAAAATGGAATTTTGTGCAGAGACATTTGCAAGCATATTTTGTGTATAAAATTTATTTGGAAAATGTTTTTAAGGCCAAATTTAGTTTATTGGGTGTATAATTGTCTTGTTTATTGTTAAGTACTGTTTACTTGTCTTGTTTGGTTTAGAAAAATAATCACATGGCATTTGCATGCATTCATATATTTTTGCTTGTTAATTTGAAATGTGAATTTGGTGCTATCATTTTATGTGTAGATTTTGGTGCTAGTGGTGATTGTGACTATGAGGATTGTTGTTACTCCCCCAACTACCAAGGCAAGTGGTGCTTCATACTTTTGTCCCAATATTTTGACTATGCATTAGAAATATTTTGTATAGGGCTAGCATGATAATTTTTGCTAAGTATCTATATGCTATGCTTGGGAAATCCTAGTAGTTGTAGAATTGTTAGAATTTTATCTAAGTTAAGATACTTGCCATTGCCATGCTTAGCCTAGCTAGTAGAAACCAAGGGTGGAATATATACATGCTATGGAAAAAATATTGATAAGTCTTTGACTTGTGTTTTTACTTAATAAAACAACTAGGTGAATGAAACACCTGGGTGGAATGGTAATTGCTTGGTGGTTTTTGGTTGAGTGGTTACCAGGGCCCATTTTCCAATGGTCCACCCTGTGTATCTCACTTGTGGAATGCCACCCAGGAACAAAGGGATTTGAGATGCCAAATGTTAAGAAGCTTCTAGTGCAGCCACTTGGCATTATGGGCTCTGCCTGGATCATATAGGTTGCAATAACTTAGCCAAATGGACAGCTGGTGGTAGGGGATGATAGGTTTGGAGCGCGTCCATTTTGGTCTAAGGGAAGGCTTCTGAAAGGTTCTATCTTGATGAAAATCAAGTCTTGTGGGGAAAGTGCACCACCTCTGCAGAAGGAAGAAACTAAGTACTTAGTCGTGTCCCCGGAAAAGGACAATTTGACCATCAAGACATGGAAGCTATCAAGAATCTCCTCATCCCAATTTCTAAGTTAAAACTTGTAGTTGAACAAGGGTGAAGGTTCACCAATGTCTATTGGTGATTCCTTGGGAGTTTTTGCCAAACAAGAACTTAGTGTTTTCAACTGATAGGTAAAACCTATTTTGAGTAAAGCAAGCCTAAGCTACACTTAGCCAAATTCATGTAGAAACTAGATACTATTATTCTACTAAGGTATCACTTGCCAATACTATTCCAATGTATTGACCCACTGTGGTTGTAACTTGTGATGTTGCAGGTTACTCTGATGAGGATTAGGGTTATGAGTCTACACGCAACATGCTTGCCTGTGGCACATGAAGTTGAAGACTTTTATTTATATTGTTGAGTTAAACTCTTGTACTAGCCTATGGCTATGGAGTTGTAAAAGACTATGTTATCTCTGGAATGATGATGTAATAATGACCTTTGTTTCTGTGTACTTCATCTTAAACTGTGGATGCTAGCATTTGATCCAGGGACTAGCATTGGAATCACAGGAACCTTTACCTTTACAAAGGTGGGGTCTTACAATTGCTCCTTCAAATCCTAATACATCTTCGTTCCTCCGGGGTGGATAGAATAAAGAGTATCATGGGATTCTTTCAAAATAGCTTGCTTCAACTCGGAATCTGCTGGTACACAGATACGTCCTTTGTACCACAAAACTCCTTCTTCATGTTCAGTGAATCCGGGTACCTTCCATGTACCGATACGACGTTTGATTTCATAGATACTAGCATTTACTTTTTGCGCCTCCTTGATCTGACTGATCAAAGTGGGTTGAAGTTCTATGCTAGCCAAAAATCCTTCACTTACTAGCTCCATTTTGAAATCTTCCAACTCCTTGTGCAAACTTGGTTGCTCCTTCAGAATCATGGACTTCAAGCGACACGGCAATCTTCTAAGGGCATCCGCTACTACAGTAGCTTTACCAGGGTGATAGTGAATGATAAGATCATAGTCCTTGATTAGCTCTATACATCCCCTTTGCCTCGTATGTAAGCTTTGCAGCATAGAAAACAAAAAATTCCTACGATGGGAACAACTATGTACCAACATCTATCTACTAGATACAAGCAACGGGCGGATATACATCCGTAGAGAACATACCCTTGAAGACCGAAAAAGATTAAAGAGGTTGAACTCATGGTTGATGTAGATGATCTCTTGCCGATCTCAAGATCGAGAGGAAGTCCTAGCGCCGCAAATCTGCGGCGCATTCGTGCTCGCACACACATTCGAGGCACCGAGCAACCTCCGCCTCATCGCTCTAGAGATGCAACGGAAGGACAACTCTTTCTTGCCGAATAGCCACCGGGAACATGTATCTCGCTAGTCCGAGACCATGGGGAATAAATACTAGAGGGGGAGAGAGATCCTTCACGAGGAGGTGTCAGTGAGAAGAGAGGAGGGGGCTCCTTTTATAGTAGGAGTGGGGCACCCAAGGGGGTGGCCGCCGGCCATGGGGCTGCTCCCTCCCCTCCTTCATTCATGTGGGTGGACACTCCACTCAGAAAAAGCTCTTACAATTTTCTCCACTCAAAAACCCACTCAAATTCCCATTAAATTTCCACCAAATTTAATGCAAACTCTCATTAAATAAAAATCCTTTTATTTATTCAGAATTTTGTCAAATACTTTAATGACAAACATTCACATATAACCCCTTGCTAGTATTTCATTTTACATGCAGAAACACTTTCTGCAATTTCACCCGAAAACCAGTTTCGGTATCTAGTGAAATAAATTCCTGTGCTTGTTATTCTTTTTAGCATGAAACTTTTGCTCCAAATGGTGTCGATGTCTCTTAAGTGTGTCACCCTACGGTTCGCAAATAATGCGGACATGATCGAGACCCCTCTCAGATGAATAATCAAAAGGGGGACCCAAAGATCCATACTGACTCCCACACATTCAACGATGATGTTCTTGTGATCGCAAGAACCTTTTACGCTAGTATCTTAATCCTTTTGTTTCGTGATATATTACATGTCCGAGATTTGATCATCGGTATCTCCATACCTAATTTCATATCATTACTGACATGTACTATTTTCTCGTTCCCGTGATATAACATTCTAGTGATCAAATCACTTGCTTGTAAGCTAATCAATGTGATATCACCGAGAGGTCCCAGAGCATATCTATTCGTCATCGGTATGAACAAATTCCACTCTCGATACATGGGCCTCAACATTACACTTTAGTAGTATTGAACCCATCTTTATAATCACCCTGTTACGGTGTGACGTTTGATGTTATTAAGATACTCTTCCAGTGTTAGTGATTAACATGATCTCATGGTCTAAGGATTAGGATCACTTCGTATGTTGTTATAGCAATATAAACTCATTTACTTTGATCGTAATGCTATACTTTGGATGAATATTCATCACACCATTCCAATAATGTTGTGACCTCGTTATTAACAACATCCAATGTCCATGATCAGGAAACCTTGATCATCTTGTTAATCAACGAGATAGTTTATGAGAGAGGCATAACTAGGAACTTTCTGTTTGCTTATTAAACACACATGTATTAACATTTCTGTATTAATACAATTATAGCATGCAAAATAAACCTCTATCATATACTTGGAATATACATAATAACCACTTTATTATTGCCTCTCAGGCATATTCCCTTCAGTCTCTCACTTGCACTAGAGACAATAATCTATTTACATAGTGACAAATCTAACACCCATGGAGTTCTGGTGTTGATCATGTTTTGCTCTAGGGAGAGTTTTAGTCAACGAATCTGCTACATTGAGATCAGTGTGTACTTTAAAAATCTTTATATCTCCATCCTTGACATGCTCGCGGATGGAGTGAAACCGGTGCTTAATATGCTTGGAATTCTTGTGAGACCTTGGTTCTTTGGCATTGGCTATGGCACCATTCTTGTCACAATAGATCACCATTGGGTCCAACACGCTCGCAACCACACCTCGTTCGGATATGAACTCCTTCATCCAAACTCCTTCCTGAGCCGCTTCCGAAGCAGCAACATATTCGGCCTCCGTTGTTGATCCTGCCACCACGGGTTGTTTAGAACTCCTCCAACTAACCGCTACACCATTCATGAGAAATACGTATCCAGATTGAGACTTAGATTCATCCGTATCGGTGTCCAAGCTAGCGTCTACATGTAGAGGTCCCAACCTAATAAGGTGGAGATCCCTGTGTTTATAGTGCTTGTCCCTGGATCGATTAGCTATCACCCACAATTTAAGATGTAATATCAAGAAACAAAGGTCATATTACAAATCATAACCAGGAATAAAATAGTTCATTACATCTTACATAGCTCATATGGTTATCTTATTACAAAGCAGCAGATACAACTATAATGCATGGAGTCCTTCATCTTCATATTCCACAGGCATCATGTTGGTTGTAGACTTGTAATCCCTACTCGATAAACTTCACTAACATCAAACAAACCTGCAACATAATAAGTTACAGCCACAAGGGTCAATACATTTGAATTGTATTGGCAAGTGATATCATTTTGACATGGAGAATCTAACATCTACATGAATATATGGCTAAGTGGAGTTTTGGCTAGCCTTTGCATAAAATAAGTTTTCCTATCCTTTGTAAAATAGTTTTTCTATTTTTCAAAACACTTTATCAAACAATGGCACACTGGATACACACCAGGTGCTTCCCTTGTTCACCCAATAAGTTTTAACTTAGAGAAATTGGGATGAGGAGATCCTTGATTGCTTCAATGTCTTTGATGCTCAAATTGTCCGTTGCCGGGGACACGGCTAAGTACTTAGGTTTTACCCTCTCGAGAGGTGGTGCACTTTCCCCACAAGACTCAACATGCATCGAGATGATACTTTTCAAAAACAATCCCTCAGACCACCATGGATGTGTCCATCCTATCATCACTACCACCAACTGTCCATCTGGCTGAGTTCTTGCAACCTAGTTGGTCAAGGCAGAGCCCATATGCCATGTGGTTGCACTCGAAGCTTCTTAACACAAAACATCTCAAATCTCTTTGTTCCTGGGTGGCCATCCACAAGTGAGATACACTAGGGTAAACCATAGAAATGGGCCCTGAGTAACCACTCAACACAAACTAATCTTCCCATTCCACCTAGGTGATTCATTCACATGTTGTTTTATTAATCAAAAACATAGTCATAAACTTTGCATAATACCATAACATGAATATTCCACCCTTGCAATCTACTATCTAGGCTAAGCATACTAGCATAACATGTCTCTTAACTTAGGAAGATTCCTACCAAGATATATTCTATAGAATCTACTATAGCATAGCAATATACAAAATAGTCCTATCATGCATACTACAAAAATATTACCAATGCAATACTGAAAAGATAGGACTTTTGATGACCAAATTATCACTTGCCTTTTTAGTAGAAAATCTAGGTACTCTCCTTGATCTTGCAATTGTCACACTCCTCAAAGTCCACTACAATACAATCAAGCAAAAGCACACACTTAAAACTACAACACAAAAATTAATAAAACAAAAATAAGAAAAACAAAGAAATGCATGCAAGCATGCAAAAGATTATTTTATTGAAAAAGTTGTTTCTAACAAGGTTCTAAACATTTAAAAACACGTACTGGTCTTTTATAAAAGTGGAATTTCATTTGAAATCAAGTTACTGAAAATAAGTCATTTAAATCATTTTTGTTTTACTAGAAAGGGTTTTATTCAAAGGAATAATTTATAATGTCAACAAAATATAATTTCAAATTTAAAATGTTAGTTTTTATCGTCAGACGGTTCAAAACAAAACCATTTGCAAAAGGTTTCACTCAAAATAATTTTTAGAACAATTTTTATACTCAAAATAGCCCTAAACAAGTCTCTGCATAAAACTCTAATTTTTCAGAAGCCAATGACTAATTTAAGGCCATAGGTGCAAAGGTTTCATTTTTCTTAATCCATTTATATAAAATTTGTAATTTTTGGGCGAACAGATCAAAAGTTATTGATTTTACAAGTTTAAACAACTAATAGATAAAATCCTGGATTTTAAATTAACCTCTCTGCCACGCAGTGCTGTCTGACTAGTTGATACCGCTTCGTGTGGATCACGCATCGCGGGCCGTTAGTTTTAAGTGGAATCGCACGGCTCAGATGGATTGATACATGTTCGCTAAATGATCTAATGCTAGCCCTAGGTTGTAGATCCAATGGATCTCATCGCTTGGCCATAGTCTGGCGGGCTGGCTCCTGCGCGTGGAGGCGGTGCGGCGGGTGGCGGTGTACTGGCAGAGCTAGGGGGTAAAGGGGAGGTTCAGGGGCATTACTGTAGTGTTCCCAACCTTTAATAATGTAGAGATCCCTGTGTTTACAATGCTAGTCCCTGGATCAATAGCTAGCATCCACAGTTAAGATGTAATATCAAGAAACAAAGGTCATATTACAACTTTATAACGAGGAATAAAATAAATCATTACATCTTACATAGCTCATTTGGCTATCACATTACATTGCAGCAGAATATCTATACGCATGGGGTCCTTCATCTTCAAAGTGCCACAGGCAAACATGTTGGTTGTAGACTTTGTAATCCTAATCAATCTTCACTAAAATCAAATCAAACCTGCAACATTACAAGTTACAGCCACAAGGGTCAATACATCTGAATTGTATTGGCAAGTTTCACTACTATGTAGAATATAAGTAGATCCTATCATTACATGCATATTTGGCTAAGTAGGGTTTTTAGGCTCATTTGCAGGAAGCAATAATTTATCCTATCTTTTCAAAATGGTTTTGTTCCTTTTGTCAAATCTTTCTGAACTCCTTGGTAAATCCCCAAGTGTCTTTGTCAAAATCTCTTGAGATCCTTGGTACACCCCAAGTACTTCAAGTTTTTATCAAAAATCTCTTGAGCTCCTTAGTAAATCCCCAAGTGCTTCAAGTTTTATCAAAATCTCTTGAGCTCCTCGGTAAATCCCCAAGTGCAGCAAGTCTTTTGTTATCACTTTAAAGTTTTTCTTTTAGAAATTGGAATGTCGAGATTTCCCATAGCTTCAAGCTTTAGTTGCTCAGTATTGTCCATAACCGGGGACACGGCTAAGTACTTAGATTTTATTATCTTCTGCAGAAGTTGTACACTTTACCCACATGACACACTCTCATCTTGTTGCCACCAGTGGCCGCTGGATTGGTACTCACCAAGATGGAGTACTGGCAGATTGAGAATGTGACGAAGTATTTCCAGAGGGTCCTCCCATACACCATTGCTAGCTTGTCTTCAGGCACCCATATAGGGTTTCGAGTTCCCTCATTTTCAGTACCTGGGACAATGCATGGGTCTTCCCAATGTAGTTGACTAAGCCAGAGCCATAAGTAGCATGTGGCTATACACGAAAGCCACAATTGGAGAAACATGTTGAATCTCTAAGTTTCCTGGGTGGTTTTCTTTTGGTGCACAACACAAAGAGATTGCCATAGACATGGTTCCTTTTGTTGCCACCTTGTCCAAAACTGGAGTATCCTTGTCCACCCAGGTGGTTCATTGAGTACTTGTTTTATTATATAAAACATAAGTCCTTTTCTCAACTTCATAAAATCTCAACATGTATCTCTTCTCAAAATATGTTGCATGGCTAAGCATTTTACAACTACATTGTTTCCACTAAGGAATGTATGAGGTATCCTATTAGGATTTAGCATAGCATAAGTATAGAAATTCTTTTCATGCATGTTTCAAAATCCACTAAGTATAATGAAAATAGTAGGACTTTAGATGATAGTGTCACTTGCCTTTTTGGTAGGGAATGTTGGTTCACTTCTTGATCTTGCTAGTTTCACACTTTTCTAACTTCACTACAAATCAATCAAGCAAACACAATATCAACTAGCATTCCAACCAATATTCAAACAATCAAACACACATAAAATAATAGGAACTAAGTCATGCATGCAAGCATGCAAAAGATAGTTTTATTTGCAAAGGTGGTTTCCACTAGGCTCTAAACATTGTAAGGCTCAAAGTGGTCATTTTCCAAAGTGGCAAAGTCATTTGCAAAAGGGTTTTGTCTATAAACCATTTTTAAATCCAATCATTATTTTATGTGGTGGAAAATGTTTTTATCAAAGCAAAAACTTTATGTTCTTCACCAAATAAGTTGTTAATTCTCAAAACTTTGTGTTTAGGGTCAGTAGGTTTGAATCAAAACATTTTCCAAAGGTTTTTATTCAAAATCATTTTCATAGCAAAAACAATAATTTTATTTGACTAGAAATGAGCTAATTCAAGTTTTTATTCCTAATCTTCACAAAATTCATTTTTAAATCCACAAGTTGGTTCCTAGGGTCAGTAGGTTCACAACAAACCAATTTGCAAAGATTGAAACCTTAAAAACATTTTGAAATAATTTTTCTAACCTAAACAAGCATACAAATGTTTCTGCAAAAACAAACATTTTACCAGAGGCTTTTTACTAAACAAATTGCATGGTTGGCTAGGGCTTGTTCCACTGATTCCAATGATATAAAATTTGCAAATTTTGGACGTGTGGATCAAAAGTTACAAGGGTTTCAAATTTGCAAACAAATCTGATTCAAAATTTCTTTTAAACAGATCTAGTGCCACGCGGCATGATCTCATTAAGGGTACTGCGCTTGGCGGATTGCGCTCTGTGGGGCGTTGGATCTAACTTAAACGAATGGATCAGATGGGCGCGTACCGGTTCGTCTAGTTCTAATTGCAGCCGCAAGGTTTTCATCCAACGGTCTCAGACGCTTGGCCAAAGGCTGGCGGCGCTGCGCGGCGGCAGACGGCGGTGACGGTCGGACGAGGTGCTAACGGCGGTTACAGGAAGCAAGGGACGAAACGAGGATGCTCACCGTGCTTGTGAGGTCGAGGTGAAGCTCGAGGTGGTGTTGGTCTGGCGAGGGGCACTCTGGTTCTAGCAGGATTGCTCGCCGAAGTGAAGGACGGCGTCGGGTTCGTCCGGTGGTCATCGTGGGCGGTGCTGTGGTTCACTCCGAGGCAAAACGAGGATGCGGTTAGATGCAGCCGAGTGTGGCGAGTGCAGGAGTTTGAACGAGAGGGCGTGGGGCGGTCTGTCTTACCAGGGGAGGTCGCAGGAGAGGTAGCAGACGCGGTGGTGCTCAGAGGCGGTTGGAGTCGATGTTCTGGGGTGCCCGCGGTTGAATGGAAGGCACAGGGAGAAGCGCCTAGGTCTGGGGAATGCGCCCGTGTGGTTGGGAAGGTGAGGGGCGGCAGTGGTTCGCCGGAATTGACTGGAGATGCTCGTCGGAGCAGTGGCGGTGCTGCTTCGATTCAGGGCAGCCTAGAGGCAGAGAGGGGGAGCTTTCTGGGGGAAATGAGAGAGAGGTCACGGGTGGTTAAATGGGCGTGGTCGCGGGGTGGAGTAATGGCTGCTATAAACGTGAATTGATCAGGCGTTCTTGCTGCAACGGCGAGGAATGTCGGCGGCTTGAAGACGATGAACAGTGGAGTGGGACCTTGCTGTCAGCGAGAAAGGGAGTGAGGGAAAAGGTCCACCAGTCAGCGTCTGCGCGGGTCAGTTAACAGGTGCGAATCGTTTTCTTCGGGAGGGAGCGAGTGGGCTGGTTGTTGGGCTTATTGGGCTGGCCGGCTGGGCTGTGTCCATTTCTATTTTTTTTCTTCGTGAATGCTTTTTCTTTTTCCAAATCTATTTTCTGTTTTGAAATTCAAACAACCAATCAAGCATTCAAATCAAATCAAAACTTTCACCACACTTTGTGTTGAGTTTTTGGTTCTGTTTAACCACATAAACCAAAGTCCAAAGACCAAAATAATATTTTTATTTTAGGGTCCATTATTAATTAAATAAATAGACCTTGTTTATTAATCAAATAGATTTTGATTTATTCAAAACTCCATTTTTGAAATCTAAATATTATCAAAACCAAATCAGTAGGTTTTATTTGAGAATAAAGAATACTTGGAAAACTTGTTTTAAAATAAATAAATAAATAAGTTTTTGATGTTTAATTAAAATAGTAAAACCTTTATTTTTAATATATTTGGATATTAAATCCTTATTAATTTATTTTTAAATAAACCTTTACTAATTTTTATCAAATAGAAATATTTTTATTTCAAAGGCTTGGCCAAGGTTTAATTTGGCTTTATAAGATAATCCTTATTTATATTTTGTACCTTTTATTTGAAACCAAATCTTTCTATTAAAAGATTCAAAAATAGTAATTCCAAATATTTTTATTTCCCTTTATTAAATGTTTATCTTTGTAAATCCCTTTAGGATTTATTTGATCCAAATAGGTTTTGAAAGTTTCCAAATGGATTCAAAAAGTTTCTTCTCACCCTGAAATTCAACAAAGTTTTATTTTATTCATTTATTTTTCACATTACAAGATTTGGAAAATCTTGGGATGTGACAATTACCGAGCTTGCGAGGATGCATGGTTTTTCGTGGTAGCCGAGGTTGACGAAGGGGCGCACTGGTTTGGCCTCAATTGCTCGCCGAAGTTTGCCTCGGTGTCGGTGGTCATAGAGGTTGACAGAGTCGAGCCCCTGGGGCATACGCAAGCAAAGCATGGCATCAGGGAGATGCGCACGAGTACAAGGGTCACGGGAGAACCTACCATAGGGCAAGGGGCGCATGGCTTTGACCTAGATTCCTCACCGGAGTTCGTCCATCATCGGTGCTTTGCAAACGGAGACGAAGCCAAGCCTATAGGGCATGATACAACGAACAGAGGGAGTTAGAGGATGCGCCCGAGCATGGCGAAGGCTACAGGACATAAAATAGGGCGCGGGGTACTTAGTACTCACCGGAATCGTCGCCGGTGCTCGTCGGTGCTATGGCGGCGCGAGTCAAATTACTGGCAGCCTGGGGGCTCTCGGTGTGTGGAACTTAAGGGGAAACAGAGGGGAGGGGGAGGAGTTTAAGTGATCATGGTCGAGGGAGAGAATTACTGCGACAATCAAGCGAAATAATGCGAATGAATTCGCGAGGAAACGGCAGAGGGGGAACGGGTCCTGGGCGCGGGGTTGAAGACGATGCTAACTTGGCGTGTGGGACTGGACCATCAGTGAGGGGTGCGAGGAGGGGTGCCGTGAGAAAAGAAAGAAGAGGGGGAGTGATTGCCGGGTGGGCTAGTTGGGCCGGGGATGTTGGGCTAGACTGGGTAGGTAGGTTTGTTTTATTTTTTTTCTTCAAATGTTTTTCTTTTTCTGTTTTCTAATTTTAATCAAAACTATTAATTCAAACCACAATTTGAATTCAAATAATTTCCAAAACTTTTCAGTAGGTTTATACCATTTATTAGTGTGTTATTTAATCCAACTCAAAATATTTTTCTTGTGATTTAATATCCATTTAAAATAAGTGAGGCATTTTGGCTTTTATTTAAATAAAATTTAATATGGTTAAAAGGCCCATATAATTTTATTTAAATAACCTTTTATTCTTTTATGTTAATTGGATAACTTTTATTCCATTTACCTATGGATTTTTGTTGGTTTAAATTTTCTTTGCAACAATTCTTATTTATTTAATTCTTTCCTTGCCTTCTAAAATCCATATCTTTTTATTTATAGCTCCAAAAATAGTGATTCCAATTTGTATAATTTTATTTAATATTTATTTATCTTTTTAAATACTTTTAGGATTACTTTGTTCACAATTTGGTATTGATTTTATCTAGGAGCTTTATTAGTCTTGGAAATACTTTCTTTTATCTTATTAAAATCCTAAGTTTATATCCATCGCTCCAAATGGAGTGAAACCAATTCCCATGATTTGGTAATATTTTTTATTACCATTCATTAATCAATTAGGAATGTTTTTTGATAAATTTTTATGTGGGGCAAAGCCATAGTCTTGGAGTGATTTTGGAGATGATTTCTTTTATTAGGGTTTAGGGTTTTTGGTTTAACTTTTCCAAGTGCTCATTCAAGATACATTCCAAGCATGAATGCATTTGATTCCTTGAATATTTGTTTGTTGCTTTCTCATTCAAGTTTTGTCCAAGTAGGGCTTTGATGTTTCCAATTAAAGGCAAAAGTTTCTTTTCACCCTAAATTTCAAATTTGTTCCTTTTGTTTGTTTATTTTTCACATTTCAAAATTTGGAATATTTTGGGATGTGACAGACTACCACCCTTAAAAGGAACCTTGTCTCGAGATTCGGGAAGGCTAGAGACAACAAGTTGGCTTCAGGATAACTAGGGTACTACCACCCTTAAAAGGATTTTAACTAGATTGCATCTTGGCTTACTTGGTGTCTTGATGTAACTTCTCTAGACAGTTGTTTGCGTAGTGTCCCTTATATCCACATTTGAAACATGTGACAAGGTTGAGGTCCTTCACAGGTTTGCTTGTCTTGTTCTTCTCCTTTTCTGGACAATTGGATGCATAATGGCCTAGCTCTTTGCATTTGTGACACATCACCTGGCTAATATCTCTCTTTATCTTTGGTATATCTATCTCTTGTTTGTTTCCTTGGCCCTTATTCTTTTGGGGTCTCTCTAAAGCTAGGAGGTCTCTTAGTTCATGTTCTTCATAATTCACTACAAATGTAGGAAAACTTCCTCGGTTCTTAGAACGGTTCCTAGGATAACGTCCACGTTTCCTCTTTTGTTCACCAAAGTTGGTTACATTGTATGTAGGTGCATATTGAGATTTGACTTTGTCTTCATCATTCTTGGTGGAAGTTGTACCTTCATGGATGTTTCCAAAGACTTGACGCATTCCATCTTTAGCTTGATGTTTCATTTGTTGAACTATAGGGTAGATGTGGCATTGGATAGGTACATGATCATTTCCTTCACATAGGAAACAAGTAACTTGAGCTGTGGGGCATTATCTAGCTGGATGGTTCTCTTCATAGTTATGGAATTGGTCAATATGCTCTTTACAAGTGTGTCCTATCTCTCCACAAATTTCGTAGGCTTGAGTTCCTTCTATAATATCATCCTTGAAATTTTTGTTGTCACAATCTCTTTGGGAAGGGTTGCTTCTCATGTTGATCATCTGATTGGTCATCCTTTGCAACAATTGGGATTCGGATTCCAAGAACTTTAGCATGGCTGGGTCTAACTCAATGTTGTTGTGGTTGTTGGCTAAAAACTGGGTTGTCACTTGATTCAACTTAGTTTGGGTTGCTAGCAGTTGTTCTATCATGTGCATCTCTAGGTTGGTGTTGTCACCATCCTTGATGTTGGAGTTGTGGTCTCTTGGAGAAGTCGTCTTCTTGGGTTGGGTTGGAATTAGAACAGACAAAAGATTTCTAGGGAGAGAATTCTACTCACACACAACAATTCACACAAACAATAAGCAAACATTAACAATCAAACATTCCACTCAAACAACAATGTTCAAGCATATTTTAGGCAACAAAATATTTTTGCTATACCACATAGGTTGGTATGATCAATAAATCGATTTTAAACTAAACACTAGTATGGTGGTCCAACTATAGGGTATCACTTGAGATCATTCCATCCTTCTTAGTTGTTACATCAGGAGCAAGATCATGGTATCCTTGGAAGAAATTCTTTCATCTTGTTCACAAGGCTCAAGGGTGATGTCTATAATGGTTCCTCCTAAGTTGAGTTTCCTTGGTCTCCAGGTTTTGAGTATTATTCTTATCTCACTTGAAGTCCTTAGTGATGTCCAAGTTGAAGTCCTTGGTGAAACTGAAGTTGAGGTCCTATGAGATGTTTAAGCTGAAGTCACCTATGATGTTGAAGTCCTTGTTCATGTTGAAGTCTTTGTCCATCAAGTTGGAATAGGGAGAGATATAGAAACAAAACAAAATGTTGAGGAAAGAGTTTAAAAGATTGTTTGTAAATAAGTTTGAACAATTACAACTCCTATTTTTCTAAGGGGTTTTGTCCAATCCTAGGGTTACAATCCTACAGGCAACACAATGCTCTGATACCATCTGTAGAAGTCCCAACCTAACAAGGTGGAGATCCATGTGTTTACAGTGCTAGTCCCTAGATTGATTAGCTAGAACCCACAGTTTAAGATGTAATATCAAGAAACAAAGGTCATATTATAACTCATAACCAGGAATAAAATAGTTCATTACATCTATATAGCTCATATGGCTATCTTATTACAAAGCAGCAAATACAACTATAATGCATGGAGTCCTTCATCTTCATATGCCACAGGCAATCATGTTGGTTGTATACATGTAATCCATACTCAACAAACTTCACTAATATCAAAAAAACCTGCAACATAATAAGTTACAGCCACAATGGTCAATACATTTGAATTGTATTGGCAAGTGATATCATTTTGACATGGAGAATCTAACATCTACATGAATATATGGCTAAGTGGAGTTTTGGCTGGCTTTTGCATAAAATAAGTTTTTCCTATCCTTTGTAAAATAGTTTTTCTCCTTTTTCTAAACACTTTATCAAACAATGGAACACTGGATACACACCAGGTGCTTCCCTTGTTCACCCAATAAGTTTTAACTTAGAGAAATTGGGATGAGGAGATCCTTGATTGCTTCAATGTCTTTGATGCTCAAATTGTCCGTTGCCGGGGACACGGCTAAGTACTTAGGTTTTACCCTCTCGAGAGGTGGTGCACTTTCCCCACAAGACTCAACATGCATCGATACGATACTTTTCAAAAACAATCCCTCAGACCACCATGGATGTGTCCATCCTATCATCACTACCACCAACTGTCCATCTGGCTGAGTTCTTGCAACCTAGTTGGTCAAGGCAGAGCCCATATGCCATGTGGTTGCACTCGAAGCTTCTTAACACAAAACATCTCAAATCTCTTTGTTCCTGGGTGGCCATCCACAAGTGAGATACACCAGGGTAAACCATAGAAATGGGCCCTGATTAACCACTCAACACAAACCAATCTTCCCATTCCACCCAGGTGATGCATTCACATGTTGTTTTATTAATCAAAAACATAGTCATAGACTTTGCATAATACCATAACATGAGTATTCCACCCTTGCAATCTACTAGCTAGGCTAAGAATACTAGCATAACATGTCTCTTAACTTAGGAAGATTCCTACCAAGATATATTCTATAGGATCTACTATAGCATAGCAATATACAAAATAGTCCTATCATGCATACTAGAAAAATATTACTAATGCAGTATTGAAAAGATAGGATTTTTGATGACCAAAGTATCACTTGCCTTTTTAGTAGAAAATCTAGGTACTCTCCTTGATCTTGCAATTGTCACACTCCTCAAAGTCCACTACAATACAATCAAGCAAAAACACACACTTAAAACTACAACACAAAAATTAATAAAACAAAAACAAGAAAAACAAAGAAATGGATGCAAGCATGCAAAAGATTATTTTATTGAAAAAGTTGTTTCTAACAAGGTTCTGAAAATTTTAAAACACCTACTGGTCTTTTATAAAAGTGGAATTTCATTTGAAATCAAGTTACTAAAAATAAGTCATTTAAATCATTTTTGTTTTACTAGAAAGGCTTTTATTCAAAGGAATAATTTATAATGTCAACAAAACATAATTTTAAATTTGAAATGTTATTTTTTATGGTCGGAGGGTTCAAAACAACACCATTTGCAAAAGGTTTCACTCAAAAATAATTTTTAGAACAATTTTTATACTCAAAATAGCCCTAAACAAGTCTCTGCATAAATCTCTAAATTTTTTAGAAGCCAATGACTAATTTAAGGCCATAGGTGCAAAGTTTTCATTTTTCTTAATCCATTGATATAAAATTTGTAATTTTTGGGCGAATAGATCAAAAGTTATTGATTTTACAAGTTTAAACAACTAATAGATAAAATCCTGGATTTTAAATCAACCTCTCTGCCACACGGCGCTGTCTGACTAGTTGATACCGCTTCGCATGGATCACGCATCGCGGGCCATTAGTTTTAAGTGGAATCGCACGGATCAGATGGATCGGTACATGTTCGCTAAATGATCTAATCCTAGCCCTAGGTTGCAGATCCAATGGATCTCATGGCTTGGCCATAGTCTGGCGGCGCTGGCTCCTGCGCGCGGAGGCGGCACGGCGGGTGGCGGTGTACTGGCGGAGCTAGGGGTAAAGGGGAGGTGCAGGGGCATTACTGAGCTTGCGAGGATGTGTGGTTTGCCGTGGTAGCCGAGGTTGACGAAGGGGCGCACTGGTTTGGCCACAATTGCTCGCCGGAGTTTGCATCGACATCGGTGGTCACAGAGGTTGACAGAGTCGAGTCCCTGGGGCATACGCAAGCAAAGCAAGGCGTCAGGGAGATGCGCACGAGTACAAGGGTCACGGGAGAACCTACGAGAGGGCAAGGGGCGCATGGCTTTGACCTAGATTACTCGCCGGAGTTCGTCCACCATCGGTGCTTTACAAATGGAGACGAAGCCGAGCCTACAGGGCATGATACATTGAATAGAGGGAGTTAGAGGATGTGCCCGAGGATGGTGAAGGCTACTGGACATAAAAGAGGGCGTGGGGTACTTAGTACTCACCATAATCATCGCCGGTGCTCGTCGGTGCTGCAGCGCGAGTCAAATTGCTGGCAGCCTGGGGGCTCTCGGTGTGTGGAACTTGAGGGGAAACATAGGGGAGGGGGAGGAGTTTAATTGAGCATGGTCGAGGGAGGGGATTACTGCGACAATCAAGCGAATTAACACGAAAGAATTCGCGAGGAAACGACAGAGGGGAACGATTCCTGGGCGCGCGGTAGAAGACGATGCTGACTTGACGTGTGGGACCGGGCCGTCAGTGGGTACGGTGAGAAAAGAAAGCAGAGGGGGAGTGATTGTCGGGTGGGCTAGTTGGGCCGGGGATGTTGGGCTAAACTGGGTAGGTAGGTTCGTTTTCTATTTTTTTCTTCAAAAGTTTTTCTTTTTCTTTTTCTGTTTTTAATCAAAACTATTAATTCAAACCTCAATTTGAATTCAAATAATTCCAAAAAAAATCAGTAGGTTTAAAACCATTTATTAGTGTGTTATTTAATCCAACTCAAAATATTTTTCTTGTGATTTAATATCCATTTACAATAAGTGAGGCATTTTGGCTTTTATTTAAATAAAATTGAATATGGTTAAAAAGCCCATATAATTTTATTTAAATAACCTTTTATTCTTTTATGTTAATTGGATAACTTTTATTCCATTTACCTACTATTTTTGTCGGTTTAAATTTTCTTTGCAACAATTCTTATTTATTTAATACTTTCCTTGCCTTATAAAATCCATATCTTTTTATTTATAGCTCCAAAAATAGTGATTCCAATTTGTATAATTTTATTTAACATTTATCTATCTTCTTAAATCCTTTTAGGATTAATTTGTTCACAATTTGGTATTAATTTTAGCTAGGAGCTTTATTAGTCTTGGAAATACATTCTTTTATCTTAATAAAATCATAAGTTTTTATCCTTGGCTCCAAATGGAGTGAAACCAATTCCCATGAATTTGTAATATTTTTTATTACCATTTATTGATAAATTAGGAATGTTTGTTGATAAATTTTTATGTGGGGCAAATCCATAGTCTTGGAGTGATTTTGGAGATGGTTTCTTTTATTAGGGTTTAGGGTTTTTGGTTTAACTTTTCCAAGTTCTCATTCAAGATACATTCCAAGAATGAATTCATTTGATTCCTTGAATATTTGTTTGTTGCTTTGTCATTAAAGTTTTGTCCAAGTAGGGTTTTGGTGTTTCCAATTAAAGGCAAAAGTTTCTTTTCACCCTAAATTTCAACATTTGTTCCTTTTGTTTGTTTATTTTTCACATTTCAAAATTTGGAAAATTTTGGGATGTGACATGACATAACACTTAGCGATGAGCTCTTATTCACCTCAGTACACAAGAAACATATCTTTATTTCTTCGCAAGTACTTAAGGATATTCTTGACCGCTATCTAGTGTTCTGATCCTGGATCAGATTGGTACCTACTAGTCAAACTAATAGCATGTGCCACATCCGGTCTTGTACATAGCATGGAGTACATTATAGAGCCTGTGGCTGAAGCATAGGGGACTTTGTCCATTATCTCTCTTTCTTCCGCCGTAGCCAGACTTTGAGTCTTACTCAATTTCTTACCTTGCAACATAGGTAAGAACCCCTTCTTACTTCCGTCCATTTTAAACTTTTTTAAAATCTTATCAAGGTATGTACTTTGCGATAGCCCTATTAGGCGCCTAGATCTATCCCTATAGATCTTTATGCCTAATATGTATGACGCTTCACCTAGGTCCTTCATTGAAAATTTGTTGTTTAGATAACTTTTAACACTGTTTAAAAGATCTACATCATTTCCGATCAATAATATGTCAACCACATATAATATGAGAAATTCCACTTTGATCCCACTCACTTTCTTGTAAATACAAGCCTCTCCATAAGTTTGGACAAATCCAAACTCTTTGGTCACCTCATCAAAGCAGTGATTCCAACTCCGAGATGCTTGCTTCAGTCCATAGATGGATCGATGAACCTTGCATACCTTGTCAGCATCCTTAGGATCGACAAAACCCTTTGGTTGTATCATATAAAACTTTTCTTCAATATTTCCATTGAGGAACGCAGTTTTGACATCCATCTGCCATATCTCATAGTCGAAATATGCAGCAATTGCTAACATAATCCTAACTGACTTTATCATCGCTACGGGAGAGAATGTCTCATCATAGTCAACTCCTTGAATTTGTCGAAACCCCTTTGCGACAATTCGAGCTTTATAGACGGTCAGATTACCATCAGCATCAGTTTTCCTTTTGAAAATCCATTTATTCTCCACGGCCTTTTGGTCGTGAGGTAAGTCCACCAAGGTCCAAACCTAGTTTTCGTACATGGATTCCATCTCGGCTTTCATGGCTTCTAACCATTTGTTCGAATCCGGCTCATCATCGCTTCTTCATACGTCACAGGTTCATCAATTTCATCGACCATGAAATTCATAACAGGATTTCCGTACAGCTCGAGAGTTGCACGCGTCCTGCTAGACCTGCGAGATTCGGTAGTGTTCTCTTTCGGAGTTTCATGATCATTATCATTAGTTCCCTCTTCAATTGGTGAAGCCAACTCCGGAACGACTTCCGGTGCTGTGCTAATCGCCATACTATGAAGAGAAGGTTCTACAACCTCTTCGAGTTCTACCTTCCGACTATTCACGCCTTTCACGAGAAACTCTTTCTCTAGAAAGGATCCATTCTTGGCAACAAAAACCTTGCCCTCGGATCTGTGATAGAAGGAATACCCAATAGTTTCCTTAGGGTATCCTATGAAGACGCATTTTTCTGCTTTGGGTTCGAGTTTATCCGGTTGAAGTTTCTTCACATAAACATCGGATCCCCAAACTTTAAGAAATGACAACTTAGGTTTGTTTCCAAACCACAATTCATACGGTGTCTTTTCAACAGATTTAGATAGTGCCCGATTTAAAGTGAATGCAGCAGTTTCTAGTGCATAACCCCAAAATTATAGTGGCAAGTCCGTCAGAGACATCATAGATTGAACCATATCTAATAAAGTACGATTACGACGTTCTGACACACCATTTCGCTGTGGTGTTCCGGCAGGTGTGAGTTGTGAAACTATTCCACACTCTTTCATATGAGTGCTAAACTCGTAACTTAGATACTCACCTCCACGGTCGGACCGTAGAAATTTGATCTTTCTATTACGATGATTTTCCACTTCACTCTAAAACTCCTTGAATTTCTCAAAGGTTTCAGACTTGTGTTTCATCAAGTAGATATAACCGTATCTACTCAAATCATCCGTGAAAGTAACAAAATAACGATATCCACCTCGCGCTGACACACTCATTGGACCACACACATCAGAATGTATGATTTCCAATAAATTTGCCGCCCGTTCCATTGAACCAGAAAACAACGTTCTAGTCATCTTGCCCATAATACATGGCTCACATGTATCAAAGGATTCAAAATCAACTGATTCCAAAAGTCCATCCGAATGGAGCTTCTTCATGCGTTTAACGCCAATATGACCTAGACGGCAGTGCCACATATATGCGGATATATCATCATTGAGTTTAATCCTTTTAGCATTAACATTATGAATATGTGTAACATTATTATCGAGATCCAACAGAAATAAACCATGCATCATCGGTGCATGACCATAAAAGATTTCATTCATATAAATAGAACGGCCATTGTTCTCGGATTTAAATGAATAACCACTTCGCATCAAACATGATCCGGATACAATGTTCATGCTTAGTGCTGGCACCAGATAACAATTATTCAAGTTTATAACTAATCCCAATGGTAAGTGGAGAGGTAGCATTCTGATGACGATCACATCAACGCTTGATCCATTGCCGACACGCATCTTGACCTCACCCCTTGCTAGCGGTTGCTTGTTCCGCAGCCCCTGATTCGAGTTACAAATATTAGCAACTGAACCGGTATCAAATACCCAGGTGCTACTGCGAGTACTAGTCAAGTACACATCAATAACATGTATATCACATATACCTTTATTTGCCTTGCCGGCCTTCTTGTCTTCCAAATACTTGGGGCAGTTGTGCTTCCAGTGGCTAGTCCCCTTGCAATAATAGCACTCGGATCAGACTTAGGGCCAACTCGGGGTTTCTTTTCAGGGACGGCAACCGGCTTGCCGCCCTTCTTTCCCTTCTATTTACCCTTCTTGTCTTTCTTGAAACCAGTGGTCTTATTGATCATCAACACTTGATGTTCTTTCTTGATCTCCACTTCTGCAGTTTTAAGCATTGAAAGAAGCTCGGGGAGAGACTTCTTCATGCCTTGCATATTATAGTTCATCACAAAGCTCTTATAGCTAGGTGGTAGAGATTGTAGAACATGATGGATGCCTAAATCAATGGGAATCGTTATTCCCAAGGACACAAGCTTATAGGCGTAACCCGACATCTTGAGTACATGCTCACTTTTAGAGTTGTTCTCTTCCATCATGCAGCTAAAGAACTTTTCTGAAGAATTGTAACTCTCTACAGCAGCATGGGTGTCGAGAATCATTTTCAACTCACCCATTGTATCAAATGCATTGCCGTTTTGGAAACGCTTTTGAAGTTCTGGCTCTAGCCCATACAATATGCCGCAATGAACTAAGTTGTGGTCCTCCTGACGAGTCTGATAGACATTCTTTTCCTCATCAGGGGCATCATCGAACGGTGGGGGACTAGCGGCGCTCTAGCACATATTGCTTTTGTGCAGCAGTGAGGAGAATCCTCAAATTCATGGCCTAGTCGGTAAAATTGCTACCATTCGTTGCAAGTTTCTCTTTCTCCATGAACACATTGAAATTAAAAGCAGGTGGTGCCATCTACAACAGAATTTGTAAAGTTTAGACTAAGTTTATGATAGATTGAGTTCAACTAATCCAAATTAAGAATGAACTCCCACTCAAAAACGACAACCCTCATGCCTTTTTGGTGATTACATGAACCAAATCCACTACTCCAAGTCCGATCATCACGTGAGTCGGTGTAGCTTCAAAGGCGAGCATCAAATGGGCATCATATCTTCCATATGACTCATGCTTAACCTTTCGGTCCGTGTTCCGAGGCCATGTCTATACATTCTAGGCTCACCAAGTAAGAACCTTAGTATTCGCGTGTGTAACTATCTTACACCTGAAATATGATCGTGGGTCCAAGAACACCCGATAATCACGTGATGTCTTGGAGCGACAAAACATAATCGGTGCATACTTAAGGGAGAACACATTTTTATCTTGATATCTAAATGAGGGATCATCTTATTATGCTAATAAAACGCCAAACAAGCAATATAAGATGCAACAAACATCACATTTTAATAAGTGGAATGATATGGTTCTTGCACTCGATCTCCATCATGTGCACCATGGTATGATCACTATCATACCTCTATGTGTAAGACCAAGGTCTATGGAACTTACATGTTATGTGTGTTGTAAGAGTATCGACTTATACTTCTACTTACAATATCACCATATCATGACACTAGCCCAGCAACAATCTAAACTAGACGCCTCTAATTTATCCATTGCAAGTTTTATGTGGCTTAGAGCTTTCGGAGATAGAACCGTTCATACCTACGAACATGAACCACAACGAGGATAACCAAACTGTTGACAACTCGTTGCAAATTAGATATTGACTATAGTAGGAGAGATAGACACTCGCTAACCACTTATGCAAAACTAGTTGCATGTCAAGCATGGAACAGGTCTCATGTGCAGGACATGTAAAGTTTCTCCGGCCGCTTCATCCCACTATGCCACCAATATCCAAAGTACAACTAAGAAGAAATAATATGATCATCATCGCCCACATACTCATATGTGGCACTACCCATACAAAGCATCTACGCATAGAAACGGCTCTAATACCATTGTAGGGTTCGCAGCATAGAAAACAAAAAATATCCTACGATGGGAACAACTATGTACCAAGATCTATCTCCTAGATCCAATCAACGGGCGGATATACATATGTAGAGAACATACCTTGAAGACCGACAAAGCTTAACGAGGTTGAACTCGTGGTTGATGTAGACGATCTCTTGCCGATCTCAAGATAGAGAGGAAGTCCTAGCGCCGCAAATCAGCGGCGCATCCGTGCTCGCACACATGTCCGAGGCACCGAGCAACCTCCACCACCTCGCTCCAGCGATGCAGCGGAAGCACAACCCTTACTTGCCGAATAGCCACCGGGAACATGTATCTCGCTGGTCCGAGACCATGGGAAATAAATACTAGAGGGGGAGAGAGATCCTTCACGAGGAGGTGTCAGCGAGAAGAGAGGAGGGGGCTCCTTTTATAGGAGGAGGGCACCCAAGGGGGTGGCCGCCGGCCATGGGTGTGCCCCCTCCCCTCCTTCACTCATGTGGGTGGACACTCCACTCACAAAAGGCCCTTTCAATTTTCTCCACTCAAATTCCCATTAAATTTCCACCAAATTTAATGCAAACTCTCATTAAATAAAACTCCTTTTATTTATTCAGAATTTTGTCAATTACTTTAATGACAAACATTCACATATAACCCCTTGCTAGTATTTCATTTCACATGCAGAAACACTTTCTGCAATTTCACCCGAAAACCAGTTTCGGTATCTAGTGAAATAAATTCCTGCGCTTGTTATTCTTTTTAGCATGAAACTTTTGCTCCAAATGGTGTCGGTGTCTCTTGAGTGTGTCTCCTACGGTTCACGAATAATGTGGACATGATCGAGACCCCTCTCAGATCAATAATCAGAAGCGGGACCTGGAGATCCATACTGACTCCCACACATTCAACGATGACTTTCTTCTGATCACAAGAACCTTTTACGCTAGTATCTTAATACTTTTGTTTCGCAATATATTACATGTTCGAGATTCGATCATCGGTATCTCCATACCTAGTTTGATCTCGTTACTGACATGTACTCTTTCCTCATTCCCGTGATATAACATTCTAGTGATCAAATCACTTGCTTGCAAGCTAATCAATGTGATATCACCGAGAGGGCCCAGAGCATATCTATCCATCATCGGGATGAACAAATTCCACTCTCGATCCATGGGCCTCAACATAACACTTTAGTAGTACTGAACCCATCTTTATAATCACCTTGTTACGGTGTGACGTTTGATGTTATCAAGATACTCTTCCAGTTTTAGTGATTGACATGATCTCATGGTCTAAGGATTAGGATCACTTCGTATGTTGTTATAGCAATATAAACTCAATGACTTTGATCGTAATGCTATACTTCGGATGAATTTTCATCACACCATTCCAATAATGTTGTGACCTTGTTATTAACAACATCCAATGTCCATGATCAGGAAACCTTGATCATCTTGTTAATCAATGAGCTAGTTTATGAGAGAGGCATAACTAGGAACTTTTTGTTTGTTTATTAAACACACATGTATTAACGTTTCCATATTAATACAATTATAGCATGCAAAATAAACATCTATCATATACTTGGAATATACATAATAACCACTTTATTATTACCTCTCAGGGCATATTCCCTTCATCATATTCATCTCCTTCTGAGTGAAAATATACTTTAGGCTCTTGTGATCCGAATAAATCTCATAACGGTTACCCATGAGGTAATGCCACCATGTCTTCAAGGCTAAAACTATAGCTGCTAGTTCAAGGTCATGGGTAGGGTAATTTTGCTCATGTTGCTTCAGTTGTCGGGATAGATAAGATATGACTTTGCCTTCTTGCATTAGCACACATCCGAGACCGATCTTGGATGCATCACAAAACACATCAAAAGGCTTCGTGATATCCGACATGATCAAGATTGGGGCTGAGATCAATCTCTTCTTGAGCTCTTGGAAACTTGCTATCTTTCCTCAATAATTGGGTCATGGGTCTTGCGATGCTCGAGAATCCTTCTACGAACTTGCGGTAATATCCCGCTAATCCGAGAAATGCACGAACTTGGGTTTGGGTGGTTGGGGCTTGCCATTCTTCAACATCTTTAACCTTGGCAGGGTCTACAGCAATTCCTCCGGCCAACACAATATGACCGAGGAATCCTACTTCCTTTAACTAGAACTCACATTTGCTAAACTTGGCATACAAATGATGCTCACTAAGGGTTCCAAGGATGGTCCTTAGGTGTAGCTCATGTTCTTCTTCTGATTTGGAATAGATCATAATGTCATCGATGAAAACAACGACAAACTTATCCAGGAAGTCCATAAAAATATTATTCATGAGGTTCATGAAATAGGCGGGGGCATTGGTTAATCCAAAAGACATGACAGTGTACTCATGCAGTCCATATCTGGTGGTAAAGGCAGTCATTGGAATACCCTCTACGCAAATCTTGAGTTGATGATAACCAGTTCTAAGATCAATCTTAGAAAACACTTTGGCACCGGTCAACGGGTCAAACAAATCTTCTATCTTCGGTAGTGGGTACTTGTTCTTGATGGTGATATCATTCAGCTTCTGATAATCCATGCACAAACAGTTACCTCCATCTTTCTTATCCACGAACAAAATAGGTGATCTCCATGGCCACGCACTTGGTTGAATCAGGCCTATCTCCAGCATAGAATCTAGTTGCTTCTTCATCTCCACTAGTTTAGACGGGTTCATACTATAAGGTCTCTTAGCTATGGGTCCGGTTCCAGGGATTATTTCAATGATAAACTCGATATCCCGATCTGGGGGCATATCGGGCAAAACATCCGGGAATATGTCGGGGTATTCACAAACTACTCTGACTTGGTCAATGGTTGGTTGGGATAGACTCTTGTTGCACTTGAATTGACGGGGCAAGGTTTCAAATAAATGCTCTACTAGTACTCCAGTGGTATTGGTCATGGTTATGGCTTTCTTGGCACAGTCGATTAGTCCTTTATGTTTCAACATCCAATCCATTTCTAGTACTACTTCCAAACCTTTGGTTCCAAGTACTATTAGGTTAGCATAAAAATCTATGCCATGGATTCTGATAGGTACGGCCTTGCAAATTTGTCTAGCTTTGGTGGTTGAACCAGGTATTTGAACTATCATAACATGCTTCAATTTTGTTGGTTGAATCTTACTAGTGCATGCAAATTCTTATGTCACAAACGGGTGCGATGCTCCAGAATCAAACAACACTCTTGCAAGTACTGAGTTAACAGAAAACATACCCAGCACGACATCTAGCACTTCTTGGGCTTCCTCATCATTCATGTGAAACAGACGGCCGTTGCGGTTGAGCGAATTCCCTGGGGCAAATCTTCTTCCAGGCTGAACACGACGATGCTGTTGAGCTGGGGCATTCACATTAGGGGCTGCTGCAAGCTTCTTGGGGCACTCATTGGAGTAGTTACCCTTGGTTCCACATTCATAACAAGTCACCTGGGACTTGTCTTTCCCTGCAACAGGCACAGCATTACTTCCAGTCCTTGGGGCAGTATTGGTGTTGTTGGCGACATTGTTGTTGTTGAGCTTGGGCGGTGCACGGTTGAAATTGTTGGAGTTGCCGAGGTTATTGCTGTGGTTTCCTCCGGGCCTTGGGTTTCCTCCTTTGGGGTTCGGATAGTTCAGACGGGTCATCGGGGGTCTATTGTTTCTTGGGGAAAATCTTGTAGACGGGTTGGAGCGATACTTTGGGGTATGGTGGGTTCCTGGTTGATGCATCATTCGACGCTTGCGGTTCACAATAGCTTGGTTGATCTTGCCTTCCATTTGAATGGCAGAATCCACTAAGGTGTCAATGTTAGCAAATGGAATATTGACTAACACTCTCTGCATCTCATCATGCAGACCATTCAGGAATCTCTCCTTCTTCTTGGCTTCAGTGTCAATCTCATCGGGTGCATACCTAGCTAATGACAGAAATTTGTCACGGTACTCAACTACTGTCATCCTCCCTTGCTTCAATTCTCTGAATTCATCTCTCATCCTCTTGATTAAACCCGGTGGAACATGAGTTCTGCTGAACTTGAGTTTGAATTCATCCCAAGCCATCATTTGTCCTCCATTCATGGCGCGAACGCTATTCCACCAAGCTCTTGCATCTCCTGCCAGATAGTGGGTGGCAAATAGTACTTTCTCGTTGACCTCCACTCCTACGACTTCTAAGTTGTTCTCCATGGTCTGCAGCCAGTCATCGGTATCTAAGGGCTCTTCAGACTTACTAAATATGCGTGGATTGGTGTTCTAAAAGTTCTTGATCTTGGATCCATGGTTGTCCAAGTTTCCATGGCCTTGATTGTTGTTGGCCATCTGAGCTATGTCTTGAAGGGTGGCTAAGTTGGCTTGACATTCGACTCTTTCAGCTTTGTGGTCCGAAACCAACATTTTCAAGATTTGAAGCATTGGGTCCGGGGATGAACTGCTTCCTCCGCGAGGCATCTGAAGATTGAGATAGATCATGAGACAAGAGGGAAATTTCTAAGGTTCGGGGGTTTGTTTTTGAAAAGTTTTTAAACTTTGAGTTTGACTCAAGTTTTTGCCAACTAGCAACTTGCTTTTCATTCATTCATATCACACAATACAAACACACACCACAACAAGGAAACAGATGGTTTTAAGAACCATTCTATGAAACTACAATACAATGGGACCGGATACAACTCACTAACGCTAGTGCTCAAGTGCTACTACTTCTCGGAATCGGTGGCTTCATCATCATTGTCAATGAAGGCGGAGTCATCATCATCAGTGTGGAAGTCCATGGCTTGGTCCTCCAGGAAGTCATCATCATCACTGAGGTAGGAGTAGGGGTCTCCACGGATATCTTCCCCTGCATTCTCCCTCTCTTCAAGCTGCATGTCTCGCTCATGGATGGTCTCCTCCAAGTCTGTCACTCTATGACGAAGGCGAGCAATAATGCGATCCTTCTTGTCACGCAGACGGTGAAAGGTCTTGAGCTCCTTCACAAGGATGGCAATGGTCTGGTCCTTCTTGACTGCAACGGCATAGTTGTTCTTGGCGTAGGAGCGGGCATTGTCCAACTCCTTCTGCCTATCATACAGCATGAAGCTGAGATGATCCACCTAATGCTTCATCTCAGGGTGGTATGGCACCTCCAATGGCTGTCCCATAGCATCACGCCTTGCGTAGAACTTAAAGCGGGTACCCTTGATCTGATTGATGCTTTGCCCACACAGACGGTAAAGAGCTTCCTGCATAGCCCTGGCGAGTCCATCTAGCCAGTTGTTCTCTCTTAAGGTGAACTAGATTACCTCTAAGGTGGGGGCTTCAATATTCCCTCTAAGACTTGCAACAATCAGCCATTGCAATTCTCCTCCTTCTTGATCGTTGAGCTGGGATCCAAAGAACTCGGGGTGCGGGCGCTCCAAAAGTTCTGAGAGTTGGTCCAAATCACGCTCAAAGATGAGCTCTCCTCCATTGCCTAGCTCATAGAACTTACTATACTTCACGTCCATCTATAAGAATGTAGGATGAGTAAGTTAGTAGAGTGATCAATTGTGTCAAATTTTATGTAAGTTTGCAAGAATTTTTTAGGGACATGAATTTTCATGAAAGAATCTAAGTGATAAGAATGAGAATAGGTTTTCATAAATACTCACTTCTTTTGTTTTGAAACTAAGTTTTTGATTTAAGCATCCATTCTAACTAGGGTCTCATATGGTCAGGATGGCTCTGATACCAACTTGTCAACACCCGGATTTTTAAACCCAGATGCCTGTTATGCCATACATCGCAATCTCGGGATCACCATTTTTGTGAAACATAACAGATTGGTACCATAGTTCATCATCCATTACAAACCATAATAAAGGTCTTACAAATAAAGGATCCCATGATCCAGTCTTAATACAATCAACGCAGTGAAATAATATAATAACGGTAGCATGGGAGAAGCTCCATCTTCAGGGTCACAGGCGATGCAGACGATGGGAGATGATCCTAGTTGTCGTAGACTTCCTGTTGTCCATCATCCTGGTAGTCCTCCTCATAGTCTAGCCACGGGAATAGCCAGGGACAAAGCCATGAGTACTCTTTAAGTACTCGCAAACTATCACTAACAAGTAAAGAGGTTTCAAGTAGGAATCCTAAGCTCTAGGTTATTTTGCAAAAAGCTAGGTTTAACTCTAGCTGAGTTCAGAAGTAAAGAAAAATAGTTTAATGTTTTATAACACCTAAGTGGGAACTTAGTTTTCATGTTCACAACCCTGTTATGGTCAAGTCAAAGTTATGATTCATTTCACAAGTCATTCGGAAAACATCTGACGACAGAACAGTATGGCCACTCTAACTGTCCATAACTGCGAAAGCGGCTATTCGAATAGTTTGACACTCTGCAGAGTGGTACACTTTCACCACAACATTCGATACATCCGTTAGGAATAATCCTGAATCACCATACTCAGTATGCGGATAATTAATCCTAACCTTTCAATTACACACCCTAGTATAGGCACCTCCCCTATGAGTTTGGCCTCCCAACCATGACCATCTATCATCTTGGGAACTGCACAGGTGGACAATCATCACGAGGTAGCCTCAGCTCAAACCTCGGCCGCAAGGGAACCCATACTAAGATATATAAACTTTCAGTCAAGCCCTGCCTAAATTCGGGTATTGTGGTTGTACGGTAAAATTGGAATGGTATCGCATCCGAACACAACCATTAGTTTTATAAAGGGCTAAGGCTCATGCCTCAACATTTTCATCATCAAATCATCTGGTGTTCATAACACATGTCAAAACATCTCATTAGAATGACTCATCATTCTAAGGTTTTCATAATCATTTTGACCAAGTATTCCCATCTAAAGTGATCAAGTTTTATGCTTAGCACTAGCCACTACAGTTGGGGGTAATCACTAATGAGGGGTGCTAATCAAGTGTGACTTATCTAAGTCTAATCTCATGCCTCAGGATGACATCTAATTCTATCTAACTTAGGCCAAGTTTTATGCTCTTTATGCTACTTATAATAACTTTCCTTAATATCACAAACACTAACCAGAAGTAAATAAAGAACTTTGATAAAGAAATAAAAAGAATAAAGCTTGCAAGTAAAACTGGGATTTGGTTTAATAAGGTGGTATCACCAAAGCATGCCTAGTGCATTGCATAAGTTATCTAGCTTGCAAAGTTGCAAGTGTTAGCTTGCTAGGATGGCTTGCTAAGTTAACTTGTATTGTGAAGCTTTCCTTGAGTAGTCCAGTGGTTGAAGTTCTCCTCTGCTTCCTCTTTGTAGTAGTCTCCTTCCTCTTCGTATCCTTGGTCGATACTAGCGTCTATAAATAAATACGAGGTACACAATCACCAAACAATACTTAACTACTTCTATTTGGCACACAAAGGTTCACACTATATGATCTAGCATCATCACACTCATCACAAAAAATAAAGACTTAGTCTTAATTATTTTATTTTAGAAAAGTAATTTCTACTCATTGAAAACTACTTAAGATTTAATATTCTCCAATTAAAACATGGGATCATGTTGGCACATGTCATCACAACATATTCTAATACTTGGGAATGTGATTTAAAGTGGTGTCACAATTTAATAATGTGAAACTTAATATTTTAATTAATTAAAGTGACTAGAAATGCTTATGGGGCATTCTTTTATTACTTGTCCATTATTACTGCAAGTAAACATAGATATTTTTATATATTCAGAAAGGTCTTATCAAATGTGATTTTGGAGAGTTGGAATCAACTCAAAAGCATTTATGGTTGATTTTTGAAAAAAAATTGAATGCAGAAAACTCTCTGCCTTGGTATTTTTACTATAGGTAATCTATCATTTCAAATGGGTTGAATCCAACGGTCTTGGATTAAGAATTTCCATATCTTTCTAAAAAAATTGGTTTCATGCAATTTGGTTTAGTAAAACTCTCTGAATTAATTTTTGAATCAACGGACAGAACTAGGTTTGAAACTAAAAAGAAAAATCTAAATTTAAACTAACTGGGTTGCGTGGGAACTAAATTGTGCCGGCCCACTGTGCACAGCGCGCGCTGGCTGGTTTTAAGTGGTGTCCCCACTCGTCAGTGAGACAGGGGGTGGCGAAGGGGTACGGGGAGATTAGGGTCGTAGGATTAGATGTAAGATCAACGGCTCACGACCATCATCCTCATCTGAACAGGACACGACGGGGACGAACCCTAGCACGGCCAGTGAGGGTCTAGGGAGACTCACCGGGGCTCAGGCGAGGGTCGGTGACGGGGGCGAATGAGGTTGTTGATGACGGCAGTTCTCCTAGTACTGGCGGCGTCTCCTGGGGTGGCCGCAATCAACAGAGCCCTTCTCTTCCAGCAGCGGCGGTCTCCGATGAAATTCCGGCGGCCTGGTGCTCGTCTTGCTCCAGGGAAGAAGTGGGGTGGTTCTGAGAGATAGGGGAGAGAGATGGTGTGGATAAATGGTGGAGAGGCCTCCTTTTATAGGCGAGCGAGAGAGGCCGAGCGGCATGGGCAGAGCTCGTCAGGGTCGGTGTTACAGCGAGCTACTAGCATAGTGCGGGGGCTAGGACGGTGCACGGTCTCCTGGCAGTGCTCAACGACTTGATGGCGCAGCAAGGGCGGTGTGGTTTGGTCGAGAGCGTGCGGTGCTCTGCACGGTACAGACAGCGAATTTCACGGCATGCGGTGGCTACGGGGCACGGTCGAGGAAATGGGAATGTCTGGTGGTCTCCTGGGACGGTGGTGATCGTGTAGACAGGCGGTGAGAGCTCGAGGTGGTCGGATTGAGTGGGAACTACGAGTGAACTACGGTGTGTGTCGGCATGGTCGACAGCGGCGCGGGCACGACACTTCTGGCATGTCCTCTCTCTGTCCTCGAGCTAGGGCTGGTCTAGAAAGGACAATGAGGCATGGGCAGCATGCCAGACAAGTTTGGCGAGGCTGGCTATGCTTGTAGCTTGCTATCGACGGGGCGGGTGGCAAATGTGCTCGGCCATGGTGGCCATTGATGAGATGGTTGTGTAAACAGAGGGCTAGAGTTGCATAGACAAGGTGGGTGACATACTAGGAGTGCGCTGAGGGCTGGAGAGGGAACAAGTTTGGCAAGAACACTGCTCAAAATAGTGTTTGTTGTTTTATTTGATTTATGCTCAGAAGGTGTTTGATGAAATAGCCGCAAGAAAATTATATTTGAAATTTTGGATGAAAATTGTTGGGTGCATTGGTCACACACTTGGTAGTCTCTGGTTGTTTGGATTTTTCAAGGTGAACTGGTTTGGTTGGGTTTTGAGAAATGGTGATCTTACCATATGAACTAGATTCAATTTTGAATTGTCCTTTGCATAGATTTGCAAAATGTTTCTATGGGTTTGCAAGGTGGGCTTGGGTTCACTTTTACTTGGTCTAGCAAGGGGTGAAAAGAATTGGATTTGTTTCTGCTAGAAATCTTGGACTAAAAACACGCAAAGTGGTCTAGTGGTTAACTTTGGTCAAAATGACCATTAGCTCATATTGTTTGTATTTGAATTTCTATTGATTTGATTCTGCTTGGAAATGATTTAGGTGATGTTGATTTCATATTTAAACCAATCCTTTCTATTCATAACAATCAAAAAAGTCCATACAAGAATTCATGCATTCATCACATACACACATGCATTCATATTGATTTAAATTAACAAGAGTGTTTGTTAACCCTAATCTTGGGTGATTAGAACTTGATAACCTTGATTAATATATTTGGGATGTTACAAGTACCCTCTCTTGCCTCAATCTAAGGACTTGTCAGGTACCCAAGACCCCGAGGATTGATCCAGGTAAAGGGAGTGTGAGTAATGACTGATTTGCAGGATGGGAACCCCAGTGATAGAAGGGGTAGTACGACTGTATGTGAGTAATTTATTTGGGATTAAATGGTGACATCACTATGCATATCATTAGTTCTCTTTATTCTATGGATTATACTAGTAGGTTATTGCTATAAGCGGTTGCAGAGGCGATAACAATTATGGATGCACTGCCCACATATAATTATCTTGATCTAACGATTACATGCATACTTTATAATTATCTATTATTCCCATCAGGTGTTTTGCACAGCTACTGGTGAAAACCAAAGACCCTAGGCCCTCTCTCTCTCTCCGTCATCAACAACAACAAAAATATCGCAAACTCTTGGTCCGGTGAAAACACAAAAGGAATTCTAAAACTCCCGAAGGTCCATTTAAGTAATCTCACTATGCTTTCTGCTTCCCGAGGATTTGATAAACCTAGGTCTACTAGGGAAAAAGAGCTATACTACATCCATAATCCGGATCAAAGGTATCAACCCTTTTCTGGCGCCGTTGTTGGGGAAGCAATAGCTACCTTGGTGAGGTTAGTAGGAACCTTCGCAGTTTTAATTCTTGTTTTTAATTTTGCTAGTTTGCTTTCAGTCTTCATTTAAAAACCAAAAAAATAGTTAATCTTTTAATTCTTGTTTTATCATCATTAATACTTGTTTAATAAAATACAAAGACATACGAAGTATGGCTGAAAAGAAGCTATTACTCAGCAATGATTATTTGCGTACTCCTATTACTCAGCCAACAATTGCTGCTGAAGATTATGAAATTAAGCCCCACTATTTAAGTTTGGTTAAACAGAATCAATTTGGAGGCTCTGTTGTTGAACATGCAGGTATGCATTTAAATATTTTTACTGAAATATGTGATATGATGTGCATTAAAGATGTTGACCTCGACGCGGTCAAGTTGTGCTTATTTCCTTTCTCCTAGAGGAAGAGCAAAAGAATGGTTGCTATCTTTGCCTACAAATACTATTGCATTATGGGTGGAATGTACTTCTTTATTTATGACTAAATTCTTTCCACCTGCAAAGACTATGCAACTCAGATTTAATATTACTGGTTTTAGATAGGAACAGCATGAGCCACTAGCCCTTGCATGGGAGAGAATGAAAGAATGCATGAGAAACTATCCCAGCCATGGGATGGAAGATTGGCTAATTCTCCATTTATTCTATAATGCTCTTAATCCTGTGTCCAAGTCTATGCTAGATACTGCAGCTGGAGGAACATTTACGGGTAAGCAAATTACTGAAGCAAGGCAGCTGCTAGACAATATGCAATACAACCATGCCCAATGGCATGTGGAAAGACCAAACACAAAGAAGGTGAACTCCACCACACCTCAAGAAAATGAAGAACTCAATGCTAAGTTAGATGATATCATATTAGCCGTTAAAGGTAAGGAAACCTAGGTAAGAGCTACTCCCAAACCAACTATTGAAGTAATATACTTCATAGCTCGTAATGATTATAACCCTTCTTGGAAAAAGAATTCTAATCCAAATTTTTAGAAACATTATTCTAGTCATGCAGGTAACTCTAATAATAATATTGCATCAAGTAATAGTAGTCTCCAAGAAACTCTTAAATATTTTATGGACTCACAAAATGAGCAAAACAATATTCTAGTTAAAATTACGAAGAACCATGATGCTATGCTTGGTAAATTATCTAACCAAGTTATTAGTGTTAGGAATGATTTGCGGGCCCTCCAAGAAAGAACAAGGATTGTTGAGGCATAGCTAGGTAAGATAACCAAGAGTCAAACTCTCATTCTAGCTAAATTTGTAGGTAAAGCTGGGCCCAATCCATTTGATGACCTCGATATGATAAGAATCCAAATGGAGGAGCCTGAAGAACTTGATTATAGCAATGCTCCTTCACCAAACTACACAGTTGAAGATCTTGTAAAAAGGATCAATGTCAAGATTCTGATAACTGAAGAAAATGAGGAAGCCATGTATCAACACTTTGTTAATCAGGTAGCAATAAAGGTACATGAGCTTGAGGAAGAATATAAGAAAATTGCTGAAAAATTAGCTATTAAGATAGATGACATATTTGAGCCTACTATTAAGATTAAAATTGGGACTAATGAAATAGTTTCACTGTGTGATCTAGGTGCAAGTGTTTCAACAATTCTAAAGAGTCTTTTTAATAAGTTAAATCTTGGCTCTTTTTAAATCACCGAACTAAAATTGCATCTAGCATATTCTACTTACAACAAGCAATAGGCATTAAAGAGAATACCTAGTGTATATAAAAGGTTGTCCTTCTCTTATTGATTTTGTTATTGTTGACATGCCTGAAGATGCTACTGCTCCTATCATATTAGCTAGTCCTTTCTTAAGAACTATTAAGGCTTTGATTAATTTGCATGAAGGGAACGTGAAGCTCCAATTGCCTTTGCGGGATCCTTCTGTTATTCATTTTCCTAGGAAAAAGAAAGCCAAGCAAGATGATAAGGAGGACATCACTTTAAAGGCCAACTATTTTGGATTGGGTGTTCCACTCATATGGCCTAAGTGAGCAACATCAAGGTCAAGCTATTGACCATAAAAGAGCGCTACATGGGAGGCAACCCATGTGAAATAAAGGTTTGAGTTAAGTTTTTAAGTTTTCGTTTAAGTTTTATATAGAATAAAGATTGCTAGAAAACTCCAGTGAGAAGGAGACAGCGGTACTAAAAATTCCTGTTTTATATATGCCAAAGTTGGTAGACAATTTAGTCTGTCATTTTTCTGTCGAAACAAGGTGTTTCACTAAGTTTCAGTCTAAAAAGTAATTCTTGTAGAAATATTTTTTTCTGATGACTATAGAAGCTTTAACGACCAACTATATGGTGGGAATAAAAAATCCCGTTGTATAGTTCTAACCATATAGATATTTGACCCATCGACAATTTCTCATCTCAGGATATAGAAGGTTTCACGGCCAACTATATGGCGGGAACAAAAGTGTCAGACGTATAGTTATAGCCGCCAGGAAAGAAACCCTAGAAACCCTAATTTTTTGTCGTCACACCAACTATACGGCGGGAACAAGTGTTCCGGCCATATAGTTGCATCCGACCACTTAAACACACGGGGAGGTACCCAAAACATCAAAAACATCAATCCTTTTTATCTTTTCTGCCTCCAAACTCTCTCAAAACCTCAAGGGATCTTCACCCCTACTTGATTTCGTTCGATTTCCTCGCACACAAGTGATCTAAGGTATGTTTATCCTCTAATCCTCCAATTACTCTTTGCAAATTCATCTCTGATCTATTGTTATTATCAATCTAGTGTGAGACTTATTTTTGAACTATTTGCTATGATTCTCTTGCTTAGATTATTATATTGAGGAGATTCTTTAGTGTGCTATAATGAGGAATATGCTACGACTATTACTGTTGGATCTAAAAGTTTTTATATTTGTCTTTCTTATTATTTTTAGAAGATGAACACGAGGAGCCATATGCGTGCTCTTGCCGCCGCTAGTTCTTCTCGGGCTGTAGCTCATGAACGCATGGGGATTCGATTCACGAATGAGTCCCACCTGAGCATTTCGATAGGGTCAAAAACCGAGAAGTCAAGGAAACCAAGTGGGCTTGCCCCGTCACATTGAACCAACTCGGTATTTCTGATGACTTTAATTTACTTTGCAATAGGGTTGGCCTGCAAAACTTTGTATTTCATGAGGCGCCAACCTATCGCTGATTAACCATTGAATTTCTTAGTTCTTTGAAAATCATCGTTAAGAGATGGCATGGGGAGGGTAGAATTTCTTTCCGACTCATGAACAACAATTATTCATTATCACTCGATGAATGGTGCAATTGTTTTGGTTTACCCAACAATGATCCCAATGCTCTAGTCGTGTCTTTTACCAGCATAGAACCTTCCCCTGCACTCTGCTATAATAGAATGAGCTTTACTTCTAGAGTCAGCAAAGGGAAAAATATTTAACATCCTGCTATTCGCTATTTGTTCTATGTTATTTATAACACCTTGCAGGCGTGTAATGAGTTTACAAGACTCAATGAGGAGGACATTGATGATGGGCGTGTTGTCAACGCCTTGTTGGAAGACCCCAAGAGCAAGGTGTGATGAGCATAGCAGCAAGTTTTCCCTCAGTAAGAAACCGAGGTTATCAAACCAGTAGGAGGAAGGAAACGACTCAAAGGTGTTGTTAGCAACTTGGAGGACTGCACAACACAAACTCAAGACTTTGACCCAACGAACAGTGAGGTTGTCAATCTCACCGGTTTGCTGAAACAAAGGATTAACTGTATGGTGTGGAAGGTAATAGTGGTTTGCAGAAAGTAAACAGTAACCATGGAAGATGTATCAATGGTAAAGATTGGACCGGGGTCCATAGATCACTAGAGGTGTTCTCCTTAGATAAACGAACATGGCATGCTGGGTAAACAAATTACAGCAGGGCAATTGACAGGATTGAGCAAGGCATAACAATTCAATACTAGACATTCATAATCCTATGAGATTCGATTGGGAAATACAACAAGATACATAGACCGCCATCCAACTGCATCTATGACTAGAAATCCACCTTCGGGTTATCATCCAAACCCCCTCTAGTATTAAGTTGCAAGCAACGGACAACTGCTTTAAGCAAAGTGTGTAAGGTAAACAATCCACTTGTTCCATGAACAAGAGACCGTTGTTTTCTCCCTAGTGACAACAACACATCTACAACCTTACAGATTTATGTCACTTCCCTTAGATTAAATAGAGTCATGAACCCACTATCGAGCATAAATACCCCCTCTTGGAGTCACTAGCATATACTTGGCCAAGATAGCTACTAGAAACGGAGAGCATGCAATATCACAAACAACACAAACATGATAGAATCAATAATACAAAACCATTAATCAATCTGGCATAGTAATCTCAATATCCATCGGATCCCCACAAACACAACATGCATGATTACAAATAGATGAGATCTTGATCATGAACTGATCTCACAAGATCTAAACATGATAGCACAAAGGAGGAGATACAACCATCTATCTATTACATGGACCCGTAGTCCAAGGTGGAACTACTCACACTTCATACCGGAGGCTGGCATGATGAAGAAGAAGGCCGCCGGGATGATCTCCCCTCTGACAGGCTGCCGGGGAGTGCTTCAGATCCCCCCGCCCGATCTAGGGACGATGGTGGCGGCGGCTATAGACGATTTTGTGGAATATTGATCGGGTACTTAGGGTTTAGGCATCGGGGGTCTTTATAGGCGAAGAGGCAAGGCAGGAGTGTCAACACCCGGATTTTTAATCCCAGATGCATGTTATGCCATACATCGCAATCCCAGGATTACCATTTTTGTGAGACATAACAGAATTGGATACCACAGTACATCATCCATTACAAACCATACATAAGGTTTTACACAAATAAGGATCTCATGATCCAGTCTTAATACAACACAAGCAGCGGAATACGTAATAATAACGGTAGCGTAGGCGAAGCTCCATCTTCGGGGTCACAGGCAATGTTGACAATGGGAGATGATCCTAGTTGTCGTAACCTTCCTGGGGTCCATCCTCCAGGTACTCCTCTTCATAGTCTGGCCATGGGAATAGCCAGGGACAAAGCCATGAGTACTCTTTAAGTACTCGCAAACTAATACTAACAAGTTAAAGGGGTTTTTGTAGTAGGACACTAAGCTCTAGGGTTATTTTGCAAAAAGCCAGATTTATCTCTACTAAGTTCAGAAGCAAGAGAAACTAGTCACAATTTTATAACTCCTAAGTGGGAACTTGTATTTCATCTCACAACCCTGTTGTGGTCAAGTCAAAGTCTCAATTCATTTCACAAGTCATTTTGAAAACATCTGACGGGGGAACAGCATGGCCACTCCAACTGTCCATAACCACGGACGCGGCTATTCAAATAGTTTGACACTCTGCAGAGATTGTACACTTTCACCACAATATTCGATACATCCGTCAGGAACAAATCCTGAATTCACCATACTCGATGTCGGATAATCAATCCTAACCTTTCAATTACACGCCCTAGTATAAGCACCTCTCCTATGAGTTTGGCCTCCCAACCATGACCAACTGTCATCTTGGGTACTGCACAGGTGGACAATCTTCACAAGGTAGCCTCAGCTCAGACCTTGGTCGTGAGGGAACTAATACTAAGGTATATAAGTTTCCAGTCAAGCCCTACCCAATCTTCGGGTATTGTGGTTGTACGATAAAATTGGAATGGTATCGCATCTAGACAACCATCAGTTTTATAAAGGGCTAAGGCTCATGCCTCAACATTTTCATCACAAAAATCATCAGGTGTTCGGAAACACATGTCAAAACATCTCAGTAGAATGATCCATCATTCTAAGGTTTTCATAACCATTTTCACCAAGTATTCCCATCTAATTTTGATCAAGTTTTATGCTTAGCACTAGCATCTATAAGTGGGGGTAAGCACTAATGCGGGATAGTAAACTAGTGGAGTTTCCACTAAGTTCAATCTTATGCCTTAGGATGACATCAAGATTTTCTAGCTTAGGCCAAATTTTATGCTCTTTATGCAACCTTCAATATATCTTTCTAGAATCTACAAGTCACTTAAGTCAACTCTAAGTTAAAGCTTTGATAAAGAAATAAAGTAGAGGGCTTGCAAATAAAACTAGGATTGGTTTATCAAGTGGATATGATCACATATGCTTAAGGCATATAGTTGACATAGTAGCAAGTAAGTATTAGCTTGCCCAATTGCAAGTATAAGCTTGCACATTCAGCTAGTAGTATTAGACTTGCAAGGTTAACTTGTATAGTAAGGCTTGCTAAAGTAGAGTATCTTGCAAGTGTTAGCTTGCATAGTAAGGCTTGCTAAAGTAGAGTATCTTGCAAGTGTTAGCTTGCATAATTGCAAGTATAAGCTTGCATAGGTCAACTTGATTAGTAAGGCTTGCATCAGTATCAGTATAAGCTTGCATAGGTCAACTTGATTAGTAAGGCTTGCATCAGTATCAGTATAAGCTTGCCTTGTGCAGAGCAGTGGTTGAAGTTCTCCTCGGCTTCTTCTTCGTAGTATCCTCCTTCCTCCTCGTATCCTTGGTCGGTACTAGCGTCTATGAATAAATATGAGGTACACAATCACCAAACAATACTTAACTACTTGCATTCATCACACACAAGGGTCCTATAGATGATCTAGCATCATCACTAACATTACAAGATTAAAGCTTGGTTTAATTCCTTTTATTTTTAGAAAAGTAATTTCTACTCATTGAAAAACTACTTAAGATTTAATATTCTCCAAACCAAACATGGGATCATGTTGACACATGTCATCACCACATATTTTAGTCCATGGGAATGTGATTTAAAGTGGTGTCACAATTTAATAAGGTTTTTCTCTTTTATTTTAATTAATTAAAGTGGCTAGAAATGCCTATGTGGCATTCTTTCATTACTTGGTCATTATTTCTGTAAGTAAACCTATATATTTTTATATATTCTGAAAGGTATGGTTAAATGTGATTTTTGAGAGTTGGAATCAACTCAAAAGCTATTATGGTTTAAATTTGAAAAATGTTTGAATGCAGAAAAGCTTATGCCTTGTTATTTTTACCATGGATGATCTACATATCCAAATGACTTGAATCCAACGGTCTTGGATTCAGCATTCCCAGACCTTTCTAACAAAATTGGTTTCATTCAATTTGGTTTACTGAATCGACCTGGGTTGATTTTTGAAACTGGGTACAGAAGTGTGTATGAAATAAAATGAAAAAGGTTAAATTCAAATAACTGGGCTCTGAAGCGACATCTTGGGCGCCTGCTAAGCACAGCGCTTACGCGGGCTGGTTAAGTCGCTGTCCCCACGCGTCAGTGAGACAGGGGGTGCGAAGCGGTATGGGGCGATGTGGTGCGTTCGATCTGGTTCTAATCCAACGGCTGAGGGTCATCGTCGACGTTGGGAAATGCCGGCGAGACAGAAACCTAGCGCGGCAGGTGGGGGTCGTTGGGGGCTCACAGGGGCTCAAGCGAGGGTCGGCGAGGCGGGCGAACGACGAAGTCGACGACGGCGAACCTCCTGGTACCGGCAGCTTCTCCTGGGGCGGCTCCAATCGCTGGCCCCCTTCTTCTCCCAGGCGAGCTCCGGTGAAATTCCGGCGAAGTGCTGCTCGCCTTGCTCCGGGAACGGGGTGGCACGATCAGTGAGGAGAGGGGAGTGAGATGGTGTGCTCAATTCGGCTGGGGGTGGCCTCTATTTATAGTCGCGGCGACTAGACCGAACGGGATGGGCAGGCGACGGTGGCGACATGGCTACGGGCGGCTAGAGGCATGGCCGGCGGTGGCGATCACTTGGTGGTCTCCTGGCGATGCTCTACGGCTTTAATGCGCGCGTAGGGGCGGTGCGGTTTGGTCTAGAACGCGCGATGCTCTGCACGGCAGAGGCGGCGTCTTCGACGGCGAGCGGTGGCTGTGAGGCATGGGGCGGCGAACGGGGATGTCTGGCGGTCTTCTGGGTTGGTGGCGATCATGTATGCACGCGGCGAGGGCGGCGCGCGGTCTGTGGGCGTCGGTCAAGCGTGGCGCTCTGGCGCATGCTCGGCATGGTTGCTGGCGAGCTGGGCGCGGTCCGTGCGTGTGGTCCAGGGTTTGGCAACGCTCGCGGCTAGGACAGGGAGTGGCGGTGGACGCTGGGCCGCCTCCCAGACAAGGTTGGCACGGCTAAATCTCCTTCTAGCTTGCTGTCTCCATTGGGGTGGCATGGTGAGCTTCGGCTGTTCACCATTGATGTCATTGTCCAGCTTATAGTGAGGCTAGTGCTTGGTTTAACTTGCTACGTGATCTACTGAGATGGTTGTGAGCTAGAGAGGGGATAAGTTAGGCTTCAATCACTGCTCACAATAGTGTTTAAGATTTTGATGATTTGTGTCTACAAAGTGTTTGATGAAATGGCCGCAAGAATTCAAGTTTTGAATTTTGAAAAGATTTTTGGTGGGTGTTCTAGGTTGGTGCTGGTGAGTCTGCAGATGCTTGGGTTTTGAAAGTTGAGCTTGTTTGAGTGGTTTTTGAAAAAGTGGGATCTTCTCATATGATAAAGATTCAATGTTGAACTGTCATTTAAACTATGCATTTGAAAGTTTCTAGATGATCACAAAGTGGGCATTGATACTTTGTTATGAGTACAATCAAGGGGTGCAAAGATCCAGAAAAGTTTCTGTTAAGTTCTGAAAGTTTGGGATAGCCAAAGTAGGCATGGGAGTTAAATTGGTCAAAATGACCATTCCCTTATTTTATTTGTTTTGATTTATTTGTCTTTGAGAAAAGTTTGGGAATTGTTTAGATGATGTTTATTTCACCTAAGAATCCATTTACAAGCAAAGGAACACACAAACAAGGTGGTTCAAAAGAATTCCAAATGAAATGCATACACCATGCATGCCTTCATATTTTTATTTTAGAATAGTTTTTGTTAACCCTAATTTTTATGATTAGAGTTTGATGATCCAAGTTTAGTATTTTTGGGATGTTACAAGGAGGGTCACCAAGGCGTCCGCACCCCCAGGCGCGAGCCCACCTTGTCCGCGTGGCTAGGGGGTGTGGCCCCCTGGTGACTCTCCTTCGTCTTATACTCTGGTTCCATGTTCCCCAAGGTAAAATATTGACTTTGGCTTTTGTCCCGTCCAATTACGAGAATATTGATTTTCTGCCTTTCTGGAACCAAAAACAGAAGAAAACATGCAACTGGCACTATGACATCTTGTTATTAGGTTAGTACCAGAAAAAATATAAAAACACCTCAAAGTGTAGACAAAGCAAAGCAAAGTAGATACTAAACAAGCATGGAACATCAAAAATTATAGATATGTTTCCGATGTATCAAGCATCCCCAAGCTTAACTCCTGCTCGTCCTCGAGTAGGTAAGTGATAAAAAGAATAATTTTTTAGGTGACATGCACCATCAAAATCAAGATCAAACCATTTGCAAGCATTGAAATCTAGGATCAAAGAACTCTAAACATGAGCATGAAAGATGGAGTTCTCACAGTAAGACAAAGTAACTATGCATGCAACATGAAAGGCTACAAACAAAGATCATGAATAACATGCATTGAAAAATGTTTGTTTGTTTCACATCTAGAAAACATAGCATAGTGGCATTCATCTTGTCCCTCATGGAGTAGCAAATAAATGCATAGGACACCTTCAAATTTCATGAGAGTGACTAGATACAAATAGCATAAGAACAAGTAATATCAATAATATGCATCAATCAATAAGTTTTGGGACAATGCACATAGAACTAAGAATGGCAACTATGCTCTCTTAAGTGGTGCCTAAGGATAGAAGGTGGAGACTCAATATAATGGTGGAAGAAAGGCCCTTCATTAAGGGAAGCAGGGATTTCAAGTTTCAAAAAGAGATTCCAAAAATTATGGTACTTGTTAGCTTTCAGCCCTCATTGCCCCTATCATAAGCATCTTGATGACGAGGTTTAATCTCGTCAATGCCCATTGTTATGGACTTGGGTTTTGGAGAAGATGGGGATGCTGGAGATCATGGCACGGTTAACAGACAAGCAACCAGGGGACACGAGATTTACCCAGGTTCAGGCCCCCGGAGGGAAAACCCTACTCCTGCTTGTCTGCTCTTTGATTACGGCGGAACCGAAAGTTACAGGGTGCGCAGATTCGATCTGGCATGGAGGCGTGTACGAAAGTATGGATCTGTCTGTAGGTTGTCCTCCTCGTTGGACCCTCCTAGCCTTTATATATGGGGAGGCTAGGTCTCAGGTACCGATACGAGTAGGTTACAAGTTGTATTCAAACTCTAGTCTTGCTCTCCAAGGATCCGAAGGCGTCATGGGCCTTGGCCACCCGAAAATCTTCATGGGCCAGCGTATGTCTGCTGTGGGCCTTCCTTGGGCTGGACCAGGTATGCTGAAGTTATGTACCCATCGGGTATAACCATGTCAGTAGCCCTTTAGTGTTGATCGAATCGTGGATTGTGAGGACTCTTCAATCCTTCGTGTAACTGTCTTTCAAGAGAATGTGTAGGGATTGTTGATGCGTGTGCACGACTCACCCGACGGATCGAGGTCGTTAATCGTCTTAGGACAAAACAACACGATCTTCTTGGTGCAAGTCCCTCGACTCGAACCGGAACATATCTTTGGCGTAATTCGACTCGGGCGCGGAGGACTTACGAGTGGAATTCGGTGATTTTAAATGATGTACCCAATGCGTCCGTGGGATTTTTTATCGTACTGCTGATGCAGTTCATACTAGCGAGCGCTTGATCGGTGCGTTGCGAGCCATCGGATGATATCTCATGGGTCTTATCTTTGCGTCGCAGACGCACATCGAATGTTTATCACAGCGGAGGTGTTTGGTGGCCAAGGAGGATGTTACTCACTTAGCATCAATCGGGCAGAGTTGCGAAAAGTTTTGCATGCGGATCCGAAGATCGCGATCGAAGATTTCATAGGGTGCGCGACCAGCGCTCCTATGGGAGTAACCCAGTGTCTGCTCGAGTCGTAGACTCGGCGGAGACTTTGTGCAAGCATTGCTCAGTTTTTAGTCCGTAGGACTCAAAAATTCGGATGCTGAAATCCTTCCTCCCTATGGGAGTAGTCCCGAGTCCGTAGTGGAGTCGTGGACTCGACGTGGACTCGAAGCTCTTGTGTGTGACGGCCATCGCTCCGGTTTGGAGTAGCCCCAGTGTCTGGCGGAGTCGTGACTCGAGGCGAGAGACTTCAGTCTTGTATCATGCAACGGTAGTAGAAAAATCTTGTGGGCGTCTGACCCGGAAGTACATCGGTGCGCGACCAGCCTCGATAGGAGTAGCCCAGTATTTAGTCGAATCGTGAACTCGAGTGAGTACTCTTGGCTTTGTAGTAGTTGGTGCTAGTATAGCTTTTGATAACGTCGATCTTGACGATCGATGACCTCAGCGTCTGCTGCGCCGAAGATGACTTGATCGACGGCGTGGGTCCCACTTCCGACTTTGAATTGACCGGTCCGCGGCGTGAGATGATTACTGGCGTTTCCTCGATTTCCGGCGTAGTGGGCGTCATGGGAGCAGACGGTTCGTTTTGGTGCGACCGTGTACGGCCAGATCTGCCGTTGGCGTTAGGTCTTCTCGATGGGCGGCGGTGTGCATCGTCTTTGCTGTTATAATCCGTGGTGAAAATCGTGGTTTGTTTTCATCGCACCAGATTCTTGCGTTTCGCCTCCTTGCGCTCGGCGATTCTTCTTGCGTCTTTGAGAGTTCCTTCGCATTTCCTTTGTCTTCGTCGTTGTAACGCCACCACCGCCCGTAGCGCCATGGGAAGAAGAAATCCTCATATATGCGATTGGGACCAGCGCCGGAGGCAAGAAGAAGCGCCGCCGCTGCGTGTCACCGATGGTGGTGGCGGCGATCGAGACGCGGAGAGCGATCTTCGCAAGCTGCGCGGAGCTGATCCCGCAGGCCGGCGGCCGTGAGACTCCCGGCAATGAGGTAATCCCGTCCCCCATCGGGTACCGGGTTATGTTAAATCGCCTTTTTGCGTGGGTTTTTCGTATCCAGTCCATGACTTCCTTCGTGGACTGCTCTTCTTCTATGGGGTTCAACTCCATCATCTGTCTCCCAACTCTCTTCTCCACATTGCGTGTTTTATCACGCTTTGCGAGTGTTGGCTTGGCATTGAGCCGCACTTTGGCCTCTTCCGGAAGCTGTATTCCGTGAGGAGGCAGTCTGGTTCGGATGGTGTGTATCCCATTGGGGGTTTCATCATCTCTCTTAGTCCCGATGTCCAATTCTTTTCCTTCTCCATGTCCGAATCTGTCCAGTACTGGCGGAGGAAATGGTTTTACATCCGTGACTCCATGCTGCCTGGGCAAGATTTTGGTCTTGTGCCGTCGGGTGGAGGAGCTCCAATTGATTCCTGAGAAGGAGGTGAACGGTGTCGACATCATCCGGGTGTTTCTTGAGCGTCAGGTGCAACGCTCGAGCGGCGCATCCGATGTTTCTTTACTCTGGCGCGTGATCCGGAGGGTTTGGTGAGAAAATCTCCGAGGTGGAACTTGACAGGGCTCTTCGCGTGCTGTTGAAGTTCAAGGCCAACGAGGAAATCCCGGGGAAGTCGTTGACTCCGCCCTTTTCGTCGACGTTGGCCGTGCCAAAGGTGTAGATTTGCGCACGTAGTGCTTCCCTTATATTTTTGTCAGTTGTGTACTTGTGTCCTTTTGTTTGCTAACAAAGTTTCTTCTCATCTTGTAGAGCTTCAAAGTGCCAGGCATGGCGCCACCATTGCCCGAAAGGTATCCGAATGCCCCGGATAATGAAGTGGTGGATTCCGTGTCCGAGCTTCCTTCGGCGCGATCTCCGGCAGAGGATGCCGACGAGTCGGGTGAGGACCATTTGCTCGAACGATCCCTGAGCTCGAGCGAGTCTTCGGATGCTTCAACTCCTCCGACTCCCAGGAATCCTATGGGTCTTGAGCGTCATGATGATGTTTAGGGGGGTTCGTCTTCTCCTATTCCTCCCGTTCCTGTGCGAGCTGTTGCTCCGCACCCGCCAGCAAAGCGGAAGAAGGAAGAGAATTAGGAGGAGAAGAGGGCCCGGAGGGCTTCTCCTATCTTTGACCTGAGCGCGTTGGGCTCGTAAGTGTGCTTGTTGCCACTGTTGTCTTTTTTTCACTTGTTATATTTGCGCCTGCGTTGATTGGTTCGTATGTAGGCAATCCTCCGACGGCTCTAGTGATGGAGCGCGCAAGATGATGGGGGAGTCGAACATTGCGTCGCCTCCTCCTCAGATGGTGGTGACTTCGGGTGGCGCCGCTCCGGATCCTCCTGTGCAGGAGAGGCTGGTGGTTGCGCCTCAGAATTTCACAGGCGGGCCTGCGGGTTCGCCTTCAGAGCACGTAAGTTTTTCTGCTTCACGTCATGGGGGGAGCCCCCGAGCGTCTTCGGATGCTGATGTTGTGTTTGCTTCTTTGTGTTGGGCGTAGCCCCCGAGTCCTGTGCTTACTGATGTTGCCTTTTTCTGCAGCCTTTTGTCCAAGAGGCAAAGCGGCTGGTGGAGGAGCGCCTAATCTTTGGGCGAAACTGGCGGCAATGCAAGGTATTCGCCTTGTAGTACTTATCTTGCTATATCTTGGTCCTGTTTGTTGACACTTGCTTGTTGTAAATGCAGGAGCATAACGACTCTCTTCGTGAGGTCGATGCTCAAGAAGAGCCTTAATAACCTGAGCGAAGGCGAAACTGCTGCTAAGGCGAAAGAGCGCTTGAGCTGGAGCCGAAAGGCGGCCGAAGCGAAGAGCGTCTGCAGCAGAAGCCGCGATCGTGAGGAGCAAGACCACCGTTGCGGCTGCTCGTGAAAAGGGGGTGGCGGAGAAGCTCATGGCTGCTGCCAAGGCTATTTCGGGTGAGTGCTAGTTTTTGCACTTGCTTCTTTTTCTTCGGGTCCTCTTCTATGTTGCTATTCTTCATGCGTTCTTCTGTTTTGTCTCAGATGCCGCAGGCATCGAGTTTGACCGTGGTGCTCTGGAGCACGGGAGTGCTCTGGATGATGCCACTGTGGCGGTCGAAGACATTGCGACTTCGTGTCGTCAACTCCCTTGCCAAGGCAAAGGAGGTCCTTGGTCGCTTCTACCAGGAGCTCTTCCCGAAGGGCGCAACCCTTGAAGATGTGGGTGCTCTGGCAGAGGCTCTGTCGGTTAGCGCTGCAGATAAGCGCAGCGTGGCAAGCAGAAGGGCATCGGCGCGTCTGTTGGGCTGGCGATGGCCATGGCGGCTGGGGCGGAGCTGGATCTGCCCCAGATTACTTCTCGGATGCCGACGACTGCAGATGGATCCGAGGTAGCCTTCGCTGCTTACTCCGCTCGCTGCAAACGATATGGGCCCAAGCTCATTGACTTGTTGTCTGAGTACGCGCTGCGGCAGCAGGGCGAGGCCAAAGCTAGGCAGTCTGGCTCTGAGGCGACTCGGTGTCCTACGCCTTAGGCATAGGAGATGTAGGGTAGTATGTAGTTTACTTTTGCTGTAAATATCTTTTGTAGCACCATTCTTGAGCCACGCAGTGGCCTTATTTAATGAATTCCTCTGAGTTGGGCTTTATCTTTGGCTGAGTGTCTGTGTGCCTTCTTTTTCTTCTGCTTTAGGTTCCTTCGGGTGTTGACCCAGTTGGTACTTCATCCGAAAGGCCCTTGCGAGCATCGTTGGATGATTCCTCGCAGCTCGCTTTTCTGCGGGATCGCGTGCGCAGCTTGGAGAGGGATTTGCTTGGGCTACGCGTCTTGGCGTTTGGAAGTCCAAAGCGGAGAAGTCAGCCAGAGAGGAATACTTGATGGCGGAGCTGGGTCGGCTGTCCGAGCAGCTGCAGTGTAAGTTGATCCTTCTTTCGGGTCGTGGCTTAGTTCTTTGGGTGAGCCTGTTGGCCTTACTCTTGTTACATCTTTGTTATCGCGGTGCGAATCTCGCTCGAAGGAAGAAAAGGAGCGCATTGTCGTCGAGTCAATTGTTTGACTCAACAGACATGGAAGCCGGTGGCTTCTTTTGGATGGATCGCGATCATGCCATGGTTCTCGGCGATGCAGGATCGCGTCTTCCGTGTTTCGCGGGTGCTTCGCCCAGTGCGTATATCGCATCCTCGGTGTTGCACGTCATGTTTCCGTTGGATGGCGTGCCGACGACCCTTGCGAGCCTTCTGGCGAAGTTTGAGTGCCGGCAATGTCAAGGAGCTGGTCGCAGCCGGGTGAAGGCTGCCTTGTCTCTTGTGAGGTGCATCGCCTCGATGTAGATTTGGCTGCATTGTGGCGTGGGCCACCTCCTCGGTCAGATGGTGGCGAGTGGAATATGCGTCCGCATTACGGCGGCTGTAAGGCAATGTGTCGCAGTTATGTAGATTTGTTTGAGCAGCGTGCTCAGGCTATTCTGCAGAATAGGTAGAACCTGAAAATAAACAGATAGATGTAAAATTTGTATATTGCGGCTGGGCGTGTATGTGCCCTTTGTTGTAAAGGTTTGCTTGTTAGCGAGCACGCAGTGCTTTGATTAAGTACGTGCCCTTTTCGTTAGCCTGACGTGGTCAGCTACTCAGGTGTACACGTGTTGTCCTCAGTCGATGAAATCGTGAGGTGGGGGGAGCCCCCGAGCACGTAGTGCTTTGATTTAGTACGTGCCCTTTTCGTTTGCCTGACGTGGTCACCACTCGTGTACACGTTTGTCCTCGGTCGATGAAATCGTGAGGTGGGGAGCCCCTAGTGCGTTAGTAGCATGTAATCAAAGTTGCAGAGAAATAGTCAACCGAAGGTTGGGAGCGAGACACTTAGCTTTATTTGTAGCGTAATGGAGGAGGTACATGGTTCGGCTGAGTAGCCTTGGCCGTAAGTCTTATTGAAAGTAAAAAAGGGGTACATTGCCCATTGCTATGGGTAGAATCGTCGCAGGTGCAAGACGTTCCATGGGTTGGAGTATGCGACGCCAGACTCCATGTGCTTGAGGCGATAGGCGCCACCTGGGATGACCTCGGTGATGGCATAGGGTCCTTCCCATGGCGACTCGAGTTTATTCGGTCGTTTTTGCTTGAGTCGCAAGACGATGTCTCCTTCGACGAAGGACCTTGGGCGGCCGTGATATGATAGTGCGGAGACTTTCTTTGGTACAGCGGATCTAGCTGCTGCTATATCCCGTGCTTCGTCGAGTGTGTCGACGGCATCTTCGAGTGCGGCCGTGGATGTGGCTTCGCTGTAAGCGACGACTCGTGGGGCCTGGTGACGTACTTCGGCTGGTAGCAGAGCCTCAGCTCCGTGTACCATGAAGAACGGTGTGTAGCCGGTGGAGCTGTTTGGCGTAGTTCGTAAGCTCCACAGGACAGACGGTAGCTCTTTCGTCCGATTGCGACTTTGTGCTCGAGTGAGCTCATGAGGTGTTTCTTGATGCGGCGCCGATTAGGCGTTGGCCTTTTCCACTGCCCGTTTGTTTGCGGAGTGCGCCATCGAGGCGTCGTGATATTGATCCAGTCCTTCGCGAAGTCCTAGAATTCTTCAAGATGAAGTTTGATCCGTTATCGGTGATGATGCTGTGCGGCACGCCGAACCGAGACTATGGATTCAAGAACTTGACGCGGTTTTGCCCTGGCCTCGATCCACTTGGTGAATTTGTCGATCGCGACCAAGAGGAAGACGTGTCCTCCTTCGAGGATTTTGGCGGTTTGCGATCATGTCAAGGCCCCATTGAGCAAAAGGCCAAGCTATGGGTATGGGTCGAAGTTCGGACCAGTGCGTGCTTTGTCGGCGAACCGTTGGCACCGTTGTATCTTGGACGATGTCCTTGCGCTCATGGTCGTTGGCCAATAGAATCCTGCTCGTGAGCTTTGGCGACAAGGAAGCGGTACTGCGTGGTGGCCGCAGATGCCCTCGTGGATATCTTGGAGTATGGTCTTGCCATCGATGGTGACGCACCGTTGTAGGGCGTCTGTAATGCTGCGTTTATACATTCGCCGTTGATGATGGTGAAGGCTTTTGACCGACGAGATATGCGCCGCATCTGTCGGGTTATCTGTAAGTTTCCGTTTAGCGAGGAATCGGAGGTATGGACGTGTCAGTTTCTTCGACGCCATGACCTGCATCAGGTTGACCATGGCGACTTCGTATCCAAATTTTCGTCCCTCTTGACCTTCGGTAGCGTAGCCCCAGTGTTCGCTTCTTGGGTGATCCTTGGGAATTTCCGCTTGATGGATGGCGCAGATCTGTTTGAGGAACACACCTGGTACTTTTGCATAAGTGGAGCCGATGTTGGCGAGTTTATCGGCCTCCTCGTTGCTCTCTCTTCCGACGTGCCGAAGTTCGCAGCCGTCGAATTCTCCTTCGAGTGTGTTGTATAGTGCGCGGTACGCGATCATGTTTTCGGCGTGTGCGTTGCACTCATTCATCGTCTGCTGGACGACAAGGTTGGAGTCACCGTAGATGACCAGGCGCGTTGCGCCGCATATTTTTGCCATCCGCATGCCATGGATGAGGGCCTCGTATTCGGCCTCGTTGTTGGAGGCTCTGAATTTCATCCGAAGGACGTACTTCATCTTGTCACCTTGCGGGGAGGTCGATGACTCCTGCCCTGCTCCGGCGTTTGGAGCCGTCAAAATGCATTGTCCAGATCGCGACATATGCAGGGTGTCGAGCAGCGCAGCTCCATCCAAGTGCACCGTAAAGTCCGGAAGGACTTGAGATTTGATTAGCGTGTCGCTTCCGTAGATGATGTCCGGTGGTGATAGTTCGATGCCCCACAGGCCACGCGTCCTGTGGCCTCTGGATTGTTCAGGATGCTGTTTAGGGGTGCCTCATTGACGACCATCACCTGATGCTCCTGGAAGTAGTGGCTCAGTCGTCGAGCCGTCATGAACATGCCGTATGCCAGCTTCTGGTAGTGCGGGTACCGCTGTTTTGTTGGAGTAAGAACCTCGCTGAGGTAGTAAATTGGGCGTTGTACCCCATGGGTCTTGCCTTCTTCGGGTCGTTCGACCACGAGTCTTATCTTGACCACGGTGTGTGGCTGCTATGTCTGACAACAGGGCTCGCGCTCTTTTGGCGTGACCAAAAGCAGGCGAGGTGGAGAGGAGCCGCTGAGGTTTTCGAATCGTCGTTGGCTTCGTGTCCACTCGAACTTGTGCGCTGCGCAGCGGTTGGTAAAATGGTAGGGCCTTCTCGCCCATGCGGTGATGAACACCTTAGTGCTTCGCTACCGCGACTGCTGAACGCCTTGAGGTTTTTCGGCTTCTCCATTGTCATGATAGCTTTGATTTTCTTCGGTTAAGATCCCTCGTTGAGAGATGAAGTATCCGAGCGGTGACCGAGGGCACGCCAAGGCGCACTTTTTCTGATTAAGCTTGATCTCATGGCGATCAAGATTGTCGAGCGTCTCGCGGAGATCGCCGATAAGTGTTCTCGCCTCCTTGGTTTTGATGACTATGTCGTCGACATAGACTTGGACGTTGCGACCGATCTGGTCCTTGAGGCAGGCTGCATGCATCGGCTGCGTGGCACCCGCGTTCTTTAGCCCGAAAGGCATTGTGTTGTAGCGATACTCGAGCGGTGTGATGAACGCCGTTTTCTCTTGATCTTCGACCTTGAGTCGAATCTGATTATAGCCTGAGTAGGCGCCGAGGAAGGAGAGTTTCTCACAACTGCGGTCGAATCGATGATCTGGTCGATCCGAGGAGAGGGAAGTGGTCCTTAGGGCGATGTTTGTTCATGGCGTGAAGTCCACGCACATCCGCAGGATGTCCGTGTCCTTCTTCGACCATCACTGTGTTTGCCAGCCACTCGCTTTCCTTGATTTCCGGATGAAGTCTGCTGCGAGTAATCTGTTGATCTCCTTGCCGATAGCTTCGTGGCTCGGCGATCTTGGATGGACTGCTTGATCGGTTTGGTGTCCGGAAGACATTGAGTGCGTGCTCGGCGAATTCCTAGGAACTCTGGCATGTCCGCAGGACACCAGCGAAGATTTCCCAGCGCTCACGGAGGAATTGACGGCGCTTTCCTATCTTGATGTTGAGGTCGTTGGCGATTAAGAGGCACCCGTTGGATGGACCTGTACTTTTTGGTGTTGATGGTGGAGTCGAAAGACATATCAGTGCTCGCTTAGTGGTAGGGGTAGCCATTATGCGCCACTTCATGAGCCTTACAAGCTCGTCTTGCATGCCGAAGATCGAGATTTTGTTGAAATCCTGTCGCATTGGTCCGATCGGGTGAAGCTCCGTGGATTGTGATGACGCCTTTGGTCTGGCATCTTGAGTAGTAGGTATGCGTGGTGTGGGACGGCAGAACCTTGCGAATGCTACGCGTCCCGGGATGGCGTGGTATTGCGACGGCCACCACCACTTCAATTCTAGGAGCTCTGCCGAAAGTTGTCCGGTCCGAAGATGACGTCGAGCCCTATTTTGCCGGGGAAGATGTCCTTCCTCGACAATGCCGTGGAACGTCGTGTCGATTGTTCCAGTGCATTGCGGGATCCGCATAGCTGCTAGAGTGCTTGCGAATATTAGGTTGATGCATTGCCGCCGTCCATGAAGACGCGACTCATCTCAAGCCTCAATCTGCGCCTCCAGCACCAGAGGCGCATGACCTGGGCGAGGATCTAGCAAGGGTGATCCGCGGGTGAATGTGATGCGGACTCCGATCCGCCGAGGTACTCGGGGATCGCAGCGGAGTTGTCACGCCATGTTGATTTGTCGGGTGATTTTCTTACGCACCTGTTTGTGGGACGTCCCTTCAGATCATATTGAGTGCTCCTTTTGGTGGGGGTAGCGACCCGGCGTTGTTCTTGAGCTGGTGCGACTGGTTGATGTGGGCCTCAATAAGTGGCGGTGGAGGAGCTCCATGTGCTATTTCGCTGGCGCAAGTGCATTTCAACGCAGGAATTGGAGCTTGTTGCCTCATCTGTACCATGCTTTGAGTTTACGGAACTTCGCGGTCCTTGAGCATGTGGCTAGCTTTCTTTTGCCATCTTGTTTGTCGATGTTGAAGTGGATGGTGCATGGACCCGAAAGTTTGTCGAGTGCTGAAGGTCCGTTGTCATGTCACGCTGGCGTTACGATCGCGCGTTGGTCGTCGGTCGTCGCGGAAGTTTCGCTGCGGTATCCTCGGCTGCTGCGGCCGATGTCGTTACGTCGCGGTCCTCGTAGACGCGTGGTCTCCTCTTGCTGCGGCGTTCGCGTCTTCGGCCGTATTCGTCCTCTTCATCTGATTGCGCCCGCTGGATGCAATCTTCGCCATCTGCCCAACTGTTGGCGATTTCCATGAGCTGGTCGAGTGTCTTGGGCTTTACGCGTCCAAGTTTCTCCTTGAAGTCTGGGCGTTTGACGCCGTCCCTGAAGGCGTCGATGCCCGCTCTTCGGAGATGTGTCTGTGGAGTTCTTGGTCGAGACCCGTGAGTATGTACGAGCGAATAGATTCACCCGTTCTCTGAGTGCAGGCTCGCAGCTCTTTGATTGAGGCGGGCCTTTTGCTGGTGCCTTTGAAGTTTCGGATGAAGCTATAGGCGAGCTCCTCCCAGCTTTGGATAGATCCTGATGATAGGCTGCTGAGCCAGACCATCATTGCCACCGCAGCTGAAGGCATTGCATGGCGGTTTCTTTGTTGCCTCCGTGAAGTTTGACGGATGATAGATGGTCGCTGAGCCAGGACTTTGGATCTTGCGTGCCGTTGAACTTGAAGTATCCGAAGGAAGCTTAAAGTTGCGTGGCATCCGTGTTCGCCGGACGGATCTGCTGAAGCATCGAGCCCCGCAGAATTCTCCTTCGCCGTCTTCATCCATCTCGATTCGGATGAACATGCGCGCTTGGCACGTGCTTTGTCGATCTTCGTTGTGTAAGCTTGTCTCGCGTCAGAGTCGTGTTTGTGGCGGTGCGAGCTCTTCTTCCTTCGAGGAAGGTCGTGTTCTTCTTCATCTTCGGATGAGGAGTGGGGATCCGTCGCGCTGGCCGGAGCTTTCTTCTTCGCTCCGTGAGGAGCATCTTCGTGGAGCGCAGTCCGATGAGTCCTAGTCCGGTGAGTGCGGACCTATGCATGGCCCTTTTCGGTCCCTCCGGAGGTGGGTGAGCCGCAAGATACGCATGGCTGCCATGATCGCGGCTTGTGGCGTCTTCGGGTGATGTTGTCGGCGTCCATATCCATGAACGATGTGTGGAGGGTTCGGGTCACGCCACGCTCCTTCGGTCCATGTTTTCCACCCGAGTGGTGCTTGTTTCCCTGATTTCCGTTTGTCTTGGAGCCGGTCCCATGGCGGAGAGCGCAGCTCGTCAGCGCCGGACTCGTGAGGCTGCTTTCTTGCGTTATCGGCGTCTCCTGCATCTTGACTTGCTTCTTGTGCTCCTCGATGAGGAGGTAGTGGTATGCCATCAGCGGTCACGTGGGGAGTCCAGAGGTAGGACTATTTCGCTGCGACGGTGCGGCGTCTTGACCCATCCTTCTTTGCTAAGTTGGATGAGGTGGCCCTGTTTTCCCGTTTTCACCGTTTCATCTGCGGGTTGGGGTTGGGCGGGTTAGGCGTTCCTCGTTGGTTTGGATGATTGCGCATGTAGCCGCAGTGGCGTCTGCAGATTGGTTAGCTTCTGCCAGCTTTGATTCGAATCGTAGGTCCTTCATCCGAAGGTGGATCGCCTGCATCGGAGTTGCAGCTTGCCGTAGAACTCATCTGTTGATGGTGGCGTCGTGTAGCAGGGTGCGGAGCCCAAGCGGGCCTGATGGACGGCACGGGCACCCTTCGGGAGGCGGAGGTGCCGGTTGTCCCACCGGCGAAGCTCGAACAGAATTTCGAGTCCGTCGCCACGGGCTCGAAATCCTTCATGGTGGCCGGCGAGTGGGCGGTGAAGTCGAAAGCGCCGAAGAGGAGGTGATTCTCCGTCGCCGAGGAGTTGTAGATCGATCGGGTCGGAACCGTCACGACCGCACAATCAGCAGCCCCAATTCCCACAGACGGCGCCAATTGACGAGGTTTAATCTCGTCAATGCCCATTGTTATGGACTTGGGTTTTGGAGAAGATGGGGATGCTGGAGATCGTGGCACGGTTAAGCAAGCAACCAGGGGACACGATATTTACCTAGGTTCAGGCCCCCGGAGGGAAAACCCTACTCCTGCTTGTCTGCTCTTTGATTACGGCGGAACCGAAAGTTACAGGGTGCGCAGATTCGATCTGGCGTGGAGGCGTGTACGAAAGTATGGATCTGTCTGTAGGTTGTCCTCCTCGTTGGACCCTCCTAGCCTTTATATATGGGGAGGCTAGGTCTCAGGTACCGATACGAGTAGGTTACAAGTTGTATTCAAACTCTAGTCTTGCTCTCCAAGGATCCGAAGGCGTCATGGGCCTTGGCCACCCGAAAATCTTCATGGGCCAGCGTATGTCTGCTGTGGGCCTTCCTTGGGCTGGACCAGGTATGCTGAAGTTATGTACCCGTCGGGTATAACCATGTCACTTGAAGTGATTAAGGTTAAAGTTAACAAACTATGGAGTATATGCTTGACAAAGTATAAGTTGGCAATCTCATGTCCTTTGAATACGAGGGCCGCTCCTCATGCTACGTTACTTGCAAGTTCTTGTCATAGTAAGTACATGTGTATCATAGAGAACCGCCAACGGGGTACCCCTTGCACATGGTACAGGAGTTATCCCATAACCAAAATGACAAGGCAAGCAGAAAATGAGCATATCAGCATTCTTCTTATTTACCATGGGAATATGGTGCTTTTTTCTCTCTTTCCTCTTTTCTCATTTTTTTTCTTTTTCTCTATCTCTTTTTGAATAAGAAGAATGCTTCATAGATGTCACTATGGTGATGCTGCAAGTTTCCACCATGATTAGGCATGGCTTAGGCTAGCGGCCTAGGCGTTCTCTAACACATATACATAACTCCATGGACTTACAAGCTCCCCTTTAATTTCACACCGACGACATCCATAAACAAAAGAGCATGATATCAACTATGTACAAAGTACAAGTGCAATGTTGAAAGCGTTCCTCGTGACAGCACGGTTCTGCTAATTCCAACGTATAAGTGCAAGCATATACAACATAGATGACACAATGGTTCAAGTTTATTAGGGGAAATAAAAATGAAGTGTGATATCAAGTTCATGAGAGCTTTAATCGCTAAGTTTTCACATAACAAAATACTTTGTAATTGGAAGATAGATGAAAACAAGAATATACTTGGAATGGTGTAACACACCATGTATAGGAATTTATAGTGGACACTTTGGAATAACATGATTTCTTGGGAGTTGGATGCATGAGTAGAGCTTACTCATACAAGTGGAGCCTAGCAAAAGACTGGGAGCAACCAACTAAGAGAGCAATAATGGCCATAATCATGCAGAGCAACAAAAAAATACTAATCAAAGCATAAAGTGGTACTACAAGTTAAGGACTAAATGATCATAGAGGCTATGGTGACTTGTTCATAGTCATAACATGGTGTGATCATGTGCCAAGTCAACCCAAACAAAGCATCAAAGGAGAATACCACAATACTATGCTTTTGTATGTTAAAACAGCACATGGTTCCTTCAAGGCACACTAAACAATCCCAAATGTTTGGAACAAGTCATGCTACAGAAATAATCACTAAGCATAAGGTCAAAACAACACCTAGCATGACATGCTAAAGTCTAAGTCACAGTCAAAGCAAGCTCCTCTTGTACTACTCAAGCAAGAACTTTCTACTCCTCTCCAACACCAATCAACTTATTTGAAACAACACAAGAAGAACGGGGGTCCAAACTACTTTATTCAAGCAAACTAAACAAAAACTAAGACGCTCCAAAACAACACAACTGTGCATAAAACAATAAAAACAAAGTGTCTAAAAAGACCTGATCTTTTTATTGATGAAGAAGGGGATGCCTTGGGCATCCCCAAGCTTTGACGCTTGTACCTATTGAATATTTCTTGGGGTGACACGAGGTGGCATCCCCAATCTTGAGATTTTGTCCATTCTTCATCTCATTACATCATTCTCTCTCTACACCTGAATTTTTTCCTTCATACAAAACTTCACACAATCTTCATTAGCAACATTAGTGAATTCAAAAGATAATAGACCCTTGGGTTTAGCTTTCGAACAGCAAAACTTTCATTAAAAACACAAGCTACTGTAGCAATTCTCTCAAAAATCTCAATTTTCCAAAAAGAACCCAAAAAGGAATCAATAAGAAGCAAATGCAAATAATGTCAGAAATCTGTCAAAACAGACCAACAGGTAGAAACCGATTTTTTAGAAGAACTTCTGTTGCAAAAATCAAAAGGTGTTGAACTAATGAAAGTTAGCTAACATACTTGGGGATTTATTCACAAAATATCAGCTCAATCCTACTTACCGAGATTCCTCACGAATTTTTATGGTGGAGCACAAAAATCTGTTTCAGGACAGCAACTCCCCAAATCTTACTTCCCTCTTATTAGAGGTTATACTTGGCACAAAAAGAAAATAAAAAGTACAAGGAGAGGTCATTACTTAATTAATAACTTCCAAGACTCAAGAAAACTTTTGGGTTATCTCCCAATAAGTACTTTTCTTTAACGCTTTTAACTTAGGCTTGATAGTTTGAGAAGATGCTCTCATAAGAAATATGAATTGAAGTAAAAGAGAGCATCAAGAAGAAAATTCAATACTCATTTAGGTCTAACCCAATTCCTATGCATAGGAATATTGTACGCAAATAAATTCACAAAGAACAAAGTGACAGGCATAGGAAAATAAAACAAGAGTAACTTCAAAACTTTCAGCACATAGAGAGGTGTTTCAGTACCATGAAAACTTATACAACCATATTTTCCTCTCTCATAATAGTTTTTAGTAGCCTCATGAATAAACTCAACAATAAAACTATCACATAAAGCATGATTTTCATGATCTACAAACACATAATTATTATCAAGCTCAAAAATAGTGGGATTAAAACCAAACCCACTTTTAACAATTCTATAACAAGATGACTGATCATTCAATATAGGACCATCATCTAGAGCTTTATCATAAACATTTTCTAAGAAAAAATCTTTAGTACCATGCATTTCGAAGTCAGGCACAAATAAAGGATTATCATAGATAACACGAGCATAACTATCATAGGTTTTACCCATAGCAGATATTTCAAAAGAATCCATAGGAACATAGAATTCATACTCCTTTGGTAAGCATGGGGGACAATCAAATAATGTAAGAGGTAAAGAGTTACTCTCATTAGAAGGTAGTCATGGGTAGATCCATTCTTCCTCCTCTTGACCATCACTTTCCTCCTATTTTTCATCTAATGAGCTTTCAGGTTCAGCAATTCCTTCTTACATAGGCTCCTGCAAGGCATTAGTCTCTTCCATTTGTGGAAAGCATCTATTAAAATATTCAAGAATATAGCCATTTTCTTCCTTTTAATTATCAAAGCAAAATTTAAGTATCTTATAAACCTCATATTCATAAGGTGCATCATCAGTATTTTCAAGCAAACTATCAAGTTCAAATGCACCCTTGAAAGCAATAAATTCTTCAATTTGTTCCACATCATAAAAGTCATAATTTCATTTAACATAAGAAGATATGGTAATATTATCATTATACTCACATTGAAAAGGTAGGTGTTTATACCTCCTACAGCAACAAGATTTATCAAAGCAATAAGTAACATTATAGCTAGAGCACACCTCTCTAGCAATAGTATTCAATTTATCAATTTGTTCCCATAAGTGTTTCCATTTTTATGACAAATGGTGTTTCTTATAATAATACTTTTCTTCTTCCGTGAACCCACCTTTCTGTAAGAACTAGTTTCAAAGAAACCATCCATTAATAGAAAGCATGACAAAGCAAGGCAATAACAGACCATCAACTATAGTAGGAACTAATTTTTTTGTGTTTTTGATAAAAAATAGGCAAACAAAACCAAGCAAAAGAAACTAAGCAAAACAAAAACAAAGTAAAGAGAAAGGTTGTGAAGGACTCCCCTTGTGAAGACGTCCTTAGCCTCCCTGGCAACAGCGCCAGAAAAGCTTGATGATGGGCATGTTGTCAACGCCTCGTTGGGAGACCCCAAGAGCAAGGTGTGATGAGTACATCAGCAAGTTTTACCTCAATAAGAAACTAAGGTTATCAAACCAGTAGGAGGAAAGAAACGACTCAAAGGTGTTGCTAGCAACTTGGAGACCTGCACAACACAAACTCAAGACTTCGCCCCAACGAACAGTGAGGTTGTTAATCTCACCGGTTTGCTGTAACAAAGGATTAACTATATGGTGTGGAACTTATTAGTGGTTTGCAGAAAATAAACAGTAACAGTGAAAGATGTATCAATGGTAAAGATTGGACCAGGGTCCATGGTTCACTAGAGGTGTTCTCCTTATATAAACAAACATGGCATGCTGGCTAAACAAATTACAGCAGGGCAACTGACAGGACTGAGCAAGGCATAACAATGCAATACTAGACATTCATGATCCTATGAGATTCGATTGGGCGATACAACAAGATACGTAGACCGCCATCCAACTGCATCTATGACTAGAAATCCACCTTCAGGTTATCATCCGACCCCCCCCCTAGTATTAAGTTGCAAGCAGCAGACAACTGCTTTAAGCAAAGTGCGTAAGGTAAACAATCCACCTGTTCCGTGAATAAGAGACCGTTGTTTTCTCCCTAGTGGCAATAGCACATCTACAACCTTAGAGATTCCTATCAGTTCACTTAGATTAAATAGAGGCATGAACCCACTATCGACCATAAATACACCCTCTTGGAGTCACTAGCATCTACTTGGACAAGATAGCTACTAGAAACGGAGATCATGCAAGATCACAAACAACACAGACATGATAGAATCAATAAGACAAAACCATTAATGACTCTGACATAGTAATCTCAATATCCATCGGATCCCCGCAAACACAACATGCATGATTACAAATAGATGAGATCTTGATCATGAATGGAGCTCATAAGATCTAAACATGATACCACAAAGGAGGAGATACAACCATCTAGCTACTACATGGACCCGTAGTCCAAGGTGGAACTACTAACGCTTCATACTGGAGCCTGGCATGATGAAGAAGAAGGCCTCCGGGATGATTTCCCCTTCGGCAGGGTGCCGGGAAGAGCTTCAGATCCCCCCGATCTAGGGACGATGGTGGCGGCGGCTACAGACAGTTTCGTGGAATATTGATAAGGTACTTAGGGTTTAGGCATTGGGGGGTCTTTATAGGCAAAGAGGCGAGGTAGGTGGTCGCCAGGGCGGCAGCACCCCCCCCCCTAGGTGTGGGCCCACCTTGGCCGCGCGGACAGGGGGTGTGGCCCCCTAGTGACTCTCCTCCGTCTCGTACTCTGGCTCCGTGTTCCCCACGGTAAAATATTGACTTTAGCTTTTGTCCCATCCAATTATGAGAATATTGATTTTCTGCCTTTTTGGAACCAAAAACAGAAGAAAACAGGCAACTGGCACTGTGGCATATTGTTAATAGGTTAGTACCAGAAAACATATAAAAACACCTCAAAGTGTAGACAAAGCAAAGCAAAGTAGATACTAAACAAGCATGGAACATCAAAAATTATAGATACTTTTCCGACGTATCAGACATCTTAGTCCTCGCAAAAGCTGCTTTCAACTATGACAACTTTTCACTCCACTTGGGCACAATTCTTGTGCGCTACTTGGAGTACCAATCCTCCCAAAGCCAAGAACCAATCACTTGTGGAGGCGTCATCACCGTGCTCGCCAATGCCCTAGGCATCGACCTAGGTGATTTACAACCGGTACTAGGTGAGCGACGTGTTGGTTTCTCTACTTTGAGGGATTCAGGAATGCTCACTAGGAGAGGTGGTGTTTATTATTTGCATATTGCTGGAGCTGGGCGTCTCTACCCTGCTCCTTTGCCTAATGGTCTTTTCTCTATCAAGGAAGGACGCATGCTTTATGACTTTCAGGTTGAGCAACACTAACCTCGGGAGGAGATTCCAGAAGAGGATGAGGACCGAGAGGAGGAGCAAGAAGTCCCTCATCAGGAGGAGCAGCCACCAAGCCGATTCGCTACATATCAAGATTTCCAAGAACTTGGAGGAACTGTGGAGGGGATACATAATCTCGCCCTGAACATCCGAGAAACAACAAGTAACTTATCAACTCAATTTGTGGACTGGAGTTACAACTCCCCCCCCCCACCACATACACACACACACCACAGTGATTTGAAGGTCTTGCAAAAGCCTAAGCTTGGGGAGGTTTTCTATCTATCTTTATTTGGATTTCATTTGCTTTATTTTATTTCCGAGGTTATTCTTTTATTTGATTTTATAAGCACTCGTGTTGGTTTCCCCAACACTTTATATTTATTTATTTTATTTTGTTTGAGATTTTCAAGCCGAGCTTTGCCGCTAATTTTCTATTCTTTAACCCCCCTTCTCAAAAAAAACCACAAAAAGATTTCTCCGTTTATCTTTATTTTCCCTCTTTCTTTTCTTTTCACCTCAAAGTTCTCATATATTTGCAAGAGAGTGATTGACTTTTTCCAAGAAACAAATAAAAAGGGAAGAGAGAAGTGGAACCAAACATGAGAGGTATGCCTTATGACTCCCCACTTTTGAAGTTTGAGAAACCCATGCTAGTTAGTAGTAATGTCAAGATGTTATATCGATGGAGTTATTGTAGTAAAATTTTGTTGGCATGGGTATTTAATCGAGTACATTTTGTTCCAGCTCTTGTAGTTAACCAAGTCTTGCCTAAAAATTTGCTAAACAATTGAAATAAGAAAAGTCTCACAATTGAAGGCTTGGGTATTGTTGTGTTTAGTCTTGAAAGATTATTCCTAGAGACACTCAACACCATATAAAATAATGATTGACTTGATAGCTCTCTTTGAAAAGATTTGTTCAATTGAATTAATGTTTAGCGATTTTCATGAGCATGCCAAAGTTTGACTTGTGAATCATAAGAATGATATAGCTTTATGCGTGTCAAACTTCATGGGATGCCAACAACTCCGCTAGCCTATGAACGATCTTCATGGAGGAAACTCCTAGATTTCGGCTATGAGTTAATTAAACATATGTAGCGACAATGCTATAATGGGTAAGATTCTTGGCACTCCCAGGTAGCTGTAAACATGATGGAATCACTCCTCTAGCTGATATGAGTAATCATTATGCAAAAGGAACAAAAACCTTAGTGATGCCACGAGTGTCCATTACAGTCTGATAAACTAATGAATTTTTTGGCATGCTCTCAATTACTTAAGAACTGAAATTCTTGAAGGACAATGAATAGAAAAGTAGTGCTTGAAAAGTCTTGATTTACTAATGTGGGAGAATTGATATACTTTAGTGTATATGCTTTTCATGACAGACTCTCACACTCTTAATTTTACATGATTATATGTTATTGTTCAAAGGAAATCTTATGAGTTAATTACATGACATGGAATAAAGTTTACTCTTTTGAATCATCCATGCTTACAATAATTTTGCTGCGCTATAAGGATTCATGAAACCCATATGATATGCTTGCAATTACTCTATCTATGCTGAAGTTTTTTAGATTAATAAAGTGGAGGAAACATGAGACTACCAATCATGAGTAAGATCATCATCTCGTTATTTCAGTTTAAATGTTGAGTTCCCTTTTGATTTTGGTTTTCTTGATCGAGGAAGATCAAGTTTAAGCTTGGGGAGGTTGATGGCTGTGAAATATAGCCATCCACGTCCGCATTTGAACTAGATATTATTCATATATTTGATGAAATATCTCTCTAAATCCTGCCACTAATGCCTAATGATCAAAGGGGTATGCAACCCTTTCTTGCTATTTTTTCCTGCGCAGATAATGACGTATGATGATGGGAATCACTACATAAATGCGAAATATACGAGATTTCCAACACCTCAAAGAATCCAGGAGCCGTGAAGTGAATGCTGAAGCTTTAATGACCAACTATACGACGGGATATTCCGGCCGTATAGTTGCCATCGACTTCACTAGGTCAAACAGAACAACTTTCATGAAGGGACCCCTATATAAAGAGGCTTCAGGCGACGGGAAACGGTGCTTCTTTTTGACCCCATCTCTCCCTGCCACCAAAAGCCGCCACGCCGGAGGAATAGATCTAGATCTAAACCTCTAAACCCTTCTCCACCACCATAGCTGTCAACGCCCGGATTTTTAATCCCAGATGCTTGTTATGCCATACATCGCAATCCCAGGATTAACATTTTTGTGAGACATAACAGATTGGTACCATAGTTCATCATCCATTACAAACCATAATAAAGGTCTTACAAACAAAGGATTTCATGATCCAGTCTTAATACAATCAACGCAGCGGAATAATATAGTAACGGTAGCATGGGCGAAGCTCCATCTTCAGGGTCATAGGCAATGCTGATGATAGGAGATGATCCTAGTTGACGTAGACTTCCTGTTGTCCATCATCCTGGTAGTCCTCCTCATAGTCTGGCCATGGGAATAGCTAGGGACAAAGCCATGAGTACTCTTTAAGTACTCGCAAACTATCACTAACAAGTAAAGAGGTTTCAAGTAGGAATCCTAAGCTCTAGGTTATTTTGCAAAAAGCCAAGTTTATCTCTAGCTGAGTTCAGAAGTAAAGAAAACTAGTTTAATGTTTTATAGCACCTAAGTGGGAACTTAGTTTTCATGTTCACAACCCTGTTGTGGTCAAGTCAAAGTTATGATTCATTTCACAAGTCATTCTGAAAACATCTGACGACGGAACAGTATGGCAACTCCAACTGTCCATAACCACGGATGCGGCTATTCGAATAGTTTGACACTCTGCAGAGGTGGTACACTTTCACCACAACATTCGATACATCCGTTAGGAACAATCCTAAATCACCATACTCGGTGTGTGGATAACCAATCCTGACCTTTCAATTACAGACCCTAGTATAGGCACCTCCCCTATGAGTTTGGCCTCCCAACCATGACCATCTGTCATCTTGGGATTTGCATAGGTGGACAATCATCACGAGGTAGCCTCAGCTCAAACCTCGGCCACAAGGGAACTCATACTAAGATATATAAACTTCCAATCAAGTCCTACCTAAATTCGGGTATTATGGTTGTATGGTAAAATTGGAATGGTATCGCATCCAAACACAACCATCAGTTTTATAAAGGGCTAAGGCTCATGCCTCAACATTTTCATCATCAAATCATCTGGTGTTCATAACACATGTCAAAACATCTCATTAGAATGACTCATCATTCTAAGGTTTTCATAATCATTTTCACCAAGTATTCCCATCTAAAGTGATCAAGTTTTATGCTTAGCACTAGCCACTACGATTGGGGGTAATCACTAATGAGGGGTGCTAATCAAGTGTGACTTATCTAAGTCTAATCTCATGCCTCGGGATGACATCTAATTCTATCTAACTTAGGCCAAGTTTTATGCTCTTTATGCTACTTATAATAACTTTCCTAAATATCACAAACACTAACTAGAAGTAAATAAAGAACTTTGATAAAGAAATAAAAAGAATAAAGCTTGCAAGTAAAACTGGGATTTGGTTTAGTAAGGTGGTACCACCAAAGGATGCCTAGTGCATTTCATAAGTTATCTAGCTTGCAAAGTTGCAAGTGTTAGCTTGCTAGGATGGCTTGCTAAGTTAACTTGTATTGTGAAGCTTGCCTTGAGTAGTGCAGTGGTTGAAGTTCTCCTCTGTTTCCTCTTCGTAGTAGTCTCCTTCCTCTTCGTATCCTTGGTCGGTACTAGTGTCTATAAATAAATACGAGGTACACAATCACCAAACAATACTTAACTACTTCTATTTGGCACACAAAGGTTCACACTAGATGATCTAGCATCATCACAGTCATCACAAGAAATAAATACTTAGTCTTAATTATTTTATTTTAGAAAAGTAATTTCTACTCATTGAAAACTACTTAAGATTTAATATTCTCCAATTAAAACATGGGATCATGTTGACACATGTCATCACAACATATTCTGATACTTGGGAATGTGAATTCAAGTGGTGTCACAATTTAATAATGTTTAGCCTTATTATTTTAATTAATTAAAGTGACTAGAAATGCTTATGGGGCATTCTTTTATTACTTATCCATTACTACTGCAAGTAAACCTAGATATTTTTATATATTCAGAAAGGTCTTGTCAAATGTGATTTTTGACAGTTGGAATCAACTCAAAAGCATTTATGGTTGATTTTTGAAAAATGTTTGGATGCAGAAAATTCTCTGCCTTGTTAGTTTTACTATAGGTGATCTATAATCTCAAAGGGGTTGAATCCAATGGGCTTGGATTAAGAATTTCCATATCTTTCTAACAAAATTGGTTTCATGCAATTTGGTTCAGTAAAACTCTCTGAATTGATTTTTGAATCAATAGACAGAACTAGATTTGAAACTAAAATGAAAAATCTAAAGTTAAACTAACTGGGTTGCGTGGGAACTAAACTAGGCCGGCCCACTGCGCACAGCGCGCGCGGGCTGGTTTTTAGTGGTGTCCCTATTGGGTTCGCAGCATAGAAAAGAAAAAAATTCCTACGATGGGAACAACTATGTACCAAGATCTATCTACTAGATACAAGCAACAGGTGGATATACATCCATAGAATACATACCCTCGAAGACCGAATAGCTTTAACGAGGTTGTACTCGTGGATGATGTAGACTAACGCTTGCCAATCTCAAGATCGTGATGAAGTCCATCTGGTCCAGCCGGTCCAGCACCATCAAGTCCAGCACCGCAAAGCAGTGGTGCATCCGTGATCGCACACACGTCCGGGTACCCCGACAACCTCCGCGCTCTCGCTCCAGCGAAGCAGCGGTAGCAACAAATCCTTCCAAAAAAAAGCCACCGGGAACATGTATCTCGCTGATCCGAGACCATGGGGAAATTCTAAAGGGGGAGAGAGATCCTTCGCGAGGAGGTGTGCTTTGAGAGGAGGAGAGGGGGGCCTTTTATAGGGAGAGGGGGGCACCCCAAGGGGCATGGCGCCAGCCATGGTGGCTGCCCCCACCTCTTCCACATTCATGTGGGTGGAGCTCCCACTCAAAATGAAAATCCTCCACTCCCATTAAAAAGCCTCCACTCAAAAATCCACTCACATGCATTAAATTTCCACCAAATTTAATGCAAGCTCTCATTTAAATAAAAATATTTTATTTATTTATTCATAATTTTTTAATTACTTTAATTAACAAACATTCACATAAAACCCCTTACAACATTTCAATTTCACATGCAGAACCATTTTCAGCAATTTCAACCGAAACAGTTTCGGTGTCTAGTGAAATAAATTCCTGCGCTTTCCTTTTTCTTTCTCTGGCATATTATTTGCTCCAAATGGTGTCGGTATCCCTTAAGTGTGTCACCCTACGGTTCACGAATAATGTAGACATGATCGAGACCCCTCTCCGATCAATAATCAGCAGCGGGACCTGGAGATCCGTACTGACTCCCACATATTCAATGATGACTTCTGTGATCGTGTGAACCTTATACGCATGTAACTCAATCCCTTTGTCTCGCGATATATTACATGTCCGAGATTCGATCATCGGTATTTACATACCTAGTTTGATCTCGTTACCGACATGTACTCTTTTCTCGTTCCCGTGATATAACATTCTAGTGATTAAATCACTTGCTTGCAAGCTAACCAATGTGATATCACCGAGAGGGACCAGAGTATATCTCTCCATCATCGGGATGGACAAATTACACTCTTGATCCATGAACCTCGACATAACACATTCGTAGCACTAAACCCATATTTATAGTCACCCTATTACGGTGTGACGTTTGATGTTATCAAGATACTCTTCCGGTGTTAGTGATTAACATGATCTCATGGTCTAAGGACTAAGATAACTTTGTATGATGTTATAGCAATATAAACACAATGACCTTGATCGTAATGCTATACTTCGGATGAATGTTCATCACACCATTCCAATAATGTTGTGACCTTGTTATTAACAACATCCAATGTCCATGATCAGGAAACCTTTGATCATCTTGTTAATCAACGAGCTAGTTTATAAGAGAGGCATAACTAGGAACTTCCTGTTTGTTTATTAAACACACATGTATTAACGTTTCTGTATTAATACAATTATAGCATGTAAAATAAACATTTATCATAAATAAGGAATATGATAATAACCACTTTATTATTGCCTCTCGGGCATATTCCCTTCAGTCTCCCACTTGCACTAGAGACAATAATCTAGTTTGAAAACTTTGAATATTGAACACATATGGCTTTCTGGTGTTCCATATACGCAATTGCAAGTGGTTAACATAATCTATGGATCTGACGCTTTAGGTCCTTGTGTATTTGCATGTCTTTGCGTCTCCACGCATCACTCATTGTCTAATGAGATGGCATTGTATAAATTTGGTCTTTTGGTGAGACCTTTAGTTCCTTGGGGTTAAATCATGTCGATACTATTGTCGTACAATATATCTTTAGTGTTAGCCCATTGCGAACCACACCCTAGTTTAATAACAAACTACTTGACACAAATGCCCTCCTTTGCTGCTACTATAGCAGTCATATACTTAGCCTTTTGTTGTAGTATCCGTCACAATGTCTTAACTTTGGACTTCATCCAAATCCGTCATGGAAACTCCTTTCCATTTCATTGTGCCACCCATAGTTTAAATTGAGATAAACTTAATTTTGTATCTTGTGACAAAACTAGTATCAATGTAACACTTTACAATGAACTATTTGTAATTGTTTGTCACCTCTACACAAATATATTCTTAGTTCTTCCAAAAGATCATAAGAATATCCCCACTATCGTCCAATGATCATTTTATGATTCACTCTGGTATATGCTCATAACACTTAGACCATAGGACATATCTAGATGTGTACATATCATGGTATGATTGATCAAAACATCCTTGTGATTTCACTCATCAAGTGTCAAAGCACTTGAATCTTGTTTCACTTATCAAGTGTCGATGCACTTGAATCTTGATTCAATTCCTTTCCATGCGACAAGAACTGTTTCTTGTCGTTTCTATATTGAACTCCTTCAATATCTCATATATATACGTTTGGCACAACCATATTAGCGTCACAGTTTATCCACTATAGACATTCATGCTAAATATTCAGGTTTTGCCTAAGTCTTTCATCAAAATGAAATTCTTAACCTTTGTCAATAAAAGATACATCATTTCCAATCAACAAGATGTCCTCCACATAATGTATTATAAATATGTCTTAGCGCTCCCACTTAATTTCTTGCAAATGCAAGCATGTTCATTGTCTCCTGATGAAAAACTCCTTTTTCATCATGGTGAAGATTCCAACTCCGCGATGCTTACTTCAACCATTGAAGTTTGCATGCCCTTTTAGCATCCTTTGAATTTAACAAAACCCTTTGGACTGTGTCATGTACACGTCCTAGGTAACCATTCTATTAGAAGAACTCTGTTTTGTTTATTCATCTACCATATACCAAATTATATGTAGTGGTTGTACTTTAATCCGTCTAGACTAAATATCGCTATGAAAGATCAAATCTTGTCATACTCAACTCCTTGAACATTGTCGTAAAATATTTTACCGACATGTCAACTATTTCATAGATGTGAAACATCCATGTCTATTTCATTATAGATCCAAATACGACCAATAGGTTTTTACACCTTTTCGGAGGGTATTCCAAGTTCAAAACTTGATTTGTCGTATATGGAACTATCACGGATTTTATGGCTTCAAGCCATTTGACAGAGTCAGGGCCTATCATCGCTTCTTTGTATGTAGTCAGTTCATCATTGTCAAACAATAATGATTTACTCTCAAATCTCAGCATTTGATTGTTTATCCGACCGACTTGGTTCAATAAGAACTTATATCTCCATGACCACAACCTTTAAGGCACATAAGCTATGAACATTATGGCAGCTTCCGCCACGATTTTCGGCGCTGCGCAACTCAGCACATTTAGCTAAGGTTCGTTAACCTTATCAAAGTTCTATTGTCCTCCCACTTAACTTTTGCGAAAAAATCCTTTTTCAAGAAACTTCACATTTCAAGCGATAAACCCTTTTGTCCTTGGTGTTATGGAGGAATAACCAATTGTTATTCGAAATAACCTACAAAGGCATGCTCATCCGACATTGGTTGTAAACATCTTACTTATGCTTAGCATACCAAAATTTAAAAAAGGACAACTTGGGTTTTACCCCAAACCATAACTCATATGGTGCCATTTCAACGGATCAAGATGGAGCTCTTTTCAGTGTAAAAGCGGTAGTCTCTAAAGCATTAATCTTTTAAAACATAATGGTAGTTTTATAAATAACACCTTTGATCCAACCATGTCAAACAAGGTTTCATTACAAATCTCAAACACTTCATACTCCTATGGTGTTTAGGGAGATGTAAATCTAGGTGTTTTGCTAAAATTGCAACTCAAATAAATCCCTTTATGATAAATCATAATTCATTTATTTTTCTTGTTACACTTGTAACTCAAATAAATCCCATATGATAAAATCATAAACCATTTATTTTCTTGTTACAATGATTTTCCACTTCATCTTGAAAGTCTTTGAATGTTTTCAAATATTTCATACTTCTTTCTCATTAAGTGAACATTCACTCAAATTTTCGGAGAAAGCATATAAAGTTGAAATCCATCGCTTACGACTACACATAATGGAATACATACATCGACATGTATAAGTTCCAATATTTTAGTCGTTCGTTCTTCTTTGGCCTTTGAACGAAGTTTTAATTATCCCGAGGAAAGTCTCACAAGAGTCACTTGATAAAATCAAAGACTCCAAAAAACCATGAATATGGAAATTCTTCATGTTTTATTACCAATATAATTTAAACGGCGATGTCACTTCGTAAGTGATCTTCCAATCATTTGTCTTGCGACATTTTAGCATTAGCTTTATGGATGTGATTTCTCCAACTAGATTTGTAAATCATCCATCTTATATGGAATACGATAATTATTTGAACAACCTTTATTCTCATAATACCTTATTTAAATAACAATTATTAAAACCAATCTTGAAGTCAAGATTTGATGTCAATGAGAAATACAAACAATGGTTTGTTTGTTTTCGATGAACATCATCACATATTCTTTTGCTAGTTACTTAGGCCATTGTAGTTCATGAATTGCCTCGTTCTGTATGAAATTTCATACCAACCAATTCGGTATCCAATACCCAAGAACTACATTGTATACCAAGCAAAGAATACAACCATAACATGTATATCATCCATATACCTAAATTGGATATTTCCAATCTTTTCTTTTCTGCCAAATATATTTCATAGATTCTCTTTTAGCATTTCCTTTTCCTTTTAAAAGAATCTATCAACATCAACAGTGGCGCCATATACATGACACATAGTCCAAAGAGTGTATATTCAAATAATAATACCTTTGGACTTGCACTTTGAAGTAGATCACCATCATCAAATGATCGGTCTTCTTTCAAAATTCATTCTTTTAGTAATCTTTTAGTGTAGTAAACACTTTTACATACATCTTCTATTCATCCTTATCATGACGACTTTCATGATCAAGCTACTGTAGCTTATAAAGGCGAATCGTGAGTATAACATTACTTTCCAAAACCCTTTTGGATGATTAGGATGTCTAGCATCTCCAACCTTTGCAAATTCTCATCAAATATGAGAACATATATTATACTCTATCATATTGCAACCAAAACATTGTTTCAGATATCGTTATATCTACCACACATGATGGTTTCTGAAACAATTCTTTCAGCTCCTAGATAACCTTGATATTTAAAAAACAATCAAGAATCATGGAGGCAAACATGATACTTAAGATACTAACGCTGGAATTGTTACTCTCGATTTAATACTAACTATTAAATTTCACGGAGTAAATAGAGTTTGCTGAAAGTTTTCAATAGGACTTTAAATTGTAGATTGACACTCAACACAATACGATACCAGTTCGTAAAGTATATATCCAGAATTCTATAGTTCTATTATCTCAATTACAACTATGCATAAGGTGGTGAACGAATGCCAATGACTACAACAAATTATGCAAATTCACTTTGATTTAATTTATGATAAATTGAGTTCTTCTAATCCAAATTAGAAATGAACTCCCACTCAAAAATGACATCCCTCGTGCCACTTTGGTGATTACATGAACCAAATCCACTACACCAAGTCCAATCATCACATGAGTCGGTGTAGTTTCAAAGGCGAGCATCCTTATGGTCATCATATCAAAACATATGACTCATGCTTAACCTTTCGGTCCGTGTTCCGAGGCCATGTCTGTACATGCTAGGCTCGCCAAGTAAGAACCTTAGTATTCGCGTGTGTAACTATCTTACACCCGAGATATGCTCGTGGATTCAAGTACATCCGATCATCACGTGATGTCTTGAAGCGACGGAACATTGTCGGTGCATACTTAAGGAAGAACACATTCTTATCTTGATATCTAAATGAGGGATCATCTTATTATGCTAATAAAACGCCAAACAATCAATATAATATGCAATCAAACATCATATGTTTATAAGTGAAATGATACGGTTCCCGCATATGATCTCCATCATGTGCACCGTGGTATGATCTCTATCATACCTCTATGTGTAAGACCAAGGTCTATGGAACCTACACGTTATGTGTGTTGTAAGAGTATCATCTCATACTTATACTTATAACATCACCATATCATAACACTAGCCCAGCAACTATCTAAACTAGACGCCTCTAATTTATCCATTGCAAGTTTTACGTGGCTTAGGGCTTTTGAAGATAGAACCGTTCATACCTACGAACATGAACCACAACGAGGATAACCAAATTGTTGACAACTCGTTGCAAATTAGATATTGACTATAGTAGGAGAGACAGACACCCGCTAGCCACTTATGCAAAACTAGTTGCATGTCAAGCGTGGAACAAGTATCTTCATCCCACTATGCGGCCAATATCCAAAGTACAACTAAGAAGCAATAAAATGATCATCATCGCCCACATACTCATATGTGTACTACCAGTGCAAAGCATATACGCATAGATCCGGATCTGATACCACTGTTGGGGGGTTCGCAGCATAGAAAACAAAAAAATTCCTACGATGGGAACAACTATGTACCAAGATCTATCTACTAGATACAAGCAACGGGTGGATATACATCCATAGAATACATACCCTCGAAGAACGAATAGTGTTACCGAGGTTGTACTCGTGGATGATGTAGATGAATGCTTGCCGATCTCAAGATCGTGATGAAGTCCATCTGGTCCAGCCGGTGCAGCACCGCAAAGCAGTGGTGCATCCGTGATCGCACACACGTCCGGGTACCCCAACAACCTCTGCGCTCTCGCTCCAGCGAAGCAACAAATCCTTCCAGAAAAAGCCACCGGGAACATGTATCTCGCTGATCCGAGACCATGGGGAAATTCTAAAGGGGGAGAGAGATCCTTCGCGAGGAGGTGTGCTTTGAGAGGAGGAGAGGGGGCACCCCAAGGGGCATGGCGCCAGCCATGGTGGCTGCCCCCACCTCTTCCACATTCATGTGGGTGGAGCTCCCACTCAAAATGAAAAGCCTCCACTCCCATTAAAAAGCCTCCACTCAAAAATCCACTCACATGCATTAAATTTCCACCAAATTTAATGCAAGCTCTCATTTAAATAAAAATCTTTTATTTATTTATTCAGAATTTTGTTAATTACTTTAATTAACAAGCATTCGCATAAAACCCCTTACAACATTTCAATTTCACATGCAGAACCAGTTTTAGCAATTTCAACCTAAACAATTTCGGTGTCTAGTGAAATAAATTCATGCGCTTTCCTTTTTCTTTCTCTAGCATATTATTTGCTCCAAATGGTGTCGGTATCCCTTAAGTGTGTCACCCTACGGTTCGCGAATAAAGTAGACATGATCAAGACCCCTCTCCGATCAATAATCAGCAGCGGGACCTGGAGATCTGTACTGACTCCCACATATTCAACGATAACTTCTGTGATCGTGTGAACCTTATACGCATGTAACTCAATCCCTTTGTCTCGCTATATTACATGTCCGAGATTCGATCATCGGTATCTCCATACCTAGTTTGATCTCGTTACCTACATGTACTGTTTTCTCGTTCCCGTGATATAACATTCTAGTGATCAAATCACTTGCTTGCAAGCTAACCAATGTGATATCACCCAGAGGGCCCAGAGTATATCTCTCCATCATCGGGATGGACAAATTCCACTCTTGATCCATGAGCCTCAACATAACACCTTCGTAGCACTGAACCCATCTTTATAGTCACCCTGTTACAGTGTGACGTTTTATGTTATCAAGATACTCTTCCGGTGTTAGTGATTAACATGATCTCATGGTCTAAGGACTAAGATAAATTCGTATGATGTTATAGCAATATAAACACAATGACCTTGATTGTAATGCTATACTTTGGATGAATGTTCATCACACCATTCCAATAATGTTGTGACCTCGTTATTAACAACATCCAATGTCCATGATCAGGAAACCTTTGATCATCTTATTAATCAACGAGCTAGTTTATAAGAGAGGCATAACTAGGAACTTCCTTTTTGTTTATTAAACACACATGTATTAATTTTTCCATATTAATACAATTATAGCATGTAAAATAAACATTTATCATAAATAAGGAATACGATAATAACCACTTTATTATTGCCTCTCGGGCATATTCCCTTCAGTCCCCAGTCGTCAGCGAGACAGGGGTGGCGAAGGGGTACGGGGTGATTAGGGTCGTAGGATTAGATGTAATATCAATGGCTCATGGCCATCGTCCTCATCTGAACAGGACACGACGGGGACGAACCCTAGCACGGCCAGTGAGGGTCTGGGGAGGCTCACCGGGGCTCAGGCGAGGGTCGGTGACGAGGTCGAATGAGGTTGTCGATGATGGCGGTTCTCCTGGTACTAGCGGCGTCTCCTGGGGTGGCCGCAATTGGTGGAGCCCTTCTCCTCCAGCAGCGGCGGTCTCCGATGAAATTCCGGCGTCCTGGTGCTCGCCTTGCTCCGGGGAAGAAGTGGGGTGGTTCTGAGAGAGAGGGAAGTGAGATGGTGTGGAGAAATGGTGCAGGGGAGGCCTCCTTTTATAGGCGAGCGAGAGAGGCCGAGCGGCATGGGTAGAGCTCGTCAGGGTCAGCGTTATAGCGAGCTACTGGCATGGTGCCGGGGCTACGATGGTGCACGGTCTCCTGGCGGTGCTCAACGACTTGATGGCACGGCAAGGGCGGTGTGGTTTGGTCGGGAACGTGTGGTGCTCTACACGGTACCAACGGCGAACTTCACGGCGTGCGGTGTCTACAGGGAACCATCGAGGAAATGGGCATGTCTGGTGGTCTCCTGGGACGTTGGTGATCGTGTAGACGGGCGGTGAGAGCTCGAGGTGGTCGGGTTGAGTGGGAACTGCGCGTGAACTACGGTGTGCGTCGGCATGGTCAACAGCGGCACGGGCACGGCATTTCCGGCGTCTCCTCTCTCTGTCCTCGAGCTAGGGCTGGTCTAGAGGGGGCAGTGAGGCATGGGCAGCATGCCAGACAAGGTTGGCGAGGTTGGCTATGCTTGTAGCTTGCTGTCGACGCTGGGTTGGCAATTGTGCTCGTCCATGGTGGCCATTGATGAGATGGTCGTGTAAACAGAGGTCTAGAGTTGCATAGACAAGGTGGGTGACATACTGGGAGTGTGGTGAGGGCTGGAGAGGGAACAAGTTTGGCAATAACACTGCTCAAAATAGTGTTTGTTGTTTTATTTGGTTTGTGCTCAGAAGGTGTTTGATGAAATGGACAAAAGAAAATTATATTTGAATTTTTGGATGAAAATTGTTGGGTGCATTGGTCACGCACTTGGTAGTCTCTGGTTGTTTGTATTTTTCAAGGTGAACTGGTTTGGTTGGGTTTTGAGAAATGGTGATCTTACCATATGAACTAGATTCAATTTTGAATTGTCCTTGGCATAGATTTGCAAAATGTTTCTGTGGGTTTGCAAGGTAGGATTGGTTTCACTTTTACTTGGTCTAGCAAGGGGTGAAAAGAATTGGATTTGTTTCTGTTAGAAATCTTGGACTAGGAACATTCAAAGTGGTCTAGTGGTTAACTTTTGTCAAAATGACCATTAGCTCATATTGTTTGTATTTGAATTTCTATTGATTTGATTCTGCTTGGAAATGATTTAGATGATGTTTTTTTCATCTTTAAACCAATCCTTGCTATTCATAACAATCAAACAAGTCCATACAAGCATTCATGCATTCATCACATACACACATGCATTCGTATTGATTTAAATTAACAAGAGTTTTTGTTAACCCTAATCTTGGGTGATTAGAACTTGATAACCTTGATTAATATTTTTGGGATGTTACAATAGCCATCTTCCACCACTTGTAATAGTAGACCTCTTCTATAATTAGTGACATTGTAAGACTATTTGCTATCAACCTTATGATCTCTATTACAATGTTTATGATTGTTGATTTCATCTCTATATGTGAGTAATTCTCTTTGGGTTAAGGGATTCGGCCTAGCCATGTAGCTTTTTGTGCATGTTATTTATCATAGATGGGATAATGTATTAGTTTGTATGACATGATGATTATAGTACCCTCTCTTGCCTCAATCTAAGGACTTGTCAGGTACCCAAGACCCCGAGGATTGATCCATGTAAAGGGAGTGTGAGTAATGACCGATTTGCAGGATGGGAACCCCAGTGACATAAGGGGTAGTATGGCTATATGTGAGGAATTTACTTAGGATTAAACGGTGACATCAATATGCATATAATTAGTTCTCTTTCTTCTATGGATTAGATGTGACACCCCCGGGATCAGGACAAGACAAAACCCAGACCTCATTCTGAATTAAGCCTGACCTTGAGCTCGAGGATATCCAGTGAAGAATTAGTAACACAACAGTGATCCTATGATACAAAAATTATTACAGCAGGCTCATAACATAGCAGAGAACCAAATTATTACAGGCAGAGGTCACTGACCACAAACATCGAACAACGGAAGTAAAATTATACTATTAAGTATAGAAAACTTAACAAATGGCCTAAGAGGCCTGAAGCATAACGATGGCGTCCCAGTTCATAGATTCCAGGCTACTGGCCGGGAACCCCAAGCTACTCGTCGGTGTCAATGTTGTACCAAACTTGTCTTTAGGGGAACACTTATTATGCTACAAAAGTATCAACAAAGCAAGGATGAGTATAGGGTGTACTCCGCAAGACTTATGGCTGGTGGAGTTGTTTCGCATAAAGCCATCTTTGTTTATAAAACAAGAGAGAGAGAAGAATCTCGTCTAATCAGAATATTTTAAAAGGGGATAAGAGAGCGTCATCTCGAAAGTGTTGGTCATCATCTTTTGATATCCACCAAGTAATCATCGTTTGAATCCTAACTAGGATCAGCCCCTCGTACCCATGAGGAAATGATGTCTACGCACTTCTATTCTTGTAGATAGTTATTGGACCTCCAAGTGCAGAGGTTTGTAGAACAGCAGCAAGTTTCCTAAGTGGATTACCCAAGGTTTATCGAACTCAGGGAGGAAGTGGTCAAAGGTATTCCCTCTCAAGCAACCCTGTAATCAAGATACAAGAAGTCTCTTGTGTCCCCAACACACGCAATACACTTGTCAGGTGTATAGGTGCACTAGTTCGGCGAAGAGATAGTGAAATACAAGTGGTAACAGTGCCAGAAAATAGCTTCTTACTTGTTGTTGACGTGGGGTAACGGTGCCAGAAAAGAGCTGATGGCGTGGAGGAAAGGTAAGCCCAAAACCTCCCCGGCAAACGGAACTAAGATGGAAGCAAGCAAACTTGCAACAGATCTAGATGAAATGGTGCTTCAATGTTTAGAAACAAGGCCTAGGGATCATACTTTCACTAGTGAACACTCTCATATAAATATCCTCTCTTCATGATACTACTCTTAACTACTCTTCGGTTGGACACTCTAATCATCGGTAGGGCTATACCAGCACTCCTCAAAGTCACCTTGAGCGCTAGATGGTTCCAACAAACACCACAATTTTATAGAGACATCCAACTCCAAATATAAATCATAACAAATATTCAATCTAGCCGAAGTGCCACACACGGTATGCACGCTGTCACTTTCACACACGTGGGGAAAAGCATAGATCTATTAAAGCACAAAGAGTATTTATGTAGACTCAAACCTAAGTGCCACCATGTCATGCACGCTGTCACTTTCACACACATGGGGAGAGCAGATATCTATTGAAGCACTTGAGTAGCAAGGTAGATCTACTTGATTACAAAGCTCATGACCACAACAAGATCATGCATAGAGAGAGATATGAACACATAGATACCGGTAGATCCCTTAGCCTTGAGTAAGAACTACTCCCTCCTCATCATGGGAATCATAAATGGTGATGAAGATGGCGATGAATATCGATGGAGATGGCTCCGGGGGCACTTCCCCGTCCCGGCAGGGTGCCAAAACAGAGACTTTTTGTCCCCCGAATCTCCCCTTTGGTGGCGGCGCTACGGAGGTTTTCGTGGATTTCTTCTCGATTGCCTAGGGTTTTTGGGTCGGAGGCTTCTTATAGGCACAGGAATCAAGGTCGGTGGGGGTCTAGGGGGCCCACACCCCCTCCATGCGCCTCCAGGGCTTGCCCGCGCCTAGGGGGTGCGGCCACCCTGTGGCCCCCCTCCGGCTCTGCTTCGTGGTTCTGTGTTGCTCCAGGAAAATAATGACTTTGGCTTTTGTCCCGTCCAATTCCGAGAATATTGATTTTCTGCCTTTCTGGAACCAAAAACAAAAGAAAATAGGAAATTGCACTATGGCAATGTGTTAATACATTAGTTCCAGAAAAAGATATAAAAATACCTCAAAGTGTAGACAAAACATAGCAAAGTGGATACTAAACAAGCATGGAGCATCAAAAATTATAGATACATTTCCGACGTATCAACATCCCCAAGCTTAAATCCTGCTCGTCCTCGAGTAGGTAAGTGATAAAAAGAATAATTTTTGAGGTGACATGCACCATCAAAACCAAGATCAAACCATTTCCAAGCATTAAAAGGTGGGATCAAAGAACTCTAAACATGAGCATGAAAGATGGAGTTATAACAGTAAGACAAAGTAACTATGCATGCAACATGAAAGGCTACAAACAAAGAACATGAATAACATGCATTGAAAAACGTTTGTTTGTTTCACATACAGAAAACATGGCATAGTGGCAATCAGCTTGTCCCTCATAGAGTAGCACATAGATGCATAGGACACCTTCAAAGTTCACAAGGGTGACTAGAAACAAGTAGCACAAGAACAAGTAATATCACAATATGCATCAATCAATAAGCTTTGGAACACTGCACACAGAATGACAACTATGCTCTCTTAATGGTGCCTAAAGGTAGAAGGTGGAGACTCAAATAATGGTGGAAGAAAAGCCTTTTCTTTTATAAAGGAAGCAGGGATTTCAAGTTTCAGAAAGAGCTTCCAAAAATTATGGTACTTGTTAGCTTTCAGCCCTCATTGCCCCTATCATAAGCATCTTGAAGTGGTTAAGGTTAAAGTGGCAAAGATGAAGTATATGCTTGACGAAGTATAAGTTGGCAATCTCAAGTCCCTTGAATATGAGGGCCAAACCTCATGCTACTCAACTTTAGTCATCTGTAAGTTCTTGTCATTGTAAGTATTTGCATATCATTGAGAACCACCAACGGGGTACCCCTTGCACATGGTACAGGAGCTATCCCATAACCAAAATGACAAGGCAAGCAGACAATGAACATCTTAGCAATCTTCTTATTTACCATGGAAATATGGTTCTTTTTTCTCTCTTCCTCTTTTCTCAATGTGTCTCGCTTTTTTTTATAAGAATAATGCTTCATAGATGTCACTATGGTGATGCTCCAAGTTTCCACCATGATTAGGCATGGCTTAGGCTAGCGACCCATGCATTTCTCTAACACAGGATACAAACTCCATGGACTTACAAGTTCCTTCTTTATTTCGCACTAGTGACATCCATAGACAAAAGAGCATGATATCAACTGAGTACAAAGTACAAGTGCAATGTTGAAAACGTTCCCCGTAGCAGCACGATTCTGCTAATTCCAACGTATAAGTGCAAGCATATACAACATAGATGACACAATGGGTCAAGTTTATTAGGGGCAAAGAATATAAAGTGTGGCATCAAGTTTGTGAGGGCTTTAATCACTCAGTTTCCACATAAAAAATAGTTTTTAATTGGAAGATAGATGTAAACAAGAATATACTTGGAATGGTGTAACACACCATGCATAGGAATTTATAGTGGACACTTTGGAATAACTTGGTTTCTTGGGAGTTGGAAGCATGAGTAGAGCTTACTCATACAAGTGGAGGCTAGCAAAAGACTGGGAGCAACCAACTAAGAGAGCATAATGGCCATCATCATGTAGAGCAACAAAACATTACTAATCAAAGCATAAAGTGGTACCACAATTCAAGGACTAAATGATCATAGAGGCTAATGGTGACTTGTTAGAGTCATAACATGGTGTGAGCATGTGCCAAGTCAACCCAAACAAAGCATCAAAGGAGAATACCACAATACTATGCTTTTGCATGCTAAAACAACGCATTATTTTTTCAAGGCACACTAAGCAATCCCAATTGTTTGGAACAAGACATGCTACAGCAATAATCACTAAGCATAAGGTCAAAACAACACATATCATGTCATGCTAAAGTCTAAGTCATAGTCAATGCAAGTTCCTCTTGCATTTATCAAGCAAGAATTTCTACTCCTTTCCAACACCAAGCAACTTATTTGAAACAACTCACAAAGATAATAATCAATAAAGATCAGTGGGATTGTCTCACAAATCCACAAAGAAAAACTAAATAGTTCTAAGCAATAAGCACAAGAAAACTAAAGCTAAACGCAGTGTTGGCAAAAGTGAACACTCACAGAACAATAAGAGTGAAAACTAGAGTGTTATAGGCAATGGAAACACAGTGTGTCTCTCTCCAAAAGAAGTGTGGTGTAACCAACCAACTTACTCAAGCAAACTAAGCAAACGAAAACTAAGACGCTCCAATAACAACACAACAATGCATGAAACAATAAAAATGAAGTGTTTAGAAATACCTAAGATTTTTATTGATGAAGGGGATGCCTTGGGCATCCCCAAGCTTTGACGCTTGTACCTCTTGAATATTTCTTGGGGTGACACAGGGTGGCATCCCCAAGATTGAGCTTTTGTCCATTCTTCATCTCATTACATCATTCTTTCTCTACACCTGAAATTTTTCCTTCATACAAAACTTCACACAATCTTTATTAGCAACATTATTGTATTCAAAAGATATTATACCTTAGGCAAAGCTTTGAAACAGCAAAAATTTTCACTAAAAACACATGCTACTGTGGCAACTCCTTCAAAAAGCTCAATTCCCCAAAAGAGAACTCAAAAAGGAATCAATAAGAAGCAAATGCAAATAATGGCAGAAATATGTCAAAACAGACCAGCAGGAAGAAACCGATTTTTTCGAAGACCTTCTGTTGCTCAAATCAAAAAGTGTTGAACTAACAAAAGTTAGCTAACATACTGGGGGATTTATTCGTATCTCAATCCTAGTTACAGAGACTCCTCACGAATTTTTATGGTGGAGGACAGAAATCTATTTCGGTACAACAACTCCCCAAATCTTACTTCCCTCTCATTAGAGGTCATTCTTGGCACAAAAAGGCAAACAAAAAGGATAAGGAGAGGTTATTACAGAAGTAATAACTTCCAAGACTCAAGAAAACTCTTGGGTTATCTCCCAACAAGTACTTTTCTTTAACGCCTTTAAGTTAGGCATGATAGTTTGAGAAGATGCTCTCATAAGAAATATGAATTGAAGTAAAAGAGAGCATCAAGAAGCAAATTCAAAACACATTTAATTCTAACCCACTTCCTATCCATAGGAATCTTGTAAAGAAACAAGTCATGAAAGCACAAAGCAACAAGCATAGGAAAGCAAATGAAGTGTAGCTTCAAGATTTTCAACATAAAGAGGGGAAACTTAATATTGTTGAGATACATAGGACCAAGTTTCCTTCTCTCATAATAACTTTTAGTAGCATCATGAATAAAATTAACAATATAACTATCACATAAAACATTCTTATCATGAGCCACATGCATATGATGATTATTACTCTCCACATAAACATAGTCATTCTTATTAATTGTAGTGGGAGAAAATTCAAGAAAATAGCTATCATTTTTATTCTCATCACCAATATCATCAAATATAGGAGGCATATTATATCACAATACATTTTCTCCTCAATAGTAGGTGGACTAAAAATATCATACTCATCATTGTAATCATCATATATTGGAGGTAAACTATCATCGAAGAAAAATTTCTCCTCTATGCTTGGGGGACTAAAAATATCATGCTCATCAAAATCATCTTCCCAAGCTTAGACTTTTCCATAGCATTAGCAATGATGGTGTCCAAAGAATTCATACTAATAACATTTCTATTAGCATGCAAATAAAGCTCCAGAGGTTTTTTAATTTTCTCTTCAAACACTTCATGTCCTAACTCAAGATAAACACTATAAAGATCTCTATTTTTTTCTTGTTTTCCATTAAGCCTAACTAGTGAAAACAAGAAACAAAAAGACAAGACTGTAGAATCTAAAGGAAATAACTTAGAGCATTCACACCGGAGGGTGCGAGTACCTTTTACCTTACCTCCCCGGCAACGGCGCCAGAAAATAGCTTTCTGGCTTGCTGTTGCCGTGGGGTAACATGTGTGAGTGCCTTTTACGTTTCCTCCCCAGGAACGGCGCCAGAAAAGAGCTTGATGTCTACGCACTTATATTCTTGTAGACAGTTGTTGGGCCTCCAAGTGCAGAGGTTTGTAGAACAGCAGCAAGTTTCCCCTAAGTGGATTACCCAAGGTTTATCGAACTCAGGGAGGAAGTGGTCAAAGGTATTCCCTCTCAAGCAACCCTGCAATCAATATACAAGAAGTCTCTTGTCTCCAACACACCCAATACACTTGTCAGGGGTAGAGGTGCATTAGTTCGGCGAAGAGATAGTGAAATACAAGTTGTAACGGTGCCAGAAAATAGCTTCTGACTTGTTGTTGACGTGGGGTAACGGTGCCAGAAAAGAGTTGATGGCGTGGAGGAAAGGTAAGCCCAAAACCTCCCCGGCAAACGGAACTAAGATGGAAGCAAGCAAACATGCAACAGATCTAGATGCAAACGGTGTTTCAATGTTTAGAAACAAGGCCTAGGGATCATACTTTCACTAGTGAACACTCTCTCATATAAATATCCTCTCTTCATGATACTACTCTTAACTACTCTCCGGTTGGACACTCTAATCATCGGTAGGGCTATAACAGCACTCCTCAAAGTCTGCCTTCCCCAATCTAGATAACCCCACACTGTCACCTTGAGCGCTAGATGGTTCCAAACACCACAATTTCATAGAGACATCCAACTCCAAATATAACTCATAACAAATATTCAATCTAGCCAAAGTGCCACACACGGTATGCACGCTGTCACTTTCACACACGTGGGGAAAAGCATAGATCTATTAAATCACAAAGAGTATTTATGTAGACTCACACCTAAGTGCCACCATGGCATGCACGTTGTCACTTTCACACACATGGGGAGAGCAGAGATCTTTTGAAGCACTTGAGTAGCAAGGTAGATCTACTTGATTACAAATCTCATGATCACAACAAGATCATGCATAGAGAGAGATGAACACATAGCTACCGGTAGAGCCCTTAGCCTCGAGGAAGAACTACTACCTCCTCATCATTGGAATCAGCAATGGTGATGGAGATCGATGGAGATGGCTCCGGGGGCACTTCCCCGTCCCGGCAGGGTGCCGGAAGAGAGACTTTTTGTCCCCCGAATCTCTCCTTCGGTGGCGGCGGCACTACGGAGGTTTTCGTGGATTTCTTCTTGATTGCCTAGGGTTTTTGGGTCGGAGGCTTCTTATAGGCGCAGGAATCAAGGTCGGTGGGGGTCCAGGGGGCCCACACCCCCTCCAGGCGCCTCCAGGGCTTGCTCGCACCTAGGGGGTGCGGCCACCCTGTGGCCCCCCCCCCCTCCGGCTCTGCTTCGTGGTTCCGTGTTGCTCCGGGAAAAATAATGACTTTGACTTTTGTCCCGTCCAATTCCGAGAATATTGATTTTCTGCCTTTCTGGAACCAAAAACAAAAGAAAACAGGCAACTGGCACTATGGCAATTTGTTAATAGGTTAGTTCCAGAAAAGATATAAAAATACCTCAAAGTGTAGACAAAACATAGCAAAGTGGATACTAAACAAGCATGGATCATAAAAAATTATAGATATGTTTCCGACGTATCAGGAAGCATCCTTAAGCACACATTGATCTACCAAGTTTTATGATTAGGTTATAGTTCTCTATGATCATAACGTCCGTTCCCAAGTCATCCATAGCTGTAGACGCGGCTTTTCGAAAAGATTATTACCCTGCAGGTGTGTACAACTTTACCCACACATACTAACGACTCTTAATGCCATAATCATTAGCCCTCTTCCTTGGAAGGCCGACAGAGGGTGGTTAAACACGACCTTTACCTTGCTTTCGCCGAGACCATGAGTCATGCCCTAAGGATGGTTCAGTCATAATGGTCAAATCGCGAAGCTGGTCCCTAGAGATGTGAGGCGAGGTTGGTTTCCTAGGGGTGCCATCTACCCCAATCACTAGGTCCACACTTCCCTACCTGTTATGAATGCACCTCCTTCACCTCCTCTTTCGAAAACATTTTCAATGCGTATGTCGAATGGAACGCCCGAACTATGTGACTCATGGAATCTACTAGGGAAGTTAGTCAACCGAGGGGTCCCCATAAACCCCGTGTGGTTGTACGCTCGTCTCGGATCCAAAGGCAAGGACTCGGGTCCTAGTGGTGGCGAGCATGGGACTACAAAACCCACATCCCACTGTGGCCTCTCATACAAGCCATAGCATGTTTAATCTCATATCACTTCTAATCTCATCTCATCACGTTCTCCTGTCATACTATATTCTCTACATCTGATACATCATCTGGATGAACCAGCACTTACATCTATGCATGGCTAAGCAGGACACGGATATAACCTCTAGTAGTGCACATAAGCCAAACCTAGTTATAGGAGCAGTGGATCAGGTAATATAAGCTCAAAGGGAGTAATGCAACGAATAGGATACTCTATCTATATATAAAAGACCATAGTAGAATCGTATGCATCATGGTAGGAATTGAAATGCTTTCGAAAACATAGGATTATGTCATGGTGGGGCTATTCTTGCCTTTGACCGTTCATAACCGATAAGCAGATCTTCAGAATCCTTGGGCTTGACTTGATTATAGTTGGTCAAGTATTGTTCTTCGAGCTTCCATGGTCTTGATATCAGTCTCCGATCTCGATCTCGATATCGATATCGTATTCTACCGGGAAGAAGCAAACAACAGAAAGAAAGGGAAACAATGAACACATGGCATCGATGCAATGCTCAAGCAAGGATGATGATATGACAATATTAATAGCATTTAAATTAAACCCTAAGACATGCTTGGCAGTTTAAACGGGGTTCCGAGGGGTGTAAACCCTAATTCGGAGAAACCCCGAATGCACTTGTGCAGGGTTAATTTGTTCTTCTAATTAAAATTGCATGTAAGTTGTTGATTAATGCATTATTATAGATTAAATAGATACATCTCATTTTTCTGAACATTTTGATATATTATACACATTTTTCTGATTTAATATGAATTAGTTATTGAATTTCTAGTATTAACCCTTTTTCTGAAATTTAATACAAATTTGGGAATTACTTTTTACGCCGGAGCTAACCCTAGCTAGTGAGGCTGACAGATGGGCCCGGTGCCACATCGGCAGCCATGTAGGCATGGTGGGACCTTGGCTGGTTTGATCGGGACTGACTCGCGTCGGCTGACATCACGATGACACATGCATGACGTCAGCGCCGCGGTTGCTCTCAGATCAGCGGCGGTGATGGTGATTGGGCACCCGCGGACGAGTGGGAGTGGTGGTGTTGGATGCAGCATGACGCGGGCTTCCTATTGGTGGTGGTGTCGCTAAGAAATGGTTGCCGGAATAGTGGCTGCAATGACATCAAGCGGCGGAGCTCGAGGACTCATGGTGGAAGCGAGATACAGAGAGAGAGAGGGGGGACGGAGGCGAGGTACATCAGCACCGTATGGTCACCAAAAGCGCGAAGATACAGTCGTCGAGGTGACGTCCGGCTGGAATTAGCGAGAATGGCGGCTGCCAGAGTCGGGGAAGGAGGTTGCAATTGAACCAATTTGGATAGCTTTGGCTTGCCTTGGTTGATGAAGAAGAACAGGAAGACATCGAGGAACTCGCTAATGTGCTAAGGCAGCCAGAAGGTGGCCAGAATCGGCGGGCAATCGGAGCTACTGCAAGCTAGGGTTCGGCCAGCTCTCAAAGAGGGAGGAGGAGAGCGCTAGGGGGAAAAGGGATAGGATAATCTAAGAGTGAAAGAGGGAGGACGACTGCATGGTTCTTATCTCCACACCGGAGCGGCGCCGTCCATCTTGACGCATGGCGGCCGACGATGCATCGACACCGAGCTGCTTCGGTCAATCGAGAGGTGGAAGACGACCCTAGGAAGCGACGTCATGTTATCGGTCTGGTGGGATTATGTTGGGCTGCGGCAAAGGTTCCGAGAGGAAGAGAGGGAAGTTGGGCCTTAGCCTGGTTCGGCTGCTGGTTCTTTTTTTAAAGAAACTCTTTTTCTGTAATTTATTTTCCGTTTGTATTTTCCAATTCAAAAATGTTTTGAGTAATTTGAAAATACCAGAGGGGTTTGTAAAACTAGTAAAATATTTTGGGGCCCTTTTAGCCCATTTGGGATCCTTATTTTTGATGATTCAAAATACAAAAACCATTTAAATGTATGCCAAAGAGAGGGAAGGATTAGGGGTTTTGCATATGCTTCTTAGATGCATTTTTATAAGATGATGATCATGATGCACAAACAAACCCTAATTGTTATTTAGCTAAAACTAGGGTGTTACAGCTCTATCCCCCTTACGAGAATCTTGATCCGAGATTCCAAAGGTAGGAAGAGAGACAGAGAGAGAAAGAAACATGTTTACTCTAAGGATAAGAGGGAAACACGCTAAACAATACACTAAGTATCTCATGGTCAACTCATGGATGGAGTGTTCGGAAACAACTATGAGATGACGATCATGAAACATGTCAAGGTAATGGAGGAAACAAAAGGAGAAGGTTTCAAGCTGTTAGACAGATGGTCTTCATAAGGATTGAGACCACAGAGCTTCACAGAAGAGGTTAAGCTTCTGAGATAGAAGGTTACAACATAAAGAACAAAACCACAGACTTTGAGAGATGAACCTCTACTAAATGGCTTAAGTAGAGATTTCATGTTGTAGAGATATGGATCAACAAAACCAAGCTGTTGAACTACTTTTGAAACATAAGAGTCACTCTTTCATTCAATAGAAGGCCAAGACAGAAAGGTGTTTGGTGGAGAGGACTCATAAGAGTCACAAGGAACATGTATCTAGAGAAACTTCTGATTACCAAAAGCATAGTCGCTCTTCAAAAATGACTGAGAAAAATGAGGGAAAGTTATTTATTCATCTAGGACTATCAAGATCTTTGCCAAAAATCATGATATTACTTTACACCACTAGATTAATAGGTAAGAAGATTCCTGATGACACGAGAAAAACAATCTTCATTCTCAGACTTTGTTTACTTGGCACAACAAAATGCTTGCCAACATAAAGGGTCTGGAGGATTGACCGAGAGACATTTAGCAGCACTACTTTAAATGTTCTCCTTGTCAAACATCAAGTAAATGTCAGACTTCGGATACAAAGAAAACCATAAGCACAACTTCTATAATAAATCATAGAAGAAGCCTCATGAAGAATGGCTTTTTTTGCTGATTCAAGAGAATATGGCAAAAGGTCTTCTGGTTAGTTGAGTCAACCATTACATCAATCTTGCCAGACTTGCAATGAGACTTATGTCAAAATCTTAAAGAACACCAACCATCATTGCTACTTGAGATTCAGCTTTGGTTAGATGGAATGATACTTCAAACTCAGCATGTCTGAATAGAAAGGGTGCAACATTTACCGTAAAGGTAAAGTTACTAGATTCTCAGGATATGGACTACATTGTCAAGCTCCAAACGACTGAGCTAGATTGCTAGCTCCATGTATTTAGCAACTTGTCGAAAGACAATTGCACACGCATGAAGTACTAACAACAAAACACACATGTATCCTTAAGGAAGGGAGATAACTCTACTCAGATCCACGGTGACATCTTTCAACTTTTGCACGTGAACCGAAGAAGGTTACTTCTAACATCCAGAATGCATACTTAGAGATGACTCGAAGAAGGTTCTCGAAAGTTTCCAACATTAATGCCCAATGTCCCATATGAATCCAATCTAACATGGAGAAGTTAAGGATATTGTCGATGGGCTCAACAACAAACTTATCGAGACATTCCAAGAAGATGGGCTCACATGTTGCTTGAACGAGGCAACAATATTGGTCAGACCAAAGGACATGAAGATATATTCAAGTGAAACATCACATGAAGAAACATCGTTAGGATAGTCCTTGGAACTAAGTTTGATTTGACAATAACCTAAATCAAATCAAAGATGGTGGAAGATAACATATCCACAAAGGAGATACTATCTTTCTTCGGCACGAACAAAACTAGACATCCCTTAAAGAAGGATCGGGTCAGATAGAACTTTTATCTTACAACTCTCGAAGTTGTTGTTTAAGCTCAACCAACTAGTTCAGGGGTATCCAATGACGATCCTTGGAGAAAAGAGCAGTTCAGAGAACTAACTTGCTCAAAAACTTGACAACATGGTCATGTGGCAACATGGCGATACTTCTAGTAGACATCTAGAATATCATGAAACACTGATATGTCACTTAGTTGGAGAGGAAACTTGCTCTGTAAGGCAAGAAGACAGAGCCTTAGAGCTTCAGCACAATCCTATCTCTTTAACCGAAGAGAGTGCACCAGATTAATGGACTTGGTAGTACAATCATCCTTTGCTTAGTGACAGGGTTAACCAATCACGCTAAGAATGTCAGAAATGTCCTTAGAATTTAAAGCAAAAAAGAATTGCTAAGAATCTCAGATAACCACATTATTACGCACACGCATCACTTATAAGCGCGAAAGCTCGGAAAAGGGTGGGTAACGATGTGTAAAAACATCACTTCATTAAGGGGTCCTGAAACTCAGCACGACCTCTTAGTATAAAAGAGTGTGACACTTTAAGGTAGAACAGACAGAAGCTAATCAATGCCTCTTAATCTGCAAATTACAACACTTTGACCTGGTCCTAGAAATGATGAGGTACTGGAGTTTGTTTCTCCTGACTTCCGGAAATGGTTTGTCTTAACGGACCACAAGAGTATCTTGCATCGGAAGACACTGATGCTCATATACTACTTGGCTACCAACTGGTAGACAAAGGTCAGAAAACAACAAGGAGAAAAAACATACTCAGGATAGAATCTTGAGATGTGGATGCATATATTATGAATCTTCTGAAAACCAATGTAAAGAAGAGGTAAGGTGTGGCAGAGTCATGAATATAGATGCGAGACTCTCGAGGAGTACTCTTGTCGTGATCTATTTGGTTCCATTAGGGAACATTTGCCATAGCATGTGGTAGGGGAAGTCCTTTGTGGTCGAGATTCAATCGCGACAAAAACCACAAGCTTGAAGGCTATAATTTTAGTACTAGCCATCCCGAGGTAATGTGTGAACACTAACAACAGGGGTCAAAGGAATGGATGTTGGGTTAAAGGTTAGCTTCATGTACAAGATTCACAGCACTAGAATCTAGCACAATCGGGGATCTTAGGTTCAATTCCAAGGGTTAAAACCTGAGAAAGAAGTAACTACTATTTGAGTGACATAGCGTAGACTACAAGGTAGTAATCATGAGGTAGCTTCAAAAATAAGAACGACTTCTCAAGTACCCAAACAAATAAAAAGAAGGAACACAAGGCGAAAGGAAACCTCGAAGCCTAGAGCAGAACACTATGGATCCTACATTACAACATTGTGGGCCCATATGATGTAGAGATCATGATGGAAAGGAATCTCTCAGCTGAACAAGAGCAAGAGTAACAAGGATTTCACAACACACACAACTCTAGAGAACTCAACACTAGGTCAACTGGTTAAGAATCGACATGCTCAGAAGGCACGTAAGCTTTGAAAGACTAGAAGTGATATCAATTTTTTTCCAAATCAACACCAAATAAGGTGACCCAGAGTTAGAGCGATACCGGATGAGGAGAAAAATAAGCATACTAGACTTTTCGCAAATACTTTTCATCTTTGAAATAGTTTTCACAAGCACTAGACTCAACATCGACCAATATCAAGGTTTTCCTACGGTCGGTACTGCTCTGATACCAAAACCTATGACACCCCCGGGATCAGGGCTAGACGAAACCTAGAACTCATTCTGAATTAAGCCTAACCTTGAGCTCGAGGATATCCAGTGAAGAACCAGTAACATAACAGTGACCCTATGACACAAAAACTATTACATCGAGCTCATAACTGCGTTGAGAACCAAATTATTACAGGCAGAGGTCATTGACCACAAACATCAAACAACAAAAGGCAAATTATGCTATTAAGTATATCAAACTAAACAAATGGCCTAAGAGGCCTGAAGCATAACGATGATGTCCCAGTCCATAGATTCCAGGCTGCCGGCCGGAAACCCCAAGCTACTCGTCGATGTCGATGTCGTACCAAACTCGTCTTCAGGGGAGCACTTATTCTGCTACAAAAGTATCAACAAAGCAAGGGTGAGTACAGGGTGTACTCCGCAAGACTTATGGCTGGTGGAGTTGTTTTGCATAAAGCCATCTTTGTTTATAAAATAAGAGAGAGAAGAATCTCGTCTAATCAGAATATTTTAAAAGGGGATAAGAGAGCCACATCTCCAAAGTGGTGATCATCATCTTTTGATATCCACCAAGTAATCATCGTCTAAAACCTAACTAGGATCACCCCCTCATACCTATAAGGAAGCATCCTTAAGCACGTATTGATCTACCAAGTTTTACGATTAGGTTATAGTTCTCTATGATCATCATGTTCATTTCCAAGTCGTCTATAACCGCGGATACGGCTTTACGGAAAGACTATTACCCTACAGGGGTGTACAACTTTACCCACACGTACTAACCGACTCTTAATGCCAGAATCATTAGCCCTCTTCCTTGGAAGACCGGCAGAGGGTGGTTAGACATGACCTTTACCTTGCTTCCGTCGAGACCATGAGTCACGCCCTAAGGATGGTTCCATCGTAACGAGTCAAATCCCGAAGCCGGTCCCTAGAGATGTGAGGAAAGGTTGGTTTACCAGGGGCGCCATCTACCCCAAGCAACCCGGTCCATGCTTCCCTACCTGTTATGAATGCACCTCCTTCACCTTCTCTTTCGAAAACATTTTCAATGCGTATGTCGAATGGAACGCCCGAACTATGTGACTCATGGAATATACTAGGCAAGTAAGTCAATCAAGGGGTCCCCATAAACCCCGTGTGGCTGTACGCTCGTCTCGGTTCCAAAGGCAAGAAATCAGGTCCTAGTGGTGGCGAGCATAGGACTACAAAAACCACATCACACCGTGGCCTCCCATACAAGCCTTAGCATGTTTAATCTCATATCACTTCTGATCTCATGTCATCACGTTCTCCTGTCATACTAGATTCTCTACATCTGATACATCATCTGGATGAACCAGCAATTACAGCTATGCATGTCTAAGTAGGACATAGATATAAGCTCTAGCAGTGCACACAAGCCAAACCTAGTTATGCTAGGAGCAGTGGATCAGGTAATATAATCTCAAAGGGAGTAATGCAACAGATAGGATACTCTATCTATAGATAAAAGACCGTAGTAGAATCGTATGCATCATGGTAGGAATTGAAATGCTTTCGAAAACATATGATTATATCACGGTGGGGCTATGCTGCCTTTGACCGTTGATAACCAATAAGCAGATCTTCGGAAGCCTTGGGCTTGACTTGATTATAGCTTATCAAGTATTGTTCTTTGAGCTTCGACAGTATTGATCTCAGTTTCCGATCTCGATCTCGATATCGATATCGTATTCTACCAGAATAAGCAAACACCAAAAAGAAAGGGAAACAATCAACACATGACATCAATGCAATGCTCAAGCAAGTATGATGATATGACAAGATTAATAGCATTTAAATGGAACCCTAAGACATGCTTGGCAGTTTAAACGGGGTTCCGAGGGGTGTAAACTTACTTCGGAGAAACCCCGGATGCACCTGTGAGGGGTTACTTTGTTATTCTAATTAAAATTGTCATGTAAGTTGTTGATCAATGCATGATTATAGATTAAATAGATAGATCTCATTTTTCTGAACATTTTGATATATTATACATATTTTTCTGATTTAATATGAATTAGTTATTGAATTTCTAGTATTAACCCTTTTTCTGAAATTTAATACAAAATTGGGAATTAGTTTTTACACCCGAGCTAACCCTAGCTAGTGAGGCTGACTGACGGGCCTGGTGCCACATCGGCAGCCACGTAGGCAGGGTGGGACCTAGGCTGGTTTAACCGGGACTGACCCGCACCGGCTAACATCACGATGACGCATGCATGACGTTAGCGTCGCGGTTTCTCTTAGATTGGCGATGGTGACGGTGATTGGGCACGCGCAGGCGAGCGGGAGTGGTGGTGTTGGATGTAGCGCGACGCGGGCTTCCTATTGGTGGGTGCGCCGCCAAGAGATGGTTGCCGAAACAGTGGCTGTAATGATGACAAGCGGTGGAGCTCGAGGACTCATGGTGGAAGCGATATACAGAGAGAGAGGGAGACAGAGGCGAGGTGCATCAGCACCGTATGGTCACCAGAAGCGCGAAGAGACGGTCGTCGAGGCGGCATGCTGCTGGAATCAGCAAGAATGGCAGCGGCCAGAGTCGGGGAAGGAGGTCGCAATTGAACCGATTTGGACAACTTCGGTTTGCCTTGGTTGACGGAGAAGAACGAGAAGACGCCGAGGAACTCACTGGTGTGCTCAGAAGGTGGCCGGAATCGGCGGGCAACTAGAGATGCTACAAGCTACGGTTCGGCCAACTCGCAGGGAGGGGAGGAGGAGAGCGCTAGGGGAAAAGGGACATGATAAGCTCAGAGGGAAAGAGGGAGGATGGTTGCGTGGTTCTTATCACTACTCCGAAGCGGCGGCGGCCGGCGATGCATCGACACCCAGCTGCTTCGGTCAATCGAGAGGTGGACGATGACCCTAGGAAGCAACGAAACGTTATCGGGTCGATAGGCTTCGCTGATGGCAAAAGGTTCAGAGGAAGAGAGGAAGCTGGGCCTACTGGTTAATTGTTGGTTCTTTTTTTACAGAAACTCTTTTTCTTTTTCTATGATCTGTTTTCTGTTTGTATTTTTCAGTTCAAAACTGTTTTGAGTAATTTGAAAATACGAGAGGGGGTTTGTAAAACTAGTAAAATATTTTGAGACCCTTTTAGTCCATTTGGGCTCCTTATTTTTGATGATTCAAAATACAAAAACCATTTGAATGTATATCAAAGAGAGGGAAGGATTCGGGTTTTTGCATATGTTTCTTAGATGCATTTTTATAAGATGATGATCATGATGCACAAACAAACCCTAATTGCTATTTAGCTAAAACTGGGGTCTTACATTAGACTAGTAGGTTATTTATATAAGAGGTTGCGGAGGCTATAACAATTATAGATGCACTGCTCACATATAATTATCTTGCTCTAATGATTACATGCATACTTTATTATTATCTATTATTCCCATTAGATGTTTTGCACAGCTACTGGTGAAAACCGAAGACCCTAGGCCCTCTCTCTATGTGTCGTCAATAACAACAAAAAGATTGCAAACTCTTGGTCCGGTGAAAACACAAAAGGAATTCTAAAACTCTCGAATGTTCATTTGAGTAATCTCACTTTGCTTTCTGCTTTCCGAGGATTCGGTAAACCTAGGTCTACTAGGGAAACAGAGCTATACTACATCCGTAATCCGGATCGAAGGTATCAATCCTCCAATTACTTTTTGCAAAGTCATCTCTGATCTATTTTCATTATCAATCTAGGGTGAGATCTACTTTGAACTAATTGCCATGATTCTCTTGCGTAGATTATTATGTTGAAGAGATTCTTTATTGTGTTATGACGAGGAATATGCTATGCTTATTATTGTTGGATCAAAACAATTTATTTTTGTCTTTCTTATTAATTTTTAGAAGATGAACACAAGGAGCCAAACGCGTGCTCGTGCCGCTACGGGTTCTTCTCAGCCACTGATGCATCTTAGGACCGCATGGGGATACGGTTAAGGAATGAGCTCCAATGTGATCACTTCAACAATATCAAGAACCGAGAAGTGAAGGTAACCAAGTGGGCTTTTCCCGTCATATTGAACCAACTCGGCACGTAATGAGTTTACAAGACTCAATGAAGAGGACATTTTGGTCCTCGCAAAAGCTGCTTTCAACAACAACTTATCACTTAACTTGGACGCGATTCTTGTGCGCTATTTGGAGCACCAGTCCTCCCAAAACCAAGGACCCCTCATAGGTGGAGGCGTCATCACCGTGCTTGCCATTGCCCTAGGCATCGACCTAGGTGAGTTGCAACCAGTTCTAGGTGAGCGACGTGTTGGTTTCTCTACTTTAAAAGCTTGTGGAATGCTCACTAGGAGAGATGGTGTTAATTATTTGCATATTACAGGAGTTGGGCATCTCTACCCCGCTCCTATGCCTAATGGTCTCTTCTCTATCGAGGAGGGACGTTTGCTATATGATGTGCAGGTTGAACAATATCAACCCGAGAAGGAGATTTCAGATGAGGATGAGGACCAAGAAGTTCCTTATCAAGGGGAGCAGCCACTGAACCGGTTTGCTACATATCAAGACTTCCAAGACCTTGGAGGGACTATGGAGGGGATGCATAATCTCGCCCTGAACCTCCAAGAAACCACAAGTAACTTATCAACTCAATTTGTGGACTGGAGTTACAACTTTTTCCCACCACCTCAATGAATTGAAGGGCTAGCAAAAGCCAAAGCTTGGGGAGGTTTTGTATCTATTTTTATTTGGCGTTCATTTGTTTTATTTTATTTTGAGGTTAAGATTTTTATTTGAGTTTATAAGCACTCTGTTGGTTTCCCCAACACTTTATCTTTAGTTATTTAATTTTGTTTTTGAGATTTTCAAGGCGAGCTTTGCCGCTAATTTTCTATTATTTAATTCCATCTCACAAAAACAACAAAAATATTTATCTATTTATCTTTATTTTCCCTCTTTCTTTTCTTTTTGCCTCGAGGTTCTCATGTATTTGAAGGAGAGTGACCGACTTCGAGTTTCCAAGAAACAAATCAAAAGGGAAGAGAGAAATGGAACCAAACATGAGAGTATGCCTTATGACTCTCCACTTTTGAAGTTTGAAAAACCCATGCTAGTTAGTAGTAAATGTTAAGATATTGTACTGGTGGAGTGAGTCTTTATAATGGAGTAAAATTTTGTTTGTATGGGTATTTAGTTGAGTACGTATTGTTCTAGCTCTTGTAGTTAACCAAGTCTTGCCTAAAATATGCTAAACGGTTGAAATAATAAGAAGTCTTACAATTAGAGGCTTGGGTGTTGTAGTGTTTAGTCTTGAAAGCTTATTCCTAGAGACACTCAACACCACCGAAAGTAATGATTGACTTGATAGCTCTCTTTGAAAAGATTTGTTCAATTGAATTAATGTTTAGCGGTATTTGTGAGCATGCCAAAGTTTGACTTGTAAATCATAAGAATGATATAGCTTTATGTGTGTCAAACTTTATGGGATGCCAACAACTCCGCTAGCCTACGAACGATCTTTATGGAGGAAACTTCTAGATTTCGGCTATGAGTTGATTAAACATATGTAGCAACAATGTTGTAATGGGTAAGATTCTTGGCACTTCCGGGTAGTTGTGTTCATGATGGAATCACTCCTCTAGCTAATATGAGTAATCATTATGTAAAAGGAATAAAAACCTTAGTGATTCCACGAGTGTCCATCACAGCCTAATAAACTAATGAATTTTTTTGGCATGCTCTCAATTACTTAAAAACTGAAATTCTTGAAGGACAATGAATAGAAAAGTGGTGCTTGAAAAGTCTTAATTTATTGATGTGGAAGAACTGGGATACTTTAGTGTATATGCTTTTCAAGACAAACTCTCACACTCTCAATTTTACATGATTATACTTTATTGTTCAAAGGCAAGCTTATGAGTTGATTACATGATATGGAATAGAGTTTATTCATTTGAATCATCCATGCTAACAATAATTTTGCTGCACTATAATGATTCATGAAACCAGTATGATATGCTTGTCATTACTCTATCTATGCTGAAGTTTTTCAGATTAATAAAGTGGAGGAATCATGAGACTACCAATCATGAATAAGATCATCATCTCGCTATTTCAGTTTAAATATCGAGTTCCTTTTTTATTTTAGTTTTCTTGCTCGAGGACGATCAAGTTTAAGCTTAGGGAGGTTGATGGCTGTGAAATATAGCCATCCACGTCCATATTTAAACTAGATATTATTCATATTTTAGGAAATGTCTCTCTAAATCCTACCACTAATGCCTAGTGATCAAAGGAGTATGCAATCCTGTCTTTCTATTTTTCTCTACGTAGATAATGACATTTGATGATGGGAATCACTACATTAAAGTCAAAGATACAAGATTTCCAACATACCAAAGAAACCTAGAGCCGTGAAGATGAGGCAGTGCCTTTAACGACCATCTATACGGTGGGATTTTATTCCGGACATATAGTTGGCACCGACATCGCCAGGTCAAACAGAACAACTTTCGTAAAGGGACCCCTATATAAAGACACCTCAGGCGATGAGAAAAATCGCTCTGGACCTCTGCCCTGACTCTTTTCCACCAGAAGCCACCACGCTAGAGGAATAGATCTAGATCTAATCTCCAAACCCTTCTCCATCACCATAGCCATATTCCACCACTTGTAATAGTAGATCTCATCTTTGATTGGTGACATTGTAAGACTATTATTATCAATCTAATGATTTCTATTACAATGTTTATGATTATTGATTTTATCTCTATGTATGAGTAATTCTCCTTTGGCTAAGGGTTGCGGCCTAGCCATGTAGCTTTTTTTGTATGTTATTTATCATAGATGGAATCATGTATTAGTTTATATGACATGATGATTATTATACCCTCTTTTGCCTCAATCTAAGTACTTGTCAGGTACCCAAGACCCCAAGGATTAATCCAGGTATAGGGAATGTGAGTAATGACTGATCTGCAGGTTGGAAACCCTAGTGACAGAAGGGGTAGTACGGCTGTATGTGAGGGATTTACTTGGGATTAACGGTGACGTCACTATGCATATCATTAGTTCTCTTTCTTCTATGGATGAGACTGGTAGGTTATTGCTACAAGCGGTTGCGGAGGCAATAGCAATTATGGATGCACTGCCCACATATAATTATCTCGTTCTAACAATTACATGCATACTTTATTATTATCTTTTATTCTTATCAGATGTTTTGCACAACTACTAGTAAAACCGAAAGCCCCAGCCCCTCTCTCTCCATCGTCAACAACAAAAAGATCGCAAACTCTTGGTTCGGTGAAAACACAAAAGGTATTCTAAAACTCCCGAAGGTCCGTTTAAGTAATCTTACAACGCTTTCTGCTTCCCGAGAATTCGATAAATCTAGATCTACTAGGAAAATAACTATACTATATCCATAATCCGGATCAAAGGTATCAGTCACCAACATGGAGCGCAACACAAACGCCACTAACGAGTTCAACTGGCCATGGTCATAGTCTGGGCAGTACACGATGGCGTGCACGTACAAGATGCTATCACAAGGCAAGATGCTATCACAAGGATATATAAGATTCCCTCTTGTGAAACCCATCTAGAAATCCAGGGCCACACCAAAGAGAAAATTCTTCACTTGGGTAGCAGTACATCACAGGATTTGAGCCGCGGATCGGAGATTCAGACATGGGTTGCAGGAGGAGAGGTCAGCCTGTTTCTTTTGTCTGCAGGACAAAGAATCCGCGGAGCGCGCGACACATCTGGTTCCTGTGTGGCCAGAGAATGGAGATGCAGTTCATTATTCCTACTTCTGAGTCGGAGATCCAAACATGATGGTTGGTCGAGAGAAATCGACTACTGAAAGATCTCAAAAGGAAGTTCAACACCTCATCTTCACCACGAGCTGGCACCTGCGAAATACATAAACGCCTGGGTCTTTAAGGATGTACGCAGTACAACCTAAAGCAGCCAGCGACTCTCATCCTGGATGACTTCAAGCTGGTCATGGCATCTAGGAGAGTAGGAATAGGAGTAGGAAAATGATACGATCCTTCCGGGGATATCTCGCATCCATCCCCCGGGTAGTCCCGCACTCCCTATCATGGTGGCCCCTGCTCGACCGAGTCTTATCTTCCTTCTTCTTTTCCTCTCGTTTCCTAAACAAACTGCTCCGCTGTCGGCTCCCCGACGCGTCACTGCGCGTCCTCCCGTCCGCTCTGCAAGCCCATATCCTCCTAACGCCGCTCCATGCCCATCTCTTCCCGCACGCGCATCTATGTCTAGCTCCGCTCGTGTCCAACGTCGCTGCCGCTGCACCACCGCTTAGCGATCTAGCTGCATCGTTAGACCATCGTTCCCCGCAGTGGCTGCTTGGAGGCGCTTGTGTGCACACGCGGAGGTAAGGTAGCGGTGAGGCCATTTGGAGCTGCCCGCACCTTTCATGGTCTTCCATGGATCCTCTCGATGACGGGGATTTGCTCGACACTCCTACCCACGGCCTCGAGTTCTGCTACATGTGACCGCGACACTGCTACATGTTGTGTCGATGTTTGTTACATGCGCCCAGTGGTGGTGATACTACGACAGGGCGGCGCTGCTACAAACAACCACGGGTTTTGCTACATACAGCGGGCAGTGGTTCTATAAACAGTCATAGATTTTGCTACAAAGTCTTCGACGAGGTCTCTGATGAGATCAGATTTGCTAAAATAAAATATTTTATTTGCTACATATGTTTTTTTGTTTTGCTACCATACCATAAAGTTTTTGCTACGTGGTCGTCGGTGAGGTCTATCGCGAAAGTCTCTGACGAAATCGAATTTGCTACATTACATAACTTTTTGCTACAAAATCTTCGACGAAGTCTTCGGCGAGGCTGCTTTTTTCTATTTTTCAAAAGCAATTTTTTTTATTATATATAGCAAAAATAGGATATTTTGTAGAAAAACAGGATTTACAGGCGGCTATTTTGAGGACACGTGTCACGCTGGACCCCGCCCCCAGGGAGGCGTAGTACGATCGACGTGTTCCTCACTTGCAGGTGGGGCCAACACTATTTGACCGATTGCTGGGTGAGGCTGAGAGCATCTCCACTCGCCTACCCAGGACGCCGACCCGGAAGCCGAATTTAGGTCCACACACTGAAAATCGTCCTAGTCGCGTACCAGGAACCTATTTTCGTCCGGATTTGGACGAACTTTGGTCTGGACTTCCCAGGCCGTACCCAGGATCCCGGGTACGCCCTGGGAACGTCGGACGCAGCAAAAACGGGCGTGGGCCAGCTCTGTCCGCGAGAGAAGGCTGAACTCCCGCCACTTTGCCGAGCTCCCGCCTTTCTTCCCCATTCCCCTCCCGCCACTCCGTCGAGCTCCCGCCACCATGCCGCCCAAGAGCTTCGTCAAACCCAGATCAATCTGTTGGAGATATGCCCAAGAGGCAATAATAAAGTGGTTATTATCATATCTTCATACTTATGATAAATGTTTACATACCATGCTATAATTGTATTAACCGGAAACATTAATACTTGTGTGATTTGTAAACATAAAAGAGTCCCTAGTAAAGCCTCTTGTTAAACTAGCTTGTTGGTTAATATATGATCATGGTTTCCTGATCATGAACATAGAGATGTTATTAACAACAGGGTCATATCATTAGGAGAATGATGTGTGGACATACTCCTATAGTTAAGCGTAGCATAAAGATCAAGTCATTTAATATAGTTCATTTGCTATAAGCTTTCTGATACATAGTAACCTAATTCCTTCGACCATGATATCATGCTTATCACCATCACCGGAAGGATGCTTTGATAACATCAAACACCACACCGTAACTGGGTGGCTATAAAGGTGGCATTGAGTGTTCGAAAAGTATGGGTTGAAACACATGGATTAAGAGTGGGATTTGTCCATCCATATGACAGATAGATATACTCTGGGCCCTCTCGGTGGAATGTCATCCAATTAGCTTGCAATCATGTGACTGGCTCACAAGGGATCACATATCGCGGGAACGAGAAAAGAGTACTTATCAGTAACGAGGTTGAACTAGGTATGCAGAGATACCGACGATCAACACCTCGGATAAGTAAACTATCGTGAGACAAAGAGAAATTGGTATCATATGTAAGTGGTTTATTCGATTGCAAAGCAATCGTAGAAATATGTGGGAGCCATGTGAATTTCCAGATTCCTCTATTGGTTATTGGTCGGAGAAGTGTCTCGGTCATGTCCGCATAATTCACGAACTGTAGGGAGACACACTTAAGGATTCGACGTTGTTGAGTAGTTATGGAATGATGAGTAAGAGACCGAATGTTGTTCGGAGTCTCGGATGGGATCCGGGATATCACCAGGAGATCCGGAATGGTCCGGAGAATAAGATTCATATAAGGAAAGTCCTGTTTCGGGGTTGGAGAATGGTTCCGGTGTTTTCATCGGGAATGTTCTAGAAGGTTCCGGAATGTCTGGCACTCCGGAGGGGAAGGGTACATGAATGTGTCATAACAAGTTGGAATGGTTGCATCATGTACTAGGTGTCATCGATGAGCGAAATAAAGGGATAAATCAAATCCTAGTTTGAAAAGTCAAACGCCAATTTGAAAAGTCAAACGGCTATTTTGCTTGGTGGAGGGAGAGTAGGAAACCTACTTGGGGAGGAGTTCCTCTCCACTGACCAGGAGGCCGAGTTGGGGAGGACTCCTCCCTGGCCGCCCTCGACCTATATAAGGAGGCAGGGCGCCTCCAAACACACAACACTTGCACCTGAACCCTAGCTCCAAGCCGCCGGCTCCGCCACCTCCTGCTGCCGCCGCCTAGGGCTAAACCCTAGAAGCCGAGTTAGGGCATCCCCTTGCCCTAGCCTCCGGCCTAGCCTCTCCTCCTTGGTGCGTCTAAACCCTAGATCACCGAGGCTCTCTCATAGTCCACCATACTCGCTCCGGCTTAAGGCAAAGCCCTGCGAGATCTCCCCTCTACTTCTGGTACCACGCCGCCGTGCTGCCGGAATCGCGAGGAGAGTGCTACAACCTCTGCTGCCTGCTGGAACAAGGGATATGAAGGTCTTCATCGAGTACCGAACGTGTGACCCACTGCGGAAGCGCTGCCAGAACGCAGCGCCGGAAGGATCGTCTACGCGATCTTGAGATCGACAAGTGTACGACTACATCACCCACGAGAATCTGCTCTCGTTAACCGCTTTGGAATCTTCGAGGGTGAGTTCCTCTATCGACTCGTTGCTACAATCTAGTAGATAGATCTTGGCTTGTTTGTGTGCGTGCGGGAGAAATTTTTTGTTTTCCATGCTACGAACCCCTACAGTGGTATCAGAGCTGTGTCTATATGTAGATCTGTTGCACGAGTAGAACACAATGGTCATTGTGGGCGTTGATGTTTTTGTTGTTGATTGCTTCTTGTGTACTTTGCATCTTGCGGGATGGTGGGATGAAGCGGCCCGGGCTAACCTTACATGACATCGTTCATGAGACTTGCTCCACGCTTGACATGCAACTTGTATTGCATAAGTGGCTTTCTTGGTGCTGTTTCTCCAACATAGTTAAGATTCAATTTACAACGGGTGATTGACAATACTAGTATCAATGTTGTGGTTCTTGTTAAGTAAGTTAGAGCGACACTTATTGAAAGCCCCAAACCACGTAAAATATGCAAAGAAAATTAGAGGCGTCTAACTTTGTTTTGCGGTGTCTTGTGATGTGATATGGCCATGATTGTGATTATATTTGATGTATGCAATGTTCCTTATTATAAGTTGGCAACCGGCAGGAGCCATATGGTTGTCTTTAAATTCTGTTAAGACCCGCGTGTCTATTCAAAGTAGTTGTAATAGTTGAAGCTGGTGGAAAACAACCATGGAGCAGCATCATTGACCTTGATGCAATGCCGGTGATGATGGAGATCATGTTCGTGCTTGAAGATGGAGATCGGAAGCACAAATAAGAAAGGCCATATCATATCACATATTATGAATTGCATGTGATGTTAATCCTTTTATGCATCTTGTATTGCTTAGTTTACGACGGTAGCATTATAAGATGATCCCTCAAGCACACAATTTCAAGTTTTAAAGTGTTCATCCTTAGTAAGCACCGTTGCTAAAGCTCGTTGTTTCGAAGCACCACGTGATGATCGGGTGTGTTAGATTCTGCGAGTGTATACAACGTGAGCAAGCCAGATTTGCTCATGCGGAAGCTAAGGTTTGATCTTGACGAGCCTAGCATGTACAGACATGGTCTCGGAACACGGGTCACCGAAAGGTAAAGCATGAGTCATATAGTAGATATGATGAACATGTTGATTGTTCGCCATTGAAGCTACATCAACTCTCGTGATGATCGGTTTTGATGTGGTGGATTTGGTTCGTGTGATCACTAAAACAATGTGAGGGATATTGTTTTGAGTGGGAGTTCAACGGCAATATGATTAAAAGTTGAACACTATTTATCATAAATTAAATCAAAGTGTATTTGGATAATTGTTGTAGTCATTGGCATCCGTTTACCACCTTGCGCTTAGTTTTAATTGAGATGATAGAACTATAGAATTCTGGCTAGTTACTTTACGAACTGGTATCGTATTGTTTTGAAGTGTTAATCTAAAGTTTAAAAGTCCTATTGCAAACTTTTAGTAAGTTCCGGTTACTCCATGAAGTTTAATAATTGGTATTAAATCGAGAGTGAAAATTCCAAGAGTTAGTGTATGAGTATCATGTTTGTCTCCATGATTCTTGATATTCAAAGAATTGTCTTAATATAAAGGTTATCTAGGATTTGAAAGAGTTGTTTCAGAAACCATGATGTGTGGAAGATATTATGATATCTGAAACGAAGTTTTGGTTGCAACATGATAGAGTATAATATGGCAAAAGTCATGTTCTCATATTTGATGAGAATTTGCAAAAGGTTGGAGACACTAGTTGTCCTAATCCTCCAAAAGGTTTTGGAGAGCAACATTATACTCGCGATTAACCGTTATAAGCTAAAAGTAGCTTGATCATGGATAAATCCATGATAAGGATGAATATTTGATGTAGGTAAAATGTTTACTATACCAAGAGATTACTAAAGAAAGGAATTTGAAAGAACACCAAACATTTGATGATGGTGATCTACTTCAAAGTGCAAGTCCAAAGACATTGGTATTTAACTATACATGCTTTGGACTATGTGTCATGTATGTGGCTCCACTATTGATGTTGATAGATTCTTTCAAACAGAAAAGGAAATACTGAAAGAGAATCTCATAAATATATGGCAGAAAAGAAATGACTAGAATTGTTTAGCTTAAGTATATAGATGATATACATGTTATGGATATATTCTTTGCTTATTAAACAATGTGGTTCTTAAGTATTTGATACTGAATTTGTTGGTGTGAATCGTCATACGAAACAACACAATTCATGAACTACAATGGCCTAAGTAACTAGCAAAAGAATATGTGATGATGTTCATCGAGAACAAATAAAGGGTTATTGTGCTGCTTGTTAAACATCAAAGCTTGCCTTCAAGATTTGTTTTATCAGGCATTATGAGAACAAAAGGGTTGTTCAAATAATTGCCGCAATCCATAAAAGATGGATGATATACAAATCTCGTTGGAGAAATCACATCCATAAAACTAGTGCTAAAAATGTCGAAAGACAAATTGATTGAAAGATCACTTAGGAAGTGACATCGCCGTTTAAATTATATTGGAAAGAAAACATGAACAAACTCCATGTGGATGGAATTTTGGAGTCTTTTGATTTTTGATCAAATGACGCTTGTGAAATTTTCCTAGAGATAATTAAAACTTTGTTCATAGGCTAAAAGGGAATGAATGACTAGCTTATTGGAACTTGTACATATTGTTGTATGAAGTCCATTATGTGTAGTCAAGAGCGATGGATTTCAACTTCATATGCTTTCTCCGAAAATTTGAGTGAATATATGAATATTTACTTAATAAGGATGAAGTATGAAACATTTGAAAAGTTCAAAGATTTTCAAGATGAAGTGCAAAATCATTGAAACAAGAATATAAATAGTTTATGATAAGATCATAAAGGAAGATATTTGAGTTACAAGTTTAGCATAATACCTAAGATTTAAGGAATCGTTCCGTGGATTTGCATTTCCCGAAACACCATAAGAGTATGGAGCGTTCGAGATATGTAATTAAACCTTGTTTGACATGGTAAGATCAAAGGTGTAATTCATAAAACTGCCATTATATTTTAAAGATTAAAAAGCTTGAGAGACTACCGTTTTTCCACTAAAAAGAGCTTCATCATAATCCGTTGAAATGACACCATATAAAGTTATGGTTTGGGATAAAACCCAAGTAGTCCTTTCTTAAACATTGGTATGCTATGCATAAGAAAGATGTTTGCAACCAAAGTCGGATGAACCTGTCTTTGTATAACTGTTAAGTATTCCTCCATAAACATCGGAGACAAAAGTGTTTGTCGCTTAGAACGTCAAGTTTCTTTGAGAAGGAATTTTTCGTGAAAAGATAAGTGGGAGGACAATAGAACTTTGATAAGGTTAAAAGAACCTTAGCTATATGTGCAAAGTTGCGCAGCACCGAAAAGTGTTCCGGAGGCAGCAACAATGCTCATGGCTCACGTGCCTCAAAGGTTGCGGTCACAGAGGTCTAAGTTCCTATTGAAACAAGTAGGTTGGGTAAACAATCAAATACCAAGATTTGAGAGTTAAATCATTATTTGACAATAATGATCCGACTACATGCAAAGAAGCGATGATGAGCCCTGACTCCGTCAAATGGCTTGAAGCCATAAAATCCGTGATAGTTCCATACACGAGAAATCAAGTTTTGAACTTGAAGGACCCTCGAGAAAGGTGTAAGACCTAACATTTGTGTTTGGATCTATAAAGAAATAGACATGGATGTTTCACATCTATGAAATAGTCGACATGTTGGGAAAGAGTTCACAACAATGTTCAAAGGTTGACTATGACAAGATCTGATCTTTCATAGCGATATTTAGTCTAGACGGATTAATGTAGCAACCACGACATATAATTTTGTTATGTGTTGAATAAACGAAACAAGTTTTTCTAATAGAATGGTTACCAAGGACGTGTGCATGACACGGTCCAAAGGGTTTTCTTAATTCAAAGGATGCTAAAAGCATATGCAAACTTCAATGGTTGAAGTAAGCATCGCGGAGTTGGAATCTTCACTATGATGAAACTGTTAAAAGGGTTTAATTTCATCGGAGACGATGAAGGTGCTTGCATTTGCAAGAAATTAAGTGGGAGCGCTAAGACATGTTTCTAATACATTATGTGGAAGACATGTTGTTGAATGGAAATAATGTATCTTTTATTAACACACGATAAGAATTTCATCTCGATGAAAGACTTAGGCAAAACCCAGATATTTGGCATCAATAGACGCTAATATGGTTATGCCAAAAGTACATAGATGATATATTGAATGAGTTCAATATAGAAACTACAAGAAAGGTTCTTGTCGCACAGAAAGGATTGAATGAGTTCAATATTGATGATATATTCAAGTGTATTGACACTTGGTAAGTGAAACAAAGATTCAAGTATAGATTGATACTTGATGTATAAAACACAAAGAGTATTTATATCAATCATACTGTGATATGTACAAATCCAGATATGTCCTATGCTCTAAATGTTATGAGCATATACCAGAATGATTTATAAGATGATCATTGGACGATAGTAAGGATATTCTTATGATCTTGTAAAAGAACTAAGAATATATTATTTTGTAGAAATGACAAATAGATGGTTAGTTCATTGTAAATGAATTACATTGATACTAGTTTTGTCACAAAGTACAAATTAAGTTTATCTCAATCTGAACTAAGGGTGGCACAATGTAATGGAAAGTAAGTTCCATAATGGATTTGGATGAGTTCCAAAGTTAAGACATTGTGACAGATACTACAACAAAAAGCTGAGTATATGACTGCTATTATAGCAGCTAAAGAGGGCATTTGTGTCAAGTAGTTTATTATCAAACTAGGTGTAGTTCACAGCGGGATAATACTATGAAGATATATTGTACGACAATATTATCAACATGTTTTAACCCCAAAGAACTAAAGGTCTCACCAAAGGACCAAATTTATACAAAGCCATCTCATTAGAGAATGAGTGATGCGTAGAGACGCAAAAACATGCAATTACACACGAACCTGGAAGTGTCAGATCCGGAGATCAGTTGACCACTAGCAATCGTGTACATATGACACCAGAAAGCCATCGGTGTTGAATACACAAAGGTTTGAAACTAGATTATTGACTCTAGTGCAAGTGGGAGACTGTTGGAGATATGCCCAAGAGGCAATAATAAAGTGGTTATTATCATATCTTCATACTTATGATAAATGTTTACATACCATGCTATAATTGTATTAACCGGAAACATTAATACTTGTGTGATTTATAAACATAAAAGAGTCCCTAGTAAAGCCTCTTGTTAAACTAGCTTGTTGGTTAATATATGATCATGGTTTCCTGATCATGAACATAGAGATGTTATTAACAACAGGGTCATATCATTAGGATAATGATGTGATGGACATACTCCTATAGTTAAGCGTAGCATAAAGATCAAGTCATTTAATATAGTTCATTTGCTATAAGCTTTCTGATACATAGTAACCTAATTCCTTCGATCATGAGATCATGCTTATCACCATCACCGGAAGGATGCTTTGATGACATCAAACACCACACCATAACTGGGTGGCTATAAAGGTGGCATTGAGTGTTCGAAAAGTATGGGTTGAAACACATGGATCAAGAGTGAGATTTGTCCATCCATATGACGGATAGATATACTCTGGGCCCTCTCGGTGGAATGTCATCCAATTAGCTTGCAAGCATGTGACTAGCTCACAAGGGATCACATATCACGGGAACGAGAAAAGAGTACTTATCGATGTGAGGTTGAACTAGGTATGCAGAGATACCGACGATCAAAACCTCGGATAAGTAAACTATCGTGAGACAAAGGGAAATTGGTATCGTATGTAAGTGGTTCATTCGATCACAAAGTAATCGTAGAAATATGTGGGAGCCATATAAATTTCCAGATTCCTCTATTGGTTATTGATCGAAGAAGTGTCTCGGTCATGTCCGCATAATTCACGAACCGTAGGGAGACACACTTAAGGATTCAACGTTGTTGAGTAGTTATGGAATGATGAGTAAGAGACCGAATGTTGTTCGGAGTCTCGGATAGGATCCGGGATATCACGAGGAGATCCGTAATGGTCCGGAGAATAAGATTCATATAAGGAAAGTCCTGTTTCGGGGTTGGAGAATGGTTCCGGTGTTTTCATCGGGAATGTTCTAGAAGGTTCGAATGTCCCAAGACTCGGAGGAAGGGTACATGAATGTGTCATAACAAGTTGGAATGGTTGCATCATGTACTAGGTGTCACCGCTGAGCGAAATAAAGGGATAAATCAAATCCTAGTTTAAAAAGTCAAACGCCAATTTGAAAAGTCAAACGGCTATTTTGCTTGGTGGAGGGAGAGTAGGAAACCTACTTGGGGAGGAGTTCCTCTCCCTCACCGCCAAGGAGGCCGAGTTTGGGAGGACTCTCCCCTCCACGCCGCCCTCCACCTATATAAGGAGGCGGCGGCCCTCCAAACACACAACTTGCACCCCAACCCTAGCTCCAAGCCGGGCCGCCCATTCTGCTGCCGCCGCCTAGGGCTAAACCCTAGCCATGAGTTAGAATCCCTTGCCTAGCCGTCGGCCTAGCCTCTCCTCCTTGTGCGTCTAAACCCTAGATCACCGAGGCTCTCATAGTCCACAATACTCGCCCGCTTAAGGCGAAGCCTGCGAGATCTCCTCTACTTCCGTACCACGCCGTCTTCCGGAATCGCGAGGAGAGTGCTACAACCTCATCTTTGGAACAAGGAAGAGGAAGGTCTTCATCGAAAACGTGACCGATCAAGCGGAGCCTACTTGGAACGCAGCCTTGAAAGGATCGTCTACGCGATCTTGAGATCGGCAAGTGTACGACTACATCACCCACGAGAATCTGCTCTCGTTAACCGCTTTGGAATCTTCGAGGGTGAGTTCCTCTATCGACTCGTTGCTACAATCTAGTAGATAGATCTTGGCTTGTTTGTGTGCATGCGGTAGATTTTTTTTGTTTTCCATGCTACGAACCCCTACACAATCCTCGACGAGGATCCGGCGGAGAAAAAGGCGAGGAAGCCGAGAGCGCCACCGAAGAATCAGGAGGGCATGTCCTCCGCCGATTGGGAGAAGAAGGAGCAGGCCAGGAAGATCTCGTCAGAGGACCGGAAGGGCAGAAAGGAGAGGGCGAAGCTCCGACAAGAACAAGAGAAGGCGGTGGCAGAAGAGCAAGCGATCGTGAGGGCGAAACAGGCGGCGACGACGAGGTCGGCGTTGATGGCGGCGCCGTACCCACCCCACTAGGGAAGCCAGGCAAGCGTCGGCTCGCTGCCAGTTCTCGGCCGATCTCCTACGGCTTCGGGAGAGTCGGTGATTGCCGGTAGAGATACTCCTCGTCCCCCGAGTTCGACGGCGGGTTCAACCCCAACGTGGTCTTCCCCTGCCCGGCGCCGCGCCCTCCTTTGGCCTTCAATGTGGACATCAACGTCCCCTACTCCACCTCTTCGACGACGCAGCCCTCCAGCAGACCACGACTACGGACCACTTCGATTTCGAGCTTGCGGCGCCACGCGGCCCCGCGCATCCATCGGACCGCGCCTTCGCTGGTAGCAAAGGAACCTCTGGCGGCGATGCGCAACATGTTGGCGAGAATCTGGCCGCCTGCCGTGGCGATGTCACAAGATGTACATGGAGGACATGATCGCAACAGGCTCGGCCTCCAACCACCCCTTCTTATTCACGGAAGAACAGACCCGGGCCGACGCCGAGTACAGCATCGAGTCTCAGGATTTCGCCGATGTCGACGCCGAGGAGACGCAGGCCGAGCTGACGCATGCAGAGGACATCGAGGGTGAAGCCGTCCTACTGGCGAAAGGCAAGAAGGGTAAGAAGAAGCCGGGCACTTCGGCGGACGCTCGGATCAAGTGGACCGTGGCCGAGGACACCTGTCTCGTTGAAGCTTGGAAAACGGTGAGCATGGATCCGATCACCGGTGCCAACCAGAATTCAAACAACTATTGGAGACGCGTGAAGCTAGCGTTCGACGAGCGTAATATTTGTGACCCGAAGTATCACAAAATTCACATAGAGCGAGAGGAGAAGGCTATTACCAACCATTGGACGATCATCCATACTGCGTGCAGCAAGTGACACAGCTGCGTGGAAGAGGTGGAACGCACACAAGCCAGTGGGAAAAACATGGACAACAAAGTATTCACGAACACTAGCTTCGTCGTGCACTCGCTTCCATTTTAACACACTTTACACACTTCCATTTTGCAGCTTCGTCGTGCACTCGCCTTGTTTCGAGAGGACATGAAGACGGAGTTCAAGTTTCATCATGTCTTCGAGTAGATCGAGAGCTACGAAAAATGGCGGGACACTCGCCTGAGACTCTCTAAGACCAAGGACGGCATCTACAACCCGGAGACCCCTCCATCTGCTTCCGGCGAAGGAAGATCAGAGATCGGCTAAAAGAAGGCGAAGATGCTCAAAGCCGCCGGTCCTCCCGCCGAGCGTCTCCAGGCTTCGACCGAGAAATGCATCACCGACACGAGGGCACATGCCGAGAAGAGGGCCGAGAAGACCGACGAGCGGTGGAAGCAGCTGATCGAGACCCAAGGGAAAAAGGTGGCCCTCCTCAAGGCCAACTACGCCGAAAAGAAGGCCAACTACGCCACCAAGAAGCGGAACACGGATCTGAAGTTCTTGATGGGCGGCGAGGACACGTCGAACATGAGCTCGCCGGTCAAGGCCTGGTACATGGCGCAACGTCAGGCCATCCTCCAAGGTGAGATCACACATTCCCCATCCTCTGCTTAACGCCTCAACGCGTCTCACGCCGAAGCTCGCTTCCACCACTCCAACCCGGTCGGCGTCCCGGCGAGACGGGGCCAATACACGCAGGAGCTCATCCCCATCGATGACTGAGAGATGACCGAGTCATTTTTTCTGTTCTGTAATAATCTGCCGCCGAATTTGTGGGCGTTAATTCTATCGAACACCTTGTGGCCGAGCACTCGCCGGCGGGAATGATAAAAATTCAAATATATTGCCTTTTTTGTTTGCCTAGGAACTCGGGCTGGGTATACGAGTGTGAAACTCGGCGTATTAAAGCCAAAAACTTGTTTCGTCTCGTTAAAGTTGGTCCGAATTTCGGCCTGTGTTCGCCCAACAAGGGGAGATGCTTTGAGCCGAGCTCGCGCCATGGCTCCACTCACAAGCACGGACCCACCTGTCGGTCGAGCTTTAAGAATTCACGAGGATTTTCTCCGTACGCATAGCGAATTCCCATCCCCCCACCCACCCACCCACCCACCCAACCAACCCCACTCCGTTCCACCTCAGATCTCCTCCTCGCCGTTCTCGACCACACCCCGTCGCCGTCCTCTTCCTCTCCGGCCAATGCCTCTCAAACCCTAGTCCCGGAGGCAAAACCTAGATCCCATCTTCGGTCGACGCTGCTACTCCCATGGATCTATCTGGATCCAGCTCTAGCCACGGGCGCCTCCCCATCTCCCCGTCACTCTCCACCCCGACCTTCTCCTCCACTCGCGCCCCGTCCTCGTCCCCCTCGCCGCACCACGACCGCCGCAACTCCACCTCTTCCCCCAAGCCCCTCCTCCCCTTCCCTTCCCCTACCTCCAGGCCCCACTCGTCCGGCTCCTCCGCTTCAACCGCCGGGGTCCGTGCCGCGGCGTCTGCCTCGCCCTCGGGCTTTGTCCACAACGCGCGCATCGCGGCCGCGCTCGCGCCGGCCGCGGTCTTCCTCCTCGACCTCGGTGGGCTCCCCGTATTCGCCGTCCTCACCGTTGGGCTCGCTGGGGCGTACCTCCTCGACGCGCTGCGGCTCCGGCAGGGCGCCTTTTTCACAGTGTGGGCGGCACTGCTTGCCGCCGACGTGGCATTCTTCTTCTCAGCATCCCTTTCTTCCGCTGCCGCCGCCTCGCTGCCACTCACGGTCCTTGCATTACTCCTCTGCGCTGAGACCTCCTTCCTCATAGGCGTCTGGGCGTCCCTCCAATTCCGTTGGATCCAGCTTGAGAACCCTACCATCGTTGCCGCGCTTGAGCGGCTCCTCTTTGCATGCGTGCCTATTGCAGCGCCTGCAGTCTTCACATGGGCAATTGTGTCCGCAGTCGGCATGGCTAATGCTTCCTACTATCTTGCCACATTCACCATGGTCTTCTATTGGCTTTTCTCCATACCCCGCCCGTCCAGCTTCAAGAACCGGAAACAGGATGCTGCATTGCACGACAGTGATGGCATCCTTGGCCCCTTAGAGAGCTGTGTGCATGCCTTGTATGTATTGTTCGTGCCAGTGTTGTTCCATGCTGCCTCCCATCATGCCACACTATTTGCGTCATGGTCCAATGTCTGTGATCTGCTGCTGCTGTTCTTTGTACCATTCTTGTTCCAGCTCTATGCATCCACACGAGGTGCTCTGTGGTGGATTACCAGGGATACACGCACAATGGATCAGATAAGGATGACAAATGGCTTGGTTGCACTTGTTGTAGTGGTGCTTTGCCTAGAGGTTCGAGTTGTATTTCTCGCCTTTGGAAGGTACATTCATGCCCCTCCACCACTGAATTATCTGCTTGTGACGGTCACGATGCTTGGTGGGGCTTTGGGTCTGGCATCGCATGCTGCTGGCAAGGTTGGAGATGCAGCTAGCTCGGTTGCTTTTACGGGATTGGCGGTGCTTGTCAGTGGAGCAGGTGCTGTAGTCATTGGATTCCCTCTCGTGGTATGTTACAACCTGCTTGATAGCAATGTCCGCATTTCTAAGCTTGTTATCTACTTTAGCTGAACTGAAATATTTGTTTGTAGTATGTGCTGAAGTATTCTAAACTGTGTTTAAATTGTTATAAACACCTTATTCTTAACGACATTGCATGCTATCGTGAACTAACAGCTGTTATAAACTATGGAGTAAACCACATCTTGTATTAAAAATCATTAAGTCGGTCAAACCCTTGGTGTAGTCTTTGCTGGATCTAAGTTATTAATAATTACTGTTGTGTGTTATATTGTTATATAGTTGTTAGATACTAATACTGGTCCTTCGGTATTATTTTCTAAGGAGTTAGTTTTATACATATTTTTAAGGATTTAACCTCTAATTATTATTTTTTCATTGTCTTTGATCTGTATGCTTGTGGGTCTGACCATCTTAGTCGCTCTCCATTTGTTGCAAGTTGACACATAGAGCACTTTACAGTTGACTTGATGTTGGTCATTCATTTTCTTGGTAGATGTTCTGGAGGATCTAAGAGCATCTCTAGCAGAGCCCGTAAAAAGGCCAAAACCGAAAAATAACCGCCAGTTTACGGGTTCGGGCTGAAAAATGGCGCCGATCAGTTCCTGTAAATGAGGCGAAACTGAATTTTTTTTTGGGCCGAGACCGAAACCCATACCCGTCCTGTATTTGTAGGGGCCGACGGAGCGAACCGAACGCAGCCCAAACAGAATCCCTAGTTTGCGTGCGAGGGAAGTTTCAGCTCCTCCCAACCGCCGCCGCCGCCGCTGATCTGCGCGCCCTCACCTTCCTCTGCGCCGCCGTTGTCCGATTTCTCCACCATGAGTCTTGAATCGACCCAGCCGGCCGCCGTTGTTAGCTCCCAGGCCCTGCCACCCTCTCCCGCGGTCGTCGGTGCTTTCGCCGCTACACCAACCCCGGCGACCCTTGCGACCCCCGCGACCCCCGTAGACGTCGCTACCACGGTCCTGTCGACGAGCGTGGTGAAGCGGCGGCGCTCGGGAACGCATGTGGTCCCGCAAGCCGGTGCCGTGGCGGCCAGCGCTGATGTCCCGGCGGTCGCAGCGAAGGCACCCCGCGCCAGAACGAAGAAATCAGCGCCCAAAAGGACGGAAGTGAAGGCGACGACGAGCCGTGGCGCCCCGCCTCCGTTCCCCTCACCGCCACCGCCGCCAGCAAAAGCCACCGCGAACGACGCCCTGGACGTGCTCGGCGGCGGGTCAAAACAAGGCCAAGTTGGAGGAGATGAGGATCAACGTGAAGAAGGCCAAAGCAATGAAGCAACTATTGGCCGAAGAGAGGGAGATCATGATGATGAACACAAAGGACATGAATGAGCAACAAATGGAGTGGTGGAAGGAGGCCTCGGCGGAGATCACGGAGAGACGAAGACTAGCTCGTGAAGAGGCAAGTGGTGGTGGCTCGGTTTGATGCCGGCGGTGAGAGGAGATGGTGAACTATGAACTATTTGCTATGATTGTGTCATTTGATGTCTGTACTATGAACTATGCATGAGTTGTTTGCATTTGATTGTGTCATTTCTTTGATCATATGCAAATTCTTTGATAAACCCTGCCTTTACAGGTTCGGAAGCCGCTGGCGCAGAACAGATAGTTTTGGTTTACGGGATCTGTTCTGCGCCAACCATTTTTTGACCCGTAAACACGAGTTACGGTGAACTGAACTCCAGTTTTTCAGTTCGCGTTTTTACAGGCTCTGCTAGAGATGCTCTAAGCTCCTATGATGAACACCTAAGATATCTGCCCTTTTGGCGGACAGGATCCATTTGAATTTACAGTTCAGAATTCATGATGTCACAGTATCTGTTTAGAAATAAATGTTGTTTTGGAGAATATTGTCAACCATATTTTAATCAACATTAATTTGGGCATTCTGTTCCTGTATCAAAGTTGTCCAGTAATACATGACAATTGCTTGTTGTGGATGTTCTTCAATCTTTTGACCTTTTCTAGCTGAACCAGTCTTCCTTTTACAGTTGTTTATTTTGCGAAAACTTTGTTTTGTAAGTGGAAATGCTTTAGCTGAATTTGTATCTGGCACTGTCCTAATCTTTGGTGATTTTGTTGCGAAGTACTCAAGTCATCATAGTGGTATGCTGGTCAAGTCCTTGAGCGGTTATGTCTTTTTTAATATATTACTCCATAATCCTCTATAAATTTATCTAGACATATGTTATATTTGTTGCCTGAAACTTTGAGAAAGTATTTATTATGTATTGAAGCTGATACATCTGTACTAGCTGAATGTTGTCCTGCCCTGATAGGTTTAAGTGTGTTACCAACACATGAGTGTTTTGTTATGTAGCATTGATGAAATGGTGTTTTTGGTCTGCTCCAGTAGTTCCAGTTTCCTAGTGAAACAAGTCCCTGAGCTTATGGGTATTCATGTAATCAGTAGGATGTGGGCTAACATGGTCTTGGGGTGGTTGGTTGTGTAGAGACTAGACACATTTCTTTCATGGTCGACTAGGATGGAGTGGCATGAGTGGGTGTGCAATGATCAGTTTGTGTGGACATTGCCCATAGGATTGGATTTTCTTAAGATTTATTGACAGAATCTAATCTTAATTTGATCTTTTGGTAATGAAAAAACAACATATCCTGTTGCAACTGCAACCTAATTGTCCTACCATGGATACCTAGAGAATAATTATTGTTTTTTCTTTTATATGGCATATCCAGTACAACCTGACCTTGAAATTCAGCATCTGTATGACTATTCCAAGCTGCTGTTGTTTTGTTGCTGCATCTATTGAACTTCCCATTAATTTGTCTGCAGTTCCTTCCACTGCCAATGATTTCTGGCTATTATGTGGCAAGGTTCTTTACTAAGAAAAGCTTGTCATCCTACTTCACCTTCGTGGCAATATCAAGCTTGATGGTCCTTTGGTTTGTAGTGCATAACTATTGGGATCTCAATATCTGGATTGCCGGCATGCCATTGAAATCGTTCACCAAGTATATTGTCGCAGCTGTTATCATGGCAATGGCTGTTCCTGGTTTGGCACTTCTCCCAACAAAACTGCGGTTTCTTGCGGAACTTGGTCTTATTGGTCATGCATTATTGCTATGCTACATTGAGAACCGACTCTTCAACTATGCTACCATATACTACTTTGGATTCGAGGACGACATAATGTATCCAAGCTATATGGTTTTGATCACAACCTTTTTCGGATTGGCTCTTATAAGAAGATTATCTGTTGAGCAGAGAGTTGGGCCCAAAGCTGCTTGGATCTTAATTTGTCTCTATTCATCAAAATTATCAATGTTGTTTATCACATCAAGATCGGTGGTATGGGTTTCAGCTGTTTTGCTACTTGCTGTCACCCCCCCTTTACTTCTTTACAGGTATCTGCTTTAACTTCATGTTCTAGCTGACTATCTTCACTTCTTTACATAACAATTTCCCCGCCTTCCAGAGACAAGTTGAAAGGAGCTCCAAGGATGAAGATCTGGCAAGCTTATTTCCATGCGTCTGTAATAGCCTTTTCTGCATGGCTCTGTCGGGAAACAGTTTTCGAAGTTTTGCAGTGGTGGAATGGAAGGCCTCCTTCAGATGGTCTTCTTTTGGGGTCATATATTCTATTGATTGGTGTTGCTTGCATCCCAATAGTGGCTCTCCATTTCCCTCATGCTCAGGTAATTAGTACTTGTGTTTTTATTCTATTCTAAAAGATCACTCTTCTCAAAAGGCTTTTTTGACGTTATTATCTCTTCATGGTCCACTACTATACATGCGTACTAATGTGTACCAATCCTCATCTACTCAACAAAGATCTATTTGGAGCGTTGATTCTCCAGGCATGAATGATTTACTCAGTTAGCACTTTGAAATAGAGGTTACAACTCTTAAATGTTTATGCCTTCAAATAAAATCGCTAGCTTCATACCGCGAACAAATTTGCTTATCATTTTGAGAATGCCTGAGTGGCTGACATTGCTTTGGGTTTTGTCCAGTTATTTTACTTGGCTCAGTAATTATATCAGAATGTGTCCAGATAAATCATGCTGCAAGTTTATGAACTTTGACATGTTTGAGTTCTGTGTTAGTTTCAATATTATGTGATGTATTTTGAACTGAAAATAGAGCCTTATAGACCCAATGCCAGCTGTTTGATGAAATAATCTTAGTTTTAGTCTGTTGCCCTGGAACACTGGAGAATGCTTTCCATCTGTTGGATTTTAAATTAGATTATTCTTAGTTTTATAGAGAGTTTATCCAAAGGATCCCACTTGTATTTTATTCACCAATTCAGTAATGTTTTCGTGTAGCATGCACCAAATAATTACATAATGTGAACCTGTAAGAGTATTTTTGGTTACAGTCCTTGCCTTTTAGTTTTTTTATGCTAGGTAAATGCTTGAAATAATCCCTGCTTGTGAATGGGAGGTCAAAATGATGTTATCTAGTTATTTTGCAAGCATTTAGGTTATTTAGCATGATTACAAGAAGCCAGTAAGCTTCTTGATTTAAAGATTGGCGTGTGAAGCTTTCAGTATTTTTTTTACATATAAGGCGGGTGCTCTGCCCATTTTTAAGGTAGAGAAAATAGAAATAAATTCAGTTCAAGAGAAAATTGCATTACCAGACACCAGACAGGTCAAATAGAAAACCAAAAAAGAACAAAGAGAACCAAAAAATATTACAAGGCACTACATTCCTTGTAACTTAGCCAACCTTTCAGTAATTATATATATATCTATGTTTCGCATACAGCCTTTTGCTTTATACCCATTTCATTTGAAGTGCCGAAGTCATTATTTTGATAATGCATGCTTTGCACATTATATCCTTGCAGTCAGCGAAGAGAATTCTGGTGCTTGTTGTGGCCACAGGGCTTCTTTTCGTGATTATGCAGCCTCCTATTAAACTGTCATGGGTATACCGGTCGGAGCTGATCATGGCAGCACATTTATCTGATGATGACACTTCAATATATGGTTTTGTGGCATTGAAGCCCACATGGCCATCATGGCTGCTCATAGCAACAGTGGTACTTACATTAGCAGCAGTTACATCTATCATCCCAGTGAAGTATGTTGTCGAGTTGAGGGCTTTGTATGCAGTGGGAGTCGGAATTACACTAGGTATCTACATATCTGTCCAGTACTTTTTCCAGGCAGTTGTTCTGTATCCTCTTCTTGTTGCAACAATTGTCTCTTCTGCTGTCTTTATAATATTCACACATCTCCCATCTGAGTCCAGCACAAGGGTTTTGCCATGGGTGTTCTCTTTCTTAGTAACCTTGTTCCCAGTCACCTATCTGCTAGAAGGACAATTAAGGGCCAACAGTTTTGCAGATGAGGATGAGGCAGAGAAGTTCACTAACATGTTGGCTATAGAAGGGGCCAGAATGTCGCTTTTGGGTCTCTATGCTGCTATATTCATGATCATTGCACTGGAAATCAAGTTTGAACTAGCTTTGCTGTTGCGTGACAAAGCCTCAGATAGAGGTATTGCACATGGTCCATCTGGCGGTCGAGGCTCTTCCTTTCCACCCAAAGCAAGGCTACTGCAGCAACGGAGAGCTCATGCTGCGCCAACTTTCACCATCAAGAGATTGGCTGCTGAGGCAGCTTGGATGCCTGCGATTGGCAACTTTTCTACGGTGTTGTGCTTCATCATCTGCCTTGTTCTCAATATAACACTTACAGGTGGCTCAAATCGTGCTATTTTCTTCCTAGCACCCATCCTTCTGCTTTTGAACCAGGATTCGGATATCGTTGCAGGATTTGGTGACAGGCAGCGTTACTTCCCTGTAATAGTTTCAGTTTCTGGGTATTTGCTATTGACAGCATTGTATAGGATATGGGAGGAGACTTGGCCTGGCAGTGGAGGATGGACTCTTGATATTGGGGGCCCAGGCTGGCTCTATGCCGTGAAAAATGTTGCTCTTCTCGTGCTCACACTACCCAATCACATACTTTTCAACCGGTTCATGTGGGATTATGTCAGGCAGAGTGATTCGAAGCTGCTTCTGACACTGCCTCTCAATTTGCCATCGATTATAATGACAGACATACTTCCTGTGCGTGTTTTAGGGTTGTTAGGAGCAATTTATTCTCTAGCACAGTACCTGATATCAAGGCGGATAAGAATTGCTGGGATGAAATATATTTAAACTAGGACACATGTAACTGAGGTTATCTTTATATGCCTTGGCGCAGCTGTTCTCAGTTGAGTAGCTCCGTGAATCAGATCTTTGAGTGTATTGCTTGCAAGCTTTCTAAATCTCCAGACCAATGCCTGATGGCTGGGAACAAAGCAATGCCATGCGACAAACAATTCTCAATAGTGATCACTCTTGTAGTGGACGATCTTTATACTAGTACACCCTGGAGGTGTTGTAGTGTACTCCCTCTTTCAAAATATAAGATGTTTTAGGTTTGTAAAGAAAATGAATCTAGACTTGTTTTAGTGTGTAGATTCACTCCAAACATGAGTGGACCTATGTACTAAAACTAGTCTAAATAAATTTGCTTCACAAAGCTAAAACATCTTATATTTTGAAACGGAGGGAGTAGATGCTATTGAATAGCACATAAATTGCATCACCTTGGGTCCTTTACTTTGGATTTGTAACAACATTTTGTGTCGAACGCTTTTTGATAAGCCTCGCCAGAAAGGTACTTTTGCACCTGTGTAGATTCTTTTGTTGTCTGTCTAGACCGGAGCGTAGGTTGATACTCCTGTCCTATATTCTCCCTACGTCCCAAAAAAGGATGCTGCAAATTTTTCTCAAAAAAGGATGTCACAATTTTTTCTAAATTTGTATTTATCAATACAATAAGATGTGTCTAAATATATGTGAATTTAGACAAATCCACCATCTTTTTCTATAAGGGAGGTGTATAAGATGTTACTGCAACCAATATACTTATCTATGCTTCCAAGTATCCAAGAAAATCCTCTATTTTTATTGACTGCGAGGATCTAAGCAGTGTCTTTAGCAATGGGTGTTTTCAAGTATTGTTTTTCAAACATTGCAACCACTGCCCTGCAGAACCTGTACAATCAATCGATGGCGGTGGACTCAACCATGCGGAGATAGTCATCGACACTGTCACTCGGTTCTCCATATGCAAGCAACCTCATCGCCATTGTGCACTTCTACAGTGAGAAAAATCCAACCATGCCGGTGCAGTTCTTGCACACGAAATAGAAGCCGAACTCCTGGATGACATGCACGATCTTGAGGAAGAGCTTCCGGCTCATCTGGAAACGACGCCGAATCACGGCCTCTTCATGCAGGGGCTCGTCGGCGAAGTAGTCGGTGTACAACATGCAGTAGCCCTCCATCCTCTGCCTCGACTTGCACTTCCGGCGACCCTTCGCCGAACCTCCACACTTCGGCGTTGACGTCTGCACGTACAGCCGGACGAGGGAGGCGAGGATCTGCATTTGCTCTGCATCTTCGGCGGCAACGACGTTCTCCTCCTCTAGCAACACAGCGAACATCTCCTCGTCGTCGGTGTCCATGGCGAACCGACAAAACGCTGAACCCTTGGCGGGCGAGGTGGTGGGAGCTCGCAGCGAAGCCGAGCTACGGCGAAATTTGGGCGGCAAAAGATGGCCTTGTTGGGAATATACCCTAGAGGCAATCATGTATGATGATATTTCCTATTGTATTCATAAAGATATTAAGTTGTCCTTATATGAGCATCTGGTGCGTATCATTGAATATATGATTTGGTTGTGGAACTATGTATTCTTGTTGATCATACTAAATATCCTTGGTCATTGAAGTTGTGCTGGACACACGACTTAGACCAATGTAAAAGTCGGCTTGATGACTCGGTTCCACTTGTCATGTGCATGGAGATGCTATTCCGACTTACACAGATTCGACTAAAGAGTTTAGCGAGCCGGATTGACCCATATTGAGGTATAACGAACATGTTGTCATTTGTATATCTCAATCAATGTAGTCCTTAGACATGAGGTTGTTGCACAGTCCGAGTTGAGGATCACTGACTTAGGTTCGACAAACACTGATCCGTAACTGGGTAATTATAAAGGCAGAGTTCAGGTCGACTGAGAATCAAACTGCGTGATGTGAATAGCCAAGATGGGATTTTGCCCCTCTAGTTGGAGAGATATTTTCTAGGCCCTCTCGGATGATATGATTCAGAAAGCATGGCCATACACGACTCGGTTAAGTGTTAACCGAGGCGATTGAATAAGAGTTAGTCGGATGAATCACTTATCTCAGATCGAGAAGAGAGTTGGACTATTTAAGGGATGACAGTTATTCGCCTGTAGTCTGACAAGGTATATCGTGCGGCAAAAGGGAATCGGACGCAAGTCGCATTGGAAAGGCATGTCGTCAAGACTCTTTGGTACTTGGGAGTCGGCACGTTCTGCTAGGAGCCGCTACCGATTGATCGATTGAGAGTCGGACTCCAATCGTGTCCAAGTTGCCATGAGTCTGCGGGGTCACACACTTAAGAGCAGGAGCAAGTTCAGATTAAATCTAAACCGGAAATCTGGTTGGGTTGGACCTGAGCCGGATTTGGACCGAGTCAATGAGTCGGACTCACAATGACTAATATTATATGGGCTTTAGTGAATGGGCCACGAGTGAGTGGAGCCATTTTTACTCCCTATATATAGTGGGACGTAGAAACCCAGAAGGGTGAACGATTAGGTCATTCCATGCGTTGAAAACCCTAACTCCACATCAGTCCTACTATCGTACTGGACCTAGCAGTCCACCGTCGGCGCTCCTCCTTGTACGTGTGGATACCAGCAGCGTTGCTGTATGATCAGCACCAGGACGATCGTGATCGGATAGGATCATGAGGACTGCACTGCATTCAACTGACGCGCTTCATCAGTAATCCGCAATCGCGCGTCTAGTGATAATCCTCGTGGTCTTCTACCTCAGCTAGATCTTGGAATCACCATGTTAGAGAATTTTTTTTTGTTTTATCTATACATGGCCCAACATTGGTATCAGAGCGACAACTCTTGGTTTTAGGTTCGAGATCTCGCATATATGCAGTTGACTGTAGATTGGATTTATATGCTGTTTTGGTGATCGATCTATGAGATAGATCAGTTTTTTACGAGGTTGATTGGATCAACTGTACTTGGGAAATGGTAGATCTAATTTCCGTGATCATACTTCCGAAGTCGTGCAATGATATACCCCTACCGGTCGGTTTCCGCCATCAGGATAGACTGTGACATGTAAATCCAGATGCGGTGATCAAAGATCAAAGGATTTTGATCGAGTTGGAACAATGGTCGGAATCCATGTTCGAAATGTAGATGAGATCTATATTTTCGGAAAAATCGTCGGGCGCTGCCCGCACCCGCGAGGGCTGCTGCCCCTTCGATCCCCGCCCTCTATCCGACTAGCGGGACCGCTGGCTTCGCCCTGTCATAGCGCCTTAGATGTCGTTGCAAGTTTCACAACGCCGGTAGATAGCGTATGTATGCATAACTTGTTTTTGCAGGAAGTTGTGAATGGTATGGTTCATGTGCATGTGATGTATGTGTGTAATCCATATATAATCTGCAAATCACGGTTTTATCGGTCGGCTGGAGCCTAGGTGCTGTCATTTTATTGTATAACGACCTGCATGTCGGATTCTCTATGTAATTTACTTTACTAAGCTAGTGTAGTTGTTTGGAGAACCTGGATGACATGCTAGTCGATGTATATGTCAGCGACATGAAGTAAGACGACAAGTGACAAGAGTTGGCACGAGTCGGATTATAGGCTTTGTGGAGATGGAGATCACCATGAAGAGAGCCATACCATTTCACATTATAACTTCTTTATTTTGTGTTATTGATATGTCTCTGTTTACCTGTATTAGATAGTCGGTAAAATTTAATCCGTCAAAGAAGGTCTAGTCGGTTTTCCCGCCAGTGTTTGCACCATTACAAGTCAGACATTTTTGGTAGTGGGCTCATAAAATTGAGGTGCTGCCAATTCTTTTCGACTAGGTGAGTTTGAGTCGGACTCTTACAGTAGAAACACTTGGTAAGCTAGACGGGTCTATCACAATGGTTGTGGGACTCGGAGAAAAGTCGGACGGGAGCCGGGGCATGTGATGCCACCCGACCAAAAGGAGTCGTATGAGATACAATTGACAAGTAGTTGTATACCTAGATCACTTGGCGGCTAGCGGTGATGCTAAAGCTCACTAGCCGACTTGCTTATCTAGGATCCTGAAGCACTAAGTAACCATTGGAGGGGTGTTGGTTCTAGTGGGAGCATAAAATATTAAAGTGTTTAATATGCTTGCTCTTTTATGAATACATGTCTTAAGTGTTTTGCATATTTTCTGTTGTAGATCATGGCACCAAGTAACAATCACCCTCAGATATCCGGTTTTGCTTTGAGAACCATTCTTGAGGAAGATAAACCGAACTACACTAATTTTACCAACTGGTATCGAAATCTGAGAATTGTTCTCAAACAAGAAAAGAAGGACCATGTCCTAGACAACCCACTTCCAGATGAGCCAAATGAGAATGCGACTGTCGCTGCCACAAATGCCTATCATCGGGCTAAGGATGAGTCCACAGATATTAGCTGTCTTATGCTTGCTCACATGGAACCGGACTTGCAGAAGTAGTTCGAGAACGTTGAGGCCTACGATATGATCGAAAGCCTCAAAAGTATGTTCCAGGCTCAGGCAAAGACTGAGAGGTATCAATTCTCTCAGGCTTTGCTGAGTTGCAAGCTTAAGGATGGTGATCCACTGAGTCTGCATGTGATCAAAATGGTTGGTTACGTGCATTCTCTGGAGAGTCTTGGCTACCCCATTAGCGAAGAGTTCACTACAAATATAATTCTAAACTCTCTTCCTAGTGCGTATGGTTAGTTCATATCGAACTACCACATGCATGGTATGGATAAGAAGCTCCCTGAATTGCATGGGATGCTCAAGCAGGAAGAGGCAGATCTCAAGAAGGGCGCCAGTCAAGTGTTGATGGTGCAGAATAAGGCTAAGTTCAAGAAGAGTTCTTGGACTAAGAAGAAGGCTAAGTCGGAAGGAAAGCAGGCTCAGGACCCGGTCCCAAGTGCTTCCTCAGGGACTAAGCCATCTCCTTCAGACGGATTCACTTGCTTCTATTGCAAGGAGGATGGCCACTGGAAGAGGAACCACATCAAGTATTTGGCCGACAAAGCCAAGACCGGAGGTATGACTTCCGAATCAGGTACACTTGTTTGCAATGTTATATACATTTATCTTGTTGATGCACCTAATAGTTCTTGGGTATATGATACCGGATCAGTTATTCACATCTGCAACTCATTGTAGGGACTGGTATGAACTAGGAGCGTAGCAAGAGGCAAGGTTGATATCAGAGTCAGCAACAAAGTGAGAGTCGCTGCGTTGGAAGTCGGCACGATGCAACTTCATTTACCTTCCAGATTCATCATGGAACTAAATAATTATTATTATGTTCCAGTGCTCAGTCGAAACATCATTTCTGCTTCACGTTTGATGACATAAGGCTATGAGTAAAATATCAAGAATAATGGTTGTTCTTTGTATTTGAATGATATGTTTCATGGCTTTGCACCCGTCCAGGACAGGTTATTTATTTTGAATCTTGATGGTGAGTCAGTTTATAACATAAATGTTAAAAGGTTGAAACCAAATGATCTAAATATGACTTACTTTTGGCACTATCGGCTTGGTCATATAAGTTGGAAACGCATGAAGAAGCTCCATGATGATGGACTCCTAACTTCGTTCGACTTGGAGTCGTTCGAGATATGCGAATCTTTCCTACTCGGCAAAATGACCAAGACACCTTTTGCAAAGAGTTGTGAAAGGGCGTCCGACTTGTTGGGACTAGTACACAGTGATGTATGTGGAACAATGTGTAGGGTTTCGTAGCATGGAAAACAAAAAATTTCTACCGCATACAAACAAACAAGCCAAGATCTATATACTAGATTGTAGCAACGAGTCGATGGAATAACTCACCCTCGAAGATTCCAAAGTGTTTAACGAGAGCGGATTCTCGTGGGTGATGTAGTAAATTCTTCGATCTCAAGATGGCGTAGACGATCCTTCCGGGGCTGCGTTCCCGGCGCTCCCAGCTGGTCACCACGTTCGGTTTTCGGAAGACCTTCCTCTCCTTGTTCCAGCAGCGGAGGTTGTAGCACTCTCTCGCGATTCCTAAGCACAACGGCGTGGTACCGGAAGTAGAGGGGAGATCTCGCAGGGCTTCGCCTTAAGCCAGAGCGAGTATGGTGGACTATGAGAGAGCTCCTCGGCGATCTAGGGTTTAGACACACCAAGGAGGAGGTGCTAGGGCCAGCGGCTAGGGCTTGGGGCTTGCGCAAGTCGGCGGCTAGGGGAGCCCTAGGCGGCGGCAACAGGAGGAGGCGGCGCCGGGCTAGGGTTTTGGGGTGGGGAACTTGTGTGCTAGGAGGGGCAGCCCTGCCCCTCCCTTTATAGGTGGGAGGCGCCGGCCAAGGGGAGGGAGTCCCTCCCCAACTCGGATCCCTAGTGGGCCGGCGGTGGAGGAGGAACTCCTCCCCAACTCGGTTTCCCACTTCCCTCCACTTTCCAAAATAGCCGTTTGACTTTTCAAATTGGCGTTTGACTTTTCAAACTAGGATTTGATTAAACCCTTTATTTTGTTCAGCGATGACACCTAGTACATGATGCAATCATTCCAACTTGGTATGACACATTCATGTACCCTTCCCCTTCGGAGTGCCGGACCTTCTGGAACCTTCTAGAACATTCCCTATGAAAACACCGGAACCATTCTCCAACTCCGAAATAGGACTTTCCTTATATGAATCTTATTCTCCGGACCATTCCGGATCTCCTCGTGATATCCCGGATCCCATCCGAGACTCCGAACAACATTCGGTCTCTTTCTCATCATTCCATAACTACTCAAACAACGTCGAATCCTTAAGTGTGTCTCCCTACGGTTCGTGAATTATGCGGACATGATCGAGACACTTCTCCGAACAATAACCAATAGAGGAATCTGGAAATTCATATGGCTCCCACATATTTCTACGATTACTTTGCGATCGAATGAACCACTTACATACGATACCAATTTCCCTTTGTCTCATGATAGTTTACTTATCCGAGGTCATGATCGCTTGGTATCTCGCATACCTAGTTCAACATCGCATCGATAAGTACTCTTGTCTCGTTCCCGTGATATGTGATCCCTTGTGAGCCAGTCACATGCTTGCAAGCTAATTGGATGACATTTCACCGAGAGGGCCCAGAGTATATCTATCCGTCATATGGATGGACAAATCCCACTCTTGATCCATGTGTCTCAACCAATACTTTCTGAACACTCAATGCCACCTTTATAGTCACCCAGTTACGGTGTGGTGTTTGATGTCATCAAAGCATCTTTCCGGTGAAGGTGATATGCATGATCTCATGGTCGAAGGAATTAGGTTACTATGTATCAGAAAGCATATAGCAATTAAACTATTAAAATTACTTGATCTTTATGCTACGCTTATCTATAGGAGTATTTCCACCATATCATTCTCCTAACGATATGATCTTGTTGTTAATAACATCTCAATGTTCATGATAGGGAAACCACAATCATTTATTAACCAACAAGCTAGTAATATATAGAGGCTTTACTAGGGACTTCAATTTAAGTTTACAAATCACACAAGTATTAATGTTTCCTTATTAATACTATTATAGCATGAATGTAAACATTTATCATAAACACAAAGATATAATAATAACTACATTTATTATTGCCTCTAGGGCATATCTCCAACACAATGAGCACGACAACAAGAGGTGGTTATGAGTACTTCATTACTTTCATTGATGATTTGAGTAGGTATGGATATATCTACTTGATGAAACATAAATCAAAAGCCTTTGAAAAGTTCAAACAATTCCAGAATAAAGTACAGAATCAACTCGGCAAGAAAATAAAGTTTCTTCGGTCAGACCGAGGAGGCGAGTACATGAGCCATGAGTTTGATTACCATCTAAAAGGTTGTGGAATAATTCCACAACTTACTCCGCTAGGAACACCGCAGAGGAACGGTGTGTCAGAAAGGAGGAATCAGACCTTGTTGGGCATGGTACGATCAATGATGAGTCGGATAGATCCGCCTTTATCATTTTGGGATTATTGTCTAGAAACTGCAGCGTTCATACTAAACAGAGTACCATCAAAGTCGATAGAGAAGACACCGCATGAGATGTGGATAGGCAAAAAGCCGAGTTTGTCTTTTCTTAAGATTTGGGGTTGTGAAGCATTTGTCAAGCGACTTCAGTCGGACAAGCTTACGACCAAGTCAGATAAGTGTATTTTCGTGGGATATCCAAGGGAAACCTTGGGTTACTACTTCTACAACCGAGAAGAGGGCAAAGTGTTTGTTGCTCGGAACGGTGTCTTCCTTTAGAAAGAGTTTGTCAGTTGGGGACTCAGTGGGAGCACAGTGTGGCTCGAAAAATTTCGAGAGGAACCGGCTAGTAACGAGTCGGAAAAAACCTTGGAGGTTGATCCGGTCGTGGTAGATGAGCCGACAGCAACACCTGTACTATAAAGATCGGCAAGATTACGAAGTGTTCGTGATGTGTTACTGTTAGACAGTGATGAGCCGACAAATTATTCGGAAGCGATGGTGGGATCTGATTCCGAGTCATGGCTTGGAGCAATGAGATCCGAGTTAAATTCCATGGATGAAAATCAAGTTTGGAACTTGGTTGATCTGCTAGATGGTGCAAGACCCGTTGAGTGCAAGTGGGTCTTTAAAAAGAAAACTGATATGGATGGAAATATTTCCGTCTATAAAGCACGGCTTGTCGCAAAGGGATTTCAACAAGTTCAAGGAGTTGATTAAGACAAGGCTTTCTCACCCGTAGCGATGCTTAAATCAGTTTAGATCATGTTAGCTATAGCAGCCTATTTCGACTATGAGATATGGCATATGGATGTCAAAACGGCTTTCCTTAACGGAAATTTAACTGAGGACGTGTATATGATACAGCCCGAGGGTTTTGTCGATCCGGCTAATGCTGACAAGGTGTGCAAACTTCTAAATCCATTTATGGGTTGAAGCAAGCATCACGGAGTTGGAATATTCGCTTTGACGAGGTAGCCAAATCGTTTGGCTTCATCAAGATTGATCATGATTCTTGTTTATACAAGAAGTTTAGTGGGAGAAAAGTAAACTTTCTAATCTTATATGTGTATGACATATTATTGATTAGAAATTATGTCCAGATGTTGCAAGAAACCAAGGAATCATTGGAAAGGAGTTTCTCAATGAAAGACTTGGGTGAAGAAACATATATTCTCGGAATCCGGATCTATAGAGATAGATCAAGATGATCATTGGATTGAGTCAGAGTACTTATTTGGACAAAGTGTTGAAGAAGTTCAACATGGAATCGTCTAAGAAGGGGTTCTTGCCGATGTCCCATGGTGTAACACTTAGCAAGACTCAGTGTCCTTCGACAACTTATGAGCGAAGTTGGATGAGTGCGATTCCTTATGCCTCGGCAGTCGGATCCATCATGTATGCCATGATTTGTACTAGACCAGATGTTTCCTATGATCTAAGTGTTGTGATAAGATACCAGGCTGATCCTGGAGAAATCCAATAGACAACAACTAAAAATATCCTAAAGTACATGAGAAGGACTAAGGATATGTTTTTGGTTTATGGAGGTGAAGATGAACTTAGTGTAAAGGATTACACGGATGCGAGTTATCTTACCGACTGTGATGATTCTCGTTCGCAATCTGGGTATGTGTTTGTAATAAACGGAGGGGCTGTGAGCTGGAATATTTCCAAGCAAGAGACTGTGTCTGCATCTACAACAGAGGCTGAGTATATTGCCTCGAAGGCAGCAAAGGAAGCTGTTTGGATGAGGAATTTCCTCATGGATCTTGGTGTAGTTCAGGGCTCGTCCAATCCGTTAGACGTGTATTGTGACAATAATGGTGTTATTGCATAAGCCAAGGAACCTAGACAAGAAAAAGCCATTACCACAGCCGAAGCATGAGGCACACCTAAGATATATGGGTATTAGATGCCTAGACATGTGATGTCAGAAGATTGACTCTAGTGCAAGTGAGAGACTATTGGAAATATGCCCTAGAGGAAATCATATATGATGATATTTCCAATTGTATTCATAAAGATATTAAATTTTCCTTATATGAGCATCTGATGTGTATCATTGAATATGTGATTCGGTTGTGGAACTATGCATTCTTGTTGATCATACTAAATATCCTTGGTCATTGAAGTTGTGCTGGACACACAACTTAGACCAATCTGAAAGTCGGCTTGATGACTCGGTTCCACTTGTCATGGCCATGGAGATGCTATTTCGACTTACACAGATTCGGCTAAAGAGTTTAGCGATTCGGATTGACCCATATTGAGGTACAACGAACAAGTTGTCATTTGTATATCTCAATCAATGTAATACTTAGACCTAAGGTTGTTGCACAGTCCGAGTTGAGGATCACGAACTTAGGTTCTGTCAAACACTGATCTTTAACTGGGTAGTTATAAAGGCAGAGTTTGGGTCGACTGAGAATGAAGCTGCGTGATGTGAATAGCCAAGATGGGATTTTGCCCCTCCAGTTGGAGAGATATTCTCTGGCCCTCTCGGATGATATGATTCAAAAAGCATGGCCATGCACGACCCGGTTAAGTGTTAACCGAGGCGATTGACTAAGAGTTAGTCGGATGAGTCACTTATCTTGGATCAAGAAGAGAGTTGGACTATTTAAGGGATGACAGTTATTCGCCTATAGTCTGACAAGGTATATCGTGAGGAAAAAGGGAATCGAACGCAAGTCGCATTGGAAAGGCATGTCGTCAAGACTCTTTGGTACTTGGAAGTCGGCATGTTCTGCTAGGAGCCGCTACCGATTGATCGATTGAGAGTTGGACTCCAATCATGTCCAAGTTTCCATGAGCCCGCGGGGTCACACACTTAAGAGCGGGAGCAAGTTCGGATTGGATCTAAACCAGAAATATGGTTGGGTTGGATCTGAGCCAGATTTGGACCAAGTCAGTGAGTCGGACTCACAGTGACTAATATTATATGGGCTTTAGTGAATGGGCCACGAGTGAGTGGAGCCCACTTTCACTCCCTATATATAGTGGGGCATAGAAACCCAGAAGGGTGAACGATTAGGTCATTCCATGCGTTGGAAACCCTAGCTCCACAACAGTCCTGCCGTCTTACTGGACCTAGCAGTCCACCGCCGACGTTCCTCCTTGTACGTGTGGATACCAGCAACGGTGCTATACGATCAGCACCAGTACGATCATGATCGGATTGGATCATGAGAACTGTACTGCATTCAACTGATGCGCTTCATCAGTAATCCGCAACTGCACGTCTAGTGGTAATCCTCGTGGCCTTCTACCTCAGATAGATCTTGGGATCACCATGTTAGAGGAAAAAGTTTTGTTTTATCTCTACATGGCCCAACAGACCTAGGCCGAGGGGAAGGGGTGACGACTACGACAAGCCTATCTAGAGGCGACGACTGCAGCGAGATTCGCTAGCGAAGTCATGGCGACAGAGGTAGCTAGGGAGCTCTTCACCGTATTCTAGGCGAGTGGGTATGGGGAATGGGACTGTCTCGCCAACAAGGTTGGCCCACGCCCATTTTCACTTCGTCCTGCGTTCCCAGCAATCCGGGAATGACCTGAGAAGTCCGGACCAAACTTGGCACAAATCCGGACAAAACCGGGGTCCTGGGAACACGACTGGGCCAATTTTTGGTGTCCGAACCAAAGGGATCGGCGTTCTGGAAACCCGAGTGAAGATGCTCTTAGTACGACGACTTCTTTCTATCTACTACGACAAGCTTTGCCTAGCCCCGGTGATGGAGGGACGAGGAAAACAACGCGTCTTCGGCTCGCGCTAGTGTTTATAGTCGTCGCTAGGTGGTCCATGGAACTATTTATATTTTTTATTACTTTTAGCACTCTTTGTACTACTGTTCATGATTATTAATAGATCGGTGGGATTTTCGCAAAAAGAAAAACCTCCCCTTCCTCACCCCAAGGGAAGAGATATGTGGAAATTGTGCTACTACCTCCGTCTAAATGCATGTGGCTTAGTTTGATATACTAACTTTGATCTTAAATTTGACCAAATAATATTTATACCATTAGAAACTCCATTTACATATAATCAATGCTCTGTTAGTAAATTTAGCAATCAAACTTAAATCTTGAAAAACGCATATCATCTATATTATTAATTGGAATGGCGGTCCTTTGATAGATGCAAGTTATGACACCCCGAAAGTAAATCCTTTATTTTAGTGGTGTCTCACCACACCTAAAAACTTTTTTTTATTTTCAAAAAGATTTTTGTTCAATTTTTTTGGTCTTTGATCCTACCTTTGGTCTGGTTATCTATGATATTTCTCATGTTTCTTGATCTTTATTCACCATCCACCATATTTCTATGTCATTATTTTTTCTCCAAAACATTAAGTTCCATTTTGGTCTCCATAAACACTTCTATCTACCCTACCAAAGCAACTACCTTTTTTAACCTAAAAAATTCTACCAAAAATACTATATGATTGCCTCATACAAATAAAGCCTATCCATGTAAAAATGTTGCATAGTTGAATGCAATATTCCAAAGATACTTCATATTCTCTATTATGTCATTTTCAATCCAGGGATAATATAGCCATTTTCCACTCATCCTAAAATTCTCATATTTTTATAATGTGAATAATTTTACATTATGAACATTTCATATTTTGAACTTCAACCCAGTTCAGCATCCTATGCTGCACTTCCTTTGTAAGACCCTTTACATGTGTATTAGCAAATTTCCAAATAAATTCCTAGCTACACGAATTCTTTGGCATTAATACTTTGCCACTTTGACAACATTCCCATTTGGCACACCTAGCCAGAAGATCATCTCAAGACAATGTGTGCACTTTGGCATACCCATGCCATTTGACCATCTTTAGGGTAGCTCACCATTAACCTAACTCCAGTCACCATTTGATTCCAAACTCCATAGATAGTCTTCCTATATCCAATCTAGCCTATAGTAAATTTATGAGTTTTTTCTGAGTTGACCCGACCACCGTCATTTCATTGAACACCTTTATGTTTTCCTAAACCTAGATTACCAAGTTTGATATTTTGGTTTTCTTATTATTTGGTTGAGTCGTACTTGTCTTTGTGATCCTCCTGGCTTAGTTTGGCGACATTTGTGTTACGGGAGCTCTGCAGGCACGGACATGCCTCTCGTGGTGCGCCCGGCGCCAAAGCGTGCATTACCAGCATCCAAGGCGCCCTATAGCTCTGGTCCTTCCCCTGGTTCTCTCTCCCATGTTCTTGGTGCAGCCCGACCTTGTGATGGATGATCTCTTCCTCAGCCTCGTCAGCCTCGTCCCCATCATATCCCCTCCGTGCCCTCTGTTCTGTTGTAGAATGGCGACCACTCACCATTTATCCCTTGGTAGCATCTCCTTGTCTATAGCTGAAGCTGTTGGAAATATAGCATGGAGTAGAATTAAAATAATTCCAAATTTATGTGACAACGGAGATAGATCTAACAGATTTCCACATGCGATCATAAACATGAAATCTAGCATGGCTCTGCAGATCGACATGGATCTTAAACCCCAAACTAGAACACAAAAGAGAGGATCACAAGGTTGATGTCTTATAGTGATATAGTTGAACATAGATGAAGAAGAGTTGGGGAAGATGAAGCAAATGATCGATGTAGTCGATGAAGAAGAAGAAGCCATGCGAGGCACTGCCCAGAAAATTTATCGCCCTGATCCCTCGTGTAGGACGCACGACCTCGGGGAAAGTCTCGGAGACTATTGCTTTTCTCGCCCGCTGCACGGCAGGGAAAGGATCGACGAAGATCGGTGGTGGCAAAAGAGAACGGTGTAGGGTTTGTGTATCTGGTGTCTTCTGCCGAGAGGGAGGTCTTCCTATTATAGACTCGATAGGATAACCCCCACGCAACACGTGATGCCTATATTCCAGGATTCTCCCCTGGTATATCTCCATCACGTATGATCTCCTAACTTCACTCAACGGGAAGTCTATCTTCGAGTCATGCATGATATAACCGCGTGTCGATAAGATAAGTAAACTGATAGGCAAAAAGATTAAAAAGAGATGCAGTTTAATGTAACTACCTCGGTGAATTACGCTCCTAGTTACAAGCCTGGATGAACGGAAATGGTTGAAATAGTACGGTGGGGCCCAAATGCCGATCCACGGTAGACCTTTCGCCGTCCCAACCATTTCAAACATCGGGACAAGAACGAGGCGTGTCGGCAGTAAAGGATCAACTACATACACAAATGAGTATGTATGCAAGCCACCATACAACAAGACATCGAGCCATTCCATCTAAAAAGAAAGGAAATATAGCAACGCCATACGGCAAGATCCAAATATCCTAGATAGATATAATAGTTTAGGATATCTCCTCATACATCAATCAACAGTATCAATGAGCGGAAGGCAAAATCCGAGTACGGATAAGAAGCAAATCGGCATAAGATGCCCCATAAATAAGCATATCCATACGGATCTCACGGATCCCGTTCCCGGAATCTCTACACCGAATCGTTGCCCACATCGTCTGTTTCTTCCACCAGATCCATCTTGCGGTGTACCATTCATCGAACCAATAATTTATCGTGTGAGACCCTAGGGGTACTCAGCAAGTCTTTATGCCGCTAAAGGGGACACAACCTGGGGTGACGCAATTGCAGCAAAAGATAAACCCTAGCAATTCTAGAGATACTCGCTAACCATCCGCCTAACCAGAGATAGACGGATGTCCGTGAATTATTAATAACAGTTATAACGGTAATCTTAACAGATCCATCCTCCTCCTCGCTTACCGACGAGGAAGCGGACGAACAACCCCCCATCCGTTGGCAGTTTTATTATCCATTCCGTGAGTATTGCACTATTTACTAGTCAGGTACCTAGTCTAGTCAAATTAAAAGCGGTACTTTAGTTATGCTTGTCTATGATCGAGAAACTGTGCTCCAAGTCGTCCATAACTCATGACACGGCTTCAGAAAGTTTTACCTATGAGGTGCACAAATAGCAACACACACTCGATATGCCTCGGAAAAACCAAATCAAAACCCAACGAGGCAGTCACGACGAAGCGATCACAGGATTCAGAAATATTTTAGGGGGCCACCCCATTGAGCTACCCGCAACGAAGTTAGATGACTCCGAGACGGCCTCAAGGTTTGCGTCAGTGGCTGTGAACGACTGGGAACCCGAAAATGTGACTGGGCTTGTCGACACCACGAAAACACTCCGCTTTCCTAAAGACAAAGGTGCTCCTCGCACAATTTTAAATAAAGCAGAAAGCATGGCATAAGTACAGGATAGTAAATAAAACCTCAAACTAGTTTGTGTCCCCAAGAAATAAGAATGAATCAAGCTCGCTGTGGGGGTTCATAAGCCTCCCGAATGTGGATAGCGCGAATATTCTTGGAACAGGAATCAAGTACTCGGGGTCCTACGGGACACAAGTGAGCCTGAAAAACCAAATAGCGAATATGGCTCACCGATGCCACTTTCATTAGTTATCCCATTACTACTCAGGTTAAGTTGTTTAGGTACCTCGTTATCCATCAGACACTCACATACCCTACACATGCTGTTTTACGACTCGCATGGCTCAAGCAACTCCTGTAGTAAGGGCTCATGGGATGGAGGAACAAGCTTCGGTGGGGTTTAAAAGTAAAGGCTATGCAATACTTGGGATTCAATTTAATGCAATCGCGACTCAATGATGCAAGAATAAGAAAGAGGCAATAGGTACTATATGTATGCAAGCATGTGGTAGTGCTTGCCTGGCAGCTCAGTTGAAGTAAGGGATGGATCTGGGTAGTGCTCCTGGTTCTCTTGATATATCCCCTGCTCAGCGTCTATTCGAAGAAGAACCAAACAAACAAGGCCAACATAAATAAAGTGCACAAGCATATGAATAAGATGTGACAAGCAAACAATCATTCCATGATGAATGATGCACAATTTGCATGGCAATAAAGTAGCATGGCATGGGTGAAGTGTGGAATACAAGAAATAACCAATTTATTGAGTTTTGGGCCCAATTTATTCACAATTAAGTTGCTGTCCTCTTTATATTCATATGATGCATGCTTCAAAACAAACCAAGGAATGCATAAACAGAAAGGTCTCGTCGAGCTAATCATTTTAGACATATCATTTGTTAAATTTGGATTTATAAAACAAAAGTTATTAATTAATTAAGGCCAAAAGGGCATTTTCTTGTAATTTAATTAACTTGCAATTTTAAATGTTCAAAATATATTTTGGAGGGTATATTTGAAACCCTCACATTTTTCTGATTTGAAAACATATATTATTTGTATTATTTGGATTTGTATTTTTAAAGTTATTCAAAAACAGAATTTAAATTTGAATTTGAGTTATATTTGAAAAGATTTGAATTAAACAGATAGGCAGAAAATACTTTTGTTACCCAGACACTTCTAGCCAGAGACGGTGACAGGTGGGGTCATGTGCTGACTGGGCAGCTCAGCGCGCAGAAAAACTTCTGCCACCGCGAAGCTACCTAGCCTCTGAGACTGACATGTGGGGCCAGAGCACATGCGGGTCCACGTGACAGTGGTTGAACCGTGCCCAGCCACGTGGCCCAGCTGGGGATCGCGGGTTAAGGTTTACGAACTTCGGGATCCTTTTTGCAAAAAGACACGAGGGATGACATGTGGGCCAGGGGGAGCGCGGGTTGACGCAACAAAAAGTGCAGGGGGTTAAGCGCAAAACGTCCACGCGATGCACTGTTTCTCTTCCTCTCTCTCAGAAAGCTGTCGTGGGGGCGCGCGTGCGCACGGGGCTCGATCCGCGACACGGGCTCGCGCCAGGGAGACCACTGCGGTGGGGTGGGGGTTACGGTCAGGAGGTAGCGGGGCGGCTAGATCTAACTAAGCGACGCCATGCAGGAACACGAAAGCACGGCACCGCCTTGAGCGTTGTCGAACGATCTGGCGCGACCAGGCCACGCACTGCAACGACGAGGTTGTGCAGGAGGTTGGATAGCTCACCGAGGTGTCGGTGGTGGCGGATCGGCTTAGGCGCGGTGGATCGCGAAGCGGCGGACGGCTAGGGTTTTCGCGTTGGCCTCGGCTGGTACGGCGCCGGGTGCTCCTCTGCCGGCTCCATGTACAGGTGGCGTGAGGAGCCTCCTCGATACCAGGGCACTCCACCGACGCCTTGCGCAGCTGGATCGTCGACGGAGTAGAGGCCGACGGTGACGGCGTTAGGGGTAGACGGTGGTGAGGGACGGCATGGAGAGAGGGGCGCGTCCTGGGTAGATCTGGGGTAGCTGGCGAGCGAGAGGCAGGAGATAAAGCAGAGGGAGAGGGGGTGCCGTGGGGAGTGGTTGGAGATAAAGGTGGCTCGGCCACCTTTCTTCCTCCACCCTCACGTGCTTTCGGGCAAGACCAAGACCAGGCAGGGGGGAGGCTTCGGTGGGCAAGGTGAGGCCAGGAGGAGGCGGGGGTAGGGGGCTCGCTTGGCAGAGAGAGAGCTAGGGAGAGAGAGGTGAGGCTCGGGTAGGTTAGAGCTAGGCTCGGGTAGATGGGAGGCTCGGTTAGGGTTTTGGGGTAGCTAGGGTTGGGGTGGTCGGGTGGCTAGCTGGGTGGGACCAGGGGACCATGTGGTGAGAGAGGAGGGAGAGGCCGAGAGAGAGAGAGGTGGTGGTAGCTAGGGTAGGTCATGGTTTAGGGTTTTGAGAGAGAGGGGTATGATGATCAGGGTAGAGAGGGACTAGGGTGGGGTTTTAGATTAGGTGGGGTGTCCTCTTATGACAAAGCCAAGCAAGCACATGCCAAACTCCATCTAGACCTAGACAAGGTAAGGAGGGGTGAGATGGTTTAAGCATGATCGAATAAGATCAAGCTAAAAGGAGGGAGAGAGAGAGAGAAATGATCCACTCCAAATGCAAATAAAAACCAAAGCTAGAAAAGGGTACTTGCATGGCCCATGCAAAATATTTAATACCAAGTTGATTCTTGTGAAAACAATAATAGTAAACATGGCATTGTTCATTTGCATTTCCAAAGGTGGAATAAAGCCAAGCAAAAGAAATGAAAGGATGCCCCATGTGGAGTAGTTGGAGATGGCCATGTTTGAAATAAAATGGGACATGCTAGTGTGTATGTGCCACTAGATGCTCAATAGTCCCAGAAATATCCCAACAGGAACATAATCCATAGTAATCCATGTGGGAGCTAGGGAAAAGGGTCCCACTCACAAGGCATGCAAAGGTGGCCATGTGGCTCTCATATATCAATAATGTGAAAACAACATGATGCCAAGATGAGAGCATGTGGAAAAGAATTGGATCCATCCCAACCCACATGAGCTAGAGGTAAACTCAAATAAAATGCCAAGCTCATATTAGTTGGATGGTGGAATTATAAGGTGGTGAAAGAAAAAGGTGGTGGAGTTAACAAAAGATATGCCCCCAACTCAACTTGGGCATTTAAACAATATATCAAGAACCAAATACAATATCAAGAGGCAAATACAATTAATGATGCATATGAGATAAGAGCCAAAAGAAAAATAGGGTTTTATATGATGCTCAAATGCAAGGTGGCATGATGACATGAGTATGATATAATGATGATGCAACAATTATATATAGGAAGGTAGCATATATCTAGACTAGGCTAGTAGCATTGCAATTGTTAGACAATTGGGATGCTACATTTAACATGCCATAGTCGCGCTCTCCTTGTCAAAGCCCAAAGATCCAAAGTCACAAGTCATGCGTAATTAAACGCGAAAAATGTGAAATGTGAGCGAGCGCGTGGACACGTGTGTGGTGTACACTTAGCATAGGTCTCTCTAGTCTTTCTAACTAGTTTGACCATGAGAGCCCCCTATAAGCAGGTAAAAATCTTGCCCCCTTAGAAATGTGGGACTAAACTCCCACTGCCTCCACCCCTTGACTTCTCTCCAATTTCTAAAATTTATATGGGCACAATTCTTGTAGAGGCCCATTTATTCCAGCAATCCCCACTAAGAAGTCAAGGTCTGCAACTTGTTCTCATATGGATTTTATATACCAGCTTTGTAGTATAGACCCGTCTTGGGTTGAGCTATACCTAGCACTCCAGGATCCACTCATCTTACAACTAGGAAATAGACAAAGCCTTGAATTTCTAGTCTTGTGTAAAAGAGGTTCTCCAGGAGCCATCACTGATACTAGGATTTTTGGATCCATGCCTAAGGTTTGTGTAACTAAAGGAAATATGCCCGAGAGGAAATAATAAAGTGGTTATTATATTATTCCTTATTTATGATAAATGTTTATTTCTCATGCTATAATTGTATTAATTTGGAAACGTTAATATATGTGTGTTTAATAAACAAATATAAGGTTCCTAGTTATGCCTATCTTATAAACTAGCTCGTTGATTAATAATATGATCAAGGTTTCCTTATCATGGACATTGTATGTTGTTAATAACAAGGTCACAACATTGTTGGAATGATGTGATGAACATTCATCTGAAGTATAGCATTACGATCAAAGTCATTATGTTTATATTGCTATAACACCATACAAAGTAATCCTAGTCCTTAGACCATGAGATCATGCCAATCACTAACACTAGACGAGTATCTTGATAACATCAAACGTCACATCATGACAGGGTGACTATAAAGGTGGGTTTAGTGCTGCAAAGGTGTTATGTAGAGGCTCATGGATCAAGAGTGGAATTTGTCCATCCCGATGCCGGATAAATATACTCTGGGCCCTCTCGGTGATATCACATTAGTTAGCTTGCAAGCAAGTGATGTGATCACTAGAATGTTATATCACGTGAACAAGAAAAGAGTGCATGTCGGTAATGAGATCAAACTAGGTATGTAGATACCGATGATTGAATCTCGGACATATAATATATCGCGAGACAAAGGGATTGATTTACATGCGTAAAAGGTTCTCACGATCACAGAAGTCATCGTTGAATATGTGGGAGTCAGTACGGATCTCCAGGTCTCGCTGCTGATTATTGATCAGAGAGGGGTCTCGATCATGTCAGTATTATTCACAAACCATAGGGTGACACACTTAAGGGATACCGACACCATTTGGAGCGAATAAGATGCCAGGAAAAGATTATGAAAGCGCTGGAATTATTTCAATGGAAAGATGAATTGTTTCGGATAAAATTGTTGAAACTGGTTCTGCATGTGAAATTGAAATGTAGCAAGGGGTTTTATGTGAATTTTTATTAATTAATGTAATTAACAAAATTCTGAATAAAATAAATAAAAGAGTTTTATTAAATGAGAGCTTGCACTAAATTTGATGGAAATTTAATGGATGTGAGTGGATTTTTGAGTGGAGGCATGTTTATGTGAGTGGAGGCTTTTTATTTTGAGTGGGAGCTCCACCCACATGAATGTGGAAGAGGTGGGGGCAGCCACCATGGCTGCCACGCCATGCCCTTTGGGCTGCCCCTCTCCCTATAAAGGCCCCCTCTCCTCTCCCTCTCATCTAACACCTCCTCGCGAAGGTCTCTCTCCCCCTCTAAAATTTCTCCAAGGTATCGGATCAGCGAGATACATGTTCATAGTGGCTTTTTCTGGAAGGATTCTTTGCTTCCGCTGCTTCGCTGGAGCGAGGGCGCGGAGGTTGTCGGGATACCCGAACATGTGTGCGATCACGGATGCACCACTGCTTCGCGGTGCTGGACTTGATGGTGCTGGACCCGCTGGACCAGCTGGACTTCATCACGATCTTGAGATCGGCAAGATATTGACTACATCACCAACAATTTTATACTCGTAAAGCTTTTAGGTCTTCAAGGGTATGTATTCTGGATGCATATCCACCCATTGATTGTATCTATATAGATGGATCATGGCGTATAAAGTTCCCATTGTAGGAATATTTTTGTTTTCTATGCTACAAACCCAACAGTAACACCCTCAAATCGGCCCTATGCAAGTTTGAGCGATTATAGCCAAACCACATAGAAACGATTCAAATATGCCCACCAGGCACTTGCGTGCAGGTGGAAAACAAAGTAATGTCATTACACAATAGTCCATGATGGAACCCACACACACATACACACACACATATATATACAACAATGACTCCATGAGTCAAGAATACAGACATACAGTATAAAGATCAAAATCACCTTAAAAAAGATACAACATATGAGTACATATAAGATGCAAATTGGTCTAAGAGCCCTAAATAATAACCAATGGTGTCCATAACCCTTCCTAGGCCAAGACGAAAGAGTAGTCTTGCTAACGATCGTCAAACTCATACCTGTCAAAACAAAAGGGTGTCGGCAAAGGGCAAAGGAAAAATGGACCGATCAGTACTGAGTCCAGTACATGGAGAGTCTTAGAATTCAGCGGCTCTCGCCTACATAGGTATGGTGGACTGAAGAGGCAGCAAAGCATGCACTAAACAACCTATAGAGACTTGATACAACTATCAACTATCAGAGAGGGATAAGAAAGACCTATTCGGAACCAACCTAATACTATCACCAAACATACCCATCATGGTATTTCCCCCTCGAGACCAAACGAGGAATTCCTATAGAGGAAAACTCACACAGTTGATAGTTTTATTTATTCATTTCATGGTGGTTATCCAAATTACTAGTCATGTCAGATCCAAGTAAAATTATAATAGTAATTTTTTAGTGTAAGTTTTCTATGATCGAGATATTGTGCTCCAAGTCTTCCATAAATGCGGACACGGATTTTTGAAAAGATTTAACTCTGCAGGGGTGCACCAATGTTTCCCAACAGTATGTTGACGGGGATTTGGTGTAGCACACCGGGTAAACCACTACTATAAAATCCCTTGGTGTTTTTGGTTTTGTGTATCATCATGAATGCATGCTCATGTCATCATGCCACATTGCATTTGAGCATCTTCATGTCATCATGCATTTGTTCGCCTAAAACTATTTTTCTAAAAGCCTATTTTGTTCTCTAGTTATTTCCCTTTTTATTTCAAACCAAAACCTTAGATCTGTCCAGATCTTTTATTTATCTAAAAACTGCTTATAAATTTTTTATAAAATAAAATTATTAAACTTATTTTATATCAGGGAGGCAACCGCAGGCCAAGACGAAAGCCCAGCCCATCGCCACCTACTACCCGATAAAACCCTAACCCTAACTAGATCAAACCCTAGATCTAACCCTAACCCCATCCCACACAACTAGACCTCACCTCCACCAACCCTCCATGCACGCACCACACTCACACCACACATTGCTCGTCCTGCATGCAATCCCCGCTGTCCCGGCCCTGCAACCCCTCTCTCTCCCTTGACCCGCAGCGACCCACCCCCAGCCCCACTAGTGACGCCCCACCCCAGCGATCCCGTCCTCGATCCCCACGCTCAATCCCCACTCCCCATCGCCTGCGTGGCCTCCACATACCTGGCCAACGGGCCGGCCCGGCATGAACCAGGCCCGACACGCGCCAAATGGGCCTGGCCCGCCAGGAAAATGTGCCGTGCCGGGCCGGCATTCGTGTTCAGCTTCAAGGCGTCAACCCGGCCCCGGATCTTCACGGCCCGGCCCGCGACACGTTAGGCACGCTGAGCCGTGGCCTTTTTCGGCCGGCCTGTCGAAATCTGCCTTCAAAAAGGTCCTAATCTATACTATACTACCTCCGTTTCAATGCTTAAGGCGCACACGTTTTTCAAAGCAAAGTTTGACCAAAAAAATTGAGCAATAAAATATTGATTATATTGTACATAATTAGTATCGTTGGATTTATATTGAAAAATACTTTCCAGTGATACTAGTTTTATATCAAAACTCTTTATGTATTTAGAGTAATTTTTGGTAAAAAAAACACGCAAAACAAGAACGCCTTAAGCCCTGAAACGAAGGGAGTAACAACTAAGTTTTGGTGTTCCAGTGGTAAAGGAGCGCGGGAGAGCAGCAGGTCCGCGGTTTGAACCCCGTGGCACCCTTTTTTGCATATTTATTTGAAATATTGCTAGACACCTGCTAAACGGGCCGTCTCGGGCCAGCCCGTGTGCTCGGGAAGGCGGCACGAGCACGACACTCACGTGCCACGGGCTAAGCATGGCCCGTCAAGGCATGTGCTGGGCCGGACTTGTGTCGGGATTTTTTTGCATGCCGCGGGACGTCCCGTCCTGGCTCGGCCCGTTGGCCAGGTTTGAACCACCCACCGCACGCCCCGCACCACTGCGCCACACTGAATCGCTCGCTCGATACGTCGCGTATGCGCACGTGCACACAGAACCACCCCACAAACCCATCTCGCCACCCACCGTCCCTGGCTCACCCTCCCGCCCCGCTCTCGCATGCAAGCGCGTGGCCGCAATCCCCACACGCTCCCCTCGCTCACCCATGCCACCATCTCTCTCTCGCTGCATCGCCCTGCAACCACCATCGCTCACCTCCCGCAAGGCCGCCTCCGCTGTCCTCGACCTTGGGCCTCCTCGCGGCGGCACCCCCGCAGCACCGCCGTCCTCTCCGGTCGCCTCCACCTCGCTCCGCTCTCCTCTCCGGGGCCGCTCCCCTCCTTGTAGAACGAAGCTCCGCCGCCTTCCTTGACCTGCAGCCGCTGCTGCCTGTGTGCCATCGCCACCTGCAGGAGATCCACCCCGGCCTCCTCTCCTTACCCCCATGGCCCCGCATGAGCTCCGCCTCCGCCAAGTGCCTCGCCTCCGGCCATCCTCTTCCGTGGCCACGCCCCTACAATTCCATCGCCTTGTAGGCTCCCTCACCGCCTCTCCATTCCGCAGCGCCATCCAAGCCTTCGCCTAGAGCTGCCCCGACCTCCTGCGAGCCAGTCGCCCGTGTCGCCTCTTCGAGCCGGACTTCCTCGACATGGTCCTGGTGCCGATGTCTCTGTTTTTATTTCCGTTGCAAGCCAGAGGCTGCATGGCTTGCTGCTAGGTGGGGCTCATGACCAGAGCAAGTACCTCGCCCTGCAAGAAACACCTTTTGCAGATCCCTGTTCCTGTTCCTGGCTATAATTCGACCGTGTGTGCATCTCGGGCGCCAAGGACACCCGCGAACCTCATGTGCCAGGTACTGTAGACAATGAGGATGGAGAGCTTCGTGTTCACAGATCCTAGCTTGACGTCAGCCGATGCCAATTACACAATGCCAAGATCTTCCATCGATAAGATCTTCACTGGGTGACATGATGTCGTTCGAAGAACCAAGTTAGAAACATGAAGATGTATCAAGAGGTACCCAATTATGCCGACATGGAACACCGAGACCCCCGGCTCGAAGATCCCTGGAATGCTAAGTTCTTCTCCTAGACCCCGAAGACCGATCCCGCCGACCCCGAGACCCCTAGATCCGGACCCCTGATGTGTGACCCCTTTTTCCGAGACCCTATTTTGATGAATATAATATACTTGTTGCATTTAAAATTTTATATGTTTGCAGGCATATCATGTGGTTTTGTGGCTTTTAGCCGATTCACCTCATAATTAAATATGGAGTCCATATGCGGACAAATCTAGCCTTATATTGCTTTCATTTAAATTTGTCTAGCGAACCGTGCCATATTTTCTTGTTAAGACAACATTTAAATTGCGGGTTCCTAAAAAACATTGACCACCTAATTAATTGGCGGGACCCCGGTTCCTCTTAATATTGCCTAATCGCATTGCATCTTCGCCATGTCATGCATCATACACGCATCATGCCAGATCCTCTGTCGTATTATGAAATAGTGAATCCGGTGCTTCTTTTAGAGCTTTGCTTCTTCACGTTTTAGTCTGTTAAGTTGATGCGAGTGTCGACCTGATCTTTGGATAAATCATCGGCAATGTTTCCCTGGCAAGCATTCTCTCCCTTTCTATCTATTTTACATTTATAGTCTTTACTTTATTATGTTGATCTATTGCTATCTATGTTGCGATGCTTTAGTTCTGTACCAGTTATATTCCTTGAAGCCCTATATTGCCTTGGACACCTCCTATTGTCTGTTTTTTGATAGACAGTTGGCCTTGCAAGTTGTAGTTGCTTGCTCAGGTGTCGCTTCATGTCGTCGATGTTCCACCATTGTTGGGTGGTTGGCACATGCTTAACGGTGGAGATAATCATTGTTCTACTTACAGCTTATTAATTAAATGTCGGTAGTAGATATAACTAATGTAGAGACACCGGTGGGCAATAGTCAATATTTGGTTTTTAACCGCCCACTTGTATCCACCTAGGACCCGAGTTCTTGACACGTGTTCCGAGATTGAGTGTGCTAACCACATGTGGGGTGTGTGGACACCCCTATCGATTTAGTACCTAATTTCAAAGTATTGTTATCGGGGCCACAAACTAGTTTGGGTGTTATTACTGTACTATACTTATGACATGTTTTACTGCTTTATTTACTACTGTTGCTCGCGGAGCTTTTACTTCTGTACTGTTTAGGAACCAATTTGGAATGTTTACGCGATATCGACAAGCCCAGTCACACTTTCGTTTTCCCAGTCGTTTACAGCCATTGTCGTGAACGCTTGGTTCGTCTCGGAGCCGACCAACTTTGTTGTGGGTAGCTTAGTGGGGTGGCCCCCATGTACGTGCTTTGGATCTGGGAAACATCGTGTCCGAAACCCCGTCGACATACCGTTTGGTGTATGTTTTATGATCTTGTACTTAACCGATCTGACAACAAGGGTGTAGCTATGTGTGGAAATTTTGGTGCACCCCTGCAGGGTTAAATCTTTTCGAAAATCCATGTCCACGGTTATGGACGACTTGGAGCATAGTTTCTCGATCATAGATAACTATAACTAAAGTTAACTGCTATAAGTTGACCTGTATAGTAAGTTGGATAACCACCATGAAAAGAATAAATAATATTTCCAATCGTGTGAGTTTCCTCGGTATGACTTCCTCGTTTGGTTTCGAGGGGCAAAACCCAGGATGGTTATGATTGGTGTTAGTATCAGGTTGGTCCAGCATAGGTCTTTCTGACCTCTCTCTGATAGCCAACAGTTATATCAAGTCCCTACGGGTTGTTTAGTGCATGCAGTGCTGCCGCTTTAGTCCACCATACCTATGTAGGAGAGAGACGACGAATTCTAAGTCTCGCCGTGTACTGACCCGAGAACTGACCGCTCTTTTTTTTCTCTTTGCCCTTTCTCAGCGCCCTTTTGTTTTAGCAGGTTTGATATCCATGTAATTAGTAGGGTTAACCTTCTGGCTTGTCCTGGGAAGGGTTATGGACACCATTGATTATTCTTTAGGACTCTTAGCCTAATTTTCATCTTATCCGTACTTGGATATACAGTTTTCAAGGTGATTTGGATCTTAGTATTGTATATCTATATTCTTGACTCGTTGAGTCGCTGTTGTATATATCTGTTTTGTGAGTTCTATCATGGACTATTATGTTATGGTATTACTCCGTATTGCACCCGCACACAAGTGCCTAGTGGGCATCTTCGAATCGTTTCTATGCAGATTTGGCAGGAATTACTGAAACTTGCATAGGGCCGATTCGAGGGTGTTACATTCGGACACGATGTTTCCTAGACCCAAAGCAAGTATATGGGACCACCCCACTAAGCTACCCGCAACAAAGTCGACTGGCTCCAAGATAGGCCCAGGGTTTGCATCGATGGCTATAAACGATTAGGAACCTGAAAGTGTGACTAGGCTTGTTGATACAGTGAAAACACAACACAGTGATCCTAAACAGTACAGTAAGTAAATGCTCTCCACGAGAAACAGTAGTATATAAAGTAGTAAAGCATGGCATAAGTAAAGAATAATAATAACTCCCCAAACTAGTTTGTGGCCCCCAGTACAATACTTTAAAATCAAGTAGTAAGCCGATAGGGGTGCCCACACACCCCACACGTGGTTAGCCTGCTCGATCATGGAATAGGTTTCAAGAACTTGGGTCCTAGGTGGACACAAGTGGGTGGTTAAAATCCAAATATTAACTATTACCCACTGGTGCCTCTGTATTAGTTATATCTACCACCAACATTTAATTATCAAGCTATAAATAGAACCATGATTATCTCCACCATTAAGAATGTGCCAACCTCCCAACAACGGTGGAACTCGACGATGCAAAGCAACACCTGATCAAGATACTAAGACTCTCAAGGCCAACTGTCTACCAAAAATAGGCAATAGGAGGTGTCCAAGGCAATATAGGCTGCAGGGAACATAAATAGTATGAAAACTAAAGCATCACAACACAGATAGCAATATATCAACAGGAGGAAGTAAAGACTATAAATATAAAATAGGTAGAAAGGGGGAGAATGCTCGCTTAGGAAACATAGCCAAAGATTCATCAGAAAATGGGTGGAAGCTCGCATCAACTCAACGCCCTAATACATGAAGAAGCAAATCACTAAAAGAAATACCGGATGCACTATTTAATACTATGGAAGAACATCGGGCATGATGCATGTATGATGTATAACATGGCAAAGAAGCGATACAACTAGGCAATATTAAGTGGAATTAGGATCCGACAATTAATTAGATGGTTCAACTTGTTTAGGTACCCTGCAATTTAAATGTTGGCTTATCAAGGCAAGACATGGCATCAGTTTGCTACACAAATTTAAATGGATCCAATATAATACTAGAATAGCCTGCATATATTGTCTCCATATATAATTATGAGGTGAATCGACATAATGCCCCAAACCCCAAGATAAGATGTATGCAATAATTAACAATTTAAATGCAACAAGTATATAGATGGCAATTTATAAAATAGGGCTTCAGAAGGGATCACACGTGTCGGTCCGGAGATCTTGTGTACAAAGGTTATTTGGGTTCCAGGATAAGGGCTTCAAATCTGGGTTCCTTGAAGGCGCCTTGGTGTTCCGTGAAGAAGCTCTTTAGATTCGAGGTCAGAGGTTTTGGCGTTCCGATGAATCAGTCTTCGGAGTTCGGGAACATCCTCTTCGTCTCCTGACTTATCATGTCGGTGACGGACTTGGTTCCGACACAAGTGGGTTTTGGTTCGAGGTTGTCCTTGCGTTCGACATGCCTAGCTTAGGGACCTACAACAGAACTCGCATACCACCCGTACTCAGACAATCTTTGTCTTCAATTTGAGCAGCACACACCACATTACTGCATGGTGGCCTCTGGCACAAACTGAACAAGATCACCTAGATGCACCAAGTAGACCACATCTGTGTCACACACGTGCATGGAAACATGAACATAACGCATCCAACAGCAGGGAATCAGATGTGTCCATACCCATGGTTGCGATGTCAAGTTGGGCTTATGGACTACAAGCATTGGTGTTTAGAGGAGGCACGCAGGACGTGGCCCATGCCGCATCGCTGAGGCACATAGGTGGTTGAGGACCACGGTAGCAGGGCCTATGGGAGGAGAGGACACATGCGAGGAAGGAGCTCGGGGAAGCCGGTGTGGAGCTCCGAGTCCCCGACGTCCTTGACACCGGGGTCGAGGAAGGCGGCAGCCAGTTCTAGGTGCAAGGAGGCGAGGCGGCGAGCTCGGGATAAGGGCACTCAGGACACGCGGCTCGGAGATGCTGGCCCAGAGGAGGCGGCGCGGGCTCCGAGGAGGTAGGGACGATGGTGGAGGAGATAGGGACCCAACAACGCTGTAGGATAGGGGAGGCGGAAGGAGCTCCAGGCAGTGGTGCGCAGAGCCTGGGGATGAAAGATAAGGTGGCAGCGGCTTCATAAGACGAGGTGGCGGCGGGGCCACTCAGTGGGGTGGGTCCGTGGGGCGCTGTGGTGATGAGGGGAGTGCGGCGTTTGTCGATCACGGGGTGGGTAGCGAGGCGAGGAAGGGGACACATGGTGGTTGGTGGGGATCAGGCAGATGGAGGCGACATGATTGGTCTGGGGCAAGGGATCTCGCGGGGCGTGCGTACTAGAGGTGGGCCGGGTACGACGCGGGCAGGCGATCGCGAGGTTGGGTGGGTCGCGCTGGGGCGATGGGGTGGGGGGCGATGCAGCGGTGGTGTGTGTGATGGGACGTGATAGCGTGTCAGGTAGCTGGGGCTGTTGCACGCATGTTGCATGCATGTGTGGTTGAGTCTTGGCCAGCGTGCCAGGTGAGTGCGCGTGGTAGGTGGGCGTATGGGTAGGTTAGGTGTGGGATAGGGTATGGTTAGTTTAGGGTTAGGGTTTAGGTTTTGCTGGGTTAGGGTTTAGGACGACCGTGGTGGTAGTTGGCCTGGCCTACGGGCTGGGCTGCCTCCCCCAGTCAAAACATTGTTTATTTATGTATTTATTGTTTTAATTGAATAAAATATTTTTTAAAATAGTTTTAGACAAACAAAATATCTGGAAGTCTCGTGGGTTTTATAATTTGGAAAGGAGATATTTGGAAAACAAAGATAGGATTTTGGTGGAAAATAGTTTTAGGCAATTCATATGCATGCAGTCATGATGATGCTCAAATGCAATGTGGCATGATGACATGAGCATGCCATCATGAAGATGCACAAAACAAAAACAACACGTGATTTTCTAGTAGTGGTTTTACCCGGGGTGCTATAATTTGACACCACTAACAAGGGATCTTGTCCCCGAGATCCTGCTCATGGTACGGGAGAGAAGGATGACAATCTGAATCTTTTTGCTTTGTGTAGATCCTCGCGATACCACTAAAAAGATCCTTGCTCTATCTTAAAATTGGCGACACCAATAACAAGGGGTCGTTACTCACGTTCGTTGAGAGAACACTCTAGAGAAACAAAGGGGGAAGGTAAAGGTATCAAAAGGTAAGGCCACCTCTATCTTCCGTAAGAGGAGAGAATAAGGTGCAACCTAATCCGCTTTAATGTATAAGAGCGAATAGAATGAGTAGTTGGAATGGGGGCCAATCCAGCATGTACCCAAACTTTTACTCCGCACATGCAGTAGAAAAATCGTGCAACTCACTCTCGGAATTTAGACTAAAGACCTTCACAAGCGATGTTCGAAAAAAAGGCATGATGCATGATATTCACCGGATCTGGCGTAGATGATGTCATCGCGTTGGAAAACACCATAAGATAGAAAGAAAAATTCTAATAAATTTTTGGTCCACTGAAAGGTACACAGAGGAAGATTCCTCAGATAGCATGAAGACCAGAGGTAGATTGCAAGAAGAAGGAAGCGAAAACCCTGAAGGTACGACGAAAACCCAGCCACAAGAAATCCTGGACTTGAAGAAAATATAATAGAGCAGATTAAAAACACGCAAGGGTAAGAGGATAATAGCATAGAGGTAAGGAGTAAAGGCATACCTGATCAGATCTATCCAACCAATTTTTCCAAAATAGTTTTGACACTCTACATCGGCCATAGGTAGGTTATCCTACAGGTTGTACTAGTGGGGTATCATAACTGTTGAGCTCTGATACCATTTTGTAACACCCTCAAATCGGCCCTATGCAAGTTTTAGCGATTCTTGCCAAACCCGTATAGAAACAATTCAAAGATGCCCACCAGGCACTTGCGTGCAGGTGGAAAACGAAGTAATGTGATTACACAATAGTCCATGATGGAATCCACAAAAACATACAACAATGACTCCATGAGTCAAGAATACAAATATACAGTAAAAAGATTAAAGTTAACTTGAAAACGATACAACATTTGAGTACGAATAAGATGCAAATTGGGCTAAGAGCCCTGAAGAATAACCAATGGCCTCCATAACCCTGCCTAGGCCAAGCCAGAAGGGTAACCTTGCTAACGTCGTCGAACTCACACCTGTCAAAACAAAAGGGGTGCCGGCAAAGGGCAAAGGAAAAACGGAGCGATCAGTACTGAAGCCAATACACAGCGAGTCTTAGAATTCGGCGGTTCTCGCCTACATAGGTATGGTGGATTGAAGTGGCAGCAAAGCATACACTATACAACCTATAGAGACTTGATACAACTGTCATGTATTAGAGAGGGATAAGAAAGACCTATTCAGAACCAACTTGCTACTATCACCGAACATACCCATCCTGGTATTTCCCCCTCGAGACCAAATGAGGAAGTCCTACCAAGGAAAACTCACACAATTTGCAGTTTATTCATTCATTCCATGATAGTTATCCAACTTACTAGTCATGTCAGATCCAAGTCAAATTATAACATTATTTCTTTAGTTTAAGTTGTCTATGATCGATATAGTATGCTTCAAGTCGTCCATAACCGTGGACACGGCTTTTTGAAAGGAGGTAACCCTACAGGGGTGCACCAATATTTCCCACATGCACTTCCACCCTTGTTGCCAGATAATGTAGGTGCAAGATCATAAAACATACACCCAACAATATGTCGGCGGGGCTTTGGACACGACATTTTATAGATCCAAAGCAAGTACATGGGGGCCACCCCACTAAGTTATCCGCAAAGAAGTTGGTCGGCTCTAAGACTATTGGGAACGCGCTACATAAAACAAATTTTTTATAGCGCATAACCAAGATCCAATGCAGGGTGAGGTAACGGAACATACCCTCGTTGATAGAACTAGCATAAGTTTGTCCATGACGAGGTTGACCATGTGTCGATCCCCGCAATAATACTTAGCGAGAAATCCATTTCTAAATTATCGCTCCTAATCTCAAACTGTAATAAGGTGCTGGAGTATTTTGATAATTTAGAGAAAATGAGAAATTTAACAACATCCGAATGGAACTTCAGAAAAATATTGAAGAAACACATTATTAAGTTGCAGACATACAAACAACAATATTGGCAAAAAAGGTGTACTGTTCGTTGGGTTAAATTTGGGGACAAAAACAAAAACACAAAGTTTTTCCATCGAATGGCTATAGAACGATACTGAAACAACGCAATAGCATCTTTGACACTTGAGGATGGTCAGATTATTCAAGACCATGATAGCAAAGCTGTGGCTCTCTTTTAGGCATACAAAAATAGACCAGGTGTTTCACTTCAGCATGAGATGAAGTTTAATCTTCAAGAATTATTTCAGCCAGTTCAAGGACTAGAACAATTGTCCCAAAAGTTCTCAAAGGAAGAGATTGATAAGACGGTCAAAAGTATCCCCATTGGCAAGGCACCTGGCCCGATGGTTTTAATGGATGTTTTATGAAAACGTGTTGGGATATAATCTCTCCTGATTTTTATAACCTATGCAATTATTATGTCGAAGGGACTGCTGTTCTAGGAAGTACCAATTCATCTTTAATTACTCTCATTCTAAAAAAGCACTCACCTGTGGGAGTGAATGACTATCGTCCAATATCTCTGTTAAACTGTTGTTTGAAACTTCTAAAAGTACTTGATGATCGGTTGTAGAAGTGGATCATCAAATTAATACACGATAACCAATATGGGTTTATAAAAGGTAGACCAATCAAAGATTGTCTTTCATGGGAAATGGAATACATATATTAGTGCCAGACTTCAAAGAGAGAAATTATCATATTAAAGTTGTATTTTGAGAAGGCTTTCAACACAGTTGAATATGATACCATTCTAAATATTTTAGCACACATGGGCTTTGATGATGTTTGGTTGCAATGGATAAGATGCATTCTAGCTTCAGAAAACTCCTCAATTCTTTTAAATGTGGTGCTAGGTAAAAATTTTAAATGCAAAAGAGGGGTACGTCAGGATGGTCCCCTATCCCCAATTCTTTTGTATTAATGGCAGAGCTGCTTCAAGCTGTCATAAATAGAGATCATAATAAAGGAAGGTTGGATCTTCCAATCCCAAGAGAGGGTCCTTTCCCGGTTATTCAATATGCCGACGATACTATTCTTATTCTTCCTGCTTGTAATGGTCAATTACAACATGTTAAAAATATTTTGTTAGACTATGCAACGTCTACTACACTAAAGATAAATTTCAGAAATCAAGTCTTATACGCATAAATATCTCATTGGAAAAAGCAAATGAGCCGGATGGTGTGTTTGGCTGTGTGGTGGCCTCTCTTACCTTCACCTATTTAGGACGTACGGTTGGTACTACTCAGCCAACAATTACTGATCTAATGCCTTTGGTTGATAATATAGAGAGAAGAATGACAAGCACTACTTTAATGATGTCTTGCGTTGGACAATTAACTTATGTTAATGCTATATTATCCTCTATTGCCATGTATGCTATGGGTACTTTCTAACTACATCCAAATATTTTAGAATATGTCGATAAAATGAGGAGAAGATGTTTACGGTGGAAGAAAACAAAGGAAGGGGAGAAAAGTACCTCTTTGGTTGCTTGGAGCATGGTATGTAAACCAAAAGATAAGGGAGGTTTGGGTGTTCTAGATATCAAAATACATAATCAAGATTTACTGCTAAAATATCTAGACAAGTTTTATAATAAGAGGGATATTCCCTGGGTAAAATTAATTTGGATACATATTATACAGAATCTGTACCTCATGCAACATCAGCGGTAGTATCTCCATGGTGGAAATCTATTATGAAGCTGGTTCATATATTCAGAGGGATAACATCATGTGAGGTTTGTCAAGGTAAATCAATCCTATTTTGGAAAGATGGATGGAATTCAGAAATATTTCACAAAACACATGTTGTGTCTAAATTTGTATGCAACAAATAAGAACGTTTCAGTTTATGACTACTGTTCAGCTGCTAGTATGGATGAATTATTTCATCTACCTATTTCTACTGAAGCATATAATGAATGGGAAAAACTACAGAATGCGACAAATATTTTACCTGATCAAAATAATTCAAAGGATGAGTGGAAGATGATTTTGGGTTCTTCTTATTTTGTGCAAAAATATTACAAATATTATTTTAGGAACATTGATCCACCTGCACCAAATAAATGGATTTGGAAATGAAAATTATGGCTGAAACTTGAAGTCTTTGCGTGGATTTTAATCTCTGATTGGCTGAACACCAAAAACATGTTTAAACGTAGGCAATGGAACATTGGAAATAACTTTAATTGTCCTATGTGTAATCTGGGTATAGAAGAAACGCTGGAACACTTATTCTTTACATGCCCGTTGTCTCAACCGGAGGCGTTTGAAAATATTCTGGAACGCAGATCTTAATAGATTTGAGGCCATTGAGAAGGAAAAGTTAAATTTCCAAGGAAAACTCTTATTTGAAGTGTTTACTATTGCTGCTTGGGGAATCTGGAAGGAGGGAAATGATAATATTTTTAAAGGTCTACCTATATCTAGAGCAGCCTAGAAAGCAAGAGTGGTTTTAGATTTTCAGTTACTAAAGTTCAAAGTTTTTCAGGACTTAGAACCTTATTTACAATCACTTAAAGAGAATATCTCATTGTATTCCTCAACTTTAGACATGTGGTGAACCACCCTCTGTCTTTGTAATTATTGTAACTCTTATAATTTTTAATATATCATAGAAGGAGCCTCTCCTACTGTTTATTTGTCAAAAAACAAGACTTAGCGAGTCGTGAGGAGATGTATTTTCCCACGGACGGCTCTGAAGAACTAGTGCTCCAAGTGTCGCACCTTCACCGGTATCCACACTTGCAACAAGGACGGCACCGCGTTGAGGCGAGATCAAGAACTCGCAGACTAAGCGGGAGCGTGTTGATGAAGATCGAGAAGCACTTCGTCGTCTTTCAAGGTTGTATCTAGACGGGGTAGAAGAAGGAGCTTATGTGGGTGTTGGTGAAGATCTCCTTCACATGACGAAGACGACGACGCGAGAAAGAGGAAGAAGGCCAGGCCGAGGCGGCGACACGGTGGCGATGGCTTGGGCTAGGGCTTGGATTGTTGTGTATTTCCCTTGGCCCTCTCCCCTCCTTATATAGGCGGATTTCCTCCTTCATAGAGGAGAGTAGGACTAGGATCCGTATCCTCCAAGGACTCCTCCTTTTTTCTTTATTCCACCAATATGAGAGAGAGAGAGAGGAAGTCCATATCCAATATGGAGTCCACATCAAATATGGAGTTCTCCCCAAAACCAACTTGGAAGGAAAGTTTGAGATCAGGAAGGACGCCTCCCTCCACAAGGCATCACCCCTCCCCTCCTCCTCCACCCGTCGACGCCTAGGAAGGCCCTGGACGATTTGGCCTGGGTTCCCTCCCCCACGTGTGTGTCCTAGTGGGCCCATATGGCCCTCCGTCCCATGGGACCCCTAGGATATTAATAAATAATAATTTCTTATTTATTATTAATATAAATATTTATTCTGAAGCATTCAAAATTAACTTACGGACACCTCCGAATTAATTCGAAACCTTTCTAAAATATTTCCAGCATCCTCTTTTAATGTCGGAAACCATTCCACCCACTCTTGATGATATCCCAGACTCCTCCATAATATTCTGAGTCGCTCCGAAACATCCTTTCAGAATTAATTCATTCAACTATCTCATTCGCACTCACATTCTAAAATGTTGTAAACGTCTTAAGTGTGTGAGCCAATAGGTTCAGATATTTGTGGACATGTCTGGAACTCATTTCGATGACAATGATTACTATCAGTGTCTTGATACAAGTAACAACCCCCACAAATAACACGAACTTCTTTATCGCGTGAACCGTAGTATTGAGTCTGATACATATCGTATTGATTCGTCAATACTTCACATTGCTTGTGATGAAACTCTAGGTTATTCTTGCTTCTTGGAATGTACTTTTTACTCATCCCGTACTATCGATGTTACTGTGTTCAACAACTTGATCACGTGTCCTGCCAGACGATGAAGAACACCATAGTACATGAGTGGGTCCAGAGTGTATCTCTCTATCGTCAGGAGTACCAATTTATACAAGCACACCATGTGAATTATTAGCAAACCATACGGTACGAACAAGCATCAAATTTATAATCACTCCATTAAGAGAAACGTTTGGAGAATCTTGCCACGTCTATATTGTTCCCAAGTTCAGATGTGTCTCGTGGTCAAACGATTTCTAGTAAAGGCAATACGATGTTTTATGATATTAAACCGATAACAATGATGCATTTCATAGTATCTCATGTTTGGGTCTATCCATCATCGTTGTTCTCCAATAACTCTGATCACATGTCACCGGCAACACTACAATAACATTTTCACTTTGCCATAGTTAGGAAACCGAAACTATCGTTGACATACATACTAGTCAGAGAGGCATGACCAGGGATATCTTTATATGGAGTTTATCATCCCACACATGTATTATGGTTTTCCTCAAAATACATATTATTCGAAACTAATAAATTATAGAACAAAACAATAAACTTAATTATGAAATAGAAATATGAATAATAACACATTTATTATTGCCTCTAGGGCATATTTCGATCAGAGATGGACCCATGGTTTGTGTCGATGGATGTAAACGACTGGGAACCAAAAAGTGTGTCTGGGCTTGTCGATACAGTGAAAATGTAGCATGGGATTCCTAAACAGTATAGTAAGTAAATGCTCTCCACGAGAAACAGTAGTAAAAAAAGCAGTCAAGCATGGCAGAAGTATAGAATAGTAATAACGTCCCAAACTAGTTTGTGGCCCCTAGTACAGTACTTTGAAATCAGGTAGTAAGCCGATAGGGGTGCCCACACACCCCACATGTGGTTAGCGTGCTCGATCTCGGAACAGTGTCAAGAACTCAGGTCCTAGGTGGACACAAGTGGGCGGTTAAAAACCAAATATTAACTATTACCCTCCTATGCCTCTGCATTAGTTATATCTGCCACCAACATTTAATTATGAAGCTGTAAATAGAACCATGATTATCTCCACCATTAAGCATGTGCCAACCACCCAACAACGGTGGAACTCGATGACACAAAGAAACACCTAAGAAAGCAACTATGAATCGCAAGGACAACTGTCTACCAAACAATAGGCAATAGGAGGTGATCAAGGCAATATAGGTTGCAGGGAACATAAATGGTACATAAACTATATCATCGCAATATAGATAGCAATAGATTAACAGGAGGAAGTAAAGACTATAAATGCAAAATAGGTAGCAAGGGGGAGAATGCTCGCCTGGGAAACATAGCTCAAGATTCACCAAAGAATGGGTGGAAGCTCACATCAACTCAACGCCCTAATCCGTGAGGAAGAAAATCACTAAAATAAACACCGGATGCACTATTTAATACTACGGCAGAATATCGGGCATGATGCATGTATGATGTGTAACATGGGATAGATACGATGCAACTAGGCAATATTAAGAGGAATCAGGATCCGACAATTAATTTTATGGTTCAAGTTGTTTAGGTACCCTGCAATTTAAAGTTGGCTTATCAAGGCAAGAAATGGAATTAGTTCGCTACACAAATTTAAATGGAGCCAATATAATACTAAAATAACCCATATATAGTCTCCATATATAATTATGAGGTGAATCAACATAATGCCCCAAACCCCAAGACAAGATGTATGCACTAATGAACAATTTAAATGCAACAAGTATATAGATGACAATTTATAAAATAGGGCTTCGAAAGGGATCACACGTGTCGGTCCGGAGATCTTGGGTACAAAGATTCTTCGAGCTTCGGGAACTAGGCTTCGGATCCGGGTTCCGTGAAGGGGCCTCGGTGTTCCATGAAGAAGCTCTTCGAGTTTGGGTTCGTAGGTCTTGCGTTCATCGGTCTTCGGAGTTTGGGAACATCCTCCTCGGCTCCTAACTTCTGATGTCGGTGACAGACTTGGTTCCGACACAAGTGGTTTTTGGTTCAAGGTTGTCCTTGCGTTCGACACGCTTATCTCAGGGATCTTAGCAGCACTCGCATTCCACTCACACTCAGACAATCTTCGTCTTCAATTTGAGCAGCACACACGACACTACTACATGGTTGCCTCAGGCACAAATTGAACAAGAGCACCTGGGTGCACCAAGTAGACCATGTCTGTGTCATGCACATGCATGGAAATAGGAACACAACATGTCCAACATCAGGGAATCAGACATGTCCATACCCATGGTGGCAATGTCGAGTTGGTCTTAGGGACTGCAGGCATTGGCGTCTAGGGGAGGCATGCAGGACGTGGCCCGTGTTGTGGTATTTTCGATGAGTACACCATAGAGGGGTCATCACAGAGCATGTTTAGAGAGGCGGGGGAAGTGGTGAGTTGGCGAGTTTGAGGTAATATAGCTTACCCAGGTTCAGGTCCCACAATGGTGGGGGAATACTACTCCTGCTATAAATCACTATAATGGCAATACGCCGAGTTATAGGGATTGGTTCGCTGTGCGAGGTGATATCAGTTGTGCCCTAATGGCTCCCAGAGGTCCGGCTTATAAAGGCGCCAGAACATAGGGTTACAGGGAAAAGTCCTAGCCGGACAGGTTACAGAGTTCTACACTAACACAAACTAGTCTTATGTGTCTTGCACTCCAAGGCTCCGGTTTGGATAACAACTACACCATAACCTTCCTTTATCTGGCATGGTCCTCCCTTCTGGATCCATCTAACTGGGCCGCCCAGCAGGCCATGGGTCTTTCTACCAACCATAAGCCACCCGGGTTAGCCGGTTTAGAGACATGCAATGGTGGTACCCATTTATCATATCCCCAATAGTAGCCCCGGAGAACTCCGATATCTTGCGCCATCTTTCCCTTTTAGTTTGAATGCTCCATCTAGGTGATATCGGCAATTCATGAAGCAATATCTTGTAGTCCTCCAAATAACCCTGCAATATTCTATATCTTCAATACATAAGTCGGAGAACCACTGAGTCTTTCACCTTACTCTTCTCGTAGCCGGACATGATACATCCATGTCAGAATATTCAGATGGGACTATTTACCTGCTACTATCAGTAAGATGACTTAAACTGTAGCCTATGTTACCTTGAAACTAACAAATGGTAGCTGATATAATCATAGATATTTTCCCGCGTGAGAAATCCGAAACGTCAAACGACAATAGGGGGAACATGGCGCTTTTTCCATGCATGCTCGCACACACATCATGCACGCATCAACCGTTGGATCATTCCGCACGAATCTTGATGCTAGGGTTATATATTTTCACTATGTAGGTCATTTTTGTTTTACCTGCATTCGCTCTCCCGCATTGTGTTCTTCCTCTCACCAAGAACTCCTCAAGCTCCTCGCACAAGAAAAACCCTAGCCACTACTCCATCTGCGAGTTCCTTCTCCCTCACCAATGGCCAGCAGCAGCACACCCACACCCTTGGCAGCGACCGGTGAGGCTTCTAAGAGGCCATCGACCATAGTGTAAATCTCGCCGAAAGGAGTGGTGGTGCCAATCTCCGCAGTGGTGGAAACCACCGGCAACAAACAAACTTCGGCCTAGTTCAAGCTTCTAGAGGAGGAGACATATTCCCATAAGGGGGTCTAGAGGGGCTCGTACATCTCCGCCACAGATATCAAGGAGATGGTCACTGAAGGGTACCTTCCCTCGGCAAAGGACCTAGTATGATGACCAGCGTCGGCTGGCAAGGTGGCCCCTTCTCCCCAATTCGGAGAGAAGGTATACGTCAAGGCGCAGCTAGTGCATGTCATTGCCCTTCCAATCTCTGACTTCTGCTTCCATGTTCTTCAACACTTCCTGGTTCTTCCTCACAACCTCTCTCCCAACAACATTCTAGCAAATAGCAATTTTGTAGCTTTGTGCGAAGGATACCTAGGGACTAGGCCTAGGTTAGATCTATTTATTTACTTATTCACCACAAACAGGGAAGCTGGAGATAGCAAAGATGATCTTAGAAACAATAGAACAATTAGTATTAAGAACTGGCCTGCCCGACGGTTCCTCGTTATCGTAGGACACAAGTCCTACAAGAACTGGCAGCAAAGCTACTTCTACGACCCAGATATCCCTTTGGCTAACCGAGAAGGCTCGTACCTGGACTTCATTGACGGGGCCGCTGCCAAAGCCACCGTGTGGAGGTCCTAGGCCCTCCCGTACTCCGACGACAAAGACTCTCGCACCGTAAGGAGGATAGAGTGGCTCGTTGACACGGGTTTGACCGGCTTGGACCTAACCATGTGATGGTTCATAAGGCGGATCCAACCCATACATCACCATGAAAAGCTGATGTGCCAGTACACCAAGGATATGAAGGATACCCTCATGATATCCGAGAATAACTTCTCTAGTGACTCTGTCAACACCCGGATTTTTAATCTCAGATGCCTGTTATGCCATACATCGCAATCCCAAGATTACCATTTTTCGAGACATAACAGATTGGATATCACAGTATATCATCCATTACAAACCATACATAAGGTCTTACACAAATAAGGATCTCATGATCCAGTTCTTAATACAACTCAAGCAACGGAAATACGTAATAATAAAGGTAGCGTAGGAGAGGCTCCATCTTCGGGGTCACAGGCAATGCTGACGATGGCAATGTCCTGGTACTCTTCTTCATAGTCTGGCCACATGAATAGCCAGGGACAAAGCCATGAGTACTCTTTAAGTACTCGCAAACTAATACTAACAAGTGAAGTGGATTTTGAGTACGAAAATGCTAGGCTCTAGGTAGTTTTGCAAAAAGCCAGATTTATCTCTACTGAGTTCAGAAGCAAAGAAAGCTAGTGGAAAGTTTTATACACCTAAGTGGGAACTTGAATTTCATACCACAACCCTGTTGTGGTCAAGTCAAAGTCATGAATCATTTCACAAGTCATTTTGAAAACATTTGACGACGGAACAGTAGGGCCACTCCAACTGTCCATAACCGCGGACGTGGATATTCGAATAGTTTGACACTCTGCAGAGGTGGTACACTTTCACCACCACATTCGATACATCCGTCAGGAACAATCCTGAATTCACCATACTCAGTATGCAGATAATAAATCCTAACCTTTCAATTACACGCCCTAGTATAGGCACCTCTCCTATGAATTTGGCCTCCCAACCATGACCAACTTTCATCTTGGGAACTGTACAGGTGGACAATCTTCACAAGGTAGCCTCAGCTCAAACCTTGGCCGCAAGGGAACCCATACTAAGGTATATAAATTTCTAGTCAAGCCCTACCCAAATTTCGGGTATTGTGGTTGTACGGCAAAATTGGAATGGTATCGCATCCAGACAACCATCAGTTTTATAAAGGCCTAAGGCTCATGCCTTAACATTTTCATCATCAAAATCATCTGGTATTCAAGAACACATGTCAAAACATTTCAGTAGAATGACTCATCATTCTAAGGTTTTCATAACCATTTTCATCAAGTAATCCCATCTAAAGTTGATCAAGTTTTATGCTTAGCACTAGCATCTACAAATGGGGGTAAATACTAATGAGGGGTGGTAAACAAGTGGATCTTATCTAAGTTCAATCTCATGCCTCAGGATGACATCAAGATTATCTAACTTAGGCCAAGTTTATGCTCTTTGTGCTACCTTTAAATATCTTTCTAATATCTACAAGTCACCAAGTAAACTAAAAAAGAAAGCTTTGATAAAGAAAAAAATACTAAGCTTGCAAGTAAAAACTAGGATTATGTGTCATCAAGGGGTATAAGCTTGCAAGTAGAACTTGCATGGTTTATCTTGTTAAGATAGTAGTATAAGCTTGCTAAGTTGCAAGTGTTAGCTTGCCTTGTGCAGAGCAGTGGTTGAAGTTCTCCTCGGCTTCTTCCTCGTAGTATCCTCCTTCCTCCTCGTATCCTTGGTCGGTACTAACTTCTATAAATAAATACGAGGTACACAATCACCAAACAATACTTAACTATTTCTATTTATCACACCAAGGTTTTCACTAGATGATATAGGATCATCACAAGCATTACAATCATTAAGGCAAATAGTTTTATTTCCTTTATTTTAGAAAACTAATTTCTACTCATTGAAAAACTACTTAAGATTTATTATTCTCCAACTAAAACATGGGATCATGTTGACATATGTCATCACCACATATTTCAGTACATGAGAATGTGATTTAAAGTGGTGTCACAATTTAATAAGGTTTAACATTTTTGTTATAATTAAATAAAGTGACTAGAAATGCCTATGGGGCATTCTTTCATTACTTGATCAATATTTCTGCAAGTAAACCTATATATTTTTATATATTCTGAAAGGTATGGTTAAATGTGATTTTTGAGAGTTGGAATCAACTCAAAAGCTTTTATGGTTGAATTTTGAAAAATGTTTGAATGCAAAAAAGCTTCTGCCTTGTTATTTTTACCATGGGTGATCTACAAATCTAATTGGTTAGAATCCAACGGGCTTGGATTAAGCATTCCAGTACCTTTCTAACAAAATTGGTTTCATGCATTTTGGTTTAGTGAATCGAGCTGGGTTGATTTTTGAATCTAGAAATAGAACTGAGTTTGAAACTAAAATAATAAAACTAGATTTGAATTACTGGGTCACGCGGGAGGTTAACTGGGCCGGCCCACTATACACAGCACACGCGCGGGCTGGTTAAGTGGCTGTCCCCACTCGTTAGAGAGACAGAGGGGTGCGAAGAGGTATGGGGGGATGTGGACCGCACGATCAAGCTCTAATCCTACGGTTGCGGTTCATCGTCCATGTCGGGCAACACCAGCAAGACAGAACCCTAGAACGGCCAGTGGGGGTTGTGGGAGGCTCACCGGGGCTCAGGCGATGGTCGGCAATGGGGGCGAACGACGAAGTCGACGATGACGATCCTCCTGGTACCGGCAGCTCCTCCTGTGGTGGCTCCAATTGACGACACCCTTCTCCTCCAGCAGTGGTAGACTCCTCCCAAATTCGGGCGATGCGCTGCTCGCCTTGCTCCGGGAGTGAGGTGGGGTGCTTCTGAGAGAGAGGGGAGTGAGATGGTGTGAAGAATTCGTGATGGGGTGGCCTCTATTTATAGTGCCTAAAGGGGACCGACGGGCGCGGGCTGAGCTCGTCGTGGTCGTCGGCACAACGAGCTAAAGGCATGTGCGACGATAGTGGCAGTGCGTGCTGTGCTCCCTGGTGAAGCTCAACAGCATGTCTACACGGCGTGGGGAGGTGCGAAACAGTGTCGACCCTCGCAGCGCCCTAGGCGGGTCCGACGACAGTTTTAATGACACACAGCGTCTACGGTCTGCGCGACAGCAAACGGGCATGTCTGTGGGTTGCTAGGGTGCTGGCGATCTTGCTTGCACGCGACGAGGGCGGCGCACAGTCTGTGGGCGTGTGTTGGGGTTGGCGCTCTGGCGCGCTCTCGTCTCGCTCATAGAGAGGCTTGGCATGCTCGAGCTGTGTGGTCTAGGGGCTGGCTGCGCTTGAGGCTTGTACAGGGGGTGGCGGTGGACAGTGTTGAGTGTCCCAGACAAGGTTGGCGAGGCTAGTGCTTCTCCTAGCTTGTTGGTGACATTGGGGTGGCAAGGGTGCTCTCAGCCTGCTTGCCATTGATGGCATGGTCTGCTTTACAGTGAGCTAGAGGGGTTAAACAAGTTAGATGATCTATTGAGAGTGTAGTGTGAGCTAGATAGGGAACAAGTTAGGCACTGATCACTGCTCACAATAGTGTTTGTGGTTTGTTTGTTTGATGCCAACAAGGTGTTTGATGAAATGGACGCAAGAGATTCAAATTTGAATTTTGGATTCAAACTTGGTGGATGTGTTGGTTGCATACTAGGGAGTCTCTGGTTAGTGGGATTGGTCAAGTGGAATTGGTTTGGTTGGTTTTTGAAAAAAGGGTGATCTTCACATATGAATCAGATTCAATTTTGAAATGTGATTTGAATCAAGTTGCCAAATGTTACTGCAAGTTTGAAAGGTGGGCTTTTATTCACTTTTACGTGGTCTTGCAAGGGGTGAAAATAAATGGAAAAGTTTTTGTTTGAAATCTTGGACTAGAAACACTCAAAGTGGCCTAGTGAGCAAGATTGGCAAAAATGGCCATTTGCTTTATTTGTTTTGTTTTTGATTTTTCTTGATTTGTTTCTGCTTGGAAATGTTTTAGATGATGTTGTTTTCACCTTTAAACCATTCCTTGCTATTTAGATCAATCACATAAGTCCATTCATTTATTTATACACTCATCACATACACACATGCATTCATAATGATTTGAATTAACAAAAGTTTTTGTTAACCCTAATTTTGGTTATTGGAATTTGATAATCATTGTTCAACATTTTTGGGATGTTACAAATCTTCCCTCCTTAAACAAAATCTCATCCCGAGATTTGAGGAAGAATAAAGAAGAAAACTAGGATTTAAAAAGATCGGGAAACTCCGTCTTGATGTGATCTTCTCGCTCCCAGGTAGCTTCTTCTTCAGTGTGGTTACTCCACTGAATCTTGAGAAACTTGATGCTTCAGGTTCTGGTGGTCCTGAAAGCTTCCTCCAAAATACGGATGGGTACTTTGGGATATGTCAGGTTATCGTTGATCTCTATGGTGCGGTGATCAATATTCTTGAAAACATCAGTCTTCTCTGGAACTTCAAGGATTTTGCGAAGCAACGATATATGGAACACATTATGCACTGCTGACATCTCCTCTGGCAGTTCCAATTGATATGATACTTGTCCTCGACGATTCAAAATCTTGAAAGGTCCGATATATCTGGGGGCTAACTTTCCTTTGAGCTGTAAACGTTGCATTCCCTTCAAAGGCGACACTTTGAGATACACAAAATATCCGATATTGAAAGCAAGGTCTCGACGTCTCTTGTCGGCATAACTCTTCTGTCTTGACTGAGCCGTCTTGAGGTGCTCACGGATCTTGTGAACTTTCACTTCTGCTTCTTGGAGGATGTCAGGTCCGAAAATCTGACTCTCTCCTACTTCCGACCAATTCAAAGGGGTACGATACTTCCTTCCATACATGAATTCAAATGGGGCCATTTGCAAACTAGCTTGATAACTGTTGTTGTAAGAAAATTCTGCGAAAGGCAGACAGTCTTCCCATTTAGATCCATACTCTAGCACACATGCTCTCAACATATCTTCGAGTATTTGATTTACTTGCTCCGTTCGTCCATCGGTTTGAGGGTGATACACTATGCTGAAATCTAGTCGGGTTCCTAAACCTTCTTGGACTCTCTTCCAGAATCTCGAGGTAAACTTAGTTCCTCGATCCGATACAATGTTCTTGGGGACTCCATGCAAACTGACGATTCTAGCGATGTATAACTCCGCTAGCTTCGAACTCTGGTAGGTGGTCTTGACTGGTAAGAAATGGGCTACCTTGGACAATCTGTCAACTATGACCCAAATAGAGTCATTTCCCCTACTAGATGTAGGCAATCCGGTGATAAAGTCCATTCTAATAGAATCCCACTTCCATTCCAGAATCTGCAATGGTTGCAACAGTCCCACGGGTCTTTGATGTCCCGCCTTGACTCTCTGACAAATATCACACTTGGCGATATAGCTTCCGATTTCTCTCTTCATCTTATGCCACGAAAATTACTCCTTCAAATCCTGATACATATTCGTTCCTCCGGGGTGGATAGAATAAAGAGTATCATGGGCCTCCTTCAAAATAACTTCTTTCAACTCTGAATCTGCTGGTACACAGAGACGTCCTTTGTACCACAGAACTCCTTCTTCATCCTCGGTGAATTTGGGTACTTTGCCTATACCGATACGACGTTTGATTCCGTCGATACTAGCATTTCCTTTCTGCGCCTCCTTGATCTGACTGATCAAAGTGGGTTGAAGTTCTATTCTATCCAAAAATCCTTCACTTACTAATTCCATTCTGAAATCTTCCATCTCCTTGTGCAAACTTGGTTGCTCCTTCAGAATCATGGAGTTCAAGCGGCACGGCAATCTGCTAAGGGCATCTGCTACCACATTGGCTTTACTGGGATGATAGTGAATGTCTAGATCATAGTCCTTGATTAGCTCAATCCATCTTATCTACCTCATATTCAGCTCCTTCTGAGTAAATATATACTTCATGCTCTTGTGATCCGAATAAATCTCACAACGGTTTCCCATAAGATAATGCCTCCATGTTTTCAGGGCTAGAACTACTGCTGCTAGTTCAAGGTCATGGGTAGGATAATTCTGTTCATGCTGTTTCAGTTGTCGGGATAGATAAGTTATAACTTTGCCTTCGCGCATCAACACACATCCGATACCGATCTTGGATACATCACAATACACATCAAATGGCTTCATAATATCTCGCATGATCAAGATTGGGGCTGAAATCAATCTCCTCTTGAGTTCTTGAAAACTCGCTTCACACTTGTCCGTCCATTCAAACTTCTTGTCCTTCTTCAATAATTGGGTCATGGGTCTTGCGATACTTGAGAATCCTTCTACGAACTTGCGGTAGTATCCCGCTAATCCGAGAAATGCACGAACTTGGGTTTGAGTGGTTGGGGCTTGCCAATCTTAAACATCCTTGACCTTTGCAGGGTCAACGGCAATTCCTCCGGATGATACGATATGTCCGAGTAATCCTACCTCCTATAACCAGAATTCATATTTGCTAAACTTGGCATAGAACTGATGCTCCCTAAGGGTTCCAAGGATGGTCCTTAGGTGTATCTCATGTTCTTCTTTTGATTTGGAATAGATCAGGATGTCATCGATGAAAACAACGACAAACTTATCCAGGAAGTCCATAAAAATCTTATTCATGAGGTTCATGAAATAAGCGGGGGCATTGGTTAATCCAAAAGATATGACCGTATACTCATACAATCCATATTTGGTGGTAAAGGTAGTCTTTGGAATATCCTCTGCGCGAATCTTGAGTTGATGATAGCCAGTTCTAAGATCAATCTTAGAAAACACTTTGGCACTGGTCAACTGGTCAAACATGTCTTCTATCTTTGGCAACATGTACTTGTTCTTGATGGTGGAATCATTCAACTTCCGATAATCCATACATAAACGGTTACCTCCATCCTTCTTGTCCACAAACAAGACAGGTGATCTCCATGGCGACGCACTTGGTTGGATCAATCTGATCTCCATCATAGCATCCAGTTGCTTCTTCAGCTCCACTAACTCAGACGGGTTTATTCTATATGGTCTCTAGGCTATGGGTCCGGTTACAAGGATTAGTTCAATGATAAACTCGATATCTCGATCTGGGGGCATACTGGGCAAAACATCTGGAAATACATCGGGGTATTCACAGACTATCCGGACTTGGTCAATGGTTGGTTGACTATACTCTTGTTGCATTTGAATTGATGGGGCAAGGTTTCAGATACATGCTCGACTGATATTCCGGCTGTACTGGTCATGGTTATGGCTTTCTTGGCACAGTCGATTAATCCTTTATGTTTGGACATCCAATCCATTCCTAGTACTACTTCCAAACCTTTTGTTCCAAGTACTATGAGATTAGCATAAAAATCTATGCCATGGATTCGGATAGGCATGGCCTTGCAAATTTGTGTAGCTTTGGTGGTTGAACCAGGTATTTGAACTATCATAACATGCTTCAATTTGGTGGGTTGAATCTTACTAGTGCATGCAAATTCTTCAGTAACAAATGAGTGCAATGCTCTAGAATCAAACAACACTCTTGCAAGTACTGAGTTAACGGAAAACATACCCAGCACGACATCTGGCGCTTCTTGGGCTTCTTCAGCATGCATGAGAAAGAGACAACCGTTGCGGTTGAACAAGTTCCCTGGGGAAAACCTCCTTCCAGGCTGAACACGACGCTGCTACTGAGCTGGGGCATTTGCATTGGGGGCTACGGCAATATTCTTGGGGAACTCATTGGAATAGTGACCTTGGTTCCACATTCATAACAAGTCACTTGCGACTTGTCCTTTTCTGCAACAGCCACAACATTGCTTCCCGTCCTCGGGGCAGTGTTGGTGTTGGTGGCGACATTGTTGTTGTTGAACTTAGGCGGTGCATAGTTGAAATTGCTGGGGTTGCCGGGGTTGTTGTGGTTTCCTCCGGGTCTTGGGTTTCCACGGTTGGGATAGGTCGGACGGTTCATCGGGGGTCTATTGGTTCTTGGGGCAAATCCTGGAGATGGGTTGGGGCGATACTTTGGTGTATGATGGGTTCCTGGTTGATGCATCATGCGACACTTGCGGTTCTCATTAGCTTGGTTGATCTTGCCTTCCATCTGAATGGCAGAATCAATTAAGGCTTCAATATCAGGAAATGGGATATTGACTAACACTGTCTGCCTCTCATCGTGAAGACCATTCAGGAATCTCTCCTTCTTCTTGGCTTCAGTATCTATCTCATCCGGTGCATACCTAGCCAACGACAAAAAATTGTCACGGTACTCAACTACAGTCATCCTGCCTTGCTTAAGTTCCCTGAATTTATCTCTCATCCTCTTGATTAAACCCGGTGGCACATGGGTTCTGCTGAACTTGACTTTGAACTCTTCCCAAGTCATCATCTGTCCTACAATCATCACGCGAACGCTGTTCCACCATGCTCTTGCATCTCCAGCCAGGTAGTGGGTGGCAAACAGTACCTTCTTGTTGGCTTCCACTCCTGCAACCTCTAAGTTGTTCTCCATGGTCTGCAGCCATTCATCGACATCTAGGGGCTCTTTAGACTTAGTGAAAATGTGTGGATTGGTGTTCTGGAAGTTTTTGAGCTTGGATCCATGGTTGTCCTCATTTCCATGGCCTTGATTGTTGTTGGTCATCTGAGCTATCTGTTGAAGGGTGGCTAAGTTGGCTTTACGTTCGGCTCTTTCGTCTTCGCGATCCGAAACCAACATTTGCAAGATTTGCAGCATTGGCTTCGGGGATGAAGTGCTTCCTCCGCGAGGCATCTGAAGATTGAGATAGATCATGAGAAAAGAGGGAAATTTCTAAGGTTCAGGGGTTTTGTGTTTGAAAAGTTCTCAAAGTTTGACTTAGGTTTTTCTAGCAACTTGATTTTCATTCATTCATTCATAGCACATGATACAAACACACACCAGAACAAAGGAAAACATATGGTTTTTAGAACCATTCCGTGAAACTATGATACAGTGGGACTGAATACAACTCACTAACGCTAGTGCCCAAGTGCTACTACTCCTCGGAGTCGGTGTCCTCATCATCCTCATCGTCATCATCGATGAAGGCGAAGTCATCCTCGTCGGTGAAGAAGTCCATGGCCTGATCCTCTAGAAAGTCATCATCGTCACTGAGATAGGAGTAGGGGTCTCCACGAAGGTCTTCCCCTGCATTCTCCCTCTCCTCCAACTGCATGTCTCTATCGTGGATGGTCTCCTCCAAATCCGTGATCCGGTGGTGAAAACGGGCAATGATGCGCTCCTTCTTCTCGACGGCGACGAGACTGGCGATCCTTCACTAGCATGGCAATAGTCTAATCCTTCTTGGTGGCGATGGCATACTTGTGGTTGGTGTAGGAGCAGGCATTGTCTAACTCCTTCTGGCGGTCATACATCATAAAGCTGAGGTGGTTCAATTGACTCTTCAGCTCGTGGTGATACGGGGCCTCTAGTGGTTGTCCCATAACATCATGCCTTGGGTAGAACTCAAAGCGGGTACCCTTGATTTGATTGATACTCTGCCCACATAGACGGGCAAGAGCTTCCTGCATGGCCCTAGAAAGTCCATCGAGCCAGTTTTTCTCTCTCAAGGGGAACTGAATTCCCTCTGAGGTGGGGGCTTCAATCTTTCCTCGGAGACTTGCAACAACTAGCCACTTCAAATCCTCTCCTTCCTGATCATTGTGCTGAGCTCCGAAGAACTCGGGGTGCAGATGCTCCAGCATCTCTGACAGCTGGTCCAAGTCACGCTCAAAGATGAGGTCTCCTCCATTCCCCAAATGATAAAACTTGTTATACTTCACATCCAACTATAATAATATAGGATGAGTAAGTTAGTAGAGTGATCAAGTGTGTCAAATTTTATGTAAGTTTGCAAGAATTTTTGGAGGAACATGAATTTTCATGAAAGAGTCTAAGTGATAAGAATGAGAATAAGTTTTCATAAATACTCACTTCCTTGGTTTTGAAACTAAGTTTTTGATTCAAACGTCCATTCTAAACTAGGGTCTCCTATGGTCAGGATGGCTCTGATACCAACGTGTCAACACCCGGATTTTTAATCCCAGATGCCTGTTATGCCATACATCGCAATCTCAGGATTACCATTTTTGCGAGACATAACATATTGGATATCACAGTACATCATCCATTACAAACCATACATAAGGTCTTACACAAATAAAGTATCTCATGATCCAGTCTTAATACAATTCAAGCAGCGGAAATAACGTAATAATAACGATAGCGTAGGTGAAGCTCCATCTTCATGGTCACAGGCAATTCTGACCATGGGAGATGATCCTAGTTGTCGTAACCTTCCTGCTGTCCATCCTCTTGATACTCTTCTTCATAGTCTGGCCACAGGAATAGCCAGGGACAAAGCCATGAGTACTCTTTAAGTAGTCGCAAACTAATACTAACAAGTGAAGTGGTTTTTGAGTAGGAAAATGCTAGGCTCTAGGTTGTTTTGCAAAAAGCCACATTTATCTCTACTGAGTTCAGAAGCAAAGAAAGCTAGTTGAAAGTTTTATAACACCTAATTGGGAACTTGAATTTCATATCACAACCCTGTTGTGGTCAAGTCAAAGTCATGAATCATTTCACAAGCCATTTTGAAAACATTTGACGACAGAACAGTATGGCCACTCCAACTGTCCATAACTGCGGACACGGCTATTCGAATAGTTTGACACTCTGCAGAGGTGGTACACTTTCACTACAACATTCGATACATCCATCAGGAACAATCCTGGAATCACCATACTCAGTATGCGGATAATCAATCCTAACCTTTCAATTACACGCCCTAGTATAGGCACCTCTCCTGTGAGTTTGGCCTCCCAACCATGACCAACTGTCATCTTGGGAACTACATAGGTGGAAAATCTTCACAAGGTAGCCTCAGCTCAAACCTTGGCCACAAGGGAACCCATACTAAGGTATATAAATTTCCAGTCAAGCCCTACCCAAATTTCGAGTATTGTGGTTGTACGGTAAATTTGGAATGGTATCAACAACCATCAGTTTTATAAAGGTCTAAAGGCTCATGCCTTAACATTTTCATCATCAAAATCATCTGGTGTTCAAGAACACATGTCAAAACATTTCAGTAGAATGACTCATCATTCTAAGGTTTTCATAACCATTTTCACCAAGTAATCCCATCTAAAGTTGATCAAGTTTTATGCTTAGCACTAGCATCTACAAATGGGGGTAAATACTAATGAGGGGTGGTAAACAAGTGGATCTTATCTAAGTTCAATCTCATGCCTCAGGATGACATCAAGATTATCTAACTTAGGCCAAGTTTTATGCTCTTTATGCTACCTTCAAATATCTTTCTAATATCTACAAGTCACCAAGTAAACTCTAAGAGAAAGCTTTGATAAAGAATAAAAATACTAAGCTTGCAAGTAAAAACTAGGATTATGTGTCATCAAGGGGTATAAGCTTGCAAGTAGAACTTGCATGGTTTATCTTGTTAAGATAGTAGTATAAGCTTGCTAAGTTGTAAGTGTTAGCTTTCCTTGTGCAGAGCAGTGGTTGAAGTTCTCCTCGGATTCTTCCTCGTAGTATCCTCCTTCCTCCTCGTATCCTTGGTTGGTGCTAACGTCTATACATAAATATGAGGTACACAATCACCAAACAATACTTAACTATTTCTATTTATCACACCAAGGTTTTCACTAGATGATATAGGATCATCACAAGCATTACAATCATTAAGGCAAATAGTTTTATTTCCTTTATTTTAGAAAACTATTTTCTACTCATTGAAAAATTACTTAAGATTTAATATTCTGCAACTAAAACATGGGATCATGTTGACACATGTCATCACCACATATTTTAGTACATGGGAATGTGATTTAAAGTGGTGTCACAATTTAATAAGGTTTAACCTTTTTATTTTAATTAAATAAAGTGACTAGAAATTCCTATGGGGCATTCTTTTATTACTTGATCAATATTTCTGCAAGTAAACCTATATATTTTTATATATTCTGAAAGGTATGGTTAAATGTGATTTTTGAGAGTTGGAATCGACTGAAAAGCTTTTATTGTTGAATTTTTAAAAATGTTTGAATGCAGAAAATGTTCTGCCTTGTTATTTTTACCATGGGTGATCTACAAATCCAATTGGTTTGAATCCAACAGGCTTGGATTAAGCATTCTAGTACCTTTATAACAAAATTGGTTTCATGCATTTTGGTTCAGTGAATCGAGCTGGGTTGATTTTTGAATCTAGAAACAGAACTGAGTTTGAAACTAAAATAATAAACCTAGATTTGAACTACTGGGTCGCGCGGGAGGTTAACTGGGCCGGCCCACTATGCACAGCACGCACGCGGGCTGGTTAAGTGGCTATCCCCACTCGCCAGTGAGACAGAGGGGTGCAAAGCAGTATGGGAGGATGTGGACCACACGATCAAGCTCTAATCCTATGGCTGCGGTTCATCGTCCACGTCGAGAAACACCGGCGAGACAGAATCCTAGCATGGCCAGTGGGGGCTGTGGGAGGATCACCGGGGTCAGGCGATGGTCGGCGACAGGGACAAACGACGAAGTCGACGACCGCGATCCTCCTGGTACCAACATCTCCTCCTGTGGCGGCTCCAATCGACGACGCCCTTCTCCTCCAGCAGCGGCAGACTCCGACCAAATTCTGACGATGCGCCACTCGCCTTGCTCTAGGAGTGAGGTGGGGTGCTTCTGAGAGAGAGGGGAGTGAGATGGTTTGAAGAATTCGTAATAGGGTGGCCTCTATTTATAGTGCCCGAAGGGGACCGACGGGCGTGGGCTGAGCTCGTCGTGGTCGTCGAAACAACGTGCTAAAGGCATGGGAGACGATAGGGGGCGGTGCTGTGCTCCCTGGTGAAGCTCAACGGCATGGCTATGCGGCGTGGGGCGGTGCTAAACGGTCGGAATGTCACGACGCTCTGGGCGGGTCCGATGGCAGTTTTAATGGCACACAACATCTATGGTCCGCGCTGCGGCGAACGGGCATGTCTGCGGTGTTGCTGGGGTGCTGGCGATCCTGCTTGCACGCGGAGAGGGCGGCACGCAGTCTGTGGGTGTGTATCGGGGTTGGCGCTCTAGCGTGCTCTCGGCTCACTCGCAGAGAGGCTTGACATGCTCGGGCTGTGTGGTCTAGGGGCTGGATGCGCTCGAGGCTTGGACAGGGGGTGGCGGTGGACGGTGTTGGGTGTCCCAGACAAGGTTGGCGAGGCTGGTGCTTCTCCTAGCTCGCTGGCGACATTGGGGTGGCAAGGGTGCTCTCGGCCTGCTTGCCATTGATGGCATGGTCTACTTTACAGTGAGATAGAGGGGTTAAACAAGTTAGATGATCTACTAAGAGTGTAGTGTGAGCTAGATAGGGAACAAGTTAGGCACTGATCACTGCTCACAATAGTGTTTGTGGTTTGTTTGTTTGATGCCAGCAAGGTGTTTGATAAAATGGCCACAATAGATTCAAATTTGAATTTTGGATTCAAACTTGGTGGATGTATTGGTTGCATACTAGGGAGTCTCTGGTTAGTAGGATTGGTCAAGTGGAATTGGTTTGGTTGGTTTTTGAAAAAGTGGTGATCTTCACATATGAATCAGATTCAATTTTGAAATGTGATTTGAATCAAGTTGCCAAATGTTTCTGCAAGTTTGAAAGGTGGGCTTTGATTCACTTTTACTTTGTATTGCAAGGGGTGAAAAGAAATGGAAAAGTTTTTGTTTGAAATCTTGGACTAGAAACACTCAAAGTGGCCTAGTGAGCAAGATTGGCAAAAATGACCATTTGCTTTATTTATTTTGTTTTTGGTTTTTCTTGATTTTTTTCTGCTTGGAAATGTTTTAGATGATGTTGTTTTCACCTTTAAACCATTCCTTGATATTTATATCAATCACACAAGTCCATTCATTTATTTATACACTCATCACATACACACATGCATTCATAATGATTTGAATTAACAAAAGTTTTTGATAACCCTAATTTTGGTGATTGGAATTTGATAATCATTGTTCAACATTTTTGGGATGTTACAAACTCCATTGTCGTGGTATTGCCAATGAGTACTGCATGGAGGGTTCCTCGCAGAGAGTGTTTTGAGACGTGGGGAAGGCTGCGAGTTCGCGGGTACGAGGTAACACAACTTACCCAGGTTCAGATCCCACAACGATGGTACAATCCTACTCCTGCTACAAATCACTATAATGGCAATATGCCAAGTTATAGGGATTGATTTGCTGTGCACGATGAGTTGATTGATGCCCTAAATGCTCCCAAAGGTCTGGCTTATAAAGGCGCCAAAACCTAGGGTTACAGGGAAAATTCCTAGTTGGATAGGTTACCAAGTTCTACATAGATACTAACTAGTCTTCGTGTCTTGCACTCCAAGGCTCTGGGTTGGTCGGTGACTACACCGTAGCCTTCCTTTATCTGGCATGGGCCTCCCTTATGGATCTGTCTAACTAGGACGCCCAGTAGGCCATGGGCTTTGCTACCAACTATGGGCAACCCGGGTTAGCTGGATTAGAGACATGCAATGGTGATACCCATTTAGCATATCCCCAACAGTATCCCCCAGAGAACTCCGATATCTTGCACCGTCTCGTGTCTTCAGTTTGAATGCTCCGTCTAGGTGATGTCAACAATTTGTCAAGCAATATCTTGTAGTCCTCCAAAAAACCCTATAATATTCTCTGTCTTCAATATGCAAGTCGAAGAATCACCGAATTTTCCATCTTACTCTTCTCGTAGCCGGATAGGATCCGTCCATGACAGAATCTTCAGATGGGACTATTCTTCTGCATTTGTCTGTGAGATGATGTAGCCCATAGCTAGTGTTGCCTCAAAACTCACACGTGCAGTAAACATAATGATAGTGATTTTCCCGCGCAAGAAATCTGAAACGTCAAGCGGCGGCGGTGGGAGCATGGCGAAATCTCCACGCACGCTGGCGCACGCGCTGTCTATGCATCGACCGTTAGATTTTTTTGAGGGAAAAATAGTAGGGGAGGGAACCCCCACTGCAACTTTTATCTTTATTATATAATCAAATATGGTACAGAGTATAATTACATGGCTACAATAAAGTATTTATACATTCCGTTTACCAGCAGTAATCCACTAATGTACTTGAGTTTGGAACCATCTATCAAATTGAGGATCGACCGTTAGATGGTCTTGCACGAATCTTGATGTCAGGTCTATAAAGTTTTTGTGGCACATGTAAATTTATTTTTACCCTCATTGGCTCCCACATCATTTTCTTCTTCTCACCAAGACCTCCTCGAGCTCTCCATGCAGAGAAAACCCTAACCCCTACTCCAGTTCTCATCTCCTCCTCCTCCATTAATGGCGAACAGCAACACACCCACATCCATGGCGGTGTCCGGCGAGGTTTCGGCTAAGTCATCCAGCTCGGTGCACGTCCCACTGGAGGGGGTGGAGGTGCCACTTTCCGCGGTGGTGGAATCCACCGGCGGCGACCATATTCTAGTGGCACTCGAGCCGCTAGAATAATAGGACAATTCCCATAATGGAGTATGGAGGGGCTCTGACATCTCTGCCAGGGACATCAAAGAGATGATCTCCTAGGGGTATCTCCTGGCAATGAAGGATCTTGTCTAGTGTCCAGCACCGGTCGGCAAAGTGGTCCCTTCTCCCCAAGACGTAGAGAATGTGTACCTCAAAGCTCAAATGGTGCGCGACGTCGCCCTCCCGATCTCCGACTTATGCCTCCAATTCCTCCAGCATTTCTGGGTTCAACCTCAAAACCTTTCTCCTAACAACATGTTAGCACTTAGCAACTAGGTAGCTTTGTTTGGGGGATACCTAGGGATTAGGCCTAGGTTAGATCTCTTTATCTATTTTTTCACCGTCAAGAGGGAAGCCGGAGATAGCAAGGATGACTTAGGAACTGTAAAACTATTAGCTTCAAGATTTGGCCTGGACGGCGGTTTCCCGACATTGTGGGACATGAGTCCTGCAAGAACTGGCAACATAGCTACTTATATGGCCCAGATATCCCTCTGGTTGGCCGAGAAGGTCTGTTCCTAGAGTTTATTGATGGGGCTCACCGCCGAAGCCACCACATGGAGGTCCCAAGCCATCTTTCCCTCCGACAACGAAGCCTCCTGCACCATAAGGTAGATCGAGTAGCTCGTTGAAATAGGTCTGACTGGCTTATACCTAGAAATGTGCTGGTTTGTAAGGAGGATCCAGCCTCTGTAGCATCGCGAGAAGCTGATGTGTCAATACACGAAGGACATAAAAGATACCCTCCAGATTTCCGAGGATAACTTTTCTAGTGATTCCATCAAGCTCCGCCTCAAGGACATCGTTAAGGTGAAGGATCGGAAGCGTGACTTCACCATCACCTATAAAATGTTCGAGGACGACAAGTGCCCAAAGGTACTTTTGATTCTTTACATTGCTTTGACATATACTCCAGTTCTTAGGCCTTTAACACATCTGTCTGTCTAACACTTTGATCACTTAACATGTGGGGGATTTGGCGGAGACCGACATGGCTCCCCAAGTCTATGACCCCAAGATGAAGGAAGTCATGGTCATGTCCAATGACGATGTCCTGTTGGCATGGAAGTGGAAGGGCTCCACCTCTGATGCTTCTACCGGAGGCAAGAAGAATAAGATGGAGAGTGGAGTCTCTAAGAAATCCACCGCCTCCCTGGAGACAAACAAAAGAAAGTTAGTTGGCATCCCCTTGACCTAGGCGCCAACTGTTGAGTAAGTCTCTTTTCCTCCGACATTGTCGCTTGTATTGCTTCTTACTGTACTTATACTTTTTTCACTTTGTACGTTTCAGGAAAAAGTCTAGTTTGAGTTTGAAGAAGACCTCCAAGACTGTTGGGGCTTCTAAGAATATTCGTGATATGTTGATCCAAGCTTCTCCCGCCATTGCTCCTCCCTCTCCTACTGTCTAACCCTCTACCATTCCCATCGGATCTCCGACCACAACCCATCTGATCCCTCTGTCATGGAGGTGGACATCACTCCTTCTTAGGAGGTCCTAGATGTTGCCAAGATGGTCATTGTTCCTGATGACCAGGCGATGCAGGAGAGCACCTCCTCCGAAGTGGCTGAAGCTTCGGCTAAGGATGCCACCGAGAGAGGGAAAGAATTGGTGGTATGAGGCAGATCTGCGGTGACCACGAGCCAGGCGGAGGCCTCCAAGCCTATAAGACCGACAATTTTTCCAAGGGCCTATGCCTCAACTCCTGGTGCAGCGCCGACTTATCCAACATATGTCCTTGAGGAGCTGCTCAAGCAGGCGAAGATCCTCTAGCTAAACACAGTTGCCTTTGGAAAACTGTACTCAGAGGCCGCTAATAACCTCAAGATCATTGCCTATGTAAGTTTTTATGATTTTGCATTTATCATATAATATCCCATTATAGCCCCCGAGGACTTAGATGGAAAACCATAAGACTTTCGGTGTGAGTGCTCTAAGAGTGACTAAGTAAGAAACTTTGTACTGTAGCCCCCAAGTATGTAGTTTGAATGAACAATTCTGACTAGATACTTTCGGAGTAGCATATGTAGTGTTTGTAGATTTTAATACTGTAGCACCCAAGCCTCTAGTTGAAACAAAGATAGTTCCGACTAGATGCTTAAAAAGGACTAAGCATAGCTTTGAGCTTAAAAAACCGTACTATAGCGCCCGAGCCTCTAGGTTGAAAAAAATAGTTCCGACTAGATTCTCCAAGTAGACTAAGTACTTCTATTTCTGCAGAATGAGAATGCTCGGAAGGTCTTCGCCAATGAGAAGTTTGCCAAGATCTGCAAGGAGATGGAAGCTGAAAAGGGTAAAACTGCCTTCCTGAAGGAACAAATCACCAAAAACAAGAGTCTATTTTCTTTTTAGTTTCCTTCTCGACTTGGTATTGCGCTTTCATCTTCCGACTTAATCATTATGCCTTGTCATTTCTCTGACTTACAGAAGCTGTTGCCAAAGCCAAGGACATTGTCGAGCAATCCAAGCATATCCAGGAGCTTGCCAGTGAAAACAATATCTTGAAGCAGGAGAAGGCCGATACCCTAAAAATGCATGAAGAGGCGCTGACATCCGTGCAGGAATCTTCCAACATGGATATGAACCGCCATAAGGAAGAGATCGCGATCCTCAAGGAGCAGAAGAAGGCTGCCGACAGGAAAAATGCTCTCAACCTTGAGGTATACAAGACTCTCCAAAATGAACAGGACTCCTTTGTGGAGGTTCTTTAGCAAGCTGAGAGCAAGATCTTTGGTAAGCTTCCTCCATATTCAATTTATGTAAGTCAGGTACTTTAAACTAATTTGTTGTACTCATGCCACAATTTTTTTGTCGGGAATGCAACTTCCATTGGCCTAGCCAAGCTGTGTGAAAGTGCTCCTCCGCCAAAAGAGTGCATGGTTATTGCCGGCAACTTCATCAACACTTCTATCGCCCAGGCCAAAGAGATTGCCAAGCCCTTGGACATCAACATGAAGGCGGTGTACTCTGTCATGAAGTACTCGGAAATCCTCCGCCAAGCCTCGAGTGTATCATAAGATGGAAAACTTCTTGTACCCGGGTTGGCGCTAGGATGGCCTTGGCCATGGTCAAAGCTCATTATGATGATGCTGACATCGACATGGTGACCGCTGGTCTCCCCGACATGGATGAGGACAAACAAAAAATCTACAACAATGCAATCTGGTCCTCCCTCACAGTCTACGATACCAGGGTTACTCAGTTGGCCAAGGCAAATGGCTTTGTGCCTTTAGAGGTTATCGATGCTAACCAAGCAACCTCTGAATCCTGGAAGACCACTGAATTCGTTGATGAATGATGAGTGCATATTTGCATCATGTTTTATATTATTATTTTGCATTGTAGTGGTAGGATCTTGGTATTATACAGCGTTCGCACACACCTTTTATGTCTATTTTCACCAGGATCAGGACAGATGATGGATCTGATGGAGACAATTCTTGGACCAGTTATATTGGAGTGAAAAGGATCCAAAAACAATGTAAACCGCTTATTTGGGAAATATCAATAACACCAGAAGAAACCCGAAGCAATTGGAGGACATATAAGGTTTAACGACCAACTATACGGCGGGAGGAACTTTTCTGGACATATAGTTTCCGCCGTATAGTTGGCGCCGACACCGCCTCCTCAAATAGTTCCACCCCGTGCAATTGGATCAGAGAGACGACATACAAAACACCCAGAAATCGACGAAAACCTCACCTCTGGAAGGGATCTAGAGGGGTAACTTGCCCTAGGGATCCATCTTCACCCTAATCAGATCTGGGAGGCCAAGGCATTGATCTCCATCTTCATCAACCACCGCATCATCATCATCACCACCATCTCCATCCATCCCATATAGATCTTGTTGTAATTCTAGCACTATAACTATTCATCTATAATTGTTTCCATTACCATTGCCATGATGCTGATTGCCTTCATGTCTGAGTAGATCATTAGTTCTTGCAGAGATGGAGAAACCTAGTATATGATTGCGATGAAATAGATATTATTATGTTATGCATCATTATGTGCATGTGTTAATTGTCTTTATCTTGATGTTGGGAGTTGTGCACATCCTTAATATTTGCCTCTTACCGGGACTTGATGAAGGGGTTTACTTGTTGGTAGACGGAGGGATGATAGCACTTATTGTGACTATAAAGTCGTTGTCATCCTTTACGTACTAACTTGGGGAAGCAAGGAGAACTCACTAAGCCATGTCCATGCCACGGGATAAATCCCTCAATAGCGGGATAATACGATTGATGTCGTTTATCTGTCAGCTGTGGTTATGAAGGATGATGTGAGCAGTGGTTGCTGCCTATTCGTCCATATATGGAGCTCCTCCCACATACATACATGTGATGATAATATTTGTTATAATAATCTTGATTACTCAGTCTAAATGGCTAGCGGTGTAACCACCACTCCCCGATAATGCCTTTTTCCCTATTGTAGTTCCAAGCTTTCTTAGACACACGATTACTATTATCTGAATTAAGTTTTACTTTACTTTGCTTCGCTCAATCAAAAACCCAAAAATAATTCTACTTTTCTTGTATCTTATAATTGTTTTTTGAGTACTTCATTTAGTTTTAGTTAAAAGCATTTTAGTCTTTTGCCTACTGCTCCCTGTGGGATCGATATCTTTATTTCGAAACTAGCTACAAACGATCAGTGCACTTGCAGTCATCAAGCTATTTTCAGGCACCGTTGCCGGGGAGCTTAGCCCTATAAGTCACTTTACTTTTAGTTATTTACTTTTGTTGTACTAATTTTTGATTTGAGTTGCAAGACCATAACAATGGAGAACACTCATCATTTAGTCCAGCTTGAGGCAATGAGGAAAATGGGTTTGCCCAAGGAGACTTTTATAACTATCAACAAAAGCATAAACCCATATGGTATTGAGATCCATCCTTTATTATTTGAACTACTCAACTCTAAGAAATTTGCAGGAACCGACGAAGAGAGTCCATATGGACACTTACAATTCTTTGAAGATGTTTTTGGTTCCTTTATATTCGATGCTGTGATCTTGATAAGAATAAAATCCAGTTGTTTAGACAAACTCTCTCTAATAATGTTTGCAACTGGTATAGAGCTTTTTGTGCAGAAGCACCAAGGACTTGGATGGAATTGACAACCAATTTCCTATCAAACTATTACTCAGAAAGCAAAGCTCACAGGATGAGAGGTATTATTATTAGTTTTAAAGATAGCCCTGATGAGAGTTTATATGAAGGCTATATAAGGTATAAAAGTTATCTAGATAATCGCCCCCATCATCGTTTACCTAATTGGTTAATCACTCATACTTTTTATGGAGGGATTAATAATAAAAATAGAAAAAGCCTAGATACCGCTTCTAATGGTAGTTTCTATCTTATACCTATGATGAAGCATGGAAATTAATAATGAAAATGAGGGAGACAACAAAAAATCTTAAAGATGAGGAGAACATTATGAATAGTTCTTCTGGATATGCTTATGTTAATGATTTTCTTGAAGATGAAAGGACTTTTGGGATGATTAAAACCCTTGGTATTGATTCTTACTCAGTAAATAAGATTATTAAGAATTATGAACGGCGTCTACAGGTACCTACAGAATGGAAACCCTCTAAATCCCTCGAAGAAAAGAAGCGTGCAAGAGAGAGTGCATCAATGGTAGAGTTTTCCTCTAAACCTATTCAGGAGAATATCAATAAAAAGTGCAGGGAGGAAGAACACATAAGGAGAAGGTTAAAGAAACCAGAAAAGAACCCCGAAGCTATCAATGCAAATATTGTAATATTTAAGGATCTTATGGAAGCACGAGTCATGGATAATGAAGTGGTTATGCTAGACTTTGAAACTTCAGAATTCATCACAGGTAAGGTATGAGGTAGTGAAACTTCTAAGCCTATGAATGCTATATATTGTGGAGAAACTTTCTTATACGAAATTTGTGAGCCAATTTCCACTATAAATATTATACCTTCATCACTTTATGAGGAACTTCGCTACAATTTAAATAATCTAGATGTGGAACCAGTAGACACTACTATTAAATTAGCAAATAGAAGTAATATAAAACCAGAAGGTGTTATTATAAATATTTATGTCTTTATTGGATCACTCATGTACCCCCTTGATTTACATATTGTTGATATGCCTCGAGATGCTTTTTGTCCTATTCTTTTAGGCAGGCCTTTTGTCTCTATAACCAAAACTCGAATTGATAATAAGAAGGAGACTATTTCAATGATGTTTGGAGAAGAGGAAATGACATTACACTTCGCCAAACTAAAGAGGAGGCCATATGAAGTGGAAGATATCAAGGAAGGGAAAATGATTGCCGAGCTAGCCGCAATACATTTCAGCACTCTGCAAGATGAATTAGAATGAAGCCTAATTAATTGGGAAGAGGCACCAGATGATGAGGAAAGAGAAGACATGGATGATTACCTTGATTCCATTTCGGAAGCACAAAATCCACATGAATATGAAGAACTGGTAAGAAAAGGAGACGAAGAACCTCTGCCAATTGAACTGAAATGACTTCCAGACGATATGAGGTATGATTTTTTAGATAATGAAAATAAATGTCCTATTATTATTAGTAAAAATTTAATAGAGAATGAAACAAATAACTCATTTCGGTCTTGATCGAGCATTGTGAAGCATTTGGATATACTCTTAGTGATATTAAAGGAATAGATCCATCTATTGTAACACATAATATTACCATGCTTGAAGATGTTGTACCTGTAGTTGACACACAGAGAAGGCTTAATCCTAAAATGAAGGAAGTAGTAAGAAAAGAAGTTATACACTTATTAGATGCTGGCATAATATATCCTATTTCTGATAGTAAATGGGTTAGCCCAGCTCATTGCATACCAAGACAAGGGACTCTTGATGCTGCCATGAATGAGGATGGTCAGCTAGTTCCTATAAGACCTATTATTGGATATCGCATGTGCATTGATTTTAGAAAATTAAACAGTGAGACACAGGAAAATCATAAACCTATACCATTTATGGATAAAATCTTAGAAATAATTAGCAATAATTCTTATTTTTGTTTTCTTGATGGTTATTTTGGTTATTCTCAAAGTGCTATACAACCCGAAGATCAAGAGAAAACAACTTTCACATGTCCTTATGGCACATATGCTTATAGATTAATTCCATTTGGCTTCTGTAATGCAGCTGCAACTTTTCAAGAATGTGTTTTAAAAATCTTTGATGATCTTGTTGAGAAGACTATGGAAGTTCTAACAAATGATTTCATTGTTTGTGGAACAACATTTGATAATTGTCTCTATAATTTAACTAATGATTTGTAGAGATGCAGGCGGTCAAATTTAGTTTTGAATTGGGAGCAATGTCGATTCAAGGAAAGAGAAGGTAAAATTTTGGACATAAGGTTTCAAAAAATGGTATAGAAATAGACAAGACTAATACAAATGGTATAGAAAATCTTCCAATACCTTAGGACATAAAAAACTTAAAAATGTTTCTGGGACATGTAGGTTTTTACAAGCATTTCATAAAAGATTTTGCTAAAATATATATGCCTCTCACTAACCTTCTTGAGAAAGAAACTCCGTTCTACTTAGACCATGACTGCATTTGTAACACCCTCGGATCGACCCTATGCAAGTTTTAGCCATTCCCGCCAAACCCACATAAAAACAATTCAAAGGTGCCCACCAGGCACTTTCGTGCGGGTGGAAAACAAAGTAATACCATTACAAATTAGTCCACGATGGAACCCACAAAACAAATATATACAACAAGGACTCCATGAGTACAGAATACAGATATACAATACAAAGATCCAAATCACCTTGAAAACTATACAACATCCGAGTACATATAAGATGCAAATTGGGCTAAGAGACTTGAAGAATAACCAATGGCGTCCATAACCCTTCCCAGGCCAAGCTGGAAGGATATCTCTGCTAACGGCATCGATCTCAAAACCTACTCAACCAAAAGGGGTGCCGACAAAGGGCAAAGGAAAAAGAGAGCGGTCAGCACTGAGGCTAGTACACGGCGAGTTTTAGAATTCGGCGGTCCTCGCCTACATAGGTATGGTGGACTGAAGCGGTAGTGAAGCAGGACTAAACAACCTATAGAGACTCGATACATCTGAAGGCTATCATAGATAGATAAGAAAGACCTAATCGGATCCAACCTGATACTAACACCAAACATACCCATCCTGGCGTTTCCCCCATAATACCAAACGAGGAAGTTTGACCGAGGAACTCACACAGTTGGCAGTTTTATTCATTCCATTATAGTTGCAGAAATTACTAGTCAAATATATATAGCATGAGTCATCCTGACATAATAAGTAGTGGGCAGTTTTAATTAATCATTCCGTTGTAGTTGCAATACTTACTAGTCAGATACCAATAGCATGAGACATCCCAACTCCAACAGTTGTTGGCAGTTTTATTTACTCATTCCGTTGTAGTAAATATAATTACTAGACATTTCAAAGTCAAATTTATAGCACTACTTTAGTTCTAGTTATCTATGATCGAGATATCTGTGCTCCAAGTTGTCCATAACCGCGGACACGACTTTCAGAAACTTTTACCCTGCAGGGGGCACAAATATCAACACACGGACGATCAACCTTGGAAAAACTAAATGAAAACCCAACGAGGCATCACGAGAAAGCAATCACAAGATTCATATAATATTTCAGGGGACCACCCCACTAAGCTACCCGCGACGAAGTTGGCCGGCTCCGAGACAGACCCAGAGGTTTGTGTCAATGGCTGTAAACAACTGTGAACCCAAAAGTGTGCCTGGGCTTGTCAATACCGCAAAAACATTCCACTTACCTAAACAGTACAGAAGGAAACGCTCTCCACGAGCAATAGTAGTAAATAAAGCAGTAAACATGGCATAAGTACATGATAGTAATAAAGCCCTAAACTACTTTGTGGCCCCAAGAAATAATATATTTCTCAAGCTCTCGCTAAGGGGATTAATGGTCCCACATGTGGATAGTGCAAATATTCAAGGAACATGTATCAAGTACTCGGGGTCCTATGGAACACCAGTGAGTGGTTGAAAACCAAATAACATATTTTTCCCACCGGCGCCTCTGCATTATTTACCTACATTTAATATTAATTATTAAACTGTAATTAAAGCCGTGACCATCTCCACCATAAAGCATATGGCAAACAACGGCGGTACTTGACGACATCGACAACACCTGAGCAAGCACTACGACTCGCAAGTCAATCTAGCTACCAAGCAACGGGCAATAGTAGGTGTCCAGGGAAACTATAGAGCCTACAGAGAATATGACAGGTACAGAAACTAAAGTATCGCAACACAACTAGCAATAGATCAACATGAGGAAGTAAAGACTATAAAAACAAAATAGGTAGAAAGAGGGAGAATGCTTGCTTGAAAACATTAACGAAGGTTCATCCGTAGATTGGGTCGACACTCGCATCAACTCACCGGCCTAATCCGTGAAGAAGCAAAGTACTAAAAGAATCACCAGATACACTATTTAATATTACGGAAAAAGATCAGACATGATGCACATATGTTGCATGACATGGCAAAGGTGCAATGCAATTAGGCAATATTAAGCGGAACCAAGGTCCCGACAATTATTTAATATGTTAACATTGTTTGTATACCCCGCAATTTAAATATTATATTAACAAGGCAAAATATGTCGTCGGTTCGCTACATAAATTTAAATGGGGCCAATATAAAACTAGAATAGCCCGCATATGGTCTCCATATTTGATTATGAGGTGAATTGGCCTAAGCCCCAAACTACATGATATGTGTGCAAGCATGTTCAAATATATGCAACATGTTATAAAACTACATGGGGCTCAAAAAGGGGTCACACATTAGGGGAGAAGGGGCGAAGGTCTTGGATTCAGAGGGGCTTGGGTTCCGGGAAGGAGTTTATGAAGATCCAGGAAGTAGATCTTGGTTCTCGCGGTCTTCGGCCCCACATCGACATTCTTGGATTTCTCAACCCAAACGTTCGGTGGCCGACTTGAGCTCGACACCGTTGGTCTTTGATGGTGCGGGTTCTTGGCGTAACGTCTTGGTCATGCGGGAAACGACATGAACACGAGCATGCCTGACTCTGGGAAGAACTTGACGATCAACATGATGCAGACATCCATGTTGGTGACTTGCATGATGCCGGCACAAACTTGGAGGCGCAACTAAGATCTTGCCTTTCAACACAGTGTACACCGACAGAACTTGACTTCAGCATAGGGACAAACACACACGCTCATGCAGATGAGGTACAAGGCGATGTTGTTAGTATGAAGTGGAGTGACGGTACAGACAGGGTCTAGTGTTACTTGTCGAGCAGCTATAGGATCAAGTGGACAAAAGGAGGAGCACGCAACAGCTTGACATGAGCATCACGCGTGCATGGAAACAGACAGGCTCGTGGTGCACGTCGTGATGGGGAAGCTCTGGGATGATGTTGGGCATGCACATGGGTACAGGGCACAGGGGCGTGCTCTGGAAATTGACAGGCAGGGTATCTAGAGGCGGAGTAGCTCAGGAGGTCACTAACAATGGTGGCCATGGCACGAGGCAGTCGCGGCAGAGGCAGAAGAGAGATAGGGCGCCAGGTCGCATCCGCATACAGGGAGAGGCGGCCAGAGGCGGTTGATGGGTAGGAGGGAGGGCGCGGTGCCGAGGGAAGCAGGGCGTAGTGTCGGAGAGGGAAAGGGACAAGGCCGACGGCGCCTGCAGAGAGGAAGCCGGGTGGGTGGCACGGATGGTGGGGCGATGACCGGAGGTTTCGGGAGAGGCCTGGGGGGTGGCGGAAGGAAGGGTGCGGCGGCACGAGACCTAGCGGCGACGCGCTCGTAGGGTGACAACAGGGAGGGTAGATGGGGTCCTCGGCAGCGGCGGGATTTGATTGAGGAGGAAGTGGGCTCGGCCCAGGGTTGGCGAGGGGATCGTGATGGGGAAGCTTGCGATGGGGCCAGGGGTACCGCTGGATGGGAAGGTTCGTGTCGCGTGCATGCCTGAGTTTGTATGGAGTGTGTGCACCATGTCGGGTTGGGTATAGCTGTGGTGTGGTGCGTGTGTTGCGTCCAGGGCAGGGTGGTGTGCGTGGGGTTGGTTAGGTAGCTGGTGGCAGCGAGTGGGGTGTTTGGGTTTTAGAGTTAGGGTTTCTCTAGGGTAATAGGTGGTTGGCTGGGCCTTTGGGCCTGGCCGGCTGCCTGCCCGGTTTATAAAAATATGTTTTCATTTAGGTATTTTGTTTTAAATAGCCTTTTGATAATTAGTTTATATAAATTAAAAGATCCTGCGGACCGACGGTTTTGGTTTGAACAAAGGGGGAAATATCTAGATTACAAAATAGCAAGATAGTTTTTAAACAAACAATATGCATGAAGATGTCACGATGATGCATAGAGACAAGACATGCGTTTTTCTAGTAGTGATTTTACCCGGGGTGGTACAATTCGACAGCCCTAACAATGGATCTCGCCCTCGAGATCCGCCTCATGTAAGGGGAAGAAGGCCGACGACCTGAATGTTCTCGCTTCGTGTAGATCCTCGCGATACCACTAACAAGGATTCTTTCTCTATCTTGAAATGAACGACACCACCAACAACGGTCGTTTCTCACGTTCGTCGAGAGCGCACTATGGATAAACAAAATACGAAGGTAGAGGCATCAAAAGATAAGGCCACCTTTAACTTCCATGGGAGGAGTAAAATTTCTTGATCCACCGATTTGATGTACAAGGGAGAATGACAAGAGTAGTCAGATGGTGATCAGTCCATCGCGCACCCAAAGCATTACTCTACACATGAATAGGAGAATTATGCAACCAACTCTCGGAATTCAGACTTAAGATCTCGACAAGCGATGTTCAAAAGCAAAGAAGCGATGCAGGTTCTTCATCGGATCTGGTGCAGATGAGGCATTGAAAAACACTGGAAGATACAAAGAAAAAATTTAGTGGTTTTTCATTCCACTAAAAGGTACAACAGATGAAAGATTTATCAGATAGCATGAAGGCCGAATGTCCAAGCACCGTTACAAAAATGAGGAAAGCGAAACCCTGAAGGTACGATGGAAACCCAACCACGAGAATTTCCTAGACTCGAAGAAAAGATAAGAGGGCATATTCAAAACACGCAGATGTAAGAAGAGAATAGCATAGGGGTAAGGAGTAAAAGAAGACCTAATAAGATCTATCCAACCGATTTTGCAAAATAGTTTTGACACTCTACAACGTCCATTAGCTAGGTTATCCTACAAGCTAAACTAGTGGGGTACCGTAACTGCTGAGCTCTGATACCACTCTGTAACACCCTCGGATAGGCCCTATGCAAGTTTTATCGATTCCCACCAAACCCGCATAGAAACTATTCAAAGGTGCCCACTAGGCACTTTCGTGCGGGTGGAAAATAAAGTAATACCATTATACATTAGTCCATGATGGAACCCACATAACAGATATATACAACAACGACTCCATGAGTCAAGAATACACATATATAATACAAAGATCCAAAACACCATGATAACTATACAACATCCGAGTACGGATAAGATGCAAATTGGGCTAAGAGCCCTGAAGAATAACCAGTGGCGTCCATAACCCTGCCCAGGACAAGCCGGAAGGATAACCCTGCTAACGACGTCGATCTCAAAACCTTCTCAAACAAAAGTGGTGCCGACAAAGGGCAAAGGAAAAAGAGAGCGGTCAGTACTGAGGCTAGTACACGGCGAGTCTTAGAATTCGGCGGTCCTCGCCTACATAGGTATGGTGGACTAAAGCGGTAGCGAAGCAGGACTAAACAACCTATAGAGACTCGATACATCTGAAGGCTATCATAGAGAGATAAGAGAGACCTAATCGGATCCAACCTGATACTAACACCAAACATACCCATCCTGGCGTTTCCCCCATAATACCAAACGAGGAAGTTCGACCGAGGAACTCACACAGTTGGCAGTTTTATTCATTCCATTATAGTTGCAGAAATTACTAGTCAAATATATATAGCATGAGTCATCCTGACATAATAAGAAGTGGGCAGTTTTAATTAATCATTCTGTTGTAGTTGCAATACTTACTAGTCAGATACCAATAGCATGAGACATCCCAACTCCAACAGTTGTTGGCAGTTTTATTTACTCATTCCATTGTAGTAACTCTAATTACTAGACATGTCAAAGTCAAATTTATAACACTACTTAGGTATAGTTGTCTAAGATCGAGATACTGTGCTCCAAGTCGTCCATAATCGCAGACACGGCTTTCAGAAAGTTTTACCCTGCAGGGGCACAAATAGAAAAACATTCACAATCAACCTCGGAAAAACCAAATGAAAACCCAATGAGGCATCACGACAAGGCAATCACAAGATTCATATAATATTTTAGGGGGCCACCCCACTAAGCTACTCGGGATGAAGTTGGATGGCTCCGAGATGGAACCATAGGTTTGTGTCCATGGCTGTAAACGACTGGAAACCCGAGAGTGTGACTAGTCTTGTCGATACCGTAAAAACATTCCACTTACCTAAATAGTACAGTAGGAAACGCTCTCTATGAGAAATAGTAGTAAATAAAGCAGTAAACATGGCATAAGTACAAGATATTAATAAATCTCCAAACTACTTTGTGGCCCCAAGAAATAAGATATGACTCAAGCTCTCGGTAAGGGGATTCATGGTCCCACATGCGGATAGTGCGAATATTCAAGGAACATGTATCAAGTACTCGGGGTCCTACAGGACACCAGTGAGTGGTTAAAAACCAAATAACATCTATTGCCCATCGGTGCCTCTGTATTATTTACCTACTTTAAATATTAATTATTAAACTATAATTAAAGCCATGATCATCTCCACCATAAAGCATATGACAACATTCCAACAAGTGCGATACTTGACGACATCGACAACACCTAAGCATGCACTACGACTCATAAGGCCATCTAGCTACCAAGAAACATGCAATAGGAGGTGTCCAAGGCAATTATAGAGGCTACAGGGAATATGGCAGGTACGGAAACTAAAGCATCGCAACGCAGATAGAAATAGATCAACATGAGGAAGTAAAGACTATAAAAACAAAATAGGAAGAAAGGGGGAGAATGATTTTCTTAAAACATTTCCAAAGGTTCATCCGAAGATCGGGTCGACACTCGCATCAACTCACCGGCCTAATCCGTGAAGAAGCAAAGCACTAGAATAATCACCGGATACACTATTTAATATTACAGCAGAAGATTGGGCATGATGCACATATGATGCATGACATGGCAAAGGTGTGATGCAATTAGGCAATATTAAGCAGAACCGGGGTACCGATAATTATTTAATAGGTTCATGTTGTTTAGATACCCCACAATTTAAATGTTGTATTAACAAGGAAAATATCTCATCGGTTCGCTACACAAATTTAAATGGGACCAATATAAGACTAGAATAGCCCGAATATGGTCTCCATATTTGATTATGAGGTGAATCGGCCTAAGTCTCCAAACCATATTATATGTGTGCAAGCATGTTCAAATATATGCAACAGGTGAAAGGGGTCATAAATTAGGGGAGAATGGGTGAAGGTCTTGGATTCGGAGGGGCTTGGGTTCTGGGAAGGATTTCATGAAGATCCAGGAAGTAGATCTTGGTGCTTGCGGTCTTCAGCTCCACATCGTCATTTTTGGAGTTCCCGACCCAAATGTTCGGTGGAAGACTTGAGCTCGACACCATTGGTCTTCGATGGTGCGGGTTCTTGGCGTAAAGTCTTGGTCATGCGGGAAACGACATGAACACGAGCATGCCTAACTCTGGGAAGAAATTGACGATCAACATGTTGCAGACATCCATGTTGGTGACTTGCATGATGCCGGCACAAACTTGGAAGCGCAACTAAGATATTGCCTTTCAACACAGTGTACACCGACAGAACTTGACTTCAGCATAGGGACAAACACACACGCTCATGCGGATGAGGTACAAGGCGATGATGCTAGTATGAAGTAGAGTGGCGGTACGGATAGGGTCCAGTGTTATTTGTCGAGAGCTACATGTCCAAGTGGCCAAAAGAAGGAGCATGCAACAACTTGACATGAGCATCACGCGCGCATGGAAACATATAGGCTCGTGGTGCATGTCGTGAATGGGAAGCCCTGGGATGGCGCTGGGAATGCACATGGGCAGAGGGCGCAAGGGCACGCTCGGGAACTTGACGAGCAGGGTATCCAGAGGTGGAGCAGCTCAGGAGGTCGCTGACGAGGGCGGCAGGGCGCTCAGCGCTCGCGGAAGAGGCGGAAGTGAGATAGGGCGCCATGGCGCTTCCCTGTATAGGGAGAGGCGTCCGGAGGCGGTCGATGGGTACGAGGGAGGGCGCGGTGCCGAGGGAAGCAAGGCGTCGTGCCAAAGATGGACATGTGGCAAGGCCCGCAACGCCTGCATAGAGGAAGCCGGGTGGGTGGCATGAATGGTGGGGCGATGGCCGGATGGCTGGGGAGAGACCCAGGGGGCCAAGGAAGGAAGGAAGGGTGCAGTGGCATGAGGCCGGGAGGAGACGCGCACGCAGGGTGATGATGGGGAGGGTAGATGGGGTCATCTGCTACCGAGGATTTGATTAAGGAGGAAGCGGGCTCAGCCTAGTGTTGGCGAGGGGATCATGATGGGGAAGCGTGCGATGGGGCCATGGGTACCGCGGGGTGGGAAGGTTCGTGTCGCGTGCGTGCCTGAGTTTGGATGGAGTGTGTGCATCGTGTCGGGTTGGGTATAGGTGTGGTGTGGTGCGTGTGTTGTGTCTAGGGTGGGGTGGTGTGCGTGGGGTTGGTTAGGTAGCTAGCGGTGGCGGGTGGGGTGTTTGGGTTTTAGGGTTAGGGTTTCTCTAGGGTAGTAGGTGGCTGGCTGGGTCTTTGGTCCTAGCCGGCTGCCTCCCCGGTTTATAAAAATATGTTTTCATTTAGGTAGTTTGTTTTAAATAGTCTTTTGATAAATTGTTTAGACAAAATAAAAGATCTGGGCAGACCGACGGTTTTGGTTTGAGCAAAGGGAATATCTAGAAAACAAAATACGCTTTTAACAAGATAGTTTTTAAACAAACAATATGCATGCAGATGTCACGATGATTCACAAAGACAAGACATGCGATTTTATAGTAGTGGTTTTACCCGGGGTGCTACAATTCGACACCACTAACAATGGATCTCGCCCTAGAGATCCGCCTCATGTACGGGGAAGAAGTCCAACAACCTGAATGTTCTCGCTTCGTGTAGATGATATGTCGGAAATGTATCTATAATTTTTGATGCTCCATGCTTGTTTAGTATCTACTTTGCTTTGCTTTGTCTACACTGAGGTGTTTTTATATATTTTCTGGAACTAACCTATTAACAAGTTGTCACAATTGCGGTTACTGCTTTTCTTACATTTTGGTTCCAGAAAGGCAGAAAATCAATATTCTCGGAATTGGACCGGAGAAAAGCCAAAGTCAATATTTTACCGTGAGGGACACGTATCCAGAAGACGAGACGGAGAAGCGAACCAGGGCAACCAGACCCCCCTATGCGTGGGTGGGCCCTTCCCCGCGCCTGGGCAGGGCGTGGGCCCCCTGGCCGCCTCCCAGCCTCGCCTCTTCGCCTATAAGAAGCCCTCGATGCAGAAACCCTAAGTACCCGATCAATATTCCACGAAACATTCTTGTAGCTGCCGCCACCGTCGTCCCTAGATTGGGGGGATCTAAAGTTCTTCCCGGCACCCTGCCGGAGGGGAGATCATCCCAGAGGCCTTCTCTCCGGTATGATGCGTGAGTAGTTCCACCTTGGACTATCGGTCCATGTAGTAGCTAGATGGTTGTATCTCCTCCTTGTGCTTTAATGTATAGATCTTGTGAGCTCCATTCTGAAGGAAATATGCCCTAGAGGCAATCATAGAGATGATGATATTTCATATGTATCCATGAGTTATTGTAATGTTCCTTGAATATCCATATCAGGCAACTTGTATTGATTGGCAATTACATGAATTGTTTGTGAAACTCTATACTTGTATGGTTATTTAAGAGTTGTCCCTAGTCAGAGTTCATGTGAGGACACACGTGAATATTAGACTAGCACATCGATTGGTTGATGACTATGTTTCGCAAGTCATAGACATGGAGATGTCAAACCAATGACGTGGACACATGTTATGGACATGGGGTTGGACTGACCCAACCTGAGACTAGCAATTAGTTGCAGCTCTCTCTCTACAAATCGTGTACGTTTTGTCCTTAGACCTGAGATTGTCGCATGTACTTGAGATGTGGATCGACCTACTTTGGGGCTATCAAACGCTGCACCGTAACTGGGTAGTTATAAAAGTAGCTTTCGGGGTTGTCCTGAAGCATGCTACAAGGCATGGTCAATCAAGATGGGATTTGCCCCTCTCTACTTGAGAGAGATATCTCTGGCCCCCTCGAGTGATCGGATCCAGAAATGCATGGCTGTGCTACATATGGTTAAGAGTTAACCTAGTAAAGGGATTCCGAATCACGATATCGAGAAAGGGAGGTCAGCTTGGAGCTAGACCAAATATTGTGAGGCAAAGGGAAAGACATGTACTAAACCTTGTGATGGTTCGTCCGATATGATCTTTGTATGCGTTTAGGAGTTGGCATGTCTTGCTAGAGGCCTCTACCAACTATTGACAGAATAAGTGTATTCGTGTCATGTCTATACACATATGAACCTATAGGGTCACACACTTAAGGGGCTGGAAGCCTAATGAGGATTGGATCCGAATTAGACCAGACTTAGGGTACTAATGGGCTGCTAATGTAGAAGCCCACTAGGGACGCCTATATAAGAGAGGGTGGGGCGAGCTGACCAGGGGTTAGACTTTAGACCTCAGATCATTCCCAGCCGCCACTCCTCACGCCTGTGTCGCGCGCGCAGACCTAGCAGTCCGGCGTCTCACGCTTCCATCCTATACGTGTGGATACCTCGGAGGCGCTGCATACATGGCGCTGGACGAGCTGCAAGGAAGCTTCTCGTGGGGGCGAGGACAAGGAGGAGGATGGAGCGTCACTGCCTTTGCCTCGACACACTTCATCGATTCCGCAACTGCGCGTCTAGTGGTAATCCCGTGATCTATGACAACAGTAATCCTGGTATACGCGGTAGATTTTTTTTGATTTGCGCTAGTGTAGCCTACCCGTATCCCTTCACATTCGTGATCAAGATCTAATCTATTTGTAATCATGCATGTTGTGTTTGCGGGGATCCGATGGATATTGAGATTATTATGTCAGATTGGTTAATGGTTTTGTCTTTATGATTCTATCATGTCTGTGTTGGTTGTGATCTTGCATGCTCTCCGTTGTTAGTATCTATCTTGGCCGAGTAGTTGCTAGTGACTCCAAGATGGAGTATTTATGCTCGATAGTGGGTTCATGCCTCTAGTTTCCAAGGGAAGTGACAGAAATCTCTTCGGTTGTAGATGTGCTGTTGCTACTAGGGAGAAAACAACGGTCTCTTGTTCATGGAACAAGTGGATTGTTCACCTTACACACTTTGCTTAAAACAGTTGTCTGTTGCTTGCAACTTAATACTGGAGGGGGTTCGGATGATAACCTAAAGGTGGACTTCTAGTCATAGATACAGTTGGATGGCGGTCTATGTATATTGTTGTATTGCCCAATCGAATATCATAGGATCTTTTTGACTAGTATTGCATTGTTATGCCTTGCTCAGTTCTTGTCAATTGCCCTGCTGTAATTTGTTTACCCTTCATGCCATGTTGTTTATCTAAGGAGAGCACCTCTAGTGAACTATGGACCCCGGTCCAATCTTTACCATTGATACATCATCCACTGTTACTTGTTTACTTGCTGCAAACCAGTACCTTCCACACCATATGTTTAATCCTTTGTTACAGAAAACCGGTGAGCTTGACAACCTCACTGTTTTGTTGGGGCAAAGTATTGAGTTTGTGTTGTGTAGGTCTCCGCACTTCTTGCAACACCTGTGTGACATTTCCTTCCTCCTACTGGTTTGATAACCTCGGTTTCTTATTGAGGGAAAACTTGCTGCTGTGCTTCTTCATACCTTGCTCTTGGGGTTCCCAACAGACTCCACAAGACGTCAAGGAGTCACCATCAATCTTTTTCTGGCGCCGTTGCCGGGGAGGCTAAGGACATCTTCATTAGGGGAGTCCTTCACTTCCTTTCTCTTTACTTTGTTTTTAGTTTGCTTTGTTTCTTTTGCTTGTTTTTGTTTGACTCTTTTTATCAAAAAATACAAAAAAATTAGTCTAGTTTGGTTTGCTATCTCTTATCAAAAACACAAAAAAATTAGTTCCTGCTCTAGTTGCTGGTTTGTTATTGCCTTAGTTGGTCATGCTTTCTATCAATGGATGGTTTCTTTAAAACTAGTTCTTATTGGCAAGGTGGGTTCACGGAAGAACAAAAGTATTATTATAAGGAACAACGTTTGACACAAAAGGGAAACACTTATGGGAACAAATTGATAAGTTGAATAATATTGCTAGAGAGGTGTGCTCTACTTATAATGTTACCTATTGCTTTGATAAAGCTTGTTGTTGTAGGAGGTATAAACACCTCCCTTTTCAATGTGAGTATAATGATAATGTCACCATATCCTCTTATGTTAAAGGAAATTATGACTTTTATGATGTGGAACAAATTGAAGAATTTATTGCCTTCAAGGGTGCATTTGAACTTGCCAGTTTGCTTGAAAATACTAATGATGCACCTTATGAATATGAGGTTTATGAGAAACTTAAATTTTTCTTTGACAATTACAAGGAAGAAAATGGCTATATTCTTGAATATTTTAATAGGTGTTTTCCACAAACGGAAGAGACTAATGCCTTGCAGGAGCTGCTGAAACTGGAAGCTCATTAGATGAAGAAGATGAGGAGAGTGATGAACAAAGCGAGGAAGAATGGATCTACCCATTCCTACCTTCTAATGAGAGTAACTCTTTACCTCTTACATTATTTGATTATCTCCCATGCTTACCAAAGGAGGATGAATGTTTATGTTCCTGTGGATCCTTTTGAAATATCTACTTTGGGTAAAACCTCTGAAGGTTTTAATCCCACTATTTTTGATCTTGATAGAAATTATGTGTTCGTAGATCATGAAAAGCATGCTTTATGTGATAGCTATATTGTTGAATTTATTCATGATTCTACTGAAAATTATTATGAGAGAGGAAAGTATGGTTGTAGAAGTTTTCATGCTACCGAAACACCTCTCTATGTGCTGAAAGTTTTGAAGTTGCTCTTGTTTCATCTTCGTATGCCTGTCACTTTGTCCTTTGTAAATTTATTTGCATAAAATATTCCTATGCATAGGAAGTGGGTTAGAATTAAATGTGTTTTGAATTTGCTTATTGATTCTCTCTTTGACTTCAATTCATAATTCTTATGTGAGCATCTTCTCAAGCTATCATGCCTAACTTAAAGGCGTTAAAGAAAAGTACTTTTTGGGAGATAATCCAAGAGTTTCCTTGAGTATTGGAAGTTATTACTTCAGTAATGACCTCTCCTTATCCTTTTTGTTTGAATTTTGTGCCAAGAATGACCTCTAATGAGAGGGAAGTAAGATTTGGGGAGTTGCTGTCCTGAAACAGATTTCTGTCCTCCACCAAAAAATTCGTGAGGAGTCTCTGTAACTCGGATTGAGCTAAAAATTTACGAATAAATCTCCCAGTATGTTATATAACTTTCGTTAGTTCAGCACTTTTTGATTTGAGCAACGGAAGATGTTCGAAAAAATTAGTTTCTACCTGCTGGTCTGTTTTGACAAATTTCTGCCATTATTTGCATTTTCTTCTTATTGATTCCTTTTTGAGTTCTCTTTAGGTGAATTGAGCTTTTTGAAGGAGTTGCTACAGTAGCTTGTGTTTTTAGTGAAAAGTATTGCTGTTACAAAGCTTTGCCAGAGGTCTAATATCTTTTGAATACACTAATGTTGCTAATGAAGATTGTGTGAAGTTTTGTATGAAGGAAAAATTTTAGGTGTAGAGAGAGAGTGATGTAATGAGATCAGAATGGACAAAAGCTCAAGCTTGGGGATTCCACCATGGTGTCACCCCAAGAAATATCCAAGAGGTACAAGCGTCAAAGCTTGGGGATGCCCAAGGCATCCCCTTCTTCATCAATAAAAAGCTCAGGTCTGTCTACACACTTTGTTTTTATTGTTTCATGCACTGTTGTGTTGTTCTTGGAGCATCTTAGTTTTCGTTTGGTTTGCTTAGTTTGCTTGAATAAGGTAGTTTGGACCCCCGTTCTTTCTGTGTTGTTTTTCAAATAAGTTGCTTGGTGTTGGAAAGGAGTATTAAGTTCTTGCTTGTAAGTGCAAGAGGAACTTGCATTGACTGTGACTTAGACTTTAGCATGACTTGATAGGTGTTGTTTTAACCTTATGCTTAGTGATTATTGTTGTAGCATGTCTTGTTCCAAACAATTGGTGTCACATCCCAAGATTTTCCAAATCTTGTTATGTGAAAAATAAATAAACAAAATAAATAATTGTTGAAATTTAGGGTGAAAAGAAACTTTTGATTTTAAATGGAAATTAAAATCCCATCTTGAACAAACTTTAATTAAAGTTTGAATTCAACAAAATCCAAATCAAGAGAAATGCATTCCTCATAAAATGCATCTGGAAATTTAAACACTTGGAAAATAAATCAAAACCCTAAACCCTAATGGAATAAAATCATTTCAAAGTTATCCCCAAGCCTATGGATTTGATCCATATAAAAACTTGTCAACAAACATTTACAAATGATCAAGAATGACAAATAGAAATATTATAAGACCATATAAATTGGTTTCACTTAAATTGGAGCCATGAATAAAATCTTATAAATTGAATAAGATAAAGAAATTAAATTTCCAAAGTTAATAAAGCATATATCAATAAATCCATACCAAATGGTGAGCAAATAATCCTTAAGATATTTAAAGGGATAAATAAATATTAAATAAGATTTTACAAATTGGAATCACCAAGTTTGGATCTTTAAATAAAAGATATGGATTTTATAAGGTGAAGAAAGAAATATTAAATAAGGATTATTTAAAGACCAAATTAAATCTTGGCCTAATCCATTAAGCAAATGGAATGAATTTAATCCAAACCCAAATAAAATAATGGATAAGGAATTTTCCAAATAAAATAAAATGGCATGAACCAAATTCTATTTGAATAAAGACAAATCTCTAATAAGAATAATTATATACTACATGAGAAAGTAGTATTTTGGAATTTACCCAAGTGGAATAAAAGTTGTTTAAATTAATTTGAATAAAATAAATCTTCCAAATAAAATTTAGGGAATTAAAACTATATTTAATTCCATTGGAATTAAAAAAAATACCCAATTCAAATGATTTATGAATCATATTAAATACTTTCCAAATAATTCAAGATGAATTATTTGACACCCTATTAAACAAATAAAAACCTACTGAAAAGATTTGGAAAGTTTTTAGAAACTTAAATGGTGTTTGAAAATATTATTAAATCTTATTTGATTTAAAACAAGGGCTTATTTGAATAATTAAAAGACCCCGAAAAGAATAAAGTTTTATTCAAAAATTGACTTCAGATTATGTTACTAATCAGTATTTAAACCTACACAAATTTTGGTTGAGGTTTGAATTCAAATAGATGATTGAATTGATTAAATAAAATCAAAACAGAATATTAGAAAAGGAAAAAAGAAAAACAATCTGAATTAAAAAAATGAAACAAACCCAGCCAACCTAGCTAGCCCAACAAGGCCCAGCAAGCCCATTCCCCACCCCACCCGCAGCGAACCGTTTTCACTCATGAATCAACCCACAACGTGGCTGATAGATGGACCCCACCCCCACACTCCCTCTCTCGCTGCCAGACGACCCCACACCTACCTCACCATCGTCTCCACCCGCGCGTAGACCACGCCCTTCTCCCCCTGCCGTTCCACCGGCGGTTTCTTTGCTTAATTGCTCGGTAATGGCGCAATAACCCAGCCCGCGATCCTGCCTACTTAACCGCCTCTCCCTCCTCTCTGTTTCCCCCTCAGTTCCCCACCCTAGTGCGCCCCCAGGTTGCTTAATTTCCTCCAAGAACGCCACTGTCTCCGGCAAACATTTTTTTCAATTCCGGCCAGCCTCCTCCGCCCCTCGTCTCCTCGAGCACATAAGCGTGACCCCCAGACCCTGGCGCACCTCCCAGTGGCATCAGCTCGCCCCCGCGTGCCCCCACGCGCCCTAGAACCTCGGCAACGACGACGACCACCGCCGCCACCGTCTGATTTCTCTCCGGCGAAGCCTCTGGTAAGAATCTGACCGCCCCTCTCTTTATCTTTCATGCACGCATCCTTGCCATGTCCTTGCGCATCTAACCATGCTTTCCATTTTATCTGGAATGCTCAGAAGCCTCGTCTTCAACCTCGCCTGAGCACGCCCGACGATTCCACGAACTCCGGCGAGCGATTGTCGTGAATCCCGTGCGCCCCCTGCCACATCTCGAACACGTTGAGCATCGCCATGTACTCCTGAACCCGGTGAGCCACTCCTTTTACCCTCTCGCTTCTTGCATCGCCGGCGATGCCGTAGCTAGAGCCAACGCCGCCACCTGCCGCCGCCAGCATCGCTGCATCTTGGTCAAAGCAGTAAGGTCCATTGGATCTTGATCTGACGGTTAAGATTAGAACTAAGCGAAGGGGTAAGAAGCAATCTGTGTCGTGCGATGTAATTTATATCCAACGCCTCATAGAGCCCGATCCGTGCGAACCGGTACCAGCAAATAGCAACACGACACGTGGCCTCTGTCTGTTTTAAAAACCAGAAACTTTCCTATTAGATGTTCAATTTTGTAAAATTCATAACTTTCAAACCACACGTCCAAATTTTGCAAATTTTATATCAATGGAATCACCAAGACAAGTACTTTCTTACCATGCACTTTGTTTAGTAAATTGCTTCTGTTAAATTGTTTGTTTTTGCAGAAACTTGTGTATGCATGTTTAGAATATAAAAATTGTTCTAAAATGATTTTTGAGATAAAATCTTTCGCAAATGGTTTGTTTTGAACCTACTGACCATATAAATCAATTTCTGGTTTCAAAAACATATTTGGTGAAGCAAAAGAATAAAACCTTGAATTAAAGCAATTCCAGTCAAATAAAAATATGGTTTAATTGTTAAAAATGATTTTGGAGGAAAACCTTTGGGAAGTGTTTTGATTTAAACTCTCTGACCCCAAAAACCAAGTTTTATGATTTGAAAATGTATTTCGTGAACCCTATAAGACTATTACTTTGCGAAAGACATTTTCAACCACATAAAATAATGACTAGGTTTAAAAATGGTTTATGAGGTGAAATCTTTTGCAAATGATTTTGCCACTTTATAAAATGACCATTAGGTGTTTTCAAATGTTTATGACCCATTAGAAACCACTTTTACAAATAAAACAATCTTTTGCATGATTGCATGCATTGTTTTGGTTCTATCATTTTATGTGATCTTTTGCTTGAATGGTAGATTGAAATATTGCTTGCTTGATTGAAATGTAGTGATTTGAAGAGTGTGGTCATTGCAAATACAAGGAGTGAACTTATATTTTCTACCAAAAAGGCAAGTGATGCTTCATACCTTTGTCCCATTATTTTCACTATGCATTAGTGATATTTCTAAGTAGGACTTGCATGAAATTTTACTAAGTGTACACTATGCCATGGGAAATCCTAGTAGATGAAACCTTAGTAGAATTCTCCTAAGTTAAGATTCCTACTACTATCATGCTTAGCTTAGCTATTAGAAAACAAGGGTGGAATATATATTCATGCCATGAAATATTTCTAAGTCTGTGGACTTATGTTTTGTTAATAAAACAACTAAGTGAATGAATCACCTGGGTGGAATGGAAGGAATAGTTTGTGTTGAGTGGTTCACAAGGCCCATTTCTATGGTTTACCTTTGTGTATCTCACTTGTCGATGGCCACCCAGGAACAAAGAGATTTGAGATGTCAAATGTTGAGAAGCTTCAAGTGCAGCCACTTGGCATTATGGGCTCTGCCTGGATCATATAGGTTGCAATAACTTAGCCAAATGGATAGTTGGTGGTAGGGGTTTGATAGGTTGGAACGCGTCCATTCTGGTCTAAGGGAAGTCTTCTGAAAGATCTTGTCTTGGTGAAACCAAGTCTTGTGGGGAAAGTGCACCACCTCTGCAGAGTGTAAAATCTAAGTACTTAGCCATGTCCCTGGCAAAGGACAATTTGAGCATCAAGACATGGAAGCTATCAAGAATCTCCTCATCCCAATTTCTAAGTTAAAAACTTGTGGGTGAACAAGGGTTGAAGGATCACCAATTTCTATTGGGAGATGCCTTGGGAAAGATTTTGTCAAGCAAAAATTTAGTGTTTTCAAATGATAAAGAAAATCTATTTTGAGCAATGCAAGCCTAAGCTCCACTTAGCCAAATGCATATAGATGATAGACTCCACTATACTACCATAGTATCACTTGCCAATACAATTAAAATGTATTGACCCTTGTGGCTGTAACTTGTTATGTTGCGGGTTTGTTTGATATTAGTGAAGTAGGATTACAAGTCTACAACCAACATGTCTGCCTGTGGCACTTTGAAGATGAAGGACCCCATGCTATTGTTATATTCTGCTGCATTGTAATGAGATAGCCAAATGAGCTATGTAAGATGTAATAAATTATTTTATTCCTGGTTATAAAGTTGTATTATGACCTTTGTTTCTTGATATTACATCTTAACTGTGGATGCTAGCTATTGATCCAGGGACTAGCATTGTAAACACAGGGATCTCTACCTTATTAAAGGTTGGGAACCTTACAATTGGGATTTCTTAGTGTGCCTTGAAGAAATTATGCGTTGTTTTAGCATGCAAAAACATAGTATTGTGGTATTCTCCTTTGATGCTTTGCTTGGGATGAGTTGGCACATGCTTACACCATGTTATGACTATGACAAGTCACCATAGCCTCTATGATCATTTAGTCCTAGATTTGTAGTACCACTCTATGCTTTGATTAGTAATGTTTTGTTGCACTGCATGATTATGGCCATTATTGCTCTCTTAGTTGGTTGCTCCTAGTCTTTTGCTAGCCTCCGCTTGTATGAGTAAGCTCTATTCATGCTTGCAACTCCCAAGAAACCCAGTTATTCCAAAGTGTACACTATAAATTCCTATGCATGGTGTGTTACACCATTCCAAGTCTATTCTTGTTTTTAGCTGTCTTCCAATTTAAAACTATTTTCTTATGTGAAAACTTAGTGATTAAAGCCCTCACAAACTTGATGGCACACTTTATATTCTTTGCCCCTAATAAACTTGAATCATTGTGTCATCTATGTTGTATATGCTTGCACTTATACGTTGGAATTAGCAGAACCGTGCTATCATGAGGAATGTTTTCAACATTGCACTTGTACTTTTTACTCAGTTGATATCATGTTCTTTTGTCTATGGATGTCACCGGTGTGAAATAAAGAGGGAACTTGTAAGTCCATGGAGTTTGTATTTTGTGTTAGAGAAACGCCTGGGCCGCTAGCCTAAGCCATGCCTAATCATGGTGGAAACTTGCAGCATCACCATAGTGAGCTATCTATGAAGCATCCTCAATAAAAAGCTATGCACATGGTAAATAAAAAGATCACTAAGATGCTTATTGTCTGCTTGCCTTGTCATTTTGGTTATGGGATAGCTCCTGTACCATGTGCAAGGGGTACCCCGTTGGCAGTTCTCTATGATATGCATGTACTTACAATGAAAAGAACTTACAGGTGACTGAAGTTGAGTAGCATGAGGTGTGGCCCTTGTATTCAAGGGACTTGAGATTACCAACTTATACTTTGTCAAGCATATACTCCATCTTTGTTCACTTTAACCTTAATCACTTCAAGATGCTTATGATAGGGGTAATGAGGGATGAAAGATAACAAGTACCATAATTTTTGGAAGATCTTTTTGAAACTTGAAATCCCTACTTCCCTTTGTGAAGGGCCTTTCTTCCACCATTATTTGAGTCTCCACCTTCTACCTTTAGGCACCATTAAGAGAGCATAGTTGTCATTCTGTGTGCAGTGTTCCAAAGCTTATTGATTGATGCATATTGTGATATTACTTGTTCTTGTGCTATCTGTTTCTAGTCACCCTTGTGAACTTTGAAGGTGTCCTATGCATCTATTTGCTACTCTATGAGGGAAAAGCTGATTGCTACTATGCTATGTTTTCTATATGTGAAACAAACAAACGTTTTTCAATGCATGTGATTCATGATCTTTGTTTGTAGCCTTTCATGTTGCATGCATAGTTACTTTGTCCTATTGTAAGAACTCCATCTTTCATGCACATGTTTAGAGTTCTTTGATCCTAGCTTTCAATGCTTGCAAATGGTTTGATCTTGGTTTTGATGGTGCATGTCACCTCAAAAATTATTCTTTTTATCACTTACCTACTCGAGGACGAGCAGGAGTTAAGCTTGGGGATGCTTGATACGTCGGAAACGTATCTATAATTTTTGATGCTCCATGCTTGTTTACTATCTACTTTGCTTTGCTTTGTCTACACTTTGAGGTGTTTTTATATCTTTTCTGGAATTAATCTATTAATAAGTTTCCACAGTGCCAGTTGATATTTGGTTCCAGAAAGTCACAAAATCAATATTCTCGGAATTGGACGGGAAAAAAGCCAAAGTCAATATTTTACCGTGATGGACACGTATCTAGAAGATGAGACGGAGAAGCGAACTAGGGCGGCCAGACCCCCCTAGGCGCAAGTGGACCCTGCCCCACGCCTCGGCAGGGTGTAGGCCCCTTGGCCGCCTCCCAGCCTCGCCTCTTCCCCTATAAGAAGCCCCCGATGCAGAAACCCTAAGTACCAATCAATATTCCACGAAACCTTTTGTAGCCGCCGCCACCGTTGTCCCTAGATCGAGGGGGATCTGAAGTTCTTCCTGGCACCCTCTCGGAGGTGAGGTCATCCCGGAGTCCTTCTCTCTGGTATGATGCATGAGTAGTTCCACCTTGGACTATGGGTCCATGTAGTAGCTAGATGGTTGTATCTCCTCCTTGTGCTTTCATGTATAGATCTTGTGAGCTCCGTTCATGATCTAGATCTAATCTATTTGTAATCATGCATGTTGTGTTTGCGGGGATCCGATGGATATTGAGATTATTATGTCAGATTGGTTAATGGTTTTGTCTTTATGATTCTATCATGTCTGTGTTGTTTGTGATCTTGCATGCTCTCCGTTGTTATTAGCTATCTTGGCCGAGTAGTTGCTAGTGACTCCAAGAGGGGGTATTTATGCTCGATAGTGGGTTCATGCCTCTAGTTTCCAAGGGAAGTGCCAGAAATCTCTTCGGTTGTAGATGTTCTGTTGCTACTAGGGAGAAAACAACGGTCTCTTGTTCATGCAACAAGTGGATTTTTTACCTTACACACTTTGCTTAAAACAGTTGTCTGTTGCTTGCAACTTAATATTGGAGGGCGTTCGGATGATAACCTGAAGTTGGAGTTCTAGTCATATATGCAGTTGGATGGCGGTCTATGTATATTGTTGTATTGCCAAATCGAATCTCATAGGATCTTTTTGACTAGTATTGCATTGTTATGCCTTGCTCAGTTCCTGTCAATTGCCCTGCTGTAATTTGTTTACCCTTCATGCCATGTTGTTTATCTAAGGAGAGCACCTCTAGTGAACTATGGACCCCGGTCGAATCTTTACCATTGATACATCCTCCACTGTTACTTGTTTACTTGCTGCAAACCATTACCTTCCACACCATACGTTTAATCCTTTGTTACAGCAAACCAGTGAGCTTGACAACCTCACTGTTTCGTTGGGGCAAAGTCTTAAGGTTGTGTTGTGCAGGTCTCCCCGTTGCTTGCAACACTTGTGTAACGTTTCCTTCCTCCTACTAGTTCGATAACCTCGGTTTCTTACTAAGGGAAAACTTGCTGATGTGCTGCTTCACACCATGCTCTTGGGGTTCCCAACAGACTCCACAAGCCGTCAAGGAGTCACCATCCATAGATCCTCATGACACCACTAACATGGATTCTTTCTCCATCTTGAAATCAATGACTTCACCAACAATGGTCGTTGCTCACGTTCGTCGAGAGGGCACTCCGGATAAACAAAAGACAAAGGTAGAGGCATCAAAAGATAAGGCCACCTCTAACTTCCATGGGAGGAGTAAAATTGCTTGATCCACCGATTCGATGTACAATAGAGAATGATAAGAGTAGTTGGATGGTGATCAGTCCATCGCGCACCCAAAGCATTACTCTGTACATGAATAGGAGAATTATGCAACTAACTCTCGGAATTCAGACTTAAGATCTCGACAAGCGATGTTCAGAAACAAAGGAAGAATGCAGGTTCTTCATCAGATCTGGTGCAGATGAAGTCGTCGTGTTGAAAAACACCAGAAGATACAAATAAAAAATTTAGTGATTTTTCATTGCACTAAAAGGTACAACAGATGAAAGATTCATCAGATAGCATGAAGGCCGAATGTCCAAGCACCGTTACAAAAAGGACGAAAGCTAAACCCTCAAGGTACGACGGAAACCCAACCACGAGAATTCCTGGACTCAATGAAAAGATAAGAGGGCAGATTCAAAAAACAAGGAGGTAAGAAGAGAATAGTATAGGGGTAAGGAGTAAAAGCCGACCTAATCAAATATATCCAACCAATTTTACAAAATAGTTTTGACACTCTACAACGTCCATTAGCTAGGTTATCCTACAGGCTAAACCAGTGGGGTATTGTAACTACTAAGCTCTGATAATGACATGGATATACCCTACGGGTGCACAACATTGGTATATCCGGTCCATCCCAAGGAAGGCCCATTTAAGGACACACAACCCATGAATATTTCAGGTGGCCAAAGCCCATGGAGGTTTCGACTCCTTGGAGGTAAAGTCTAGATTAGATAGAATTTCAAAGGATATCAACCCTAATATGTAACCGACTCGACCTACCCCGGGACCTAGCCTATCTATATAAAGGACAGGAGGGCACGACGAGAAGGACAATCGCCCCTTATACACACACCTCACGCCAGATCGCATCTGTGCACCCCTATAACTTTTGGTTCTGCCATAATCAAGAGCAGCCAAGCAGGAGTAGGGTTTTCCCTCCGGGGTACTGAACCTGGGTAAATCTCGTGTCCCTGTGTTGCTTGTTTGTTAACTGTTCCGTGACTTCTAGCATCCCCATCTTCTCCAAAACCCAAGTCCATAACAATGGGCATTGATGAGTTAAACCCTTATCAATTGGCGCCGTCTGTGGGAAGCAGGGACGCTGATCGTGCGTTCATGACGGTTCCATCCGGAGCGATCTATGATTCCTCGGCGACGGAGAGTCACCTCCTCTTTGGCGCTTTCGACTTCACCGCCCACTCGCTGGCCACCCTGAAAGATTTCGAGTCCGTAGGCGATAGGCTCGAGATGCTGTTCAGGAGCTTCTGCTTCCAGGTAGGGTAGACTGGGACCCTCCTCCTCCCAGAGCGGGTGCCACTACCATCCATCAGGCCCGCTTCATGGGTCCTACCCATCGAAGCGCTGCACGTGTCAACACTAACAGGCAATTCGGATGACATCAGCAGCTGTAACTCCGATTTGTGTGGTCCCCCTTCGGATGAAGGAAACTACTGCTCCGGATCTGAGAGCTACGGCAGCAGCGACACACTCCGTGAGCGCTACCTGTGCCGCCATCCACGATGGCAACGTCAACAACGGAGCGGATCCACCGCTAGGTTTGGGTGCCATACCTCCACCCAAGCCCCCTCCCAACCCGCAAATCAAGAACGGGGGAAACGAGGGAAACCCAGCTAATAGAGCCACCGAAGGCAGCAATCGCGGCTATTACCAGATCAACCTCAACGAGGAAGGCTGGCGCCAAGCACGCGAAGCCGTGCAAGGCAACAAAATCCTACCCCTGGATGCCTCCCGTGACATGCTGATGGCCTACCACTGGCTACTAATCGACGAGCACAATCGGCAGGTGAAGCTGCAGGAGGAGCTCGAAAAGCGTAAGAAGGCAGCCGCAGAATCAAGCGCATGACAAGATATGCTCTCCACCGCCGAAGGCTCCACCTCACATAGCAACAACACGAACAATTACCGCTCCCGCACGGAGCACATGGACCCTGCCGCGCGACGCAAGGTCACCAGGGCCCTCGACACGTCCTTAATGACGATGGACTCACAAGGCAACGTCATGCCAAAAAATGTCGCAAGCTGTGATCATGGCGGCCACCACCTACATCGCGTCCAATCCTCCTCCGATGGGTGACCCGAGAATGCAATGCACAAGTTCGCGCTGGCAGGCCTTGGACTCGTCGGAGCTGCGGTCCACGACGAAACTCCTGCGGAGCCAAAGAAAAAGGCCGCGGTCAAGTTCACTCGAAGCCGCACACCCTCATACGACGAGGAGAATGACCTGCCCTAGCACCGTCGGAGCCCATGGCACCGCAGAAGCAACTACGATGCTCGTAATGAGCTCACCCAGCGCAAGATCGACAAATCACGCGCTAAACACACATGTTCAACTGAGTCTGAAGAGGAGGACGACGGAGAGCTGTGCGGAGCCAGATGCTTCAGTAGATCCATTGGGCAATCGCGGATGCCGAAAAATTTCAAGCTCCCTTCGGATAACCCAAAGTTTAACGGCACGCAGGAGCCAAAGGCTTGGCTCGACGATCACCTCTCGTCCATCAAGTTCCATGGCGGGAACAAGAAATCCTTCTGATTGCCTTCATGCGGTGACAGCGCAAAGTCTGGCTCGTGACCTATCCTACGACTCCATCCGAAGCTGGGAAGAGCTGGCGTACAACTTCATCCGCAACTTTAAGGGGACAAGCAAGAGGCCAACCTCAATCGAAGAGCTGCGGGCGTGTACCCATCGGACCAACGAGTCCATCCACTCGTACAAACTATGCTGGTCCCACATCAAGAACTCTGCCGCACACATCTCCGAAGAAAGAGCAATTGATACCTTGATGTCTACGCACTTCTATTCTTGTAGATAGTTGTTGGGCCTCCAAGTGCAGAGGTTTGTAAAACAATAGCAAGTTTCCCTTAAGTGGATCACCCAAGGTTTATCGAACTCAGGGAGGAAGTGGTCAAAGGTATTCCCTCTCAAGAAACCCTGCAATCAAGATACAAGAAGTCTCTTGTGTCCCCAACACACCCAATACACTTGTTAGGTGTATAGGTGCACTATTTCGGCGAAGAGATAGTGAAATACAAGTGGTAACAGTGCTAGAAAAGAGCTTGACGGTGAGGTAAATACTAAAGGCAACAAGAAGGAAGAAAGCAAACATGCAAAAGACCTAGTTGTAAATGGTGTTTCAATGTTTAGAAACAAGGCCTAGGGATCACACTTTCACTAGTGAACACTCTCTCATATAAATATCTTCTCTTCATGATACTACCCTGAACTACTCTCCGGTTGGACACTCTAATCCACGGTAGGCCTACAAAAGCACACCTCAAAGTTCGCCTTTCCCAATCTAGATAACCCCACAATCACCTTGAGCGCTAAATGGTTCCAACAAACACCACAATTTCATAGACACAACCAACTCAAAATATACTCATGATAAATATATATGTGTAAGGTTCCCAGCCTTTAATAAGGTAGAGATCCCTGTGATTGCAATGCTAGTCCCTGGATCAATAGCTAGCATCCACAGTTAAGATGTAATATCAAGAAACAAAGGTCATAATACAACTTTATAACCAGGAATAAAATAACTTATTACATCTTACATAGCTCATTTGGCTATCTCATTACAATGCAGCAGAATATAACAAAAGCATGGGGTCCTTCATCTTCAAAGTGCCACAGGCAGACATGTTGGTTGTAGACTTGTAATCCTATTTCACTAACATCAAACAAAACCTGCAACATAACAAGTTACAGCCACAAGGGTCAATACATTTGAATTGTATTGGCAAGTGATACTATGTAGTATAGTGGAGTCTATCATCTATATGCATTTGGCTAAGTGGAGCTTAGGCTTGCTTTGCTCAAAATAGATTTTCCTTATCATTTGAAAACACTAAGTTTTTGCTTGACAAAAATCTTTCCCAAGGCATCCCCCAATGGAAATTGGTGATCCTTCAATCCCTTGTTCACCCACAAGATTTTAACTTAGAAATTGGGATGAGGAGATTCTTGATAGCTTCCATGTCTTGATGCTCAAATTGTCCTTTACTAGGGACATGGCTAAGTACTTAGATTTTACACTCTGCAGAGGTAGTGCACTTTCCCCACAAGACTTGGTTTCACCAAGACAAGATCTTTCAGAAGCCTTCCCTTAGACCAAAATGGACGCGTTCCAACCTATCAAACCCCTACCACCAACTGTCCATTTGGCTAAGTTCTTGCAACCTATATGATCCAGACAGAGCCCATAATGCCAAGTGGTTGCACTTGAAGCTTCTCAACATTTGACATCTCAAATGTATTTGTTCCTGGGTGGCCATCCACAAGTGAGATACACAAGGTAAACCATAGAAATGGGCCTTGTGAACCACTCAACACAAACCATTCCTTCCATTCCACCCAGGTGATTCATTCACTTAGTTGTTTTATTAAACAAAACACAAGTCCTCAGACTTAGAAATTTTTCCATAGCATGAATATATATTCCACCCTTGTTTTCTATTAGCTAAGCTAAGCATGATAGTAGTAGGAATCTTAACTTAGGAAAATTCTACTAAGGTTTCATCTACTAGGATTTCCCATAGCATGGTTTATACTTAGCAAAATTCCATGCAAGTCTTACTTAGAAAGATCACTAATGCATAGTAAAAATAATGGGACAAAAGTATGAAGCATCACTTGCCTTTTTGGTAGAGAGTATTAGTTCACTCCTTGATCTTTGCAATGTTCACTCACTTCAAATCACTACAATTCAATCAAGCAAACAATATTTCAATCTACCATTCAAGCAATTCATCACACAAAATTATAGAAACAAAACAATGCATGCAAGCATGCAAGAGATTGTTTTATTTGCAAAAGTGGTTTCTAATGGGTCACAAACATTTGAAAACACCTAATGGTCATTTTATAAAGTGGCAAAATCATTTGCAAAAGGATTTTCCTTCACTAACCCTTTTTTTTAAACTAAGTCATTATTTTATGTGGTGAAGAAATGCTTTTAGTAAGGCAAAATTCTATAGGTTTCACAAAATATGTTTTCAACCCATAAAACCTTGTGTTTAGGTTCAGAGAGTTTATTTCCAAAACATTTCTCAAAGGTTTTCCTCCAAAACCATTTTTAATAAATAAACCATATTTTTATTAGACTAGAAATGGTTTAAATCAAAGATTCATTCTTTTGTTTCACCAAATACATTTTTGAAACTACAAAGTGATTCCTATGGTCAGTAGGTTCAAAATACACCATTTTCCAAAGATTTTATCCCCAAAATTATTTTAGAATAGTTTTATATCCTAAACAAGCATACATAAGTTTCTGCAAAAACAAACATTTTACCAGAAGCTTTTTACTAAACAAAGTGCATGGTTGGCTAGGGCTTGTTTTTCTGAATCCATTGATATAAAGTTTGCAAAATTTGGACGTGTAGATTTAAAGTTATGGATTTTACAAATTGGAACATCTAATAGATTATTTTCTGTTTTTAAATCAAAAGGCTGGCCAAGTGGCTGTTTCTCATTGGACGATAACGGTTCATGCGGATCAAGCGTTGCGAGGCATTGGATTAAAATGAGATCGTGCGGCACAGATCAGTGCTTACCCTTTCGCTTAAGTCGCCTGTTTCTATGCGTCCGATCTAAATCGAATGGCCCTGATCTATTTGACCACAAAGTGGCGGCGCTGGCGGCGGTGGTTGGCGGCGGCGCGGTCAGACGGTGCAGTCGCCGGTGATTTAGGAAGCAAGGGAGACAGAGGAGTAGCTCAACAGAATCGCCACGACATACTGGTGCTCAACGTGGTTGTCGCAGGGCAGGGGCGCACGGACGGGTCGACAATCTCTCGCCGGAGTTGCTCTCTAGCACGGGTACGCACGGCCATGGTCAAAGGCGAGCGTCTGGGTCACAACTAATCAAGTAAACGTGTCAGGAGGGTGCACAAGGTTGCCTAGGTTGTGAAAGAACTTACCAGAGGGAAAGGGGCGCGCTGGTTTGTCGGATACTGCTCGCTGGAGTTGAAGCAGACCGTGGTGACGCTCAGTCGAGGTGGTTGCCGACACTCTGGGTCACCAGAGGAAGTGTGGCTGGGGTCAGGGGATGCGCAAAGTGATGGAGATCCAGTGAGCGTGAACCAGAGAGGAGGGGGCAGCGTGTACTCACCGTATTTGTCGCCGGAGTGCGTCGGAGGCCGCGGCGGTGCAAAAGGGAATTAGAGCAGCCTGGTGGCTCTCTGGTGGCGCTGGTTGGGGGGAAATGGGGGGAGAGGGTGCTGGTTAAATGAGAGTAAACAAGGGGAGGAATTACTGGCGTGATTACGTGAATTGATCTGAGGATTAACAAGCAGAAACGGCCGGTGTGGTCATCGCGTGGGTGAGGACGAAGGTCTGGCAAGTGGGGTCATTTCGTCAGCGTGAGAGAGAAAGAAAGTGTGGGGTCCAGCGGTCAGTGTCTCTGCGGGTTAAAACTCTGGTGCGAATCATTTTCCTGCGAGGGAGAAATAAATGGGCTAGTTGGGCCTGGACTGGGCTAGGTTAGGTTGGGCTGGCTTCTTTCATTTTTTTTGTACTGATTGTTTTTCCCTTTTCTTTTTCTATTTATCTGTTTTGATTTTGATTAATCAATTCAAACAACTAATTGAATTCAAACCTTTGCCAAAATTTGTGTAGCTTTAATCACTGATTAGTATTGTATTCTGATGTCAATTTTTGAATAAAACCTTATTCATTTTGGGGTCTTTTATTTATTAAAAAAGGCCCTAGTTTAAAATCAAATAGGATTAAATAATGTTTCAAACATCATTTAAATTCTTTTAAACCTTCCAAATCTTTTTAGTAGGTTTTGTTTATTTAAAAGGGTGTCAAATAATTCATCTTGAATTATTTGGAAAAGCTTTTAATAAGATTTATTAATCGTTTAAAAGATTTGGATTTGTCTTTATTCCAATAGGATTTGGTTTAAGCCATTTTATTTTATTTTGGCAATTCTTTATCCTTTTATTTTATTTGGATTGGGATTATAATTCATTCCATTTGCTTAAAGATTTGGCCAAGATTTGGTTTGATCTTTAAATATTCTTTATTTAATATTTCTTTCTTCATCTTATAAAATCCATATCTTTTTATTTAGAGATCCAAACTTAGTGATTCCAATTTGTGAAATCTTATTTGATATTTAGTTATCGTTTTAAATCTTTTTTGGATTAATTGTCCACCAATTGGTTTGGATTTATAGATAGGTTCTTTATTAGCTTTGGGAATTTAATTCCTTATCTTATTATATTCATAAGATTTTATCCATGGTTCCAATTTAAGTGAAACCAAATTATATGGTTTTAAAATATTTCTATTTGTCTTTCTTGATCAATTGTATTTGTTTGTTGACAAATGTTTATATGGATCAAATCCATAGGCTTGGAGATAACTTGGAAATAATTTTTATTCCATTTGGGTTTAGGGTTTGGATTTATTTTCTAAGTGTTTAAAATTTCCAGATACATTCATTGAGGAATGCATTACCGTTGATTTGGATTTTGTTGAATTCAAACTTTAACCAAAGTTTGTTCAAGATGGGATTTTTAGTTTCCTTTTAGAAACAAAAGTTTCTTTTCACCCTGATTTTCAACAATGATTTATTTTGTTTATTTATTTTTCACATTACAAGATTTGGAAAATCTTGGGATGTGACAATATGTAACCTAGCTTAAGTGCCACACACGGTGTGCATGCTGTCACTTTCACACATGTGGGGAAAAGCATAGATCTATTAAAGCACGATGAGTATTTATGTAGACTCTAGCCTAAGTGCCACCATGGCGTGCACGTTGTCACTTTCACACACATGAGGAGAGCAAAGATCTATTGAAGCACTTGAGTAGCAAGGTAGATCTACTTGATTACAAAGCTCATGACCACAACAAGATCATGCATACAAAGAGACATCAACACATAGCTACCGGTAGAGCCCTTAGCCTCGAGGAAGAACTACTCCCTCCTCATCATGGGAATCAGCAACGGTGATGAAGATGTTGGTGGAGATGGATCCGGGGGCACTTCCCCGTCCCGGCAGGGTGCCGGAACAGAGAGTTTCTGTCCCCGAATCTCCCCTTCGGTTGCGGCGGTGCTGCGGAACTTTTCGTGACTTTTTGGTCGATTCCTTAGGTTTTTTTGGGTCGAAGGCTTCTGATAGGCGAAGGAGGCAAGGTCGGTGGAGGTCCAGGGGCCCACACCCCATGTGGGCGCCACCACGGCTGGCCTGCGCCCACCTAGGGTGTGGCCACCCTGGTGTCCTCCTCCATCTCTGTTTCGTGGTTCCATGTCGTGTGTGGTAAAATATTGACTTTGGCTTTTGTCCCGTCCAATTCTGAGAATATTGAATATTGATTTTCTGCCTTTTCTGGAACCAAAAATAGAAGAAAATAGGCAACTGGCACTATGGCATCCTGTTAATAGGTTAGTCTAGGAAAACATATAAAAACACCTCTAAGTGTAGACAAAGCAAAGCAAAGTAGATACTAAACTAGCATGGAACATAAAAAATTATAGATACGTTTTCAACGTATCAAGCGTCGCCAAGCTTAACTCCTGCTCATCCTCGAGTAGGTAAGTGATAAAAAGAATAATTTTTGAGGTGACATGCACCATCACAATCAAGATCAAACCAATTGCAAGCATTGAAAGCTGGGATCAAAGAACTCTAAACATGAGCATTAAAGATGGAGTTCTAACAATAAGACAAAGTAACTATGCATGCAACATAAAAGGTTACAAACAAAGATCATGAATAACAATGCATTGAAATACGTTTGTTTGTTTCACATATAGAAAACATAGCATAGTGGCATTCAACTTGTCCCTCATGGAGTAGCAAATATAAATGCATAGGACACCTTCAATGTTCGTAAGGGTGACTAGATACAAATAGTTCAAGAACAAGCAATATCAACATTATGAATCAACCAATAAGTTTTGGGACAATGCACATAGAACTAAGATTGGCAACTATGCTCTCTTAACTAATGCCTAAGGATAGAAGGTGGAGACTCAATATAATGGTGGAAGAAAGGCCCTTCAAAGGGAAACAGGGTTTTCTAGTTTCATAAAGAGCTTCAAAAAATTATGGTACTTGTTAGCTTTCAGCCCTCATTGCCCCTATCATAGGCATCTTGAAGTTATTAAGGTTAAAATGAACAAACTATGGAGTATATGCTTGACAAAGTATAATTTGGCAATCTCATGTCCCTTGAATATGAGGGCCGCTCCTCATGCTACTCAAGTTTAGTTACTTGCAAGTTCTTGTCATCGTAAGTACATGTGTATCATAGAAAACCGCCAACGGGGTACCCCTTGCACATGATACAGGAGCTATCCCATAACCAAAATGACAAGGCACACAGACAATGAACATCTCATCAATCTTCTTATTTACCATGGGAATATGGTGCTTTTTTCTCTCTTTCCTCTTTTCTCAATATGTCTCTTTTTTATAAGAAGAAAGCTTCATAGATGTCATTATGATGATGCTTCAAGTTTCCACCATGATTAGGCATGGCTTAGGCTAGCGGCCTAAGCGTTTCTCTAACACACATACATAACTCCATGGACTTACAAGATCCCCTTTTATTTCACACCGGCGACATCCATAGACAAAAGAGCATGATATCAATTGTGTACAAAGTACAAGTGCAATGTTGAAAGCGTTCCCCGTGACAACACGGTTCTGCTAATTCCAACGTATAAGTGCAAGCATATACAACATAGATGACACAATGGTTCAAGTTTATTAGGGGCAAGAAAAATAAAGTGTGCCATCAAGTTTGTGAGAGCTTTAATCACTAAGTTTCACATAACAAGTTTAATTTGGAAGATAGATAAAACAAGAATATACTTGGAATGGTGTAACACAACATGCATAGGGATTTATAGTGGACACTTTGGAATAACTTGGTTTCTGTAACATCCCTAAAATCATGATTTCAAAGATTGCATATCATTCATTCATGCATGTAGTCTTGAGATCAATTTCAAACTCATTTCAAGAAAACAGAAGCACATAGTGCTATCATTTTATGTGATCAAACTTAAATCAAATGGCCATCCCCAATTGAGAGTTTGAATGTTTTAAATCATGATTGTTTGTCTCCCTTGTTGACTGAATTGAGTGTGAAGTTAGAACAAAATTTTACAAAATAGAAATGGTTTCAAAAACCATTTTCTAACTTTTTGCAAACCTAGTGCAATGTCCCTATTATTTTGTTTTTCCAAAAATGACCAAGCCTTTTCAAAGTGACCACTTGGTTTTATGCCAAGTTTTGTGACTATTGCACACTGCAAAAGCCCCAAAAAGATTTGAATTCAAATAGAGATTGAATTCATTTGAAAATCAATCCAGAAAATCAATTCAGAAATAGAAAAGGAATAAAGAAAAAGAAAAAGGCCGGCGCTCCTATTCTAGCCCAACAGCAAAACCGGCCCAGCTAGCCCACCCGGGCCACTCCTCTCTCTCTCGCACGCGCCGAAGCACCCGCGGAGTCACTGACACCCAGACCCCACCTCCCTTCTGCTTATTTCGCTGACAAGTGGACCCGTGACCCCGTCGTCGTCTTTGTCAATCACGCGCGCCAGCGCCGCCGCTCGCTACGGGGTCATTTCCCCCCACTCTCCTCGCTCACTCCGCTGCGCACATTTGACCTCGAAACCCCGCAACACCGACGACCTCTGGCGACTGATTCCGGTGAGCTTCGACCGCCCCCTTTCTCTGGTTCAAACTATCGTGCCCAGCGTGATCTCGTGCATCTCCCGATACCTTTCGTTTGCATTATCGTGACCCAGGAAGCCGTCCCCGTTCGTGCCCGCAACTGACCGAGCCGCCGCTCAACTCCGGCGACCAATTACGGTGGCGAGCACGCCTGCCCCTCTTGCATACTAGGTTGTTCGCCTTCGTCTTGTGCGTCCTCTAATCCCTCTGGTTCGTGCTAGGGCGACGCGAAACCTCGGCAACAACTCCAACCGCAACCACCCGATGCCGTGCACGACTCCGACGAGCTCCAGCAGCCCCTGCCATGCGCCCCTTGCCAAGCCACCTCCACGTTGAGCTTTGCCTCGACCTTGCGGTTCTGGTAAGCACACCCTTCCCTCCCCGAGTGACCTAGAATGCCAGCGCCGCCGCTGACAGAGCGCTCCACCGCTCGCCATCGCCGCGTGCCGCCAGAACATGGACGCTTGATCGAGAGCCGTTGGATCTAGATCCAACACGTGCGATAGAACCACTTAGCGAAGCGTTATGTTTTGATCTGAACCGTGCATCGCCACTTAGATCCTACGGCTCGCATGCGTGATCCAACGCGAACCGGTACGCGCCAGTAAGAATAGGACGCGTGGCTAGGGTTTGGTTTTAAAACAGAATTTGAAACAGATTTAGATTCAAATTTGATTAGGCTATAACTTTTGATTCCCACGTTAGATTTTTGCAAATTTTATACCGTTGGAATCAGGAAGACAAGCCCTTTCTGTTTATGCAATGTGTTTAAAGTTTAGGTTCTGTGAAAATGGTTTCTTTTGCAGAAACTTGTTTAGGACTAATTTAATCATATGATTTGTTTAGGAATTGGTTTAGTGTCAAATAAACTTGGTTTGGCAAAGTTTTGACTTGTTTAGAATTCAGTACTATGCACTTGCTTGGTTGAGTTTCAAAAACCATCACTTAGCATCTTGCATGCATGCACATATATTTTTGCTTGTATATGACTTGAATGTGATAGTGATTATATTCTTTGTGTAGACTTTGGTGCTAGTGATTGTGATTGTGAAGAGTGATACTCTCCCCACTACCAAGGCAAGTGGTACTTCATGAATATTTCCATCCCTATATTTTTATACAAGCATTAGAAATATTTTGCTAAGTCTTGCATGTTACTATTTTTGCCAAATGCCATGTTGGGAAATCCTAAGTAGTTGTAGAATTGCTAGGAAATTTCTAAGTTAAGTTACTATCTATGCCATGCTTAGCCTAGCTAGTAGCAAACAAGGGTTGGTGAAATATACATGCTATGATGAAAATATTTCTAAGTCTTTGGACTTATGTTTTCTTAATAAAACAACTAAGTCAATGAATCACCTGGGTGGAAAGGGACTTGATTGGTGGTTTTTGGTTGAGTGGTTACACAAGGCCCATGGATATGGTTTACCTTGTGTATCTCACTTGTGGTATGCCACCCAGGAACAAAGGGATTTTAGAGGCCAAGTGTTGAGAAGCTTATAGTGCAGCCACTTGGCAATATGGGCTCTGCCTGGATCACATAGGTTGTTAGAACTTAGTCATTTGGACAGTTGGTGGTAGTGGGATGATAGGTTGGAACGCGTCCATTTGGCTAAGGGAAGGCTTCTGAAAGGTCCTGTCTTGGGAAACCAAGTCTGGTGGGGAAAGTGCACAACCTCTGCAGATGGAAAAATCTAAGTACTTAGCCAAGTCCATGGCAATGGACAACTTGAGCATCAAGGCATGGAAGCTATCAATAATCTCATCACTCCAACTTCTAAGTAAAACTTGTGGGTGAACAAGGGTGAAGGACCTCAATGTCTATTGATGGTTTCTTGGGGAAAAGTCTTTGACAAAGAAAAACTTAGTGTTTTCAACTAATAGGAAAAACCTATTTTGAGCAAGGCAAGCCAAGCTACACTTAGCCAAATTGCATATAGTAATATAGTCCACTTAAAAATTTACTAAGGTATCACTTGCCAATACTATTCCAAAGTATTGACCCACTGTGGCTGTAACTTGTGATGTTGCAGGTTACTCTGATGAGGATTAGGTGTCATGAGTCTACACTCAAGATGTTTGCCTGTGGCACATGAAGATGAAGACTTATACTTATTTACTTATTCAAACTCTTGTATTAGGCATGTGGCCTTGAGTTGTAAAAGACTATGTTATCTCTGGAATGGATGTAATAAATGACCTTTGTATCTGTGTACTTCATCTTAAACTGTGGATGCTAGCAATGATCCAGGGACTAGCATTGCAATCACATGGATCCTTTTCTTTTACAAAGGAGGGATCTTACAGATGGTATCAGAGCACTGTGTTGCCTGTAGGATTATGACCCTAGGATTGGAAACCACTAAGGAAAAATTTTCAACTACTTCTACACTTGTCTATTCTTCTCGTAAACTTTTCTAATCTTCTCTTTCTCATCTCTATTTGTAGATGAACTCCATCAACGAAGCCGTAAGGAAAGGACCACTCATGACCATGACCTTGGAGTGTGAGACAGAGTTTCCCAAAATTCTCAAGGACCTCATGGTGGCAATGGAAATACATGGTGCAACAGTGTACAAAGGCTTTCCTGTGATGGATGAAGGAGTTGAGTACTGGTGGGTGCAACTTCACTTGTACAAAAACAAGGAAGACAACCACAAAGAAACAGGATTCTGCATGTACACCAACACTGTGATGCACACCACATTCTTTGAGTCAGCAAGAGAAGCAGCTTGGAGGACTATCAAAGAACTTAGTGCTAGAGTCAAGTGCAGAATGCTCAACCTCCAAAAAGACTTGGTGAAAGAGAAGGAACATACCCAAGAGTTGGAAGCTACCAACCAAACCTTAAGAGGAGATATTATAGACTTATTGATGGAATCATGTGAGCAAGATAGGCTGATTGCTTCTAGGAACATTGTGTTAGCCAACAGATCCAGTGAGATAGGATTGTAAACGTACTTCGTTAGTTGGACCACCACCTATCACCCTATTTTCCAAAATGTTGCTTTGAAATAAGATTGAACCTTGGTTGTTGTAATGGTTTCATGTATGCATGTGTTTTGCTTTCCAAGGATATGTATGTGATGTTTGTCCTTGTTTTATCTTAAATTCTGTTGTTCTAACTTTTCTATCTTATAAATAGATGCCTATTACCATCAGCACTGTTGAGGAGTTCCAGGTTACCCGCTTTGGTCCTCGTATCGTTGAGCTTACCACTTTGCTCAATCTCCCTTTTCCCACCATCATGGTGCATCCACTCACCAAGTTCGAGAGGAAGGACCTCTGGGGCTTCAAGGTGAACCAACCCGGACGCCAGACAGAGCCTACTACGGAGGCCATCGTCTTCAAGCTTATGCATGATGACAGGGAGAGAGGCATGGAGGTAGTTATGCAGGATTTGATAGGACGTCTGCTAGGTCGACACTCCCGACAGGTTAGAGGCACTCACTTCCACGTCTTCGGAAGACGTGATGAGGACAGAGAGTCCATTGACTTCGAGGACGATTCGAGGGGCCTTAGCGAGCCGTCGCCTGTACCTCCAGGACTTAGAGTCTCTCATTAGGCACGTGGACACGGACAGGACCAATGTCATGCTCAGCAACGACGAGCTTCAGGTGCAGCTTCGCGAGAAGGACAAGCTCTTCGCGCAGCAGGACGAGATAGTCAAGGAAATGGAAGCAAAGTTCGAGACCCAGGACATGAAGTTCAAGAGTCAGGAGAAGCATGTCCAGGATAGGAATAAGAAGATCCAGGATATGACTGAAGAACTGCAGTACAAGGACTTCGAGCTAGAGCAGCAGCAGACGGTGATAGAGAGGCTTCGTTCCCAGAAGACGGCTCTCAAGGCCAAGATAGAGTCCTTGACCACTACCATTGAGGAGAACAAGACCGCGATGGTGAACGCAGGTCTTACCTTTGTCGAGGAGGAGATTGATGCCGATGAGTAGACGACTACTCGTTTATCTTTCATTATCATACTTGTTATTTGAGAACTTGTTATTGGACCATCCAACATGTGGATGGCTTGCTACTTGTGTGTTTTACCTTGTGAACTTGTTATTTTGTTGTTGAACCTTTATCTTATGTTGCATGCTATGTGTTTGTTTATGTGATGTAATGTGCATGAAAGCATCTATGGGTATCTCATTCTCATCTCTATTTGAACAAACCATAGATGCCTCCCCGTCGTGCAAACCCCAACCCCAACAACAACAACATCACTCCAGAAATGCAGCAAATGATGACTGCTCAAACACAGCTGATGCAGATGATGACAACATTCATCCAGAACCAAAACAATAACAACAACAACAACCCCAACAATAACAACAACAACCCTTCAGGCTTTGATATGCTCACCAGATTCCTGAGATTGATGCCAGCTAAGTTCTTAGGGACGACTGATCCCATGGTGGCCAATGATTGGCTACGTTCTGTAAACAAGGACTTAGTAACCGTGGGCTGCACGGATGCTGAAAAGGTCAGATTTGCAGCACATCTGCTAGAAGGGCCAGCCGCCACTTGGTGGGATAACTTTCAGATCACCACTCCCATAGATGAAGTGACATGGGCTATCTTTGAGGATGGCTTTCGCACTGCTCATATCTCATCGGGAATGATGAGCCTGAAAAAGAAAGAGTTCCACAATCTGAAGCAGCGCCACCGCAGCGTGGCTGAATACATTGAAGAGTTCAACAATGTGGCGCGTTATGCACCGGATGAAGTTGACACCGATGCCAAGAGAAAGGAAAAATTTCTGGAAGGCTTGAATGATGAGCTGAATCTGCAATTGGCTATGGCCTATGTTCCCACTTATCAGTCGCTCTGTGACAAGGCTGCTATATTGGAGAACAAAATAAAACAAGTGGAAAGCAGAAAGAGGAAGCACTCCGACAAGCACAGCTCGGGATCGTCTCACAAACGATCTCATTATGATGACAGTGGAAGCTCAGGATCCCACATGCATGGGAAATTCAACAAGCACCACAACCACAACCTTCATGACAACAAGCATCATCGCAGTCATGACAATGACAAGTACAAGAACCACAAGAGTGGACATAAGAGCCACCACAGTGGTAATGGAAGTGGAAGTGGAAGTCAGCCTGTTAAGAGAGACATCAGTCAGGTTGAATGCTTCAAATGCAAGAAGATGGGGCATTATGCAAATCAGTGCCCTGAAAAGAAAGTTGAAGGACCTGTCAAGCCCAATCCTTTCCAGAAAGGACAGGTGAACCACATCAATGTGGAGGAGGTCTATGAGGAGCACGATGTCTTTGGTAAGTTCAGACTCAATTCTATTCCAGCATTTATACTCTTTGATACTGGTGCATCTCATTCATTCATATCAAGAGCATTTGTTGAAAGAAATGAACTGCCGATAGAAACTATTGGGTGTCCTATAAAAGTAAGTTCTCCTGGTGGAGAAATGATAGTGAATTCAGGATGTCATGATCTAGTCATAGAATTTGGGAAGTATAAGTTTCCCGTTAACTTGATAATACTAAACTCCCAAGGATTGGATGTCATTCTGGGAATGGACTGGATGACCAAGTACAAAGGAGTGATAGATTGTGCCAGCCATACCGTCTCACTCACAACTCCAGAAAATAAAAGGATCAGATTCAAGACCAGCTTTGAAGCAAAAAGGAGTATGCTTAATTCTCTTAAGGGGGTTAGCATGGACAGTGTGCCAATTGTGAGTGAGTATCCGGATGTGTTTCCGGAAGAATTGCCGGGAATGCCACCAGATAGAGATGTGGAATTTCTGATAGATTTGGTACCAGGTTCTGGACCAATAGCAAAGAGACCATATAAAATGTCAGTTGATGAACTGAAAGAGCTCAAGAAGCAACTTGGAGAACAGTTGCAGAAGGGATTTATTCAACCAAGTTCTTCATCTTGGGGAGCCCCTGTTTTGTTTGTGGAGAAGAAAGATAGAGGCCAAAGGTTATGCATAGATTACCGTTCACTCAACGAGGTAACTATCAAGAACAAATATCCTTTGCCTAGAATCAATGACTTGTTTGATCAGCTAGAAGGAGCATGTGTGTTCTCAAAGATTGATCTCCGGTCAGGCTATTTTCAACTCAAGATAAGAGAACAAGACATACCTAAGACAACATTCACCACAAGGTATGGATTGTATGAGTATACTGTGATGCCTTTTGGCTTGACAAATGCCCCAACATACTTCATGAATATGATGAACAAAGTGTTCATGGAATTCCTTGACAAGTTTGTTGTCGTTTTCATCGATGACATCTTAGTCTACTCTAAGAGCAAAGAAGAACATGAAGGACACTTATGTTTGATACTTGAGAAATTAAGAGAGCATAAACTTTATGCCAAATTCAGCAAGTGTGAGTTCTGGTTGGAGGAAGTTGGATTTCTTGGTCATGTTATGACAAAGGATGGTGTAGCAGTTGATCCTGCTAAGGTTTCAGCTCTGACTGAATGGGAATCTCCTAAGTCCGTGAAAGAAGTTCGTAGTTTCCTTGGCTTAGCAGGTTACTACAGAAGGTTCATTGAGAATTTCTCTAAGGTAGCTAAGCCCATGACTAAACTGTTAAAGAAAGACAAGAAGTTTGCTTGGTCTGAAGGTTGTGAAGTCAGCTTTCAGGAGTTGAAGAAGAGACTTGTGACAGCACCAGTCTTGTGTCTGCCAGACTTGGAAAAAGATTTCCAAGTATATTGTGATGCATCTCATCAAGGTTTGGGTGCAGTACTTATGGAAGACGGTAAGGTTGTAGCCTATGCCTCGAGACAACTCAAAACTCATGAGGTGAACTATCCTACTCATGATTTAGAGATAGCCTCAGTTGTCCATGCACTCAAAACATGGAGACATTATCTTTTGGGAAAGCGTTGTGAAGTGTTCACGGATCACAAAAGTTTGAAGTATATCTTCACCCAGAAGGAAATTAATATGAGACAAAGAAGATGGCTAGAACTTATCAAAGACTATGACTTAAGTTTGCAATACCACCCCGGTAAAGAAAATTTTGTAGCAGATGCTCTAAGTCGTAAGGTATTTGTGAATGGTCTTACCAAAGGAGAATTGCCGGATGATCTGTGTACCCAATTTAGAAAACTCAGATTGGAGATTGTGCCTGAAGGGCATCTCATGTCTTTGGAGGTTCAACCCAATTTGTTGGACAAGATCAAAGAAGCCCAGAAGATTGATAAAGAAATTGAAGAGATTAAAGAAAAGATTGGCCAAGGAAAAGCCAAAGGGTTCCATGAAGACGAACAGGGTACTTTATGGCATGGGGAACGTATCTGTGTTCCACAAGACCCGGAGTTGCGGAAACTGATTTTGCAAGAAGCACACAACTCTCCGTATTCTATTCACCCAGGTAACACCAAAATGTACATGGACGTGAAAGAAAGATTTTGGTGGAATAATCTCAAGAAAGACATCGCCGAACATATTGCTTTGTGTGATGTGTGTAGTAGAGTGAAAGCGGAACATCAGAAACCAGCATGTTTGCTTCAACCACTACCTATTCCTGATTGGAAGTGGGACAAAATTGGTATGGATTTCATTACTGGATTACCAAGGACCAGGTCAGGATATGATTCAATATGGGTAGTAGTGGATCGCCTAACTAAAGTGGCTCATTTCATACCCATGAAGACAACCTATACAAGTGCTAAGTTAGCCAAAATCTACATGAGTAGAATTGTATGTCTACATGGAGTGCCCAAGAGTATTGTGTCTGATAGGGGAACTCAATTCACTTCCCATTTTTGGAGACAGCTACATGAGTCATTGGGAACGAGGTTGGAATTCAGATCGCTTTTCATCCTCAAACCGATGGACAAACGAAAGAACTAATCAAATTCTTGAAGACATGTTGAGGGCATGTGCCCTAGACTATGGAGCAGTTGGGATGAAAGTCCGCCTTCACGAGAATTTTCTTATAACAACAGCTATCAAGCATTGAGATGGCACCGTTTGAGTTTCTCTACGGAAGAAAGTGTACCACCCCATTGTTATGGAATGGTGTGGAGAAAGAAGTTTATTCGGGCCAGATCTTATCAAAGAAGCCAAGAGAAGGTCAAATTGGTTAAGGACAGTTGAAATAGCATCCCCAATGTAAAAGCTACACAGATCCTAAGCGTAGAGAAGTCACCTACGAAGTTGGTGATAGAGCTTATCTTAGAGTATCACCACTTTGTGGAGTGAAGAGATTCGGAGTCAAAGGAAAGTTGGCACCAAGATATGTTGGGCCATTCAAGATTCTAAGTCGCAAAGGAGAAGTTGCCTATGAAATTGAATTGCCAGAATCTCACCGTCCATAATGTGTTTCATGTGAGTCAGCTTAAGAAATGTCACCCAGAAATGGAAGAAACTTCTTTGAAGGATACTATACCTTTGGAGGAGGTTCAATTGGAAAGTGATCTCACTTATGAAGAGAAACCTATCAAAATTCTTGAGACTGCAGAAAGAGTCACAAGGACTAAGACTATCAAGTTTTGCAAAGTGCAGTGGAATCATCATTCTGAAGAGGAAGCAACATGGGAAGAGAAGATGATCTTCGGAAAGACCACCCTCAATTATTTGCTAGCCCATCCGAATCTCGAGGGCGAGATTCACCTTAAGGGGGTTAGATTTGTAACATCCCTAAAATCATGATTTCAAAGATTGCATATCATTCATTCATGCATGTAGTCTTGAGATCAATTTCAAACTCATTTCAAGAAAATAGAAGCACATAGTGCTATCATTTTATGTGAGCAAACTTAAATCAAATGGCCATCCCCAATTGAGAGTTTGAATGTTTTAAACCATGATTGTTTGTCTCCCTTGTTGATTGAATTGAGTGTGAAGTTAGAACAAAATTTTACAAAATAGAAATGGTTTCAAAAACCATTTTCTAACTTTTGCAAACCTAGTGCAATGTCCCTGTTATTCTGTTTTTCCAAAAATGACCAAGCCTTTTCAAAGTGACCACTTGGTTTTATGCCAAGTTTTGTAACTATTGCACACTGCAAAAATCCCAAAAAGATTTGAATTCAAATAGAGTTTGAATTCATTTGAAAATCAATCCAGAAAATCAATTCAGAAATAGAAAAGTAATAAAGAAAAAGAAAAAGGCCGGCGCTCCTATTCTAGCCCAACAGCAAAACCGGCCCAGCTAGCCCACCCGGGCCACTCCTCTCTCTCTCGCACGCGCCGACGCACCCGCGGAGTCACTGACACCCAGACCCCACCTCCCTTCTGCTTATTTCGCTGACAAGTGGACCCGTGACCCCGTCGTCGTCTTTGTCAATCACGCGCGCCAGCGCCGCTCTCGCCGCCGTTACTCGTCGCAGTCACTACTGCGTTAAATCCCCTTGATTCCGTGAGTAACTCCACGCCCCGCTCCGTCTATAAGAACCCCTCGCCGCTGTGGTCATTTCCCCCCACTCTCCTCGCTCACTCCGCCACCAGGCTGCGCGCATTTGACCTCGAAACCCCACAGCACCGACGACCTCCGGCGACTGATTCCGGTGAGCTTCGACCGCCCCCTTTCTCTGGTTCAAACTATCGTGCCCAGCGTGATCTCGTGCATCTCCTGATACCTTTCGTTTGCATTATCGTAACCCAGGAAGCCGTCCCCGTTCGTGCCCGCAACTGACCGAGCCGCCGCTCAACTCCGGCGACCAATTACGGTAAGCAGAGCGCGCCCCTTGCCCCCTCTTGCATACTAGGTTGTTCGCCTTCGTCTTGTGCGTCTTCTAATCCCTATGGTTCGTGCTAGGGCGACGCGAAACCTCGGCAACAACTCCAACCGCAACCACCCGACGCCGTGCACGACTCCGACGAGCTCCAGCAGCCCCTGCCGTGCGCCCCTTGCCAAGCCACCTCCACGTTGAGCTTCGCCTCGACCTTGCGATTCTGGTAAGCACACCCTTCCCTCTCCGAGCGACCTAGAACGCCAGTGCCGCCGCTGACAGAGTGCTCCGCCGCTCGCCGTCGCTGCGTGTCGCCAGAACGTGGATGCTTGATTGAGAGCCGTTGGATCTAGATCCAACGCGTGCGATAGAACCACTTAGCGAAGCGTTATGTTTTGATCTGAACCGTGCATCGCCACTTAGATCCTACGGCTCGCGTGCGTGATCCAACGCGAACCGGTACGCGCCAGTAAGAATAGGACGCGTGGCTAGGGTTTGGTTTTAAAACAGAATTTGAAACAGATTTAGATTCAAATTTGATTAGGCTATAACTTTTGATTCCCACGTTAGATTCTTGCAAATTTTATACCGTTGGAATCAGGAAGACAAGCCCTTTCTGTTTATGCAATGTGTTTAAAGTTTAGGTTCTGTTAAAATGGTTTATTTTGCAGAAACTTGTTTAGGACTAATTTAATCATATGAATTGTTTAGGAATTGGTTTAGTGTCAAATAAACTTGGTTTGGCAAAGTTTTGACTTGTTTAGAATTCAGTACTATGCACTTGCTTGGTTGAGTTTCAAAAACCATCACTTAGCATCTTGCATGCATGCATATATATTTTTGCTTGTATATGACTTGAATGTGATGGTGATTATATTCTTTGTGTAGACTTTGGTGCTAGTGATTGTGATTGTGAAGAGTGCTACTCTCCCCACTACCAAGGCAAGTAGTACTTCATGAATATTTCCATCCCTATATTTTTATACAAGCATTAGAAATATTTTGCTAAGTCTTGCATGTTACTATTTTTGCCAAATTCCATGTTGGGAAATCCTAAGTAGTTGTAGAATTGCTAGGAAATATCTAAGTTAAGTTACTATCTATGCCATGCTTAGCCTAGCTAGTAGCAAACAAGGGTTGGTGAAATATACATGCTATGATAAAAATATTTCTAAGTCTTTGGACTTATGTTTTCTTAATAAAACAACTAAGTCAATGAATCACCTGGGTGGAAAGGGACTTGATTGGTGGTTTTTGGTTGAGTGGTTACACAAGGCCTGTAACTACCTCGGTGAATTACGCTCCTAGTTACAAGCCTGGATGAGCAGAAATGGTTGAAATAGTACGGTGGGGCCCAAATGCCACTCACAGGTAGACCTTTCGGCCGTCCCAACCATTTCCACACATCGGGACAAGAACGGGCGTGTCGGCAGGAAGGGATCAACTACATACACAAATGAGTATGTATGCAAGCCACCATACAAGAGTACATCAGAGCCATTCCATCTAAAAAGAAAGGAAATATAGCAACGCCATACGGCAAGATCCAAATATCCTAGATAGATATAATAGTTTAGGATATCTCCTCATACATCAATCAACAGAGTATCAGGCGGAAGCGGAAGACAAAATCCGAGTACGGATAAGAAGCAAATCGGCATAAGATGCCCCATAAATAAGCAGATCCCGCCCACAGATCTCACGGATCCCCGTTCCCGGAATCTCTACACCGTATGATCGTTGCCCACATCGTCCGTCTCCTCCACCCAGTATCCATCTTGAGAGTGTACCTGTTCATCTGAACCAATAATTTATTGTGTGAGACCCTAGGGGTACTCAACAAGTCTTTATGCCTCTAAAGGGGACACAACCTGGGGTGACGCAATTGCAGCAAAAGATAAACCCTAGCAATTCTACAGAAAATCGCTAACCATCCGCCTAACCAGAGATAGACGGATGTTCATGAATTAATAACAACAGTTATAACAGTTATAACGGTAATATCCACAGATCCATCCTCCTCCTCGCTTACCGACGAGGAAGCGGACGAACAACCCCCCCATCCGTTGGCAGTTTTATTATCCATTCCATGAGTGTTGCACTATTTACTAGTCAGGTACCTAGTCTAGTCAGATTAAAAGCGGTACTTTAGTTATGCTTGTCTATGATCGAGAAACTGTGCTCCAAGTCGTCCATAACCGCGGACACGGCTTTCAGAAAGTTTTACCTAGGTGCACAAATAGCAACACACACTCGATATGCCTCGGAAAATCCAAATCAAAACCCAACGAGGCAGTCACGACAAAGCAATTACAGGATTCAGAAATATTTCAGGGGGCCACCCCATTGAGCTACCCGCAACGAAGTTAGCTGACTCCGAAACGGCCTCAAGGTTTGCGCCAGTGGCTGTGAACGACTGGGAACCCGAAAAAAGTGACTGGGCTTGTCGACACCGCGAAAACACTCCGCTTCCCTAAACAGTACAGTGTGCTCCTCTCACAATATTAAATAAAGCAGTAAACATGGCATAAGTACAGGATAGTAAATAAAACCTCAAACTAGTTTGTGGCCCCAAGAAATAAGAACGAATCAAGCTCTGGCTCAGGGAGGTTCATAAGCCTCCCGGATGTGGATAGCGCGAATATTCTTGGAACAGGAATCAAGTACTCGGGGTCTTACGAGACACAAGTGAGCCTGAAAAACCAAATAGCAAATATGGCTCACCGATGCCGCTTTCATTAGTTATCCCATTACTACTCAGATTAAGTTGTATAGGTACCTCGTTATTCATCAGACACTCACATACCCTACACATGCTGTTCTACGACTCGCATGGCTCAGACAACTCCTGTAGTAATGGCTCATAGGATGGAGGAACAAGCTTCGGTGGGGTTTAAAAGTAAAGGCTATGCAATACTTGGGATTCAGTTTAATGCAATCGCGACTCAATGATGCAAGAATAAGATAGAGGCGATAGGTACTATATGTATGCAAGCATGTGGTAGTGCTTGCCTGGCAGCTCAGTTGAAGCAAGGGATGGATCTGGGTAGTGCTCCTGGTTCTCTTGATATATCCCCTGCTCAGCGTCTATTCGAAGAAGAACCATACAAACAAGGCCAACATAAATAAAGTGCACAAGCATATGAATAAATGCGACAAGCAAAAAATCATGCTATGATGAATGATGCACAATTTGCATGGCATTAATGTAGCATGGCATGGGTGAGGTGTGGAATACAATAATAAATCATTTTATTGAGTTTTGGCCCCATTTTAACCTCAATCAAGTTGCTGTACCCTTTATATTTATATGATGCATGCTTCAAATTAAACCATGGAATGCATAAACAGAAAGGTCTCGTCGAGCTAATCATTTTAGACATATCATTTGTTAAATTTGAAGTTATAAAACTAAAGTTATTAATTTATTAAGTCAAAAGGGCAATTTATTGTAATTTAAATAAACTTGGAATTTTAAATGTTCAAAATATATTTTGAATGGAATATTTGAATTCCTCACATTTTCCTGATTTGAAAACATATATTATTTGTATTAATTGGATTCATATTTTAAAAGTTATATTAAAACAGAAATAAAATTGAATTTGAATAATTAGAAAAAGATTTGAATTTAAAACAGATTTGCAGAATTACTTTTGTTACTCAGGTTTAGCCAGACACAGACGCTGGCGGGTGGGCCGCTCTGTTGACTGGGACTTCACAATACAGAAACTTTTACACATTGCTCACGACCAGAGGCGAAAGGTGGGGCTAGCGCCACGGGTCCACGCGATGCGAGCAGGCGCTGACAGGTGGGGTTGGGCTGGAGCGCGGGTTGATGGGTACGAAAGGCCAGGGGGTTTTCGGGAAGATGGCCACGGTGGCTGTCTGGTGGGCCTAGAGGTACCGCGGGTTTAGGAGTAAAAGCCAGGAGGGGGTTTCTGCAAAAAGGGGCGCCCGCGACACTGTGCTTCTTCCTCTGAATCTGTCTGTCGACAGATCGGTGCCGCTGGCAAGACGCGCTGGGCTCGAACCGGGACCATGGCGCTACCGGGTGGCGAACCAGTCTTGACTAGCGGCGGGTTGGTGCTAGGAGGGCGAGCGGGGCCTAGCTAGGGTTTAGCGCGACGCGAATCTAGCGCGAGACAGCGACGATGAGGATGTCTAGGGGGTTGGGGAGCTCACCGGGAGTGTGTCGACGTGGTCGGCTCGGCTTGAGGCGCTGGCGATCGACGAGGACGCAGACAGACGGCCGGCTAGGGTTTCGCGTCGGCCTCGCGCTGGTTCTGGCGGTTCCGGCGCTTCTCCTCCGTGGATCGCGAGTTCAAGACGATGCGGGAGCCTCCTGGTACTCTCGACCACTCCACGGACTGCCTGCGCGTCTGGATCGACGGGGTGCGGTGGAGGCCGACGGTGGTGTAGCCGGCGATGGTGTGGCGGTGGTGAGGGACGGCAGGGAGAGGGGAGCGTCCTGGGGTGGATCTGGGGATGGTCTGGCGAGGCAGAGAGGCAGGAGATAAGCAGAGGGAGGGAGAGGCTGCCGTGGGGAGCAGGTGGATGTAAAAGGTGGCTCGGCCACCTTTTTCCTCCTCTCTCGAGCATGTGCTCGTCGGCAGGGCAGGTGCAGGCAGGGGTGGCTACCGGTGGGGACGGCAGGTGAGGCAGGAGGCGGGGAAGGCCTGGGTGCTCCGTGGCAGAGAGAGAGGTAGCTAGCGCGAGGTGGGGGGGTAGCCTCGGGTAGGTTAGAGCTAGGCTCGGGTTTGAGCTAGGTTGGGAGCTAGGGTTGGGGTGGTCAGGTGGGGCGAGCTGGGTGGGGCCAGGGTGACCATGTGGTGAGAGAGGAGAGAGGGGGATTAGGGAGGAGCTAGGGTTTAGCTTAAAGGGGGGGGTGTGAGGTTAGGTTAGATGGGGTGGTTTGGAGAGTGGGGTAGAGGGGTAAGGTGATGGTGGGGTGGTGATTAGAGGGAACTTAGATAGAGGGTTAGAGAGAGAGGGGGTGAGATCTAGGGTTTTAGGAGTATGCATGCTACAAAACTCGATCAAGCAAGATCAAGCAAGAACTAGACAAGGAAAAGAGAGGGTGAGGTGGTTTAAGCATGATCAAAATAGATCAAACCAAAAGAAAGGATAGAGATAGAGATGCTCCACTAAAAACAAATAAAATCCAAATACTAGAAGAAGATGTACTTGCATGGCCCATGCAAAAATGACAATTGCCATGATTAAATCCTGTGAAACAATAATATTAATCATGCCATCATTCTCATGCATTCCCAAAGTTGGAATAAAGCCAAACAAAAGAATTGTAGAATAAGTTCCAAGTGGAGTAGATGGGGATGATCACATTTGATTATAATTGGGGCTGGCTAGTGTGTATATTCCACTAGATGTTTGATAGTCCCAAAATATTCCCACATGAGCATAAATCCATAATAATCCATATGGAAGCTAGGAAAAAGGGTTCCACTCACAAGGCATGCAAAGGTGGCCATGTGGCTCTCATATTTCAATATTGTGAAAACAACATGGTGCACATATGGGAGCATGTGGTAAAAGAATTGGATCCATCCCAACCCACATGAGCTAGAGGTAAACTGAAATAAAGTGCAAAGCTCATATTCAGTTGGATGGTGGAATTATAAGGTGGTGAAAGAAAGGTGGTGGAGTTAATAAGAGACATGCCCCCAACTCAACTTGGGCATTTAAACAATACATCAGGACCCAAATACAATATCAAGAGGCAAATACAATTAACAATGCATATGAGATAAAAACCAAAACAAAAGGGTTTTATATGATGCTCAAATGCAAGGAGGCATGATGACATGAGCATGATATAAGTATGATGCAACAATTATATATTTGAAGTAGCCATTATATTACTAGACCAAGTAGCATTACAATTGTTAGACAATTGGGATGCTACAACTCTCCCCCACTAAACAGGAATCTCGCCCCGAGATTCTAGGAAGAAGAAGACACAAAGAGGGTAGGATACTTGGCACGGAGCTCATCTTCACGTTCCCAAGTGGCTTCATCAACGGAATGGTGCGACCACTGCACCTTGCAGAACTTGATGGACTTGTTGCGAGTCCTTCTTTCTGCGACTTCAAGGATTTTTGTGGGGTGTTCTTGATAAGACAGGTCTTCTTGGAGATTGATAAGTTCATGGTCCACGGTCCTGCCGGGATCCTTGAAGCACTTCTTGAGCTGAGAGATGTGGAAAACATCATGGACCTTGAGTTTTTCCGGGAGCTCAAGAGCATAAGCAACTTCTCCTCTCCTTCCACGAATCTTGAAAGGACCGATGTATGTAGGAGCCAGCTTTCCTTTGATACCAAAACGGTGCGTGCCTCTCATGGGAGTGACACGAAGGTAAACGAGATCACCAGGGACATACTCCATATCCGTGTGCTTCCTGTCATAATTGCTCTTCTGGCGACTTTGAGCAATCCTCAGATTTTCAAGAATGATGTGAACCTTCTCCTCCGCTTGAGTCACAATGTCAGGGCCAAACAAAATTCTTTCTCCGCACTTTGACCAACCAATCGGAGTTCTGCATTTGCGACCATAGAGAGCCTCAAATGGTGCCATCTTTAGACTTTTCTGGAAGCTGTTGTTGTAAGAGAACTCAGCATAAGGAAGACATTCTTCCCACTTCATGCCAAAAGAGATGACGCAAGCACGAAGCATATCCTCTAGAATCTTATTGATCCTTTCAACTTGTCCTTGCGACTGAGGGTGGTACGCTGTGCTGAAGTTCAACTTTGTTCCCAAAGCATTTTGGAAACTCTCACAGAACTTGGAAGTGAAGATGCTTCCACGGTCTGAACTAATCTCAAGCGGAACCCCATACAGAGAGACAACTCTGTTGATATAGAGCTCTGCCAACTGAATTGCAGAAATGGTTTCCTTGACGGGGAAGAAGTGAGCCACTTTAGAAAGCCTGTCAATGACAACACAGATTGCATTGTTTCCCTTCTGCGACCTCGGAAAACCAGTGATGAAGTCCATCTCTACTTTCTCCCATTTCCATTCCGGGGGTTTCAATGGCTGTAGAAGACCGGAAGGTTTCTGATGGACAACTTTCACTTTGCGGCAGACATCACACTCTGAGACATACTTGGCACAATACCTTTTCAAACCAGGCCACCAATATTGTGTTTTCAAGTCCATGTACATCTTTGTGCTGCCAGGGTGGATAGAAAGAACAGAATCATGCGCCTCCTTGAGAACTTGCTCTCTCAAACCCGGGTAGTTCAGAACAAACATCCGGTGTTCAAAGAAAAGCGTGCCTTGATCATCGACGTGGAAGGACTCATACTTCGGAAGCTGAAGCCTGGAGATGATCTTTCTTGTGTGCGGATCACCAAGCTGAGAAGAGCGAACCTTTTCTTCCAAGAGAGGTGTTGCTAGAAGGTTCAGGAGATACCCTTGTTCCACAATTTCCAGGTTGAGCTGACGGAATTCCTCGCACAAGAGAGGCTGTTGTTCTTCCATCATGAGGTTGTTGACATAAGCTTTGCGGCTGAGAGCATCTGCCATGACATTAGCTTTGCCCGGAGTGTAGTTGATGGTCAAATCGAAGTCATTGATTGCTTCAATCCATCTCCTCTGCCGAAGGTTGAGATCAGGCTGGGTGAAGATATACTTCAAGCTCTTGTGATCAGAAAAGATCTCACAACGGTTACCAAGCAAGTAGTGCCTCCATACTTTCAAAGCAAAGGCAACTGCTGCGAGCTCGAGGTCATGTGTAGGGTAGTTGATCTCATGCGTCTTCAACTGACGAGAGGCATAAGCAACAACTTGTTTTTCTGGCATGAGGACCGCACCCAATCCATGCAAAGAGGCGTCACAGAAGATCTAGAACGGCTTGGATGTATCCGGAGGAACCAAGACTTGTGTGGAAGTGAGCTTCTCTTTGAGTGTCTCAAAGCTTGCTTGACATGCAGGAGTCCAAAGGTATTTCTTGCCTTTCTTGAGGAGATCGGTAAGAGGCTTCGCTATCTTCGAGAAGTTCTGAACGAAGCGACGGCAATAACTAGCCAAACCAAGGAAACTCCGCACTTCTTTGACATTGACAGGAGGAAGCCATTCGACAATTGTCTTCACAGTTTCCGGATTGACTGCAATGCCCTTGGCAGAGATGACGTGACCAAGATAGGTAACTTGAGGCAGCCAAAACTCACACTTGGAGAACTTTGCATACAAGCGGTTCTCACGAAGCTTGTTTAGGACACACCGAAGGTGTTCTTCATGCTCTTCATGTGACTTAGAATAGACTAGGATGTCATCCAGATAGACCACAACGAACTTATCAAGATACTCCATGAAAACCGAGTTCATGAGCCTCGAGAAGGTGGCAGGTGCGTTGGTGAGACCGAAAGACATAACCGTGTACTCATACAGGCCATAGCGGGTGGTGAAAGCTGTCTTCGGAACATCTTCCTTGCGAATCTTGATTTGGTGATAACCACTCCTCAAGTCCAGCTTAGAGAAAACCACAGCTCCAGCTAGCTGATCAAAGAGATCATTAATCCGCGGAAGGGGATATTTATTCTTGATGGTTTTAGCATTGAGAGCCCGATAGTCAACACAAAGTCTATCAGTCTGGTCTCGCTTCTTCACAAAGAGAGTTGGGCTGCCCCAAGAAGAAGTACTATGCTGAATGAAACCCAACTTCTCTTGTTCATCAAGCTGTCGTTTGAGTTCAGCCAACTCAGCAGGACCCATTTTATAAGGCCGCTTGGAGATAGGAGCGGTACCAGGTTCAAGCTCAATTACAAACTCAACCTCACGATCCGGAGGCATACCAGCAACTCTTCAGAAAGACATCCAGGAACTCACAGGACCGAACACTCAATAGCTTCCATAGCATCAACATTCAGAGCCGCCAAAGAGAAAAGCTGGATAGCAGGAGTCAGACTTGGAGAATAGACTATATGGCCTTCAGGAATCTTCAGAGAAACCGAGCGTTCAGCACAATCAATCACAGCTGCATTTGCTGTCAACGAATCCATGCCCAAGATGACATCAATGTCAGAATTGCCCAGAATGATTAAGGAAGCCGAGAACGAAGAGCCACCAATCTCAATTTGATTGCCATGGCTGATTTTAGAAGCTGCCATTGTTGCTCCAGGAGAAAGGACCATTAACCGCTTAAGGAGAGGATCCATAGCTAACCCATTCTCGTCTGCAAACTTGGTTGACACAAAGAATGCGATGCACCGAATCAAACAAAACTCGTGCAGGACTGAGTTAACGGATAGCATACCCATCACAACTCGGTGCATGCTCAGCTTGAGCGGGCGTGGATGCGCTTAGCACGAACAACATGAGACCCGGCTTGGTGTTGATGTTGAGAGCCCGAGGTGGTGGTGCACGAACCAAAGGAGAGTTTGCCGCAGATCTTGGAGGTGGTGGAGGAAGAGCCTTGTTCTTCATCGGACAGTTCCAGCTTTGATGCCCAGAGTCTCCGCACGTGTAACAAAGCACCAGGTGAACGTGGAGCAACGTAGCTGTGGACTCCGCCAGCGCCTGTGGTAGTGGTGGTTGTAGCCCGGGAGCAGCAGTGAGGAAGTTTGGTGGCCTTGCCGCGTAGCTTGAAGGTCTTGGTGGAGCCGGAGCGACGGTGGGGTGTTAGGAACCCGACACGACGCTTAGAAGGAGCCGACATAGTGAAGAGCTTGTTGCATCACGGCTGTGTTTCTTTGACTCTCAAACACTTGCCTACTTGCCTCTTCCTGCAGAGTCAGTATCTGGAGTTCCGAAAAAGACGGCCTTGCATGTGTGATTGCATACTTGATCGATGCATTGAGCCCTTGCCTGAACCTCTTTTGCTTCTTCTTGTCATCAGAGATCTCATCGCCACCATAACGAGAGAGGTTCATGAAGTTCCTGATGTAGGTGTTGACATTGTCATTGCCCTGCTTGAGGTTGAGAAACACTTCCTTCATCCTCTCCATGACAATTTCTGACAGATACTGCTCTTTGAAAGCTCCAGTGAACTGTCCCCAAGTAGGCTGAAAACCAGTGCAGTTTGCCTTCAGGTAATTCTCCCACCACAGAGCTGCATCTCCCTTCAGAAGGTGAGTAGCACACTTTACCCATTCTTGCTCAGGAACATCAGCAGTTGCCAGTAACCTTGACATCTCACGCAACCAATCATCACCATCAAGTGGTTGATCGGAAACATCAAACTGGCGCGGGTTGAACTTGAGGAAGCTCTTGATGTCTCCTCGCTTGGGAGGTGGAGGTAGCGGAACAAACTCATTCCTCCTGACACTTTCCTCGAAACGCTGCTGGTTCTGCTGCATTGCTGCCAAGGCATTGGCTATGCTTGACAACGCTGCCCCCAGTTCAGGTTGTATGTCCTCCTCAACGGCGTGGTGGTGCCATCCTGTGGTTGATATAAAACACAAGTCAGTACTATAATGGAGAATAATAATAATCCACAATAGTACCAAAATGGAATTAATCAAGATTAAAGGATACAATTTACTAAGATGATATTAAAATATCAACTAAGTTCAAAGCACCTAGAAGATATTAAGCATATCGCACACGACTGAAAAGGAGTGTGGTACACAAATATATCAAAGAAATTTTTTTCCACAAATTTCGGCATTAAAATACCAATAGATGCGCAAAATCCCTTAACGAATCAAGATTAGTGACTCTACCAACTCAATATACAAGAGCAATGATAAAAGTAGTGGTATGGTCGTGACTCCATCCCGCACTCAAATCATTACTCCGCACATGAATAAGTAAAACACATATCCCAACACCTTCTTCTCACGATAACCTAAAGATTAGTAACTACGGAAACGAACACCCCAAACAAGATAACGTCGGATAACAAAGAGTAAGACAGATCGCGTCGGTATACAACGAATCAGATAGATCGCGTTGGTCTGCAAAAGCCTGTCGGTATGGAATGTACCGACAATTGATAACCAAAAGGCCGATAAAGATAACAACTTGGATGCAACAGATAGACAAGGGATTACACACACACACAACCTATGGTACTACGGAAACCCAGAACACGTGAATCCTAGTTTGAATTTTAAGAAGAGGATTGAAAACGTTACACTTCCTTAGCAGAAAAGGGTGGGTGGGTGGATAAGAAGAAAAGTGGAAGCAGTCCTACTCTCGCGTTTTGTTTTTCCCTAGTATACATAACTACCAAAATATTTGCTAGACAGACAACGACCATTTGGCTGAGACCCTGAAGGTCGGGATGGCTCTGATACCAATTGTAACTACCTCGGTGAATTACGCTCCTAGTTACAAGCCTGGATGAGCAGAAATGGTTGAAATAGTACGGTGGGGCCCAAATGCCACTCACAGGTAGACCTTTCGGCCGTCCCAACCATTTCCACACATCAGGACAAGAACGGGCGGCGTAATCGGCAGGCGAAGGGATCAACTACATACACAAATGAGTATGTATGCAAGCCACCATACAAGAGTACATCAGAGCCATTCCATCTAAAAAGAAAGGAAATATAGCAACGCCATACGGCAAGATCCAAATATCCTAGATAGATATAATAGTTTAGGATATCTCCTCATACATCAATCAATAGAGTATCAGGCGGAAGCGGAAGACAAAATCCGAGTACGGATAAGAAGCAAATCGGCATAAGATGCCCCATAAATAAGCAGATCCCGCCCACAGATCTCACGGATCCCCGTTCTCGGAATCTCTACACCGTATGATCGTTGCCCACATCGTCCGTCTCCTCCACCCAGTATCCATCTTGAGAGTGTACCTGTTCATCTGAACCAATAATTTATTGTGTGAGACCCTAGGGGTACTCAACAAGTCTTTATGCCTCTAAAGGGGACCCAACCTGGGGTGACGCAATTGCAGCAAAAGATAAACCCTAGCAATTCTACAGAAAATCGCTAACCATCCGCCTAACCAGAGATAGACGGATGTCCGTGAATTAATAACAACAGTTATAACAGTTATAACGGTAATATCCACAGATCCATCCTCCTCCTCGCTTACCGACGAGGAAGCGGACGAACAACCCCCATCCGCTAAGTTTTATTATCCATTCCATGAGTGTTGCACTATTTACTAGTCAGGTACCTAGTCTAGTCAGATTAAAAGCGGTACTTTAGTTATGCTTGTCTATGATTGAGAAACTGTGCTCCAAGTCGTCCATAACCGCGGACACGGCTTTCAGAAAGTTTTACCCTGTAGGGGTGCACAAATAGCAACACACACTCGATATGCCTCGGAAAATCCAAATCAAAACCCAACGAGGCAGTCACGACAAAGCAATTACAGGATTCGGAAATATTTCAGGGGGCCACCCCATTGAGCTACCCGCAACGAAGTTAGCTGACTCCGAAACGGCCTCAAGGTTTGCGCCCGATGGTGAAGGACTGGAACCCAAAAGTGATCGGGCTTGTCGACACCGTGAAAACACTCCGCTTCCCTAACAAGACAAAGTGTGCTCCTCGCACAATATTAAATAAAGCAGTAAACATGGCATAAGTACAGGATAGTAAATAAAACCTCAAACTAGTTTGTGGCCCCAAGAAATAAGAATGAATCAAGCTCTGGCTCAGGGGGGTTCATAAGCCTCCCGGATGTGGATAGCGCGAATATTCTTGGAACAGGAATCAAGTACTGGGTCTTCTGGGACACAAGTGAGCCTGAAAAACCAAATAGCAAATATGGCTCACCGATGCCGCTTTCATTAGTTATCCCATTACTACTCAGATTAAGTTGTATAGGTACCTCGTTATTCATCAGACACTCACATACCCTACACATGCTGTTCTACGACTCGCATGGCTCAAACAACTCCTGTACTAATGGCTCATAGGATGGAGGAACAAGCTTCGGTGGGGTTTAAAAGTAAAGGCTATGCAATACTTGGGATTCAGTTTAATGCAATCGCGACTCAAGATAGAGGCGATAGGTACTATATGTATGCAAGCATGTGGTAGTGTTTGCCTGGCAGCTCAGTTGAAGCAAGGGATGGATCTGGGTAGTGCTCCTGGTTCTCTTGATATATCCCCTTCTCAGCGTCTATTCGAAGAAGAACCATACAAACAAGGCTAACATAAATAAAGTGCACAAGCATATGAATAAATGCGACAAGCAAACAATCATGCCATGATGAATGATGCACAATTTGCATGGCATTAATGTAGCATGGCATGGGTGAGGTGTGGAATACAATAATAAATCATTTTATTGAGTTTTGGCCCCATTTTAACCTCAATCAAGTTGCTGTACCCTTTATATTTATATGATGCATGCTTCAAATCAAACCATGGAATGCATAAACAGAAAGGTCTCGTCGAGCTATTCATTTTAGACATATCATTTGTTAAATTTGAAGTTATAAAACTAAAGTTATTAATTTATTAAGTCAAAAGGGCAATTTATTGTAATTTAAATAAACTTGGAATTTTAAATGTTCAAAATATATTTTGAATGGAATATTTGAATTCCTCACATTTTCCTGATTTGAAAACATATATTATTTGTATTAATTGGATTCATATTTTAAAAGTTATATTAAAACAGAAATAAAATTGAATTTGAATAATTAGAAAAAGATTTGAATTTAAAACAGATTTGCAGAATTACTTTTGTTACTCAGGTTTAGCTGGAACCACGCCGGGTGGTGGGTGCCTCTTGATCGGGACTTCACAATAGAAAACTTTTACTTATTGCTTGCCGGACAGTAGGCCGATGTGGGGCTAGCTACCTGGGTCCACGCTGACAGCGAAGCGCAGCGGCAGGTGGGGTTGGGCTGGAGCGCGGGTTGATGGGTACGAAAGGCCAGGGGGTTTTCGGGAAGATGGCCACGGTGGCTGTCCGGTGGGCCTAGAGGTACCGCGGGTTTAGGAGTAAAAGCCGGAGGGTTTACGCAAAAGGGCGCCAGCGACATCGTGCTTCTTCCTCAATCTGTCTGTCGACAGATCGCGCTGCAGCAGCGCGCTGGGCGCTCGAACTGGGGAGACTGCAGCGCTGGGGTGGCGAACCAGTCGGCTTAGCGGCGGTTGGTGCTAGGAGGGCGAGGGCCTAGCTAGGGTTTAGCGCGACGCAGGAGGCGAAGTCGACGCTGCGCCGCCGGCGCGCAGCGTGCCGGCAAACGTCCGTGAATCTAGCGCGAGACGGCGACGACGAGGATGTCTAGGGGGTTGGGGAGCTCACCGGGAGTGTGTCGACGTGGTCGGCTCGGCTTGAGGAGCTGGCGATCGACGAGGACGCAGACAGACGGCCGGCTAGGGTTTTGCGTCGGCCTCACGCTGGTTCTGGCGGTTCTGGCGCTTCTCCTCCGCGACTACGAGTTCAAGACGATGCAGGGGAGCCTCCTGGTACTCCTCGACCACTCCACGGACTGCCTGCGCGTCTGGATCGACGGGGTGCGGTGGAGGCCGACGGTGGTGTAGCCGGCGATGGTGTGGCGGTGGTGAGGGACGGCAGGGAGAGGGGAGCGTCCTGGGGTGGATCTAGGGATGGTCTGGCAAGGCAGAGAGGCAGGAGATAAGCAGAGGGAGGGAGAGGCTGCCGTGGGGAGCAGGTGGATGTAAAGGTGGCTCGCCACCTTTTCCTCCTCTCCTCGAGCACGTGCTCGCGAGGGCAGGCAGGCTGGGGGTGGCTACCTGGTGGGGACGGCAGGGTGAGGGCAGGGAGGCAGGGGGAGGCTCGGGTGCTCCTTGGCAGAGAGAGAGGGAGCTAGAGAGAGGAGGGGGGTAGCCTCGGGTAGGTTAGAGCTAGGCTCGGGTTTGAGCTAGGTTGGGAGCTAGGGTTGGGGTGGTCCGGGGAAGCTGGGTGGGGCCAGGGTGACCATGTGGTGAGAGAGGAGAGAGGGGGATTAGGGAGGAGCTAGGGTTTAGCTTAAAGGGGGGGGTGTGAGGTTAGGTTAGATGGGGTGGTTTGGAGAGTGGGGTAGAGGGGTAAGGTGATGGTGGGGTGGTGATTAGAGGGAACTTAGATAGAGGGTTAGAGAGAGAGGGGGTGAGAGCTAGGGTTTTAGGAGTATGCATGCTACAAAACTCGATCAAGCAAGATCAAGCAAGAACTAGACAAGGAAAAGAGAGGGTGAGGTGGTTTAAGCATGATCAAAATAGATCAAACCAAAAGAAAGGATAGAGATAGAGATTCTCCACTAAAAACAAATAAAATCCAAATACTAGAAGAAGATGTACTTGCATGGCCCATGCAAAAATGACAATTGCCATGATTAAATCCTGTGAAACAATAATATTAATCATGGCATCATTCTCATGCATTCCCAAAGTTGGAATAAAGCCAAACAAAAGAATTGTAGAATAAGTTCCAAATGGAGTAGATGGGGATGATCACATTTGATTATAATTGGGGCTGGCTAGTGTGTATATTCCACTAGATGTTTGATAGTCCCAAAATATTCCCACATGAGCATAAATCCATAATAATCCATATGGAAGCTAGGAAAAAGGGTTCCACTCACAAGGCATGCAAAGGTGGCCATGTGGCTCTCATATTTCAATATTGTGAAAACAACATGGTGCACATATGGGAGCATGTGGTAAAAGAATTGGATCCATCCCAACCCACATGAGCTAGAGGTAAACTCAAATAAAGTGCAAAGCTCATATTCAGTTGGATGGTGGAATTATAAGGTGGTGAAAGAAAGGTGGTGGAGTTAATAAGAGACATGCCCCCAACTCAACTTGGGCATTTAAACAATACATCAGGACCCAAATACAATATCAAGAGGCAAATACAATTAACAATGCATATGAGATAAAAACCAAAACAAAAGGGTTTTATATGATGCTCAAATGCAAGGAGGCATGATGACATGAGCATGATATAAGTATGATGCAACAATTATATATTTGAAGTAGCCATTATATTACTAGACCAAGTAGCATTACAATTGTTAGACAATTGGGATGCTACAAGGCCCATGGATATGGTTTACCTTGTGTATCTCACTTGTGGTATGCCACCAGGAACAAAGGGATTTTAGAGGCCAAGTGTTGAGAAGCTTATAGTGCAGCCACTTGACAATATGGGCTCTGCCTGGATCACATAGGTTGCTAGAACTTAGTCATTTGGACAGTTGGTGGTAGTGGGATGATAGGTTGGAACGCATCCATTTGGCTAAGGGAAGGCTTCTGAAAGGTCCTGTCTTGGGAAACCAAGTCTGGTGGGGAAAGTGCACAACCTCTGCAGATGGAAAAATCTAAGTACTTAGCCAAGTCCATGGCCATGGACAACTTGAGCATCAAGGCATGGAAGCTATCAAGAATCTCATCACTCCAACTTCTAAGTAAAACTTGTGGGTGAACAAGGGTGAAGGACCTCAATGTCTATTGATGGTTTCTTGGGGAAAAGTCTTTGACAAAGAAAAACTTAGTGTTTTCAACTAATAGGAAAAACCTATTTTGAGCAAGGCAAGCCAAGCTACACTTAGCCAAATTGCATATAGTAATATAGTCCACTTAAAAATTTACTAAGGTATCACTTGCCAATACTATTCCAAAGTATTGACCCACTGTGGATGTAACTTGTGATGTTGCAGGTTACTCTGACGAGGATTAGGTGTCATGAGTCTACACTCAACATGTTTGCCTGTGGCACATGACGATGAAGACTTATACTTATTTACTTATTCAAACTCTTGTATTAGGCCTGTGGCCTTGAGTTGTAAAAGACTATGTTATCTCTGGAATGGATGTAATAAATGACCTTTGTATCTGTGTACTTCATCTTAAACTGTGGATGCTAGCAATGATCCAGGGACTAGCATTGCAATCACAGGGATCCTTTTCCTTTACAAAGGAGGGATCTTACAGTTTCTTGGGAGTTGGATTCATGAGTAGAGCTTACTCATACAATTGGAGGATAGCAAAATACTAGGAGCGACCAACTAAGAGAGCAATAATGGCCATAATCATGCAGAGCGACAAAACATTACTAATCAAAGAATAAAGTGGTGCTACAAGTCAAGGATTAAATGATCATATAGGATATGGTGACTTGTTCATAGTCATAACATGGTGTGAGCATGTGCCAAGTCAATCCAAACTAAGCATCAAAGGAGAATACCACAATACTATGGTTTTGTATGCTAAAACAACACTTGATTCTTTCAAGGCACATTAAGCAATCCTAATTGTTTGGAACAAGTCATAATACAGCAATAATCACAAAGCATAAGGTCAAAATAACATCTAGCATGACATGATAAAGTGTAATACACAATCAAAACAAGCTCCCTTTTGTACCACTTAAGCATGAAGCTTCCTACTCTTTTCCAACACCAATCAACTTATTTGAAACAACTCACAAAGATAATAATCAATAAAGAACAGTGATATTGTCTCACACATCCATAAGAAATAAATAAAAAGTTCTAAGCAAAAAGCACAAGAAAACTAAGGCTAAAGACAATGCTAGCAAAAGAGAACACTCATAGAACAATAAGAGTGAAAACTAGAATGTTCTAGGCAATGAAAACATAGTGTGTATCTCTCCAAAAGAAGTGTTCTAGGATCCAACCAACTTATTAAATCAAACTAAGCAAACTAAAACCAAAAACGAAAACTAAGACGCTCCAAGAACAACACAACAATGCATGAAACAATAAAAACGAAGTGTCTAGAAAGACTTGAGATTTTTATTGATGAATAAGGGGATGCCTTGGGCATCCCCAAGCTTTGACGATTGTACCTCTTGAATATTTCTTGGGGTGACACAGGGTGGCATTCCCAAGCTTGAGCTTTTGTCCATTCTTCATCTTATTACATCATTCTTTCTCTACACCTACAATTTTTCCTTCATACAAAACTTCACACAATCTTCATTAGCAACATTAGTGTATTCAAAAGATAATAAACCTTTGGGTTTAGCTTTAGAACATCAAAACTTTCACTAAAAACACAAGCTACTGTATCAATTCCCTCAAAAAGCTCAATTTCCCAAAAAGGAATCAATAAGAAGCAAATGCAAATAATGGCAGAAATCTGTCAAAACAGACCAGCAGGTAGAAACCGATTTTTTCGAATACCTTGTGTTGCTAAAATAAAAAAGTGTTGAACTAACAAAAGTTAGATAACATATTGGGGGATGTATTCGCAAAATATCAACTCAATCTGACTTATAGAGATTCCTCACGAATGTTTACGGTGGAGCACAAAAATCTGTTTTGGGACAGCAACTCCCCAAATCTTACTTCCCTCTCATTAGAGGTCATTCTTGGCAAAAAAAGGAAACAAAAAGGATAAGGAGAGTTCATTACTGAAGTAATAACTTCCAAGACTCAATAAAACTCTTGGGTTATCTCCCAACAAGTACTTTTCTTTAACGCCTTTAAGTTAGGCTTGATAGTTTGAGAAGATGCTCACATAAGAAATATGAATTGAAGTAAAAGAGAGCATCAAGAAGCAAATTCAAAACACATTTAAGTATAACCTTCTTCCTATGAAAGGGAATATTGTAAATAAACAAGTCAATAAAGCACAAAGCAACAAGCATGGAAATCAAAACAAGTGAAACTTCAAGATTTTCAACATAAAGAGGGGAAACTTAATATTATTGAGATGCATAAAACCATGTTTCCCTCTCTAATAATAAATTTCAGTATCAACATGAATAAAATTAACAATATAACTATGACATAAAACATTCTTATCATGAGCCACATGCATATAATAATTATTAGTCTCCACATAAACATAGTCATCCTTATTAATCATAGTGGGAGCAAATTCAACAAAATAGCTATCATTACTATTATCATCACCATAATCATCAAATATAGGAGGCATATTGTAATCACAACTAATTTTCTCCTCAATAGTAGGTGGACTAAAAATATCATATTCATCATTGCAATCATCATATATTGGATGTTTGGTGTCATCATAAGCAATAGAATAGCTATCTTCCCAAGTGTGTTCATTTGTAAACATATCATAATTGTAACGAACATGGATAGCACTAATAGCACAAAAACTATTAATATCATCATTTTTAGAATTGGTACCAAAGAGATTTTCAATATCAAAAGTGGTGTGCTTTTCCCAATCATGATCACTACTATAGGTAACAGGCATAGGAACATCATCTAGTTCAGACTCATCAACAAAAACTATGATAGGAGCAACATGCTTAGAGGAAGATACCGTTTCCTATCTCCTTTTACTCCTCTTCTTATTCTTCTCCTCTTTAGGAGGGAGAGGCTTGAAAGGAAGCTTCTCCACATACCCTGGTTTATTATTAGAGACAATAGAAGAAACTTTGGAGGATTCTTCCTTTTCATTAATAAGAACAAAACTCATATCAGTCATGTCATATTTTGGTAAAATATCATCTTTTATAAGATTTTGTATGTAAGTATTCGCGTTGCAATTATCAACACAAGAAATATGACACCCATGCAGAACGCAATTCATACCAAAAGCACTCATGTATACCAAAGAATTTTTTCTTGATAACTCTTCACACCCCAAAAACAATGTAAGTTCATCATGTTGATTATCAGTGATCGTGTTATCACAATACAAGATTGCAGTACTCATTGGATTAGAAAGGTTATTATTATGGCCTGAGCATTGAAAATTGAAATGATCCACTTCATAGCAGAGTTCACAAATAAAAGGGTAGAGGGCACAATTTTTTTTACCAAGATCATTTAGAGGCTTATACCATGTTCTGGTTTTTTCATTCCAGTGTGTGATACAATATTCTTATTCTATTTGATTCTTCTCACAAGGTCTATGAACACCACAAAAATTAACATGCTTATAAGAAATAGTACTTTAAGAAGTTTGAGCATGTTTATTGCAATCATTAATAACATTTTCATTTTCCATGCAAGTGTCTTTAAAAGGTTCATGATACATGTCCCATTTTTATTTAGGAACATTAATATGGGAAGAAAAGTCTCTATACTATCTAACAAGAATTTGAGGATCAAGACCATATTTAGCACTAAGCTCTTGAAAATCTGTAGTTTCAGCGAAAGACTTAATGCAATCATACTCATAGTTTATACCTGGTTCTTTACCTTTGTCATTATCCAATATTCGGTATTTCTTTGAATTGTTTCAAGAAGATCCCACTTGGCTTTGACCTCATTACTTGTGAAGGATCCCTCTAGATAGGTATCTAGATAGTCCTTGTAATGTCCTGAAAGCCTTGCATAAAAATTATTGATAATAATATTACTAGGGAGCTCATGAATGGGACATTTGAGCATTAGTGACTTCAATCTCCCCTCAAGCTTGGGCAATACTTTCTCCCTCATGAGGATGAAAATTATAAATAAAATTCCTATCTTTATGAATTTCATGAGGAGGATAAAATTTAGAGTAAAAGAAAGATTCAAGTTCCTTCAACTCCAAATGATGAGGATCATCTAGTAGCTCATACCACTCCCTTGCTTTGTCCCTAAGTGAGAAAGGGAATAGCTTCCTCTTAACTTGGTCCATTGAAATACCTGCACAGTTGAACAACTCGCATAATTCATGTATAAAGAGTAAATGATCACTAGGATGGACAGTTCCATCTCCAAAATAGTAGTTATTCATAACACGTTCAACAATTTCGATAGGTATTTTAAAATGGACACTTTCAGTATGTGGATTTAAAATATCACAAGTATCATTAGAATTACCACATATGGGGGATAAAGTATCATAAGAGCAAATTTTCTTCCCTAAAGCTGGGGAACTAAAATGATCTCTTTCATAAAAACTAGCTTCCCCAAGCTTAGATGTTTCCATAGCATTAGTAACAATGGTGTTCAAAAAATTCATACTAATAACATTGCTATTAGCATGCAAAGGAAGTTCCATAGGTTTTTTAATTTTCTCTCCAGACCATTCATGTTCTAACTTAGGAAAAATACTAAAAAGCTCTCTAATTTTTTGTTGTTTTCCATTAAGGATAACTAGTGAAAACAAGAAACAAAAAGACAAAATTGCAGAATCTAAAGGAAATAACTTCGAGCACTCACACCGGAGGATGTGAGTACCTTTTACCTTACCTCCTCGACAACGGCTCCAGAAAATATCATTTTTGTCTTTCCCTTGCCGTGGGGTAACGTGTGTGAGTTCCTTTTACCTTTCCTCCCCGACAACGGCGCCAGAAAATAGCTTGATGTATACGCACTTCTATTCTTGTAGACAGTTGTTGGGCCTTCAAGTGCAGAGGTTTGTAGAACAACATCAAGTTTCCCTTAAGTGGATCACCCAAGGTTTATCGAACTCAGGGAGGAAGTGGTCAAAGGTATTCCCTCTCAAGCAACCTCGCAATCAAGATACAAGAAGTCTCTTGTGTCCCCAACACACCCAATACACTTGTCAGGTGTATAGGTGCACTAGTTCGGTGAAGAGATAGTGAAATACAAGTGGTAACGGTGCCAGAAAAGAGCTTGACAGTGAGGTAAATACTAAAGGAAACAAGAAGGAAGCAAGCAAACATGCAAAAGATCTAGTTGTAAACGGTGTTTTAATATTTAGAAACAAGGCCTAGGGATCACACTTTCACTAGTGAACACTCTCTCATATAAATATCTTCTCTTCATGATACTACCCTCCGGTTGGACACTCTAATCCATGGTAGGCCTACAAAAGCACACCTCAAAGTTCGCCTTTCCCAATCTAGATAACCCCACTGTGTCACCTTGAGTGCTAGATGGTTCCAACAAACACCACAATTTCATAGACACAACCAACTCAAAATATACTCATGATAAATATATATGTAACCTAGCTTAAGTGCCACACACGGTGTGCACGCTGTCACTTTCACACACGTGGGGAAAAGCATAGATCTATTAAAGCACGATGAGTATTTATGTAGACTCTAGCCTAAGTGCCACCATGGCATGCACGCTGTCACTTTCACACACATGGAGAGATCAGAGATCTGTTGAAGCACTTGAGTAGAAAGGTAGATCTACTTGATTACAAAGCTCATGACCACAACAAGATCATCCATAGAGAGAGAGAGAGATGAACACATATCTACCGGTATAGCCCTTAACCTCGAGGAAGAACTACTACCTCCTCATCATGGGAGTTAGCAACGATGATGAAGATGGTGGTGGAGATCGATGGAGATGGCTCCGGGGAAATTCCCTATCCCGAAAGGGTGCCGGAACAGAGACTTTCTGTCCCCGAATATCCCCTTCGGTGGCGACGGTGCTGTGGAACTTTTCATAACTTTTTGGTCGATTCCTTAGGGTTTTTGGGTTGGAGGCTTCTTATAGGCGAAGGAGGCAAGGTCGGTGGAGGTCCAGGGGGCCCACACCCCCTGTGGGCTCAACCAGGGCTAGCCCGTACCCACCTAGGGTGTGTCCACCCTAGTGTCCTCCTCCATCTCTGCTTCGTGGTTCCATGTCATGTCTGGTAAAATATTGACTTTGTCTTTTGTCCCGTCCAATTCCGAGAATATTGATTTTCTGCCTTTTCTAGAACCAAAAATAGAAGAAAACATGTAACTGGCAATGTGGCATCTTGTTAATAGGTTAGTCCAGAAAAACATATAAAAACACCTCAAAGTGTAGACAAACAAAGCAAAGTAGATACTAAACAAGCATGGAAAATAAAAAATTATAGATACGTTTTCAACGTATCACGCCTAAAAGGACGGTGCCAGGAGCCCAGATTTCAAGGAAGAGCTCGGGCGTGTCAAGCCCAAAACCCTTGACCACCTCATGGACATCGCCAACCGCTGGGCAGACGGCGAGGATTCCGTCAACTGAACGCATCCGGATGACGAAGATGACTTCGGCCGCAGGCGTGGATGCCACAGGAAGAGAAGATCGCGTGCCTACAACGATCGCGAAAGGGTCGACATGGTCGCGGCTGGATATGCGGACCGACATGATGACGGCAACCGCAATGGCGGATACCGCAGCGACAACTACCATGACAGCGGACGACCCATGCAAACGTGGCAACATCGCAACAGCGACGATGAGCCTTCAGCATACGACAAGTTGTCTGGTCCCTTCACCATGCACTTCTACATTGACAAACACAATGTCAAGAAGAAGGCCAGCCACATGCTCAAGGACTGCCAAGAGTTCCATAAGCTCAGTGAGGGCCTCACCCAAATGCGGCGCCAGACTGTGAACCCTAGATTCACACCTTCTCTAGGTGCCATCACCCACGGAGCTCCTTCACCACCACCTGGCAGACCGTCGCAGCCACCGGTCGCACCAGCACCAAAAAATGGTGCAGATGGGTAACCCCAACCGAAAGGAGTCCTGATGATCTGGAAGGGGAGCCCAACCAATAGGGTGAAGAAGAAGATCACCCACCAAGTCAGCCTGGCCGTGACCTCCCCACCAGCCATACCTGAGTACCTCAGTGGCTCGGAGTCCTGCATCACGTTCGACAGTTCGGATCACCCACGCCAGATACCTCGCCCATGTCACGCTTCCCTGGTGCTCGAGGCATAGATCAGAGTATTCGAAATGAGCCGCATCTCCATGGACAGCGGCAGTGGCATCAACCCGATGTTTGCCAGCACACTCGCAGCAATGCAGATCCCGCCATGTAGCCTGGAGCAGTCAGACACGACGTTCCACGGCATAGTCCCAGGGAAGGGCATATACCTACTAGGCAAGATATGACTCGACATCATCTTCAGCCATCCCAAAAACTTTAGACGCATGCGGCTAGAGTTCGAAGTGGTGGACTGGTCATCACAATACCACGCCATCCTCGGGCGTGTGGCATTCGCAAGATTCTTAGCAGTACCACATTATGCGTACCTGCTACTGAAGATGCCAGGACCTAGGGGCATCATCACCATCCAAAGAAGCTTCACCAGATCAGACCGCCGCGACAGAGACTTCAACAGAATCTCTTAGTCGTTCGGCATGCAGGGGGAGCTCACGAGACTCAGGGAGGTGACATACAACAGGGAACCCCCAGTCACCAAGAAAAACGCACCTGACATGTCGTTCGACTCCACAGTTAACACAAGAAGGTGCAGGTCCACCCGACGGATGCCTCCAAGAAGGCTTTGATCGCCAACGACCTGAGTCCCGCATAGGAAAGCACGATCGTCAAATTCCTTCGTGAGCGCTGGGAAAATTTCTCCTGGTGTCCTACGGACATGCTAGGAGTTCCCAGGGAATTCGCCGAGCATGCACTTAATGTGTTTCCAGATGCGAAGCCAGCCAAGAAGTTGATGCGTCGACTATCTGAGCCAATAGCCGAAGCCATTGGAATCAAAGTCAATAGACTTCTCGATGCCAACTTCATTAGGGAAATCAAAGAAAGAGAATGGCTGGCCAACACCGTGCTGGTCCCAAAGAAAGACACGGACATCCTGCGGATGTGCGTGGACTTCACATCGCTCAACAAGCACTGTCCCAAGGACTACTTTCCGCTTCCACGGATCGATCAAATCATCGAGTCCATTGCAGGATGCGAGAAACTCTCCTTCCTCGACGCCTACTCAGGCTATAACCAAATTCGGCTGAAGGTCGAAGATCAGGAAAAAACAACGTTCATCATGCAGTTTGGGGTGTTCTGCTACAACACCATGCCCTTCGGGCTGAAGAACATAGACACGACTTACCAGATGTGCATGCAGGAATGTCTGAAGAACCAAATCAGCCGCAACATCCAGGTCTATGTCAACGACATAGTGATCAAGACCAAGGAGGCCAGGATGCTAATAGACGATCTCCACGAGACGTTCGATAATCTTGATCACTACAAGATCAAGCTAAACCCGGACAAGTGCGCCTTCGGCGTCCCGTCTGGCCAGTTGCTCGGGTACTTCATCTCCCAACGGGGCATCGAGGCGAACCCGAAGAAAATCAGGGCCATACTGGCCATGGAGAATACAAAGAACCTCAAGGGAGTCCAGCAGCTAGCCAGACGAATTGCGGATCTCAGCAGGTTCATCAGCCGAATGGGCGAGAAGGCCCTCCCCTTTTCTCAGCTACTGCGCAAGACAGACAAATTTGAGTGGACACCTGAAGCAGACGATGCATTCGAGGATCTCAAGAGGCTACTCTCCACCTCGCCTGTCCTGGTCACGCTAAAGGAGCGGGAGCCTTTACTGCTCTACATCGCAGCCACACACCAGGTGGTCATCACCGCACTCGTGGTCAAGCGACCCGAAGATGGAAAGGCCCACGTGGTCCAATGCCCAATATACTACCTCAGCAAGGTACTAACCCCGACAAAATATAGGTACCCTCATTACCAGAAGCTTTCCTATGGCGTATACATGACGGTGCACCAGCTGAGCCACTACGTCCAGGAGCACCAGATCATGGTCGTCAACGACGCACCGCTGTCTAACATCCTGAACAACCCCGAAGCCACGGGGCGCGTAGCCCTGTGGGCGCATCGAGTTGTCGCCTCGAGACATAATCTACGAGCGATGCACCGCCATTAAGTCGCAGGTCCTACCTGACTTCCTCGTCCACTGGATGGAGCTCCAGCTGCCAGATACTCCGGACATGTCATAGTCCTGGACGATGCACTTCGGCGGCTCCAAGCGCGAGGCTGGAGCAGGGGCCGGCGTCATAATGACGTCTCCTCAAGGCGACAAAATGAAGTATGTCCTTCGGATGAAATTCCGCGCCTCCAACAATGAGGCCGAATACGAAGCCCTCATCCACGTCGTGAGGATGGCCAAGGTATGCGGAGTAGCACGCCTTGTCAAATATGGCGACTTGAACCTTGTCGTACAACATATGATGAACAAGTGCGACGCCCATAGCACCAACATGATCGCCTACCACGCGCTCTACAACTCACTCGAAGGGGACTTTGATGGCTGCGAGCTTCGGCACGTCGGCAGTGAAAGCAACAAAGAGGCTGATAGGATCGCCAACATTGGCTCCACCTGCGCACGGGTGCCACCAGGAGTGTTCCTCGAACAAATCTAGTACCCTCCATCAAGAGGAAATTTCCAAAACGCTCATCCAAAGAAGCAAAGCACTCGGGGGCTGCGCTACCCGAAGGATAAGAAAGACCCGAAAAGCTCGACACGGAGGTCGAGTTGGTCAGCCTGATGCAGGTGATGGCGGTTGAAGAAACATGGACGCAACCGTACCTTCGGTACCTGATAAACAATGAGCTGCCCGATGACCCAACAGATGCTCGTCGCATATCTCGCCGGTCAAAGGCCTTCACCATAATCAATGGCGAGATATACAAGCATAGCATTTTGGGTGTGCTCCAACGATGCGTCACCATCGGTGATGGCAAAAGCATCCTCCAAGACATGCATGAGGGTATCTACGACCATCACGCAGGTAGCCACACTAGTCGCCAAAGCTATACGAGCTGGGTTCTACTGGCCAACCGCAATGAACGACGGCAAGGACATAGTCCAGAGGTGCAACGCCTGTCAGAGGTACGTGGACAAGCCACACGCGCCAGGATCCGAGCTGAGCCTATACCACTGGCCTGGCCATTCGCGTAGTGGGGCTTTGACATGATCGGCAAGCTGCGAAAGTCCTCGCCAGGAGGCCACGTCTTCCTCCTGGTGGCAGTCGATAAATTCTCCAAGTGCATCGAGGCCATGCCCGTCACCAACCAAAGTGACAAAACTGCCGTTAGGTTTTTCGAGTCCATTGTCTACAGGTTTGGCGTACCCCATAACATCATAATGCACAATGGCTCCAACTTCATATCGAAGGAATTCTGAGACTTCTGTGGGAACCTCGGAATCAACATATCATACGCCTCCGTGGCGCACCCACAGACCAACGGGCAGGTCGAAAAGGCCAATGACCTCATAGGCAACGCCATCAAGAAACACCTACTATGCCTAGTCGAAAGGCTTGCGGGAGCCTGGGCAGTTGATCTACCTTCGGTCCTTTGGAGCCTTCACACAACTCCAAACAGCTCAACTGGCTATACGCCCTTCTTCATGGTGCACGAAGACGAAGCCGTGCTACATGCTAAGGTATGCCACAAGGCCCCACGGGTCATCGCTTACAGCGAGGCCGAATCATCGGCCGCACTCGAAGACGCCGTTTACACGCTCAACGAGGCATGCGACATCGCCGGGGCTTGCTCAGCAGTCTACCAGCAGAGCCTCCACAACTACCACAGCCGCCGGCTGCGCCCAAGGTCCCTCGTCGAAGGAGATCTCATCCTACGACTCAAGCAAGAAGGGCACAGGAAGCTCGAGTCACCCTGGGAAGGACCCTACATCGTCACCGAAGTCATCCCAGGTGGCTCCTACCACCTCATGGACGTTGCATCAGGAGTCGAATACTCCAACCCTTGGAATATCGCATGACTGCGATGCTTCTACCCCTAGTTACGCTTTACTTTCAATAAGGCTATTCAGCCAGGCTACTCAGCCGGACAATGTACCTCCTTGTTTACAATGAATAAAATCTAAGTTTCTTGGCCCAGATATCTTTTTATCCTTACATTATCTAACACTAAACACGCTCGGGGGCTGCGCCTCACCCTACGACTTCGTCGACTGACAACAACGCATACAACCTGAGTAGCTGACCACGTCAGGCTAACGAAAAGGATATACACATTACATAATCATAAAACGCACCACGTGCCAACACATATAAACTTTACAAAGGGCATTACAAATCCCAATCGAATAAAGACAGACTTTACATTATATCGTTTTTTCTTTACAGGACTTAACCATGTTGCAGCAGAATGCTCGTCCGCTCCTCAAATACATCTAAAATCTCTTCGGCGTACTGCACCACAACCGCATAATGGGGTCGCATATCCCACGCCATGCCCTCTCGGGGAGGAGGAGTCCCAGCCGCTATCTCCACTAAATCAACATCACGATGGTGAAGTCGTACAAGGGATAGGGCTGCCTTCACACCCGCAAACAGCTGATGCCCCATCAGCTCCTTCACATGACCTGCATCTCGAAACTTTTCGAGCAAGCCTAGAAAGCTCAAAGGTGCAGCATCCAAAGGAAACATGGTGGCCCAAATAGCCGCAAGGGACGACCTCGCCCGCTTCAGCACCCTAAGAACTTGTTGTACGCGATCTTGCACCGTCGCAAGGACGATGGCTCGATCACGGTCCATCCAGAAGAAGCCGCCTCCAAGTCTTGCTGCGTTAGGCAATTCATCCGAATTGCGACACGCTGCTTCTCTTCCTTCGGAAGAAGATTTACCACTACACAATGCATTGAATGAGATAACATAAAAATAAGCCACACTTGAATAAGCAGCAGATTGCAAGGACTCACATTGGAGCTGCTCACCCATCTGCCAAAATTCTTCAAGAAAGAACTCTTCTTTGGCAATGGCTCGCTCAGACTTCGACTTCCACACATCTGCATGGCCACGGATGCTGAGAATATCCGTCTCCAAACTTCGGACGAGGTCACACAGGAAAGGCAACTGCGACGACTCGCTCAGCGATGGGCGAGGGCCAGGTGCAGGAGAAGGTGTGATTGCTGGCGCCTCACCCGAAGGACCCTAAGGGTAAAAACAAGGCAAAAAATGAAACATCACAAACAGTTTCGACAACAGTTGAAAGACAGGTTCACACATATACATAAATAAGGCCATTTCATGGCAAAATTATACTTGTTCATCCAAAAGGTGATACAAGCAAAAGGAAGAACGCTAGACTACATACAATACAAAAGGGCCTAAGCGTCAGCACCTGGAGCAGCCTCGGAGCCAGAGTGTCTACTCTTGGCCTCTCGCTGCTGCTTTGCCGAATAGTCGGCCAAGAGGTCAATGAGATTAGGACAGAAATGCTTGCAGTGGGAGGCAAAGGTGGCAAAAGATACCTCGGAGCCATCCGCCATCGTCGGCATCTGGGACATGACCTGCGCTAGATCTAGCTCCGCTCCGGACGCCATGGCCATGGCCAACCCCATGGCAGCACCAACCCCCTTCTTCTTGCGTTTGTATTCCGGCAGAGCATCGTCCGACAGAGCATCCGCCAGCGAGTCGACGTCCTCGAGCGCAACGCCCTTGGGGTTGACCTCCTTATAGAAGCGTGCAAGCACCTTCTTGGCCTTATCTAGGGAGCTCACAGCAGCACAACAGTGATCCTCGATCGCTACGATATCATCTGCTAGGGGATCCTCATGCTCAACCACACCATGGTCAAACGCGATGCCAGAAGCATCTGGCATGAATAGAAGGAGGAAAATTCGAGTGAGGAACAGGAAAAAGCACCCCAAGATACAGAAAATGCAAAAAAGAAACAAGGGCAGCTTACCAGAGATAGCTTTGGCCGCAGCCATGAGATTTTCAGCCAAGGCCTTCTCCCGAGCAGCTAAAGCTGCCGCGAGCTGCTGCTCACGATCTTCGGCCTCCTTCTGCTAGCGCTCAAGGGCCTCTGCAGCATCCGCTGCCTTCTTCTCCGCCTGGCCGAGGCTCTTTTCGAGAGCGTTCATCCTATGGAGAGCAGCATTGATCTCATCTGCAACATGGTGAACTATTGGGTAAATACAAAAAAACTTGGCACACTCGAAAAATAACCAAGACGAAAGCTACGCACCTTGGAGCTGCTTGAGCTCACCCTCCAGCGATAGATGCTGCTGGATGAGGAGGTTGGCACCGCAGACAAAAGGCTGCAAAAAGGCCAGCAGGTCTGATGAGTAAAGGACTCAGGGGCTCCCCCATGTGTAAAGGAAAGAAATACATTTACGTGGTCTGGAATGGACTCCGAAGGTTTGGATGTCATCTTCCGAGTCACGAGTGCACGAGCCTCGCGCTTCGCAGAGCTCGACCCCTCTTCCTTCGAGTTAGCCACTATCTTGGGAAACGAAGCCGTCGGCTTCGATTCCGCGATCATCTCTTTGGAGTCCTCATCAGGGGACTCCTCCGAGTGGTTACTGCTAGCACTTGCAAGAAACCAAATGAACATCGTGCTAATACTCAACAAACCAGTATAACTACAAAATCTTGGTCAATCAAAACTTACGAAGGTATGTCTGACAAATCGAAGATAGGAGGCTCATTCTCCTTCTTCGTCTTCTTCTTCTTCTTCTTCTTCTTGGTTGGTGGCTGCGGGGCCACTGCCCGAATAGGCATGGCAGAAAAGGGTGTGGATGTTGCACCCTCATCCCCACCGTGTTGCTCGAGGAAGGACAGACCCTTCGGAATTGGCAACATCGCCCCACCCAAAGTTTCACTTCGGGACCGCTTACGGGTCTGCCCTTCACTTGGCTCAGGGGATTCCCGGGAAGGAGAATGTGCTGCGGAAAGCTCGGAATCGGACTCCGCCTCTTTGTTGTCTGGCGGATCTGAGTACTTCTCAGGTAGACAGGGCATCATCCCCGCTACCTTGAGACTCTGCAAGCAAAAGACAAAAAAAACAATATAAGCATGCTGGCAGGCACAAAGCATTTGAAAAGCGCTACGCGCACACAACAAATTTCACCTGGGAGACTACTTTCTTGGCGTCGAAAGGGGCGGTCAATGATTTCCCCGAAAGGTCCTCATCGGCCATGAACTTCAGCAGAGGCGAAAGCGCTCTGTCAAGGACACCCGAAGACAAATTATCAGGAGAGACCTTTTCGGATCACTGTGGCCAGCATATAGAAACATCGGGTGCGCCCTTGCTTGGAGCAGCTGCACCCGACGCTTGAGGAAGGTGTGGATGATGTTGAAACCGTTGACCTCCTTGCCTGCCACCAGTTGGAGACCTTCCACCCGCTTGTAGAGATTCTCCACCTCCGTAGATTCACCCTCTAAGATGTCGTTCTTCCACGACCTCTTTTGGGTGATCTTCTGTTTAGAATCGAAAGGGGGGAGACCAAAATGCTGCCCGTCCAGCTTGACGTTGCTGATGTAGAACTACTTCCGATGCCAGTATTGGACGGACTCGCAAATGGAAAAAGAAAAGAATTGGACGGAGGAGCGGATAGAGATGATGCAGCCGCCGAGCGGGTAAATACCGCTGGTGCCAGATTTCCTTTTCACGGAGTAGAGTCTCCTAAAAAGGACAAAGTGCGGCTTGATACCGATCCAACACTCGCACAGAGTAATGAAACAAGCGATATGAATAAGAGAGTTGGGAGATAGATGATGCAGCTGAATCCCATAGAAGAAGAGAAGCCCACGAAGGAATTCGTGGGCGGGCAATGAAAGACCCCTAATCACGCCGTCCACTTCATGCGGAAACCGAGGAGACGCCATCACTTCCGCCACTCTTACGCATGACTAGTCAACTTCACGTCAGAAAGTGGTACCCACGATTGTCCCGTCGCATCATCTCTACTGTTGTAGACGGTTGAGATCACCGATCATCAGCAATAACTTCACTAAAGCAAGGCCAGCAATGGCTCCCAGATTTCGACTTGAGCATCAAAGTACTTACTCGAGTCTATGACTCAACCAACTACTCCGGGGCTACTCCTATCAGGAGCGCTGACCGCGCGCCTGATAAATTACGATGGTAACGGCAGCTCGAAAATATCTTTGAGTCCTACATCGAGTCTGCGACTCCAGTACGGACTTGGGGGCTACTCCCATAGGGAGCGCTGGTTGCGCATCCAAAAAATTACGTCCATCGGATTAGTACTACTGAACTAAAGTCTCTGCTCGAGTCTACGACTCGAACAGACACTCGGGGGCTACTCCCATAGGGAGCGCTAGTCGCACACCCTATGAATTATTCGATTGAGATACTTCGGATCAAATACAACAAAAAAATATTATGGCAACCTTGCCCAAACCAATGCTAAGTGAGAAACAGTCCCCTTGGCCACCCGAGACACCTCCACGGTGATCAAACTTCGGATGATGTGTCTACAATACAAAGATAAGTCCTGCAGATACCATCTGACGGCCTGGCAACACACCCGACTGCGCTGTGCTAGTAAGTTTCTGTTTCAACAGGCACGATGAAAATTCCGACGGACGCATTGGGTACACCATTTGGAAAACACTTGGATTCGACTCCCATAAGACCTAAATGGCCTGAGTCGAATTCCACCAGCATTAGTTCCGGATTCGAGTCTGGGGACTCGAGTCTGATGAAGATCGTGTTGTTTTGTCCTATGACAGTTAACTGGCCCTGATCCATCAAGAGAGCCAGGCACACGCATCAATAATCCCTATGAATTAAACGTTTCTTCCTGAAAAATAGGTTCAACTAGAAAGCACCCGAAAGATTGAGGAGTCTCAAGCCGAATCTACGATTCTACTAAACACTCGGGGGCTACTAACATGGATATACCCTATGGGTGCACAACATTGGCATATCCGGTCCATGCTATAGAAGGCCCATGTAAGGACACGCAACCCATGAGGATTTTGGGTGGCCCAAGCCCATGGCGGTTTTGACTCCTTGGAGGACAAGTCTAGATTAGATAGAATTTCAAACGGTATCAACCATAATCTGTAACCGACTCGACCTACCCCGGGACCTGGCCTATCTATATAAAGGCCAGGAGGGCCTGGCGAGAAGGACAATCGCCCCTTATACACACACCTCACGCCAGATCCCATCTGCGCACCCCTGTAACTTTTGGTTCCGCCGTAATCAAGAGCAGACAAGCAGGGGTAGGGTTTTTCCTCCGAGGGCCTGAACCTGGGTAAATCTCGTGTCCCTGTGTTGCTTGTCTATTAACCGTTCCACGACTTCCAGCATCCCCATATTCTCAAAAAACCAAGTCCATATCAATGGGCATTGATGAGTTAAACCCTCGTCAGATACCACTCTGTAACACCCTTGGATCGGCCCTATGCAAGTTTTAGCGATTCCCGCCAAAGCCGCATAGAAACGATTCTACGGTGCCCACCAGGCACTTTCGTGCGGGTGGAAAATGAAGTAATACCGTTACACATTAGTCCATGATGGAACCCACAAAACAGATATATACAACAACGACTCCATGAGTCAAGAATACAGATATACAATACAAAGATCCAAATCACCTTAAAAACTATACAACATCCGAGTACGGATAAGATGCAAATTGGTCTAAGAGCCCTGAAGAATAACCAGTGGCATCCATAACCCTACCCAGGCCAAGCCAGAAGCATAACCCTGCTAACGACATGGATCTCAAAACCTGCTCAAACAAAAGGGGTGCCGACAAAGGGCAAGGGAAAAAGAGAGCGGTCAGTACTAAGGCTAGTACACGACGTGTCTTAGAATTCGGCGGTCCTCGCTTACATAGGTATGGTGCACTGAAACGGCAGCGAAGCAGGACTAAACAACCTATAGAGACTCGATAGAACTGGCGGCTATCAGAGGGTGATTTAAGAAAGGACTATTCGGATCCAACCTGATACTAACACAAAACATACCCATCCTGGAGTTTCCCCCGTGAGACCAAACGAGGAAGTTCGACCGAGGAACTCACACAGTTGGCAGTTTTATTCATTCCATTATAGTTGCAGCAATTACTAGTCAAATATATATAGCATGAGTCATCCTGACATAATAAGCAGTGGGTAGTTTTAATTAACCATTCCATTGTAGTTGCAATACTTACTAGTCAGATACCAATAGCATCAGACATCCCAACTCCAGCAGTTGTTGGTAGTTTTATTTACTCATTCCGTTGTAGTGAATCTGATTACTAGACATGTCAAAGTCAAGTTTATAGCACTACTTTAGTTATAGTTTTCTATGATCGAAATACTGTGCTCAAAGTCATCCATAACCGTGGACATGGCTTTCATAATTTTTTACCCTGCAGGGGGGCACAAATAGCAAAACACACACGATCAACCTTGGAAAAACCAAATGAAAACCCAATGAGGCATCACGACAAAGCAATCAAAAGATACATATAATATTTCAGGGAGCCACCCCACTAAGATACCCGTGACAAAGTTGGACGGCTTCGAGACGGACCCAGAGGTTTGTGTCAATGTCTATAAATGATTGGGAACCCGAAAGTGTGACTGGGCTTGTCGATACCGTGAAAACATTGCACTTACCTAAACAGAACAATAGTAAACGCTCTCCACAAGCAACAGTAGTAAATAAAGCAGTAAACATGGCATAAGTACATGATAGTAATAAAGCCCCAAATTACTTTGTGGCCCCAATAAATAAGATATGAATCAAGCTCTCGCTAAGGGGATTCATGGTCAGGTTGGCTATAGGTGTGGGAAGGTTCATGTCGCGAGCGTGGATGAGTTTGGATGGAGTGTGTGCATCGTGTCGGGTTGGGTATAAGTGTGGTGTGGTGCGTGTGTTGCGTCCAGGGCGGGGTGGTGTGCATGGGGTTGGTTAGGTAGCTGGCGGCGGGTGGGGTGTTTGGGTTTTAGGGTTAGGGTTTCTCTGGGGTAGTAGGTGGCTGGCTGGGCCTTTGGGCCTGGCTGGCTGCCTCCCCGGTTTATAAAAATATGTTTTCATTTAGGTATTTTGTTTTAAATAGTCTTTTGATAAATAGTTTAGACAAAATAAAAGATCCGGGTGGACCGACGGTTTTCGTTTGAACAAAGGGGGAATTATCTAGAAAACAAAATACGCTTTTAGGAAGATAGTTTTTAAACAAACTATATGCATGAAGAGGTCACGATGATGCATAGAGACAAGACATGCGATTTTCTAGTAGTGGTTTTACCCGGGGTGCTACATCATTGAATCTTTTGAAAACCTTAAAAACAAATTAGTTTCAACACCTATCATGCAATCTCCAAAATGGTATGAAACTTTCGAAATCATGTGTGATGCGAGTGACTATGCTTTAGGAGCTATGTTAGGATAGCGGGATGGAAATAATTTAAATGTTATTCATTACGCTAGAATAATTCTTAATAAGATTCAGAAAAATTATGCTACTACAGAAAAAGAGTTTGTAGCTATATTTTTTGCTTGTGATAAATTTAGATCTTACAACATTAATTGTAAGGTAATAGTTCATTTAGATCACCAAGCTTTGCATCACCTCCTTGTGAAAAAGGATGCAAAGCCCAGGTTGATCAGGTGGGTTTTATTACTACAAGAATATGATTTACAAATAGTAGATAAGAGGGGTAAGGATAATTTGGTAGAAAATAATCTCTCTAGGATGGAGGGAATAATTACTGACCCCGTACCTATAAATGAGTCATTTTCTGGAGAATATTAGCAAGTGTTGAAATCGGTGATCCCTGGTTTGAAGATTATGCTAACTATCTTGCAGCAAAATTTATACCTCCTGGAATGCTAAGAAATAAATGAATGAAATTCTTTAATAATCTTAAATATTACTTTTGGGATGAGCCATATTTATATCGTCATGGACCTGATGGAATGATTTGGAAGTGTGTTCCTAACCATGAAATGAATGCAAGTTTTCAAGCTTGTCATGACAGCCCATATGGAGGACATCATGCAGGAAAACGAACTACAACAAAGGTACTTCAATCTGGATTCTATTGGCCCATGTTGTTCAAGGAAGCACATAGGTCTGTAGAACATTGTGATGCTTGCCAGAAAAGGGGTAATATAGGTAGAATACAAGAGATGGCAATGAATTATAGTCTTTTAATTGAACCCTTTGATGTATGGGGAATGGATTATACGGGACCTTTTGTAGAATCAAATGTTATACTCATATTCTTGTTGCTATCGATTATGTCACTAAATGGGTTGAGGCTATTCCAACAAGCAATGCAGATGCGGCTACTTCAGTGAAGCTTATCAAGGATGTCATATTCCCCAGGTTTGGAGTTCCTAGATTTTTAATTACTGACGGTGGTTCTTTTTTTATGAAAGGAACTTTTAGGAAAATCCTCTACAAATATGGAGTAACTCACCATGTTGCTTCACCGTATCATCCTCAAACGAGTGGTCAAGTAGAACTCTCCAATAGAGAATTAAAGACAATACTCGAGAAAACGGTGGACAAATCAAGAAAAGATTGGTCATACAAGTTAAATGATACTCTTTGGGCATACCTTACTACTTTTAAAAATCCAATGGGTATGACACCATATAAGATGGTTTACGATAAGGCGTGCCATTTACCTTTAGAATTAGAACATAGATCCTTTTGGGCAATCAAGAACTTAAACTATGATTTTAGAGCAGCAGGAGAAAAATGTTTAGTAGATATTCATGCTTTAGATAAGTTTAGAAGTGAGTCTTATGAAAATGCTAGATTGTTTAAACAAAAAGTAAAAAGATGGCATTATGGAAAAATAGAGAAGGTCTTTAAAAGTGGAGACAAGGTGTTGCTCTATAACTCTTGTCTTAAGTTGTTTTCAGGAAAGCTCAGGTCAAAGTGGGAAGGCCCATATATAGTTGAAGAAGCTTATCCATCAGGAGCAGTGAAGCTCCAGGGGAAACACCCTCTCTTTCATGGGTGGTTAATGGACAACGCTTGAAGCATTATCGAGCAAAAGAAGATACAATTGCAGCCACCATACGTGTGATCACCCCAGAAGAGGTGATTGAGCAAAGATATATAAGGAATGGCAACTGCAAGAAGGATAAAATCGAGACGAAGTGAGAAACACTACAGTCAAGCTATTGACCATAAAAGAGCGCTTCATGGGAGGAAACCCATGTGGAATAAAGGTTTGAGTAATTTTAAAATTTTGAATTAATTTTTAGTTAAGATAGTGTTGAATAAGGAATACTTGAAGCTCTAGTGAAATAGAAAAAATTGTGTAATGCTAAAATCCCGTTCAATGGATGTTAATGTTGGTCAAAAATTTAAGCTATCATTTTTCTGTCAAATTTGGTATTTCATTAAGTTCCAGATTAATAAAGAATTCTCGAAGAAGTAGGTAATTTTTGATGAATACAATAGCTTTAATGACCAACTATATAGCGGAAATTAATTTTCCGGCCATATAGTTGCGGTCGTATAGTTATATTCCACATCTTAAATTTTTTACTCCAGGATATAGTAGGTTTAACGACCAACTATATGGCGGGAATTATTTTTTTGGCCATATAGTTTTGGTCATATAGTTGGTACCGTAGTAGATGGAAAATCTATAGTCGGTTCATAACTATATGGTGGGACCTATACGGGCTGCGCCCGTATAGTTGCTCGTTACGGATGACGGCTAGGGTTTTCGACCCCCCTTTTAAAGTTGATCGCATCTAACCTTTTTCATTAAGTTTTCGCAGAGCTATAGTGTAGAGGGAGTGGCCCAACCTTTATTAACATAAGGTGGTGTCCCCTGTGTTTACAATGCTAGTCCCTGGATCAATAGCTAGCATCCACAGTTAAGATGTAATATCAAGAAACAAAGGTCATAATATAGCTTTATAACCCGGAATAACATAATTTTATTACATCATACATAGCTCATTTGGCTATTACATTACATTGCAGCGGAATAACTATAGTCATGGGGTCCTTCACCTTCAAAGTGCCACAGGCAGATGTTGGTTGTAGACTTTGTAATCCTAATCAAACAATCTTCACTAAAATCAATCAAACCTGCAACATTACAAGTTACAGCCACAAGGGTCAATACATTTGAATTGTATTGGCAAGTGATACTATGGTAATATAGTGGAGTCTAACATCTATATGCATTTGGCTAAGTGGAGTTGAGGCTTGCATTGCTCAAAATAGATTTTCCTTATCATTTTGAAAATACTAAGTTTTTGTTTTGACAAAATCATTTTTCTCAATCAAAGATTGTAGATCCTTTAACCAAGGCATCTCTCAATCAAAGATTGAAGACTTCAAACAACCCTTGTTCAATCCACAAGATTTTAACTTAGAAATTTGAATGATGACATTCTTGATTGCTTCCATGTCTTGATGCTCAAATTGTCCTTTACTAGGGACATGGCTAAGTACTTAGATTTTACACTCTGCAGAGGTGGTGCACTTTCCCCACAAGACTTGGTTTCCCAAGACAAGATCTTTCAGAAGCATTCCCTTAGACCAAAATGGGCTGTTCAACCTATCAAACACTACCACCCACTATCCATATGGCTAAGTTCTTGCAACCTATATTATCCAGCAGAGCCCATAATGCCAAGTGGTCACTTGAAGCTTCTCAACATTTGACATCTCAAATCTCTTTGTTCCTGGGTGGCCATCCACAAGTGAGATACACAAGGTAAACCATAGACATGGGCCTTGTGAACCACTCAACACAAACCATTCCTTCCATTCCACCCAGGTAGTTCATTAACTTAGTTGTTTTATTAAACAAAAACACAAGTCCTCAGACTTAGAAACTTTTCCATAGTATGAATATATTTCCACCCTGGTTTTCTATTATCTAAGCTAAGCATGATAGTAGTAGGAGTCTTAACTTAGGAAGTAATCCAATAAGGTTTCATCTACTAGGTTTTCCTAAAGCAAGGTTTACACTTAGCAAAAGTTCCATGCAAGTTTTACTTAGAGAAAATCACTAATGCATAGAGAAAGTAATGGGACAAAAAGTATGAAGCATCACTTGCCTTTTTGGTAGAGGGTATAAGTTCACTCCTTGTCCTTGCAACAATCACACTCTTCAAGTCACTACAAATCAATCAAGCAAGGCACAAACTCAATCTACCAAACAAGCAAAACAACACATAAAATGACAAAGTCGAAGTAATGCATGCAAGCATGCCAAGCTTTGTTTTGTTTGAAGAAGTGGTTCCTAATGGGTCATAAACATTTGAAAACACCTATTTGGTCATTTTGTAAAGTGGCAAAGTCATTTGCAAAGAGGTTTCTCTTCAAAACCATTTTCAAAATAAAGTATCATTTTATGTGGTGTAGAAATATTTTTACTAGGGCATTAATCTATAGGGTTCACCAAATATGTTTTCAAACCATAAAACTTGGTATTTGAGGTTAGAGAGTTTAAAACAAAACATTTTCCAAAGGTTTTCTTCCAAAACCATTTTTAATAAATAAACCACATTTCCATTTAACTAGAAATGGTTTTAAATCAAAGAATCATTATTTTGTTTCACCAAATTCATTTTTGAATCCACAAAGTGTTTACCAATGTTAGTAGGTTCAAATCACACCATTTTCCCAAGATTTCATCCCCAAATTCATTTTAAAACAATTTTTATAATCTTAACAAGCATACAAATGTTTCTGCAAAAACAAACATTTTTCCAGAAGCTTTTTGCTAAACCAAGGGCATGGTTGTCTAGGGCTTGTTCTCCTGATTTCAACGATATAAAGTTTGCAAAATTTGGACGTGTGGTTTGAAAGTCACAAGGGTTTCAAAATGGTATTTAAATCTGGTTTCAAAATCTGTTTTAATCAGAACCGCCACGTGGTCGTTCGATTGGACGAAACGGTTCAGACGGATCACGCTGCTGCAGGCCGTTGATTTTAACTGATATCGCGGCTCAGTTCTCTCTTACCCTTCGCCACTTTCTTTCCTAGCACTGGATGCTGATCTAACGACTCTCGAGTTTGACCAAATAGTACGGCCGGGCGACGATGGTTGGCGGCGACGGTCGGATATGGCGGCGCTGGTGAAGCGAGAAGCGAAAGGAGGAGTAAGCTCACCGCGTTCGCCGAAGCTTGGGGAAGCTCAAGGTGGCATTGGCTGGCGAGGCGGGCGACGGATCATGATTGCTCGCCGAGACGAGCCGGGCTTGAAGCGGTTCAGAGGTCGTCGAGGCGAGGATAGGGGCACCTAGGACAAAGCGAAGGCACCTTAGATTCGCAAGAGCATGGCAATCATCATCGTGTCCACGGGCAAGAGAGGGGAGGTCTGTTTTACCGGAGACGCGTTGCCGCGCTTGGGCGACGGCGCCTTCGATGGTTTGTTGGAGTCGGGGTTCTGGGGCGTCCGCGGTCGAATGGAAGGTGCAGGGAGATGATCCTGGGAGTGGGGAAGGTGTGAGCTTGGTCGGGGAGGCAAGGGGTGGCAGGACACGGCCGGAATTCTCGCCGGAGCGTCGTCGGAGTCAGTGACGGTTTGGGGACGATTCGAGCAGCCTGGTGGCTCTCAGCGGTTCTGGTTTGGGGAAAGGAGAGAGAAGCATGGCGTTTAACACCGCGTGGTTGCTGGACTGAATCAACGCGGCGATTAGCGAATTTAATCGGGAATTGACTGACAGAGAACGGCAGCGCTGTCTGAGGAAGAACAGGTCGTGGTGAAGACGATGGCTAGCGAAGTGGGGCCATTGCGTCAGTCGGAAAAGGAATGAGGGGGAGGTCCACCAGTCAGTGGCCTTGCGGTTTGTTTCTGCGGTGAAGAAAAACGGTTCGGGGGCGAGGGTGAGGTGGGCTAGGTGGGCTGTTGGGTTGGAGCTAGGCCAGATGGTGGGCTGCTCTATTTTTTCTGTCTGAATCCTTTTTCTTTTTCCAAATCTATTTTCTGTTTTGAATTTCAATCAACTATTCAAACATTCAAACAATTCAAACAATCATCACACTTGTAGTAAGTTTTTGGTTCTGTTTAACAACATAAACCAAATCCCAAAATAAAATAATATTTTTATTCATTTTAGGATCCATTCATTAATTAAATAAAATGGACCTTTTAGTTATTTAATCATATAGGGTTTGATTTATTTAATAAAACTCCATTTGAAATCCAAATATTTTCAAAACCAAATCAGTAGGTTTTATTTGAAAATAAAGAATACTTGGAAAGCTTGTTTAAAACAAAATAACATTTTTGCTATAGGGTCCATTAATAATTAAATATAATGGACCTTAGTTAATAATTCAAATAGGATTTGTTTATTTAAAAACTTTATTTTGAAATCTAAAATAAAACCAAAACACTTCAGTAGGTTTTATTTGAGAATATAAAATACTTGGAAAACTTATTTTAAATAAATAAATAAGTTTTGATGTTTTGAAAATAGTAAAACCTTTATTAATAAAACTTGGATATTTAAATCCTTTTTATTTTATTTTAAATAAACCTCTACTATTTTAATCAAAGCAAAACCTTTTGTTTCCAAGTCTTGGCCAAGGTTTAATTTGGTTTTATAAAATAATCCTTATTTATAAATCTACCTTTTCTTTTGAAAAACAAAAACTCTTTATTTTAAAGATCTAAAATAGTGTTTCCAAAATATTTTATTTTCCTTTATTAAATGATTAACTTTTAAATCCCTTTAAGTTTTATTTGACCCAAATTGTTTGAAGGTTTCCAATTGGATTCAAAAGTTTCTTCTGGCTCTAAAAACCAACAAAGTTTTATTTTATTCATTTATTTTTCACATTACAAGATTTGGAAAATCTTGGGATGTGACATATAGCCTCCAACCTCAAAAAACCATTGCCATTCCATACAATCCCCTTCTAAAGCAAATCCATGCAGCCTTCCATGTCAACAAGATTTGGAGGAAGAAGGAAGAGAAGCCCATGCAGAGGATCAAGGGAGTAGGATCAAAAGAATCATCATCATCATCTAGCTCGAAGATCAAGCAGCTCCTGAATTGGGAGGACATGTTCCCGCAAAAGATGGAGATGATGAGGCAAGCACATCAGAGAAAGAGCAAGGATATATCTCCCTAATCCTTACTGTTACAATATAGTATCTTATTATAAACCTCCTCTCGATCCATCACCTATTAAACCTAAGAAGGTGCGGCAAGATGATGTTCATGATAAGATCTATCAATTGTAAAAAGCTTCAAAGACATGTGTTGAAACTATTTGAGAAGGGATTGACTCATAGGGATTGACTCATACTGGATGATGAGCAAATACCTTGAGAAAAAGGTCAATGACATCGATGGTAGAGTTGGTTTCTTGATTAAAACTATTTTTGAGTTGACAGATGAGAAGAATTCCTTTAGAAGAAAATTTTAAGCTTCAATACAACATGGCCGAGCTCAACATCCGCCTCGCAAGCATAGCTAAAGTTTTCAACACATGAGAGGGAGGCAATACTCTTCCTACCCATGCGGAGGAATAGGTACCAACAAGGAGTTATTTGATCCCGACAGGCTTGATTCCAAGCTTGGGGAGATCTTTAAAACCTTGTAATCTATCTTATAAGTTTAATATTACTATTTTCATTTCGCACTAGTTCGATTTTACAAATAAAGATTGCATCATTAAAATTCCCTTCAAGAATAGTCGATCCCATTTATGAAATTCTGAGTTTATTATAATATACGGAGCATTATTGAGTTTGATCTTGTCTTATGGGATATAAGAATGGCTTGAGTATAATTTTACTTCCACTTGATGATAGCAATAGGAGTCTTCCACACCATTGGTTTTAGTGGAACATATAAATATAATTTATTCAATATGTTGTAAGTTGATGGTTTGATTTTATAAAAAGGAAAAATAATCTAACTAGTCAAGTTGAGAAAGGAACCATGAACAAAGGAAAATTAAAATGCTATCAAATTAGAGTGAGAACAAGTCAAGGTAGAATCTTCAATCCATAAAGATGCTTCATATACAATTGGAATTTGATAATTGAGATTGTTAAACTTTGAATCCCTACATGAAGTTGAATGTATGGCTAGCTCCTTTGCACAACACTTATAAAAAAGTGTGAGCATATATATATATATATATATATAAGAAGAGAAAGAAGAAAAAGAGCGAATGTGCAAAGAGAAAATAGGCATACACCATTGTATTGTGGTAAGACAAAGCAGCATTTGAGATTCTGAATCCCAAGTGAATATGTTAATTCTAAAACAGTTGGGATTACTTCGCTAACTCATTGAGTCGAAGCGAAACACTATAAATCATATTGAGATTCATCTTTTGTGAACTGTTTATCACTAAGGTGTGGAAGCTTGCTAATATTATTCGGATGGTTCGAGTAAGGTACTATTCATGAACTTATTCCTATGTATCATATATGACAACCACATGTTGCAACTGCCTCATTTATTTTATTGACTTAGCTTCATGAATATTAGGATCACATCCATTAAATCTAAACTTGATCGGGACGAGCAAGAGTCTAAGCTTGGGGAAGTTGATGAGTGCATATTTGCCTCATGTTTTATATTATTATTTTGTATTGTAATGGTAGGATCTTGGTATTTTATGGCATTCGCACACCTTTTATGTCACCAGGATCAGGACAGATGATGGATCCGATGGAAAAAATTCTTGGACCAGTTATATTGGAGTGAAAAGGAGCCAAAAACAACGTAAACCGCTTTTTTGGGAAATATAAATAACACTAGAAGAAAACCCGAAGCGATTGGAGGACACATAACGTTTAGCGACCAACTATACGACGTGAGGAACTTTTCCGGCCGTATAGTTTTCGCTGTATAGTTGGCACCAAGACCGCCGCCTCAAATAGTTTCCGTGCAACTGGATCGGAGAGACGACATACAGAACACCTAGAAATCACCGAAAACCTCATCTCCGGAAGGGATCTGGAGGGGGAACTTTCCCTATGGAACACCCTAATCAGATTTGAGATGCCAAGGCATCGATCTCCATCTTCATCAACCGCTGGATTGTCATCATCACCATCATCTCCATCCATCCCATATAGATCTTGTTGCAATTCTAGCACTAGTTGTGGATTTATACAAGAACTATTCATCTATAATTGTTTCCATTACCATTGCCATGATGCTAATTGCCTCCATGTCTGAGTAGATCATTAGTTCTTGGGGAGATGGAGAAATCCTAGTATATGATTGAGATGAAATACACATTATTATGTTATGCATCATTATGTGCATGTGTTAATTTTCTTCATCTTGATGTTGGGAGTTGTGCACCTCCTTAATTTTTGCCTCTTACGGGGACTTGATGAAGGGGATTACTTGTTTGTAGGCGGAGGGATGATAGCACTTATTGTGACAATGAAGTCGTTGTCATCCTTTACATACTAACTTGGTGATGCAAGGGGAACTCACTAAGCCATGTCCATGCCGCGGGAGAAATCTCTTAAATAGCGGGATAATACGATTGATGTCGTTTATCCGTCAGCTGGTTATGAAGGATGATGTGAGAAGTGGTTGCTGCCTATTCATCCATATATGTAGCTCCTACCACATACATACATGTGATGAGAATATTTGTTATAATAACCCCAAAACAATTCTACTTTTTTTGCATCTTATAATTATTTCTTGAGAACTTTGTTTAGTTTTAGTTAAAAGAATTTTAGTATTTCACCTACTACTCCCTGTGGGATAGATATCTTTATTTCTATACTATCTACAAACGATCTGTGCAGTTACAGTCATAAATAAATAAGATGGCTCTCCTGTTATCGACGATGCAACCTCGAAATCCTCTACACTAGAAGTGTAAAAACATTTGTAATATGTGTCTCTTCTGGTATGTAATATGCGGAAAACAATGATGCTTGCAAGGCGGAAAACTTGTCTTAAAGCCTCCAGTTACTTATGATCTAGCTCCAGCATATATTGTTGTATATTTTTAAGCAAGTGCTAGCTTATCCATTACTCCGGCTTTTATGCTTGACTTTTTATGAGTCAGAAGACTCTCAGCCAGAATCATGCACTCAAGCGATGATTCCTAATGGCACCGTCAAGAACCTAAGCACAAAATCGCCGACTTTGAGTGCCAAAAGTCACTACTTCAGAATCCACATAAAAAAATAGAGAACGTTTAGACCAGAAAACTTAAGCTAACGCCCGTAGGAGGAATTTTCGCAAGTGCAATTGCAAAGATTGTGCATAAAGGGCTTTACATGATCCAAAGATGAACACTAAAGGAGGTAAAAGACTCACGCATATGAGTGAACCAAAAGCTTCTGCTTGTAGATGGCGGATCTTTGTCATGCCAGCATGTGTTCCGCTTCGAGCAGGTCCACATCTAAGCATCTAGATTGTTCAACATCATGTTCATCGTAGGTGGCTCTTGGTGAATCGTGAAGGATGTCGGAAGGTAGGACTGCTTCTGCTCCATATACCACGAAGAAAGGTGTGTAGCCGATAGATCTGTTGGGAGTAGTTCTTAAACTCCATAAAATAGATGGCAATTCCTCCGTCCAGGCTCCAGCTGCTACTCTGTAGCGGTGCTTCTAGACGTGGCCTTATTCCCTACAGAATCAGTCCATTGGCCCGTTCAACTTGACTACAAGATTATGGATGAGCCACAGAAGCTAGGTCAAGGCGGATGCCTTTCTCGTGATAGTAAGCCTCTACTTCTCCGAGTGACAAGTTTCTACCATTGTCGATGATGATGCTATGTGGGAAACCAAATCTCACCAATAGATCCCAGACAAACTTAAGGGAAATTTCCCCATCGAGCTTTCTAATGGGTTTATATTATATTCTTTTGGTGAATTTTTCAACTGATGCAAGCAGATGCGTAAACCCACAAGGTTCCATCTACAGCGGCCCAACCATGTCAAGCCGCCCAAATTATTAGTATAGTTCGCAATTCTCACTACTAGGAAAATAGTTGTAGATAGATATATCATCTGTAGCGCATATTCTAGACCATGTCCCACAGACAAATCCTAGTGGCGCATATCAGTAAATCCTCCACAAAACCCTTCAATGTTCTGTGGCACATGCACATGGACAATGCGCCACAGAAGTTTGCTGGGACCCGCCACCGGGGTTGGGCTACCAACTTTCTATGGCGCATATAGTCATATGCGCCATAGAATATGAAACTTATATGGCGCATATGACCATATGCACCACAAAAAGAGAGGATGAGCCCCACCACAGAATCTCATTGACCGTGCTCTGACCAAGCTTCTGTGGTGCATACGTGGATATGCGCCACAGGAAGCTGACGCGGGTCCCACCTCACTCTGTGTATTCCACCTACTCTATGGCGCACATGGTAGATATGTGCCACAGAAGTTCAAACTTCTTTTGCACATATATACCATATGCGCCACAGAACTCGGTGTCTAGATCTACATAAAGGTGACAACTTTTGCAACACTCTACCTACCACCCATTTCACATCCTTCTTCCCCCTCCTCCAGCTCGTCTTCCTCCTCCCTCCCACCCCATGGTGCCCATACTTTTCTCCATTTTTTTGTATTTAAACCTACTATAGTTGGTAGATTGGTTAGGGGAATCCTCTCTCCAACTTGTAGATCTAAAACACACTTACTTTTATCCTACACATCTCTATTGTACACCACTATCTCTCCAACTTTTATAGGTCTATTTGTTCACACTCTCTCATCTCGCGGTCTCGTCCCGGTAGTGAATCTACTAGGTGAGTAATTGGCCATGAATATGCATGTTTTGTAGGTGAATCTTGTCGCGTAGGCGGTGTGCGATGGCGCCAAGATGATTGTGTGGTGCATGAATGTTTGTATGGGAGGAATTTTTTTGTTGTTCCTTTTTTGCCCTGGTGTGGTGCATGGATGTTTGCCAGAATGTGAGTCATTTCCATTTCGGCAATTTTTTGCACCACCCATATGTCCTACTTTTAGGAAAGGTCATGCCAATTTTTTGGCGACCATGCATGTGTGTGTGCACAAGGTGTGGTTCTAATTAACCTACTCTCTCTTTTCTCTATACATGTATACCGCGCTAGCAACCATGGTCGTCACGATGGGAGAAGGTCAAGTTACTAGGTACAAGAAAGTCACAAAGGCGGACATGATTTGGAACAACAGAACCCAAATAAGATGTCCATGTCGAACATGCAAACTCCAGCGCTGGATCGACCCTGATTCTGGGCAATTGGAGGGTCACCTGCTCAGGCGCGGTTTCATGCGCGACTTTGATGAGGAGCCGACAAAAAATGGTGGTGGTCACTATAAAGACGAGGACGGGCGATAAAACGAAGAGTCTCCTGACAAGCATGGTCAAAATGACGAAGAATATGCGGTGACCCATCATACCACTGCATGTGTAGTACACTATAGTCGTTGACATGACATGCACAGAACACCATTTCGTAAATATCAAACCCCTTAGAGTGGTACAACAGAAACATTGCGGGTCCATATTACAAACATACACACTTCATTATTATTACAATACTAGAAGTTCAGTACTTCAAGTGATTCAAAGTTACAAACCAAACTTAAATAGTTTCAGCGGAAGATTAAATTTTCAAACTCATACTCTGAATTGAGCTCAGAAACTTATTATATAAAGTTTATGTTGCTCGGATCAATCGGTTTACTACTAACTAAGGTAACTACTTGGACTTGTTGTCCTCCACTCCATAGAGTATTTCATAATCCACCCCTTCCACTCCTCCGGACAGGTTTGGTTCCTCGTAGTAAATATCCTCTTATCCTTTAGCTATGTACATCGGAGTGTATTCTGTCTCCTCAGAGTCTAAGCAGGGGATCAAAGGAAAGAGTGAGTAACAGTGTTACCCAGCAATTTCATTATATGCAAGGTGGGAAGTTTGATGCACTATCTACCACCTCGGACTATCAGTCCTTGTCACTATGCAGTTTTCATAAACATTTCTTCAAAGATTGAGATTAATATAAAAAACTATGCCCATCAGCCTTCACAGGTTGACCAGAACTTCATGGAGTTCCATTCCTACCGCGTTCGCAGTTCCTTCTAGGAACAGGGAGTAACAAGTTACAGTTCTCACACTCTGCAAAGGTGCGTTGCTCTACCCATGAGAGATCAAATCCTTGTTACACAACCGGACGTACTTTCCCGTCCACAATTCCGTGATGTGGGGCCTAGTAGAAGATCCAAGCCAATCACTGTTCCTCTCCGCGACCCCATAAGTGTGCACGATCCTTCGGGGCTGACTACATCTTCGTTAAGCCCCCTCCCGGGCAAGCTATAACCCGGATGAGTTCCTGAAGACTCTATGAGCCGGTGGTGCCCCTAGCAAGCTCCATATAGGTCCAACTATACCTTCGGCAGCCACTCACAGATAATCTAGTGACCAAAATCGTGGGGTCTAAGGGTGCCCACCCATATGCTGGATCCTCGCAAGGAAACACAACGTCATGTTAAGGTCGTCTTGCCTACATATGAAAGAAAGAAGATCCAGCTAACATCTCCGTCCCATTCCAAATCTCATGGTTAACGCATAATATAAGGTGCTAGAATCACTGATGTCATGGGTTATTAATTCCTAGGTGATAACTCTCATTGCAATTGGAAACCTAAGTTCCATTGACCACCTTATCTTTACCATCACTTAGGATGATAATAACAACTTATTTGTTTTAAGAAAATAATATATTTTTTCTTCAGAACATAGATGATAACACACAATTTGCAATTAATTTGATAAAGACTCCTCAAAGGACATGAGCAAGTGATAAACTTGACTTGTGACTGCAAGGTAGTGAAGTCAGATGCTTGCACTTGACCTTGAGCTTCTATTTCTACAAAACACCATTATTGCCCGGTAAGGACAATATTTAAAGAAGAAAAAAGGATTATGCATATTAATGCAATGCATCATTTATAATTCTTTGTGTGTTTTACCCACCTTATTAAATTCTTACGTTCCTTTATTTAAATAAAAGGAAGTTATTAATGGATACTTCCTAAATTTTGTAAATATTATATTTAATATTTTTCTGGTATAATATAATATTATAAGAGCTTAAAACTTATTTTTATTTAATTTTAACTTCTATTATTATTTTCCTAATATTCTTTTAAGAATAAACATTTTAATTTAGAATATTCTATTTTGCTAATTTGAATAGAAATTTAGTATTTTTATAAAATACTATACTAATTTAGAATGATAAAAGTAAATTTTATTTATTTTTAGGGATTTTATTTATTTTTAGAAAATTCCTTAAGGAATATATATTATAAAAATATTTAACCTAAATTTATTCTATTAAAAATAGAGTTCTTAATTTTATTGGGTAGCTTATATTTCTACGAATTCATTGATATATTATTCATATTTTTAAATTTTTTATTTTATTTCATAGAGATTATTTAGTTTTAGGGTTATTTTGCTATTTAAACAATTATTTAGATTTTCCTTTAAAATCTGGAGCGAGCCCATTAGGCTGACCCAATCCTAACTCGGCCCACCTGGGCTGGTCAAACCAACTCACTCGAGTGGTACTGGACCGTACCGGCTTAGTATACACTCGCCCTCTCTCACGCTCGCGTCTCTCCTCCTCTGTCTCGCCCCGCTGTGGCGTTGCATTGCTGCCGCTGTCGCCATGCGATTCGGGCCCCCACGGGTCTCACCGGCCGCCGCCGTGGTGCGTGAGAGGTAGTCGATGCTGCTCCGTCGACTAGTCCTGCTCGATTCAGTTATGGGCCCTTCTCCCGGCCAGGACATATTGTGAGACCCTAGCACATGGCTTAATAGGATTGATAGGAAACCCATACCAACAAGTTGCAACTTATTTTCCGGAAGCTCATTCGAAAAGAACTCTAAGGTTAAGCGTGCTTGGCCTAGATCGATTCTAGGATGGGTGACCAACCGGGAAGTGGGTACCGGGTACGCACGAGTGAGGACAAAGTGCGCAGAAAAGACTAGTGTTGGTCTGTGGGGTTAGTCTAGAGATCCTATCGAGCTGCCAGAAGTGACAGCCATCGGTCAGGAGTGACTGGGGATGTTACAAGTGGTATCAGAGCCGACCCTTGCGGTTACATGGGCATGTGCGGGTCATTGGCGGACATGTGTAGCATGGCGCGTGTCGCTGGAGTGGACACGACATGGGAATGTGCCGGCACTGGACGCACAGACGTGTGCCATGAGGGGATGTTCCTGGCTTGTGGTTGATCGACGAGGACGTCGATCTTCTAAAGGTGGGTGTATGTGAGACCCTGGCGCAGGGATTAATAGGATTGATGGGAAACCCATACCAACAAGTTGCAACTTCTTTTCCAGAAGCTGATACGTCGGAAACGTAACTATAATTTTTGATGTTCCATGCTTGTTTAGTATCTATTTTGCCTTGCTTTGTCCACACTTTGAGGTGTTTTTATATGTTTTCTAGTAGTAACCTATTAACAAGTTGCCGCAATGCTGTTTTCTGCTGTTTTTGGTTCCAGAAAAGCTAGTAAGGAAATATTCTCGGAATTGGACGGGACAAAAGCCAAAGTCAATATTTCAGCAAGGAGAACACGGAGTACATAGGATAGACGGAGGGGAGCCACAGGGCGGCCGCACCCTCCTAGGCACGGGCCCACCCTAGGCCGCGCCTTGGCAGGGTGTGGGCCCCCTGGCTGCCCTCCTGCCTCGCCTCTTTGCTTATAAGAAGCCCCTGATGCCTAAACCGTAAGTACCCGATCAATATACCACGAAACCGCCTGTACCCGCCGCCACCATCGTCCCTATATCGGGGGGGGGGGGGGGGGCGGGATCTGAAGCTCTTCTCGGCACCCTGCCGGAGAGGAGATCATCCTGGAGGCCTTCTTCTTCATCATGCTAGCCTCCGGTATGAAGCGTGAGTAGTTCCACCTTGGACTACGGGTCCATGTAGTAGCTAGATGGTTGTATCTCCTCCTTTGTGCTTTCATGTCTAGATCTTGTGAGCTCCGTTCATGATCAAGATCTCATCTATTTGTAATCATGCATGTTGTGTTTGGGGGATCCGATGGATATTGAGATTACTATGTCGGATTCATTAATGATTTTGTCTTATTGATTCTATCATATCTGTGTTGTTTGTGATATTGCATGCTCTCCGTTGTTACTAGCTATCTTGGCCAAGTAGTTGCTAGTGACTCCAAGAGGGGGTATTTATGCTCGATAGTGGGTTCATGCCTCTATTTAATCTAAGGGAAGTGCAAAAATCTCTAAGGTTGTAGATGTGTTGTTGCTACTAGGGAGAAAACAACGGTCTGCTGTTCATGGAACAAGTGGATAGTTTACCTTACACACTTTGCTTAAAGTAGTTGTCTGTTGCTTGCAAATTAATACTGGAGGGTGTTCGGATGATAACCCAAAGGTGGACTTCTATTCATAGATGCCGTTGGATGGCGATCTATGTATCTTGTTGTATTTCCCAATCTAATCTCATAGGATCATGATGTCTACTATTGCATTGTTATGCCTTGCCTCAGTCCTGTCAATTGCCCTGCTGTAATTTTTTTACCTAGAATGCCATGTTTGTTTATCTAAGGAGAACATCTCTAGTGAACTATGGACCTCGGTCCAATCTTTACCATTGATACATCTTCCACTTTTACTGTTTACTTTCTACAAACCACTGTTACCGTCCACACCATACAGTTAATCTTTTGTTACAGCAAACCGATGAGATTGACATCCTCACTGTTCGTTGGGGCAAAGTCTTGAATTTGTGTTGTGCAGGTCTCCAAGTTGCTTGCAACACCTTTGAGTTGTTTCCTTCCTCCTACTGGTTCAAATAACCTTGGTTTCTTACTGAGGGAAAACTTGATGCTATGCTCATCATACCTTCCTCTTGGGGTCTCCCAACGAAGTGTTCACGCACTCATCAAGCTCTTTCTGGCGCCGTTGCCGGGGAGGCTAAGGACGTCTTCACAAGGGGAGTCCTTCTCAACCTTTATCTTTACTTTTTTTTGGTTTTTCTTAGTTTCTTTTGCTTGGTTTTGTTTGCCTCTTTTTTATCAAAACTCCAAAAAATTAGTTTAGTTTGGTTTGCTTTCTTTTTATCAAAAACAGAAAAAAAATTAGTCCCTGCTCTAGCTGCTGTTGCTGTTGGATTGCTCCACTTTTGCCAAAATGAACTCTGCTGAGAACACCAAGTTGTGTGACTTCACTAGCACAAACAACAATGATTTCCTAAGCACTCCTATCGCTCCACCTGCTCCTGATGCTACCTTTTATGAAATTAAGCCTGCTTTGTTGAATCTTGTGATGAGAGAGCAATTTTCTAGTGCTAGTTCTGATGATGCTGCTACCCATCTCAATAACTTTGTTGAACTTTGTGAGATGCAAAAATATAAGGATGTAGATGGAGATATTATTAAGCTCAATCTGTTTCCTTTATCCTTGAGAGGAAAAGCTAAAGAATGATTGCTATCCTTGCCTAGAAATAGTATTGATTCTTGGATTAAGTGCAAAGATGCTTTTATTGGAAAGTACTACCCTCCCGCTAATATTATATCTATGAGAATTGATATTATGAAATTTAAACAACTTGATAATGAACATGTTTCTCAAGCTTGGGAAAAAATGAAATCTTTGGTTAAGAATTGTTCCCATGGACTTACTGCTTGGATGATTATCCAGAATTTTTATGCAGGTTTGAACTTATCTTCAAGAAACCTGTTGGATTTAGCTGCTGGAGGTACCTTTATGACCATCACCTTGGGTGCTGCAACAAAACTCGTTGATAATATGATGGTTAATTATTCTGAATGGCACACTGAGAGAGCTCCACATGGTAAGAAGGTAAATTCTGTTGAAGAAACCTCCTCTTTGAGCGATAAGATAAATGTTATTATGGCTATGCTTGTTAATGGGAAAGCTCCTCTAGATCCAAATAATGTTCCCTTAGCCTATTTGGTTGCTCAAGAAGATCAAGTTGATGTGAACTTCATTAGAAACAACAATTTCAACAATAATGCCTATAGGAATAATTTTGGTAGTAACAACAATTATAGGCCCTATCCTCCTAATAATGGAAATACCTATGGAAACTCCTACAACAATGCTAGAAGTGCCCCCTATGAACTTTAAGTCATTCTCAAAGACTTTATTAGTAAACAAACCACTTTCAACAAGAGTGTGGAGGAAAAGCTTTTGAATGTAGAGAAAAATATTTCCTCTTTGTCTGAAACACAGTCCTCTTTGATTAATAAAATGGCTGCTAAACCTGAAACCATGGAAAGTACCTTTGCTGCTACTCATGCCATACAAGTTACTATTGATTAAAATGTTAGACTATTAGCCCAACTTCATGCTTAGTGGGAAAGGTAAGCTGAAATTGCTAGAAACAATAGTGTGTGCACCATCACCACCAATATGGATGTCACTAAACCGCAAGAAGTACCTATTCCTCCTCCTACAATTCCTAAGGCCAATGAGTCTACTACTAGTCATTCTAAGTTTGATTTTGATCTTGATGGTTGCAATATTTCTGAAGTGATTATGTTCGTGCAAAATCTTGCTAGAAGTCCTGATGATAGTGATATGCATGTTGCTTTCACCAAACACATTACAGATGCTCTTGTTAAAATTAAGGAAGAGAAGTTAAAACACAAAGCTTCTATTCCTAGGAAAGTAGAAGATAGTTGGGAACCCATTATTAATATGCAAGTGAATGACTTTTATCTCAAAGCTTCATGTGATCTTGTTTCTAGTGTCTCTATTATGCCTAGAAAGATTTATGAAATTCTTGATTTGCAACCTTTGGAAGATTGTTATTTGGATGTCCCACTTAATAATAATGCTAAGAAGAAACTCATGTGAAGTGTTAATGATGTTCTCATTATGGTTAACAATGCTTATGTCCCTGTTGATTTCTATGTTTTGGATGTTGAATACAATGCTTCTCGTCTTATTACTTTGGGAAGACCTTTTCTTAGAACTGTTGGTGCCATCATTGACATGAAAGAAGGCACCATTAAATGTCAATTTCCATTCAAGAAAGGTATTGAAAACTTCCCTACGAGGAGAGAGAAGTTTCTTTTTGCTCCTTCTTTGAAAGCAAGGTTTGATGTTAATGCTTCTTCACTTGATTTCTTGCTTCTTGTGCCTAACTTAAAGGCGTTAAAGAAAAGTACTTGTTGGGAGATAACCCAAGAGTTTTCTTGAGTCTTGGAAGTTATTACTCCAGAAATGACCTCTCCTTATCCTTTTTGTTTGCTTTTTGTGCCAAGAATGACCTCTAATGAGAGGGAAGTAAGATTTGGGGAGTTGCTGTCCCGAAACAGATTTTTGTGCTCCACCATAAAAATCCGTGAGGAGTCTATGTAAGTCGGATTGAGCTGAAAATTTACGAATAAATCCCCCATTATGTTTTCTAACTTTCATTAGTTCAACACGTTTTGAGTTGAGCAACATAACGTCTTTTAAAAATCGGTTTCTACCTGCTAGTCTGTTTTGACAGATTTCTGCCATTATTTGCATTAGCTTCTTATTGATTCCTTTTTGGGTTCTTTTTGGGAAACTGAGCTTTTTTAGGAAATTTCTACAGTATCTTGTGTTTTTAGTGAAAGTTTTCTATTCTAAAGCTAAACCCAAGGGTCTATTATCTTTTGAATACAATAATGTTGCTAATGAAGATTGTGTGAAGTTTTGTATGAAGGAAAATTTGAGGTGTAGAGAGAGAATGATGTAATGAGATGAAGAATGGACAAAAGCTCAATCTTGGGGATGCCACCCCGGTGTCACACCAAGAAATATCCAAGAGGTACAAGCGTCAAAGCTTGGGTATGCCCAAGGCATCCCCTTCTTCATCAATAAAAAGCTCAAGTCTTACTAGACACTTCGTTTTTATTGTTTCATGCACTGTTGTGTTGTTCTTGAAGCATCTTAGTTTTCATTTGCTTTGCTTAGTTTGTTTCGTTTGCTTGAATAAAGTAGTTTGGACCCCTGTTCTCGCTATGTTGTTTCAAATACGTTGATTGGTGTTGTAAAGGAGTAGAAAGTTCTTGCTTGAATAGTGCAAGAGAGCTTGCTTTGACTGTGACTTAGACTTTAGCATGTCATGCTAGGTGTTGTTTTAACCTTATGTCTAGTGATTATTGATGTAGCATGACTTGTTACAAACAATTGGGATTTCTTAGTGTTCCTTGAAAAAATCATGCGTTGTTTTAGCATGCAAAAGCATAGTATTGTGGTATTCTCCATTGATGCTTTGTTTGGGTTGACTTGGCACATGCTCACACCATGTTATAACTATGAACAAGTCACCATAGCCTCTATGATCATTTAGTCCTTGACTTGTAGTATAACTTTATGCTTTGATTAGTAATGTTTTGTTGCTCTGCATGATTATGGCCATTATTGCTCTATTAGTTGGTCGCTCCCAGTCTTTTGCTAGCCTCCACTTGTATGAGTAAGCTCTACTCGTGCATCCAACTCCCAAGAAACCAAGTTATTGCAAAGTGTCCACTATAAATTCCTATGCATGGTGTGTTACACCATTCCAAGTATATTCTTGTTTTCAGCTATCTTCCAATTAAGAAGTATTTTGTTGTGAGAAAACTTAGTGATTAAAGCTCTCACAAACTAGATGGCACACTTTATTTTTCTTGCCCCTAATAAACTTGAACCATTGTGTCGTCTATGTTGTATATGCTTGCACTTATACGTTGGAATTAGTAGAACCGTGCTATCACTGGTAACGCTTTCAACATTGCACTTGTACTTTGTACACAGTTGATATCATGCTCTTTTGTCTATGGATGTCGTCGGTGTGAAATAAAAGGGGAGCTTGTAAGTCCATGGAGTTCTGTATGTATGTTAGAGAAAAGCCTAGGCCTCTAGCCTAAGCCATGCCTAATCATGGTGGAAACTTGCAGCATCACCATCGTGAGGAATCTATGAAGCTTTCTTCTTATAAAAAAGAGACATGTTGAAAAGAGGAAAGAGAGAAAAAAAGAACAATTTTCCCATGGAAAATAAGAAGATTGCTGAGATGCTCATTGTCTCCTTGCCTTGTAATTTTGGTTATGGGATAGCTCCTGTACCATGTGCAAGGGGTACCCCGTTGGTGGTTCTTTATGATACACATGTAATTATTATGACAAGAACTTACAGGTGACTAAAGTTTAGTAGCATGAGGAGCGGCCCTCATATTCAAGGGACATGAGATTGCCAACTTATACTTTGTCAAGCATATACTCCATAGATTGTTCACTTTAACCTTAATCACTTCAAGATGCTTATGATAGGGGCATTGAGGGCTGAAAGCTAACAAGTACCATAATTTTTGGAAGCCCTTTTTGAAACTTGAAATCTCTGCTTCCCTTTATGAAGGGACTTTCTTCCACTATTATATTGAGTCTCCACCTTCTACCTTTAGGCACCAGTTAAGAGAGCATAGTTGCCATTCTTAGTTCTATGTGCATTGTCCCAAAACTTATTGATTGATGCATATTGTTGATATTAATTGTTCTTGAGCTATTTGTATCTAGTCACTCTTATGAACTTTGAAGATGTCCTATGCATCTATTTGCTACTCTATGGGGGACAAGCTGATTTCCACTATGCTATGTTTTCTGTATGTGAAACAAACAAACGTTTTTCAATGCATGTTATTCATGATCTTTGTTTGTAGCCTTTCATGTTGCATGCATAGTTACTTTGTCTTACTGTTAGAACTCCATCTTTCATGCTCATGTTTAGAGTTCTTTGATCCTGGCTTTCATTGCTTGCAAATGGTTTGATCTTGGTTTTGATGGTGCATGTCACCTCAAAAATTATTCTTTTTATCACTTACCTACTCGAGGATGAGCAGGAGTTAAGCTTGGGGATTCTTGATACGTCGGAAACGTATCTATAATTTTTGATGTTCCATGCTTGTTTAGTATCTACTTTTCTTTTCTTTGTCCACACTTTGAGGTGTTTTTATATGTTTTATGGTACTAACCTATTAACAAGTTGCCATAGTGCCAGTTGTCTGTTTTCTACTGTTTTTGGTTCCAGAAAAACTAGTAAGGAAATATTCTCGGAATTGGACGGGACAAAAGCCAAAGTCAATATCTCACCGAGGAGAACACAGAGTCCAGAGGAGAGACGAACGGGAGCCACGGGGTGGCCGCATCCCCAGGCGTCAGCCCATTCTAGGCCGCGCCTGGGCAGGGTGTGGCCCCCCTGGCCGCCCTCCAGCCTCGCCTCTTCGCCTATAAGAAGCCGCCGATGGCTAAACACTAAGTACCCGATCAATATTCCACGAAACCGTCTGTAGCCGCCGCTTCCCTAGATCGAGGGGATCTGAAGATCTTCCCGACACCCTGCCGGACGGGAGATCACCCCGGAGGCCTTCTTATTCATCATGCCAGCCTCCGGTATGAAGCGTGAGTAGTTCCACCTTGGACACGGGTCCATGTAGTAGCTAGATGGTTGTATCTCCTCCTTTGTGTTTTCATGTCTAGATCTTGTGAGCTCCGTTCATGATCAAGATCTCATCTATTTGTAATCATGCATGTTGTGTTTGCAGGGATCCGATGGATATTGAGATTACTATGTCAGATTCATTAATGGTTTTGTCTTATTGATTATATCATGTCTGTGTTTTTTGTGATCTTGCATGCTCTCTGTTGTTAGTAGCTATCTTGACCAAGTAGTTGTTAGTGACTCCAAGAGGAGGTATTTATGCTCGATAGTGGGTTCATGCCTCTATTTAATTTAAGGGAAGTGACAGAAATCTCTAAGGTTGTAGATGTGCTATTGCTACTAGGGAGAAAACAACGGTCTCTTGTACATGGAACAAGTGGATAGTTTACCTTACACACTTTGCCTAAAGTAGTTGTCTGTTGCTTGCAACTTAATACCGGAGGGGGTTTGGATGATAACCCAAAGGTGGACTTCTAGTCATAGATGCAGTTGGATGGCGGTCTATGTATCTTGTTGTATTGCCCAATCGAATCTCATAGGATCATGATGTCTAGTATTGCATTGTTATGCCTTGCTCAGTCCTATCAATTGCCCTGCTGTAATTTGTTTACCCAGCATGCCATGTTTGTTTATCTAAGGATAACACCTCTAGTGAACTATGGACCCCGGTCCAATCTTTACCATTGATACATCTTCCACTGTTACTATTTACTTTCTGCAAACCACTCTTACCTTCCACACCATAAAGTTAATCCTTTGTTACATCAAACCGGTGAGATTGACAACCTCACTGTTTGTTGGGGAAAAGTCTTGAGTTTGTGTTGTGTAGGCCTCCAAGTTGCTTGCAACACCTTTGAGTCATTTCCTTCCTCCTACTGGTTCGATAACCCTGGTTTCTTACTGAGGGAAAACTTGCTGCTGTGCTCATCATACCTTCCTCTTGGGGTATCCCAACGAAGTGTTCACGCACTCATCAGAAGGTCATTCGAAAAAATCTAAGGTTAAGCATGCTTGGCCTAGATCAATTATATGATGGGTGAACGACCGGGAAGTGGGTACCGGGTGCACACGAGTGAGGACAAAGTGCGCAAAAAAGACTAGTGTTGGTCTGTGGGGTTAGTCTAGAGATCCTATTGAGTTTACAGAAGTGACAGCCGTCGGTCTGGAGTGACTGGGGGTGTTACACGTCTCTACCACAAACCCTAGGGTTTGGTGGTTATTGGTGATGTGGTGCTTCGCCGTCCCTGTGGTGCCATGCCATGTCTTTGGTGGCCTTGTGGTGCCGCTAGGGTCGCTCATTCTGCTGTGGGCATCATGCTTGCGGCTTGGCATGGGTTGCAGTAACCTTAGGTTCTCCCTGTGCCGCTGTGTGCGTGCTCGTCGGCCTCTCTGCTTCCTCTTCTACGTACAATGAGACCCTCAGTTGAGTTCCTCCCTTTCTCCCTCTCTTGTTCTCTGTCCTACCCTACTGGCTCTAGTGTGCTCTCAACCTATGAACCCTAATTGTGATTATCTATTTCTTCATGGTTCATCCCTCTATGTTAGGGTCCATCCCTTGATAATATGTTGTTTTGAGATGGTTACTTATTGGTCCTAGTAGTGTGGATTGCACTACTGTTTAGTGTTCTTAGTACCGACAGTGGCTGCGTGAGTAATTGTTAACTGAATATTTATGCACTGGCCTATATTGATATGTTCAGATTGGAGTTAATTATATACTCCAATGATTCTCTGATAATCTTACATGATAGAATATTCAATTGTCAAAATGATTCCTGATTAATTATTTCATGAAATTGATTGAGTGAAGAAATTAAGTTATACAGCTTGTTGTCACATCCCAAAATTTTCCAAATTTTGAAATGTGAAAAATAAATAAACAAAATAAATAATTGTTGAAATTTAGGGTGAAAAGAAACTTTTTGATTCCAAATGGAAACATCAAAGACCCATCTTGAACAAACTTTGAATGAAAAGGGATTTAAAAGATAAACAAATATTAAATAAAATTATAAAAGTGGGAATCACCATTTTTGAATCTTTAAATAAAAAGATATGGTTTTTATAAGCAAAGGTAGAAATAATAAATAAGGACTATTTTAAAGAGCCAAATTAAATCTCGGACAAACAATTGAAATAAAATATTTTTGTTTAATAAAAAGAGTAAAGGATTATTTAAATAAAATCATAAGGATTTATTAATATCCATATTTATTTAAGTAGAGACTTTTCCCAAATTTAAATGAAAATTAAAACATATTAAAGTATTTTAAAATTATAATTCAAAGGGAATTATTTTTTAAATAAAACCTACTGAAAAGGTTTGGTAAAAAAATTAGATTTCAAATGGAGTTTGAAAACAAATTAAAATCTTATTTGAAATAAAGTCTAATGACTATTTTTAAATAAATAATAGACCCTATAAAGAATAAAAGAAATATTCTAAATTTGATTTTAGATTATGTTAAATAACAGTATTTAAATCTACACAAAGTTTGGTAAAGGTTTGAATTCAAATAGTGCTTGAATTGTTTGAATAAAAATCAAATCAGATAAATAGAAATAGAAAAATAAAAAGGTTTTGTATAAAAAAAGAGAGGAAACGAACCCAGCCCAACCAGCCATCTGGCCCAGCAGAAGACCGCCCGGCACTCCCCCTCTCCCCGCCCGTTCATTTCTCACCACGGCTTCGACCCACACCTCACTGACGCTGCGACCCCACACACTCTCTCTCCCTCTTGCAGACAACCAGACCCCACCTTCATGTTCACCGTTTCCACCCGCCGCGGCCGTTCCCCTCTTTACGCCGGCCGTTTCTGGTCGTTACTCCGCACATCAAATTTTCATCAACGCCGTGATTACTCCTCGTTGTGACCACGCACACTTTAGCGCCTTGCTCTCCTCCCCCTTTCCCCCAGACACCGCTCCCTCTCGGCCACCAGGCTGCACGAATTGCAAGCTCGAGCCCCCTCTGCTCCGACGAGAGTATCGGCGAATTCCGGCGAACCGCAACCTCCCCACTGCCCCTAGCCACCACGAGCTTACTTCCCTCTCCCGTGCGCACCTGCCAGTGTGTCCCACTCACCCCCGCGTGTTCCCTAGGATCGACAACTTCGACACCTGAGCGCCGTCATGTCTCCCATTGCTCTGGCAAGCTTCCCTGGTAAGCACAGACCGCCCCTGTACCTCTCGATGATGCTCCCGTGATCCCCAGCACCGTACGCATCTAACCCCATGCTCTGTTTGCCTTAGTGCGCCCTCAAACCTGGCCTCCGACGAAGACCAGACGAACCCGACGCCGCCGCTAGCTCCGGTGAGAAATCCCTCTAAACCCGTGCGCCCCTTGGCCGACAAAGACCACGTTGAGCATCAGCAACGTGCTGCGAACTCGGTGAGCCCCCTCTCTCTCTTTATCGCATCCTGCATCACCGACAACTTCTATGACAGAGCCGTGCCGCCGTCCACCGCAGCTAGCGCCGCCCAGTTGTGGCCTGGTTGCTGTACACCGTTAGATCTTGATCGCGTGGCTAGAATAGAATCTTAGCCGAAGGGGTATGCGATGATCTGTGCCGTGCGATTTAAATGAAATCATGTGGCCTGCGCTGCTCGATCCAACCGAAGCGGTATGGACCAATGGCATTAAGACACGTGGCCAGAGTTTGTTTAAAACAGAAATTTTGATCTATTAGATATGCAAACTTGCAAAATTCATAAATTTTAATCAACACGTCCAAATTTTGCAAATTTTATATCAATGGTATCAGAAAAACAAGTACTTTCCAACCATGCACTTTGTTTAATGAATGGCTTCTAGAAACTTAGTTGTTTGTGCAGAAACTTGTGTATGCATAATTTGAATATAAAAATTATTCTAGAAATATTTTTATGGTAAAATCCTTGGCAAATGGATTTTTTTGAACCTAGTGACCATAGAAACCAACTTATGGATTTAAAAATGTATTTTGTGAAGTTAAAGAATAAATCTTTGAATAAGAGCATTTCTAGTCAAATAAAATATTGTTTATGTGTTAAAAATACTTTTTGAGTAAAAATCTTTGGAAAATGATTTGAATTAAACTCCCTGACCCTAAACGCCAAGTTTTGAGATTTAAAAATATATTTGATGAACCCTATAAAATTATTACTTTGCTAAAAGGCATTTCCAACAACATAAAATATCACTTTGGTATAAAGTTGGTTTATGGGGTGAAACCTTTTACAAATCGTTTTAATATTAAACACTTGACCTTAAAACACTCACATGTTGTGTTTAAAAATATTTTCCAAACTCTAGGGATTATCATTTTGATTTAAATCATTCCTAGCAAAACAAAAATGACTTAAAGTGGCCATTTTCACCAACTTGAATTTAAATGGTTTTACCACTTTTGTAAATGACCAATATGAGATTTAAAATGGTTAGAGCCTAATAGAAACCACTTTTCCAAATAAAACCATCTCTTGCATGCTTGCATGCATTGCCATGTTTTTGTCATTTTATGTGATGAATTGTTTGAATGTTAGTTGAATATATGTTTGCTTGATTGAATTGTAGTGAAGTTAGAAGAGTGTGATATTTGCAAGATCAAGGAGTGAACCAATATTCTCTACTAAAAAGGCAAGTGACACTATCATCCATGACCTACTATTTTTCATTACACTTAGTGGATTTTTGTAGTATGTATGACATGACTACTATATTTTTATGCTATTCTATATCCTATTAGGATATCCTTATATCTTCCTTAGTGAAAACATTGTAGTTGTAGTATGATTAGCCCTGCTATATATTTGGGATGGGATACATGATATGATTATATGAAGTGTTGGAAAAATATATATTTTATATAATAAAACAAGTACTCAATGAACCACCTGGGTGGAAAGAGGATACTCAAATTTTGGACAAGGTGTCAACAAAGGGAACCATGTTTATATGGCTATCTTTTTGTATGTGCACTAGAAGAAAACCACCCAGGGACTTAGAGATTGAACATGTTTCTTGTACAGTGGCTTCCGTGTACAGCCACATGCTAAATGGGCTCTGGCTTAGTCAACTACATAGTGGAAGACCCATGCATTGGCATCTTCAGGTTAACTAGAATGGTGTATAGGAAATTATATCCTTACATTGGTGCCTGGAAGACAAGCTAGCATTGTGTATTGGGAGGACTTTTATGGAAAGATTTTGTCACATTCTCGATCTGTCGGTACTCCATTTGGTGAGTACTTATCCAGCGACCACTGGTGGCGTCAAGACAAGATTGTGTCATGTGGGTAAAGTGTACAACTTCTGCAGAAGATCAAATTCTAAGTACTTAGCCGTGTCCCCGGTTATGGACAACTCTGAGAAACTAAGGCCTGAAACTATGGAAGATCTCGACATTCCAATTTCTCAAAGTAAAACTTGATGGTGACAACAAGGGATTAGAAGCACTTGGAGTTTTCCAAGGAGTTCAGAAAGATTTGACAAAAGATCAAAACTATTTTGAAAAGATAGGATAGAACTATATTGCTTTCTGCAGATGAGCCTAAACCCTACTTAGCCAAATATGCATGTAATGATAGGATCCACTTATTTCTACATAGTAGTGAAGCTTGCCAATACAATTCAAATGTATTGACCCTTGTGGCTGCAACTTATTATGTTGTAGGTTTGTTTCATGTTAGTGAAGTGTGTTGATTAGGATTACAAGTCTACAACCAACATGATTGCCTGTGGCACTTTGAAGATGAAGGACTCCATGCTATAGTTTCTGCTGCTTTGTAATGAGATAGCCAAATGAGCTATGTAATATGTAATGAATTATTTTATTCCTGGTTATAAAGTTGTATTATGACCTTTGTTTCTTGATATTACATCTTAACTGTGGATGCTAGCTATTGATCCAGGGACTAGCATTGTAAACACAGGGATCTCTACCTTATTAAAGGTTGGGACCTCTACACTTGTATGCTTGGATTGCTTATCAAACAGGTTGTTTTAACACCATCCTTGGATTGGTACACATTTCCTATTTTTGAATAGGCTTTTCATGAACTTTACCATAGATTGGCTTTAGCTTGTAAGTTGGGAAAGATGTCTGTTATCTTAAGCTATATTGAATAAACGGCTTGGTCCATGATCCTGGCCTAAGACTGTGCTAGGTAGAAACTAAGGTTTTTACCTGCTGTTTCCTTTCTTAAATGAACTATGATGAATAATCTCTAGATATGATTCCTACAATGCTTAGGAAAATGATTTCATAGTCCCTTGTAAGGATAATATGATAGATCCTTAATGTTTAAGATGAATTCTTAAGTTGTAATGATTTCTGAGGTGCTACTATCCATAAGATGTGCCTAGAAATATTCATTTAAGGATGCTTGTATATCTAGTTATAAGAATAGGGATTTCTATCTAATATCACTGATGCACATGCTGAGATCTTGGTGTGGTTTGCAAAGATTGATTGTTATATTTGTTTATTTTCTTCTAAGATGGATACACCTCACTTGGGTGTTTTTCTGAGAAGACTACATATGAAACAACACATGATCTGATAAAATGGATATGATCTATCATGTGATGGTTTTGTATGAACTCACCACACAACTATTTTTTGATGATGTTGCTATGCTAGTTTCTCTTGGTGGCTTGATCTTGGTGGCTTTATCTTGGTAACTTGATCACTCCCTGGACCTTGTTCTGCACCTCCTGGTACTGTTCCTGCTCCTCCTTGCTCCTGTGATCTTGTATTTGTCCTTGCTATCCTCCTGGACCACCCCTCCTTATGTCACCATCCCGTGGATGATTTGGTGATTTGTTGTGTGTATTGGCCTGTGGATTTGTTGGGGATTTGGCATGTTCAGTGTGTTCTTAGTTGTGTTCTTGAGAATGTGGTGATGGAATGAGATCACTAGCAGCTATGCTGCGGTAGAGTGTTCCCTTTTGACTGTTTGAGCTGCTGCTACTATGTCGAAAACACATATCATGAAGTTAGGTGATTGAGATGCTTTACTATGTAGTGCATTTGGATCAGATAAAGTGAACCTGTTTTCATTCTTTAACCTTTTACTAGTTACTAGCCTAGTGAAACTTGCCCCTTTTCTTATGCTGATGATGTTGATCTGAAGCTTATTGGCTTTAAAAGAACAAATATTATACATTGGTGAAAATTGCCCATTTAATTTACTCAATGAGGTAAATAGGAACAGTCCACTTCACTGTTCTCTGCTGAGAATAAAACTAACCAATTAACATCTTGTTTCCTTTTGAGTTTCTTTTATTTTGCAGGAATAAAGATCTAGAAGCTCAAGATTTAGTATAGAAGTTGATAGATAGACTAGGGTTTTATCTTACATTGTAACCTTATTTTTATCCTTTTTGTAAAGAATCTTTGTAATAGTATTCTTATTATTTAATAAATTTTCATTTCATTGTAATTTGTTTTCTGTAAAACTTTTATTTGATGTATTTATCTCCCTTTGTATTATTGTAATGGAATAAGGAAAAGAAATAAGAATTTATTTCTTAATTAAATTACTTTGTTATCTTATCTAAAAATTTCATTATTGTTTAATATATATATAATATAATATAATCAAACAATACTACTAAATCATTTTGGAAAACAATTTAATATTACTTACTCTTAGTTTTCAAATATTTTCCAAATGATTTAAATTTCAAATTCAAATTCAAATTGTTTCTGCAAAATTCATTAATTCCTAAAGGTCATGTCAAAATTTATAGCAATCACTATACAAAGAGCTAATTATACCTCTAGATAGTGAAAGAAATTCTGATCTCCTTAGGTTTTTGTTTGGCAAAAAAATTACCCAGATTTTACAGATGAATGCATGCAAATGATCAGATTCCTATTTCTACCCTTTGTTGGTTCCTAAATGCTGGGGTGTTACAAACCCCCCCTCCTTAAATTAAACTTCATCTCAAAGTTTGCTGATGTGTACCTGAATAGTTCTGGATATGCTTCCCTTAGATTATATTTTTTCTCCCAAGTTGCTTCTCACTCGGGGTGATATTCACATTGTACTTTGCAGTATTTAATTATCCTGTTCCTTAATCTTTTCCAATTCTCTTCCAAAATTTTGTAGGGTTTCTCGACATAAGTCAAATCTGCTTGTAACTCGAGCTCTTGATGTGTGATTGCATCATCTAGAACTTTAAGAAATTTTTGAAGTTGTGACACATGGAAAATATCATGAACTTGGGCCAGTATTTTTTGGTAACTCTAGAGCATAATCTATTGTTCTATTCTGACTCAGTATCTTGAATGGTCCGATATATCTTGGACTTAATATTCCTTTGACTCCGAATCTCTTGACTCCCTTCATTGGACTTACTTTGAGATATACCATATCCCCTACCTCTGGATGCCATGATCTTTGACTTTGATCAGCGTAACTCTTCTGTCGACTTTGAGCTATCTTTAATCGATATTTAATTATATCAATGATGTCTTGTTTCTCCTTGATATAGTCTGGTGAAAATTCCTTGCTACTACCGGGTTCATACCAACATATTGGTGATCTACATTTTCTCCTATAGAGTACTTGATATGGTGCTGCCTTTAGACTACTCTGATAGCTATTATTGTAGGAAAATTCTGCCAAAGGTAGATGATCTTCCCATGAACCTCCAAAATATAATGCACAAGCTCTAAGCATGTCTTCTAATATTTGATTAGTTCTTTCTGTCTGGCCTCTAGTTTCTGGATGATAGGCTGTACTGAAATCCAACTTAAATCCAAGTGCTTCATGCAATTGTTTCCAAAATGCTAAACACAGATCCTCTATCTGATACAATCTTCTTGGGTACTCCGCTCTTACTCATTATCTCTTGGACATAGATTTCCACTAACTTCTCAACATTATCCTTTTGATTTACCGGAATAAAATGTGCACTTTTTGTGAATCTATCCACAATCACCCATATCATATCCTTCCGCTGCGGTGTCATGGGTAATCCTGTGATAAAATCCATACCAATTTCTTCCCACTTCCATTCTAGAATTTCCAAAGGTTGTAATGGTCTTGCTGGACTTTGTTGTTTTGCTTTTACCCTTTGGCAAGTTGACATTCATATACATATTTTGCAATGTCCCTTTTCATGTTATTCCACCAGAATAATTCTTTCAAATCCATGTACATATTTGTACTTCCTGGATGTATAGAGTATGGTGTTTCACGTGCTTCTCGAAGTATCACCTCTCGAATTTATGGTACATCTAGTACACAAAGACGGTTTTGGAACCATAAAGATCCATAATCTCCTAGGTGAAAAGCTGATGTTTGGCCCTGAGAAATTCTTCTTAGATCTTTAGCAATGAAAGGATCTTCCCCTTGATGTCTAGAAATTTCATTTCGAAGATCACTACTCCATTCTTCAACCACTCTCATAGTAGCTAATCCTCCAAGAACTTCTATACTTATGAATTGCATTTCAAATCTTTCCAACTCCATTTGCAACTCTTTTGGCAGTTCTCTATTGATGGGTTGAGTATCTGTGCTCTTCCGACTTAAAGCATCTTTGACAACATTGGCTTTTCTAGGAGTATAATTGATAGTTAGATCATAATGCTTGATTAATACTAGCCAACGTTTCTGTCTCATATTCAATTCCTTTTGAGTGAATAAGTATTTGAGACTTTTATGGTCAGTGTATAACTCACACTTGCTCCATAGAGAAAATGCCTCCATCATTTTAAAGAAAATAATAGTGTTGCTAATTCCAAATCATGAGTTGGATAATTAACTTCATGTGTTTTTAGTTGTCTATATCCATAAGAAATAACCTTAGGATCTTGCATTAACACACATCCCAATCCTTCGTTGGATGCATCACAATATACTGTGTAATCCTTTCCTGTTTCAGAATCTGCTAAGATTGGTGCGTTGGTTAGTCTGGTTTTCAACTCCTGAAAACTTGCTTTGCACTTCTCATCCCATATGAATGGTGTATTATTTCTTAGCAATTTGTACACTGGTCCACCTATCTTGGAAAAATCTTCAATGAATCTCCGATAATATCCTGCCATGCCTAAAAAACCTCAGATTTGCTTCACATTAGTTGGTGCATTCCATTCCAACAATGATTGAACTTTGGATGGGTTCACTGCAATTCCATCCTTACTGATCACATGACCAAGAAATTCTACCTGGTCCAACCAGAATTCACACTTGCTGAACTTAGCCTATAGCTTATGTTCTCTTAAGATTTGCAATGTTATCTTCAAATGATTTTCATGCTCTTCTTTATCCTTAGGATATATCAAACTATCATTAATAAACACTATAAAAAACTTGTCTAGATAAGGCATGAATTTTTTTCCATCAAATTCATGAATATTGTTGGTGCATTTGTCAATCCAAAAGGTACAATGAGATACTCATGATGACCATATCTTGACACAAATGTTGGTTTTGGAACATCTTCAGGTTTGATTTTTATCTGATGGTATCCAAATCTTAGATCAATCTTGGAAAATACTCCAGCTCCTTTGACTTGATCAAATAGATCTTGAATTATTAGCAATGGGTATTTGTTCTTGATGGTGTCGTTGTTGATATTTCTATAATCACCACACATTCTTCGTCCTCCATCTCTTTTATCCACAATAATCACCAGAGTTCCCCATGGAGATACACTTTCCTGAATAAATCCTTTCCTGGCTAACTCATCAATTTGCTCCTTAAGCTCTTTCAACTCTTTCTAACCCATTTGATATGGTGTTTAAGCTATTGGTGTTGTACCAGGTATTAGGTCAATAGTGAATTCTATTTCCCGATCAGGTGGCATTCCTGGTAATTCTGCTAGAAACACATGATATGGATATCCTTCAACTTGACCTCCTTCATTGAGTTAAACTAAAGATCCACCATGATATGGATATGTTTATCTTCCTGATATACTATCCTTCCTCCACTTGGAGACTTGATTGAAACAATTTTATCTTCACAATTTATCTCAGCTCCATGTTCAGTCATCCAATCCATACCCAGCACTACTGCAATTCCCTTCAATGGAATCATATATAGGTCCGCAAAATATGTACATCCACAGATCGAGATAACTTGATCTTGCCTAATGTGGTGTACCACTACATTTCCCTCGGCTGTCACTACGGTCATAGGGTTTGCTAACGTTTCCCTTCTAATCCCGAATTTATCATAGAATTCTTCAGATATGAAGGAAGTAGTCGCACCCATATCAAATAAAAAAAATTCGGGATTGGTAAGGATGTTGAGCGTACCTATCACTGCGTGCTCGAAGTTATCCACCTCCTCCAAGGTTGCACAGTTTAGCTTTCCAGTAGGCATGCTCCTTTTGCCATTATTGTTCTTGACAAAATTTCCTCCCTTGTTAGGTTGTCCATTGCCTCCACTGGCTTGTCCTCCACCTTTTGTGGGCCAACCACCAGGTGGTTTACTTGGGCAATCTGGCTTGATATGACCCTTTTGACCACAACCATAACAAATAATCACCGGTTTCCTACAAACATGACTAATGTGTCCTAGGAGTTTACAATTGCGGCATATGACATTTCTTCCAGTGGAATTTGTGCTCTGATTAGGATTGTTGTTGTTTCTATTGAAGGGTCGATTCCTTGGTTTGAACTCTAACTTGGGTTTAGGTTTACTTGCCTGAATCCACTTGGTTTCCTTCTTTGCTCTCTTGCTTCGGTCCTCTTGGAAATTCTTGTAATCATCCTTAACAGTTATGGCTGCATCAAGTAGCTGTTGGAAAGTCTGCTTATTGGCCAGCCTCAAGTGCATCTTCACAAATGGATTTAAACCAGGTAGAAAACATTTCTTCCTCTTTTCCTCAGTCTTCACTTCATCCTCAGCATAATGAGATAATTGACTGAACTCCTGCATGTACTTCATGACACTGGTATATCCTTGCTGAAGCTCCGCTTCAACTCCATTACACTTTCTAGAACATGATACTCACGAAATCTCTGCTCGAACTCCTCCCAATTGTACTCCCTTCTTGGAAGTTGCATTGCTAACTAATTCTCCCACCATGATGCTATGGGTCCGGTCAAGAGATGTGTTGCATACCTCAATTTGTCCCCATCATTGCATCCTACTATTTTCAACTTTCTCTCTGTATGTGCTAACCAATCTTCTTCTCCATTGGTTCAGGAGCTGATGCAAAAGGTAACGTCCTTGTATTCTGAAAGTCGGAAAGACTCACTCCTCCACCTTCAGGTGCTCTATTGTTTCTAGCTCGTCCCAACAACTCTTCCATAAATTTGTTCTAGGATTCTTGCATCATCTGCATATACTGCATAAAATTCTTCTCCACTAACGGCCTCATTGGTGGTGGTGATAATGCTCCTTGATTTTCGGCGTCTGCATCCGCCTTTTCCTTTGCCTCGCGCTCCATGCGCTGCTATTCAGACTCAGTCTCTACGCCCGATTCCATAACCCCTAGTCCTGCAACATAAAGCGAGTACTCATAATTACATCATGCATATGTGTTCTAAGCTCAACTTCATGCATAGAACTTGTCACACAATGGTAAAAAATACAAATAAGAACCACATCTGCATTTCACATATTATACATTAAAAACATTATTGTTGGTACAATGCTAATAAAAGCCCGTACCATATAGGTACCACAAACCCATGTGGATGCTACCCTACTTATTTAAATACATCGGTCTCTCAACACTACCATACACAATACCTTTTACTCCTCTACGAGTAATCTAATTCCTCAGTAGCTACAACGTTCATTATACATTCCAGGAATCCAACTGTGCTGAAGTGAAGTCCGGCGCATAGTCTGTGAAACAACTGGCCTTCCAGATGGAACATACTTGGTATCTGAAGTATCAGGACTTGGGTTATCACTCAACTTGAGTGCATTGAATCCTTCCAGCTCAGCTAAAAAGACTGTATAAACCTGTCCATCACTATCCCCCACTTGCATCTCCTGAGCCCCATCCCTAGAGTAATCAACGGAATACTCATATTCCGTTGCTCCCCAGGTGCTCTGCTGGGCAAGATAGTGAAACACTGGATAATGTACATTCCCTAGGTTTTGATAATGTATCAGTTATTCAAACACCCTCTCCTTAGGATCTTCATCCTCATCCTTACTTCCTCCAAGCATAGCAATCCTAATACTATTGTTGGTATTGGTTCTCGCCCCCATCCAGCTGGATTGTCCAACATCTCTGTCAGAACCATACACTGACATTTTATTTCCTCGAGATCCATCAAGTGACCCCATTGTCCATACATCAGAATTCTCAATAGGAAGTTTTGAATAACAGACTTCCTCGGAATCCTATGGTATAGAATATCTTGTATCTAAAGTAGGATCACAAGTAGGTTCTGGTCTTTGTGAATAAGGATATGGTGTAAAAGATACTAGATCTATAGGAATATCCTTGAAAATTGGGTTAGCCCTACTCATCGCTTCAGTCTCTAACTGAGATGCTAACTTCTCCCTTTGTTCGGGATTAGTTAGATCCTCCACCATATCATTATTATCCTCCACTATGACTTGATGTATCTTATACAAAGACCCAACCATCAGTCGATTCCGATCCATAAACTTGGAAGCTAACTTAGGATGCTTATTTACTAAAGTAAGATGATCCGGTACTGGATCCGTGTCTATAGAATCATGAGGAATCATAGAAAATGTGCTTCCTGCTAACTCCTGGGCTTTGTGCTCCCGAATATTAGTTATCGCCTCCAGAATAGCAACATGATATGCTGCTAATAAGTGACTTCTACCTTCACCCATGGGTAAATCGTGATATAAACCAAGATTCTCAGGAAGTTGTATACTCACACGATATTTGGCTAATATACGAACATCATAGTACGTCATGGTATTCACTGGGATAGTAGTTGAACAACCAAAAATCCTCAAAAGATGACGAAGCTGTTCAGTGAATGTCCCCTGGTAATCATCGAGAGTCTCTTCTTTCCTTACCAAAGTATGTTTTGGAAACTTTGATTCCATTTTCTCTATATACAAATATCTTAATTAGTAATCAGTATAATATTGCATCATAACAAAGAATTATCGCACAAAAATATACAACGGAATATTCTCATTGGAATACCCATTATAATCTTTTAGAGAATTCTTTGTCGTTGCTATAGACTCCTACATGTAATACCCTTTACTAGGTTTCCAACCTAAGGTCAAAGCAATTGATCTGATACTAGCTGTGGTGACGCAGCGTACCACTGCATGTGTAGTACACTATAGTCGTTAACATGACATCCACATAACACCTTTCCGTAAATATCACATCCCTCGGAGTGGTACAACAGAAACATTGCGGGTCCATATTACATACATAAACACTTCATTATTATTACAATACCATAAGTTCATTACTTCAAGTGATTCAAATTTACAAACCAAACTTTAATAGTTTCAGTAGAAGATTAAAGTTTCAAACTCATACTCCAAATTGACCTCACAACTTATTATATAATAAAGTTTATGTTGCATGGCTCAATCGGTTTACTACTATGGAAACTACTCGGATTCATTGCCCTCCACTCCATAGCGTTTTTCATAATCCACCCCTTCCACTCCTCCGGACAGGTCTAATTCCTCGTAGTAAACATCCTCTTGTCCTTCGGCTGCATACATCGGAGTGTCTTCTGGCTCGTCAGAGTCTAAGGAAGGGATCAATGGAAAGAGTGAGTAACAACGTTACCGAGCAAGTTCATTATATGCAAGGTGGGAATTTTGATGCACTATCTACCACCTCGGACTATCAGTCCTTGGAACTATGCAACTTTCATAAACATTTCTTCAAAGATTGAGATTAATATAAATAACTATGCCCATCATCCTTCACAGGTTGACCAAAACTTCATGGAGTTCGTTTCCTGCTGCGTTCGTAGTTCCTTACCAGAAAAGGGAGTAGCAAGTTATAGTTCTTACACTTTGTAGAGGTGCGTTGCTTTACCCATGAGAGATCAAATCCTTATTTCACAACCGAGCATACATTACCGTCCACAATTCCATGATGTGGGGCCCAGTAGATGATCCAAGCCAATCACTATTCCTCTCCGCGACCCCATATGTCTGCACGATCCTTCGGGGCTGACTACATTGTAACAGCCCAAGTTTGTAATATATGTAATTAGTACCTAAGCATTGCATGCATCTGTTTAAATCAATGAGATATGTGCATAAGATCAAGTGGATTGAATTAAATGCAAATCGAAAACCCTAATATCCCCCTCTCTTTGAAACTACATTCAAATGGATTTTGAATATTTTTGAAAACTACCAAAATTGAGGAGCCCAAATTGTTTATAAGGGCCCCTGCAACATTTCAAATATTCACAAAGTCCTTTGTATTTTGAAACTATACAAAATAGTTTACAAAATGAAAATACAAACAAATAAATGGAAAACATAAAAGGGAAATGTTTCTGCAAGAAAAACTGTTTTCTAAACTTATCTGGGCTGTGGCCCAACTCTCCTCTCCTCTTTCTGTCGCCCAACGCTTTTCCTTGGCCCAGCAACCGGCCCACGCCAGCCCGCCAGCGGCCTCGTACCGCTTCGGCCCCGTGAACGCGTTGTCGTCTTCGTCCCCGATGAAGAAGCTGCTTGTTGGCGCTGCGCTCGCCGTCCGCCGCCGTGCCACGCCAAGATTCGTGCCACCGACGACGCCAGCGCCTACAAGAATGCCCCTTGCCACAGTGGACAACCCTATCCTTCTTTCTCCCCCTCGCGCGCTTCCTTCTTCCTCTTCGGCCAAACCCTAGCCGTTCGGGCTCCGGCGAGCCTCGCCGTCTCCGGTCGCCCCGTGCCCCGTGGAGTGGTCTGGAAGAAGCGCCACATCGCCGTCGTTGACTCTGTCAATCCACGCAAGATGGGAGGACGTCGTTTGGCCGGAATCAAGCTCGACCTCAACTCCGGCCGCCGCAGTCAAGTCGTCAATTCCCCTCCGTTCGGCCTCCCCTCGCTTCATCGACCTCACCGTCATGCTCGTGGTGAGCTAGCGGACCTCCTCGTCCCTTCCGTTTCTTCTCTCTTGTGCTGAATCGTTGTCCCGACGAGCACTCGACGCCGCCGCCGCTGTTTCTTGTCGCCGCCGTCGCTCCAGTGACCATATCGAGGCGGCACCACCACTATAATGCTCGCCTTGGCCTCCTCTTTAGAACAATACCAACCACGCATCCGCAGACGCCTCCAATCGCTCGCCCCTCTCTCGATCTGAGAGGGTCAACCATTGATGAAGTCACAGTGACGACATCATGATGCAATAAATCTTTTTCTGTTCATTTAAATGTTTTCAGTAATTATTTTCTGTATTAAGTAAAATGCTGTCAGGTGGGCCCTGCCTGTCAGGGTTTTAACCTTTTTATAAATCATTTCTGAAATTAATAAAAGTCTGACATGTGGGCCCAAGTTGGAAAATAGGAAGCGAACCCGAGGTTGAAGTCAACAACACCGAAGATTCATATCTGTCTACAGACAGACAAGGCAAGCCTAGCCTCTCATTCTGAACCTATGTTTTATAAAGTATATTACTTTCTCGCTATGATGCACACGATTCCAATGTGGTCTTTTGGTCAGTAGCTAGGGTTACCTATCTGCTGCACAGTTTCCCTTTTTGTAGCATACCTAGGTGTGGCATCTGAGCGTTGCTAGAGCTTTTACGATCGACATCTTAGCCATGCTTACTAGTACCATCTGGATACATTCAGATGATAAATCAGAGGTGCCAGAGAATCTAGAAAGGTAGGAGATGGTGACATCATCTAAGGAGTAACTAAACATGCTAAGGCTTGTATGGGATGCCACATTGGGTGTGGTTTTTGTAGTTCCATGCTCGCCACCACTAGGAGCAAAGTTCTTACCTTTGGAACCAAGATGAGCGTACAACCACACGGGGCCTGGACAACCCCTCGACTAACTAACTTGCCTAGTAGATTACATGAGTCACATAGTTCGGGCGTTCCATTCGACATATGCATAGAAAACCTTTTGAAAGATTTGTTAGGTGAAGAATGTGCATTCATAATAGGTAGGGAAGCGTGGCCGCGGTTTCTTGGGGTAGATAGCGCCCCTGGTAAACCAACCTCGCCTCACATCTTTACGTACCGGCTTCGGGATTTGACCCATTACGGCGGAATCATACTTATTGCGTGACTCATGGTCTCAGCGAAAGCAAGGTAAAGGTCATGGTCAACCAACCTCTTCCGGCCTTCCAAGCAGGAGGTCTAATAATTTGGCACTAAGAGTCGGTTAGTACGTGTGGATAAAGTTGTACACCCCTGCAGGGTTAAATCTTTTCAAAAAGTCGTGTTCATGGTTATGAACGACTTGGCGACTAGACTTAAGATCATAGATAACATTAACCACTATAAAACTTGTTGATCCACGTGTACTTAAGGATGCTTCCTCTGGGTTGAGGGGGTGATCCTAGATAGGAGGTTCTGATGAAGCTCGTGGTTATCAAGATATGATGAACAAGATGAAGAAGTCGCTATCTTATCCCCTTTAAAAGATTTTGAGTAGACGAGCCTCTTCTTTCTCTTGTTTACAAATAAAGATTGCTTTCCGCAAAAGTAAATCCAGAGAAAGCCTTTCTAGCCAGAGCATGTAGATACTAGGTTATCTAAGTCTTGCGGAGTACATTCTCGTACTCAGCCTTGCGCCATTGTTGTTTTTCTATAGAGGATATGGTTGCAGCTGAAGGTGGCTTCTACGTTGACATCGACGAGTAGTTGGGGGTCCCAGGTAGCAGCCTGAGGACTATGGGATGGACACCGCTTTTGTTTATGGCCTCTTAGGCCTTCTGGTAAGTTGTTGTATAGAACAACATAATTTGCTTTCGCTGTGTGATGTAATGTTGGGTCTTTGACCTCTGGTTTGTAATGACTCTAATATCTTACCCTATTAAGAGTTTAAACTTATGCTGTTGAATCTTTGTGTTCTATAATGTTATCGAATCATATTGTGATCTTCCGTGTTTGGAGTTGAACTTATCTTAGATGGCGATCTGAGGTTAGTTTAACCCTAATCCCGGGGGGTGCAACAGGTTTTGGTATCAGAGCAGGACTGCCTGTAGGAAACCCTTTTATTGGTCGATGTTGAGTCTAGAAGTTGACAAAACTATTTGCAAGTTAAAACTATTTGCAGAAACTCCGACTAGGATTCTTTTTACTCCTTCTCTGGTGTGTTTCTGCTGCTGGAGTCTTTCTTACCCTATTTGGTTTGAAAAGGTTTTTCATTCCTTACCTCATATCTCAAAACTTTTAGGATCGTGGTTTTGGGGTTGTTTCTCTAAAAAGTACTCCGTATTTGGTTGCTATTCTCAGAGTTCCAAGATATATCAGTTTTGCTTGGTGTGTAACATCTTAGCATTCCATTGTCATGGTTTGTAAGTCAGCTGGTTAGTGTATACATTAGTATGCTTTGATACTACCATGCTTGATAAGATGATACCTTTATATCAAGTACTCCTTGTTCATCTTTCCGTTCTGTTCCTTTGAATCCCTTGTCTAACCCTTTCTCTTTGTTTTTCCAGGATGGGTGACACCTCTCGTGCCCGTACCCATGATCATGCACGTGGTGCTGTAAATGAGGGTGAATATTCCAACCTTCCTCCACGACCGTCCATGGTTCAACTCATGGCCATGTACGAAACCAACCGTGCTGACAACATGAGGCTCCTTGAAAGGATTGAGCGCAATACTGCTCAACGCTAGAACAATCAAGTTGCTATCAAGGACTTCACACGTCTCACTCCACTAGTTTTCAGCTACTCCACTGAGCTACTTGATGCTGACTACTGGCTTCGCACCATGGAGTGCAAACTTTAGGTTGGTCACATTGCTCAAGCTGATTGGGTGACTTTTGCTGCCTATCATCTGGAGGGAGCAGCTAAATCCTGGTGGGAAAATTTCTTGGCTATGCAAGAAGCTCAACATGTTGTTACATGGCAAGAGTTTACTGAAGCCTTCCAAGCTTATCATATTCCGGAGGGACTGATGGATCAGAAGAGGGAGGAGTTCCTCAAGCTTAAGCATGGCACTGGTTCCGTGTGTGATTACCAGCGCAACTTTAATCGTCTTCCCTGCTATGCTAAAGAAGAGGTCCCCATTGATGCTAAGAAGCAAGCTTTGTTCGCAAGGGATTGGATCCTGAGGTTCGCCGTGTTATCCACCTCATGGACTTTGGTAACTTCCAAGGTCTTGTTAATAAGGCTATGAAAGGCGAGAGTGGAAAGGTGGAGTATGAAGAAACCCGTAAGCGTCCTTAGGATGGGTATAACAAGGCTGGTTCTAGCAATAAGAAGCGTCGTGTCTTCGTGCCTTACAGTTTTGTGCCACGTACTCCTTACACCCCAAGGACTTCTGGATATGCTCCTCATCTGAATGCTACTCCAAATAATGCTGGTGGATCAAATTATCCTGTTGCTGGTACTGTACCAGGCCTCATATGTTTAAATTGTCGCCAGCCTGGCCACTATGCAAGAGATTGTCCTCAAAAGAGTGCTACTGAGAAGGCACAACCACCAAAGAAGAATGATAAGTATCCAGGTGGTGGAAAAGGACAACTGAACCATATCTCTGCTGAGGAGGCTCAGGAAGATCCAAGCGTCATCATGGGTACACTTCGTATCAATCAAATTCCAGCTAAAGTTTTGTTTGATTCTGGAGCATCGCATTCATTCCTGTCACAAGCTTTCGCTCAAATGCATGGGATAAGTTTTGAGGGGTTATCCATTCCTCTTTGGGTTCAATCTCCTGGTTCTAGTTGGCGTTCCACCATGGTTAGTCATGGGAATCTAATCGAAGTTGCATTTCAACTTTTCCCCACCTCCCTTATCGCCCTCAAGTCAACCGACATTGACATCATTTTGAGCATGGACTGGTTGACCCGTTATCAAGCTATTCTCGATTGTACAACCAAGTCTGTGACTCTGACTAGTCCTGCTGGCATAACAGTCAAGTATTGGACTGTAGGGTCACTATCTCCTTCAACTGTTTCTATTCCTGAAGCAGAGTTGTATGATCTTGAAGTTCTACCTCCGTTAGAGATTCAAGATGTTTCCGTGGTCTGTGAATTCCCGGATGTCTTTCCTGAGGAGTTGCCTGGCATGCCACCTGATCAAAGTGTGGAGTTTGTCATAGAGTTAGTTCCTAGAACTGCTCCTGTTTCTAAAAGACCCTATCATATGCCTCCTCATGAGCTTGTGGAGTTGAAGAAGCAATTATAGGAGTTAGAAGGAAACGAATACATTCAGCCAGCACATCTTCTTGGGGATGTCCTACTATCTTTTTTTAGAATCAGTATACCAATATACCACGTCTGGTCGTGGACTATCGCCCACTCTATGCTGTGACTATTAAGAACAAGTATCCTCTCCCTAGGATCAACGATCTATTTGATCAGTTAAGTGGTGCCACTGTATTTTCCAAAATGGATTTAAGATCAGGGTATCACCAGATAAAGATCTGTAAGGAAGATATTCCAGATACTGCTTTCACCACTCGTTATGGTCTTTACGAGTACACAGTCATGTCCTTTGGTCTTACCAATGCTCCAGCCACTTTTATGCGGCTTATGAACTCTTTCTTCATGGAGTACCTTGACAAGTTCGTCATGGTCTACATCGATGATATTCTGGTCTATTCCAAGACTAAAGAAGAGCATGCTGAACATCTTCGTTTGGTGTTGACAAAACTTCGAGAACATCGTCTCTATGCCAAGTTCTCCAAATGTTAGTTCTGGTTACAAGAGATCATATTCCTTGGTCATGTTGTTTCCTCCCAAGGGGTTGCTGTTATTCCTGATAAGGTACAAACTATCCTCGACTGGGAGTCTCCTAAATCCGTCAAGGATGTCCGCAGTTTTCTCGGGATGGCTGGTTATTACTGTTGATTCATCGAGAACTTCTCCAGGATTACAAAGACAATGACTGATCTTCTTAAGAAGGATAAAAAGTTCGAATGGTCTGATAAGGCTGAAGAAAGCTTACAGCTGTTGAAAACCAAGTTATCAACAACTCCGGTGCTAGTTCTTCCAGACACTAGAAAAGACTTTGTAGTCTTCTGTGATGCTTCTCACCAAGGTCTAGGATGTGTGTTGATGCAAGATGGGCATGTGGTGGCTTATGCCTCCCGTCAGTTAAAACCAAATGAGAACAACTACCCAACTCATGATCTTGAGCTTGCAGCCGTTGTTCATGCTCTTAAGCCATGGCGACATTACCTTCTCGGTAGTCGTTGCGAGTTATACTCGGATCATCAGAGTCTGAAGTACCTTTTCACACAACCTGATCTGAATCTCAGGCAAAGAAGATGGTTGGAACTCATCAAGGACTATGATTTGGGTCTCAACTATCAACCTGGGAAAGCCAATGTCGTTGCTGATGCGTTAAGTCGTAAGTCTTATTGAAACAATTTGATGATCAAACAATCTCAACCTTCTCTTCATGAGGAATTTGCTCGATTGAATCTTGAAGTAGTTCCTCGTGGATTCCTTTCTACTCTTGAAGTGGAGTCTTCCATAGAGGATGAAATCAAGCTTGCTCAGAAATATGATTATGAAATTGCTGAGATCAAAGGGAACATTGCTAGCGGAGTTGCTAAGTGTTTCTCTGTTGATAATCAAGGTACTATTTACTTTGGTACCCGTCTGGTAGTGCCGAAGAGAAAAAAATTGAGCGATCTAATTCTCCAAGAGGCTCATGAATCACCTCTTTCTATTCACCCTGGAGGTACCAACATGTATTGGGATCTTCGTCAATGATTCTGGTGGTCTGGTATGAAGAAGGATATCGCTCGTTTTGTTGCTAAATGTAAAGTTTGCCGTCGCGTCAAGGTTGAGCACCAAAGACCCGCTGGTCTCCTGCAACCACATAAAATACCTGAGTAGAAATGGGATGAAGTTGGTATGGATTTCATCACTGGTGTTCCTAAGACTCAGAAAGGAAATGATGCCATCTGGGTAATCGTTGACTATCTGTCCAAGGTTGCTCACTTTATACCTGTTCATGAGAGTATCAATGCTAGTCAGTTAGCAGATCTATATATCTCTCGAATAGTTGTTCTTCATGGGATTCCAAAGAAAATTGTCTCTAACCGAGGGAGTTTGTTCACCTCAAGGTTCTGGACAACCTTCCAAACTGCTATGGGAACTCGCCTCTCCTTCAGTACAGCTTATCATCCTAGTACCGGTGGCCAGACCGAAAGAGTGAATCAAATTATTGAAGACATGCTAAGAGCGTGTGTCATATCTTTTGGAAAGAACTGGGAGAAATGCCTTCCTTTTGCTGAATTCTCCTAAAACAACAGTTTTTAGTCCAGTATTGGTATGGCACCTTTCCAATTCTTATATGGAAGAACCTGGCATACTCCTTTGAACTGGTCAGAAACCGGCGAAAGAAATCTCTTTGGACCGGATATGATCCAGGAAGCAGAAGATCAAGTTCGTATCATTCAAGATCATTTGAAAACTGCTCAGTCTCGTCAGAAAAGCTATCATGATCGTCATCATCAACATGTTGAATATGAAGTTGGTGATCAAGCTTATCTTCGGGTCACTCCTCTGAAGGGTCTCCATCGTTTCGGCATCAAAGGCAAACTAGCTCCTCGCTATGTTGGTCCTTTTCGCGTTCTGTCCAAGCAAGGTAACCTCACATACAAACTGGACTGCCCGCCAACTACCCTGAGGTGCATGACGTCTTTCATGTGTCTCAACTCAAGCGTTGCTTCAAAGACCCTGCCCGTGGTGTTGATCACCAAAGTCTTGATCTCCAGAAGGATCTGACTTACCGTGAATATCCTGTTCCTATCCTTGATGAAACCGAGCACAAAACTTGTCGGCAAAACATCAAGTTCCTAAAAGCTCAGTGGTCTCATCACTGTGAGGATGAAGCAACCTGGGAACGAGAAGATCGTCTTTGATCTGAGTACCCAGCCTTATTTTCTAAAACTTAGGAATCTCGGGTCGAGATTCTTATAAGGGGGGTAGAGCTGTAATAGCCCAAGTTTGTAATATATGTAATTAGTACCTAAGCATTGCATGCATCTGTCTAAATAAATGAAATATATGCATAAGATCAAGTGGGTTGAATTAAATGCAAATCCAAAACCCTAATCTCCCCCTCTCTTTGAAACTACATTCAAATGGCTCTAGAATATTTTTGAAAACTACCAAAATTGAGGAGTCCAAATTGTTTATAAGGGCCCCTGCAACATTTCAAATATTCACAAAGTCCTTTGTATTTTGAAACCATACAAAACAGTTTACAAAATGAAAATACAAACAAATAAATGGAAAACATAAAAGGGAAATGTTTCTGCAAGAAAAACTGTTTTCTAAACCTATCTGGGCTGTGGCCCAACTCTCCTCTCCTCTTTCTGTCGACCAACACTTTTCCTTGGCCCAGCAACCGGCCCACGCCAGCCCGCCAGCGGCCTCGTACCGCTTCGGCCCCGAGAACGCGTCGTCGTCTTCGTCCCCGACGAAGAAGCTGTTTTCACATGCCAAGGCTCGCGTCCGCCCGCCATCGCGCTTAAGATTTCGCGCGATGGCGCCGGTGCCGGTGCCTACCCCTTGCCGCAGTGGAGAACCCTATCCTTCTTTCTCCCCCTCGCGCGCTTCCTTCTTCCTCTTCCGCCAAACCCTAGCCATTCAGGCTCAAGCGAGCCTCGCCGTCTCCGACCGCCCCGTGCCCCGTGGAGTGTTCTGGAAGAAGCTCCACATCGCCGTCATCGACTCTGTCAAGCAACACAAGCTGGGAGGACGTCGTTTGGCCAGAATCAAGCTCGACCTCAACTCCGGCCGCCGCATTCAAGTCGTCGATTCCCCTCCGTCCGACCTCCCTTCGCTTCATTGACCTCACTGTCGTGCTCGTGGTGAGCTAGCGGACCTCCTGGTCCCCTGCGTTTCTTCTCTCTTGCACTGAATCATTTTCCCGACGAGCACCCGACGCCGCAGCCGCTGTTTCTTGTCGCCGTCGTCGCTCCAGTGACCATATCGAGGCGGCGCCACCACTATTATGCTCGCCTTGGCCTCCTCTTTCGAACGAGACCAACCACGCATCCACAGATGCCGCCAATCGCTCGCCCCTCTCTCGATCTGAGAGGATCAGCCATTGATGACGTCACAGTGACGTCATCATGATGCAATAAATGTTTTTCTGTTTATTTAAATGTTTTCAGTAATTATTTTCTGTATTAAGTAAAATGCTGTCAGGTGGGCCATGTCTGTCAGGGTTTTAACCTTTTTATAAATCATTTCTGAAATTAATAAAAGTCTAACATGTGGGCCCAAGTTGGAAAATAATTGAAATATTCAAAAAATGATTTAAAATGAATAAAAATTTGAGAAATTCATAACTAATTCATTTTAAATCAGAAAAATACAAATAATATATCAAAATGTTTAGAAAAATGAGAACTATCTAATTACACTATAATCATACATTGTTAACCAAATTTCATGACAAGTTTAATTATAAGAGCTAATTGAACCCCACCGGTGATTCCGAGGATCCCCCTATTCTAGGGTTTGGGCCTCTCGGACCCCGTTTAAAGTGCCTAAGCATATTCTATGGTTCCTTTCAACACTATTTAACTTGTCATATCATCCATATTGATTGAGCATTGCACATGCCATGTACTGAATGTTTGCTTTTCCTTTTCCGGTATTTAGTTCTTCGCGAATAGGAACCGAACCCGAGGTTGAAGTCAACAACACCGAAGATTCATATATGTCTACTGACGGACAAGGCAAGCATAGACTCTCATTCTGAACCTATGTTTTATGAAGTATATTACTTTCTCGCTATGATGCACACGATCCCAATGTGGTGTTTTGGACATTAGCTAGGGTTGCCTATCTGCTGCACAGTTTCCCTTTTTGTATCCTTATACTCCCGATCCACTGCTCCTAGCATACGTAGGTGTGGCATCTGAGCGTTGCTAGAGCTTTTACGATCGATAGCTTAGCCATGCTTACTAGTACCATCTGGATACATTCAGATGATAAATCAGAGGTGCCAGAGAATCTATAAAGGTAGGAGATGGTGACATCATCTAAGGAGTAACTAAACATGCTAAGTATTGTATGGGAGGCCACGTTGGGTGTGGTTTTTGTAGTCCCATGCTCGCCACCACTAGGAGCTGAGTTCTTACCTTTGGAACCAAGATGAGCGTACAGCCACACGGGGCCTAGACAACCCCTCGACTAACTAACTTGCCTAGTAGATTCCATGAGTCACATAGTTCGGGTGTTCCATTCGACATATGCATAGAAAACCTTTTGAAAGATTTGTCGGGTGAAGAAGGTGCATTCATAACAGGTAGGGAAGCATGGTCGCGGTTGCTAATGGATACTTAGCATTTACTAGGTGAAGACTCAGGCTTCCCTACCTGTTCGATTCATCACTGATGTCATGGGTTACTAATTCCTAGGTGATGACTCTCATTGCAATTGGAAACCTAAGTTCCATTTCCCACCTTATCTTTACCATTACTTAGGATGATAATAACATCTTATTTTTTTTATGAAAATAATATTTTCGTTTTTCAGAACATAGATGATAACACACAATTTGCAATTACTTTGATAAAGACTCCTCAAAGGACATGAGAAATTGATGAACTTGCCTTGTGACTTCAAGGTAGTGAAGTCGGATGCTTGCACTTGACCTTGAGCTTCTATTTCTACAAAACATCATTATTGCCCTGTAAGGACAATATTTAAAGAAGCAATAATGATTATTCAAAGTAATGCAATGCATCATTTATTAGTTATCTTCTTTGTGTGTTTTACCCACCTTATTAAATTCTTACATTCCTTTATTTAAATAGAAGGAAGTTATTAATGGATACTTTCTAAATTTTGTAAATATTATATTTAATATTTTATGGTATAATATAATATTATAAGAGCTTAAAACTTATTTTTATTTAATTTTAACTTTTATTATTATTTTCTTAATATTCATTTATGAATAAACATTTTAATTTAGAAGATTCTATTTTGTTAATTTAAATAGCAATTTAGTATTTTTATAAAATACTATACTAATTTAGAATGATAAAGTAAATTTTATTTATTTTTATGTATTTTATTTATTTTTATAAAATCCCTTAATGTATACTCCCTCCATCCCATGGCTTAAGGCCTATAACTTTTTCAAAAAGTCAAGCCATGTAAAGGTTGACCAAACTTTTAGAAAAAAACTATCAAGAACTACCATGTGAAAATATGTTTCATGGTGTATAATAGGATATGAATTATGTATTTTAAATATTAATATTTTTGTCTAAAAACTTGGTCAAACTTTAGATAGTTTGACTTTTTAAAAATGTTATATGCCTTAAGCTTTAGGACAGAGGTAGTATATATTATAAAAATATTTAACCTAAATTTATTAAATTTAAAATAGAATTCTTAATTTGATTGGGTAGCTTATATTTTTATGAACTCAGGGATATATTATTTGTATTTATAAGATTATTATTTTATTTCTTAGAGATTATTTAGTTTAAGGGTTATTTTGGTCTTTAAATAATTATTTAGATTTTTCCTTTAAAATCTAGACCGAGCCCATTGAACTGATCCTGTCCTGACCCGACCCACATAGGTTGGTCAAACCCACTCACTCGAGTGGTATTGGACCATACCGGCCCAGTATACACTTGCCCTCTCTCACGCTCATGTATCTCCTCCTCTCTCTGGCCCCACCGTGGTGTTGCATTGCCACTGCCGTCGCCGTGTGATTACGGCCCACACAGGCCTCACCCGCGGCCACCGTGGTGCATGATGAGGTAGTCGATGTCGCTCCATCGACAAGTCATGTTCGATTCATCGCCGGGACCTTCTCCTGGCCAGGCTATTTCCACCCCGAACCCTAGGGTTTGGTGTTTGTCGACGATGTGGTGCTTCGCCATCCATGTGGTGCTGTGTCGCGGCTTTGGTGGCCTTGTGGTGCCACCAGGGTTGCTCGTTACGCCATGGGTGCCATGCTTTCGGCTTGGCGCGGGTTGCAGCGCCCTCGGGTGCTCCCCGTGCTGCCGTGTGCGTGCTCTACGGCCGCTCTACTTCCTCCTCTAGCTACAGCGAGGCCCTTAGGTGAGTTCCTCCCTTTCTCCCTCTCTTGTTCTCTGTCCTACCCTACTGGCTCTAGTGTTCTTGCAACATATGAACCCTAATTGTGATTATCTATTTCTTTAGGGTTCATACCTTTGTGTTAGGGTTCATCCCTAGATAATATGCTATTTTGATATGGTTACTTAGTGGTCCAAGTAGTGTGGATTCACTACCGTTTATTGTTCTTAGTACCGATAGTGGCTCTATCAGTAATTGTTAACTGAATCTTTATGCACTGGCTTGTATTGATATGTTCAGATTGGAGTTGATTATATACTCCAATGATTCTATAATAATCTTATATGATATAATACTCAATTGTCAAAACGATTCCTAATTAATTATTTCAGGAAAATGACTGAGTAAAGAAAATAAGTTATTTAGCTTGTATGCTTGGATTGCTTATAAAACAGGTTGTTGTGACACCATCCTTGGCTTGGTACACATTTCCTGTTTTTGAATAGGCTTTTCATGAGCTTTACCATAGATTGGCTTTAGCTTGTAAGCTGGGAAAGATGTCTGTTATCTTAAGCTATATTGAATAAATGGCTTGGTTCATGATGCTGGCCTGAGACTATGCTAGGCAGAAACTAAGGTTTTTACATGTTGTTTCCTTTCTTGAATGAACTATGATGAATAATCTTTAGATATGATTCCTACAATGCTTATGAAAATGATTTGATAGTCCCTTGCAAGGAAAATGTGGAACCCCAGATTTACGATCCGAGAATACCCATTATGCCTGCAGTTCACGTTCCCATGATTAGTGAGCCATGAGCATAATCGACAAGTATCATTACATCATCCATAAATAACGAATACAAAGTACTTACACTAATGCCATTATGGCGATACAACATCAATAGCAGAAGCCTTCAAGCGCAGAGCCCATGTCATGCCTTACTCTACAGGCAACTGACTAGGAAGATGGCCTAGCTCGCATAGACGTCAGGAACCTCCATCGTTCCTCTTGCTTCAGGAAATCTGGCCAAGTAAATAGCCAGGGACAATACCCGTGAGTACTTTGAATGTACTCACAAACCACCTTAAGAGAATCCTAATAAAGGATATGCAATATGGCTATGGTAGGATGGCTCCATAAGAGGTTCTTTTATAAAATAGTTTCTCTTGTAGATATAGCATATATCTATATCTTTGTTGAAAACTATTGCAAAACAATTTGGAAACCTTTTTGAAAAGTTTTGAGAAAACACTAGGATTTGGGTCACCCATTTGTTTTTCCTTCTAGTCATCCTATGACCAAACTCCTTCCTCCTTTTTCCGACCATCCCATGGTCAAATCATTTTCAAACAATCGCTTTTCTAAAGTCCTTTTTGAAATCAAAACCAGCACCACTCTACATCATCCTTCCAACCGTCCATGACCGAGGACTCGGCTATTCGAATACATTAACACTCTGCATAGGTTGTACACTTTACCCACACCATCCGATTACCTGTCCCTGATCTACACCGATTGTGGGTCGAATAACCGGTCAAGACCTTTCGGATGCCCTTTCCGTTACAAGTGTCTACCCTATGAGGTTAATCACCTCAAGACCGGGACACTCTATATAGTCATAAGCCAACCAGAGCGCGTTTTGCACCTCGCAGGGTGTGAACTTTCAATGAGGTGTTCATAGTATCGTCTGGCCGCCATTAGAAGGTATTTACCTTCACCAGACCAATGTTTCACATGGGCCTTTACGGGTGAAGGCCCAGCCTCCGGGTATTTGTTCTCCCCCATAGTAGTTAGAGGCACCTATACCGGATTAGAAAAAGTTCCAGTCGCCTCGTCCCATTCTAGAGTTATGTGGTTGCACGGGTTAATTGTTCTAGCAAAACTGCAAAGAACCGGGTGCGTTTTCATAAACATTTTTCCTCCATCTCTCGTCCCATCATTTTTTAAAACCAAAACTTTTCTCGTTTTCCAATCCAATTGGTAGGCCAAGCCTCACCAAGGTTTTCTCATAAAACATTTTTGTAAGCCTTTTTCCGGGGACTTCCCATCCCATAGTTTTTAGTTTCAGCTAAAGAGAGGTTTCCAAAGGGGCATGGTGTTATACACCATGTATCATACTGTGGGCGGGTAGGTACCATAAAAGTGGTTTGTACCTAATGGTACTAAAGGGAATGGTTTGGAGGAGACAAACATTTCCCCATATAACATAATATAGTAAAACAATGCATTTTGCATAAACGGGTAGGTAAAACATGCATAGATAAAATAGTAGGAAAAGGAATATGAGCAAGAAGGTGGCTTTACTGTGACCAGCGATATATCCCATGACTTCTTTAGAATACCAGATAACCAATTAATAACAATAATAATAGGAATATTCCGGTGCTTCCTTCTTCTCGGTGTCACACAATCGCAACTATCGCCGTTATCGAGCATACATGCAAACAAACAACACCACATCAATACATTTCATATAAACACCAATTCATACAACAAGAAATTGGCAAAACAAGTTGATATATCAACAAGGATTGAGGAATTGGTTGGGGATACAAAGGAAATGCTTTGGTTGCCTTAGTGGATTTTCTATTTAAGATCTATAGTCCAAAGCTACCTAGATAAGGTTTTTTTTGAAAAAGGCCAAGTTCTGTATTATATCAATGTGCAAGCATGATACCCTCAGTTAGGTATTGAGAAAATGAAGCCAACAAAAGTGGTTTCACTATTTTATCAATTTCCACTAATTTATAATGGATTTTATAGGGAATACAACCCTATTTTAAGGAAATATTTCACCAGACAATTTTTGGGGTTCCAAAAATTATAGCCTTGGGTGATTAGATAGTATTTGATGGAATGGTTCACTAAGAGTTGGAATCACCTCAAAACAATTACCAGAATTCCCTCAAGAAATTCCCAAAGACAGTACTCGCTAGGATTTGTCTTTTTCATCATATTTAAACAATAGAAGCGTTTGATGTGATTCCAGGGACACGTGCTAGGTATTTAGATTAATTTTCTGTAGAAATTGGAATAACCCTTTTTGGGGTTACAAAACTATTACTATGATTTATTGTGTGAAAACACCCTAAGAAGAAAGTTTTAAATCATTAAAATTAATCCAAAGCTCAATAAATCATGATACCCTAGGTTTAGATAAATATGATGATATAGGATTACTGAGAGTTGGAATTAGGTCAGAACCATTTATGGTTTGACCTAGCGAAATTACCAATGGTAGAAAATGGTTGTTTTTTTATTTTTATTATGGGCAAAACATAGTTCAATTTGGCATGGGACCAAGTGTATTGGTTGGGTATTTCAATTCTCATCCAGAGGAAGTTGGGTTCACCCCATTTGGGTTTACCAATTTCTCTGGAAGATTTATTGAGTCAAAAAGACACTCCGTGGTATTTTATTTATTAGAAAACAACTAGAAATAATCTGGTCAAAATAGAGATACTGAATGTTTAGTAAAACTCTGTATCATGATAAAAATTTTAGAACTCCCTCAATAATTGGTTTCCATTTTGAAAGCTACTAGGTATTTGATAGATCAGCAGAAAATTGATAAAAAGAACGGGGCAATGCGGCGTGCTGTGGGAATTCCGGGAAGGGTGGGACGGTGTGATTTTGGTTCCCGTAATGCCGTCCCGCATCAGTGCCCGAAAGACCTGTTTCGGGAGCTCGCAGGATTGTGCTCGGGGCTGCCTGCATGTCGCCGGCGAGGTGTCGGGGAGGACCAAGGAGACTTCGGAGGAACTAGGGCGGCCATTGGTGGAGCAGCAAGATCTCATACATGCAGGTCTCGCCGTGGAGGTGTGGATTGGACATGCACGACCGAAGGCATCTCCGGTGTTCCTGCAAGGAAGGGGAGAATGGAAAAGTTGTATCAAGGAGAGGGGAGTAGATCTTAGAGTGTAGAGAGAGCTGGGAGAGATCGGGAACGAGAGAAAGCTTGCCTTTTTTGATAAAACCGAGAGGAGGGGTTCCTCCATTATCTTGCCATGTAGTGGCAAAGGAAAGAGTGGGAGCTCGTGGAGAAGCTCTCTGGGGGTCTGGGGAAGAAACGAGAGGGGAGAGGGGATATGCCAGGGTCTCGGCCCATTTATTTGGATAGGGAGGGGTGGTATAACATGGACTATGTCCATGGAAGGGTATGGAGAGGGTGCTGCTCAGGGATAAGGCAAGGTGGGAGGTGGGATGGGTCCTTCTGGTGTGCTCTGGTCGTGGAGAAGGGGTGGAGGGTTAGGGTACAACAGCTGCAAGAGCTTTGATGGTTAGAATTGACATGGACTTTGTCTCTCTCGTAAACAAACACAAAGGACAAGAGGGATGGTGGGGGTACTGTAGTGCTACAATAGTGTCGACCAGGATTGTCATGGTTACTATGGTGGAGTATTTGACAAGATTTGTTGAGGAGTTGAGTTGGTTTGAATAAAGGTTTGATTGATTTTTTAAACTTGATCAATTTGGTGCTTGTGAAGGAAGTTGAAATTTTTTCATATGTCTATGTGGGGAAATGGTTCTGCTAGATAGGTATAGACATTGTACACCTCCAAGATTTATTTAGGATTTTTCTAGAGATTATAAGTCCATTTAATGTCATTTATTCAAAAAGTGCTGAAATAGATTATAGAAGCTAATGTGTTATTTTACATTAGGAAAGGTGGGATTTTTGTGTTAGATGCTTCTAAATACCATATCACACCATGGGAAATTTTATTGGAATTTATTGAGATGGAAAAGTATTTATAAAGAATTATTTCTTGTTTCTGCCATTTAAGAAAAATGGCAAAAAGAAATAATAAAGGATCTCAAAAAAATTATTTTTGATATGGGAAGATAGGGTATGATATTTAGGAACCAAATATGCATTAGGTTGGCAAAGGAGTTTGGAGAAAAACAAAGTTGCCTTTATAGACAAACATTCTAGGTTTTTGCCAAAGGTGGGAAATAAATAGCTTATTAGTCCAAATAATTATGGGAATTATTTGCGGGATGATTATAACCAAGGTGGATGTTTTAAAAATGAGGTATCCATCATAACCAACCTTGGGTTTTGGAATCTCACTTAAGAAATGGGGAGGAAGTAGATGGGGATGATCTAGGAGTTTGATATATTTATACCACCTAAACCATGTTGGATTAGTGAGCTCAGAGCTCACCTTGATACAAGGGATAGATGGATGGATAGAAAAAGTTATATAGATGATCATTAGGCCAAGACTTGGGCTTCGTTGTATTTGAGGTGGTTTAGGGGTGATGGCAAACTTTTTTGAAAATAAGGCTGCCATAACAGAGTTGTCATGATGCCTCATAAACCATGGAGGTTTAGGAAGCACAAAACTCCAATGGAAACAAGTGAGATATGGATTCATAGACCATTGTTAGTAGATCATAACCATGCAAGGGTTTGTCAAGGGGAGGTGGCATATAGACGTGAGCTTCTGCCAAAGTGGGCAAGATGATAAGATTTGCAAAAAAGATTATTATCTTGACTACAAAACCATCATGGATGAGTGGGAATCATAAAGGTTTACCCAAGGGAAAGAGTTGTATTTGGTAGTACTAATTATGTAATACAATATGGTTCAAGTACATTCTCAAGAATTCACATAGCTTGGAAAATGTAGAGCTCCAAAGATTGAATCTAGATAAGAGTTCCAGACTTAGCTTGGCAGATTTAGGGTTTTAGACTAGAGTACAAGTGTAGATGATTTTGAGGGGATGCTAGTTTAAAAACTCATGATCCATGGGATGAGGTTTAAGTGTTAACTAAGTAGATGGGGTCCATGCTTAGATTGGGTCTACACTGAGTTGGAAACTATCGAAAGGGGTTATCCCTAGATTGATCTGATTAGGAGAAGAGATGGTCACTTTAGTGACTTAGGATAGATCTAGATTTGGATGATTTGTTTGAGATTGATGATCACAAGCATAGATTGGGTCCTGAGAGATGAGCTAATAGATTAGCTCACTCTTGTTCCTAAGCAAACATGGCAATTAGCAGATCAAGGCAATTCATCAGACAACAAATCAAGCCAATTCATCTTATCAAACTTATCCAACTACTACTAGGGTTAACATCAAGCCTAGCTTGAGGTAGGGATGGGTATTTTGAATTGGTTATGTTTTGAAGTAAGATAAGTACCTCTTGGTATTTTTACCAAGATTGGAATGAAGAGGTTTTGAATAAAGTTTTTGGAAAACCTAGGGGTAAGAGTAGTTGAGAGTTCTGTCTTGAAAACATAAGGAGATTATATTTTAGTTCTCCATAGTTTTGTTAATAGAATTAGTAAAATATTTTTTGTTTTGTCAAAGTCATCTTGGCTCAGGTTTTGAAATGACAGAACATTTGAGAATATCAAAGTTGAGCCAAGACATTTCTATTATGAAATAGCTTTTGTCAACTAGGTTTGAGATGAGAAGTATACAACCTATTGCACAATAAGTTGCATGAACACAAGCAAACAAGTAAGCAAGCATTTGCACATGTAACCAGAAAAAGTTTTTGTTCCCCCTAATTTTTGCCTTTTTGACAACAATTTAGGGTTGCTGAAATTCGGATGTTACAGAATATATGATAGATCTTTATTGTTTAAGACGAATTCTTAAGATGTAATGATTTCTGAGGTAGGTTTAGCATCAACAGGGTCCTTTCTTATTGAGGCGATACGTCGAGTTGAGCCTTTTTTGATCCTTTACCACGATAGTCATCTTATCTGTCTTCATGGCTTTGGTACAACAGGGTGTGGGCTGGAAGGTCGATTCCATGATGGAGAACTTCCCTGGAATACCTTATGATTTGGGAGAGGTGTCGATTTCCGTCCTTCTTGCAGGGTTGATGATTCAGATTTTTAGGGGTGGTCATCACTTAACGATAACTGGTGTTCGACTCCAGGGTTTTATCGGGTTTTTGGGCGGGAAAGACGCCCCCTTAGAGCGACACTAGGGGTTTTTGGTGGAATCACAGACTTTCCTCATTGGAGTCGTATGCTGATGCTGGGGGGTGGCGCTACTCCTTTCGTCCGAAGGTGGTTATCTTCTGTCGACCATGTATAATCCGTTTTGTGGGAGGCATTGATGCCACTTATTGAAGTAATAGTCGTAGCGGGGGAGGCGTTTAACTAGCTTCCGGTTAGTTAGTTCTGAGCTAGGTAGGGGTCCAATAGGTTGAGGATTGCTGTTGGCTGTTGGCGGTCTCGGAAGGCGGTCCTTTAGAAAAAAGGGGTATTTTCGGGTTCGGTCTGATGCAACGTCAGGGGTAAAACAAGCAAAGAAGGGCATTATTCTTGCATAACATCCAACAGGGTCCATCTAGAGTTCAGTAGATTTGCACCGGCCATTGCGAAGGTAATTGACGCCTTACTGAGCAGGTTTTGAGATGGTCCATCACTTGCTATAGGTTAGCGGAGTGAGTTGGTAGTGTATGAAGGACTATTTTGAGAGTGATCCTTGAATCTTGTAGCAGTCCTTGGGTTGGGTACCAACTTTGGTTACTGTATTTCCTCGGGGGTATGAGGGACATTCAGCTCTTCAGCAGCGAAGGTCGTGCCTTCTCTGATGTTTGCTTTGACGAGTGGATCTCCCGAGGGTGGTGACTTGAGGAGGGGGTGATACTTGTGAAGGGGACAGTTCTTCATCCTCCGTCTCGGGGTTTACAGATTCGGGGGCTTTTTTCAGTGGGTCGTTAGTAGCAGAAGCAGAGAAGGGCTTCACGACGTCTTCAGAGAAACTTGATGTTTTGGGTTTCTTTCTACTCCTTGGGGAGTAGTATTGACGGCACCGGGTAGTATTGTCACCTTAATTCTGAACGTCTTGGGGGTTGTGAGGATCAAGCAGTCTTCTGATGATTGTTGATGAAGTCTGGTTTTCTATTCTTCTGACGACTCTCAAGGTGGTGCTTGGGACAAATTCTTGGAATTGAGATCTTCCTGTATTTGAGTGGAAATACGCAGTCTTTCCTCCTTAGGGCTTTACTTGGGGTCGTCAAGGTTGGGGTCAATCCTTCGTCTTGGGGCATTGGCGTGGCACTAGAGTTGTGGTCTTCGAGTGATGCCTTATTGCGATTACCTTGTTGTGGTTGTTTTAAAACGATGACACAGTAGTTCATTGTCTTCGGCATCCTTATCTTCCGGATTCTTGGGGCGTTTGGGTTATGGCGAGGTCTTCCTGCTGATTTGGAGGAGAGTTGACTAGGTAGTTGCTCCTTTGGGGCGATTAGAACTAAGGCACGAGTAGGGAGATAAAGGATTTGGGGCAATAAAGGATTCCGTTGGGAGGGAGATCTTGTAGTGTCTTTCGTCATTGGTAGCTGCTTGGGTTTGCTTGTCTCAGTGTCTCTTAATCTCGGGACGTTCATCTTCATAGTCTCCAGGTCAAACTTTGTTTTTGAAAATGGTCATTTGAAGATAGACGAGAGGTAGAGTAAGCCATTTGTCAAATAGTTTAAGTCAGAGAATATGAGATAAGAAATCTTTCGAAATGCTTTTGCGAAATAGTTTTCGAAACCGGTATTCTCCAAAATAGGGATTGTCCTGTCTAACGTCCATGCTAACTAAGGTCTCCTATAGTCAGGATGGCTCTGATGTCAAGTCTGTGGCACCTCGGATTTACGGTCCGATAATACCCGTTATGCCTACAATTCACGTTCCCATGATCATTGAGCCGTGAGCATAACTGACAAGTATCATTACATCATCCATAAAGAATGAATACAAAGTACTTACATTAATGCCATTATGGCGATACAACATCAATAGTGGAAGTCTTCAAGCGCAGAGCCCAAGTCATGCCTTACCCTACAGGTGACTGATTGGGAAGACGGCCTAGCTCGCATAGACGCCACCAACCTCCATCGTTCCTCTTGCTTCTGGAAATTCTGGCCAAGTAAATAGCCAGGGACAATACCAATGAGTACTTTGAATGTACTCGCAAACCACCTTAAGAGAATCATAATGAAGGATAAGCAATATGGATGTGGTAGGATGGCTCCATAAGAGGTTCTTTCATAAAATAGTTTCTCTTTTATATATAGCATATCTCTATATCTTTGTTGAAAACTTTTGCAAACCAATTTGGAAACCTTTTTGAAAAGTTTTAAGAAAACACTAGGATTTGGGTCACCCATTTGGTTTTCCTTCCGGTCATCCCATGACCAAACTCCTTCCTCCTTTTTCCGACCATCCCATGGTCAAAACATTTTCAAACAATCGCTTTTCCGAAGTCCTTTTTGAAATCAAAACCAGCACCGCTCTACAGCAACCTTCCCAACCGTCCATGATCGAGGACTCGGCTATTCGAATAGATTTACACTCTGCAGAGGTTGTACACTTTACCCACACCATCCGATTACCCGTCCCTGATCTACACTGGTCGTGGGTCGAATAACCGGTCAAGACCTTCCGGATGCCCTTTCCGCTACAAGTGCCTACCCTATGAGGTTAATCCCCTCAAGTCCGGGACACCCTATATAGTCACAAGCCAACCGGAGCGGGTTTTACACCTTGCAGGGTGTGCTCTTTCAATGAGGGGTCCATAGTATCGTATGGCTGCCATTAGACTGTATTTACCTTCACCAGACCAATGTTTCACATGGGCCTTTACGGGTGAAGGCCCAACCTCCGGGTATTTGTTCTCCCCCATTGTAGTTCGAGGCACCTATACCGGATTAGACAAACTTCCAGCCCAGCCCCAGCCCATTCTATAGTTATGTGGTTGCACGGGTTAATTGTTCTAGCAAAACTTCAAAGAACTGGGTGCGTTTTCATAAACATTTTTCCTCCATCTCTCGTCCAATCATTTTGTAAAACCAAAACTTTTCTCGTTTTCCAATCCACTTGGTAGGCCAAGCCTCACCAAGGTTTTCTCATAAAAAAATTTTGCAAGCCTTTTTCTGGGGTCTTCCCATCCCATAGTTTTTGGTTTTGGCTAAAGCGGGGTTTCCAAAGGGGCATGGTGTTATACACCATCTATCATACTAGGGGCGTGTATGTACTATAAAATTGGGTTGTACCTAATGTTAGTAAAGAGAATGGTTTGGAGGAGCCAAACTTTCCCCATATAACATAATATAGTAAAACAATGCATTTTGCATAAACAGGTAGGTAAAACATGCATAGATAAAATAGTAGGACAATGCATATGAGCAAGAAGGTGGCTTGCCTGTGACCAGCGATATATCCCATGACTTCTTTAGAATACGAGATAACCAATTAATAACAATAATAATAGGAATATTCTGGTGCTTCCTTCTTCTCGGTGTCACACAATCGCAACTATCGCCGTTATCGAGCGTACATACAAACAAACAACAACACATCAATACATTGCATACAAACACCAATTAATACAACAATTAATTGGCAAAACAATTTGATATATCAGTAAGGATTGAGGAATTGGTTGGGGATAGAAAGGAAATGCTTTGGTTGCCTTAGTGGATTTTCTATTTAAGATCTATAGTCCAAAGCTACCTAGATAAGGGTTTTTTGAAAAAGGCCAAGTTCTGTATTATATCAATGTGCAAGCATGATACACTCAGATAGGTATTGAGAAAATGAAGCCAACAAAAGTGGTTTCACAATTGTATCAATTTCCACTGATTTATAATGGATTTTATAGGGAATAAAACCCTAGTTTAAGGAAATAATTCATCAGACAATTTCTGGAATTCCAAAAATTATATCCTTGGGTGATTATATAGTATTTGATGGACTGGTTCACTAAGAGTTGGAATCACCTCAAAAAAATTAACAGAATGCCCTCAAGAAATTCCCAAAGACAGTACTGGATGGGAATTGTCTTTTTCATCATATTTAAACCACAGAAGATTTTGATGTGATTCCAGGGACACATGTTAGGTATTTAGATTACTTTTCTGTAGAAATTCAAATAACCCTTTTTGGGGTTGCAGAACTATTACTATGATTTATTTGGTGAAAATACCCTAGGTAGAAAGTTTTAAATCATTAAAATTAATACAGAGATCAATAAATCATGAGCCCCTAGGTTTATATTGATATGATGATATAGAAGTACTGAGAGTTGGAATTAGGTCAAAACCATTTATGGTTTGACCTAGAGAAATTCCCAATGGCAGAAAAAGGTTGTTTTTGTTATTTTTATTATGGGCAAAACATAGTTTAATTTGGCATCGGACCAAGTGTATTGGTTGGGTATTCCAATTCACATCCAGAGGAAGTTGGGTTCACCCCAATTGGGTTTACCAATTTCTCTGGAAGATTTATTGAGTCAAAGAGACACTCTGTGGTATTTTATTTATTAGAAAACAACTAGAAATAATCTGGTCAACATAGAGATACTGAATGCTTAGTTAAACTCTGTAGATCATGATAAAAATTTTAGAACTCCCTGAATAATTGGTTTCCATTTTTAAAATGATTTAAAGCTACTGGGTATTTGACAGATCTGCAGAAAATTGATAAAAAGAACAGGAGTGCTAGGTCGGATGATACGTTGAAAATGTATCTATAATTTTTGATGCTCTATGCTTGTTTTGTAACAACTTTGATATGATTTGTGTACACTTTGAGTTATTTTTATACACTTTCTGGAACTAACCTATTGATAGGATGCCATAGTGCCAGTTGCCTGTTTTCTTCTGTTTTTTTGTTCTAGAAAGGTAGAAAATCAATATTCTCAGAATTGGACGGGACAAAAGCCAAAGTCATTATTTTTCTCGGAGCAACACGGAACCACGAAGCAGAGTTGGAGGAGGACACCAGGGTGGTCGCACCCCCTAGGCATGGGCTAGCCCTGGTGGCGCCTACAGGGGTGTGGGCCCCCTGGCCCTCCATCGACCTTGCCTCCTTCGCCTATATGATGCCCCCGGGGAGAAACCCTAAATAATCTAGAAGAAATCCACGAAAAGTTCTGCAGCGCCGCCACCACCGAAGGGGAGATTCGGGGGACATAAAGTCTCTATTCCGACACCCTGCCAGGATGGGGAAGTGCCACCGGAGCCATATCCATCGATCTCCACCAAATCTTCATCACCGTTACTGATTCCCTTGATGAGTAGGGAGGATTTCTTCCTCAATGCTAAGGGCTCTACCGGTAGCTATGTGTTCATCTCTCTCTATGCATGATATTGTTGTGGTAATGAGATTTGTAATCAAGTAGATCTACCTTTCTACTAAAGTGCTTCAGTAGATCTCTGCTCTCCCCATGTGTGTGAAAGTGACAGCGTGCACGCCATGGTGGCACTTAGGCTAGAGTCTACATAAATACTCATCGTTCTTTTATAGATCTATGCTTTTCCCCACGTGTGTGAAAGTGACAGCATGCACACCGTGTGTGGCACTTAAGTAGGATACATAAATATATATATATATCATGAGTATATTTTGATTTGGTTGTCTCTATGAAATTGTGGTGTTTGTTGGAACCATCTAGCGCTCAAGGTGACAGTGTGGGGTTATCTAGATTGGGAAAGGCGGACTTTGAGGTGTGCTGTTAAGCCCCTACCGTGTATTAGAGTGTCCAACCGGAGAGTAGTTAAGAGTAGTATCATGAATAGAATATATTTATATGAGAGAGTGTTCACTAGTGAAAGTATGATCCCTAGGCCTTGTTTCTAAGCATTGAAACACCATTTGCATCTAGATCTATTGCATGTTTGCTTGCTTCCATGTTTATTTCAGTTTGCCTTTAGTTTCTCCCACGTCAACAACAAGTCAGAAGCTCTTTTATGGCACCATTACCACTTGTATTTCACCATCTCTTCGCCGAACGAGTGCACCTATACACCTGACAAGTGTATTGGGTGTGTTGGGGACACAAGAGACTTCTTGTATCTTGATTGCAGGGTTGCCTGAGAGGGATACCTTTGACCACTTCCTCCCTGAGTTCGATAAACCTAGGGTAATCCACTTAAGGGAAAACTTTCTACTGTTCTACAAACCTCTGCACTTGGAGGCCCAACAACTGTTTACTAGAATAGAAGTGTGTAGACATCAAGCTATTTTCTGGCGCCGTTCCTGGGAGGAAAGGTAAAAGGCACTCACACACGTTACCCCACGGCAACAGCAAGCCAGAAAGCTATTTTCTGGTGCCGTTGCCGAGGAGGTAAGGTAAAAGGTACTCACATCCTCCAGTGTGAGTGCTCGAAGTTATTTCCTTTAGATTCTGCAATTTTGTCTTTTTGTTTCTTGTTTTCACTAGTTATGCTTAATGGAAAACAACAAAAAAATTAGAGAGCTCTACAGTGTTTATCATGAGTTAGGACATAAAGTGTTTGAAGAGAAAATTAAAAAACCTATGGACCTTTATTTGCATGCTACTAGCAATGTTATTAGTATGAATTCTTTGGACACCATTATTGCTAATGCTATGGAAACGTCTAAGCTTGGAGAAGCTAGTTTTGATGAAAATGATCTTTTTAGTCCCCCGACTTTGGAAGATAGCTATTCTATTGCTTATGATGATACCAAACCTCCAATATATGATGATTAAAATGATGATTATGATATTTTCAGTCCACCTACTATTGAGGAGAACGTTAATTGTGATTACAATATGCCTCCTATATTTGATGATTATGGTGATGAGAATAATAGTGATAGCTATTTTGTTGAATTTGCTCCCAATACAACTAATAAGAATGACTATGCTTATGTGGAGAGTAATAATTATTTTATGCATGTGGATCATGATAAGAATGTTTTATGTGATAGTTATATTTTTAATTTTATTCATGATGCTACTGAAAGTTATTATGAGAGAGGGAAACATGGTCTTATGCATCTCAAAAATATTAAGTTTCCCCTCTTTATGTTGAAAATTTTGAAGTTGCATTTGTTTTGCTTTCCTATGCTTGCTGCTTTGTGCTTTCATGACTTTTTTCTTTATAAGATTTCTATGCATAGGAAGTGGGTTAGACTTAAATGTGTTTTGAATTTCCTTCTTGATGCTCTCTTTTACTTCAACTCATATTTCTTATGTGAGCATCTTCTCAAACTATCAAGCCTAACTTAAAGGCGGTAAAGAAAAGTACTTGTTGGGAGATAACCCAAGAGTTTTCTTGAGTCTTGAAAGTTATTACCTCAGTAATGAACTCTCCTTATCCTTTTTGTTTGTTTTTTTGTGCCAAGAATAACCTCTAATGAGAGGGAAGTAAGATTTGGGGAGTTGTTGTCCCGGAACAGATTTTTTGTGCTCCACCGTAAAAATTCGTGAGGAATCTCTATAATTCGATTGAGCTAATATGTTGCGAATAAATCCCCCAGTATGTTAGCTAACTTTCGTTAGTTCAACACTTTTTTTTTGAGCAACAAAAGGTCTTCAAAAAATCGGTTTCTACCTGCTGGTCTGTTTTGACAGGTTTCTGCCATTATTTGCATTTGCTTCTTATTGATTCCTTTTTGGCTTCTTTTTGGGAAATTGAGATTTTTCAGGGAATTGCTACAGTAGCTTGTGTTTTTAGTGAAAGTTTTGCTGTTCTAAAGCTAAACCCAAAGGTCTATTATCTTTTGAATACACTAATGTTGCTAATGAAGATTGTGTGAAGTTTTGTATGAAGGAAAAGTTTCAGGTGTAGGGAAAGAATGATGTAATGAGATGAAGAATGGACAAAAGTTCAAGCTTGGGGATGCCACCCCAAGAAATATTCAAGAGGTACAAGCGTCAAAGCTTGGGGTTGCCCAAGGAATCTTAGGTCTTTCTAGACACTTCGTTTTTACTGCTTCATGCACTATTTTGTTGTTCTTGGAGCGTCCTAGTTTTCGTTTTTAGTTTTTTTGCTTGGTTTGATGAAATAAGTTGGTTGATCACATCATTCGTATTTTGGATAAGAGACACACTCTGTTTTCATTGCCTAGAACACTCTAGTTTTCATTCTTATTGTCTTGTGAGTGTTCTCTTTTGCTAGCACTGTGTTTAGCCTTAGTTTTCATGTGCTTTCAGCTTATAAATTTTTAGTTTTTCTTTGTGGATTATTGATACAAGCTCACTGGTCTTTATTGATTATTATCTTTGTGAGTTGTTTCAAATAAGTCGATTGGTGTTGGAAAGAGTAGGAAGCTTCATTCTTAAGTGGTACAAGAAGGAGCTTAATTTGACTGTCACTTAGACTTTATCATGTCATGCTAGATGTTGTTTTGACCTTATGCTTAGTGATTATTGCTGTAGAATGACTTGTTCCAAACAATTGGGATTTCTTAGTGTGCCTTGAAGGAATCATGCGTTGTTTTAGCATACAAAAGCATAGTATTGTGGTATTCTCCTTTGATGCTTTGTTTGGGTTGGCTTGGCACATGCTCACACCATGTTATGACTATGAACAAGTCACCATAGCCTCTATGATCATTTAGTCCTTGACTTGTAGTACCATTTTATGCTTTGATTAGTAATGTTTTGTCGCTCTGCATGATTATGGCCATTATTGCTCTCTTAGTTGGTCGCTCCCAGTCTTTTGCTAGCCTCCACTTGTATGAGTAAGCTCTACTCATGAATCCAACTCCCAAGAAACCAAGTTATTCCAAAGTGTCCACTATAAATTCCTATGCATGGTGTGTTACAACATTCCAAGTATATTCTTGTTTTCATCTATCTTCCAATTAAAAAGTATTCTGTTATGTGAAAACTTAGTGATTAAAGCTCTCACAAACTTGATGGCACACTTTATATTTCTTCCCCCTAATAAAATTGAACCATTGTGTCACCTATGTTTTATATGCTTGAACCTATACGTTGGAATTAGAAAAACCGTGTTGTCATGGGGAACGGTTTCAACATTGCACTTGTACTTTGTACAAAGTTGATATCATGCTATTTTGTCTATGGATGTCGTTAGTGTGAAATGAAAGGGGAGCATGTAAGTCCATGGAGTTATGTATGTGTGTTAGAGAAATGCCTGGGCCGCTAGCCTAAGCCATGCCTAATCATGGTGGAAACTTGCAGCATCACCATAGTGACATCTATGAAGCATTCTTCTTATAAAAAAGAGATACATTGAGAAAAGAGGAAATAGAGAAAAAAGCACCATATTCCCATGGTAAATAATAAGATTGCTGAGATGCTCATTGTCTTCTTGCCTTGTCATTTTGGTTATGAGATAGCTCATGTACCATGTGCAAGGGGTACGCCATTGGCGGTTCTCTATGATACACATGTACTTACTATGATAAGAACTTACAGGTGACTAAAGTTGAGTAGAATGAGGAGCAACCCTCGTATTCAAGGGACATGAGATTGCCAAATTATACTTTGTCAAGCATATACTCCATAGTTTGTTCATTTTAACCTTAATCACTTCAAGATGCTTATGATAGGGGCAATGAGAGCTAAAAGCTAACAAGTACCATAATTTGTGGAAGCTCTTTTTGAGACTTGAAATCCCTTCTTCCCTTTATGGAGGGCCTTTTTTCCGCCATTATATTGAGTCTCCACCTTCTATCATTAGGAACCAATTAAGAGAGCATAGTTGGCATTCTTAGTTCTATGTGCATTATCCCAAAACTTGTTGATATTACTTGTTCTTGTGCTATTTGTATCTAGTCACTCTTATGAACTTTGAAGGTATCCTATGCATCTTTTTGCTACTCCATGAGGCACAAGTTGAATGCCACTACGCTATGTTTTCTATATGTGAAGCAAACAAACGTCTTTTAATGCATGGTTATTCATAAATCTTTGTTTGTATCCTTTCATGTTGCATGCATAGTTACTTTGTCTTATTGTTAGAACTTCCTCTTTTATGCTCATGTTTAGAGTTATTTGATCCCAACTTTCAATGCTTGCAAATGGTTTGATCTTGATTTTGGTGGTGTATGTCACCCAAAAGAATATTCTTTTTATCACTTACCTACTCGAGGACGAGCAAGAGTTAAGCTTGGGGATGCTTGATACGTTGAAAACGTATCTATAATTTTTGATGCTCCATGCTTGTTTTGTATCAACTTTTCTATGTTTTGTCTACACTTTGAAGTATTTTATACACTTTATGGAACTAACCTATTGACAAGATGCCACAGTGCTAGTTGCCTATTTTCTTCTGTTTTTGGTTCCAGAAAGGCAGAAAATCAGTATTCTCGGAATTGGACGGGACAAAAGCCAAAGTCATTATTTTTCCCGGAGCAACACGGAACCACGATGCAGAGCTGGAGGAGGACACCAGGGTTGCCGCACCCCCTAGGCGTGGGCCAGCCCTGGTGGCGTCTATAGGGGGTGTGGGCCCCCTGGACCTCCACCGACCTTGCCTCCTTCGCCTATAAGAAGCCCCCGGGGAGAAAACCGTAAATAATCCAAAAGAAAGCCACGAAAAGTTCCACAGTGCTGCCACCACCGAAGGGGAGAGTCGAGGGACAGAAAGTCTCTGTTCTGGCACCCTGCCGGGACAGGGAAGTGCCCCCGGAGCCATCTCCATGGATCTCCACCACCATCTCTATCTCTGTTGCTGATTCCCATGATGAGGAGGGAGTAGTTATTCCTCAAGGCTAAGGGCTCTACTGGTAGCTATGTGTTCATCTCTCTCTATGCATGATCTTGTTGTGGTCATGAGCTTTGTAATCAAGTAGATCTACCTTGCTACTCAAGTGCTTCAAAAAATCTCTGCTCTCCCCATGTGTGCGAAAGTGACAGCGTGCATGCCATGGTGGCGCTTAGGCTAGAGTCTGCAGATATACTCATCGCGCTTTAATAGATCTATGCTTTTCCCCATGTGTGTGAAAGTGACAGCGTGCACACTATGTGTGGCACTTAAGCTAGGTTACATATATATATCATGAGTATATTTTGAGTTGGTTGTCTCTATGAAATTGTGGTGTTTGTTGGAACCATCTAGCGCTCAAGGTGACAGTGTGGGGTTATCTAGATTGGGGAAGGCGGACTTTGAGGTGTGCTGTTAAGGCCCTACCATGGATTAGAGTGTCCAACCGAAGAGTAGTTAAGAGTAGTATCATGGATAGAATATATTTATTTGAGAGAGTGTTCAGTAGTGAAAGTATGATCCCTAGGCCTTGTTTCTAAGCATTGAAACACCATTTGCATCTAGATCTGTTGCATGTTTTCTTGCTTCCATCTTTATTTCAGTTTGCCTTTAGTTTCTCCCACGTCAACAACAAGTCATAAGCTCTTTTATGGCACCATTACCACTTGTATTTCACTATATCTTCGCCAAAATAGTGCACCTATACACCTGACAAGTGTATTGGGTGTGTTGGGGACACAAGAGACTTCTTGTATCTTGATTGCAGGGTTGCTTGAGAGGGATACCTCTGACCACTTCCTCCCTGAGTTCGATATACCTTGGGTAATCCACTTAAGGGAAAACTTGCTAATGTTCTACAAACCTCTGCAGTTGGAGGCCCAACTACTGTCTACTAGAATAGAAGTGCATAGACATCAAGCTATTTTCTGGCGCCGTTCCGGGGAGGAAAGGTAAAAGGCACTCACACACGTTACCCCACGGCAACAGCAAGCCAGAAAGCTACAAGAATAGAAGTGCGTAGACATCACTGGATCTGGATTGAAATGGGCCGACCTGATTCTAGCCTACTCGGGCACACATACACGCGGGAGATGAATTTGAGAGGCCTCTAGTGCGAGGCCCGCCCGTCAGCGAGGAGGGACACCAAAGCGGTATGGAGGGATCCAGACGATTGACGAAAATATGGATCAATGACCCTCGTTCTTCTTCCACCTCGCGAAGGGCACGGCGGCGAAAACCCTTGGGGTGGACGAGATGGCCATGGGGAGCTCACCTGAGGCACGGGGGCCGGCCGGGAAGACGACAGGGCGACGCGGCGTGTTGTGGGGTTTCTGATAAGGGGCGGGACGGTGTGATTTTAGTTCCGGTAAGGCCCTCCTGCATTAGTGCCCAAAAGACCTAATTCGGGACCTCGCTGGAGTGTACTCGGGGTTGCCTGCATGTCGCCGGCGAGGTGTCGGGGAGGACCAGGGGACTTCTGAGGAACTAAAGCGGACATTGGCAGAGTAGCAAGGGCTCATACATGCAGGTGTTGCCGGGGAGGTGTGGATTGGACATGCACGGCCGAAGGCATCTCCGGTGTTCCTGCAAGGAAGGGGAGAAAGGAAAAGTTGTATCAAGGAGAGGGGAGTAGATCTCAGAGAGTAGAAAGAGTTGGGAGAGTTCAGGGACAAGAGCAACCTTGACTTTTTTGATAAAACCGAGAGGAGGGGTTCCTCCATTATCTTGCCATGGAAGGGCAAAGGAAAGAGTGGGAGCTCGTGGAGAAGCTCTCTGGGTCTGGGCAAGAAATGAGAGGGGAGAGGGGATATGCCAGGGTCTCGGCCCATTTATTTGGAGAGGGGGGTGGTCTAACATGGACTATGTCCATGGGAGGGTATGGAGAGGGTGATGCTCAGGGGTAGGGCAAGGTGGGCGCTGGGATGGGTCCTGCTGGTGTGCTCTGGTCGTGCAGAAGGGGTGGAGGGGTAGGGTATAGCAGCTGCAAGAGCTTTGATGGTTAGAGTGGACATGGCCTTTGTCTCTCTCATAAACAAACACAAAGGACAAGAGGGATGGTGGTGGGGTACTGTAGTGCTACAGTAGTGTCCACCAGGATTGTCATGGTTGTTGTGGTGGAGTATTTGAAAAGATTTGGTGAGGAGTTGAGTTGGTTTGAATCAAGGTTTGATTGATTTTGAAAACTTGATCAATTTAGTGCTTGTGAAGGAAGTTGAAAATTTTGCATATGGCTAGGTGGGTAAATGGTTCTGGTAGATAGGTATAGACATTGTACACCTCCAAGATTTATTTGGGATTTTCTAGAGATTATAAGTCCACTTAATCTCATTTATTCAAAAAGTGCTGAAATAGGTTATAGAAGCTAATGTGTTATTTTTCATTAGGCAAGGTGGGATTTTTGTGTGAGATGCTTCTAAATACCATATCACACCTTGGGAAATTTTATTGGAATTTATTGATATGGAAAAGTATTTATAAAGAATTATTTCTTGTTTTTGCCATTTAAGAAAAATGGAAAAAAGAAATAATAAAGGATCTCAAAAAAAATATTTTTGAGATGGGAAGATAGGGTATGATATTTAGGCACCAAATATGCCTTAGGTTGGCAAAGGAGTTTGGATAAAAACAAAGTTGCCTTTATAGACAAACATTCTAGGTTGTTGCCAGAGGTGGGAAATAAATAGGTTATTAGTCCAAATAATTATGGGAATTACTTGGGGGATGATTATAACCAAGGTGGATGTTTTACAAATGAGGTATCCATCATAACCAACCTTGGGTTTTGGAATCTCACTTAATAAATGGGGAGGAAGTAGATGGGGATGATCTAGGGGTTTGATATTTTTATACCACTTAAACCATGTTGGATTAGTGAGCTCAGAGCTCACCTTGATATAAGGGATAGATGGATGGATAGAAAAAGTTATATAGATGCTCATTATGCCAAGAGTTGGGCTTGGTTGTATTTGAGGTGGTTTAGGGGTGATGGCAAACTTTGTTGAAAATAAGGCTGCCATAACAGAGTTGTCATGATGCCTCATAAACCATGGGGGTTTTGGAAGCACAAAACTCTAATGGAAACAAGTGATGTATGGATTCATATACCATGGTTATTAGATCATAACCATGCAAGGATTTTGTCAAGGGGTGGTGGCATATAGAAGTGAGCTTCTGCCAAAGTGGGCAAGATGATAAGATTTGCAAAAAAGATTATTATCCTGACTACAAAACCATCATCAATGAGTGGGAATCAGAAAGGTTTACCCAAGGAAATGATAGGTATTTGGTAGTAATAATTATGTACTACAAGATGGTTCAAGTAAATTCTCAAGAATGTACATAGGTTGGAAAATGTAGAGCTCCAAAGATTGAATCTAGATAAGAGTTCCAAACTAGCCATTTTGGTAGATTTAGGGTTTTAGATTAGAGTAGAAGTGTAGATGATTTTGAGGGGATGCTAGTTTCCAAAATCATGATCCATGGTATGAGGTTTAAGTGTTAACTAAGTATATGGGGTCCATGCTTAGATTGGGTCTTCATTGAGTTGGAAACTATCGAAAGGGGTTATCCCTAGATTGATCTGATTAGGAGAAGAGATGGTCACTATAGTGACTTAGGATAGATCCAGATTTGGATGCTTGGTTTATGATTGATGATCACAAGAATAAATTGGGTCCTGAGGGATGAGCTACTAGATTATCTCACTCTTTTTCCTAAGCAAACTGGGCAATTAGCAGATCAAGGCAATTCATCAGACAACAGATCAAGGCAATTCATCTTATCAAACTTATCCAACTACTACTAGGGTTACCATCAAGCCTAGCTTGAGGTAGGGATGGGTATTTTGAAATGGTTATGTTTCGACCTATGACACATTAGATACCACGCATGCATCAATGATTGCGACTTTATCGTAATGAGTACGCGGATTGAATCACATGTCCGGTGTGCTGCCATGGACGGTACAAGAGAGGGAACATGAAAGTTTCTCGAAAAGTGGTATGGTACTTTCCTATCACTCCCCATCTACAACAATATTTCATAGGGAAGCAAAGCTCATGCAATGGCACGCGGAAAGGGAGAAACCTGAAGATGATCCGGAGAAGGACAAGGTCCCGACAAACCCTTTAGATGCTAGCTAGTGGAATGTATTGGACATCGAGTTTGAAGAGTTCGGCGCGATGCATGGAATGTCATGCTGGGTATGAGCACCGATGGACTCAATCCTTTTGGCAACCAGAGTAGCATGCGTAGCACCTGGCATGTGTTTGTATGGCTGTACAACATCCCCCCGTGGCTCTACACGAAGCATAGGTACGTACACATGAGCATTCTTATTTAGGGGCCAAAACAACAAGATATCGATATGCATCTTTATCTCGGGCTGTTGAAACAGGACTTAGCCACGTTGTGGGAGATGCCAGCCCATATGTGGGACGCCTACACTAGAGAATATTTCCCTCTAAGAGCTGCGTTGCACACAATGGAGGAGGACTATCCAGGTTACGCATATGTATCGGCCCAGGTGAACCATAGACACAATGCACGTGTCAAGTGCATGGATATGACCCCGCATCTCCAACTACCAAAGGATCTCAGGTCTTCGAAAATCGTGTTCCAAGGGACTCGAAAGTGGCTTGGAATGTATCACCTATGGAGAAAACACGGTGACCTGTTCAATGGTAAAGATGAGCTCGAAAGATCCCCACGTCCGAGGAGCGGCGAAGAAATCGAGGAGCTTATGAATAATTGGGAAGAGTGCCCTGCGCCAGGAAAGAAGCGATCAAGGACAAAGCCGCTTCTGGGTGTATGGAAAGCAAGGTCTGTTTTCTGGGACCTGCTATACTAGAAGGTCCTCCACACACCCCATAGCCTCGTTGTAATGCACTTCAGGAAGAACGTTACGAAGAGTCTGCTTGGCACCTTGCTCAACATGCCAGAGAGGACCAAGGATGGGTCGAAAGCAAGAAATGACCTGAAATTGCTTGGCATCAATAAGTATCTTTAGTATCTTGATAGTGATGATGATGACAATTAGACATAAGGGACTCAAGGTCACCGCAAAAGGGTTAAGAGTAATGAGGTGGTGGTTGTTCGCACTGCCTGCTTCACTCTGTGTCTGGAGGAGATCGAGCAGTTTTTCAGGTGCCTCCCAGGAGTCAAAGTTCCTCACAGTTACTCGGGAAAGATAAGCAAATATCTCGATGTAGCGGAGAAGAGGTTCAGCAGTATGAACTATCATGACTGTCATGCGCTGATGACACAGATACTTGTAGTCCTGGTGATACTATGTGACGAGCATGTCCGTGAGACGCTGTTTGGCCTCTGCAACTTTTTCGATGTCATCTCTACGAAGTTGATCTGCATGAAGCAGCTCAACAGGCTACAGGAAGATATCATGGTGATACTATGTGAGCTCGATATTTATCCCCCCCCCCCGCATTCTTCAACATCATGGTGCATCTGCTTTTCCATGTCGTGGATGACATCATCCAGTTCGGGCCGACATTCCTACACAATATGATGTTGTTTGAAAGGCTGACCGGTGTCATCAAAGGGTTCATTCGCAACAAGTCCCGTCCAGATGGAAGCATAGACAAGGGCTTTCTGATCTATGAGCGCATCTCCTTCTGCCAGAACTATCTAACCACCGAGAATGAGGATGTTGGAATACCCACCAGCAAGCACCTCGGCAGGCTCGCTGGGTATGGTCACCGCAAGGGCTACCGCTCACTACATGTTGGCATGGCTAATCGGGGCACATACTTTGACAGGACACACCGAGTCGCGCTACAACACATTGAATTGGTTAGCCCTTGGTTGGAAGAGCACAAAAGCTTGATCGAGCAGGAGTTCGTCGACCGAGGCCACCCGAGGAAGAAGAGAGACGTAACTAGAGAGCACAAATCCAGCTTCACGGGTTGGTTCAAGAAAAGGATGCTAGACAGTTCCCCGCACATGCCTTCCATGGAAGATCAAAAAATCATATTATCCTTGTCATAGGGCCCAACGCATAACCTAAGGACCTATCATTCGTACGACATCAACGGCTACAGATTCTAAATCAAGGAAAAGGACATGAATAGAGAATATCAAAACTCAGGAGTAACTATGATGTCCTTCGTTGATGACGAGACCACTTTTATGGAAAGATTCTACGGAAGGATCGAGGGGATATGGGAGCTCGACTACTATGGAGAGACAGTACAGATGTTTCATGTTAGATGGGCCATGAATGTCAAAAAAGAAGGCTGGTATGTCACCACCTGCATTATACCTGATTCCAAGTCAGCGAAGAACGCCTCCGTGAAAAATGAGCCATGGGTACTCGCTAGCCATGTTGATAAATGTTTATTTATTACTGACCCGTCAAAGCCCAGCCGTGTAGTGAGAAGGGACAAGAGGATCGTCATCAGAATTTAAGGATCGACCAACGAGCAAGAATTCGACAAGAACGATGATCTGAAGATCGTAGAGGAATTCGACGGGTACTTCGACACTCCTACTGCTACTATAGGAAGAAGGAATACCACACTACCTACTAAAGGTTATCCATTCACGAGAAGAAATCTCAAAGTGCCCGGGCTAAAGTATTCAACCGCGAAGAAAAAGGGCAAGAAGATTGTGAAGAGACGCTAGCTCGACTAAAATTATATTGATGTATATGATTCGGAGTTTTTTGAGAATAATATAATTATGTATATGAATATGGATATTGATGTATATGATTGGGGTTTTTGAGAATAATATAATTATGTGTACTTCTTGCATGATTTAACATAATTAAAATTACTTAAAAAAATAAAAACTATTGGGGGTTTTGAGAATAATATAATTATGTGTACTTCGTGCATGATTGAGAATAATTAAAATTAATTAAAAAAAGAAATAATAAATAGGAGACAACCAGGATTTGAAGCTAGTTGCCCCAGGGAGTCAACCAACTAGCAAACTAGCTAATACCACTAGGGTATCCAATGTTCTATGTCACAAATGGGCGCAACTGTTATTTGACTAAGTGCCAAACTTATGTGGTGCATATCTGAGGGATGTGCCATAGAAGTCTTGCCATTTTGTGGCGCATCCTCCTGATATGCGCCACAAAAGTTTGGAACTGAGCCAAATAACCGGCTGTCCCCTTCCCCCTTTCCCCTTCCCATTTCTTTCCCCAAATTAACCGTGCACCCATCGAACTATATATCTTGCCCCCGCCGCCGAAGCCCGTGGAGGAAGAGCCTGCGAAGGAGAGCCGCCTCCACCGACGAAGCCCGTGGAGGAGAGCGACCCCCGCTGCCAGAGCCCGTGGAGGAGGATCTTGTCTGAAGCGCTCATGAGGAGAAGGGCAATGCACCGGCGTCTCTAGTTTGTCGCTCGCCACCACCACCAGCCGCCGGCGCCACCTCACCACCCATCGGCATCCACCTTCTGTCATCCACCAGCGCCACCTAGGCAATTCCTTGGATCTCTGTACTGGCCGCCCCAAAAAAATTTAGGGTTGGCATAGAATCCGTTGCTACAAATATCTAGGGGATGGATAGGTTGATAATTGGTATGATTGCTTACTTGCTATGTGAGTATTTTAGAAATTATTATGTGGTTGTTTGTAAAGTCCTTCTGGTTTCTTTCATTAGTATATGCTACTATCGGGTTCCAAACCTCCTAATTGGTGAGTTACTCTTCTCCCTCCCACTAATGTTTTTCTCTGCAATTTGTGACCTGGTTCAACATAAAGAGATATGTGTGTATACTATATACTACTAGTGTAGATTCATTTTGTTCTTCATGCAGTCTACTTATTTTGCTTGCCCAATAGTGTGATCCTATCTCCTTTTATTGTTGGGACCTACCTGGTGTGTTGGTTAAACAAACATAGACAGACCCACGATACTGTAACCTACTACTGATTAGTGGTTGTCATGTACATAGAGTAATGGTACATGGATCAAACAGCAGCGTTGGTTTGTAAATTCTCTCGCCATTTATTTTGTATGATTGGCGTAAATAGTGTTCATGCCCACCAAGTGTTACTGGTATGAACACTCAGTAATTGTCTCCTGTTGAACATTCCCTTTGGCTGTTGATGCTTGTTGTTGAATAGTTCATCTTGTTTGTGTGTATAGTGATAATTTCCCTTTGGATGTTGCTTATCTATCCTTATTATTTGTTTCTATGAAGTGGCATTTCTAGCTAGCATCCTACTACAACTAAAGGACATGTAGTTTATTTTGTTATGTTTCCATGGTCTTTAGTCATAAACACTGTTTTTTCTATTTTTTTAATTTACAAATAGGGGAACATTGTTTTTCACTAATACTCAGTTTGGCAGCCCAGTCTTAGTTAAACCGAAGTATTTGAAAAATGTTTGAGATTGATTTATATAGTGTAGCTGAGCATAATTTGACATTGATTTATCAACATGCTGATTTATCAAAAAATGCATGGTATATAAACATAATTTGAGATTGATTTATCAAACCAGTATAATTTTCTTGGTACTTTCACATAGATGTCTAAGAGGCTAGCAGTATTTCAGTTTGACACGGAAGCATGGCAATATACAGTCCAGTTCGACAACCCAACACACAAAAATATGGATATGTTTACTATCTAAAAAATAATGTTTTTGAATCTATCAATGAACATGAAGATAAACTAAGGTGATTATCAAAGAAATTATTATACAATCTCTGATGTAATCATCACTGCTGTAACAGAGTAGCAGAACTCTCTTATCAACAATCTGTAAGTTCTGATTTGTAAATATTTGTCAAGTGTTTTCATTGGTAGCAACCATGCATTTCATGTTAGTTATCTTAGAAGTTTTCAAAATGTATCTGTCCTGAAAGCTAGTTCATGTAAGTTCATCCAAGCTAGGTCTTTCATGTAATTTCATCCACGCTAGTTCTTTCTGTCCTAAAAGCACCAGGAGAGTAACACCCTGTAGCTTTGGAGGTCAATCAGCATGGTCATCTATTCTGCCTATTCTGTTGTAGCTTTGTATATGTTATAATGTATCTATTATATACTGTTGTTATATGTTACTGCTATGTATATGCTGTGAATATACCCTTACTGCTATTATACCCTTACTATTGTTATTTACTGCTGTGTATATACTGCTATGTATATGTTATAATGTATCTATTATATACTGCTATGTGAATGTTGTATCTGCTATATACATTATGTGAATTATTGACGATGGATTATGGAAGCAGAGGCAGCAATGATGGATGGGGCTATTTTCTTTGTGTGTGAATCATGGATGGGGTCAATGGGGCTGTCAATGGGGCTGGGGTGTTTTTTCTTGTAGGGATTTCATTTGAGTTTCTCGTTTCTCCTGAAGTGTCGATTCACTTCTATTTTGGTTAATAAATGGGCACTCATAGGTCCAAAAATTAGCAAAGTTCACGCCTAATTTTTCGTTTGATATTTGTGCTAACTTTTTGCCTCTTTTTTATAAGGTGCAAACATGTCGGCCAACAATGAGGCCGGCCCTTCTAAGCACATGAGCGTCAAAGATCAAGCCCGAGAGGCCAAGAAGTCATTCTCGGGGGCGTCCCAAGAGCATGAGGAGGCGGAGGAGGATATGAGAATGACACCACCATCGGCGACCGCCATCAGAGGTGCTGGGCAACGAGGGAGATCCAGATTAACAGGGGGACAACAACGACTACAATGGAACTAGTGAAGGCGGCGAGGAGGGTGACACCACCATTGATGGCGGCGAGTGCACGGATGGCGACGAGCACACGGATGGTGGTAGCGGCAACCCGACCGCTATGCATAAGAAGAAGAAGAAGAAGAAGAAGGAGAAGGAAAAGAAGGATCGGAAGCCGCAAGTGCTCACCCACGTCTGTGATGAGTTCACTAAGGTCACACAAAGTGGCCTACCCATGGCGCCTGCTTCGATTGCCAAAGGATACGACATGCAACTCGGGTGCATTGTCCGGGAAAGCATGTCGATCAACATGAAGAACATCAGAAGTGTTGCCAATAAGGCTTTTGTCGAGAACCTCCTTAAGAATCTTCACAAATGATACACATTCCCAGAGTCATTTAGAAACCTGGAGAGAAAGTAACCGATGAAAAAACTCCCATTGACAAATATGAGAAACGCCCCCGGGTAAAGACCAACATTAACAAAGGTGAAAGCTGGGAGTTTATAAGTAGGAAAAATCCTATGCTCGACGAAGAAGAGTTCAATATATTCAAGGCAGATTTAGCTACCACTAACTCTAAATCATGGAATGCATGGGGAGAGAGTATGCGAGATCAGAACATAGGTAACCACCGGCTTGGAAGCGACGGTTACAGAGGGAAACAACCCATTTGGGACAAGGAGGACGCCGTGCTTGAATGCCTGGGTAAAGACAACCCGTAGCATAAAATCACGAACTTGCAGCTAAGAAACTTTGTTCGGGCGCTCTACTACCTTGAGCCATATACAAGGGAGTTCGTAACCGACGATCCGTAGGTGAAGTCCTTCGAGGACAATCTAGTAAGGAATTTACCGTGGATCTTTTATGTCTATTGCATTCTAATTAAAATAATGAAGCCAATAATCTAAATGCATGGGTTCACCTCTCCTTGTCTTTGCAGGAGAAGGAATTGAACTCTATTGGCGAGTCGACTTCCCAGGATTCGAGTGTAGGGTTTATAGCAAGGAAAACAAAAAAAATTATCGTATGAACACACAAAACTTAGATCTTATCTGTGGCAAAGCCAGGATCTAATCTACGAGATTGGTGCAACGAGGTTGTAGAGAACTAACCCTTGTAGATTCAAAGCATTTAACAATATTCATATCTCGTGATTGATGTAGTCGATCACTTGCCGATCTCAAGGTTGCGTAGATGATCCTTCTAGCGCCACGTTCCGGCAGCGCTTCCGCAGTCAATCACAAGTACTATAGTTGATGAAGACATTCCTCTCCCTTGTTCTAGTAGGGCAGCGGATGTTGTAGATCTCCTCGGAATCCCATCATCATGAAGGTGTGGTGGTGGTGGAGGAAGAGAGATTTCTGTAGGGCTTCATCTAAGCTGGAGCAGGGTGGTGTAAGAGAGAGGGGTTGCGCCTAGGGTTTAGGTTTACAGGACAAGGGGTCAAGAGGGGGGCTCCCCACCCCTCCTTATATGGGTGGGGGCCGGTGGCCAAGAGCCTCCCTTCCCTAGCCGAGTTCCCCCGAACTCGGATAGCAAAGGGATAGACCCTCCCCAACTCGTCTAGGAAGAGGAGAAGTGGAAACTTGCCTTTCAAATATTCCCTTTCCTTCCCAAACTAGGATTTGAATTTTCAAACTAGGATTTGAATTTTTCAAACTAGGGTTTGACCCTTTCTTCCTAGTACTTGTCCGAGTTGCCCTTGCGCTTGGTGTGGCCACCCCTTAGGGCATGCCGCATCCCAAGTGACCCCTCTAGGGGTAGTGGACCTTCTAGGAAATTCTAGAAACTTCCGGTCAAAACACCAAAAACATTTCCGAACCCAGGAAATTGACTTTCCTTATATGAATCTTATTCTTTGGACCATTCCGGATCTCCCCCTGTTTTCCTGGATCTAGTCCGAGACTCCGAACAACATTCGGTCTCCAACTCATATTCCATATCTACTAAAACAACATCAAATCCCTAAGTGTGTGTCCCTATGGTTCGTGAACTACGCAGACATGATCGAGACACCTCTCTGATAAATAACCAATAGAGGGATCTAGAAATCCATGTCTCCCACATATTTCTGTGATGACTTCATGATCAAATGAACCATTTACACATGATACCAATTCCTTTGTCGTGTGATACTTTACTTATCCAAGGTTTGATCGTCAGTATCTCTATACCTAGTTCAAGCTTGTTACCGATAAGTACTCTTTACTCGTAATGTGACATCCCTTGTGACCTTGTCACATGTTTGCAAGCCAATTGGATGACACTGCACCGAGAGTGCCAAGAGTATATCTATCCTTCATATGGATGGACAAATCCACTCTTGATCCATGCACTTCAATCCATACTTTCAAAATACCTAATTCCACCTTTATAACCACCTAGTTACGGAAGTGGTGTTTGATGTCATCAAAGCATCCATCTGGTGATGGTGATTGACATGATCTCATGGTCGAAGGATTAGGTTACTACGTATTTCAAAGGTTGTAGCAAAAGAACTCTAAATGACTTGATCTTATGCTAATGTAACTATAGGAGTGTGTCCATCACATCATTCTCCTAATGACATGATCTTGTTATTAATAACATCTAATGTCCATGATCAGGAAACCATGATCATCTATTAATCAACAAGCTAGTTTAAAAAGAGGATAACTAGGGACTCTTTTATGTTCTAAAAACAAACAAATATTAATGTTTCCGGTTAATACAATTATAGCATGATATGCAAACATTCATCATAAACACAACGATATAATAATAACCATTTTTATTATTGTCACTTGGGCATATATCCAACAGTCTCCCACTTGCATTAGAGTCAATAATCCAGATTACATGGTAATATACCTAACACCCATGTCATTCTGGTATTGGTCATGCTTTTCCCTAGGGAGAGGATTAGTCAACGATCTGCCACATTCAGATCTGTGTGTACTTTGCAAATATTTATGTCAATCTTGCACATGCTCGTGAATAGCATGTAAACATAGCTTGATATGCTTTAGCTTCTTATGTGACCTTGGCTCCTGTGCATTGGCTATGGCACCCAAGTTGTCACAACAGATGGCCGTCGGGTCAAACGCACTAGGAACCACAATAAGATCCATAATAAACTCCTTCATCCATATCGCTTCTTGTGAAGCCTCCGAAGCAGCTATGTATTTCAATTCAGTTGAAGATCTCACCACAACGCTTTTCTTAGCACTCGTCCAGCTCACTTCTGCACCATTCAAAGTAAATACTTATCCAGATTGTGACTTAGAGTCATCCAGATCGGTGTTCCAACTAGCATCGGTGTAACCATAAACAACGAGATATTCATCACCTCCATAAGAAAGAACCATATCCTTAGTCCTTCTCAAGTACTTTTGGATATTTTCGACCGCTATCCAGTGATCCACTCCTGGATCACTTTGATATCTGCTAGTCAAACTAACAGCATATGCAATATCTGGTCTTGTACATATCATGGCATACATGATAGAACCTATGGCTGAGGCAAGGGGTTTTTTCTCATCCTCTCTCTATCTTCTGCCATAGCTGGACTTTGAGTTTTACTCAAGTTCATATCAGGAAACATGGGCAAGAACCCTTTCTTTCTTCCATTCCAAACTTCTTTATATCCCTGTCCAAATATGTACGTTTTGAAAGCTCTATTAAGCGTCTTGATCTATCTCTATAAATCGTGATGCCTAAAATGTATGCAGATTGCCAAGATCCTTCATTGAAAAACTATTATTCAAATAGTCTTTGACACTTTTAAGAAGTTATATATCATTCCCAATCAACAATATGTCATTGACATATAGTACAAGCAATTATATAGATCCCCCACTCACTTTCTTGTAAATACAAGCTTCTCCATAAATTTGTATAAATCCGAAGTTTTTGATCACCTTATCAAAATGTTGATTCCAGCTTCGGGATGCTTGCTTCAATCCATAAATGGACCATAGAAGTTTACATACCTTGTAAGCATCTTTAGTATCGGCAAAACCTTTCGGTTCTACCATATACAACTCTTCTTCAATGTCACCATTGAGGAACGCCGTTTTGACATCCATCTGCCATATCTCATAATCGTAATATGCAGCAATTGCTAACAAAATCCTCACAGACTATAGCTTCTCTACTGGTGAGAAAGTCTCATCGTAGTCAACTGCTATTACAAGTCGAGCTTTATAGATGGTTACATTACCATCAGCATTTGTTTTCTTCTTGAAAATCCATTTATTCTCATCAGCCTTTCGGCCATCTGGTAAGTCCACCAAAGTCCACACTTGGTTTTCGTACATGGATCCAATCTCAGATTTCATGGCTTCTTGCCATTTTTTGGAAGCTGGGCTCATCATTACTTCCTCATACGTCGCAGGGTCGTCGATGTTGTCCACCAACATGACATTCATAACAGGGTCATACCAATCAGGAGTAGTACGAACCCTCGTCGACCTGTGAGGTTTCGTAGTAACTTCGTTTAAAGTTTCATGATCATTATCATTATATTCCTCTCTTATTGGTGCAACTGGCACATGAACATCTTCCGGTGCTGCGCTACTATCAAATCCGAGAGAAGGTTCAACAACCTCATTGACTTCTACTTTCCTTCCAGTCACTTCTTTCGAGAGAAACTCCTTCTCAAGAAAGGATCCATTCTTGGCAACAAAAACTTTGCCTTCAGATCTATGATAGAAGGTACACCCAATTGTTTCTTTAGGGTGTCCTATGAAGACGAATTTCTCTGCTTTGGGTTCAAGCTTGTCGGGCTGTAACTTCTTTACATAAGCTTCGCAACCCCAAACTTTAAGGAACGACAACTTAGGTTTCTTACCAAACCACAATTCATACGGTGCCATTTCAACGGATTTAGATGGTGCCTTATTTAAAGTGAATGCGACTGTTTCTAATGCACAACCCCAAAATGTTAACGTTAAATATGTAAGAGACATCATAGATCAAACCATATCTAAGAGAGTTCGATTACGACGTTCGGACACATTATTACGCTTTGGTCTTCCCGACAGTGTCAACTATGAAAGTATTTTGCATTTCTTCAAATGCATGCCAAACTCGTAACTTAGATACTCATCTCCACGATCAGATCGCAGAAACATGATCTTCTTGTTACGTTGATTTTCTCCTTCACTTTGGAATTCCTTAAACTTATCTAAAGTTTCAGACTTATGTTTCATAAAGTAGATATACCCATATCTACTCAAGTTATCCGTGAAAGTAAGAACATAACGGTATCCACCGTGCGATGCCACACTCATCATAAACACAAAGATATAATAATAACCATTTTTATTATTTCCTCTTGGGAATATCTCCAACATCGACTACCAATCTGTGGGACACGGTTTTCAACAGGGCGACAAATGCTTACAAGAAGAGGGACAAGTGCTTGCTGCCGTTATCAGCTGGCCGTGTGTCCGGCTTCAGTATGAGATTGAAATTTTTCGAGTACTACAAAGAGGACGTCAAGAAAAGAAGGGAGAGGAAGAACTAGTCGGTGACTAAGGATAAAGCAAAGGTTCAATAGGTGAAGTTGAAGGTGTATACACTAGAGCAAAAGGTTGATGAGAAAACAGTGGACAAGTTAGTGGAAGAGAAGCTCCGCAAGATCATCCCTCTGGGTTGTTCGAGGGGCTAGCTGTTTGGAGAGCGGCAGGTCAACAGGGGACGATACAGCTGGCCAGCTTCAGCGGCAGCAACTCGAGCATCAACGTTAACGCGTCGACAGACTTGGTGACCCCGTTGGCCACGATTGCCGTGGCACAGCCGCAAGAGCTGGTCGCACTGATGCCCCTATAGCTCCCGCCAAAAATACCAAGCCACAGCCGGCGGATGTGGTGCTTCATGGTGCACCACCAAGGGAGAGTGCTAATGATAGGCCTGCCGCCGGCACCGGCCATGTCTCGACATTAGCCGATCTCAACGCCCTCACCAAGGTAACTAACTAGTTAGTCCTCTTCATCTCCTTTATGCCTTTGATGACTGCCACCCTATGATTCCCAACATATTTTGACTCTAGTGTCCTACTCCATAAAATTGCCGGCGGCGAGTTGAAGGATGTTGCTGATGACCCACAAGTATAGGGGATCACAACAGTCTTTGAGGGAAGTAAAGCCCAAATTTATTGATTCGACACAAGGGGAGCCAAAAAATATTTATATACCTTAACAGATGAGTTGTCAATTCAGTTGCACCTGGAAACAGTCATGCTCGGAATAGTTTATCAGTAACAAACGTTTTGAAATAGAAGTAGAAAAATAATAACAGTAGTAAAATAAAAATAGCAGTAGCAATTTTAATAAACAGATGGGTAAAAATGCGGTAGGCATAGGGATGGATGGATGGGAGTTGCATGTATAAGATAATTCATGTAATAATCAAGACAAAGGCATTTGCAGATAATAAAGATAAAGCATCCAAGTACTAAATAACCATAGGCATGCGTTCCATATATAGTCGTGCGTGCTCGCAATGAGAAACTTGCACAATATCTTTTGTCCTGCCAGCCCGTTTGCAGCGGGGCCTCAAGGGAATCTACTGACAATTAAGGTGCTCCTTTTAATAGAGCACCGGAGAAAATCATTAACACTCCATGAACATACGTGATCCTCACATCACAGCCATCCCCTCCGATTATCCCAATTGCTGTCACTTCGTGTCCTCGGGTTCTGGACAACGATATGTGTACACAACTTCCAGGTAAGATCACAAACAATAATATCATCATGAATCAATAACATGTTCAGATCTGAGATCATGACACTCAGGCCCTAGTGACAAGCATTAAGCACAACAAGTTGCAACAATGTCAAAAAGCACTAACACTAGATACTGGGCACCATGCCCTAACAATCTTATGCAATTACATGAGTGATATCATCCAATCCCTACCATCCCCATAACCTACTACGGGGAATTACTCACACGTGGATGGGGGAATCATGTATGGCTGATGGACAGGCATTAGTGAAGATGATGGCAATGATCTCCTTCAATTACCCGTCTCGGCAGGGTGCTAGAACAGAGTTTCTGGTTCCGAATCGCGGTTTCTGGTGGTGGCAGCACAGCGGAACTCTGTTCTGGAAATTGTCGACCCCCTCTGTTTTTAGGTCAGAGGGTATATGTAGGCGAAAGGAGAGGTCGAGACGATGTCTGAGGCGGCCACACCATGCCCTGGCACGGCCAGGCCTGGCCCACACCTAGGGGGTGGTGTGGGCCCCTCGAGCCTTTTCTACACTCCCTCTTCTGGCTTCATGAGTCCTCTGGAATAATAGGATTTTTGGCATATTTTCTGGGATTTTTCCTGAAAGTTGATTTTCTGCACAAAAACGAGACACCAAAGCAATTCTGTTGAAAACAATGTTAGTTCATGTTAGTTATATCCATATCACACAAATTAGAGGAGAAATAATAGCAAAAGTGTTCGGGAAAGTAGATACGTTTTAGATGTATCAACTCCCCCAGGCTTACCTTATTGCTTGTCCTCAAGCAATTCAGTTGAAAACTGAGTGCGATAAAAGAAACTTCCATGAACACATTTGCTTCATAAGATGTAAATATTCTCAGTATATGAGCAAGTACTTAGGTAATTCAAAATAAGGAGTATGCCAATAAGTTTATCCAATAGTCATGCAAGCTATGAAGAGATTCCAACACAATAATACTAAGCAACATGAAACATAAGCATATGCAAGATTGTAATGCTCATAATAAGATATGATAAAGTGGTATCTCGCTTGCCTTTCTTTTTGGAGAAAAACATAAATGCCAAGGCACCTCTGATGTTCAAGTGAAGACTAGAAGTAAAAATATCAAAGATACAAGCGTCAAAATTATGTCACAATTAACCGTGTTCTGGGACAAGCACATTGCACTAAGAATGACAACTATGATCTCAGGAAGGTGCTCATAGAATAATATGGTGACTCAACATAAAAGTGAAAGAAAAGATTAAAAAGTTTGAAATGCTTCCAAATGCTTGAAAGTATGGTATTAATTAGCTTTGAGCTCTCATTGCCCCTATCATAAGCATCTTTAAATGGTTAAGGTTAAAGTGAGGGCAAAAATATGAGTTATATGCTTGACAAATTATAAGTTGAAAATCTCACGCCCCTTGAGTATGAGTACCGAGACCTCATTCTACTCAACTTTGGTCCCAAGCAAGTTCTTGTCACTGTAAGTACATGTTTATCATAGAGAACCGCCAGCGAGGTACCCCTTGCCCCATGACACATGAGCTATCCCATATCAAAATGACAAGGCAACAGACAATGAGCATCTCAGTGATCTTTTTATTTTCTATTTGCATATTTTTTATTGAGGATGCTTCATAGAATGCCACTATGGTTTTGCTGCAAGTTTCCACCATGATTAGGCATGGATTAGGCTAGCCGCCCAAGCGTTTCTCTAACACATATGCATACTCCATGGACTTACAAGCTCCCATCATATTTCACACCGCCGGCATCCATAAACAAAAGAACATGATATCAACTGAATAGAATAAGTGCAATGTTGAAAGCGTTCCCCCTGACAGCATGGTTCTGCTAATTCCCAACATATAACTTGCAAGCATAAAATCATATTAGACAGTCACAATGGTTTAGGTTTATTAAGTGCAAGAAATAAAATGTGCCTCCAAGTTCGTGAGAGCTTTACTAACTAATTTTTTGCATAACAAGCAAACATTTTTGTTTGTAATAAAAAAACACATAATAAGTATGCAAAGAATAGAAATGATGCTAATAGGTGGATATGGTGGACACTTTTTGACAACTTTGGTTTTGGGGAGTTGGATGCACGAGTAGAGCTCATACTCAGTACAAGTGAAGGCTAGCAATATAAAGGGAGTGACAATCGAGAGAGCAGTAACTGTCATAATCATGCTTGCGACAAAACAAAATTAATAGTGGCATAAAAGTGACACAAGAACTCTAAGGAAAAATAATTCATTGAGGCTTAACTAACTTTTTGTTTAGTCATATGCATGCGTAAGCATGTTTCAAGTCAATTCAAATAAAACATTCAGAGGAGGATACCACAATGTCATACCATGTTATGAATAGAACAATGAAAGCAAACATTTATATAACACGCTACAAACTATTAGCAAGTTGGAACTAATCATTAGAGAGCAAGAACTACTAAGCTTCCATTAAATAACATACACCTTACATGAACATACTAAGCATGCCCACATGGATGAGTATATGTACAAAAATGAAAACAAATAGAGTTCATACCAGCCTCTTACCACATCTTGAATTGTCATAAATCATCATTATTGCCTTTCACTTGTGTGCCTTGAATAATAATATGAAAACCAAACTCCAAAGGAGTCACTGAGGACTGCTGAACCCTGCAACGAACTTTACAAAACCAGAGAAGAATAGCAAATATTTTTGGGTTTTCGATTTTTTAAAAGCAAGAACTGAAGGAAAAAGCAAACAAAGAAAAATCTTTTTGTGTTTTGAATAACAAACCAAAGTTAAAAGCTAAAGAAGCAAACAAAGAGAAATAACAAAATTATTTTTGGTCTTTTTGTGTTTTTGAAAGCATAAACAAAACAAGAACAAAAATGAAAAAGAAAGAAAGTGTAGCATGGATATATAAAGTACCGACCGAATATGATATGTAGATGAGTGTGATGTAGGTATACCTCACCCCAAGCTTAGGATTTTAGCCTAAGTGGAGATCAATTCCAAGCTAGCCAAGAAGTGGCGCCTCCATAATATGACGAAGTAGTACCTTATCCCTGTCTGAACTCCTCGGATGGATCCTGGTCGATGATGATAAGTACCTTAGATCATCTGAGGTTCAGGATGATGCCCGTAGTCATGTGTAGTCATAAGAGGGCGCATCCCCCTCCTAGTGGTGCCTGTGGAAACCAAGCAAGTGGAGATGCTCGTACAGCTCCTCCTTGGAGCGCGACCATGGTCTCCTGCAAATACTGAACAAAGTAGTCCGTGGTAGGGGAATTTCCCTCTCATCTCCGTCAGTAAACAACAGCCTATAAAGTAATCTCTCTGCACGAGAGTTAGCAGTAACAAAGTGATGGATTTCATAGCCGCAAGATCAAGTCTCTGTGGGGTAAACACTTTATTATTAGGATCAACAGAAAGGCCCAAAGCATCAACCATGCACGCAACAATAATACCCCCATAAATGGGTCCTCTAGCAGCTAGGCGGTGAGCAACGAGAGCACCAAGATTATACTTGGTTTAATTATGAAGCATAGCAGCAAGAAAATCTAAATGATAGTTAGAAATATCACTAGTGTTCTCCCTACCAAGAATGCTAGTAGCAAGATAGTAAGCAAAATATCTAAGAGCTGTTTGATGAATGTTTCTTATCTTGCCGCGCTTGGCTGTGTGGTCGTCATCATTTGTTACACCTCGGTAGAGCTCCAGCAAATCAGCGGGTCGACCTTGGATCTTCTTTGCCGTCCTAGCCATGCCAATACCTATAATGCTGAAAAATCTTTCCAAGTTCATGGTAATAGGCATATCATAGATTTTAAATGAAATAGTTGGCCTATAAGAAGTGTTAGTAAAAGTGAAGCTCTCAACAAAAGTTTTAGTGAGCAAAGCATATTGCTCACTCTCATCCTACATGTAAGCGGTCAGACCAACCCTTTGAACAAGGAGCAAGAAATGATCGAGAATCCCTACAACTCTCAAAAGGTGAAAACAACGGAAGGTAGATGGATGTGTATCTCCATCATCTCCCTCATTATCAAAGCGCGGTGCAATAAGATCTCCATTATACGATGTCCTAAATCGGGAAGTTTATCTCGAATGCCTTGACACCCTTGGTGTATCTCTCTCAAACACTTCTCCAAAAGTATCATTGTCCATCTCTTTCTTTTCTGAAATTTTTAGACAAACATCACAAAAAATAATAATTTCAAAGCTACTAAATGAAGGGAACTACTATAGGGACTTGCAAGAGGGATAAACACGCATCAAAATAATTTCTCTAAGCATAGAAAAATCATGAAAACTCACATAACCTTTCACCTACAGTACCTATAGTAGAAAAATACTCAAGATATAATCCACTAATCAAAAATCTACTTGGACAAGTGGAGGAGTCACACACCAGAGAACAAATGCTCCAAAAACAGCAGCAACGAGTGACTAAGTAAGGAGATCGAAAATCATGGTGAAGAACAGCAAGAACACGGGTTCACGAATTTTTCCGGTGTTTTATCGAGAGAGAGAGAGTGAAGTGGTAGGTGGCCGAATAAGTGGAGGGCCAGGGGTGGCCCACATCATGGCTGGGCACGCCCTAGGGCTGGCTGCGCCACTAGGTTGTGATCCTTCCTGGTGGGCCCCCATGGGCACTCGAGGTGCCTCTCTGTCCCTTTTTTTGACGTAAAAATTTAATATGAATTTTCTGAAATTTTTCAAGAAACTTTTTTTCGGACAATTTTCAGAAATTGATAAATGATTTTCTCGCAGAAAAATGATTTTGGAACGATGGAAAACTAAATCAAAATTAAAACTTCAGAAGTTCTAAGACACTCAAATATCCAAACAACTAGTAATACAAACATGAGCAAGGCGAAAGAAAAAATTGGAATAGAGAAAATAAGAGTAAACAAAGGTAATCATGGTGAAAATGTTGTTTTGTTCATCAAAATCACTTTTTTAACAAGGTTGATCAGGTCTTGTTACCAAAACAATTTTATATGAAGCAAAACTTTGCATTTCACTAAATGATTATGTTACCTCAACCTTGATAGCTATAGTCCCAATCATAATAGATTCATAATATTTTTGTGGAATGGGACAATATATTTCTCTAACTTTGATGCCCTCAATATTTTCAATTGAATTTAGGCCATATTTCTTATCAATCTTTTTGGGTAAATAAATACTGTTCTCCTTGTCGTTAACATTAAAAGTTACTTTTCCTTGATTACAATCAATGACAGCACCTGCAGTATTAAGAAAAGGTCTCCCAAGAATAATAGACATATTATCATCTTCAGGAATTTCAAGCACAACAAAGTCAGTTAATATCAAACAACTATTAGCCACTTGAACAGGAACATCCTCACATATACCAACATGAATAGTAGTAGACTTATCAGCCATTTGCAAAGATATATCAGTTGGTATCAATTTTTCCAGGTGAAGTCTCTTGTAGAGAGAAAAAGGCATAACACTAACTCCTACTCCCAAATCACACAAAGAAGTTCTAACATAATTATTTTTAATACAGCAAGGAATAGTTGGAATACTCAGATCTCCAAGTTTCTTTGGAATTTTACCATTGAAGGAATAATTAGCAAGAAAAGTGGAAATTTCCTCATTAGGAATCTTACTTTTATTAGAGACAATATCCTTCATATACTTTGAATAAGGAGGAAATTTAATAGCATCAGTCAAAGGACTTTGCAAAAACAAAGGTTTGATCCACTCACAAAACTTATTATAGTGTTCTTCTTCCTTTGACTTGTGTTTCTTATTAGGAAAAGCCATTGGTTTTTGCACCCATGGCTCTCTTTCACTACCATGTTTATTAGAAGCAAAATCTTCCTTAGTATACTTAGTATTCTTAGTGTGTCTTTCAGGTTCTTCTTCAATTTCTTCTTTATCAGAAGCATCATTTTTATCATTACCACTTTCAGTTTCAGCATCAGAGATAGATATACTATTAGGATCTTTAGCAGGTTCAGAAGATTCTACAACTATTTTATGTTCTTCTTTTTCTTAGAAGGCGTACCACTATTTTTAGCTTGTTGAGAATCTTTCTCAATTCTTTTAGGATGTCCTTCAGTATATAAAGGATCTTGAGTAGAAGTACCACTTCTAGTTCTAATTTCATAAGCATTTTTTCTCTAGAAGCATTAACTAGCAAATCTTTTTGCACCTTAGTAAGCTGATCAATTTGAGTTTGAACCATTTGGAAATGTTTAACAAGCATTTTAACATCATTGGAGGTTCTCTCCACAATATCATGCAACTTATTAATAGCTCTAGAATTTTCCATTAGATGATTCTGCACTCTCATATTAAAACTATCTTGCTTAACAACATAAATATCAAATTCTAATAAGCATTGATCAGGAGGTTTAGAGTAAGGAATATCACCGTCATTAAAATGTTGGAGAGAGTGTACCTCAATAGTGGATGAGTGAGAGATTGTCTTACGTAATTCTTCTATAGGAGGTAAATTCTTCACATCTTCAGATTTAATACCCTTCTCCTTAAGACATTTCTTAGCTTCCTTCATCACTTCATCCTTTAATTTCAATCATTCCCTCTTCTTTGGTGTTGGTGTTGGGGTTGGCTCAGGTGAAGTTGGCTCAGGTGTAGTTGGCTCAGGTATAGTCCAATCATCATAATTCTTGCTTATTTTAGGCATTAATTCCTCACCTTCATCGGGAGTTCTTTTCCTGAAAACACAACCAGCACAACTATATAGGTATCTCCTAGGTTCATCGGTTAGTACATTATAATATATATCAAGGAGTTCATTTTTAGGTACTGTATATCCAGGCTGTGCTCTAAATAAAGAACAAAACCTTGCCCCTGATTCAAGCAAGTTCTATCCTTCTTCCTGCTTAAAATCAAAGAGTTTCTACAAAATAGCATGTTGAGCACTAGAAGGGAAATATTTATGAAAGAAAGTATTAATCAATAGATCCAGGAGATAAATTATTAAACCAAGCTTTAGCTTCACCTTTCAATAAAAAGGGAAAATTTTAGCAACAAAGTAGGTGCGTTTCTTAATATCATCAGAAAATAAGCCACTCAAAGTAGAGAGCTCAGTCATATGTGCCACAACACTTTCATTTTTTAGTCCCACAAAAAGGTTCTTTCTAAACAATAGTTATATAATATAAATCAAGAGAGAAATCATAATCCTTATCTTTAATATTCATGGGATAAGTAGCAAACTTAACATCAGGAGACAATTTATATCTAACAAAATGTCTCTCAAGAAGACTCTTAATAGCACTTGCACCTCTAGTATTTTGACATTCCTCAATAAATTCATAACTAGTTTCAATATAATCTTCATCAAAATCATCACTAGGATACTCTCTAGACTCAGGTGAACGAACAGGTGTAGCAATATTTTCATTATGAGTTTTGGTGTTCCCATTATAGTTCTAGCAATTGTATCATCTAGGAAAGGACCTAATGCACCACTCTCATCAAGCACAGTAGTAGTAGCATAAAAATTATCAAAGGCATTTTTAGATTCAGCAGAAGTAGCAGTATGTGTAACATCTGTATGTGGTGGTGTAAGAAGCTTATTCATTACAGATGTTAAATCAAGAGCAGCAGAGGTGTTCAGAGTTGTACCTATTCTTGTAGTGGATGGCAATATAGGAAATTCTCCATCACGAGCTTTACCCATGATGAATGGATGGCATAGAACAATAATAATTCTAAGTGAACTTATAAATAAAGATATGCTCCCCGGCAACGGCGCCAGAAATAGTCTTGATGACCCACAAGTATAGGGGATCGCAACAGTCTTCAAGGGAAGTAAAGCCCAAATTTATTGATTTGACACAAGAGGAGCCAAAGAATATTTATAAGCCTAAACAGATGAGTTGTCAATTCAGCTGCACCTGGAAACATTCTTGCTCGCAACAGTTTATCAGTAGACACAATTTTGTAATAGCAGTAGCAAAATAATAACATCAGTAAAATAAAGACAGCGGTAGCAATTGTAATAAACAACAGGGCTGAAATGGGGTAGGCACAGGGATGGATGGACGGGCGTTTCATGGACAAGATAATTCATGTAATAATCAAGACAAAAGCATCTACAGATAATAAAGATAAAGCATCGAAGTACTAAATAACCATAGGCCTGCGTTCTGTATATAGTCGTGCATGCTCGCAATGAGAAACTTGCACAACATCTTTTGTCCTGCCAGCCCGTTTGCAGTGGGGCCTCAAGGGAATCTACTGGCAATTAAGGTGATCCTTTTAATACAGCACCGGAGCAAAGCATTAACACTCCATGAACACACGTGATCCTCACATCACAACCATCCCCTCGAGTTATCCCAATTGTTGTCATTTCGGGGCCTCGGGTTCCGGACAACGATATGTGTACACAATTTGCAGGTAAGATCACAAACAATAATATCATCATGAATCAATAACATGTTCAGATGTGAGTTCATGGCACTCGGTCCCTAGTGACAAGAATGAAGCACAACAAGTGCAACAATGTCAAAAAGCACTAACAATAGATACTAGGCACCATGCCCTAACAATCTTATGCAATTACATGAGTGATCTCATCCAATCCCTACCATCCCCATAACCTACTGTAGGGAATTACTCACACATGGATGGGGGAATCATGGATGGTTGATGGAGAGGTGTCGGTGATGATTAAGGCGATGATCTCGTCTAATTCCCCGTCCTGGTAGGGTGCCAAAAAGGAGTTTTTGGTTCCGAATTGTGGTTTCCGGTGGTGGCGGTGCAGCAGAACTCTTCTATGGAAATTGTCAAACCCCCCTCTGTTTTTAGGTCAGAGGGTATATGTAGGTGAAAGGAGAGATCGAGGGAAAGTCTAAGGCGGCCACACCGTGCCCTGGCGTGGCTAGGCCTGGCCCGCGCCTAGGGGTGGTGTGGGCCCCTCGAGCCTTTTCTCCCCTCCGTCTTCTGGCTCCACGAGTCTTCTGGAAAAATAGGATTTTTGGCATATTTTCTCTGATTTTTCCTGAAAGATGATTTTCTACACAAAAACAAGACACCAAAGAAATTCTGCTGAAAACATCATTAGTTCGTGTTAGTTGTATCCAAATCACACAAATTAGAGGAGAAACAATAGCAAAAGTGTTCGGGAAAGTAGATACGTTTTGGACGTATCAGTTTCCAATGGCACTCATACAACCGGCGAGCTGCACGATGCACAACAATCCAATGGAAGATGCGTTGATGAGGATCCGGATTTCTCGGGTGTTGCCAGGGTGCGATGGCATGGAACCCCTTTCAACCTCAGGGAGCCGACGAACACAAGACCCTTGCAGAATGCCACAGCTGGCCCTTGATATGGCCAAAGACCCAGATTTTTCTTGCGGGGTGCACTGCGCCACCTCGATCATCAGGCCACCACATTGGAAGCCAGCTGTTATCATCACCACCACCAGTAACCACCAACAACTGTTGAGAGCATGTGGGAAGACACAAGGTGAATCCGTCACACCGCAACCGCCATCGACCCCGCCACCACCACATGGTGGCAACAACAAAGATGATGATGAATTTGTCAATGTCGATGACTTCATCAACACCGACGCCGGCAAAGTATTGTATATGCCTTGTGTGGATGAAGAACCCTTTGTTGCTCGTGACAGTCAAGGTGGTCATCCCACTACATGCACACAATGCCTGGTATTCCCTGGTTTTTCTCAAGAGACTCCTTCGACCACCGATCCACAGGAGAAACCTAGATTCGTATTTATCCCTAGCACACTAAAAAAGGTGGCAGGTGAGCACTTAGCATCCCCAGTGGAGGAGCTTACTTAGAAGACAAAGAAGCACAAGAAAAGAGGTAATAAAGCCAAGAGCCAGCCTTGTTCAAAGAGGCTCCTGGCTAAGGATGACATCGTACTAGCCCGCGAGGATGGCTTGCACCGAATGCATGTAGCCATTGAAGCGATACTGACTCCGGGCTGCTTTGCCTCGCTAGTGGAGCCATGCAAACTTTGAATGATGGTATCAAGACACTAGAGGGCATCCTTATTAAAGACAAAGATCCAAATTACCCGGTTTTCACTATCAAGGTGCCATCAGACGTGGACTTCGATCATGAAGCCCATGTGGACGTGTTCAAGTTGTTTCCCTCAAAACAGTTGGACTATAACCTAGTCCGCCTATTCGCGCGCAATCTGGTGATGAAGATCTAGAGAGAGCAAACCCCGTACATGGTGATAGTGGATCCCTACTACATGTGTGATTGCAAGTTGGCGGAAGGATCAGAGACACGGACCATGGCGACGGTGTACCTCCAAAAGTTCATGGTGGACAACAAGAGGACGGACACACTTATTATGCCTTTCTTTCCTAAGTAAGTACACACACACCCGCTAGCCGTCGTAACTTAGGATTTCTTATAGATTTTTTCCTTTTCCCTTTTCCAACATCCCGTTTCAATCGTGTTGTGTAGAGACAAATATTGCACACTCATCGCCATTTCCATGAAGTAATCACTAGTAGTGTATTTTGACTCGGCGAGTAAGAAGAAGAAAGACTACACCAGAATAAGGGGTGTTCTGAATGAGGCTCTCGAGGGCTACGCCAGAAAGGGATGCCCCTTCGCCAACAACGGGGAATGTTGCAACGATGGCAAACACGTGTTCAAGCATGTCTCGAGTTCCCCTGCGTCAAGGAGTCGACTACTAGTGGAAGCGCCAAGGAGGTCTTCTATGTCATGCATCACCTTAAATGGTTTGGCCGAGATTTCCAGAACCTAACGCTGCCATCTAGTCTCCGAGCATGGGCCAAAAATTTGGCACAAACCGACGATGATGATCATAGAGAATACTTCCATCACATCCAAGTTAAGTTGTCAAAAATCATCGTGGAAGATGTCAACACAAGGGAAGGGGTCCTAAAACACAACAGAGGGTTGACTAAGAGGGATATCGAAGATATTCTACGTAAGCAGGGTGACATCAGAACATGGATGACAAAGGATGGCTATCTACCATTCCCAAAGACAAGTAGAAACAATTCTCAATGATCAATGTTTACGCCTAGCATTATCAAGTGTGCATAGATGTATGCGTGTAGTGTTGTGTCATAAACATTATTACTGTGGTCATTGTCATCGAACATCTATGATTGTGATCGATATGCTATCTTTTATGTTTATGAATCTTTTGCTTTAATTTCTGTGAACATATATGCATCTGAACCCATATAGTTCCCTACGTTGCATGATTTACTAATATGCCTTGTCTATAGAGATGAAGAAGTGGTACGTTGTGTACAAGGGTTGTGTTCCAGGAGTCTATGATGAGTGGGAGCACTGTCACAAACAGGTGAACAAGTTCAGTGGCAACAACTACAAAGGATATGCGACTCGAGAGGAGGTGGTATCCAAGTGGAGGAACCACCTGTGGAAGGAGAACCAGATGAAGATATTGCTCGTGCTGTTGCTCACCATCATCACAACTGTATTCTATTTGATTCTAGTGTACCCAGCGACCACTTCATTTGTAATGTGAGATGATGAACTTTGTACAAACACTTGTGTAATAATTCGCCACTTATCACTTGTAATGTAAGATGATGAACACTTGTGTATCTTGATCGGGCTCTAAGTAGTGTGATGGCACTATTCGTGTTTGTATTATGTTTGTTTTCATATACTAAGTGAAATGTACTGTTTCTACTACTATGTGTATAAAACCTGTATAATACCTATATAATACCAGATTCTGACCAATACTGCTTTTCTTTAATACCTGAGTAATACACCTGTGGCGCATATGTCTTCTGTGGAGCATATGCACAAATGTGCCACTGAAGTTAGCCTGTGGCGCATGGCCTAGGATGTGCCACAAAAGTGGGAGACTTCTGTGGCGTATATAGATATGTGCCACAAAAGTTAAGTTTAGTGGCGACGTATTAGTGGAGCATCTGATATGCGCCACAGAAGGGCAAAAGCCAAGTGCTATAGATGAAGGTTTTACTAGTAGTGTCTTTAGCTGGTACATGTGGCTACCATGCATAAAATTGACACCCAATACATGTTTCAACCAGCATGTCGGCGTCCGCCTTTGTGTTCATCCGGTAGAATCCTTGTCGAAAGGCTTTGGAGACCAATGATCGGGGAGCGGCATGGTGCCTACAATATCCGAGATGAATCACACAAAGGATATCCATACCTTGCTGGTGGGAAATGCACTTTAGGAATACACCCATAATGCTCCTTTTATAGAGCTGTCCATTTACTATGGTTTAGCCCTTTGCTTGACATACTATTTGCCAAATTTCGACTTCGTCGATGGGCAAAGTTCCATCTTTGTGGTAATCCATGAACTGTTTTGTCCAAGATAGAGGGACTATTTTTACTGCATTAACAAATGAGTCAACTCTATCTGGGTTCTCGGGGTCTGCTCTTTTTACGTATGGAGTCCATAGATGCTCTAGAAAAACGCCTGGCGGAATTGGTTTGCAAGCAGATCGAAGCTTTTACAGCAGATCTGCCACCTCATTTCCTCCCTTTTGACATACTTAACTTCATAGCCTTCGAAGCGCTTGGCTATCTCGTCTACCTCGTCTCGATATGTCGCCATCATAGCGTTCCCTGTGTTCCAGGTGCCAGCCATCTTCTGGGCAACCAAGTCAGAATATCCACAGCAAACTATGCGCTTGATGCCAATATCCTTGGCTACGCGAAGTCCGTGAATGAGTGCTTCGTCTTCCTCCATGTTATTTGTAGCCTCAAAGTGAATTTGCAGGACATAATGTAGCTTTTCTTCTGTTGGAGATTGCAATAATACACCAACCCCCGAGCCATTGAGTATCTTTGATCCGTCAAAGTGCATTACCCCAGGAGTATCATCTAGGAGCTCCATCCAATCTGCAATAAAATATGCCAAGGCTTGTGTCTTGAGAGCGTCGCATATTTTGTAGGTGATTTCAAAGGCAGCAAGCTCAATGCCCCACTTCACAACTCTTCTTGTAGCATCGCTGTTGTTGATGATGTCAGACAGTGGAGCCTTGCTCTCTACTATGATTGTGTGCTCTTGGAAATAAAGCCTTACCTTTCAAGAAGCAAGGGAAACTTCATAAGCTAGCTTATGGTAGTGCGGGTAACACTTCTTGGACTCCGTCAAGACCGTGATTACATAGTAAACTGGCTATTGTACTCAGTACTCGTGCGTTTGTTCCTTATTCTCAACCACGACGATCATGCTGATAACCCAGTTGGTAGCCTCCATGTAGATTAACATAGGCTCCATTGACTAAGGTTCTGCAAGTATAGTTGTAGAGGAAAGTATCCTTTTTAGCTCCTTAAGATCAGCATACGCTTCGTCTATCCATATGAATTTGTCCGCCTTATTCAACAACTTGTATAGCGGCATGGCCTTCTCTCCAAGTCGGCTGACGAATCGTCCTGCTAGTGCAACGCAACCTCTGAGCCATTGGATGTCCTTTAGGCATGTCGAATGATTAATGTTGAGGATGGCCTTGATTTTATCTGGATTAACCTCGATTCCACGCTGGGATACGATGAAACCCAACAATTTTCCGGCTGGAACCCTGAAGACGCACTTCTTAGGGTTAAGCATCATGTTATACTTTTAGAGGTTATCAAAGGTTTCCTTTAATTTGGGGATTAGATCATTTGATTTCTTCGACATCAACGCGATATCATCCGCGTAAGCATGAACATTCTGACCAATATGGTCATGGAGGCAACATTGCATTGTCCACTGGTACATAGTACCTGCGTTTTTCAACCCAAATGGCATTCTGACATAGCAAAACGTGCCATCGGGTGTGGTGAACGAAGTGGTCCAATTGTTCTAACTTTCGCATCTTGATCTTGTGGTATCATGAGTATGCATCTAAAAAACAAAGAAGTTCCGAGCCAGCCGTCTATTTAATGACTTGGTCAATATGAGGCAAAACAAACGGGTCCTTCAGACATGCTTTGTTCAAGCCGGTGTAATCAATAGACATTCTTAACTCTTTGGTTCCTGTAAGGTTCCCAACCTTTAATAAGGTAGAGATCCCTGTGTTTACAATGCTAGTCCCCGGATCAATAGCTAGCATCCACAGTTAAGATGTAATATCAAGAAACAAAGGTTATAATACAACTTTATAACCAGGAATAACATAATTTATTACATCTTACATAGCTCATTTGGCTATTACATTACATTGCAGCAGAATATCTATAGACATGGGGTCCTTCATCTTCATAGTGCCACAGGCAGACATGTTGGTTGTAGACTTGTAATCAACTTCACTAATATCAAACAAACCTGCAACATAACAAGTTACAGCCACAAGGGTCAATACATTTGAATTGTATTGGCAAGTGATACTATGGTAGTATAGTGTAGTCTATCGTCTATATGCATTTGGCAAAGTGGGGTTGAGGCTTGCATTGGTCAAAAATAGATTTTTCTTTATCATTTGAAAACACTAAGTTTTTGCTTGACAAAAATTCACCCAAGGCATCTACCAATCAAAGATTGAAGATCCTTTAACCCTTGTTCAACCACAAGTTTTTAACTTAGAAATTTGGATGATGAGATTCTTGATAGCTTCCATGTCTTGATGCTAAAATTGTCCTTTGCCAGGGACATGGCTAAGTACTTAGATTTTACACTCTGCAGAGGTGGTGCACTTTCCCCACAAGACTTGGTTTCCCAAGACAAGATCTTTCAGAAGCCTTCTTTTTCTTGGGTTTCTCCAAAGCTAGGAGTGCTTCTAGTTCATGATCCTCATATGTTATCTCATAGGTAGGAATGTCTACTGGTTTCTTTGACCTTCTATTGCTCCTTGGATAATTCATATGTCTCTTCTTTGGTCCTTTAAATTGGGTCATATTGCATGGAGATACAAGTTGATATTTTCCTTTGTCTTCATCCTTCTTTGTAGACTTGGCTCTCTCTTGATAGTCTGCATCCAGTTGTTGCACTCCACCTTGTTTCCTTTGTTGAATTATGGAATAGATGGGGCATTGGATAGGGACATGACTATTTCCTTCACATAGGAAGCAAGTAGCTTGAGATGTGGGGCATTGGCCAACTGGATGTTCCTCTTCACAATTGGGGCATTGATCCCCATGTTCCTTGGAAGTGTGATCCTTGTCTCCACAAATATTGCAAGCTTTGGTTCCTTCTAAAATAACATCTTTGTCAGCCTTGTTGTCATAAACTCCTTTGGAAGAGTTGTCTCCAATGTTGATAATTTGACTGGCCATCCCTTGCAACAATTGGGATTGAAGTTTCAAAATCCTTTATATAGCTGGGTCTAATCTATTGTTGTTGGCTAAAAGCTGAGTTGTCACTTGGCTCAACTGGGTTTGGTTTGCTAGTAGTTGGTCTCTCATGTTGACCTCTTGGTTGTTGGAGTCTCTTGGAGAGGTCATCTGTTTGGGTTGGATTGGGATTAGAATAGGCAAAATATTTTTAAGGGAATAATTCCAATGACACACATCACAATTCACACAAGCAAAGTGCAAGCAATCTCAAACAAATACTCAACAACAAGTTTCAAGCATATTTTAAGGCAACCAAAAATATTTTTGTTACACCACATAAGTTGGTGTGTTTGATCTATACTTAATATGGTGGTCCATCTATATGGTTCACTTGAGATCTTTCCTTCCTCTTTTTTGGTTGTTTCATCTTGCATGAGATCATGGTTTCCTTGGGAAAAATTCTTGGTCACAAAAACTTCAAAGGTGTTGATGGCTCCTTCTAAGTTGTGTTTCCTTAGTTTCCAAATCTTTGAGCAAGATTTCTTGTCTCACTTGTCCTTAGTGATATCCAAGGTTGAAGTCCTTGGTGAAAATGTTGAAGATGTTGAAGTCATTAGAGTTGATGAAGTCCTTTGCACATGGTGAAGTCTTTGGCCATGGGGTAGTTTTTTCCATCAAGTTTGAAATAGAAGAGATGTAGAATCAAAACCAAAATGGTTGAGGAAAGAGTTTACAAGATTGTTTGTAAATAAGTTTTGGAACAAATACAACTCCTATTTTTCTAAGGGGTTTGTCCAATCCTAGGTTTACAAATCCTACAGGCAACACAATGCTCTGATACCATCTATAGGGTTCCCAACCTTTAATAAGGTAGAGATCCCTGTGTTTACAATGCTAGTCCCTGGATCAATAGCTAGCATCCACAGTTAAGATGTAATATCAAGAAACAAAGGTTATAATACAACTTTATAACCAGGAATAACATAATTTATTACATCTTACATAGCTCATTTGGCTATTACATTACATTGCAGCAGAATATCTATAGACATGGGGTCCTTCATCTTCAAAGTGCCACAGGCAGACATGTTGGTTGTAGACTTGTAATCCTACTTCACTAATATCAAACAAACCTGCAACATAACAAGTTACAGCCACAAGGGTCAATACATTTGAATTGTATTGGCAAGTGATACTATGGTAGTATAGTGGAGTCTATCGTCTATATGCATTTGGCAAAGTGGGGTTGAGGCTTGCATTGCTCAAAAATAGATTTTTCTTTATCATTTGAAAACACTAAGTTTTTGCTTGACAAAAATTCACCCAAGGCATCTACCAATCAAAGATTGAAGATCCTTTAACCCTTGTTCAACCACAAGTTTTTAACTTAGAAATTTGGATGATGAGATTCTTGATAGCTTCCATGTCTTGACGCTAAAATTGTCCTTTGCCAGGGACATGGCTAAGTACTTAGATTTTACACTCTGCAGAGGTGGTGCACTTTCCCCACAAGACTTGGTTTCCCAAGACAAGATCTTTCAGAAGCCTTCCCTTAGACCAAAATGGACGCGCTCCAACCTATCAAACCCCTACCACCAACTGTCCATTTGGCTAAGTTATTGCAACCTATATGATCCAGGCAGAGCCCATAATGCCAAGTGGCTGCACTTGAAGCTTCTCAACATTTGACATCTCAAATCTCTTTGTTCCTGGGTGGCCATCCACAAGTTAGATACACAAGGTAAACCATAAAAATGGGCCTTGTGAACCACTCAACACAAACCTTTCCTTCCATTCCACCCAGGTCATTCATTCACTTAGTTGTTTTATTAAACAAAACACAAGTCCTCAGACTTAGAAATTTTTCCATAGTGTGAATATATATTCCACCCTTGTTTTCTATTAGCTAAGCTAAGCATGATAGTAGTAGGAATATTAACCTAGGAAATTTTACTAAGGTTTCATCTACTAGGTTTTCCCATAGCATGGTTTATACTTAGCAAAAATGCCATGCAAGTTTTACTTAGAAAAATGACTAATGCATAGTGAAAGTAATGGGACAAAAGTATGAAGCATCACTTGCCTTTTTGGTAGAGAGTATAAGTTCACCCTTGATCTTTGCAATGTTCACACACTTCAAGTCACTAAAATTCAATCAAGCAAACAATATTTCAATCTACCATTCAAGCAAAACATCACATAAAATAATAAACAAAACAATACATGCAAGCATGCAAAAGGGTTGTTTTATTTGTAAAAGTGGTTTCTAGTAAGTTATGAACATTTGGTAACACCATTTGGTCATTTTGTAAAGTGGCAAAACCATTTGCAAAAGATTCTACCTCTAAACCATTTTTAAACCAAATCATTATTTCATGTGATTGAAATTGCCTTTAGCAAAGTAATAATTTTTATAGGGTTTACCAAATACATTTTCAAGTCACAAAACTTGGTGTTTGGGGTCAGAGAGTTTATTCCAAAACATTTCTCAAAGGTTTTCATCTAAAACCATTTTTAACAATTAAACCATATTTTTATTTGACTAGAAATGGTTTAAATCCAAGATTCATTCTTTTGCTTCTCCAAATACATTTTTGAATCCAAAAAGTGATTTCTATGGTCAGTAGGTTCAAAACACACCATTTGCCAAAGATTTTATCCCCAAAATCATTTTAGAATAATTTTTATATCCTAAACAAGCATACATAAGTTTCTGCAAAAACAAACATTTTACCAGAAGCTTTTTACTAAACAAAGTGCATGGTTGGCTAGGGTTTGTTTTTCTGAATCCATTGATATAAAGTTTGCAAACTTTGGACATGTAGATTTAAAGTTATGGAATTTACAAAATCACATATCAAATAGATCTATTCTGTTTTAATTCAAACGAGTTGAGCCACGTGTTTTAATCCTATTCGCCCATACCGTTTCGTCTAGATTGGCTAACACAGACCGTAGGATCAAGTTACATCGCACGACACTGGTTGCGTACCTCTTCGGCGTTAAGTGAATCTATCGTATCCATCAGATCGTCATCTAACGGCCATCGTCACCCTGACCAAGTTCTAGCGGCGCTCGACGGCTGCGCGCGGCGGCGACGTTCGGCTAGCGGCAGAGCTGGCGCTAGAGGAAGCAAGGAAGAAAGAGAGGTGGCTCACAGTGATCGCCGAGGCACAGGGATGCTCAACCTTCCCTTGGTTGGTGAAGGGGCGCACGGGGTTCGCGGCAATTGCTCGCCGTAGTTGAGCTCTCGCTCGGACTCGTCCTGTTGAAGATGATGGCGAAGGAACGGGGCACACCAGAGAGAAAATAAGATGCGGTTAGATGCGCGGGGTCACGGCGAGCACGCGTGTGTGAATAAGAAGGGGAGGCGCGGTTAGGTGTTTACCAGAAGTTTCGCCGGAGAGGAAGCAGACGGTGGCGACGGTGGTCGTCGTCGTTGCCGAGCCTGCAGAGCACGCGTGGGTGAGCTGGCGATACGGGAAGGTCCGCCAGGTGATGGGGATCACGGCTGTGTGCTCGAGGAGGCAAGGGGCAGCAGGGTACGGCCGGAATCGAGAGGGAAGCTCGTCGGAGACAGCGGCCGTTGAGGCTAAAATTTGGGCAGCCTAGTGGCTCCGGTCGAGTGGGATCTGAGGGGAAGAGAAGAGGAGAGCGTGGCGATTAATACTGCAGGGTCACGGCGAGCATTAAGCGCGGCATTTAGGAGAATTGATCGCGAGAATTCAACGGCAGTAAACGGCCAGGGCGTGGTCTTCGCGGGTGGAAACGACGAACAGTTCTGTGGGGTCGGTTGGTCAGCGAGAGAGAGTGTGTGGGGGTGGGGTCCGTGGGTCAGTCGCTGAGTGGTGAGTTTCTGAGTGCGAAGCGTTTTCTCGCGGGGAAGAGAGGGACTGGGCTGGACTGGGCCAGGTGGGCTAGTTGGGCTGGGTTGGCTTGGTTCTCTCCTTTTTTTATTCTGTTTGTTTTTCTCTTTTTCCATTTCTTCAAATCTGTTTTGATTTTGTTTAATTGATTCAAACACCTATTTGAATTCAAGCTTTTGCCAAAATTTGAGTAGGTTCAAATACTGATTAGTATTGTATTCTGATGTCAATTTTTGAATAAAACCTTATTCATTTTGGGGTCTTTTATTTATTCAAAATAGGTTCTAGTTTTAAATAAAATAGACGTAATAGTATTTCTAAACACCATTTGATTTTTCCAAAACCTTCCAAAAACTTTTCAGTAGGTTTTAATTACTTAAAGGGGTGTCAAATAATTCAACTTGAATTATTTGGAAAAACTTTTAATAAGATCTATTAATTATTTAAAATTGGATTTGTTTTTATTCCAATAGGATTTGGTTTAAGGCATTTTATTTTATTTTGGCAATTATTTATCCAATACTTTTATTTGGATTGGGATTATAATTCATTCCATTTGTTTAAAGATTTGGCCAAGATTTGGTTTGATCTTTAATATTCTTTATTTAATAAATCTTTCTTTTCTTATAAAATCCATATTCTTTTATTTGGAGATCCAAACTTGGTGATTCCAATTTGTGAAAACTTATTTATTATTTGTTTATCCTTTTAAATCCTTTTAGGATTAATTGCTCACCATTTGGTATGGGTTTAGATAAGGGCTTTAATAGCTTTGGGAATTCAATTTTATTAAATTCATAGGATTTTATTTATGGTTCCAAATTAAGTGAAACCAATTTCTATGGTCTTATATTATTTCTGTTTGTCTTTCTTGATCCTTTGAGATTGTTTGTTGAACAATTTTTATATGGATCAAATCCATGGATTTGGAGATAACTTGGAAATGATTTTATTCCAATAGGGTTTAGGGTTTGGATTTATTTTCCAAGGGTTTAAATTTCTAGATACATTCATTGAGGAATGCATTTCTCTTGATTTGGATTTTGTTGGATTCAAACTTTTACCAAAGTTTGTTCAAGATGGGATTTTTAAGTTTCCATTTAGAGACAAAAGTTTCTTTTCACCCTGATTTTCAACAAAAAATTATTTTGTTTATTTTATTTTTCACATTACAAGATTTGGAAAATCTTGGGATGTGACAGGCTACCACCCTTAAAATAAATCTCGTCCCGAGATTTGGGGAGGCTGAGGTTTACAAGTAGGCTCAAAACAACTAGGGTACTACCACCCTTAAAATTTTTCCAACTAGATTACATTTTGGATTGCTTGGGATCTTGATGTAACTTTTCTAGACAGAGGTTTGCATAGTGGCCTAGCTCCTTGCATTTGAAACATGTGACAAGGCTGAGATCCTTCATAGGCTTGTTTATCTTGTGCTTCATCTTTTCTGGACAGTTGCTTGCATAATGTCCTAGCTCTTTGCAGTTGTTGCACCACACTTGGCTAATATCTTTCTTTTCCTTTGGTATCATTTACTCTTGTTTGTTTCCTTGGTTCTTCTTCTTTTCTAGGCATTCATTGGCATAGTGTCCCATATCTTTGCAAGTGTAACATTGCACATGGCTTTTGTCCTTCTTTTTCTTGGGTTTCTCCAAAGCTAGGAGTGCTTCTAGTTCATGATCCTCATATGTTATCTCATAGGTAGGAATGTCTACTGGTTTCTTTGACCTTCTATTGCTCCTTGGATAATTCATATGTCTCTTCTTTGGTCCTTTAAATTGGGTCATATTGCATGGAGGTACAAGTTGATATTTTCCTTTGTCTTCATCCTTCTTGGTAGACTTGGCTCTCTCTTGATAGTCTGCAACCAGTTGTTGCACTCCATCTTGTTTCCTTTGTTGAATTATGGAATAGATGGGGCATTGGATAGGGACATGACTATTTCCTTCACATAGGAAGCAAGTAGCTTGAGATGTGGGGCATTGGCCAACTGGATGTTCCTCTTCACAATTGGGGCATTGATCCCCATGTTCCTTGGAAGTGTGATCCTTGTCTCCACAAATATTGCAAGCTTTGGTTCCTTCTAAAATAACATCGTTGTCATCCTTGTTTTCATAAACTCCTTTGGAAGAGTTGTCTCCAATGTTGATAATTTGAGTGGCCATCCCTTGCAACAATTGGGATTGAAGTTTCAAAATCCTTTATATAGCTGGGTCTAATCTATTGTTGTTGGCTAAAAGCTGAGTTGTCACTTGGCTCAACTGGGTTTGGTTTGCTAGTAGTTGGTCTCTCATGTTGACCTCTTGGTTGTTGGAGTCTCTTGGAGAGGTCATCTGTTTGGGTTGGATTGGGATTAGAATAGGCAAAATATTTTTAAGGGAATAATTCCAATCACACACATCACAATTCACACAAGCAAAGTGCAAGCAATCTCAAACAAATACTCAACAACAAGTTTCAAGCATATTTTAAGGCAACCAAAAATATTTTTGTTACACCACATAAGTTGGTGTGTTTGATCTATACTTAATATGGTGGTCCATCTATATGGTTCACTTGAGATCTTTCCTTCCTCTTTTTTGGTTGTTTCATCTTGCATGAGATCATGGTTTCCTTGGGAAAAATTCTTGGTCACAAAAACCTCAAAGGTGTTGATGGCTCCTTCTAAGTTGTGTTTCCTTAGTTTCCAAATCTTTGAGCAAGATTTCTTGTCTCACTTGTCCTTAGTGATATCCAAGGTTGAAGTCCTTGGTGAAAATATTGAAGATGTTGAAGTCATTAGAGTTGATGAAGTCCTTTGCACATGGTGAAGTCTTTGGCCATGGGGTAGGTTTTTCCATCAAGTTTGAAATAGAAGAGATGTAGAATCAAAACCAAAATGGTTGAGGAAAGAGTTTACAAGATTGTTTGTAAATAAGTTTTGGAACAAATACAACTCCTATTTTTCTAAGGGGTTTGTCCAATCCTAGGTTTACAAATCCTACAGGCAACACAATGCTCTGATACCATCTGTAGGGTTCCCAACCTTTAATAAGGTAGAGATCCCTGTGTTTACAATGCTAGTCCCTGGATCAATAGCTAGCATCCACAGTTAAGATGTAATATCAAGAAACAAAGGTTACAATACAACTTTATAACCAGGAATAACATAATTTATTACATCTTACATAGCTCATTTGGCTATTACATTACATTGCAGCAGAATATCTATAGACATGGGGTCCTTCATCTTCAAAGTGCCACAGGCAGACATGTTGGTTGTAGACTTGTAATCCTACTTCACTAATATCAAACAAACCTGCAACATAACAAGTTACAGCCACAAGGGTCAATACATTTGAATTGTATTGGCAAGTGATACTATGGTAGTATAGTGGAGTCTATCGTCTATATGCATTTGGCAAAGTGGGGTTGAGGCTTGCATTGCTCAAAAATAGATTTTTCTTTATCATTTGAAAACACTAAGTTTTTGCTTGACAAAAATTCACCCAAGGCATCTACCAATCAAAGATTGAAGATACTTTAACCCTTGTTCAACCACAAGTTTTTAACTTAGAAATTTGGATGATGAGATTCTTGATAGCTTCCATGTCTTGATGCTAAAATTGTCCTTTGCTAGGGACATGGCTAAGTACTTAGATTTTACACTCTGCAGAGGTGGTGCACTTTCCCCACAAGACTTGGTTTCCCAAGACAAGATCTTTCAGAAGCCTTCCCTTAGACCAAAATGGACGCGCTCCAACATATCAAACCCCTACCACCAACTGTCCATTTGGCTAAGTTATTGCAACCTATATGATCCAGGCAGAGCCCATAATGCCAAGTGGCTGCACTTGAAGCTTCTCAACATTTGACATCTCAAATCTCTTTGTTCCTGGGTGTCCATCCACAAGTGAGATACACAAGGTAAACCATAAAAATGGGCCTTGTGAACCACTCAACACAAACCTTTCCTTCCATTCCACCCAGGTCATTCATTCACTTAGTTGTTTTATTAAACAAAACACAAGTCCTCAGACTTAGAAATTTTTCCATAGTGTGAATATATATTCCACCCTTGTTTTCTATTAGCTAAGCTAAGCATGATAGTAGTAGGAATATTAACCTAGGAAATTTTACTAAGGTTTCATCTACTAGGTTTTCCCATAGCATGGTTTATACTTAGCAAAAATGCCATGCAAGTTTTACTTAGAAAAATGACTAATGCATAGTGAAAGTAATGGGACAAAAGTATGAAGCATCACTTGCCTTTTTGGTAGAGAGTATAAGTTCACCCTTGATCTTTGCAATGTTCACACACTTCAAGTCACTAAAATTCAATCAAGCAAACAATATTTCAATCTACCATTCAAGCAAAACATCACATAAAATAATAAACAAAACAATACATGCAAGCATGCAAAAGGGTTGTTTTATTTGTAAAAGTGGTTTCTAGTAAGTTATGAACATTTGGTAACACCATTTGGTCATTTTGTAAAGTGGCAAAACCATTTGCAAAAGATTCTACCTCTAAACCATTTTTAAACCAAATCATTATTTCATGTGATTGAAATTGCCTTTAGCAAAGTAATAATTTTTATAGGGTTTACCAAATACATTTTTCAAGTCACAAAACTTGGTGTTTGGGGTCAGAGAGTTTATTCCAAAACATTTCTCAAAGGTTTTCATCTAAAACCATTTTTAACAATTAAACCATATTTTTATTTGACTAGAAATGGTTTAAATCCAAGATTCATTCTTTTGCTTCTCCAAATACACTTTTGAATCCAACAAGTGATTTCTATGGTCAGTAGGTTCAAAACACACCATTTGCCAAAGATTTTATCCCCAAAATCATTTTAGAATAATTTTTATATCCTAAACAAGCATACATAAGTTTCTGCAAAAACAAACATTTTACCAGAAGCTTTTTACTAAACAAAGTGCATGGTTGGCTAGGGTTTGTTTTTCTGAATCCATTGATATAAAGTTTGCAAACTTTGGACGTGTAGATTTAAAGTTATGGAATTTACAAAATCACATATCAAATAGATCTATTCTGTTTTAATTCAAACGAGTTGAGCCACGTGTTTTAATCCTATTCGCCCATACCGTTTCGTCTGGATTGGCTAACACAGACCGTAGGATCAAGTTACATCGCACGACACTGGTTGCGTACCTCTTCGGCGTTAAGTGAATCTATCGTATCCATCAGATCGTCATCTAACGGCCATCGTCACCCTGACCAAGTTCTGGCGGCGCTCGACGGCTGCGCACGGCGGCGACGTTCGGCTAGCGGCAGAGCTGGCGCTAGAGGAAGCAAGGAAGAAAGAGAGGTGGCTCACAGTGATCGCCGAGGCACAGGGATGCTCAACCTGCCCTTGGTTGGTGAAGGGGCGCACGGGGTTCGCGGCAATTGCTCGCCGTAGTTGAGCTCTCGCTCGGACTCGTCCTGTTCAAGATGATGGCGAAGGCACAGGGCACGCTAGAGAGAAAATAAGATGCGGTTAGATGCGCGGGGTCACGGCGAGCACGCGTGTGTGAAGGAGAAGGGGAGGCGCGGTCAGGTGTTTACCAGAAGTTTCGTCGAAGAGGAAGCAGACGGTGGCGACGGTGGTCGTCGTTGTTGTCGAGCCTGCAGAGCACGCGCGGGTGAGCTGGCGATACGGGAAGGTCCGCCAGGTGATGGGGATCACGACTGTGTGCTTGAGGAGGCAAGGGGCGGCAGGGTATGGCCGAAATCGAGAGGGAAGCTCGTCGGAGACAACGACCATTGAGGCTAAAATTTGGGCAGCCTAGTGGCTCCGGTCGAGTGGGATCTGAGGGGAAGAGAAGAGGAGAGCGTGGCGATTAATACTGCAGGGTCACAACGAGCATTAAGCGCAGCATTTAGGAGAATTGATCGTGAGAATTCAACGGCAGTAAACAGCCAGGGCGTGATCTTCGCGGGTGGAAATGACGAATAGTTCTGTGGGGTCGGTTGGTCAGCGAGAGAGAGTGTGTGGGGGTGGGGTCCGTCGGTCAGTCGCTGAGTGGGTGAGTTTCTGAGTGCGAAGCATTTTCTCGCGGGGAAGATAGGGACTGGGCTGGACTGGGCCAGGTGGGCTAGTTGGGCTGGGTCGGCTTGGTTCTCTCTTTTTTTATTCTGTTTGTTTTTCTCTTTTTCCATTTCTTCAAATCTGTTTTGATTTTGTTTAATTGATTCAAACACCTATTTGAATTCAAGATTTTGCCAAAATTTGAGTAGGTTCAAATACTGATTAGTATTGTATTCTGATGTAATTTTTGAATAAAACCTTATTCATTTTGGGGTCTTTTATTTATTCAAAATAGGTTCTAGTTTTAAATCAAATAGACTTAATAGTATTTCTAAACACCATTTGATTTTTCCAAAACCTTCCAAAAACTTTTTAGTAGGTTTTAATTATTTAAAGGGGTGTCAAATAATTCAACTTGAATTTTTTGGAAAAACTTTTAATAAGATTTATTAATTATTTAAAATTGGATTTTTCTTTATTCCAATAGGATTTGGTTTAAGGCATTTTATATTATTTTGGCAATTATTTATCCAATACTTTTATTTGGATTGGGATTATAATTCATTCCATTTGTTTAAAGATTTGGTTTGATCTTTAATATTTTTTATTTAATAAATCTTTCTTTTCTTATAAAATCCATATTCTTTTATTTGGAGATCCAAACTTGGTGATTCCAATTTGTGAAAACTTATTTATTATTTGTTTAACCTTTTAAATCCTTTTAGGATTAATTGCTCACCATTTGGTATGGGTTTAGATAAGGTCTTTAATAGCTTTGGGAATTCAATTTTATTTAATTCATAGGATTTTATTTATGGTTCCAAATTAAGTGAAACCAATTTCTATGGTCTTATATTATTTCTGTTTGTCTTTCTTGATCCTTTGAGATTGTTTATTGAACAATTTTTATATGGATCAAATCCATGGATTTGGAGATAACTTGGATATGATTTTATTCCAATAGGGTTTAGGGTTTGGATTTATTTTCCAAGGGTTTAAATTTCCAGATACATTCATTGAGGAATGCATTTCTCTTGATTTGGATTTTGTTGGATTCAAACTTTTACCAAAGTTTGTTCAAGATGGGATTTTTAAGTTTCCATTTAGAGACAAAATTTTCTTTTCACCCTGATTTTCAGCAAAAATTTATTTTGTTTATTTTATTTTTCACATTACAAGATTTGGAAAATCTTGGGATGTGACAGTTCCCTTTTCTGGCACTAGTACGGGATTGGCCACCCATTCGCTGTGAAGAACTTCTTGGATAAAACTAGCCTTAAGTAACCTAGCTATCTTCTTGCCTGTGGCGCGTCTCTTCTCATCCCCGAAGCGTCGTAGAGGTTGTTTCACCAGTTTGCATTTAGTATCGATGTTTAAGCTGTGCTCGGCAAGTTCCCTAGGTACACCTTTCATGTCGGCAGGTTGCCAGGAAAAGGTGTACCTATTCTCATGGAGGAACTCGATGAGCGCGATTTCCTATTTAGGATCCAGGTTCGTTCCTGTGGCGGTGGTCTTGGAGGCATCGCCTACCACAAGTTCCACCAACTTGGTCTCGATGGAGGCGAAAGAGGGATCAGAGTTAGAAATCTACTTCTTTGATGCCAGCATCTATGAGGCATCGACCTAGCACTGGATCTCCTTGAATTCTTCGCCTTAGAGGACAACTTCAGCAAAAGGCTGCTTCTCGAATTTCGTAGTCCCTTGCCTTTGCAAAAATTTCGGCAACAGCGATGACACCATTTGGTCCGGGTATCTTGAGCTTGTTGTAGACAAAGCATGGTTTGGCATGAAGGAGTGGAATATGTCGCATCCAAATATGACTTGGAACATGCTCTTGAAGGGGACCACTTCAAAGGTCTTACGCTCTTGGCAGTAATTGTTGACATCACCAAAGTCATCTGAAAGGGCGATACACCCAAGGGAGCAAGGTTCCCGACCAGGAACTATGCCATGAAACGTGGTGCTGGTACGCCTTAGGTTGGTCTCCGTCAAGTTCATCTTGTGCAGTGTATCCAGGTACATGATGTTGATGCTGCTTCCACTATCCACAAGGCACTTGGTGAACTCGTCACCGTCAATCAAGGGGTTGATGACCATAGCATACTGGTTCTCTGTTGGAACAAGCTCCAGGTGATCCGTCCCATCCCAAGTGATTGGAATTTCCGACCAGTGCATGTACTAGGGAACTGGGGGTAGGGTGGTCATCAGTATCCTCAGTGAGGTTTTCTGTGCCCAAACAGTTGGGGTTCCAAGGAAAGTGTGGTAGACGGGGGCCTTCTTCTCGAAGAGGTTCTTGCATTTTCCATCACCCTTGTCGGGGTGCTTGGGCTCTATGTCCTCATCCATGTCACTTGAATCCTTGGACTCCTCTTCCTTCTTATTCCCTTTGCCTTTGCCTCACGATCGATTTTTCCGGCTTTGTTTGTAGCCGGACAACGGGTCTTCCTTGAGATCATTGACAAATTTGCATTTATAGTTGGTGTGAGTGGCCTTGCCATTGACATCAGGTGTAAGAAGCATGGCATATCGCAGTGTCCTCATACATCTAGGAATGCGGGGAGTTGCCGGAGTAGTTTCACTACGGCGCAGCTGCCCACGACCAGCCCCCGGCCTTGCCCACGCTGTCTGCCATCCCCTCTGCACACGAACGTCATGGCGACCATGTTGGAGGTTGGATTTTCTTATGGCGGATTCTTCTGCTTATTGTTATTGTTCCTCTTGGCTTCGGTTGTTATAGCTAATGCCGTCAAGGAGTCGCGAGCATCGTCGTTGGTGGTCGCGAACTCACTGGCCAAGGAGATCATCCGATTGAGATCCAACTTGTGATTGTCCTGTAGGCACTTTAATTTATGTTGTAGCAAGGTTCCCTTTTCTAAGCCATCGACGAACGCGGCCATAGCAGTCTGATCATGTAATCCTGCGCATGAATTTTTCATATCTAGCCAACGGGAGAGGTAGGCTCAAGATGACTCATCCTTTTCCTAGACGCACCACTCTAGATCGCCAATAGTGTAGGAACACTTTTACATACCCTCGAAGTTCTTGGTGAACGCTTCATGCATGTCCAACCAGTTGCATATGGACTTCTCTGGCAAGTTGTCAATCCATTGGAGGGTGGTTCCAGTCAACATCAGTGGGAGGTACTTGACGGCGTGGTTGGGGTTTCCCCCTACGATCTCCACCACCTCACTGTAATCCTTCTACCAAGTAGCCGGTCGGGCAGTATCGTCATAGGGCTTGATTGTCTTGTCAATCCAGAAACCTTTAGGGTAAGTTGTGGCCCGTATCGTAGGGCCAAAACAACATGGTCCCAAGTATTGTACTTCCTGGGCTTCATGGATCCAGTCCAAGCATGAACGCGCATCATATGGCTTCATGTTTCCTTTGTTCTTGCTGCCGTCATGGGGAGAGTTGCGTGAGCAATGTTGTCCTCCTCCGCCATGGTGGCTGCTGGGTGGCTACGGTGGCGGAGGTGGCAGTGGGTTTGCCTTCTTGCTGTTATCCTCCTTCGACCCCTCATGCCCCTCATAGTTGCTTGTCGGACAAGGAGGGTCATGGTGCGACCTGCTCCTATGCATGTGGTTGCCACTGCGCTCTTCGTCATGCCGAGGCTGCTCCACATTGTGGTGGATGACGATGCCGCCCTAGGGGCGTCTATGTGGAGACAAGCTCGTGCAATGGTGAGATTTTGGGTGTTCATGATGTCGAGAATGTCAGGGAGGTGGGGCGAGCGACGAGGTTGAGCCTTACGTCCATGGTCGGAGGATATGGGGATAACATCAGTCCTGTTGCGTGCATCCCTTCGTCCTCATTCTGACGAACCTGTTTGAGATCTGACATCGTGAGGAGATCTTGCCATGTGCTGATTGGGAGCGCTTTACTGGTGATACGTCCATTTTGCATCACTATTTTATATCATAATTTACTGTTATTCATTGATATATTTCATATTTAGAGATGATAATTATGTTATTTCATCTATTTTGCATGATTGATGATTTTTGGAGAATTAACTACCGGAGGAAGAATTCTGCTGGAAAAAGCGCTGACTAGATGCAATATCTCCGAAGATCAGAAAATTCCAGAAATATATGGAAATTCCTATTTTTCAGAAGATGTAGGTAGCCAGAAGAGGGAGTGGAGATGGGCTATAGGGGGCCCACACCACCCCTAGGCGTGGTCCCCCCTAGGCTGCACGGCCAGGTGGTGTAGACACCCTGGCCCACTTCTGGCGTCACCCTTTCGCGTATATCTTCCTCCCGAAAACCTAAGACTCGGGGAGCCATCACAGAAATATTACGCCGCCTCTATGGTGCAGAAAAAGCTCTCCGGTAGGGAAAATCTGCCGGGGAAATTCCTCCCCAGAGAGGGGAGATCATCACCATCGACACCGTCATCGAGATGAGCTTCATTGGGATCATCATCATCATCCTCATCATCACCACCAGCACCATCACCACCACGCCATACCTCTATAACAATTGGGTTGAAGCTTGTGTAGTTCATAGGGGAAACTTTCCCGGTGTTGATTACTTGTTGTAGTTGATGCTATTGAGTGAAACCATTGGATTATTGTTCATGTTTAGATTGTTATTTATCATAATTTCATCTCTGATCTTGATCCATATGATGTCTTGTGAGTAGTTCGTTTAGTTCTTGAGGATATGGGAGAAGTCATGTTGTTAGTAGTGGAATTACGTTGAGTAATATTTAATGGTTTCATATCTATGTTGTGGTGCTATTATTCTAGTGGTGTAATGTGAAAGTCTACTACATGATACTTCAACTTTATGGGCCTAGGAGAATGCATTTTGTACTTGGCTACTAATTGTGTGGTTGCCGGAGTAACAGAAACCTAAACCCCCATTAGGAAACCATTGCATAAGGGAGTGTAGGATCTCAGAGTTTAACGTTGTGGTTAGATTTTTATCTTAATTACTTTCTTGTAGTTGCGGATGCTTTCAAGGGGTATAGTCACAAGTGTGTATTAGTCCAAGTTGGGGTAGTACATTAACATAGGTTCACCCCACTAGCACTTATCCAACCAATGAAGATTAATTGACTATATGAAACGAAAGCACTTGACAAATATTCCCATGTGTCCTCGAGAATGTTTGGTCATCATAAGTAATACAACCGCTTGTCCTTTGCTGAAGAAAGGATATGGCCACTCACTTCAATTATTATTATTGTCTTTTATTTACTCGCACTTTATTTATCTTCTTTACCAAAACCCCTAAAAATCCGTTTGCTAGTAATTACAGTGAATCCTTGATCCAACCCACTTGTCAACTCCTTCTGCTCCTCGTTGGGTTCAACACTCTTATTTATCGAAAGTACTACTATACACCCCATATACTTGTGGGTCATCAACACTATTTTCTGGCGCTGTTGCCGGGGAGTGAAGTGCTATTGAAGAGTGGAAATTGGTAAAGGAAATTCCTACTATGAGTATTGTTTTTATTTCTTTCTGTTATTTATTTCATTATGGATAACACAATTGGTTCCCTATTTGGGAAAACTACTATCACTGCTAAGGTACTAGATGAACCACCGCCTGCTGAATTGGATCCTTATAAAATACCTACGAAAATTGTTGAACGTCTTATGAATAACTGCTATTTTGGAGATGGAACTATCCATCCTGGTGATCATTTGCTCTTTATACATGAATTATGCGAGTTGTTCAAGTGTGCAGGTATTACAATGGATCAAGTTAAGAGAAAGCTATTCTTTGTATCACTAAAAGGCAGAGCTACGGAATGGTATAAGCTGCTGAAGAATGGCCAATCTATTGAATGGGAGGAAATTGTACCTCTCTTTTATTCTAAATTCTATCCTCCTATTGAGATTTGTAAAGATTATAATCAAATATATAATTTGTGGTGTCATGATGGAGAGAGTATTGCCCAAGCTTGGGGGAGATTGTAGTCACTAATGCTCAAATGTCCCATTCATGAGCTCCCTAGTAATATTATTATTAATAACTTCTATACAAAGGCTTCCTCTTCATGATAAGGATTTATTGGATGATTATTGTGCTGGATCATTTACACGTATGAAAGAAGAAGATAAATGGGATATTCTTGACCGTATTCAAGAAAATACTAAAGCAAGGGAGAATGACAAAGGAAGAAAGTCAGATATAAATTATGACTATGAATGCATTAAATCTTTTAGGGAACTAATGACTTTCATAAAATTAGTGCTATTTATGGTCTTGATTCTCAAATACTTGCAAATTGTTTTAAGGCCTTTGCCTCTTATCTTGATATTCCAAAAAAGGAATGGAACAAGTACAATGCGCTTTATAATGATATTGTTAATTGTGTTCCTGATAGAAATATTCAAGTTTGTACTGTTGATTGCATCTTTCCCTACTAAGGTAAAAGAACATTCTATGATAACTATTTGGTTCACAAAAGTACAAAGAAAGCTATAGAACCTGATGAACAAATAAATGTTGAACCTGCAGTAGCAATTGTGAAAGACCTTGTCACTAAAAATGTAGAAGAGGGACACATTATCTTTTGTGAAGATGCTTCTAATATTGTTTCACATCCTAGTAGAACTAGGAAAGCTAGTGTTCTTGTGCTCTCTGTCAGAATAGGTGATCATTGCTATTATTGTTTATGTGATATTGGTGCAAGTTCAAGTGCTATTCCTTATGAGCTTTACAAAGAAAATATGCATGAAATTGGTCCTTGTGAACTTGAAGACATCGATGTGGTTATTCACCTTGCTAATAGAGAGACTATCTCTCCAATTGGTATTGTAAGTGGTGTGGAAGTTCTTTGTGGTAAGACTAAATATCTTGCTGATTTTCTAGTACTTGGTTTAGCTGCTAGTAAAACTTGTCCTATCATTTTTGGTAGAACTTTCTTGAACACGTGTGGAGATATTATAGTTTCTAAGAAGGAGAAAATTTTAACTAAATTTTATGGAGAATCTTATGAGTTTAATTTTTCCAAATTTTCTAAAGCTCCTTATGAAAATGAATTGCCTAATGAGGATTTTAGAGTTGAACAACTTGCTTATATTGCTCTTACTCCTAACAATGCTTTGCATCAATATATGGAAGAGCACGAAAGTGATATATTCATGGAAGAAAGAAATGAGATTGACGAGATTCTTCTTCGTCAACCTGAGATTGTTAAGCATAATCTTCCTATGGAAGATTTGGGTACCACATTACCACCTAAAGAGGATCCTGTTTGCGATCAAAAACCTTTACTTGATGATCTTAAATATGCTCATCTTGATGATAAGAAAATATATCATGTTATTATTAGTTCTAAAATTTCAGGAAAGGACTAGGAAAGATTATTGGAAGTATTGAAGAAACACCGAGGAGTTATGGGTTATACTCGTGATGATTTAAAAGAGATTTCTCCTACTATATGTCAGCATGCTATTAATATGGAACCTGATGCAAAACCAGTTGTTGAACATCAATGCCGTTTAATTCCTAAGATGAAGGAAGTGGTAAGAAATGAGGTATTTAAACTTCTTGATGCTGGTATTATTTATCCTATTGCTGATAGTAGATGGGTTAGTCCTGTTCATTGTGTCCCTAAGAAAGGATGAATTACTGTTGTGCCTAATGAAAATAATGAGCTAATTCCTCAAAGATTAGTAGTTGGTTATAGGATGTGCATTGATTTTAGAAAGGTAAACAAAGTTACTAAGAAAGATCATTATCCTTTGACTTTTATCGATCAAATGTTAGAAAGGTTGTCTAAGAAGACTCATTTTTGTTTTTTGATGGTTATTCTGGGTTCTCTGAAATTGCTGTTAGAAAGCAAGGTCAAGAGAAAACCACTTTTACGTGTCCTTATAGAACTTATGATTATAGGCACTTTTGGTTTATGTAATTTTTCTGCTACTTTCGAAAGATGTATGTCTGCTATCTTTCATGGTTTTTGTGAAGAAATGATGGAAGTATTCATGGACGATTTCTCCGTCTATGGAAATTCTTTTGATAATTGTTTGCGCAATATTGATAAAGTTTTGTAGAGATGTGAAGAAACTAATCTTGTTCTTAATTGGGAGAAATTCCACTTTATATGGTTAATGAAGGAATTGTCCTTAGACATAAAATTTCTGAAACAGGTATTGAAGTTGATAGAGCCAAAGTTGAAGCAATTGATAAAATGCCCTGTCCTAGAGATGTTAAAGGTATTCCTAGTATCCTTGGTCATGCTGGTTTCTATAGGAGGTTTATTAAATATTTCTCCAAGATATCAAAGCCTCTTACTAATCTTCTCCAAAAATATGTACCTTTTGTTTTTGGTGATGATTGTAAGGAAGATTTTGAAACTCTAAAGAAAGATTTTAACTACTGCTCCTATTGTCCAACCACCTGATTGGAATTTACCCTTTGAAATTATGTGTGATGCTAGTGACTTTGCTATAGGTGTTGTTCTTGGACATCGAATAGATAAGAAGTTGAATGTTATTCATTATGCTAGTAAGACTCTTGATGCTGCTCAAAGGAAGTATGCTACTATTGAAAAAGATTTCTTAGCTGTAGTCATTGCTTGTGATAAGTTTAGACCTTATATTGTTGATTAAAAAGTTAATATTCATACTGATCATGCTGCTATTAGATATCTTATGAAAAATAAAGATGCTAAGCCTAGGCTTATTAGATTGGTGTTTCTTTTACAAGAGTTCGATTTACATATTGTAGATAGGAAAGGTGCTGAAAATCCTCTTGCTGATAATTTGTCTCGATTGGAAAACATTTATTTTGATCATATTACTGTTAATGATAGTTTTCCAAATGAACAGTTGGCTGCATTAAAGGCACGCTCGCGAGAGAGTCCTTGGTATGCTGATTATGCTAACTTTATTGTTTCCAAGTATCTGCCTCCAACCTTTACAGCCTAGCAAAGAAGAAAATTCTATTATGATTTGAGGCATTATTTTTGGGTTGACCCACACTTATATAAAGAAGGAGTGGATGGTATTATGCGAAGATGTGTTCCAGAATATGAACAATGAGAGATATTGAGAAAATGTCATGGTAGTTCTTATAGAGGAGATCATGCTAGAGATAGAACTGCACAAAAAGTTCTACAATCAGGTTTTTATTGGCCTACTCTTTTTAAAGATGCAAGAAAGTTTATTTTATCATATGATGAATGTCAAAGAGTTGGTAATATTTCTAGACGCAATGAAATGCCTATGAATTATTCTTTAGTTATTTAACCATTTGACTATTGGGGATTTGACTTTATGGGTCCTTTTCCCCCTTCAGAAGGTTATTCATATTCTTGTTTCTATAGATTATGTTACTAAGTGGGTAGAAGCCATACCTACAAAAAGTGCTGATGGTGAAACCTCTTTAAAAATGCTTAAGGATGTTATTTTTCCTAGGTTTGGTCTGCCTAGATATCTTATGACTGATGAAGGTTCTCATTTTATTCATGGTGGTTTTAGGAAGACCCTTGCTAGATATGATGTTAATCATAGAATTGCTTCAGCTTATCATCCCCAAACAAGCGGGAGAGTAGAATTATCAAATAGAGAAATTAAATCTATCTTGCAAAATACTGTTAATAAATCTAGAAAAAATTGGGCTAGTAAGTTGAATGATGCTTTATGGGATTATAGAACTACTTATAAAAATCCTATGAAAATGTCTCCTTCAAAATGGTTTATGTAAAATCTTGTCACTTGCCTTTAGAATTAGAACACAAAGCTTATTGGGCAGTGAAAGAACTTAATAGAGATTTTAAACTTGCTGCTAAGAAAAGATTGCTTGACTTGAGTTCTTTAGATGAGAGGAGAAGTGAAGATTATGAAAATGCTAGACTCTTTAAAGAAAAAAGTTAAAAAATGGGATGGTAGGAGAATTATTAAGAGAGAGTTCCATGTTGGTGAGAAAGTTCTATTATATAGGTCTCGTCTTAGAAGTTTTGCAGGAAGATTACTCTCAAAATGGGAAGGACCCTTTATTATTGAAGAGGTGTATCGTTCAGGTGCAATAAAATTTCTTCATTGAGAGACAACACGCAAGTGGTGAATGGTCAAAGGCTCAAACATTATATTTGTAGAGATTCTTATAATGAAGATATTGATATTATTCAAGTGGTGACTCGTAAGAATTTATTAAAGACCAAATTTAGGAATCTGCAGAGTCCGTTTTCGAATAGGTAACAATTTTGGTAAGAAAAAGTTCGTGAGAAACTTTCCAACTTATATTTTTGTAGTTTTTATTTAATATGGAAGATTATGAGTCGAAAGAGGGATGGAAACGGAGTTCGGGGGCTCACACCACCCCTGGGCATGGGCCCACCTGGCCGTGCCACCAGGTGGTGTGGCCGCCTCGGAGTTCGTCTCCGACCCGTTTTCTCCCAGTACCTTCCTTTTGTCATTGAACTTTGTGATATATAATTCCCGAGGTACGTATATCGTTTTATCTTCGTGTTTTCATTTCGATCTGTTTCTGTCAAGCAAATTTCTCAGTTTTGGAGCCGCCATGTCTTCCTCTGGATCACCCAAGGAGAATTCCTCCATGGACATCCTCAACACGTACATGAATGAGCTGAAGATCCATCCCAAGGAGTTGTTTCTCAAGGATGGGAAGGTATAGATAAAAGAGGTCCGGGTCCCTAAAGTAGAAGGCAGTCTGGAGGATAGGATGGAACACTGGAGCAAGATTCTTTAGGTACAAGAAGATGGTAGAACGTGAAGTGGACATCATCCATAAGATAAGTTCAGAACTCATCTCCGAGCACAAGAAGGAGACTGCCAAGATTTGGGATGATATTCTCTCGCTCCATCAGACCACCAACCAATAACAAGCACAACACTATGACATATAAAATCAAAACTATGAGTATGAGGCTAGGTTTAAACGCATAAGTTCTGCTGCTAGTTTTAGGATATTGGAAACCAAGTCATCCTTTGTTGATGGGTATCCTTTACCTTGGAAGTCTGATGATGATAAGGATTCACCACCACCACCAAAGGAGTATTTCGTTATCGGTTTGGGCATCCCCTTGGTTTGTTCCAAGCTTGGGGGAGTGTCGCGGTATGACATCATTATCTTTTTTACCTTTTTAGTAAAGTCATATCATGAGTAGAGAAGTTATCATATAGGATGGTTTGCAGTGTGGAATTATGTCTCCTTTAGTTGGTTATCTATATATCCCTTGGTGTGAGTTGCCTTTATGGAATATTAATGAGAAATTTTATCATTTACTTTTTGCACATCTTATTTTAGTTTGCAATTTATGTTATATGATTGATCTTGTTGTTAGTATTGGTATCTCTTTGGGAGCATCAAGTAAATTTAGTTGGTTTTGGCAAACTTAGCTTTGGTCAGTAGCAACAATATTTTGAGGTTTGAGTAGAAAAGAGAAAAATAATTGTAGATTTGTTACTTCATTATCCTTCTTTCTTGTTTAGCTCATAAGCTTAGTATTCTCAAGTTGAGATCGTGTGTGCTTCCAAGGAAGAATAATTGTTTCTATCACGCGTATGTTTGCTTGTTTCACTCAACTCTTATGCTTGCTACCCAGCCTTGCTAGCCAAAAACCTGTACTGAGAGGGAATGCTTCTCGTGCATCCAATCCTTGAACCAAAACTTTTGCCATTTGTGTCCACCATATCCACCTATTAGCATTATTGCTATTTAAAGTAAATTCTCGAGTTTTATCTATCTTCCAAATTAAAAAAATTATTATGAGAAAATTTGTTAGTAAAGCTCTCACAAACTTGATGGCACACTTTATTTTCTTACACTTAATAAATTTGAACCATTGTGACCATCTATGATGATTATATGCTTGCAAATTTTAAGTTGGGAGTTAGCAAAACCATGCTTTCATGGGGCACGCTTTCAACATTGCACTTATTCCTATTTAGTTTATATCATGTTCTTTTGTTATGGATGTCGTCGGTGTGAAATGAGATGGGAGCTTGTAAGTCCATGGAGTTTGTATATGTGTTAGAGAAATGCCTGGGTGACCTGCCTAAGCCATGCCTAATCATGGTGGAAACTTGCAGCAAAACCATAGTGGGCATTCCGTGAAGCATCCTCAATAAAAAACTATGTAAATAGCAAATAATAAGATCGTTGAGATGCCCACTGTCTATTGCCTTGTCATTTTTGTATGGGATAGCTCCTGTTTCATGGGGCAAGGGGTACCCTGTTGGCGTTTCTCTGTGATACACATATAGTTACAATGACAAGAACTTACCTAGGACCAAATTTGAGTAGGATGAGGCCTCGGTACTCGTATTCAAGGGACACGAGATTTTCAGCTTGTGATTTGTCAAGATATAACTCATATTTTCCCTCGCATTAACCTTAATCACTTCAAGATGCTTATGATATGGGTAATGAGAGCTCAAAGCTAATGAGTACCATAATTTTTGGAAGATTTATAAAACTTCTTAATCCCTGCTTACCACTACGAAGGGCCTATCTTTTACTTTTATGTTGAGTCAGTAATCCTATTCCTCTCTATCTGAAGCAAGCATTTGAGTTGTTGTGATTCAATCATCGATATGTTGATTTATTCAATCTTGTTTCTTATGTTCCTTGTTTTGCACAATGCTCTTATCCAAATGAATATAACTTCGAAAGCTATCATTGTTGGTGAAGAGAACGTTATATTTGAGAAAGAGACTCCTGCAATATAAGCTTCATTATAAAATCTTTGCTCAAAAATAAGTATGATTTGTTAATTGTTCTCTGACCAAGAACAAAGTTTGCCATCACCAATTATGATTTTCTTTGTGCACCTTTATTGTGACTCCCTTACTCATTGCAAGTTAAGTTATATAAGAGTGAGTTGCTTTCTATTATGATTTGTGTATTGATAAATGTGATGCTTCTTGTTCGTATTCTCTTTATCGACACTTCACTCCATAAACCTATGGTCATCTTTACTGAGTTCAGTTTTCGCTTGGGGACAAGCGAGGTCTAAGCTTGGGGGGAGTTGATATGTCCATTTTTCATCACTATTTTATATCATAATTTACTGTTATTCATTGATATATTTCATATTTAGAGATGATAGTTATGTTATTTCATCTATTTTGCATGATTGACGATTTTTGGAGAATTAACTGCCAGAGTCAGCATTCTGCTAGAAAAAGCGCTATCCAGATGCAATATTTCCGAAGATCATAAAATTCCAGAAAATATATGGAAATTCCTATTTTTCTAGAAGACGAAGGTAGCGAAAAGAGGGAGTGGCGATGGCACACAGGGGGGCGACACCACCCCTAGGCGCGCCCCCCTAGACCATGCGGCCAGGTGGTGTGGCCACCCTGGCCCACCTCTGGCGTCGCCCTTTCGCTTATATCTTCCTCCCGAAAACCTAAGACTCGGGTAGCAATCACAGAAATATTTCGCCGTCTCTACGGGGCGGAAACTACAGAAAGAGAAAAAGCTCTCCGGCAGGGAGAAATTTGCTAGCGAAATTCCTCCCCGAGATGGGAGATCGTCTCCATAGACACCTTCATCGAGCTAGAATTCATCGGGATCATCATCGTCCTCATAATAGTCACCACCAGCACCATCACCACCATGCCATACCGTTGTAACAATTGGGTTGAATCTTGTGTAGTTCATAGGGGAAACTTTCCCGGTATTGATTACTTGTTGTAGTTGATGCTATTGAGTGAAACCATTGGATTATTGTTCATGCTTAGATTGTTACTTATCATTATTTCATCTCTTATCTTGATCCATATATGTCTTGTGGGTAGTTCCTTTAATTCTTGAGGACATGGGAGAAGTCATGTTGTTAGTAGTGGAATTACGTTGAGCAATATTTAATGGTTTGATATTTATGTTGTGGTGCTATTCTTCTAGTGGTGTCATGTGAATGTCGACTACATGATACTTCACCTTTATGGGCCTAGGAGAATGCATTGTGTACTTTGCTACTAATTGTAGGGTTGCCGGAGTGACAGAAACCTAAACCCCCATCAGGAAACCATTGCATAAGGGAGTGTAGGATCTCAGAGTTTAATGCCGTGGTTAGATTTTTATCTTAATTACTTTCTTGTAGTTGCGGATGCTTGCAAGGGGTATAATCACAAGTGGTATTAGTCCAAGTTGGGGTAGTATGTTAGCATAGGTTCACCCCCATAATACTTATCCAACCAATGAAGAATAATCGACTATATGAAGCGAAAGCACTTGACATACTCCCATGTGTCCTCGAGAACGTTTGGTCACCATAAGTAATATAATCGGCATGTCCTTTGATGAAGAAAGGATTGGGACACTCGCTACAATTATTAATATTGTCTTTTATTTACACACACTTTATTTATCTTCATTACCAAAAACCCCTAAAAATCCGTTTGCTAGTATTTACAGTGAATCCTTGAGCCAAACCGCTTGTCAACACCTTCTGCTCCTCATTGGGTTCGACACTCTTATTTATCAAAAGTACTATGATACACCCCCTATACTTGTGGGTCATCAACTAGCAATATGCCAGGTAAGATTCCAGCCTCTGAGAGGTGGCCTTCTCCTACTGTTTGACGTACTTGGCGACAAGGTCATATACCTGATCCACAACTGCAGGTGATCTATCCTACTCTAGTAGAGTCTTGGAGACGGCTAAGTTGAGGGCATGTGTGGGCATGACTTGCTTTCCATCTTTATCAATGTATGGCTTAGCTTGTGCCAGCTTCCGAGGATCCCACACGAAGTTGCGTCGTACGCCGAGGTCATTGACGACATGAGCCGGAGATTTCTTGTTCTTCTGCTGCTTGAGCAGATTCTTGGACTCAGTATCCATGGCTTTGGTCACCTTGATCGATTTTTCCACCTTGGCTAGATCTTGATCTAGCTTTGCGCCTTGCTCCGCGATGGTCAGTGCCTCCTCCAGTAGCTTCTGGCGTTTCTCATCGAGCTAGACAACGTTCCGGATATGGCCCACGGTCATGGGCTTGACGAGAAAATTGTCGTACATCACTCTATCAGCCAGAGTGATTTGGGTGGCCGCAGACGTAGATGGTGGTGGCGGCAGATTGTAGGATTAGCATTGCTTGGCTTGGTGGCGAGTTCCTGCGGACGTTGCACTGGGAGAGCCGGAGGGGGCATTGTCTTTGCCTGAGCATCGTCGGCATTGTCGGATGGTCCCATCCCATTGTCCCATGGATTAAGCGGAGCTGCTCCAGTTTGATCTTCTTCTATCATGCTCCCGATGGCGACTAGCACCTGATGTGAAGTGATGACCTTGTCGGCTCGCTCCTCGCGATTGATATCCTCCTCCATCTCCTTCATGGTAGTGTCGAGCTCTTCCGGGCTGACGTCAGTGCGTCCAAGACGGAGTCAGAGGGAGCCGGAGCTTCTTTGATGGAGGAGGATGATGCTGAGGAAGCGGGGCCATTGGGCGGAGGCGGTGGTGGCCCGGGTAAGGTGATGGGACCAGCCTGGACCACTTCATTAGAAGCGGCAAAACTGTTAACAAGGTTAACCATCTGCTCGAGAGTGAGGTTCCCAATGGCATGTTGCCTCCTGAGTGCATGCCAGATAAGTGTGCCACATGTCATTGCTTGGATAGCCCTCTGAGTCGGCCCTTATCCGGAGCCATCTGGCGAGGTAATCTTAGGGGCACTCACCTTCTCTCTTAATGCAATGGGCCAGATAAAAGATGGTCACAACACTAACAAAGTGTGATCACTGCTTTCCAGACGCACAAGTCAACCCGATGGATTTGCATTGATCTTCGACCGTTATATCCTGCACATGGGCAGTTTGGGTGGGCCTTGAATTTTTCTGATCTAAGCCGACAAACTTCGCAAAGAGATCAGACTTTGATCCTGTTGCTAACGTGTACTGCCCGGAGTCGGTCCATGTGGGCCTTGACAATCCTCCGACTTCCAGGGAACTAGTGCACGAGTCAGTTTCTCTGATGAAGAGGTGGATGTACCCAATTGGAACAATCGAGCAGCGGGTGGGGTTCGTCTTCACCGGGATCCATTAATTGTCAGGGGACGACCGGAATGTTGTCGGAGAAGAGAACATGACTGATGGCTACGGTTTTTTTGATTCCTGCGAAGAGCTTGGACCTCGCCTGTTGTAGAGCTCAAAGCTCCTCCTGCCCCATGGTGGGTGCCATGAGTCGTGGTATTGCCATCGAGTATGACTTGTAGGGGTCCTCATAGAGCATGTTTAGAGTTGTGGGGGAAGACAGCGAGTTGGCGGGTATGAGGTAACATAGTTTACGCAGGTTCAGATCCCATAATAGTGGCGGAATCCTACTCCTGCCATATATCACTATAATGGCAATACAACGAGTTACATGGACTGGTTCGCTGTGCGTGATGAGTTGATTGATGCCCTAAAGGCTCCCAGAGGTCCAGCTTATAAAGGCGCCACAACCTAGGGTTACAGGGAAAATTCCTGGTTGGACATGTTATAGAGTTCTACACAGATACTAACTAGTGTTCGTGTCTTGCACTCCAAGGTTCCGGGTTGGTCAGTGACTACACCGTAGACTTCCTTTATCCAGCATGGGCCTCCCTTATGGATCCGTCTAACTAGGCCGCCCAGCAGGCCATGGGCTTTGCTACCAACTGTGGGCCACTCAGGTTAGCCGGATTAAAGACATGCAATGGTGATACCCATTTAGGATATCCCCAACATCCATCAAGCTCTGCTCAAGGACTTCGTCAAAGTGAAGGATCAGAAGCGTGGATTCACCATCACTTATGACATGTTCGAGGACAACAAGTGCCAAAAGGTAACTTTTGATTCCTTCATTTCTAACATATATTCTAGTTATTCTGCATATAAAGCATCAGTCCGTCTAACAAAATAACCACATAATAGCTGGGGAATTTGGAGGAGACCGACATGGCTCCTCAAGTCTATGATCCTAAGATGAAGGATGTCACTATCGTGTCCGACAACGATGCTCCGGCAACACGAAAGAGGAATAGCTCCACCTCTGATGTTGTTGCTAAAGGCAATAAAAAGAAGATGAAGAGTGGAGTCTCCAAGACTGTTGGCATCCCTTTGACCAAGGCGCCAACTATTGTGTAAGACTTTTTTCCTCCGACTTTGTCGTTTGCATTGTTTGTTACTGTATTTATACTTGAGTTTGAATAAGAACTCCAAGACTAACTTTAGTTTGAATAATAACTCTAAGACTTCTAGATCTTCAAGAAACATTCATGATATGCTGGCCCAAGCCTCCCCCACCATCGCTCCTCCTACTCCTGTTGTCCAACCCTCTACCGCTCCTGCTGGATTTCCGACTACGGCTGCACCTAAATCCTCCTCCATGGAGGTGGACAACAATCCTTCATAGGATGTCCCAGATGTTGCCGATATGGTCATCGCTTCCCGCGGCCAGGCGACGAAAGAGATTACCTCCTCTCAAGTGGTTGATGCTCTAGATAAGGATGCCATCGAGAAAGGAAAGTAGCTGTTGTTGGGAAGTGAAGCTGCAGCAACCACGGGCTAGGTGGATATCTCTGGGCCTATAGATCCAACAATCATTCCAAGGCAGTCCAGAGCTGCTTCCGCTTTGGCACCTGGTACTCCTAGCGCGGCCCCAACTTCTCCGACATATGGGCTTGAGGAGCTGCTTAAGTAGGCAGAGATCCTCCGATGAAATACAATTACTTTTAGTAATTTGTACTCGAAAGACACCAACAACCTCAAGATCATTGCCTTTGTAAGTCTTTTATACCTTTGCATCTCACATATAATATCCCACCGTAGCCCTCAAGGAATTAGATGGAAAACCATGGGTCTTTTGGTCTGAGTGACTAAGCAAGAAACTTCACAGTGTAGCCCCAAAGTATTTAGTTTTAATGAATAATTATGACTAGATTCTTCTAGAGTATCATACATGGTGTTTGTAAATTTCAATACTATAGCCCCAAGATTCTAGGTATAATTAGTTCCAGGTAGATGCTTTAAAAAAGGACTAAGCATAGCTTTGAGTAAAAAACTCATATTGTAGCCCCCGAGCCTCTTGGTAGAACTTAATAGTTCCAACTAGATTCTCTAAGTAGACTAAGCACTTTTATTCCTGCAAAATGAGAATTCATGGAAGATTGCTGCCAACGAGAAGTTCGCCGAGATCCACAAGGATCTAGAAGATGAAAAGGATAAAACTGCCTTTTTGTAGGAACATATGTAGCACCCCCCGGGGTTAGGGTTAAACTAACCTCAGATCATCATCTAAGATAAGTTCAACTCCAAACACGGAAGATCACAACATGATTCGGTAACATTACAGAACACAGGGATCCAACAACATAAGTTTAAACTCTTAACAAAGTAAGAAATTAGAGTTATTACAAACTAGATGTCAAATACCCAACATTACATCACACAGTGAAAGCAAATTATGTTGTTCTACACAACAACTTAGCAAAAGGCCTAAGAGGCCATAAACAAAAGCGACGTCCATCCCATAGTCCTCAGGCTGCTACCTGGGACCCCCAACTACTCGTCGATGTCAACGTAGAAGCCACCTTCAGTTGCGACCAGATCCTCTGTAGAAAAACAACAATGGCACAAGGCTGAGTACGAGAATGTACTCCGCAAGACTTAGATAACCTAGTATCCACATGCTCTGGATAGAAAGGCTTTCTCTGGATTTTCTTTTGTGGAAAGCAATCTTTATTTGTAAACAAGAGAGAGAAGAGGCTCGTCTACTCAGAATCTTTTAAAAGGGATAAGATTGTGACTTCTTCATCTTGTTCATCACATCTCGATAACGACCAGCTTCATCAGAATCTCCTATCTAGGATCACCCCCTCGACCCGGAGCAAGCATCCTTAAGCACACGTGGATCAGCAAGTTTTATAGTGGTTAATGTTATCTATGATCTTAAGTCTGGTCGCCAAGTCGTTCATAACCGTGAACACGGCTTTTCGAAAAGATTTAACCCTGCAGGGGTGTACAACTTTACCCACACGTACCAACCGACTCTTAATGCCAAATTATTATCCCTCTTCCTTGGAAGGCCGGCAGAGGGTGGTTGACCATGACCTTTACCTTGCTTTCGCCGAGACCATGAGTCACGCAATAAGTATGATTCCGCCGTAACGGGTCAAATCAAGCTTTTAAAGATGAGAGGCGAGGTTGGTTTACCAGGGGCGCTATCTACCCCAAGCAACCTCGGCCACGCTTACCTACCTGTTATGAATGCACCATCTTCACCCGGCAAATATTTCAAAGGATTTTATATGCATATGTCGAATGGAACGCCCGAACTATGTGACTCATGGAATCTACTAGGCAAGTTAGTCAGTCATGAGGTTGTCCAGGCCCCGTGTGGTTGCACGCTCGTCTTGGTTCCAAAGGTAAGAACTCAGTTCCTAGTAGTGGCGAGCACGGGAATACAAAAACCACACCCAACGTGGCCTCCCATACAAGCCTTAGCATATTTAGTTAACTCCTTCGAGGATGTCATCAACTCCTACCTTTCCAGATTCTCCGGCATCTCTGATTCATTGTTCGGATAGATCAGACATTGATACTATGCATGGCTAAGCTGTCGATCTCAGAAGCTCTAGCAACGCTCAGACGCCAAACCTAGGTACGCTAGGAGCAGTGTATCAGGAGTATAAGGCTACACCAGGGAAACTATGCAGCAGATAGGTAACCCTAACTACGGACAAAAGACCACATTGGAATCATGTGCATCATAGGTAGAAAGTAATATACTTTGTAAAAGTAGGTTCAGAATGAGAGGCTATGCTTGCCTTGTCCGTCAGTAGACAAGTATTGATCTTCGGTGTTGTTGACTTCAGCTTCGGGCTCGGATCCTATCGCGAAGAACCAACACCGGAAAGAAAGGCAACAATCAAGACATGGCATCGATGCAATGCTCAAACAAGGATGATGATATGCCAAGTTAAATTGCATTGAAATGAAACCCTAAGGCATGCTTGATAACTTAAACGGGGTTCCGAGGGGTGAAAACCCTAACTCGGGGAAACTCCAGAATCACCTATGAGGGGTTACTATGTTCTTCTAATTAAACTTGTCATGTAAGTTGCTTAACAATGCATGATTATAACTCTATTAGATAGCTCTCATTTTTCTGAACATTTTGATATATTATTTATATTTTTCTGATTTGAAATGAATTAGTTATGAATTTCTCAACTTTTAACTCATTTTAAATTATTTTTGGAATATTTAAATTATTTTCTAACTTGGGCCCACATGTCAGACTTTTATTAATTTCAGAAATGATTTACAAAAATGTTAAAACCCTGACAGACAGGGCCCACATGTCAGCATTTTATCTATTATAGAAATGATTTACAGAAAATAACAAAAACAAAATAAAAGAAATATGACGCCAGCATGACGCCTAGCTGACGTCATCAATGGGGAAGCCCTAGGTCGAGCACAGATCTCTCGATCCATGTGCGCCTGGATGCGTGCTTGGCGGCGTTCGAAAGAGGAGGTTGAGGCGGACGTTATAGTGGCGGCGCCGCCTCAGTATGGTCAACGGAGCTACGCCGGCGACAAGAAATAGCGACGACGGTGTCAGGTGCTTGTCGAGCCAGCGGCACAACGCGAGAGGGGAGGAGCGGAGAGGTGCAGGAGGACCACTGGCTCACCACGGTCATGTCGGTGAGGTTGTTGAAGCAAGGGGAGGCCGGAGGGGGAGGAATCGATGGATTGACTGCGGCGGCCGGCGTTGTGGTCCAGCTCGATTCCGGCCAGACTGCTTCCTTTTGGCTGGCGTGGTTTGGCGAAGACGACGATGGAGATGCTGCGCTTCTCCCAGGCCACTCCACGGTGCACGGGGCGGCCGGAGACGGCGATACGCGGCGGAGCCCGAGAGCTAGGGTTTGGCCGGGGAAGAAAGAAGAAGCGCGCGAAGGGGAAAAGAGGGTTAGGGATCTCTACGGCGGCAGGGGAGGGTTCTTGTAGGCCTCGAGGGGCGGCGGCGCACATATTGGTGCTCGCCGGCGGCGGGCGAGCGGCCACCGAGCTGCTTCCGTCGATCCGACGACAGAGACGATGACAAACATACGATGAAACGGTATCGGGATGATTGCGGGCTGTAGTTGGGCCAGAGTGGGCTGCGGGGAGGGAGAGAGGGGAGAGAGTTGGGTCAACACTGCCGCTTGCTCAGCTTTTATTTTTTAACAAATCCTTTTCCTTTTCTGTTTTTCTATTTCTCTTTGTAATTTTCATTTCAAATCTATTTTGAGTAATTTGAAAATACCAAAGCGGTATTGGCAATCATTCAAAATACTGTGGGGCCCTTTAGTCCAATTGGGCTCCAAACATTTTGTCATTTTCAAAATTCAAACTATTTGAATGTGATTTCAAAGAGAGGAAAGGAAATTAGGGTTTTTAATTTGCATTCTTAAACCACACACTTGAACTTGTGCATACATTTTGTTGATTTAAACAGATGCATGAAAATGCTTAAGTACTATTTACATATATTACTAACTTGGGCTGTTACAGCTCTACTCCCCTTACAATAATCTCGAACCGAGATTCCTAAGTTCTAGAAAAGAAGGCAGGGTACTCAGATCTAAGACGATCTTCTCTTTCCCAGGTTGCTTCGTCCTTAGAGTGATGAGACCACTGAACTTTCAGGAATTTGATGTTTTGACGACGAGTTTTCGCGCTCAGCTTCATCAACGATACGAACAGGATACTCACGATAAGTCAGATCCTTTTGGAGATCAAGAGTTTGGTGATCAACACCACGAACACGGTCTTTGAAGCAACGCTTGAGTCGAGACACATGAAAGACATCATGCACCTCATGAAAGTTTGTAGGCAACTCCAATTTGTATGCGAGGTTACCTTGCTTGGACAGAACATGAAAAGGACCAACATAGCGAGGAGCTAGTTTGCCTTTGATATCGAAATGATGGACACCCTTTAAAGGAGTGACTCGAAGATAAGCTTGATCACCAACTTCATATTCAACATGTTCATGGTGACGATCATGATAGCTTTTCTGGCGAGACTGAGCAGTTTTCAAATGATCTCGAATGATACGAACTTGATCTTCTGCTTCCTAAATCATATCCAGACCAAAGAACTTTCTTTCGCCGGTTTTCTGACCAGTTCAAAGGAGTACGATAGGTTTTTCCATATAGAAACTGGAATGGTGCCATACCAATAATATACTGATATCTGTTGTTGTAGGAGAATTCAGCAAAAGGAAGGCATTTCTCCCAGTTCTTGCCAAAAGATATGACACACGCTCTCAGCATGTCATCAAGAATTTGATTCACTCTTTCGGTTTGACCACCGGTTCTAGGATGATAGGCTGTGCTAAAGGAGAGACGAGTTCCCATAGCAGCTTGGAAGGTTGTCCAGAACCTTGAGGTGAACAAACTCCCTCGGTCAGAGACGATTTTCTTTGGAATCCCATGAAGAACAACTATTCGAGAGATATATAGATCTGCTAGCTGACTAGCATTGATACTCTCGCGAACGGGTAGAAAGTGAGCAACCTTGGATAGAAGTCCATGATTACCTAGATGGCATCATTTCCTTTCTGAGTCTTAGGAAGACTAGTGATGAAATCCATACCAACTTCATCCCATTTCCACTTAGGTATTTTATGTGGTTGCAGGAGACCAGCGGGTCTTTGGTGCTCATCTTTTACGCGACGACAAACGTCACATTCAGCAACGAAACAAGCGATATCCTTCTTCATACCAGACCACCAGAATTTTTGACGAATATCCCGATACATCTTGGTACCTCCTGGGTGGATAGAAAGAGGTGATTGATGAGCCTCTTGGAGAATTAAATCCCTCAACTTTGTTCTCTTTGGCACTACCAGACGGGTACCAAAGTAAACAGTACCTTGTTTATCAACAGAGAAACACTTAGCAACTCCGCTAGGAATGTTCCCTTTGATCTCAGCAATTTCATAGTCATGTTTCTGAGCAAGCTTGATGTCATCCTCTATAGAAGACTTCACTTCAAGGGTAGAAAGGAATCCACGAGGAACTACTTCAACATTCAATCGAGCAAATTCCTCATGAAGAGAAGGTTGAGATTGTTTGATCATCAAATTGTTGCAATAAGACTTACGACTTAACGCATCAGCAACGACGTTGGCTTTCCCAGGTTGATAGTTGAGACCCAAATCATAGTCCTTGATGAGTTCCAACCATCTTCTTTGCCTGAGATTCACATCAGGTTGTGTGAAAAGGTACTTCAGACTTTGATGATCCGAGTATAACTCGCAACGACTACCGAGAAGGTAATGTCGCCATTGCTTGAGAGCATGAACAACAGCTGCAAGCTCAAGATCATGAGTTGGATAGTTGTTCTCATGTGGTTTTAGATGACGGGAGGCATAAGCCACCACATGTCCATCTTGCATCAACACACATCCGAGACCTTGGTGGGAAGCATCGCAGAAGACAACTAAGTCCTTGCTAGTGTCTAGGAGAACTAACACCGGAGCAATGGTTAACTTGGTTTTCAACATCTGGAAGCTTTCTTCAGCCTTATCAAACCATTCAAACTTCTTATCTTTCTTAAGAAGATCAGTCATTGGCTTTGCAATCCTGGAGAAGTTATCAATGAATCGACGGTAATAACCAGCCATCCCGAGAAAGCTTCGGACATCCCTGACGGATTTAGGGGACTCCCAGTCGAGGATAGTTTGGACCTTATCTGGGATAACAGCAACCCCTTTGGCAAAAACAACATGACCAAGGAATACGAGCTCTTGTAACCAGAACTCACATTTGGAAAACTTGGCATAGAGACGATGTTCTCGGAGTTTGGTTAACACCAAACGAAGATGTTCAGCATGCTCTTCTTCAGTCTTGGAATAGACCAGAATATCATTGATGTAAACCACGACGAACTTCTCAAGATACTCCATGAAGACAGAGTTCATGAGCCGCATAAAAGTGGCTGGAGCATTGGTAAGACCAAAGGACATGACTGTGTACTCGTAAAGACCATAATGAGTGGTAAAAGCAGTCTTTGGAATATCTTCCTTACGGATCTTTATCTGGTGATACCCTGACCTCAGATCCATTTTGGAAAAGACAGTGGCACCACTTAACTGATCAAATAGATCGTTGATCCTAGGGAGAGGATACTTGTTCTTGATAGTCACAACATTGAGTGGGCGATAATCCACAACCAGACGCGGTATATTGGTATCCCACTTCTTGACAAAGATGGTAGGATATCCCCAAGAATATGTGCTGGGCTGAATGTATTCTTTTCCTTCTAACTCCTCTAATTGCTTCTTCAACTCCACAAGCTCATGAGGAGGCATACGATAGGGTATTTTGGAAACATGAGCAGTTCCAGGAACTAGCTCTATGACAAACTCCACACTTCGATCAGGTGGCATGCCAGGCAACTCCTCAGGAAAGACATCCGGGAATTCACAGACCACGGAAACATCTTGGATCTCTAATGGAGGTAGAACTTCAAGAGCATACAACTCCGCTTTAGGAATAGAAACAGCTGAAGGAGATAGTGACCCTACGGTCCAATACTTGACTGTTATGCCAGCAGGACTAATTAGAGTCACAAACTTGGTTGTACAATCAAGAATGGCTTGATAACGGGTTAACCAGTCCATTCCCAAAATGATGTCAATATTAGTTGACTTGAGGGCGATCAAATAAGTGGGGAAAAGTTGAAATGCAACTTCGATTAGATTCCCATGACTAACCATGGTGGAACGCCAACTGGAACCAGGAGACTGAACTAGGAGAGGAACATATAACACCTCAAAATTTATCCCATGCATTTGAGCAAAAGCTTGTGACAGGAATGAATGCGATGCTCCAGAATCAAACAAAACTTTAGCTGGAATTTGATTGATACGAGGTGTACCCATGATGACGCTTGGATCTTCCTGAGCCTCCTCAGCAGAGATGTGGTTTAGGTGTCCTTTTCCAGCACCTGGATACTTATCATTCTTCTTTGGGGATTGTGCCTTCTCAGCAGCACTCTTTTGAGGACAGTCTCTTGCATAGTGGCCAGGCTGGCGACAATTGAAACATATGAGGCCTGATCCAGTACCAGCAGCAGGATAATTTGATCCACCAGCATTGTTTGGAGTAGCATTCAGACGAGGTGCATATCCCGACGTCCTTGGAGTATAAGGAGTACGTGGCTCAGCACTATAAGTCACGAAGACACGATGCTTCTTATTACCAGAACTAGCCTTGTTGTACCCCTCCTGAGGATGCTTACAAGTTTCTTCATAGTCCACCTTTCCACTCTCGGCTTTCCTAGCCTTATTAACAAGACCTTGGAAGTTAACAAAATCCATGAGATGGAGATCACGACGAACCTCAGGATCCAGTCCCTTGCGGAACAGAGCTTGATTCTTAACATTAGTGAAGACCTCTACAGTAGCATAGCAGGCAAGACGATTGAAGTTGCGCTGGTAATCACACACGGAACCAAAGGTTCTGCTTGAGGAACTCCTCCCTCTTCTGATCCATCAGACCCTCCGGAATATGATAAGCTCGGAAGGCTTCAGTGAACTCTTGCCATGTAACAACATGTTGAGCTTCTTGCATAGCCAAGAAATTTTCCCACCAGGAGTTAGCTGCTCCCTCCAGATGATAGGAAGCAAAAGTCACCCAATCAGCTTGAGCAACATGACCAACCTAAAGTTTGTGCTCCATGGTGCGAAGCCAGTAGTCCGCATCAAGTGGCTCAGTGGAATAGCTGAAAACTGGCGGAGTGAGATGTGTGAAGTCCTTGATTCCAACTTGATTGTTCTGGCGTTGAGCGGTGTTGCGCTCAATCCTTTCAAGGAGCCTCATGTTTTCAACACGGTTGGTTTCGTACATGGCCATGAGTTGAACTATGGACTGTGGTGGAGGAATGTTGGAAGATTCACCCTCATTTGCAGCACCACGTGCGTGAGAACGAGTACGGGCACGAGAAGTGTCACCCATCCTGAAAGAACAAGAGGAAGGCTAGACAAAGGATCCAAAGGAACAAGACATAAAGATGAACAAAGAATACTTGATATAAAGGTATCATCTTATCAAGCATGGTAGTACCAAAGCATACTAAAGTATACACTAACCAGCTGACTTACAAACCATGACAATGGAATGCTAAGATGTTACATACCAAGCAAACCTGAGATATCTTGGAACTCTAAGATTAGCAACCAAGTACGAAGTACTTCAGAAAAACAACCCCAAAGCCACGATCCTAAAAGTTTTGAGATATAAGATAAGGAATGAAAACCTTTTCAAACCAAATAAGGTAAGAGAAACTCCACCATCGGGAACACACCAGAGATGGAGTAAAAAGAATCCTAGACAGAGTTTCTGCAAATAGTTTTAACTTTCAAGTAGTTTTGTCAACTTCTAGACTCAACATCGACAAATAAAAGGGTTTCCTACAGGCAGTCCTGCTCTGATACCAAAACTTGTAGCACCCCCCGGGGTTAGGGTTAAACTAACCTCAGATCATCATCTAAGATAAGTTCAACTCCAAACACGGAAGATCACAACATGATTCCGTAACATGACAGAACACTAGGATCCAACAACATAAGTTTAAACTCTTAACAGAGTAAGATATTAGAGTTATTACAAACCAGAGGTCAAAGACCCAACATTACATCACACAGCGAAAGCAAATTATGTTGTTCTACACAACAACTTAGCAAAAGGCCTAAGAGGCCATAAACAAAAGCGACGTCCATCCCATAGTCCTCAGGCTGCTACCTGGGACCCCCAACTACTCGTCGATGTCAACGTAGAAGCCACATTCAGTTGCAACTAGATCCACTGTAGAAAAACAACAATGGCGCAAGGCTGAGTACGAGAATGTACTCCGCAAGACTTAGATAACCTAGTATCTACATGCTCTGGTTAGAAAGGCTTTCTCTGGATTTTCTTTTGCGGAAAGAAATCTTTATTTGTAAACAAGAGAGAGAAGAGGCTCGTCTACTCAGAATCTTTTAAAAGTGATAAGATAGTGACTTCTTCATCTTGTTCATCACATCTCGATAACCACCAGCTTCATCAGAACCTCCTATCTAGGATCACCCCCTCGAACCGGAGGAAGCATCCTTAAGCACACGTGGATCAGCAAGTTTTATAGTGGTTAATGTTATCTATGATCTTAAGTCCGGTCGCCAAGTCGATCATAACCGTGAACACGGCTTTTCAAAAAGCTTTAACCCTGCAGGGGTGTACAACTTTACCCACACGTACCAACCGACTCTTAATGCCAAATTATTATCCCTCTTCCTTGGAAGGCCGACAGAGGGTGGTTGACCACGACCTTTACCTTGCTTTCGCCGAGACCATGAGTCACGCAATAAGTATGATTCCGCCGTAATGGGTCAAATCCCGAAGCTGGTACTTAAAGGTGTGAGGCGAGGTTGGTTTACCAGGGGCGCTATCTACCCCAAGCAACCTCGGCCATGCTTACCTACCTGTTATGAATGCACCATCTTCACCCGGCAAATCTTTCAAAGGATTTTCTATGCATATGTCGAATGGAACACACGAACTATGTGACTCATGGAATCTATTCGGCAAGTTAGTTAGTCATGAGGTTATCCAGGCCCCATGTGGTTGCACGCTCGTCTTGGTTCCAAAGGTAAGAACTCAGTTTCTAGTAGTGGCGAGCATGGGACTACAAAAACCACACCCAACGTGGCCTCCCATACAAGCCTTAGAATATTTAGTTAACTCCTTCGAGGATGTCATCAACTCCTACCTTTTCAGATTCTCTGACATCTCTGATTCATCGTTCGGATAGATCAGACATTGAAACTATGCATGGCTAAGCTGTCGATCTCAGAAGCTCTAGCAACGCTCAGACGCCAAACCTAGGTATGCTAGGAGAAGTCGATCAGGAGTATAAGGCTACAATAGGGAAACTATGCAGCAGATAGGTAACCCTAACTACTGACAAAAGACCACATTGGAATCATGTGCATCATAGCGAGAAAGTAATATATTTTGTAAAAGTAGGTTCAGAATGAGAGGCTACGCTTGCCTTGTCCGTCAGTAGATAAGTATTGAAATGAAACCCTAAGTAGCGAAGAACCAACACCGGAAAGAAAGTCAACAATCAAGACATGGCATCGATGCAATGCTCAAACAAGGATGATGATATGACAAGTTAAATTTCATTGAAATGAAACCCTAAGGTATGCTTGATAGGTTAAACGGGGTTCCGAGGGGTGAAAACCCTAACTCGGGGAAACTCCAGAATCACCTATGAGGGGTTACTATGTTCTTCTAATTAAACTTGTCATGTAAGTTGCTTAACAATGCATGATTATAGCTCTATTAGATAGCTCTCATTTTTCTAAACATTTTGATATATTATTTGTATTTTTCTGATTTAAAATGAATTAGTTATGAATTTCTCAACTTTTAATTCATTTTAAATTATTTTTGGAATATTTAAATTATTTTCTAACTTGGGCCCACATGTCAGACTTTTATTAATTTCAGAAATGATTTACAAAAATGTTAAAACCCTGACAGACAAGGCCCACCTGTCATCATTTTATCTATTACATAAATGATTTACATAAAATAACAAAAACAAAATAAAGAAATATGACGCCAGCATGATGCCTGGATGACGTCATCAATGGGGAAGCCCCAGGTCGAGCACGGATCTCTCGATCCCGTGGGCGCGTGGATGCGTGCTTGGAGGCGTTCGAAAGAGGAGGTCGAGGCGGACGTTATAGTGGCGGCGCCGCCTCAGTATGGTCAACGGAGCTACGCCGGCGACAAGAAACAGCGGCGGCAGCATCGGGTGCTCGTCGAGCCAGCGGCACAGCGCGAGAGGGGAGGAACAGAGAGGTCTAGGAGGACCGCTGGCTCACCACGATCACGTTGGTGAGGTCGTTGAAGCAAGGGGAGGCCAGAGGAGGAGGAATCGATGGATTAACTGCGGCGACAGGCGTTGAGGTCGAGCTCGATTCCTGCCAGACGGCTTCTTTCCGGCTGGCGTGGCTTGGCGAAGACGACGATGGCGACGCTGCGCTTCTCCCAGGCCACTCCACGGTGCACGGGGCGGCCGGAGACAGCGGGACGCGGCGGATCCCGAGATCTAGGGTTTGGCCGGAGGAGAAAGAAGAAGCGCGCGAGGGGGAAAAGAGGTTAGGGTTCTCCATGACAGCAGGGGAGGGTTCTTGTAGGCCTCCAGGGGCGGCGGCGCGCATCTTGGCGCTCGTCGGCGGCGGGCGAGCGGCCACCGAGCTGCTTCCGTCGATCCGATGACAGAGACGATGATGAACATACGACGAAACGGTATCGGGCCGGCTGCGGGCTGCAGTTGGGCCAGAGTGGGCCGCAGGGAGGGAGAGAGGAGATAGAGTTGGCTGGGCTGCGCCTGGCGTGCTCTGGCTGTATTTTTTTAACAAATCCTTTTCCTTTTCTAATTTTCTATTTCTGTTTGTAATTTTCATTTCAAATCTGTTTTGAGTGATTTGAAAATACCAAAGGGGTTTTTGCAACCATTCAAAATACTGTGGGGCCCTTTAGTCCAATTAGGCTCCAAACATTTTGTCATTTTCAAAATTCAAACTATTTCAATGTGATTTCAAAGAGAGGAAAGGAAATTAGGGTTTTGAATTTGCATTCTTAAACCCTACACTTGAACTTGTGCATACATTTTGTTGATTTAAATAGATGCATGCAATGCTTAAGTACTATTTACATATATTACAAATTTGGGCTGTTACAACATATCACCAAAAACAAGCGTCTATTTTCTTTATAGTTCCATTCTTAACTTGTTCTCGGGCTTGCACTCTCCGAGTACTCATAGTGCTGTTATTTCTTTGACGTGTAGAAGCTGTTGCCAAAGCCAAGACCATCATGGAGTAATCCAAGCATATCCAGGAGCTCGATGATGAAAATAAAATCTTGAAGCAGGAAAGGAATGATACCCTTGAGATGAACGAAGAATTGTTGAAAGCCTTGCAAGAATCAGCATCCACCAAGATGAACCGCCTGAAAGAGGAAATCGGGACCTTGAAGGAACCAAAGAAATCCGTCAATGAGCAAAATGCACATGGCCTTGAGGCGTAAAAGATCCTCCGGAAGGATGGAGACTCATTGGCGGAGATTTGTTAGCAAGTTGATACCAAAATATTTGCTAATTTTCCTCCATCTTCAATTCACTATTCTGCAAGTTAGGTACTTAACGTAATTCTTGAACTCAGGACCCTTTTGCCTTTGTCAGAAATGCAGCTCCCATTGGCCAAGCCAACTTGGTTGACAATGCTCAGCCTTAGAAGGAGTGGATGGTTCTTGGAGGAAACTTCATCAATACTACCGTTGCCCATGCCAAAGAGATTGCGAAGCCCCTGGACATCAATGTCAAAGTGGTCGATTCGGTGATGAAGTACTCGGAGATCCTCTACCGAACCCCCGAGCGTATTGTAAGATGGAAAGCTTCCTATGTCCGGACCGGTGCTAGGATGACTTTGATGATGGTCAAGGCACATTACGACAACGCCTATATTGATACGGTGACCACTGGTATGCCCGACATGGAAGAAGAGGGACACAAGGTCGATAGTGATGCTATCTGGTCCTCCCTTTCTGGCTAGATACCAGGGTTTTCAAGTTGGTCAAGGAAGACGTCTCCGTGCCCTTAGAGATCATCGACAATGACCCAGAAGCCTCCGAGTCACTGAAAACCACCGACTTTGTTGATGAACAAGATGGCTCTCCAGTCTCCGATGATGCAGCTTCAAAGTCCGCTACACCAGAAGAGTGAAAACAATTTGTAATATTTGTATATTTGTATTCTGGGAATGTAATATGAGGAAAACATTGGTGATGTAACGCAGGAAAACTTGGCGTCAAGCCTCTAGCTATTTTTTATCTAGTTCTAGCCTGCATGTATTTGTATATTTTTAAGCAAGTGTTGGCTTATCCATTATGCTGGTTTTTTGCTTGACCTTTTGTGAGTCGGAAGACCCTTAGCACGGAACCATGCGCTTAGGCGATGATGCCTAATGGCACTGATGACCCACAAGTATAGGGCATGTATCATAGTACTTTCGATAAATAAGAGTGTCGAACCCAACAAGGAGAAGAAGGTGTTAAGTGTTTGGGAATTCGAATTGGATCAATTCCTTGAAATACTAGCGCATGATTTTAAGGTTTTTGATAATGCAGATAAGTAAAGTGCGAGTAAATAAAAGATAATAATAATAATTGCAGCAATTGGCCCAATCCTTTCTTCAGCAAAGGACAAGCCGGTTGTATTACTTATGATGACCAAACGTTCTCGAGGACACATGGGAATATTTTCAAGTGCTTTCGCTTCATATAGTTGATTAATCTTCTCTGGTTGGACAAGTGTTGTGTGGGTGAACCTATGCTAATGTACTGGTGTTACTTGGACTAATACATACTTGTGATTATACCCCTTGCAAGGATCCGCAACTACAATAAAGTAATTAAGATAGAAACCTAACCACAACATTAAACTCTGAGATCCTACACTGCCTTATGCAATGGTTTCCTAATGGGGGTTTAGGTTTCTGTCACTCCGGAAACTCCACGATTAGTAGAAAAATACACAATGCATTCCCCTAGGGCCATAAAGGTGAAGTATCATGTAGTCGACGTTCACATGACACCACTAGAATAGTAACACCACAACTTAAATATCAAGCCATTAAATATTTCTCAACATAATTCCACTACTAACACCATGACTTCTCCCATGTCCTTGATATCCCACAAGTATAGAGGATTGTGTGTATCCTTTTCGATAAGTAAGAGTGTCAAACCCAACAAGGAGATAAAGTTAGGATAAATATTATCTTAAGTTCTATCAACCACTGATATAACTCTATGCACACTAAACGTTTGCATTATCTAGGAAATAAAACTAGAGCAACAAAACGAGTACTAGAGAAAGCTTTACAAGATAATAAACAACTAAAAAGTAAAGCTAGTTGCTGCAGCAACAAAATACACTAAACTAACAGAACCATGAGTGTGGAATAGTGGTGGTAACTGTGGTGGCTTTGTCCAAGTTTAATTGGCGAATAAGTCGGGTTCATTGTCTTCGATGCAGTTTTCTATGTGGGAGAGGCTAAATATACATGCGCTACACTACATGGAATTATATGTACTATATGATTGGATTGTTAGCAAACATCCCTAACTACTAACAATGCATTAAGGTTTCCCCAACCATATCCTTAAGTTAATGATCCTCTTACTCCCATACGTGCAACGTTCTGGTTCACGTCCTTAGGTTTCTGTCACTCCGGAAGAACTTCCCCCTTCCTCTTACACATACTAAAAACCCTATGATGTCTAGTCCATGCGCGCCATATCAACATACAACTCTAATGAACCAAAGACGTTCAACCATTAAATCTAAGAACAAAGAAACTACACAAACATGACACAGATCATAGAATTATAACTTACAACATAAATTATCATGTTTACATAGGACGGTACCGAGGTGTGTGGGAGGATGAACCACTGCATACTAGTAGGATTAGGTGATGGAGATGGTGGTGAAGATGGTGAAGAGGGTGGCGGTGGCCCATGCGGCGGCGTGGGGGACTCCTTCCCCGCTGGCGGTATCATGGGGGAGCACCGCCCCTTAGCCCCCTTCCTTCATGGCTTCTTGGGAGCCCTCCCCCATGGAGATGGGATTCATGGGGGAGGAAAAAACGTGGCTTTGGTGGCTGCAAATTCATGGGTGGAGGTGTCTTCGATGAATTAGGTTTCCTCTCTTTATATAGGTTCTCGGATTCCCGTCACCCCATCTTAGGCTGTAGTAAATCAGGCCTAGCGGGCCCGTCCGGACCCAAAATCAGTTAAATTTTATGTCCAGAACGATTGTCGCGAAATGTTCTACAAATTTGTAGTAAAAAGAGTTTTCTGTTTGACGCCGTCTTAGACCCGAAACATGACCATCTTCAAAAAGAGTTCTAAGACAGATTTCTGGAAAATCTCAATTTGACTCCAACAAGGGTTCCACTTGTATTCTTTATAATTCCTACACATCAAAGTGTAAAACAAGAACATTGTGCAATTTTGCAACTATTAGTAGGTTAGTTCAAATAACTCATGAAGTTTGTATAAAAGAAGTGTCAAAAGCATAATAATAGCATAAAACCATCAAAAAATATTGATATATTATGGACGTATCAGTCCTCAAGAACTAAACGAACTACTCACGGGACATCATATGGATCAAGATCAGAGATGAAATAATGATAAGTAACAATCTGAACATGAACAATAATCCAATGGCTCCACTCAATAGCATCAACAATAATGAAAGTTTCCCCTATGAACTATGCAAGATTCAACCCAATTGTTACAGCGGTATGGGGTGGTGGTGATGGTACTGGTGGGGATGATGACCCCGCTAAATTCTAGCTTTATGACAGTGTCGATGGCGATGATCTCCCCTCTCCGGGAAGGAATTTCCCCAACAGATTTCTGCCTGCCGGAGAGCTCTTTCTCCCTCTGTAGTTTCCGCCCAATAGAGGCGGCGGAATATTTCTGTAATCCTTCCTCTAGTCTTAGATTTTCCTGGGGTAGATATATGCGAAAGGGTGATGCCAGAGGTGGAACAGGGTGGCCACACCACCTGGTGGTGTGGCCTAGGGGGCCGCGCCTAGGGGTGGTGTGGCCCCCCTGTGGCCCATCTCCACTTCGTCTTCTGGCTTCCTTCATATTCTGGAAAATAGGAGTTTCCGTATATTTTCTAGGATTTTCTGATATTCGGAAATATTGTATTAGGATAGCGCTCTTTTCCATCAGAATCCTCACTCCGGCAATTAATTCTCCAAGAATCATCAAACATGCAAAATAGATGAAATAACATAAGTATCATCTCTAAACATGAAATATATCAAGGAATAGCAGTAAATTATGATATAAAATAGTGATGCAAAATGAACGTATCAACTTCCCCCAAGCTTAGACCTCGCTTGTCCCCAAGAGAAAACTGAGCTCTATAAACATGACCACAGGTTTATGGAGTGAAGTGTCGATAAAGAGAATACGCACAAGAAGCATCACATTTATTAGTACACAAATCATAATAGAAATAACTCACTATTATATAAGTTAACTTGCAATGAGTATGGGATTCACAATAAAGATACACAAAGAAAATCATAATTGGTGATGACAAACTTTGTTCTTGGTCAAAGAACAATTAACAAATCATACATAGTTTTGAGCAAATATTTTATAATGGAGTTTATATTGCAAGAGTCTCTTCTTCAAACATAACGGCCTTTTTACCAACAATGATAGCTTTCAAAGTTATATTCATTTGGATTAGAGCATTGTGCAAAACAAGGAACATAAGAAACAAGATTGAATAAATCAATATATAGATGATTGAATCACAACAACTCAAATGCTTGCTTGAGATATAGAGGAATAGGTTTATTGAATCATCATAAAAGTAAAGGATAGGTCCTTCGCAGAGGGAAGCGGGGATTTCAGTTTCATAAAGAGCTTCCAAAAATTATGGTACTTACTAGCTTTGATCTCTCATTGCCCCTATCATAAGAATCTTGAAGTTATTATGGTTAATGTGAGGGAAAATATGAGTTATATGCTTGACGAATCATAAGTTGAAAATCTCATGCCCCTTGAGTACGAGTACCTGACCTCATGTTACTCAACTTTGTTCTCAGGTAAGTTCTTGTCATTGTAAGTGTATGTGTATCATAGAGAACCGCCAACGGGGTACCTCTTTCCCCATGACACAGGAGCTATCCCATATCAAAACGACAAGGCGACAGACAGTGAGCATCTCAGTGATCTTTTATTTTCTAGTTGCATAATTTTTTATTGAGGATGCTTCATAGAATACCCACTATGGTTTTGCTGCAAGTTTCCATCATGATTAGGCATGGGTTAGGCTAGCCGCCCAGGCATTTCTCTAACACATATACAAACTCCATGAAGTCGAGGTACAAGACGTAGCGTAGCTTGTTTCCCTTTGGAGATGTGAGGACGATCCTTGCCCCTGCGCAATCTGCGTTTTTGGAGCCATAGAAGTGTAGCGACCAGTAGTGGAGGTACGACAATTTCTCTGGCTGCTGCGCCTCCTCCCAGTCGGCGAGGAAGTCTGCCAGAGCCCGCGACTTGATTGCCTTGCGCGGCTCGTACCTCATGTTGTGGACTCCGATCTCGACGACCGACTTGGCGACTCACCTGGTTGCCTCGCGGTTGCGGATGATGTCCTACAACGGTGCTGAGGATACGACCATGATTGGGTGCTCCTGGAAGTAGTGCGGCAGTCGCCGCTGGGCTCTGAAGACCGCATACACCAATTTCTGGTATTACGGGTAGCGCTGGCACGACTCGGTGAGGACTTCGCTGATGTAGTAGACAGTTCGCTGCACCGGGAGCTCCGTGCCCTCTTCTGGTCGTTCGACGACCATGATGGCGTTGATGACTCGCTCGGAGGCCGCGGCATAGACGAGCATGGGCTCCTTGTCGATAGGGGCGGCGAGTAGCAGGGCCGCGAGTAGCACCTCCTTGAGTGCGTGGAGAGCGTCATCTGCCTCCTTGTCCCACTGGAACGTGGGATTCTTGTGCATTAGGCAGTAGAGGGGCATCGCCTTCTCGCCTACCCGGGGGATAAAGCGACTGAGAGCCGCGACTCGCCCGACCAACTTCTGGACGTCGCATAGGCACTCGGGTTTGCCGAGCCGGGCGATCATGTTGATCTTGGTGGGGTTCGCCTCGATCCCTCGTTTGGAGACAACGTACCCCAGCAACTGTCTAGTAGGTACACCGAAGGTGCAGTTTCTTGGGTTTAGCTTGAGCTTATACCTCCGCAGGTTTGCGAAGGTTTGCGAAGGTTTCCGCTAGGTCGGCGAGTAGGTCACCTTGGCGAGTGGATTTCACCACCACGTCGTCGATGTAGACGTGGATGTTGCGGCCAATTTGGCTCGCAAGGCACTCCTGCATACACTTCTGGTAGGTCGCCCGACGTTCTTGAGCCTGAAGGTCATAGCGGTGTAGCAAAATGCTCCGAATGGCATGATAAACGCTGTCTTCTCCTCGTCCTCGACTGCCATTTTGATCTGGTTGTATCCAGAGTAGGCGTCGAGGAAGCACAGCGAATCCGAGCCCGCGGTCGAGTCGACTATTTGATCGATCTGCGGGAGGATGAACTGCTCCTTCGGGCAGGCGCTGTTTAGATTTGTGTAATCAATAGACATTCTCCAGGTCCCATTTTTCTTCTCGACCAGGATTGGGTTTCCAGCCACTTGGAGTATTTGATTGGACGAATGAATCCTACAACGAGTAGAAGCTACACCTCCTCGGCGATTGCTCGGCGGCACTCTTCATTGAAGGGCCGCAACGTCTGTTTGACGGGTCGTGCTTTGGGGTCAGCGTTCAGTTTGTGCTCAGCGAGTTCCCTCGGGACACCAGGCATGTCATATGGCTTCCATGTGAAGATGTCGCAATTCTCACGTACGAACTCGATGAGCGCGCCTTCCTATGCTAGGTTCATGCCCGTCCCGACCGTCACCGTCTGGCTGGAGTCGCCAGGGACCAGCTCGACGGTGCGAGTGTGGGTCGTTGCCTCGAAGGCGGTGGAGCCGCCGCCCTCCGAGTTGGGCTTCTTGAGTATTATGGGGTCGTCATTGTTGACCCCGCTCGCGTACTTGGCGAGCTCATCTGCGTGGTTGGCTTCTGCCGCTATGACGACATCGGCGAGCTAGCCGCCTTAGGCCTCGCACTCGGCGGCCATGTCGAGGTCTCCGTGGACGGTGATGATGCCGCATGTCCCTGGGAGCTTCATCGCGTTGTACGCGTAGTGGGGCGCTGCCATGAACTTGGAAAATGCATGCCGCCCTAGGACGCAGTGGTAGGGGTTGTTAAAGGGCACCAGCTCAAAGACGATTCGCTCGGTGCAGAAGTTCGCTGGAGTGCCGAAGGTGACTGGCAGCGTCACCTTGACAATTGGGTACGCCTTCCGACCGGGGATGATGCCGTGGAAGGTGGTGTAGGTCGTCTCAATCAATGACTGCATGAGCCACAGTCGCCTAAATGTGTCCAGGTAGAGAATGTTGATGGAGCTTCCTCCGTCCATCAGCGTCTTGGGGAGCTAGTAGTCTCCCACCTTGGGCTTGACCACCAAGGATACTCGCCCCGGATATTCGATCCATGGCGAGTGATCTTTGTGACTCCAGGTCATCCGCTGCTTGGACTAGTTGAGGAAGCGCGGGACGTCGACCTGGGAGACTGCGTTGACGGCAACGGCACGGGCGATGACCTTCTTCTCGCACTTGGTGCTGAAACCGGTGAATGTGTGGAGCGACCCCACGTCGTTGCCGAATGCCCTGCCGTTAGGCGGGTGGTTGTTGGGGTCCTCCCTTGCACGCCGTGCCTTCTTGATCTCCCTCAGCGAGTAGCAGTCTGCGGTTGTGTGCGTGGTGGGCTTCCCCTCCCTGCTGTGGAACACACAAGGCTGGTTGAGGAGATCCGCGGGGTCAAACCTTGGATTTGCCTTGTAATTGCTGCTATCGCGGCGCTTGCCGGTGAGGCGAGTGTTTCTGTAGCGTAGCTCGAGTCATCTCCTGTTGTCTTAGCCGCTCGTGCGGAGGTTTCCTTTTGACTCATTGTCGGTTTCTTGGTTCTGGTCCTCCTACGCGTACCGTTTGGCGATCTGGAGGAGGTCCGGTATATTGTCGAGTGTTTTGTACACCCACTTGAGCTTGGCGACTAAGGTATCGTAGCGGCACGATGTCTTGAAGCAGTGAATCGCGGTGTCCGGGTGGATGCCGGCCGCATTGTACCACAAGTCCTGCCACCGATGGACTCAGCTGCGGGTCGACTCGCGTGGTCCCTGGACGCATTGCTCAAGGTCCTCGATGGTGGTGGCGCGGGTGTAGGAGCCCTCGAAGTGCATAACGAAGGCGTCGTGCATTTCCTCCTAGGAGTCGATGTTGTCGGCGGGGAGGGTGTTGATCCATTGCTGGCACGCTCCCTCCATCATCAGGGGGAGGTAGCGGGCGGCGAGCAGGTCGGTGTGGCCGACAATTCCCATAGCCATGAGGTATGTATGTAGCCACACGGAGGGGTCGTACGAGGGGTCGTACTTCTCGATCTCCTTCGGCGCTTTGAAGTTCGCCGGGTACTTTTCACCTCGGATCATTGGTCTGAAGCACTGGGGGCCGACTCAGCTAAGCGACCCCCTTGGCTCGCTATCGTGGCGATTGGTGAGGGTGTGCCTCAGGTCGTCAGGCTGGCGTGCGCTCCAGCTCTGGTTGTTGATCATGTGGGTCCACGCGTCGACTGGCTGCCCGTTGGCAGCGACAATGTTTTTTGTCGGGCGCGGGTTGTTGGAGGAGAGTGCCGCGTTCGCGGGTCACGACTGGAGCTGCACGGGCTTGGGGGCAGGCAATTGAGGGTGTTTGCCATCGTTGGGCGGCCGCTCAAGGCTGCCCTGCTTCCTGACGAGCAGGAGTACATGCGTCCCCGTGAGTCTACCTCCCGCAGCTTGTTGCTCGACAACCTTGGCAAGTAGGGCCCTAGCGTACTAGATGTGTAGGGCGCCTTCCATGGTTACATTGATGTTGTTGACCGCGGCTCGACTCACGATGACATTGTCCATCGGAGTGGAGAACAGCCGGAGGCCATTCGCGTCTCGCTCCTGCACGGACATCATAATCACTGGTTGGTTTGGTGGGGGCGTGCGGCAAGACAGTGGTGGGGAGCACCGTTCGCAGACGCGCCTGGTGATGGTCGAGCACTTCCTCCCGGTGGCGCGTTCTCGCAGATCATGCGATCGGCTGCGCAGGCTAGGTCATTCTCGTCGTCGAAGTTTAGGGCACGACCCTGAACGGTGGGCTTCAAGCGTGACCTGATGCAGAGCTGGTGGTAGCGCGGGAGCTCCTGCACCATCGCATGCTCGAGGCGAAATTTTTCGCGCTCGGCTTGTTCCTTGCAGACCGCGTCCGCCAGTCGCAGGCGGAGTTCTTCGACCTCCGTCGCCGTCGTGGTCGGCGGGATCAGCGTGGAGAATGGGTCTGGCGAGGCGTCCACACCGTTCGACATTAGGGTCGCGACGTTGCCAGGATCCGGCGTGGAACTCGCCGGAGTTCTCCGATCCGGAGTCGGAGTCGAAGATACCAAGGATGGAGGGATCCTCGAAGTCTCCCATGTTGGATACCTAGGTGATGGAGCCCGTGGATGCAACGGTGACGATGGATCCGGCGATCGACACCGGGGTCGCCAAGTCGGTATTGTTGTTGAGGGCCGCGTCATCCGTGACTACGCTGGTTTCGGCCATGTTGTTGTTGGCCGAGCCGTACTCGGAGGCGAGGCGGTGGATGCTGCGGACCTAACTCTCGGAGAGCCGGTCGCGGCAACTCGCGGATGTGAGCCGAGTCCTCCAAGAGGACGGTGTTGGTGAAGCCGACGAAGAGGCTGATCGTGCTGACCGGCATGATCACGCTGCGCGTGACGGGGCACGCCACCGGGACGTAGCTACTCGACAAGATCTGGAGGATCTCGCCGATCGCGATCATGCGGCCGATGGCGATCGTCTCGTTGATGGGCAAATTGGATCTCCCCGTAGAACGAAGTGTCATGGGGTGTGATGAACGAAGTGACCAATTGGTCTGACTTTCGCATCTTGATCTAGTGATATCCTGAGTAGGCATCTAGAAAACAAAGAAGTTCCAAGCCAGCCATTGAGTCAATGACTTGGTCAATGCTCGGCAAAGCACACAAATCCTTCAAAAACGCTTTTTTCAAGCCGGTGTAATCAACGCACATTCTTAATTCTCTGGTTCCCTTTTTGGGCACAAGTAAAGGATTGGCCACCCATCGGGTGTGAAGGACTTCTTTGATAAAACTAGCCTTAAGTAACCTAGCTATCGCTTTTCCTATGGCGCGTCTCTTCTCGTCCTCGAAGAGTCGTAGAGGTTGTTTCACCGGTTTGCACTTAGGATCGATGTTTAAGATGTGCTCGTCAACTTCCCTAGGAACATCTTGCATGTCGGCAGGTTGCTAGCCAAATATGTTGTTATTCTCATGGAGGAAATCGACGAGCACGCTTTCCTATTTGGGATCCAGATTTGTCCCAATTTTGGTGGTCTTGGAGCCATCGCCTACCACAAGTTCCACCGGATTGGTCTCTATGGCGGACATAAATGCTGGATTGCAGTCTACAATATGGTTCTTCGATGTCGGCATCTCTAAGGCATCGACCCGGCGCTGGATCTCCTTGAATACTTCACCGTCACTACTAGGAAACTAGCTATAGATAGACATACATTCTGTGGCGCATGGTACTGACCATGCGCCACAAAAGTTGTCTAGTGGTGCATCTGGAACAATGCGCCATAGAACCATGAAACTTCTGTGCGCATGGCAATTGGAGATGAGCCATAGAAGTTTGGTGGGACCCACACCAAGCCTTGGTCCATGAAACTTCTGTGGCGCATCTTACTATATGCGCCATAGAAGTTTTAACTTCTATGGCGCATATTGACAGATGCGCCACAAAATCATCAGGTGGGACCCACAGCAGGCGGGCTTTGACAATGCTCTAACCAAACTTTTGTGGCGCATATCACGATATGCGCCATAGAACAATTATGTGGGCCCCACTGTATGGACACCGATGACCAAGCTTCTGTGGTGCATATGTGCATATGCGCCACAAAAGAACAAACTTTTGTGGCGCATGTGTGCAATATGCGCCACAGAATGGTGCGTGCTACTCAGATTATATTGAGTTTTCCTCTTGCTTTTCCCAACTAAACAAGTACCAGTGGCATAGGTAGAATACTAGACAATCTACTAGATAGACATATGGCATACATCGTTGCAAATTCACATGCGCATAGCCTTGAACAGCAAAACAACAATGGCATACATCATTGCAAATATACAAACTACAACATTGCAAATCCCTTCACAGAGCTGGTGGGGGCGATGGCGGTGGAAGATGCCAAACCTCCCTGTTCACACGCGCCTGCAGCCCGTGGACGTGGTCCTCCATGGACACGTTGGGGTCGAGCACCAGCCGCCACCCGATTGGTTCCGCCATGTGCGCCCTCTCCTCCGGGGACGCGAGCACGGCATACAACCTCATGGCCTTGTTGTAGAGGGCCTCGTGCTGCAGTATGACCTCCTCCTAGATTAGGTTGACCTCCGAATCCCGCGGCGGCGGACTCCGAGCACTGCCCCTCGACCTCTCCCGTCCACTTCGAGTAGGATACAGGGAACACGAGCGGGCTGTGCTCTCCAGCGAGTCTTCCGACGAGTTGTGGGAAGAAGACATCAGGGGCAGTTATGTTGCTTTGGACAGGGAGTGTGGTATATATATATAGGGGTGTCATTGAAGCAGCTATCTGCCACCTTTATTTCGTGCAGATCTGCACTCACTGTTATGTGGCGCATATGGGTGATATGCGCCACAGAAGTTCAATCTTTTGTGGCGCATATCACCCATATGCGCCATAGAAAACTGAGTCCAGGGGCCCACAGTCTGGCCACTTCACCCTATGGCCAAGGTTCTGTGGCGCATATGGGCGATATGCGCCACAGAACATTGAGTCCCGGGGCCCACATTCTGGCCGCACTACACTCTATGGCCAAGGTTCTGTGGCGCATATGGGAGATATGCGCCTTAGAAGATTGAACTTCTATGGCGCATATCACCTGTATGCACCACAGAACCCTATGACCATATCTGCATAAAAAGGTGGCATCTTTGCACCCCTCTATCTACCACCATCCATTTCACATCCTTCTTCCCCCTCCTCCCAGCTCGTCTTCCTCCTCTCTCCCACCCCATTATGTCCATAATTTTCTACATTTTGTTGTATTTAAACCTAATATAGTTGATATATTGGTTAGGGAAAGTCTTTCTCCAACTAGTAGATCTAAATCACACTTACTTTTCTCCTCCACATCTCTATTTGTGTACCATTATCTCTCTATAGATCTATTGGTCCACACTCTCTCACATCACGCTCTCGACTCGGTATTCAATCTATCTGATGAGTAATTGGCCATGAATATGCATGTTTTGTAGGTGTAAAGCTTCTCGCGCGGGCGGTGTGTACATGCGATGCATGCATGGCACGAAGATGATGTTTGTGCATGAATCTTGTGTGGTGCATGGATGCTTGCATGGGAAGAAGTTTCTTGTTTTTGCTTGTCTGCCCCGGTGTGGTGCATGGATGTTTGCCGAAATGTTTATTCATTTCTATTTCGGCAAAATTTTGCACCACCCATATGTCCTACTTTTAGGAAATGTCTTGCCTAATTTTACCGGCGACCATGCATGTGTGTTTGTGTGTGCATAAGGTGTGGTTTCTAATTAACCTACTCTCTGTCTTTTGCTCTATATGTGCATACCGCGCAGGCTACCATGGTCGTCAGCATGAGCGAAGGTCGAGTTACTAGGTATAAGAAATACATGAAGGCGGACATGATTCGAAACAACAAGACCCAGATAAGATGTCCATGTCGAACATGCAAACTCTAGCGCTGGATCAACTCTGATTCTAGACAATTGGAGGATCACCTTCTCAGGCGCGGTTTCATGCGCGATGACTTCGATGAGGAGCTGTCAGTAAATGGTGGTTGTCATCATGAAGACTTGGGCGGGCGAGAAGACGAAGAGTATCCCGACGGGCATGGTCATGATGACGAAGAATATACCGGCGGGCATGATCATCATGACGAAGAAGGAGATGTCGGCGGGCATGACCATCATGAAGAAGGAGAAGAAGTGAACACCCAGACGCTGCTAACTTCGGTGTTAAGGGACCCTCATGTTCAGGAACTGCTTCTCAAGGAGACGAGCAACACCAAAGCTGCAGGATACACGCCTGAGTGTAACGCTCAAGGGTCTAGAGATGAAGGCGGAACACAAATGGACCAACATGAGCTTCAATGCTAACATGGAATTGTGGCAAGATCGTCTTCCTAACGGGAACACATTGCCAACAAGTATAGAGGAGTCCAAGAAAATCGTGTGCCCTCTCGACCTACCGCATGTTAAATACCACGCATGCATCAATGATTGCGCACTTTATCGTAACGAGTATGCGGAGAGAACAACATGTCCGGTGTGCGGCCATGGACGGTACAAGAGAGGGAATAAGAAAGTTTCTCGAAAACTGGTATGGTACTTTCCTATCACTCCTAGTCTACAGAGATATTTCGTAGATCCTAAGGAAGCAAAGCTAATGCAATGGCACACGGAAAGGGAGAAACCCGAAGATGATCAAGAGAAGGGCAAGATCCTAACACACCCTTCAGACGCTAGCTAGTGTAATGCATTGGACATTGAGTTCGAAGAGTTCGGGGGCGATGCAAGGAACGTCAGGATGCGTATGAGCACCGATGGACTCAATCCTTTTGGCAACCAGAGTAGCACGCATAACACCTGGCCCGTGTTTGTATGGCCATACAACATCCCCCCGTGCCACTTCACAAAGCAAAGGTACGTACACATGAGCATTCTTATTCAGGGGCTGAAACAGCCAGGTGTCAATATGCATCTTTATCTCGAGCTGTTGAAAGAGGAGTTAGCCACATTGTGGGAGACGCCAGCCCATACGTGTGGGACGCCAACACTACAGAATATTTCCCTCTAAGATCCACGTTGTTCACGACGGTGCAGGACTATCCTGGTTACACATATGTATCAGCCTAGGTGAATCATGGACACAATGCATGTGTCAAGTGCATGGATAAAACCCCGCATCTCCAGCTACCCAAGGATCCCGGGTCATCGAAAACCGTGTTCCAAGGGACTCGAAAGTGGCTTCGCATGGATCACCCGTGGAGAAAATGCGGTGACCCGTTCAATGGTAAAGACGAGCTCGAAAGATCAGCGCGTACGAGGAGAGGTGAAGAAATCGAGGAGCTTCTGAATAATTGGGATGAGTGCCCAGCGCGAGGAAAGAAGCGACCAAGGACAAAGCCGCTTCTGGGTGTATGGAAAGCGAGGTCTGTTTTCTGGGACCTGCCGTACTGGAAGGTCCTCCACACGCCCCATAGCCTCGATGTAATGCACATCACGAAGAACGTTACCGAGAGTCTGCTTGGCACTCTCCTCAACATGCCGGAGAGGACCAAGGATGGGCCGAAAGCAAGAAATGACCTGAAATTGCTTGGCATCAAGAAGGAGCTTCAGTACCCTGATAGTGATGATGATGACGATCAAACGGAAGGGACTCAGGGTCGCCGCAAAAGGGTTAAGAAGAATGAGGTGGTTGTGCTTCGCGCTGCCTACTTCACTCTGTGTCAGGAGGAGATCGAGCAGTTTTTCAGGTGCCTCCTAGGAGTCAAAGTTCCTAACGGTTACTCAGGCAAGATAAGCAGATATCTCGACGTAGCGAAGAAGAGGTTCAGCGGTATGAAGTCCCACGACTGTCACGTGATGATGACACAGGTACTTCCAGTTGCCATACGAGGGATAATGGACGAGTACGTCCGTGAGACGCTGTTTGGCATGTGCAATTTTTTCGACGTCATCTCTAGGAAGTCGATCGACATGAAGCAGCTCGACAGGCTACACGAAGAGATCGTGGTGATACTATGCGAGCTCGAGATTTACTTTCCGCCCGCATTCTTCGACATCATGGTGCATCTACTTGTCCATGTCATTGATGACATCATCCATCTCGGGCCGACATTCCTGCACAACATGATGCCATTTGAAAGGATGAACGGTGTCATCAAAGGGTTTGTTCGCAACAGGTCCCGTCTAGATGGAAGCATAGCCAAGGGCTTTCTGATCTACGAGTGCATCTCTTTCTTCCAAAACTATCTAACCACCGAGAACGAGGATGTTGGAATACCCACCAAGAAGCACCTCGGCAGGCTCGCTGGGTATGGTCACCGCGAGGGCCACCGCTCACTGCATGTCGGCATTGCTAATCGACATGCCGACTTTGACAGGGCACACCGAGTCGCACTACAACACATTGAATTGGTCAACCCTTGGGTGGAAGAGCACAAAAACTTGATCGAGCAGGAGTACGTGGACTGGGCCCTGAAGGTATACGGGAAGGCTACACTAGCGCAAATCAAAATTTTCTACCACGTAAACTAGGAATACTGTTGTCATAGATCACGGGATTACCACTACACGCGCAGTTGCGGAATTGATGAAGCGCGTCGAGGCAGTGCAGACGTTCCATGTCTCCTCCTTGTCCTCGTCCCACGAGAAGCTCCCCTTGCGCGGCTCGTCCAAGTGCCACAGATGCAGCACCTCCGAGGTATCCACACGTGCGGGGTGGAAGCGTCAGACGCCGGACTACTAGGTTTGCGCATGCAACACAGGCGTGAGGTGTGGCGGCTGGGTGGAATGGTCTAACCCTGGTCAGCTCGCCCCACCCTCTCTTATATAGGCGCCCCTAGTGGGCTTCTACATTAGCAGCCCATTAGTAGCCTAAGCCTGGTCTAATTCGGATCCAATCCTCATTAGGCTTCCAGCCCCTTAAGTGTGTGACCCTATAGGTTCATATACGTATAGACATGACACGAATACACTTATTCTCCCAATAGTTGGTAGTGGCCTCTAGCAAGACGTGCCAACTCCTAAACGCATACAAAGATCATATCGGACGAACCATCACAAGGTTTAGTACATGTATTTCCCTTTGCCTCACGATATTTGGTCTAGCTCCAAGCTGACCTCTCTTTTTCGATACCGTAATTCGGAATCCCTTTACTAGGTTAAATCTTAACCTTATGTAGCACAGCCATGCATTTCTGGATCCGATCACTCGAGGGGCCCAGAGATATCTCTCTCAAGTAGAGAGGGGCAAATCCCATCTTGATTAACCATGCATGCAGCATGTTTCAGGACAAACCCAAAAGCTACCTTTATAACTACCCAGTTACGGAGTAGCATTTGTTAGCCCCAAAGTAGGTCGATCCACATCTCAAGTACATGCGACAATCTCAGGTCTAAGGACAAAACGTACACGATGTGTAGAGAGAGCTGCAAGTCTAATTGCCAGTCTCATGTTGGGTCAGTCCAACCCCATGTTCATAACATGTGTCCACATCATTGGTTTGACATCTCCATGTCTATGACTTGCGAAACATAGTCATCAACCAATCGATGTGCTAGTCTAATATTCACGTGTGTCCTCACATTAACCCTGACTAGGGACAACTATTAAATAACCATACAAGTAAAGAGTTTCACAAACAATTCACATAATTGCCAATCAATACATGTTGCCTGATATGGATATTCAAGGAACATTACAATAACTCATGGATACATATGAAATATAATCATCTCTATGATTGCCTCTAGGGCATATCTCCTTCAGTCTCCCACTTGCACTAGAGTCAATCTAAAATGTATCTAATACCAATTGCTCTTGTGTGCGCTTCATGCGCGGGCTACGGGAGAGGCTTAGTCAAGGGATCAGCAACATTTGAGTCCGTATGTATTTTGCATATCATGACACTACCATCCTCAACGAACTCACGAATCTGATGGTAACGCATGCGAATATGTTTGTTCTTCTGGTGTTGTCTAGGTTCCTTGGCTTGTGCAATACCACCATTGTTGTCACAATAAACGTCCAAGGGATTGGACGCGCCCTGAACCACACCGAGAGCGATCAGGAAATTCCTAATCCAAACAGCTTCCTTTACGGCCTCCGAGGCAGCAATATATTCAGCTTTTGTTGAAGAGGAGGTCACCGTATCTTGCTTGGAACTTTTACAGCTCACGGCACCACCATTCAAGACAAACACATAACCTGATTGCGATTTTGAATCATCTGAGTCGTTAAGGTAACTCGCATATGTGTAACCCTTTACACTGAGTTCATCCTCACCTCCATAAACTAGGAACACATCCTTAGTCCTTTTCAAGTACTTAAGGATGTTCTTTACCGCTGTCCAGTGACCTTCACCTGGATCAGCCTGGTATCTGCTCGTAACACTTAGAGCATAGGAAACATCTGTGCGAGTACATATCATTGCATACATGATGGATCCAATAGCCGAAGCATATGGAACCCTACTCATGCGCTCACGCTCATCAGTAGTCGAAGGACACTGAGTCTTGCTGAGTTTTATGCCGTGAGACATGGGCAAGAACCCCTTCTTAGCCTCTTCCATGCTGAACCATTTCAACACTTTTCAATGTATGTACTCTGGCTTAATCCAATTAGCCTCCTCGATCTATCTCTATAGATCTTGATGCCCAAAATATATGCTGCTTCTCCCAAGTCCTTCATCGAAAAACTATTTTTCAATGAGGTCTTAACAGACTCGAGCATAGGAATGTCATTTCCAATCAGCAATGTGTCATCTACAAGGAACCCTAATCATGCGCTCACGCTCATCAGTAGTCGAAGGACACTGAGTCTTGCTGAGTTTTATGCCGTGAAACATGGGCAAGAACCCCTTCTTAGCCTCTTCCATGCTGAACCGTTTCAACACTTTGTCAATGTATGTACTCTGGCTTAATACAATTAGCCTCCTTGATCTATCTCTATAGATCTTGATGCCCAGAATATATGCTGCTTCTCCCAAGTCCTTCATCAAAAAACTATTTTTCAATGAGGTCTTAACAGACTTGAGCATAGGAATGTCATTTCCAATCAGCAATATGTCATCTACATATAAGATTAGAAATACCAGCGCTCTCCCACTTTCCTTCTTGTAAACACAAGGTTCTTGTTCGTTTTTGATGAAGCCAAACTCCTTTACAACTTCATCAAATCGAATGTTCCAACTCCGAGATTCTTGCTTCAGCCCATAAATGGACTTCAGAAGTTTGCATACCTTTCCAGCATTATTTGGATCGACAAAACCTTTGGGCTGCATCATATACACGTCCTCAGTTAGGATTCCATTTAGGAAAGCCGTCTTAACATCCATCTTCCATATTTCATAGTCGAAATGTGTAGCAATGGCTAGAATTATCCGTATAGATTTAAGCATCGCTACAGGTGAGAAAGTCTCGTCGTAGTCAACTCCTTGAACTTGTCGAAAACCTTTTGCAACAAGTAGAGCTTTATGGATGTGAACGTTTCCATCCATATCAATATTCTTATTATAGATCCATTTGCACTCGATGGCTTTAAAACCATCAGGCAGGTCAACCAAGTTCTAAACTTGATTGTCTCCCATGGACTCTATCTCGGATCTCATGGCGATCAGCCATTTCTCAGAGTCTGGGTCCACCATCGCTTCTGCATAGGTCGCAGGCTCATCATTGTCTAACACTAATAATTCTCGTGCTTCGCGGAGCCTCGCCGACCTTCGTGGTTATGGTGCTTCTATTGCCACGGGTTCCTCAACTTGTTCTGCTACAATAGTATCACTCGTAGAAGCATCCCCAACTGGCTCAGCTTGAACTTCTTCAAGTCGCACCGACCTTCCACTTGTTCCCTTTGTGAGAAACTCTTTCTCTAGGAAAACACCGCTACAAGTGACAAACACTTTTCCCTCTTCTTGGTTGTAGAAGTAATACCCTAAGGTTTCCCTCGAATATCCCACGAAAATGCACTTATCCGATTTGGGTGTTAGCTTGTCCGACTAAAGCCGCTTGACAAATGCATCACAACCCCAAATCTTTAGAAAAGACAATCTGGGATTCTTTCCAGTCCACATCTCATATGGTGTCTTAACTACAGATTTAGATGGTACCCTATTAAGTGTGAAAGTTGTCGTTTCTAGAGTGTAACCCCAAAATGACAATGGCAAATCCGACTAGATCATCATCGATCGAACCATGTCCAACAAAGTTCGATTACACCGTTTGGAGACCCCGTTCCTTTGAGGAGTTCCGGGCGGCGTAAGTTGTGGAACAATTCCACAACTCTTAAGATGATCGCTAAACTCGTGACTCAAATATTCACCTCCACGATCAGATCGCAAGGCCTTTATTTTCTTGCCACGTTGATTCTCTAATTCACTCTGAAACTCCTTGAACTTTTCAAAAGTTTCAGACTTATGCCTCATCAAGTAGACAACCATATCTACTGAAATCATCAGTAAAAGTAATGAAGTAGTGATATCCTCCTCTGGCTGTCGTGCTCATTGGTCCACATACATCAGTATGTATGAGTTCCATCAAGTCTGTCGCTCTCTCGGGTAAACCCAAAAAAGGTGACTTGGTCATCTTTCCAAGTAAACAAGCTTGACATGTCTCGTATGATTCAAAATCAAACGAAGTTAGAAGACCATCACCATGGAGCTTCTTCATGCGCTTTTCACTTATATGCCCCAAACGACAATGCCATAAATAGGTAGGACTCAAATCATTAGGCCGAAGCCTTTTAGCACTAACATTGTAAGCAGATGCATCATCAAGAATTAAAATAAATAACCCATTCACAATGGGAGCATCAGCCATAAACATAGCATTCTTAGAGATCACACAACCATTGTTTGCACTCGCGAATGAATAACCATCCCTCATCAAACATGAAGGTGATAAAATGTTTCGACCCATACTAGGAATGTAATAACAATTATTCAACTCCATAATAAATCCTGACGGAAGGTGAAGTTGCATGACGCCGACGAACAATGCAGCAACCCTTGCTTTATTTCTGACGCAAAAATCCACTTCGCCTTTCTGCACATCTCTAGTCCTTATTAGCCCCTACATCGAATTGCAAATATGAGAAACCGATCCGGTATCAAATACCCAAGAGTTAACATAGGAATCAGCGAGAAGAATGTCCACAACATTTACAACAAGCGTACCTGAGTGGGAAGTACTCTTACTTCCACTCTTCTTCAAAGAAGCCTGGTACTTGCTGCGCTTCTCTTCCAAAGGGCCATGTTCATGACAAAAGAAGCACTCAGTGTCATCTGCAGGTCCAGCCTTTTGCTTGGGTGCAGACTTAGGGATCGTATCCTTAGCCTTGCCCTTCTTCTTCCAAGAAGTACCCTTTTTCTTGAAGCTAGGCTTGTTCTGCACAGCCATCACATGGCTATGCCCTACACACTTCTTCATGTCACTTTCTGTTGTTTTAAGCATCCCACATAACTCATTAAGGCCCTTCTCCACCCCATGCATATGGTAGTTCGAAATGAACTTCCCATAGATGGATGGAAGAGACGCCAAAATGAAGTCAGTGGCCAACTCTTGGACTAGTGGAAAACAAGCTTTTCCAAAGTCTGACTGTAACTAACCATTTTGATCACATGGGGGCCTACAGCTGCTCCCTCTACTAGCTTGCATTCAACAAAGGACTTGGCAACATTGTACCTCTCAGTCCTTGCCTGATCTTGGAACATGTACTTAAGCGCGACGATCATATCGTACGCTTCCTGATCCTCAAACTTCTTTTGGAGTTCAGGTTCCATGCATGCAAGCATAAGACAACTAACCTCAAGAGAATCATCACATGCTCTCATGTAGGCATTCTTGAGGGCAACATATTCATTATCAGCAGGTTCATCAGGGATTGGGGTATCTAGAACCGGTTCCTTTTTATCAGACCTGAGAACAATTCTCAGGTTACGGACCCAGTCCGAATAGTTTGTTCCATTTAGTTTATCTTTGTCAAGAATCGAACGCAAAGAGAAAGGTGATGTAGTGTTCGGTGCCATTGATCTACAACAGAAAACATGCAAAATACTAAGCCTTGTAACCATGAAAGAGTAAAATATATTAAACAATTTAATAGCATATACTCCCACTTAAATCAATATCCCTCTATTGATACTAAGTGATTCAAGATCCACAATTAACAAGTCGACTAGTGAGCTTTAGCATCACTGCTAGAAGACAAGGTAAATCGGTAAGCAACACTTGCTAATCATATCACATATGACTCTTGTTGTTGGGTGACATCTCTATGTCAAAACTAGGCGCCCAACCTTTATGCCCCAAGGTCCTTAACTGTTAAGATGACCTTGTCAAGCTCACCAACCCTTATGCATGTAGGTATCCGATACAAAACCCATCCAGCCAAGGAAAACCGTGGCACCCTAATTTCATAGGCCCACCAACAATTGTACAGGACATAGGGTGGTGCAAGGTTTGGTTGGGAGGGCATGGTTTAACTTAAACTTTGTGAGGGATCATTCTACTTCTATCATCTAAGCATGCATAGTAGTAAAACGCATAAGAATAGCATTCACATATGATGTGACACAATATGGCCCATTTTCTCATGGTGATCTCCATCACCATAGAACCTCTCCACCATGATGATCTCCATCTTCATGTTCCATGTGAGCCATATTCCAAGTGATGAGTCCTCCAAGAACTAATACAAGCTATTACTCCTAACAGTTAGTAATAAAAATTACATAGTATTGGGATCATCACAAGTTGGCACGCCGGCCATTAAAATAAATGACAACACATATGGCTCCAGCCGTGTTGCCCCACTCACGACACGAAGGTCATGCAAAATTTCATACATGCATCACATACATATATGGGCCATACTGATCACATACATCCTGCAAAAAGAAGTTATGCATAGAATCGCATTCTACCGGATCATGTGACATCGCAGCACCTAGTTACCTTAACGAGATACAAAAGGGGCTATGATTAAGGGGGTCTAGGGGGTCTCACCCTGCGGGGTTCGAAGGGGCAGCACCCCTCGCGGTATCTTCACAATTTACTTTAAGGATTTTGATCGGCAAATCAAATTTACCATAAACCGACTCCTGTCCCGATTCAATCATACTCCTTTGATCACGGTACATCAATTTTAGATCTAGGTTCCGATTCGATCAATCATATTGATCTTCGTGTGATTCAACAGGATTTATGTGTCACTATCTACCCCGATGGCAGAAACCGACCGGTAGGGGTAAGTCATTCGACAACCTCAGAATCACGATCGCGGAAAGCAAGATCATAGATCAATCCTGAACCACCACCATATAAACGATCACATCATTCATATCAATCTGCATATCACCATATGCAAACATCCCGAACCTATAACAGAACAGCATCGGCTCTGATACCACTGAAGGGATATAGGTAGGCTACACTAGCGCAAACCAAAATTTTCTACCACGTAAACCATGAATATAGTTGTTATAGATCACAGGATTACCACTAGACACGCAGTTGTGGAATTGATGAAGCACGTCAAGGCAGTGCAGACGTTCCACGTCTCCTTGTCCTCGTCCCACGAGAAGCTCCCCTTGCGCGGCTCGTCCAAGTGCCACAGATGCAGCACCTCCGAGGTATCCACACGTGCGGGGTGGAAGCGTCAGACGCCGGACTGCTAGGTTCGCGCATGCAACACAGGAGTGAGGTGTGGCGGCTGGGTGGAATGGTCTAAGCCTGGTCAGCTCGCCCCACCCGCTCTTATATAGGCGTCTCTAGTGGGCTTCAACATTAGCAGCCCATTAGTAGCCTAAGCCTGGTCTAATTCAGATCCAATCCTCACTAGGCTTCCAGCCCCTTAAGTGTGTGACCCTATAGGTTCATATACGTATAGAAATGACACGAATACACTTATACTGCCAATAGTTGGTAGTGGCCTCTAGCAAGACGTGCCAACTCCTAAACGCATACAAAGATCATATCGGACGAACCATCACAAGGTTTAGTACATGGTCTTTCCCTTTGCCTCATGATATTTGGTCTAGCTCCAAGCTGACCTCTCTTTCTCGATACCGTAACTCGGAATCCCTTTACTAGGTTAACTCTTAACCTTATGTAGCACGGCCATGCATTTCTGGATCCGATCACTCGAGGGGCCCAGAGATATATCTCTCAAGTAGAGAGGGGCAAATCCCATCTTGATTGACCATGCCTTGCAGCATGTTTCAGGACAAACCCAAAAGCTACCTTTATAACTACCCGATTCGGAGTAGCCTCATAGCCCCAAAGTAGGTCGATCCACATCTCAAGTACATGCACAATCTCAGGTCTAAGGACAAACGCATACCGATGTGTAGAGAGAGCTGCCAGTCTAATGTTGGGTCAGTCCAACCCCATGTTCATAACATGTGTCCACATCATTGGTTTGACATCTCCATGTCTATGACTTGCGAAACATAGTCATCAACCAATCAATGTGCTAGTCTAATATTCACGTGTGTCCTCACATGAACTCCGACTAGGGACAACTATTAAATAACCATACAAGTAAAGAGTTTCACAAACAATTCACATAATTGCCAATCAATACAAGTTGCCTGATATGGATATTCAAGGAACATTACAATAACTCATGGATACATATGAAATATAATCATCTCTATGATTGCCTCTAGGGTATATTTCCTTCAGGCCCGCCCAAGGAAGAAAGGAGACGTAACAAGAGAACACAACTCCAGCTTCACGGGTTGGTTCAAGAAAAGGCTGCTGTACAATCCCCCGCAGACGCCTTCTACGAAAGATTAACAACTCATATTCTCCTTGTCACAGGGCCCAGCGCATAACGTAAAGACCTATCAGTTGTACGACATCAACAGTTATAGATTCTACACCGAGGAAAAGGACATGAATAGCAAATATCAAAACTCAGGAGTAACTATGATGTCCTTTGCCGATGACGAGACTACTGTCATGGAAAGATTCTACGGAAGGATCAAGGAGATATGGGAGCTCGACTACTGTGGAGAGACGGTACCGATGTTCCATGTTAGATGGGCCAAGAACGTCGAAAAAGAAGGCCGATATTTCACCACCTGCGTTATACCCGATGCCAAGTCGGCAAACAAGGCCTCCGTGAAAAATGAGCCATGGGTACTCGCTATCCATGTTGATCAATGTTTCTTTATTATCGACCCGTCAAAGCCCAGTCGTGTTGTAGTGAGGAGGGGCAAGAGGAGCATCACCGGAATGGAAGGATACGCCAACGAGCAAGACTTCGACAAGAATAACAATCCGAAGATCGAAGAGGAATTTGACAAGTACTTCAACATGCTACTACTACAGTAAGATGAAAGACCACACTACCTACTAAAGGTTGTCCATTCACGAGAAGAAATCTCATAGTGCCCGGGCTAAAATATTCAACCGCAAAGTAAAAGGGAAAGAAGATTGTGAAGAGAGGCTAGCTAGCTCGAAACATCACACGACGACGTGTGACCTTTTTTGTGTATTAATTAGATACTAATTAAACATATATCGTGATATTCGTGTGCGTATATAAATTCACATGTTTTTGTGAGAAGCACAATATATACATATAATTCGGGAGGTTTTTTGAATAAATACACATATGTGTATGTGCTTGGTTTAAATATATATGTATCATACAATTTTCGAATAAAGATAAAAAACTGCACCCAGGATTCGAACCTGGCTACCAGGTGCTCATGTCCAACTATACATGCCTCACAACCATTGATCTACTATTTGTTTCGTGTCAAACTACAGCCGCGCGCTTGTTTTGACTAAGTGCGAAAGTTCTATGGCGCATATCGCCTGAATGCGCCACAAAAGTTGAAACTTCTATGGTGCATCCAGGCGATATGCGCGATAGAACTTTCGCACTTAGTCAAATAGACGGTTTGACCTTTTCGTTTCCCACCTTGCTCGATCCATTTCACTTTCCCCCAATTCAAACCCTAGCGACCCCGACGAACCCTAGCGTCGCCCCAGCGAACCCGGAGGAGGAGCCGCCGTGCGTGGAGGAGGAGCCACAGGAGGAGGAGCCACCGTGCGTGGGGGAGAAGCCGCCGCACCGGAGGAGGAGCCGCTGTCCGTGGAGGAGGATCCGCCATGCGTGGAGGAGGATCCCGTGCTCCCTAGGAGGAGAAGGCCAGGCCGTGCGTGGAGGAGGAGCAGGCCGTGCATGGAGGAGCAGGCCGTGCGTGGAGGAGGAGCCCGTCCATGGAGGTGGAGCAGGCCAGCGCCACCCAAGTGACCACCTCCCCATCCCGCGCCATCTCGCCACCATACTTCCTCTTCGATAACTTAGCGAGGACTTTAGTTATGTCTTCTTATGCTCCCCTTCTTATTCCCCTTCTGCCTCTATTGCTAGCCTCTGTGTGCTTAGGGTTCATCTTTGACTTGTGATTAGGTTGTGCAATGCAGCCGGTAAGGCCATGCTCGCTCTGGCCAGCGCACAGTACACGAACACAGTTTGGATTAATTGGCAAACTCACAAGCACATCCTCCTAGGATTTACCACTACTAGTACATGATTGCTTCGTTCTAATTAAAGGTACATATGAACCTAGAAAGGATATTAATGGTGTGAAAAACATGCATATGATGAAATAATGAAGTTCTATTGCCTCGGTGTGGTTCCACTGTCGTTATTTGGTTAAGAACCTTGTAGTACACTACTAGGAAAATGGTCGTCTGTGGCGCACCTAAAAGGCCCATCCGTGGCGCACTAGTGGTGCGCCACGGGCCTTGCGCTACGGCTATCTCCTAGCCGTGGCGCACTGCCTGGTGCGCCACGGTTATGTGGAGATAGGCGTAGCGCACCTGCTAGTGCGCCACTAATATGTTGGCAGATGCGCTACGTATTGGATCTTCTGTGGCGCACGTTGCATTGCGCCACAAGCCTCACTTGTAGTGCGCTTAGGCACCTGCGGCGCCATGTGGTTGTGCCATGTGTGCCACGGGTGTCTTTTTTTTAATTTCAGGGCTAGATGATATACAATACAGATTATATAAGCAGATATACACACAGATATAAGATATACAGTTATATATAGAAATACACAATTCGCAAAACAAGATTGAAACAAATACATATAGATAAGTCTCATACAGGATACATAAGTTATACATTGTTTCGATCAAGTTACAAAGTAGTTGGTGACATGCGGATACATGTGTCGATTGAACAAGTTAGAGCTCGGAAGCTCGCCTAGACATCTAAACTAGCTAGACACAAATGCGAGATAAACAACCAAAGAAGATAAGCATGATCACCGCGACAAAGGTGTAGGTCTTCATCCGGATCCTCGTCCTAACTCCCGCTAGATAGCACGTGTATCTAGCTTCCGCCTCCGCCATAGTGTTGTACCCTTTGTAGCTATTGCCGCTGAAACGGTGCACCTGTCTCCGGCAGTCTTCCCAATCATCGTAGACTCCGGGAACCCGTCCCTTGTATACGACGTACCACGTCATCTACAAGTTGACAATAATAATTAACCGATGATTGAAAAAAAATGTATAATTAAATTCGCATATGAAGATACACTTATAGAAAGTACTCCTAAATCAAAAAGACCAAACTCAAAAAGCATGCCTCATATATAACTAGGTTGTTCGACATAGGAATATGCTACGATGGAACCGTCTGCCAAGTAGGATGCACAACACCTAGACCTATGCATAGCACAAGGCGGACAATCCCATCGCAACACATTCACATATATAGTGTGCCACGACATTTCAATCATCGACATTATTCTCGAAAAAGACCAAAGTAACTCAAAAAGCATGCCTCATATATAACTAGCTAGGTCGTTGGACACAGGATTATGCTACGATGGAACTATTCGCCAAGTAGGATGCACAACACCTGGACCTGTGCATAGCACAAGGTGAACAATCCCATCGCAACACATTCACATATATAGTGTGCCATGGCATTTCAATCATCGGCATTATTCTCGAAAAAGACAAAAATAACTCGAAAAGAATGCCTCATATATATACATAGGTCGTTGGACACAGGAATATGCTACGATGGAACCGTGAGCCAAGTAGGATGCACAAGACCTGGACTTGTGCATATCACAAGGCAAACAATCCCATCGTAGCACATTCACATATATAGTGTGCCACGACATTTCAATCATCGGCATTATTCTCGAAAAAAGAGTAAGGAAAAAAGAAGGACCAAAGTGAGCAAAGGACCAAAGAGTAAGCAAAAAAACCAAGCATTGATTGATATATAATAATAATAAGCAAAAGAAATAAGCGATAATTCATAAACCTAATAAGATAAGTAGTAGCATGTACACTTGTCCACACACACACAAAGGTCATCTATAGTTTGTAACTACAACTAGGCCAACATCAAGCCTTCTGGCTCGGCTTAGGGAACGGGAGGACGCCTTGTCTCGTCATGAACTTCCTATAGTCACCCTGCATCTCTAGGCGATCTTCTATGTCACGGTTATTCGTGATATTTCCTCCGTAGAAGACCCCCCCGAAGTCATGACATCACGAAAGATGATTGCCCCAAACTGCTGCTGGATGCGATACATCTCTTGTCTAATATCTGAATCAGTGATCTTGGCCTTTTCTTCGGCCCACTGTTTGAGATGGTCTGGCAGCGTAGAATTCTGCTGGTCAAGTAGGAATGCTCTCATGTGATGGAGTGCATAGTAGGCTTCCTTCTTACTGTTTTCCGGCTGCTTCATGCAGGGGAACTCCGTTACATGGTTGAAGACGTGCCTGCCGAACTTGACCTTCGTACACACGAAGGTGGTGCCTTCCGTCGAGGCATAGCCAGTGAGAGCATCATCCAGAACTTCCTTGATCTTGTCGTAGTTTTTCTTCTTTTCTAGACTCCCCGAGTCAAAATACGTGGTGTGGGAATGCTTCGGCGATAAGGAGATGAGTGTGCAATGTTCATCTCTGCACAAAAAATCAAATGGAATTTGTTGGAAAAATAATGATGATAATCTAATAAAGCCAATCGACGGTGGTGAGTGAATAACGACTTACTCGGGAAAGTAAGGCACGAGAATGTATTCCTTTGCCTTGTTCGCCACGAGGATTTTTTTAGGTACGAGGCCACGATACATCGTTCAGCGGGGAACCCAAGCAGCTGTCATGCATGTAGTAGGGGTCCACTATAGCGATGCCCGGTGTGTTCTCTCTAATGATCTGCATGGCCAGGCTGAGAGAAAACAAGCGGACCATGGTATAGTGCAGCGGGTATAGGTGGAACATATTGAAGATGTCGTCAAACCGCAGGAAAGAACAGATCCGCAGGGGCATTGTCGATGAAGCCCAAGCCTGGTGGCACCTTAACCACAAATACCGGGTGCGAGGGATCTTTCTCTGATAGAAGGCGTCTCTCTATCGTCAGCACGCCATCATGCACACTCTGCAGTTCCGAACTGGCGAGCCTCCGGAAATTCTTAGGTAGCATGGGCTCACCTACCACATGAATCCTCCACATAATACCCTCGGGTCTTGGTGGCCCGTCCCGAAACCTGATCGGATTCGCAGTTGTTCACGCCACCGGCTGGCTCGAGCTGCTAGATTTTCTTTTCCTGCCCTTTTTTCCTTTTGGAGAGCGGGCAGGCACCACAATCTGAGCACCGACTTCCCTATGTAGTGTGTCAAGGCTTAGAATAAAGGGCCGGTTGGTTATATCAGCTGGCTCTATAAAGGCGCAAGCTGGAGGCGTCTCCTGAGAACCAAACAGACGCTTGGTGATAGTGGCTTTCTCTGTGGGGCCACCAGCTAGGTCTTCGTTGCTAAACTGAGTGTTGAAGAAGTGATCATTCCATTCTTTGTCGCCCCTCCGGATCTCGCGCCATGTGCATATCATCAACATGATCATCCGACCGCGGAGGTGACGGCGGCCAGGGCGGGGCCTTGCCACCGCTTGTCGCTGGCACGTGTACAGGCGGTGCTGTTGTCTGTGGCGTGATGGCCCCCACCGTCCCCAAATGGATCATGCTCTTGGGCCATTGCAAGAATAAGCTGAAGCAACTTCTGAGGACATCTGGCTCTTCTTCATCCGCTCCTGGGGGTTGAATGGGAGGTTCCAGGTTGTCGCAGCCCCTTAGCACCCGACTAATTTTAACCTTGTGCACGCTATCTGGCATCGGCCTTGAGTGGAATGTGCGCTGCAAGGGTTGAACGATGGTACCCTGGGCAACATCCCTCGGCTCGTTGTTCACGTAGCATAAGAGAGTACAAGAAACATCCGTCTGAGGAAAACATGTACGGCATCGTCAGAGATGCCATAAGAGTAATAGATGGTGTGAAAGGCGGTAAAGCATTTTGTTTACCGTGATGGCGTCGAGATCGGCTAATGTCGAGGCACCGTGACACGGCGAGGCGAAGAGATGTAGGGCTGCTTGATGGCGCGGTGTTGGCTGCCGGTGTATTCTCCCTACCGCCGGGTGCTTGGAGCTCCGGTGCCGCCGCGATGATGACAGGGCGGCACCAACATGTACTCCGGCGCCGCGGTGATGGCAGGGGGAGTCACCAACACTTGCAGCGCCGCGGTGCTAGCGGTCAGAGTCATGAACACGTAGTTCGCCTGATTCGTCGGCGCCGCGTTGTTCGAGTGGCTGCTGACCATGCTTGGAATCGGGCACGGCCCTACTCGACCACCCGCACTCCAGTTCCCTATTGACTCCACCAAGGTAGGCAGGAAGGACGTGAGGGTGATTGTCAGGTTGTCTTGGACGATCTGCGGGATCCGCGCCACTTGTTCCTTAAGTTCTTGAACCTCGCGGTTTTCCTCCCCGCTCCTTCCCGACGGCGCCACATGTGTCCTCGGCGGTGCACAAAAATGATCCACCCAATTGTTACCCCCGAGGCCAGCCAGACGGCCAGCCAACGACGGCTTCTTCGTAACCGGCTCTATTTTCTTGGCCCGGTTCATCGCCCTGTTAAAAGGGTTATCCCAACGGGTGGCCGCCGTCGACCCCTGGGATGAGGAACCCTGGGATCCATGACTAGCAACAATTTCCTCCTCCTGTAGAAGAAGTAACAATCAATCGTTTAGATCATCGATTAGAATGCAATCGAGTTAATCCGTGGTAATTAGATTACTTACCACAATTTCCTCGAATTCCTTCACCGCAGGATCCGCGGTGAGTTGTTTGGTTTTTGGGTCCACATGGTAACGGGCCCTGATGAAGTTTCGAACCTGCCCGGGTTCGAATTTCGCAAAGGGGTTTTCTATCCTCTTGGATCTATACTCTTCGTCCTCCTTATTCCATTTGGCCTCCGCGGTTCTGTATCCACCAGATCCGAGATGCTGATGACCTATATTCATCGCATGCAGCACCTTTCCCCGATTACTATTGGCCAGGGCTCTTTCGGATTCACACCTCTCCTTGAACTCGCGGAACTGATCTTCGGTGATTTGCGGGTCAATCTTCTGGATCTCCTCAAGAATTTTGCCTTCTTTATAGATCTTCTTATTTATCCGAGTTCTCCAGCTGGCCAGGGAGGTGCTCATCTTTGTGACGGCGGATTTGTTTACTTCGTTCCCATGATAATTTGTGTTCTGATACTTAGCGGCGAACTTGTATCTTGCGTGCATCTTCTCGAAGAGGAGTGTGCGCATGTGGCCATTATCTTTATGCCGGAGATTCTCAGTGTTGATCGAGATGTTTGTCCAGGTGATCGCCGCCACTTGCCCACCGTACCCTCTGACGACAAGGCCGGGCTCCAAAGGAACCCCGGATGGGCTCACTTCGGTAATTTCCTCCCTGAACATGCCGACCGTGTTCGGGCGCCGTTCCTTCGGCTTCTTCTTCTTCTTAGGAGGATTGCTACCACTCCCTGTGCCCTCGCCGCCATCAGTGGTTTCATCGTCCGCTGTTCCTTCGGCTTCTTCCTCCGTGTCTTCCATCTCATCATCCTTGCTCTCCGAAGGATGGTATTCTTCATCGTCTTCTAGCCGCTGGGCCGCCTCCCAAAATGTCAATTGTTTATTCGGAGGTCTGAGTTCTCCTTCAGCACTGATGCGCTTAGAATATCCAGCCTCGTCGTTGTCACGCATCTTTGCACTAATAAAAAACAAATAATTGGTTAAATGCACGGAAAAATCCGGCATGACCTTTGCTAATTTTCTTAAACTAGGAATGCCCGATTTCTGCCGAAACGGAAGTAAATCAACATTCCGGCAAAAATAGGGACTCATTTCATACAAGATCCTGCATACACGTCATAATAAAGTGCTTCATACAAGCACAAGAACAATTTCAAGTGCTACAATTATATCACCACAGATTATATCAACTGTCATTGATGACTGCAAGCAAATACATGCAGATTATAGCACCTGTCATTATATGACAGAAGCAAATACAAGTTTATATGATAATAAATATGACAGCAAGCAAATACACAACCGCGACAAAGAATAAAATACAAGTTTATATTCACACATTTGGTTCAGCACATATTCATTTTATATATTGACTACAACATATTGCTTGCAGTAGTGCCTTTTCAGCACTACTAGACCATCACCAGGATCAGTACTAAAACCATACTATTCATAATTTGCATGATCACCCATGTAAGTAAAATACTGATAATTTTCTGCATATATCTATTCAGGGAGTTTTCGGCATGACTATCTTATCATAAGTTTCTATTGGAATACAATCGATAGTTTTCAGCATGTAGAAGCATTCTTACACATCAACCCACATTGTATCAGCCTTTCAGGTCAACCTGTCATGTACTTATGGTGTACACTGTCAAAGAGTTGTCCAAGTTATGCGTTTATTGACTGCCCAACTATAGAGGATGCCCTTTGATCATTCTTCAGAACAGATTATTACAATTTATTCTGTTCTCTACTAAATGCTATGCTGCAGATTAGGTGGCTATACACGAGTCCTTATATATTAATATGTCCCACCACACATTCTAGCCCTATTGGTCTACCACATGTGGTGAGTGGTTCCAACTTGGCACTTGGTTGGTATGAGGCACTACCGAGCCAAGAACAGACAGATGAACAAACATGAAACACCAAGGATACCCATAAAGTCAGAATCTTTACTTGTTTACTAATTCTGAACAAGCCATAGCTAATATACATAGACAAACAACCCACCCATGAAAAAATAGTGTAACCACAAAAACAATTTACAGGTAAACAGGGGTCAGAACTTCTTTCTTTCTACAATTACAAGATAGCTAAATCAACAAATGTAGGGCTACCTATCAAGACACTTTCAAGCAGCAATTGCAGAATCTTGGGAATCAACACCTTTTGTAAAAAAATCTCCTTCAATTACTCCTTTTCAATGAATAACAATTAGTTTGTTTCTTCACATGATTGCTAGCTAGCTAGGGCCTTAGTTGGTAACTAAACCAAAATGGGATAAATTCTACCAAGTAAATTAAGGTTTTCTTGTCAGTAAGAAAGCTAGATCGAAAAGAGTGGTGCACCATCACCAGTTCGCGTCGGGTCACTGCCATGACGCGAGGGGTGAGGTGGAGAGACCTTGGAGCGGAGAGGGGGAGGTGGGCAGGGGACTCACCAGGATGAAGCGTGGAGCTAGGCAGGCGGGCGATGAGGACGACGATGGCGGGCGGGCGTACGACGATGGCTCCTCCTCCTCCACCTCCTCCTCCTAGAGCGGCTGGCGGATGACGGCGGGTTCCTCCACGGACTCCTCCTCCTCGGACGTGCATGGGCCTCCTCCTCCACGACCTCCTCCTCGAGCAGCGGCAGCTGGCACGGCTCGGGCTACTCCTCCTCCATGTCCTCCTCCTAGAGCGGCGGCGGATCGAGAGTGCGGCGGCGGGGCTCAGACTTGGGGATGAGATCGGCGGTGTCTGAGATGGGGAGGAGAGGCGCGCGGGCATGGCACGGTTGACTAGTCATACCGAGTTAGGCGTAGCGCACCGTAGCGCACTTGGCCAGGGTGCGCTACGCCTAACTCGGTACTACTAGTCACATAAGACGGCGCGGCCACCCCTATTGTCAACTAACACTGCCCTATCCCACTGGTTCCACCCATTGCTATAATCTAAACCCGTGAGCACCCAGGTTCAAATCCTGGTGCCCACCTTTTTTATTTTTATTTTAAAAATATTTTTAAATGTTCCAAAAAATTCCCAAAAGTGGTGATATATTCCATAAAATTTTTGTTTTGTTTTTAAAATACATTTAAATATTCCAAAAATGCCCGAAAGTGATAATATATGTCATAAAAGTGGTACAAATTAAATATGATTCAAATATGTCATAATAATTTGTCCATGATACAAATATGTCATAATAATTTGTCTTACAATCTTTTTCGACCACGCGTTTTACAATATTTTTTGAGCTAGCGTTTTACAATCGTTTTTGCCTTCTTTGTCGCCGTTGAATAATTTAGCCCCGGTACTTTAATGTTTCTTCTTTCGAACGGGCTACCTTTTTTGGGTAGGGTTGTCCTTTTTCTTCTTGTGATGTATGATGCTGCATCGTAGTCGTCATCTTCTATCTTTGGATCGCCGTACTGGTCGAAGTCTTGCTCGTTGGCGACTCCATCCATTCCGATGATGTTTCTTTTTCCTCTCCTCACGACAACACAGCTAGGCTTTGTCGGGTCGGTAATGAAAAAACATTGGTCCACTTTGGTAGCCAGTACCCACGGTTCATTTTTCGCGGCCACGTTCGCACCGGCGGCCTTGGATTTGGCTGCTTCGGGTATAACCATGGTTGTGAAATACCGGTCTTCTCTTTCGACGCTCTTTGCCCATCTGACACGGAACATCGACACCTTTTATCCATAGTAGTAGAGCTCCTAGATCTCCTCGATTCTTCCGTAGAATCTTTCCTTCACGTTGTCATCGGTATAGATGTAGAGGTCCCAACCTTTAGTAAGGTAGAGATCCCTGTGTTTGCAATGCTAGTCGCTGGATCAATAGCTAGCATCCATAGTTAAGATGTAATATCAAGAAACAAAGGTCATATTACAACTTTATAACCAGGAACAAAATAATTCATTACATCTTACATAGCTCATTTGGCTATCTTATTACAATGCAGCAGAAATAACTATAGCATGGAGTCCTTCATCTTCAAAGTGCCACAGGCAAACATGTTGGTTGTATACTTGTAATCCTAATCAACACACTTCACTAATATCAAACAAACCTGCAACATAATAAGTTACAACCACAAGGGTTGTGCTCTTTCCCCACAAGACTTGGTTTCACCAAGACAAGATCTTTCAGAAGCCTTCCCTTAGACCAGAATGGACGCGCTCCAACCTATCAAACCCCTACCACCAACTGTCCATTTGGCTAAGTTATTGCAACCTATATGATCCAGGCAAAGCCCATAATGCCAAGTGGCTGCACTTGAAGCTTCTCAACATTTGACATCTCAAATCTCTTTGTTCCTAGGTGGCCATTCACAAGTGAGATACACAAGGTAAACCATAGAAATGGGCCTTGTGTAACCACTCAACACAAACCATTCCTTCCATTCCACCCAGGTGATTCATTCACTTAGTTGTTTTATTAAACAAAACACAAGTCCTTGACTTAGAAATATTCCATAGTATGAATATATTCCACCCTTGTTTTCTACTAGCTAAGATAAGCATGATAGTTATAGGAATATTAACTTAGGAAATTTCTACTAAGGTTTCATCTACTAGGATTTCCCATGGCATAGTTTACACTTAGCAAAAATTTCATGCAAGTCCTACTTAGAAATATCACTAATGCATAGTGAAAATAATGGGACAAAAGTATGAAGCATCACTAGCCTTTTTGGTAGAGAATATAAGTTCACTCCTTGATCTTGCAATATTCACACTCTTCAAATTCCACTACAATTCAATCAAGCAAGCAAGAATTCAATCTACCATTCAAGCAAACAACACATAAAATAATAGAAACAAAGCAATGCATGCAAGCATGCTAAAGATTGTTTTATTTGGAAAAGTGGTTTCAAATAGGTTATAAACATTCTAAAACACCTATTGGTCATTTTATAAAAGTGGCAAAACTATTTGCAAAAGATATTACCTATAAACCATTTTTAAACCAAATCAATATTTTATGTGGTTGAAAATGCCTTTAGCAAAGCAATAATCTTTATAAGGTTCACCAAATACATTTTTAAATCATAAAACATTGTGTTTAGGGTCAGAGAGTTTAAATCAAAACATTTCCCAAAGGGTTTTCTCCAAAAAGTATTTTTAACATATAAACAACATTTTTATTTGACTAGAAATGCTTTAATTCAAAGATTTATTCTTTTGCTTCACAAAATATGTTTTTGAATCCACAAGTTGGTTTCTATGGTCAGTAGGTTCAAAAAAATCCATTTTCCAAAGATTTTATCACAAAAATAATTTTAGAAAGAATTTTATATTCAAAATATTCCTACACAAGTTTCTGCAAAAACAACCATTTTACCAGAAGCAATTCACTAAACAAAGTGCATGGTTGGAAAGTACTTGTCTTTCTGATTCCACTGATATAAAATTTGCAAAATTTGGACATGTGGTTTGAAAGTTATGAAATTTACAAATTTACATATCTTAGAGAGTCTATTCTGTTTTTAAAACAATACACAGGCCACGCGTCGTGTTGCTATTGGTCTGTACCGTTTCGGTTGGATTGCGCTACGAGGTGCGTTGGATCTAAGTGAGACTGAACGGTGCAGATAAGCTCGTACCCCTTTGTTTAAATGACTCTATCTATGCCACAGGATCAAGATCCAACGGTTGCTGCACGTTTGACCTAGAATGAGCGGCGCTGGCGGCGGCTATGCGGCGGCGGCGCTCTGGCGGCGAGGTTGCCGACGGAATAGGAAGCGTGGAAGGGGGAGAATATGCTCACTGGGTTCGCCTTGTAGTGATGAAGCTGGCGATTCCTCGCCGAAGACGGCATCGGCGTCGGGTACGCTCAAATGTCGTCGAAGGCGAAGCTAGAGGTCACGCTAGGACAAGTAGAATGCATAGTTAGGTTCGCAAGAGGAAGGCGAGTATGAGAGTGTCAACGAGGGGGAGAGGGGCGGTCGGGTTTACCGGGGAGAGGTTGCCGGAGACGAGGCAGACGGTGGCAGAGTTCAGTTGAAGTTGTTGCCGAGTTTCTGAGGCGTGCGCGAGTGCGCTGAGGGTGCAGAGAGAAGCGCCAGGGGATGGGGAGCAGGATCGCATGCACTAGGAGGCGAGAGGTGGCCAGACGGCGCCGGAATTGGCCGGACAGCTCGTCGGAGCAGAGAGCGTTCAAGGTCGAAATTAGCTCGGCCTGGGGGCAGAGGGGGTGCAACATCCAGGGGAAAGGTGGAGGAGGAGCAGGCGATTTAGTACGCGTGGTTGCGGGGAGGGTTAACAGAGCGATTAACGCGAATTGAAGCGAGTTAACACGAGCAGAAACGGCCGGCGAGGTGAGGGGCGAGGTCGTCGCGGGGTAGGAGAGAAGACTGACGGGTGGGCAGTTGTTGTCAGCGAGAGAAAGAGAGAGGAGGTGGGGGCCAGCGGTTAGTGACTGCGTGGGTTCATTGTTGAGTAAAAGAAAACGCTTCGGGGGAGGGGGGTAGTTGGGCTAGATGGACCTGGGGTTAGTTGGGTTGGTTTCCTCTTTTTTTTGAATATTTTCTTTTTCTGTATTCATTATTCTGTTTTGATTTTGAATAAATGATTTCAAACTTAGTTTGAATTCAAACCTTCTCCATAAGTTTAGTATAGTTCTATCATGTTTAAACATGTATTTTAAATACTATTTTAGGATTAGTTCTTTTATTTTACTTATGTTTTATTTCTTATTAAAATAAGCATATGCATTTATTCAAATAAGATTGAATATATTTTCAAGCCTTTATTTAAATTCCAATTTTTCATAAAACCTTTTCAGTAGGCTTATTTATTTATTAGGGTGTCAAATAATTCACTTTGAATTATTTGGAATATTTTTAATATGATCTATTAGTCATCTAAAATTTGGTATTTGTCTTTATTCCAATGAAATTAAATATGGGTTTAATTCCATAAAACTTTATTTAAATGATTCTTTTATTTCATTTAGGTAAATTAAATAACTTTTATTCCACTTGGGTAAATTCAAATTATTTTTCCCTGATTTAATTAATCTCTTCCATTAGGGATTTTGTCTTTATTCAAATAGAAATAGAATTTGGTTAATGCCATTTTATTTTATTTTGGAAAATTCTTTATCCATTTATTTTATTTGGATTTGGATTATATTCATTCCATTTGTTTATGGATTAGGCCAAGATTTAATTTGGTCTTTAAATATTCCTCATTTAATATTTCTTTCTCCATCTTATAAAATCCATATCTTTTTATTTATAGGTCCAAACTTGGTGATTCCAATTTGTAAAACCTTATTTAATATTTATTTATCCTTTTAAATACCTTTAGGATTATTTGCTCACTATTTGGTATGAATTTCTAGATGGGTGCTTTATTAACTTTGGAAATTCAATTCCCTTATCTTATTAATTTCATAAGATTTTATCTATGGCTCCAAATTAAGTGAAATCATCTCATATGGTTTTATAATATTTCTTTTTTTCATTCTTGATCATTTATAAATGTTTGTTTGACCAATTTTTATATGGACTAAAACCATAGGCTTGGAGATAACTTGGAAATGTTTTTCTCTCATTAGGGTTTTAGGGTCTGGATTTATTTTCCAAGTGTTTAAATTTCCAGATGCATTTATGAAGAATGCATTCCTCTTGATTTGAATTTAGTTGGATTCAAACATTACTCAAGTCTGTTCAAGATGGGATTTTAAGTTTCCATTTAGAAACAAAAAGTTTCTTTTCACCCTAAATTTCGACAATTATTTATTTTGTTTATTTATTTTTCACATTACAAAATTTGGAAAATTTTGGGATGTGACAGTAGAATTCTGACGTTACGCCTGAGTTCTGATAATCACACTTGTTGTCCTTTTCCTCCGTGTAGAATGTGTAGCCGTTGATATCATACGCCTGATAGGTCACGAGGTTTTGCATCGGTCCCTACAACAAGGTGAATATGATCTTTTCAGTATTAGAAGAATGCAATCGCGGGGGATTATCAAGGAGCGTCTTCCAAAACCAACGCGTGAAATCTGAGTTGTGCTCTTTGATTATTTCTCACTGCATCCTCTGTATGCCCCGGTCACTGTACTTCTTCTCGATTAACCTTTTGTGCTTCTGTACCCATGGATCGACCAGTTCTAAATGCTGTAGTGCGACGAGGGTTTGCTCGATCAAAGTCTGCGCGTCGAAAATCTAAGGTTGTATGCAGTATGCGACGACCCTCTTGGTGACCAGATCCGTCGAGCTTGCCAAGGTGCCTGTTGATGAGAAGACCGACAGGGTTCTCGATGTCTAGATAATTCGTGCAGAAACAGATACACTCTTCGGCCAGAAAGCCCTTGTCTATGCTTCCATCTGGACGGGACCTGTTGCGAACGTATCCTTTGATGTGTCCGTTCATCCTTTCGAACGCCATCATGCTGCGGAGGAACATCGGCCCGAGTTGGACGATGTCCTCCACGACATGGACCAGCAGATGCACCATAATGTCAAAGAATGCGGGTGGCAAGTAGACCTCAAGCTTGCATAGTATAACCACGATCTCCTCATGTAGCCTCCCGAGCTGATTGACGCCAATCGACTTCCTAGAGATGACGTCGAAAAACGTGCAGAGGCCAAATAACGTTTCACGGACGTGCTCGTCCATTATCCCTGTTAGTGCGACCAGAAGTACTTGCGTCATTAGCACGGCACAGTCGTGAGACTTCATTCCACTGAACCTCTGCTTCACCTCGTATAGGTATCTGCTTATCTTGCCCGCGTAGCCGTAAGGAAATTTGACTCGTATAAGGCACTTGAAAAACTGTTTGATCTCATCCTGGCTTAGAGTGAAGCAAGAAGGAGGGCAATAATATTCGTTCTTCTTGAACTTTTTACCCTTCCGACGACCTTGTGTCGTCTCCAACTCATGATCATCGTCATCTTCCTAATCATCAGGAGTAGTGCGTCCTCCTTGAAGCTCCTTCCGGATACCCAAGCATATCAGGTCGTGCCTTTCTTTCGGACCATCTTTCGTCCTATCTGGCATGTTGATTATGGTGGTGACCAGACTCTCGCACACGTTTTTCGTGACATGCATGATGTCGAGGCTATGAGGCGTGCAGAGAAACTTCTAGTATGGCAACTCCCAGAAAACAGACCTTGTTTTCCATACCTTCATCAGCGGCTTGTCTTGCTGCCTCTTTCGCTTCTTTCCAGGCTTAGGACAATCTTTCAAGTTTTTCAGCAACTCTTCCACTTCTTCGCTGCTCCTACGCTCTGGGATTCCTCGGGTCTCGGATTTGCCATCAAACTGGTCTCCACGTTTTCTCCATGGATCATTCTTTCCGAGCCACCTCCGGTGCGCCATGAACACGGTTTTCGATGACCCTGGATCTTTCTCTAGTTGGAGATAGCTTGTGTTATCCATGCACCTAACGCATGCGCAGAATCCTTCGATAACCTGCCCCGAGATATACCCGCAACCTGGATAGTCTTGCACCGTAGTGACCAATGCGGCTCTCATAGTGAAATAATCTTGTGCGACGGCGTCGTAAGTATTGGCTCCAGATTCCCATAACGTGGCTAGCTCCTCTTTCAACAGGCCGAGATATAGATTGATGTCGGTACCAGGTTGTTTCGGCCCTTGAATTAGCATACTCATTTGTATGTACTTCTTCTTCATGCACAACCATGGAGGGAGGTTGTACATCCATACAAACACGGGCCAAGTGCTGTGCGTGCTGCTCTGGCTACCGAACGGATTGAGTCCATCGGTGCTTGCACCAAGCCTGATGTTCCTTGAATCTCCACCGAATTCTGGGAATTCGAGGTCCAATGCTTTCCACTGGCTAGCATCTGAAGGGTGCGTCAGCAGCTCATCCTTTTCGGGGTCATCATCGTCATCTCCTGGCTTCTTCCTTTCCGCATGCCATCGCATGAGCTTCGCTTCCTTAGGGTCCGCAAAATAGCACTGCAGACGAGGAGTGATAGGAAAGTACCATACCACTTTTCGAGGTGCTTTCTTCCCTTTCTTGTATCGACTCACGCCGCACACCGGACATGTGGTTTTCTCCGCGTCCTCGCCCCGATAAATGATGCAATCGTTGATGCATACATGATATCTACCATGCAGTAGATCGAGAGGACATACGATTTTCTTGGCGTCCTCGATACTAGTTGGACATGTGTTCCCCTCCGGGAGACGATCGTGCCAGAATGCCATCATATCGTCGAAGCTTGCGTCACTCAATTTTTGTTTTGCCTTCATCTCCATAGCCTTGAGCGTTACATTCAACCGGGTATCATCGGGCCTGCATCCTTCATACAATGGAGTAACCGCATCTTTCTCATGTTGCGCACGATTGGATTTCTCTCTAGCGGCAGCCCTGGCATTACTCGTCTTCTTGAGAAGCAGCTCTTGCACATAAGGGTCCTGCACCCAGCCTGACGTTGTTCCATCGTCGTCTGCTCCTCTGGCATCTAGATCATCATCATCCCGGTCTGCTTCCGCACCTTCACCATCTCCAAGAGACTCTTCATCATCTCGCCCGTTCTCGCCGTGCTGATGATCATCGTCATGTGGCCCACCTTCACTGTCTCCATCGTCTTCGTCATCGCTTATCCAACGAGTGTATTCATCCATGAAACCATGGCGGAGCAGGTGCGCCTGCAGATTCCCAGAATCTGGGTCGATCACCCGGTTGAGTTTGCATCTTCTGCACAGATATTTTATATCCATCTTGTTATTTCGTATCATGTTGGCCGTCGCACATTTCAAAAATCTTGCCACAATGCCTTCGCTCATTATGCGGACCATTTTTGCCTGCACGGTGTACACGGTACAATTAGAAGTCTATTATAACCACATAATGAATGCATGCATGCAATGGTCGATAGAAAATTTTGGCATGACCTATCCTAAAATTAGAACCTTTGTGAAATGCCAAAGTCTTGCCAAAATGGAAATGAATCAACATTTTGGCAAAACAAATGGCAACTTTTTCACACACAAACACAAGAGAGAGACCGATCCATACACACATGAACATATCATTATCCTCTCCATACAAACATGCATATGAGCATTGATACTCTCCATATATATACACACACATGACCATCGACGAGCCTTTCCATACACACATCATGAGCATCAATCATCTACATACATATGAGCACATCCTTACATGGACAACGTACCGATATGAGAGACCGAGATCGCGAGAAGATGGAAAGGAGAGGTGAGCGCGAGACCGGCCGAGAAGGAGATGCGAGAGACACCGAAGAGCTTCCTCTATTACGTATGTAACATCCAAGGCAAGTTCCACATGCTAAAAATGGTGAATGAGTGGAGAAATTGAGGTGGGAAGGAGAAGGATCCCGACTAGATCTAAGGAGGAAGAAGAAGGGGAAAGTGAAGTGTGAGGTGGTAGTGATCACACATGTGCCCAAAGTGGAGCTACCAAAAAAATATTGGTCGACACAATAGTGGCGCACATGCCCCTAGTGCGCCATAGGAACAAAACACAACCGTGAAGCACATGGCCCTAGTGCGCCACAGATGTGTCTGTCCATTTAAACAACTGAGAGGCCTCCACTTAGGCGTAGCGCACCCCCGCCACGTGCGCCACGATTAACCATAACATCTGTAGCGCACCTTCCCCATGTACGCTACAGATATGCGGCATGCGGCCAGCAGGGCCCTGGCCCACACACATCTGTGGCGCACCATCACCATGTGCGCCACAATTGTTGTAGTTACTAGTAGGGCACTGCCCACAGGTGAGCCACGCCTGTTTTACCCGTGGGGCACTTCAACCACGTGAGCCATGGAAGTTTGGATTACCTATAGCCGTTTTCCTAGTAGTGGTAGTCGCTGCATAATCAGGTGATGATTTTTTTGGCAACTTGTAGTCTACTAGATGATAGCCCATTTATTTAAGTTTTCCTTTCATAATACTACTACCATGATATATCTGAATCGGTGCAATCTTTCTGAAATGTATTTTGGAGAAGATCTTTCATTAGGTGAGTGAGTATGCCTTCAGAGTTTGAATCGTTAACCATATGAGTGATTACAAGTCAGTTTGGTTTTTTAGTACTTGCTCTTGTATTTTTCTCACAAAGATAGTACCCCTTCTTCTGCATGAGACTATGTAAGCAGCTTGATGCTATTTTATCCAATTATCATTTGGACTTGATGTTGTTCAGGGACAGCCGTAGTGCCAAACAATCTAGTGGTAGTTGAACATCTTGAATTTGGATAGTACCAGTTGTGTACAACTGCAAACCTTGTTTCTTACATAGATACACACAATCTTCTGCAGACAATTAGATACAGACAATATTCAAATTACAAACCACATAGAAAATTGAAAACTGGTTTAGATAGTAGTTCACCAAGGCAGCTCCTGGCCTCCCAGTTTAGCTCCTAGCCTCCAGTTTGTTCTAAACTAGTCTGCTTGCTGCATGATGTTTTCAGATGCTTTATGTTTCTAGTGCATACCATCTTGCATGTTACTGAAACATTCTAGCAGTGCTTGCATTTTGCATTCTGGACTTAGATAATTCCTATGACAATCTGGCAATGTTACTGAATCATTCTAGCAGTGCTTGCATTTTAATTTATCATTCCTATGACAATCTTGCATGTTACTGAATCATTCTAGCAGTGCTTGCATTTTGCATTTTGCATCCTGAATCATTTTGCATTTTGGACTTAGATCATTCTAGCAGTGTTTTGTATCCCCTAGTAGATTAATGTTGCTGTTTATGCTACAAGTTCAGGAACAATCTAGAAATCTGGCAATTATAGCATCCTAATGTTGTTGTTTATGCTACAAGTTCAGGAACAATCTAGCAATTATAGAATCTTATAATCTGGCAAGTCCATGGACCAATCTGGCAATTATAATCTGTAAATTATAGCATCTTAATGTTGCATCTTATTTCTGTCCTAAGAGCTCCTCTAAGCCCTTCTTGTAGAGATGGTGCTAGTGCTATTTATTTATATGATATGATATGATGATGCTTATTTATATGAAATGGTGTTATCTGTGGTGTTGTTGTTTATGTATGGATGATGGGGCTGTTGTTATATGTATGGATTGATGATGGATGATGGGGGTGCTGTTTATATGTATGGATTGATGGTGGATGATGGGGCTGCTGCTTATGTATCTGATTGATGATGGATGGGGTCAATGGGGTTGTCAATGGGGCTGTGGGCTGTTTTTTTCTTGCAGGGATTTCAATTGAGTTGCCCATTTCTCCTAAATTGTTGATTCACTTCCGTTTCAGTTGAGAAATGGGCACTCGTAGGTCCAAAAATTAGCAAAGGTCATGTCGAATTTTTCGGTCGATATTTGTGCTAACTTTTTGCCTCTTTCTTAGTAATAAAGCGCAAACATGTCGACTAACGACGAGGGTGGTCCTTCTAAACAAATGAGCATCGAGGATCTAGATCGAGAGGCCAACAAGTCATTCTGGGGGCCGTCCCAAGAGCATGAGGAGGAGAGGAGATGATAATGACACCACCACCAGCGACTGTCGTCGGAGGTGCTGGGGGCAACAAGGAAGATCCAGATTACGAGGGGGACAACGACGACTATGACAAAAGTAATGAAGGTGGGGAGGAAGGTAACACCACCACGGATGGCGACGAGTGCACAGATGGTGGTAGCGGCAACCCGGCCGCTATACAGAAGAAGAGGAAGGATATTAAGGATTGGAAGCCGCATGTGCTCGCCAACGTCTGTGATGAGTTCACCGAGGTCACAGAAGGTGGCCAACACATTGCGCCTCCATCGATTGCCTGCGGGCACAGCATGCAACTCGGGTGCATCGTCCGGGAAATCATGTCGATCAACACGAAGTACATCCAACGTAATCGTGCTTTGGTCGAGAACCTCCTTAAGAAGCTTCACAAGCGATACACATTCCCAGAGAAGTTCAGAAACCTAGAGAGTAAGAACCCGGTGAACAAACTAGCACTGACAAAGATGAGCAACGCCTTGAGCAGCTGGAAAACCCGGGTAAAGAACATCATTGACAAAGGTGAAAGCTGGGAGATTATAAGTAGGAAAAATCTGATGCTCGACGAAGAAGAGTTCAAGATATTCAAGACGGACTTAGATACCGCTACCTATAAAGCATGGACTGAGTGGGGAAAGACTATGCGAGAGAAGAACATAGGTAACCACCGGCTTGGAAGCGGCGGATACAGAGGGAGACAGCCCATTTGGGACAAGGAGGACGCCTGGGTAAAGAGAACCCATGGCATAAAATCACAGACCTACAGATCTGACAATGTGTCCGGGCCCGCTACTACCTGGACCCTGTTATAGGGGAGTTCGTCACCGACGAACCGGATGTGAAGGCCTTTGAGGATGAGCTGGTAAGGAATTTACCACGGATCTCTCATTAAAATAATTAAGCCAAGAATCCAAATGCATGGGTTCACCTCCACTTGTCTCTCTGTAGGAGAAGGAATTGAACGCTACCGAGGACTTGTCGTCCCAGGATTCGGCGGCGGAGCCATGGGACGCTGTTTTCAACACGGCGACAAACATTTACAAGAAGAGGGAGAAGAATTTGCCACCAAAATCAGTTGGCCGTGTGTCCAGCTTCGGTACAAGCATGATGTTTACCGAGTACTACAAAGAGGACGCAAAGAAGAGGAGGGAGAGGATGAACCAGTCGGTGGCTAAAGATAAATCCGAGGTTGAAGAGCTGAAGTTGAAGGTGAAGACATTAGAGGAAAAAGTGGATGAGAAAGCAATGGACAAGTTATTGGAGGAGAATCTTCGCGCGATCATCCCACTGGGTTGATGGAGGGGCTAGCTGTTTGGAATGCGGGAGGTCGACAGGGGCCGATACACATGCCCAGCTTTAGCGGCAACAACTCGAGCATCAATGTTAACGCGTCGCCAGACTTGGTGACCCAGCCGGCCACCATCGCCGCGGTGCAGCCGCAAGAGCTGGTCGTCGCACAGCTGCCCCCTGCTACTCCCGCCAAAAATACCAGTATCGCACAGCCGGCGATGGCACCAGTACCGCAAAAGAATGGTAAAAAGGCCTGCCGCCGGGACCGGCCGTGTGTCGACATTAGCCGAGCTCAACGCCCTCACCAAGGTAACTAATTAGTTACTCCGCTTCATCTTCTTTATGCGCCTTTGTTGACTGCCACCTTGATCATGATGCCCAACACATATGTGTTTTGACTCAGGATGTTGCTTGCGTCCTACTCCACAAAGTTGTCGGCGGCGAGTTGAGGGATGTTGCCAAGGGCAATATCATACAACCGGCGAACCGCACGATACACAACAATGCAATGGACGATGCCGTGATGAGGGTCCGGATTGCTCGGGTGTTGCCAGGGTGCGATGACATGGACCCTCCTTTCAACCTCAGGGACCGACAAACACAAGACCCTTGCAGAATGCCATTGCTAGCCCTTGACATGACTTAAGACTTAGATTCGTCTTACGGGGCACAGTAGAGCCACCTCGATTGTTCGGCCACCACCTCGGATGCTACCTGTCATTGGCGCCACCTCGATCATCCGGCCACCACCTCGGAAGCCACCTGTCATCGTCGCCACCACCAGGCGCCACCAACAACTGTTGGGAGCATGTGGGCCGCCCCAAGGCGAAGCCATCGCCCCCGCCACCACCATCACCACATGGCGGCAACAACGATGATGATGAGGAATTTTTCAACGTCGATGACTACATCAACATCAGCGCCAGCATAGGATTGTACATGCCTACTGTGGATGAAGAACCCTTCATTGCTCGTGAGTGTCAAGGTGGGCGTCCCACTACATGCACGGAATGCCTGGTCTTCCATGTTTTATCTCAAGAGACGCCTTCGACCGACGATCAACAGGAGAAACCTGTTGGATTCGTCTTTAGCCCTGGCACACTCCAAAAGGCGGTCGTTGAGCACTTAGCATCTCTAGTGGAGGAGCCTGCTTAGAAGACGAAGAAGCACGGGAAGAGAAGTAAGAAATCCGATAGCCAACCTCCTCCGAAGAGGATCCATGCTAAGGATGACATCGTACCAGCCCGCAAGGATGGCTTGCCCAGGATACATATAGCCAGGGAAGCGATACTGACTCCGGAACTGCTTTGCCTTGCTCGTGGACATATGCTCGCTTTGAGTGATAGTATCAAGACACTAGAGGGCATTCTTCTTAAAGACAAAGATCCAAATTAGCCGGTTTTCACTATCAAGGTGCCATCGGACGTGGACTTCGTCCATGAAGCCCCTGCGGACGTGTTCTTCATAGCGTACGAGGACGTCTTCAAGCTGTTTCTCTCGAAACGGCTGGATTATAACATGGGCCGCCTATTCGCGCTCAATCTGGCGATGAAGACCAAGAGATTGCAAACCCCCTACATCGCGATAGTGGATCCCTACTACATGTGTGATATCCAGTTGAGGAAAGGATCAGAGACGCGTGCCAAGGCGACGGCGTACATCAAGCGGTTCATGGTGGACCACAAGAGGACGAACACGCTTCTTTTGCGTTTATTTCCCTAGTAAGTACACACACCCCCTAGCATTGGTAACTTAGGCTTTCTTATAGCTTTCTTCCTTTGCCCTTTTCCAACATCCCATTTCAATCGTGTTATGCAGAGACAAATACTGCACACTCATCGTCATTTCCACAAAGTACTTGATAGCAACGTATTTCGACTCGGCGAGTCAGAAGAAGAAAGACTACACCAGAATAAGAGGTGTTCTGAATGAGGCTCTCAAGGGCTATGCTAGAAAGGAATGCCCCTTCGTCAACAAGGGGGAATGTATCAAGGATTACAAGAACTTGTTCAAGCACGTGTTCGAGTTCCCCTGCGTCAAGGAGCCGGCTACTGGCGGCGCCAAGGAGGCCTTCTACGCCATGCATCACCTTAAAGGGTTTGTCCGGGGTTGCTAGAACCTAACTCTGCCATCTAGTCTCCGAGCATGGGCCGAAAATTTGGCGCGAAGCGATGATGATGTTCTTAGAGAAGCCTTTCATCGCATCCAGGTTAAGTTGTCGGAAATCATCGTGGAAGATGTCAACACAAGGGGAGGGGCCTAAAACACAACAGAGGGTTGACTAAGAGGGAGATTGAAAATATTCTTCGTAAGAGGGTGAAAATAAGAAGTGGATGACGAAGGATGGATATCTACCATTCCCGAAGTCGAGCGTTAGCAGTTCTCAACAATGATCGATGTGTGCGCCTAGAATTATCATAGATGTCTGTGTGTACTGTTGTGTCACAAACTATATACTACCGTGGTCGTATGTTGTAAACTTCACTATTGTGGTCATTGTCGTCAAAGTTCTATGATTGTGATCGATGTGCTATCTTCTATGTTTACTAATCTTTTGCTTTAGTTTATGTGAACATATATGCATGTGAACCAATTTCGTCCTTTCTGTTGCATGATTTACTAATATGCCTTATCTATAGAGATGACGAAGTGGTACATGGTGTACAAGGGTTGGGTTCCAGGAGTCTACGATGAGTGGGAGGACTGTCAGAAATAGTTGAACAAGTTTAGCGGCAACAGCTACAAAGGATACGCAACTCGAGAGGAGGCGGTAGCCACGTGGAGGAACCACCTGTGGAAGGAGAACATGATGAAGATATTGCTAGTGCTCTTGCTCTTGCTCACCGTCATCACAATTGCATTATGTTTGATTCTATTGTAGGCGGTGAACACTTCATTTGTAATGTGATGAGATGGTGAACTTTGTACCAAACACTTATATAAATATTCGCCACCTTTGACTTGTATTGTAATATGATGACCACTTGTCTACCTCGATCGGGCTCTATGGCACTATATTCGTGTTTGTATTATATTTGTTTTCATATATTAAGTCAAATATACTGTTTCTGTATATAACCTGTATAATACTGTATATTTGGACAAGTATGGTTTTTTTAATACCTGATATTCAAACCAGTGGCGCATCTTTTTAGCTTCTGTGGCGCATAGCACTTCAGTGGCGCATTTTCCAGAATGCGCCACTAAACAGAGTCCTGTGGCACATCCGCCAGAATGTGCCACAGAAGTATCATGACTTCTGTGGCGTATTTCGAAATGCGCCACAGAAGGTTTCATCAGTAGCGACATAATAGTGTCATCCCTGATATGTGCCACAGAAGCCCAATATCGATGCGCCACGGATGAATGTTTTCCTAGTAGTGCGTAGAGGACGGCTTCAGCAAAGGCGGCTTCACTTAGCTCGCACTCTCTTGCCTTTGTGAAACATCTGACAACGGTGATGATGATGTTTGTTCTTGGTATATTGATCTTGTTATAGACAAAGCATGATTTGTCCATGAAGGATTGGAAGATGTCGCGTCCGAAGATGACGTGGTACATGTTGGGGATATGCTATATGGGTATCCTCATAGCATGTCTCCTATCCGGATAACCCGTGTAGCCCATAGTTGGTAGCATGGCCTATGGCTTGCTGGGCGGCCCAGTTAGATGGATCCAGAAGGTAGGCCCATGCCGGATAAAGGAAGGCTACGGTTGGAGTCACCGACGTACCCGGAGCCTTAGAGTGCAAGATACACAAGACTAGTAATAGACGGTGTAGGACTCTATAACTTGTCCGGCTAGGACTTTTCCCTGTAACCCTAGGACCTGGCGACTATATAAGTCGGGCCTATGGGAGCCTTTAGGGCACAACCTAGTATCGATTCATACAACCTCGCATAGCGAACCTATCTCTGTAACTCGGCTTATTGCCCTTATAGTGATTTATAGCAGGAGTAGGATTCCGCCACCGTCATCGGATCTGAACCTAGGTAAGCTGTGTTACCTCGTACCCGTCAATCGTCCGCCTTCCCCCACATCTCTAAAAATGCACTGTGAGGACCCCTCCATGGCGTACTCGTTGGCAATACCATGACAGTTGGTGCACCGTGGGGCAAGAGGCGCTTTAGGCTCTTCAACGGGCGAGGACCAAGATCTTCGCAGGAAACGGCGAAACCGTGGCCATCAGTCGCGTTCTCTTCTCCGGCAACGTTCCGATCGTCCCTCCCGATGAGTTCTGGATCCCGGCGAAGACGAACCCTACGCGGTGTTCGATCGTTCCTATCGGAGACATCCACCTCTTCATCGGCGAAACCGAATCGGGCACTAGTTCCCTGGGAGTCAGAGGAGCATCAAGACCCGCACGGACCGCCTACAGGCAGGATACGTTCGCGGAAGGATCGATGTCGGATCTCTCTTTGGAGTTTGCCAGCAAAGATCGGAAAAATTCAAGGCCCACCCAAACCGCCCCTGTGTAGGATATAAAGGTGGAAGATCACTGCAAATCCACCGGATTCCCCCGTGCGTCTAAACAGCAGAGATCAAAGTTCATCGGAGTGGTTACCATCTTCGATCCGCGCCGCCATGCTCGAGAGAAGGAGAAACCCCGCGATTACTGTCCAGTGGCGTGATGAGCCGATCTGGCCCACTACCCCAATGATAACGCTTTGTATCACTTCGTGGAAGGAATAGACCGTGGCATGCTTCTCCGACATTCTTTAAGACGGCAGCAGGCAACATGACGCCTTAGCCTTGAACTGATGGTGAGCACCGTCAACAACTACGCGGAGGCTGATGCAGAAGCCCAAAAAGCACTTGCGCTCATCGATGGAGAACCTCCGATTCAGCCACCGCCACTACCACCTCCGGCCGCCATCATCGCAGCTGCACCGCCACCTCCAGTCATCGCCGCTGATGTTGCACCTCCACCGCCTGTCATCGAGGAAGTCCTAGCACCCTCTGACTCTGTCATTGACGCGCTTTATGCTGACTTTAGTGCAGATTCAGAGGAGATAGATTTTAGTCCAGAAGAGCTAGACTCCGCTATGCAGGAGATGGAGGAGGAGTACACGCGCGATGTGCAAGCCAACAATGTCGTCAGGTCTCGAGGGGTGTTCGTCACCATTGGGACGAAGATGGATGAAGATCAACCCGGACGAGGTCCGCCTATAGTGCTGGAGAAGGGGAAGGGGACACTTATTGCTGCTGACGATGATCGTGCAAAGGTCATGCCCCCTCCGCCTAACCCAGTGCAGCAGCTGTGAACTCGCATCGCCCGAAAGCAACAACAACACCGCAAACTTGCCGCCTCCAGCATCTACGTCTGCAGCAGCCCAAGTTACTTCAGCTGATAGAGTGATGTATGGAAATCCCCTTGTCGAGCCACTGGCCGTTGTTCATATCCGGAACGTGACCCAGCTTGACGAGAAGTGCCAGCAGCTGCTGGAGGAAGCGCAGGCCATCGCGGAATAAGGCGCTAAGCTAGATCGAGATCTGGTCAACACACAGAAGTCCATAGAGAAAGCTAGAGAAATGGAGGCCGAGTACAAGACTTTGCTGCAGCAGCAGAAGGCCAAGAAAGCTCCAGCTCGCGTCATCAACGATCCTGCTGTACGGCGCAACCTAGGATGGGCTCCCTCTAAGCTGGCACAAGACAAGCCATACATTGACAGTGAAGGCAAGCAGGTGATGCCCACCCCACTCCTCAACCTCGCCGTCACCAAGACCCTCCTGGAGAAGGATAGATCGCCCCGGGGCAGTGGAATAGGTCTATGACCTAGTGGCCAAGGCGGTGAAGCAGCAGGAAAATGCCACCTCTCAGAGGCTTGAGTCCGACCCAGCGCTTTGCCAGTCTAGCCAGTATAAGCCGCCAAGGGACAGATCTCATCTTGATGTCGGGTCACAGACGGGTTCATCAGAATGAAGACGGAGGGATGCACGCAACAGGAAGGATGCCATCCCCATATCCTCCAACCACGGAGAAAAAGCCCGACCTCATTGCCCATCGCCACCGCCCTGATCCCACCGACATCGCGACGATTACAAGGCTCACCATCGTACGGATATGCCCCCAACAAAGCAGTGCGGCATCGTCATCCGCGACAACACGGAGCAGACCCGTCATGACGAAGAGTGCAACCAAGGACACAGGAGTAGGTCACACCATGACCCTCCACGTCCGACAAGCAACCGTGATAGGCGTGAGGCATCGCAGGAGGGTAACAGCAAGAAGGCTAACCCACCGCAACCTCCACCTCCGTCACCACCAAGTAGTCACCATGGCAGCGGTGGCCCACGTCGTTCACGCAGCCCATCCCCTGTTGACAAGAAGAAGAAGAACCCGGAGCCGTACAATGCATGTTCGCAGATCGATAAGATCCACGAGGCCTGGGAAGGACCATACCTGGGACCACGTTGCTTTGGACCTACAATACGGTCCGCAACTTACCCCAAAGGTTTCCGGATTGACAAGACCATCAAGCCCTATGAAGGCACCGCCAAGCCAGCCACATGGTTGCAGGACTACATCAATGCAGTGGAGATTGCCGGAGGCAACCCCAACATCGCCGTCAAGTACCTCCCATTAATGTTGGCGGCCACAGCCCGTCAATGGATCGACGACTTGCCGGAGAAATCTATCTACAACTGGTTGGACATGCAAGAAGCATTCACCAAGAACTTTGAGGGTACATACAAGCGTCCCTGCACTGTCGGCGATCTACAACGGTGAGTGCAAGAGAAAGACGAGACATCTCGCGCCTACCTCTCCCGCTGGCTGGACATGAAGAATTCCTACGCAGGAGTGCACACTCAGACCGCCATTGCCGCCTTCATCGATGGGTTGGAAAGGGGCACGTTGCTCCGACATAAGCTGAAGCGCTTGCAGGACAATCACCAGCTTGACTTGAATCAGATGATCCAGTTGGCCAGTGAGTTCTTAGCTGCTGACGACGATGCTCGCGGCTCCATTCTGGCAACGGCCGTTCCAACTCAAGCTTGGAGGAACATCAGTACAAAGCGGAAAACCGCTCCAGAAGAAAAGCAATCTACCGACATGGTCGCTATGACTTTTGCAGGACGAGGTGATGGCGGACAACGTGGTCGAGGAAGGGGAGCTGGTCGTGGGCAGCAGCGAGGAAGTGAAACCACCTCGGCGTCGCTCCGTGTTCCCCAAACCTACGAGGAGTACCGCGATATGCCGTGCCTCGTACACCTCGACGTCAACGGCAAAGCCACCCATACCAATCGACACTACAAGTTCGTCAACGACCTCAAGGAAGACCCGGAGTCCGGCTACAAGTGAAGTCGGAAGAACAGACCGCGAGGCAAGGGCAAGGGGAAGAAGAAGGAGGAGGAGTCCAAGGATTCAAGTGACATGGACGAGGACGTTGAACGCAAGCACACCGCAAAGAGCAACGACAAGGGCAAGAACCCCTTCGCAAAGAAGGCTCCAGTATACCACACTTTCCTTGGCACCCCCACCGTCCGACAACAGAAGACCTCTCTGAGGATCCTGATGGCTACTTGCCCCCAGTTCCCCAGTACCTGCGCTGGTCGGAGGTTCCAATTACTTGGGGTAGGACGGACCACCCAGACCTTATACCTACGGAGAACCAGTATGCCATGGTCATCAACCCCTTGATTGACGGCGTGGAGTTCACCAAGTGTATACTGGATAGTGGAAGCAGCATCAACATCATGTACCTGGATACACTGCAGAAGATGAACTTGACGGAGGCAAACCTAAGGCGGACCAACACCATCTTCCACGGCGTAGTTCCTGGTCGGGAGGCTCGGTCCCTTGGGTGCATTACACTTTAGGTTGCCTTTGGCGATGTTAACAATTACCGCCAAGAGCGCATGACCTTTGAGGTGGTCCCCTTCAAGAGCATGTACCACGTCATATTCGGCCACGACATATTCCACACATTCATGGCCAAGCCATGCTTCATCTATAATAAACTCAAGATACCCAGACCAAACGGTGTCATCACCGTATCCAGAAGCTTTACCAAGGCAAGGGACTGCGAGATCAATGAAGCAGCCATTGCAGAAGCTGTCCTCTACAGCGAAGAATTCAAAGAGATCCAGAGCAAGGTCGACGACTCAGAGATGCCCGCGTCGAAGAAGTAGATCTCTGACTCCGCTCCTGCGTTCAAGGCCGCCATCGAGACCAAGCCGGTGGAACTTGTGGTAGGCGATGCCTCCAAGGTCACCGCCATTGGGACGAACTTGGATCCCAAATAGGAAAGCGCGCTCGTCGAGTTCCTCCATGAGAATAGGGACATCTTTGCCTGACAACCTGCCAACATGAAAGGTGTACCTAGGGAACTTGCTGAGCACAGCCTAAACATTGATCCAAAATCCAAACTAGTGAAACAACCTCTATGACGCTTTGGAGATGAGAAGAGACGTGCCATTGGCAAAGAGATAGCTAGGTTGATTAAGGCTAGATTTATCCGAGAAGTCCTTCACACCCAATGGGTGGCCAATCCTGTACTTGTCCCCAAAAAGGGAACCAATGAATTAAGAATGTGCGTTGATTACACCGGCTTGAACAAAGCATGTCCCAAGGATCCGTTTGCTTTGCCTTGCATTGACCAAGTCATTGACTCAACGGCTGGCTCAGAACTTTTGTGTTTTTTCGATGCATACTCAGGATACCACCAGATCAAGATGAGGAAGTCGGACCAATTGGCCACTTCGTTCACTACCCCATACGACACGTTTTGCTATATCATGATGCCCTTTGGGATGAAAAATGCAGGTGCTACGTACCAGCGGACCATGCAACGTTGCCTTCACGAACAAATTGGTCGGAACATTCACGCCTATGTGGACAATATCGCGGTGATGTCTAAAAAGTCAAACGACTTAATCACCGACTTAAAAGAAACCTTTGATAATCTCCGGAAATACAACATGATGCTTAACCCTAAGAAGTGCATCTTCGGGGTACTAGCCGGAAAATTGTTGGGTTTCATCGTTTCCCAGTGCGGAATCGAGGTCAACCCGGAGAAAATCAAGGCCATCTTAAACATAAACCGTCCGACATGCCTAAAGGACATTCAATGACTAACATGTTGTGTTGCAGCAGTTAGTCGGTTCGTCAGCCGACTTGGTGAGAAGGCTCTGCCACTATACAAGTTGTTGAAGAAGGCAGACAAATTCACATTGACGGATGAGGCAGATATAGCATTGAAGCAGCTCAAGGAGATTCTTTCCTCAGCGCCTATCCTTGCAACGCCCGAGCCTGGTGAGCCCCTGTTAATCTACATGGCAGCAACCAACCGGGTAATCAGCATCGTCGTCGTGGTAGAGCGGAAGGAACCAGGCTATGAGCACGGAGTTCAACGACCAGTTTACTATGTGAGCAAGGTCTTGACGGAGTCCAAGCAGCGTTACCCGCACTACTGGAAGATAGCTTATGGAGTATTCCTTGCTTCTCGGAAGCTGAGGCATTACTTTCAGGAACACCCAATCACAGTGGTGAGCAAGACTCCACTGTCCTACATAATCAACAATAGCGACGCTACAGGAAGGGTCGCGAAGTGGGGCATTGAACTTGCCGCCTTCGAGATCACTTACAAGAGACGCGACGCTATCAAGTCACAAGCCTTGGCGGATTTTGTTGCAGATTGGACGGAGATGCCAGATGCTACTCCGTTGCCGGAACCAGAGTACTGGGTGATGCACTTTGACGGATCAAAGATGCTCAATGGCTCGGGGGCTGGTGTATTGCTACAGTCACCAACAGGAGACAAGCTACACTAAGTCTGCAGATCCACTTTGAGGCTACAAACAACATGGCGGAGTATGAAGCACTCATTCACAAACTACGTGTAGCCAAGGATATTGGCAACAAACGCGTAGTTTGCTGTGGAGATTCCGACTTGGTTGCCCAGCAGGTGGCTGGCACCTGGAATGCGTGGAACCCTATGATGGCGGCATATCGAGACGAAGTGGACGAGATAGCCAAGAGTTTCTTGGGCTACGAAGTCAAGTATGTGCCTATGGAGCAAAATGAGGCGGCTGATCTGCTGTCTAAGCTTGGATCAGGGCGCAAGCAAATTCCGCCAGGATTTTTCCTAGAGCACCTGCGCACACCATCTGTGAAGGGAGCCGACATCGACAACCCGGATAGAGCTGACTCTTTAGTCAACATGGTGACTAAGGTCCCTCCGGCTTGGAGAAAACCATTCATGGAATATCTCGAACACGGAACTTTGCCCAACGACGAGGTCGAAAGACGGCAAATAGTACGACGAGCAAAGGGTTATACCATATTCAATGGGCAACTCTACAAAAGGAGCACTACTGGTGTATACCTAAAGTGTGTTTCCCAGCAAGAAGGTATGGAAATCCTACGCGAAATCCATCTCGGAGATTGCGGGCATCACACCGCTCCTCGATCGTTGGTCGCGAAAGCCTTCCGGCAAGGATTCTACTGGCTGACCGTGAAGGCAGATGCCGACAAGCTGGTTGAGACATGCATGGGATGCCAGTATTATGCCCGACAACCACATGTTCCTGCCGAAGAGCTGCGAACAATACCAATAACTTGGCCGTTCGCAGTTTGGGGGCTATACATGGTGGGACCGTTACAGACGACACCTTGTGGGTATACGCATCTGCTTGTAGCAGTTGATAAATTCACTAAATGGATTGAAGCTAAACCCATTAGAAAGCGTGATGGGGCAACTGCCCTCAGGTTTGTCCGGGATCTAGTGGTGAGATTTGGTCTCCCACATAGCATTATCACCAACAACGGCAGCAATTTGTCATTCGGAGAAGTGGAGGCTTATTGTTGGGAGAAAGGCATCCGACTTGACCTTGCATCTGTGCCACACCCACAATCCAACGGTCAAGTTGAGCGAGCCAATGGATTAATTTTGCAGGGAATCAAGCCACGTCTGGAGGCACCGCTACATAGAGCAGCTGGAGCCTGGGCGGAAGAATTGCCATCTGTGTTGTGGAGTTTACGAACTACACCTAACAGATCCACCGGCTACACCCCTTACTTCATGGTATATGGAGAAGAAGCCATCCTGCCTTCCGACATCGTTCACGATGCACCAAGAGTTGCCGCCTACGACGAAGATGATGCTGAGGAATCCAAACGCCTAGATGTGGACCTTCTCGAGGAGGAACGCGTTTTGGCATGCCAAAGATCCGCCATCTACCAGCCGAAGCTATGCAGATACCATAGTCACCACATTCGGCATCGCTCGTTTAAAGAGGGGGATTTGGTGCTCCGACTTAAGCAGAAGAAGTCACACAAATTATCCCCGCCATGGGAAGGACCGTTCATCATAAGCAAGGCGCTACTCAATGGGTCCTACTATCTTGTTGACAATCGTGAACTGAAGGATAGACCCAACAAGGATCATAAGCGTAAGCGACATGACCCAGATGATGACTACCCGAAGCTTGATCGGCCATGGAACATAGCACATCTACGTCCTTTTTACAATTAGCATTTTTTATCTAATTGTGTACCTCTTATATGATCAATGAAATAAAGCTCTTTGGTTCTCTCATATTTCTGAGTCATTTACCTCCTTTAGTGTTCATTTTTGGATCATGTAAAACCTTTATGCACAAGCTTTGCGATTGCACTTGTGAAAATTCCGCCTACGGGCGTTAGCTTAAGTTTTCTGGTCTACCCGTTCTTTGTCGTTTTTATGTGGATTCTGGAGTAGTCAGTTTCGGCACTTATTGTCGGCGATTTTGTGATTAGGTTATTGATAGTGCCATTGGGCATAATCACCAGAGTGCATGGTTCCGACAACGAGTCTTCTGAATCACGAAAAGTCAAGCATAGGAATCAAAGTAATAGATAAGCCAGCACTTGCTTAAAAATATATACATGTTGGAAAGTAGTTCTTGAGCAGCAGGAAATAACAACCATTGTTTTCCGCCTTAAGTTACATAAACAAGTTTTTTCCGCATATGCACCAAAGGTGAAACAAATATTACAAAGTTGTTCTTCACTCCTTTGGCGCAGGTGACTTGGAAGCAGCATCATCACTAGCCGGAGAACCACCCTCGAAGTCGGCGCTGTGGTGGGACTCAGAGGAACCTTGGTTTCCGCTGTTGATGGTGTTCATGGGCACGAAGACGTCGACGTCTACCAACTCGGCAACTCTGGTGTCATAGCCCACGAGTGACGACAAGATGGCTTCATGGTTAATCTCTTTTCCATCATCGTCTACGTCAGGAATGCCAAAGGTCACCGTGTCGATGTCGGCATCTTCATAGTGTGCCTTCACCATTGACAGCGCCATCCTTGCACGAAACCGTGCACATGAAGCTTTCCAGCTTGTGATACGCTCGGGGACTCGATGCAGAATCTCCGAGTACTTCACCACGGAGTCTGATGCCTTGATGTTTATCTAGAGGGGCTTGGCGATCTCCTTGGCTTGCGTGATGGCAGTGTTGATGAAGTTGCCGGCAAGAACAATGCATTCCTTGGCTGGAGGAGGCGATCGGGTTAAACCCATAGGAGATGCAAATTCTGACTAGGAGCGCATGAGTTCAACAATTCAAAGTACCCAGACTACAGAAATCCAAGACAGAGAAAACTTACTGAAGATGTTGGACTCAGCTTGCCAGAGGGTGTCCGCCAAGGATTCTTTCTCTTGTTGGAGGAGCTTATACGCCTCGTTATGGCGTTGATTTTGCTCATCGGCAGCTTGCTTCTGATCTTTTAACATCGGAATCTCCTCCTTCAAGCGATTGATTTCCTCGGTGGCAGAATCTCATGCACTTTCAGCATGTCATTCCTCTCGTGCTTAAGAATCATCTTCTCGCTATCCAGCTCTTGAATGTGCTTGGATTGCTCGACAATATTCTTGGCCTTGGCGATGGTTTCTGCAAAGTCGGAGAAAGTAAAGTACATAGTGAGTACTCGGAGAATATGGACACAATACCAAGGCAGAATGCGAAAAAGAAAACAGACGCTTGCTCTTGGTGATCTGTTCCTTCAAGAAGGCAGTTTTACCCTTTTCAGCTTCCAGGTCTGCGCGCATATTCTGGTACTTGTCATTGTCCATGCCCCTCCGAGCACTCTCGTTCTATGGAAAAAAGGTCAAAGTTAAAACGTTGTTTGGTCTTCTGGGAGCATCTAGCTAGAAATTTTCCACCTAGATGCTCGGGGGCTACAGCGAGAGTTTTTGACTTAGTAATATGCTTAGCTTTTCTTTAAGCATCTAGTCGGAACTAATTCAGTTCTTGATCAGAGGCTTGGGGGCTACAGTATAAAGTTTTTAACTCGGATATATGCTTAGATTTTCTTTAAGCATCTAGTCGGAACTAATTCAGTTACAACTAGAGGCTTGGAGGCTACAGTATGGAAATTTATAAACACTGCGTATGCTACTCTTAAAGCATCTAGTCGGAACATTTCATTCCAACTACATGCTTGGGGGCTACGGTGAGAGGTTTTCTAACTTAGTCACTCTTAGAGCATATAGATGCAAAAACCTATGGTTTTTCCGTCTACATCCTCGGTGGCTACAGTGGGATACTCATATGAAATGCAAAAGTCAAATAAAACTTACAAGTGTGATGATCTTGAGGTTTGTAGCACTCTCGGCCAGTAGCTGGGCAAAGGATTCGCTGTTTCCTTGCAAGATTTCTGCTTGCCGGCGGAGTTCCTCTAGACCGCACGTCGGAGATGTCGGTGTCGCACCAGGGACCAAAGCAGTGCTACCCGGTGTAAGTACCGGATAGACTATCTTTGGATAGGCTATGGTTTTCTTGGGTGCGGGGGCGCCACCAACAATAGAGGTACCTGCTTCCACCACCGCTTTACCGCCACTGATGGCGTCCTTAGCCGGAGCTTCAGCCGTTTGGTGGGCGGCACTCTCCTGCGTCGCCTGCTCGCCGATGACATCAACCTCGGTAGAGGCACCTGAGTCCACTTCCATGGCGGAAGGGTCAGATGCCTCCTTATCTTGTGATCTTGTCGGGGCAGACGGAGGCTTGACGGAGTGAGGGGTAGGAGCGATGGCGGGAGATGAATCGCGATGCATCATATCCTTGATTGTTCTAGAAGCCCCAGTTTGGAGGTCTTCTTGAGGCTGGTCGTGGCTTTCTTCCTGAAACTTGCAAAATGCATAAGTACAGGAGTAAGACAGATAAATAGACAATGTCGGAGGAAGATAATCTTACACAAGTGGGGGTGCTTTCGCAAAGGGGATCCCAGTAACTTTTCTCTTTTCCGCCTCCAGGGCAGCGGTAGTCTTCTTGGAGGCTCCGCCCTCCGTCTTCTTCTTGCCTCCGTCGGCAGCGTCAGAGGTGGAGCTCTTCCGCTTTCGTGCCAATGGAGCATCGTCGTCGGACATGACCATGACTTCCTTCATCTTTGGATCGTAGATTTGGGCAACCAGGCTATCCTCCTCTAGATCGCTAAGTTGTTAAGTGAGAAGTCACCGTGTTAGATGAGATGACATTTGCAAGACGGAAGAACTTGAGTATATGTCGTACACGGAAAATAAATACCTACCTTTGGGCACTTGCCATCTACGAACATGTCGTAGGTGATGGTGAAGCCACACTTCTTGTCCTTGACCTTGACGATGTCCTTAAGGCGGAGATTGACGGAGTCACTCGAGAAGTTGTCCACGGAGATGCGGAGGCTATCCCTTCTATCGCTGGTATACTCGTGCATGAGCTTCGCGCGGTGCTGCAGAGGTTGGATTCGCCAGATGAACCAGCAAATGGCTAGGTCCAAGCCGGTCAAGCCCGTCTCTACGAACCATTCTATCCGCCTTATGGCACGGGAAGCATCGAGGTCGGAGGGAAGGGAGGCCGGGGATCTCCATGACGAGGCTTCAGCGGCGGCTCCGTCAACAAAGTCCGAGTACGTTACTTGTCGGCCAGCCAGAGGAATCTCTGGGCCATAGAAGTACGTTCGTTGCCAATTTTTTCAGGACTCGTGGCCGACGATGTCGGGGAACCGCCGGCCAGGTCGAATCTTGAAGATTATGGTGCCGCAGTTCCTAAGTTCCTCCTTACTAGCTCCGGCTTCACGTTTGACGGTGAAGAAGTACACAAAGAGGTCTAACCTAGGCTTTATCCCTAAGTAACCCTCGCAAAGCGCCGCGTAGTTGATAAGCACTAGGATACTATTGGGAGAAAGATTCTGGGGCTGGACTCTATAGTGATTCAAGAAGGACAGGAAGAAGTTGGAGATGGGCAGGGAGATGCCACATACCACTTGGGCTTGAGGTACACCTTTTCTCCGGCTTGGGGAGAAGGTGTCACCTCGCCGGCCGGCGCCGCCCGCCAGGCGAGCCCCTCCATCGCAAGGAGGTAGCCCTCGGCGATCAGCTATTGGATATCACGGTCTGTGATATCTGAGCCGCGCCAGTCGCCCTTGTCCGAATCTAGCTCCTCCTCCAACGGCTCTAGCGCCGCCAGATTAAGGTCGCCGTCGGTGGACTCGATCACCGCCGATGCGGGGATGACCAGGCCCTCTGGGGGCACGACAATGGAGCTCGCCGGCTTCGCCACGGTTTCGCTCGACGCTGCCATGGAAGGAGAGGTGCTACTGCTAGCCATGGAGCGAGGTTGGATGTGACTGGTGCGGATTGAGGCTAGGGTTTTTCGCGAGTTGGGCGAGGAGAGCTCGAGGGGACACGCGCTGGAGGAAGAATATGATGCGAGGAGAGAATGAGGTAAAAAGTGGAAATTTCACCACGGTTACTATTTATCATATCCAGCGTCAAGATTCGTGCAACTTGATCGGAAGGTTGCCACATAGACGACGTGTTCGGGAACGTGCGCAGAAATTTCGCCACGTCTCCAACCATCGCCGCCAACGGTTCGTATCGCTCGCGCGGGAAAATCGGACATGATTGCGTTCTCTCATGTGTCAGTTATGAGGCATCGCTGACCTAAGTCTACGTCGTTCTAGGTGACATAGGCAGATGAGCCGTCACATCGGAAGATTCCGGCATGGACGGATCCAGTCCGGCTACGGAAGAGTACGATGGAAGATTCAGCATTTCTCCGACTTGCATATTGAAGACGGAGAAAGCCTTGCAGGGTTCTTTGGGAGGACTACAAGATATTGCTTGACGATTTGCCGACATCCATCTAGACGGAGCATTCCACACGAAGAGGCAAGACGGCGCAAGATCTCAGAGTTCTCCGGGGGCTACTGTTGGGGATATGCTATATGGGTATCCTCATAGTATGTCTGCTATCCGGATAACCCGGGTGGCCCATACTTGGTAGCATGGCCTATGGCCTGCTGGGCGGCCCAGTTAGATGGATCCAAAAGGGAGGCCCATGCCGGATAAAGGAAAGCTACGGTTGGAGTCACTGACGTACCCGGAGCCTTGGAGTGCAAGATACACAAGACTAGTAATAGACGGTTTAGGACTCTATAACCTGTCCGGCTAGGAATTTTCCCCGTAACCCTAGGACCTGGCGACTATATAAGTCGGGCCTATGGGAGCCTTTAGGGCACAACCTAGTATTGATTCATATAACCTCGTACAGCGAACCTATATCTGTAACTCGGAGTATTGCCCTTATAGTGATTTATAGCAGGAGTAGGATTCCGCCACCGTCGTGCGATCTGAACCTGGGTAAGCTGTGTTACCTCATACCCGTCAACCGTCCGCCTTCCCCCATGTCTCTAAACACGCACTGTGAGGACCCCTCCATGGCATACTCGTCGGCAATACCACGACAGTACATGCCCTTGAAAGGGACCACTTCGAAGGTCATACACTATTGGCGATAACTGTTGACATCACCAAAAACAACCGGAAGGGTAATGCACCCGAGGGATCAAGCCTCCCGACCAGGAATGACGACATGTAACATGGTCTTTGTCAAGTTCATCTTGTGCAGTGTATCCAGGTACATGATGTTAATGCTGCTACCACTATCCACGGGGCACTTGGTGAACTTGTTGCCGTCAATAAGGGGGTTTATTACCATGGCATATTGTTTCTCTGTTGGCAAAAGGTTGGGGTGATCCTTCCTCTCCCAAGTGACTGGAACTTCCAAACAACGCATTTATTGGGGAACTGGGGTAGGGTGGCCATCAGTATCCTTAGGGAGGTCTTCTGTGCCCGAACAGTTGGGGTGCCAAGGAAAGTATGGTAGATGGGGGCCTTTTTCTCGAAGGGGTTCTTGCCCTTGCCATCACCCTTTTCGGCTTGCTTGGGTGTAACACCCCAAAAATATTAATGAGGATCATTCCCTAATTAATCAATATTAGGGTTAACAAAATCTTTTATTAATCAAATTTAAATCTTAATGCTTGTGTGTATGAATGCTTGCAATGCCATGTTTGATTGTTGTAAATGATGAGAAATGGTTTAAAGATCAAAACCATATCATCTAGGTCACGAAGAAACCAGATCAAAACAAAAGCAAAATTAAAATATAAAGCCTAAGACCTAATGGTCATTTCTGCCCAAGTTAACCACTAGCTCTTTGAGCATCTCTAGCAACTAATCTCAAACAGAAAATTTCCCATTTCTTTTCTCACCTTGCTAGACCTAATGACACTAAACCCAGTGAAGCTTTCCAACCATGCAGAAACATTTTCCAATCCATTTGAGAGGCAATTCAAATTTGAATCTACCTCATGTATAAAGATAGCCATTTTTGGAAAACCCCTCAAACCCTCACCACTTAGCAAACCATTGCACCCAGAGACTACCAAGTAGTACCAGAACACAAACCAAAAATCACTGGAAAAGGTGATGATTCAGTTCATGCGGCCATTTGATCGAACACTTGGTGATCACAGTACAACTCTACCAACAATCTACTGTTTTAATCAATCCTTTGCTCACCATTGTGACCTCACCAAGCTCACGCAATGTGCACTTAACTCACCCAGTACAAGCATGTGCATTTGAGCTCGTCTCACTCACCATTTGACCCGTTCAAAGTGGTACCCAAGCTCACCCATATCACCCCGACATGGACACAATGCCACAGACCGCGTTGCCCTCTCCCACGATGTCTAGGAGGCAGCCCTGACCTCACCGCCTCTGCCTGTGCACGCCCCGACCAAAGACAACTCTAGGAGATGCTAGTAAAGAGATGCCCATTTAACACCGAAGCATGCCATTCGCCGCGCCAGAGCGCCGAACAATCCTGCGCGCACACGTCGCGCCTCGCTCTCACATTGCGCCACTACGTCCGCCATGACTCCAGGAAGCTCCCATACATGATCGTTTGACCGCGGGATCGCCGTGACAACCGTACGCCGTGACGAATGCCGCCGGTACAATCATAGATCACGGAGGTTCCCCAACGATTTAGATCGCGCCTCATCGTGCCTCTGTGCGTATGACATTCACCCTGAAGCACCGCATCAACCTATGCCCGTGGCCATGCATGTAGCTCACTGTAACTGTGTTGCCAGCGAGCCTGAGCCATGCAGTCTTGCCCCCTTCTCCGCAGTATAAATAGAGACCACCCCCGACCCCAAAATGCACACCATTCTACTCCTCTCTCACCCAGGAACCGCACTGACCCAAACTTGGAGCAAGGCGAGCACCACCGAGCCGAAATTTCACCGGAGTTCGCCGCTACAGAGGAAGGAAGGAGCCAAAGCTAGGAGCCACCCTAGGAGCTGCCGCGACCACCGTTCAAACCGCCGTCATCGACTTGTTCGTTCGCCCCCATCGCCGCATCTAGCTGGATCCCTGGTAATCCCCCGACGACCCCCGCCGTAGCGCTAGGGTTCAGACTCACGCGTGCCCTGCGACGGAGACGACGATGCTCAGCTGTTGATCACACTCTAATTGTAAGTCCCATATTAGCTGATAGCGCTTCGCGTTTGTTTAGTCGCTGATAGGTAGGACCAGCCCCGGAGCAGCCCGCTGTGAGTGTGCCGTGCAGTTGGGCCAGCCCATTAGCGTTCCCGCACACTACCCATCAGTTTAAACTTAGTTTTATCTTTTATTTGAATTTTCCAATCTATAGTGAACTTTAAAAATCAATTCAGAAAGATTCACTGCACCAAATTGAATGAATCCAATTTTGTTTGAAAGTAGATGAAAATCTCTAATCACTCCCGTTGGATTCAAATAGTTTGATATTATGGATCACCCTTGGTAAAAATAACAAGACAGTAGCTTATGCAACTTCAAACATTTTTCTAAAATCAACCATAAGTGATTTTGAGTGGATTCCAACTCTTAAAAATCACATTTGACCAGATCTTTCTAAATATGTAACATACTTACATACAGTAGTCCTAGACCAAAACCAAAACAATGACTTTCTAGTCATTTTTAGCCACTTAAATATTATTCAATAATAGGGTTAAGCTTTTTAAATAAGGCCAACCATTTTAAATCACATCCTCAAGTATTAGAATATGTAGTGATGACATGTGTCAATATGATTCCATATTTGGAATTGGAGAATATTAAATCTTAAGTAACTTTTCAATAAGTAGAAATTACTTTTCTAAAAAATAAGATAAATAAAATATTATCACCTTTTCCTGTAATGATAAAGGTGATGCTAGATCATCTAATCTGACCCTTGTGTGATAAATAGAGGTAGTTAAGTATTGTTTGGTGATTGTGTACCTCGTATTTATTTATAGACGCTAGTATCAAGCCGGTCTACAACGAGGAGGAATTCTACGAAGACGAGGACAAGAACTTTGACCACCTTACCAACCAAGGCAAGCTAAGATAAACCATGAAAGTCCCACTTGCAAGCCTTTATGATACCCCTTTCTGCTATACCAAATCCCAGTTTTACTTGCAAGCTTTACCTTTCGCAAAGTTGTTCCGTAGTTAATTAATTGGATGATTAGTGGAATATTAGGAAAGTGTTATCAAGATCTTGGACATTGATGAAGGTAGATACACCAACTTAGTACCCCTCAAATAGTGACACCCCCACCTTGATAGATGCTAGTGCTAAAATAAAGTTGATCACTAGATGGGAACAAATGATTATGAAAACCTTGGAATGATGAGTCATTCTAATGAAATGTTTTGACATGTGTTATGGACACAATGACTTGAAGATGATGGTGAATGAAGTATGTGACTTGACTTTGATAAAAACTGATGGTTGGGTTCGGATGCGATACCATTCCAATATTTACCGTACAATCACAATACCCAAATTTGGGTAGGGCTTGACTGGAAGTTTATGTGTCTTAGTATGGGTTCCCTCGCGGAACAAGGTGAGCTGAGGCTACCTTGTGAATATGACTGTCCATCTATGCAGTACCCAAGACGATAGATGGTCATGGTTGGGAGGCCAAACTCATAGGGGAGGCGCCTATACTAGGGTGTGTAACGGTTAGGATTGATTATCTGCATACCAAGTATGATGATTCAGGATTGTTCCTGACGGATGTATCGAATGGTGTGGTGAAAGTGTACCACCTCTGCAGAGTGTCAAACTATTCGAATAGCCGCGTCCGCCGTTATGGACCGTTGGATGATCATACTATTCCGTTGTCAGATGTTTTCCAAAATGACCCGTGACTTCAAAGATGACTTTGACTTGCCCCCCCCCCAAGTTGTGGAGATAAAGCTAGGTTCCCACCTGCGTAACTTAGATAACTAAAGTTAGGTTTTACTCTAGATACTGTTTGAAATAAAATTGGCTTGTGGCAAACAAACCTAGATCTTAAGAATCCTATAGAATGTCCTTATTGCTTTAGTACAAGCTTTCGAGTACCTCAAAGTACTCATGGCTTTGTCCATGGCTATTCCCGTGGCCAGACTATGAAGGATACTACGAGAAGGATGGAAAGCATGACGCTTATGATAACTAGGATCATCTCCCATTGTCAGCATTGCCTGTGACACTGAAGATGGAGCCCCAAACATGCTACTATTATTATTATTTCGCTGCGTTAATTGTAATCAGACTTGATCATGAGATCAACTATTTGTAAGACCTTTATGGTTTGTAATGTATGATGAATTATGGTACCAATAGGTTATGTCTCGCAAAAATGGTAATCCTGGGATTGCGACGTACATCATAACAGGCATCTGGGATTAAAAATCCAGGTGTGCACAAGTTGGTATCAGAGCCATCCTGACCATAGGATATCTAGTTAGAATGGACGTCAGAAAAAATTAGTTTCCAAAACCAAGAAAGTGAGTATCTTTGAAAACCTGTTCTCACTCGTACCCTTGAAATTCTTTCCAAAAGAGAGTCATAAGTCAACCTTACCTAAAATTTGGCACACTTGATCACTTCTCTAACTTACTCCTCTCTAATTGCTTATAGATGGATTATGCCTACAGCAAGTTCTACCAGTTGGGCAATGGAGGGAATCTCATCTTTGAGAACGACTTGAGCCAGATTGCAGAATTTCTGGAGCGCCCGCATCCGGAGTTCTATGGAGCTCAACTCCATGATCACCCCGGAGGGGAGATGTAGTGGCTAATAGTTGCCGATATTCACGGAAAGGTGGAGCCACCAACCTCGAAGAAGATCTATTTCACCATCAAAGAGAACAACTGGATCGATGGACTGGCCAGAGCTATGCAGGAAGCACTTGCCTGATTATGTGGGCAGAATATCAATAAGATCACCGGTACCCGCTTTGCTCACTACGCCAGAAGTGACTCCAATGGACAACCCCTAGACCTGCCAGGTCACCCTAAATTGAGGCACCATGTGGACCATCTTGCCTTCATGCTTAGTGAAGTTATGGATTTTTCAAAATTGATCATCTAATAGATATGTTTCTGTTTTTAAAACAGATCTCAAGCCACGTGTCTTATTCCTATTCGCCCATACCGGTTCGTCTGGATCACGTTCTCTGGTGCGTTGGACCTAAGTTAGATCGAGCGGTGCAGATCAAGCGTAACTGTTCGGTTTAAGTGATCTATCGCATCCCTACGATCTTCATCTAACGGCAATCAACACAACGACCAGGAACTGGCGGTGCTGAGCGACGGTGAGCGGCGGCGATGCTCGGCTAGCGGCGGAGCCGACGAAATAGGAAACAAGAAGACAAGGGGAATGGCTTACCAGAATCGCCTTGACGCACTAATGCTCAACGTGGCCTTTGACAGTCAAGGGGCGCACGAGGTGGTCGACAATTGCTCGTCGGAGATGCTCCTGGCGTCGGGTGCGGTCAGACGTCGACGGAGGCGAGGCTACAGAGCGTGTTAGGACGAGTGGATAACACAGTCAGATGCGCAAGGACGTGGTGATGATGCGTGCGTCAAGGAGAAAGAGAGGGGCGGTTAGGTTCTTACCAGAGGAGTCACCGGAGAAGAAAGCAGACGGTGGCGGCGGTGGTCTTGGTCGTTGTCGAGGCTGTGGGGCGCGCGGGGGCGAGCTGGTGCTACGAGGAGATGCACCAGGAGGTGGGGAGCATGTGAGCGTGGTCGAGGAGGTAAGGGGCGGCAGGGTTCGGCCGGAATTGTCGCCGGAGTGTCGTCGGACAGAGGAGCTTCGAGGTAAAAATTCCAGTGGCCTGGTGGCTCCTGTGGGGTGAGGTCTAGGGGAGAAGGGAGAGGGGAGGCAGGCGCTTTAGTACGCGTGATAGAGGGACCGATTTATCGCGGCGTTACTGCGTATTACGTCAGCATTGATTTGGCAGCAACGGCCGGCGAGAGGGGGCGTGGTCAGCGGGGTGGGTGGAAACGATGAACAACGCTGTGGGGTCCGACGGTCAGTGAGAGAGAGAGTGTGGAAGTGGGGTCCATCGGTCAGTGGCTGAGTGGGTTGGTTCGCGTGTGAGAAAAGGGAATAGCCAGAGAGAGGGAGAGGTGGGCTGGACTTGGCCTAGTGGGCTCGCTGGGCTGGGTCGAGTCTGTTCCATTTTTTTGTTCCTGTTTCTTTTTCTTTTTCCATTTCTTTTATTCTGTTTTGGTTTTGTTTAATTAATTCAAACCTTTGCCAAAATTTGTGAATAATCAAAACACTGTTTACTACCACATTCTGATGTCAAATTTGGAATAAAACTTTTATTCCTTAAGTGCCGTTTTAATTATTTAAAGTAGATCCTTGTATTAATTCCTTAAAGATTTAATAATGTTTTTAATTTCCATTTGAATTCTAAATCCTTCCAAAACCTTTCAGTAAGTTTTATTTACTTATTAGGGTGTGAAAATATTCAACTAGAATCATTTGGAAAATAATTAATATGATTCATAAATCATTTGAATTAGGTATTTGTTTTAATTCCAATGGAATTAAATATAGTTTTATTTCCATAATTTTTATTTGGGAGATTTATTTTATTTAAGTTAATTAAACAACTTTTATTCCACTTGGGTAAATTCCAAAATACTATTTTCTCATGAATTATATAATTATCCTTATTAGAGATTTGTCTTTATTAAAATAGGGACAGAATGGTTAATGCCATTTTATTTTATTTTGGAAATTCTTTATCCTTTTATTTTATTTGATTTGGATTATATTCATTCCATTTGCTTAATGGATTAGGCCAAGATTTATTTGGTCTTTCAAATATTCTTTATTTAATATTTCTATCTTTGCCTTATAAAATCCATATCTTTTTATTTAAAGATCAAAACTTGGTGATTCCAATTTGTAAAATATTATTTGATATTTATTTATTCCTTTTAAATATCTTAGGATTATTTGCTCACCATTTGGTATGGATTTTAGATAAGTGGTTTTATTAGCTTTGGAAATTACTTTTCCTTATCTTATTAAATTCATAAGATTTTATCCATGGTTCCAAATTAAGTGAAACCAATTTATATGGTTTTATAATATTTCTATTTGTCTTTCTTGATCATTTGAAAAGTTTAATGACAGATTTTTATATGGATCAAATCCATAGGCTTGGAGATAACTTGGAAATGATTTTTTTTCCATTAGGGTTTGGATTTATTTTCCAAGTGTTTAAATTTCCAGATACATTTTATTGAGGAATGTATTTCTCTTGATTTGAATTTTGTTGAATTTCAAACTTTAGTTAAAGTTTGTTCAAGATAGGATTTTAAGTTTCCATTTAGAAACAAAAGTTTCTTTTCACCCTAAAATTCAACAATAATTTTATTTTGTTTATTTATTTTTCACATTACAAGATTTGGAAAATCTTGGGATGTGACAGGCTACCACCCTTAAAATAAATCTCGTCCCAAGATTTGGGGAGGCTAGGGGTTACAAGTTGGCTCAAAACAACTAGGGTACTACCACCCTTAAAAATTTTCCAACTAAATTACATCTTGGTTTGCTTGGGATCTTGTTGAAATATCTCTAGGCAAACATCTGCATAGTGTCCTTTGTTTCCACACTTGAAACATGTGACAAGGCTGATATCCTTCATAGGCTTGATCTTGTGCTTCATCTTTTCTGGACAGTTGCTTGCATAATGTCCTTGGTTACCATAATTGTAACATGTGATAAGATTGAGTTCTTCACGTATCTTCTGTGGACAAGTTGCTACATAATGGCCTAGCTCTTTGCAGTTGTTGCACCACACTTGGCTAATCTCCTTATACTTCTTCTTCTCTGGACATTCACTGGCATAGTGTCCCATTTCTTTGCAATGACCACATTGCACATGGCTTTTGTCCTTCTTTTTCTTGGGTTTCTCCAAAGCTAAGAGTGCTTCTAATTCATGTTCTTCATATGTTATCTCAAAGGTAGGAACAGTTCCTGGTCTCCTTGACCTTCTATTATTCCTTGGATAATACATGTGTCTCCTCTTTGGTCCTTTAAATTGGGTCATATTGCTGGGAGGTACAAGCTGAGATTTTCCTTTGTCTTCATCCTTCTTGATAGACTTAGCTCTCTCATGGTAATCTGCAATCAGTTGTTGCACTCCACCTTGTTTCCTTTGTTGAACTATGGAATAGATGGGGCATTGGATAGGGGCATGATTATTTCCTTCACATAGGTAACAAGCAGCTTGGGTTGTGGGGCATTGGTTAGCTGGATGTTCCTCTTCACAATTGGGGCATTGATCTTTATGCTCTTTGGAAGTGTGATCCTTGTCTCCACAAATATTGCAAGCTTGGGTTCCTTCTAGAATATCATCTTTGTCATCCTTGTTGTCACAAACTTCTTTGGACGAGTTGTTTCCCATGTTGATCATTTGATCTGTCACCTTATGCAACAATTGGGTTTGGGTTTCCAAAAACCTTTGCATGGTTGGGTCTACCTCACTGGTGTTGGCTATAAATTGAGCTGTAACTTGGTTCAATTGGGTTTGGGTTACTATGAGTTCTCTCATGTTGTCCCCTTGGTTGTTGTTGTCATCATCCTTGATGTTGGAGTTTCTTGGAGAAGTCATCTGTTTGGGTTGGATTGGGATTAGAATAGGCAAAATATGTCTAAGGAAATAATTCTAATCACACACATCATAATTCACACAAGCAATGTGCAAGCAATCACAACAAACATTCCACTCAAACAACAAGTTTTCAAGCACATTTTTAGGCAACCAAAAATATTTTTGTTACACCACATAAGTTGGTGGGTTTGACTTAAACTAAATATGGTGGTCCATCTATATGGTTCACTTGAGATCTTTCCATCCTTCTTGGTTGATTCTTTTTGAACAAGATCTTTGTATCCTTGGGAAAATTCTTGGTCACAAAACTTCAAAGTTTATGATGATTCGTTGAAAATGTTGAAGATGTTGAAGTCATTAGAGTTGAAGATGTTGAAGTCATTAGAGTTGATGAAGTCCTTTGCACATGGTGAAGTCTTTTGGCCATGGGGTAGGCTTGTCCATAAAGTTTGAAATAGAAGAGATGAAGAATCAAAACCAAAATGGTTGAGGAAAGAGTTTACAAGATTGTTTGTAAATAAGTTTTGGAACAAATACAACTCCTATTTTTCTAAGGGGTTTTGTCCAATCCTAGGGTTACAAATCCTACAGGCAACACAATGCTCTGATACCATCTGTAAGGTTCCCAACCTTTAATAAGGTAGAGATCCCTGTGTTTACAATGCTAGTCCCTGGATCAATAGCTAGTATCCACAGTTAAGATGTAATATCAAGAAACATAGGTCATATTACAAGTTTATAACCAGGAATAAAATAATTTATTACATCTTACATAGCTCATTTGGCTATCTCATTACAATGCAGCAGAATACAACAATAGCATGGGTTCCTTCATCTTCAAAGTGCCACATGCAGGCATGTTGGTTGTAGACTTGTAATCCTAATCAATAACTTCACTAATATCAAACAAACCTGCAACATAACAAGTTACAGCCACAAGGGTCAATACATTTGATTTGTATTGACAAGTGATACTATGGTAGTATAGTGGAGTCTATCATCTACATGCATTTGGCTAAGTGGAGCTTAGGCTTGCATTGCTCAAAATAGATTTTCCTTATCATTTGAAAACTCTAAGTTTTTGCTTTGACAAAAAACTTTCCCAAGGCATCTCCCAATAGAAATTGGTGATCCTTTCAACCCTTGTTCAACCACAAGTTTTTAACTTAGAAATTGTGATGATGAGATTCTTGATAGCTTCCATGTCTTGATGCTCAAATTTTCCTTTACCAGGGACATTGCTAAGTACTTAGATTTTTCACTCTGCAGAGGTTGTGCACTTTCCCCACAAGACTTGGTTTCACCAAGACAAGATCTTTCAGAAGCCTTCCCTTAGACCAGAATGGACGTGTTCCAACCTATCATCCCCTACCACCAACTGTCCATTTGGCTAAGTTATTGCAACCTATATGATCCAGGCAGAGCCCATAATGCCAAGTGGCTGCACTTGAAGCTTCTCAACATTTGACATCTCAAATCTCTTTGTTCCTAGGTGGCCATCCACAAGTGAGATACACAAGGTAAACCATAGAAATGGGCCTTGTGAACCACTCAACACAAACCATTCCTTCCATTCCACCCAGGTGATTCATTCACTTAGTTGTTTTATTAAACAAAACACAAGTCCACAGACTTAGAAATATTTCATAGCATGAATATATATTCCACCCTTGTTTTCTACTAGCTAAGCTAAGCATGATAGTAGTAGGAGTCTTTACTTAGGAAATTTCTACTAAAGTTTCATCTACTAGGATTTCCCATGGCATAGTTTACACTTAGCAAAAATTCCATGCAAGTCCTACTTAGAAACATCACTAATGCATAGTGAAAATAATGGGACAAAAGTATGAAGCATCACTTGCGTTTTTGGTAGAGGGTATAAGTTCACTCCTTGATCTTTGCAATGTTCACACACTTCAAGTCACTACAATTCAATCAAGCAAACAATATTTCAATCTACCATTCAAGCAATTCATCACATAAAATAATAGAAACAAAACAATGCATGCAAGCATGCTAAAGATTGTTTTATTTACAAAAAGTGATTTATAACAGGTTATAAACATTCTAAAACACTTATTGGTCATTTTATAAAGTGGCAAAACTATTTGCAAAAGATTTACCTATAAACCATTTTCAAACCAAATCATTATTTTATGGGGTTAAAAATGCCTTTATCAAGGTAGAAATCTTTATAGGGTTTACCAAATATATTTTTAAGTCATAAACTTGGTGTTTAGGGCCAGAGAGTTTAAATCAAAACATTTCCCAAAGGTTTTCCTCCAAAACCATTTTTAACAATTAAACCATATTTTTATTTGACTAGAAATGGTTTAAATCAAGGATTTATTCTTTTGCTTCACCAAATACATTTTTGAAACCACCAATTGATTTCTAGGGTCAGTAGGTTCAAAGCAAACCATTTGCCAAAGATTTTATCCCCAAAATCATTTTAGAACAAGTTTTATATCCTAAACATGCATACACAAGTTTCTGCAGAAACAATCAATTTAACAGAAGCTTTTTACTAAACAAAGAGCATGGTTGGCTAGGGCTTGTCTTGCTGATTCCATTGATATAAAATTTGAAAATTTGGACGTGTGGTTTGAAAGTTATGGATTTTTCAAAATTGATCATCTAATATATATGTTTCTGTTTTTAAAACAGATCTCAAGCCATGTGTCTTATTCCTATTCGCCCATACCGGTTCGTCTGGATCACGTTCTCTGGTGCGTTGGATCTAAGTTAGATCGAGCGGTGCAGATCAAGCGTAACGGTTTGGTTTAAGTGATCTATCGCATCCCTACGATCTTCATCTAACGGCTATCAACACAACGACCAGGAACTGGCGGTGCTGAGCGATGGTGAGCGGCGGCGATGCTCAGCTAGCGGCGGAGCCGGCGAAATAGGAAGCAAGAGGACAAGGGGAATGGCTTACCAGAATCGCCTTGACGCACTGATGCTCAACGTGGCCTTCGACAGTCAAGGGGCGCACGAGGTGGTCGACAATTGCTCGTCGGAGATGCTCCTGGCATCGGGTGCGGTCAGACATTGACGGGGGCGAGGCTACAGAGCGTGTTAGGACGAGTGGAGAAAACAGTCAGATGTGCAAGGACGTGGCGATGATGCGTGCGTGAAGGAGAAAGATAGGGGCGGTCAGGTTCTTACCAGAGGAGTCGCCGGAGAAGAAAGCAGACGGTGGCGGCGGTGGTCTTGGTCGTTGTCGAGGCTGTGGGGCGCGAGGGGGCGAGCTGGTGCTACGAGGAGATGCACGAGGAGGTGGGGAGTGAAGGGTTTCGCGGCATAGTATATCAAAATTTTCTACGAATGCGAACAGAGGGAAGCCAAGATCTAATCTAGGAGATGCAAACAACAAGAGAGATTGGATTAGATCTTCATACCCTTGAAGATTCGAACAGCGGAACGTTCGTCGGAACGTGGGTGATGTAGTCGTACTCGCTTCTCCTCCTCGCGATCTGATCCGATCTAGCACCACAAGTGGCGGTGCCTCCGTGAGATGCACACGTGCAGCACCTCGACGTCTCCTCCTTCCTCGGACCAGCAAGTATGGTGGAGAGACGGATTTGATCTACAACACGACGGCGTGGTGTATATGGTGGAGAATTTCTGCAGCAGGGCTTCGCCTACAAACAGTCGGGAGGGAGAGAGGAGGGCAGCAGGACGGCTAGCTCTTGGAGGGGAAGGTGTGTGGGGGTGGTGCGCCCCCAGCCCTCTTTATATAGAGGGGTAGGGCGGCAACCCTAGCCCCTCCCCCAAGCCAAAACCGGCGGCCAAGGAGGAGGAGTGGGGGGCAAGGAAACCCCCCCTTCTAGAAGGTCCAATTAGGGTTTTTACCCTTGCTGGCCGGTTGGGCCATATGGGGCCTTGTGCCCCTGGCCCAATGCGGCCAGGGCACTCCCTCATAGGCCCATGCCCCCTCCCGGAAGGTGGGGCCACGTTGGTCCCCTCCGGAAGGTTCTAGAAGCTTTCGGTACAATACCGATTAACCCGGAACAATTCCGAACTCCAAAAACTGCACTGCCTTATATGAATCTTATTCTCCGGACCACTCCGGAACCTCTCGTGATGTCCCGGATCCCATCCGAGATTCCGAACAAAAACTCATAAACCAATCATCCAATCTATCCTAGCGTCGAGACACGTTAAGTGTGTGACCCTTCGGGTTCGAGAATATGCAGACATGATCTTCTATCAATAATCAACAGTGCGAAACCCATATTGACTCCACATTCATCGATGATCATATCAGATGAACCACGATGCCAGGATTCAATCAATCCCATATATATATTCCCTTCGTCTCGCGATATTTTACTTGCCCGAGATTTGATCGTCGGTACCGTCATACCTAGTTCAATCTCGTTCACAGCAAGTACTTTACTCTTTCCGTAATCCGATATCACTTTGTGATTAACTCCTTAACCACATGCTTGCAAGCGGTGTTGATATCGATTACCGAGTGGGCCCGAAGTATATCTCTCCGACTTGGGAGGGACAAATCCCATCTCGATACATACAACCCAACAGGTACTTTACGATCACCTGAGAGACACCTTTATGATCACCCTCTCATAGGATGACGTTTGATGACCTCAAAGCTTTCTTCCGATACCAGGGAGTTGTATTATCTCATGGTCTAAGGAATACAATATTTGACATAAGAAAAGCTTCACAAAGATGAACACGATGACACGATCTAATTGCTTCGCTTAGTTTGGGTCTGTCCATCATATCATTCTCCCAATGATATGATCTCATTATTAATCGACAACTCATGTCCATGGTTAGGAAACCTTAACCATCATTAATCAATGAGCTAGTCCATAGAGGCGTACTAGGAACACGGTGTTGTTCACAAACCACACAAGTATTAAAGTTAATACAATTCTAGCATGGAATATAAACATTATCATGAACAAGAATTATAATAATAACATCATTATTATTGCCTCTAGGGCATAATTCCAACAGTCTCCCACTTGCACTAGAGTCAATAATCTAGTTTACATTTGGCAACAATCTCACACCCATGGCACTGAGGTGCTGATCATGTTTTACACGTGGAAGAGGTTTAGTCAATGGATCTGCGACATTCAGATTTGTATGTACTTTGCTAATCTTCAGATCTCCATCTGCTATATAATCACAGATTATATGAAACTTGCGGTTGATATGCTTGGTCTTTGGATGATATCTTGGTTCCTTAGCGAGTGTTATGGCACCAGTGTTGTCACACGATATCTCTAGTGGGTCCAATGCACTTGGAACCACGCCAAGCTCAGTGATGAAGTTCCTGATCCAAACTCCTTCACTTGACGCTTCTGCAGCAGCCATGTATTCCGCTTCTACTGTAGATCCCGCGATCATCCTTTGCTTGCAGCTTCTCCAGCTCATAGCTCCTCCATTCAAAATATAAATGTATCCTGTCTGAGATTTAGAATCATCCTTGTCGGTGTCGAAACTAGCGTCGACGTAACCTTTTACGATGAGCTGTTCATCACCCCCATAGACTAAGAACATTTCTTTAGTCCTATTTAGGTACTTTAGGATGTTCTTCATGGCTGTCCAGTGTTCCTCTGGATCACTTTGATACCTTTCGTCAAACTAAGAGCATTGGACACATCCGGTCTAGTACACATGGCATACATGATAGAACCTATGGCGAGGCATAAGGCACTTTGCTCATAGCTTCCCTATCATTTATCAGGCTGGACACCGAGCCTTGCTCAATATCTTACCCGACAACATAGGCCTTTGAACCTTTCTTTGCCTTATCCATTCGAACCTTTTCGAACTTTGTCTAGGTATGTACTCGCTTAAAGCTATCAGCGTCTTTGTCTATCTCTATAGATTTTGATGCCCAATATATAAGCAGCTTCACCTAGGTCTTTCATTGAAAAACACTTGTTCAAATAACTCTTCACATCGTTAAGCATGTTGATGTCATTTCCAATAATCAATATGTCATCCACATATAGTACCAGAAATGTCACCGAGCTCCCACTCACTTTCTTGTAGATACAAGCTTCGTAGCAATTTGGAACAAATCCAAAGCTCTTGATCACTTGATCAAAACGAAGGTTCCAACTCCGAGATGCTTGATCCATAAATGGAACTGAAGTTTGCATACTTTATCAGCATCCTTAGGATCGACAAAACCTTCGGGTTGCATCATATACAACTCTTCATCAATGTTGCCATTGAGGAACGCAGTCTTGACATCCATCTGCCATATTTCATAATCATGAAACGCAACAATTGCTAATAAAATCTGAATGGACTTAAACATCGCTACGGGAGAGAAAGTCTCATCGTAGTCAACACCTTGAACTTGTCGAAAACCTTTCGCGACAAGCCGTGCTTTATAGACGGTAACATTACCATCCGCTTCCGTTTTCTTCTTCAAGATCCATTTGCACTCAACGGCCTTTCGGTCGCTAGGAGGGTCCACCAAAGTCCATACTTGGTTTTCGCTCATGGATCCCAATTCAGATTTCATGGCTTCTAGCCATTTCTCAGAGTCTGGGCTCATCATCGCTTCCTCATAGTTTGTAGGTTCACTGTCTTCTACCAACAAGACAGTCAAGACAGGGTTGCCGTACCACCCAGGAGGGGCACGCGACCTTGTCGACCTGCGACGTTCAGTAGCAGCATCGTCCGAAGCTTCATGATCCTTGTCATTAGCTTCCTCTATTGTTGGTGCAGGTGGCACTAGAACAATTTCAGGTGCTGCACTACTCTCCAATTCAAGAGAAGGTTCAATAACCTCGTCTAGCTCTACTTTCCTCCCACTCACTTATTTCGAGAGAAACTCCTTCTCAAGAAAGGAACCGTTCTTTGCGACAAACACTTTGCCTTCGCTTCTGTGATAGAAGGTATACCCAATAGTTTCCTTAGGGTATCCTATGAAGACGCATTTCTCCGCTTTGGGTTCGAGCTTGTTCGGCATCAACTTCTTGACGTAAGCTTCGCATCCCCAAACTTTAAGTAACGACAACTTAGGTTTAGCACCAAACCACAGTTCATACGGTGTCGTCTCAACGGATTTAGATGGTGCCCTATTTAAAGTGAATGCAGCGGTTTCTAATGCATAACCCCAAAATGATAACGGCAAATCAGTAAGAGACATCATTGATCGGACCATATCTAATAGGGTTCGATTCTAGCGTTCAGACACACCATTGCGCTGTGTTGTTCCGGGTGGCGTGAGTTGCGAAACGATTCCGCTTGCTTTAAGATGCGTGAAAAAATCATAACTCAAATATTCACCTCCACGATCGGATCATAGAAACTTAATCTTTCTGTTACGATGGTTCTCCACTTCATTCTAAAATTCCTTGAACTTTTCAAATGTTTCAGATTTATGTTTCATTAAATAGATATACCCATATCTACTTAGGTCATCGGTAAAAGTGAGAAAATAGCGATATCCACCGCGCGTCGAAACACTCATTGGTACGCATACATCGGTATGTATGATTTCCAACAAGTCCGTTGCTCGCTCCATCATACCGGAGAACGGGGTTTTGATCATCTTGCCCATGAGGCATGGTTCGCATGTGTCAAATGATTCAAAATCAAGAGACTCCAAAAGTCCATAAGAATGGAGTTTCTTCATGCGCTTTACACCAATATGACCTAGACAGCGATTGCCACAAATAAGTAGTATTATTACTATCTACTTTGCATCTCTTAGCCTCAATGTTATGGATGTGTGTTTCATCCCTTTCGAGATTTATAAGAAATAAACCATTCACAATAGGTGCATGACCATAAAAGATGTTACTCATATAAATAGAACACCCATTATTCTCCGATTTAAATGAATAACCGTCTTGCAATAAACAAGATCCAAAAATAATGTTCATGCTCAACGCAGGCACATAATAACATTTATTAAGGTTTAAAACTAATCCCGAAGGTAAAACTAAGGAGAGCGTGCCGACGGCCATCACATCAACTCTTGATCCGTTGCCAACGCGCATCGTCACCTCATCCCTCGCAAGCTGTCGTCTATTCCGTAGCTCCTGTTTCGAGTTACAAATATTAGCAACTGAACCGGCATCAAATACCCAGGCACTACAACGAGGGCTAGTAAGGAAAACATCATTAACATGTATATCAAATATACCTTTGATGGTGCTAGCCTTCTTGTCCGCTAAGTACTTCGGACAGTTGCGCTTCCAGTGACCCTTGTCCTTGCAATAGAAGCACTCGAGGTCCCATTTAGGACCAGACTTGAGCTTCTTCTCAGCAGGGGCAGTGCGCTTGCCGCCGCCCTTCTTGAAGGGCTTCTTTGCTCCCTTACCTTTCTTAAAGGTGGGCTTGTTGACCATCAACACATGATTATCCTTTTTGATGTCTACTTCCGCGGCCTTCAGCTTTGCGAAGAGCTCGGTGATCGTATCAGTGGAACCAATCTGATTATGAGTCACTACAATACTTTTGTAGCTGGGAGGGAGTGATTACAGAACCCTGTCAATCTTGAGCTCCTCTAGAATCGTGCATTCCAGTTGCTCAAGGCGTTGAGTGTAGCCCGACATCTTAATGGCGTGCTCACTAACGGAACTCCCTTCCTCCATCTTGTAGTTAAAGAATTTCTTAGAGATCTCATATCTCTCAGAACGGTCCTGAGTTTGAAACATGGTTTTCAGCTCTTCGAGAATCTCAAAGGGCCCGAGATAGTCTTCAAAACTATTTTGAAGTTCTGGTTCCATAGCAAACAACATGGTGCTCTTAATCACACCATAATCATCTTTGCGCGACTGATAGACAGCTTTCTCATCACCGGTAGCGATTGCAAAGGGTCACCTAACGCTTTCCCAAGGACATAGTCCTTTTGACCGCCAGAGAGAATGATTCTTAGATTGCGGAACCAATTGGTGAAGTTAGACCCATTGTTTCTAATATTTTCCTTCTCAGCAAAAACGTTGAAGTTGAAGTTGGACTTGGCCATGTGATCTACAGTATTTGCAAGTACAAATTAGACTATGTTCATGATAACTAGTTCAACTTTTAATAAAATGACTAGATGAACTCCCACTAAATTCAACATCCCTCAAGTTGTTTAGTGAACACGATCCAAATTCACCACACCTAATCCGATCTTCACGAGAAGAGATGTGGTTTCAATGGTGGACAACAAAGTGTCGATCATATCATTCATATGACTCATGCTTAACCTTTCGGTTCATGTGTTCCGAGGCCATGTCTGTACATGCAAGGCTCGTCAAGTTAGACCCAAGTATTTCCGCGTGTGCAAAACTGGCTTGCACCCGTTGTATGTGAGCGTAGAGTCTATAGCACCCGATCATCACGTGATGCTTGGACACAACGAACTTTCGCAACGGTGCATACTCGGGGAGAACATAGTTTTTATCTTGATCTTTAAGTGAGGAATCATCTTATAATGCTACCGTCGCGATCTAAGCATAATAAGATACATAAAAGGATAAACATCACATGCATATAACTTTATGTGACATGGTATAGCCAATCTTCACGCAACAATCTCCAGCTTGTGCGTGCCGGCATGATCTCCATCACTCCACCATGATTGCCTCCACCATGAATAGCAACTACAACTATTGCTAACTACTTAGCGATAAAGTGAAACTATTACATGGCGTATAAGAAGTTGACACACAGGTCATACACAATTATAAAGACAACCATATGGCTCCTGCCGGTTGTGTACTCATCGACATGCAAGTCGTGAAACATTACAAAACATGATCGTAGCATACATTATACACATCACATCTTGGGCCATACCATATCACAGAAAACACTCCCTTTAAAAACAAGTTAGACGCCTCTACTTTGTTGTTGCATGTTTTACGTGGCTTATGGGAGTAGATGCTAAGAACGATTCTTACCTACGGAAAACCACAACGGTGATATTATGGTTGCCAAACTCCGGTGTTAATCCCATGACAACTATAGTGAGAGAAACTGACATCCACCAGCCGCATGTGTGGAACAAGCCACACGTCAAGTGCGGAGCCGGTCTTGCGAACGACGTCGCGTAAGGTTGGCCTGGACCACTTCAATCTCACTATCCCGCGTCATAAGAAGAACACAAACAAGAGGCTTGCAACAGAAAACGTCAATGCCCGCAACAACCATGTTGCGTTCTACTCGTGAAACACATCTACGCATAGATCTAGCTATGATACCACTGAAGGGTTTCGCGACATAGTAAATCAAAAATTTCTATGGATGCGAACAGAGGGAAGCCAAGATCTAATCTAGGAGATGCAAACAACGAGAGAGATTGGATTAGATCTTCATACCCTTGAAGATTCGCCGCAGCGAACGTTTTCTAACGTGGGTGATGTAGTCGTACTCGCTTCTCCTCCTCGCGATCCGATCCGATCTAGCACCACAAGTGGCGGTGCCTCCGTGAGATGCACACGTGCAGCACCTCGACGTCTCCTCCTTCCTCGGACCAGAAAGTATGGTGGAGAGACGGATTGGATCTACAACACGACGGCGTGGTGTATATGGTGGAGAATTTCTGCAGCAGGGCTTCGCCTACAAACAGTCGGGAGAGAGAGAGGAGGGCAGCAGGACGGCTAGCTCTTGGAGGGGAAGGTGTGTGGGGGTGGTGCGCCCCCATCCCTCTTTATATATAGGGGTGGGGCGGCAACCCTAGCCCCTCCCCCAAGCCAAAACCGGCGGCCAAGGAGGAGGAGTGGGGGGCAAGGAAACCCCCCCTTCTAGAAGGTCCAATTAGGGTTTTTACCCTTGCTGGCCGGTTGGGCCCTATGGGGCCTTGTGCCCCTGGCCCAATGCGGCCAGGGCACTCCCTCATAGGCCCATGCCCCCTTCCGGAAGGTGGGGCCACGTTGGTCCCCTTCCGGAAGGTTCTAGAAGCTTTCGGTACAATACCGATTAACCCGGAACAATTCCAAACTCCAAAAATTGCACTGCCTTATATGAATCTTATTCTCTGGACCACTCCGGAACCTCTCGTGATGTCCCGGATCCCATCCGAGACTCCGAACAAAAACTCGTAAACCAATCATCCAATCTATCCAAGCGTCGAGACACGTTAAGTGTGTGACCCTTCGGGTTCGAGAATATGCAGACATGATCTTCTATCAATAATCAACAGCGGGGTCTGGAAATCCATATTGACTCCCACACATTCATCGATGATCATATCGGATGAACCATGATGCCAGGATTCAATCAATCCCATATATATATATTCCCTTCGTCTCGCGATATTTTACTTGCCCGAGATTTGATCGTCGGTACCGTCATACCTAGTTCAATCTCGTTCACAGCAAGTACTTTACTCGTTCCGTAATCCGATATCACTTTGTGATTAACTCCTTAACCACATGCTTGCAAGCGGTGTTGATATTGATTACCGACTTGGGAGGGACAAATCCCATCTCGATACATACAACCCAATAGGTACTTTCCGATCACCTGAGAGACACCTTTATGATCACCCTCTCATAGGATGACGTTTGATGACCTCAAAGCTTTCTTCCGATACCAGGGAGTTGTATTATCTCATGGTCTAAGGAATACAATATTTGACATAAGAAAAGCTTCACAAAGATGAACACGATGACACGATCTAATTGCTTCGCTTAGTTTGGGTTTGTCCATCATATCATTCTCCCAATGATATGATCTCATTATTAATCGACAACTCATGTCCATGGTTAGGAAACCTTAACCATCATTAATCAATGAGCTAGTCCATAGAGGCGTACTAGGGACACGGTGTTGTTCACAAACCACACAAGTATTAAAGTTTACGCTTAATACAATTCTAGCATGGAATATAAACATTATCATGAACAAGAATTATAATAATAACATCTTTATTATTGCCTCTAGGGCATAATTCCAACAGGGAGGGCATGTGAGCGTGGTCGAGGAGGCAATGGGCGGCAGGGTTCGGCCGGAATTGTCGCCGGAGTGTCGTCGGACAGAGGAGCTTCGAGGTAAAAATTCCAGCGGCCTGGTGGCTCCTGTGGGGTGAGGTCCGGGGGAGAAGGGAGAGGGGAGGCAGACGCTTTAGTACGCGTGATCGAGGGACCGATTTATCACGGCGTTACTGCGTATTACACCGGCATTGATTTGGCAGCAACGGCCGGCGAGAGGGGGCGTGGTCAGCGGGGTGGGTGGAAACGATGAACAGCGCTGTGGGGTCCGACGGTCAGTGAGAGAGAGTGTGTGGAAGTGGGGATCGGTCAGTAGCTGAGTGGGTTGGTTCGCGCATGAGAAAAGGGAATAGATAGAGAGAGGGAGAGGTGGGCTGGACTGGGCCTAGTGGGCTCGCTGGGCTGGGTTGAGTCTGTTCCATTTTTTTGTTCCTGTTTCTTTTTCTTTTTCCATTTCTTTTATTCTGTTTTTGTTTTGTTTAATTAATTCAAACACTCATTTGAATTCAAACCTTTGCCAAAATTTGTGAATAATCAAAACACTGTTTACTACCACATTCTGATGTCAAATTTGGAATAAAACTTTTATTCCTTAAGTGCCCTTTTAATTATTTAAAGTAGGTCCTTGTATTAATTCCTTCAAGATTTAATAATGTTTTTAATTTCCATTTGAATTCTAAATCCTTCCAAAACCTTTCAGTAAGTTTTATTTACTTATTAGGGTGTCAAAATATTCAACTAGAATCATTTGGAAAATAATTAATATGATTCATAAATCATTTGAATTGGGTATTTGTTTTAATTCCAATGGAATTAAATATAGTTTTATTTCCATAATTTTTATTTGGGAGATTTATTTTATTTAAGTTAATTAAACAACTTTTATTCCACTTGGCTAAATTCCAAAATACTATTTTCTCATGAATTATATAATTATACTTATTAGAGATTTGTCTTTATTAAAATAGGGATAGAATGGTTAATGCCATTTTATTTTATTTTGGAAATTATTTATCCTTTTATTTTATTTGATTTGGATTATATTCATTCCATTTGCTTCATGGATTAGGCCAAGATTTATTTGGTCTTTCAAATATTCTTTATTTAATATTTCTATCTTTGTCTTATAAAATCCATATCTTTTTATTTAAAGATCAAAACTTGGTGATTCCAATTTGTAAAATATTATTTGATATTTATTTATTCCTTTTAAATATTTTTAGGATTATTTGCTCACCATTTGGTATGGATTTTAGATAAGTGGTTTTATTAGCTTTGGAAATTACTTTTCCTTATCTTATTAAATTCATAAGATTTTATCCATGGTTCGAAATTAAGTGAAACCAATTTATATGGTTTTATAATATTTCTATTTGTCTTTCTTGATCATTTGAAAAGTTTAATGACATATTTTTATATGGATCAAATCCATAGGCTTGGAGATAACTTGGAAATGATTTTTTTTTCATTAGGGTTCGGATTTATTTTCCAAGTGTTTAAATTTCCAGATACATTTTATTGAGGAATGTATTTCTCTTGATTTGAATTTTGTTGAATTTCAAACTTTAGTTAAAGTTTGTTCAAGATGGGATTTTAAGTTTCCATTTAGAAACAAAAGTTTCTTTTCACCCTAAAATTCAACAATAATTTTATTTTGTTTATTTATTTTTCACATTACAAGATTCGGAAAATCTTGGGATGTGACAAAAGAAGAGCATGAAGAACATTTGCGTTTGATTCTTGAGAAACTCAGGGAGCACAAGTTGTATGTCAAGTTCAGTAAGTGTGAATGAAGTTGGATTTCTTGGACATATTGTGTCAGGAGATGGTATAGCTGTCGATCCTGCAAAGGTGTCAGTTATAACTGAGTGGGAATCTCCCAAGTTAGTTAAAGAAGTTCGTAGTTTCCTAGGCTTGGCAGGATACTATAGAAGGTTCATAGAGAATTTCTCGAAAGTGGCTAAGCTAATGAAAGAGTTGCTTAAGAAAGAGAAGAAGTTTGATTGGACTGAAGGATGTGAAACCAGTTTTCAAGAGTTGAAGAAAAGATTGGTGTCAGCACCAGTTTTATGTCTGCCAGATCTGGAGAAGGACTTCCAAGTCTATTGTGATCCATCTTACCAAGGGTTGGGTGGAGTTTTGACGCAAGAAGGAAGTTGTGGGTTATGCCTCGAGACAACTCAAGACTCATGAAGTAAACTATCCTACTCACGTCTTAGAGTTAGCCTGTGTTGTCCATGAACTCAAAACATGGAGACATTATCTTTTGGGTAAGCATTGTGAAGTGTTCACTGATCACAAGATCTTGAAATATATTTTCACCTAGAAAGAACTCAATATGAGACAAAGAAGGTGGCTAGAACTTATCAAGGATAACGACTTGAGTTTGCAATACCATCCTGGTAAAGCAAATGTTGTAGAGGATGCTTTAAGCCGTAAAGTTTATGTGAATGGTCTCACTAAAGGAGAATTGCCAGATGATTTGTGTGCCCAATTTAAAGAGCTAAGATTGGAGATAGTGCCTGAAGGATATCTCATGTCTTTGTAAGTTCAACCAACACTGTTGGATAAGATCAAAGAAGCCCAAAAGTTGGATGAGGAAATAGAAGATATTAAGAGTAAAATTATTAAAGGAAAGGCGAAAGGATTCTATGAAGATGAACAAGAAACTTTATGGTATGGAAAGCATATCTACATTCCACAAGATCCAGAGCTTTGGAAATTGATTCTGCAAGAAGCACACAATTCACCATATTCTATTCATCTAGGTAACACCAAAATGTACATGGATGTGAAGGAAGATTTTGGTGGAACAATCTTAAGAAAGATATTGCAGAGCACATTGCTTTGTGTGACGTGTGTAGTAGAGTGAAGGCGGAACATCAGAAACCGGCAGGGTTATTACAACCACTACCTATACCTGATTGGAAGTGTGATAAGATTGGTATGGATTTTATCACCGGATTTCCAAGGACCAGATCTGGATATGATTCTATATGGGTTTTTGTGGATCGCCTAACTAAAGTGGATCATTTCATACCCGTGAAGACTACTTATACAAGTGCTAAATTGGCTAAGATCTATATGAATAGGATTGTATGTCTACATGGAATACCTAAGAGTATTGTGACTGATAGAGGAACTCGATTCACTTTGCATTTTTGGCGACAACTGCATGAATCATTGGGAACAAGGCTAGAATTCCGCACAACATTTCATCCTCAGACTGATGGACAGACAAAAAGAACCAATCAGATTTTGGAAGATATGTTGAGAGCTTGTGCACTAGACTATGGATCTAGTTGGGATTAAAGTCTGCCATACGCAGACTTTTCTTACAATAACAACTTTCAAGCAAGCATAGAGATGGCTCCGTTTGAATTCCTCTATGGAAGTAAGTGTACTACACCATTACTATGGAATGGAGGAGGAGCAAGAAATTTATTCGGACCAGAATTGATCAAGGAAGCCAAAGAGAAAATCAGAATGATAAAGGACAGATTGAAGATAGCCCAATCCTGACAAAAGAGCTACGTAGATCCAAAGAATAGAGAATTCACCTATGAGGTAGGTGATAAAGCTTATCTTAGAGTCTCAGCACTTTGTGGTGTTAAGAGATTTGGAGTCAAAGAAAAATTGGCACCTCGATATATAGGGGCATTCAAGATTTTGAGCCGCAAAGGAGAAGTGGCTTATGCGATTGAATTGCCTGAATCACTGTCTGTAGTTCACAATGTGTTTCATGTGAGTCATTTGAAGAAGTGTCATCTGGAGATGGAAGAAACTTCATTAAAGGACACTATACCATTGGAAGAGGTACAGTTGGAGAGTGATCTCACTTATTAAGAGAAACCTATTAAGATTCTCGAGACAGCAGAAAGAGTTACTCGCACTAAGACTATCATATTCTGCAAAGTACAGTGTTATCATCATACCAAGGAACTAGCAACTTGGGAAAGAGAAGATGACCTTCATAAAGATCACCCTCACCTATTTGCTAGCCAATCCGAATCTCGAGGGCGAGATTCATCTTAAGGGGGTTAGATTTGTAACATCCCAAATTTCATCAAATGAAAAATCATGTTGTTGCACTCATAGAATCATGGCATATTCATATTTCACAAAAAATTTCAAAACAAAAACCCTAATAGAACCATATTTAAACCCCTTCTTAATATATATGGGGCATGGTTTTATTTTATTTTCAATACACAAAAATGATTTTGAGTAATTGTATGTGTTTAAAACACTTTTGGACACTAGGATCAGAGTACAAAAGTCTGGTGAAAATTCGAATTCAAATGGATTTGAAATGGCCATTCAAATATATCCTAGAAAATCAAAACAGAAAAAGAAAAGAACAAAAGAGAAAAAAATAAACAGGCGCAACCCATCTGGCCCAACCCCCTCGTGGCCCACTAAGCCCAACCGGGAGCTTTCCCCCTATACCTCTGTTTTCTACCCCACGCACCCACCCGCTGACCACTCGGCCCCGTTGCCATGTCAGCATTGTCGTCCCCAAACCGCACGCGACGACCACACAACTGGTCGTTTCTCCCCATTCACTGCCCATTGATTCACGGTGTAAATCCCATTGATTCTGTGCAATCCTCGCCCCTGCTCCGGCTACTTAACCCCCACCCCCTCGCGACCATTTTCCCCCACACTGCTAGCCTCAAGCGCCTCCAGGCTCTCGCAATTTTAGCTTGCACCGCTGTAGCACTGAACCACTCCGGCGAGCTATTCCGGTAAGCATAGCGCGCCCCTCTGCCTCTGGTTCACACGATCATGACCCTCTTGCTCTCGCGCATCTGCTCATTCCATTTGTTTGTCCAATATTGCCCCAGGTCGCCGTCCCCGTCAACCTCTGCAAGCACCCGAGGTGCCGTCCAACTCCGATTAGTACCGCGGTAAAACCCGCACGCCCCTTGACCTCTGCTTCATGCGACTGTGTTCGCCGTGACTTTGCGCAGCTTCTAATGCCCAATGTTTACCTTATGGTGCGCTAGGTTGTCGCCTTCGTCTCCGGCAGTGAGCACCCGACGCCAGGACGAACTCCGGCGAGCATCTGAGACCGTGTCTGTGCACCCCTATCCAAGCCAAGTACACGTTGAGCATACCCACCTCCACGCAAGTTCGGTAAGCTTCAGCACCACCCCCCTAACCCTAGCCTCGTTGGCGTGTCACCGGAAGTAGCGTCGCCACTGCCAGATCCATTTGCGCCGCCCGCGTATGGTCAGTTAGATCTGATCCGTTGGATCTGTAGGTAGCGGTCAGGATTAGAATTAGAAGGAAGGGGTAAGTTTAGATCAGAGCCGCTGGATTCACTTTATATTGAACGGCGCAGAAGCGTGATACAGTGCAAAGCGGTACGCGCCAATCAGAACGCGCCGCGTGTCACTAGTTTAGATTTAAAATCTGAATTTTGATCTATTAATTATTCAAATTTGTAAATTCAATAACTTTTGATCTGTTTGTCCAAAAATTACAAATTATATATCATCGGATTCAGAAAAATATTCTCTTTACATCTATGGCCTTGTTTTGGCAATTTGCTTTTGTAAAATTAGGATTTTATGCAGGAGCATTTTTATGCCTATTTTGGCAATAAAAATTATTTAGAAAATTGTTTTAAAGTAAATTTTGGTTTATTTAGAGTTTATAAAGTATGATGTGTATTCCATACTGTTTACTTTGGTTTGAAAAGTGTGACAAATCATTCCCTTGCATTTGCATGCATTCATATATATTTTTGTTTGTATAATTGAATGTGAATGATGTGGTATGATTTTATGTGTAGATTTTGGTGATTGTGGAGAGTGTGATTGTGAGTATTGTGCCTATTCCCCCAAATACCAAGGCAAGTGATGCTTCATCTTTTTTTCCTATTATTTTATCTATGCACTAGTGATATTTTGAGTAGGATTTGCATGTGGATTTTTCTAAGTATATGCTATGCTATAGTAAAGCCTATAGATATTTTCTTAGTAGTTGTTCCCTAAGTAAATAAACATGTTATGCTAGTATGCTTAGCCTAGCTAGTAGAATACAAGGGTGGAATATTCATGTTATGATACTATGCAAAATTGATGCCTATGTTTTTGATTAATAAAAAAACTTGTGAATGAATCACCTGGGTGGAATGGGAAGAGTAGTTTATGTTGTGTGGTTACACAAGGCCCATGTCTATGGTTTACCTTGTGTATCACACTTGTGGATGGCACCCAGGAACAAAGATATTTGAGATGCTTAGGGTTGAGAAGGTTCTAATGCAACCACATGGCATATGGTCTCTGCCTTGGCCAACTAGGTTGCAAGAACTTAGCCAGATGGACAGTTGGTGGTAGGGTTGATAGGATGGAACGCGTCCATGGTGGTCTAAGGGAATGCTTATGAAAAGTCTCGTCTTGATGCATGTCGAGTATTGTGAGGAAAGTGCACCACCTCTCGAGAGGGTAAAACCTAAGTACTTAGCCGTGTCCTCGGTAGCGGACCTTATGAGCATCAAAGACATTGAAATGATCAAGGATCTCCTAATCCCAATTGCTCTAAGTTAAAACTTGTGGTTGAACAAGGGTAAAGGTTCACCAATGTCTATTGTTGGTTCCTTGGGTGTTTTGTCAAACAAAAACTTAGTGTTTCAACTAATAAGAAAACCTTATTTTGAGCAAAGCCAGCCTGAACTACACTTAGCCAAATTCATATAGTTATTAGATGCCACTATACTACTATGGTATCACTTGCCAATAAAATTCCAAATGTATTTAACCTCTATGGTTGTAACTTATTATGTTGCAGGTTACTCTGATGGTGACTAGGATTATGATTCTATACTCAATATGTTTTCCTATGGCACATGAAGATGAAGACTTTATTTATTTTTTAAAGTATTGTGAACTCTATGTATTAGCCTTGGGCTAATGAGTTGTAAGGACTATGTATCTTTCGATATTAAGATGTAATAATGACCTTTGTATATGTGTACTTCATCTTAAACTGTGGATGCTAGCAATTCGATCCAGGGACTAGCATTGCAATCACACGGGCCTTTACCTTAAAAGGTGGGGTCCTACAGATCAACTTGATCCATCTTCTTTGCCGCATGTTCATCTCCTTCTGCGTGAAGATGTATTTCAGACTCTTGTGATCTGTATAAATTGCACAACAATTCCACATCAGATAATGGCGCCAGGTTTTTAGGGTGTGCACAACGGCCGCGATCTCCAAGTCATGGGTGGGGTTATTCACCTCATGGGGCTTCAACTGTCTTAATAAGTAGGCAATAACTTTGCCTTCTTGCATCAGCATGCTTCCGGTCCTAGCTTGTAAGCATCACAGTAGACTTCAAAGCTCTTGGTGATATCGGGCATTGTTAGGATGGGAGCTAAAATTAATCTCTTCTTGAGCTCCTGAAAACTCTCTTCACATTTATCCATCCATTCAAACTTCTTGTCCTTATTTAGCAGTTGGATCATCAGCTTTCCGATGCTTGAGAACCCAAAGGATATGACTGTGTACTCATACAAACCGTACCGAGTGGCGAAGGCGGTCTTAGGGATATCTGATTCTTGGATCTTGAGCTTATTATAGCCGGTGCAAAGGTCTATCTTGGAAAATACACGAGCTCCATTAAGATGATCAAATAGGTCGTCAATTCATGATGCTGCATCAACGCGGAGCGCTTTGTCGGGAAACCCCATGAGCAAGGTGTGATGCAGCACAGCAGCAAGTTTTCCCTAAGTAAGAAACCGAGGTTATCGAACTAGTAGGAGGAAGGAAACGTCTCAAAGGTGTTGCAAGCAACGTGGAAACTTGCACAACACAAACTCAAGACTTTGCCCCAACGAAATAGTGAGGTTATCAAGCTCATGGTTTGTTGTAACAAAGAATTAACTGTGTGGTGTGGAAGGTGATGATGGTTTGCAGCAACTAAACAGTAACAGTGGAAGATGTATCAATGGTAAAGATTGGACCAGGGTCCATAGTTCACTAGAGGTGTTCTTCTTAGATAAACAAACATGCCATGAAGGGTAAACAAATTACAGCAGGGCAATTGACAAGAACTAAGCAAGGCATAACAATGCAATACTAGACAAAAAGATCCTATGAGATTCGATTGGGCAATACAACAATATACATAGACCGCCATCCAACTTCATCTATAACTAGTTGTCCACCTTCAGGTTATCATCCGAACCGCCTCCAGTATTAAGTTGCAAGCAACAGACAACTGCTTTAAGCAAAGTGTGTAAGGTAAAAAAATCCACTTGTTCGATGAACAAGAGACCGTTGTTTTATCCCTAGTGGCAACAACACATCTACAACCGAGAGATTTCTGTCACTTCCCTTGGAAACTAGAGGCATGAACCCACTATCGAGCATAAATACCCCCTCTTGGAGTCACTAGCAACTACTTGGCCAAGATAGCTACTAACAACAGAAAGCATGCAAGATCACAAACATGATAGATTCATAAGACAAAACCATTAATCAATCTGACATACTAATCTCAATATCCATCGGATCCACACAAACACAACATGCATGACTACAAATAGATGACATCTTGATCATGAACGGAGCTCACAAGATCTATACATGAAAGCACAAGGATGAGATGCAACCATATAGCTACTACATGGACTCGTAGTCCAAGGTGGAACTACTCAAACTTCATACCAAAGGCTGACATGATGAAGAAGAAGGCCTCCGGGATGATCTCCCCTCCGGCAGGGTGCCGGGAATAGATTTAGATCCCCTCCGATCTAGGGACGATGGTGGCGGTGGCTACAGACAGTTTCGTGGAATATTGATTGGATGTTTAGGGTTTTGGCATCGTGGCTTCTTATAGGCGAAGAGGCGAGGCTGGGAGGCGGCCAGGGGGACCACACCCTGCCTAGGCACGGGCCCACCCTAGGCCATGCCTGGGGGGTGGCCACCCAGTGGTGCCCCTCCGTCTCTCCTCTAGACTCCGTGTTCCCCACGATAAAATATTGACTTTAGCTTTTGTCCCGTCCAATTCCAAGAATATTTCCTTACTAGCTTTTCTGGAACCAAAAACAGCAGAAAACAGGCAACTCGCACTATGGCAACTTTTTAATAGGTTAGTACCAGAAAACATGTAAAAGGAACCTCAAAGTGTGGACAAAGCAAAGCAAAGTAGATAGTAAACAAACATGGAACATAAAAAATTATAGATACATTTCCTACGTATCATCAATCTTGGGCAAAGGGTACCTTTCTTGATGGTGACTTCATTGAGTTTTGGGTAGTCGTTTACTAACCGAGTCATTCCATCCTTCTTGTCCACAAATAGGACTGGTGATCCCCATGGTGATGCGCTCGGCTGGATATTAGCCTTGTGTTCCATGGCATCCAGCTACTTCTTCAGTTCCACCAACTCTTTGGGGGTTGTTCCGGGGATTAACTCGATGATGAACTCGATATCCCAATCAGGGGGCATACCGGGCAGTTCCTCTGGAACGCATCCAGGTATTCACAAACCACTAGTACTTCCTCTAAAGTAGAACCCTCTACACTCTTTCAGCAGTAGACTCGAGATGAGGGCATAGTTTCCATGTACTCGACTTGCACTCCTTCACTACTGATCATGGAAATGGATTTTCTAGCACAATCCATGACTCCATGATATCTGGACATCCAATCCATTCCTAGTATTGTTGGAGATATTCCCTAGAGGCAATAATAAATGACATTATTATTATATCTTTGTGTTTATGATAAATGTTTACATTCATGCTATAACAGTATTAACAAAGAAACATTAATACTTGTGTGATTTGTAAACTAATTTAGAGTCCCTAGTAAATCCTCTTTGTAATACTAGCTTGTTGGTTAATAAATGATTGTGGTTTCCCTATCATGAACATTGAGATGTTATTAACAACAAGATCATATCGTTAGGAGAATGGTATGATGGACATACTCCTATAGATAAGCATAGCATAAAGATCAAGTCATTTTAATAGTTCACTTGCTATATGCTTTCTGATACATAGTAACCTAATTCCTTCGACCATGAGATCATGCATATCACCATCATCGGAAGGATGCTTTGATGACATCAAACACCACACCGTAATTGGGTGGTTATAAAGGTGGCATTGAGTGTTCGGAAAGTATTGGTTGAGACACATGGATCAAGAGTGGGATTTGTCCATCCATATGATGGATAGATATACTCTGGGCCCTCTCGGTGGAATGTCATCCAATTGGCTTCCAAGCATGTGACTGTCTCACAAGGGATCACATATCACGGGAACAAGAAAAGAGTACTTATCAGTAACGAGGTTGAACTAGGTATGCAGAGATACCGACGATCAAAACCTCGGATAAGTAAACTATCGTGAGACAAAGGGAAATTGGTATCGTATGTAAGTGGTTCATTCGATCACAAAAGTAATCGTAGAAATATGTGGGAGCCATATGAATTTCCAGATTCCTCTATTGGTTATTGTTCGGAGAAGTGTCTCGATCATGTCCGCATAATTCACGAACCGTAGGGAGACACACTTAAGGATTCGATGTTGTTGAGTAGTTATGGAATGATGAGTAAGAGACCGAATGTTGTTCGGAGTCTCGGATGGAATCCGGGATATCACGAGGAGATCCGGAATGGTCCAGAGAATAAGATTCATATAAGGGAAGTCCTGTTTCGGGGTTGGAGAATGGTTTCGGTGTTTTCATCGGGAATGTTCTAGAATGTTCTAAAAGGTCCGACACTCTGGAGGGGAAGGGTACATGAATGTGTCATAACAAGTTGGAATGGTTGCATCATGTACTAGGTGTCATCGCTGAGCAAAATATAGGGATAAATCAAATCCTAGTTTGAAAAGTCAAACGCCAATTTGAAAAGTCAAACGGCAAGTTTGCTTGGTGGAGGGAGAGTAGGAAACCTACTTGGGGAGGAGTTCCTCTCCCTCCACCGCCGGCCAAGGAGGCCGAGTTGGGGGAGGACTCCCTCCCCCTTGGTCGCGCCCTCCCACCTATAAAAGGAGGGGCATGGCTGCCCCTCTAGACCTACACCTCCACCACCCAAAACCCTAGCCCTAGCCGCCGGCCCTCCTGCAGCCGCCGCCGCCCTAGGGAAAACCCTAGCCGCCGACTTGGGGATTTCCCCAAGCCCTAGACGCCGGCCCAGCCCTCTCTCCTTGGTGTGTCTAAACCCTAGATCACCGAGGCCTCTCTCATAGTCCACCATACTCGCTCCGGCTTAAGGCGAAGCCCTGCGAGATCTCCCCTCTACTTCTGGTACCACGCCGTTGTGCTGCCGGAATCGCGAGGAGAGTGCTACAACCTCTGCTGCCTGCTGCAACAAGGGAGAGTAAGGTCTTCATAGAGTACCGAACGTGTGACCGACTGCGGAAGCGCTGCCGGAACGCAGCGCCGGAAGGATCGTCTACACGATCTTGAGATCGGCAAGAGTACGACTACATCACCCACGAGAATCAGCTCTCGTTAAACACTTTGGAATCTTCGAGGGTGAGTTATTCCATCGACTCGTTGCTACAATCTAGTAGATAAATCTTGGCTTGTTTGTTTGTATGCGGTAGAAATTTTTTGTTTTCCATGCTACGAACCCCTACTTATGCAACTTGTATTGCATAAGTGGATTTGCGGGTGTCTGTCTCTCCCATTATAGTATAGATCCAATTTACAACGGGCACTTGATAGTTCAAACATCAACGTTGTGGTTCTTGTTCGTAAGTTAGATCGACACTTATTGAAAGCCCCAAACCACGTAAAATATGCAAAGAAATTAGAGGCGTCTAACTTTGTTTTGCAGGGGTGTGCTGTGATGTGATATGGCCATGATTGTGATTATATTTGATGTATGCAATGTTCCTTATTGTAAGTTGGCAACCGGCAGGAGCCATATGGTTGTATTTAATTTCTGTTAAGACCCGCGTGTCTATTCAAATTAGTTGTAATAGTTGAAGCTGGTGGACGACAACCATGGAGCAGCGTCAATGACCTTGATGCAATGCCGGTGATGATGGAGATCATGTTTGTGCTTCAAGATGGAGATCGGAAGCACAAAGAAGAAAGGCCATATCATATCACATATTATGAATTGCATGTGATGTTAATCTTTTATGCATCTTGTATTGCTTAGTTAACTACGGTAGCATTATAAGATGACCCCTCATGCACATGAATTTCAAGTTCTAGAGTGTTCATCCTTAGTAAGCACCATTGCTAAAGCTTGTTGTTTCGAAGCACCACGTGATGATCGGGTTTGTTAGATTCTGCAAGTGTATACAACGTGAGCAAGCCAGATTTGCTCATGCGGAAGCTAAGGTTTGATCTTGACGAGCCTAGCATGTACAAACATGGTCTCGAAACACGGATCAGCGAAAGGTAAAGCATGAATCATATAGTAGATATGATGAACATGTAGATTGTTCGCCATTGGAGTTACATCAACTCTCGTGATGATCGGTTTTGATGTGGTGGATTTGGTTCGTGTGATCACTAAAACAATGTGAGGGATATTGTTTTGAGTGGGAGTTCACCTAGATTAATTTAACTATTAATTAGAACTCAATTTGTCATAAACTTAGTCTAAACTATTGCAAATATGTTGTAGATCAATGGCGGCCCCTACCATCAATTTTAATGCGTTCCTAGAGAAAGAAAAGTTGAAAAACAATGGAAGCAACTTCGCGGATTGGTTCCTCAATTTGAGGATTGTCCTCAATGATGGTAATTTGACCTATGTGCTGGATGCATCATTGGTGACCACTGCAGCCACTGCTACCGATGAAGTAAAGAATGTTTACCTCGCCTAAGACTCAAGATCTACGCTCAAAGTGTGCTATCTTGTATGGTTTAGAATCGGAGCTTCAGAAAAGGTTTGAGAATTCAGACCCACATGATATTGTCCGTGAACTCAAACTGATATTTGAGACTCACGCGGCAGTTGAGAGCCATGAGGCTTCTAAAAAGTTCTTTAACTGCAAGATGGAAGAGGGCAGCTCCATCAGTGAGCATGTGCTTAAGATGTCTGGGCACGCAAACAAACTCCAAAGCTTGGGTATAGTGATTCCTAATGCTTTGGGGATTTACCGTGTCCTCCAATCACTACCACCAAGTTACAAGAACTTTGTGATGAACTACAATATGCAAAGCATGGACAAGCAGTTGCCAGAACTCTTCTCCATGTTAAAATCTACAGAAGTGGAGATCAAGAAAGAGCACCAAGTGTTGATGGTCAATAAGACCACCAAATTCAAGAAAGGCAAGTCTAAGCAAAAGGGACACTTCAAGAAGGGTGGTAAGAAAGTTACCGCACCGACGAAGAAGACCAAGGCTGGACCTAAGCCTGATACTGAGTGCTTTTACTGCAAGGGAGAAGGTCACTGGAAGCAGAATTGCCCAAAGTATTTGGCGGATTTGAAGAATGGAAACATCAAGAAGAAAGGTATATCCGATATACATGTTATTGATGTGTATCTCACTAGTACTCGTAGTAGTGCCTGGGTATTTGATACTGGTTCGGTTGCTCATATTTGTAACTCGAAACAGGTGCTGCAGAATAAACGGAAGCTAGCGAAGAACAAGGTGACGATGCGCGTAGGAAATGGATCAAAGGTTGATGTGATCGCGGTCGGCACGCTACCTCTTCATCTACCATCGGGATTAGTTTTATACTTAAATAATTGTTATTTGGTGCCTGCGTTAAGCATGAACATTATATCGGGATCTTGTTTATTGCGAGACGGTACTTGTTTAAGTCCGAGAATAATGGTTGTTCGATTTATATGAGTAATATGTTTTATGCACATGCACCTTTGATAGATGGTCTATTCTTATTGAATCTCGATAGTGGAAATACACATATTAATAACATTGAAGCTAAACGTTTGAAATTGAGCGATAACTCGACCTATATGTGGCAATCGCTGCCTTGGTCACATTGGAGTGAAGCGTATGAAGAAACTCCATTCCGATGGACTTCTTGAATCACTTGAAAGATGCGAAGCATGTCTGATGGGTAAAATGACAAAGACTCCATTTTCTGGTATGATGGAGCGAGCTACGGACTTATTGGAAATCATACATACCGATGTGTGTGGTCCAATGAGTGTAGCATCGCGCGGTGGTTATCGTTATGTTCTTACCTTCACGGATGACTTGAGTAGATATGGGTATATCTATTTCATGAAACATAAGTCCGAAACTTTCGAGAAGTTTAAGGAATTTCAAAGTGAGGTAGAGAATCATCGTAACAAGAAGATTAAATTTCTACGTTCTGATCGTGGAGGTGAATATCTAAGTTACGAGTTTGGCGAGCATTTGAAGAAATGCAGAATACTTTCACAATTGACACCGCCGGGAACACCACAGTGTAATGGTGTGTCCGAACGTCGTAATCGAACTATCTTAGATATGGTTCGTTCTATGATGTCACTTACAGATTTACCGCTATCATTTTGGGGTTATGCATTAGAAACAGCCGCATTCACTTTAAATAGGGCACCATCTAAACCGCTGAAACGACACCGTATGAATTATGGTTTGGGAAGAAACCTAAATTGTCGCTCCTTAAAGTTTGGGGTCATGGCCTATGTAAAGAAGTTACAGCCGACAAGCTTGAACCCAAAGCGAAAAATGCGCCTTCATAGGATACCCAAAGGAAACTATTGGGTATACCTTCTATCATAGATCCGAAGGCAAAATCTTCGGTTAAGAATGGATCCTTTCTAGAGAAGGAATTTCTCTCGAAAGAAGTGACTCGAAGGAAAGTAGAACTCGACGAGGTTGTTTAACCTTCTCTCGAATTGTAGTAGCGCAGCACCGGAAGAAGTTCCTGTGGTGCCTACACCAATAAGAGAGGAAGCTAATGATGATGATCATGAAACTTCGGTTGTAGTTGCTACAGAACCTCGCAGGTCAACGAGAACTCGTACCACTCCTGATTGGTATGATCCCGTTATGAGTGTCATGTTGGTAGACAACACAGATGACCCTGCGACATATGAGGAAGCGATGATGAGCCCAGATTCCAATAAATGGCAAGAAGCCATGAAATCCGAGATTGGATCCATGTACGAAAACGAAGTATGGACTTTGGTGGACTTACTGGATGGCCGGAAGGCTGTCGAGAACAAATGGATTTTCAAGAAGAAAACAGATGCTGATGGTAATGTTACTGTCTATAATGCTCGACTTGTCGCAAAAGGGTTTCGACAAATTCAAGGAGTTGACTATGATGAGACTTTCTCACCAGTAGCGAAGCTAAAGTCTGTGAGGATTTTGTTAGCAATCTCTGCATATTATGATTATGAGATATGGCAGATGGATGTCAAAACAGTGTTCCTCAATGGAGACATTGATGAAGAATTGTATATGATGCAACCCAAAGGTTTTGTCGATCCTAAAGATGCTAACAAGGTATGCAAACTTCAACGGTCCATATATGGATTGAAGCAAGCATCCCGAAGTTGGAATCAACGTTTTGATAAGGTGATCAAAAGTTTTGGTTTTATACAAACTTATGGAGAAGCTTGTATTTACAAGAAAGTGAGTGGGAGCTCTGTAGCATTCTTAATACTATATGTAGATGCCATATTGTTGATTGGGAATGATGTAGACCTTCTTAATAGTGTCAAGGATTATTTGAATAATAGTTTTTCAATGAAAGATCTTGGCGAAGCAGCTTACATATTAGGCATAAAGATTTATAGAGATAGATCGAGACGACTAATATCATTGTCACAAAGTACATATTTGGACAAAGTTCTAAAGAGGTTTGGAATGGAAGATAGCAAGAAAGGATTCTTGCCCATGTCGCCCAATACGACCTTGAGTAAAACTCAAAGTCCAAAGAACGCGTAAGATAGAGAAAGGATGAGTAAGACTCCCTATACCTCAGCCATAGGATCTCTAATGTATGCCATGCTATGTACTAGACCCGACATTGCATATGTTGTTAGTTTGACTAGCAGATATCAAAGTGATCCAGGAGTGGATCATTGGACAGCGGTCAAAACATCCTTAAGTACTTGAGAAGAACTAAGGATATGGTTCTTTCTTATGGAGGTGATGAACAGTTGTTAATGGTTACACCGATGTTAGTTGGAACACCGATCCGGATGATTCTAAATCTCAACTGGATACGTTTACTTTGAATGGTGCAAAGAGCTGGAGGAGTGCAAAGCAAAGCATTGTGGCGAGATCTTCAACTGAATCGGAATACATAGCTGCTTCAGAGGCTTCACAAGAAGCGATATGGATGAAGGAGTTCATTACAGAGCTCGGTGTGGTTCCAAGTGCGCTGGACCCAATGTCTATCTACTGTGATAACATGGGCGCCATAGCCAATGCGCAAGAACCAAGGTCACATAAGAAGCTGAAGCACATCAAGCTACGTTTTCACGCTATTAGAGAACATGTCCAAGATGGTGACATAAAGATTTGCAAAGTACACACAGATCTGAATGTGGCGGATCCGTTGACTAAACCTCTCCCGAGGGCAAAACATGACCAACACCAAACTGCCATGGGTGTTCAGTATATTACCATGTAATCTAGATTAGTTGACTCTAGTGCAAGTGGGAGACTGTTGGAGATATGCCCTAGAGGCAATAATAAATGTAGTTATTATTATATCTTTGTGTTTATTATAAATGTTTACATTCATGCTATAACAGTATTAACAAGGAAACATTAATACTTGTGTGATTTGTAAACTAATTTAGAGTCCCTAGTAAAGCCTCTTTGTAATACTAGCTTGTTGGTTAATAAATGATTGTGGTTTCCCTATCATGAACATTGAGATGTTATTAACAACAAGATCATATCGTTAGGAGAATGGTATGAAGGACATACTCCTATAGATAAGCGTAGCATAAAGATCAAGTCATTTTAATAGTTCAATTGCTATATGCTTTCTGATACATAGTAACCTAATTCCTTCGACCATGAGATCATGCATATCACCATCACCGGAAGGATGCTTTGATGACATCAAACACCACACCGTAACTGGGTGGTTATAAAGGTGGCACTGAGTGTTCGGAAAGTATTGGTTGAGAAACATGGATCAAGAGTGGGATTTGTCCATCCATATGACGGATAGATATACTCTGGGCCCTCTCGGTGGAATGTCATCCAATTGGCTTTCAAGCATGTGACTGGCTCACAAGGGATCACATATCACGAGAACGAGAAAAGAGTACTTATCAGTAACGAGGTTGAACTAGGTATGCCGAGATACTGACGATCAAAACCTCGGATAAGTAAACTATCGTGATACAAAGGGAAATTGGTATCGTATGTAAGTGGTTCATTCGATCGCAAAGTAATCGTAGTTATATGTGGGAGCCATATGAATTTCTAGATTCCTCTATTGGTTATTGTTCGGAGAAGTGTCTCGATCATGTCCGCATAATTCACGAACCGTAGGGAGACACACTTAAGGATTCGATGTTGTTGAGTAGTTATGGAATGATGAGTAAGAGACCGAATGTTGTTCGGAGTCTCCGATGGGATCCGGGATATCACGAGGAGATCCGGAATGGTCCGGAGAATAAGATTCATATAAGGAAAGTCCTGTTTCGGGGTTGGAGAATGGTTCCGGTGTTTTCATCAGGAATGTTCTAGAAGGTTCCGGAAGGTCTGACACTCCGGAGGGGAAGGGTACATGAAATGTGTCATAACAAGTTGGAATGGTTGCATCATATACTAGGTGTCATCTCTGAGCAAAATAAAGGGATAAATCAAATCCTAGTTTGAAAAGTCAAACGCCAATTTGAAAAGTCAAACGGCAAGTTTGCTTGGTGGAGGGAGAGTAGGAAACCTACTTGGGGAGGAGTTCCTCTCCCTCCACCTCCGACCAAGGAGGCCGAGTTGGGGGAGGACTCCCTCCCCCTTGGCCGCTCCCTCCCACCTATAAAAGGAGGGGCAGGGCTGCCCCTCTAGACCTACACCTCCACCACCCCAAACCCTAGCCCTAGCCGCCGGCCCTCCTACAGCCGCCGCCACCCTAGGGCAAACCCTAGCCACCGACTTGGGGCTTTCCCCAAGACCTAGCCACCGGCCTAGCCCTCTCTCCTTGGTGTGTCTAAACCCTAGATCACCGAGGCCTCTCTCATAGTCCACCATACTCGCTCCGGCTTAAGGCGAAGCCCTACGAGATCTCCCCTCTACTTCCGGTACCACGCCGTTGTGTTGCCGGAATCGCGAGGAGAGTGCTACAACCTCCGCTGCCTACTAGAACAAGGGAGAGTAAGGTCTTCATCGAGTACCGAACGTGTGACCGACTGCGGAAGCGCTGCCGGAATGCAGCGCTGGAAGGATCGTCTACACGATCTTGAGATCGGCAAGAGTACGACTACATCACCCACGAGAATCAGCTCTCGTTAAACACTTTGGAATCTTCGAGGGTGAGTTATTCCATCGACTCGTTGCTACAATCTAGTAGATAGATCTTGGCTTGTTTGTTTGTATGCGGTAGAAATTTTTTGTTTTCCATGCTACGAACCCCTACAAGTATCACATCTAGAGAAGCTGAGAAGGTTATACCATGAATAACTACTAAGATACCTCGGCAGACGGATTGTGTTTTGGCCGTCGAACCGGGTATTTGCACTAGCATAAGCCCATCCATGTGATTAGGTTGCATACCACTTTTCTCAACAAATGGTTCAGTTAAAAAGAAATGCGATGCTCCAGAGTCAAATAAAACTATAGTTGGGACTAAGTTGACGTGGAACTTATGAAGAATAATGTCAGTAGACTCCTGGGTTTGCTCAGCAGTGATATGGTTCAGATATCCTCTAGCTGCATTCACTGGCCTCTTGGGGACAACACCCTTAGCTAGTGCTCTTCTAGCATGTCCTTGATTCAGGCGGGCTGCACCAGGGCACTGATCATTCTCCTTCTTCTTCTCGAGGCACTCGCGGGAGAAATTTCCCACAGTCCCACAAGTGAAACAGCCGGATCCATTGGTGGCGAGCATTAGGGTTTGCGGGGGGTATCTAGGGGCGGGGTTCGGGTTTCTACCTCTAGGGCGAGGGTTGTTGAAGTTGTGATTGGGGTTGTTAGGGCGTGGAGCATAGGACCGAGTCCTCTACGGTGGGGGTGCAGGCCTAGAGGGTGGCATGCTACATGACCTTTGTTCACTAGATCCTCCTTGCTGCATCATCCAACGCTTGAAGTTCTCGATAAAGCTTTTACGCTTACTTTCCACCATGATAGAAGCATCAACCAAATCATCTAGCTCCTGGAACCTTTGAGCTATCAGATGGCACTATAACTCATCCTGCAATCCATTCATGAAGGTATCTACCTTCTTATCTTCAGTGTTGGTATCATTTGGTGCATACCTAGCCAGGTCAGTGTACTTCACTAGGTATTGCACTACTGTCATTCCTCCTTGCTTCAAGAATCGGAATAGTCCCTCATCATCTTGATAAGTCCAGGAGGGATGTGGTGCTTGCGAAACCTTTCCTTGAAGTTATCCCAGGTGATCACTTGTCCAGCTGGCAGAATTTCTTTGACGCTAATCCACTATTCCCTTGCTTTTCCAGCATGAAAGTGGGTTGCTAGGAGTACTTTCTCTTCATTCCCCACACGAGCTACTTCTAGGTTATTCTCCATGGTGCGGAGCTAGTCATCAGCATCAAGTGGATCAGTGCAGTTGGAAAATACTAACGGGTTGGTGTTCTGAAAGTCCATGAGCCTATATCTATGCTCTTTGTTCTCATCTTTTTCCTCATTGTTGTAGGTTTTTCCAGCGTCTTGGGTGATCTGTTGGACAGAGGCAATATTGGCTTGATGATCAGCACTAGTGGCCTAGTGGTCTTCCATGAACATGCGCAGGAGTTTAGCCATGGATGGCTTAGGCGGGGGTGGCGGAGGGGGTCTTGACCACGGGGAACACCATCCTGAAGGTAAACGATTAGGATAGGGTTGGCAAGGGTGGTTTTTAAATGAAACTGAACATCAGAGCATCAAACCAGCAAGTCATAACACAATAATCAAAGTGGGTAACGAGCACTTAAGATACAAGCATAATTGAGTTCAATCATTCAAAACAATAATTTACACGTCACATCTCGACTCTATAGCAGGAATAGACAAGTCCAACAACACTCAACAAGCATAAGGTAAACAAGTTGCCACTCAAAAGGGGGCATGGCAACTAACTCTCTAGTTTTTGTAGACTAGCACAGAACCTACTCACCGATGATGCCATTGCGGCATGCGGCGGTGTCCTCCTCGATGATGACCTTAGGGGCATCCTCATATGGATCTGGGATCCTCTTCTATAGATCCTCCTCCTCAGGCTCTAGGATAACCTCCTCCAGATCTTCTTCTTTGTCCATGTGATCATCTTCCTCCAGGTCACTTTGTGGCTCCATATCAGAATCCTCCTTATGGGCAACACCATCATCATCATAATCTAGTAGATCCTCATTGTCTTGCGGAGCTCAACACACTACTCCTCTAGATCCTCTATCTTAGCCTCCATAGTAACCAGGAGTTCATGTTGGTCCTTCATTTTCTTCACGAAGCGCTTGTTCCTAGCCACCGTAGCATTCTTGGTCAGCATGGCTTGAGCATGCTTGGCTTGTGCCACCTTCAGACTCTCCTCCAAAGTGAGTTTCTCCTTTGCCTGGAGGTCCACATCCATGCTAGCGCGATACATCTCTGCCTGAGTGTGTTGTAAGAGATACTCCATGTTCTGGATATGCTTCCCAAAGTCAAAGTGCTAGTGAGACATGACCGTGTACGCTGCCTCGTGGTACCTTCTGAAAAATTGGAAGCGCGAGATTCCCAGCTGCTCAGATGGTGGTAGGTGATGTGAGACAGTGCCTCTTGCACAACTCGAACAATGCCTGACTCCCAGTCGTTCTCAATCAAACACGCCTGAATTTCTTTGGAGTGCGGGGGCACTATCCCTCCTCTTAGAGTGCACAGCACTAGCCATGATGGATCTCCACCTATGGTATTGGGGACCTATGCTCCCTTGATCTCTGGGCGGGGCGTCCCACATGCTTGGCCAACTCAGATAGATCGGCTTCAAACATCTTGGGTGGATGCTCCAGCCCTACCTGACGAAACTTGGTGAAGATAATTGCCATCTACAATAGTTTAGGGTAGGTGAGAGTTAGTGCACAGTGTGAAAATTTTTAAGTATGCAAAGCTTGATTAAATGCCGGTTGTTTTTGAAATAGAGGGGAGGATATATAAGCATTATTTTTGCAAATACGTACTCCTTCTTTTGTATAGTGAAAATAGTTGTTGGTCCTAACGTCCATGCTAACTAGGGGCTCTTAAAGTCAGGTTGGCTTTGATACCAAGTCTGTGGCGACCCCGGATGAAATTCCAAGATTACCCTTTTATGCATACAACCATGGTTCCAAGATCAACAAATTGTGGCGCATAACCTACTTAGCATCAAAGTACACATCCATTACAGTACCGAGTATATAATTTCTTACATAAGTGCCATGAGGGGCAACACACAGAGCAGCAATGGAATACTAAACACATAAGGCTCGAGTCTAGCCCTATAGGTGCCTGAATCGGAGAACGCCCTAGTTCGCGACATCATCATCGGAACCTCCTTCATCTCCATATTTCTACACATAGTCTGGCCAACTATATAGCCAGGGACAAAGACAGTGAGTACTTTTGAATGTACTCGCAAACCGCCAATAATTATATAACAAATATATTATGGAATATGGCTGTGTATAGGATGGCTAGAAAAGCGACTCTTTTTGTAACTAGTTTCTCTTGTAGATATAGTATCTACAAGGTTTTGTCTGGGATACTTTTATAAACCATTTTAGGAAATCACTTTTGCAAATTTGTAAAATACTAGGATTGGGGTCTCCCATTCACCTTCAACCAATCGTCCCATGACTTGCAAGCCAAGTTCCTTACCAACCATCCCATGGTCAAAAAAAATTTCAAAAACCTTTTTAGAAAACAAAACCACACCGCTAAGCAGCAACCTTCCCAACCATCCATAACTGTGGACACAGCTATTCAAATAGTTTTACACTCTCCAGAGATTGTACACTTTACCCACAAGATTTGATGCATCCGCCGGGATCACCCCTGGATCCTCATACGAGAGTATGTGGTTCTCAGATAATCAATCAAGACCTTCGGAATACTGACTCCGATATAAGAGTATACCCTATGTGTGTTGTTCCCCTCAAAACCGGGACGCCCTATACAGTTCAAAAGCCAACCAGAGCACCGTGTTTCATTGCACGAAGTGTGCGCTTTCAATGAGGGGCTCATAGTAACGCCTGGCCGCCCAAGGACAGTTCGTTTCTTCTCCTGGTCTCTACTTATAGGGACCATTGCAACAGAGAAGGCCTAGCCTCCAGGGATGTTTATACCCCTGTAGTTGTGAGAAAGATTATACCAGAGTAGAAAAGCTTTGGGTCCAGCCCCTTTCCCATCTAGGAGTAATGTGGTTGCACGGGTTAATTTTTTGGGCAAAACTACATAGTACTAGGTGTGTTTTCATAAACATTTGCCTCCACCTTTCTTAAAAATTTTTTTGTAAAGAAAAAACTTTCTTTCTTGCAAGACTCGCTTGGAAAGTCCCACATGCCAAGGTTTTTCCATCAAAAACATTTGTAGAAATATTTTTTTGGGTTCCCAACCTATAATTTTATGTTGGCCAAAAAGGGTTCTCCAACGGGAGGGTGATGTATTTCACCACTCTAGTATACAAGGGTGGGAATAGGTAGCCAAAGAATAGCACTAATAAGTACCATAGGTACAAGCTTGGAGGGCCAAGCCCATACACGATATAGACATAAATGTAGTAAAACAATGCATTTGTGTAAGTAGATAAAACAAGATATGCATATATTAACATATGGGACAAGTCTTGGAGCAGTTAGGTGGATTGCCTTGCTTAGAAAATTGTCCCTGGTCCACTTCTCTAAACTCCTCCCATTCACCTTCCTCGTAACCTTCCTCGTTCGTTTCTATCATCGCAAATAAAAGAAACAACAAACAAACAACCATACATCAACCACTTGCAAACAAAGCCACCAGTATAGTATACAAACATCAAACATCACACCAAGCAACCCATCAGTAAATACTGAAAGTACCAAGACATGGCCACTGGAATCAATCAAAAAGGTTTTATCAAACTTTTAGGGTGAATTATTTAGCAAAACCTAGTTAAACACTTGTTAACATGCCAAGACTACTTTCAATAGAGTTATTGTGGAAAAAAACTTATCATTGAAAAGGAAATGAAAATACCAAGCCATGCCAACTGGAATCATATTTTTAGCATGCAAGGTTGATTTTTAATAATTAAACTGGTGCAAATTGGGCTGACAAAATTAAAATAATTCACAGTAAAAAGTTACTGCACCAAAATTTATAAGCTTATGGGTACATATGCTACTAACTGAGGGACAATTCAGAGACTTGGTCTCACCTCAAAAAGAGATTCATAGAAACTCTAAAATTATTTGAACAAGCTTCTGTTCCAAATTGTGAAATATGCTACACGTGTTAAGGAATTCAGAAACTAGTAATTCCAATTTTTCTGGATAGATATGATTGAGTACAAGTCTCATAAATTGGAATCACCATTTTTTAGATAATCACACAATTTACTAGACATTTAATGGTGTTAACAGTTGTAATCTAGAATACAAATTCTCGGATATTCTATAGGCATAATATCTCAAAACCACCAGTGCCATGCGTTAAATAGCATCCTAAACTAACAGGTAAAATTGGAATCTTGCGAAAAATTTAAACAAGGAATTTTTGGTATTTTAACCTAACTGCATATATTTAGGAAATTTTATTTAACCAAAAAATAAAAAGACAAAGGTGCTGCGGCTGCCAGGTTCACGACTCGTGGGGTGTTGGTCCGGCCTAAGTCCTTGATGGACTGTGCGGGAGCCAGGGATTCAAATTACGGGCGGGGTCCCCGCTTGGTAGTGGAGGTTGTCGGGCGAAGGTTTATTGGCAGCGCTGGGTCGTTTGATCTTAAATAGATCTGACAGCTGCGGCTGGTCGTCTTCGTTTAGAAGCGATGCCGGCGGTGGTAACCCTAGTTGCTACGGGGAGAGGCCGAGGCGGCTCACCTAGGGGAGATGAGGGCTTGGCAACATGCGGGTTGGAAGCAGCGGATGACAGCGGTTCGAACGAGGGGCGGCAAGGGTGGCTTCGGCTCCACATGTGGTCGCGGACGTGCTCAAGGTGATGCTGTGTTCATGGGCTCCCTGAACGGTGACCTCCTGGTGCTCCTAAAAAAAGGAGGGGTGGGTGGGATGCGCACAAACACCACGAGTAGGACCATGCATGCATGCAAAAGATAAGATGGATGGAGGCGACATAAACCTCGACCCTTCTCTTAGGTGGTGCGGTGGTACGGCGAGGATGGCGAGCAGGGGGAAGCGGGAGGTCTAGCCTCCACTTAAGGGGTGAGTGGAGAGAGGGCAGGGAGTGAAATGAGGTGGTTGGAGAGGGGAGAAAGGCTCGGGAGAGTTTTAACCCGTGGGAGCACGCCCACAGTGCAGCATGTTCTGGGTGAGTTCTAGGCCATGTCGTGGACGCATGGGAATGGTCGGGCTGAGCGGTGGGGTGATTTTGTAGCCATTGGATGCGGGTTAGACGCGGGGGAAGTGCTGGGGTCACTGTGGCAATGAGAGGGGTGTGGCGTGGTCGGGTGCACAAGACGTGCTAGACCGAATTGTCTTGTCGGCCTAGGGCTCAGGCAGGCTAGGGCATAGCATGGGACTAGACAGGAGGGTGGTAGGGAGGGTGGTGGTGTGTTTCTCCACCGTGGGCGAGGAGCGTTTGCACCGGAGCGGGGAGTGGGTCTACGTGGGCTGCGTGGTCGGTGTGACGTGGCCGCCACAGGTTGAGGGTCACTATGGCATGCAGGTGAGTAGAGGGGGACGTTGGGGCGGTGCTTGGGAAGTTGTTGTTGGTCGCACTAGGCCCAGCTGAAATAGGGAGAGACAGGGGTTGCTGCGGTTGATTTTTCCAGATCCTAGTGATCTTCTTGTCTCTCATGCATGTCCGGTTTTGGGACAAAGAGAGGTTGTGTTGGGGTGTGGTACATGAGCAAGGGTGGGACTTTGGTCGTGCCATGCATGGTACATGGTCACAACTGCTGGGATAGATAGAAAAGAGGTGTGAGGGATCTAGGCTAGAATTGTCCATGTGCTCACTTAGGTTGAACATGGCTTCTAGTGTGGTTCCCAAATGACCTTGGCTGCTGCTGGTTTGGATATGTTGGGTTCACAACATAAAAACAAAAAATTTCCTATGATATGAACAACTGAGCACCAAGATTTATCTATCTAGATACAAGAAATGAGTGGATATACATCCATAGAGAACATACCCTCAAATACCTACAAAGTGTTATGATATTGGTTCTCGTGGATGATGTAGTTGTTCACTTGCCGATCTCAAGATCGTGATGAAGTCCATCCGGTCCAGCACCAGCAAGTCCAGGACCACAAAGCACTGGTGCATCCATGATCACACACATGTCCGATACACCGAGAACCTCCGAGTCCTCGCTCCAGCAAAGCAGCAGAAGCAACAAATTATTCCATAAAAAGCCACGGAGAACATGTATCTCCCTAAGCCGAGACCATGGGGATTATTCTAGAGGGGGAGAGAGATCCTTCACAAGGAGGTGTGATATGAGTGGAGGAGAGGGGGGCCTTTTATAGGGAGAGGGCAGACATCCAAGGTCCATGGTGTGGTGGCCATGGTGGCTTCCCGCACATCTTCCACATTCAGGTGGGTGGAGCTTCCACTCATAAAAAAGCCTCCACTCACATAAACATGCCTCCACTCAAAAATCTAGTCACATTCATTAAATTTCCACCAAATTTAATACAAGCTCTCATTTAATAAAACACTTTTATATATTTTATTCAGAATTTTGTTAGTTACATTAATTAACAAACATTCACATAATATCCCTTGCAACATTTCAATTTCACATGTAGAACTAGTTTCACCCGAAACAATTCCGGTTTCCATTGAAATAATTCAAGCGCTTTCATATTATTTCTCTGGCATCTTATTTACTCCAAATGGTGTCGGTATCCCTTAAGTGTGTCACCCTAAGGTTCGTGAATAATGCATACATGATCGCTACCCCTCTCCGATCAATAATCAGCAGCGGGGTCTAGAGATTTGTACTGACTACCACACATTCAACAACGACTTCTTGTGATTGTGTGAACCTTTAACATTGTAACTAAATATCTTTGTCTCGCTTACATATCTGAGATTCGGTCGTTGGTATCCCCCTACCTAGTTTAATCTCATTACCGAGATGTACTCTTTTCTTGTTCCCGTGATATAACATTCTAGTGATCCACGTCACTTGCTTGCAAGCTATATCAATGTGATATCACCGAGAGGGCCCACAGTATATCTCTCCATCATCAGTATGGAGAAATCCCACTCTTGATCCATGAGCCTCTATATAACACTATCGGAGTATCTGAACCCACCTTTATAGTCACCCTGTTACGATGTGATGTTTGATGTTATCAAGCTACTCTTCAGGTGTTAGTGATTGGCATGATCTCATGGTCTAAGGACTAAAGTTACTTGTAATGATGTTACAGAATTTAAACATAATGACTTTGATCGTCTTACTATACATCGGATGAATGTTCATCACATCATGCCACCAATGTTGTGACCTCATTATTAACAACATCCAAACCTTGATCATCTTGTTAATCAATGAGCTAGTTTATATGAGAGGCATAACTAGGAACTCTTTATTTTTTTATTAAACATACATGTATTAGCGTTTCCAATTAATAAAATTATAACATGAGGAATAAACATTTATCATAAACAAGGAATAAGATAATAACCATTTTATTATTGCCTCTCGGGCATATTCCCTTCAGTCTCCCACTTGCACTAGAGTCAATAATCTAGTTTGAAAAACTTGTGCATTCAACACTTATGGCGTTTTGATGTTGTATATATGTTTTTGCTAGTAGTAAACATAATATCCGGATCTGACACTTTTAGGTCTGTGTGTATTTGTATTTCTTTACGTCTTTATGCATCACTCATTCTCCAATGAGATGACATTGTATAAATTTAGTATTTTAGTGAGACCTTTAGTTCCTTGGGCTCAAATCATGTCGATAATATTGTCGTACAATATATCTTCATAGTGTTAGACCGCTATGAACCACACCTAGTTTGATAACAAACTACTTGACACAAATGCCCTCCTTTGCTGCTACTATAGCAGTCATATACTTAGCCTTTTTTGTTGTAGTATCCCTCACAACGTCTTAACTTTGGAATTCATCCAAATCCATCATGGAACCTCCTTTCCATTACATTTTCCCACTCATAGTTTAAATTGAGATAAACTTAATCTTGTGAAAAAACTAGTATCAATGTAACATTTTAAAATGAACTATTTTTTAACAGTTTGTCACCTCTATATAAATATATTCTTAGTTCTTCCAAAGATTATAAGAATATCCTTACTATCGTCCAATGATCATCTTGTGAATCATTCTGGTATATGCTCATAACATTTAGAGCATAGGACATATCTGGATATGTACATATCATGGTATGATTGATCAAAAAAATTCTTGTGATTTCACTCACCAAGTGTCAAAAACACTTGAATCTTCTTTCACAAGTGTCAATACACTTGATTCCTCGTATGGAAATATCATGGATTTTATGTCTTCAGGCCATTTGATAGAGTTAGGGCCCATCATCGCTTCTTTGCATGTAGTATGTTCATCATTGTCAAACAATAATGATTTACTCTCAATTCTTAGTATTGGATTTTTACCCGACCTACGCGGCTCAATAGGAACTTCAACCTCGGTGACCACAACCTTTGAGGCACGCGAGCCATGAGTATTGTGGCTGCCTCCAGGACATTTTCCGGCCTTGTGCAACTCAACACATATAGCTAAGGTTCAATAACCTTATCAAACTTCTATTGTCGTCCCACTTAACATTTCATGAAAAGTTCCTTTTCAAGAAACTTGACATTCTAAATGACAAACACTTTTATCTTTGGTGTTATGGAGGAATACCCAACGGTTATTCGAAATAACCTACAAAGACATGCTCATCCAACGTTGGTTGTAAACATTTTACTTATGACTAGCATACCAAAATTTAAGAGAGGACAACTTGGGTTTTATCCCGGACCATATAATATATGGTGTCATTTCAACGGATCACGATGGAGCTCTTTTCAGTGTAAAATCGATAGTCACTAAAGATTTAATCTTTAAAATATAATTGTAGTTTTATAAATGACACCTTTGATCTTACCATGTTAAACAAGGTTTCATTACATATCTCGAACACCCCATATCCCTGTGGTGTTTTAGGAAATGCAAATCTATGGAACGATTCCTCAAATCTTAGGTGTTTTGCTAAACTTGTAACTCAAATATATTCCTTTATGATCAAATTATAAATTCTTTATTTTATTTTTACAATGATTTTCCACTTCATCTTGAAAGTCTTTGAACATTTTCAAATATTTCACACTTCTTCCTTATTAAGTAAATATACACATATATTCACTCAAATTTCCGAAGAAAGCATATGAAGTTGAAATCCATCGCTCACGACTACACATAATGGACTACATACATCAATATGTACAAATTCAAATAAGTTAGTTGTTCGTTCTTCTTTGGCCTTTGAACGAAATTTCAATTATCTCTAGGAAAGTCACACAAGTGTCATTTGATCAAAATCAAAAGACTCCAAAATTGTATCAACATGGAGTTTCTACATTTTTTCTTTTCAATATAATTTAAACGGAGATGTCATTTCGTACGTGATCTTTCAATCATTTATCTTATGACATTTTTAGCATTCATTTTTATGGACTGGATTTCTCCAACTAGACTTGTAAATCCTCCATCTTTTTATGGAATATGGTAATTATTTGAACAAACTTTTTTTGTCATAATACCTGAAAAAATAAAAATTATTAAAACAAATCTTGAAGGCTAGCTTTGATGTCAACGAGAAACACAACAACACTTTGTTTGTTTTTGATGAACATCATCACATATTCTCTTGCTGGTTACTTAGGCCATTGTAGTTCATGAATTGTGTTTCCCTGTATGACATTTCACACGAACCAATTTGGTATCCAATAACCAAAAACCACACTGTTTAACAAGCAAAGAATACAACCATAACATGTATTTCATCTATATACCTAATCTGTACAATATCAAGTCTTTTCTTTTTTTGCCAAATATTTCTGATATTCTCTTTCAGCACTCCCTTTACCTTTTAATAGAATCTATCAATATCAACAGTGGCGCCATACACATGACACATAGTACAAAGCATTTATATTAAAATACTAATACCTTTGGACTTGCACTTTGATGTAGATCACCATCATCAAATGATTGGCGTTCTTTCAAAATCCATTCTTTAGTAATCTTTTACTGTAGTAAACATTTTACCTACATATTCTATTCATCCTTATCAAGACAACTTTCATGACCAAGCTATTATAGCTTATAAAGGCAAATTGCGAGTATAATGCTACTTTCCAAAACGTTTTTGGAGGATTAGGACATATAGCATCTCCAACCTTCGCAATTTCTCATCCAATATGAGAACACATATTTTGCTAAAATATACTCTATCATATTGCAACCAAAAATATTGTTTCAGATATCGCAATATCTTCCACACATGATGGTTTCTGAAACAATTCTTTCAGCTCCTAGATAACCTTGATACTAAATCAACTTTCGAATATCAAGTATCACAGAGGCAAACATGATATTTAGATACTAACACTGGAATTGTTAATCTTGATTTAATACTAATTATTAAACTTCACGGAGTAAACAGAGTTTGCTCAAAGTTTGCAATATGACTTTTAAACTTTAGATTGACACTCAAAATAATACAATACCAGTTTGTAAAGTAAATATCCAGAATTCTATAGTTCAATTATCTCCATTATAACTAAGCATAAGGTAGTGAACGGATGCTAATAACTACATAAAATTATGAAAATTCACTTTGATTTAATTTATGATAAATTGAGTTCAACTTTAATCATATTACTACTTGAACTCCCACTCAAAACCAACATCCCTCGAATCGTTTTGGTGATTGCATGAACCAAATCCAGTACACCAAGACTGATCTTCACGTGAATTAGCGCAACATCAAAGGCGAGCATCAATATAGGCATCATACCAACCATATGACTCATGCATAACCTTTTGGTCCGTGTTCTGAGGCTATGTATGTACATGCTAGTATCACCAAGTAAGAACCTTAGTACCTTTGTGTGTAAAACTGTCGTACACCCGTTTTATGCGAATGCAGAGTCTATCACACCCAATAATCACGTGGTGTCTCGAAACGCTTAACTTTCTTAACGGTGCATACTAAAGGAAAAACCCATTTTTTATATTTAAATGAGGGATCATATTATAATGCTACTAAAGCGCCAAACAAGCAATATAATATGCAAACAAACATCATATGCTAAAAGTGATATGTTATGGTTATTTCACTTGATCACTATCTTGTGCATCGTGGTATGATATTTATCATTCCTATATTTTTAAGGCCAAGGTATATGGAACTTACACTTTGTCAAATTATAATTTCCAATAGTATCAATCCATACTACAAATTATAATTCTACCATATCATAGTACTTGCCCGGCAAAACCAAAAACTAGATGCTTCTAATTTATCTTTTACATGTTTTTACGTGGTTGAGGGCTTTCGGAGATATAACCGTTCTTATCTACACACATGGAACTACAACGATGATAATAAAATTACGCAAAACTAGTTGCATGTCAAGCATGGAACATGTATCATTTGCAAGGACAAGTAAAGTTTGTCCGGGCCGCTTCATCCCACTATGCCACCAATATCCAAAATACACATAAGCAATAACATGACCATCAGCGCCCACATAACCATATGTCTACTACCCGTGCAAAGAATCTACGTATAGATCCATCTCTGATACCATTATGGGATTTGTATCATAGAAAACAAAAATGTTCCTACGATATGAACAACTGAGCATCAAGGTCTATCTATCTAGATACAAGCAACAGGTGGATATACATCCATAGGTAACTTACCCTCCAAGACCGACATAGCATTACGAGATTGGTTCTCGTGGATGATGTAGTCGTTCACTTGTCGATCTCAAGATCATGACGAAGTCCATCCTAGCCAGCACGATCAAGTCCAGCACCACAAAGTAGTGGTGCATCCGTGATCGTACACACGTCCGGTACCCCGATGATCTCCGAGTCCTTGCTCCAGCAAAGCAACGGAAGCAAAAAATCCTTCCAGAAAAACCCACCGGAAACATGTATCTCTCTAAGACGAGACCATGTGGAATATTCTAGAGGGGAGAGAGATCCTTCACAAGCTGGTTTGATATGAGAGGAGGAGAGGGGGGCCTTTTATAGGGAGAGGGGAGGCAGCAAAGGTCCATGGTGTGGTGGCCATGGTGTCTTCCACCAACTCTTCCACATTCATGTGGGTGGATCTCCCACTCATATAATCCACTCACATAAACATGCCTCTACTAAAAAATTCACTCACATCCATTAAATTTCCACCAAAATTAATGCAAGCTATCATTTAATAAAACACTTTCATTTATTTTATTAATAATTTTGTTAATTACGGTAATTAACAAACATTCACATAAAACCCTGGCAACATTTCAATTTCACATGCAGAACCAGTTTCAGCAATTTTACCCGAAACAATTCTGATTTCCATTGAAATAATTCTAGGGCTTTCATATTATTTTGCTGGTATCTTATTTGCTCCAAATGGTGTCGGTGTCCCTTAAGTGTGTCTCCCTACGGTTCGTTAATAATGCATACATGATCGAGACCCCTCTCCGATCAATAATCAGCATCGGGACCTGGAGATTCGTACTAACTCCCACACATTCAACGATGGCTTCTTGTGATCGTGTGAACCTTTAATATTGTAACTAAATACCTTTGTCTCATGATATTTTACAGGTCTGAGATTCGATCATCGGTATCCCCATACCTAGTTTAATCTCGTTCCTGACATGTACTCTTTTCTTGTTCCCGTGCTATAACATTCTAGTGATCCACATCACTTGCTTGCAAGCTATATCAATGTTATATCACTAAGAGGGCCCAGAGTATATTTATCCGTCATCGGGATGCACAAATCCCACTCTTGATCCATGAGCCTCTACATAACACTATCGGAGTATCTGAACCCACCTTTATAGTCACCCTGTTACGGTGGGACGTTTGATGTTATCAAGCTACTCTTTCGGTGTTAGTGATTGACATGATCTCATGGTATAAGGACTAAAGTTACTTGAAATGATGTCATAGGAATTTAAACATAATGACTTTGATCGTATTACTATACTTCGAATGAATGTTGATCACATTATTCCACCAATGTTGATCACATCATTCCACCAATGTTGTAACCTCATTATTAACAACATCCAATGTCTATGACCAGGAAACCTTGATCATCTGGTTAATCAACGAGCTAGTTTATATGAGAGGTATAACTAGGAACTCTTCATTTGTTTATTCAACAAACATGTATTAATGTTTCCAACTAATACAATTATGGAATGAGAAATAAAAATTTATCATAAATAAGGAATATTCCCTTCAGGATAGAGGGATATGAGGTGAGCTCAAGCATGCCAAGTTGGCTGCATAACTCCCTCCCAAGACTTGGCAATGCACCTCCAAAGTTGGTACGATTTTAAGGTGGTCCATTCTTTGTATTCGACATGGGATGCAAACAAATCCAAAAAAGGTACTAGGGTTTTTAGTTTGAGCAGGACAAAGTGGGTTTGTTTCTATGTAGTTGGGCGTGCCGTAGCCGTAGAAATTGTGCCTCCTTCTATTATCATAATTTCATCTACCGCGGTCCTCTTCTGGTGAGTGCCCTCGTTTGTTGTGGACAACGTCATCACCATCAGCCGAATGGTTCACCATATCCATCAGATGGGATATTGTTTTCGACTTCACCTATCCTAGATCTTCGATGAAATCCTTCATCTACAAACCACCGTTGAAGGCGTCTATCGCCCTTTCATCGGAGATGTGCTCCACGGAATTTTTGATGACGTTCCAACGCTATATGTATGCTCTTATAGATTCTCTGGGTTTCTGCTTGCGAGCCCATATTTACTCAATGGACCAGAAGACTCTCGGAGATAGAAGACGAGACGGACGAGGGCCACGAGGGGCCCACACCCCCTGGATGTGCCTGGGAGGGGTGTGGCCACTTCGGGCATCCCCTAGGCCTCCCTCTTCACCTACATAAATCCTTCTGACCTAAAAACGAGGGGGGGTCGACAAGTTTCCAAAAAGACTTCTGCTGCACGGCCACCACCAGAAACCGCGATTCGGAACCAGAAACTCCATTTTGGCCTTGAACGTGGAGTTGAAGTTGCGGATAAACTTGTCCTCCAAATCGCTCCAACTGCTGATTGATTCTGCGGCTAATTGTCTAAGCCACGAGCTTTCTGCACCTCTTAAATGTAACTGAAGGCTTTGCATAGTTGTAGCCTTAGAGACACCCAAGAGCTTGACGGTTTGTAGATAATCAGCCATCCATGCTGCTGGTTCTTGGAGTCCATCATTCTTTTGACGGTCATGAGGGAGTTTGAAATCCTTGGGTACCGGAGGCTTGCGAACCTGATAGGTAAAGCAACTAGCGCCACAAGGTTCGTGCTCTTCATCGCTTTCTCTGTCAGAATATCTTCGGCTGTAGCGCTCTTCTCTGGACCTATCCACCCTTTTTTGCGTAATGTTGTTCCTAGCATCATCCTCTAGTGAGAAGTGTCCGTGGTGGGGGGAGATGGATCTTTGGGTGGTCCATGTGTGCCAAGGGATGCTGCAACATCGTGGTGATTTGTCGGCTCGCTGTACGGTTCCTTTCTCTCCTCGAGTGAGAGGGTTTCCTACCATCCCTAATCCCATGAGGGCGGAACGATGAATAGGTACCAGCGGACCGTCGGCTGCTGGTTGAGTGGTCAAGAGGTAAGTTTGGGCGGCGACCAGGGTGGCTTAAGCTTTTATTGCTGTGATGTCACCCGTGGAATCAACTGACATGAATGATAAATCCATGTTCCTTGCCATCTCACGCCTTTCATCTTCTAAAATACGGTGCATCTGCGAAGCTCTCCACCTGGTATGTGATCCTCCGGTGACGATGCCGGAGTTTTGAGTGGAACTGTGCTGCACCCAACGCAATCTAGATTAGTCGGCTAAACTTTTCCTTTCATCCAGGGACCGCTACATTCGTAGCAGATCTTTTCTTTTGTGATGCATCAAGTACTGGCAACCATCAGTTCCTCTCTCGTGGCATCTTCCGTCATGGGTACTGCACCCGATATTGCGTCTTGAGCCTTCTGCCAGACCGCAGGCGCGAATTGGAATGTTAGGAGTTCGATGCGCTCTCCACCGATGTTCTCCTTCTCGCGGGATATCTATATTCTCGCAACATGCTGGTGCATCATCCAACAAAATATCATCAGGGTTAATTATCGGGTTACCGTTGGAATCGCGGGGCGATGAGGTTCCTTCATCCTCGATCATGCACACTTGGTGGTGCTTCATGTTAAGTAGATGTCGATGTCGATAAACTCGCAAGAGACGTTGTTTTGTGATCCAGCGAAGTCCCAGGTATCCTACTCTGGGTATGATTCTCCCTTCTTCACTACTAGGAAAATGGCCATTCGTGGCACACCTGAAAAGGGCATCCGTGGCGCACTAGCTATGCGCCACTAGCCTCAAGGCTATGCTATCTTCACCAGTAGCACCGCCTGGTGCGCTACGGTCATCTCGAGATAGGCGTGGCGCACTACCAGTGTAAGGTTCCCAACCTTTAATAAGGTAGAGATCCCTGTGTTTACAATGCTAGTCACTGGATCAATAGCTAGCATCCACAGTTAAGATGTAATATCAAGAAACAAAGGTCATAATACAATTTTATAACCAGGAATAACATAATTTATTACATCTTACATAGCTCATTTGGCTATTACATTACATTGCAGCAGAATATCTATAAGCATGGGGTCCTTCATCTTCAAAGTGCCACAGTGCATATGTTGGTTGTAGACTTTGTAATCCTAATCAACACACTTCACTAAATCAATCAAACCTGCAACATAACAAGTTACAGCCACAAGGGTCAATACATTTGAATTGTATTGGCAAGTGATACTATGGTTGTATAGTGGAGTCTATCATCTATATGCATTTGGCTAAGTGGAGCTTAAGCTTGCTTTGCTCAAAATAGATTTTCCTTATCATTTGAAAATACTAAGTTTTTGTTTGGCAAAAATCGCCCAAGGCATCTACCAATCAAAGATTGAAGATCCTTTAACCCTTGTTCAATCCACAAGTTTTTAACTTAGAAATTTGGATGATAATATTCTTGATAGCTTCCATGTCTTGATGCTCAAATTGTCCTTTACCAGGGACATGGCTAAGTACTTAGATTTTACACTCTGCAGAGGTGGTGCACTTTCCCCACAAGACTTGGTTTCACCAAGACAAGATCTTTCAGAAGCCTTTCCTTAGACCAAATGGACGCGCTCCAACCTATCAAACCCTACCACCAACTGTCCATTTGGCTAAGTTCTTGCAACCTATATGATCCAGGCAGAGCCCATAATGCCAAGTGGTTGCACTTGAAGCTTCTCAACATTTGACATCTCAAATCTCTTTGTTCCTGGGTGGCTTACCACAAGTGAGACACACAAGGTAAACCATAGCCATGGGCCTTGTGTAACCACTCAACCAAAACCACCAATCAAGTCCCTTTCCACCCAGGTGATTCATTTACTTAGATGCTTTATTAAACAAAACACAAGTCCTTAGACATGGAAATTTTCCATAGTGTGAATATATTTCCACCCTTGTTTTCTACTAGCTAAGATAAGCATGATAGTAGTAGGGAACTTAAATTAGGAATTTTTTACTAAGGTTTCATCTACTAGGATTTCCCATAGCATAGTTTACACTTAGCAAAATTCCATGCAAGTCCTATACTTAGAAATATCACTAATGCATAGTGAAAATAATGGGACAAAAGTATGAAGCATCACTTGCCTTTTTGGTAGAGAGTATAAGTTCACTCCTTGATCTTTGCAATGTTCACACACTTCAAGTCACTACAATTCAATCAAGCAAACAATATTTCAATCTACCATTCAAGCATTTCATCACATAAAATAATAAACAAAATAATACATGCAAGCATGCCAAGCTTTGTTTTATTTGAAAGAGTGGTTCCTAATGGGTCATAAACATTTGAAAACACCTAATGGTCATTTTATAAAGTGGCAAAGTCATTTGCAAAAGATTTCACTTCATAAACCATTTTCAAAACAAGGTATCATTTTATGTGGTGTAGAAATGTTTTTACTAAGGCATTAATCTATAGGGTTCACAAAATATGTTTTCAAACCATAAAACTTTGTGTTTAGGGTCAGAGAGTTTAAAACAAAACATTTCCCAAAGGTTTTCCTCCAAAACCATTTTTAATAAATAAAACATATTTTTATTTGACTAGAATTGGTTTTAAATCCAAGATTCATTCTTTTGTTTCACTAAATACATTTTTGAAACCACAATTTTTTTCCTAGGGTCAGTAGGTTCAAAACACACTATTTGCCAAAGATTTTATCCCCAAAAAAATTTTAGAACAATTTTTATAACCTAAACAGGCATACATAAGTTTCTGCAAAAACAAACATTTTAACAGAAGCTTTTTACTAAACAAATGGCATGGTTGGCTAGGTCTTGCTTTTCTGAATCCATTGATATAAAGTTTGCAAATTTTGGACGTGTGGATCAAAAGTTATGAGGTTTACAAATTTGCATCTAAATCAGATTGCTAATTCTGTTTTAAATCAAACTTCGTCCACGTGGCTGTTTCTGATTGAACAAAAACGGTTCGTGTGGATCAACAGATACAGGCCGTTGGATTAAAAGAGATCTGTGCGGCTCTGATCATCGCATACCCCTTCGTTAAGTGAAACTATCCTATCGCTTCGATCTGGATCTGACGGCTCCCAGTGCCTCGACAGAATCGCGAGGCTGGCGGCATGATCGGGCGGCGCGCTCGCTCGCGATGGTTCCAGTGATACAGGAGCTAGAGGAGGAGTGGGGTGTCTCACCATGCTCGCGAGGTCAAAGTGATGCTCAACGCATGGTCGGCTTGGCAAGGGGCGCTCAGGGACGGCGGCAATCCCCCGCCGGAGTGTGCAGCAGCGTCGGTTGTGCTCAGGCGTCGTCGCTGGTGTCGTTTAGGACCGTGCTAAGACAAAGTGGAGGCATGGTTAGGTGCGCACGAGGGTCGTGAGTAAGGGAGCATCATCGGGAGGTGCTGGGGCGAACGGAGGTTACCTGGGGAGGTTGCCGGAGAAAGAACAGACGCGGCGGCGCATGACTTGGAGAAGTTGCCGATGTTCTGGAACGAGCGTGGCCGAGCTGGAGGTACTGGAGGATGCGTCTGGTGCTGGCGAGTACCCTAGTGGAAACCAGGGGCAGTGGAGGTGGGTGGTCTCGCCGGAATCGACGTTAGAAGCTTGCCGGAGACAGTCGAATGCGAGCTCGAATTAGAGCAGCCTAGGGGCAGAGGGGATGCGCTGTTTGGGGGGAAAGAGAGAGCGGAGAGGGGCGATTAGTAGGGCATGTTTACTGGGCGGATTAACAGCGGCATTGACACGAATTTAACTCGCGAATCAATTGGCAGAAACGGGAGAGAGAGGAAGGAAGAACCGGTCGCGCGGTTGAAGACAGTGACGTGGCTGTGGGGCCTGTTCGTCAGCGAAAGAAAGAGAGTGGAGGTGGGGGCCAGTGTTCAGTGACTGCGCGGGTTCTTTCTGCGGTAAGGAAAACGCTTTGGGGGCGAGGGGGATAGGTGGGCTGGACGGGGCCAGCTGGGCTTAGCTGGGCTGGGTCGTCTCTTTCATTTTTTTTGTACTGCTTCTGTTTTTCTTTTTCCATTTGATTTTCTGTTTTGAATTTCAAACAACAATTCAAACAACCAAATCAAATCAAACTTCCACCAAACTTTTTATTGTGTTTATTTCTGTTTAACAACACAAATCAAAGTCCAAAACAAAATAATATTTTTATTCTTTTTAGGATCCATTTATAAAATAGTCCTTAGTTATTAAATCAAATAGGATTTGATTTATTTAAAATTCCATTTGAAATCTAAATATTATCAAAACCAAATCAGTAGGTTTTATTTGAAAATATAGAATACTTGGAAAACTTGTTTAAAATAATTTTAACAAGTTTTGATGTTTTTAATTAAAATGGGAAAACCTTTACTTTAATAAAATTGGTTTATTAATAAACTCTTATTATTTTATTTAAATAAACTTTTACTCTTTTAATCAAAACAAAACATTTTATTTCAAAAGCTTGGCCAAGGTTTAATTTGGCTCTATAAAATAATCCTTATTTATAAATCTGCCTTTTCTTTTGAAAACCAATCTTTTATTAAAAGATCCAAAAATAGTAATTCCAAATATTTTTAACTTTATTGTTTATTTAACTTTTTAAATCCCTTTAGGATTTTATTTGATCCAAATAGGTTTTGAAAGCTTCCAATTGGATTCAAAAAGTTTCTTCTCACCCTGAAAATCAACAAAGTTTTATTTTATTCATTTATTTTTCACATAACAAGATTTGGAAAATCTTGGGATGTGACAACCAGGTGCGCCACGGGTAGGGGTACAGGGTGCGCCACAGATGTGTTTTTCAAAAAACAAAAAAAATGCAAAAAACACCCTCATTTTGAATTCCAAAGGCAATCGGGTCCGTGCATCACCGCCGTCGTGTCACCTCGCTGGAGCATGGTCGTGGCCACGACCTACCACCACAGGGAGGTGCGGGAGGCCGTGGCCGCTCTAGTCCTCGCCGGCGAGGTGGTAGGAAGGGTGTGGTTGGAGAAAGGAAGGTAGGAAGAGAGGAAGGTAGGAAGAGAGGGAGGTAGGAAGAGATGGAGGAAGAGAGGTAGGAAGGGAGGTCAGTGAGGAGAAGGATGCCGCCATCGCCCATTGTCACTGCGAGGAGGAGGAGAAGGCCGCCGTCACGCCGCCGTCACTGCAAGGAGAGGAGGAGGCCGCCGTTGCACCGCCGCCGCGCCACCATCACTTCAAGGAGAGGTGGAGGCCGCCATCGTGCCGTCACTGCAAGGAGAGGAGAATGGGAAGGAGGAGAAGGAAAAAGAGAAGGAGAAGGAAGAAGGAGAAGGGAGAAGGAAGAAGGAGAAGGGAAAGGAAAAGGGAGAGGGAAAAGGGGGAAGGAAAAGGTAGGAGGGCGGGGTGGGGATTCAAATTTTGAATCCCGCCCAACTTAGTCGTAGCGCACTAGGTGGTGGTGCGCTACGGGTAAGTTGCCCTCTATTTTTTTTCTGCAGGAAAAAACGGTCTTTTAACTGTAACTTTTTACTCTTTTCGAATTTTGAAAATCTAAATAATCGCTAAACGACCGAAGGTGGTTTCGATTGGATGTGAAATCTCGTTCTCGTCATTTTGGTATATTATATGATTTTTTTCGACATCGTATGCGAAAGTTTTGCAGAAAAAGTGGAAAATCATGTTTGTTAATTTTCCTAGAAACTATACCACATTACCTACCTACATATGAAATGATTTTATTTTTTGAAGTGTTTATCATTTTCTTTTATTTTTTGGAAAGCCTAAAAAGGCGATCCACGGGGGGGGGGGGGGGTGGGGTGGCGTTGGTGCAGGCCACTTAGCCGTAGGGCACTAGGAAAGAGTGCCCTACGGCTAAGTTGACCCAGCTGCTCCAGCACACATGCCTGTAGCGCACTAGGTCAGGGTGCCCTGTGGCTAAGTTTCACATCCGTAGCGCACCTTGACCTAGTGCGCTACGGGCATGTGTGTTGCAGCCACCTGTGCCCTGGCCCACACATAGGCGTGGCGCACCACCCCCATGTGCGCCACGCTTATGACAGTTAGCCGTAGGGAACCTGTGGACAGTGCGCCACACCTATTTTACCCGTGGGGCACCACTAGCACGTGCGTCACGGATGTGTGGATTACTTATAGCCCTTTTCCTAGTAGTGCTTTATTCTATAGTCAGTGCTTTCTTCGACATCGTTAGGAATTGAGGTGGAAAAACTTAGGTTGTGCTGCAGCACAGACTTAGAGATCGAGCCGAAAGAGAGGCTATCATATGCGACAGCTAGATCTTCCAGATCTGTGGAGTCTCCAAAAATTTCATCGACGTTCATCGGATCAGAGACAACCTGCCTGTTGAGTTGATAGATGATGTTGGGGTCGCCATAGGCGATGCTAGTGTAGCCCACAGATACGAGCTGAGCAGACTTGAAAGGAAAATATTCTCAGGTGCTCGAAAGTGGAAACTTCCGATCATGAGATCGATCTCCTCGTCGAATTCGATGAGTGCCAACAAAGGGGTAGGCGGCTACGGATCAGCAAGATCGTAGTGGACCTCACCAACCTTGATCGCTGGATTGTTGCTTGATGAAGGGGAAGCCACCGAATCCATGGCTCCAACTCTTAGATTTCCCACAGACGACGCCAATTGAAAAAGGGGTAACCTCGATAATGACCATTGTTATGGACTTAGGGTTTTGCAGAAAAGAGAGCATTGGGATTTCATTGGCTGATCAGACAAACAAGGAAGTCGAGGTAGTCTGATTATTGAGAAAGCTCGGTTACAAAGTCGCCGGTTCGCTAGTTGCGTCTAGATCACGACGGATTTCTGGAAAAATAAGGTGACTATGGCACCCCGGATTTACGGTCCGAGAATACCTGTTATGCATATAATTCACGTTCCCATGATCAGTGAGCCGTGAGCATAACCGACAAGTATCATTACATCATCCTTGAATAACGAATACCACAACTTACAAGGAGGACTTTATGGCGATTACATCCCAACTAACGGAAGTCTTCAGTGTAGAGACCGTGCCTTAACCTATAGGCAACTGACTGGGAAGACGGCCTAGATCACGTAGACGTCAGCACCTTCATTTCTTCTTAAGATCTGCAATCTGGCCAAGTAAATAGCCAAGGACAATGCCGGTGAGTACTTTGAATGTACTCCCAAACCACCTTAAGAGGATAATAATAAAAGATATGCAATATAACTGTGGTAGGATGGCTCCAAAAGAGGTTCTTCTATAAACTAGTTTCTCTTGTAGATATAGCATGTCTCTATATCTTTGTTGAAAACTTTTGTAAAGCATTTTGGAAACCTTTTTGAAAGTTTTTAGAAAACACTAGGACTGGGTCACCCATTTGTTCCCCCATCTGGTCAACTCATGACCAAACTCCTTCCTCCATTTTCCCGACCATCCCATGGTCAAAACATTTTCGAGCCATTGCTTTTCCAAATTCCTTTGAAAACAAAACCATCACCCTCCGTACAGCTGCCAGCACAACCGTCCATGACCGAGGACTCGGCTATTCGAATAGATTTACACTCTACAGAGGTTGTACACTATACCCACACCATCTGATTACCCGTCCCTGATATATACCGATCGTGGGTCGAATAACCGGTCAAGACCTTCCGAATGCCCTCTCCGATATAGGTGTCTATCCTATGAGGTTAATCCCCTCAAAACCAGGACGCCCTATATAGTTCACTAGCCAACCGGAGCGCGTTTTGCACCCCGTAGGGTGGGCGCTTTCAATGAGGGGCTCATAGTATCGTCTGGCTGCCATTTATACGGTATTTACCTTCCCAGACCGATGTTTCACATGGGCCTTTACAGGGGAAAGCCTAGCTTCCGGGAATTTGTTCTTCCCCGTAGTAGTTTGAGACACCTATACCAGTTTAGAAAAACTTCCAGCCCAGCCCCGTCCCATTCCAGAGTAATGTGGTTGCACGGGTTAATTGTTCCAGCTCGTCAACTGTACAACCCAGCGTGTTATCATAAACATTTTTCCTCCATCCGTTGCCGGAAAATTTTGTAAAAACAAAACCTTTATCATTTTCAAATTCACTAGGTAGGCCATGCCTCACCAAGGTTTTCACATAAAAAAAATTTGTAAGACTTTTTCCCGGGGTATTCCCATCCTACACTTTTGTTTTGGCCAAAGCAGGGTTTCCAAAGGGTTATGGTGTTAAATGCCATCTACTATACTAAGGGCAGGTAGGTATCATAAAAATGGGTTGTACCTAATGGTACTAAGGGTAAATGGTTGGGTTGAGCCAAACATTCCCCATATAAAACATAGTATAGTAAAACCATGCCATTTGCAGAAATGAGTAGATAAAACATGCATAAGTAAAATAATGGGACAAGGCATATGAGCAAGCAGGTCGCTTGCCAGAGGCGAGCGAGATGTCCCATTACTTCCTTAGAATACCAGAAAACTCATGATAATAATGATAGCGATAATAACTCTCCAAGGTTTCCTTCTTCTCGACGGCACACAACCGCAACTATCGCGGTTATCGAGCATACATGCAAACAAATAACACACCACTCAATACCAGGTATACAAACATCAAACCATACAACAAACAAGTATATAAACAAGATAAACATCAGTAGGATGTTTGTAGAATTGATTGGGGATACAAGGTAATGCTCTGTTTGCATTAGTGGATTTTCTATTTAGGATTTTAAGGTTTAGAATCTCCCTAGATAAGGGGTTTAGGAGAAAGGCCAAGTTATGTACAAGGTCAATGTGAAAACATGATACCCACAGATAGGTATTGATTAAATTAAGCCAACAAAAGTGGTTTCACTATTTTATCCATTACCAAAGATTTATAAGGGATTTTATAGTGGTTAAGACTCTAGTTTTAGGAAATAATTCACCAGAACTTCTCTGGAGTTCCAAAAATTATTTTCTTGGGTGATTAAGTAGTATTTGATGGACTGAATCAATATGAGTTGGAATATCTTCAAGACAATTACCAGATTGGCATTGGGAAATCCCCAAAGGCAGAACTGGCTGAGGTTTGTCTTTTTCATCAGATTTAATTTACAGAAGCTTTTGATATGATTGCAAGGTTACTGGTTAGGAATTTAGATTACCTTTCTGTAGAAATTGGAATTACCCTTTTTGGATTCACAGAACTCAAATGGTGAATTTATTAGTGATCAAACAATACGTAGAAATGCTTAATTCACCATAATTCCATAAAAGCTCAATAAATCTTGGGCTCCTTGGTTTTGGAGATATATGGGTATATAGGTTTATTGGGAGTTGCAACTTGGTCAAAACCATTTTTGGTTTTGCCTAGAAAATTTCTCCTAGGCAGAAATGAATTATTTTTTATATTTTTATCAGAGGAAATCTAGGAAGCATACTAAGGTGGGGCTAGTGGAATAAGCATGGTATGGAGAATACCTTCCATTATCAGTTGGATTTATTCAGTTTGGGTCCAAACCCCCTGTAAGAATTCATTAGTGGAATGAATACCCTTGACTATATTATTTTCTAGAATTTATCTGTACTGTATTTTGGTCCAGAACTTGTACTGCTTGTTGGGGAAAGCGTGTGGGCATGTCCCAACATATAGATCTAGACATTTGGTGCGGGTTTTCAATTTCCAAACGATTTAAACTAAATAGCTGTACCAGATACGGAATTACCGGATTAAAAGAAAAGAAGAAGGGGTGGCGTGGGCTAGAACCTTTGCGGACTGGGCCGTTTGGAGCGAATCTAGCCCAGTAGGACGGCGCCGCGCATGCGCGGAAGGGAGAGGGGAGGCTCGGGGAGGGCCTGCAGGCCCGCGGCCCACAACACCGAAAGGGTATCAGGCGTCGTCGGCCGTCTGATATAAAGGAGATCGACTGCCGCGGGGCCGTCTCCTTCCTCGCGCCCTAGCCGGCGTAGAAAACCCTAGCAGGGAACTGGGAAGCTCGGCGGCGCTTCTGGAAGCCTCGCCGGCGACAGGGAAGTAGTGGAGTGGACGCGGTGCGCGATGACGAGTCCGACGAGGGGTGGCAAGGGTGGATCTAGCAATAGAGGTCTTCTCCCGTGGTGGCGCCTAGCGGAGGCTCTTGGGAGCTCACTGGAGTGGAACCACGGATGAATGCATGGCGAAGGGGAGGGTACGGTTAGCAAGGTACCATCCAGGGGAACTTATCTGAGAAGAAAGTGGAGGGAGAGAGGTAGTAGAGAGGAAGCAGGGTCGGAACCTTGAGCACACCCGAGGTGGGCTCCATCTCTTCTCCAGGATGTTGCAGACCAGGGGAGAGGCTCTGTAGCTCGAGGGTGGCTTAGGTGAGAGTGTGGGGAAGAAATGAGGCCAGAGAGAGGTGTTGGAGTGGGTGGGGTCTTATAAACCAAGGTGGTATGGTCTATGGTAGACCATGCTCATGGGGGAATCAAGGGAGGGGTGGTGGCCCTCCAGTGGGCAGTAATGGTGATGGAGAGGGGTCTCTGGTCGTGGTAGGGGACAGAGAGGAGAGAGGGGCTACTGTAAGGAGAAATAAAAGTTATGACATGACCTTACCTTTGTCTCCCTCCTCAAACAAACATGTGTGACAAAGAGGTGGGGCATGCTATAGTGGTGTCGACCAGGGGAGTGCTGAGTAGTGGGGAGAAGTGCTGGACAAGCTTGAGGGATGATTCGGTTTGGTTTGAGGCATGGTTTAACTAGTTTGCCAAATTGGATTGAGACTTGGGTTGTGAAAGAAGTCCAAAGTTTTACATTGTCCAAGATGAGGAAATGGTACTGGAATCTAGATTAAAAGTTCATTTAAACTTGTTAATTCAAAAAGTGCAGAAATGGATTTTGGAAGCTAATGTAATATTTTTACATTAGGCAAGGTTGGGTTTTGATGTTAAATGGTTCTGAAAACCATATTACACATTGGAGAATTTATTTGGAATTTATTGAGATGAAAAAGTATTTTTAGGGAATTAGGAGTATGTCCATCACACCATTCTCCTAATGATATGATGTTGTTGTTAATAACATCTCAATGTTCATGATCGGGAAACCACGATCATCTATTAACCAACAATCTAGTATTACAAAGAGGCTTTACCAGGGACTCTAATTTAGTTTACAAATCACACAAGAGGATTAATACTATTATAGCATGAATGTAAACATTTATCATAAACACAAATATATAATAATAACCACTTTTATTATTGCCTCTAGGGCATATCTCCAACAGCTTGACGTTCGGCTCTTTCAGCTTCGTGGTCAGAAACCAACATTTGCAAGATCTGCAACATCGGGTCCGGGGATGAAGTGCTTCCTCCGCGAGGCATCTGAAGATTGCGATAGATCATGAGAAAAGAGGGAAATTTCTAAGGTTTACGGGGTTGTTTTTGAAAAGTTTTTGAAGTTTGACTTAGGTTTTTCTAGCAACTTGCTTTTCATTCATTCATAGCACACGATACAAACACACACCATAACAAGGAAAATAGATGGTTTTAAGAACCATTCTGGGAAACTACGATACAGTGGGACCGGATACAACTCACTAATGCTAGTGCTCAAGTGATACTACTCCTCGGAGTCGGTGTCCTCATCATCCTCATCATCATCAATGAAGGCGAAGTCATCCTAATCGGTGAAGAAGTCCATGGCTTGATCCTCTAGAAAGTCATCATCGTCACTGATATAGGAGTAGGAGTCTCCACGGATATCCTCCCCTGCATTCTCCCTCTCCTCGAGCTGCATGTCCCTCTCGTGGACAGTCTCATCCAACTCTATGATCCGATGGCGAAGGCGGGCAATGATATGCTCCTTCTCGTGGAGCTGACGACGACGAGACTGGCGATCCTTCACTAGCATGGCAATGGTATGACCCTTCTGGACAGCGATGGCATAGTTGTGGTTGGCGTAGGAGCAGGAATTGTCCAACTCCTTCTGCCGGTCATACATCATGAAGCTGAGGTGGTCCACTCGATTCTTCAGCTTAGGGTGATATGGTGCCTCCAGTGATTGTCCCATAACATCACCCCTTGGGCAGAACTCAAAGCGGGTACCGTTGATCTGATTGATACTCTGCCCACAAAGACAGGCAAGCGCTTCCTGCATGGCCTTGGCAAGTCCATCGAGCCAGTTGTTCCGAGACTTGCAACAATCAGCCATTGCAATTCCTCTCCTTCTTGATCGTTGAGCTGAGCTCTGGAGAACTTGGGGTGCGGGCGCTCCAGAAGTTCCGAGAGCTGGTCCAAGTCACGCTCAAAGATGATATTTCCTCCATTTCCCAATTGATAGAACTTGTTATACTTCACGTCCATCTATAAGAACATAGGATGAGTAAATTAGTAGAGGGATCAAGTGTGTCAAATTTTATGTAAGTTTGCAAGAATTTTTGAGGAACATGAATTTTCATGAAAGAATCTAAATGATAAGAATAGGAATAAGTTTTCATAAATACTCACTTCCTTGGTTTTGAAACTAAGTTTTTGATTCAAACATCCATTCTAAACTAGGGTCTCCTATGGTCAGGATGGCTTTGATACCAACTTGTCAACACCCGGATTTTTAATCCCAGATGCCTGTTATGCCACATCGCAATCCCAGGATTACCATTTTTGCGAGACATAATAGATTGGATATCACCGTACATCATCCATTCCAAACCATACATATGGTCTTACAACAAAGAAAGGATCTCATGATCCAGTCTTATTACAATCATAGCAGCGGAATAACATAATAATAACGGTAGCATGGGCGAAGCTCCATCTTCATGGTCACAGTCAATGCTGACGATGGGAGATGATCCTAGTTGTTGTAACCTTCACTACTAGGAAAATGGCTATAGGTAATCAGCACATCCGTGGCTCACATGGTTGAAGTGCCCCACGGCTAAAACAGGCATGGCTCACCTATGGGCAGTGCCCTACTAGTAACTAGAACAACCATGGCGCACATGACCATAGTGCACCACAGATGTGTGTGGGCCAGGGCCCTGTTGGCCGCACGCCAAACATCCGTAGCGCACATAGGGTAGGTGCGCTACGGTTGTTAGTGTCAACCGTGGCACACATGGAGGGGGTGCGCTACGCCTAAGCGCATGCCCCTCTCTGCTGTGAAACGGCCAGACACTTCTGTGGCGCACTATGGCATGTGCGCCACAGATGTATAAACTTAGTAGTAGGGCACCTTGCCCTAGTGCCCTACGCCTAACTATCCTGCACCAACTCCACCCCCCCCCCCCCCCGTGGATCGCCTTTTTAGGTTTTTTAAAAAATAAAAGAAAATGATAAACACTTCAAAAAATTAAATCTTTTTATATTTAGGTAGGTAATGTGGTATAGCTTCTAGTAAAATTAACAAACATGAGTTTTGACTTTATTTGCAAAAAAAAGTCATGCCACGATAAAAAGGCCGTAACTTTTGCATACGATATCGAAAAAAATCGTATAATATACCAAAATGACGAGAACGAGATTTCGCATCCGCTCGCAACCACCTATGGTCGTTTAGCGATTTTTTAGATTTTCAAAATTTGAAAAGAGTAAAAAGTTACGGTCCAAAGACCGTTTTTTCCTACAGAAAAAAAAATAGAGGGCGGCTTACCCGTAGCGCACCACCACCTAGTGCGCCACGGATAAGCTTGGGCGGGATTCTAATTTCGAATCCCAACCCCGCCCACCTTCCCTCCCCTTCTCTCCTTTTCCTTTTCCTCCCTTCTCATTTCCTTTTTCTTCTCCTCCTTCTCCTTCTCTTTCTCCTTCTCCTCCTCTTCCTCCTCCTTGCAGTGAACATGGTGATGGCGGCGGCCTCCTCCTTGCAGTTCCGACGACGAGACGGCGGGATCCTTCTTCTCCTCCTCTTCCTCCTCCTCCTTGTAGTTCCGACAACGACAAGGCCTCCTCTTCTTCTTCTCCTCATCCTCCTCTTCTTCTCCTTCTCCTCCTCCTCTTCCTCCTCGTCTTATTCTCCTCCTCCTCTTCTTCTCCTTCTCCTCCTCCTCTTCTTCTCCTCCTCTTCCTCCTCTTCTTCTTCTCCTCCTCCTCTTCTTCTCCTCCTCTTCCTCCTATTCTCCTCCTCCTCCTTGCAGTTCCGACGGCAGACGGCGAGGTGGACGCAAGCGACGATGTGAGGCGGCGACGACCTGCACTGACGCGTGACGACACTGACGACGAGATCCAGATCTGCTGCTTTTTTTCGAATTTTGAAATTTATATCCGTGGCGCACAGCACCTAGTGCGCCACGGTTATCGTTTCATACGCGTGGCGCACCTGGACTACTTTCCGTGGCGATGGCATGATAGCGCCACGCCTATCTCGACACAACCGTGGCGCGCAGTCAAGCGCCACGGCTAGGAGATAGCCGTAGCGTGAGGCCCGTGGCGCACTGCTAGTGCGCCACAGATGGCCTTTTCAGGTGCGCCACTAAAGGTCGTTTTCCTAGTAGTGCTTCCTGCGGTCCATCCTCTTGATAGTACTCTTCATAGTCTAGCCATGAGAATAGCCAGGGACAAAGCCATGAGTACTCTTTAAGTACTCGCAAACTAAGACTAACAAGTGAAGTGGTTTTGAGTAGGAAATACTAGGCTCTAGGTTATTTTGCAAAAAAGCCAGATTTACCTTAACTGAATTCAGAAGCAAAGAAAGCTAGTTGAAAGTTTTATAACACCTAAGTGGGAACTTGAGTTTTTATATCACAACCCTGTTGCGGTCAAGTCAAAACCATGATTCATTTCACAAGTTATTCTGAAAACATCTGACAACAGAACAGTATGGCCACTCCAACTGTCCAGAACCGCGGACGCGGATATTCGAATAGTTTGACACTCTGCAGAGGTGGTACACTTTCACCACAATATTCGATACATCCATCAGGAACAATCCTGAACTCACCATACTCAGTATGCGGATAATCAATCCGCCCTAGTATAGGCACCTCTTCTATGAGTTTGGCTTCCCAACCATGACCAACTGTCATCTTGGGAACTACATAGGTGGATAATCTTCACAAGGTAGCCTCAGCTCAAACCTTGGCCGCAAGGGAACCCATACTAAGGTATATAAACTTCTAGTCAAGCCCTACCCAAATTTCGGGTATTATGGTTGTACGGTAAAATTGGAATGGTATCGCATCCAGACAACCATCAGTTTTATAAAGCGCTAGGGCTCATGCCTCAACATTTTCATCATCAAAATCATCTGGTGTTCAAGAATACATGTCAAAACATTTCAGTAGAATGACTCATCATTCTAAGGTTTTCATAATCATTTTCACCAAGTATTCCCATCTAAAGATGATCAAGTTTTATACTTAGCACTAGCATCTATAGGTGGGGGATAAACACTAATGAGGGGTGGTAATCAAGTGTGGCTTATCTAAGTTCAATCTCATGCCTCAAGATGGCATTAAGATTTATCTATCTTCAGCCAAGTTTTATGCCCTTTATGCTACCTTTAAACATCTTTCCAAAATCTACAATTCACTAAATAAACTCCAATAGAAAGCTTTGATAAAGAAATAAAATAACTAAGCTTGCAAGTAAAACTAGGATTAGGTATCATCGATTTTTATAATCAAGGCATTCCTAATGCATTGCATAGATTATCTTGTAGGTGTAAGATTTCAAGTAAGACTTGCATGGTTTAGCTTAGCTTTCCTTGTGTAGAGTAGTGATTGAAGTTCTCCTCGACTTCTTCTTCGTAGTATTCTCCTTCCTCCTCGCATCCTTGGTCGGTACTAGTGTCTATAAATAAATATGAGGTAAACAATCACCAAACAATTCTTAACTACTCTACTTAGCACACAAAGGCTCACACTAGATGATCTAGTATCATCACTATTATCACAAGGATTAAGGCAATAATTTTATTTATTTTATTTTAGAAAAGTAATTTCTACTCATTGAAAAACTACTTAAGATTTAAAATTCTCCAACTAAAACATGGGATCATGTTGACACATGGCATCACCACATATTTCAGTACGTGGGAATGTGATTTAAAGCGGTGTCATAATTTAATAAGGTTTAACCTTTTTATTTTAATTAAATAAAGTGACTAGAAATGCCTATGGGGCATTCTTTTATTACTTGTCCATTATTTTTGCAAGTAAACCTAGATATTTTATATATTCAGAAAGGTCTGGTTAAATGTGATTTTTGAGAGTTGGAATCAACTCAAAAGCTTTTGTGGTTGAATTTTGAAAAATGTTTGAATGCAGAAAAGTCTCTGCCTTGTTAATTTTACTATAGGTGATCTACAACTCCAAATGATTTGAATCCAACGGGCTTGGATTAAGAATTTCAAAACCTTTCTAACAAAATTAGTTTCATGCTATTTGGTTAAGCGAATCGATCTGGGTTGATTTTTGAATCTAGAGACAGAAGTATGTTTGAAACTAAATGGAAAAAAACTAAATTCAAATTACTGGGTCATGCGGGAAGTTACCTGGGTCGGCCCACGGCGCAGAGAGCCCGCGGGGGGTGGAAAGGGGTATGGGGCAATCTAGACCGTGCGATCAACATCTAATCCAATGCTTGGGGCTTGTCGTCTTCGTCGGGCAGCACCGGCGAGACAGAACCCTAGCACTGCCAGTGGGGGTCTGTGGGGGCTCACCGGGGCTCAGCCGAGGGTCGGCGATGGGGGCGAATGACGAAGTCGACGACGGCGAACCTCCTGGTCCTGGCAGCTCCTCCTGGGGCGGCTCCAATCGACGGCTCCACTTCTCCTCCTCCGCGGCAGACTTCGGCGGAATTCAGGCAACCTGCTGCCCGCCTTGCTCCTGGGATGAGGTGGGGTGGTTTTGAGAGATATGGGAGTGTGATGGTGTGCTGAAATTGAACGGGGTGGCCTCTATTTATAGTGCAACAAGGGGACCGAAGGGCACGGGTGGAGCTCGTCGTGGTTGTCGTCATAGTGAGCTAACTACATGGCTGGGGGTAGGGGACGGTGATTTTTTCCCTGGCATTGATCAACGGTATGGTGGCGAGGCGCGGGGCGGTGCCATTTGGTCAGAACACTGCGATGCTCTGGGCGGGGCGGTTATAATTTCATTAAATCGTTGCTAAGTCATTCTATTCCACGAATATAAGCATAAAGTTCGAACTTCATCGAAAAATCCTAAAATCCTAAACCCCTAGCCCTAAAACTAGAAAAAGTAAACCCATAAAACCTAAACCCTAAAACCTTAAACATTAAACTCCTAAACCCTGAAAAATTAAGCAGTTATCATGCACACTTATATATCAAAGTTTGAGATAGTTTTATTAAATTGGGTAACGGCATTCTATTCAACGAATATAGCCATGAAGCCTGATCATTGTTGAAATTTCCCTAAACCCTAAACAACACATAAAACTTAAACCCTAAAACCCTAAATACTAAAAAACTAACCAAGTAGATTTATCCTACAATTATATATATATGCAAATTTGAGATACTTTCATTACATTGCTGTAACGCCATTCTCTTCCACGAATATAACCATAATGTTTGAACATTATTGAAAATTCCCTAAACCCTAAACCCCTAAACCCATAATTAAACCCTAACCAAGTAGGTATCATGCACTTATAGATCCAAATTTGAAATACTTTCATTAAATTGCAGTAACGCCATTATGTTCCACACATATAAGCATAAAGCTTGAACATTATTGAAAATTCTGTAAAACCTAAACCCCTAAACGACCCTGACTAAGCAGCAGGTATATATATCATCCACTTTGGGTAACACCATTCTATTTGATGAATATAAGCATAAAGCTTGAACATTTTTGAAAAATCTCAAAACCCTAAACAACCCCTAAAATCTAAACCCTAAACCCCGAAATACTAAAACCATAAACCATAAACAACCCCTAAATACTAAAACATAAACCCTGACCAACAAATGGCTGTTATATGCACACTTATATATATCAAATTTTGAGATACTTTTACTAAATTGGGTAACACCATTTTATTTCACGAAAATAGGCATACAAATCAAACATTATTGAAAATTCCCTTAACTCTAACCCCTCCAAAACATAAACTCCAAGCCCTATACCCCTAAACCCTAAAAACCATAAACCGCCATCCCGTTAACCCTATCTAAGCAGGTACCATGCACTTATAGATCAAAAATTGATATAGTTTCATTAAATTGTTCCTAAGTCATTCTATTCCACAAATTTAACCATCAGGCTCGAACTTTATTGAAAATACCTGAAACCCCTAAAACCTAAAACCCTAAACCCTAAATCTCGAAACACTAGACCCCTAAACCTCAAGAACAAGCAGCTATCATGCACACTTATAGATCATTTTTTGAGATACTTTTATTAAATTGGCTGGGTAACGCTATTCTATTCGACGGATATATGCATAAAGCTTGAACATTTTTGAAAATTCCCTAAACCCTAAACAACCCCTAAAACCTAAACCCTAAACCCACAAACACCCTAACGAAGCAGGTATCATGCACTTATTGATCAAAATTTGAAATACTTTCATTAAATTGTGGTAACGCTATTCTATTCCATGAATATAGGCATAAATCTTGAACATTGTTAAAAATTCCCTAAACCCCGAACCCCTAAAACCTAAATCCTAAAATCATATCTTATCTTACCACTATATAGTGTACGATTAGCTTTGAATATTGCCGTTGGATTAAGACTCATGAATTCCAACATTGTCAGCCGTCGGATCTTCTTTTCCATTTTATTACAGCTTCCGCTAGAAGATACTATTGATAGTCTTTTGCACAATGAACGCTATGAACAAACCTCGAAAGACACATCTCCATCTTTATAGTAATAATATTCTCCATCATTTCTCTATATCATGTTACCAAGATTTTTCAAGTATTAGGTAAAGCTAATAATAAATGTTGACTTATAGATGATACAGACTACAAGAACAAAATATACAACCATACTTTATACAGTTTTTAAATTTTGGGAGATTTACCTATTATATAATCTTAGCACTATATAGTGTACGAATAACTTTTAGATCGAACTTTGACTATTGGATCAGATCGACCAGCAAATCCCATCTTTGCAAACCGTTAGATCTTCTATCCATTCTAGATTCTAGAAGATTCTCTATTGAAAATCTTTAGCACAATGATCACTATGCACAAATCTCACAACACACTTCTTAATAATTTTGGAATCTTCTTCATTATTTATCCAGAGCATATATGTCGAGTATTAGGTAGCTAATAGGTTGATTTCTACACGATACAAAGTACAAGAACCAATATACACCAAATACTTTATGGACGCCGCTTAAATTATAATTATTTTTGAGCATCACCTATTATAGTTATAAATAAAAATGATATATCATACTTCTATTATCTGATTCTCACGTTTGCAAGGCACATGCAACTTATTCGTCACTATATAGTGTATGAATAACTTTGAACTTTGACTCTTTGATGAAGATTGGAAAATCCAAAAATTACTAACCGTTTGATGATGATCCCATTGATACTCACATGCAAGGAACATGACGACTTACTAGTCTAATTTAATACTACTGCTGCTACTACTAGTACTACTACTATGTTACTAGATCAAAATCTACCCCCTTCTTTTCTTCTTTAGTGACTTCTTTTTCTAACCGTTCGGACACAGACATCACCGTTACTAAATTTCCCTCGTTCCTTCTTTGGCACCCTCTGAACGGACACTACTCATCATTCGAGCGGAGGGGAGCTCGATATCCAGACCTGTCGCCGCCGCCATTAGACCCGCTGCCCCGCTTCCTCATTGGAACAGCCTCTGGTCCGCTCAAGCTCATGCTGTTGTGGCTCCTGAAGATTCTTACAAGGTAAACTTTTGATTTCAGGAAGATTACACTCCTCACATGGCTTCTCTCCTCAATATACTGTTTACTCATTTGCAATCTTGTTTTTCTGAAATCGTGGCGATGTAATTTGATCTCAGGAAGAATGTTTCTAACCGAAGACTCGAACTTAAAAAGAGACTAGAAGAAGAAATCCCATGAGGAAACAAATATGGATCAAGCAATGCCGAAGTTAGAGTTAGTAAAGAATGGGAATGGAGAAGAGAGGTGATGTCTACGCACTTCTATTCTTGTAGACAGTTGTTGGGACTCCAAGTGCAGAGGTTTGTAGAACAGCAGCAAGTTTCCCTTAAGTGGATTACCCAAGGTTTATTGAACTCAGGGAGGAAGTGGTCAAAGGTATCCCTCAAAAGCAACCCTGCAATCAAGATACAAGAAGTTTCTTATGTCCCCAACACACCCAATACACTTGTCAGATGTATAGGTGCACTAGTTCGGTGAAGAGATAGTGAAATACAAGTGGTATGGATGATTATAAGTGGTAACGGTGCCAGAAAAGAGCTTCTAACGGTGAGGAAAAGACTGAAGGCAAAAAGATGGAAGCAAGCAAACATGTAACAGATATAGTTGCAAATGGTGTTTCAATCCTTAGAAACAAGGCCTGGGGATCATACTTTCACTAGTGAACACTCTCTCATATAAATATCCTCTATTCATGATACTACTCTTAACTACTGTTCGGTTGGACACTCTAATCCATGATAGGGCTATAACAACACACCTCAAAGTCCGCCTTCCGCAATCTATATAACCCCACAATGTCACCTTGAGCGCTAGATGGTTCCAACAAACACCACAATTTCATAAAGACATCCAACTCAAAATATAACTCATGAATATATATGTAGTCTAGCTTAAGTGCCACACATGGTGTGCACGCTGTCACTTTCACACATGTGGGGAAAAGCATAGATCTATTAAAGCACGATGAGTATTTATGTAGACTCTAGCCTAAGTTCCACCATGGCGTGCACGTTGTCACTTTCACACACATGGGGAGAGCAGAGATCTATTGAAGCACTTGAGTAGCAGAGTAGATCTACTTGATTACAAATATCATGATCACAATATGATCATGCATAGAGAGAGAGATGAACACATAGCTAACTGTAGAGCCCTTAGCCTCGAGGAAGAACTGCTCCCTCCTCATTATGGGAATCAGCAACGTTGATGAAGATTGCAATGGAGATGGCTCCGGGGCCACTTCCCCGTCCCGACAGGGTGCCAGAATAGAGACTTTATGTCCCTTGTATCTCCCCTTCGGTGGCAGCGGTGTTGTGGAACTTTTCGTGTCTTTTTGGTCGATTCTTTAGGGTTTTTGGGTCGGGGGATTCTTATAGGCGAAGGAGGCAAGGTAGGTGGAGGGCCAGGGGGCCCACACCCCTGTGGGCGCGGCTAGGGTGTGCCCCACACCCACCTAGGGTGTGGCCACCCTAGTGTCCTCCTTTGTCTCGTCTTCGATTTTCCGTATCGTTAAGGAAAAATATGAACTTTCGCTTTTGTCCCGTCCAATTCCGAGAATATTCATTTTTTCGCTTTCTGAAACCAAAAACAGCAGAAAACAGGCAATTGGCACTATGGCATCTTCTCAATAGGTTAGTTCCAGAAAGTTTATAAAAATACCTCAAAGTGTAGGCAAAACATAGCAAAGTTGATACTAAACAAGCATGGAACGTCAAAAATTATAGATACATTTATGACGTATCAAGCATCCCCAAGCTTAACTCCTGCTCATCCTCGAGTAGGTAAGTGATAAAAAGAATAATTTTTGAGGTGACATGCACCATCACAATCAAGATCAAACCACTTGTAAGCATTGAAAGCTGGGATCAAAGTACTCTAAACATGAGCATGAAAGATGAAGTTCTAACAGTAAGACAAAGCAACTATGTTGCAACATGAAAGGATACAAACAAAGATCATAAATAACAATGCATTGAAAAAAGTTTGTTTGTTTCACATACAGAAAACATAGCATAGTGGCATTCATCTTGTCCCTCATGGAGTAGCGAATAGATGCATAGGACACCTTCAATGTTCATAAGGGTGACTAGATGCAAATAGTTCAAGAACAAGCAATATCAACAATATGAATCAATCAATAAATTTTGGGACAATGCACATAGAACTAAGAATGGCAACTATGCTCTCTTAACTAGTGCCTAAGGATAGAAGGTCGAGACTCAATATAATGGTGGAAGAAAGGCCCTTCATAAAGGGAAGAAGGGATTTCAAGTTTCATAAAGAGCTTCCAAAAAATATGGTACTTGTTAGCTTTTAGCTCTCATTACCCCTATCATAAGGATCTTGAAGTGATTAAGGTTAAAGTGAACAAAATATGAAGTATATGCTTGACAAAGTATAAGTTGGCAATCTCAAGTCCCTTGAATACGAGGGCCGATCCTCATGCTACTCAAATTTAGTCACATGTAAGTTCTTGTCATAGTAAATAAATGTGTATAATAGAGAACCGCCAACAGGGTACCCCTTGCACATGATTCAGGAGCTATCCCATAATCAAAATGACAAGGCAAGCAGAAAATGAGCATCTCAGCAATCTTCTTATTACCATGGGAAAATGGTGATTTTTTCTCTCTTTCCTCTTTTCAATATGTCTCTTTTTTATAAGAAGACAGCTTCATAGATGTCATTATGGTGATGCTGCAAGTTTCCACCATGATTAGGCATGGCTTAGGCTAGCAGCCCAGGCGTTTCTCGAACACACATACATAACTCCATGGACTTATATCTCCCCTTTTATTTCACACCGACGACATCCATAGACAAAAGAGCATGATATCAACTGTGTACAAAGTACAAGTGCAATGTTGAAAGCGTTCCCCGTGAAAGCACGGTTCTACTAATTCCAACGTATAAGTGCAAGCATATACAACATAGATGACACAATGGTTCAAGTTTATTAGGGGCAAGAAAAATAAAGTGTGCCATCAACTCTGTGAGAGCTTTAATCACTAAGTTTTCACATAACAAGTTTAATTTGGAACATAGATAAAACAAGAATATACTTGGAATGGTATAACACACCATGCATAGGAATTTATAGTGGAAACTTTGGAATAACATGGTTTCTTGGGAGTTGGATGCATGAGTAGAGCTTACTCAATACAAATGCAGGCTAGCAAAATACTGGGAGCGACCAACTAAGAGAGCAATAATGGCCATAATCATGCAGAGCGACAAAACATTACTAATCAAAGAATAAAGTGGTACTACAAGTCAAGGACTAAATGATAATAGAGGCTATGGTGACTTGTTCATAGTCATAACATGGTGTGAGCATGTGCCAAGTCAACCTAAACAAAGCATCAAAGAAGAATACCACAATACTATGCTTTTCCATGCTAAAACAACGCATGATTCTTTCAAGGCACGCTAAGCAATCCAAATTGTTTGGAACAAGTCATGCTACAGCAATAATCACTAAGTATAAGGTCAAAACAAGACCTATCATGACATGATAAAGTCTAAGCCATAGTCAAAACAAGCTCCCTTTTGTACCACTATAAGCATGAAGCTTTATACTCTATTTGAACACCAAACGACTTATTTGAAACAACTCACGAAGATAATAATGAATAAAGATCAGTGAGATTGTCTCACAAATCCACAAAGAAGAACTAAAAAGTTCTAAGATGAAAGCAGAAGAAAAATAAGGCTAAACAGAGTGCTACCAAAAGAGAACACTCACAAGACAATAAGAATGAAAATTATAGTGTTCTTGGCAATGAAAATAGAGTGTGTCTCTCTCCAAAATAAGTGTGCTATGATCCAAACAAATTACTCAAGCAAACTAATCAAACAAAAACAAAAATGAAAACTAAGACGCTCCAAGAACAACACAACTTGTGCATGAAACAATAAAAACGAAGTGTCTAGAAAGACCTGAGCTTTTTATTGATGAATAAGGGGATGCTTTGGGCATCCCCAAGCTTTGACGCTTGTACCTCTTGAGTATTTCTTGGGTGACATGAGGTGGCATCCCAAAGATTGAGATTTTGTCCATTCTTCATCTCATTACATCATTCTTTCTCTACACCTGAAAATTTTCCTTCATACAAAACTTCACACAATTTTCATTAGCAACATTAGTGTATTCAAAAGATAATAGACCTTTGGGTTTATCTTTATAACCGAAAAACTTTCACAAAAAACACAATATACTGTAGAAATTCCCTCAAAAACCTCAATTTCCCAAAAAGAACCCAAAAAGGAATCAATAAGAAGCAAATGCAAATAATGGCAGAAATCTGTCAAAACAGACCAGCAGGTAGAAACCGATTTTTTCGAAGACCTTCTATTGCTCAAATAAAAAAGTGTTGATCTAACGAAAGTTAGCTAACATACTGGGGGGATTTATTTACGAAACATGATCTCAATCCGACTTACAGAGATTCCTCACGAATTTTTACGGTGGAGCACAAAAATCTGTTTCGGGACAGCAACTCCCCAAATCTTACTTCCCTCTCATTAGAGGTCATTCTTGGCACAAAAAGCAAATAAAAAGGATAAGGATAGGTTATTACAGAAGTAATAACTTCCAAGACTCAATAAAACTTTTGGGTTATCTCCCAATAAGTACTTTTCTTTAACGCCTTTAAGTTAGGCTTGATAGTTTGAGAAGATGCTCACCTAAGAAATATGAATTGAAGTAAAATAGAGCATCAAGAAGCAAACTCAAAAAACATTTAAGTCTAACCCACCTACTATGCATAGGAATCTTGTAAATAAACAAGTCACGAAAGCACAAAGAAACAAGCATAGGAAAGCAAAACAAGTGCAACTTTAAGACTTTCAACATAAAGAGGGGAAACTTAATATTGTTGAGATACATAAGACCATGTTTTGCTCTCTCATAATAAATTTCATTAGCATCATGAATAAAGTTAAAAATATAAATATCACATAAAACATTCTTCTCATGAGCCACATGCATATAATAATTATTACTCTCCACATAAGCATAGTCATTCTTATTAATCATAGTGGGAGGAAATTCAACAAAATAGCCATCACTATTATTCTCATCACCATAATCATCAAATATAGGAGGCATATTTTAATCACAATTAACTTTCTCCTCAATAGTAGGTGGACTGAAAATATCATATTCATCATTGTAATCATCATAAATTGGAGGTTTGGTATCATCATAAGCAATAGAATAGCTATCTTCCAAAGCTGGGTGACTAAAAATACCATTATCATAAAAACTAGCTTCCCTAAGCTTAGACGTTTCCATAGCATTATCAATAATGGTGTTCAAAGAATTCATACTAATAACATTTCTATTAGCATGCAAATAAAGCTCCATAGGTTTTTTAATTTTCTCTTCAAACACTTCATGTCCTAACTCACGATAAATACTATAGAGCTCTCTATTTGTGTTGTTGTTTTCCATTAAGCCTAACTAGTGAAAACAAGAAACAAAAAGGCAAAATTGTAGAATCTAAAGGAAATAACTTCGAGCACTCACACTGGAGGATGTGAGTACCTTTTACCTTACTTCCCCGGCAAAAGCGCCAGAAAATAGATTTCTGGCTTGATGTTGCCGTGGAGTAACGTGTGTGAGTGCCTTTTACCTTTCCTCCGTGACAACGACTCTAGAAAATACCTTGATGTCTATGCACTTCTATTCTTATATACAGTTGTTGGGCCTCCAAGTGCAGAGATTTGTTGAACAGCAGCAAGTTTCCCTTAAGTGGATTACCCAAGGTTTATCGAACTCAGAGAGGAAGTGGTCAAAGGTATCCCTTTCAAGCAACCCTGCAATCAAGATACAAGAAGTCTCTTGTGTCCCCAACACACGCAATACACTTTTCAGGTGTATAGGTGCACTAGTTCGGCGAAGAGATAGTGAAATACAAGTGGTATGTATGATTATAAGTGGTAACGATGCCAGAAAAGATCTTCTGACGGTGAGGAAAAGACTAAAGGAAAAAAGATGGAAGCAAGCAAACATGTAACATATCTAGTTGCAAACGGTTTTTCAATGTTTAGAAACAAGGCCTATGGATCATACTTTCACTAGTGAACACTCTCTCATATAAATATCCTCTCTTCATGATACTACTCTTAACTACTGTCCGGTTGGACACTCTAATCCATGGTAGGGCTATAACAGCACACCTCAAAGTCCGCCTTCCCCAATCTAGATAACCCCACACTGTCACCTTGAGCGCTAGATGGTTCCAACAAACACCACAATTTCATAAAGACATCGAACTCCAAATATAACTCATGAATATATATGTAGTCTATCTTAAGTGCCACACACGGTGTGCACGCTCTCACTTTCACACACGTGGGGAAAAGCATAGATCTATTAAAGCACGATGAGTATTTATGTAGACTCTAGCCTAAGTGCCACCATGGCGTGCACGCTGTCACTTTCACACACATGGGGAGAGCAGAGATCTATTGAAGCACTTGAGTAGCAGAGTAGATCTACTTGATTACAAAGCTCATGATCACAATATGATCATGCATAGAGATATGAACACATAGCTACCAGTAGAGCCCTTAGCCTCGAGGAAGAACTACTCCATCCTCATCATGGGAATCAGCAACGGTGATGAAGATGGCGATGGAGATCGATGGGGATGGCTCCGGGGGCACTTCCTCGTCCCGACAGGGTGCCGGAACAGACTTTCTGTCCCCCGAATCTCCCTTTCGGTGGCGGCGGTGTCGAGGAACTTTTCATGGCTTTTTGGTTGATTCTTTAGGGTTTTGGGGTCGGGGGCTTCTTATAGGCGAAGGATGCAAGATCGATGGAGGGCCAGGGGGCCCACACCCCCTGTGAGCGCGACCAGGGTGGGCCCCGTGCCCACCTAGGGTGTGGCCACCCTGGTGTCCTCCTCCATCTCGTCTTCGATTTTCCGTATCATTTAGGAAAAATATGAACTTTGGTTTTTGTCCCGTCCAATTCCGAGAATATTCAATTTTTAGCTTTATGAAACCAAAACCATCAGAAAACAGGCAACTGGCACTGTGGCATCTTGTCAATTGGTTAGTTCTAGAAAGTGTATAAAAATACCACAAAGTGTAGACAAAACATAGCAAAGTTGATCCTAAACAAGCATGGAACATCAAAAATTATAGATACGTTTATGACATATCAAGAAGCATAGAGTCAAAGAAGTGAAGATGCAAATGGTGCTACAGATCGCAGATATCATCCACGGATACAAGATCCAGACGGATGCGTATAGGTTGAAGCTTAGGAAGATCAAAAGATATGCTACAGAGAAGGATATATGCCTACAATATGCATTAAATATTATTGCTATCCTCACCACGGTCATAATCGCAATGTTTGGATTATTATTAGGTTTAATTAGAGGTACGAGGTACTAGGGTTAATTAAAGGCATGAGGTAGTCGCGTTATAAGACTATCATCATTCTAGTAGCGATTGTAATCACGTTGTTCGAACTATTATCAAATCATTTGCAGTATCTGCAAGATTAGGAAGTTGAAAAGAAGTATAGTAGTAGTATTGTGATCTTGTGTTTATCCGCTCGCGGAGTAGCATCTACTGATGTGCAGTTCGTACTGTCGTGCATAGAGTGTAGTAGTAAATTACACACAAACCAACGATCTTCACTGTCGCCCATCATTTCTGTCGGAGATGTCTTATCAATAGTAGGTACGAAATAATGTTCAAAAAATATGAAATCAATGGTAATAGAATACTACTAGTACTTCAATAGAGTCCACGAGTTCTCCTAAAATTTCTCCCTATATCTAAGAATATTGGACTCCCCCTCTCCCCTAAAAATTGCCCTACTCCAGCAGTTCTCCCAAAAGATCTTCTCTATTCTAAGAATTTTCAATAATAAATACAACTCCCTCCTTCTCCCAAAGGGAGCAGCTGGACTTGATCTAACGCCCTCCCCCACCCCTCACCCACCAGCCGCCGCCCCCGCACATCGGAACCACTAGAGCCGCCATGAGCAACCGGAAGCTCTTCGTCGGCCTCGACATGGGCCAACTTCCTCGTCCCAGCACGGGACATGCGTAAACTCCCTCGGGCACCGAACCTGACCCACACCACATCGGATCTGCTTCACCCACGTCGACGTGCACTGCACACAATAATGTTCACTGACCCTGCACTAGAAACGCACCGATCTGCTTCAACGAGCCTACCGACAACAACATGAGCTGCTGCGTCACACTGCAAAGTTCTATGGTAAGTCCCTTGTTTTAGTTTTTATGTGCTTGGTCATTAGTTTGGTCATCTAATTTTTACTAAAATAGTCTTTCCCATTACTCTATATCTCTAGCATACCCATATTGAATTGATTATATAGTTTATACGAGCCACGACATGTTTAGTTGTTTCATTCATGGCTAGGTAACGCACATCAATAGTACTCCATAATGGTTCACTTGCATTTGCTCCAAGGCAATATGTTCTTTGGGTAATGATTAAATCAATTCCACACTATGCACTTGCGAGATCCAATACTTATTGCTTGTATAGAGTGTTAGTTCTTTATTCCTCTTACTACCACTTCTCTAACTGCAGAATGATATGATTGTATACATGAGGAAAGCATAGTTTTAATCGCTTATTTTGTTATGTATGTAGTCTCTAGGAAATGATATGTAAATTACTTTTTTGTCCATTAATACTACCTATCTGTTGACTAAATGCAGCCAATATCGGGTTACTAATTTCATTGTATTGTACAAGAAATATATCTCATTTCATTGTACTGATAGTGTATATTATCCTCATAACAACTAAAAATTTGGCTTATTTTATTTTAATTTTGATTTTATCAATGACTAAAACAAGTCCGCCAATCCCAGTTAAAGATACAATAGTCAGATCAAGGTAGCATATAGAAGCTAGTTTTTTACCGGTGGCACTGTTTTTGTTAATTTTATCTCCAACTGCAAAATGATTTAGCTAGTTTATCTACAGTATATTATTGCTTGTTTTTCTTATACGGAAAATTCTTCTTGTCCCGAAAAATCATAGGAAAAGTATTCTATTGAGCTTCTTTTGGCTGTGTAGTTGCTGGAATTCATTTGCAGTGTCTGGCTATTCTATGAAGTTCTAAAAGTCAACTCCCTCCGTTTCAAAATATAAGATGTTTTAGCTTTCTAAACCAAATGTATCTAGACTTTTTTAGTACGTAGATTCACTCGGGTTTGGAGTGAATCTACACACTAAAAGAAGTTTAGATACATTATCTTCACAAACCTAAAACATCTTATATTTTTAAACGGAGGGAGTACCTGCTTTCCAAATTCTTCGACAATGTACTATGTGCCGCTGTAACCTATTTTGTCTTAGTTGCAGACTGCAAATAAAGATGTTCAGGTCGAAGGGAGCAGTGACACTTGTGTTGACACTATTTCGAATATTGTTGCTCAATTATTGATAGCAAGTGAGAAACCGGCAAACTCCATGATTCTATTGATATTCTAAGGAAGCAAGGAACTGAATTAGCTGCAATACTTAGTAGAGGTCGCAAAGAGATTACAATACTTACCCTAAGCATAGTTCAATATCTTGTTCCTGGTCTAAGCAGTAACCTTAGCAAGTCAATGTTTTATCTAGTTCTCTGCAAACTACTTTTGGAAGAAAAAAGGAAACAACTAGACACCAAGAGTATAATGACATGCTTAGAAAGAAAACACAAGTATTAGATACTAATATCTCTAAAATACGCTAACTACATGAAAATATCTTGTCAATATCTGACTGCCATTCACTTGATACACTTCTGGGGAACGAAGGTCCTGAAGCATAACTTCTACGATTCGACTTAACTCTGATCCATGTGTATTGCTGCACTTTATTTCATGTAATTTTTTGAGCTATGTAATAATTTAAATTCTTTGTAGCTCATGTTATTGTTCTTTTAACTCCCTTTCGTTACTTATATCTGGTTGGTAAACATAATAGACTGAAAAAATGGGCGCCCAGTCAACACAATAAACCAGGATTATGTTTAATAGTCCTTGAATGGGATATATTTGACCAAAATAGTAACGGACAGGAACAGTTTTATGTTCTTCAAAATGTTTCTGTTGGAGGTACTATACCCAATTTCCGCGCAACTATGCTCATGGATGTGATAATCTACCTTAAATTCCTGGACAGTTAGCATACGGTCTACTAGCTTTTTTTCTATAATAGAAGATGGACAGTAGCCAAATTCGAAATCTTAAATCTAGTGAAAAAATCACCCACCGACCATAATGCATTTCCCGCCCACCGTTTCAAAAATTGTGAGGCAAAATCTCCCACTAGGAGTACCATTTTTCTATCTATAGATAGACGGAGGCTAGCCAAATTCATAATCCTAATCGACCGGTAAAATCACCCACCTCCGCAAAAGCATTTCTCGCCTCTCCGTTTCAAAAATTTTGGGGCAAAATATTCCATCGACGGCAACCATTTTTCTATCATTACTTGGACGGTAGAAAAATTTAAAATCTCAGTCAAGCAGCAAAATTTACCGCCTCCGCTGTGTGAATCGAATGCATCCAATTTTATTTGCAAAAATACTCAATGGTTATCGATGAGTTTATGTGACGCTCGGCCTTGAATTTTTGGATAGATAGCTTACAGTCTACTACCTTTTTTATTAGTAGATGGATGCTATACAAATTCAAAATATCAAACAAGCGAGAAAATCACTTGCCGACCTTGAAGCATTTCACATCCCACCAATTCAAAAAATTTGAGACAAAATCTCACACCGCGTAGTAATTTTTTTCTATTATTATTATATGGACGTTAGCTGAATTCAAATCTCAATCGAGCAGTAATATCACAAACCGTCCTGGAAGAATTTCGCGCCCATCCGTTTCAGAATACTTTTGATATTAAAATTCCTGTTCTACCCTTTGTTAAGACGACAAAGGGGCATGCTAAAGTCGATCGCTTTGGGGCACAATCATAATTATGTTTCTGTTCACCTCTGTGGTCCCTATTCGCACAGTTTTTCCCGCTGGTCCTCCCAAAAATCCCAAGATCCTCCGTCCCCTCCACGACCACCGCCCACACCGGCCGGCGGCAAATCGACGTCGGCCTGAACCGCATGAGCTACGGTCTCGTGCACCGCCGCGGAGCCACTTCACCGGCACCCACCTTACCGCTAACCACCACGCTGATGGAGTAATCGACCGTCCAAGCTCTGCTTCCCCTCCGCTGAATGCTACCCAACTGTACCGGAGCCGCCTCACCGGTGTCCACCGGATGGGATCTAGTTCAACGAGTTTCATGTCCACCGCTCTAGACTAGCTGCCTCGGCATTTCCGTTCACGACACTGGATCTGCCTTAGAGACAATCGTCCACTCCGCTCAAGCCGGCATCGGCCACCCAAGATCTACTTCTCTGACCGCCCAAGATCTTCTTCCTCGACCCCCAAGATCTACTTATCCGCAACCGCAACACCCTCGGTGACCTACACGTCACTCGAACGGTACCGATGATGCTTAGACGCCTCTCGACCGAGGTAAACTAATTTCCAACCCCTTTTTGTTTTCTCAGCAATATAGCAGGTTAAATCCTGCCGCAGTGAACTTCATTTTTGCTGTCTTCCTAGTACATATAAGTCATTGGGCATGCCTGTTTTTTGTGCTACATACAAGGTCACTGGACATGTTTGTTTGCATTCGCTGCTCTACAAATTTCAAGTAATGCACATATTTATTATTTTGTCATGCACATTTTCTTAGCTACTCCTTGCAATAATAATTGTCTGATATTGTGTAGTTTTTGCAAAATGTAAAGTCAATAAAAAATATTAGTATGAATTCCCTGCGCCATAGTTACTGAATCTATCTGGTTCGTCCTGAGATAAGTTCCTGCTATTATTTCCTCCCTGGCATCATTCTTCTATCCTGTAGTACGTGTTTAAACACATCTTACTAGTTTGATAATAATTTTGTTGTTGCTATCTGGATCTTTAAAAGATGCAACACTGACTATTTGTTTTTTCTTTGCATAGAGCTCAAAAGGGAACACTGAACATGTTGGTTTGCACAGCCTCTTCTACAGGTTCACAAGCGCGATGTCATTGTTTCCTTATCTGGTGCTGGTTTATCATAAGCAACAACATAACTATCCACTACTGTGTAGTTCATTCGTGGTTAGCGTTCCTGCTCTGCAAGTTCTAGCATGATGCCACTATAATTTCTGTCTCGTCCATTCTTAGATACTCCTATGAAAGTAAATGCATGCCCATTGTGTAGCTCACCAAAAATTGTGAGTCATCCAACGTCTCTTGCATTCCAGGATATACTACTGCTTCCATATATATTTGTTAAAATGACCTGGCTAGTTTATATTTGCTAAAATCATGGGAAACACTATGTTCGACTGCTCAATTCAGCTATAGGCACACTTGTGTAATGCTTGTTTGTCCTATTCTACAGGTTCACAAGCAATGCCATTATTTTTCATGTCTAATGGTTCGTCCTAAGAAGCGACATAGCTATCCTATACTGTATATATCGGTCATTCGTAGTTTGCATTCTTGCTTTACAAGGTCTATTATGATGCCTTTATAATTTCTATTTGGTTCCTAGCTACGACAGTAAATGCATGCCCATGGTATAGCTCACTACGAATTCTGGGTCAACCAACATTTCTTGCATTCCATGATAAACGACTTCTTCCATATATATTTGTTGAAATGACCTGGTGATGTCTACGCACACTTCTATTCTTGTAGACAATGTTGGGCCTCCAAGTGTAGAGGTTTGTAGAATAGCAGCAATTTTCCCTTAAGTGGATCACCCAAGGTTTATCGAACCCAGGGAGGAAGAGGTCAAAGATATCCCTCTCAAGCAACCATGCAATCAAGATACAATAAGTCTCTTGTGTCCCCAACACACCCAATCCACTTGTCAGGTGTATAGGTGCACTAGTTCGGTGAAGAGATAGTGAAATACAAGTAATATGGATGATTATAAGTGGTAATTGCAATCTGAAATAAAAATGGAAGCACGCAAACATGTAACAGGACTGATTGTAAACGGTGTTTCAATGCATAGAAACAAGGCCTAGGGATCATACTTTCGCTAGTGGACACTCTCAATAAACATGTAGTATATTCTCTTCACTATGCTACCCTGAACTACTCTCTGGTTGGATAACGAACACCTTAAAGTCTGCATTACCCACCTAGGTAACCCCTAACTGTCACCTTGAGCACTAGATGATTCCAACAAACACCACAATTTCATAAAGACATCCAACTCAAATCATACTCATGATAAGTATTTTTGCAACCTTTAGCCTAAGTGCCACAGACGGTGTGCACTGTTAACTTCACACATGTGGGGATAAGCGAAGATTACATTAATTAAAGCACTTGAGTAGCAGAGTAGCATCTAATTATTCAACTAGATTACAAAGCTCATGACCACAATAAGATCATGCATAGAGAGAGATGAACACATAGTTACCGATAGATCCCTTAGCCTCGGGGGAGAACTACTCCCTCCTCATCATGGGATTCAGCAACGGCGATGGAGATGGCGGTGGAGTCAATGGAGATGGCTCCGGGGGCAATTCTCCGTCCCGGCAGGGTGCCAGAACAGAGACTTCTGTCCCCCAAATCTCGTCTTAGGTGGCGGCGGCGGTGCGGAACTTTTCGTGGATTTCTGATATGATATTTAGGGTTTTTTCCTCGGTGGAATATATAGGCGAAGGGGAAATGTCGGTGGAGTCCCAAGGGGCCCACACCCTATGGCGGAGCGGCTAGGGGGACACACGCGGCCACCAGGTGTGGCTGCCTCATGGCACCTCTTCGTCTCTCCTCCGGACTTCGTGTTCGCCTCTGAAAAATAGGAAGTTTGGCTTTTGTTTCGTCCAATTACGAGAATATTTATTCACTAGTTTTTTCTAAAACCAAAAATAGCAGAAAATAGGAACTGGCATTGTGGCATCTTGTTAATAGGTTAGTTCTAGAAAATGCATAAAAATGCCACAAAGTGTAGACAAAATATAAAGCAATTGGTGTAAAATAAACATGGAGCATAAAAAATTATAGATACGTTTACCATTCCTCATGCTACTCAACTTTAGTCACAAACAAGTTCTTGTCATTGTAAGTATATGCGTATCATAGAGAACCGCCAACGGGGTACCCTTGCCCCATGACACAAGAGCTATCCCATATCAAAATGACAAGGCAAGAGACAATGAGCATCTCAACGATCTTTTTATTTACCATGAGCATGGTTTTTTTCTTTTCACTTTTTTTTATATTTTTCTCCTAAAGATGCTTCATAGAATGCTCATTATGGTTATGCTGCAAGTTTCCACCATGATTAGGCATGTCTTAGGCTAGTCGCCTAGGCATTTCTCTAACACATATACAAACTCCATGGACTTACAAGCTCCCCTTTTATTTCACACCGCCATCATCCATAAACAAAAGAACATGATATCAACTGAATAGATATGTACAATGTCGAAAGCGTGCCCCATGACAGCATGGTTCTGCTAACTCCCAACTTATAATTTGCAAGCATATAAGCAACATATATGGGCACAATGGTTCAAGTTTATTAAGTGCAAGAAAATAAAGGGTGCCATCAAGTTCGTGTGAGCTTTAATCACTAATTGTCACATAACAAAAAATTAATTTGGAAGATAGATAAAAACATGAATATACTTGGAATGGTGTAACACACCATAATAGGAGTTTAGAGTGGACTCTTTAGAATAACTTGGTTTCTTGGGAGTTGGATGCACGAGTAGAGCTCATACTCAGTACAGGTGGAGGCTAGCAAAAAGTCTGGGAGGGACCAATTAAGAGAGCAATAATGGCCATAATTGTAAAGGTCCCAACCTTTAATAAGTTAGAGATCCCTGTGTTTACAATGCTAGTCCCTGGATCAATAGGTAGCATCCACAGTTAAGATGTAATATCAAGAAACAAAGGTCATAATACAAATTTATAACTAGGAATAAAATAATTCATTACATCTTACATAGCTCATTTGGCTATCACATTACAATGCAGCAGAATAATTATAGCATGGAGTACTTTATCTTCAAAGTGCCACAGGCAATCATGTTGGTTGTAGACTTGTAATCCTAATCAACACACTTCACTAATATCAAACAAACCTGCAACATAACAAGTTACAGCCACAAGGGTCAATACATTTGAATTGTATTGGCAAGTGATACTATGGTAGTATAGTGGAGTCTATCATCTATATGCATTTGGCTATGTGGAGCTTAGGCTTGCTTTGATCAAAATAGATTTTTCCTTATCATTTGAAAACACTAAGTTTTTTCTTATCAAAACACCCAAGTAACCACCAATAGAAATTGGTGAACATTCACCCTTGTTCAACCACAAGATTTTAACTTACAAATTGGGATGAGGAGATTCTTGATAGCTTCCATGTCTTGATGCTCAAATTGTCCTTTGCTGGGGACATGGCTAAGTACTTAGATTTTACACTCTGCAGAGGTGGTGCACTTTCCCCACAAGACTTGGTTTCACCAAGACAAGATCTTTCAGAAGCCTTACCTTAGACCAAAATGGACGCGCTCCAAACCTATCAAACCCCTACCATCAACTGTCAATTTGGCTAAGTTATTGCAACCTATATGATCCAGGCAGAGCCCATAATGCCATGTGGTTGCACTTGAAGCTTCTCAACATTTGACATCTCAAATCTCTTTGTTCCTGGGTGGCATTCCACAAGTGAGATACCAAGTTTTCCCCAGTATACCGGACTTGGTGATGCCAAAGTTTTCCCCAGCATACTGGACTTGCATAACCACTAAACACAAACCATTCTTTCCATTCCACCCAGGTGATTCATTCACTTAGTTGTTTTATTAGACAAAAACACAAGTCCTTGACTTAGAAATATTCCATAGCATGAATATAATCCACCCTTGTTTTCTACTAGCTAAGCTAAGCATGTTAGTAGTAGGAATTTTAACTTAGGAAATTTCTACTAAGGTTTCATCTACTAGGATTTCCCATGGCATAGTTTATACTTAGCAAAAATTCCATGCAAGTCCTACTTAGAAACATCACTAGTGCAGAGTGAAAATAATGGGACAAAGTATGAAGCATCACTTTCCTTTTTGGTAGAGAATTATAAGTTCACTCCTTGATCTTGCAATATTCACACTCTTCAAATTCCACTACAATTCAACCAAGCAAGCAATATTCAATCCACCATTCAAGCAAACATCACATAAAATAATAGAAACAAATCAATGCATGGAAGCATGCCAAAGATTGTTTTATTTTGGAAAAGTGGTTTCTTTAGGTTATAAACATCATAAAATATCTATTCGTCATCTTTAAAAGTGGCAAAACCATATGATATTGTTTTGCTAGAAATGGTTTAAATCAAGGTCATATTCCCTAGTGTTTGGCAAACACATTTCCAAACACAAATTTTAGTGTTTTATGGTCAAGTATTTAATATTAAAACCATTTGAAAAAGGTTTCACCTATAAACCATTTTTATACCAAAACAATATTTTATGTTGTTGGAATTGCCTTTTAGCAAAGTAACAATTTATAGGGTTCATCAAATATATTTTTAATTCTCAAAACATGTTTTTTAGGGTCAGAGAGTTTAAATCAAATCATTTCCCAAAGGTTTTCACCAAAAAGTATTTTTAACATATAAACAATATTTTTATTTGACTAGAAATGTTCTAAATCAAAGATTCATCTTTTAGCTTCACAAAATATACTTTTAACTCCACAAGTTGTTTTATATTGTCAGTAGGTTCAACACAAACTACTTTCCAAAGATTTTACCATAAAAATATTGCTAGAATAATTTTTATATAAAAATTATACCTACACATGTTTCTGCCAATACAACCAATTTACAAGAAGCAATTCATTAAACAAAGTACATGGTTGGATAGAGTTTGTTTTGCTGATTCCATTGATATAAAATTTACAAAATTTGGACGTGTGGATCAAAAGTTATGGAATTTAGAATTTCAAACATCTAATCGGATAGTTTATGGTTTTTAAATCTAAACCTAGGCCATGTGGCTGTTTCTCATTAGGCCATAACGTTTCGTGTGGATCGACAGATGCTAGCCGTCATATCTAAACTATATCGCACGGTACAGAACCAGTCTTACCTCTTCGTTTAATGGATCTTTCGTAGCCGACAGATCTACATCCTACTGTTCCTAGCATCCTAACCATAACTTGGCGGCGCTCGACAGTGGCTGGTGGTGACGACGCTCGGGCGGTAGAGCTCTGGCTATTCCAGGAAGCTAGGGAGAGGGAGGATATGCTCACCGTGTTCATCATGGAGCACTGATTCTCGTAGTGGTCTCTGCCAACAAAGGGGCGCACAGTGACAACGGGGATTGCTCGCCAGAGGAGCTTCTGGCGACGGGTGCGCTCATACGTTGACGGAGGCGACGCTACGGGTCACGCCAGAGAGAAATAAGGGTGCAGTTAGATGCGCAAGGTTGCGCTGAGTGCACGTATGTGAAAGAGGGGGAGAGGGGCGGTCAGACTCTACCTGGGGAACTCGTCGGAGGAGGAGCAGACGGTGGCGATGCTCGGTTGTCGTCGTTGCGGATGCTGTGGGTCAAGCGCTATAAGCTGAGGCTACTGGGAGGTGCAGAGGTTGAGGGGGAACAAGCTCGCATGGTCGAGGGGGCAAGGCGCGGCGAGGAGTGCCCGAAATCACTTGCGAAGCTCGTCGGAGGCCACAGCGGTGCGAGATGAAATTGGAGCAGCCCGGTGGCTCTCTGGTGGCGTTGGTTGGGGGAAAGGAAGAGGGGAGTATGGCGATTAAGTACACATGGTCCCGGCGAGGTTTAAGCGAGCCGTTTACGCTAATTAAACCACGTCATAAATGGCAGGAAACGGCCTGCGCGGTCGTCGTGGGGTGAGGAAGAATTCTAACTGGTGGGGTCTGCTTGACAGCGAGAGTGAGAGAGAGGCAGTGGGGTCCGGCACTCAGTGACTGTGGGTTATTTCTCTGGTGCGAAACGTTTTCTTGCGGAGAGAGGGAGTGGGCTGATGCTGGGCCTGGACTGGCTTGGGTTAGCTGGGCTGGCTTTGTTCATTTTTTTTGTTTTGTTTCCCTTTATCTTTTTCCATTTCTATTATTCTGATTTGATTCTTATTCAAACACCATTTGAAATCAAACCTCTATCAAACTTTGTGTATATTCAAATACTGATTATTAATTTTTTTTTGAAGGTAAAACAGTAGGGCAAAAAACCCCACTGCAACTTTTATAGATTATAGAGAGTTATAAAAGAATATTTACAAACATATTCCACCTCAAAAAAGAGGGATAACATGCTAATCAACTATCTCCTGTCTAAATTGGTTTCAATCCAAATCTTAAGGCCCTGATAATACTTATTCTTAATTTTATAAAGGACCCATCTTAATTCCTGGGCTACAATAGCCTTCTAGGTCTCTATCGACGCATGCTGATTGTTGAAAATTTCATTATTTCTGCAAATCCAGATGCTCCAAGTTCCAAGAATCAGAATTTCCATTGAAAAAGGGACCTTGAGGTCTTTTTTAATACTGGTTAAAACTTCAAAGATGCTTTGATCAGCCGAATTGACCTGTGAAATTTCAGCCCAGCAGGCTCTTGCAAAGGGGCATTCCCAAAACAAATGTAAACTTGTTTCTTCACTATTGCAGCCCTGGAAGACACAATCATAAGATGCCAGAGAAAAACATTTCCTTTTCAGAAGATTTCTTGTGTTGAGTCTATCAGCGAAGAGCCGTAAGAAGAATTTGTGCTTTTGTTGACAAGAAGATTTCCATATCCAAGAGAAATGTGGCTGAACCGGTTGGTAACCGATTAAAGAGCAGTAAGCCTTTTTGACCGAAAAATTACTGCCCCAAATGTAAGACCAACAATCAGATTCCCCTTCCCTGCCAGAATTGAAAATTTGTTCAAGACTTTGGTATTCCTGATAAGCTTGTTGGGACAAAGGAAGATAAAAGAGATCCTGAGTATTTGCAGTATGCAGGAACTCACTGACAGTGATGTGAGGGTTTTTTGCATATGAAAGGAGGTGAGGAAGCTTATGTTGGAGGCAACTATCATTCCACATATCAGTCCAGAATAGTGTGGATTTCCCATTTCCAACCAAGCACTTTGCAAGTCCTTTAAAAATGTCAATCAGTTTTAGATGAGCTTTCCACCAAAAGGATCCCTCAAGACTTCTTCCAGGTAGTTTATCATTACAATAGTAAGTATTCCATATCAAGTGAACCCAAGGAATATCCTTATGATTATAAAACTTATCCAAATTCTTCAAAAGAAGAGCAGAATTCTGAACATTAAGATCAAGAACTCCCAATCCTCCCTGGTTCTTGGGTCTACAAACTTTATTCCATGCTACAAGAGCAGTACCTCTAGCTTGAACATCAGAAGTTTTCTTTCTCCACAAGCATTGCCTCATATATTTAATCAACTGCTCCTTGATAGTGACAGGGAGATCAAAACTACTCATGTAATATATGGGAAGGGAAGATAACACAGATTTAACTAACTGCAATTTCCCCCCATAATTCAGAAAGTCAGCTATTCCACACAACCTTCTTTCAACTCTCTGAACAATAGGCAAGAAGTGTTCCACAACAGGTTTATTCAAGCTCAAGGGCAAACCAAGATAGGTAAAAGGCAAGGAACCAGTGAGGCAAGAAAGGGTATTGGCAAAATGCCCAAGCCTCTCTGAATCCATATTAATTGGCATCATGCTGGACTTAGAATAATTGACTTTGAGTCCAGTGGAAAGAGCAAAAGTATGAAGGATTGCCTTAAGACACAAGAGTTGCTCAGAATCAGCCTTAAGGATTACTAAAGTGTCATCTGCATACTGAACCACAGGAAGTCGTGATGAATACATTCTCGATGGCAACGAAAGAAGACCCAGGTTCATTGCCTTATTGAGGATACTTTGAAGGAGATCAGCAGCCATAACAAACAATAAAGGAGACAAAGGATCTCCTTGCCTGACACCCCTTCTGCAGTAAAAAAATTTCCCAGGCACACCATTTAAAAGCACAGAGGAAGAAGCAGACCCAAAGATCATCTGAATCCAGGAAATCCATTTAACTCCAAAACCTTTGGCTTTAAGGATATTGATGATTGCAGAATGCTCAATTCTGTCAAAAGCCTTCTCAAAATCCAACTTAGGAATTAAAATTACCTCCTTTGACTTGTGGCATTGATCAAGAAATTCAAATGCCCAACCTAAACAGTCTTGGATAGATCTTTGCTTGAGGAAACCATATTGATTCTTGTGAACAAGTTTAAGAATGACTTTTTGCAGTCTATTAGCTAGAATCTTGGTGATAATCTTAAGGACACTATTTAGCAATGAAATAGGCCTAAAATCAGCAGGATTCAAAGGAGCAGCAATTTTTGGAATGAGGGTGATAAAAGAAGAATTAATGCTTTCCAAAGAGGCATTCCCTTCATAGAACTCAACAAGTAGATGCTTTACATTATCCTTGATAATAGGCCAGCAAAGCTTCATGAATTCATTATTAAAACCATCAGGGCCAGGGGACTTATCATTAGGCAGATTTGTGATGACTTCATCAATCTCCTCGTCAGAGAAAGGCTTTTACAAAGCCTCCCTTTCCTCCTGGCTTAAGCAGTCACCAGCCAAGTCATTAAGATTGAAATGCATTTCAGGCTTATCAGAAGATCCCATTCTATTTCTAAAGGAATTCCAAAGAAGATTTGCTTTTCCATCATGATCATAGACCTCAAGATCGGAATTATCCTTGAGCATGGAAATGTAATTATGTCTAAAACTTATGGTAGCTCTGGAGTGAAAGAATTTGGTGTTCTCATCCCCCAGCTTAACCCATTTAATTTTCCCTCTCTGTTTCCAATAAGTATTCTGGTTTTGTAAAAGAGAAATAATAAGATCTTTCAGGATATCCCTAAGATTCCACTCATGAACAGTAAGAGTTCTCATTTCCTCCATGATATCAAGCAAGTCAATGGTGGCATTAACATTACAGATTTGTGTCTTTAGGCAAGGTAACTGTTTGGCCCAAAGCTTCAGCCCTCTTCTCACATTTTTGAATTTAGAATTTATTTTTTTTGCAGGATCTAGAAAACCCACAGGAATGTTCCAGGCATTTTGAACAATAGCTTTAAACTCCTTATGATGTAACCAATGGTTTTCAAATATGAACACCTGAGCTTTTGGAATCATTGTGCCAATGGTAATGACACAGGGAAGGTGATCAGAAGTGGGCTTAGAAAGAGGAGCAACAAAGGTTGAGGGAAAAATCTGAGTCCAGACAGCAGAAGTAAAAAACCAATCCAATCTTTCCAAGAGGGGATCCTTCTGCATGTTACTCCAAGTGAACTTTCTACCTTTAAGTGGTAATTCAATGATACCCAAATTATTAATGGCCTCATTAAAGAGAAGCATACCATTCACATCTCCACCCAATTTGTTTCTATCTGAAGGCTGTCTACAGAAGTTAAAATCTCCCACAATAAGCCAATCCATATCATCAGGCATATCAATGTTGCCAAACCAGTCTAAAAATTCAGACTTTTTTTTAGGTAAACATGGCCCATAAATGTTGGAGAGGATCCAGGATTTATTGGACAAGAGAGATGTAAAGGTAATGGAGATAGAAAACTCATTGAGGAAAGAAAGCTGTCCAGAAAACAGGGAGCCATTCCAAATGGTGATCAAACCTCCAGATGCACCTCTGGAGGGAAGAAATTCAAAGTTGGTAAATTTAGAGGGGCAGAATTTTTTAATGTAGGAGCTATCAAAATCCTCACGCTTAGTCTCTTGGAGACAGATAATGTCACAGCCAGACTCCTCAATTTTGCTTCTGAGAGCAATCCATTTTTTTCAGAATTGATTCCCCTGATATTCCAATTCAGGATCTTCCAAGTTCTTTTGTTATTCATTAAGAAACCAGGAGCAAGTAAAGATGTGGGGTGATGTAAATAATGTAATCACCCAGAAGAGGAAACAGCAAATACAGAGACAAAAGATCAACCAATTTAGAGTACCACAAAGATGATCCACAACAAGTACCCTCCACATTGCAATATCACAAACACAGAACACATAACAGGGAGTCAACAAGACTCCAGCAAAAGATTTAGTTTGATACATTAACACACTTAAGAAGAGGTCTTCTTCTTGGCTTGCTGTCCACAGGTACCAGCAGCCCCAGGCTTCTTCTTGCCACCAATGCCCAAGCTGGAAGAGGGTCCTCCTTTAATGCTGCCTTTTGTAGGAGCCTTGATAGCCACATCATTGGCCTTCCCTTTCTTGAGTAACCTCTTCTCCAGGTCCCCATCTTTTACCTTGCAGAATGAAGTAGCAAGATTTTTAACCACTTTGGAATTCAGGCAAGGAGGAGCAGCATTACAAACCAGGCAATCAACAATTTGACAATTTAAGTGACTTTAAAACCCCCATTTAGTTCAACAATTCTAGGACTTCTTCTCACCTCAGATTCCACAAGAGGTTCCTTGCCCTTTCTCTTTCTAGCAGGGGTAGAGGGGGAGCCTGAAGATTCAATACCCAGGCAAGAAGGGGCCATCTAGGAAAAATTCTCATTAGGAATGATGAAAGATATTGAACTTTCTTCAGCAATAGGTTCCTTAATAATTTCCCATAAAGGAGAAGTAAGAAATCCCTTGACCCAATTAAACTTCTCAGGAGTAGCAAGCATGAGAGTAATGAAGTTAAACCAACTTTAGAATATCTCTTTTATTCTTTTTAGGGTATATTAATTATTTAAAAATAGGCCCTTATCTTAATTCAAACAAGATTTTTAAATATAATTTCAATTCTTATTTGAATTTAAATTCTTATCAAACCTTTTTCAAACCTCTATCAAACTTTGTGTATATTCAAATACTGATTATTAGTTCATTCTAATGTCAAATTTAGAATATCTCTTTTATTCTTTTTAGGGTATATTAATTATTTAAAAATAGGCCCTTATCTTAATTCAAACAAGATTTTTAAATATAATTTCAATTCTTATTTGAATTTAAATTCTTATCAAACCTTTTTCAGTAGGTTTTTATTTATTTATTTGGGTGTCAAATAATTCACTATGAATTATTTAGAATTTTTTTAATATGATTTATTAATCATTTAAATTGGGTATTTGTGTTCATTCTAATAAAATCAAATATGGTTTTAATTCCATAAATTTTATTTAGAAGATTTCTTTGATCTCATTTAAGTTAATTAAATAACTTTAATTCGACTTGGGAAAATACTAAATATTATTTTCCCACGATTTAATTAATCATTCTTATTAGGGATTTTGTCTTAATCAAATGGAATAGAATTTGGTTAAGGCCATCTTATTTTATTTGAATATTATCTATCCATTTATTTCATTTGAAATTGGATTATGTTTATTCCATTTGCTTATGGTTTTGGCACAAGTTTTATTTGGCTCTTATAAAATAGTCCTTATTTATTATTTCTTCCTTTGTCTTTTTAAAACCATAACTTTTTATTTAATGACCAAAACTTGGTGATTACAATTTGTAAAATCTTATTTGATATTTATTTATCTTTTTAAATCTCTTTAGGATTAATTGCTCACCATTTGGTATGGATTTTAGGTAGGAGCTTTATTAGCTTTGGGATTTTAATTTCCTTATCTTACTAAATTCATAAGATTTTATCTATGGCTCTAAATTAAGTGAAACCAATTTCTATGGTTTTGTAATATTTCAATTTGTCATACTTGATCATTTATAAATGTTTGTTGACAAATTTTTTGCATGGATCAAATCTTTAGTATTTGAGATAACTTGGAAATGTTTTCCTTCCATTAGGTTTTAGAGTTTTGGTTTATTTTCCAAGTGTTTAAATTTCAAGATGCATTTATGAAGAATGCATTTCACTTGATTTGAATTTAGTTGGATTCAAACATTAATAAAAATTTGTTCAAGATGGGATTTTTAAGTTTCCATTTAGAAACAAAAAGTTTCTTTTCAACATAAATTTCAACAATTATTTATTTTGTTTATTTATTTTTCACATTTCAAAATTTGGAAAATTTTGGGATGTGCCAGGCTACCACCCTTAAAAGAAATCTCGTCCCGAGATTTGGGAAAGATAGGGGTTACAAGTTGGCTCAAAGAAACTAGAGTACTACCACCCGTAAAATTTTCCAACTAGATTACATCTTGGCTTGCTTGGGATCTTGATGAAAATTCTCTGGGCAAACATCTGCATAGTGTCCTTTGTTTCCACACTTGAAACGTGTGACAAGACTGAGATCCTTCATAGGATTGTTTATCTTGTGCTTCATCTTTTCTGGACAATTGCTTCCATAATGTCCTTGGTTACCACAATTGTAACATGTGTCAAGATTGAGTTCCTCACGTATCTTCTGTGGACACGTTGATACATAATGGCCTAGCTCTTTGCAGTTGTTGCACCATACTTGGCTAATTTCCTTATACTTCTTCTTCTTTAGACATTCATTGGCATAGTGTCCCATCTCTGTGCAATGGCAACACTGCACTTGGCTTTTGTCCTTCTTCTTCTTGGGTTTCTCCAAAGCTAGGAGTTCTTCTAGTTCATGCTCTTCATATCTCACCTCAAAGGTGGGAAAGTCTCCTGGTCTCCTTAATCTTTTCCTTGGATAATACATATGTTTCCTCTTTTGTCCATCAAATTGAGTCATATTGCATGGAGGTGCAAGTTGAGATTTTCCTTTGTCTTCATCCTTCTTGGTAGAAGTTGTTCCCTCATGGGGGTTTACAATCTGTTGATGCACTCCACCTTGTTTCCTTTGTTGAACTATGGAACAGATGGGGCATTGGATAGGGACATGATTATTTCCTTCACATAGGAAGCAAGTAGCTTGAGATGTGGGGCATTGATTAGTTGGATGTTTTTCTTCACAATTGGGGCATTGATCTTCATGCTCTTTGGAAGTGTGATCCTTGTCTGCACAAACATTGCAAGCTTGGGTTCCTTCTAGAATATCATCCTTGACATCCTTGTTGTCACAAACTCTTTGGGAAGGGTTGTCTCCCATGTTGATCATTTGATTTGTCACCTTTTGCATCAATTGAGTTTGGGTTTCCAAAAACCTTTGCATGGTTGGGTCTAACTCATTGTTGTTGGCTAAAAACTGAGTTGTCACTTGGTTCAACTGGGTTTGGGTTACTATGAGTTCTCTCATGTGCATCTCTTGGTTATTGTTGTCACAATTCTTGATGTTGGAGTTTCTTGGAGTAGTCATCTGTTTGGGTTGGATTGGGATTAGAATAGGCAAAATATTTCTAATGAAATAATTCTAATCACACACAACAATTTCACACAAGCAATGTGCAAGCAATCAAAAACAAACATTCCAATCAATCAACAAAGTTTCAAGTTTAAGAAACAAAATATTTTTGCTACACCAAATAAGTTGTGGTGTTTGATTTAATCTAAATATGGTGGTCCAACTATATGGTTCACTTGAGATCCTTCCATTATTCTTTGTTGTTTCTTCTTGAATGAGATCATGGTTTCCTTGGAACAATTCTTGTGTCTTGGTCACAAAACTTCAAAGGTGATGATGGTTCCTCCTAAGTTGTGTTTCCTTAGTCTTCAAGTCTTGAGTAATATTTCTTGTCTCACTTGTATTCCTTAGTGATATACAAGTTGAAGTCCTTGGTGAAAATAAAGTTGAAGTCTTTGATGATGTTGAAGTTTAAGTCATTTGAGTTGGTGAAGCCCTTTGCTCATGGTTGAGGTCCTTGTCCATCAAGTTTGAAAAGGAAGAGATGTAGAATCAAAACCAAAATGGTTGAGGAAAGAGTTTACAAGATTGTTTGTAAATAAGTTTTGGAACAAATTCAACTCCTATTTTTCTAAGTGGTTTTGTCCAATCCTAGGGTTACAATCCTACAGGAAACACAGTGCTCTGATACCATCTGTAAAGGTCACAACCTTTAATAAGGTAGAGATCCCTGTGTTTACAATGCTAGTCCCTGGATCAATAGGTAGCATCCACATTTAAGATGTAATATCAAGAAACAAAGGTCATAATACAAATTTATAACCATGAATAAAATAATTTATTACATCTTACATAGATCATTTGGCTATCACATTACAATGCAGCAGAATAATTATAGCATGGAGTCCTTTATCTTCAAAGTGCCACAGGCAATCATGTTGGTTGTAGACTTGTAATCCTAATCAACACACTTCACTAATATCAAACAAACCTGCAACATAACAAGTTACAGCCACAAGGGTCAATACATTTGAATTGTATTGGCAAGTGATACTATGGTAGTATAGTGGAGTCTATCATCTATATGCATTTGGCTAGGTGGAGCTTAGGCTTGCTTAGCTCAAAATAGATTTTTCCTTATCATTTGAAAACACTAAGTTTTTGCTTATCAAAACACCCAAGGAACCACCAATAGAAATAGGTGAACTTTCACCCTTGTTCAACCACAAGATTTTAACTTAGAAATTGGGATGAGGAGATTCTTGATAGCTTCCATGTCTTGATGCTCAAATTTTCCTTTACCAGGGACATGGCTAAGTACTTAGATTTTACACTCTGCAGAGGTGGTGCACTTTCCCCACAAGACTTTTACCAAGACAGAAGCCTTCCCTTAGACCAAAATGGACGCGCTCCAAACCTATCAAACCCCTACCACCAAGTTTCCATTTGGCTAAGTTATTGCAACCTATATGATCCAGGCAGAGCCCATATTGCCATGTGGTTGCACTTGAAGCTTCTCAACATTTGACATCTCAAATCTCTTTGTTCCTGGATGGCATTGCACAAGTGAGATACCAAGTTTTCCCCAGTATACTGGATTTGGTGATGCCCAAGTTTTCCCCACCATACTAGAGTTGCATAACCACTAAACACAAACCATTCTTTCCATTCCACCCAGGTGATTCATTCACTTAGTTGTTTTATTAGACAAAAACACAAGTCCTTGACTTAGAAATATTCCATAGCATGAATATAATCCACCCTTGTTTTCTACTAGCTAATCTAAGCATGTTAGTAGTAGGAATTTTAACTTAGGAAATTTATACTAAGGTTTCATCTACTAGGATTTCCCATGGCATAGTTTATACTTAGCAAAAATTCCATGCAAGTCCTACTTAGAAACATCACTAGAGCATAGTGAAAATAATGGGACAAAGTATGAAGCATCACTTGCCTTTTTGGTAGAGAATTATAAGTTCACTCCTTGATCTTGCAATATTCACACTCTTCAAATTCCACTACAATTCAACCAAGCAAGCAATATTCAATCCACCATTCAAGCAAACATCACATAAAATAATAGAAAAAAAGAAATGCATGGAAGCATGCCAAATATTGTTTTATTTTGGAAAAGCGGTTTCTTTAGGTTATAAACATCATAAAATATCTATTGGTCATTTATAAAATTGGCAAAACCATATGATATTGAGTTAGTGAAAATGGCCATTTAAATCATTTTTGTTTTGCTAGAAATGATTTAAATCAAGGTAATATTCCCTAGTGTTTGGCAAACAAATTTCCAAACACAAATGTTAGTGTTTTATGATCAAGTGTTTAATATTAAAACCATTTGCAAAAGGTTTCACCTATAAACCATTTTTATACCAAAACAATATTTTATGTTGTTGAAATTGCCTTTTAGCAAAGTAACAATTTATAGGGTTCATCAAATATATTTTTAATTCTCAAAACTTGTTTTTATAGGGTCAGAGAGTTTAAATCAAATCATTTCCCAAAGGGTTTTCTCCAAAAAGTATTTTTAACATATAAACGATATTTTTATTTGACTAGAAATGTTCTAAATCAAAGATTCATCTTTTAACTTCACAAAATATACTTTTAACTACACAAGTTGTTTTATATGGTCAGTAGGTTCAACACAAACTACTTTCCAAATATTTTACCATAAAAATATTGCTAGAATAATTTTTATATTCAAAATATATCTACACATGTTTTTGCTAATACAACCAATTTACCAGAAGCAATTCATTAAACAAAGTGCATGGTTGGATAGAGTTTATTTTTATGATTTCATTGATATAAAATTTGCAAAATTTGGACGTGTGGATCAAAAGTTATAGAATTTACAAGTTCAAACATCGAATATGATAGTTTCTGGTTTTTAAATCTAAACCTAGGCCACGTGGCTGTTTCTCATTGGGCCATACTGTTTCGTGTGGATTGACAGATGCTAGCCGTCAGATCTAAAGTACATCGCACGGTACAGAACCAGTCTTACCTCTTCGTTTAATGAATCTTTCGTAGCCGACAGATCTACATCATACGGTTCCTAGCATCCTAACCATAACTTGGCGGCGCTCGACGGTGGCTGGCGGCAGCGTCGCTCAGGCGGCAGCGCTCTGGCTATTCCAGGAAGCTAGGGAGAGGGAGGATATGCTCATCATTTTCATCGTGGAGCGCTGATTCTCGGAGTGGTCTCTGTCAACGAAGGGGCGCACGGTGACAACAGGGATTGCTCGCCGGAGGAGCTTATGGCTACGGGTGCGCTCAGACGTTGACGGAGGTGACGCTATGGGTCACGCCAGAGAGAAAGAAGGGTGCAGTTAGATGAGCAAGGTTGCACGGAGTGCACGTATGTGAAAGAGGGGGAGAGGGGCGGTCAGACACTACCTGGGGAACTCGCCGGAGGAGGAGGAGACGGAGGCGATGCTCGGTTGTCGTTGTTGCCGATGCTGTGACTCAAGCGCGAGCAAGCCGAGGCTACTGGGAGGTGCAAAGGTTGAGGGGTAACAAGCTTGCATGGTCTAGGGGGCAAGGCACGGCGAGGAGTGGCCGGAATCACTTGCGAAGCTCGTCGAAGGCCGCGGCGATGCGAGATGAAATTGGAGCAACCCGGTGGCTCTCTGGTGGCGTTGGTTGGGGGGAAAGGAAGAGGGGAGCATGGCGATTAAGTACGCATGGTCGCGGTGAGGTTTAAGCGAGTCGTTTACATGAATTAAATCACGGCATCAATGGCAGGAAACGGTCGGGGCGGTCGTCACGGGGTGAGGAAGAAGCCTGACCAGTAGGGTCTGCTTGACAGCGAGAGTGAGAGAGAGGCAGTGGGGTCCGGCAGTCAGTGACCCTATGGGTTCTTTCTCTGGTGCGAAACGTTTTCTCGTGGAGAGAGGGAGTGGGCTGATGCTGGGCCTGGACTGGCTTGGGTTAGCTGGGTTGGCTTTGTTCATTTTTTTTGTTCTGTTTCCCTTTTTCTTTTTCCATTTCTATTATTCTGATTTGATTCTTATTCAAACAATTCAAACACCATTTGAAATCAAACCTCTATCAAACTTTGTGTATATTCAAATACTGATTATTAATTCATTCTAATGTCAAATTTAGATTATCTCTTTTATTCTTTTTAGGGTATATTAATTATTTAAAAATAGGCCCTTGTCTTAATTCAAACAAGATTTTTAAATATAATTTCAATTCTTATTTTAATTTAAATTCTTATCAACCCTTTTTCATTAGGTTTTTATTTATTTATTTGGGTGTCAAATAATTCACTTTGAATTATTTAGAATTTTTTTAATATGATTTATTAATCATTTAAATTGGGTATTTGTCTTCATTCCAATGAAATCAAATATGGTTTTAATTCCATAAATTTTATTTAGAAGATTTCTTTGATCTTGTTTAAGTTAATTAAATAACTTTAATTCCACTTGGGTAAATTCTAAATATTATTTTCCCATGATTTAATTAATCATTCTTATTAGGGCTTTTGTCTCAATCAAATGGAATAGAATTTGGTTAAGGCCATATTATTTTATTTGAATATTATCTATCCATTTATTTCATTTGAACTTGGATTATGTTTATTCCATTTGCTTATGGTCTTAGCACAAGTTTTATTTGGCTCTTATAAAATAGTCCTTATTTATTATTTCTTCCTTTGTCTTTTTAAAACCATAACTTTTTATTTAAAGACCAAAACTTGGTGATTCTAATTTGTAAAATCTTATTTGATATTTATTTATCTTTTTAAATCTCTTTAGGATTAATTGCTCACCATTTGGTATGGATTTTAGGTAGGAGCTTTATTAGCTTTGGGATTTTAATTTCCTTATCTTATTAAATTCATAAGATTTTGTCTATGGCTCTAAATTAAGTGAAACCAATTTCTATGGTTTTGTAATATTTCAATTTGTCATACTTTATCATTTATAAATGTTTGTTGACAAATTTTTTACATGGATCAAATCTTTAGTCTTTGAAATAACTTGGAAATGTTTTCCTTCCATTAGGTTTTAGAGTTTTGGTTTATTTTCCAAGTGTTTAAATTTCAAGATCCATTTATGAAGAATGCATTTCACTTGATTTGAATTTAGTTGGATTCAAACATTAATCAAAATTTGTTAAATATGGGATTTTTAAGTTTCCATTTAGAAACAAAAAGTTTCTTTTCACCCTAAATTTCAATAATTATTTATTTTGTTTATTTATTTTTCACATTTCAAAATTTGGAAAATTTTGGGATGTGACAATAATCATGTAGAGCGACAAAACATTATTAATTAAAGCATAAAGTGATATAACAAGTCAAAAACTAAATGATAATAGAGGCTAAAGTGATATAACATTCTTAACATGGTTTAAGCATGTGCCAAGTCAACCCAAATAAAGCATCAAAGGAGAATACCACAATATTATGCTTTTGTATGCTAAAACAACGCATGATTCTTTCATGGCACATTCAGCAATCTCAATTGTTTGAAACAAGTCATGCTACATGAATAATCACTAAGCATATGGTCAAAGCAACATCTAACATGACATGATAAAGTCTAAGCCATAGTTAAAACAAGCTTCTTTTTGTACCACTATAAGCATGAAACATTCCACTCTTTTCCAACACCAATTGACTTATTTGAAACAACTCACAAAGATAATAATCAAAAAAACCAGAGAGCTTGTCTCACCTAACTACAAATAAGAACTAAAAAGTTCTAAGCAAAAAGAAGAAGAAAACAAAAACTAAACGCACTCCTAGCAAAAACGAACACTCATAGAACAATAAGAGTGAAAACTAGTGTTCTAGGCAATGAAGAACTAGGTGTGACTTCTCCAAAATAGGTAAGTTGGGGTCCAACCAACTTATTGCAGCAAACAAAGCAAAATAAAACTAAAAAAAGACGCTCCAAGAACAACATATAGTGCATGAAGCAATTAAAATAAAGTGTCTTGAAAGAAGACCTGAGATTTTTATTGATGAAGAAGGGGATGCCTTGGGAATCCCCAAGCTTTGAAGCTTGTACCTCTTGAATATTTCTTGGTGTGATACAGGTGGCATCCCCAAGCTTGAGCTTTTCTCCATACTTCATCTCATCACATATTTCATTCCCTACACTTGAAAACTTCCTTCATACAAAACTTCACACAATCTTCATTAGCAACATTAGTGTATGCAAGATAATAAGCCTTTGGGTTCAGTTTCAACTCAAGTAGAAACATCCAATAAAACATAGGCTACTGTAGCCAGTCCTTTTAAAATCTAAAGTGATAAAAGAGAACTCAAAAGACACCGATTAAGAGGCAAATGCAAATAATGGCAGAAATCTGTCAAAACAGACTAGGAGGTAAAGACCAATTTTTTTGAAAATCTTCTGTTGCTCAAATCTAAAAGTGCAAAACTAAAGAAAGTTGGGTACCAAGGGCATGTGCACAAAACGTTTTAGCTCAATCCAACGTTCTGAGATTTTTCACGATTTTTTGCAGTGAAGCACAAAAATCTATTTCGGGACAACAACTTCCCCAAATTTTACTTCCCTCTCATTAGAGGATATTATTGACACAAAACCAAACAAAAAGGATAAGGAGAGGTTATTACAGAGGCAATAACTTCCAAGACTCAAATAAACAAAAATAAACTGAAAGAAAAAATATAATGGGTTGTCTCCCAAAATCTCTTTCTTTATAGCCATTAAGATAGGCATGATAATTTCGATGATGCTTACATAAGAAATATCAATTTGAAGTAAAAGAGAGCATCAAGAAGAAAATATGAAACAAATTTAAGTCTAACCCACTTTCGATGAATAATAATCTTGTAAATAAACAACTCATGAAAGCACAAAGCAACAAGCATCGGAAAGAAAAACAAGTGTAACTTCAAATTTTCAACATAAAGAGGGGAAACTTAATAGTGTTGAGATACATAAAACCATGTTTCCCTCTCCCATAATAACTTTCAGTAGCATCATGAATAAAATTAACAATATAACTATCACATAAAACATTCTTATCATGAGCCACACACATATAATAATTATTACTCGCCACATAAGCATAGTCATTCTTATTAATTATAGTGGGAGCAAATTCAACAAAATAGCTATCATTATTATTCTCATCACCATAATCATCAAATATAGGAGGCATATTGTAATCATAATTAATTTTATCCTCAATCGTACGTGGACTAAAAATATCATAGAAACTAGCTTCCCCAATCTTAGACTTTTCCATAGCATTAGTAATAATGGTGTTCAAAGAATTCATACTAATAACATTGCTATTAGAATGCATATAAAATTCCATAGGTTTTTTTATTTTTCTCTTCAAACACTTCATGTCCTAACTCAAGATAAATACTATAAAGCTCTCTAATTTTGTTGTTGTTTTCCATTAAGCCTAACTAGTGATGGTGGAGACAGTTAATTATGGTATTGATTATTTGTTTTCTCACAAGACATAGTGATTGGAGCATAACTAGACATAAAAGCAACTTGAAGTAGGAACTATTTTTTGTGTGTTTTTGATAAAAAGAAGCAAACCAAACAAAGTTAAAGAAAAAAGCAAAAAAACAAAGTAAAGAGATTGGTAGTGAGAGACTCCCCTTGCAGAAATCTTCTTTCTCCCCGGAAAGCTTTTTGATGGGGAGGAAGAGATTGTAGCTGTCCTATATCTCCCCGGCAATGGCGCCACCTGGCCAGTTTATATTTGCTAAAACTGTAAGAAACACTTTGATTGATTGCTCATTTCATTGTATTTTCACTTGTCTAATGCTAGCCTGTCCTTAACTATAGGTTCGCAAGAGACACCATTATATTTATAATTTGGTGCTGGTTCATACTAAGCAACGGCATAACTATCCTCTATTGTGTAGTTCATTCATGGTTTGTGTTCCAGCTCTTCAAGTTCTCGCATGATGCTATTATAATTTCCATCTCATTCATTCTTAGCTACGAAAGTAACTGCATGCCCATTGTTTAGCTCACCGTAAATTCTGAGTCACCCAACTTCTCTTGCCTTTCAGGATATACTACTACTTACATATATATTTGTTGAAATTACATGGCTACTTTATATTTTCTGAAATTCTAGGAAACACTCTGTTCAATTTCTCAATTCATTTGTAGGAACACTTGTGTAATGCTTGACTGTCCTATTCTACAGGTTCACAAGCAATGCTATTATACTTCATATCTAATGGTTGCTCCTAAGCAGCAACATAGCTATCCTCTACTATAGATATAGTTCATTCGTAGTTTGTATTCTTGCTCTACAATTTCTCTTATGATTCCTTTACAATTTCTATGAGGTTCATAGCTACGACAGTAATTGCAGGCCCATTATGTAGCTCACCACAAATTCTGGGTCACCCAACATATCTTGCATTCCAGGATAAACGACTACTTTCATATATATTTGTTGAAATGACCTAGCCAGCTTATATTTGCTAAAATTCTAAGAAACAATCTAACTGATTGCTCATTTCATTGTAGTCACACTTGTCTAATACTTGCTTGTCCTCTTCTATAGGTTCTCAAGAGACGCCATTATATTTATAATATGGTGCTTGTTCATCCTAAGCAAGGACATTACTATCCTCTACTGTGTAGTTCAGTCGTGGTTTGCATTCCTGCTCTGCAAATTCTCGCATGATGTCATTATAATTTTTGTCTCATTCATTCTTATCTACAAAAGTAAGTGCATGACCATTGTGCTCACCGCAAATTCTGATTCACCCAATGTCTCTTGCATTCCACGATATACTACTGCTTCCATATATATTTATTGAAATGACCTAGGTAGTTTATATTTGCTGAAATTCTAGGAAACACTCTATTCGATTGCTCAATTCATTTGTAGGCACACTTGTGTAATGCTTGCTTGTTCTGTTCTATAGGTTCATAAGCAATACCATTATATTTCATATCTAATGGTCTGTCCTAAGCAGCGACATAGCTATCCTCTATATATAGTTCATTCATGGTTTGCATTCTTGTTCTACAAGTTCTCTTATGATGCTATTATAATTTCTATTCGGTTCCTAGCTATTACAATAACTGCATGCCTATTATGTAGCTCACCGCAAATTCAGGGTCACCCAACATCTCTTGCATTCCAGGATAAACAACTGCTTCCATATATATTTGTTGAAATGACATGTCTAGTTTATATTTGCTAAAATTCCAAGAAAAACTTTGATTGATTGCTCATTTCACTGTAGACACAATTGTCTAATGCTTGCTTTTCCTCTTCTACTAGTTCGCCAGTGATGCCATTATATTTCTAATCTATTGTTGGTTCATCCTTAAGCAACGACATAACTATCCTCTATTGTGTAGTTCATTAGTGGTTTGCGTTCCTGCTCTGCAAGTTTTGGTATGATGCCATTATAATTTCTATCTGGTTCATTCTTAGGTACGACATTAACTGCATGCCATTGTGTAGCTCACCGCAAATTGTGAGTCAACCAACGTCTTTTACTTTCCAGGATATACAATTGCTTCCATATATATTTGTTGAAATAACCTGGCTAATTTATATTTGCTGAAATTCTAAGAAACACTTTGTTTGACTGCTCATTTCATTGTAGGCACACTTGCCTAATGCTTGCATGTCCTTCTCTAGAGGTTCACAAATGACGCCGTTATATTTGGTATCTGGTTCTGGTTTGTCCTAAGCAACGACCTAACTATCATCTACTGTATAGTTCATTTTTGGTTTGCATTCCAACTCTACAAGTTCTCGCATGATGCCGTTATAATTTTTGTCTCGTTCATTCTTAGCTACGATAGTAACTACATGCCATTGTCTGGTTTATTCTTCTATATATATTTGTTGAAATGACCTGGCTAGTTTATATTTGCTGAAATTCTAAGCTACACACAATGTTATATTTCTGATTTCACGGTAGGCACACTTGTTTAATGCTTGTTTGTCTTGTTTGTTTGACGTGATGGTCAATATATTTGAACCATTGACTAGTAGTAAACTCCAGTTCATAGCTCATGTCGTATTAGATAAATGAGTAGTTTGCCTTGTTTGATGTATTAACTTGTTATTACTTAGTTTCAGACTGCAATTATTGCTATCGCTACCAAAGAGGGGCTGCAAGATCACGCCTCAAGTTTGTTTTCCAATGTAGATGTCACACTCAAAAGGGAGATGTAGGTGATGGAGAAAGCAAATTGAGGACTGCTATCAACTCGATTGTCAACTAAAATGCCGATTTTCTTTCCCTTGAGTTGATAATATGTAATAATTTTAAGTAGTTTACATTTGATAAAATATCTAGACTAATTGCATAGGTCGTGTAGGCATTTAGTTGATGTCGTCCACAAATAGCGGTAGGCAGTACCGTACCTGCACTAGCCAGGTCGATTAGGGTACATTATCATGCTCTGTATTTGCCCGTCTTGTATTAGACCGATGATGAATAGTAAAAATGCTCCCAAGTTGTACACCTTTTATGGTATTGAAATGGGCTCCAGAAATGCAGAAACTGTAAAAGTAACGGGGCCAGACCACAAGCGAGATTAGTAACAGTAATGGTACGTAACAGAGGCATACCGTAACAGTGGCAGGCCGAAACAGTAATAGACCGAAATAACAACAGGCCGAAATCCTAACAACTCTAAACAAAGAATACCAAAACATAAATGTACCAAAATAAAGAATAAACCAAACAAGAATATAGTGAAACAAGATAAGGCGGAACAATAACTCTCGAAACAGGAAAGGGCCAGAACATTAAATAGCGAAAAAAGTAATAAGCTAGAATAGTAGCAGACCTGGCCAGAAAAAAGGCCAGGATCATGTAGCACCCTAGATAAACCTAAATTATAATAAAGCCTGTTGTTTTTATTTATGCATCGTCATCACATCATCATGCATACGTTGTCAATAAACTATTTTAATAAAATCCTATATTGTTTTCTACATTATATCTTTTTTTATATTAAAATTATATTCCTTGCTATTTAAATCGTGTAAAGATATTTACTAAAATAAATTTTAAACAAAAGAACAGAAAATAGGAAATATTTTAAATATAAATTGAATAAAAATAACAAAAATCTAGACCTAAACCGGCCAGGCCCTAAAGGCCCAGGCAGTGAACCAAATCCTAGGAAAATAAAATAAAAATAACCCAAAGCCATAACAATTTTAAAGATTAACCCTATTTTAAAACAAAATCAAACTGGATAACCCTTTTCTGCTACTTCCGTCCGCATGGCGACGCAGGCACCTATCCAGCGCCAGCTAGGACGGCGCCGCAAGCCTTCCACGCTGTCTGGCTGGGGCCCGGCGCCGCACAGCTGCCACGCTGGCTCGCGCGTGCCGCGCAGCCTAGCCTGGCGCCACAAGCATGTCCATTGCGCCACTCGGGCTAGCACGGCACGCCTTGCCACGCTGGCTCCACGGGCCCCGGCACCTTAAGTGCGGCGCCAGCCGGGGTGGCGTCGCACCCACCTCTGCAGCTCCATGTTAGCTGGCGCCCCACATGAAGCAGCACTTAGCCGCGCGTGGCCTCCCCCAGCCCGACCCACCCCTTTTCTTCTCCTCTCACACCTCACAAAGAAGAGAGAGGCGGCGGCGGCGGTTCATCATCTTCCACCTCCTCTAATCCTTCCCCATTCCTCAGATTTGAAGAAAGGCTCTGTGGATCTTGTTGTTGACCTCCTCCCCTAGGTATTCCTCCCCATTTTGTCCAAGAAATCTCTTTATTTAGCCCTAATTTTGGTAGTTTGAGAAATTCCTCCAAATGCTTGGTCACCAATTGGATATGTAAAGTTGTATGGAGCAATGAGGTGTTTGGTTGATATATAGAGTTAGGATTGGTATATTAAACCTTCATGTGTATAGATAAGATTGTTAGGGTTAGGGTTAGGGTATGGTTGTATGAGCTTGTTGTTAGTGTAAATTTTGTCATAGATACTTATTGAATTTATCTACCGTTATGTTCTTATATTTATTTTAGGGATGGCTAGAATTGTCCATGTTCATCATATGGACAAGGAAGCTTTCTTTAGAGGACATATTGAGCTGGACCCGGATGAGATTGACTTGGTGTTTGATCGTAGTCCAAACTATGCGGAGGTGTTGCAACAAGTTCGGGTAGATTTGAATTGGATGGATCCTAGTGATGTTGTTGAGTTGGAGGGGAAGCACAATGTGGGATTTGGGATGCACAACAATTGGAAGACAATGCGTATTAGCTCGGAGCAATGTTGGTTTGCATACAAGGAAGTGGTGGCCGAATCACAAGACAAAGTTCTTGAGTTATTTGCCACGAAAAAGGTTGATGGTAATATGCAAAGGAGTATCATACTGGTAGCCTCCCCATATGAATCTCGGAGTCCTCCACCCATGAACCAAGAGGAATTGACTGAGCCTCCTTTGACCCAGCAAGATGAATTGAGGAAATCTCTGAGCCCCATTAAAAAGAACTAAGATGAAGCATTGGAAGAGGAGAATGATGAGTATGGGGATAGTGAGAGGGAGGTTGAGCTCTGTGACAAGACTATTGGAAATTTGGACTTATATCATACACAAGAGAACATGGATCATGACATCCCATATTCTCGAATGTATGCATCAGACTCGGATGAGGATGGTCCCGATGAAGAACTTGATGATGAGGGGTTCACTAAGGATGAGGCCGAAGTGCATGAGAAGGTATTGGGCAGGGATCATTGGGTACCCTTCTTTCGTGATCTTAGTCTAGCGGATGAAGCCACGGTTGATGGAGGCAAGGGTCTAGTGCTTGGACCAAGGCCAACTTCGGGATGTTAGTCACGAGAAGAATGGGATTTCAAAAGGATAGAGGTTTGCCACATTGTTGGAACTTAAGCAATGGATCAAGGACTTCTCTATTAGGTATCATCGTCCTTTCACGGTGGTTCACTCGGACATGAAAAAGCATTACACGGTTAAATGCAAGGATGATGGTTGTCCTTGGATAGTGCAAGCAAGACCATACAAGGGGGGCCCAATTGGCGCATTTCAAGCTATGCGTCAACGCACATGTGCCATGGAAAAAGGGTGGACGTAAAAGATGTGAAGCACGAGCACCGACATCTGACCTCTGAGTTCCTCGCCTTTAGGATTTCAAACCAAATTTATTCACTTCTGACAATGACCATCAAGATGGTCATGGAGTTCATGGAAGCAATCTTTCACTATGAGGTGAAGTATGGGAAGGCATGGAAGACGAAGAAAGCTGCATTTAGGATGTTGTATGGTGGTTGGGAAGAATCATACATCCGAATCCCTAGGTTGTTGTTAGCAATGGCCGATGCTAACCCGGGCATGGTTCATGTGGTTGAGCCATATGGCACCGAAATGATGGTTCGTAATGAAAGAAATGTTCGAATATTTGTGCGTGCTTTTTGGGCATTCGAGCAATGTGTGAGGGGCTTCGAACATTGTAGGCCGGTTATCTCTATGGATGACACCTTCTTGATCGGGCAGTTCTGTGGCACTCTCTTGATTGCAATAGAAAATGATGCAAACAACCGGTTGCTTCCCTTGGCTTTTGCTTTGGTAGAGGCGGAGAACAATGTTAATTGGGAGTGGTTCTTCCGTTTTTTGAGAACGAAGGTATTACCTCTTGATAGGGAAATATGTGTCATCTCAGATCAACATCAAGGAATTCTCAACGCATTGACGATTGACATTCCTGGGCATCCTCCTTTACACCACCGATGGTGCATGAGAAATTTTTGTTCCAACTTCTATAGGGCATGTAATAGCAAGGAGTTGGCTGATGATATTCAAGATTGTTGTCTTTCTTTCATGGACCGATGTTTCACAAATCTATATCTCAGATTTGGAACAACAAAAAACTCGATTCCAAGGGTCAAGAGTTTCTCAATAAGCACATTCAACTCCGAGACAAGTGGGAACGGGCTTATGATGAGGATGGCCGGAGGTATGGTCAAATGACAAGCAACATGGCAGAGGCCATCAACAAGGTTCTTAAAGTTGTCTGTGCATTGCCCGTCACTGCAATAGTTCGATACACATTTGACAAGTTAAATGGGTATTTTCTGAACTACTCACTTGAACCCGATAAGAAAATTGCGGGACAAAACAAAAAGGAGTACAAGTACGAGTTCCCACCTAGGGTAGACGATTGGAGGACATTTCAGTCAAGGAAAGCGGACTCCCAAGTTGCTACGGTTTTTGATAACGACGAGCTCATTTACCAGGTGGTCGAGTCTGGAGGAACCACTTTAGATGGTGTCCAACACGGAGGCCGAGCCTTTAAGGTCTCTCTAAGGGAATGTGATTGCACACGTGGAAGGCCGTTGTTGCTTCATCTAGCTTGTTCTCACTTGCTATGTGCGTCTCGAAAACGCCATGTGGATTATAATCATGAGAGCACCGTTAGAGAGTCTGAGTTCTCTATCATGAAGACAAAAGATACATGGGCTCCTAGATTTCATCCATACCTTGACCAATCACAATGGTCAGAGTACCATGGAATCCAACTATGGCCCCATCCGGAATGGAAGGTCGTTAAACATGGTAGACGCAAGACAAAGCGTTTTAGAAGTGACATGGACGGATGGGGACGTGTCGGTGCACGGGAATCGGGAAACGACCAATTTCAAGAACCTCGTGAGAGATCTCGTTTGTGGGAAGTGTAGTGGTGAAGGACACAATGCACGGAGTTGTGCAACACAAGGGAAGAGGGAAAAAGGAAATGAAGCAAGCACAAGTGGGCCAAGACAACCAAGAAGTAGCCAACAAAGTGGTCCAAGCCAAAAAATTCCTAGCCAACCAAGAAGTAGCCAACAAAGTGGTCCAAGTCAACAAATTCCTAGCCAACCAAGAAGTAGCCAACAAAGTGGTCTAAGCCAATAAATTCCTAGCCAACCAAGAAGTAGCCAACAAAGTGGTCCAAGCCAACAAATTTCTAGCCAACCAAGAAGTAGCCAAAAAAGTGGTCCAAGCCAACAAATTCGTAGGCAACCTAGAAATAGCCAACAAATTCCTAGGCAACAAAGAGCGAGGCAACTTGGGCTTACTAGAGGTCGTTCACAACAAGTTCCTAGGCAACAAGCTCCTAATCGAACAAGCATGTTTACATACCTAAATGAACTTAGTGTGATGTTCGAACTATGTCTGATGGGTGAACTAAGGTTATCATAAACATACTCATTTATCATGTGGATTGTGTGATTGGTGAACTAATGTATGTGTGATGGTTGATCTGAAACTTACTCATGTATGTGTGATGGTTCATCAGAAACTTACTAATATATGTGTTTGATGTGTGATGGTTGAAATAATTTATGTCTGTTGAAGGGTCCTGGAAATCGTGCGGCACCAGATGCCACGGCGCTGCACGTAAAGTAGCTGCGCCACGAGGATCCTGGCGCGGCAAGCATACCTCATGTCAATTCGGAAGGAGGAGTCTTGGAAAGCTGTGCGGCGCCACGTGGGCAGGCGCGGCAGTTCAGAAGCGTGCGGCGCCATCACCGAAGGCGCTGCTAGTAGAGCTGCAGCGCCAGGCTCATCCTGGCGCGGCAACGATTTCTCCTGCCAAATCGACAAACACCCAGGGAAGCGTGCGGTGCCATATCCGACAGCGCTGCACCTGCAGCTGCAGCACCAGGCGCGTCCTGGCGCGACAAGGATTTCTCCTGCCAAATTGATAAACACCCAGGGAAGCGTGCGGCGCCAAGCGGGCTGGCGTGGCAAGGGAAGCGTGCGGCGCCATCTCTGACGGCGCTGCACCTGCAGCTGCAGCACCAGGCGCGTCTTGGCGCGGCAAGGATTTCTCCTGACAAATCAACAAGGCCCTCTGGGAAGGGTGCGGCGCCATACGACCTGGCGCGGCAGACCTAGGACGGTGCGGCGCCAGGTCTGGTTGCGCGGCAGACCTGGGAGGAACTAGCGCCTGGCGCGGCAGGCCTGGGAGGGTGTGGCACCAGGTCTGGTCTCACACAACATAGTCTCACACAACATATTCTCAAACAACATTGTCATAGAACCAACATAGTCTGAAACAACATCGAACTACTACTTTCTAGCAACTACTTTCTAGCAACTACTTTCTAGCATGCTTGCTCTTGCCTCCTCTCCTCGGAGCAATCTTCTTCTGTCGCGGCTCGTCCTCGGTATCAGACTCGAAAATAGGACGATTTCTTGGCCTTAGCTTGATTTCGGACTGTACCTTTCGTTGATACTTATCCAATGACATGTCGTCCGGCATGGCCTCGTCTTCGTCTTCGGCCTTTATAATAAGAGCAATGATCTCATTAGAGTGATTTCATGGTAATTCAAGAAATATGTCATCGCCGTAAGTTTATCTCTTACCATGGAAGATTGCTCATCATCGGGGTTGCATTCCTCTCATGAAGTGGACTTTGCCGGTTGCTTGGACGATGTCGCAACAACCTCGGGATCCCAACAACCAAGCAAGTTTGCGAAGCGTCGTAGCTTTTGTGCCTGCTTCCTAACGAAATCCCTTAACTTACTATTGCCCTCCTCGTCCCTCAGGAACTCCAAAGCGCCCTCCAACTCATCCTCCTTCTTTTGGACCTCCGTGCGCTGCATTGCAAGAAAATCAATGACACATATTACACAAATCCGACTAAGATAGTAACAGGAACATGAACTACCGACTTACTACAAAGTTCATCATGGGGGAAAAGGACGTTTGCCGCCCTTCTCTAAAATCTTGGTTGTACTCAAGGTTCCTCAGCTCATCCCACGTAGGCAGCGGCTCTTCCAATATATCTTCCGGATATGCATCCGGTAGGAGCTTCACACGAGTGTTCTCTAGAAACCAATGGAGGTACTCGCTGAAAGCATCCTCGCAATGGGGTTTTGCGGCCATTCTTTTTTATTTCTTAGCTTCTCTCACACATAAAAGAAATCTAGCTACGTGTTTCTGGTGAATCTTGCCCCAGTCAGTCTTCTTGCTCTTGAGCCTGTCCAACCTGTATGTGAACAAGCGCAACTTTGTCATGCACACACAAATATCATACATTGTCTTCAAAAACATGTATAGAACCAATTCTTACCGATGAAGAGCTTTGTCGGTGTCCTGGTAATCCGGAAGGGTAGCCTAATAGAGACCAAACTGTCTCATAACCTGAAGGGATATGGGTAGGCTACAGTAGCGCAAATCAAAAAAATTCTACCGCGTAAACCAGGATTACTGTTGTCATAGATCACAGGATTACCACTAGACGCGCAATTGCGGAATTGATGAAGCGCGTTGAGGCAGTGCAGACGTTCCATGTCTCCTCCTTGTCCTCGTCCCACAAGAAGCTCCCCTTGCGCGGGTCGTCCAAGTGCCACAGATGCAGCACCTCCTAGGTATCCATACATGCGGGGTGGAGCGCCACGCCGGATCACTAGGTCACAGTGCACAAAGTGTGAGGTGAAGTGGGTTGAATGGTCTCACCCTGGTCAGCTCGCACCACCCTCTCTTATATAGGCGTCCCTAGTGGGCTTCTACATTAGCAACCCATTAGTAGCCTAAGCCTGGTCTAATTCGGATCTAATCCTCATTAGGCTTCCAGCCCCTTAAGTGTGTGACCCTATAGGTTCATATACGTGTAGACATGACATGAATACACTTATTCTGTCAATAGTTGGTAGCGGCCTCTAGAAAGACGTGCCAACTCCTAAACGCATACAAAGATCATATCGGACGAACCATCACAAGGTTGAGTACATGCATTTCCCTTTGCCTCACGATATTTGGTCTAGCTCAATGCCGACCTCTCTTTCTCGATACCGTGATTCAGAATCCCTTTACTAGGTTAACTCTTAACCTTATGTAGCACGGCCATGCATTTCTTGATCCGATCACTCGAGGGGCCCAGAGATATCTCTCTCAAGTAGAGAGGGGAAAATCCTATCTTGATTGACCATGCCTTGCAGCATGTTTCAGGACAAACCCGAAAACTACCTTTATAACAACACAGTTACGGAATAGCGTCTGATAGCCCCAAAGTAGGTCGATCCACATCTCAAGTACATGCGACAATCTCAGGTCTAAGGACAAAACGTACACGATGTCTAGAGAGAGCTGCAAGTCAAATTGCCAATCTCATGTTGGGTCAGTCCAACCACATGTTCATAACATGTGTCCACATCATTGGTTTGACATCTCCATGTCTATGACTTGCGAAACATAGTCATCAACCAATCGATGTGCTAGTCTAATATTCACGTGTGTCCTCACATGAACTCCTACTAGGGACAACTATTAAATAACCATACAAGTAAAGAGTTTCACAAATAATTCACATAATTGCCAATCAATACAAATTGCCTGATATGGATATTCAAGGAACATTACAATAACTCATGGATACATATGAAATATAATCATCTCTATGATTGCCTCTAGGGAATATTTCCTTTAGTCTCTCACTTGCACTAGAGTCAATCTAAAATGTATCTAATACCAATTTCTCTTGTGTGCGCTTCATGTTCGGGCTGCAGTAGAGGCTTAGTCAAGGGATCAGCAACATTTGAGTCCGTATGTATTTTGCATATCATGACACTACCATCCTCAACGAACTCACGAATCTGATGGTAACGCATGCGAATATGTTTGTTCTTCTGGTGCTGTCTAGCCTCCGAGGCAGCAATATATTCAGCTTCTGTTGAAGAGGAGGTCACTATATCTTGCTTGGAACTTTTCCAGCTCACAGCACCACCATTCAAGACAAACAAATAACCTGATTGCGATTTCGAATCATCTGAGTCATTAAGGTAACTCGCATTTGTGTAACCCTTTACAATGAGTTCATCATCACCTCCATAATCTAGGAACACATCCTTAGTCCTTTTCAAGTACTTAAGGATGTTCTTTACCGCTGTCCAGTGACCTTCACCTGGATCAGCCTGGTATCTGCTCGTAACACTTAGAGCATAGGAAACATCTGGGCAAGTACATATCATTGCATACATGATGGATCCAATAGCCGAAGCATATGGAACCCTACTCATGCGCTCACGCTTATCAGTAGTCGAAGGACACTGAGTCTTGCTGAGTTTAATGCCGTGAGACATGGGCAAGAACCCCTTCTTAGCCTCTTCCATGCTGAACATTTCAACACTTTGTCAATGTATGTACTCCAGCTTAATCCAATTAGCCTTCTTGATCTATCTCTATAGATCTTGATGCCCAGAATATATGCCGCTTCTCCTAAGGCCTTCATCAAAAAACTATTTTTCAACGAGGTCTTAACAGACTCGAGTATAGGAATGTCATTTCCAATCAGCAATATGTCATCTACATATAAGATTAGAAATACCAGCGCTCTCCCACTTTCCTTCTCGTAAACACAAGGTTCTTGTTCGTTTTTGATGAAGCCAAACTCCTTTACAAGTTCATCAAATCGAATGTTCCAACTCCGAGATGCTTGCTTCAGCCCATAAATGGACTTCAGAAGTTTGCATACCTTTCCACCATTGTTTGGATCGACAAAACCTTCGGGTTGCACCATATACACGTCCTTAGTTAGGATTCCATTTAGGAAAGACGTCTTGACATCTGTCGTGGTGGTAGCACGGCAGATGCCATGGGTAGGCTAATGTTTGGGGCCAATGGATGCTAGAGGGATCCGGGGAGGGAAGATGCAGTTACTTGTACACACAAATGACTAACATGCAAATCTTTATTTCTCCTCTCTGGACTACAAGTGCTCCTCGAGCTGTTTGCAGGAACAAGAGAAAAGCTACACAAGCCTTACGGCCTTGAATGAATCGATCCCCCTCTCAGGATTCCGTGCCTCTCCTTATAAAGGGGCTCCTTGGCTCCTTCTAGGGCTTACGTGGCAAGCATATTCTTGGAATATGCTTGTCCCAAAGTGGTAACTCAGCGAGCTCCTTTCCGTGTCTCCCTTCTATCGGCGACAAGGTTCTAGAGGGCCTCACATGTATGCCTCGGGCTTCCTCATTGTCACCTCCGTGACGCCTTTCTGCCCCTCTGCATCTCTGCTCTTTGTCCTTAGCACTTGGCTCTGACTAGATTCCTCCTATAGCAGCTAGGGTTTGACCTTAGGCTCCTCCTTCTCCCGCAAGCTTCGTGTTACTCGGCCTTGTCTTGGATTACTCGGCTCAACCTTTACCTGCATTCAAGTTGTAAATACATATTCGGCCGACTTAACTCGTATCTCGGCCGGATTAGGAATCTCTCCCTTCGTAGGTATCATGGACGTGCTTATCTCGGCCGACTTTTACAGGACTCGGCCGATATAAACAGTAACTCGGCAGGTGACAGGGGAAACTCCTTTTATCTTCCCCTGTCTTGACCCTATCCGGGGTCACCTCCCCAACATTAGTCCCCGAAGCTGGTGTGGTCCTGCCCGTAACCTCGGCCGGGCCACATTAGTTTCCCTATATTCATTTCTCGTCATCTCCGAGTTACTTTTTTCTGTTCGAGGTACCCACGCTGCTTCTCGTGCACGCCTCGTCCTACATGTAACACTCATCATTACTTCTCTAGTTTTTTTGTTCCTCTACAGTGCCCACTGACAAGCTACAGTGATTGCCGCGCCTGTCGCGTCGGCGCTACGATGCCTCGCGCACCGCATCGGTCAGGAGGCTTGATCCTCTCCTGCGTCGTGTGATCTTTTGTGTTACTCGGCCTTGTCTTGGATTACTCGGCTCGACCTTTACCTTCATTCAAGTTATACATACATATTCGGCCGACTTAACTCGTATGTCGGACGGATCAGGAATCGCTCCCTTCGTAGGTATCATGGCCGTGCTTATCTCGGCCGACTTTTACAGGACTCGGCCGATATAAACAGTAACTCGGCAGGTGACAAGGGAAACTCCTTTTATCTTCCCCTGTCTTAACCCTATCCGAGGTCACCTCCCCAACAACATCCATCTGCCATATTTCATAGTCGAAATGTGCAGCAATGGCTAGAATTATCCGTATAGATTTAAGCATCGCTACGGGCGAGAAAATCTCGTGGTAGTCAACTCCTTGAACTTGTCGAAAACCTTTTGCAACCAGTCGAGCTTTATGGATGTGAACATTTCCATCCATATCAATCTTCTTCTTATAGATCCATTTGCACTCGATGGCTTTAAAACCATCAGGCAGGTCAACCAAGTTCCAAACTTGATTGTCACCCGTGGACTCTATCTTGGATCTCATGGCATTCAGCCATTTCTCAGAGTCTGGGTCCACCATCGCTTCTGCATAGGTCACAGACTCATAATTGTCTAACAATAATAATTCCCGCGCTTCGTGGAGCCTTGCCGACCTTCGTGGTTGTGGTGCTTCTGTTGCCACGGGTTCCTCAACTTGTTCTGCTACAATAGCATCACTCGTAGAAGCATCCCCAACTGGCTCATCTTGAACTTCTTCAAGTCGCACCGACCTTCCACTTGTTCCATTTGTGAGAATTCTTTCTCTAGGAAAACACCGCTATGAGCGACAAACACTTTGCCCTCTTCTCGGTTGTAGAAGTAATACCCTAAGGTTTCCCTCGGTTATCCCACTAAAATTAACTTATCTGATTTGGGTGTTAACTTGTCCGACTGAAGTCGCTTGACAAATGCATCACAACCCCAAATCTTTAGAAAAGACAAACTAGGATTCTTTCCAGTCCACATCTCATATGGTGTCTTCACTACTGATTTAAATGGTACCCTATTAAGTGTGAAAGCTGCTGTTTCTAGAGCGTAACGCCAAAATGATAACCGTAAATCCGACTGGCTCATCATCGATCGAACAATGTCCAACAAAGTTCTATTGCGCCGTTCAGAGACCTCGTTTCTTTGAGGCGTTCCGGGCGGCATGAGTTGTGGAACAATTCCGCAACTCTTAAGATGATCGCTAAATTCGTGACTCAAATATTCACCTCCACGATCAGATCGTAAGGCCTTTATTTTCTTGCCATGATGATTCTCTACCTCACTCTGAAACTCCTTGAACTTTTCAAAAGTTTCACACTTATGCCTCATCAAGTAGACATAACCATATCTACTAAAATCATCAGTGAAAGTAATGAAGTAGTGATATCCTCCTACGGCTCTCATGCTCATTGGTCCACATACATCAGTATGTATGAGTTCCAACAAGTCTGTCGCTCTCTCGAGTAAACCCGAAAAAGGCGACTTGGTCATCTTTCCAAGTAAACAAGCCTGACATGTCTCGTATGATTCAAAATCAAACAAAGTTAGAAGACCATCACCATGGAGCTTCTTCATGCGCTTTTCACTTATATGCCCCAAACGACAATGTCATAAATAGGTAGGACTCAAATCATTAGGCCAAAGCCTTTTAGCACTAACATTGTAAACAGATGCATCATCAAGATTTAAAATAAATAACCCATTCACAATGGGATCATTAGCCATAAACATATCATTCTTACAGATTACACAACCATTGTTTGCACTCACGAATGAATAACGATCCATCATCAAACATGAAGGTGATAAAATGGTTCGACCCATACTAGGAATGTAATAACAATTATTCAACTCCATAATAAATCCTGACGGAAGGTGAAGTTGCATGACGCTGACAAACAATGCAGCAACCCTTGCTTTATTTCCGATGCGAAAATCCACTTCGCCTTTCTGCACTTCTCTAGTCCTTATTAGCCACTGCATCAAATTGCAAATATGAGAAACCGATCCAGTATCAAATACCCAAGAGTTAACATAGGAATCAGCGAGAAGAATGTCCACAACATTTACAACAAGCGTACCTGAGTGGAAAGTACTCTTACTTCCACTCTTCTTCAAAGAAGCCTGGTACTTGCTGCAGTTTCTTTTCCAGTGGCCATGTTCATGACAAAAGAAGCACTCAGTGTCATCTGCAGGTCCAGCCTTTTGCTTGGGTGCAGACTTAGGGATCGTATCCTTAGCCTTGCCCTTCTTCTTCCAAGAAGTACCCTTTTTCTTGAAGCTAGGCTTGTTCTGCACAGCCATCACATGTCTATGCCCTACACACTTCTTCATGTCACTTTCTGCTGTTTTAAGCATCCCACATAATTCATTAAGCCCCTTCTCCACCCCATGCATATGGTAGTTCGAAATGAACTGCCCATAGCTGGATGTAAGAGACGCCAAAATGAAGTCAGTGGCCAACTCTTGGCCTAGTGGAAAACCAAGTTTTTCCAAAGTCTGACTGTAACCAACCATTTTGATCACATGGGGGCCAACGGCTGCTCCGTCTTCCAGCTTGCATTGGACAAAGGACTTGGCAACATTGTACCTCAGTCCTTGCCTGATCTTGGAACATGTCCTTAAGCACGACGATCATATCGTATGCTTCCTGATCCTCAAACTTCTTTTGGAGTTCAGGTTCCATGCATGCAAGCATAATACAGCTAACCTCAAGAGAATCATCACATGCTCTCTTGTAGGCATTCTTGAGGGCAGCAGATGCATTATCAGCAGGTTCATCGGGGATTGGGGTATCCAGAACCGTTTCCTTTTTATCAAACCTGAGAAAAATTCTGTCAATAGTTTTTAGCGGCCTCTAGAAAGACCGTACCTTTCGTTGATACTTATCCAATGACATGTCGTCCGGCACGGCCTCTTCTTCGTCTTCGGCCTTTATAATAAGAGCAATGATCTCATTAGAGTGATACATGTTAATTCAAGAAAGATGTCATTGCCGCAAGTTTATCTCTTACCATGGAAGATTGCTCATCATCGGGGTTGCATTCCTCTCGTGAAGTGGACTTTGCCGGTTGCTTGGACGATGTCGCAACAACCTCGGGATCCCGACAACCAAGCAAGTTCGCGAAGAGTCATAGCTTTTGTGCCTGCTTCCTAACGAAATCCCTTAACTTACTATTGCCCTCCTCGTCCCTCGGGAACTCCAAAGCTCCCTCCAACTCATCCGCCTGCTTTTGGACCTCCGTGCGCTGCATTGCAAGCAAATCAATGACACATATTACACAAATCCGACTAAGGTAGTAACGGGAACATGAACTACCGACTTACCACAAAGTTCATCACGGGGAAAAGGAGGTTTGCCGCCCTTCTCTAACATCTTGGTTGTACTCAAGGTTCCTCAGCTCATCCCATGCAGGCAGCGGCTCTTCCAATATATCTTCCGGATATGCATCCGGTAGGAGCTTCACACGAGTGTTCTCTAGAAACCAATGTAGGTACTCGCTGAAAGCATCCTCGCAATGGGGTTTTGCGGCCATTCTTTTTTATTTCTTAGCATCTCTCACACATAAAAGAAATCTAGCTACGTGTTTCTGGTGAATCTTGCCCCAGTCAGTCCTCTTGCTCTTAAGCCTGTCCAACCTGTATGTGAACAAGCGCAACTTTGTCATGCACACACAAATATCATGCATTGTCTTCAAAAACATGTATAGAACCAATTATTACCGATGAAGAGCTTCGTCGGTGTCCTGGTAATCCGGAGGGGTAGCCTGATAGAGACCAAACTGTGTCATAACCCGCTGCGGCATATAAGGCTCAACAACCCACATGCATATCATGGGGCACTCCATATACGATAGATTGCGTTCCGCGTCACACTTTGGGTTAAGACGGAACTCCTCGCAACCAAAATTGTCCCTAGGACCATATACCTGAAGGGATACGGGTAGGGTACACTACCGCAAATCAAAAAAATTCTATCGCGTAAACCAGGATTACTGTTGTCATAGATCACGGGATTAGCACTAGACGCGCAGTTGCGGAATTGATGAAGCACGTCGAGGTAGTGGAGACGTTCCACGTCTCCTCCTTGTCCTCGTCCCATGAGAAGCTTCCCTTGTGCGTATCGTCCAAATGCGATAGATGCGGCACCTCCGAGGTATCCACACGTGCGGGATGGAAGCGTCAGACGCCGGACTGCTAGGTCCGCCCGTGCGACACAGGCTTGAGGAGTGGTGGCTGGGTGGAATGGGCTGACCCTGGTTAGCTCGCACCACCCTCTATTATATAGGCTTCCCTAGTGGGCTTCTACATTAGCATCCCATTAGTAGCCTAAGCCTGGTCTAATTCGGATCTAATCCTCATTAGGCTTCCAGCCCCTTAAGTGTATGACCCTAAGGTTCATATACGTGTAGACATGACAAGAATAGACTTATTATGTCAATAGTTGGTAGAGGCCCGTAGCTAGACGTGCCAACTCCTAAACGCATACAAAGATCATATCGGATGAACCATCACAAGGTTTATTACAAGTCTTTCCCTTTGCCTCGCGATATTTGGTCTAGCTCCAAGCCGACTTCTCTTTCTCGATACCGTGATTCGGAACCCCTTTACTAGGTTAACTCTTAACCTTATGTAGCAGGGCCATGCATTTCTGGATCCGATCACTCGAGGGGCCCAGAGATATCTCTCTCAAGTAGAGAGGGGCATATCCCATTTTGATTGACCATGCCTTGCAACATGTTTCAGGACAAACCCAAAAACTACCTTTATAACTACCCAGTTACAGAATAGCGTCTGATAGACCCAACGTAGGTCGATCCACATCTCAAGTACATGCAACAATCTCAGGTCTAAGGAGAAAACGTACACAATGTGTAGAGAGATCTGCAAGTCAAATTGCCAGTCTCATGTTGGTTCAGTCCAACCCCATGTTCATAACATGTGTCCACATCATTGGTTTGACATCTCCATGTCTATGACTTGCGAAACATAGTCATCAACCAATCGATATGCTAGTCAAATATTCATGTGTGTCCTCACATGAACTCCGACTAGGGACAACTATTAAATAACCATACAAGTAAAGAGTTTCACAAACAATTCACATAATTGCCAATCAATACAAGTTGCCTGATATGGATATTCAAGGAACATTACAATAACTCATGGATACATATGAAATATAATCATCTCTATGATTGCATCTAGGGCATATTTCCTTCAATACCTCCCATACAACCTTAATCGCAAACAAGATAACTTGAAAGGAATGCTAAAGGGTGTATGTTCATAAATTCTTACATGCTCCAGGAGAAGGTTGTCTAACTGATTGGTGTACCTCAGGTACATGTTTTGTAGGTCGGTAGGAGGCTTTGAGACCACGTCCCAATTGTAAGCCCATGTGGGCCGCATCAAACTTTCCCCGCCATCACTATAGGGTTTGGAAGGCATATGTTTTGGCCTACCAACTGGAAAGTGTTCCCACATCCACACCGAGAGGAGTAGCAACGGACCACCGATATAAGCCTTAGCCCCAGTCCCGACAAGCCTCGTCCAGCTATGCAAGAAACAAAACAAACTTAGTCATGCATAAGTTGGAGGACCATATGTAAAGAGGGGAACAATAGAAACACCCCATTACTTGCCGGTACAAGAAGGCCAATGCCGCCGAACCCCAGCTCCATTTTTATCCATCACAGTTAAGGCCTTCAGCCAGTGCCAGTGAGCCATGTTGCCCTTACCATCAGCAAATTTATAATAATCTCATCCTCACATACACACGGGCATATATAATAATCTCATCCTCACTAGGATTCTCAGGACATATACTAAAGTTTTGTGCTATCCACTTGAAAGTAGGCCCGGCTGTGACTCTCAATTTCTCCCCCTTTGAGTTTATAGTGTCACCAGGACACTTACCACCGATAAGGGCACACATCCGCTCACGCCAGCCATCGGAGCCTGTGTTAATGCACAGAGGATCCCCCTGAGTAGGGAGTGCAAGGATCATGGACATGTCCTGCAGAGTGACGGTCATCTCACCGGTACGGAGGTGAAAACTATGCGTCTCCGGCCTCCACCGGTCGACGAGCACGGTGATGGTGGCAGGGTTCATTTTTGGTGAACCACGATTTACCATATGGATGAATGGGAGCAATCCTAGCGCTTTGATGTGCACCATATACCGATCATCATACCGCATCATCTCTTGGAAATGCCCGTGATACCTCAGTCGTAGGGGAACAAGAGGCTGCACACATGGAAGCTCGATTATAACATGTCCATCCAACTTGAGAAACATATAATGATTTGGAGGTTTTTTTACCTTGATCCCCTCGGCGAGAATGTAGCCACGGTGACACTTATCATACACCGGTTCAAGAAGCGACATGCCTTCGACGAACCCGATTTGTACATAGGGTGGTGTACGGGTTTCTTCCTCTTCCAAGTCCGACATTCTAGATAATTAAAAAAGTACAAGTAAACATGTGAGCATATTATAAACCAACTACTAATATATGTGAGCAAAATTATGTGGGAACCTCTATGTGAGCAATGTGGGCATCTACATTTTTACGAACCATTATTCCAATGTGGTATCTCTATGTGAGCAAAATTATAAACCATTGTTTCTATATGGGCATCTCTTTGTGACCTAATTTTATAAACCCTAGTTTCTATGTAGGCATCTCTATGTGACCAAGGTTGCAATAGCTATGAACAACAAATTAGAACTAACATGTATATGAATAAATATTATACAAACATGGCATTGCTCCATAGAATCTTAATGGGATTTAGGGCTTCACCATGTCATTGACATTGCTAACTCTAGACATCAACCAAACATGACTACACATCAACTAATCCTATGGGATTTAGGGTTTGGACGAATTTTGCAATTAGAAACAAATAAGATGGAATTTTCGGATGAACTAGAGGGATGTGAAGGAGGGTACCTTTGAGAATGGATTGGGGATGAAATCCCCTAAGAAACCAATGGAGATCTTGCTGTTTTGGAGAAGATTGGAGAGGGGGAGTGAGTGTAGCCACCGCCTGGGGCTGGGAACTCGGAAGAATGAGGCTAGGGTTGGGGGAGAGGGAGGCCGCACGCGCTTAAGGGATCCAGGCGTGCGGCGCCAGCTACCATGGCGTTGCATAGGTGGGTGCGGAGCCACCCCGACTGGAACCGCACTTAAGATGCTGGGGCCCGTGGAGCCAGCGTGGCAAGGCGTGCCGCGCCAACCCAAGTGGCGCAGTGGACATGCGTGTGGCGCCAGGATAGGCGGCGCAGCACGTGCTAGCCAACGTGGCAGTTGTGCGGCGCCGGGCCCCAGCCAGACAGCGTGGCAGATTTGCGGCGCCGTCCTAGCTGGCGCTGTATACGTGCCTGCGGACGCGCCGGCGCGAGTGGCAGAAAAGGGTTATCCTGGTTGAATTTGTTTTCGAATAGGGTTAATCTTTAAATTTGTTACGATTATTTTTATTTAATTTGCCCAAATCCTACCCTAGCCTATCTACTCCCACCCTTCCGCCACCACTTCCCACACGCACGCAAGCTAGGCCACACGCACCGCGTGCAGACGCCCCACCCGATCCTCGCGATCGCCGACCGGCCCCACCCTCACACCCCTTCCCGTGCCGCAATCCCTGGCCATGCCCATACGTGGCCCACCCCGACATGACTCGATCGATCCCATAGCTCGCAACCTCTCACCTCGCATGACCCAGGACCCACCCCGATCCCCGCTTGCGACCCCACCCTGATCGAGCCCTTGGACTGTGCCGTCCCGATCCATGATGAGATCGAACGCCATGAATCAGCAAGCGCATAGGGGTGAGGAAATAAGATTAGGGGAGAGAGGATGAACAAGGGGTGAGCGAGCAGACGATGTTTAGGATTGAAGATTCAGACATGTTACAGCATACCCCACCTCAGGCCCTCTGGTCCCTCTTTATCTACACTCACACATATTACAGCTGGGCCCATGGGTCCACAACACAGGCACGCAGGCCGGAACTTGACTTGTTTGCCTCGTGGTGTCCATCACTGGTGATCTTATGGTCCACCTCAAGGAGGAGGTGTCACACTGTCCCCCTCTTGAGAACGATCCACTTCCCAGAGAGCAGCATCCGGGAAACGTTGTTTCAGCAGATGATAATCTTTCCAGGTTGCATCTTCAATTGGAATGCCCAACCATTTGATCGCATAGCTGGAGCATGGCCATCTCTCACCAGGCGACGATCAAGAATTGTTTCCGGTGTAGTTGTTGTCACGGCCAAATCCGTTGTTGCTTGAAGATCACTGTATACAGGAGTGTAATTTGCAGTGAATGATTTCAACTGAGAAATGTGAAATACCGGATGTACTCGAGTGGATACTGGCAGTTGCAACTTGTACGCCACTTCTCCAATGCGCTCCACCACTTCATAAGGTCCAAAATAGTTTTAAGACAGTTTGGGAACCGGTCGATTGACCATAGATTGTTGTGCATACATTTGCAGCTTGAGCAGGACCTTGTCGCCCACTGAGAACTGGCGTTTAATTCTGTTTTTATCGGCCTTGGACTTCATTCTTTGCTGGAAGAAGTTTGGCTCGAAGAAAATCAGTTTGCATCTGATAGTCACAAGCTTCTCCAACCACTGGTGAATCATTGGCCACAGTAAAATTTTGCATGGCGCCAAAATTAGGATCCGTTCTGTAGAGAGCCGTAAATAGTGAACATCCCAGAGCTGTGTGAAAACTCGTGTTGTACCAAAATTCTGGCATTGCCAGCCAGCGATGCTAATGTTTTGGATGATCTTGCATAGCACACCACAAATACTACTCCAGAAACTGATTTACTCGTTCACTCTGCCCGTTCGTTTGAGTTTGATAGGCTATAGAGTAATGCTATTTAGTGCCCACCGCTTTGGTCAATTCCCGCCAGAATGTGCTGGTAAACACCCGGTCACGATCAGAGATGATGGATAGTGGCACGCCATGAAGTTTGACTACATGCTCCATATATGCTTTGGCGACAGTAGCAGTAGTATAAGGATGACGTAGAGGAATAAAGTGAGCATATTTCGTCAGTCGATCCACCACAACCAAAATGACATCAGCATTCTCAGCCAGAGGCAAACCTTCTATGAAGTCCATGATAATTTCTTGCGAAGGTGCAGTAGGAGGTGGCAGGGGCTGAAGTAAACCTGCTGGTTTGGTGTTACTGTGTTTAGCTTGTTGACAGACTTGACATTGTCTGACAAACAGTTCCACTTCCAATTTCATTCCATGCCAATAATATAGCTTCTTCATGCGTTGGTAGGTGGCCTGCATTCTTGAATGCCCCCCAATAGCAGAATCATGTAAAGTGGCAATTAGTTTTGTCTACAAGGCTAGATTATCCCCAATTACTAATCTGCCCTTGTACTTGATCAACCCATGATGTAATGAATAACCTTTTGAATCAGGAGAACGAATTACCAATTTCTATAGCTAGGCTATCATGTCAGCATCAGTAGTGTAGGAATTGCTGACTTCCAAAACCCAATCTGGTTGACACACAGATATATCCATGAGGTGACCCACTCTGGACAAGGAATCTTCAGCAGTATTGTCATTCCCTTTCTTGTATTTGAACTGAAACTGTAACCCCACCAACTTAGCCATTGCTTTCCTTTGTAAATCAGTGGTGAGTTGCTTCTGCAAGTATTGGCGTTCTTCCCCCGACCTCGCCTCTCCTTCTGCAAGTGTTGCCGCATGCCATCTGCTCTGCTCCTGCCTTTCCTCTACACCACCACGCCAGCCCCGGGCCCCCAAGAACCCCACGGCCTCCACCTGCCGCGATCGCACACACCTCCCCCTATACCGCCTGGCCGCCGCTCTCGCAGTCCTTGCCCAGCATCCGCTCCCCTCACCCCTCTTCGCCACCCCTCCGCCCTCGAGCACCGCTAGGAGGAAGACCGACCGCCTCAAAGCTCCTTGGCCTCCTCCGCCCCAACGCCCGGTAACCGCGGCCCCATGCCTATTTGTTGTCGCCTAGCGTCGAGCTCGCCTCCCTAGTGGCAGCCCTGCTCTGCCGCCAGTACCCCGCCGTCGCCAGTGAGCCTCTCCTCCACCTCGCTCACCTTGCCCTTGCCTCATCCGTCTCCACGCGCAGTCCTCCAAGGTTTCTCGGCCCCATTCCGGCCGCTTCGGCTCCACCCAGTCACGCATGCACCTTCCCCTGTTGCTGCTTGTGCACGTGTGGCCTTGCCATTGTCTATGTTCCTGCCTTGGTAGGTAGTGCAACCATGAGGAGTTCCTGCTAGTGATACGTGTTATGAATTTCTAGCTTCTTCGTTCAGTTGTACATGTTTTTGTGAATGCCCACAGGCACACAAGCTACCTTGTTGATTCTTCCTTCGTTGCAGCCCATGCGTCTCTCTAGGCAAGTTCCCTGCCAACATTTGATTCCACCATCAAAATCTGGCCGAGATCAACCGTGTTCGCTAAGACCGCCTACGTCATAGAAAGAGATCGACGCCGATACTTTTGAAGAAGGAACAAGGTGGCACTCAAGGAACCACCAAAGGTCTTCGTGAGGGAATCCGAGTAGTCCGACATGGATATGCAAGATCAACTACACTGAGCGACATGTTCTCCTTCCTAGATCCGATGGCTGATCCACAAGACCGATCTGGAGATCCTCGACCCCCCCCCCCCCACCGAACGCCAAGATCGCCAAAACTCATGTGTGACCCCTATCTGAACCCTTATTTTATAAATTTTCATCCATACCTACTACATATAAATCACTCATGCTTGCATACATATCATGTGGTTTGGGGTTATGTTGTCGATTCACCTCATAATTAGACATGGAGACCATATGCGGGATTTTCTAGTCTTACATTGGCTCCATTTTAATTTGTGTCGAGAACTTGTGCTATATTTTGTCTTGTTAGAACAACATTAAATTGTGGGGTATGTAAACAACATAAACCACCTAATTAATTGTCAGGACCTCGGTTCCGCTTAATATTGCCTAATTGCGCTGCATCTTTGACATGTCATACATCATACATGCATCATGCCCGATCTTTTGCCGTAGTATTAAATAGTGCATACGGTGTTCCTTTTAGTGCTTTGCTTCTTCACGAATTAGGATGATGAGTTAATGCAACTGTCGACCTGATCTTCGAATGAACCTTCGGCAATGTTTTCACGCGAGTATTCTCCCCCTTTCTACCTATTTTACCTTTATAGTCTTTATTTTCTCCTGTTGATCTATTGCTATCTGTGTTGCCATGCTTTAGTTTTCGTACCCGTGATATTCCCCGCCGCCTTTATAATTGCCTTGGACACCTCCTATTGCCTGTTGCTTTGTAGCTAGATGGCTTTGCGACTCGTAGTGCTTTCTTAGGTGTTGTTCGATGCCATCAAGTACCATAGTTGTTGGAACGTCGCCATATGTTTTATGTTGGAGATGATCATGACTGAAATTACAACTTGATATTGAAATGTCGGGAATAGTTATAACTAATGCAGAGGCACCGGTGGGCAATATATGTGATTTGGTTTTTAACCGTCCAATTGTGTCTCGTAAGACCCCGAGTACTTGATACCTGTTCCTTGACTATTCGCACTATCTGCATGTAGGACCATGAATCTCCTTAGCCAGAGCTTGAATCATATCTTATTTCTTGGGGCCACAAACTAGTTTGTGGTTTTATTACTATCCTATACTTATGCCATGTGTATGCCATGTTTACTTCTTAATTTACTACTGTTTCTTGTGGAGAGCGTTTACTAGTGTTCTGTAACATCCCAAAAATACTAAGCTTGGATCATCAAATTCTAATCATCAAAATTAGGGTTAACAAAAACTTTTCTAAATGAAATCATGAATGCATGCATATGTGTATGCATGGATTTTGAAATCCTTTAAAACCACCTTGTTTGTTTGTTTGTTTCATTGCTTGTAAAATGTTTCTTAGGTGAAATAAACATCATCTAAAACATTTCCCACACCTTTCCTAAAGATAAGTAAATCAAAACACATATATGAAATGAATGGTCATTTTGGCCAATTTAACTCCTATGCCTACTTGGGCTGTCTCAAACTTTCAGAACCTAACAGAAACTTTTCTAGATCTTTGCACCCCTTGAATATACTCATAACAAGGTATCAAGGACCACTTTGTGACCATCCAGAAACATTCAAATGCATAGTTTAAATGACAATTCAAAATTGAATCTTTATCATATGGGAAGATCCCACTTTTTCAAAAACCACTCAAACAAGCTCAACTTTCAAAACCCAAGCATCTACAGACTCACCAGCACCAATATAGCAAACCCACCAAAAATCTTCTCAAAATTCAAAAATTGATTTCATGCGGCCATTTCATCAAACAGGTTGCAGACACAAATCAAACAAACATCAAACACTGTTGTGAGCAGTGATTCTGGCCTAACTTGTTCCCTAGATAGCTCACACACAGCTCAGTAGATCATCTAGGAAGTTTAACTAAGGACTAGCACCCTTGTGAGCTTGCCATTGCCATCAATGGTGAACAGCCGAGCACCCCCTTGTCACCCCATTGTGGACAACAGGCTAGAGGAAGAACTAGCCGTGCCAACCTTGTCTGGGAGGCAGCCCACCGTCCATCGCCACTACCTGTCCCAGCCGCGAGCGTTGTGAAGCCTTGGACCACGCGCACAGCTCACGCCCAGACCATGCCGAGCGTGCGCCAGAGCGCCACCCTCGACCATCACCCACAGACCGCGCGCCGCCCTCGCCGCGTGCATACACAATCCCCACCGACCGAGGAGACCGCCAGACATCCCCGTTTGCCGCCCCGTGCCGCACAACCACCGCCCGCCGTCGAAGACGCCGCCTCTGCCGTGCAGAGCACCGCCCGTTCCAGACCAAACCCCACCGCCCCATGCCTCGAGACCATGTCGTTGAGCATCGCCAGGAGACACCGCACCGTCCCCTACCCTTGCCCATGCCATTAGCCGCCGATAACATCGCCCCCGACGAGCTCACCGTGCGCCCCGATGGTCCCCTCGCTCGACTATAAATAGAGGCCACCCCCGCACGATTTCTTCACACCATCTCACTCCCCTCTCCTCACTGATCGTGCCACACCGTTCTCAGAGCAAGGCAAGCTTATACTGATATTGATGCAAGCTAGTAACTATGCAAGCCTAATACTACTAGTGATTGTGCAAGCTAACCTTTGCAAGATACTCAACTGATGCAACAAACCCATACTTGTTCTATGACTACTATATGCCTTAAGCATATGTGATCATACCCACTTGATAAACCAATCCTAGTTTTATGTGCAAGATTCTTACTTTATTTTCTTTATCAAAGCTTACTTAGAGTTTACTTAAGTGACTGGTAGATATTGGAAAGATGCTGAAGGTGGCATAAAGAGCATAAAATTTGGCCTAAGTTAGAAACCTTGACATCAGCCTGAGACATGAAGTTGTAATTAGTTGAAATTCCACTAGTTACCACCCCTCATTAGTACTACCCCCACCTGTAGATGCTAGTGATAAGCATAAAACTTGATCAACTTTTAGATGGGATTACTTGGTGGAAAAATGTTTATGAAAACCTTGGAATGATGGATCATTCTATTGAAATGTTTTGGACATGTGTTTCCAAACACTTGAGAATTTTGGTGATAAAAATGTTGAGGCATGAGCCTTAGCCCTTTATAAAACTGATGGTTGTCTGGATGCGATACCATTCCAATTTTATCGTACAACCACAATACCCGAATATTGGCTAGGGCTTGACTGGAAACTTATATTCCTTAGTATTAGTTCCCTCACGGCCAAGGTCTGAGCTGAGGCTACCTTGTGAAGATTTTCCACCTGTGTAGTACCCAAGATGACAGTTGGTCATGGTTGGGAGGCCAAACTCATAGGAGAGGTGCTTATACTAGGGCGTGTAATTGAAAGGTTAGGATTGATTATCCGCATACTGAGTATGGTGAATTCAGGATTTGTTCCTGACGGATGTATCGAATGTTGTGGTGAAAGTGTACGATCTCTGCAGAGTGCCAAACTATTCGAATAGCCGCGTCCGTGGTTATGGACAGTTGGAGTGGCCATACTGTTCCCCCGTCAGACTTTTCAAAATGACCTGTGAAATGAACTAAGACTTTGACTTGACCACGACTGAGTTGTGATTGAAATACAAGTTCCCAGTTAGGAGTTATAAAATTATGACTAGCTTTAGAACTTAGTAGAGATAAATCTGGCTTTTGAAAAACAACCCTAGAGCCTAGTGTCCTATTATCCAAAAACCCCCTTTACCTGTTAGTATTAGTTTGCGAGTACTTAAAGAGTACTCATGGCTTTCTCCCTGGCTATTCCCATGGCCAGACTATGAAGAGGAGTACCTGGAAGATGGAACCAGGAAGGTTACGACAACTAGGATCATCTCCCATCGTCAGCATTGCCTGTGACCCCGAAGATTGAGCTTCTCCTACGCTACCGTTATTTTACGTATTCCGCTGCTTGATGTTGTATTAAGAACTGGATCATGAGATCCCTATTTGTGTAAGAACTTATGTATCGTTTGTAATGGATGATGTACTATGGTATCCAATTCTGTTATGTCTCGCAAAAATGGTAATCCTGGGATTGCGATGTATGGCATAACAGGCATCTAGGATTGAAAAATCCGGGTGTTGACATGTTCTGTTTAGGTAAGTGGAATGTTTTCGCAGTATCGACAAGCCCAGACACACTTTCGGGATCCCAGTCATTTACAGACATTGGCACAAACCTCTGGGTCCGTCTCGGATCCGGCCAACTTCGTCGCGGGTAGCTTGGTCGCGTGGCCCCTTGAATATTATATGAATCTTGTGATTGCTTTGTCGTGATGCCTCGTTGTGTTTTCATTTGGTTTTTTCGAGATTGATCGTGTGTGTATTGCTATTTGTGCCCCCTTGCAGGGTAAAACTTTATGAAATCCGTGTCCACGGTTATGGACGACTTGGAGCATAGTATCTCGATCATAGACAACTATAACTAAATTAGTGCTATAAATTTGACTTTGAATTATGACTAGTAATCAGCTTCACTACAACGGAATGGCTAAATAAAAGTACCAACAACTGCTGGGTTCGGAATGTACCATGCTATTATATCTGACAAGTAAGTATTGCAACTATAATGGAATGATTAACTAAAAGTGCCCACTGCTTATGATATCAGGATGACTCATGCTATACATACCTGACTAGTAAGTATTGAAACTACAATGGAATGAATAAAACTTCTAACGGTGTGAGTTCCTCGGTTTGACTTCCTCGTTTGGTCTCGAGGGGGAAATACCAGGATGGGTATGTTTGGTGTTAGTATCAGTTTGGTTCCGAATAGGTCCTTCTTATCCCTCTCTGATAGCCGCTAGTTGTATAGACTCTCTATAGGTTGTTTAGTGCATGCTGCGCTGCCGCTTCAGTCCACCATACCTATGTAGGCGAGGACCACCGAATTCTAAGACTCGCCGTGTACTGACCTCAGTACTGACCGCTCTCTTTTTTCCTTTGCCCTTTGTCGACAGCTCTTTTGTTTAAGAAGGTTTTGAGATCGATGTCGTTAGAAGGGTTACCCTTCCAGCTTGGCCTGGGAAGGGTTATGGACGCCATTGATTATTCTTTAGGGCTCTTAGCCCAATTTGCATCTTATCCGTACTCGGATATGTATCATTTTCATGGTGATTTGGATCTTTGTACTTTATATCTGTATTCTTGACTCATGTAGTTGTTGTATATGTCTGTCTGTGGGTTCCATCATGGACTATTGTGTAATGATATTACTTTGTTTTCCACTCGCACGCAAGTGCCTCGTGGGCACCTTTGAATCGTTTCTATGCGGGTTTGGCGGGGATCATCAAAGCTTGCATAGGGCCGATCCGAGGGTGTTACCGATTGTACCAGGCCAGAACAATAACAGGACGAGTTTGCACCAGGCCGGAAAAGTAATAGGACGAGGAACTCACCAGGTTAAAACATTAACGGGCTAGAACATGGGCCAAAGATTTACAGGCCTGAATAGTAGGGCCCAAAGTATATGAGCCCGGTTCAAATAATACATGGATATACAGTAATGGGCCAGAAAGGTTGCGGGCTAAAGGGGGCTAGCCAAATGGGCCCATTTTGAAGAGTGCAGGGCGGAACACTAACATGCCCGGATATTTATGGGCCATACGAACAGGCCAATTTCAAATAGTGTATGTGGAAACACTAATAGGCCAAAAGTTTACGGGCCACCTATGGCTACACCAGTGGGCCCATTTCTAACAGTGCATGGCAACATAGTAATGGGCCACGTGCCTGTTAGGATTTCTTAATGGTCGGACCCACTTAATAATTACCAGGCCTTGGCTGAGCCTGTCTTCTACCACGGTTTCATTGACACTTAACGGAACGACTTTTCGTGGCCGAAGGGTGCGATCCGCGACTCTCAAAAAAACCGTGGTAGAATCATTTGTGATGGGGCTTCTACCACAATGGTCATCCGTCATAGAAGGCTTTTCAACCACAAAAAACAGACCTTCAACCACGAAAATCGTCCGTTGTAAAAGGACATTTTTCTTGTAGTGGTTTACCTTCTTTGTGTTTGATCTTTCCACATGCCATTGGGCATGGTTGTCTTGCATATTGTCTAGAAACTGCTTTGCTTCGGTAATTTGTTTACCTATAAATTTTCCTCCAGCTGTAGTATCATGCATAGACTTAGACACAGGGTTAAGAGCATTATAAAATAAATGGAGAATTAACCAATCTTCCATCCCATGGCTAGGACAATTTCTCATGCATTCTTTCATTATCTCCAATGTAAGCACTAGTGGCTCACGCTCTTCCTATCTAAAAACAATAATATTAGATCTTATTTGCATAGTCTTTGCAGGTGGAAATAATTTATACATAAATAAAGTAGTACATTCCACCCATGATGCAATAGTATTTCCAGGCAAAGGTAGCAACCATTCTTTTGCTCTTCCTTTAAGAGAGAAAGGAAATAAGCGCAACTTGACCGCATCGGGGTCAACATCTTTAATGCACATCATATCACATATTTCAGTGAAAGTATTGAAGTGCATACCTACGTCTTCAACAGTAGAGCCTCCAAATTGATTATGTTGAACCAAACTTAAATAGTGGGGCTTAATTTCATAATCTTCAGCAGTAATTGCTGGCTGAGTAATAGGAGAGTACAAATAATCATTGTTGGGATTTGCAAACACCCCAAGCTTCTTTTCAGCCATATTTCCTATGTTTTTGGATTTTCTTAAATAAAAACTTATAATAGTAAAAACAAGAATTAAAAGACTATCTATTTTTTTGGGTTTTCAAATAAAGACTGAAAGCAAAAAAACAAAATTTAAAACAAGAATTAAAACTAGCAAGGTTCCTACTAACCTCACTAGGGTAGCTATTGCTTCCCCGGCAATGGTGCTAGAAAAAGGGTTGATACCTTCGATCCGGATTACGGATGTAGTATAGTTCTTTTCCCTAGAAAACCTAGGTTTATCGAATCATCAAGAAGCAAAAATCATTGTAAGGATACATAAATGGACCGTCAGGAGTTTTAGAATTCCTTTTGTGTTTTCACTGGAACAAGAGTTTGAGATCTTTTTGTTGTTGTTGACGATGGAGAGAGAGAGAGGGGCTGGGGCTTTCGGTTTCACCAGTAGCTGTGCAAAACAGCTGATGGGAATAAAAGATAATAATAAAGTATGCATGTATTCATTAGAGAAAGATAATTATATGTGGGCAGTGCATCCATAATTGCTATTTCCTCCGCAACAGCTTGTAGCAATAACCTACTAGTCTCATCCGTTGAAGAAAGAGAACTAATGATATGGATAGTGACATCACCGTTAATCGCAAGGAAATCCCTCACATATAGCCGTACTACCCCTTCTGTCACTAGGGTTCCCAACCTACAGATCAGTCATTACTCACACTCCCTATACCTAGATTAATCCTTGGGGTGTTGGGTACCTGACAAGTCCTTAGATTTAGGCAAGAGAGGGTACAATAATCATCATGTCATACAAACTAATATATGATCCCATCTTTGTAAAAAAAACATGCACAAAAAGCTACATGGCTAGGCCGAAGCCCTTAGCCCAAGGAGAATTACTCACACATAGAGATGAAATCAACAATCATAAACATTGTAAAGGAAATCAAGAGATTGATAATAATAGTCTTACAATTTCGTCAATCGGAGATGAGATCTACTATCACAAGTGGTGGAATATGGCTATGGTGATGGAGAATGGTTTGGAGATTAGATCTAGATCTATTCCTCCGGCATGGTGGCTTCTAGTGGAAAAGAGTCGAGGGCAGTGGTCCAAAGCGATTTTTCTCGTTACCGGATGAGTCTTTATATAGGGGGCCCTTCACGAAAGTTGTTCTATTTGACCGGGCAATGTCGGTGCCAACTATACGGTCGGAATAAAATTCCCGCCGTATAGTTGGTCGTTAAAGGCACTTCCTCCTCTTCACGGCTCCAGGTTTCTTTTGTATGTTGGAAATCTCGTATCTTTGACTTTAATGTAGTGATTCCCATCATTAAACGTCTTTATCTGCGCAGAGAAAAATAGAAAGACAGGATTGGATACCCCTTTGATCATTAGGAATTAGTGACAGGATTTAGAGAGATATTTCCTAAAAAATATGAATAATATCTAGTTTAAATGCGGACGTGGATGGCTATATTTCACAACCATCAGTGAAAATGCCCCAAATATGTCCAAATTCATTAGCTTCTAGCATCGTCAGGTTGGTAGGCATATCACTCGCCCACCTATTGTCTGTCAGCGCCTATTCGACAGTCCTGCAGTTATGCGTCCGTGTGATGACTCGAGTTGCCAGCGTCGGGGCAACATCAAGAATCGATCTCCCATGTATCCATCCTTCGTGCCAAAAAAGAGTGTTATTTACATCCCCTGTATTGATTCGCACCAAGCTGTCAAACACCTCTCTGGCCGCTTAGTCCTTTAGCATCGACAGACCTTGCCATGGGCGTTGTGGGTCTGTACACGTGAGCCACTCTCACCGTACACACATGGAAAGACCCTGTAAGTGGAGACCTTTGATGCCCATCCTTCTGTGCTCCATAGCTTTGCAGACGCTATGCCATGCGATGAGGCACTGTCCGACATTAACATGTTCCTTAGCTGCCTAGAGAAAGGCGCGCAGACCTCTGTCCAACTCCTCGAATAGCCATCGCGGTGCATCTGCGATAAGCAAGTGGTGGACTGGCCGCATTGTCATTAGATCTTGACAACTTCAACTCATGACACATAAGATGAAGGATTTGTACAACTTGAACACCATAGGTATTAAAATCCAAAAAGGGTGGTGAATTTATGGACTCCCTTGGAAAGGGAAATGAGACACAACTATAAAAGGATCCAAATAAGGGTTTTCTAGTCTATCATTTATGTATAAACTTTAGGGGTAGTCCAAAGGGGTATTTATAGTACTTGGGCGAGGGGGTAGGTAAAGGGTTATTAATGGTTGTGAAATATAGCCATCCATGTATACATTTAAACTAGATATTATTCATATATTTGATAAAATATCTCTCTAAAACCTGCCACTAATGACAAATGATCAAAGGGGTATGCAATCCTTTCTTGCTATTTTTCCTTGCGCAGATAAAGATGTATGATGATGGGAATCACTACATAAACGCCAAACATACGAGATTTCCAACATGTCAAGGAAACTAGGATCCGTGAATTCAATAATGCAAGCTTAACAACCAACTATATCACGTGAATTTTATTCCGGTCGTATAGTTGGTACCGACCTCATTAGGTCAAACAGAACAACTTTCGTGAAGGGACCCCTATATAAAGAGGCTTCGAGCGACAGGAAACAATGTTTTTTCGACCTCAACTCTCCCTTATCCACCACCATAGCCATCTTCCACCACTTGTAATAGTAGATCTCTTCTCTAATTGGCGATATTTTAAGATCTCTTCTCCAATTGGCGACATTTTATGAAATGCTATAATGGGTAAGATTCGTGGCACCCCCGGGTATCTGTAACATGATGGAATAACTCCTCTGGATTATATGAGTAATCATTATGCAAAAGGAACAAAACCTTAGTGATGCCACGAGTGTCCACCACATCCCGATAAACTAATGAGAATTTTTGGCATGCTCTCAGTTACTTACGAACTGAAATTCTTGAAGGACAATGAATAGAAAGGTAGTGCTTGGAAAGTCTTGATTTACTGATGTGGGAGAACTGAGATACTTGAGTGTATATGATTTTTCATGACAAACTCTCACACCCTCAATTTTATATGATCATACTTTATTGTTCAAAGGAAAGCATATGAGTTGATTACATGGCATGGAACAAAGTTTACTCTTTTGAATTATCCATGCTTATAATAATTTTTCTGCACTATAAGGATTCATGAAACCCGTATGATATGCTTGCCATTACTCTATCTATGCTGAAGTTTTTCAGATTAATAAAGTGGAGGAAACATGAGAGTACCAATCATGAGGAAGATCATCATCTCGTTATTTCAGTTTAAATGCTTGGTTCCCTTTTGATTTTGGTTTTCTTGCTCGGGGAAGATCAAGTTTAAGCTTGGGGAGGTTTATGGCTGTGAAATAAAGCCATCCACATCCGCATTTAAACTAGATATTATTCATATATTTGATAAAATATCTATCTAAAATCTGCCACTAATTCCTAATGATCAAAGGGGTATGCAATCCTTTCTTCCTATTTTTCCTTGCGTAGATAATGACATATGATGATGGGAGTCACTACATAAATGCCAAAGATACGAGATTTCCAACACGTCAAAGAAACCAGGAGCCGTGAAGTAAATACTGCAAGCTTAACAACCAACTATATGACGGGAATTTTATTCCGGCCTTATAGTTGGCACCGGCCTCATTGTTGGAGATATGCCCAAGAGGCAATAATAAAGAGGTTATTATCATATCTTCACGCTTATGATAAATGTTTACATACCATGCTATAACTGTATTAACCGGACACATTAATACTTGTGTGATTTGTAAACATAAAAGAGTCCCTAGTAAAGCCTCTTGTTAAACTAGCTTGTTAGTTAATATATGATCATGGTTTCCTCATCATGAACATTGAGATGTTATTAACAAAAAGATCATATCATTAGGAGAATGGTGTGATGGACATACTCCTATAATTAAGCATAGCATAAAGATCAATTCATTTAATATAGTTCAGTTGCTATAAGCTTTTATATACATAGTGACCTAAATCCTTCAACCATGAGATCTGCTAATCACCATCACCGGAACTGGGTGGCTATAAAGGTGGCATTGAGTGCTCGGAAAGTATGCGTTGAGGCACATGGATCAAGAGTGGGATTTGTCCATCCATATGACGGATAGATATACTCTAGGCCCTCTCGGTGGAATGTCATCCAATTAGCTTGCAAGCATGTGACTGGCTCAAAAGGGATCACATATCATAGGAACGAGAAAAGAGTACTTATCGGTAACGAGGTTGAACTAGGTATGCAGAGATACCGATGATCAAACCTCAGATAATTAAACTATCGCGAGACAAAGGGAAACTGGTATCGTATGTAAGTGGTTCATTCGATCAAAGAGTAATCGTAGAAATATGTGGGAGGCATATGAATTGTGGCACCCCGGATTTACAGTCCGAGAATACCCGTTATGCATACAATTCACGTTCCCATGATCAGGGAGCTGTGAGAATAACCGACTAGTATCATTACAACATCCATATAGTAACGAGTACAAAATTACAAAGTGTCCATTATGGAGAATACATCACAAATAGCGGAAGTCTTCAGCACAGAGCCCATGCCTTAACCTATAGGCAATTGACTGGGAAGACGGCCTAGCCTGCATAGACGCCAACGCCTTCGTTCCTTCTTATCATCTGCAATCTGGCCAAGTAAATAGCAGGGACAAGGCCGGTGAGTACTTTGAATGTACTCGCAAACCACCGAGACAAGGTAACAAAGATAATGCATAATGGGTTGTGGCGAGATAGCTCTACACTATAGTTGTTTTTGAAAGACCTAACATTGGCATCTCTAAATCTTTGTTGAAAAAGAGTTTTTAGAGAAAGTATGCCTCCTTTTTGAAAATCCGGACATCTCCACATCCTTTTTAAAAAGATTTAAAAACAGATTTGTAGTAAAACCATTTTTAAACGTCTTCGACCATTTCTGGTCAAAACCAAACTCGTTCTTATCTTTCGTCGTGACCAAGTCACATCCTTTATTTCATCACAACATAACTGAAGGGTCCTCCTAGCACTTTCCATTCCAATCGTCCTTGACCGTGGACACGGCTATTCGAATAGATTAGACTCTCTAGAGTTGGTGCACTTTACCCACAAGAATCAATACATCCGCCGGGATAATACCACGGCCTGCTACACACGGTAGACATGGGCTCGGATAATCAAACTTAAACCTTTCATTTGTCCATCCCTAGCAACGGCGACTTTTCCTTTTGGGTTGTTCTCTCCGGTATGAGTATGGGGTACGACGACCCTGGTCCTTACTCCCGTACTGACCCCTACCTCCAAACCGTAGTTTGACCGGTAGCAATTGTGACGATAACTTCCTCCCGTACTAGCCAAAAAGCATACCATCCGCGAGAGACCAAATTGTTGCACCGGTACCTTGCCCATGGCAGCCCGGATTTCAGGTGATTTCTCCCCTTTAGCGAGTACGAGTAGCCCCGGCTAAAGATCACAAACTACGAGCTAAGCCCCAGCGTCTAGGGTAATGTGGTTGCACGGATAAAATTGTTCTGGACATTGGCTTAGAACATCCCTTCGCCTTCTCTTGCTTGACTTTCTCTTCATCCACCTCATATCTTATTTTAGTAAAACTTCCACTCGTAAATGATGCCTATTTCCAAGGGTTTTATTTTGAAAACTTTGTAGTAGGGTAAGGACCCAAAATAGTTTTATCTTTGAAAATCCATGGGTTCCAAGAGGGAAGATGCTAATCATCTTTGCCTCAGTCTAAAGGGGTAAACATAGGTGCAAAAATGGTAGATGTCCTAATGGACACTCATCCATAACTTGGAGGAGCCAATTTACTCACGCACTTTTATTTGAAACAAACCATGCCTGTGATCATGCAATTTATAAACGAGATATAAAACAGTTGATAAACAGGAGTAGGTTAATATAGGCATTTAGGAATGGTGGATTGCCTATGACCAGCGAGATGTCCCTTGATGGCGTTAGATAACCAGAATACCAATATATCAATAATAAAGATAACCCCAATGCTTCCTTCTTCTCGGCGTCACACAATCGCAACTATCGCCCTTATCGAGGATACACGCAAGCAAACAATACACAAATCAATACAAGGCATACAAGCAACAAAACATATAGCAAGTAAAGGATAACTACAAGATATACATTAGTGTTATGTTGGAGGTTGGTGAATAAGATTGGCAAAAGACTTCGAGGCATTAGGGAAAAAGGCTCCCTTTCTATTTATAGTCTAGGAACTACCTTAGAGAGGGGTTTTTGATTAAGAACTAGATCTGTACGATACCATTGTATAAAAATGATACCAACAGAAAGGTATTGATAAAATGAAGCCAACAAAAGTGGTTTCACTATTTTATCAATTTTCTTTGGTTTAGTAGGGATTTTATAGTGATTAAAACCTTAGTTTTGGGAAATAATTCACCATAACTTCTCTGTAGTTCCAAAAATTATTTCCTTGGGTGAAAAGGTAGTATGTGATGGACTTAATCAAGAGGAGTTGGAATCGGCTCAAAACAATTTCCAGATTTCCCTTGAGAAATTCCCAAACGCAATACTACATGTGATTTGTCTTTTTCATCAGATATATTTTGCAGAAGCTTTTTAGTTGATTCCAAGGACACATGTTAGGTACTGAGGATACATTTCTGTAGAAATTGGAGTTGCAAAGCTACTGGGGTGATTTTATTAGTGAATAAGCCATGCACAGAAGGGTTTAATTCACTAAAATTCAACAGAGAGTCATAAAATTATGAGCTTCTCGATTTAGTAGGATATAGTTAGGTGTGTCAACTGAGAGTTGGAATTAGGTCCAAACCTCATTTGGTTTGGCCTAAAGAATTTTCTAAAGGTAGAAAGTCTCTATATTTATTATTTTTGTTAACTGCAAACTAGGAAGCAAGACAAGATGGGGCCTGTGGGATATGAAAGGTAGGATCAGTACCTTTCATCACCAATTGGATTTAGGTCATTTGGATACACCAAACTTATTGGAGAAATTAGTTAATGTTCTGGACAGATCTTGGTATAGGTTTTATCATTTTTATTTTTATTATCCAATTAGTCCAGAACCAAGTCTGTATGTTAGAAAAGAAACTGGAGTATCTGGTAAAAATGTTGTCCAGATTTGTTTGGGTCTTTTACATTTTTGTTTGCATTAACTAGCAGTTTTTAGATTTGAAAGTAAAGAAATAAGAGGGGAGATACCATGGGCCAGATCTCATTACTAATTGGGCCATGAGGCCTCGGCCGGCCCAACGCGTGAGAGTGCAGCGAGTGGGAGGGAGTAACGCGCCGCATGGTGGGGCCCGCCTGTCAGCCAGAGGGAGCGGCCGAAGGGCTACCGAGCTCCCTAGGCGGCAGGATTAGAAGGGGATCGACGGTCCATGACCATTGTCCTCCTCCTGACGGTGGCGGCGAGAGGGAAAACCTAGCTGAGGGGAGGGAGCGTCGGGGAGGCTCACCGGAGGGTGGAGAGACGACGCCGGCGGATCAAGGCGACGCGGCGTGTTGAGGGCATTCCGACAAGGGGCGGCACGGTCTGGTTCCGCGCCTGGAGGGGACTCTCGTGTCTGCGCCCATGGTGATGGTCAGGAGCTCGTCGGGGAAGCGTCCTGATGCGGTCCTGGGTCAAACAGAGAGCAGGATTAGCAGCAGGGAGGGGAGGTGAGCATGCTAGGATGAAATGGAGGGGGAAGAGGATCTCGGGAGAGGATGGCTTGCTCGGATTCGTGGTAATGTACGATATGAGTATATCTTCCTCTCCAGGAGCATGCAAGGCTAGGGAGAATCTAGGGAGCTTGGGGATGGTAGACCATGGGTAGAGGGTGGCCTGGAGGTGACATGCAGGTGGAGAGGAGGAAGGGGAAGGGCACCTCGAGCTTGCTCTAAACAATGGCCAAAATGGCCATTTCTTGTTCTTGTGGCCAGAGGAGAGGAAAGCAGGGAGAGAGGGAGCTCTAGAGAGGTTGCTGGGGGCAAATGAGGGCGAGGGGTGTGCTGGGGGTGGCCTGTGCCCCTTTTATTTTGAGAATGGAGGGTCCATGCTGGACATAGCTCATGGATGAGCTTGGGGAAAGGCTAGGGCTCATCCATTGGGCAATAGGGGGCGGTGGGGAGGTGAGAGAGAGGGCCCTGGTCGTTCTAGGGGGACAGGGAGGGGTTGGGGTGCTGGAGCTACTCAAGTTTTAAAGGTTGGATTGGACATGACCTTGGTCTCCCTCATAAATAAACACAAGGGGATAAGTGGTCAATATGCTAAAGTAGGTGGTCAACTAGGAGAGGTGTCTGTGCTGATGTGGAGGTGTGGTTGACAAGATTAGAGCTGGTTTTGGGTTGGTTTCAAATATGTTTGGTTGTTTTGCAAAGTGTTGGTCACTTTGATGCTTGTGAAGGAAGTGGATAAAGTTACATTGAGCAAAGTGTGGAAATGGTACTGGTAGGTGAAATAGGTCAAATAATCTCTTCATGATTTAAATGGAATTTTCTGATGATTATAATCCCATTTAAATGAACTTCTTCAAAAAGTGCTGAAGTAGATTCTGTAAGCAAAAATGATATTTTTATATTTGACAAGCTTGGTTTTTGATGTGATATGGTCCTAGATACCATAACACACATTGAAGAATTTTAGTGGGATTTATTGAGGTGGAAAATTATTTTCAGGGCTTTATTTCTTGTTTCTGCCATTTAAGAAAAAGGGAAAAAAGAAATAGTAAAGAATCTAAAAAATATTTATTTTTGTGTTGGAAATATGGGATATGATAAATATGCATCAAATGTGCCTTGAGTTGGCAAGGTGATTTGGAGAAAAGCAAACTTGCCTTTAAAGACAAGGTTGTTACGAAAATGGTAATTAAAAGAAATAAAATAGTTTAACAATCCAAATAATTGTGGGAATTATTTGGGGGATGCTTATATCCAAGGTAGATTGTGCAAACTTGATGTAGGCATCAAGGTAAACCTTGGTTTTGAAGAAAAGGGGTGAAAAGGATGGAAACTAGATTCTGGAGGATCTAGGATTTAGTTATTTTGGTGCCACCAAAACAAGGTTTGATTAGGGAGCTGAGAGTTCACCTTGGTACAAGGGGTATATGGATGGATAGACCATGTGATATAGATGATCATGGAAGCAAGAGTTGGGCTTGGTTGCATTTGACGTGGTTTTGGAGTGATGGCAAACTTTGTTGAAAATAAGGCTGCCATAGCAGATACATCAGGTAGCCTCCTAAACCATGTGGGTTTAAGAAGCACAAGGCTCCAATGGAAACAAGTGAAGTGGGGTCTGATAGGACATGGTTAGTAGACCACAACCATCCAAATAGTTGGTCAAAGGGAGGTGGCATATAGATGTGAGCTTCTGCCAAAGTAGGCAAGATGATAAGATTTGCAGGAAAGGTTAGTATCTTGACTAAAAAACAATCATGGATCAGTGGGAATTAGAATGGATTAGCCAAGGGAAAGAGTGGGACTTGGTAGTACTACTGATGTACTACAAGATGTTTCAAATACATTCTCAAGAATGCACCTAGGTTGGAAAAGGTAGAGCTCCAAAGATGCTATCCGGATAGGAAATCCATACTTAGCCATTTTGGCAGACTTAGGGTTTTAGACTAGAGTGCCAGTGTAGAATCTTTTGAGAGGATGCTAGGTTCCAAACTCACAATCAAGGAGATGATGTTGAGGTACTAACTAAGTAGATAGGATTCATGCTTAGATTGGGTCTCTACTGAGTTGGAAACCATCCAGAGGGATTATCCTTAGATTGAGATAAGCATGAGATAAGATGATCACTTGAGTGGCTTAGGATAGATCCAGACTTGGATGCTTGATAGGGGCTTGATGATCACCAACAAAGATTGGGTCCTAAGGGATGATCTTACTAGATTAGATCACTCTAGTTCCTAAGCAAACAAGGCAAACAGCAGATCAAGGTAATTCATCAAATCACTTATCCAACTATTACTAGGGTTACCATCAAGCGTAGCTTGAGGTAAGGATGGGTATGTTGAAAGGGGTTTTGCTTTGAAGTAAGACAAGTACCATCTTGGTATCTCTACCAAGAATGAGATGAAGAGGTTTTAATAAGGTTTTGGAAAACCTAGGGATAAGGGTAGTTGAAGGTTCTGTCTTGAAAACATAAGGAGAGTATATATATTTCTCCATAGTTTTATAAAGAGAGACTAGTAAAGTAATTGGTTGTGTCAAAGTCATCTTGTCTCAGGTTTTCGAATGCTAGAACATTTGAGAATATGAAAGATGAGCCAAGACTTATCTTTTGTGAAATAGTTTTTGTAAAGTACTGTTGAGATGAGGAGTACACAACTAATCCACAAGCAGTTGCTTGAGCGCAAGCAAACAAGTAAGCAAGCATAGCAGAATTTTTTGTTCCCCCTGATTTTTGCCTTTTGGACATTTAATCAGGGTTGCTGAAATTGGGATGTTACATGAATTTCCAGATTCCTATATTGGTTATTGATCGAAGAAGTGTCTCGGTCATGTCCACGTAATTCACGAACCGTAGGGAATCACACTTAAGGATTCGATGTTGTTTAGTAGATATGGAATGTAAGTAGGGAGACCGAATGTTGTTGAGTCTTGGATGGGATCCGGGATATCACGAGGAGATCCGGAATGGTTCGGAGAATAAGATTCATATAAGGAAAGTCCAATTCCGGAGTTCGGAAATGATTCTGATGATTTCATCGAAGAGGTTCTAGAAGGTTCACCGGACCGAAAGGGGAAGGGAACATGAATGTGTCATGGATAAGTGGAATGATTGGATCATGTCCTAGGTCACTTGGTTGGGCATTAGGAAGAAAGAAATCAAGCTCCAAATTGAAAGTCAAAAGGCAAGTTTGAAAAGTCAAACTGGGACAATGTGTCCTGGTGGAGGAAGGAAAGAATCCTTCTTTCCCTCCACCACAAGCCAACAAGGAGAGGGAGTTGGGGAAGGATTCAAACTCCCCTCTACCAAGCTGCCCTCCCTCTCATAAATAGAGGGGAGGGGTGCCCTAAGGCCATACAACACCAGCCCCTCCCCACCTAGCCGCGCTGCCGCCTCCCTCCACCGCCACCGCCGGTCACGCCTCCTCCTCTCTGGCCCTCTAAACTCTATATAGCCAGAAACCCTAGATCCAACATAACCTACTCCGGCTTAGGAGAAGCCCTGCAGGATTTTCCGTCTACTTCCGACACCACGCCGTCATGCTGACGGAATCGCGAGGGGAGAACTACAACCTCCGCTGCCTGCTGGAACAAGGGAGAGGAAGGTCTTCATCGAGTATCGAACGTGTGACCGACTGCGGAAGCGCTGCCGGAACGCATCGTCGGAAGGATCGTCTACGCAATCTTGAGATCGGCAAGTGTACGACTACATCACCCACAAGAATCTGCTCTCGTTGACCGCTTTGGAATCATAGAGGGTGAGTACTCTAATCGACTCGTTGCTATAATCTAGTAGAGAGATCTTGGCTTGTTTGTGTGCATGTAGTAGAATTTTTTGTTTTCCATGCTATGAACCCCTACAGTGGTATCAGAGCTGTGTCTATATGTAGATCTATTGCACGAGTAGAACATAATGGTCATTGTGGGCGTTGATGCTTTTGTTGTCGATCTCTTCTTGTGTACTTTGCATATTGCGGGATGGTGGGATGAAGCGGCCCGGGCTAACCTTACATGACATGATTCATGAGACTTGCTCCACACTTGACATGCAACTCGTATTGCATAAGTGGCTTTGCAGGTGCCTATTTCTCCCAACATAGTTAAGATTCAATTTACAACGGGTGATTGACAATACTAGTATCAACGTTGTGGTTCTTGTTCATAAGTTAGAACAACACTCATTGAAAGCCCCAAACCACGTAAAACATGAAAATAAAATTAGAGGCGTCTAATTTTGTTTTGCAGGGGTGTACTATGATGTGATATGGACATGATTGTGAGTATATATGATGTATGCAATGTTCCTTATTGTAAGTCGGCAACCGGAAGGAGCCATATGGTTGTCTTTTAATTTCGTTAAGACCTGCGTGTCTATTATTCAAAGTAGTTGTAATAGTTGATGCTGGTGGACGACAACCATGGAGCGGCGCCATTGACCTTGACGCCATGTCGGTGATGATGGAGATCATGTTCGTGCTTGAAGATGGAGATTGGAAGCACAAGAAGAAAAGCCATATCATATCACATATTTTGAATTGCATGTGATGTTAATCCTTTTATGCATCTTGTATTGCTTAGTTCACGACGGTAGCATTATAAGATGATCCCTCTCACAAAATATCAAGTTATAGAGTGTTCGTACTTCGTAGGCACGGTTGCCAGAACTCGTTGTTTCGAAGCACCACGTGATGATCGGGTGTGTTAGATTCTGCGAGTGTATCCAATGGGAGCAAGCCAGATTTGCTCATGCGGAAGCTAAGGTTTGATCTTGACGAGCCTAGCATGTATAGACATGGTCTCGGAACACGGAATACCGAAAGGTAAAGCATGAGTCATATAGATGATATGATGAACATGATGATTGTTCGCCTTTGAAACTATATCATGTCACGTGATGATCGGACTTAGTGTAGTGAATTTGGTTCGTGTGATCACTAAAACAATCTGAGGGATATTGTTTTGCGTGCGAGTTCAACAACAATATGATTAAAAGTTGAACACTATTTATCATAAATTAAATCAAAGTGAATTTGCATAGTTGTTGTAGTCATTGGCATCCGTTTACCACCTTGCGCTTAGTTATAATTGAGATAATAGAACTATAGAATTCTGGTTAATTACTTTATGAACTGGTATCGTATTGTTTTGAAGTGTTAATCTAAAGTTTAAAAGTCCTATTGCAAACTTTTAGTAACTTACGGTTACTCCGTGAAGTTTAATAATTGGTATTAAATGAAGAGTAACAATTCTAGTGTTAGTATATAAGTATCATGTTTATCTGCATGATTCTTGATATTCAAAAGATTGTTTTAATATCAAGGTTATCTAGGAAGATCATATGTGGAAGATATTGCGATATCTGAAACGATGTTTTTGATTATAACATGATAGAGTACAATATGGAAAAGTTTATGTTATCATATTTGATTGGAATTTTCAAAAGGTTGGAGACGCTAGTCGTCCTAATCCTCCAAAAAGTTTGGGAGAAAGAAATTATACTCGCGATTCACCGTTATAAGCTAAAGAAGCTTGAACATGAATAATTCCATGATAAGGATGAATATTTGATATAGGTAAAATGTTCACTACACCAAGATCATGTTTACTAAAGAATGGAATTTGAAAGAACACCAAAAATTTGATGATGGTGATCTACTTCAAAGTGCAAGTCCAAAGACATTGGTATTTAATATACATGCTTTGGACTATGTGTCATGCCTGTGGCTCCACTATTTATGTTGATAGATTATGTCAACACCCGGATTTTTAATCGCAGATGTCTGTTATGCCATACATCGCAATCCCAGGATTACCATTTTTGCGAGACATAACAGATTGGATATCACACTACACCATCCATTACAAACCATATATAAGGTATTACACAAATAAATGATCTCATGATCCAGACATAATACAATTCAAGCAACAGAATAACGTAATAATAACGGTAGCATGGGCGAAGCTCCATCTTCATGGTCACAGGCAATGCTGACGATGGGAGATGATCCTAGTTGTCATAACCTTCCTGCTGTCCGTCTTCCTGATAGTCCTCTTCATAGTCTAGCCACGGGAATAGCCAGGGACAAAGCCATGAGTACTCTTTAAGTACTCACAAACTAATACTAACAAGTGAAGTGGTTTTGAGTAGGAAGTACTAAGCTCTAGGTTGTTTTGCAAAAAGCCAGATTTATCTCTACTGAGTTTAGAAGCAAAGAAAGCTAGTAGAAAGTTTTATAACACCTAGGTGGGAACTTGAGTTTCATGTCACAACCTTTTTGTGGTCAAGTCAAAGTCATAAATCATGTCATAAGTCATTTTGAAGACATATGACAACGGAACAGTATGGCCACTCCAACTATCCATAACTGCGGACGCGGCTATTCGAATAGTTTGACACTCTGTAGAGGTGGTACACTTTCACCACAATATTCGATACATCCGTTAGGAACAATCCTGAATTCACCATACTCAGTATGCGGATATTCAATCCTAACCTTTCAATTACACGCCCAAGTATAGGCACCTCTCCTGTGAGTTTGTCCTCCCAACCATGACCAACTGTCATCTTGGGAACTGCACATGTGGACAATCTGCACAAGGTAGAGTCAGCTCAAACCTTGGCCGCAAGGGAACCCATAATAAGGTATATAAATTTCCAGTCAGGCCCTACCCAAATTTTGGGTATTGTGGTTGTACGGTAAAATTGGAATGGTATCGCATCCAGACAACCATCAGTTTTATAAAGGGCTAAGGCTCATACCTTAACATTTTCATCATCAAAATCATCTGGTGTTCAAGAACACATGTCAAAACATTTCAGTAGAATGACTCATCATTCTAAGGTTTTTATAACCATTTTTACCAAGTATTCCCATCTAAAGTTATCACGTTTTATGCTTAGCACTAGCATCTACAAGCGGGGGTAAATACTAATGAGGGGTGGTAAACGAGTGTATCTTATCTAAGTTCAATCTCATGCCTCATGATGACATCAAGATTATCTAACTTAGGCCAAGTCTTATGCTCTTTATGCTACCTTTAAATAATCTCTCTAAACTCTACAAATCACTAAGTGAACTCTAATAGAAAGCTTTGAATACGAGGCCAAGTATAGGCTTGCCTTATATAGAGCAGTGGTTGAAGTTCTCCTCGGCTTCTTCCTCGTAGTATTCTCCTTCCTCCTCGTATCCTTGGTCGGTACTAGCATCTATGAATAAATACGAGGTACTCAATCAGCAAAAAATACTTAACAACTTCTATTTAGCACACAAAGGTTCACACTAGATGATTTAGCATCATCACTATAATCACCAAGATTAAAGCACTTGTTTCAATTATTTTATTTTAGAAAAGTAATTTCTACTCATGGAAAAACTACTTAAGATTTAATATTCTCCAACTAAAACATGTGATCATGTTGACACATGTCATCACCACATATTTCAGTACATGGGAATGTGATTTAAAGTGGTGTCACAATTTAATAAGGTTTAACCTTTTTATTTTAATTAATTAAAGTGACTAGAATGGCCTATGAGGCATTCTTTGATTGCTTGACCATTATTTATGCAACTAAACCTATATATTTTTATATATGCTTAAAGGTCTTGTTAAATATGATTTTTGAGAGTTGGAATCAACTCAAAAGCTTTTGTGGTTGAATTTTGAAAAATGTTTGAATGCAGAAAAGCTTTTGCCTTGTTATTTTCACTATAGAGGATCTACAAATCCAATTGGTTTGAATCCAACGGGCTTGGATTAAGAACTCCAGTACCTTCCTAACAAAATTGGTTTCATGCAATTTGGTTTAGTGAATTGACCTGGGTTGATTTTTGAATCTAGGTACAAAATTAGGTTTGAAACTAAATTGGAAAACATAAATTCAAACTAACTGGGTTGCACGGGACGCTAACTGGGCCGGCCCATGGAGCACAGCGTACGCGCGGGTGGGTTTAAGTGAATGACCCCACCAGTCAGCAAGACAGGGGGGTGCGAAGAGGTACGGGGTGATCTAGACCGCACGATCAAACTCTAATCGAATGGCTGAGACCTATCGTCTCCGTCGGGTCACGCCGGCGAGACATAACCCTAGTGCGGCCAGTGGGGGTCTACGGGGGCTCACCGGGGCTCCGGCGAGGGTCGGCGATGGGGGCGATTGATGAAGTCGACGATGGCAAATCTCCTAGTATCGACGACTTTTCCTGGGGCGGATCCAATCAACGGCTCCTTTCTTCCTCCTCCACGGCAGACTCTGGCCAAATTCCGGCGATGTGCTGCTCTCCTTGCTCCGGGGGTGAGGTGGGGTGCTTCTAAGAGAGTGGGGAGTGAGATCGTGTGCTGAGTTCGAACGGGGGTGGCCTCTATTTATAGTGCCAGAAGGGGACCGAAGGGCGCAGTTGGAGCTTGTCGTGGTCGTCGTCACAGCGAGCTACTGGCATGGGCAAAGGTAGGGGACGGTGCTGTGTTCCCTGGCAAAGCTCAACAGCATGGTTACGTGGTGTGGGGCGGTGTTTGATGGTCGGAACATGTCGACGCTCTGGGAGGGTCCGACGGCTGTTCTAATGGCGCATGGTCTCTCCTGGTCGCGCGGGGACGAACGGGCATGTCTGCGGGGTTGCTGGGATGGTGGTGATCATGCTCGCACGCAGCGAGGGCGGCACGCGGTCTGTGGGCGTGTGTCGCGGGTGGCTCTCTTGGCATGCTCGCAGAGAGGCTAGGCATGCTCGGGCTATGTGGTCCAGGGGCTGGCAAGGCTCGAGGCTTGGACAGGGGGTGGCGGCGGACGGTGGTCAATGTTCCAGACACGGTGGCTAGTCTCGGTGCTTCTCCTAGCTTGCTGTCGACCAAGGGGTGGCAAGGTGAGGCTCGGCATGCTTGCGATTGATGGCATGGTCTGGTTTATAGTGAGCTAGAGTGGCTTAAACAAGTTAGATTATCTACTGAGGGTGTAGTGTGAGCTAGATAGGGAACAAGTTAGGCCAAAATTACTGCTCACTATAGTGTTTAATGTTTGTTGTTTTGGCGTTTGCAAGGTTTTTGATGAAATGGCCGAAAGAGATTCAAATTTGAATTTTTGATTCAAACTTTGTGGGTGTACTAGTTACATACTAGGGAGTCTCTGGTTAGCTGGAAAGGTCAAGGGGTACTGGTTTGGTTGGTTTTTGAAAATGGGTGATCTTCCCATATGAACTAGATTCAATTTTTAATTGTCATTTCAATCAAGTTGCTAAATGTTTCTGTGGGTTTGAAAGGCGGGCTTGGGTTCACTTTTACTTGGTCTAGCAAGGGTTGAAAAGAAATAAAAATGTTTCTGTTTCGAATCATGGACTAGAAACACCCAAAGTGGCCTAGTGAGCAAGATTGGCAAAAATGACCATTTGCTTTATTTGTTTTGTTTTTGAATTTCTCTGGATTTGTTTCTGCTTGGAAATGTTTTAGATGATGTTGTTTTCATCTTTAAACCATTCCTTGCTATTTAGATAAATCGCACAAGTCTATTTAGGCATTCATCCAATCATCACATACACAAATGCATTCATATTGATTTGATTAACAAAAGTTTTTGTTAACCCTAATTTTGGTGGTTGGAATTGGATAATAATTGATCAATATTTTTGGGATGTTACAAACCTTCCCTCCTTAAACAAAATCTCCTCCCGATATTTGAGAAAGAAGAAAGAAGAAAGAAGAAAACTAGGATTTAATAAGATCGGGAAACTCCATCTTGATGTGATCTTCTCGCTTCCAGGTAGCTTCTTCTTCAGTGTGGTTACTCCACTTAATCTTGAGAAACTTGATGCTTCGGGTCCTGGTGGTTCTGAAAGCTTCCTCCAAAATACGGATGGGTACTTCGGGATACGTCAGGTCATCGTTGATCTCTATGGTCTGGTGATCAATGTTCTTGAAATCTTCAGTCTTCTCCGGGACTTCAAAGAATTTGCGAAGCAACGATATATGGAACACATTATGCATTGCTGACATCTCCTCTGGCAGTTCTAGTTGATACAATACTTCTGCTCGATGATTCAGAATCTTGAAAGGTCTGGTATATCTGGGGGCTAACTTTCCTTTGAGCTGGAAACATTGAATTCCCTTCAAAGGAGACACTTTCAGATATACGAAATCTCCGATATTGAAAGTGAGGTCTCGACGTCTCTTGTCGGCATAACTCTTCTGTCTTGACTGGGCGGTCTTGAGGTGCTCACAAGTCTTGTGAACTTTCTATTCTTCTTCTTGTAGGATGTCGGGTACAAAAATATGACTCTCTCCTACTTCCGACCAATTCAAAGGGATGCGACACTTCCTTCCATACATGAATTCAAATGGGGCCATTTGCAAACTAGCTTGATAACTATTGTTGTACGAAAATTCTGCGAAAGGCAGATAGTCTTCCCATTTAGATCCATACTCTAGCACACAGGCTCTCAACATATCCTCGAGTATTTGATTTACTCACTCCATTTGTCCATTAGTTTGAGGGTGATAAGCTATGCTGAAATCCAGTCGGGTTCCCAATCCTTCTTGGACTTTGTTCCAAAATCTCGAGGTAAACTGTAACATCCCAACTTTTCTTCCCTGAATTGTTTGAATATGAAATCCAAAGTTTAGGGGGAATAAAAATTTTAAGTAACATAACCCCTATCTATTATTTACTTACTTGTCTGATCTTTAGCCTTGTCTAGTTTAAAATCTTTTGCTTGCTTATTGTGTGTGACCTAGTAGATCTTGCAGTAATATTTACTATGCTTAAAACCCTAGCACCACTTTAAGTAGAGCACAAAAACCCCTAGGCCCTAAAATCCCTATGACTCCATTATTTCTGCCATGACCCCAAACCATCACACAAGGTACAAGGATTTAAATCTCCAACCTTGCCCAATTACCATGTTGGTGCTATGATCACATGTGACCACTTCATCAAATGGTCACCTTAATTCTTGCCCACTTTGGTTGATCTTTTCAAACTCTTGGAGAGGATCCAGGAGGCAACCGGGGTCTGGTTTCACTCACCCCACCTCTCTCTACACCCCCATGCCCCTATTCCTGCCATTAGTGGTTTGTGCTCGACTAGGGCATCGATCAAAATCGACCCCGAGCGTGTGCCGCCCTAGACCATCTTAAACCCTCCCCTACTCTCCAAACCCGATCGTCACGCACGCTGGCCCCTGTCACGTATCTAGCACTGCAACGCACCCCTCTCCCTCACCCTGCCCGACCCTGATCACCCACGCGAAGAGAGAGGGAGAGTGGCCGGGCGGCAGATCGGCAAGATCTTGCCATGATCACCCCAGCCCCACTAACCCCTGCAACGTCTTGTCCCTGTGGCCGCGCAACCCGCATCTTCCCCAGGCACCGCCCACCCCTTCCTCCCTCACTCACCCAATGCCCCCTCTACCCCCAACCCACGCCGGCCACGTCATCGTGGCCACGTCGCGCGCCCCCGCATCCCTCTGCTCTACGGTGCAGAAACACGACGCGTTTGCACAGCAGGCACAGCAGCAACCCCTATCCCGCTCCTAGCCCGACCAGGAAAAGACCTGGCGTCGAACACTTGCCGGGCAAAGGCGCCATTGGACCGAGCCGCGCTGTCCCGAGGCCGTGCACCCGCTCTCACTCCTCCACGGTACATACCCCGACCTCAGCAACACACTCCCCCTCTCCCCTAGTCCGCCCACACTCCTCGAGCTCGCCCTAGACGGCCCCTGCACGTGGTGCACAATGAGCTGATCCTTCTCGGCTTAAAATCCTAGTCGCCACCTACCACCCTTGCTCCCCGTTCATTCCCACCCCAAACCCCTCCCACTCCACCTTTGCTAGGACCCGAGCTTGCTCGGCTCCTCTCTCCCTCTCCATCCATGCACTGTCGCAGCACCGACCTGGGAAGGTGAAGGTTGAGGAAGCCACGGCTCTCCCCTTTCCTCCCCATTGGCTCTTCATGCATGCACAAGCCTAACTGCACTCTCCTTCCCCGTGTCTCCCTCTCACAGGCACCCTGGGAGCTTCGCAGGAGACGAGCCAAGGGCGCCGACGTCACGAGCTCATCCTTGACGTCCCCAGATCCCAAGGCTACTATTGTCGCCCCTCGTTAGAACCATCATCATCGCCCGCGTCGAGCCACGCCCTTCCCGACGCCGCTATGCACCTAGGTAAGCCTCCTAGAGCCTCTCCCGTATCCGCTAGGGTTTACCGTCGGCGACGTCATCCTCGCGAGGAAGAAAGGCCTGGGGCTGTCGGATCTGTTTAGATCTAACGACCCACGGCGCTGTGTACCCCCTTCGCTAGCCGCAGACGCTGAGGAGTGGGGACCCGCCAGGGATTTGAATCCCTAGCACCCTATGGGATGTGGCATGACTCGAGCCTTCTGCGTTTAAGTGTTTCCGCTGCTACTATCTATTTGTGCCCAAGTGGCCCCTTTGTAAGACACTTTATGTAAGACTTGGTGTTCCGGTAATGTAATGGATGTGTACTTTTATATTATGTCGATTATGCTCCACGAGTCACTAATCATGGGATCGTGGTGGTTAAGCATAATTGGCATCCCGGACCGTAAATCTGGGGTGCCACATAAACTGAGTTCCTCGATCTAACACAATGTTCTTGGGGACTCCGTGCAAACTAACGATTCTAGTGATGTATAACTCCGCTAGCTTCGAGCTCTGGTAAGTGGTCTTGACTGGTAAGAAATAGGCTCATTTGGACAATCTGTCAACTATGACCCAAATAGAGTCATTTCCCCTACTAGAAGTAGGCAATCCGGTGATAAAGTCCATTCCAACTGAATCCCACTTCCATTCCGGAATCTGCAGTGGTTGCAACAGTCCTGCGGGTCTCTGACGTCCCGCCTTGACTCTATGGAAAATATCACACTTGGTGATATAGCTTCCGATTTCTCTCTTCATCTAATGCCACCAAAATTGCTCCTTCAGATCCTGATACATCTTCGATCCTTCGGGGTGGATAGAGTAAAGAGTATAATGGGCTTCTTTCAAAATAACTTCTTTCAACTCTGATTCTGCTGGTACATAGAGACATCCTTTGTACCACAACACTCCTTCTTCGTCTTCGGTGAATCCAGGTACTTTGCCTGTACCGATACGATGTTTGATTCCGTCGATACTAGCATTTCCTTTTTGTGCCTGCTTGATCTGACAGATCAAAGTGGGTTGAAGTTCTATGCTAGACAAAAATCCTTCACTTACTAATTCCATTCTAAAATCTTCCATCTCCTTGTGCAGACTTGGTTGCTCCATCAGAATCATGGAATTCAAGCGACACGTCAATCTGCTAAGGGCATCTGCTACCCCATTGGCTTTACCGGGGTGATAGTGAATGTCCAGATCATAGTCCTTGATTAGCTCAATCCATATTCTCTACCTCATATTCAGCTCCTTCTGAGTGAATATATACTTCAGGCTCTTGTGATCCGAATAAATCTCAAAACGTTTCCCATAAGATAATGCCTCCATGTATTCAAGGCTAGAACTACGGCTGCTAGTTCAAGGTCATGGGTAGGATAATTCTGCTCATGTTGCTTCAGTTGTTGGGATAGATAAGATATAACTTTTCCTTCTTGCATTAACACACATCCGAGACTGATCTTGGATGCATCACAATACACATCAAAGGGGTTCGTAATATCCGGCATGATAAAGATTGGGGATGAATCAATCTCCTGTTGAGTTCTTGAAAACCCGCTTCACATTTGTCTGTCCATTCGAACTTCTTATCCTTCTTCAACAATTGGGTCATGGGTCTGGCGATGCTCGAGAATCCTTCTACGAACTTGCGGTAATATCCCACTAATCCGAGAAATCCACGAACTTGGGTTTGAGTGGTTGGGGCTTGCCAATCTTCAACATCCTTCACCTATGCTGGGTCAACGGCAATTCCTCCGGCTGATACGTATCTTTGAGGAATCCTACCTCCTATAACCAGAATTCACATTTGCTAAACTTGGTATACAATTTATGCTCCCTAAGGATTCCAAGGATGGTCCTTAGGTGTAGCTCATGTTGTTCTTCTGATTTGGAATAGATCATAATGTCATTGATGAAAACAATGACAAACTTATCAAGGAAGTCCATAAAAATATTATTCATGAGGTTCATGAAATAAGCGGGGGCGTTGGTTAATCCAAAAGACATGACAGTATATTCGTATAATCCATATATGGTGGTAAAAGGCAGTCTTTGGAATATCCTCTGCGCGAATCTTGAGTTGATGATAACCAGTTCTAAGATCAATCTTAGAAAACACTTTGGCAACAGTCAACTTGTTAAACAGGTCTTCTATCTTTGGAAGTGGGTACTTGTTCTTGATGGTGACATCATTCATCTTCCGATAATCCGTACACAAACGGTTACCTCCATCCTTATTGTCCACAAACAAGACAGGTGATCTCCATGGCGACGCACTTGGTTGGATCAATCCTATCTCCAGCATAGCATCCAATTGCTTCATCAGCACCACTAATTTCGACGGGTTCATACTATATGGTCTCTAGGCTATGGGTCCGGTTCAAGGGATTAGTTCAGTGATATACTCGATATCCCGATCTAGGGGCATACCGGGCAAAACATGTGGAAATACATCAGGGTATTCATAGACTATTCTGACTTGGTCAATGGTTGGCTGGGCTATACTCTTGTTGCACTTGAATTGACGGGGCAAGGTTACCGATACATGCTCTACTGATACTCCGGCTTACTGGTCATGATTATGGCTTTCTTGGCACAGTCGATTAATCAAATCCCTCTCACCCCGCAGAAAAACGATTCGCACCAAGGACTCGACCCACTCACTCGCTGATTGCCTGGACCCACTCCCACTCTCTCTCTCTCTCTCGCTGCCACCAGACCCCACCTGCCGCGTCAGCATCTTCAACCCCGCGACGACTTCTTTCCCCCAACCTCGCTGTCGTTGCTGCACTGATTTTTCGGCTTAAATCTCCCTTAATGTCGTGTTATTTCCTCGCAGTGACCACGTAGTATTAATCGCCAAGCTCTCCTCTCCCTTTTCCCCCAAACATCACCCCACCGGAGCCCTTAGGCTGTCCTAATTTAGGCTAATCGCCACGCCTCGCCTCGCTCTCTCGACCACACAAGAATGATCCCCATCACTCCCTGAACCTCCGAGTGGCCTCAGCTCGCTCGCGCATGCCCCCCATCATCGGCAGCTACCTCGACTGAGCGCCACCACCGTCTGTCTCGTCTCCGGCAACCTCTCCCCGGTAAACCCGACCGCCCCTCTCTCCCTGGTTGACACTCCCGTACTCGCCACGTCTTTGCGCATCTAATGGAAGCCTCCTTTCTCTCTAGCGGGCACCGTATCTTCACCAATGACAACGGACAGAGAAGCCCGACGCCAGGGACAACTCCGGCGAGCGATTGCCATCCACCCCGAGCGCCCCTTCGACGGAGAAGACCACGTTGAGCATCAGTGCATCGTAGCGATTCTGGTGAGCATCTCCCCTCGCTCTCCGTAACAAACCGTCATCGTCTGAAAGCCGCCACGCGCCACATGCTACGATTATTGGCTAGCATGCTGAGCACCGTAGGATCTTGATATGACGATTGAGATTAGAACTAACCCGAAGGGGTATGTGTCCACCTGAGCCGTGCAATCCCACTTAAATCCAACGGCTGTCTGCGGTAGATCCAACCGAAACGGTATGGACCAGTAGCAAGCAGCCACGTGGCTCTGTCTGTTTTAATAAAAACACATTTGATCTATTTGTTGTTCAATTTTTTAAAATTCATAACTTTCAAACCACACGTCCAAAATTTGAAAATTTTATATCAATGGAATCAGCAAGACAAGTACTTTCTGACCATGCAATTTGTTTAGTAAAATGCTTCTGTTAAATTGATTGTTTTTGCAGAAACTTGTGTATGCATGTTTAGAATATAAAAATTGTTCTAAAATGATTTTTGAGATAAAACTTTTGGAAAATGGTTTGTTTTGAACCTAGAGACCATAGAAATCAATTGGTGGTTTCAAAAACATATTTTGTGAAGCAAAAGAATAAATCTTTGTTTTAGACCAATTCTAGTCAAATAAAAATATTATTATATGTTAAAAATACTTTTTGGAGGAAAATCTTTGGGAAATGTTTTGATTTAAACTCTCTGACCTCAAGCACCAAGTTTTATGATTTAAAAATGTATTTGGTGAACCCTATAAAGATTGTTACTTTGATAAAGGCATTTTCAACCACATAAAATAATGATTTGGTTTAAAATGGTTTATAGGAAAAATCTTTTGCAAATGGTTTTGCAACTTTATAAAATGACCAATAAGTGTGTTAGAATGTTTATAACCCATTATAAAGCACTTTTGTAAATAAAACAATGTTTGGCATGCTTGCATGCATTGGTTTGTTTCTATTATTTAATGTGATGTTGCTTGAATGGTAGATTGAAATATTGCTTGCTTGATTGAATTGTAGTGGAATTTTAAGAGTGTGAACATTGCAAGATCAAGGAGTGAACTTATATTCTCTACCAAAAAGGCAAGTGATGCTACATACTTTTGTCCCATTATTTCCACTATGCATTAGTGATATTTCTAAGTAGGACTTGCATAGAATTTTGCTAAGTATAAACTATGCCATGGGAAATCCTAGTAGATGAAACCTTAGTAGAAATTTCCTAAGTTAAGATTCCTACCACTATCATTCTTAGTTTAGCTAGCAGAAAACAAGGGTGGATTATATTTCATGCTATGGAATACTTCTAAGTCAAGGACTTGTGTTTTTGTTTAATAAAACAACTAAGTGAATGAATCACCTGGGTGGAATGGAAAGAATGGTTTGTGTTGAGTGGTTATGAAAGTACAGTATGCTGGGGAAAACTTGGGCATCACCAAGTCCAGTATACTTGGGAAAACTTGATATCTCACTTGTGGAAAGCCATCCAGGAACAAAGAGATTTGAGATGTCAAATGTTGAGAAGCTTCAAGTGCAGCCACTTGGCATTATGGGCTATGCCTGGATCATATAGGTTGCAATAACTTAGCCAAATGGACATTTGGTGGTAGGGGATGATAGGTTGGAACGCGTCCATTCTGGTCTAAGGGAAGGCTTCTGAAAGATCTTGTCTTGGGAAACCAAGTCTTGTGGGGAAAGTGCACCACCTCTGCAGAGTGTAAAATCTAAGTACTTAGCCATGTCCCTGGTAAAGAACAATTTGAGCATCAAGACATGGAAGCTATCAAGAATCTCCTCATCCAAATTTCTAAGTTAAAAACTTGTGGTTGAACAATGGTTGAAGGATCACCAATTTCTATTGGGAGATGCCTTGGGTGATTTTGTCAAGCAAAAACTTAGTGTTTTTTAAATGATAAGGAAAAATCTATTTTGAGCAAAGCAAGCCTAAGCTCCACTTAGCCAAATGCATATAGATGATAGACTCCACAATATTACCATAGTATCACTTGCCAATACAATTCAAATGTATTGACACTTGTGGCTGTAACTTATTATGTTGCAGGTTTGTTTGATGTTAGTCAAGTTTATTGATTAGGATTACAAGTCTACAACCAACATGACTGCCTGTGGCACTTTGAAGATGAAGGACCCCATGCTATTATTATATTTGCTGCATTGTAATGAAATAGCCAAATGAGCTATGTAAGATATAATGAATTATTTTATTCCTGGTTATAAAGTTGTATTATGACCTTTGTTTCTTGATATTACATCTTAACTGTGGATGCTAGCTATTGATCCAGGGACTAGCATTGTAAACACAGGGACCTCTACCTTATTAAAGGTTGGGACCCTTACAGTGCCCTAAGGACACACAACACCAGCCACTCCCCACCTAGCCGTGTCGCCGCCGCCCCCCAGCGTCGCCGCCACTGCTCGCCGCCGCCGGCTCAGTGTCGCTGCCCTAGCCGCCTCCGGTCACGCCTCCTCCTCTCCGGCCCTCTAAATTCTAGATCGCCGGAAACCCTAGATCCACCATAACCTACTCCGGCTTAGGCGAAGCCTTGCAGGATTTTCCCTCTACTTCCGACACCACAACAACATCCGCTGCTTGTAGGAACAAGGGAGAGGATGGTCTTCATCGAGTACTGAACGTGTGACCGACTGCGGAAGCACTGCAGGAACGCAGCGTCAGAACGATCATCTACGCGATCTTGAGATCGGCAAGTTCACGACTACATCACCCACGAGAATCTGCTCACGTTAACCGCTTTGGAATCTTCGAGTGTGTGTACTCTAATCAACTCGTTGCTACAATCTAGTAGATAGATCTTGGCTTGTTTGTGGGCATGCGGTAGAATTTTTTTGTTTTCGATGCTACGAACCCCTACACTCATTAGGTCAAACAGAACAACTTTTGTGAAGGGACCCCAATATAAAGAGGCTTCGGGAGACGAGAAACAATGTTTGTTTTCGACCCCAACTCTCCCGGCCACCAGATGCCGCCAAGACGGAGGAATAGATCTACATCTAAACCTCTAAACCCTTATCCACCACCATAGACATCTTCCACCACTTGTAATAGTAGATCTCTTCTCCAATTGGCGACATTGTAAGACTATTTTCTATCAACCTTATGATCTCTATTACAATGTTTCTGATTGTCGGTTTCATCTCTATGTATGAGTAATTCTCCTTGTGCTAAGGGCTTCGGCCTAGCCATGTAGCTTTTGTGCATGTTATTTATCATAGATGGGATCATGTATTAGTTTGTATGACATGATGATTGTAGTACCCTCTCTTGCCTCAATTTAAGGACTTGTCAGGTACCCAAGACCCCGAGGATTGATCCAGGTAAAGGGAGTGTGAGTAATGACTGATCTACAGGATAGGAACCCTAGTGATAGAAAGGGTAGTACGGCTGTATGTGAGGAATTTACTTGGGAGCAACGGTGACATCACGATGCATATCATTGGTTCTCTTTCTTCTATGGATGAGACTAGTAGGTTATTGCTATAAGCGATTGCGGAGGTGATAACAATTATGGATGCACTACCCACATATAATTATATTGCTATAACAATTACATGCATACTTTATTATTATCTATTATTCCCATCAGATGTTTTGCACAGCTACTGGTGAAAACCGAAGACCCTAGGCCCTCTCTCTCCATCGTCAACAACAACAAAAAGATCGCAAATTCTTGGTCCGGTGAAAACGCAATAGGAATTCTAAAACTCTCGAAGGTCCGTCTAAGTAATCTCACTTTGCTTTCTGCTTCCCGAGGATTCGATAAACCTATGTCTACTACGGAAAAAGAGCTATACTACATCCTTAATCCGGATCAAAGGTATCAGTTATTCTAGGGCATCAACCAAAAACTATGCATAGGCACTATGTTCCAATAGTAAGTCCGGTGGTGCCAGATGTGGCACGGGTCAGTTCGGCGGGAGAACTGACGTGTTGGTTGGGTGCCAGTTTGCAACTATGTATCATGGTTCAGAATGCCCTGGCATGGAGACCGGTCAGACATCTATCGGTTTAGCTCACCGGTTATTGCACCGAACTGCCTGACAGGAGGTTCGATGTGTCGAGGTCTGAGCCAGTTTGACTATCTAGTTCCTCAACTCAATCTTGTCTTGATGTTTCGACTTGGGTAGTTCTTGTGGTTCATATCTGAGGCTATACAAAGCATTGGTATGAAGTAGCAAGCCTGTAACACCCCAGTCTAACTCTAAGGCCTAAGTACTACCACATGTAACCTTATAAGAAATAAAAACCTAATTTACCATAAATTTTATGCACCAATGACATACTTGTAGTTAACAATAAAGCTTTAAACTTCAAGCTTAACCAACACATACTATCTTCAAAGAAATAACCGTTTGAGATCCAAAAGATTTGTGCCAACAAAAACTCAATTTATCCAATATACAACTATGAGAATAATCCATCAAAATATCTATGCATTACAGTATGGTCTTCTAAAAATCTAGCGAAGCTATGAAATATATAAATAGTCAGTGAGTGTTTGTGATGATAGAGAAAGTTATACTCCTGATCCCATGCATGACAACTTCATCGAATACCTAAAAAGTTTGGTGACAACAAGGGTGAGCTCACCATCTCAACAAGCACAGTTAAAGGATAAAGCAACAGTGCAACGGCTCACCTCAAGTGAAGGAACAACCGAATATCAATTATATGTACTCCCTAGGTAATTATGTTGTATCGCAAAAGACTCTACTAGCAAGAACTAGACGTTTAACCATAACACATGGCACACTTGTTCTAGCCTATAAATATGACAATTGTGGTCACTGCATTAACACATCTTCATGGTTACCTGTAACTCATATTATAAAGGATATTTCTCTGAACAAAGGACCAAGGGTCATTCATTACCCAAACCTGCAACTCACTCATTTATAAGTAAACTTTTAGACATATACAACAAGCAACCAGGTCATCCATCAAAGTCACACAAGTAACTCTCGTATGTCACCTCACGTTAGCAAGAAAGTCGATCTCACAAAACCATGACTGCCAGTGTAAAGGAAAAGGCATGTGTCATTCACAACGATACAAGATAACATAGTAGCGATGCTGACATAAGTAGATATCTAGAAAAGCACCAGTTCATTTTCATCTCATTCATTAATGTATTTGTTGCATCCCATCTCATAGCTAATACCGGTAAAGCCTGAGTGACACCCGTCGACATAACTCACTCCAACTTGTGGAGGATGCCTCTAATGTGTATCGCAACCCATCATTGTCTGAAGGTTTCTATTGCTAGCATCTCATCTCATTACTTTTACCGGTATATCTGATTACATGCCTGTCGACATCTACTCACTCCAACTTGTGGAGAGTGTCTCCAAAGTGGATCGCAATCCATAAGTGAAGGTCTCAATAAATGGTAAGCATTAAAATTGTCATGTTTTATTCCATTTCATATCTAGACTTGAAACCATGGACAGAACACTTCTATGGCCCGAAGATATTCAATAAGAATTAGGATAATTCAACGTCCGCACCAAAAACTCCTAGCAAATCTTACATATAACCACCGGGGATAAATGATCACAAACCAAAAGGATACATATTTAGTGATAAGGTAATAGTTGGGGATGGGAGATCACACCGTGATTACCGTCTCAAATGTACTTGCCTTTGAAAGATTGATGGAGTGACCTCACAACACAATCAACACATACAACTCAGTCACATGTTAAGAAAGAATATACATATCATGAACATTGCATCTATAAGCATCACCACAAATGAACATAAGTGTTGCGCCTATCGCCATCTTCAACCTCTCGATATTCCATAAAGTTTATCCTAAACTCTTCCAGATTTCAAACATGAAGAACATTATATATTCTGGAATGTACACCAACACCTTGACAACCTTGACTATTAGGCATTTTTTTAATGAACGACATTAACCCCTCAATTTTAGGAATTTAGGTTACCATGTCCAAAACATGACAGACAGTGTGTTATTCACATAGGAAATACCATATAACTTAGATAATGGAAGACTAAGATCTCGCCACAGTGCTTTGCTTAGCACTCCTCTAGCTCACAACATCACCATTCAAAGTAAATACGTATCCATATTGAGACTTAGAGTCATCTGGATCGGTGTTCCAACTAGCATCGGTGTAACCGTTTACAACGAGCTGTTCATCACCTCCATAAGAAAGAACCATATCCTTAGTCCTTTTTAAGGACTTTAGGATATTTTGGACCGCTATCTAGTGATCTACTCCTGGATCACTTTGATATCTGCTAATCAAACTAACAGCATATGAAATATCTAGTCTTGTACTCAACATGTCATACATGATATATCCTATGGTTGAGGCATAGGGAGTTTTGTTCATCCTCTCTCTATCTTCTACTGTAGCTGGACTTTGAGTTCTACTCAAGGTCGTATTTGGCAACATGGGAAATAACCCTTTCTTGCTATCTTCCATTCCAAACCTCTTTAAAACCTTGTCCAAATATGTACTTTGTGAAAGTGCTATTAAGCGTCTTGATCTATCTCTATAAATATTGATGCCAAATATGTATGCAGCTTCGCTAAGATCCTTCATTTAAAAACTATTATTCAAATACTCTTTGACACTTTTAAGAAGTTCTACATCATTCCAATATGTCATCCACATATAGTACTAGGAATTCTACAGAGCTCCCACTCACTTTCTTGTAAATACAAGATTCTCCATAAGTTTGTATAAAACCAAAGCTTTTGATCACCTTATCAAAACATTGATTCCAACTCCGGGATGCTTGCTTTAATCCATAAATGGACCATTGAAGTTTGCATAACTTGTTAGCATCTTTAGGATCGAAAAAACCTTTGGGTTGTACCATATACAACTCTTCATCAATGTCACCATTGAGGAACGCCGTTTTGACATCCATCTGCCATATCTCATAATCATAATATGCAGCGATTGCTAACAAAATCCTCACAAACTTTAGCTTTGCTACCGGTGAGAAATTCTCATCGTAGTCAACTCCTTGAATTTGTTGTAACCCTTTCGCGACAAGTCGAGCTTTATAGACGGTTACATTGCCATCAACATCTGTTTTCTTCTTGAAAATCCATTTGTTCTCGACAGCCTTGCGGCCATCCGGTAAGTCCACCAAAGTCCATACATGGTTTTCGTACATGGATCCAATCTCGGATTTAATTGCTTCATGACATTTGTTGGAATATAGGCTCATCATTGCTTCCTCATACGTCGCAAGGTCGTCGGTGTGGTCCACCAACATGACACTCATAACAGGATCATACCAATCAGGAGTGGCACGAGTCCTTGTTGACCTACGAGGTTCCATAATAATTTTGCTGGAAGTTTCATGATCATTATCATTAGCTTCCTCTCTTATTTATGCAGGTGGCACATGAACATCTTCCGGCGCTGCGCTACTCTCAAAACTTAGATAAGGTTCAACAACCTTGTCTATTTTTACTTTCCTTCCAGTCACTTCTTTTGAGAGAAATTCCATCTCCAGAAAGGATCCATTATTGGCAACGAAGATTTTTCCTTCGGATCTATGATAGAAGGTATACCCAATAGATTCCTTCGGGTATCCTATGAATAAGCATTTTTCCTCTTTGGATTCAAGCTTTTCGGAGTGTAACTACTTTAAATAAGCTTCGCATCCCCAAAGTTTAAGGAATAACAACTTAGGTTTCTTCCCAAACCATAATTCATACGGTGTCGTTTCAACGGATTTAGATGGTGCCCTATTTAAATTGAATGCGGTTGTTTCTAATGCATAAGCCCAAAATGATTACAATAAATCTATAAGAGACATCATAGACTGAACCATATCCAAGAGAGTTCGATTACGATGTTCGGACACACCATTACATTGTGGTGTTCCCGGCGGTGTCAATTTTGAATGTATTCCGCATTTCTTCAAATGATCGCCAAACTCGTAACTTAGATACTCACCTCCACGGTTAGATCACAGAAATTTAATCTTCTTGTTACATTGATTCTCTACTTCACTTTGAAGTTCCTTAAACTTTTCGAAAGTTTCAGACTTATGTTTCATGAAATAGATATACCCATATCTACTCATGTCATCCGTGAAGTAAAAACATAACGAGAACCACCATGCGATGCCACACTCATCGAGCCACACACATCGGTATGTATGATTTCCAACAAGTCTGTAGCTCACTCCATTATGCCAGAGAATGGAGTCTTAGTCATTTTTCCCATCAGACATGCTTCGCATCTTCCAAGTTATTCAAAATCAAGTGATTCAAGAAGTCCATCGGAATGCAGTTTCTTCATACGCTTCACTCCAATGTGACCAAGACGACAATGCCACATGTATGTATAATTATCATTCAATTTCAAACATTTAGCATCTATATTTTTAACATGTGTATCACTACTATTGAGATTCAATAAGAATAGGCCATCTATCATAGGCGCATGAACATAAAATATATTACTCATATAAATCGAACAACCATTATTATCGGACTTAAACAAGTAACTGTCTCGCAATAAACAAGATCCACATATAATGTTCATGCTTAACGCAGACACCAAATAACAATTATTTAAGTATAAAACTAATCCCGATGGTAGATGAAGAGGGGCGTGTCTACAATGATCACATCAACCTTGGAGCCATTTCTAACGCGCATCGTCACCTCGTTTCTTGCTAGTCTCCAATTATTCTGCAGCACCTGTTTCGAGTTACAAATATGAGCAACCGAACCGGTATCAAATACCCAGACGCTACTACGACTACTAGTAAGATACACATCAATAACATGTATATCGAATATACCTTTCTTCCTGATGTTGTCATTCTTCAGATCTGGCAGCTACTTGGGGCAATTCCGCTTCCAGTGACCTTCTCCCTTGCAGTAAAAGCACTCGATATCAGGCTTAGGACCATCCTTGGGTTTCTTTGCAAGCATAGAAGCTTTCTTGCCACCCTTCTTGAAGTTACCCTTCTTCTTAGGCTTGCCTTGCTTCTTGAAATTGGTGTTTGTTATTGACCACCAACACTTGGTGCTCTTTCTTGATCTCCACTTCCACAAACTTCAACATGGAGAAGAGTTCTGGTAACGACTTATCCATCTGCTGCATGATATAGGTCATCATGAAGTTCTTGTAACTAGGTGGTATTGATTGGAGGACACGACGAATACCTAACGCATTAGGAATCATTATTCCTAGATATGCAAGTTTATTCGCAAGCCCAGAGATCTTAAGCACATGCTCGCTAACGGATTTGCCCTCTTCCATCTTGAAGTTACAGAACGTCTCGGAGGCTTCATAGCTTTCAACTACCGCATAAGTCTCAAATATCATTTTGAGCTAACGGATAATATCATAAGGCTCATGGTTTTCAAACCGCTTCTGAATCTCTGATTCCAAACCATACAAGATAGCACACTGAACTGTGGAGTACTGATTCTTTCGAGTGAGGAAAATATTCTTCACCTCATCGGTAGCATCAACTGTAGGTGGGTCACCCAGCGGTGCATTCAGCACATAGGTCAACTAACCAGCATTGAGGACAATCCTCAAATTATGGAACTAATCTGTGAAGTTTCTTCCATTGCTTTTCAAATTTTCTTTCTCTAGGAACGCATTAAAATTGATGGTGGAGGCCGCCATAATATACAACATATTTGCAAGAGTTTATACTAAGTTTATGAAAATTGAGTTCATATTTAATACTTAAATTAACTAGGTGAACTCCCACTCAAAACAACATCCCTCTTATTGTTTTAGTGATCACACAAACCAAATTCACTACATGTTCATCATATCAGTCATATGACTCATGCTTTACCTTTCGGTATTCCATGTTACAAGACCATCTCTGTACATGCTAGGCTAGTCAAGATCAACCTTAGTATCCGCTTGAGAAAATCTGGCATGCTCGCGTTGTATGCACACGTATAATCTATCACACCCGATCATCACGTGGTGCTTTGAAACGACGAGTCTTATCAATAGTGCCTACTAAGGATGAACACTTTATTGCTTGATATTTAGTGAGAGGGATCATCTTATAATGCTACCTCACGATCTAAGCAATACAAGATACATAAAAGGATTAACATCACATGCAATTCATAATATGTGATATGATATGGACTTTCATCTTGTGCCTTTGATCTCCATCTCCAAGCACAAACATGATCACCATCATCACTGGCGTGGCGTCAAGGTCAATGGCTCCGCTCCATGGTTGTCGTCCACCAGCATCAACTATCACAACTACTTTGAATAATAGACAGGCAGGTCTTAAACAAAATTTAATGATAGCCATAAGGATCCTGCCAGTTTCCAACTTAAATAAGAATCATTGCATACATCATATATACTCACAATCTTGGCCATATCACATCACAGCACACCCCTGCAAAACAAAGTTAGACGCCTCTAATTTTCTTTGCATGTCTTATGTGGTTTGGGGCTTTCAAATAAGAACCATTCTACCTTACGAACAAGAACCACAACGTTGATACAAGTATTATCAAGTGCCAGTTGTAAATTGAATCTTCACTATGGTGAGAGAGAGAGACACTCCCAAATCCACTTATGCAATGCAATTAACATGTTGAGCATGGAGAAAGTATCATGAACGATGTCATGTAAGGTTAGCGCGGGCCTCTTCATCCCACCATCCCACAAGATGCAAAGTACACAAAAAGCAAACGACAACAAAATCATCAATGCACATAATAACCATTGTGCTCTACTCGTGCAACAGATCTATACATAGACACGACTCTGATACCACTATAGGGGTTCGTAGCATGGAAAACAAAAAAAAATTCTAACGCATGAACACACACAAGCCAAGATCTAATCTCCAAGATCGGTGCAACAAGTTGATAGAGTACTAACCCTCGAACATCCAAAGCGTCTAACGAGATTGGATTCTTGTGGTTGATGTAGTCGTTCACTTGCCAATCTCAAGATCGCGATGACGATCCTTCCGGCGACCCGTTCCGCCAGTGCTCCTGTAGTCGGTCACACGTTTGGTACTCGATGAAGACCTTCCTCTCCCTTGTTCCAGCAGGCAACAGAGGTTGTAGATCTCCTCTTGATTCTAGCAGCACGACGGTGTGGTGGTGGAGGTGGAGGAGTAGATCCTGCAGGGCTTCGCCTAAGACGGAGCGAGTATGATGGATTTAGAGAGGCCTTGGCAAATAGGGTTTAGAATCCAAGGGGTGGAGGTGTCTGACGGATATGGGGCTAGGCGGCGACTTGAGGAGGCTGTTGGGAGGGGCAGCCGGCCTAGGGTTTGGAGTGTGGGGCAAGGGGGCGCCCCTCCCCTCCTTTTATGGGAGGGAGAGGCTGCAAGGGGAGGGGAGTCCTCCCACAGCTCCTCTTGGTTTTCCGGTGGCAAGGGAGGGAGGGGAAACCTCTCTCCTCTAGGTTTCCTCCTCTCCCTCCCCTTGGTTTGACTTTCAATGTTGGGATTTGACTTTTGAAATTGGAGTTTGACTATTCAAACAAGAGTTTGATTATTTCTCTTCCCATTGTCCAGCCAAGTGACCTAATACATGATGCAACCATTCTACACTGGTATGACACATTCATGTACCCTTCCCTCTTCGAGGTGGTGGACCTTCCAGACCCTTCTAGAAGCTTCCAGTGAAAACACCGAAAACATTTCCGAACCCTAGAATTGGACTTTCCTTATATGAATATTATTCTTCAGACCATTATGGGTCTCCTCGTGATGTCCTGGATCCAATCCGAGACTCCGAACAACATTCTATCTCAAACACATTTCCATATCTACTAAACAACATCGAATCCTTAAGTGTGTCTCCCTATGGTTCGTGAATGATGCAGACATGATCGAGACACTTCTCCGATCAATAACCTATAGAGGAATCTGGAAATTTATATGTCTCCCATATATTTCTATGATTACTTCGTGATCGAATGAACTATTTACATATGATACCAATTTCCCTTTATCTAACAATACTTTACTTATTTGATGTTTGATCGTCGGTATCTCTATACCTAGTTCAACCTTGTTACCGATAAGTACTCTTTACTCATTCCGTGATATGTGATCCCTTGTGACCTAGTCACATGCTTGCAAGCTAATTGGATGACATTCCACCGAGAGGGCCCAGCGTATATCTATTCGTCATATGGATGGACAAATCCCACTCTTGATCCATGTGCGTCAACACATACTTTCATAATACCTAATGTCACCTTTATAACCACCCAGTTATGTAAGTGGCGTTTGATGTCATAAAAGCATTCATCTGGTGATGGTGATTAACATGATCTCATGGTTGAAAGATTAGTTGACTATGTACTTGATATCTTGTAGCAAACGAACTTCTAAATGACTTGATCTTACGCTACACTTACTATAGGAGTGTGTGCATCATATCATTCTCCTAATGACATGATCTTTTTATTAACAACATCTAACGTCCATGATAAGGAAACCATGATCATTTATTAATCAACAAGCTAGTTTGACAAGAGGTTTTACTAGGGAGTTCTTTTATGTTTTCAAAACACACAAGTATTACTGTTTCCGGTTAATACAATTATAGCATGGGATGTAAACATTTATCATAAACACAAAGATATAATAATAACTATTTTATGATCCGCCCTAGGGGAGGATAATCTGGCCCAAATTTCGGCGGATAATCCGGCCTTAAAAGTTTCCATCAGATCCGGATGGATCTGACTGTATCAGACACGTTTTCGTTTCGCGTTTTTCGGATGTTCCGGCGGCCATATAAGTCGGGAATGCCCTCTAGATTAGGTTATACCAAATTAAAACTATTTTGGAGTTGTTTCTTATTAGAACCTATGAAATTACCCTGTGACGGAATTATCTACTGCAATTTAGTGTGATTTGTTGTTCCATTGGAAATTAGTAGATTGCAAACTACCGTTCGTGGTTGATGGCTATGTGTGCAAGAGCGTGGTGTTGTGAATATCCCATAGAGATCGAGGGATATTGCATTGGTATCAGGGTTCGAGCGGGAGAGTTCATAGCTACATGCTAGTTATTTATCATCAACCATCATCATCGACAAGTGCTTGCTGAGAAGATCGGGCCACCCATATCATCTTGGTATCAGATTTCCTCGTTTACTCGGTGAGCATCCACAATCCATCCATAGGTTAGTTTACTTTTCGTCCTATACATAAAAAGCCACACAAAAATATTTGCCATAGCCTAGATTGCTTTGTTTTTCAAGTTTTAGTTCCTGGTCATGTCTTCTCATAGATCCGATCCGCAGGTTTTTCTCGTAGGAGTCTAGTGTTCGTTTGTGTCTATGTTTAGGGTTGATCTTGTTTTCCACCGGGTCCACCATCACCGCTTTCCGCAAGTTTCCATCTACTTTTTCCGAGTCCACATAGCGTACTTTTGTGTTTCAAACCTAGCTACAGCCTATCTACAACATTCGTGCCTAGGAACTTCCCCACGAGACTAGTTGATTTTCTCCGACATGCTGCTCATTAGGGTTTTGAAGCGCACAATTTTCGCCCCGATAGAATGGATTATCCGGCCTCTAATTTGTTCAGAAGTTTGCATCCATCCTGCATTGTGTCAGATAGTTGAAAAAATTAAAAAAGGAGAAAAAAAAACAGTATAAAAAAGATGAAAATTGAAAAGAGCTATAAGCGTGATAAAAGAGAAAGTTCCAAGTTTGATTGAAGGGCATAGTTCATAATAGCACTTATAGATTGAGCAATCTTGTGCCTCTGTTTATTTTGAGCTATTACTAGCGTCTCTCTTGTGCATTGTAATATTCCTATTTATAAATTGCTTTGCCATGTTTATCTTCGCTGTGTGTTTCCTTGGGTCTTTGTCACACGATCAGCACTAGTACTTGTGTGCGGTGTAGTTAGGATTCCATACCTACATCTCCACCATAAATAACCTGTGTGTCCTATGATCTTTCTCTATACCCTTGATATTTACTTCATCACATCAGTGCATTAGTTGTTGTTCCGAATTGGTTAAGTATCACTATTCACATTGGAACGGTAAGATCTGCTTTCTTGTCAGTTTTGAGTGAGTTGTGAGTGTTCCACCAAAAGGATTTTGATTTGTGCACTAATATACTAATCATGTTTTCTATTTTTTCTATTGATGTGATACAGAAAAAGGATGCAACTGATTATCCCTTTCCATTATGATACCACTGCAGTAATACATTCTGGGAGGAGGAGTCAGGAGTAGTGCCTAATCCGGGTTTGTTCCATTTCACGGCAGAAATTTGTGGCAGACAAGCTGCTACTAGGTGTGGTAGACAAGCTGCTTCTACCATTGATACTTGTTCTTATGTGAATTGGGCGAGTCTTGAGGTTGTTGAAAAGCTACAATTAGTCTCATGTACACTAAAAAACGCATTTATGTTAGCAACTTTTGGTCATGCACTACCCATTACTCAGATCGCATGTGTTCCACTCACCATTTATGGCTCAAGAAGAAATATTTCATGTTATGTTGTTCCTATAGCATTTAGTTCCTGCCATATCGTGTTGAGAAAAAAGTGGTGTGATACATTACAGGTTGTGTTTGGTAGTGAGTGTTCTGATCCTTCTATCATTTGGAATGATAACCACATGTGGTTAGCACGTACACGTATTAAGCAATTTCAGAAGATTAGACGTTAAAACATACATGCACCTATAACCACCAACACAAAACCACGTGTTGATCTTGTCATAGAAGAACCAAGAGTGAGAGTTGATGAGGCAAATGAGGTTTCTACTAATGTAATCTTCTCTACTCCTAGTGTTGTTTCTTGTGATATCTAGGTTGCTTTTGAAGAAAGGGAGCCATCTATTTTACAACCTGTATTGCTGGACTGTGTATTATCAATTGAGGAGGATGTCGTAGTACCTACTACAACTGAGGAAATTGTTGATGACATCGGTACTGATTTGGAGATTCAGCCAAATGTGCGACATATTGTGAGTCTACTCCTTTACTGAAGCCTCCTAGTGAATTGCCTTGCACTAATGTTACAACACCATGTGATAGTTTACCAATTTCAAATTTTGATCATGTGGTACTGATTACACATAAGGAAATACTTGCTTGAATACGACCAACTGATATTGTGTATTCCATCATGCTAAATGAAACTATGAATATGAGTTGTGCTATGGATAAGATTTCTGAAATTTCATGTCTGAATTCAAGCACATATTCTCCTTATTTCATCTGTAATCTAATTGGTGAATATAGAATGCATGGAAATTTTCTTGGGGATCACATATGCATAACTTGTGATAGAATTGCTGAATTGAAACATGTTGTTTTCAGCCATACATGTTGTGTGTCGATGTCTTTTTGCTATGGGACATATACTAAAATTTGTGATAGTATGAAACTAAATTCAGATCTGGTTGATATATTACAGCCAACACAAGTAATTTTACCTGTGTTGGATTGTTCTAATCTTGCTAGAATAGAACCCGAGTTTTCATATTCGTTTTGTGTTCTAATCTTGATATATTACAGCGAACACAAGTAATTTTACCTGTCTTGATAGATTGTCTTTGTCTAGTTATGCTACTACATTAGACATTACTGATATTTGCAAATTGTGTTGCATGTGACCTACAAGACAAAATGATATGCACATAAAAATCATTATTTTTGTGTCACTTCATCACTTGTTTATAATAATCAGAGTAGCACAGTTGAAGCATGGCATAAACCAATTTTGTTTTGACATTCTTTGGATTGGTTTGATCTTGTTAATCAAAAGTTTGATCATCGATCGTCTTTGAGAAAACTGAATTTAATATTGAACAACAAGACTATATATCTATTTATTTTTCACCATGATCATGATTCTTTGTACATCACTTATACATGCAATTTAAGTTGCTTGGTGTATACTAGACATATTATTCATGTGAACAAAAATAATACAAGATGTTACATATACATATATTCTGCATACATGTTGTTTTTTATTCCACTTTTAGCATATCCAAAGCCGTAGACGGCTTTTCTTGAAGAAAGGGAGGATGATGAGGATATATTATATGAATATGATGATTCTAGTTGTCTCAGCTGGAAAGAAATATTGAGCCTCATTGCAAAATATCACAAGGTGACTTTATTTCTAGTTGAACATAATACTTTGATTTATAAGAACTTTATACTACCTAAATCATGGTGTTATTGTTTGACTATATTTAATATCCATCGGATTAGAGCCAGCGGGAGGAGAGGGAGGAAGGCGACCGAGGGATGGAAAGCGACCAAGAACGAAGGTTCAGTTTGGACAAACAGAAGCTCTGAAATTGAAACGACGTGGATTCTTCATACCAACTCCAAATCAAGCAAATAATTACTTGTTGGAAAGATAATTCCGAGAGCTTTCTAACGAGTACTTACATGTCTCTAGAACCTGGATAATCTGGCCCCCACACCCCAGATAATCCGGCCCTGCTTCAGAATTTCTGCTAGGGAGTTTGAGCGCGTCGTACTGTATGGGGGGCAATAATCGGCCCCTAGCGGATGATAATCTGGAGGCGGGATAATCCAGCAAAACTTAGGGAGGATAATCGGACCTAAAAGATTCCATCGGATCCGGACGGATCTGACTATATCAGACACATTTTTGTTTCGCGATTTTCGGACGTTCCGGCAGCCATATAAGCCTGGGAACACCCTCTAGGTTAGGTTAGAACACGTTAAAACTATTTTGGAGTTGTTTTTTATTAGAACCCTATGATCAAATTATCTACTGCAATTAAGTATGATCTGTTGTTCCATTGGGAATTACAAGATTGCAATTTACCGTTCATGGTCGACGGTTACTTGTGCAAGAGCATGGTGTTGTGAATATCCCATAGGGTTCAAGGCCTATTGCATTGGCATCAGGGTTCGAGCTAGAGATTTCATAGCTACATGCTAGTTATCTATCATCCACCATCATCATTGAGAAGTGCTTGCTGAGAAGATCGGGCCACCCTATCTCACGACATGAATGCATAGTTTCACAACTGAATCACATATTCAATGATAGACATCAGATGTTTATACAAGGACAACTTAATATTTTTATGAATACAATGGGAATCACATCATACACGATTGCCTCTATGGCTTATTCCCAACAGTATCCCACTTGCACTAGAGTCAATCTTCTGATATCACATGTCTAGGCATCTAATTCCCATAGCTCTCAGTTGTGCCTCATGCTTCGGCTGTGGTAACGGCTATGTCAAAGGATACGCAATATTTGCATCTATGTGTACCTTGCATAACTTGATATCACCCTGAGCCATGAACTGGCAAATCAGGTGGTAACGCATGAGTATGTGCTTGTTCTTCTGATGTTGTATAGGTTCCTTGGGTTGTGCAATAGCACCATTGCTGTCACAATACACGTCTAATGGATTGGACGATCCCTGAACCACACCAAGATCCATGAGGAAATTCCTCATCCAAACAACTTTCTTTGCTGCCTCCAAGGCGGCAATATACTCAGACTCTATTGTAGATGCAGACACAGTCTCTTTCTTGGAAACTCTTCCATCTCACAACCCCTCCGTTTATTACAAACATATACCCGGATTGCGAACGAGAATCATAAGAGTTGGTAAGATAAATATCATCCGTGTAACCCTTTACACTGAGTTCATATACACCTCCATAAACCAAAAACATATCCTTAGTCCTTCTTAAGTACTTTAGGATATTTTTAGCCGTTGTCCAGTGGATTTCTCCAGGATCGGCCTGGTATCTGCTCACAATACTTAGAGCATGGGAAACATCCGGCCTAGTACAAATCATGGCATACATGATGGATCCGACTGTAGAAGCATACGTAAATTGCACACATCTAACTTTGATCATCAATCGTCAAAGGACACTGAATCTTGCTAAGTTTTACACCATGGGACATCGGTAAGAACCCCTTCTTAGACGATTCCATGTTGAACTTTTTCAACACGTTGTCCAAATATGTACTCTGACTCAATCCAATGAGTCGTCTTGATCTATCTCTATAGATTCGTATTCCGAGAATATATGTTGCCTCACCCAAGTCTTTCATTGAAAAACTCCTTTCTAATGATTCCTTGGTTTCTTGCAACATTTGGACATCATTTCCAATCAGTAATATGTCATCCACATATAAGATTAGAAAGTTTACTTTGCTCCCACTAAACTTCTTGTATAAGCAAGAATCATGATCACAGTTGATGAAGCCAAATGATTTGACCACCTCATCAAAATGAATGTTCCAACTCCGAGATGCTTGTCGGCGTTAGCCAGATTGACAAAACCCTCGGGTTGTATCATATACACGTCCTCATTTAAATTTATGTTAAGGAAAGCCGTTTTGACATCCATCTGCCACATGTCATAGTCGAAATATGCTGATATAGATAACATGATCCAGACTGACTTAAGCATCACTACAAGAGAGAAAGTCTCGTCATAGTTAACTCCTTGAACCTATCAGAATCCCTTCGCGACTAGCCGTGCTTTATAGACGGAAACATTTCCATCCATATCAGTTTTCTTCTTAAAGACCCATTTGCACTCGACAGGTCTTGCACCATCTGGTAGGTCCACCAAGTTCCAAACTTGAATTGCATCCACAGACTAACTCGGATCTCATGGCTCCAATCCATGACTCAGAATCAAATCCCACCATCGCTTCCGAATAATTTGCTGGCTCATCACTGTCTAATAGTAACACATCACGAACACTTCGTAATCTTGCTGATCTTCACAGTGCAGGTGCTTCTGCGGGCTTAGATACCATGACCGGCTCAACCTCCAAGTTTTTTGCTGACTCGCTACTAGCCGGTTCCTCTTGAATTTCTTCGAGCTACACTGTGCTCCCACTGACTCCCCGACTGAGAAACTATTTCTCTAGGAAGACTCCATTCTGAGCGACAACCACTATGCCCTCTTCTCGGTTGTAGAAGTAGTAACCCAAGGTTTCCCTCGGATACCCCACTAAAATACACTTATCCGAATTGGACGTAAGTTTGTCCGACTGAAGTTGCTTGACAAATGCTTTACAACCCCAAATCATAAGAAAAGACAAGCTCTGATTTTTGCCTGTCCACATCTCATGCGGTTTTTTTACCGACTTTGGGACTCTATTTAGTGTGAATGCCTCAATTTCTAGACAATAACCCCAAAATGATAAAGACAGATCTATCCTACTCATCATCGATCGTACCATGTCCAACAGGGTCCGATTCCGCCTTTCCGAGACACCGTTCCTCCGCGGCATTCCAGGCGGAGTAAGTTGCGTAAATATTCTGCAACCTTTCATATGGTCATCAAACTCATGGCTCATGTACTCTCCTCCTCGGTACGACCGAAGAAACTTTATTTTCTTGCCGAGTTGATTCTAAACTTCATTCTGGAATTCTTTGAACTTTTCAAAGTCTTTCGACTTATGTTTCATCAAGTATATATATCCATACCGACACAAATCATCAGTGAAGATAATGAAGTACTCAAAATCACACATGGATGTCGTGCTCATTGGTCCACATGCATCACTATGTACTAGTCCCAACAAGTCGCACGCTCTTTCACAACTCTTTGCAAAAGGTGTCTTGGTCATTTTGCCGAGTAGGCAAGATTTGCATGTTTCGAACGACTCCAAGTCTAACGAAGTTAGGAGTCCATCATCATGGAGTTTCTTCATGCGTTTCCAACTTATATGACCAAGCCGACTGTGCCAAAAGTAAGTCATATTCAGATCATTTGGTTTCAACCTTTTAACATTTATTTTATAAACCGACTCATGATCAAGATTCAAAATAAATAACCATCCTAGACAGGTGCAAAGCCATGAAACATATAATTCAAATATAAAGAACAACCATTATTCTTAATATTATACTCACAGCCTTGCCTCATCAAACATGAAGCAGAAGTAATGTTTCGACTGAGCACTGGACATAATAACAATTATTTAGTTGCATAATGAATCCGTAAGGTAAATGAAGTTGCATCATGCCGACTTCCAACACAGCGACTCTCGCTTTATTGCCGACTCGAATATCAACCTTGCCTCTTGCTACGCTCCTAGTTCTTACCAATCCCTGGAATGAGTTAAAGATGTGAATAACTGATCCGATATCATATACCCAAGAACTATTAGGTGCATCAGCAAGATAAATGTCTATAACATTCCAAACAAGTCTACCTAAGTCGAAAGTCATACCTCCACTCTTTGCTTTGTCGGCCAAATATTTGATGTAGTTCCTCTTCTAGTGGCCATCCGCCTTGTAGTAGAAGCAAGTGGACCCGGCTGAAGGAGATGGATTAGTCCCTGCTGAAGCGCTTGGGACTGGGTCCTGAGCCTTGCCTCCTGAGTTAGCCTTCTTCTTACTCCAAGAACTTTTCTTGAACTTAGCCTTATTCTGCACCATTAACACGACTGGCGCCTTTCTTGAGATATGCCTCTGCTTGCTTGAGCATCCCATGTAATTCAGTGAGCTTCTTATTATAACATCCCAATTTCAGCAACCCTGATATTTTGTCAAAAAGGCAAAAATCAGGGGGAACAAAAACTTTTCTTGTTAAGTATTCCAATGCTTGTTGATTCTTTGCTTGTGTTCATCTATCTGATGGAGTATTAGATAGCATACTCCCTACCCCAAGCTAGGCTTGATGTTAACCTTAAGAATAGTTGAGATGATTAATCTGAAACTGAGCATCCCAAACCTATATCTATCTTAGTCACCAAGTGACTCTCTGATCCACTTAACCAACTCCTTCCTAAGCTAATCCTTGTATTAGCATCCAAATCATCAGACACCAAATACAAGCATGGATCCCCTCTAATCAATATATATCTCAATATCAACCCCTTGATGAAGAGGATAAGCCCTTGCCACTCTCTCAAATGTTTCCCCTTGTACTCTAATCTAAAACCCTAAATCTGCCAAAATGGCTAAGTCTGGAATCTTTAACTAAATTCAATCCTTGAGACTCCACCCTTTCCAACCTATGTGCATTCTTGAGAATGTACTTAAACCATTTTGTAGTACATCATTAGTACTACCAAATACCACTTTTTCTCTTGGCTGAACCGTTCTGTCTCCCACTCATCCATGATAGTTTTGTAGTCAAAATAATAATCTTTTCTGCAAATCTTATCATCTTGCCTACTTTGGCAGAAGATCACATCCATGTACTACCTACCCTTGACCAAGTCTCTACATGGTTATGATATACTAACCATCGACTATCAATCCACACTTCTTTTGTTACCATTGGAACATTGTGCTTTTAAACCCTCATGGTTTATTAGGCATCATGACACATCTCTTATGGCAGCCTTGTTTTCAACAAAGTTTGCCATCTTTTCTATATCACCTCAAATACATCCCAGCATAACTCTTGGCATAATGATCATCTACATAACTTTCTATATCCATACATCTATCCCTTGTATCAAGGTGATCTCTGAGCTCACTAATCCAACCTTGTTTAGAGGATATAAAAATAACAAAACCCTAGATCCTCCAATCCTTGTTCTTTTCCAAAATCTTTCTTATTTAGCAGTACCCAAGGTTGGTTATGATAGATGCTTCAAGCTGACAACATCCACCTTGGATATAATTATACCCCAAATTATTCCAATAATTATTTGGATTATTAAACTATTTAGTTCCTCTAGTTAGTAAAGCCTCAAAACCTTCTCTATAAAGGCAACTTTTCTTTTCTCCAAAACCCTGGCCAACTTAAGGCACATATGTTACCTACATATCTTATCACATATTCCCATCTCAAAAATAAGTATTTTTAGATGCTTTATTATTTCTTTTTGCCATTTCTCTTAAATGGTAGAAACAAGAAATAATTCATTAAAAATATTTTTCCATCTCAATAAATCACAATAAAATTTCCCAAGGTATATTATTCTATTTAGAACCATCCCAAACCAAATCTTGCCTAATGTAAAAATAGCACTTTAGTTTCTAGAAACTATTTCTGCCTATTTCGAATAAATGCTTTTAAAGGGATTTACAATCTTTAGGAAAACCCCAAATAAATCCTGGAGAGATATCTTGATCCCCTCTACACACACAGTACCAATTCCCCACCTTGTCCAATGTAAATATCTATACTTCCTTCATAACCCTCTCATTGATAACAATTGCAAGATAAGCAAATCCACTAACCAAAAATCATCAAACCCACCCCAAATTGGTCCACCAAACTTGTACATCACACCACCCCCCCTGTTTGAAATCCGTGTAACTAGCACTGTTCCTCCTTGTCTTTTATGCTTGAAGGAGGAGGAGCGAATGTGTGGCCCATATTGTTTGTCTTACAAATAACTCAACACCCCAGCAGCTACCCCTCCCCCTCTGCCCTAGATAGACCAGAAACCACCCCTCACCCCTCTCCACACGCCCAATCACTACAAGAAATGTGTTAACTTGTGACGTTTTGGTAGTGACCATCTACAAAATCGTCTTAAAATTCCACACCGGATGGTCTCAAGATGCTTGGGAGGGCCAAAACCTCAATAAACTATGACGATTTTGCTCAAAACATCGTAATTTCTTTCGGTGAAATCGTCATAATAGATAGAAAGGTCTAAATGCGGAGGATTGCAAGATGGGCCATTGGATGTGTATAGGATGGACGGACAGGATGTTGATCCGTGGGAACTTGACACGGATAGATGATGTGGCAAGGTACCCATCCTATTCATGCGCGCAGACACCAGATATTTCACCATCGCGCGCGTGCTAGCCAAAACCGCCACGTCCCCCTCCCAGTGAACGCATCTCCCCTCCGCCAACCCTAATCCTACCGCCCGCCGCCACCGCCCTCTCCCTTCCTTCTCTAGCGAACACCTCTCCCTTCTCCAGCAAGATCCGCGTGCGCCGCCGCCGCCCTCTGTTCGGGATCCTCTTCCCCGCTTGCTCTAGCTGCTTCCCTCATTCTCAAGTGAGATCCACACCCCCTCCAGCGAGATCCACCGACGACGAGTCGAATGATGGATGAGGCGGACGACGACGGACTCATCTCGTGGCCTCTCGGAAACCTTCCCGATCCCCGACACCACAGTGTCGTCTCCCTGACACCGCCGCACAGGCCACTCCCTCCTATCTCCGCCGCCACCCCCACCCCCACCCCCATCACTCCTGATCCCATCTGGCTGATCTCCGCTCGCCCCCTCACTCCCCCAGCACCACAACCTCTCTTCAAGTCTGGGGGTGGTCGGCGACGCGGTCTGGCGGCGGTCAAGCTCTTTCCCCACCTCTGTGTCCTAACGGCTTATGCATCTGGCCCATGTTTGCAGGTTTCTAGGATCCGCTCGTGCGTGGCGCTGGGATGGAGGCGGTCGGCGTGCACCAGTGGCCTGGATCTCGCTGTCGGGGCGACTGCGTGAGGTGAGGACATGTCGTCGGGGAGTCTGCGTGAGTCCATCCAGGAGTGCGTCTCCGAGTTCATCAGCTTCATCACCAGCGAGTAAGTGCCTCCTCCCCTCTCTCTGATCCCTCCACTTTCCCAGATTCAAAATAGTCGATCAGTAGCATGCGATTGAACTACTGGATATACATTTACTTGTATTAGTTGACTAATTAGTAGCAAAGCAGTATTAGAAATTTCCTAGTTAGTTGGACATGTAATTGTTCTGCTAGTGAGCTCCTAATTAGTTTTGATTGGGCATGTAATTTCTAGGCATCATAATTGATTATGTAGGCACCAGTCACCAGGGATGTATGCACAAGTTTAGCCTCATGGTCCTAAATAAACAAAAATAACTCCACATATATGCAGGAAAGGCACTAGTACACTCTCATATATGTCTCTATTGGTTGGGTCTGTAATGCTTTTGGTCTATGTGAGTTTGTGTAGGGTTATTCTTCAAGTTCTGATATCTAGTTCTTGCCTATTTGGTAGTAATGAATTTAGTAATAACAGTAAGTATCAAAATGATGTACTACTTGTGAAATTATTACAATCAGAGTTGCTGCATTACTGATCAAGATGTTGTCTATTTTTAGTTTCAGAATTGTATACTTGCAGTGTTGTTTCAATATTTTTTGAGACTATTGTTTCCATATCGAAACTGCCCTGGTACATGATACATGCTGCTGAATGCATGCCCAGCTATACCAATACTGACTATTGTTTCTCACCTAATGGATGATGTGTACACTTAGGCATGCCTGAATCAAGTACAAGTCTATACTAAATTTGGTTCTACAATTATTGATTTTCGTCTGTTGCCTGCTCCTTTTTTGAGCTACAAATTTAATAATGGCACTGCAATATTGCATGAGGTTAATTTTTTCACATGTTTCTACGGTTAGCTATTGATCTTATACGCATTCTTGATACATACAAGAAAAATCCCTATAAGGTAGTGCACCATCAGATTTGTTGAGCAATCAGTTTTGACATAGGTTTGAAGTTGTTTATACATTTGTCAGCAAGAGTGCAGACATATTATTTATTCTTTTTCAGTTTGATAGTCACATGTTTTTTTGGTTATGCTTAAGTACAGGTCATCTGGTCTTAAGTGAGTAGAATATTGCACATCAGGCTAGTACACTTGAGCTCTTAAGTACATTTACTAGATCTGGGCACATCAGGCTAGTACACTTGAGTTCTTAAGTACATTTACTAGATCTGGGATAAGCATTTATTCGGCTTAATAGGAGAGTAGTGGAATTGATGATTCATCATCACTTTAGAAGTTGCTGCTGTTTTGACTTGAATTAGATTTTTCTGTTACTAAATAGTAGTAGTATAAATGCCTCATTAATAATATATATATTTTCATAGCCAGCTTCTTATCTCTAATGGTAGTTTCCTCACCTATCTTATTAGTGTGACTCATGTATTGCTTGTTATGTTATCCTGCACTATTGGCAAGTACAGGTTGCAGGACTCGTGGAGCACCATCCACCCCATCCACACTTTCTCAACTATCGAGGACTTCTCGAGGTAGCCATTTCCCCCTCTTTTCCTACCTACTGATGATACCGCCTGATTCCTTTCTTGAATCTTATTGGAGAGTGGCTTTGTTGTGATGTCTATGGTTTTATTTCTGTCGATGCCTAATGGTCTTATTGGACTGTGGCTTTGTTGTGATGTCTCGAATCTTACGAATAACTTTTTTTCCTGTGATGCCACGTACTGTGGCCTTATGAGTTGTCTAAAAAGCGAAGGTTCATGCCCCGTTGCTTGAAAGATAAACATCACTTATGACTACTGATGTACCCCAAGCCTTTGCACACTTCCACTATATAGGAATGATTACATGTGTTCTATTGACATGTGCCTTCTTTTCCCTAGTCATGATGCGTGTATCATTTCCCCCTTGGTCGTCATGTGTCGTTCAAATCATGATAGACATTTATTTGATTACTGAAGTAGCTCAGGTTTATAACAAATGGTCTGCTTGCACTGATGCAACTTTTCACATGGCATTCGATTTTCTATTTTATTTATTCACTTGATGCATGGTTGGTAGTATTAAGATAATAAGACAGATCTGGTTCTTGATTACAGTGTTAGTATTTCTCATATTTTCATGTGCATGAATTTTTTAATAATTAGTGAGAAACAACATGATGCTGTGGAGTTCCCATATTTTTAGTTCAGATCTGGTTCTGAACTGAGAAAAGTTCTCTAGTGAATCTTTATTACTCAATTCACCATCCTGGAGTTCAATACTCAAGTAATGCTTTATTATATGACCACAGGTTCCATCAGGTACCTGAATTTGACAAAGGAAAACGAAGTTGCTGTGGATGCCTCGCCGGTCACAATGAGTGCAGGAGGAAGCCCCCACCTAGACCTGCTTCATGCTACGGCCGTCTTTCTGCGTCCTTCTAAGGTACAGGGAAACTATCTCATGATATCATGGAATCCACAAATATACTTGTTTCCTGTCTTTACAAACCAAACTTGAAGCATATTAGTTCTTATCTACTCCATATTATTTTCATACCCTTAGCTCTATACCAGTTATATATATTTTTTGTACCCTCATACTTTATACTACTGTTGATGTATGGCAAACCCTGGAAATCATATTTGTGATGCAGTTTCTGTAACTTGGCATTTCTATATTCCTTTTTTATCTTGTGCAATCATTCATTGTGATGTAACATACATTTGTTGCTGTTTGTGCAAGTTGTGATGAGCTTTCCCTTATTTGTAGGCTATAGTATCATCTAGCTGCTGGTTTTTTCAACCAATTTAATACTTTCTATTATGGCTATTTTTGTTACCCTACCCTCATTCTTCAGGATCTACTTCTAGCTGCTTCATGATTTGTTAATTCTTCTGTTGCTAGCTATTGTGGTATTTTTTATACGAAAATACAGAAATATACTTGTTTGCAATTGGTTGCTAGATTGTTTTGATGTATTTAAATTATGTCTTTCATTGAGACTAAAAGTGTAGCTGTTTCTCATTTACAGGAGCTCTAGCCCTAAGAAACCTGAAGTCAGTGAAGTTGTGAAGAGAATCCATCAAAGAGTAGCCTAATTTCAGCAGTTGTACTACAGATCAAAGAGTAGCCTAATCTTTTGTAATAGTTAGGCATATCTGGGTTGTACTAGACTGTAAAATTGTAATAGCTTAATTTCAGTAGTTGTTTTAAATAGTTACATGTGTTCTCTTTGATTTGTCTCGGATACTGATTTTGTATGCGATATCAAACTTGTGAATAGAAACCTATGATGAAACTAATATGTCATTTTGGACCCTTCTTACGTGTGGGGCCAATTTTTGAGCTGAGCATGACAAGTGGCACCTATTTGAAAAGTGGAACTAGGTCCTAAAAAGGCTGAATTTGAATTAAAATGGATTTTAAGTAGGCTACGGCCCATAAATAAAACGGCTGGAATGTTTGGTATGGCCTGTGTAGCTAATAAAACTAGCAAAAAAACAAAACATAAACGGGTTGAATTGTTGGGCTTTGGCCCATATAAATGGCTGAAATGGACCGGGCTGATTGTGTGCCACGTCGGACTGGACACGTATGATCTGACGTGGCTAGGTCTCATTGCCCGTGACGATATTGAATCGTCATAGAGGTTATGACGATCCAATATCGTCATAGAAGGTTATGACGATTTCGCTAAAATCGTCGTTATAGTTCATTAGCGACGCCCAGCTTTCGACGATCTCAAAATCGTCATAGAATCGTCATAAACGGATTATTGTGACTATTCTGTGACGAAAATTGAGGGTCATATATAGCCATATTCCTTGTAGTGAATGCAAGGACCAGAACTGGTTTTGCCCCTCTCCTTATCCTCCATGGACATAATCCACCCTAGACCATCACCCCTTTGTATATAAGTCTTAGAGCCACTCTGCTCTCTCTCTTTCCCCTCATTCGGTTCCCACACCTCCTAGATCTAGTCCCCAAGCTCCCCTCCTCTCCCCTACTTCGCTCTGCTCAAGGAAGGAGGAGGAAAAAGCTTCAGCCCCCTTCATAGCTTGCTTGCATGTCCCCCTTCCTCCACTCTTTCTTTTGTGCATGTTGCAGCCATGAAACTCCGGAACCTCCTCTATCTAACCTTGTTACTGTTTCCTTCTAGGGAGAGCCCCAGCCCACGTCACCGTCGACTTCCCGAGAGTGCTCTGCAGGCGTACGGGCGCGATACCCCTCCTGACGTCAAAACTCATCGTGTCGGCCCTTGCCGAGATCCTCTTCGTCGACTGCGTCGCCTGGGACCCTCCTCGCTGCTCCTATGTTCCCCTGGTGAGCTCCCTGTGCCTCCCAAACCCTAGCTAAGGTTTCCACCACGCGCCATTGTGTTAGAGGAAGGAGATGACCAGGAGTCATCCAATTCTTTTTACACGAACAACTCAGATTCCCTCGTGTCCATTCGGTCCTCTCCCCTCTTTGCATCTAGGCCCCTCCCTGGAGTCCCCTAGTCTATCTCCCGCACGCGCACCCACAATGGTCTGGGCCGGCCTGCCCTGTGCGGCCCATTGTGGGTGCAAATACGGCCCGCTGACAACCCCTTGCCCTTTTTCGTTTTATGCTAAATCTCCAGATCTGCATTTATCCTAGAGGTTTAAATTTGAATAAAATTGGAAAACAAATCTATGTGCCTAGATCTAAATTTCTACTTGTTCTCATACGTTTTACAAAACATGCAAGGCATGTTTTACATCATAATAACTTATAGGTATTCCCTAATAAATAAAATACAAACATGTCTCATTTTAAGTATATAATTATTCTAGTAAATTCCATAAGCCCAAATGAAGTAAATCCAATTTCCTATGATATATATCCCCTATACCTATCAATTAACCTTGGCCTCACTATATTTTGCTTCCTAGATTGTTCATAGCAAAATTAACAAAGTCACTCTATTTCTATATTTATGAATTTCCCTAGGACAAAACCAAATTGATATTGACCCAACTCCAACTCCAAAATGTGATGAGTGCCTATATCAATAAAAACCATGGAGCCCAATATTTATTGATGTCTCCCTGAATTTTGGTGAATTAATCCCTTCCGTGCATATGTAATCGACCAATAAATTCATAGCAGTAGTTCTATAAATCCAAAAAGGATGATTATAATTTTTACAGAGAGGTATTCTAAATAGCTAACATGTTCATTTGGAATCACACTAAAATCCCTTATATATTTAATCTAGTGAAAAAGACAAATAACATCCAGAACTGACTTTGCGAATTTCCCTAGGTTATTCCGTTAATTATCTTGAAGTTATTCCAACTCCACATGATTCAGTCTATCAAATACTAACTACCCACCCAAGAAAATAATTATTGGAACTCCATAATTGTTCTGGTGAATTATTTCCTAAAACTAAAGTTTTATTCACTAGAAAATCCTTTATAAATCAATGGTAATTGATAAAATAGTGAAACCACTTTTGTTGGTTTCATTTTATCAATATTATCAGAGGGATAACCCCCGGGTGGGGAAAGCCAAGCACAAGTAGGCTGGCTCCAGAAGGAATAGGTCATCTGGACCTAAAGAAGGACAACTCCAGCTGATTGGCGAACCCCACTCGGCTGGGCTTATAACCTTCTCGGTTGGCCCGTCTAGCCGGCAGCTAGAAGAACCGGCCGGGTGGCTGCTTCCACTCGGCTCACTTCGGATTCGATGAAGAGTACGGAGGGGCTGGCGCTCCTTGCGGGGCACGCCTCTGGCTCTACCTCATCATCAGGCAAGTTGGCGTGCCGTCATGACCAATGCTACACGACAAAGATAAAGCAAAGTGGTCAACTGACTGGCAAAAGCAGTCCGGGTGACCGTTAAAGCAAGGGTGACGCCCCAAAGGAAGCCCGGGTGACTACTAAATAAGAGGATGGCGCTAAAGGAAGGGCGGACTGGGTCTTGGTCCACCGGCTGGGCCCTGTAGCCGGCCCTGTCCTGTAAACCCATATCCAAACAGTAAACCCTAGGGCCCGATTTGTAATCTGCCCCCAAGACTAGTATATAAGGGAGGGCAGAGCAGGGGTTCTTGGTAGGCAACAATAGAAGGATAGAAGTGTTGGTAGCTAGTTCCCACCTTCCTCTAGCTCTCGATAGTTGCTAACGAAACAGCTCAAGGAGCATCTGTACAGGGCATTTTCTCCCTCATATAGTTCATCTTGCGGGAGTAGGGGTGTTACCTCGCCGAGAGGGCCCCGAACTTGGGTACGTTGCTGTGTTTGCAGTTTACCGTGCCTAGCCTGTTGCGTGAGCCACCGAATGCATCCGAGTGTCCCTTCTTTGCCATCCCTAATGGCACTGCCATGTTCCACAACACGACAGTTGGCGCACACCATGGGTCACAACGCTTCGGCTGGGATCATCTTCTGCACGGGACTTCCACTCGTCGCCGGTGAACGTGTTGCCTCCGGCCTCGTTCTCACGCTCGGCGCTTTCGACTGCATCATCGACAACGCCGCGTGCTTCACCGGGAGCACCTTCCCTGCCAACGGCTATCCTGTATTTTGGAGACGTCCGCGTCTATGACGCCACTGTCGTTGAGGCTTTCCCAAGCGTGGTCACCCCCGTCCTCGACGTGCCCCTCGCCCACGGCCCAGCCGTGGTGAGTGGTTGTGTCGAAGTCATGGTGGTAAACGCGTTGGGCGGGAGGAGAGAACTCCACGCCCGAGAAAGAACAAGATCTGCTCACCGCCTCCATCCAGCACCTACACGCTCCGGTTGTCGTCGAGGCAGACCCAACAGTTGCCGTGGCCGCACTCGAAGCTACACGCCAGAAACTCCTGGAGGAGGCCACCAAGGTCGCGGCTAACCAGCGTTGGCTGAATGCCACCGTGCATGAGTACAACGCGGCCCACGGCTTCGCCAAGAAGATCAAGCACCGGGGGCACGACGTACCGTGCCACCGATTCACATGCAGGTGTGGCGCAGCCCGTCTACAGCGCCCCCGCCAAGAACATGAGGGCAGCCGAGGCGGCAGCCGTGGAGTTGAGGCACCTCGAGGGCGAGGAACTTCGTCGCCAGTAGGAGCGCGTCTAGCTCCTCGTCGCCACCGCCAAGCAGCAGGCCGAAGGCACCTCTAGCCAGATGGGCAACTCCCGCGACATCGTTGTTCGCAAAGGCGTGGACCAGACGGCGCACGAAGGAAGCAAGCATCAACAGGCATCCTCCCCAAGAGGAGTCGGGCAAAATAGCCGCCCGCATGGCGAATCCGGAAATCGTGGCCGCCACAACCGAGACGCCGCCGCTTCCAGCGTAGGTCGCGCTCCGGCAGCAGGAGCTTCCCAAGGGAAGAAGGCGCGCGCCCCGGATGAGGGAGAAGACGCGAACAAGGACCCGCCTGCATCATGCCTGAAGAGCCGGCTCGGCCCCCGAGAACCGTATGATGTGCGCGAGCGCATTGACCTCCTAGTGCAATCACGCATGCTGGAAGAGGAAAGTCCGGCTATCCCGAAGTGTTTCGGCCCGCGCATCTGGAACGAACCGTTTCCGAAGGGTTTTTCGCTTCCAAGGGATACGCCAAAGTACAATGACACGGTCAAGCCTGAGGATTGGTTGGTGGATTACACCACCGCGGTGGGAATCGCCAACAAAAACCTCCGCCTGGCCGTCCGTTACGCCCCCCTCATGCTCGTCGATTCGGCAAGAACATGGCTCAACAGCCTCCCGACAACAGCATCAACGCCTGGCTGGACTTCGAAGAAGCGTTCATTCACAACTTCATCGGAACATACAAGTGGCCGGGTCGGCCTCGCGAGCTCACCCTCTGTGTACAAGGCAAGGATGAGTCCGACCGCACCTACCTCACCTGGTGGACTAGGATGCACAACTCGTGCGAAGGTGTCCACGAGCACTAGGCTATATACTTCTTCACCAACGGATGCCGAGAGGCCACCATGTTGAAGCATAAGCTTCACCGGGCAGACCCGCAAACAATGGACCAAGTCATGGCCATCGTGGACAAATACGCAACCGCCGACGCGGCCATGAAGAAGCCCATCGTGGTGGACGACCAAGGCCAAATCGTCACGGACGAGCAGGCGGAGCACCGTCAGCCGGTCGACCATCATCCCAGGTGGCACGGCCATGAAAACCGCCACGACAAAAGGAAAGACGACCAACCGGATAGCTGGTACGGCACCAAGCAAGTAGCCAGCATGCATGAGGACTCGGCTGCAGGCAGCAGCCGGAGGCAGAGACCGCACGATAGGCCGCCTTGGCCCAAGTACACCATGGAGTCCATGCTCAATGGACCGTGCAAGTTCCAAAGTGGCGGCAACAAGCCTGCGAATCACAGAACACGCCAGTGCAGCTGGACGAAGAAGATGGCTGAAGCCGGTGGGCTCCCACCGCCAGTCGGAGGCCCACCAGACAATAGCGAGCAACTCAACCGCCGCGAAGACGACGAGAACGGTTACCCACGACAAGTGGGCAACTACCACATATTCCTCATGGAGCCGGAAACAAAGCACGCCAAGCGGAGGCGCGAGGCAGAGGTGATCGCAATCGTCCCCCCGTCCCCCAGTACCTTCACTGGTCGGATCAGGCGATCACTTGGAGCAAGGAAGATCAGCCGGCTGTGCTACCAAGCCCTAGCAGCTACGCGCTGGTCCTCGGCCCCATCATCATCTCCAAGAAGCACTCGTGCCGCTTCTCTCGGGTGCTGATCAATGTCGGCAGCAGCATCAACCTCCTCTACTGGAGTAGCCTCGAGCGGCTTGGCATCAGCGAATCCCAGCTGCAACCCTCGAGCACTTCGTTCCATGAAGAAGTACCAGGCCTGTCGCACTCGCCAAGCGGCAAGATCCGGCTAGACGTCATCTTCGGCAGCGAGAACAACTTCCGTCATGAACCAATTTGGTTCGAGATTGTGAACCTCTCTAGTGCCTACCACGCCGTACTAGGGCGCCCAGCTCTCACCAAGTTCATAGGAGTACCGCACTACGTGTACCTCAAGATGAAGCTTCCAGGCCCGAAGGGAGTGATCACTGTCGATGGATGCTACAAGTGTTCGATCGAGTGCGTTCCAGACGGCTCCAAGCTAGCCGAAGCAATGATCAAGGCTGAGGAGAAGCGCGTCATAATGCAGAACGTGGCAGCTCTACAGAAGGATATGCCGGCTGGAGAACCTAAACCGGCTAAATAATCATAGTTCAATTCCTCGCAAGGAACAAAGAAGATCATGATGAACGAGGACGACCCAAGAAAGTTCGTCCTGGTCGGAGACGGCCTGTACAGCAAATAGGAAAGCGCGCTCGTCGATTTCCTCTGTGAGAATCGGGACATTTTCGCATGGTGCCCCAGAGACATGCCAGATGTCCCGAGGGAACTTGCTAAGCACTCTCTTCATGTTCGACTAGATGCGAAGCCAGTCAAGCAATATTTATGCCGCTTCATAGATGAAAAAAGAAGAACCATCGGTGAGGAGATCACACGGCTGCTTGCAGCCGGCTTCGTCATGGAAGTTTTCCACCCGGAATGGCTCGCCAACCCGGTGTTGGTGTTGAAGAAGAACAAGACATGGCGCATATGCGTTGACTACACCAGTCTCAACAAGGCATGCCCCAAGGATCCTTTCGTTCTAGCGTGGATTGATCAAGTCATCGACTCCACCGCCGAGTGCGATTTGTTGTCTTTTCTGGACGCTTACTCGGGCTATCACCAGATCAAGCTCGACGTAACCGATCAAATAAAGACATCATTCATAACCCCATATGGAGCTTACTGTTATACCACCATGCCCTTCGGCTTGAAGAACGCAGGAGCAACCTATCAGCGCTGCATGCAGAAATGCCTGCAGATGCAAATCGGCAAAAACATGCACGCCTACGTTGACGACGTCGTCATCAAGACTAAGGAGCAGCACACACTCCTCGAGGATCTGAAAGAAACATTCGACAACCTCCGTCGTTTCCAGATCAAGCTGAACCCAGAGAAGTGCGTATTTGGTGTCCTAGCCAACAAGCTCCTGGGTTTTCTCGTCTCTAAACGAGGAATTGAGGCGAACCCAAAGAAGATCGGAGCCATTGAGCGCATGGAGTTGCCGCAGAACCTGCGCGACGTACAGAAGTTCACCGGGTGCCTCGCCTCCCTGAGCCGGTTCGTTAGCCAGCTGGGTGAGAAAGCCCTTCCCCTGTACCAGCTGATGAAGAAGACGGACAAGTTCGTCTGGATGGCTTAGGCAGACGAAGCCTTTCGGGACCTCAAGCGCATGCTCACCTCACCACCCATTCTGGCGGCACCAGCGGCAAAGGAGCCTATGGTGATGTACATTGTTGCCACAAATAGAGTGGTTAGCATCGTATTGGTAGTGGAAAGGCCAGAAGAAGGGAAGGCCCAGCCGGTACAGCGCCCCATACACTACTTGAGCGAGGTACTATCGCTCTCCAAGAAGAACTACCCCCACTACCAGAAGCTGGTATATGGTGTGTACATGGCCGCCAAGAAAGTCAAGCACTACTTCCAAGAGCACTCCATCCGGGTAGTAGCATTGGCCCCGCTTGCAGAAATTATTGGCAACAAGGACGCCACCGGTCGCGTGGAAAAATGAGCCATCGAGCTCGCTGCACATAATATCTAGTACGAGCCATGGACAGCAATCAAGTCCCAAGCACTGGACAATTTCATCGTTGATTGGGCGGAGACACAGTACATGCCACCAGTGCCGAATTCAACTTACTGGAACCTACACTTCGAAGGCTCCAAGATGCGAGGAGGACTTTGAGCCAGAATCGTGATAACCTCGCCCAAAGGTGACCGGCTAGAGTACGTCCTCCAGATCCACTTCAAGGCATCCAACAACGTCATCGAATATGAAGCACTCATCCATGGTCTCAAGATGGCCAAGAAGATAGGCATCCAGAGGGTACTATGCTTTGGAGATTCAGACCTGGTGGTGCAGCAGGTATCCGGTGAGTGGGACGCAAGGGACGCGAACATGGCCTCTACCGTTTCTTTGTTCAGCAGCTGTGTGCCTGCTTCAAAGGATGCGAGTTCCACCACGTGCCCAGAGCCAACAACGAAGCCACTGACTCCTTGGCCAGGGTCGGTTCAACAAGACAAGCCATACCACCTGGAGACTCCCTCGAGCACTTGCGCAAACCCTCCATCACCCCGTCACCAAAATCCGACTCCATCGCACTCAACGCAGATCCAGGAACAGCCGGTGCCGCGCCGCACATGGGGACTGCCGTGCTACACTCGGGGACTACCTCGCCGCACCCGGGGACTGCCGCGCCGCACCCGGGGACTGCCTCGCTGCACCCGGGGACTGCCACGCCGCATCCGGGGACTGCCTCGCTGCACTCGGGGATTGCTGCAACGCAGCCCGTGGTCAACAGCAGCAAGCTACCACCCGACAAGCCTCCCGACATTCCGGAGCCGGCCATCCGTAAGGAGATCAAGCTCATCATACAGACGGTGCACACTGTTCAGGAAACGCCCGACTGGGCGAAGCCGTTCATGAACTTCTTGGCCAAAGATGAACTCCCGACAAAGGAAGTGGCAGCACGACAAGTGCGGCGAAGAGCAAGCGCCTACGCCATCATCAACAACGAGATGTAAAAGCGCAGCGTCGGGGGCATCTATCAACGATGCGTAAGCCAAGAAGAGGGAACCAAGCTCCTACTGCATATACACCAGGGCGAATGTGGCCACCACGCCTCGTCAAGAGCAATAGCAGCCAAGGACCTTCGGCATGGTTTCTACTGGCCGACAACGCTGAAGGACGCTGAGGAGGTAGTCAAAGCATGCAACGGCTGCCAGCGATTTAGCCAGCTGAAGCACACGCCGTCTGCGGCACTCAAGACAATACCAATCACCTGGACGTTCGTGGTCTGGGGCTGGACATGGTTGGGTCGTTCAAAATAGCTCGATCCGGCTTGGCACACCTGCTCGTAGCCGTGGACAAGTTCACAAAATGGATCGAGGCGAAGAAGATGGACGGATAAACAGTGATGAAATTCTTCATGGACATCATCATTCGGTTCGACTACCCACAAAGCATCATCACTAATAACGGGACCAACTTCGCGAAAGGAGTTTTCACTCGCTTCTGCGGAGAAAAGGGCATCCGCCGACACTGCATCACCGTGCACCCAGTCCAATCAGACAAAGGCGAAGCGCTAACGGGCTGGTCCTAGTCGGAATCAAGCCAAGGCTGATAGAACCACTCATCAGATCACCCGGATGCTGGATAGAGTAGATTCCAGCTGTGCTTTGGAGCCTGCGCACCACGCCCAACCGCTCAACCGGCTTCACACCGTTCTTCCTTGTCTATGGGGAAGAGGCAGTTCTCCCCATGGACATCTAGTTCGATGCGCCCCTCAAGCAACTCTACATGGAGCAGGAAGCCAAAGAAGCACGAGAGGACAACATGGACTTTCTCGAGGAAGCACGTGAGTTGGCTTTGTCCAGGTCAGCAATCTACCAGCAAGGCCTGCGCCGATACCACACCAGCCGGATCCGGACTACCTCTTTCGCGAGGGAGATCTGGTGTTGCGCCTAGCCCAGAGGACCAAAGGAATGCACAAGCTGTCCCCACCATGGTAAGGCCCATTCATCGTCAGCTCGGCGCTTCACAACAACTCATACTATCTGATCGACGCCCAGCAGCCGATGAAGAACAAGGCAGATCGCTCAGACGAGGAGACAGAATGCCCATGGAACGCAAGCCTACTCCGGCCGTTTTACACTTGAACAAGAAGTGTATGTACCTTCCCTTTTCATGTAATAAATGAACAAGATCGGAAGCCTCGGCATAGCGCCGAGGAATTTGTCCCAAATTCCGCGCACCACATTCTCCTTTGTACAGGCAGGCCCGGAACCCCATTATTTCTACAGGCGGCATAATATTGCACAAGGTACCTAGAGCAAACTCTTCGGTTCTGGCTTCAGACCGCACGCCGGCTGTCGACCCGGCAAGAGCAAAAACTCAAAGTACACGCTGCAAGAAAATACCAATGCAGAAAGCAAGGGCGCCTGGGAAAACCGGTCGTGCCTACACGAGCTAAGCCAACGACAACGAACCGAAGTATCGCGAGGCACGCCAACGCAGTTGCTCCTTTGGTTCCGGCTCCATACTGCAACCCGGCTGGCAGCCGGCAAGGGCAACGCTCGAAATGCCAATGCTCGCTGAGAAGAGGGGAGCTGCTAACGGCCTAACTCGAAGGGGCGCACCTCTCCTTTCCTTTTACGTTCAGTCCCAACTAATGAATGAGCATATGCATAATGAAACTAACCCAAAGAAATGCTATGTCTCGCGCGACCCGAGCCACAACTTGATAGGAAACGAGATGGCGAAAGAGCTTTGACACGGTTGGCTACCCCAGTCGGCCTGAACCTCGGGGACTACACCTAGTGGGCACGCTCCCGTGCACCCATAAGTTCAAGTGAAGATGGCGAAAGAGCTTCGACCCGGTTGGCTACCCCAGCTGGCCCGAACCTCAGGGACTACACCCAGTGGGCGCGCTCCCGCACACCCATAAGTTCAAGTGAAGATGGCAAGGAGCTTCGACTCGGCTGGCTAAACCTAGCCGGCCCAAACCTCGGGGACTACACCCCGTGGGTGCGCTCCCGTGCACCCATCAACCCAAGACAAGACGGCCAAAAGCCCCGACCCAGCTGGCCACCCAGCCGGCAACAATCCCAAACATCACAATAAATGAAGACATAACAACAGGCAGTCGGAGTGCGCTAAATTCAATGTTTGACGATAAAAGTTCATCAAAAGTATAGCACCAACAAAAGATCGGTTCAACAAATACACCGGCATTCCGGTGATCAAGGCTGTGGAGCCGGGGCGGCGGAGGGAGTGTCAGCAGCAGGGGCAGGAGCCGGATCGGCAGGAGCCACGCCAACATCGGCTGCAGGATCTTGGCTGGTGGAGGCAACGTCGGTGGTATTCCAGGGCACCGGGACCCAGTGGAACGGCCGTGGCTCTCCTGGGGTGCTAAAATCGTGGTCCGGGTCCACGTAGAAGCCAATCTTCACCCCACAGGACTGGATCGCCGGAGTGCTGGCACGAAGGCCCTCGTAGCTCGTCCCAAGACGGAAGCCACGAGTGAGCACGCTCAGATCAGCACCCGGGTACCACGACTTCACCAGGGCTAAAGCCATATCCACTCCGCCTCGGGCAGCCCATTCCTTCTGGATCTCCAGCACGTCGATACCCTTGGACAAAGCAACAGCCAGGCTAGCAATGTCATGTAGATCGCCTACGCCCGGCCAGATGTAGTGGAAGAGGTCGTTGCCGACAGCACGAAGGACATTTCTCTCTTCCGCCAGCACCTTAACCAAGTCGAGGGCGGTCAGGTCGCGGCCAGCCTCCTCCTTGGGAAGCTTCTCCAGGGCCATCTCGGTCGACTCAAGGTAATGAGCTGCAACCACGGGCAGAGCTAAATGGTTTGACCAGATTCAACAAACCGTGAGACAACAGAGGAATGAAGCTGGAGAACTTACTGACAACCATCTCCGAGATACTCTGGATGTGCTGAGCCAGCTCCGCCTCCCGGGAGCAGAGAATCTTGATCGTCTCCTCCTGTTGGGTGGAGATCGTCTCAAAATTCTTCAGCGCCTCCGCCCGGATGTCAGCTGCTTTCTTTCCCCTCTCCACGCTAACCTCAAGTTGATGCTTGGCCGCGGCAAGCTGATCGAACTACGCCTGTCGTGCCTTGTTCGACTCTTCCAGCCGGGCAACCTCAGCTTTGAGGCGCTCCACCTCCTTCTCCTTGTCCTAGATCATGGCTGTAGGAAGATACCTGATGGTCAACAAAAAAAGGGAAAAGGCAGCCAATCGCCAAGACATATCTGAAGAAGCAATCTTACGGCCAAGATCCTGGGTATTCTTCACCGACTCCACAAAAGCTCTCTGCAGCAAGGAAACAAATAAGTAACAGAACGTCAAACCGGCTGGAAGAGCAAAAAGGTGTTGGGGATAATGACCTACCTCCATCAAGACATATAAATTTTTGGCCTCGCCAAGGCCCTTCTCCATTCCCTCAACCAGGTGGCGAACCTGGTTAAGTGCGACCGGTGCCGTGCCCGAGAGCTGGGCGAGGATCGCACCCGGCGTTAGCACAGCCGGAGCTGGTGTAAGACCCTAGTGCATGGCTCAATAGGATTGATAGGAAACCCATACCAACAAGTTGCAACTTCTTTTCCAGAAGCTCATCTAAAAAGAACTCTGAGGTTAAGCGTGCTTGGCCTAGAGCAATTCTAGGATGGGTAACCGATTGGGAAGTGGGTACCGGGTGCGCACGAGTGAGGACAAAGTGAGTAGAAAAGACTAGTGTTGGTCTGTGGGGTTAGTCTAGAAATCCTATTGAGTTGCCAGAAGTGACAGCCGTCGGTCCGGAGTGACCAGGGCTGTTACAAGTGGTATCAGAGCCGACCCTCGCGGTTACATGGGAGTGTGCGGGTCAGTGGCGGACATGCGTAGCATGGCGCGTGTGGCCCGGAGTGGACACGGCATGGCAATGTGCCAAGAGGGGACGTTCCTGGCTTGTCGTTGATCGACGAGGACATTGATCTTCTAAGGGTGGGTGTATGTAATACCCTGGCGCATGGCTCAATAGGATTGATAGGAAACCCATACCAAGAGTTGAAACTTCTTTTTCGGAAGCTCATCTGAAAAGAACTCTGAGGTTAAGCGTGCTTGGCCTAGAGCAATTTTAGGATGGGTGACCAACCGGGAAGTGGGTACCGGGTGCACACGAGTGAGGAAAAAGTGCGCATAAAAGACTAGTGTTGTTCTGTGGGGTTAGTCGAGAAATCATATTGAGTTTCCAGAAGTGACAGCAGTCGGTCCGGAGTGACCGGGGGTGTTACAGCTGGCCTCGAGCCGGTGATGATAACCTCGTCATCATTAGCAGCCAACACCAACTCCCTCCTAGCCAGCGCGGAAGCACCCGGCTGGCCGCCGCCCGCCTCAGCCGCCTGCGCGGCCCCAGCCTCCTCCGTCACCTCCATGATCATGGGCCTGGTGGAGCTTCCTAGAGAATCGCTCTAGGCCGGGTTCACGCTAGCCCCAAGACGAAGGAGGGGGTCTCCCGGTCCTGCGCAGCCGCGAACAGCTGCCCCAACAGCCAAGACGCGGGCGCCTGGTGCAGCAACCCTATGGCGGGAGCCTTGAGGGTCATCAAGCGTGTGGCAAAGGACGGCGCAGTCGGCAGGCGTGCAGCCGGCGACCTCACCACCTCCTCAATCGGCAGAGGAGGGAGGAGCAACGACGGCAGCGCCACCATCACCAAGCGACATCGCCACGCTTCACAGAGTGAAAAATAAGAGAAAGCACCAACAGAACCACATAACGACAAGGAGATGCAAGGAGGATGCTTACCCGACGGCAGACGGCAGAGCAACGACTTGACGCCCACGGCACGTCCTTTTATGTTCAACTGGAGCGGGAGTGGCAACAGGAGCCGCCCTCTTTCCCCGTGCTTTCGCCGTGGGTTTATCTTGGCCACCCTCCTCGTCGGTGACATCGACTGCAATAGAAACAAAGCCTCAAACCATAACCTCATGAGCCAGGACGAGACAAGGAGCTGCAACCGACAACTTACCATGAGGATCCGAGGGGCCGTCGTCCGCCCGGACGGGAAACCCTTCGGGCTCCGTCTGGGGGTACTTCTTTGGCTTCCTGTCCGCCAAGAAGGACGGAAGCGGGAGGTCACCCATGCCTTCTTCGGCTGGCTGCGCCGTGAACAACTACTCAAAAAGGGGATCATAAGGCACCCAAGGAAAACTAACAGTGATGAAGAATAAAATGCAAGAATCAGAGGACAACTCACCCAGGGCGGCAGGCGGCCGCGATGGTAATGTGGGCAATAGTACGCCCAGGTTCACTCCATACGGAACTTGGAGATCATGGAGACCCAGTTCCGCAGATCCTGGTAGGGCACCTCCTTCCATAACGTCCTTGTCGGATCATCGGCGGTCGATATATGGCACATCTTGTGCGACCACTTCTGCAGCGGAAGCACGTGACGCACCATCCACGACAGCGTGATGTCCCGGGCTGTGAGCCTCTCCGTCTCCACCATCGTCTCCACCAGGGTGGCCATCTAGTCGAGGTCCGCTGAGGCGCCCATAACTTTTGTTGACCGGCCCTTCTGCGTTGAGGGAAAGTTGGAGAAAGGCGGAAGGCATATCCAGCCCACGTCTGTGGCATTGCTCACATAAAAGTATGAGCGCTGCCACAGCTTGACGATGTCGAGAAGCTCGAACCGCGGTATTGGCGAGGAGGATCGCGGGTAGATGGCACAGCAGCCTGTCTGCGTTAGCGGACCGCCCTTGGAGGTGTTCTGGGCCTTGAAGTGGAAGAACTTAAGGAAGTTCGCCACCTCGGGCCACACCCCAAGGTACGACTCGCAGCAAGGCGCGTGGTGCAACAGCTGCGCGATGGCGTTGGTGCCCAGATGATGGAGATGGAGGTCGAAGAAGAAAAAGAGTTGGAGGAGGAAGGGGCTGACGGGAAGACCGAAGCCGCGGGCGAAGTGCGCGAGGAAGACGACGCGCTCACCCGATTGAGGGTACCCGCTCCCCTTCCGGCGCGAGCCGATGCTTCACCAGCATTGACAAGGGAAGAAATCTGCCCCGGCGGTACTTGTTGACGAGTTTGTCGGTCACGAATGACCCACACCAACCGCCGTGATGCTCCAGCAACATCTCGACAGAAGAGGTGGTCATGGTGAATGTTCTGTAGTGACTCCAGCGACGGCAAGAAGAAGAAGCGCAAGGAGCAAGGTGCGCTGGAGTACGAGTAGAAGATGAGCGGGAGGACGAAGAAGTGTGTGCATCGTTCCCCCTCCGGGCTCTATTTATCCCCGCGGGCGGTAACGTCACCTCCTCGGCTCCCGCTCGTCGTGTGGCATCAAGGCGCCATGGCCGCACGATGTTACGGCTTCAGATCCTTTGCGCCATCATAATTGCCACAGAAGATCCGCAAGCGTTATCGAGAGACGAGGCATGCGCGCTTACCCTGATAAACCTCTGCGGCAAGTTGCGTGCGCAGTTGCCAAAAAATGACGCAGCGACGCGAAAGTCCAACTGACGCGACGTGCGCTAGAGCAGCAGTCGTGGGTGACGACATCAATAGCGTCATGAAGCTAACGCTTCATCTTCAGCTACGCCAGCCGGTCCCTGCCTTCGTTGTTTACACCCAGTGGGCGGCCATCGATTCTGCAACCGGTTAAATCCAACCAGAAAGCAAAAGCAAAAGCTGCAGCCGGATGCGGCCAAGCAATAACTTCAAGACCAAAAAAGAGCACGCAAGATCTTACCCACCAGCCAATCCCATACGTGCTCGGGGACTAATGTCGGGGGGATAACCCCCGGGTGAGGAAAGCCAAGCACAAGTAGGCTGGCTCCAGAAGGAACAAGCCGTCTATCCCTAAACAAGAACAACTCCAGCTGATTGGCGAACCCAGCCCGGCTGGGCTTATAACTTTCCTGGCTGGCCCGTCTAGCCAAAAGCCGGAAGAACCAGCCGGGTGGTCGCTTCCACCCTGCTCACCTCGGATTCGATGGAGAGCACAGAGGGCTGATGATCCTTGCGGGCACGCCTCTGGCTCTCCCTCGTCATCAAGCAAGCTGGCATGCCGTCATGACCAGCGCTACACGACGAAGATAAAGCAAAGCGGTCGACTGACTGGCAAAAGCAGTCCTGGTGACCATTAAAGCAAGGGGTGTAGCCCCAAAGGAAGCCCGGGTGACCGCTAAAGAAGAGGATGACGCTAAAGGAAGGGTGGACTGGGTCCTGGCCCACCGGCTAGGCCCTGCAGCCGGCCCTGTCCTATAAACCCATATCCAAACAGTAAACCCTAGGGCCCGATTTGTAATCTGCCCCCCAGACCAGTATATAAGGGAGGGCGGAGAAGGTGTTCTAGGTAGGCAACAATAGAAGGATAGAAGTGTTGGTAGCTAGTTCCCACCTTCGTATAGCTCTCGATAGTTGCTAAGGAAACAGCTCAAGGAGCATCTGTATATGGCATTTGCTCCCTCATATAGTTCATCTTGCAGGAGTAGGGGTGTTACCTTGCCGAGAGGGCCCCGAACCTGGGTACGTCACTATATTTGCAGTTCACCGTGCCCAACCCGTTTTTGTGAGCCACCGAATGCATCCGAGTGTCCCTTCTTTGCCATCCTCGATGGCACTACCGTGTTCCACACCACGACAAATATATTTCTGATGATATCAAATTTGTATATTGATATCATATAGAAAGGGGCCTTGATCTAAAAACACTTCCTACCTAGCTTCTAGACTCTAAAACCCATATGGATTTCCTTCAAATATTCCAAGAAATTTTTCAAATACTTATAAATCCATTCTCTCAATATCCTACTGATCTATATACTCTATACCTTGCTTGTTTGTTGTATGGTATTGATACTTGTATGCTTGTATTGATGGTGGTGCATTGTATGTTTGCATGTTTGCTCAATACGGCGATAGTCGCGATTGTGTGATGACGAGAAGAAGGGACCATCTTGTTTATATTGGGTATTCTGGTTTTCTCGAGAAGTCTAGGGACATATATGCCACTCTGCTAATCACAAGCAAGCCACCTTCTTGCTCATATGCCTTGGGCCTTTTATTTTACTTATGCATGTTTTATATACCTATTTATATAAATTGCATGGTTTTACTATTATGCTTTCTTTGTGGGAAGGTTTGGCTCCTTCAAACTATTACACATTTGTACTACTAAGTACAATCGCCTTGTCAACACCTACATGCCCCTAGTATGGTAGATGTTGTTTAACACCATACCCCTTTTGAGACCTCGTTTTAACCAGAGCAAAACTATGGGATGGGAATACCCCGGAAAAGCTTACAAAAATGTTTTATGAGAAAACCATGGCGAGGTTTGGCCTGCCAAGTGAGTTTGAAAAGGAAAAAGGTTTTGGTTTTACAAAAAGTTTGGACGAAAGATGGAGGAAAAATGTTTACAAAAACGCACCCGGTTCTGTGCATTTTTGCCAGAACAATTAACCCGTGCAACCACATTACTCTGGAATGGGACAGGGCTGGGCTGGAAGTTTGTCTATTCTGTTATAGGGCCTCACACTACTACAGGGGCAATAAATCCCCAGAGGGTGGGTCTTGCTCCATTTCAATGGTCCATGTAAGACATAGACCAGGAGGAGGAACTAAGGGTCCATGGACCTCTACGTGATACTATGAGCCTCTCACTGAAAGTGCACACCCATTGAGGTGAAAAACACACTCCGGTTCGCTTGGGAACTATATAGGGAGTCCTAGTTTTGAGGGGATTAACACTCATAGGGTAGGCATTTATACTAGAGTGGGCATCCGGAAGGTCTTGATCGGTTACCCGACCCACGATCGGTGTAGATCAGGGCAGGGAACCCGGATGGTGTGGGTAAAGTGTACAACCTCTGCAGAGTGTAAATCTATTTGAATAGCCGGTCTAAATCAGGGCAGGGTACCCGGACTCATGGACGGTTGGGAAGGTTGCTGTACGGAGGTGCTGGATTTGATTTAAAACGGATTTCGGAAAAGAAATGGCTTTGGAAAGGTTTTGACCGTGGGATGGTTGAAAAGTAAGAAGAGAAGTTTGTTCATGGGATGACCGGGAGAATGAAACAAATGGGTGACCCCAATCTTAGTGTTTTCTAAAAACTTTTCAATAAGGTTTCCAAATGTTTTAAAAAAGTTTTTCAATAAAGATATAGAGATATGCTATATCTACAATAGAAAGTAATTTTATAAAAGAACCTCTTATGGAGCCATCCTACCATAGCTATATTGCATATCCTTATTATTGTTCTCTTAAGGTGGTTTGCGAGTACATTCAAAGTACTCACTGGGATTGTCCCTGGCTATTTACCTGTCCAATTTCCCAGAAGAGTGAGGAGCAAGGAATAAGCTGAGGTCTATGTGAGCTAGGACGTATCTCCGAGTCGGGCACCCTGTTAGGTTATGGCTTGACTCGGGTCCTCCGCGATTAGAAGATCCGCTGCTTTTATGTATTTGAACCCTTAGTGGCATTATGTAAGTCCATTGATGTAAACCTTGTTGTAATCGATGTTCTAATGGATGTATGCTTTGATATCCGTCGGTTATGCTCCACGATGCACTGATCATGTAATCGTGGTGGTTGTAACATCCCAATTTCAGCAACCCTGATTTGCTGTCTAAAAGGCAAAAATCAGGGGGAACAAAAAAATTTGTTGTTGCATGTTGAAATGTTTGCTCACTTGTTTGCTTGTGTTCAAGCAATTGATTGTGTATTAGGTGATGTACTCCTTAACTCAACACTAGTTTACAAAAGCTATTTTACAAAACAGATGTCTTGGCTCATCTTTCATATTCTCAAATGTTCCGCAATTTCAAAACCCGAGCCAAGATAACTTTGACAAAACAAAATACTCTACTAGTTTCTATTAACAAAAATATGGAGACCTATATATTATCTCCTTATGTTTTGAAGACAGAACTTCAACTACTGTTATCCCTAGGTTTTGCCAAAACCTTTGTTAAAACCTTTTCATTCCAATCTTGGTAGAAATACCAAGATGATCCGTACCTTACTTAAAGTAACAACCAATTCAAAATACCCATCCTTACCCCAAGCTAGGACTGATGGTAACCCTAGTAGTAGTTGGATAAGTGATAAGTTGATTGCCTTGTTTGCTTAGGAACTAGAGTGAGATAATCTAGTTGCTCATATATTAGGACCCAATCTAGGTATGTAATCATCAATCTCAGACCAAGCATCCCAACCCTGGATCTACCCTAAGCCACCAAAGTGGCTATATCATCTCCTAATCAGATCCATCCAGGTATAATCCCTTTTGATAGCTCCCAACTCAGTGAAGACCCCATCCAGGCATGGATCACCTCTATTCAATCTATACCTCAACATCAACCACTTGATGGGAAGGATAAACATTTTCCACTCTCTTAATTTGTTCCCACTTATAATTTAGTCTAAAACTCTAAATCTGCCAAAATGGCTGTCTGGATTTCTTATCTAGATTCAATCTTTGGAGCTCTACCTTTTCCAACCTAGGTGCATTCTTGAGAAGGTACCTGAAACATATTGTAGGACATCTTTAGTACTACCAAAGACCTTGCATGGTTATTACCTACTAACGATGGATTATCAAACCCTACTTCACTTGTTTCCTTTGGAACCTTGTGCATCTTAAACCCACCTGTTTTATATGGCATCATGACCACTCTGTTATGGCAGCCTTATTTTCATCAAAGTTTGCCATCACCCCTACACCACTTCAAATCCAAGCCCAACTGTTGCTTCCTTGATCATCTATATAACTTGGTCTAGCTATCCATCTATCCCTTGTACCAAGGTGAGCTATGAGCTCACTAATCCAGCCATGTTTAAGTGGCATAAAAATAACCAAACCCTAGATTCTCCCCAATCTAGTTTTCTTACCTTCTCACCATATTTCTTCAACAACCAAGTTGTAAATGATGTATAACTCAATTCTACATCATCTACCTTGGATATGATAAACCCCCAAATAATTCCCATAATTATTTGGAGCCTCAAACTATTTAAATTCTTTTTCTGGCAAAATCCTCCAAACCTTGTCCTTATAGAAAAGTTTGTTTTTCTCCACATAACCTTGCCAAATCAAGGCACATCTGATGCCTATATATCATATCCCATCTTTTCAACTCAAAAAAAAATATTTTTAAGATTCTTTATTATTTATTTTTGCCCTTTTTATTAAATGGTAGAAACAAGATATAATTCCTTAAAAATACTTTCCCATCCAAATAAATTCCAATAAAATTCTCCAATGTGTGATATGGTACTTAGGACCATCTTACATCAAAAACCAACCATTTCCTATGTAAAATTATCAAATTAGATCCTCTAAACCACTTCTGCACTTTTTGAATAAATGGTTTTAAGTGGAATTTTAATCATTAGAAAAATCCCAAGTAAATCATGGAGATGTACAAGGACCATACCTATCTACCAGCATCCTTCACAAGCATCATATCACCTTGCCAAATGGAGAGTTTCAAACTTCCTTCACAAGCATCATTTTGATCAATTCTTGCAAACCAAATCAAACTCGAGTTATACCAACTCAAATCCTCACCAAAGCTTGCCAACTAATCTTGCACAGAAACCTCACCCCCTCAAGGTCGAGATACACTATAGCATGCACTATAGCCAGTCCTCTCACTTGTCATTTGTGCTTGGAAGGAGAGAGAGAGGATCAAAACATTATTGCCTATGTTGGGAATATAAGTCTAGGACAGTAGCCCCACTTTCCCTCTGCCCTAAGCACGACCACAGAGAACCCCATTCACCTCTCCACAGCCTCTGTGGCCAATGACCAAGCCCTTCACCACCTTAGCTCTACCATGAACCGATTGCACCATGGACCTCCCTTCCTCGGGTTGAATAGGCTAGAGGCCCTCACCGCTCTCCCCGTTGGCTCATTTATACTCCCTCATACACTCAGCAACCACCCAGAGTTGTGGCTCCTTCTCCTCTACCCTCTCTCGGCATGGAGCTGGGAGGAGGCACCTCTCGGGTAGTGATGATGAAGGCAAGCCTTCCCTCGATACTAACCATCCTAGCTCCATCTATGCTCTCATATCTACTATCCTATCCCAGATACACCTCCTTCATTCCCCCACTTCCTTGCAGGAACACTGGAGATGCCCACAACCTTGCATGCCCGACATGGAGCTCCAACGAGGAAACTCACGCCTCTAAGCGCATATAGCCGCGCTCGGCACCTCCCCAGGACCAAGTCAATGCTCTACCCCTCCCTACTCCTCTCCCTTCCGACATTTAGTTGTCCAGGATGAGCCACCATGAGCAGCGGGTCGATCTCCTCCTGCTCTGTCGCGTGCCTCGCCTCCGTGGCCAAACCCTAGGGTCCCGCACATCATTGGGGTCGGCACTGCGCTCCGTGTCGATTCCTCGCTTCCACGACTCTCCTCGGAGCCCTGGTAATCCCCCACGTCACCCTATAGTTCGCCCTAGGGTTTCCCCTGTTTCCTCTTCTGAACGGGGGTTGAAGAAGAGCCCACAGCCATCGATCTTGCATTGATCCGAAGGCCAACATGGTCTGGTACCGCTTCAACCCTCTAGTATCTCTATCCTATGGTCTCTGCACAGCCCTTTTTGAACAGGAGATCCCCCGCACCTCCTTGCGTGCCCGGGTGGGCCGATCCCCTTTGGACGGACCGTTTTCCCCTACGGTTCCAGCCCACTGCCCCCTGTGCCCTTTTCTTTATTTAAATGAAATATAAACCTGCTAATTTACCTGTTTGGTTTAAATCTTTTTGAAATTGGAAAACCACACCAAATGCCTAGATTTGTATTCTGGTATATGACCACGTGTTTTTCCCAACATGCAGCACAAGTATTTGACCAAATTGATGTCTATATTAATCATAATAATTATTTTACCAAAGGGTACTCTTTTCACTAATAAATTGTTTCTATAAGTTTGGAAACTCAAAATGGCATGAATCCTATTGGTATAGAAAGGTATTAGCCATACCTTGCACGACACCATGGCCCTTTGGTCTTTTGGTTCCTAGTTGGCCCTCACTAAAAATAACAAAACATGTCTTTTCTACCTTGATAATTTTCTCTAGGACAAACCAAATAAGGTTTTGACCTAATTCCAACTCCCAGTAGACACACATAACTATATCTTTCAAATTCCATAAGACCATAACTTATTAACTAATTGATGAACTTTGGTGAATAAAACTATTCTATGTATTGTTTATTCACCAACAAATTCATAACAGTAGCTCTATAAATCCAAAATGAGTGATTCCAATTTCTACATAAAGGCATTCAAAGTACCTAACAAGTGTCCTTAGAATCACATAAAAATCTACTGTAGATTAAATATGATGAAAAAGACAAATCTCATACAGTACTATTTTTGGGAATTTCTCAAGGGCATTCTAGTAATGATTTTGAGGTCATTCCAACTCTCAGTGAATCAGTCCAGCAAATACTACCTAATCACCCAAGGAAATAAGTTTTGGAGCTCCATAATTTGTCTGGTGAATTATTTTCTAAAACTAGAGTTTCATCCACTATAAAAATCATTGTAAATCAATGGAAATTGAAAAAAATAGTGAAACAACTTTTGTTGGATTCATTTTATCAATACCTATCTGATGGTATCATTTTTACACAATGTTATCATACAGAACTTGGCCTTGCTCCAAAACCCCTTATCTAGTTGGTTTTGGACCATAAACCCTACTAGAAAATCCAATGCAATCAAAGCATTTCCTTTGCATCCAAAGAAAGATCCTCAACCCTTACTGATCTATAAACTTGGTTTGTCCATTGTTGCTGTATGAATTGGCGTTTGTATGCAATGTATTGATTGTGGTATTGTTTGTTTGCATGTGTACCCAATAACGATGATAGTTGGGAATTGTGAGACGCCGAGAAGAAGGAAGCATCAGGTTTCTCTTATTATTATTGTACTTGCCATTCTGGTTTTCTAACACCGTCAAGGGACATCTCGCTGGTCATAGGCAAGCCACCATTCCTGAACTCATATATTGACCTACTCATTTTTATCAAATTGTATATATATTGTTTATGAACTTCACGACTAAATGCACGGTTTGTTTCAATTAAAAAGGCGTGATTAACTTGGCTCCTCCAAGTTATGTATGAGTGTCCATAAGGACACCTACACTATTGACACCCATCTTTATCCTTTAGATTGCGGCTAAGATGCTTAGCATGTCCCCTCTTGGAAACTACGTGTTTTTAGTGATAAAAACTATTTTGGGTTTTACCCTACCTCAAAGTTTTCAAAATAAAACCCTCGGAAAGAGGCATCATTTCCGAGTGGAGGTTTTACTAAAGAAGATATGAGGAGGATAATGAGAAATTTGAGCAAGAGAAAGAGAAGGGATGTTCTACGCCTTTACCGGAACAATTTATCTCTGCAACCACACTACCCCAGTAGTTGTGGCTTAATTCATAGTTTGTGGTATTTAGTCGGGGCTGCTCGTACTCGCTAAAAGGAGAAATCCCTTGAAATCCGGACGGTTGTGGACAAGGTACCGGTGCAACAATTGGGTCTCTCATGGACAGTATGACTTATTGTATGTAAGGAAGGAAGTGGAGTCAAATTACTATATGCCAAACTACGGTTTGGGGAATTGGCTTGTACGAAAGGGAGGACTATGGCCGTCGTGCCACATACTCGTGCCGGAGAGAATAACCCAAAAGGAAAAGCCGTCGTTGCTAGGGATGGAAAAATGAAAAGTTAGGTTTGATTATCCGAACCCCCTTCTACCGTGTGTAGAGGGTCGTGTTTGTATCCCTGTGGATGTATTGATTCTTGTGGGTAAAGTGCACAAACTCTCCAGAGTCTAATCTATTCGAATAGCCATGTCCATGGACAAGGACGGTTGGAAAGGTGATTGCTAGGAGTACCCTTCGGTTATGTTTGAGGTGAACAAAGAGGATGTGACTTGGTCACGACAAAAGATAAAAACGAGTTTGGTTTTGACCAGAGATGGTCGAAGTTGTTTCGAAAAGGGTTTTACTATAAAATTGTTTTCAACAAGTTTTTAACAAGGATGTGGAGATATCCAAAATTTCTAAAAGGAGCCATTTTTTTCAAAAGCTCTTTTTCAACAGAGATATAGAGATTCCAACGTTAGGCTTTTCCGAAACAACTATAGTGTAGAGCTATCTCGCCACAGCCCAATATGTATTATCTTGTTACCTTGTCTTGGTGGTTTGCGAGTACATTCAAAGTACTCACCGGCATTGTCCCTGGCTATTTACTTGGCCAGATTGAAGATGTTAAGAAGTGACGAAGGTGTTGACGTCTATGCGAGCTAGGCCGTCTTCCCAGGCAGTCGCCTGTAGGATAATGCATGACATGGGCTTTGCGCTTAAAGACTTCAGCTACTTGTGTTGTAATTGCCATAATGGCCACTTTGTAAGTTTTGTAATTGTTACTTTCTAGATGATGTAATGATACTAGTCAGTTAAGATCACGGCTCACTGATCATGGGAACATGAATTGTATGCATAACGGGTATTCTCGGACCATAAATCCGGGGTGTTGCAGACATGGTATCAGAGACAATCTGATTGTAGGAGACCTTAGTTAGCATGGACGTTAGACTTGAAAACCACTATTTTGGTAAAACACCCGTCTTTTGAAAATTATTTTCTCAAAAGTTTTTGAAAGATTCCTTATCTCATCTTCTCTGACTTAAATGATTTGAAAATGGATTACTCTATATCTCGTCTACATCGAACGTTCTGTTTTCAAAAAAAAGTCTGACTCGAAGACTATGAAGACGGAGATACCGGAACGAAGAGACCCCAAGACAAGCAAAACAAAGGAGCTACCAACAACTAAAGACACTACAAGATCGCCCTACAAACGGAGTCCTTCATCGCCCCCAAATCTACCAAGTACGGCACCGATGACAACAGATTTCAAGATAGAAGTCAAGACCCCTGTAAACGTCTGTACTTAGGATTATCATCCATAATATTGGATTTCCCTTATGGCGTGTAATCACCCATTAGTACCTATGGTATGCCTTGTTTGCTTGTCATGTGCTTATATGAAGCTTGGAATGTGTTACTTGTCTGCCTGGAATCATCCGATACTAAAGCTTTGACCGCCTTACTGGCGCATCCTGACGCTGACCCTCGCAAAAACCATAGCCGGAAACCTCTCCGCAGTATTATGGCCACATAAGAAAGCCTCGACAACCTCAAGTAAATCTCTAAGGTGAAAAGACTGCGTCTTTCCACTCAACTCCAATAAACCTCCCTAGTTTCCATCACGAGAGTCGTTAGAGGGAATCAAAACCCTACACGCGCCTACTACTATCTGTATATCTTGATGAATCTATATCTATATACCTACCTTCACGTCTAAAACCCAAAACTCTGTAGATGGATCCGTCCCTCTTAGAAAGCATCATCGTCGGAGAAAGCTTCTGGCCCTTTGAAGAGAAACAGCATGATCTACTAAAGATCATCCGTCGACCCCCGCCTAAGGTTGAAGGGATAGAGCTTCCTCGCAGCAATTCAAGCATAGATCAGTGGGTCATCAAGGCCACCATTCCAGCACGTGAGATCGACCCCGAACCCATCATCTTCACCTTCATTGAACACCACTGAGTAGATGGAGTCATGTGAGCGACACAACTGAGTAGATGGAGTCATGTGAACACCACTGAGTAGATGGAGTCATGTGAAAAAAATATCATGGAACGCCTCTACAAGATCCATGAAGAGGAGCTGAAGGATACCCGTTACCACCTGTTTGGGAAGCGCGACAAGGATGGACTCCCCACCAAATCCTTCCTCACTTGTTGCATTGTAAATCATCTAGAGTATATGAATACCTACTGCAGCGCCATCAAGAAGATCTCGACAAGACCCGTCGTCAGAACATCCTCATGTGTATGGATCTCGCCATACTTCGTACCCGGGAGAAGAGTCTACTAGCCGCCAATGCTCGTCTGGAAAGGAGAGTAGCCACTCTAGCCTCCTCAACTTCTGAATATATTAACTCTGAGACTGAAAATGAAGAGTTGTCCTTCTATGAGTATTAACCTATCTTCCAGTCAACCCCACCAGAAGACAGACCCGTCGAAGCAACCCCCGAAGAAGGCACGAACCTCACCCTCACTGCCGAGGGGTTGAATATTCCCCACACCCCCGAGGAATTGCAGTAGCCGAAGTCAGTGCAACAACTCAAGAATGGGAACTAGAGTCAAGTAGTACCCATGGAGTAGTTTTCCTTATCCCTCTGCTCACCCTTATGACACAGTGAAGAACTATGTATCGTCCCGGAACCTGTTTTGTAAGACTCTAAGTGCTTTGTCGCCCCGCGGCACAGACCCATTTTGTAACACCTTAAGTACCTCTGATGACCCACAAGTATAGGGGGTGTATCTTAGTATTTTCGATAAATAGGAGTGTCGATCCCAACGAGGAGCAGAAAGTTCTGAACAATGGTATGGAGCAGGAAATCCCTGTGAATACTTAGCAAACGGATTTTTAGTGGTTTTCTGACAAGGCAACAAAACAAAGAGCAAGTAACAAGGGTAACGAACAAACGGAGCAAGTGGGCCAATTCTTTCTTAGAAAAGGACAAGCCGGTGGAAATACTTATCAGGACCAAACGTTATCGAGGATACATGGGAATTCTGTCAAGTGCTTTCGCTTCAAATAGCTGAGTACTCTTCGCTGGTGTTGTAGGTGTTTTGAGGGTGAACCTGTTCTAATGTACCGACCATACTTGGAATAATACATACTTGTGATTAAACCCCCTACAAACATCTGTAACTATAGTAAAATAATTAAGATATAAATCTAACCACAGACTTAAACTCTAAGATCCTACGCTCCCTTGTGCAAAGGTGTCCTAACGGGGGTTCAGGTTTCTGTCACTTCGGCAAACCCACAATTAGTATCCTAATACACAATGAACCCCCTAGGCCCATAAATGGTGAAGTGTCATGTAGTCGACGTTCACATGACACCACTAGAAGAATAGCACCACAACTTAAATACTAAACCATTGAATAACTCATCACAGATTCACTACTACCATCATGACTTCTCCCATGTCCTCAAGAACTAGACGAACTACTCACAAGACATCATATGGATCAAGATCAAAGATGATATGGTAATGGATAACAATCTGAACATAAACAATAATCCAATGGTTCCACTCACAAGCATCAACTACAATAGTAATTAACACCGGGAAAGTTTCCAATGTTTCCCCTAATGAACTAAGCAATATCCAACACAATTGTTACAGCGGGACGAAGTGGTGATGATGGTGCTGGTGGAGATGATGGTGTGTATGATGATCCCGATGAAGCCTAGATTGATGACAGTTGATGGCGATGTTCTCCCCTCTCCGGGAAGGAATTCCCTCGACATAAATCTGTCTGCCGGAGAGACCTTTCTCCCTTGGTGTTTTCCGCCCCCAGAGGCGGCGGAAATCTATCTGTCGCTCTCCTGGCCTTAGGGTTTCATAGGAAAGATATAGGCGAAGGGGCGGAGTCGGAGGCCAGGCAGGTGGGCCACACCTGCCCTAGGCGTGGGATCAGGTGGGCCCACACCTAGGGGGGTGTGGGCCCCCTGAGGCCCTTCTCCGTCCCTCCTTCTGCCTCCCTCATTCTTCTGGAGAAATAATATGTTTCCATATTTTCTTATCTTCGCAAAATTGCACCGAAACGCCTTCTTTTCCATCAGAATCTAGACTCCGGCAGTCCGTCCTCAAGGAATCATGCAAAATGCATAAACAGATGAAAAATGCATAAGTAATACCTCATAATAAGACAAATATCATTGAATAGAGGTAAATTATGATATAGAATGGTGATGCAAATTGGGCGTATCAACTCCGCGAAGCTTAGACTGTGCTTTTCCCCAAGCGAATACTGAGCTCAGTAAACATGTCCACAGGTTTATGGAGTGAAGTGTCGATAAAAGAATACAAACAAGAACCATCACACTTACCATTGCACAACTCACAGAAGAAAGCAACTCACCATTATATAACTTAGCTTGCAACCAAGTACAACAGTGAAAATAGAGATGCATAAAGATAAATCATAATTGGAATTGGCAAACTTGTTCTTGGTCAGAGAACACTTGGCAAACAGTCTCACAAAAGCTTTTTGTAGAAGTTTCAAAGCAGGAGCACTCTTTGCTCAAAAAGGTTTTTCACGAGTGAAGGCTTTCAAAATAATACTCAATAGATAAGAGTTTTGTGCAACCAAGGAAGATGAAGAACATGATTGAATAAATCACCATATGAATGCTTGAAACACAACAACTCAAAAGCTTGATGGAGATAGAGAGGAAGTAGGTTTACTGACTCAAACTAGTAACTAGGAGAAAGGTCCCTTCTTAGAGGGTAGCAGGGATTACAAAGTCACAAAGAACTTCCAAAATATTATGGTACTTACTAGATTTGAGCCCTCATTGCCCCTATCATAAGCATCTTGAGATGATTAAGGTTAAAGTGAACAAAGATGGAGTATATACTTGACGAAATATTAGTTGGCAATCTCATGTCCCTTGAATACGAGGGCCACTCCTCATGCTACTCAACTTTGGTCATAGGTAAGTTCTTGTCATTGTAAGTATTTGCATATCATTGAGAACCGCCAACGGGGTAACCCTTGCACATGGTGTAGGAGCTTTCCCATAACCAAAATGACAAGGCAAACAGACAATGAGCATCTCAACGATCTTTTTATTTACTATGTGCATAGCTTTTTATTGAGGATGCTTCATAGATGACTCACTATGGTGATGCTGCAAGTTTCAACCATGATTAAGCATGGCTTAGTCTAGCGGCCCAGGCGTTTCTCTAACATATGATACAAACTCCATGGACTTACAAGTTCCCTCTTTATTTCACACCGTTGACATCCATAGACAAAAGAGCACGATATCAACTGTGTACAGAGTACAAATGCAATGTTGAAAACGTTCCTCGTGTCAGCATGGTTCTTCTAATTCCAACGTATAGATGCAAGCATATACAACTTCGATGTTCACAATGGTTCAAGTCTATTAGGGGAAAGTAAATAAGGTGTGCCATCAACAACGTGAGATCTTTACTAACTAGTGTTCTCATAAAAAAATACTTTTTAATTCGAAAGGTAGATGAACCTTGAGAAATTGCTTGGAATAGGAAAAGCTACTAGGTAGATATGGTGGACACAAGTGGCAAAAGTTTTGGTCCAAAGGATTTTGAAAACATGAGAAGTATGCCTTCTCAAAACAAGTTTTTGGCTAGCAAGGCTAGGTAGCAAGCAAAGGAGTTGAAAGAAACAAGCAAACATACAAGTAATAAAGCCAAACATGCAATCTTCCTTGAAGAGACAAAAGAATCTTAAATAAAGAATACTATGCTTATGAGCCAACAAGAAACAAAACAAATGATACAAAAACCTGTAAGCTTTTTCTCTTTTTCTTTCAAACCTCAAAAAGTATTGCTACTGACCAGAACTCGGTTTGCCAAAACCAATTTAGATCCACTTGATGATCCCAAAGTGGTGCCAATACTGATCAACAAGACCCATCATATAATGGAGATTGCAAACTAAAATAAGAAGTGCAAAAGGTAAAACGTGAGACTTCTCATTAATATTCAATAAAGGCACTCACAATAAGGGATACATAGATAATCAACTAAAGGAGAGATACTTCCACATGCAAACCAAAATATAAGATAAGCTCTCTACCACAGATATGAACCCACTAAAAAGGTAAAAGATAAAAGACAATGGTGGTGATACCGCAACACTCCCCCAAGCTTGGAACAAGCCAAGGGGATGCCAAACCTGATGACAAATTACTCCTTCGGTGGTGGTGGTGTTCTCTTGATAAGCTCTTCAATAAGTTTCCTCAACTACTCGAACTCAAAAGTAAGAGTACGGATTAGCTCCGAGTTTTGCTCTATATGGTTCATGATCATGTTAGTCCAAGAATCCCAGTTCTTGTTATTCTTTCCCCACTCTTCATCCTTAGCATGATCCTTCTCTACATTGTTATAAGGAGGCAAATCCCAAACCTAGGGCAAGTTCCCTTTGGGCACATGTTGACATTGATATTCATGTATAAGTGCATGGAAGGGTCTCTTCTTACGTGGAGGAGATGATCGTGGAGAGAGAGTATGACGTAGAGATTTCCCTCCTATAGACATCCGTGTTGTCCTCTTAAGCTTGGTAGGTCCTGCCACCAAAACAACGCTTGCGACGGTAGAGCGAGTGTCCGGTTGCTTGTCCTCCTCCATGTCACCTTCATACCCTACCAAAATCTCCTCCTCCTTGGGGACTTGAGATCCTTCTTCCTCAGGCTTCTTGCCTTTGTCGTTGGCGGAGGCCATGATGCTCTAAACTTGAGAAGATTTCCTGACAGAAACAGATTGAAATGAAAACACGATGAGAACACGATGCACTAATCTCGGGGGATCCGGGGGGTTATATATTACGAAGTTTCACTGAATAAGGAAGGTTTTGACACGGAAACGAGGTGGAGACGGAGTTCGAGGGGGAGACACCCCCCTCAGGCGCGGCCAGGCTGGGCCCGCACCTGGGGTGGGTTTGTCCATCCCGGGCTACGTTTCCTCTTCATTTTTGTCTAGTAACTTCTATTATGTATTAAAAACATCAAAAATATAAAAAGATTGGGGTTTCACAAACCTTCTGTTTTCACCACTTTTACCTATTCAAAGACGAACTCTGCAGATTCCTTTTCTCTTTCTCCTGAAAATTTCCTTCTTACAAAAAACCTTGCACAAACTCAATGAAAACATTAGTGTAAGCAAAAACAACAAACCTTTGGTACACACTTAAACTGAAAACCCATCAACACAAAAGCTTCTATAAGAGGCAAATGCAAATGAATGGCAGAAATCCGTCAAAACAGACCAGCAGGTAAAGATTGATTTTTTCGAAGACCTTATGTTGCTCAAATAAAAAAGTGTAGAACTGATGAAATTTGGGTAACAACTTGGAGAACAAGCACAGAAAAATTCAGCTCCATCCGAAGTACTGAGCTTCCTCACGAATTTTTACAATGCAGCACAAAAATCTGTCCCAGGACAGCCACTTATCACAACTCCTCTACTTCACAAAAGTAGTTGATCTTGACGCAAAAAACAAAACAAAAAGGATAAGGAGCGGTTATTATAGAGGTAATAACTTCCAAGACTCGACAAAACTGTTGGGTTATCTCCCAATAAGTACTATTCTTTAATGCCTTTAAGTTAGGCTTGAAACTTCCAAAGATGCTCACAAAGGATATATATCTGAAGTGAAAGAGATCATCAAGAAGCAAATAACCAACACACTTGAGTCTAACCCACTTCCTATGCATAGGGGTATCATGAGAAAATGAATTGTTGAAACAAAAAGCCAATAGCATAGGAAGACAAAACAGATGCAACTTTAAAGCTTTCAACATAAAACGGGGAAACTTAACATCATTGAGATGCATAAAACAATGTTTCCCTCTCTCAAAATAACTTTCAGTAGCACTTTGAATAAAGTTTACAATGTAACTGTCATAGGAAACAACTTTATCATCAGAATAAGCATACTTACAGTCATCAAAAAGAGGTCCAAGGTCATAAACCGGATCAATAGAAGCAAGTTGTTCCATCCTGAAATCTTTATTAGGCAAGCTGTTTTCACAAGGAGATTTAGCAAATTTGGAAAAGTTAAACTCATAACAATCTCCATCAAACTTAGTTAAAAAAATTCCTTCTTACAATCTATAATAGCTCCACAAGTGTTCAATAAATGTCTACCAAAAATTATAGGACAAGTTTTACTAGATGCTGAATTAAGCACTAGAAAATCAGCAGGATACTTAATCTTACCACAGAGAACCTCCACATCTCTTACAATGCCAATGGGGCAAATGATTTCCTTATTAGCAAGGTGAATAAGCACATCAATGTCCTCAAGCTCACAAGGACCAATCTCATGCATAATTTCCCTGTAAAGCTCATAAGGAATAGCACTAGAACTAGCACCAATATCACATAAACCATAGTAGCAATGATCACCAATTTTAACAGAAAGCACATGAACACTAGCTTTTCTAGCCTTACTAGGATGATATATAATATTAGAAGCATCTTCACAGAAGACAATATGCTCATCCTCTCTATTTCTAGTGACAGGGTCTTTCACAATAGCTACCATAGGTTCAACATGCAATTGCTTACCATGCTCCACAGATTTCATTGTACCTTTGTTATTTGCACTAATAATCATAGAATAATCCTTTACCTTAGGTGGGAAAGGCATTTTCTCAACATGAGGTTCATGCACAATATGATTAGTTGTACAAACTTGAGTACTTCTAACTGGAGCATGACTAACAACAACTTTATAAGGAGCATGGTACTTATTCCACTTCTTCTTGGGAATAAGAGGCAAAGGCCTTAAAATAGTTGGCAATACTTTGGAAATCAACACCAAACTCATTACTAATATCACGGAAGTTATCAGTTCCCATAAAAGATTTATTGCCTTCATAATCATAGTTTATAACTGATTTTCTTCCTTTGTCATTCTCCCAAGCTTCAGTGTTATATTTAATAAGGTCTAGAAGGCCCCATTTATCTTCTTCCTTCATACGTGTGAATGATCCAGCACAAGAAGCATCTAGTAAATATTTATCATGAAGATAAAGCCTAGCATAAAAGTTATTGAGAATAATATTGTTAGGGAGTTCATGAATATGACATTTAAGCATTAGTAACTTCAATCTCCCCCAAGCTTGAGTTGTACTCTCTCCATCAAGAGGACACAAGTTATATATAAGATTTCTATCCTTATGAATCTCACTGGGAGGATAAAATTTAGAGTAAAAGAGAGATGCCATCTCCTCCCATTCCATGGATTGTCCATTCTTTAGCAGCTTATACCATTCTTCAGCTCTCCCTTTCAAGGATATGGAGAGTAACTTCTTCTTCACCTGTTCAGTTGTGATACGTGCGCACTTAAACAACCCTCATAATTCATGGATAAAGAGCAAATGATCTCCAGTATGGACAGTCCATCCCCAAAATAATAATTATCCATAACACGATTAACAATACTTGTAGGTATCTTAAAAGGATCTATCTCAACAGGAGGTGGTTCATCTACTACCCTAGCAGTGGTAGTAGTTTTCCCAAACAGGAAACCAAGTGGGTTATCCATATTGGAAACAGAGCAACAAGCAGTGACAAAAGCAATACTCACAATAAAAGATTCCCTTAGCAGTTAAACTCTTCAATAGCGCTTCACTCCCCGGCAACGGCGCCAGAAAATAGTCTTGATTACCCACAAGTATAGGGGGTGTATCGTAGTATTTTCGATAAATAGGAGTGTCGATCCCAATGAGGATCAAAAGGTGTTGAACAATGGTATGGAGCAGGAAATCCCTGTGAATACTTAGAAAACGGATTTTTAGTGGTTTTCTGACAAGGCAACAAAACAAGGAGCAAGTAACAAAGGTAACGAACAAAAGGAGCATGTGGCCCAATCCTTTCTTAGCAAAGGAAAAGCCGGTGGAAATACTTATAAGGACCAAAAGTTCTCGAGGACACACGGGAATTCTGCCAAGTTCTTTCGCTTCAAATTGCTGAGTACTCTTCGTTGGTGTTGTAAGTGTTGTGTGGGTGAGCCTGTGCTAATGTACCGACCGTACTTGGACTAATACATAATTGTGATTAAACCCCCTACAAACATCCATAACTACAGTAAAGTAATTAAGATATAAATCTAACCACAGCCTTAAACTCTGAGATCCTACACTCCCTTGTGCAAATGTGTCCTAACGGGGGTTCAGGTTTCTGTCACTCCGGCAACCCCACAATTAGTAGACAAATACACAATGCATCCCCCTAGGCCCATAAATGGTGAAGTGTCATGTAGTCGACGTTCACATGACACCACTAGATGAATAACACCATAACTTAAATACTAAACAATTGAATAATAACTCATCACAGATTCACTACTAACAACATGACTTCTCCCATGTCCTCAAGAACTAGACGAACTACTCACAATACATCATATGGATCAAGATCAAAGATGATATGGTAATGGATAACAATCTGAACATAAGCAGTAATCCAATGGTTCCACTCACAAGCATCAACTACAATAGTAAATAACACTGGGAAAGTTTCCCCTAATGAGCTAAGCAATATCCAACACAATCGTTATAGCGGGACGGAGTGGTGATGATGGTGCTGGTGGAGATGATGGTGTGGATGATGATGATCCCGATGAAGCATAGCTTGATGACGGTGTTGATGGAGACGGTCTCCCCTCTCCGGGAAGGAATTCCCCGGGCAGAAATCTGTCTGCCGGAGAGATCTTTCTCTCTTTCTGTTTTCCGCCCCCACAGGCGGCGGAAATCTATCTGTGGTCGCTCTCCTGGTCTTAGGGTTTCGTAGGAAAGATATAGGCGAAGGGGCGGAGTCAGAGGCCGGGCAGGTGGGCCACACCTGCCCTAGGCGCGGGGTTAGGTGGGCCCACGCCTAGGGGGTGTGGGCCCCCTGAGGCCCTTCTCCGTCCCTCCTTCTGGCTCCCTCATTCTTCTGGAGAAATAATATGTTTCCATATTTTTCTTGTATTTTTCTGATCTTTGCGAAATTGCACCAAACACCTTCTTTTCCATCAGAATCTAGACTCCGGCAGTCCATCCTCCAGGAATCATCCAACATGCATAAACAGATGAAAAAGCCATAAGTAATACCTCATAATAAGACAAATATCAATGAATAGAGGTAAATTATGATATAGAATGGTGATGCTCCGCCACCGACCAGCACGAACCTGCTAAATTCATGGGCGATATGCAAGTGTGATGTCCTTCTTTGGGTGTTTTACCCACGATGTTGCATCAGAACAAACCTGGAACAACCCCTTTCCAAAGGTCCTCGCTTCCTAGACCGGCAAACTCCAATGGCATCCTCCAACCCGTCATACCTCTAACTAGCTCAGAACTAACTACCCGGAAGCTAGTAGACACCCTTTCTGATAGACCTTCTAACTCATGAAGCGTTCCTACGCTGTCGACAGAGGATAGCCACCCCAGATGAAAGGTTCACCCTCTGGTCCGCCCTAGGGTTTCCCCTGTTACCTGTTCTGAATGGGGGTTGAGGAAGAGCCCACGACCGTCGATCTTGCGTTGATCCGGTGGCCAGCATCGTCTGGTACCGCTTCAACCCTCCAGTCTCTCTGTCCGATGGGCCCTGCACGACCCTTTTTGAACAGGAGCTCCCCCGTGGCTCCTCGCATGCCCGGGTGGGCCGATCCCCTTTGGATGGCCTGTTTTCCCCTCCGACTCCAGCTCAGTGGCCCCTGTGCCCTTTTCTTTATTTAAACCAAATACAAACCTACTAATTAACCTATTTGGTTTAAATATTTTTGAAATTGGAAACCCACACCAAATGCCTAGATCTATAGTCTGGTATATGACGACGTGTTTTTCCTAACATGCAGTACAAGTATTGGACCAAATTGATATCTATATTACTCATAATAATTATATTACCAAAGGGTACTCTTTTCACTAATAAATTGTTTCTGTAAGTTTGGAAACTCAAAATGGCATGAATCCTATTGGTATAGAAAGGTATTAGCCATACCTTGCATGACACCATGGCCATTTGGTATTTTGCTTCCTAGTTGGCCCTTAGTAAAAATAACAAAAACATGTATTTTCTACCTTTATAATTTTCTGTAGGACAATCCAAATAAGGTTTTCACCTAATTCCAACTCCTAGTAGACACACATTTCTACATATTTCAAATTCCATAAGACCATAATTTATTAACTAAGTGATGAACTTTGGTGAATTAAACTATTCTATGTATTGTTTATTCACCAATAAATTCATAACAATAGCACTGTAACTCCAAAATGAGTGGTTCCAGTTTCTACAGAAAGGCATTCAAAGTACCTAACAAGTGTGCTTAGAATCACATAAAAATCTTCTGTAGATTAAATATGCTGAAAAAGACAAATCTCATAAAGTACTGTCTTTGGGAATTTCTCAAGCATTCTATTAATGATTTTGAGGTGATTCCAACTCTCAGTGCATCGGTCCAGCAAATAATACCTAATCACCCAAGGAAATAATTTTTGGAGTTTCATCCACTATAAAAATCATTGTAAATCAATGGAAATTGAAAAAAAAATAGTGACACCACTTTTGTTGGATTCATTTTATTAATACCTATCTCATGGTATCATTTTACACAATGTTATGATACAAAACTTGGCCTTGCTCCAAAACCCCTTATCTAGGTGGTTTTGGACCTTAAACCCTACTAGAAAATCCAATGCAATCAAAGCATTTCCTTTGCATCCAAAGCAAGATCCTCAACCCTTACTGATATATAAACTTGTTTTGTCCATTGTTGATGTATGAATTGGTGTTTGTATGCAATGTAGTGGTATTTTTTTTGCATGTGTACCCAATAACGACGATAGTTGCGAATTGTGAGACACCGAGAAGAAGGAAGCATCAAGTTTCTCTTATTATTATTGTACTCGGCATTCTTGTTTACTAACACCATCAAGGGACATCTCCTGGTCACAGTCAAGCCACCATTCCTAAACTCATATATTGACCTACTCCTTTTTCTCAAATTGTATTATATATCGTTTATGAACTTCACGACTAAATGCATGGTTTGTTTCAATTAAAAAGGCGTGAGTAACTTCGCTCCTCCAAGTTATGTATGAGTGTCCATTAGGACACCTACACTATTGACACCCATCTTTATCCTTTAGATCGAGGTTAAGATGCTTAGCATCTTCCCTCTTGGAAACTACGGGTTTTCAGTGATAAAAACTATTTTGGGTTTTACCCTACCTCAAAGTTTTCAAAATAAAACCCTTGGAAAGAGGCACCGTTTCTGAGTGGAGGTTTTACTAAAGAAGATATTGTAGGGGTTCGTAGCATGGAAAACAAAAAATTTCTACCGCATACAAACAAACAAGCCAAGATCTATCTACTAGATTGTAGCAACGAGTCGATGGAATAACTCACCCTCGAAGATTCCAAAGTGTTTAACGAGAGCAGATTCTCGTGGGTGATGTAGTCACTCTTCCGATCTCAAGATCGCATAGACGATCCTTCCGTGCCCGCGTTCCATGGCGCTCCCTTGATCGGTCACACGTTCGGACTCGGCGAAGACCTTCCTCTCCCTTGTTCCAGCAGGCGGAGGTTGTAGCACTCTCCTCGCGATTCCTAAGACAACGGCATGGTACCGGAAGTAGAGGGAAATCAGGGTTCGCCTTAAGCCAAAAGCAGTATGGTGGAGCTTATGAGAGAGGCTATTAGTGGTCTAGTAATTAGACACACCAATTAGAAGGCTCTAAACCAATTAGAAGGCTCTAAACCGAAATAGCTCTAAACCGGGGTTTAGGTCTAGGGTTTAGTTTAGAGGATAGGAACTTGTGTGTGTAGGAGGAGGCCCCCTCCCTTTATAGGTGGGAGGGCCGGCCAAGGGAGGAGTCCCTCCCAAGTCGGCCTTGGGAGGCGCCACGCCAAGGGGACTCCTCCCAAAGTCGGTTTCCTCTTCTCCTCCTCTTTCCACTTTCCAAAACTTGCCGTTTGACTTTCAAACTAGCGTTTGACTTTTCAATTTAGGATTTAAATAAACCCTTTATTTTGGACAGCGAGAACACTTAGTACATGATGCAATCATTCCAATATGTAATGACACATTCATGTACCCTTCCCTCCGAGTGCCGGACATTCCGGACCTTCTAGAATGTTCCCGATGAAAACACCTAATCATTCCGCTACTCAAACAGGACTTTCCTTATATGAATATTATTCTCCGGACCATTCCGGATCTCCTCGTGATATCCGGATCCCATCCGAGACTCGAACAACATTCGGTCTCTTTCTCATAATACCATAACTACTCAAACAACGTCAATCCTTAAGTGTGTCTCCCTACGGTTCGTGAATTATGCGGACATGATCGAGACACTTCTCGAACAATAACCAATAGAGGAATCTGGAAATTCATATGGCTCCCACATATTTCTCGATTACTTTGCGATCAAATGAACCACTTACATACGATACCAATTTCCCTTTGTCTCACGATATGTTACTTATCCGAGGTTATGATGATCGGTATCTCTGCATACCTAGTTCAACCTCGTTCTCGATAAGTACTCTTTTCTCGTTCCGTGATATGTGATCCTTGTGACCCACCACATGCTTGCAAGCTAATTGGATGACATTTCACCGAGAGGGCCCAGAGAATATCTATCCGTCATATGGATGGACAAATCCCACTCTTGATCCATGTGTTTCAACCAATACTTTCCGAACACTCAATACCACCTTTATAGCCACCCGTTACGGTGTGGTGTTTGATGACATCAAAGCATCCATCCAAAGAAGGTGATATGCATGATCTCATGGTCGAAGGAATTAGGTTACTATGTATCGTAAAGCATATAGCAATTGAACTATTGAAATGACTTGATCTTTATGCTACGCTTATCTATAGGAGTATGTCCACCATATCATTCTCCTAACGATATGATCTTGTTGTTTGATAACATCTCAATGTTCATGATAGGGAAACCACAATCATCAATCAACCAACAAGCTAGTGAAGTATAGAGGCTATACTAGGGACTTCAAATTAAGTTTACAAATCACACAAGTATTAATGGTTTCCTTGTTAATACTATTATAGCATGAATGTAAACATTTATCATAAAAACAAAGATATAATAATAACTACATTTATTATTGCCTCTAGGGCATATCTCCAACAGTCTCCCACTTGCACTAGAGTCATCTAATCTAGATTACATGGTAATATACCGAACACCCATGGCAGTTTGGTGTTGGTCATGTTTTGCCCTCGGGAGAGGTTTAGTCAACGGATCCGCCACATTCAGATCTGTGTGTACTTTGCAAATCTTTATATCCCCATCCTGGATATGTTCTCGAATAGCCTGGAAATGCAGCTTGATATGCTTCAGCTTCTTGTGTGACCTTGGTTCTTGCGCATTGGCTATGGCGCCCATGTTATCACAGTAGATAGACATTGGGTCCAGCGCACTAGGAACCACACCCACTGTAATGAACTCTTTCATCCATATCGCTTCTTGTGAAGCCTCCGAAGCGACCATGTATTCGATTCAGTTGAAGATCTCGCCACAACGCTTTGCTTTGCACTCCTCCAGCTAATCTGCACCATTCAAAATAAATATTATCCAGTTGTGATTTAGAATCATCCGGATCGGTGTTCCAACTAGCATCGGTGTAACCATTAACAACGAGCTGTTCATCACCTCCATAAGAAAGAACCATATCCTTAGTTCTTCTCAAGTACTTAAGGATGTTTTTGACCGCTGTCCAATGATCCACTCCTGGATCACTTTGATATCTGCTAGTTAGACTAACAGCATATGCGATGTCGGGTCTAGTACATAGCATGGCATACATTAGAGATCCTATGGCTGAGGCATAGGGAGTCTTACTCATCCTTTCTCTATCTTACGCGATGTCGGACTTTGAGTTTTACTCAAGGTCGTATTGGGCAACATGGGCAAGAACCCTTTCTTGCTATCTTCCATTCCAAACCTCTTTAGAACTTTGTCCAAATATGTACTTTGTGACAATGATATTTGGTGTTTCGATCTATCTCTATAAATCTTTATGCCTAATATGTAAGCTGCTTCGCCAAGATCCTTCATTGAAAAACTATTATTCAAATATTCCTTGACACTATTAAGAAGGTCTACATCATTCCCAATCAACAATATGTCATCCACATACAGTATTAAGAATGCTACAGAGCTCCCACTCACTTTCTTGTAAATACAAGCTTCTCCATAAGTTTGTATAAAACCAAAACTTTTGATTACCTTATCAAAACGTTGATTCCAACTTCGGGATGCTTGCTTCAATCCATAGATAGACCGTTGAAGCTTGCATACCTTGTTAGCATCTTTAGGATCGACAAAACCTTTGGGTTGCATCATATACAACTCTTCATCAATGTCTCCATTGAGGAATGCTGTTTTGACATCCATCTGCCATATCTCATAATCATAATATGCAGCGATTGCTAACATAATCCTCACAGACTTTAGCTTCGCTACCGGTGAGAAAGTCTCATCGTAGTCAACTCCTTGAATTTGTCGAAACCCTTTTGCGACAAGTCGAGCTTTATAGACAGTAACATTTCCATCAGCATCTGTTTTCTTCTTGAAAATCCATTTGTTCTCGACAGCCTTCCGGCCATCCGGTAAGTCCACCAAAGTCCATACTTGGTTTTCGTACATGGATCCAATCTCGGATTTCATGGCTTCTTGCCATTTATTGAATCTGGGCTCATCATCGCTTCCTCATATGTCTCGGGGTCATCGGTGTTGTCCACCAACATGACATTCATAACGGAATCATACCAATGCTGGTACGATTTCTCGCTGACCTCCGAGGCTCGTAGCAACTTCAACCAAGTTTCATGATCACCATCATTAGCTTCCTCTCTTATTGGTGCAGGCACCACAGAACTTCTTCCGTGCTGCGCTACTGCAATTCGAGAGAAGGTTCGACAACCTCGTCGAGTTCTACTTTCCTTCCAGTCACTTCTTTCGAGAGAAATTCCTTCTCTAGAAAGGATCCATTCTTGGCAACGAAGATTTTGCCTTCGGATCTATGATAGAAGGTATACCCAATAGTTTCCTTGGTATCCTATGAAGACGCATTTTCCGCTTTGGGTTCAAGCTTGTCCGCTGTAACTTCTTTACATAGGCTTCAGATCCCCAAACTTTAAGGAACGACAATTTAGGTTTCTTCCCAAACCATAATTCATACGGTGTCGTTTCAGCGGATTTAGACGGTGCCCTATTTAAAGTGAATGCGGTTTTCTAATGCATAACCCCAAAATGATAGCGGTAAATCTGTAAGTGACATCATAGAACGAACCATATCTAAGAGAGTTCGATTATTTACGCTCGGACACACCATTATTACTGTGGTGTTCGGTGTGTCAATTGTGAAAGTATTCGCATTTCTTAAATGCTCGCCAAACTCGTAATTTAGATATTCACCTCCACGATCAGAACGTAGACATTTAATCTTCTTGTTACGTTGATTCTCTACCTCACTTTGAAATTCCTTAAACTTCTCGAAAGTTTCGGACTTATGTTTCATGAAATAGATATATCCATATCTACTCAAGTCATCCGTGAAGGTAAGAACATAACGATAACCATCACAAGGATGCTACACTCATTGGACCACACATCGGTATGTATGATTTCCAATAAGTCTGTAGCTCGCTCCATTATACCAGAAAATGGAGTCTTAGTCATTTCACCCATCGACATGCCTCGCATCTTTCAAGTGATTCAAAATCAAGTGATTCAAGAAGTCCATCGAATGGAGTTTCTTCATACGCTTCACTCCAATGTGACCAAGACGATAACCACATATAGGTCTAATTATCGCTGATTTCAAACGTTTAGCCTCAATGTTGTTGATATGTGTATTTCCACTATCGAGATTCAATATGAATAGACCATCTATCAAAGGTGCATGTGCATAAAACATATTACTCATATAAATCGAACAACCATTATTCTCGGATTTAAACAAGTAACCGCCTCGCAATAAACAAGATCCCGATATAATGTTCATGCTCAACGCAGCACCAAATAACAATTATTTAAGTATAAAACTAATCCCGATGGTAGATGAAGAGGTAGCGTCAAGCGATCACATCAACCTTTGATCCGCTTCTACGCGCATCGTCACCTCGCTCTTCACTAGCTTCCGCTTATTCTCGCAGCTCGCTTTGAGTTACAAATATGAGCAACCGAACCAAAGATCAAATACCTGTGCACTACTACGAATACTAGTGAGATACACATCAATAACATGTATATCGATATACCTTTCTTCTTGATGTTGCCGTTCTTCAAATCCGCCAAGTACTTTGGGCAATTCCGCTCAAAGGACCTTCTCCTTGCATAAAAGCACTCAGTTTCAGGCTTAGGTCCAGCCTTGGTCTTCTTCGTCGTGGTAACTTTCTTACCACCCTTCTTGAAGTGTCCCTTCTGCTTAGACTTGCCTTTCTTGAATTTGGTGGTCTTATTGACCATCAACACTTGGTGCTCTTTCTTGATCTCCACTTCTGCAGATTTTAACATAGCAAACAGTTACGCAACTCTTTGTTCATGTTCGCATGTTGTAGTTCATCACAAAGTTCTTGTAACTTGGTGGTAGTGATTGGAGGATGCGGTAAACCCCAAAGTATTAGGAATCACTATACCCAAACTTTGAAGTTTATTTATGCGTGCCCGACATTTTAAGCACATGCTCACTGACGGAGCTGCCCTCTTCCATCTTGCAGTTAAAGAACTTTTCAGAAGCTTCATAACTTTCAATTGCCGCATGAGTCTCAAAGATTAATTTGAGATCCTCGACAATATCATATGGATCTGACTCTTCAAACCTTTTCTGAAGCTCCGATTCTAAACCATACAAGATAGCACACTGAACTATGGAGTACTGATTCTTCCGAGCGAGGTAAACATTCTTTACTTCATCGGTAGCATCACCGCAGTGGGTCACCTAGCGGTGCATCCAGACATAGGTCAAATTACCAAATGTGAGGACAATCTCAAATTGGAACCAATCCGCGAAGTTGCTTCCATTGTTTTTCAACTTTTCTTTCTCTAGGAACGCATTAAAATTGATGGTAGGGGCTGCCATTGATCTACAACATATTTGCAATAGTTTAGACTAAGTTTATGACAAATTGAGTTCAAATTAATTAATGAAATTAAACTAGGTGAACTCCCACTCAAAACAACATCCCTCACATTGTTTTAGTGATCACACGAACCAAATCCACTACATCAACACCGATCATCACGAGAGTTGATATAGTTTCAATGGCGAACAATCATCATGTTCATCATATCTACTATATGATTCATGCTTTACCTTCGCATCCGTGTTCCCGAGGCCATGTCCAGACATGCTAGGCTCGTCAAGATCAAACCTTAGCTACCGCATAAGCAAATCTGGCTTGCTTACGCTATTCACCATGAATCAAAGACACCCGATCATCACGTGGTGCTTCAAGCGCAAGCTTTGGCAACGGTGCATACTAAGGGTGAACACTTTAGAACTTGAAATTTATGTGCATGAGGGATCATCTTATAATGCTACCGTCCTACTAAGCAATACAAGATGCATAAAGGATTAACATCACATGCAATTCATAATATGTGATATGATATGGCCATTCTTCTTTGTGCTTCCGATCTCCATCTTCAAGCACGAACATGATCTCCATCATCACCAGCATAGCATCAAGGTCAATGACGCTTCTTCATGGTTGTCGTCCACCAGCTTCAACTATTACAACTATTTTGAATAGACACGCAGGTCTTAACAGAAATTAAAGACAACCATATGGCTCCGCCGTTGCCAACTTACAATAAGGAACATTGCATACATCAAATATAATCACAATCATGGCCATATCACATCAGACACCCCGCAAAACAAAGTTAGACGCCTCTACTTTCTTTGCATATTTTACGTGGTTTGGGGCTTTCAATAAGTGTCGTTCTAACTTACGAACAAGAACCACAACATTGATACTAGCATTGTTGATCACCCGTTGTAAATTGGATCTTTACTATGCTAGGAGAAACAGGCACCAAAGCCACTTATGCAATACAAGTTGCATGTCAAGCGTGGAGCAAGTCTCATGAACGATGTCATGTAAGGTTAGCCCGGGCCGCTTCTTCCCAACATACCGCAAGATGCAAAGTACACAAAAAGCAATCTACAATAAAAGCATCAATGCCCACAATGACCATTGTGTTCTACTCGTGCAACAGATCTACATATAGACACGGCTCGATACATCGTAGGGGTTCGTAGCATGGAAAACAAAAATTTTCTACGCATACAAACAAACAAGCCAAGATCTATCTACTAGATTGTAGCAACGAGTCGATGGAATAACTCACCCTCAAGATTCCAAAGTGTTTAACGAGAGCAGATTCGTGGGTGATGTAGTCGCACTCTTCCGATCTCAAGATCGTAGACGATCCTTCCAAGCCAAGCGTTCCTTCAAGATGCTCTGCAATGGTCACACGCTCGGTACTGACGAAGACCTTCCTCTCCCTTGTTCCAAAGAAAGCGGAGGTTGTAGCACTCTCCTCGCGATTCCGGCAAAGACAACGGCGTGGTACCTAAGTAGAGGGAAATCCTGCAGGCTTCGCCTTAAGCCGGCGTAGTATGGTGGAGCTTATGAGAGAGGCTATTAGTGGTCTAGTAATTAGACACACCAATTAGAAGGCTCTAAACCAATTAGAAGGCTCTAAATCAAATAGCTCTAAACCGGGTTTAGGTCTAGGGTTTAGTTTAGAGGATAGGAACTTGTGTGTGTAGGAGGAGGCCCTGCCTCCCTTTATAGGTGGGAGGGCGGCCAAGGGAGGAGTCCCTCCCAAGTAGGCCTTGGGAGGCGCCACGCCAAGGGACTCCTCCCCAAAGTCGGTTTCCTCTTCCTCCTCTTTCCACTTTCCAAAACTTGTTTGACTTTCAAACTAGCCGCTTGACTTTTAAATTTAGGATTTAAATAAACCCTTTATTTTGGACAGCGAGAACACTTAGTACATGATGCAATCATTCCAATATGTAATGACACATTCATGTACCCTTCCCCCTCCGGAGTGCCGGACATTCCGGGACCTTCTAGAATGTTCCCGATGAAAACACCTAATCATTCCGCTACTCAAACGGACTTTCCTTATATGAATCTTATTCTCCTGACCATTCCGGATCTCCTCGTGATATCCCGGATCCCATCCGAGACTCAACAACATTCGGTCTCTTTCTCATAATACCATAACTACTCAAACAACGTCGAATCCTTAAGTGTGTCTCCACGGTTCGTGAATTATGCGGACATGATCGAGACACTTCTCCAACAATAACCAATAGAGGAATCTGGAAATTCATATGGTTCTACATATTTCTACGATTACTTACGATCGAATGAACCACTTACATACGATACCAATTTCCCTTTGTCTCACGATATGTTACTTATCCGAGGTTATGATCGTCGGTATCTCCGCATACCTAGTTCAACCTCACATCGATAAGTACTCTTTTCGTTCCCGTGATATGTGATCCCTTGTGACCCAGTCACATGCTTGCAAGCTAATTGGATGACATTTCACCGAGAGGGCCCAGAGAATATCTATCCGTCATATGGATGGACAAATCCCACTCTTGATCCATGTGTTTCAACCAATACTTTCCGAACACTCAATACCACCTTTATAGCCACCCTGTTACGGTGTGGTGTTTGATGACATCAAAGCATCCATCCAGTAAAGGTGATATGCATGATCTCATGGTCGAAGGAATTAGGTTACTATGTATCAGAAAGCATATAGCAATTGAACTATTGAAATGACTTGATCTTTATGCTACGCTTATCTATAGGAGTATGTCCACCATATCATTCTCCTAATGATATGATCTTGTTGTTTGATAACATCTCAATGTTCATGATAGGGAAACCACAATCATCAATCAACCAACAAGCTAGTGAAGTATAGAGGCTATACTAGGGACTTCAAATTAAGTTTACAAATCACACAAGTATTAATGGTTTCCTTGTTAATACTATTATAGCATGAATGTAAATATTTATCATAAACACAAAGATATAATAATAACTACATTTATTATTGCCTCTAGGGCATATCTCCAACAGATATGAGGAGGATAATGAGAAAGTTGAGCAAGAGAACACTACAAGGAATTTGGCTATATATGACCTTCTATTTTCGTCACAAAATTGTCACGATAGTTCGTTTATGACGATTCTATGACAGTTTTGATATCGTCGAAAGCTGGGCGTCGCAAATGAACTATAACGATGATTTTTGCAAAATCGTCATAACCGTCTATGACGATATTGGATCATCATAACCATTATGACGATCCAATATTGTCATGAGCCATCTAGCCAAGCCAGGTCAGATCCTACGTGGCTAATCCGACGTGGCAAAATTGTGACGAAACGAGATCATCGTAATGTGAATTCGGCCTAGTCCATTTCAATGTTCTATATGGACTGAGCCCAACAAATGAGCCTTTATTAAATGGGCCTTGGCCTTTTTGGGCCTTTTTCTTTTATGCCTAGGCAGTTTTAGGCTTTGGCCTTTTTCAATTTATTTAATTTTTGGGCTTCATACTTTCCATTGTCTGTTTCTTTTTCTTTCGATCCATTTAGTTTATGTGCTTCAGCCTTTTTAGCTGAAATGCACAATGATCAAATGTGTTTTGGGCCTATTCTGGCCCGTTTAAGAGCCCATGTGCAATACATTTTAATGGTACAGCAGTACAGCAGCCAAGCAAGTGGAATAATGAACAAATATTACAGCAGTAAAGCATCAAAGCATTTTGCTGGTGCATCTGAACATTTAACCAAACATACATCTCATCTGTTGATAATCAACACAGTTAAAAAGGATGTCAAAGACCAATCACACATAGAAAGCAGAATACACAAGAGAACTGCCATGTTGTGAGCCCCCCAATCCATCCCAGGGGCGTTGCTGCTGTGAACTGCCACTGCTGGCCGCCACTGATCCTCCATGCTACCAGCCGCCGCTGCCGGCCCTTGCTCCTTATATATGTTTGCTTCTAGAACAAAAACACATGACAATTAATAAAATTGGTAAAACAGATTCTTAATAAGCATCAAAATAGATACTAGTTACTTTACAAGTATTTATTTGCAAAAGAACAAACACTGCTCAATATTTGATTTCATTGTGCATAATAGAATGATGCAATGGAACTACCAATTTCCCTATTCATGCAAAAAGTGTACAATAAATTCTCAGACAATATCGGTAAGGTACATTCTCACAGCAACACAAGCTCAAAATTAACAGAGATGGTCATCATGGGTACAAGCAAAGCAATTTACCATTAGATACGAATAACTAATGCACTCATACTTTCAAATTTTCTTGACAGCAAAAGCATACATTTCAGATCCTTGCACAAATCGAGTCATTAACAATAGCAATAAGCATACATTTCAGATCCTTTCACAACACGCTTAATGTGATTTCTCTCAGATATGACCAGGAGCATACTAACCTGTAGAGACCTCAAACCCCTAAATGAAGAGAAGACAAATTCACATGTCTTCCCAGTTCATGCCGACCAACCACCGATACAGCTCCATGGCCTTGGACTGTATGCAGCAGAACCTGAGAAACCAAATTTGATATTAGATATGAAGGACCCGGGATACCAAATTGATCTCAGAAATAAAGGCAGAATAATGTTTCTATTTGATAGCAGTAGTTTCTATTTAAGCTATGTACATTTTTGTCCAGGAGAGTACTTTCTATTATATAGCAATAATTTCTATTTAAAACACATTTTTGTGTCATAAGGCATAAGCTATAGTACTTTATTTGGCTGAACCTACTGACCCAGTTCTGATCAGTACAAGCTATGATTCATATTGAGGCAAATATGGAACCAACAAATTGCAGATCGGTTTGGTTCTCCATGTCATACGTTTATTCCTGAAAACCATTTGCTACTCTAGTCTTTGATGGAGTACAGAAATATGGAATAAATAAAACGCAGCTTACCTAACAAGGATAATTATCCCTTGAAAATCCATCCTATATCCATCTACCGGCCAGTAGCTATGGCGCTGCTGTGGAGAAGAACAAAAATAGCAAGGATAAACAACTATCTGCAATAAAACTAGTTGCACAAGTAATACACAATGAATTTAGAACATCAGTAGACTTAGTAAACTAACTGACCACAGAATTGCACAAGATTTAATTGCCATAGAACTATAAAATGCATCACGACTTATGAAATTCAGAAACCAAGCTTGATAAACTATAGTGTACAGATACAGTTAAGCATGTATATACACACACTTCAGTTAGTTTGAGCACCCACTAACATCTGAAGCAAAAAGAACAAATAATTTCTAGAACTATCAATTTGAGCACCCAAATACTAACACAACAATTGACTTCTAGAACTATCAAACCCTAATCCCAATCAAGAACAAAACTATCTCTTCCAACCAAACAAATAAAAACACACCGTTCCATTTTATTAACTAGCCCCCAATATGTACATGTTCAACAAATTCATGACTTGGGATTGAATTAGTAGACGAACACATGCAGAATAACCCCCTGATACAACTACCTACAACTTTCACATGCAGAATAGGAGCCTCCTTGGCTCCTTGCTAGGAAGCGGGAGAGGTAGGCGATGGTGTCCAACTGACCGGTCCGGCGTTGTCGCTGCTCCTCCGTGTGGATGCCGAGGTCAGAGATGAATATTCTCCTGCAAATTCAAACAACACGAGGTTATGAAGAGAATCAAACTTTGTGCATATGAATAGCTACATCAAACAGAGTGGAACAATGTGGTACTCAGTGCATCATTAATTTTGAAAAGGCTTGAGAAAAGCAAAGTGACAAAGCACCAGACCATGAAAATATTAGTGCACCATCTATTGTCATATTAACTATCATACTAGGATGGATTACATTGATTACACAACAATGTTTAACATGAACCTATAGCAATCTATCAATACATTAGGTTTACAAGCATGTTTAACAAGAGAAGACTATATCCATGAAGACATGCTATTAACTATCAGGTGGGCATATGAAACAAGCCATACAACCATAGAGATCCAATGCAAAAATCAGGAAATGAAGCTTGAAAACTAGTCTACAAATAGTTGCTGAAGTTTCTCTATTAGTACATCTAAACATAAACCATTGATAAATTGGCTACACGACACCTCTCAACTTGAGCATATTTACTTGCATGAAAATGAGTTCATGTGGCTACATGTATGCATTAGGCCAATATACATAGCACTGCTAATTTGGCTTTGATCTACCTATCAATTGCCTGAACTCAACTATCCAAATCCCTCTGTATTCAGCTGCTAAATATCCATTACTAGTTAAGCAGTAGACAAAGGTAAACAAGGTACAACTAGAGTAAGCAAATCAAGAAAGGAGCTGCTACTGAGTGTGACATAAAAGTCTACCGCTGCTGAAACCAGGTACTAGATCGGCCTATACAACTACATCTCACATGGTACACACTAAAAGCAAGCAGCAGACAGCTGCTGGTCAACCGACAGCTCTTACATAACCACCTGGGTGTATGAACGAACCCACACGAACCTTGCACCTGATTTGGCGGATACGGTCGAAGAGCTCTAGAGAGTAGACGCCCTACTTGTCGGCAGAGTAGACAACACCGTCGATGCGCCAGTTCTCTACCACTTCCAGCGACACACGTTCTTCTGACCGCCGTCTTCGAGTTCCTACCGCATGATTCCTGTTTCAATAGATGCAGCAAGTTAGAGGAGGTTGAGAAGGAGGTGATGGTTCCTAAGAGAAGAGGGAGAGATGGGTGGTGTTGCCGGTAGAGTGGCAGTGCCCCTGGTCTAGACGGCAAGCTCCCGAGAAGATGGATCCGGTCGACGCGAAGCAGTAGGGCGGGAGGATTAGACTTGGGTAGATCGAGGGGGGTTCGCTTGGGGTGGGGAGATCGAGCGGAAGCCTCGCTTTGTTGTGCTGGCGGCGGCGGTTGTGGGAGGGAGAGTGGGGGAGACAGGTCGCACCGTGAGGGGAGATGGGTCGAGGGTGAGGTGTCGGAGGTACTTCAGAGAGGATGAGGAGGGGCGCCGTAGGTCTAGGGTGGCCGGAGGTGAGGAGGGGCGCCGGAGGTCTAGGGTGGCCGGAGGTGAGGAGGGGCGCCGGAGTTGTGGGGTGGCCGGAGGTCTGCGCTGGGGAAGGATTAGGTTGTTGTATGGGGCAGAGGCGACGCACGCGGGTGGAAGAGAGGAGACGAGGGAGGACACGAGGGACGCGGTCTGACCTGGTCAGGCCGAATTTTGGTCTTCGGCCCAAAATCGAAACATCTAGCGCCAAGAATGATTTGGCAACACGCGCGCAGCTCCAAATTTTTGGTCGGTGAGAGCCTGAGGGGTGAGTTAGGGAACGTTCGATCGAGATGCTGCCTACGACTGAGATTCACTTCCGCAGGGTGATCTGTGGGTAGCCCGTTCCTCAATTCTGATTGGATGGATAAGAGAGTGTATGTATTTCAGACCAAATGATCAATGTTATGTAACATAGTTCCAAATGAAACCTTCGCGTGGCGTCATGTTGTGTGGCATAGTTCTAAGGAAAAATATCAAAATTGGTAAATTGATTGTTTCTCGAAAAAACCTTCTCATAAATGACCTATCATGTCCGAGGTTTCATGACTTTCGGGCCAAACGACCAATGTTATGACCCCTGGCGAAAAAGAGAAATTCCTGCCGAATCGTCACGAAGTCGGTCCGGTTTGAACTACAGGTAGATGATCCGATGCTCATGATTTTTGGCAAAAATAATTTTTAGACTCACAATATGCTATTTTTTTAGAGATCCAATACAAGTTTAGCGAGGCTGAGCCCCTAGCTAAGAACCTTCGTGTCCGTCGTTTTGACCATAGTTTGAAACGGGCATAAAAAATTCAAAAACATTCTGATCAATGCAAATCCTTCGCGTGGTATCTTCTTATGTGACATAGTTGCAAGGAAAAATACCAACCTTGGTATATTCCAAGTGTCTCAAAAAAACCTTCTCAAAAATGACCTATCATGTCCGAGGTTTCATGGCTTTCGGATGAAACAACCAATGTTATGGCCGGAATCGCGGCATAGTTTATGATAATGTGCCCATATTGTGCACACATATGCATTTGAACAATGGGATGGTGAACAATGTTGCAGGAGAAAGTTTTCCTTTTCGACGCACGGAAAATCCATTTTCCATTTTCCGAGCGCAAAAAATGGGCCGTTTTGTGAAGCAACCACCAAACGATAGTTTTCGAATGGTACCGTCACATTTTGTAAAAATATTAGACCACCTTATATGGAAAATGTCCCAACCGGGGTATCTCAAACCTTTTTGTTCATCCCTGGCAAAAAAGACAAATTCCTACCGAATCGGTAGGAAGTGGGTCCGATTTGACGTACAGCTACATGATCCGATGCTCATGATTTTTGGCAATAATCATTTTTAGACTCACAATATGATGTTTCATCAGAGATCCAATGCGAGTTTAGAGAGACTAATCCCCTAGCTAAGAGCCTTCTTGACCGCCGTTTTGGCCATAGTTTGAAACGGGCATAAAAAATTCAAAAACGGTCTGATCAATGCAAATCCTTCGCGTGGTGTCTTATTATGTGACATAGTTGCTAGGAAAAATACCAAACTTGGTATATTGCAAGTGTCTCGAAAAAACCTTCACAAAATGACCTATCATGTTCGAGGTTTCATGGCTTTCGGGTCAAATGACCAATGTTATGGCTAGAATCAGGGCATAGTTTGTGATAATACACCCGTATCGTGCACACATGTGCATCATGGGATGGCGAACAATGTTGCAGGAGGAAGTTTTCCATTTGGTCGCATGGAAAAACCATTTTTTATTTTCCGAGCGCAAAAAACGGGCCGTTTTGTGAAGCAACCACCAAATAAATGTTTCAAAATGCTACCATCCCATTTTTCAAAAATAATAGGACACCTTACATGGACAAATGTCCCAAACGGGGTATCTCAAAACTTTCCTTCCACCCCTGACGAAAAAGACAAATTCCTACCAAATCAGTAGGAAGTGGGTCCGATTTGAACTACATGTACATGATCCGATGACCATTATTTTTTGAAAAAATGAGTTTTAGACTCACAATGTCATGTTTCTTTAGAGATCCAATGCGAGTTTAGCGAGGCTCGACCCTGAGCTAAGAATCTTTATGCCCGCCGTTTTGAGCAAAGGTTGAAACGGGCATATTAAATTCAAAAATGGTCCGATCAATGCAAATCCTCCGCGTGGTGTCTTATTATATGACTAGTTGCAAGGAAAAATACCAAACTTGGTATATTGCAAGTGTGTCAAAAAAACCTTCTCAGAAATGATCTATCATGTTCAAGGTTTCATGGCTTTCGGGCCAAACGACCAATGTTATGGTCTGAATCGTGGCATAGTTTGTGATAATATGCCCATATTATGCACTCATATGTATCATGGGATGGCGAACAATGTTGTAGGAGGAAGTTTTCCTTTTCGTCGTGCAAAAAAACCATTTTCCATTTTTCGAACGCAAAAAACGGGTCGTTTTGTGAAGCAACCACCAAATGACAGTTTTAGAATGCTACCACCATATTTTTCAAAAATAGTCGACCACCTTTCATAGACAATGTCCCAACCGGGGTATCTCAAACCTTTTCGTCCACCCCTAGAAAAAAAGACAAATTCCTGCCGAATCGGCAGGAACTAGGTCAGATTTGAACTATAGGTACATGATTTGATGCTCGTGTTTTTTTGTAAAAAATATTTTTAGATTCACAATATACTATTTTATCAGAGATCCAATGCAAGTTTAGAGAGCATCGTCCCCGAGTTAAGAATATTCATGCCCGCTATTTTGACTATAGTTTTAAAGCAACACAAAAAATTAAAAGTTAACAAAACAATGTAAACATGATAATTCTCCAACACTATTGTTTTAATCTCGTCAAAATGAACAAAATTGATTTTTGGATCCCCTCAATCCGAGATCGTATGCAAATTGTACGGTGAAATTACTCAAATAACTTTTAAAAGTTTGTGAAAAATAATAATTCAAAACCTATTAGGACTAAAGTTTCATGGGCCATATTTTCCCCCAAAGTCAGCTCTCTAACAGTATATGGGCCGAGGGCCCATTCGGTGCAGCAAAAGGTAAAAAAAAAGAGGAAATCAAATGGGCATGTGTGCTTTGGCCCAAGCCCAACTACGTCGCCGAGTTTCTTAAAGCACGAACGCTGCGTATTTATGAACATAAGGAAGCGCTGACTCGTTGGTCCTTGTGTATCGGAATGTTGGTGAGGTCGACGGTTCGAAATTCCCGGCCTCCTTGTTTTTTGGACAATTATTAGCTTACGGAAAAAAACCTCTACAAGTACGTTCGGTTCCGTAATTTACACATGAATTGATACGTGGTGTGTTGGTTGAGCTCCTTGGAGGCGAGAGAAGAGACCCGGGTTCGAATCCCGTAGTAGCTATTTTTTCTCCACAAATTTCGACGCTGACCAACGGGACCTGCCTGTCATGGCCGGTTATTTATAGAGATGTTTAAATAAAAACGGAAACTTAGATATGACACATAGACATGACATGTAGGCATAAAATGATGATGTGACCAATCAGTCATTTAAATATATTTTATTTTAGATACTATGACGATTTAATTTGGTCATAGTCGTCTGCAAATAAGGCCCTAAGTTGTATTATGCACATTATGACGATTTTGTCTATCAAAATTACGACGATTTCTATAAAATCGTCGTAATTTAATAAGGTTTTGGTCCTTCTAAATGGCTTATGACCATTGGATTTGAAATCTTCATAGAATTATGACGATTTTGTCTGCGGTGACTATTAGAAGGTCATAGAATAACATATTCCTTGTAGTGGAAAGAGAAGGGATGTTCAACACGTTTACCGGAACAATTTATCCGTGCAGCCACACTACACGAGTAGCTGGGGCTTAAATCGTAGTTTGTGGTCTTTAGCCGGGGCTGCTCGTACTCGCTAAAGTGGAGAAATCCCCTGAAATCCGGACGGTCGTGTACAAGGTACTGGTGCAACAATTGGGTCTCTCGCGGACAGTATGACTTATTGTATGTACGGAAGGAAGTGGAGTCAAATTACTATATGCCAAACTACAGTTTGGGGAATAGGCTTGTACGAAAGAGAGAGTATGGCCGTTGTGCCACATACTCGTGCCGGAGAGAATAACCCAAAAGGAAAATCCGCCGTTTCTAGGGAAGGACAAATGAAAAGTTAGGTCTGATTATCCGAACCCTCTTCTACCTTGTGTAGCGGGCCGTGGTTGTATCCTGGGGGATGGATTGATTCTTGTGGGTAAAGTGCACAAACTCTGCAGAGTCTAATATATTCGAATAGCCGTGTCCACGGACAAGGACGGTTGGAAAGGTGATTGCTAGTAGTACCCTTGGGATATGTTTGAGGTGAACAAAGAGGATGTGACTTGTCGAGGAAAGATAAGAACGAGTTTGGTTTTGACCAGAGATGGTCGAAGTTATTTTGAAAAGGGTTTTACTATAAAATTGATTTCAACAAGTTTTTAACAAGGATGTGGAGATATCCGAAATTTCTAAAAGGAGCCATTTTTTCAAAAGCTCTTTTTCAACAGAGATATAGAGATTCCAACGTTAGGCTTTTCAGAAACAACTATAGTGTAGAGCTATCTCACCACAGCCCAATATGTATTATCTTGTTACCTTGTCTTGGTGGTTTGCGAGTACATTCAAAGTACTCACCGGCATTGTCCCTGGCTATTTACAGATTACAGATGTTAAGAAGTGACGAAGGTGCTGACGTCTATGCGAGCTAGGTCATCTTCCTAGTCAGTCGCCTGTAGGTTAAGGCATGACATGGGCTCTGCGCTTGAAGACTTCCGCTAGTTGTGTTGTAATTTCCATAATGGCCACTTTGTAAGTTTTGTAATCGTTACTTTCTGGATGATGTAATGATACTGATCGGTTATGCTCATGGATCACTAATCATTGGAACGTGAATTGTATGCATAACGGGTATTCTCGGACCATAAAGCCGGGGTGCCGCAGTGGTATGCATAAACAGTATTCCCGGATCGTAAATCCGGGGGTGCCACACTTATCCATACCATGCATGTGGTAGTTCGAAATGAACTAACCATATGCACTAGGAAGAGAGTTCAGAATTATGTCCGTAGTGAACTCTTCGCTAATGGGATAGCCAAGCCTCTCCAGAGACTGCGTGTAACCAACCATTTTGATCACATGCAGACTCAGTGGATCACCATCCTTAAGCTTGCAACTCGGAAAAGCCCGAGAGACTTGATACCTCTTAGTCTTAGCCCGAGCCTGGAACATACTTTTGAGGCTTTCGATCATATCATAGGCCTCAACATTCTCGAGCTGCTTTTGCAAGTCCGGTTCCATGTGAGCAAGCATAAGATAACTAATATCCGTGGACTCATCCTTAGTCTGACGGTAGGCATTGGTGGCAGCAACAGTTGCATTCTCATTTGGCTCATTTGGAATTGGGTTGTCTAGGACATGGTCCTTGTTTTCTTGTTTGAGAACAATTCTCAGATTACAAAACCAGTTGGTGAAATTAGTGTCGTTCAGTTACCTTTCTCAAGAATGGTTCTCAAAGAAAAACAGGATATCTGAGGGTGATTATTACTTGGTTCCATGATCTATAACAGAAAATATGCAAAACACTTACGACATGTAGTCATAAAAGAGCAAGCATATTAAACACTTCTAGTGATCCAACACCCCTCCAATGGTTACTTAGTGATTCATGATCCTAAATAAGAAAGTCGGCTAGTGAGATTTAGCATCAATGCTAGCCACCATGAGATCTAGGTAGACAACTCCTTGTCAATCGCATATCATACAACTCATGTTGTTCGGGTGGCATCACATGCCTCGGCTCCCTTCCAATTTTTTCCCGAGTCCCACAACCGTTGTGATAGACCCATATAGCTTACCAAGTGTTTCTGATGTAAGAGTCCGAATCGAACCCACCAAGTAGGAAAGAATTGTTAGCACCTCAATTTTATGAGCCCACTACCAAAAATGTCCGCATTGTAATGGTGCAAACACTGGCGGGAAAACCGACTAGACCTTCATTGAGGGATTAGATTTTACCGACTATCTAATAGAGGTAAAATAGATACATATCAATAACACAAAATAAAGCAATTATAATGTGAAATAGTATGGCTCTTTTCATGGCGATCTCCATCTCCACAAAGCCTATAATCCGACTCATGCCAACTCTTGTCACTTGCCCTCTTACTCCATATCGCCGACTTGTACATCGACTTTCATGCCATCGGGATTCTCCAAACAGCTACACTAGCTTAGTAAAGTAAATTACATAGATAATCCGACACGCATGTCATTGTTACAATAGAATGGCAACACCTAGGATCCAGCCGGCTGACAACACCCTGATTCGGAGATCACGTATGGATTATACACATACATCACATGCACATGAACCATACCATTCACAACTTACTACAAAAACAATTTATGCATAGATACGCTATCTACCGGCGTTGTGAAATTCACAATGACATCTTAGGTGCTACGACATGGCGAAGCCGGCAGTCCTGCTAGCCAGATAGCGGACGGGGATCGAAGTTGCAGCGCCCCATGATTTTTCCGATGTAATCTACATTCTGAACATGGATTCCGACCATTATTCCGACTCGATCAAACTCTTTTGATCTTCGATCACCGCTTCTGAATTTACGTGTCATAGTCTACCCCGATGGCAGAAACCGACCAACAGGGGTATGTCGTTCCACGACCTTAGTAGTATGATGACAGAAATCGTATATTCCATTCCCCGAGTATAGTTGATCCAATCAACATTGTACAAAACCGATCTATCTTAAAGATCGAGCACCAAAAATAATCCAATCTACAACCAGCCGCATATCACATATGCGAGACTCAAGCCTAAAACTAGAAGATATCGCTTTGATGCCACTATTGTGCCACGTAGAGATAAAACAAAACTTTTACCTCTAACAAGGTGATACCAAGATCTAGCTGAGGTAGAAGGACACAAGGATTACCACTAGACGCGCGATTGCAGAGTACTGATGAAGCGCGTCAGCTGATGCAGTACAGTTCTCGCGATCTCGATACAATCAACGATTGTCGTGGTGCTGATCGTATAACATGTCTGCTGGTGTCCACACAAACGAGGAGGATCAGCGGTGGTGGACTGTTAGGTCCAGTACGGAGGCAGGACTACTATGGAGCTAGGGTCTCCAAAGGATGGAATGACCTAACCGTTAAACCACATGGGTATCTGTGCCCCACTATATACAGGGAGTGAAAGTGAGTTCCACTCATTCGTGGCCCATTCACAAAAGCCCATATAATATTAATCATTGTGAGTCTGACTCACTGACTCAGTCCAAATCCGGCTCGGGTCCAACCCAACCAGATTTCCTGTTCAGATCCAATCCAAACTTGCTCTCGCTCTTAAGTGTGTGACCCCGCAGGATCATGGCAACTTGGACACAATTGGAGTCTGATTCTCAATCAATCAGTCGATAGTGGCTCCTAGAAGAACGTGCTGACTCCCAAGTACCAAAGAGTCATGACATCTTGCATTACCAATGCAACTTGCGTCCGAGTCCCTTTTCCCTCATGATATATCTTGTCAGACTATAGGCGAATATTTGTCATCCCTTAAATAGTCCGACTCTCTTCTCGATCCGAGATAAGTGATTCATTCGACTAACTTTTTGTTGATTGCCTCGGTTAACACTTAACCGAGTCGTGCATGGCCATGTTTTCCGAATCATATCATCCGACAGAGCCCAGAGAATATATCTCCAAGTGGAGGGACAAATCTCATCTTGGTTATTCACATCACACAGCTTGATTCTCAGTCGACCCGAACTCTGCCTTTATAACTGCGTAGTTACGGATCAATGTTTGATATAACCTTAGTCGGTGATTGATGAGTGCATATTTGCATCATGTTTTAGGTTATTATTTTGCATTGTAGATGTAGGATCTTGATATTTTATGGCGTTTCGCATGAACTTTTTATGTTTATTTTCACCAGGATCAGATCAGATGATGGATCCAATGGACACAATTCTTGGAGCAGTTGTACTTAAGAGAAAAGGAGCCAAAAACTACGTAAATCGCTCATTTGAGGAATATTAAGAATACCAGAAGAAAACCTGAAGTGAGCAAAGGACACAGAGGAGTTGATGACCAACTATACGGGCCACCGCCATATAGTAGCGGCTGTATAGTTGGTGCCGCCTCTGCCTCGTCAAATAGTTTCACCCGTGCAACTGGTTTGGAGATACGACATATAGAAGACCCAGAAATCGCCAAAACCTCACCTCCGGAAGGGATCTGGAGGGGGAACTTGACCTAGGGATCCATATTGACCCTAAGAGGATCTGGGAGGCCAAGGAATCGATCTCCATCTTCATCAACCACTGCGTCTTCATCACCACCATCATCTGCATCCATCCCATCTAGATCTTGTTGTAATTCTTGCACTAGTTGTGGATTTATACAAGTACTATTCATCGATAATCATTTCCATTACCATTGTCATGATGTTGATTGCCTCCATGTCTAAGTAGATCATTAGTTCTTGGGGATATGGAGAAACCCTAGTATATGATTGAGATGAGATAGAGATTATGATGTTATACATCATTATATGTATGTGTTAATTGTATTCATCTTGATGTTGGGAGTTGTGCAGCTCCTCAAGATTTGTCTCCTATGGGGACTCGATGAAGGGGATTACTTGTTGGTAGATGGAGGGATGATAACACTTACTGTGACTATAAAGTCGTTGCCATCCTTTACGTACTAACTTGGGTAATCAAGGAGAACTCATTAAGGCATGTCCATTCCGCGGGAGAAATCCCTTAATAGCGGGGTAATACGATTGATGTCGTTTATCTATCAGTTGTTGTTATGAAGGATGATGTGAGCAGTGGTTGCTGCCTCATCATTCATATATGGAGCTGCTCCCACATAAATGCATATCATGAGAATATTCGCTATAATAATCTTGATCACTTGGTCTAAATTTCTAGTGGTGTATCCACCACTCCTGAGAACGCCTTTCCCCTATTGCAGTTTCAATCTTTCTTGCGCACGCGATTACTAGTTTCTGCATTAAGTTTTACTTTACTTTACTTTACTGTTTCAACCAACCAAAAACCCAAAAACAACTCTACTTTATTGCATCTTAGAATTATTCCTCAAGTACTTCGTTTAGTTTTAGTTAAAAGAATTTTAGTCTTTCACCTACTGCTCCCTATGGGATCGATATCTTTATTTAGAAACTAGCTACAAACGATATGTGCACTTGTAGTCATCAAACTATTTTCTGGAGCCGTTGCCGGGGAGCTTAGTGCTATAAGTCCCTTTACTTTTAGTTATTTACTTTCATTGTACTAATTTTAATTTGAGTTGCAGGACCATAACAATGGACAACACTCAGCATTTGATGCAGCTTGAGGCAGTAAGTTATATGGGTTCGCCCATGGACGCTTTTATAACTGTCAATAGAAGCATAAACCCCGATGGTACTTAGATCCAACCTTTATTATTTGAGTTACTTAACTCTAAAAAGTTTACAGGAACCCATGAAGAGAGTCCATATGGACACTTACAATTCTTTGAAGATGTTCTTGGTTCCTTTATATTTGCTGATTGTGACCTTGATAATGTTAAAATCCAGTTGTTTAGACAAACTCTCTCTAATAATGTTTGCAACTGGTATAGATCCTTTTGTGTAGAAGAACCAAGGACATGGACAGATTTGCCAACCAAATTCTTGTCAAAATATTACTAAGAAAGCAAAGCTCACAGGATGAGAGGTATTATTATTAGTTTCAAAAATAGTCCCGATGAGAGTTTATATGAAGGCTATCTAATGTATAAAAGCTATCTAGACAATTTCCCCCATCACCGTTTTCTTGATTGGTTAATTACCCATACTTTCTATGGAGGGCTTAACAATAAAAATACAACAAGCCTAGATACCGCTTCTAACGGTTTTTTACTACCTTATACTTATGATGAAGCTTGGAAATTAATAATGGAAATGAAATAAACAATGGAAAGCCTTAAAAATGATGAGAGCAATATGAAAGGTTCTTCTGAATATTCTTGTGTTAACGATTTCTTTACAGATGAAAGGACTTGTGCGATGATTAAAACCCTTGGCATTGATTCTTATTCGGTAAAGAAAATTATTGACAATTATGCATGGCATCTACAGGTACCTTCGCAATGGGACTTCAAAAACCCCTGGAAGAAAAGAACCAAGCAAGAGAGGATGCATCATTGATTGAATTTTCCTCTAAATCTATTCAAGATAATATTAAGAAGAAGTGTAGGGATGAAGAACATACAAAGAGAAGACCAAAGAAAGCAGAAAAGAACCCCGAAGCTACCAATGCAAATATTGTTATATTCAAAGATCGTACACAAGCAAGAATCATGGAAAATGAAGTAGTTATGCTTTCTGAAACTTCAGACTTCATTATAGGTAGGATACAAGGTAAAGAAACTTCAAAACACATCACTCCTATATATAGTGGAGAAACTTCCCTATATGGAATTTGTGAACCGATGTCTACTATAAATGTTATGCCTTAATCACTTTACTAGGAACTTTGCTAAAATTTAAATAATCGAGATCTGGAATTGGTAGACACTACTATTAAACTATTTAATAGAACTAATATAAAACCGGAAGGTGTTATTAAAAATATCTATGTGTTTGTCGGACCACTCAGGTACCCTGTTGATTTTCATATCGTTGATATGCCTCGAGATACTTTTTGTCCTATTCTTTTAGGCATGCCTTTTGTCTCCATAACCAAAGATCGAATTCATAATAAAGAGGAGACTATTTCCATGATGTTTGGAGAAGAGGAAATGATATTCCACTTAGCCAACCTAAAAAGGAGGCCATATGAAATAGAAGATATCAAGGAAGAGAAAACAATTACCGAGCTGGCCATGATTCATTTCATTACTCCCCAAGATGAATTAGAAAGAAGCTTAGTTAATTGGGAAGAGGCACAAGATGTCAAGGAAAGAGAAGACATAGATGATTACCTTGACTCCATCCCGAAAGCACAAAAGCCAAATGATAATGAAGAACTGGTAAGAAAAGGTGACGAAGAACCTCCTCCAATTGAATTGAAATGACTTCTAGACAATTTGAGGTATGAATTTTTAGATAATGAAAACAAATGTCCTATTATTATTAGTAAAAATTTATGATAAAATGAAACAAATAAACGTATTTCAATTTTGATCAAGCATCATGAAGAATTTGGGTATACTCTAAGTGACATTAAAGGAATAGATCCATCCATTATGATAGATAAGATTACCGTGCTTGAAGATGTTGTACCTATATGTCAACACCCGGATTTTTCAATCCTAGATGCCTGTTATGCCATACATCGCAATCCCAGGATTACCATTTTTGCGAGACATAACAGAATTGGATACCATAGTACTTCATCCATTACAACGATACATAAGTTCTTACACAAATAGAGATCTCATGATCCAGTTCTTAATACAACATCAAGCAGCGGAATACGTGATAATAACGGTAGCGTAGGCGAAGCTCCATCTTCGGGGTCACAGGCAATGCTGACGATGGGAGATGATCCTAGTTGTCGTAACCTTCCTGGGGTCCATCTTCGAGGTACTCCTCTTCATAGTCTGGCCATGGGAATAGCCAGGGACAAAGCCATGAGTACTCTTTAAGTACTCGCAAACTAATACTAACAGGTAAGTGGTTTTTGGATAATAGGACACTAGGCTCTAGGGTTGTTTTGCAAAAAGCCAGGTTTATCTCTACTAAGTTCCAAAGCTAGTCACAATTTTATAACTCCTAAGTGGGATCTTGTAATTCAGGTCACAACTCTGTTGTGGTCAAGTCAAAGTCTCAATTCATTTCACAAGTCATTTTGAAAAGTCTTATGGGGGAATAGTATGGCCACTCCAACTGTCCATAACCGCGGACGCGGCTATTCGAATAGTTTGACACTCTGCAGAGATTGTACACTTTCACCACAACATTCGATACATCCGTCAGGAACAAATCCTGAATTCACCATACTCAGTATGCGGATAATCAATCCTAACCTTTCAATTACACGCCCTAGTATAAGCACGTCTCCTGTGAGTTTGGCCTCCCAACCATGACCAGCTGTCATCTTGTGTACTGCACAGGTGGACAATCTTCACAAGGTAGCCTCAGCTCAGACCTTGGTCGTGAGGGAACTAATACTAAGGAATATAAGTTTCCAGTCAAGCCCTACCCAATATTCGGGTATTGTGGCTGGACGACAAAATTGGAATGGTATCTCATCCAGACAACCATCAGTTTTATAAAGGGCTAAGGCTCATGCCTCAACATTATTATCACCAGAATCATCAAGTGTTTGGAAACACATGTCCAAAACATTTCAATAGAATGATCCATCATTCCAAGGTTTTCATAACCATTTTTCCACCAAGTATTCCCATCTAAAGTTGATCAAGTTTTATGCTTAGCACTAGCATCTACAGGTGGGGGTAATACTAATGAGGGGTGGTAACTAGTGGAGTTTTACTAAGTCCAACCTTATATCTTAAGCTGATATCAAGGTTTCTAGCTTAGGCCAAATTTTATGCTCTTTATGCAACCTTCAGCACAACTGTCTAGTATCTACCAAACTCTTAGGTAGACTCTAAGCAAGTTTTGATAAAGAAATAAAGTAAGAAGCTTGCACATAAAACTAGGATTGGTTCATTTCACAAGTATGGGTTTGTGGCATCAGTAGGGTATCTGGCAAGGGTTAGCTTGCATCAATATGAGTATAAGCTTGCATAGGTATAGTATCTTGCAAGTGGTAGCTTGCATTGGTATAATATCAGCTTGCCTTGTGCAGAGCAGTGGTTGAAGTTCTCCTCGGCTTCTTCTTCGTAGTATCCTCCTTCCTCGTCGTATCCTTGGTCGGTACTAGCGTCTATGAATAAATACGAGGTATACAATCACCAAACAATACTTAACTACTTGCAATCATCACACACAAGAGTCCTATAGATGATCTAGCATCATCTCTAACCTTACAAGGTTAAGGCTTGGGTTAAATCTTTTTATTTTTAGAAAAGTAATTTCTACTCATTGAAAAACTACTTAAGATTTAATATTCTCCAAACTAAGCATGGGATCATGTTGACACATGTCATCACCACATATTGTAGTCCATGGGAATGTGATTTAAAGTGGTGTCACAATTTAATAAGGTTTTACCCTTTTATTTTAATTAATTAAAGTGGCTAGAAATGCTTATGAAGCATTCTTTTATTCCTTGAACATTATTTCTGCAGGTAAACCTATATATTTTTATATGTTCTGAAAGGTATGGTTAAATGTGATTTTTGAGAGTTGGAATCAACTCAAAAGCTTTTATGGTTTAAATTTTAAAAATGTTTGAATGCAGAAAAGCTTCTGCCTTGTTATTTTTACTATGGGTGATATACAGATCCAAATGACTTGAATCCAACGGGCTTGGATTAAGCATTCACAGACCTTTCCAACAAAACTGGTTTCATTCAAATTGGTGCACTGAATCGACCTGGGTTGATTTTTGAAGTTGGGTACAGAAGTGTGTTTGAATTTAAAAAGAAAAGGTTTAATTTGAATTGCTGGGCTGCGCGGGAAATGTTACTGGGCCGGCCTGCTAAGCGCTGTGCTCCCGTGGTCTGCTTAAGTGGGTGTCCCCACTCGTCAGTGACACGGGGCTGGGCGAAGCGGTATGGGGCAACGTGGATCGTTCGATCTAGTTCTAATCCAACGGTTGTGGGTCATCGTCGACGCGAGACAGCTTCGGCGAGAACGAAACCTAGCGCGGCCAGTGAGGGGTGCTGGGGGCTCACCGGGGTACGGGCGAGGGTCGGCGAGGCGGGCGAACGACGAAGTCAACGACGGCGAACCTCCTGGTACCGGTGGCTTCTCCTGGGGCGGCTCCAATCGCTGGCTCCTTTCTTCTCCAGAGGCGGCGGGCTCCGGTGAAATTCCGGCGAGGTGGTGCTCGCCTTGCTCTAAGAATGGTGTGGCACGGTCAGTGAGGAGAGGGGAGTGATATGGTGTGAATAAATCATGCGGGGGTGGCCTCTATTTATAGTCGAGCGAGGGGACCGTCGGGGCGCACGGTGAGCTCGTCGGGGGCGACGTTATAGGCGGCTAATGGCAGGGGCAAGGGTAGGGGACGGTGCTGTGTCTCCTGGCGATGCTCAACGACATGGTCGCGAGGCATGGGGCGGTGTGGTTTGGTCTAGAACGGCCGGTGCTCTGCGCGGCAGAGGCGGCGTCTTGACGGCGGGCGGTGGTTGTATGGCACGGGGCGGAAAACGGGGATGTCTGGTGGTCTCCTGGGTTGGTGGTGATCGTGTGTGCGCGCGGTGAGGGCGGCGCGCGGTCTGTGGACGCTGGTCGCGGGTGGCGCTCTGGCGCACGCTCGGCATGGTCTGGGCGTGGCTTGTGCGCGTGGTCCAGGGCTTGGTAATGCTCGCGGCTGGGACAGGGAGTGGCGGTGGACGGTGGGCTGCCTCCTAGACAAGGTTGGCACGACTAGTTCTTCCTCTAGCCCGCTGTCGACTATGGGGTGGCATTGAGGTGCTCGGCTGTTCACCATTAATGGCAATGGCAAGCTCACAGGGGTGCTAGTGTTGGGCTAATCTTTCTAGATGATCTACTGAGTTGTGTGTGAGCTAACTAGGGAACAAGTTAGGCAAGAATCACTGCACACTATAGTGTTTGATGTTTTGTTTGATTTGTGTCTACAACCTGTTTGATGAAATGGCCGCATGAAATCAAGTTTTGAATTTTGAAATGATTTTTGGTGGGTTTGCTACATTGGTGCTGGTGAGTCTGCAGATGCCTGGGTTTTGAAAGTTGAGCTTGTTTGAGTGGTTTTTGAAAAAGTGGGATCTTCCCATATGAAGAAGATTCAATTTTGAATTGTCATTTAAACTATGCATTTGAAAGTTTCTGGATGATCACAAAGTGGGCCTTGATACTTTGTTATGAGTACATTCAAGGGGTGCAAAGATCCAGAAAAGTTTTTGTTAGGTTTTGAAAGTTTGGGACAGCCAAAGTAGGCATGGGAGTTAAATTGGTCAAAATGACCATTCACATAATATATTTGTTTTGATTTACTTGTCTTTAGGAAAATTGTGGGAAATGTTTTAGATGATGTTCATTTCACCTAAGAAACATTTTACAAGCAATGGATCACACAAACAAGGTGGTTTTTAAATAAATTCAAAATCCATGCATACACATATACATGCATTCATGGGTTTACTTAGAAAAGTTTTTGTTAGCCCTAATCTTGATGATTAGTGTTTGATGATCTAAGTTTGGTATTTTTGGGATGTTACAAACCTTCCTCCCTTAAACAAAATCTCGTCCCGAGATTTGAAAAAGGACGAAAAGATTACCTAGGACTTGAAGAGATCGGGAAACTCCGTCCTGATGTGATCTTCGCGTTCCCAGGTAGCTTCCTCTTCTGTGTGGTTGCTCCACTGAATCTTGAGAAACTTGATGCTTCGGGTTCTGGTAGTTCGAAAGGCTTCTTCCAAAATGCGGATGGGTACTTAGGGATAGGTTAGGTCATCGTTGATCTCTATGGTCCGGTGATCTATATTCTTGAACACTTCGGTCTTCTCGGGGACTTCGAGACACTTGCGAAGTAACGAGATATGGAACACACTGTGCACAGCTGACATCTCTTCTGGTAGCTCCAGTTGATACGATACTTCTCCTCGACGGTCCAGAATTTTGAAAGGTCCGATATATCTGGGGGCTAACTTTCCCTTGAGTTGGAAACGCTGCATTCCCTTCAATGGCGACACTTTCAGATAAACAAAATATCATATGTTGAAGGCGAGGTCTCGACGTCTCTTGTCGGCGTAACTCTTCTGTCGGGATTGGGCTGTCTTGAGGTGCTCACGGATCTTCTGAACCTTCTCTTCTGCTTCTCGTAGGATGTCGGGTCCAAAAATCCGACTCTCTCCTACTTCCGACCAGTTCAAAGGGGTGCGGCACTTTCTTCCGTACATGAATTCAAATGGGGCCATTTGCAAACTGGCTTGGTAACTATTGTTGTAAGAAAATTCTGCAAACGGCAAACAGTCTTCCCACTTGGATCCATATTCTAGCACACAGGCTCTAAGCATATCTTCGAGTATTTGGTTTACTCGCTCCGTTTGTCCATCGGTCTGAGAGTGATACGTGGTACTGAAATCTAGGTGGGTTCCTAAACCTTCTTGGAGTTTCTTCCAGAACCTTGAGGTAAACTGAGTTCCTCGATCCGATACTATGTTCTTGGGGACTCCATGCAAACTAACGATTCTAGCGATGTACAACTCTGCTAGCTTCGAACTCTGATAGGTGGTTTTGACGGGCAAGAAATGGGCGACTTTGGACAATCTGTCCACTATGACCCAAATAGAGTCATTTCCCCTATTAGAAGTAGGTAGTCCAGTGATAAAGTCCATTCCTACAGAATCCCATTTCCATTCCGGAATTTGCAAAGGTTGCAACAATCCAGCGGGTCTTTGATGTCCTGCCTTGACTCGCTGTCATATATCACACTTGGCGATATAGCTTCCGATTTCTCTCTTCATCTTATGCCACCAAAATTGCTCTTTCAAATCTTGATACATCTTAGTTCCTCCGGGATGGATAGAATAAAGAGTATCATGAGCCTCCTTCAAGATAACTTCTTTTAACTCAGAATCTGATGGTACACAAAGGCGTCCTTTGTACCACAAAACTCCTTCTTCGTCCTCGGTGAATCTGGGTACTTTGCCTGTACCGATACGACTCTTGATTCCGTCGATACTGGCATTTCCTTTCTGCGCCTCCTTAATCTGACTGATCAAAGTGGGTTGAAGTTCTATGCTAGCCAAAAAACCTTCACTTACTAATTCTATTCGAAAATCTTCCATCTCTTTGTGCAAACTTGGTTGCTCCTTCAAAATCATGGAGTTTCAAGCGGCACGGCAATCTTCTAAGGGCATCGGCTACCACATTGGCTTTACCTGGGTGATAGTGAATGTCCAGGTCGTAATCCTTGATTAGCTCAATCCATCTTCTCTGCCTCATATTCAGCTCCTTCTGAGTGAATATATACTTTAGGCTCTTGTGATCCGAGTAAATCTCACAACGGTTTCCCATCAGGTAATGTCTCCATGTCTTTAGGGCTAGAACTACGGCTGCGTGTTCGAGGTCATGGGTTGGGTAGTTTTGTTCATGTTGCTTCAATTGTCGCGATAGATAAGATATAACTTTGCCTTCTTGCATTAGCACACATCCTAGACCAATTTTGGATGCGTCACAATACACATCGAAGGGCTTCGTGATATCCGGCATGATTAGGATTGGGGCTGAAATCAATCTCCTCTTGAGTTCTTGAAAACTCGCTTCACATTTGTCGGTCCATTCAAACTTCTTGTCCTTCTTCAGCAATTGGGTCATGGGTCGGGCGATACTCGAGAATCCTTCTACGAATTTGCGGTAATATCCCGCCAATCCGAGAAAAGCACGAACTTGGGTTTGAGTGGTTGGGGCTTGCCAATCTTCTACATCTTTCACTTTGGCAGGGTCAACGGCAATTCCTCCGGCTGATACAATGTGACCGAGGAATCCTACTTCCTCTAACCAGAATTCACACTTGCTAAACTTTGCATACAGCTGATGCTCTCTAAGGGTTCCAAGAATGGTCCTTGGGTGTAGCTCATGTTCTTCTTCTGATTTGGAATAAATCAGAATGTCATCGATGAAAACAACGACAAACTTATCCAGGAAGTCCATAAAAATCTTATTCATGAGGTTCATGAAATAAGCGGGGGCATTGGTTAATCCAAAAGACATGACTTTATACTCATACAATCCATATCTGGTGGTAAAGGCAGTCTTTGGAATATCCTCTGCACGAATTTTGAGTTGATGATAGCCAGTCCTAAGATCAATCTTAGAAAACACTTGGGCACCGGTCAACTGATCAAACAAATATTCTATCTTAGGCAAGGGGTACTTATTCTTGATGGTGACATCATTCAACTTCCGATAATCCGTACACAAACGGTTACCTCCATCCTTCTTGTCCACAAACAAGACAGGTGATCTCCATGGGGACGCACTTGGTTGAATCAATCCGATTTCCAACATGGAATCCAGTTGCTTCTTCAGTTCTTCTAGTTCTGACGGGTTCATACTATAGGGTCTCTGGGCTATGGGTCCTGTCCCGGGGATGAGTTCAATGATAAACTCGATATCCCGATCTGGGGGCATACCGGGCAAAACATCTGGAAATACATCGGGGTATTCGCAGACTATCCGAACTTGGTCAATGGTAGGTTGGGCTATACTCTTGTTACACTTGAATTGGCGAGGTAAGGTTTCAGATATATGCTCGACTGATATCCCGATGGTACTGGTCATGGTGATGGCTTTCTTAGCACAGTCAATCAATCCTTTATGTTTGTACATCCAATCCATTCCTAGTACTACTTCCAAACCTTTAGTTCTGAGTACTATTAGGTTAGCATAAAAATCTATGCCATGGATTCGGATAGGGACGGCCTTGCAAATTTGCCTAGCCTTGGTGGTTGATCCGGGAATTTGCATAATCATAACATGCTTCAGTTTGGTTGGTTGAATTTTACTAGTGCAGGCAAATTCTTCGGTGACAAATGAATGCGATGCACCAGAATCAAACAACACTCTTGCAAGTACTGAATTAACAGGAAACATACCCAGCACGACGTCTGGCGCTTCCTGAGCTTCCTCAGCATGCATGAGAAAAAGACGGCCATTGCGGTTGAGCTGGACACGACGCTGCTGCTGAGCTGGGACATTGGTATTAGGGGCTGTAGCATTCTTCTTGTTGGGGCACTCGTTGGAATAGTGGCCTTTATTTCCACAGTCATAACAGGTCACTTGTGACTTGTCCTTAGCTGCAACAGGCACAACATTGCTTCCAGTCCTCGGGGCAGTGTTGGGGTTGGCGGTAGCATTGTTGGTGTTGAACTTGGGTGGGGCACGGGTGAAATTGCTAGAGTTGCTGAGGTTGTTGTGATTTCCTCCGGGTCTAGGGTTTCCACGGTTGGGATAGGTCGGACGGGTCATAGGGGGTCTGTTGGTTCTTGGGGCAAATCCTGGAGATGGGTTGGGGCGATACTTTGGGGTCTGATGGGTTCCTGGTTGATGCATCATGCGACGCTTGCGGTTCTCATTGGCCTGGTTGATCTTTCCTTACATCTGGATTGCAGAGTCGACAAGGGCTTCAATATCAACAAAGGGGATATTGACTAACACTGTCTGCATCTCGTCATGCAGACCATTCAGTAATCTTTCCTTCTTCTTGGCTTCGATGTCTATCTCGTCCGGGGCATACCTAGCTAATGACAAAAATTTGTCACGGTATTCCACTACAGTCATCCTTCCTTGCTTCAACTCTCTGAACTCGTCTCTCATTCTCTTGATCAAACCTGGTGGCACATGGGTTCTGCTAAACTTGACCTTGAATTCCTCCCAGGTCATCATCTGGCCTCCGGTCATTGCACGAACACTGTTCCACCATGCCCTGGCATCTCCGGCTAGATAATGGGTGGCGAACAGGACTTTCTCGTTGGCTTCGACTCCTGCTACTTCTAAGTTGTTTTCCATGGTTTGCAGCCAATCATCGGCATCTAGGGGTTCTTCTGACTTGGTGAAAACGGGTGGGTTGGTATTCTGGAAATTCTTGAGCTTAGATCCGTGGTTGTCCTGATTTCCATGGCCTTGGTTATTATGGGCTAGCTGGGCTATCTGTTGCAGAGTGGCTAGGTTGGCTTGACGTTCCGCTCTTTCAGCTTCACGGTCAGAAGTCAACATTTGCAGGATCTGCAACATCGGGTCCGGGGCTGAACCACTTCCTCCACGTGGCATCTGAAGATTGATATAGATCATGAGAAAAGAGGGAAATTTCTAAGGTTTTGGGTTTTTGAAATTTTTTAAATGTTTGACTCAGATTTTTCTAGCAACTTGCTTTTTCATTCAATCATAGCACACAGTACAACACACACCACAACAAGGAAAAACAGATGGTTTTAAGAACCATTCTGGAAACTACGATACAGTGGGACCGACTACTACTCACTACGCTAGTGCTCAGTGCTACTACTCCTCGGAGTCTGTGGCTTCATCATCTTCAGCATCATCGATGAAGGCGAAATCATCCTCATCGGTGAAGAAGTCCATGGCCTGATCCTCCAGAAAATCATCGTCATCGCTGAGATAGGAGTAAGGGTCTCCATGAAGATCCTCTCTGGCATTCTCCCTTTTCTCTAATTGCATGTCTCTCTCGTGGATGGTCTCTTCCAGAGATGAGATGCGATGGCGAAGACGGTCAATAATGCGCTCCTTCTTGTCAAGCTGACGGCGACGATACTTGCGATCCTTTGCTAGCATGGCTATGGTCTGATCCTTCGTCTTGATGATGACAGACTTGTGGTTGCAATAGTCACGGCAGTTGTCCAATTCCTGCTGACGATCATACATCATGAAGCTAAGGTGGTCCAATTGAGTCTTCAGCTCGGGGTGGTATGGGGCTCCCAATGGTTGGCCATTTGCATCACGCCTTGGGAAAAACTCAAAGCGAGTACCCTTGATCTGATTGATGCTCTGCCCACACAGACGGGAAAGAGCTTCCTGCATTGCTCTGGCAAGTCCATCGAGCCAGTTGTTTTCCCTCAAGGTAAACTGAATTCCCTCTGTAGTGGGAGGTTCAATCTTTCCTCAGAGACTTGCAACAATTAGCCACTGCAGATCTTCTCCTCCTTGATCATTGAGATGAGCTCCGAAGGACTCGGGATGCGGATGCTCCAAGTTCCGAAAGCTGATCCAGATCCCTCTCAAAGATAAGGTCTCCTCCATTCCCACGCTGGTAAAACTTGTTGCACTTCACGTCCATCTATAAAAATAGAGGATGAGTAGATTAGCAGAGTGATCAAGTGTGTCAAAATTTTATCTATTTGGCAAGAGTTTTTGAGGAACATGAAGTTTTATGAAAGAATTAAAGAGGTAAGAATGAGAATAAGTTTTCGTAAATATTTTTTTTTATTCTTTGGTTTTGAAACTAAGTTTTTGGGTCAACGTCCAATCTAACTAGGGTCTCCTATGGTCAGGATGGCTCTGATACCAACTTGTCAACACCCGTATTTTTCAATCCTAGATGCCTGTTATGCCATACATCGCAATCCCAGTATTACCATTTTTGTGAGACATAACAGAATTGGATACCATAGTACTTCATCCATTACAACGATACATAAGTTCTTACACAAATAGGGATCTCATGATCCAGTTCTTAATACAACATCAAGCAGCGGAATACGTAATAATAACGGTAGCGTAGGCGAAGCTCCATCTTCGGGGTCACGAGCAATCTTGCGATGGGAGATGATCCTAGTTGTCGTAACCTTCACAGGTCCATCTTCGAGGTACTCCTCTTCATAGTCTGGCCATGGGAATAGCCAGGGACAAATCCATGAGTACTCTTTAAGTACTCGCAAACTAATACTAACAGGTAAGTGGTTTTTGGATAATAGGACACTAGGCTCTAGGGTTGTTTTGCAAAAAGCCAGGTTTATCTCTACTAAGTTCCAAAGCTAGTCACAATTTTATAACTCCTAAGTGGGATCTTGTAATTCAGGTCACAACTCTGTTGTGGTCAAGTCAAAGTCTCAATTCATTTCACAAGTCATTTTGAAAAGTCTGACGGGGGAACAGTATGGCCACTCCAACTGTCCATAACCGCGGACGCGGCTATTCGAATAGTTTGACACTCTGCAGAGATTGTACACTTTCACCACAACATTCAATACATCCGTCAGGAACAAATCCTGAATTCACCATACTCAGTATGCGGATAATCAATCCTAACCTTTCAATTACACGCCCTAGTATAAGCACCTCTCCTGTGAGTTTGGCCTCCCAACCATGACCAGCTGTCATCTTGGGTACTGCACAGGTGGACAATCTTCACAAGGTAGCCTCAGCTCAGACCTTGGCCGTGAGGGAACTAATACTAAGGAATATAAGTTTCCAGTCAAGCCCTACCCAATATTCGGGTATTTTGGCTGTACGATAAAATTGGAATGGTATCGCATCCAGACAACCATCAGTTTTATAAAGGGTTAAGGCTCATGCCTCAACATTTTTATCACCAGAATCATCAAGTGTTTGGAAACACATGTCCAAAACATTTCAATAGAATGATCCATCATTCCAAGGTTTTCATAACCATTTTTCCACCAAGTATTCCCATCTAAAGTTGATCAAGTTTTATGCTTAGCACTAGCATCTACAGGTGGGGGTAATACTAATGAGGGGTGGTAACTAGTGGAGTTTTACTAAGTCCAACCTTATATCTTAGGCTGATATCAAGGTTTCTAGCTTAGGCCAAATTTTATGCTCTTTATGCAACCTTCAGCACAACTGTCTAGTATCTACCAAACTCTTAGGTAGACTCTAAGCAAGTTTTGATAAAGAAATAAAGTAAGAAGCTTGCACATAAAACTAGGATTGGTTCATTTCACAAGTATGGGTTTGTGGCATCAGTAGGGTATCTGGCAAGGGTTAGCTTGCATCAATATGAGTATAAGCTTGCATAGGTATAGTATCTTGCAAGTGGTAGCTTGCATTGGTATAATATCAGCTTGCCTTGTGCGAGCGAAGGTTGAAGTTCTCCTCGGCTTCTTCTTCGTAGTATCCTCCTTCCTCGTCGTATCCTTGGTCGGTACTAGCGTCTATGAATAAATACGAGGTATACAATCACCAAACAATACTTAACTACTTGCAATCATCACACACAAGAGTCCTATAGATGATCTAGCATCATCTCTAACCTTACAAGGTTAAGGCTTGGGTTAAATCTTTTTATTTTTAGAAAAGTAATTTCTACTCATTGAAAAACTACTTAAGATTTAATATTCTCCAAACTAAACATGGGATCATGTTGACACATGTCATCACCACATATTGTAGTCCATGGGAATGTGATTTAAAGTGGTGTCACAATTTAATAAGGTTTTACCCTTTTATTTTAATTAATTAAAGTGGCTAGAAATGCTTATGAAGCATTCTTTTATTCCTTGAACATTATTTCTGCAGGTAAACCTATATATTTTTATATATTCTGAAAGGTATGGTTAAATGTGATTTTTGAGAGTTGGAATCAACTCAAAAGATTTTATGGTTTAAATTTGAAAAATGTTTGAATGCAGAAAAGCTTCTGCCTTGTTATTTTTACTATGGGTGATATACAAATCCAAATGACTTGAATCCAATGGGCTTGGATTAAGCATTCACAGACCTTTCCAACAAAAGTGGTTTCATTCAAATTGGTGCAACGAATCGACCTGGGTTGATTTTTGAAGTTGGGTACAGAAGTGTGTTTGAATTTAAAAAGAAAAGGTTTAATTTGAATTGCTGGGCTGCGCGGGAAATGTTACTGGGCCGGCCTGCTAAGCGCTGTGCTCCCGTGGGCTGCTTAAGTGGGTGTCCCCACTCGTCAGTGACACGGGGCTGGGCGAAGCGGTATGGGGCAACGTGGATCGTTCGATCTAGTTCTAATCCAACGGCTGTGGGTCATCGTCGACGCGAGACAGCTCCGGCGAGAACGAAACCTTGCGCGGCCAGTGAGGGGTGCTGGGGGCTCACCGGGGTACGGGCGAGGGTCGGCGAGGTGGGCGAACGACGAAGTCGATGACGGCGAACCTCCTAGTACCGGTGGCTTCTCCTGGGGCGGCTCCAATCGCTGGCTCCTTTCTTCTCCAGAGGCGGCGGGCTCCGGTGAAATTCCGGCGAGGTGGTGCTCGCCTTGCTCTAAGAATGGTGTGGCACGGTCAGTGAGGAGAGGGGAGTGAGATGGTGTGAATAAATCGTGCGGGGGTGGACTCTATTTATAGTCGAGCGAGGGGACCGTCGGGGCGCACGGTGAGCTCGTCGGGGGCGATGTTACAGGCGGCTAATGGCATGGGCAAGGGTAGGGGACGGTGCTGTGTCTTCTGGCGATGCTCAACGACATGGTCGCGAGGCATGGGGCGGTGTGGTTTGGTCTGGAACAGCCGGTGCTCTGCACGGCAGAGGCGGCGTCTTCGACAGCGGGCGGTGGTTGTATGGCACGGGGCGGCAAACGGGGATGTCTGGCGGTCTCCTAGGTCGGTGGTGATCGTGTGTGCGCGCGGTGAGGGCGGCGCGCGGTCTGTGGACGCTGGTCGCGGGTGGCGCTCTGGCGCACGCTCGGCATGGTCTGGGCGTGGCTTGTGCGCGTGGTCCAGGGCTTGGCAACGCTCGCGGCTGGGACAGGGAGTGGCAGTGGAAGGTGGGCTGCCTCCCAGACAAGGTTGGCACGACTAGTTCTTCCTCTAGCCCGCTGCCGACTATGGGGTGGCATTGAGGTGCTCGGCTGTTCACCATTAATGGCAATGGCAAGCTCACAGGGGTGCTAGTGTTGGGCTAATCTTTCTAGATGATCTACTGAGTTGTGTGTGAGCTAACTAGGGAACAAGTTAGGCAAGAATCACTGCACACTATAGTGTTTGATGTTTTGTTTGATTTGTGTCTACAACCTGTTTGATGAAATGGCTGCATGAAATCAAGTTTTGAATTTTGAAATGATTTTTGGTGGGTTTGCTACATTGGTGCTGGTGAGTCTGCAGATGCTTGGGTTTTGAAAGATGAGCTTGTTTGAGTGGTTTTTGAAAAAGTGGGATCTTCCCATATGAAGAAGATTCAATTTTGAATTGTCATTTAAACTATGCATTTGAAAGTTTCTGGATGATCACAAAGTGGGCCTTGATACTTTGTTATGAGTACATTCAAGGGGTGCAAAGATCCAGAAAAGTTTTTGTTAGGTTTTGAAAGTTAGGGACAGCCAAAGTAGGCATGGGAGTTAAATTGGTCAAAATGACCATTCACTTAATATATTTGTTTTGATTTACTTGTCTTTAGGAAAAGTGTGGGAAATGTTTTAGATGATGTTCATTTCACCTAAGAAACATTTTACAAGCAATGGATCACACAAACAAGGTGGTTTTTAAAGAAATTCAAAATCCATGCATACACATATACATGCATTCATGGGTTTACTTAGAAAAGTTTTTGTTAGCCCTAATCTTGATGATTAGTGTTTGATGATCTAAGTTTGGTATTTTTGGGATGTTACACTATAGTGGACAAACAAAGAAGGATTAACCCTAAAATGAAAGAGGTAGTAAGAAAGAAGTTATACACTTATTAGATGCCAGCGTAATATATCCTATCTCTGATAGTAAGTGGGTTAGCCCATCTCATTGCATAACAAGACATGGGGGTCTTGATGCTGCTATGAATGAGGATGGAGAGCTAGTCCCAATAAGGCCTATTGTTGGGTATCGTATGTGCATCAATTTTAGAAAACTAAACCGTGAAACACAGAAAAATCATGAACCTATACCGTTCATGGATAGAATTTTAGAAATACTAAGCAATAATTCTTATTTTTGTTTTCTTGATGGTTATTCCGGTTATTCTCAAATTGCTATACAGCCAGAATATCAAGAGAAAACGACTTTCACATGTCCTTATGGTACTAATGCTTATAGATTAATCTTGTTTGGCTTATTTAATGCAGCTGCAACTTTTCAAGAATGTGTTTTAAAAATCTTTGATGATCTTGTTGAGAAGACTATGGAAGTTCTAACAAATGATTTTGTTGTTTGTGGAACAACATTTGATAATTGTCTCTACAATTTAACCAAGGTTTTGCATAGATGCAGGCAATCAAACTTAGTTTTAAATTGGGAGCAATATCGATTCATGGAGAGAGAAGGTAAAGTTTTTGGACAAAAGGTTTCAGAAAAGGTATAGAAATAGATAAGACCAATATAAGTGCTATAGAAAACCTTCCCATACCTTAACACATTAAAAACTTAAAAATATTTCTGGGACATGAAGGGTTTTACAAGCGTTTTATACAGTATTTTGCTAAAATATCTATGCCTCTTACTAACCTTATTGACAAAGAAAATCTCAAAAACAAATTAGTTTCAGCACCTATCATGCAACCTCCAAAATGGGATGAACCATTTTAAATCATGTGTGATGCTAGTGATTATGCTTTAGGAGCTGTATTAGGACAGCGAGACAGGAATAATTTAAATTTTATTCATTACGCTAGTAGGACTCTTAATAAAATTCAGAAAAATTATGCTACTACTGAGAAATAGTTCCTTGCTATAAATTTTGCCTATGACAAATTTAGATCTTATATTATTAATTCAAGAGTAATAGTTCATACAGATCACCAAGCTTTGCGCCACCTTCTTGTGAAAAAGGATGTAAAACCCATATTGATTAGGTGGGTATTATTACTACAGGAATATGATTTACAAATAGTAGATAGGAGGGGTAAAAATAATCCAGTAGCAGATCATCTATCTAGGATGGAGGGAAGAATTATCGACCCGGTGCCTATAAATGAGTCATTTCTGGGAGAGTACTTAGCAAAAATTTAAGTAGTTGATCCGTGGTATGCAGATTATGCTAATTATCTAGCATTAAAATTTGTACCTCCTGGTATGACAAGAAAAAAAAGAATGAAATTCTTTAATGATCTTAGACATTACTTTTGGGATGATCCATTTCTTTATCGTCATGGACCTGATGGAATGATTCTAAAGTGTGTTCCTAACCATGAAATGAATGCACTTTTGCAAGCTTATCATGGCAGCCCCTATGGAGGATATCATCTAGGCAGGCCAACTGCGGAAAAGGTACTTCAATCCGGATTCTATTGGCCCACCTTGTTCAAAGATGCACAAAGGTATGTGGAATATTGTGATGCTTGCCAGAGAAGAGGTAATATAAGCAGAAGACAAGAGATGGCGATGAATTATAGTCTTATAATTGAACCATTTGATGTATGGGGAATGGATTACATGGGACCATTTATAGAATCAATTGGTTACACTCATATTCTTGTTGATGTCGATTATGTTACTAAATGGGTTGAAGCTATCCCAACTAACCATGCAGATGTAGCCACTTACGTGAAGATGATCAAGGATGTCATATTTCCCAGGTTTGGAGTTCCTAGATTTTTAATTACTAACGGTGGTTCTCATTTTATGAAAGGAACTTTCAGGAAAATCCTCGATAAATATAGAGTAACTCACCGTGTTGCTTCACCATATCATCCCCAAACGAGTGGTCAAGTGGAACTCTATAATAGAGAACTTAAGACCATACTCGAGAAGACGATGGATAAATCAAGAAAAGATTGGTCATACAAGCTAAATGACACTCTTTGGGCATACCGGACTGCATTTAGAAATCGAATGGGTATGACACCATATAAGATGGTATGCGGTAAGGCATGCCATGTACCTTTAGAATTGGAACATAGAGCCTTTTGGACAATCAAGAACTTAAACTATGATCTTAAATCAACAGGAGAAAAACGTTTATTAGATATACATGCTATAGACGAGTTTAGGAGTGAGGCTTATGAAAATGATAGACCGTTTAAGGAAAAGGTAAAAGGATGGCATGCTATAAAAATAGAGGATAAGGTTTTTAAAAGTGGAGATAAAGTTCTGCTCTATATCTCTTGTCTTAAGTTATTTCCAGGAAATCTCAGATCAAAGTGAGAAGGCCCCTATATAGTTGAAAAAGCTTATGCATCTGGAGCAGTGAAGCTCCAGGGGAAAACACCTTATCTTTCATGGATAGTGAATGGACAACACTTGAAGCATTATCGTGCAAAAGAAGATATAAGTGCAATCACCGTACGAATAATTACTCCAGAAGAGTTGATTGAGCAAAAGTATGGAAGGAACTGTAATTGGAAGAAGGGAAAGATTAAGATGAAGTGAGCAACACTATGGTCGAGCTATAGACCATAAAAGAGCGCTTCATGGGAGGCAACCCATGTGAAATAAAAGGTCGAGTAAGTCTTTGAGTAAGTTTTAGTTGATTTTATGATTGAATAAGGAACACATTAATGTCTTGAGGAATAAAAGAAATTTGGTTATAATGAAATCTAGTTCATTTGATGTTAATGTTTGTCAAAAATTTAAGTTGTCACTTTCCTATCAAAACATGGTATTTCGTTAAAATTCAGACTAATAAAGAATTCTCTAAGAAACAGGTAATTTTTTGTGATTTCAGAAAGCTTAACGACCAACTATACGACGGGAATAAAAATTCTGGTCGTATAGTTCCGGCTGTATAGTTATCTACCCCATCCCTGAAAATTTATTCTTTAGTACTGAATGGTGGAAATAAAAACTCCACCTGTATAGTTTTATCCGTATAGTTGTTCATCGCATCATCAAAATTTTATGCCAAGGTACAGAACGGTTAACGACCAACTATACGGCATGAAGAAATTTCCTGGCCGTATAGTTGCGACTGTGTAGTTGGTACCGCCATAGATAAATAAAAAATCTATTGTCAGTTCGTAACTATACGGCGAAAACTATATGGGCCACGCCTATATGGTTGCTCTTTAAGCCTGGCGGCTAGGGTTTTTGACCTTCCCTTTTAAAGACAATTGCATCTAACCTTTTTCATTAAGTTTGTGCAGAGCTACAACCTCCATCCTCTAGAAACCATCGCCATCTCCATACACCCCTTCTAACAACATCCGTGCAGTGAAGCCATGCAGCGTATCCATGTCAACAAGGTTTGGAAGAAGAAGGAAGAGAAGCCTATGAAGAGGATCAAGAAGGTGGAACCAAAAGAAGTATCATCGTCATCCATCTCGGGGGTCAAGCCTATCCCAAATTGGGAGGACATCTTCCCGCAAAGGATGGATATGATGCGTAAATCAGATCAGAGAAGGAGCAAGGATGAGTATCTCCCTAACCCTTACCGCCACACCATTGGTATTAATGGAACATTTAAAGATAATTTGATCAATATATTGTAGGACAATGGTTTTATTTACAAAAAGGAGAGATTATCCAATTAACTAAGATGAAAAAGACTAACCCTTAAAAAGGAGAAATAATAAGTGCTATCAAATATAGTGAGAACAAGTTGAGGTAGAATACTCAAGTTATAAAGATTGCTTCATATATATTTGGATTTTGGTAATTGAGATCATTAAACTTTGAAATTCCTACATGAAGTGGATTATATGGCTAGCTCCTTTGCACAACACTTCAACAAAAGTTTGAGCACAAATATATATATATAAAGAAGAAAAAGAGCGAATATGCAAAGAGCAAGTAGGCATATATCACCATATTGCAGTAAGACAAAGATACGTTTTAGATTTTGAATCCCAAGTGAATATGTTAATCCTAAAAACACTTGGGACTACCTCATTAACTCATTTAGTTGAGCCGGATACTTTTACATCATTTGGAGAATAATCTTTTTTAAACTGTTAATTGCTAAGGTGTGGAATCCTGCTATTATTATTTGGATGGTTCGAGTAAGGTACTATTCACGAACTTATTTACATGTATTCTTTATGATCAACACGTGCTGCAACCGCCTCATTTATTTTATCGACTCAGCTTCATGAATATGAGGATCACATCCATTAAGCTAAACTTGCTCGGGACGAGCAAGAGTCTAAGCTTGGGGAAGTTGATGAGTGCATATTTGCATCATGTTTTAGGTTATTATTTTGCATTGTAGATGTAGGATCTTGATATTTTACGTTGTTCGCATGAACTTTTTATGTTTATTTTCACCAAGATCAGATTAAATGATGGATCCAATGGACACAATTCTTGGAGCAGTTGTACTGGAGAAAAAGGAGACAAAAACTACGTAAATCGCTCATTAGAGGAATATTAATAATACCAAAAGAAAACGATAAGCGAGAAAAGGACATAGAGGAGTTGACGACTAACTATACGGGCCGCTTCCAGTTGCGGCCGCATAGTTGGCGCCGCCTCCGCCTCCTCAAATATTTTCACCCCGTGCAAAATGTTCGGAGAGATGACATACAGAACACCCAGAAATCGTGAAAACCTAACCTCCGGAAGGGATCTGGAGGGGGAACCTGCCCTAGGAATCCATCTTCACCCTAAGCAGATCTAGGAGGCCAAGGCATCGATCTCCATCTTCATCAACCACTGCATCTTCATCACCACCATCATATCCATCCATCACAACTAGATCTTGTTGTAATTCATACACTAGTTGTGGATTTATACAAGTATAATTCATCGATAATCGTTTTCATTACCATTGTCATGATGTTGATTGCCTCCATGTCTGAGTAGATCATTAGTTCTTGGGGAGATGGAGAAACGCTAGTATATGATTGAGATGAGATAGAGATTATTATGTTATATATCATTTTATGTATGTGTTAATTGTCTTTATCTTGATGTTGGGAGTTGTGCACATCCTCAATATTTGCCTCTTATGGGGACTCGATGAAGGGGATGACTTTTTGGTATATGGAGGGATAATAGCACTTACTGTGACTATAAATTCGTTGTCATCCTTTATGTACTAACTTGGGGAATCAAGGAGAACTCATTAAGCCATGTCCATGCCGTGGGAGAAATCCCTTAATAGCGGGGTAATACGATTGATGACGTTTATCTGTCAGCTGTGGTTATGTAGGATGGTGTGAGCCATGGTTGTTGCCTCATCATTCATATATGGAGCTCCTCCCCATATACATGCATATCATGACAATATTCGCTATAATAATCTTGATCACTTGGTATAAATTGCTAGCGGTGTATCCACCACTCCCTGAGAATGCCTTTCCCCTATTGCAGTTTCAATATTTCTTAAGCACGCGATTACTACTTTCTGCATTAAGTTTTACTTCACATTACTTTACTGTTTCAACCAACCAAAAACCCAAAAACAACTCTACTTTCTTGCATCTTAGAATTATTCCTCAAGTACTTCGCTTAGTTTTAGTTAAAAGCATTTTAGTCTTTCACCTACTACTCCTTGTGGGATCAATATTTTATTTCGAAACTAGATACAAATGATTTGTGCACTTGAAGTTATCAGTGATCCTCAACTCGGATTGTGCAACAACCTTAGGTCTAAGGATTACATTGATTGAGATGTACAAATGACATCTTTTTTGTTGTACCTCAATATGGGTCAATCCGACTCGCTAAACTCTTTAGCCGAATCAATGTAAGTCGTAATCGCATCACCATACCCATGACAACTGGAACCGAGTCATCAGCCAACTTTCACATTGGTATAAGTTGTGTGTCCAACATAACCTCAATTACCAGGGATATTTAGTACAAACAACATGAATGCATAGTTCCACAACCGAATCACATATTCAATGATACACATCAGATGTTTATACAAGGACAACTTAATATCTTCATCAATAAAATGGGAATAACATCATACATGATTGCCTCTAGGTCATATTCCCAACAAGGGTTACCCTTCCCATCATATATTTACGATCCCATATCAATGAATTTGCATGCCGACAAATCTAGCCATGTTTTGAAAACAATCGAAATATGATATAGTATGGAGAGTATGGCCCGATCAGCTGCTCTATCAAGGAGCCGAAACACCTGTTTTCATTTCTTAATTATTTTAGGGTCCTTTGTGCTAAATGTATGGACCTTGATGTAATTTTTCTCCTTTTTAGGTCCTTGGTGTAAAATGTACTCCCACCACAGGTTTAAAATTCTAACCTAAAAGTAAGTGGTGGTAAAACTATGTCATGGTAAACAATATTGCCACTAGGAGTTCCCCCCTGTTGAAAAAGAACTAGGAGCAAGAAGGCACCAAGAGCATAGAGGAGGTAGCACGAGCGCATCTAAGAGGAGGATTTAAAGGCGGTGCAATGTCAGGGCAAAGGTGAGATGAGTTCCTGATACGAGGTACATGTATAGTGAGTGATATTAGTAAATTTCAGGGGGGGGGGGGTAGTCAAAAGATCGCCATACGCAGTATTACTTAAAGCGGTGGACAAGGGGTGTCCCATCGTATTGGATGCACACCATTATGATCTTTTTTTTATGGGGGACACCACTATGATATGACCAGCCTTCTACTCCCAACTACTCCATCTCCATTCGTTCCATTTCACATTCTAGGAGGAGGAAGCACCAAGCACACCCGCAGCAAGCTTGTTCGAAATTGAGGAGCGCTCTTTTTTTGGGAAGCAAGTAGTAGTACTCCCTCCTTCCCCAAGAATTTAAGGCAATTTGCCAATATTATGTAAAATTTGAAATACTAGTACGTGGTAGATTGATCTTAAAGTTTACAGCTATCTTTTGAAGGTAGCCACTAGGCAATCAATGTATCAAAAACCAACGAGATTTTTGAAACATTCAATTTCTTTCAAAGCATTTGCATGTTCAAAATCACGAGTCTTCACAAATTTTGAAAAAATAAATCTGCTTCACAATATGGCCTATAGTGTATGAATATTCTTAGGCTTCAAGCCGAAGAATAAGGGTAAATATATGTCCATATATGTATATAATACTTTATGGAAAGTAAGTGGTAAGATCTAAATTAATTTAAGCTTAGTTGTTAATGAGTATGAACATTCAAAATAGGAAGTAGTATGGAAGCTGAACGACCAAGGTCATGGCCATATCAACATCACAATTTATATTTACGATCCCATATCGATGAATTTGCATGCCGACAAATCTGGCCATATTTTGAAAACATTGGAAATAGGAAGTAGTATGGAGAGTATGGCTCGATCAGCTACTCTCTCGAGAAGGAGACAAACCTGAATTTTTCCCTACTTAATTATTTTAATGTCCTTTGTGCTAAATGTATGGACCTTTATATAAGTTTGCCTTTGTAGGTTCTTGATGTAAAATGCACTCCCACCGCACGTGTAAAATTCTAACCTAAAATTAAGTGGTAAGATCTAAAAAAATTTAAGATTAGTTGTCAATGAGTATGAAAATTCTTGTATAGTTTTTGAAGGGTGAATAGTAGGGAAAGCCGCCACTGCAATTTTTATAATAATCAGAGAAAGTTACATATGTACAAGCTTACATGTCAACCACCTTGAGGGATTACAAAGAAAGGCTAGCTATCTCCAATCTAAATGGGTATTGATCCAGGCTTCTAGATCCTGGGTGTATTTTTTCTTAATTCTAAACACAACCCATCTTAGTTCTTGGGTAACAATGTCCTTCCATTCCCCCAAGGAAGGTCTTTGATTATTGAAGATCATGTTTTTTATGCATACCCAGATGCCCCAGGCCACCAAGATAATAATCTTCATTGCAAAAGGAACATTCAACTTGCTTTTTAAGTTTGAGAAAGCCTCTTTTAGTGAGAGATCAATGGTCCTAGATGGAAAAATTTCATCCCAGCATGCTTTTGCAAAAGGGCAATCCCAGAAGAGATGAACCAGAGTCTCCTCAGAAGAACAACCAGGAGTAGCAAAGTTATTAGAATGTAAGAAGAACTTATTTCTCCTCAGCAAATTCCTAGTATTCAATATGTCCAATAGGAGCAGCCAAAAAAAAACTTGTGCTTTTGCTGACATGAAGATTTCCAGAGCCAAGAGAAATGTGGTGGGACAGTTACATTCCAAGAGAGAGTAGAGTATGATTTTTTGACAGAAAAAGAGTCACTTCCCCAAATGTAACTCCACTTATCTGCATTTTCATGTTGCATTGAACTGTTAATGTCATGACAAATCTGCTCCAGTCTGAGAAATTCAGAGTAAGCCTGCTGAGAGAGTGGCAAAAAAATGTTCCTGAATATGAGGAATTTGAATGACCTCTTGGATAGAAATACTTGAATTCTTTGCAAATGACAGCAAATGAGGGAATTGATGCTACAAACATTCCTCCTGCAACATATTAGTCTAGAATAATGTGGTTTTACCATTCCCCACAGAACATTTTGCAATTCCTTTGAAGATGTCAATTAATTTCAGATGGGCTTTCCACCAAAATGATCCCTCCATACTTCTCCCTGGAAGCTTTCCATTATTATTGTAATAAGTGTTCCAAATAAGATGAACCCAAGGGATATCATGATGGTTGAAGAACTTGTCCATATTCTTTAGAAGTAAAGCAGAGTTTTGAATATTGAGATCTAGTACCCCCAAACCACCTTGAGTCTTGGGTCTACCAATTTTTTTCCAAGCCACTAAAGCTTGTCCTCTATCTTCTTCCTCCATAAGCAATGTCTCATGTATTTGATCAACTGATATTTAATGGAGACAAGTATCTCAAAGCAACTCATGTAATAAATGGGAAGGGAGGACAAAACTGATTTCACAAGTTGCAACTTTCCTCCATAATTTAGAAAGTCTACAATGCCGCAAAGTCTTCTTTCAAATCTTTGCACTATAGGCAAAAACTGCTCAACTGTAGGCTTGTTAAGGCTTAATGGCAAACCAAGGTAAGTAAAGGGGAGAGACCCTGCCTGACAAGAGATTGTCAAGCAAAAATGATTAAGACTTTCAGTGACCATGTTTATTAGCATCATGATAGATTTTGAGTAGTTTACTTTAAGGCCAGTGGACATAGCAAAAGTATGCATCAAGGCTTTAAGAAAGAGTAGCTGACCAGAATCAGCTTTGAGAACCACCAAAGTGTCATCAACATATTGGATTACTGGGAAATCTAGACAAAAAAACACCCCCTAAAGGAGGAGACAGCAACGCCTAGTGCATTTCTCTATTGAGAATGGACTGAAGAAGATCAGCAGCAAGAACAAACAGAAGGGGGGATAAAGGGTCCCCCTGTCTAACCCCTCTTCTGCAGTAATGTTTTTTCCCAGGCACACCATTTAGAAGGACGACAGAAGATGCAGATCCAAAAATCAATTGAATCCAATTAATCCATTTCTCACCAAAACCTCTAGCTCTGAGGATACTGTAATGGTAGAGTGCTCAATCTTTTCAAAAGCTTTCTCAAAATCCAATTTTAAAATTACAATTTCTTCTTTGGATTTATGACACTGGTAGAGAAACTCAAAATCCTATCCTAAGAAGTCTTGAATGGATCTTTTCTTTAGAAAACCATATTGATTATTGTGAACAAGCTTTAGGATAACATTTTGAAGCCTATTAGCTAGAATTTTAGTGATAATCTTGAACACACTGTTCAACAGATAAATTGGCCTGAAATCTGCAGGTGTCATAGGATTCTCAATTTTTGGAATTAGAGTGATAAATGAGGAATTACTTCTTTCCAAGGAAATCATTCCATCATAAAAATCACCAATAAGCTACTTAACATCCTCTCCAATAATAGGCCAACACTGCTTAAAGAATTCATTGTTAAAACCATCAGGACTAGGAGATTTTTCATTTGGAAGGTCCCTAATCACCTCCTCACTCTCTTTGTCTGAGAAAGGCCTTTCCAGATCATCTCTAGCCTCAGAAGACATGCCAACACCAAAGAGTTCATGAGGTTAAATTTCATGTATGGCTTATTAGAATTACCCATTCTTTGTTTGAAGGCATGCCAAAGTAAGTCATATTTGTCAAAGTGTTCATGAACTTCCTGGTTATTTTCATTCTTCAGTATAGAGATGTAATTATGTCTATACCTGATGGTAGCTTTGGAATGGAAAAATTTAGTGTTTTCATCACCAAATTTGACCCATTTAATTTTTCCTCTTTGTTTCCAATAAGCATTCTGGTTTTGAAGCAAAGAAATGACATGGGTTTTTAGCAAGTGTCTCAAGTTCCACTCAACAATAGTAAGAGTTCTCATCTCTTCTAGGACATCTAGGAGTTCAATTGTTGCATTGACATTAATGATTTGAGATTTGAGAAAGGGTAGGTTCTTTTCCCAGAGCTTTAGACCCCTCCTCACATTTTTTAGTTTAGCATTTTTTTTGGCACTGTCACTATATCCAACTAGAATGTTCCAAGCATTTTGGACAATTTTCTTGAAATCACTATGCTGGATCCAAAAGTTTTCAAATATGAAAATCTATGCCTTTGGAATCCTTGTGCCAATTGAGATGACACAAGGTAAATGGTCAGAGGTGGGTTTGGAAAGAGGGAAAACAAGATATGAAGGATAATTCTAGGTCCAGGAAGCATAAATAAAGAACGAATCCAATCTCTCAAGAATAGGATCCTTTTGCATGTTACTCCAGGTGAATTTTCTTCCTTTGAGGGGCAGCTCAATGAGGCCCAGATTGCTGATTGCCTCATTAAAGAGGAGCATATCATTAACGTCCCCACCTTGTCTGTTTCTGTCCAGAGGGCTTTCTTGTGAAATTTAAATCACCCATAATCAGCCAATCCATATCATAAGGCATATCAATGTTGGCAAACCACTCAATGAAATCTTCCTTTTTCTCAGGTTGGAAAGGACCATAAACATTTGTAAGAATCCAGGCATCATTCGACAGTAGTGAGGTGAATTTCGTAGAAATGAAATATTCATTTTGAAAAGATACCTATCCAGAAAAGAGAGAGCTATTCCAAATGATGATTAATACCCCAGAAGCCCCATTAGAAGCAAGGAATTCAAATTTATCAAATTTTCTAGGGCGGAACTTTCTTAGATAAGCAAGATCAAAATCCTCTCTTTTAGTTTCCTGAAGATAGATGATGTTACACTCAGATTCATCAATCTTATTACTGAGAGCCACCCATTTTTTGTCAGAATTTATGCCTCTAATAGTCCAATTTAAAATCTTCTATTTTCTTTTGCTATCCATAATAAACAATATAGTAGAGTTGATTTTGGAGTGGCACAACATATGAAACCACCCACAAGCATTGGCAGAAGATACATAACCAATTGATAATCCAGAAGACATTCACAGAGTCATGGTTCACCTCAAACAACACAATATTCAGCAGGCCAGCCATGGAAATTCTATTATAATACCATAGGCAGGTCCCAACAAAATAAGTTGTGTAACACATTTAACACCTATTTGGGGGATTTCTTCTTGGATTGATGTCAACATGTTCCAGCAGCCACAAACTTCTTCTTATCACCCAGGTTCATACTTGGGATGCCATTGCTTTTAGTTCTACCTTTTTCAGGGGCTTTGATGGCAATCTTAGTGGCTTTGCCCTTCTTTAGAAACCTTTTATCTAGGACCCCTTCCTTGACCTTATAGAAAGTGGCAGCAAGATTTTTAACCATTTTAGGATTCAAGCAAGGAGGAGAAGCATTACAAGTAAGACAATCTGAAACAGTGTAATTAATATGACTATTGAATCCCCATTTAATTCCACAATTCTAGGACTCCTTCTCACCTCAGATTCAACAAGTGGCTCCTTTCCCTTTCACTTTTTAGAGGGAGTAAATGGAGTACCAACAGACTTTTCAGCACCCAAGGAAGGAGGAGCGATCTGGATAAAGCTCTCATTAGAAAGGATGAAAGAAATAGTATTCTATTCAGTAATAGGTTCTTTGATAATTTCCCAAAGAGGAGAAACAGAAATTTCTTGCCCAATTGAAATTTTCAGGAGTAGCAAGCATGAGGGTAATGAAGTTGAACCAACTTACATGGATGTCACATTTAAAAGATCCCTTGGAAGATGAAGGCATGTGCATGTTAGGAGCAAAGTATCTTTCCCACAAATCAAGCCCTTGCTGGGAAAAGGCCCGCTTAGCAGCATGGACATCAGGTATGACAACAAAGTTTCTTGCCAGACCAATCTAAAGATGTGCTTCATTGGTAGATAAGAGATGGTGATCTTCCATCATACAGTCATTATTCTCCATAGTTTCATCCCCATGCATAGCAGGATTTTCTTCATCTTCATCTTCTAGATAGTTTTGAAGGATATGATGCAATCCTTCACCTATTCCAACACCCTGAACTTCCACATTGACCAACTGCTCCACTTCAGAATAGGCTCAGCATTAACAGATTCAATATCATCATCAGAGTTCCAGTCTTGTACAAGCACAGTACTAGTGACAACACTATTAGCTTCCCGAGGTGGCAGATCAAGGTTGTCCACAGGCATATCTTCTCCTAGAGCCACAACAGAACCTTGCACAGGAGCAGCAGTAGCCTCCCATTGATACCATCCAGCAGCTTCCCCAACGGGTGGTGGTGGAGCCAACCATTGGCCCCATCCACCAGCCTCACCAACTGGTGCTGGATGAGGGGGTGGAGGGGAACCTGGTGGCCCAAATCAGGCAAAGGGTATGGGTCCATATTGTCATCAGGCAAAGTATCCTCATTAGGTGGGCCACCACCAAGCAAGTTACTATGCAACAGTTCCACAGAGAATGTCCAGGATTCAGTTTCCACCAAATCACCAATAGTGAACCTAACACTTTTGGGAATTTCAAGCCGAACGACCAAGGTCATGGCCATATCTACATCATAATTTATGTTGATGATCCCATATCCAAGAATTTTCAGGCCAAAATGTGGGACCTTGGATTTATTGTCCGAGAATCCCCGTTATGCCTGCAATTCATGTCCCCACGATCAGTGATCCATGAGCATAATCGACGAGTATCATTACAACATCCAGAAAGTAACGAGTACAAAACTTACATCATTGCCATTGTGGCGATTACAATCATCAATAGTAGAAGTCTTCAATCGTAGAGCCCATGTCAAACCTTAACCTAGATGCGACTGACTAGGAAGACGACCTAGCTCGCATTGACGTTAGCATCTCCATCATTACTCTCGATCATATGAAAGTCTGGTCAAGTAAATATCCAGGGGCAATGCTGGTGAGTACTTTGAATGTACTCGCAAACCACCTTAAATGAACAAATAATAAAGGATATGCAATATTGATGTGGTAGTAGGAGGGCTCCATAAGAGGTTCTTTTATAAACTATTTTCTCTTGTAGATACAGAATATCTACATCTTTGTTGAATTTTTTTGTAGAACCTTTTTGACAAGACTTGGGAAAGCACTAGGATTAGGTCACCCATTTGATCTTCTTTCCATCCATCCCATGACCAAACTCCTTTCTTTCTTTCCGACCATCCCATGGTCTAAACATTTCCAAAGACATTGCTTTTCCAAAATCTTTTTTGAAATCAAAACCAGCACCGCTCTACAGTAGTTTGTCCAACTGTCCATAACCGTGGACACGGCTATTCGAATAGATTTAAACTCTGTAGAGGTTGTACACTTTACCCACATCATCCAATTACACTGCCCTGATCTACACCAATCGTGGGTCGAGTAACCGGTCAAGACTCTCCGGATGCCCATTCCATTATAAGTGCCTACCTATGAGTGTTGTTCCCCTCAACACCGGGATGCCATATATAGTTCAGAGGCCAACCGGAGCGCCTTTTCCCATTCCACTAGTGAGCATTTTCAGTGAGGGGCTCATAGTATTGCATGGAGGCCCGTAGACCCTTGGTTCCTTCTCCCGGTAGATGTTTTACATGGACCGTTGTACCAGAGAAGGCCCACCATCCAGGGATTTATACCCCCTGTAGTAGTTGTGAGGCAGCTTATACCAGCGTAAACAAACATCAAATCCAGCCTTGTCCCATTCCAGAGTAATGTGGTTGCACGTGTTAAGTTGTTATAGCAAAAGCTGCAAAGAACCAGGTGCATTTTTGTAAACAGTTTTCCTCCTCTTTCTTTCAGCCTTCTTTAAAACCTAAATATTTTCCTATATCAAACTTCTCTTGGCAGGTCAAACCTCACTAAGGTTTTACCATAAAAGATTTCAATAAGAGTTTTTCTGGGGTCTTCCTAAAGGGAATATGCCCAAGAGGCAATAATAAAGTGGTTATTATATTATTCCTTATTTATGATAAATGTTTATTTTCCATGCTATAATTGTATTTATACGGAAACATTAATACATGTGTGTTTAATAAACAAAAGAAAGTCCCTAGTTATGCCTCTCTTATAAACTGGCTTGTTGATTAACAAGATGATCAAAGGTTTCCTGATCATGGACACTATATGTCGTTAATAACGAGGTCAGAACATTGTTGGAATGATGTTATGAACATTCATCTGAAGTATAGAATTACGATCAAGGTCATTGTGTTTATACTGCTATAACATCATATGAAGTAATCTTAGTCCTTAGACCATGAGATCATGCCAATCACTAACACCACAAGAGTATCTTGATAACATCAAACGTCACACCGTAACAGTGTGACTATAAAGATGGGTTCAGTGCTATGAAGGTGTTATGTTGAGGCTCATGGATAAAGAGTGGAATTTGTCAATCCCAATGACAGACAGATATACTCTGGGCCCTCTCAGTGATATCACATTAGTTAGCTTGCAAGAAAGTGATTTAATCACTAGAATGTTATATCACGGGAACAAGAAAAGAGTACATTTCGGTAACGAGATCAAACTAGGTATGGAGATACTGATTATCAAATCTCGGACATGTAATATATTGCGAGACAAAGGGATCGAGTTACATGCATATAAGGTTCACATGATCACAAAAGTCATCGTTGAATGTGCGGGAGTCAGTACGGATCTCCAGGTCCCGCTGTTGACTATTGATCAGAGAGGGGTCTCGATCATCTCTGCATTATTCATGAACTGTAGGGTGACACACTTAAGGGATAACAACACCATTCGAAGCAAATAATATGCCAGAGAAAGAAAAAGAAAGCGCGGAAATTTATTTCACTAGACAGCGGAATTATTTCAGTTGAAATTGCTGAAACTGGTTCTGCATGTGAAATTGAAATGTTGTAAGGGGTTTTATGTGAATATTTGTTAATTAAAGTGATTAACAAAATTCTTAATCAATAAATAAATAAGAGTGTTATTTAAAGAGATATTGCATTAAATTTCGTCGAAATTTAATGGGATTTGAGTGTGATTTTGAGTGATGGAAATGGAGGGGTATTTGTGTGAGTGGGAGCTCCACTCACATGAATGGAGGAAGAGGTGGGGGCACCACCTTGGCCGCCGGCCATGGCTAGTGGGATGCCCCTAGTCCTATAAAAGGAGCCCCTCCACTCACTTCTCACTTAAACCTCCTCGTGAAAGATCTCTCTCCCCCTTTAGAATTTCCCCATGGTCTCGGATCAGCGAGATACATGTTCCTGGTGGCTTTTTCTTGAAGGATTTGTTGCTTCCGCTGCTTCATTGGAGAGAGGGCGCGGAGGTTTTGGGGTACCCGAACATGTGCGATCATGGTTGCACCACTGCTTTGCGGTGCTGGACTTTATGGTGTTGGACCTGCTGGACCGGATAGACTTCTTCTCGATCTTGAGATTGGCAAGTGTTCGACTACATCATCCACGAGTACAACTCTAACGAGGTTCGATCTCGTCAATGCCCGTTGTTATAGACTTGGGTTTTGGAGAAGATGGGGATGCTAGAAGTCGTGGAACGGTTAACAAACAGGCAACATAGGGACACAAGATTTACCCAGGTCCAGGACCCCCAAGGGAAAACCCTACTCCTGCTTGTTTGCTCTTGATTACGGCGGAACCAAATATTACAGGGGTGCGCAGATGCAATCTGGCGTGAGGTGCGTATGCGATGAGTTGAGAGACCCTTATCACCATACCCTCCTGGCCTTTATATAGATAGGCAGGTCCCGGGTTAGGTCGAGTCGGTTACAAATTAGGGTTGGTACGCTTTGAAATTCTATCTATTCTAGAATTATGCTCCAAGGAGTCGAAAACGCCATGGGCTTGGGCCATCCAAAGTTTTCATGGGCTGCATGTCCTGACGTGGGCCTTCCTTGGGCTGGACCAGGTATACCAATGTCATGTACCCGTGGGGTATATCCATGTCAGTAGCCTTTCGGGTGCAATTGAGCCTACTATTTCAATGAGAAAATGTTTTATTTCATAGGGATTTTTGAGGCGTGCGCCTGGCTCACCCGACGGATCAGGGCCAGTTAACTGTCATAGGACAAAACAACACGATCTTCATCAAACTCGAGTCCCCGAACTCGAATTTGGGACGATTGCTCGTGTGATTCGACTTAGGCCATTGTGGTCTTGCAGGAGTCAAATCCTAGTGATTTTCAAGTGATGTACCCAACGTGTCCGTCGGGATTTTGATCGTGCTTGTTGACACAGGAGTTTACTGGCAGAGCGCAGTCAGGTGCATTACCAGGCCATCAGATGATATCTGTAGGGCTTATCTTTGCATCGTAGACACAACATCCAAAGTTTTAGCACCGCGGAGGTGTTTCAGGTGGCCAAGGAGACTGCTTCTCACTTAGCATTGGTTTGGGAAAAGTTGCAAAAAAGATTTTGTCGTATTTTGATCTGAAAGATTGCAATCGAAGAATTCATCAGGTGCACGGCCAGCGCTCCCTATGGTAGTAGACCCCGAGTGTTTGTTCGAGTCATGGACTTGAGAAGAGACTTTAGTTCAGTTGTTTTGAGTGTAAGTCCGAAGGACACAATTTTTTCGGATGCTCAACCAACGCTCCCTATGGGAGTAGCCCCCGAGTCCGTAGTGGAGTCGCAGACTCGACGTAGGACTCGAAGATATTTTCGAGGTGATGTTACCTTAGTAAGTTCTCAGGTGCGCGGACATCGCTCCTGATAGGAGTACCCACCCCCCCGAGTAGTTTCTCGAAAAGTAGATTTGAGTAAGTACTTGAATGATCAACCGAAATCTTCAAGCCGTTGCTTGCTTTGCTTTGATGACGTCAATGCTGACGATTGGTGATCTCAACCGTCTGCGGCAGCAGAGATGATGCGACGAGACGATCATGGGTCCCACCGCCTGACTTGAAGTTGACTAGTCACGCTTAGACGTGGCAAAAATTACGGCGTCTCCTCGGTTTCTATGCATAGTGGATGGCGTGCTGGCGACGGTTCGATATAGTGTTGACACGTGTAGGGTCAGATTTTGGTGGCACTCTAGGGATTCTCGATCAACGGCTCCTGTTCGTCATCTTCTTCCTTCTATACCGCAGGGAAACAGTGATTTCTTTTTACCCTTCGCCATTTGATCATCTCCTTTGCCTCTATTTTTGAGATATTTGCTTCCCTTCGTTGCACACTAGACATTCTCTACACCTTTGCTTCGTCGTTCTTGCGCTCGCACCAATGCACTCGCCGCTGCAAGATGGGCAAGCCAAATAACACGGCTGCTGGAGCTGGTTAGAGCGCCGCCGGCGGTGGCAAGAAGGTCGCTGCTACGGCCCGCACCACTGTCGGTGGGTGGAAGCGCAAGGACATGCGCGACGGGGATCTGCGCAAGCTGCGCGATGCTAGGTTGATCCCCAAGAACAAGGAGGAAGCCATCCTCCCCGTCGAGGAGGTAGTCACACGCCCACCCGAAGGGTTTCGGGTGATGTTCTATGCCTTTTTTGTTGCGGTCTTTCTCTTCATGTCCATGATTACCTTCATGGACTCCTCTTTTTCTACGGGATTCAGTTGCATTATCTGTCTCCCAATTCTCCTCTCCATATTGCTTGTTTCATCACTCTTTGCGAGTGCTGGCTTGGTATCGAGCCGCACTTTGGCCTCTTCCAGAAGCTCTATTCCGTGAAGAGGCAGTCTGGCACCGGCGGTTCTTATCCACTTAGCGGCTGCATCATCTCCATTCGATCTTCTATCTTATTCTTCTCCTTTTCCATGTGCGAGTCCGTCCAATATTGGCAGAAGAAGTGGTTCTATATCCATGACGCCAAATTGGACTGACAAGAATATGGTCTTGCCCCTTTCGTCTCCACTCAGAAAATCATCCCGAAGAGGTCATGGAAGCACCACGTCTTGGAGGGTGAAACGGTGGAGGTGGAGGAGCTCTATCGTCGCGTGGAGGATCTCCAACTGGAGGTCGACAAGGAGGTCAATGGTGTCGATATCATTCACACCTTCCTCAAGCGTAAGAGTGCAGCCGCTCCAAGCGAGGGTGCACCCAATGTTTCTGTATGCTGGAAGCAGCGATCCTACAAGGGTTTCACCTGAGAAGCTGTCTTTGGGTGACCTTGATAGAGCTCTTCGGCCCCTGCTGAAGTTCAAGGCTGACGAGGACCTCCTGGGGAAATCCTTGACCTCCTCGTTCAGCGTCAAAAATGCAGTTCCACGGGTGGAAATTTGTAGCTTGAGCATTGCGCTTCTTCGAGTTCTTTTGCTTCTTGTTAGTGTCACTAATCATGTTCTCTTGCATCCTTTGTTTGCAGGACCTCAAGGTAGCAGGGATGATGCCCCCTCTGCCTGAGAAATTTCTGATTGCGCCGGATAATGAAGTGGCAGATTCTGAATCAGCGCTTCCTCCGGCACAATCTCCTATGTTGGAAGCCCCTAGCCAAGCGAAGGGCGGACCCGAAAGCACTCCTGGAGTGGATCTTCGGATGGGTCTACCCTGCCAACTCCAAGGGGTTCTCCGTGACTCGATCAGCACAGTGAGGAAGAAGGTGCGTCGTATGCGCCTTACCCTGCCATGCCTATTCAGGCAGTGGCTCAGCAGCCGTCGGCCAAGAATAAGAAGAAGGAGAAGACGAATCCTATATTCAATTTGTCGGACATCGAGTCGTAAGTCATTATTCTTGAAGGTTGGTACCATGTTCATCTTTGCAGTTGTAGCTTGTTGCTGATTTGATAGGTTGCTTGCAACAATCCTTTGGAGGAGTCCCTTGACGGAGACACCCAAGAGGTTATGGCGGAATCAATGCCGACGGCTTCTATTCCCCAGGTGGTGGCCGACCCCGAGGATGATGACCCGAACTCTTCTAGGCGAGAAGCTCGGGCAGTTGTAACTCAGAAGGCAGCATGCAAAACTTTGGACTCCGCACCTGAGCACGTAATTATTGTCTTTTTATTCCATGGGGGGAGCTCCCGAGTCCTTTTTGTCTGACCTGTTGGTCGTTCTCTTTGCGGGGGAAGCCCCCGAGCCCTTTATTCATCGGCTTTGTTTTTGTTTATTCTATAGCCGTTTGTGCACAGCGCCAACCTCCTCATCCAGTAGTATCTGGCGCTGGAGGGTGAGCTAAAGCAGTTCCAAGGTGCGTAGGTGTTTTTTTGGTTGTTGTTTCAGTTCGCCAAGTGTCTTACTTGTGTTCATCCGAAACTTTTCCATGATGCCGATGATAACAACACTGCGCACCGAAGACTTAACACTCTCGAAAAGAGTCTCGGCCAGGCGGAGAATAAGGCAGCGGATGCTGTGGAAGCCAAGGAGTGCTTGCAGAAGGAGGCTGTAGATCACGAGAAGCAGGTCGCGGCCATTGCAGCCACCCGGGAGAAGGAGGTGGCCGAGAAGCTCATGGCTGCTACCAAGTCTATTTCTAGTAAGTTTTTCTTGTATCCTTTGGGTGTTCTCATTTTTTGAGTTTGTTTTACCCTTTCTCATTCGAATATCCTTTTATTCTTCTTGTCAGATTCTTCTGGCATCACGTTTGATCGTGGTGTGTTGGAGCACGGAGATGACTTGGCTGATGCTGCTGCTGCGATCGAGGATTGCTGTTCCACGGCCATTAGCTCCCTTGAGAAGGCCAAGAAGGTGCTCACGCACTTCTACAAGGAGATCGTTCCCAAGGGCGTTGCCCTTGACGATGTCGACTCCCTTGCGGATTCTCTATTAGAGGAAGCTCCGGCAGAGTACAAGCACAATAGGAAGGGCATCAGTGCCTCCATGGGGTTGGCGATGGTGATGGCCTCCGGAGCCGAGCTAGACTTGCCTCAAGTCACCTCCAGGATGCCAACGGTGGCAGATGGCTCCAAGGTAGCTTTTTCCTCTTTGCTTCTTGTTGTAAGCATTATGGGCCTAAGCTCATCGACCTCCTGGCCGATTATGCGGTGAAGTAGAAGCAGGAGTCCAAGAGCAGGCAGTCTAGCTCCGAGGCTACTCCGGATGCGGGTGCTTAGGTATTTGTACTTTAGCTAGAGTATCTTTTCCTTTTGATGCTTTTTGTAACATATTGCGAATGAACACGTCCCAATTTGCCATGGGGTGGCTTTATTTATGTATATAAGTCTATCTCTGAGTTGCTGCCAAAAGTACTTGTGATGTTCATACTTTCTTATTTGCCTTTAGTGTCCTTCGGGTGAGGCTCCAGTTGTCACTCCGACTGCTCCTGAGCCACGACCATCTTTGGATGATGCGTCGCAATTGACCTTTCTGCATGATCGCGTCCGCACCCTAGAAAACGATATCCTTAGCATTCGAGGCCACGCAGATGTGTGGAAGTCCAAGGCTGAGCGAGCCACTGCCAGGGAAAAGTTCTTGCTTGGAGAATTGCGGTAGATGGTTGAGTAACTTCAATGTAAGTCTTCGTGAATGGATGTTCTTTCGGGTGCACCTTATTTGTATGCTGGCTTATTCCGTGATTTATGCAGATGTGGTTCTCATTCCGAGGGAAGACAAGGAGCGCGTTGCAATTCGGATGAACTGCCTGACCCAACAGGATCTGGAAGCTGGTGGCTTCTTCTGGATGGACCGTGATCGGGCCATCGTCCTTGCAACGGTGCAAGATCGCGTACACCAGGTTCTTCGAGTGTTGAGGTAGGCGAGGTCATCGCTGGTGGCCATTTGGTCCGTCATGTTCCATTTGGACGCTGTGCCTTCTACTTTTTTGGGTCTTCTTGGCAAATTTCGAAATGTAGGCCATGTAAACGAGTTGGTGTGTCATCAGCTGATTGCAAGGGTCAAGGCTGCCTTGTCTCTTGTTTGATTGCATCATCGAGATGTTAATCTTGTAGAGGTGGCGACTAGACCACCCCTTCGACCATATGGCAGTATATGGGACATGCGCCCTCATTACGCAGCTGTGGCGTAGTATGCTGAAGAGATTGTAGATTTGTTCGAGCAGCGGGCGAATGTAATTCTCCTGAACAATTAGGTCCTGTAAATAAAACGAGATGATATAAAAAAAATTTAATTATTCGAGTGGGCTTGTAATGCCCTTTGAAAAGTTTTATATGTATTGGCACGTGGTGCTTTGTAGTGTTCATGTCCCTTTTGTTATCCTGACGTGGTTAGCTACTCGGGTTATTGCGTTGTTTGCAGTCGATGAAGTCATGGGGTGAGGCGTATCCCCCGAGCGTATTTAGCGAGAAATAATGCAAGGAGAAAAATATATTTGGGCCAAGGAACTTAGCTTTTATTCATAGAGAACGAGGAGGTACATTGTTCGGCTGAGTAGCCTTGGCTGAATAGCCTTATTGAAAGTAAAGGGTAACTAGGGGTAGAAGCGTCACTGTCATGCGACATTCCAGGGGTTGGAGTATTCGACTCCTGATGCGATGTACATGAGGCGATAGGTGCCAGCTGGGATGACTTCGATGACGATGTAGGGTCCTTCCCAGGGTGACTGGAGCTTCTTGTGCCCTTCTTCCTTGAGTTGCAGGACGAGGCCTCCTTCGACGAAGGACCTTGGGCGCAGCCAGCGGCTGTGGTAGTTGCGGAGGCTCTCTAGTAGACCGATGAGGGAGCCGCGGCGATGTCTCGTGCCTCGTCGAGTGTATCGATGGCGTCTTCGAGTGCTGCTGATGATTCGGCTTCACTGTAAGCGATGACCCATGGGGCTTTGTGGCGTACCTCGGCGGGTAGTACGGCTTTGGCTCCGTGCACCATGAAGAAGGGCATGTAGCCAGTTGAGATGTTTGGCGTTGTACATAGGCTCTAGAGGACAGAGGGTAGGTCATCTGCCCAGGCTCCCGCAAGCCTTTCGAGTGGGCATAACAGGCGTTCCTTGATGCCGTTGCCTATGAGGCTGTTGGCCTTTTCGACCTATCCATTGGTCTGCGGGTGCGCCACAGAGGTTGCCGCAGAAGTCTCCAAATTCCTTCGAGATGAAGTTCGAGCTGTTGTCCGTTATGATTCTATGAGGCACGCCGAACCTGTAAGCAATGGACTCGAAAAACTTGACGACGGTTTTGCCGCTTTGGTTGGTGATGGCCATGGCCTCGATCCACTTGGTGAACTTGTCGACTTCTACCAAAGGAAGATGTGGCCTCCTGGCGAGGACTTTTGTATCTTCCCGATCATGTCGAGGCCCCATTGGGAAAAGGGCCAGGCCAGCGGTATGGGCCTTAGCTCGGATCCTGGCGCGTGTGGCTTGTTCGCGTACCTCTGACAGGCGTTGCACCTCTGGACGATGTCCTTGGAGTCTTCTATTGTGGTTGGCTAGTAGAACCCAGCTCGTATAGCTTTGCCGACAAGGGCGCGGCTGCCTGCGTGATCGCCGCAGATACCCTCATGGATGTCTTGGAGGATGCTTTTTCCGTCACTGATGGTGATGCACCGTTGGAGCACACCCGAAATGCTACGCTTGTACAGTTCGCCATTGATGATGGTGAAGGCTTTTGACCGACGAGATATGCGACGGGCATCTGTCGGGTCATCGGGCAGTTGGTTGTTTATTTGGTACGGAAGGTACGGCTGCGTCCATGTTTCTTCAACCGCCATGACCTGCATCAGGCTGACTAGCTCGGCCTCTGTGTCCAGCTTTTCGGGTCCTTCTTGGCCTTCGGGTAGCACAGTCCCTAAGTGCTCTGCTTCTTCGGCTGATCCTTTTGGGAATTTCCTCTTGATAGAGGGTACGCAGATTTGTTTGAGGAACACACCTGGTAGCACCCGCACGCAGGTGGAGACAATGTTGGCGAGCCTGTCAGCTTCTTTGTTGCTTTCCCTACCGACGTGTCGAAGATCACAGTCGTCAAAGTATGCTTCGAGTAAGTTGTAGATTTCGTGGTATGCGATCATGTTGGTGCTATGAGCATTGCAGTCGTTCATCGTCTTTTGGACGACAAGGTTCGAATCACTATAGATGAAGAGGCCTGTTGCGCCGCAGACCTTGGCCATCCTCATGCCGTGGATGACGGCATCGTATTCGGCCTCATTGTTAGAGGAACAAAACTTCATCCGAAGGACGTACTTCATCTTGTCGCCTTGAGCGAACATTAGTATGACATCGTCCCTTGCTCCAGCCTCACGCTTAGAGCCGTCGAAGTGCATCATCTAGGACTGTGACATGTCCGGAGTATCCGGCAGTTGCAGTTCCATTGAGTGGACGAGAAAGTGCGGGAGGACCTAAGAATTGATGGCGGTGCACCGCTCGTAGACTATGTCTAGAAGGGACATCTCGATGCACCATAAGGCTACACGCCCCGTGGCTTTGGGGTTGTTCAGGATGTTTGATAGTTGGGCGTTGTTGACGACCATGATCTGATGCTCCTGGAAGTAGTGACTCAGCCGACGCGCCGTCATCAATACACCGTAGGCGAGATTCTGGTAGTGAGGGTACCTCTACTTTTTCGGGGTCAGTACCTCGCTGAGGTAGTAGATCTGGTCGTTGGACCCCGTGGGTCTTGCCATCTTCGGGTTGCTCGACCACGAGTACGGTGCGTTACCACCTGATGTGTAGCTGCAATGTATAGCAGCAGAGGCTCCTGTTCCTTCGGCGTGACCAGGATAGGCGAGGTGGAGAGTATCCCCTTGAGGTCCTTGAACGCGTCGTCTGCTTCGGGTGTCCACTCGAACTTGTCCGCCTTGCGCAGCAGCTGATAAAAGGGTAGGGCCTTCTCGCCATTCGGCTGATGAATCTGCTCAGCATCGAGATCTTCCCAGCTAGCTGCTGGACACCTTTGAGATTCTTCGGCTTCTCCATGGCCAGTATGGCCCTGATTTTCTTTGGATTCGCCTCGATCCCCCGTAGGGAGATGAAGTATCCGAGTAACTGGCCAGATGGGACGCTGAAGGCGCACTTTTCTGGGTTTAGCTTGATCTTGTAGCCATCAAGGTTATCAAATGTCTCGCGGAGATCGTCGATGAGCGTCTTGGCTTCTCTGATCTTGATTACTATGTCATCCACATAGACTTGGATGTTTCGACCAATCTGGTTCTTCAGATATGCTTGGATGCATATCTAGTATGTGGCACCTAGTGTTGTAGCAGAACACTCCGAAGGGCATGATGAACGCAGTTTTCTCCTGATCATCGACCTTCAGCCGACTCTGGTTGTAGCCTGAGTAGGCATCGAGGAAGGAGAGTTTCTCGCATCCTACAGTCGAATCGATGATTTGATCGATCCAAGGTAGAGGGAAGTGGTCCTTTGGATAATGCTTGTTGAGCGATGTGAAGTCCACACACATGCGCAGGATGTACATGTCCTTTTTGGGGACCAGCACGGTGTTGGCCAGCCAATCGCTCTCCTTTATTTCCCTGATGAAGTTGGCATCGAGAAGTCTATTGAATTTGATTCCAATGGCTTTAGCTCTTGGTTCGGACAGTCGTCGGATCTACTGCTTAATTGGATTTGCATCCGGAAACACATTGAGTGCATGCTCGGCGAATTCCGTAGAAACTCCTGGCATGTCCGCAGGACACCAGGCGAAAATTTCCCAGCGCTCTCGGAGGAATTCGACGAGCGCGCTTTCCTATCCGGGACTGAGGTCGTTGGCGATCAACACCGTCTTGGAGGCGTTCATCGGGTGGACCTGCTCCTCCTTCATGTTGACCGTGGAGTCGAACGACATATCATCTATGTTTTGTCTGGCGACCGGGGGTGCCCCGATGTCCGTCACCTCTCGGAGCCTCGTGAGCTCATCCTGCATGCCGAACGACTGGGAGGTCCTGCAGTGATCGGACCTGGTGAAGCTTCTTTAGATGGTGATGACACCCCTAGGTCCTAGCATCTTCCGTAGAAGGTACGCGTAGTGCGGTACTGCGAAGAATCGTGCTAATGCCACGCACCTAAGGATGGCGTGGTACTGTGATGGCTAGTCCACTTCAAACTCTAGCCGCTTGCACTAGAAGTTTTTGGGCTGGCCGAAGATGACGTCGAGACATATCTTGCCCAGGGGTATATGCCCTTCCCTAGGACTATGTCGTGGAACGTCGTCCCCAATTTATCCAGGCTGCATAGTAGGATCCGCATCGCTACGAGTGTGCTGGCGAACATCAGAATAATGCCGCTGACGCCGCCCATGAAGACGCGGCTCATATCGAATCCCCCGATCTGGGCCGACGGGTGGTGGTGGAGGAGCTCTGTGAGCGATGTCGCCTCGTACGGGTGCGGGCCCGAATCCAGGGTTCACGGTCTGGCGCCACATTTGGGTGAAGCCCTCGCTGAGCTTCTGGAATTCTCGGCAGTCCTTGAGCATGTGGCTGGCCTTCTTCTTACCATCTTGTTTGTTGATGTAGAAGTGGATGGTGCAGGGACCAGACAGCTTTTCGTATGCCGAAGGCTCGTCGTCGTGGTTGCGACGTTGGCACGTTTGCGCTGGTCGCCCTCCGTCACGGTAGTTGTTTCCGTGGTATCCGCTGTTGCGGTTGCCATCATCGCGTCGATCGGTGTATCTAGCCACAACAGTGTCGACTCCGTCGCGATCGTCGTAGATGCGTGATCTTCTCTTGCTATGGCATTCGCGCCTGCGGCCATAGTCGTCTTCGTAATCCGAATGCGCTCGGTTGACAGAATCTTCACCATCTGCCCATCGATTGGCGATGTCCATGAGGTGGTCGAGCGTCTTGGGCTTGACGCGCCCAAGTTCCTCCTTGAAATCCGGGCGCCTGACACCATACTTGAAGGCATTGATTGCTCTTTCCTCGGAGATATGCGCGGCGGAGTTCTTGATGTGGGACCATCAAAGTATGTATGAGCGGATGGACTCGCTGGCATGTTGGGTGTAGGCCTGCAGCTCCTCAATTGAAGTTGGCCTCTTGCTGGTGCCCTCGAAGTTGCGGATGAAGCTGTACGCCATCTCTTCCCAGCTTCGGACGGATCCGGAGGATAGGCTACTGAGCCAGACGCTGGCCGCGCCTGTCAGCTGCAGCTGAAGGCATTGTTAGGCGGTGTTCTTGTTTCTGCCGTGTAGTTTGACCGACGACATGTGATCATCGAGCCAGGCCTTTGGCTCTTGCGTGCCGTCGAACTTCAGGTTATCCGAAGGGAGCTTGAAATTTTTTGGCATCTGCGTTCGCCAAACAGATCTGCTGAAGCATCTGGCTCCGCAAATCTCTCCGTCATCTTATTCTTCGGACTCAGTTGAGCACGCCCGTTTGGCACGTGCCTTGTTGATCTTGCATTGGGAGAGCTCGTTGTGAGCGTCGTAGTTGTTGTTGTGGCTCCGTGGGCTCTTGCGGCGCCGGGGCAGGTCGTGCTCGTCTTCCTCGGATGAGGGTGTAGGGCTCTGGGTGATCTTGACCGGAGTTTTTTTCTTTGGCTCCGTAGAAGCATCATCGTGGAGCGCAACTCCGATGAGTCCGAGTCCTGCTAGCGCGGACTTGTGCATGGTGCTCTTCAGGTCGCCCACTGGAGGTGGATGGGCCGCGAGATAGGTAGTGGCCGCCATGATCGCAGCCTACAGCGTGTTTGGCATGACATTGTCGTGCAAGTCCATCATCATGAAGGACGTGTTAAGGGCACTGGTGACCTCTCATCGCACGGCAGGGTACATGCACTCTATGCGGGAGCGGTACTTGTTGGCATTGTTGCCATGCGAAGATGAACTGTTAGTGGCGGAGAGCGCAGCTCGCCGCGCGCTGGATTCCGTATCTGCCTTCTTATGATTATCGAGCTCCTCCATCATCTTCACCTACCGATTATGCTCATCGATGAGGAGGAGGTGGTACGACATCAGTAGATCTCGATAGGCATTCACACATAGGATTATGTTGCCTTCCACATCCTGGCATGCTTGGTGCCAGCCTTCCTCGTTGAGGTTGATCCGGTTGTAGGCATGAGCGTCTACTTCATTGGCCCTGTTAGGCGGACCCCCCACCGTTTCCTCCGTTCCCAGTTTGTGGGTTCGGAGGGGGTCAGGTGTTTGCTGCGCACTCGAACCCGGCGGTGGGTCCATTACGTTTTTGATGACGACGGTGCATAGGTAGGGTCCGTAGAGTGGGTCGCTACTGCCGCAGCTTTTGGATCCATAATCGTAGGGTCCTTCATCCGAAGAGGGGTTGCACAGATCGTAACGCGCCGATGGGTGGGACCGACGAAATGGACCTGATGGATGGTCGTGGCACCCGCTCTGGGAGGCGGAGGGTTCCAGTCTGCCCCACCTGGAAGCAGAAGCTCCCGAACATCATCTCGAGCCCATTGCCGACAGACTCAAAATCCTTCAGGGTGGCTGGCGAGTGGGCGGTGAAGTCGAAGGCGCCGAAGAGGAGTTGACTCTCCATTGATGATGAGTTGTAGATCCCTACGGATGGAACCGTCATGACCATTGTTATAGACTTGGGTTTTGGAGAAGATGGGGATGCTGGAAGTCGCAGAACGGTTAACAAACTAGCAACATAGGGACACGAGATTTACCCAGGTTTAGGCCCCTGGAGGGAAAACCCTACTCCTTCTTGTCTGCTCTTGATTATGGTGGAACCGAAGATTACATAGGTGCGCAGATGCATTCTGGCATGAGGTGCGTATGCGATGAGTTGAGAGATCCTTCTCGACGTACCCTCCTGGCGTTTATATAGATAGGCAGGTCCCGGGTTAGGTCGAGTTGGTTACAAATTAGGGTTGGTACCCTTTGAAATTCTATTTATTCTAGTCTTGTTCTCCAAGCAGTCGAAAACTCCATGGGCTTGGGCCACCCGAAGTTTTCATGTGTTGCGCATCCTGACGTGGGCCTTCCTTGGGCTGGACCAGTTATACCAATGTCATGTACCCATGGGGTATATCCATGTCAACCTAGTTAACGCTATTCGGTCTTTGAGGGTATGTATTCTATGGATGTATATCCACCCGTTGCTTGTATCTAGTAGATAGATCTTGGTACTTAGTTTTTCCCATCGTAGGAATTTTTTTCTATGCTGCGAACCCTATAGTGGTATCAGAGTCGGATCTATGCGTAGATGCTTTGCAAGGGTAGTACACATATGAGTATGTGGGCGCTGATGATAATGTTATTACTTCTTGGTTGAACTTTGGATATTGGTGTCATAGTGGGATGAAGCGGCCCAGACAAACTTTATATGTCCTCGCACATGAGACCTATTCCACGCTTGACATGCAACTAGTTTTGCATAAGTGGCTAGAGAGTGTCTGTCTCTCCTACTATAGTCAATATCTGATTTACAACGAGTTGTTAATAATTTGGTTATCCTCGTTATGGTTCCATGTTCGTAGGTAAGAACAATTCTATGTCCGAAAGCCCTCAACCATGTAAAACATGCAAAACATAAATTAGAGGAGTCTAGTTTTTGGTTTTGCCAGGAAAGTACTATGATATGAAAGTGTTATAATTTGTATTATGGATTGATACTATAGAAAATTATAATATGACAATGTGTAAGTTCCATAGATCTCGGCCTTGCACATATAGGAATGATAAATATCATTCCAAGATGCACGAGATAGAGATCAAGTGCAAGAACCATATCATATCCCTGTAGCATATGATGTTTGCTTGCATCTTATATTGCTTGTTTGGCGTTTTATTAGCATTATAAGATGATCCCTCATTTAGATATCAAGATAAAAATGTGTTCTTCCTTAAATATGCATCGACTATGTTTTGCCGCTTCAAGACACCACGTGATGGTCGGGTGTACTCGAATCCACAATCATATCTAGGGTGTAAGGCAGTTTTACACATGCGAATACTAAGGTTCTTACTTTACAAGCCTAAAATGTACAGAAATGGCCTCGGAACACGAACTGAAAGGTTTAACATGAGTCATATGTTTGATATGATGACCATATAGATGCTCTCCTTTGAAGCTACACCGACTGACATGATGATCGGACTTGGTGTCGTGGATTTGGTTCATGTAATCACCAAAAAGGTACAAGGGATGTCGTTTTTGAGTGGGAGTTCATTTCTAATTTGGATTATTAAGACTCAATTTATCATAAATTAAATCAAAGTGAATTTTCATAATTTATTGTAGTCATTGGCATTCGTTCACCACCTTATGATTAGTTGTAATTGAGATAATAGAACTATAGAATTCTGGATATTTAGTTTACAAACTTGTATCGTATTGTTTTGAGTGTCAATCTAAAGTATAAATTCCTATTACAAACTTCCAGCAAACTATGTTTACTCCGTGAAATTTAATAATTAGTATTAAATCGAGATTAACAATTCTAGTGTTAGTATCTAAAGTATCATGTTTGCCTCCATGATTCAAGGTTATCTAGGAACTAAAAGAATTGTTTCAGAAACAATCATGTGTGGCAGATATAACGATATCTAAACAATGTTTTTGGTTGCAATATGATATATAATATATGTTCTCATATTGGATGAGAATTTGCAAAGGTTGGAGATGCTAGACATCCTAATCATCCAAAAAGGTTTTCGAAAGTAACATTATACTCACGATTCGCCTTTAAAAGCTACATTATCTTGATCATGAAAGTTGTCATGATAAGGATGAATAGGAGATGTAGGTGAAGTGTTTACCACACTAAAAGATTACTAAAGAATGGATTTTGCAAGAACGCCAATAATTTAATGATGGTGATCTACTTCAAAGTGCAAGTCCAAAGGTATTAGTATTTGAATATACACGCTTTGGACTATGTGTCATGTATATGGTGCCACTTTTGATGTTGATAGATGTCAACACCCAGATTCTTAATCCTAGATGCTTGTTATGCCATACATCACAATCCCAGGATTACCATTTTTGTGAGACATAACAGATTTTATATCACAATACATCATCCATTACAAACCATACATAAGGTCTTACAATAAAAATAAAGGATCTCATGATCCAGTCTTAATACAATCATAGCAGCGGAATAACGTAATAACAATGGTAGCATGGGGGAAGCTCCATCTTCATGGTCACAGGCAATGTTGACGATGGGAGATGATCCTAGTTGTCATAACCTTCTTGTGGTCCATCCTCCTGATAGTCCTCTTCATAGTCTGGCCACGGGAATAGCCAGGGACAAAGCCATGAGTACTCTTTAAGTACTCGCAAACTAACACTAACAAGTAAAGTGGTTTTAAGTAGGAATACTAAGATCTAAGTTGTTTTGCAAAATGCCAGATTTATCTCTAACTGAGTTTAAAAGCAAAGAAACTAGTTTAAGCTTTTAAAACTCCTAAGTGGGAACTTGAGTTTTCACTTTGAGAACCTTGTTGTGGTCAAGTCAAAGTCAAGATTCGTTTCAAAAGTCATTTTAAAAACATCTAATGACAGAAAAGTATGGCCACTCCAACTGTCCATAACCACGGACGCGACTATTCGAATAATTTGACACTCTGCAAAGGTGGTACACTTTCACCACAATATTCGATACATCCGTCAGGAACAATCCTGAATTCACCATACTCAGTATGCGGATAATCAATCCTAACCTTTCAATTACACGCATAGGTGGTCAATCCGTCAGGAACCTCTCCTATGAGTTTGGCCTCCCAACCATGACCATCTGTCGTCTTGGGAACTGCATAGGTGGTCAATCTTCACAAGGTACCCTCAGCTCAAACCTTGGCCGCAAGGGAACCCATTCTAAGGTATATAAACTTCCAGTCAAGCCCTACCCAAATTTTGGGTATTGTGGTTATACGGCAAAATTGGAATAATATCGCATCAAGACAACCATCAGTTTTATAAAGGGATAAGGCTCATGCCTCAACATTTTCATCATCAAAATCATCTGGTGTTCAAGAACACAAGTTAAAACATTTCATTAGCACAACTCATCATTCTAAGGTTTTCATAATCATTTTCACCAAGTATTCCCATCTAAATTGATCAAGTTTTATTTGTAGCACTAGCATCTATAAGTTGGGGTAAACACTAATGAGGGGTGATAATCAAGTGTGACTTATCTAAATTCAATCCCATGCCTCAGGATGACATCAAGATTTATCTAACTCAGGCCAAGTTTTATGCTCTTTATGCTACGTTTAATATCTTTCGAAAATCTATAAGTTACTAAGCAAATACAAGTGGAAAGCTTTGATAAAGAAATAAAATAACTAGGCTTGCAAATAAAACTAGTATTTGGTATAATAATGTGGTATAACCAAGGCATGCCTAATTCATTGCATAGGTTATCTTGTAGGTTTATGTTTGCAAGTATGACTTGCATGGTTTAGCTTAGCTTGCTAAGATAGTAGCTTTCTATAACTTAACTTGTATAGTGAGGCTTGCCTTGTGTAGTGAAGTTGTTGAAGCTCTCCTCTGCTTCTTCCTCGTAGTATCCTCCTTCCTCTTTGAATTCTTGGCCGGCACTAGCGTCTATAAATAAATACGAGGTACACAATTACCAAACAATACTTAACAAGTTCTATTTATCACACCAAGGTTTTCACTAGATGATCTAGCATCATCACAATCATCACAAAGATTAAGGCAAAAGTTTTATTTCTTTTATTTTAGAAAAGTAATTTCTACTCACTGAAAAACTACTTAAGATTTAATATTCTCCAACTAAAACATTGGATCATGTTGACACATGTCATCACCAAATATTTCAGTACTTAGGAATGTGATCTAAGGTGGTGTCACAATTTAATAAGGTTTAACCTTTTTATTTGAATTAAATAAAGTGACTAGAAATGCCTATGGGGCATTCTTTTATTACATGTCCATTATTTCTGCAAGTAAACCTGGATATTTTTATATATTCAGAAAGGTCTTATCAAATGTGATTTTTGAGAGTTAGAATCTACTCAAAAGCACTTATGGTTGATTATTGAAAAATGTTTGAATGCAGAAAAGTCTCTGTCTTGTTATTTTTACTATAGGTGATCTATAATTCCAAATGATTTGAATCCAACAGGATTTGATTAAGAATTTCAATACATCTCTCGAAAAATTGGTTTCATGCAATTTTGTTCAGTGAATCTCTATAGATTGATTTTTGAATCTAGGGATAGAACTAAGGTTGAAAATAAATTGATAAACCTAAATTTGAATTACTGGGTCACGCGGGAGTGCTAACTGGGCCTGGCCACTACGCACAGCGCGCGTGGCGGTTTAAGTGATTGTCCCCACCAGTCAGCAAGACAGGGGGGGTGCGAAGGGGTACGAGACGATTAGGGTCGTAGGATTAGAAGTGCGATCGATGGCTGAGGTTCATCGTCCACGTCTGAACAGAACGCGGCGAGGTCGAACCCTAGCACGATCAGTGGGGGTCAGTGGTGGCTCACCGGGGCTCTAGCGATGGTTGGCGATGGGGGCGAACGATGAAGTCAACAACGGTGATCCTCCTAGTACCGGTGGCTCCTCCTGGGATGGCTCCAATCAGCAGCACCCTTCTCCTCCAGCAGGGGCAAGATCCGGCGAAATTCTGGCAACCTGGTGCTTGCCTTGCTCCGGGGATGAGGTAGGGTGGTTCTGCGAGAGAGGGGAGTGGAATGGTGTGAAGAATTCGAGCGGGGAAGGCCTCTATTGCTAGTGCGACGAGGGAACCGATGGGGGCAGGCTGAGCTCGTCGGGGTCAGCTGCACAGCGAGCTAATGGCATGGCTAGGCGTAGGGGACGGTGCGCTTCCTCCTAGCGAAGCTCAATGGCATGGTGGCGAGGTGTGGGGAGTTTTAATGGCGCACGGGCGGTCCTGGTCGCGCAGTGACAAATGCAGATGTCTGGGCGGTTCCTGGGGCGATGGTGAAAACGCGAGCGGCGAAGGCGGGGCGCGGTCTCTGCGAGCGTGTCGATCACAGTGCTCTAGCGCGCTCTCGGCATGGTCGTAGAGAGGCTGGGCGTGTGCGTTCTGTGGTCCGATGGTGCGGGGCTTGGGCGGTGGGCGGGGTGGCGATGGATGGTGCGATTACCCAGACAAGGTCAAGCGAGGCTAGTTAGGCTTGTAGCTTGCTGTCGACCTTGGGGTGGCAATTTGGGCTTGGCCATGGTCACCATTGATGGCATTGTCGAGTTCATAGTGGGCTAGAGCTGGTTAAACAAGTTAGATGATCTACTAACAGTGTAGTGTGAGCTAGAGAGGGAACAAGTTAGGAACAACACTGCTCACTATAGTGTTTGATGTTTTATTTGATTTGTGCTCAGAAGGTGTTTGATGAAATGGCCGTAACTGATTTGAATTTGAATTTTTGAATGAAACTAGGTAGTCTCTGGTTGCTTGGATTTGTCAAGGTGAACTGGTTTGGTAGGGTTTTGAGAAATGGTGATCTTCACATATGATATAGATTCAATTCTGAATTGTCATTTGAATAGGGTTGCTCAATTTTTCTGTGGATTTGCAAGGTGGGATTGGGTTCAGTTTCACTTGGTCTAGCAAGGGGTGAAAATAAATGGATTTTATTTTGTTTGAAATCCTTGAGTAGAAACTCTCAAAGTGGCCTAGTGAGCAAGATTGCAAAAATGACCATTTGCTTATTTGGTTTGTTTTTGAATTGCTCTTAATTTGTTTCTGCTTGGAAATGATTTAGATGATGTTTTTTTCATCTTTAAACCATTCCTTGCTATTCACAACAATGAAACAAGTCCATTCATGCAATCATACATTCATCACATACACACATGCATTCATATGAATTTAATTAACAAAAGTTTTTCTTAACCCTAAATTTGAGTGATTGGAATTTGATAATCTTGCTTAATATTTTTGGGATGTTACAAACCTTTCCTCCTTAAAAAAAATCTCGTCCCGATATTTGAGAAAAATAAAACTAGGATTTAAAGAGATCTAGAAACTCCGTCCTAATGTAATCTTCTCGCTCCCAGGTAGCTTATTCTTCAGTGTGGTTACTCCACTGGATCTTGAGAAACTTGATACTCCGGGTCCTAGTGGTTCTGAAAGATTCCTCCAAAATACGGATGGGTACTACGGGATATGTCACGTCATCGTTGATCTCTATGGTTCACTGATCAATGTTCTTGAAAACTTCGGTCTTCTCTGGGACTTCTAGTCATTTGCAAAGTAACGATATATGGAACACATTATGCACGGCTAACATCTCCTCTGGTAGTTCCAGTTGATACGATACTTCTCCTTGACGATTCAAAATCTTGAAGGGTCCGATATATCTGGGGGATAACTTTCCTTTGAGCTTGAAATGTTGCATTTCTTTCAAAGGTGACCCTTTGAGATATACGAAATCTCTGATATTGAAGGCTAGGTCTCGACGTCTCTTGTCGTCATAACTCTTCTGTCTGGATTGGGCGGTCTTGAGGTGTTCACGGATCTTGTGAACTTTCTCTTCGGCTTCTCGTAGGATGTCGGGTCCAAAAATTTGACTCATCCTACTTCCGACCAATTCAATGGGGAATGACACTTCTTTCCATACATGAATTCAAATGGGGCCATTTGCGAACTGGCTTGGTAACTGTTGTTGTACGAAAATTCTGCGAACGGCAGACAATCTTCCCATTTTGATCCATACTCTAGAACATAGGCTCTCAACATATCTTTGAGTATTGAATTTACTCGCTCCGTTTGTCCATCCGTCTGAGGGTGATAAGATGTGCTGAAATCTAGTCGGGTTCCTAATCCCTCTTGGACTTTCTTCCAAAATCTCGAGGTAAACTGAGTTCCTCGATCCGATACAATGTTCTTGGGGACTCCATGCAAACTGACAATTCTAGCAATGTACAACTATGCTAGCTTCAAACTCTGATAAGTGGTCTTGACCTGTAAGAAATGGGCGACTTTGGACAGTCGATCTACCATAACCCAGATAGAGTTATTTCCCCTATTAGATGTAGGCACAGCAGTGATAAAATCCATTCCTACGGAATCCCATTTCCATTCTGGAATCTGCAATGGTTGCAATAGTCCTGCGGGTCTCTGATGTCCCCCCTTTACTCTCTGACAAATATCACACTTGGCTATGTAGCTTCTGATTTCTCTCTTCATCTTATGCCACAAAAATTGCTCCTTTAAATCCTGATACATCTTCGTTCCTCCGGGGTGGATAGAACAAAGAGTATCATGGGCTTCTTTAGAAATAGCTTGCTTCAACTCGAAATCTGCTGGCACACAGATACGTCATTTGTACCACAAAACTCCTTCTTCATCTTCGGTGAATCCGGGTACCTTTCCTGTTCCGATACGATGTTTGATTCTGTCGATACTAGAGTTTCCTTTCTACGCCTCCTTGATGTGACTAAGCAAAGTGGGTTTAAGTTCTATGCTAGCCAAAAATTGTTCACTTACTAATTCCATTTTTAAATCTTCCAACTCCTTGTGCAAACTTGGTTGCTCCTTCAGAATCATAGAGTTCAATCGACACGGCAATCTACTAAGGGCATCTGCTACCACATTGGCTTACAGGGTGATAGTGAATGTCTAGATCATAGTCCTTGATTAGCTCTATCCATATCCTTTGCCTGATATTCAACTCCTTCTGAGTGAAAATGTACTTCAGGCTCTTGTGATCCGAATAAATCTCACAACGGTTTCCCATAAGGTAATGCCTCCATGTCTTCAGGGCTAAAACTACGGCTGCTAGTTCAATGTCATGGGTAGGATAATTCTTCTCATGCTACTTCAGTTGTCAGGATAGATAGGATATGACCTTGCCTTCTTGCATCAACACACATCCAAGACCGATCTTGGATGCGTCACAATATACATCAAAAGGTTTTGTGATATCCGGCATGATCAAGATTGGGGCTGAGATTAATCTCTTCTTAAGTTCTTGAAAACTTGCTTCACATTTGTCCGTCCATTCAAACTTCTTATCCTTCTTCAAGAATTGGGTCATGGGTCTTGCGATGCTCGAGAATCCTTCTAAAAACTTACGGTAGTATTCCGCTAATCCGATAAATGCACGAACTTGGGTTTGAGCTGTTGGGGCATGCCATTCCTCAACATCCTTAACCTTGGAAGGGTCAACGGCAATTCCTTCGGTTGATACAATATGTCCGAGGAATCCTACCTCCTATAACCAGAATTCACATTTGCTAAACTTGGCATACAACTGATGCTCCCTAAGGGTTCCAAGGATGGTCCTTAGGTGTAGCTCATGTTCTTATTCTGATTTGGAATAAATCAGAATGTCATCGTTGAAAACAACGACAAACTTATCCAGGAAGTCCATAAAAATCTTATGCATGAGGTTTATGAAATAAGCGGGGGCATTGGTTAATCCAAAAGACATGACAGTGTACTCATACAGTCCATATCTGGTGGTAAAGGCAGTCTTTGGAATATCCTCCGCGCAAATCTTGAGTTGATGACAACCAGTTCTAAGATCAATCTTAGAAAACACTTTGGCACCAGTCAACTGGTAAAACAGGTCTTCTATCTTTGGCAGTGGGTACTTGTTCTTGATGGTGACATCATTCAGCTTCCGATAATCCGTACACAAACGGTTACCTCCATCTTTCTTGTCCACAAACAAGACAGGTGATCTCCATGGTGAAGCACTTGGTTGAATCAGTCGTATCTCCAACATAGGATCCAGTTGCTTCTTTAGCTCCACTAGTTCAGATAGGTTCATAATATATGGTCTCTGTGCTATGGGTCCGGTTCTAGGGATTAGTTCAATGATAAACTCGATATCCCGATCTGGGGGCATACCGGGCAAAACATCTGGAAATACGCCGGGGTATTCATAGACTACTCTACCATGGTGAATGGTTGGTTGGGCTAGACTCTTGTTGCACTTGAATTGACGAGGCAAGGTTTCAGATACATGCTCTACTGATATTCCGGCTGTACTGGTCATGGTTATGGATTTCTTGGCATAGTGGATTAATCCTTTATGTTTCAACATCCAATCCATTCCTAGTACTACTTCGAAACCTTTAGTTCCAAGTACTATTAGATTAGCATAAAAATATATGCCATGGATTCTGATAGGTACGGCCTTGCAAATTTGTCTAGCTTTGGTGGTTGAACCAGGTATTTGAACTATCATAACATGCTTCAATTTTGTTGATTGAATCTTACTAGTGCATCAAAATTCTTCGGTAACAAACGAGTGCGATGCTCCAGAATCAAAGAACACTCTTGCAAGTACTGAGTTAACAGAAAACATACCCAGCATGACATCTGGCGCTTCCTGAGCTTATTCAGCATTCATGAGAAACAGATGGCCGTCGCGGTTGAGCGAATTCCCTGGGGAAAATCTTCTTCCAGGTTGAACACGACACTGCTGCTACTGAGCTGGGGCATTCACATTGGGGGCTACTTCAATCTTATTGGGGCACTCATTGGAATAGTGACCTTTGGTTCCGCATTCATAACAAGTCACCTGAGACTTGTCCTTTGCTGCAATAGGCACAACATTGCTTCAAGTTCTTGGGGGCAGTATTGGTGTTGTTGGCGACATTGTTGTTGTTGAACTTGGGTGGTGCACGGTTGAAATTATTGGAGTTGTCGGGGTTGTTCTTGTTGTGGTTTCCATCGGGCCTTGGGTTTCCTCCTCCACGGTTGGGATAGGTCGAACAGTTCATCGGGGTCTATTGATTCTTGGGGAAAACCCTGTAGACGGGTTGGAACGATACTTTGGGGTATGGTGGGTTCCTGGTTGATGCATCATTCTATGCTTGCGGTTCTCATTGGCTTGGTTGATATTGCCTTCCATCTGAATGGCAGAATACACTAAGGCCTCAATGTCAGCAAATGGAATGTTGACCAAGACTGTCTGCATCTCATCATGCAGACCATTCAGGAATCTCTCCTTATTCTTAGCTTCAGTATCAATCTCATCCGGTGCATACCTAGATAATGAAAGAAATTTGTCACGGTACTCAACTACTGTCATCCTCCCTTGCTTCAATTCTCTAAATTCATCTCTCATCCTATTGATTAAACCCGGTGACACATGGGTTCTGCTGAACTTGAGTTTGAATTCATCCCAAGTCAAAATCTGTCCTCCATTCATGGCGCGAACGCTGTTCCACCAAGCTCTTGTATCTCGTGCCAGATAATGGGTGGAAAACAATACCTTCTCGTTGGCTTCCACTCCTGCAACTTCTAAGTTGTTCTCCATTGTCTGCAGCCAATCATCTGCATCTAGGGTTCAGGGAAATTTCTAAGGTTCAGGGTTTTATTTTGAATTTTTTTGAAGTTTGACTCAAATTTTTCTAGCAACTTGCTTTTCATTCATTCATAGCACACGATACAAACACACACCGCAACAAGGAAAACAGATGGTTTTAAGAACCATTCTATGAAACTACGATATAGTGGGACCGGATACAACTTCACTAACGCTAGTGCTCAAGTGTTACTACTCCTCGGACCCGGTGGCTTCATCATCATCATCATCATCATCATCAATGAAGGCGAAGTCATCTTCATCCGTGAAGAAGTCCATGGATTTTTCCTCCAGAAAGTCATCATCATCACTGAGGTAAGAGTAGGGGTCTCCACGGATGTCCTCCACTGCATTCTCACTCTCCTCAAGTTGCATGTCCCTCTCATGGATGGTCTCCTCCAAGTCTGTGATCATGTGACGAAGGCAGGCAATGATCTGCTCCTTCTTGTCAAGCTGACGGCGACGAGACTTGCGATACTTCACCAGCATGGTGATGGTCTAGTCCTTCTTGACTGCGATGGCATAATTGTGGTTGGCGTAGGAGCGGGCATTGTCCAACTCCTTCTACCGGTGACGTGGTACTTCCAGTGGCTGTCCCATAACATCACGCCTTGGATAGAACTCAAAGTGGATGCCCTTGATTTAATTGATGCTTTGCCCACATAGACAGGCAATAGCTTCCTGCATGGCCCTAGCAAGTCCATCTAGCCAGTTGTTCTCCCTTGAGGTGAACTGGACTTCCTCTGAGGTGGGGGCTTGAATCTTTCCTCGGAGACTTGCAAAAATCAGCCATTGCAATTCTCCTCCTTCCTGATCGTTGAGCTGAGCTCCAAAGAACTCGGGGTGCGAGCGCTCCAGAAGTTCCGAGAGCTAGTCCAAGTCACACTCAAAGATGAGATCTCCTCCTATTCCCAACTGATAGAACTTTCTATACTTCACGTCCATCTATAAGAATGTAGGATGAGTAAGTTAGTAGAGTGGTCAAGTCAGTCAAATTTTATGTACGTCTTGCAAGAATTTTTGAGGAACATGAATTTTCATGAAAGAATCTAAGTGATAAGAATGAGAATAGTTTTTCATAAATACTCACTTATTTTGGTTTTCAAACTAGGTTTTTGATTCAAGCGTCCGTTCTAAACTAGGGTCTCCTATGGTCAGGATGGCTCTGATACCAACTTGTCAACACCCAGATTTTTAATCCCAGATGCCTGTTATGCCATACATCGCAATCCCATGATTTCCATTTTTGCGAGACATAACAGATTTGATATCATAGTATAACATCCATTGCAAACCATACATATGGTCTTACAAAAAAAATAAAGGATCTCATGATCCAGTTTTAATACAATCATAGCAGCGGAATAACGTAATAGCAACGTTGTGTGGGTGAGGCTCCATATTCCTGGTCACAGGCAATGCTGACGATGGGAGATGATCCTAGTTGTTGTAACCTTCATGCGGTCCATCATCCTGATAGTCCTGTTCATAGTCTGGCCATGGGAATAGCCAGGGACAAAGCCATGAGTACTCTTTAAGTACTCGCAAACTAACACTAACAAGTAAAGTGGTTTTAAGTAGGAATACTAAGATCTAAGTTATTTTGCGAAATGCCAGATTTATCTCTAACTGAGTTTAAAATCAAAGAAACTAGTTTAAGCTTTTAAAACTCCTAAGTGGGAACTTGAGTTTTCACTTTGAGAACCTTGTTGTGGTCAAGTCAAAGTCAAGATTCGTTTCAAAAGTCATTTTAAAAACATCTAATGACAGAAAAGTATGGCCACTCCAACTGTCCACAACCACGGACGCGACTATTCGAATAGTTTGACACTCTGCAAAGGTGGTACACTTTCACCACAATATTCGATACATTCACCAGGAGCAATCCTGAATTCACCATACTCAGTATGCGGATAATCAATCCTAAACTTTCAATTACATGCCCTAGTATAGGCACCTCTCCTATGATTTTGGCATACCAAACATGACCATCCGTCGTCTTGGGAACTGCATAGGTGATCAATCTTCACAAGGTAGCCTCAGCTCAAACCTTGGCCGCAAGGGAAACCATACTAAGGTATATAAACTTCCAGTCAAGCCCTACCCAAAATTCGGGTATTGTGGTTGTACGGTAAAATTGGAATGGTATCACATCCAGACAACCATCAGATTTATAACGGGCTAAGTCTCATGCCTCAACATTTTCATCATCAAAATCATCTGGTGTTCAAGAACACATGTCAAAACATTTTATTAGAATGACTCATCATTCTATGGTTTTCATAATCATTTCACCAAGTATTCCCATCTAAAGTGATCAAGTTTTATGGCGGACGATAGCAGACCCATTTTCGTCTTGAACCCGTCAAAATGCATTTTCCAGTAGTTCGGGTCTGGCAGTGGTGGTTCGTACTGCATTTCCATCCAATCTACAAAGAAGTCTACAATAGCTTGAGATTTAATTGCATCTCGCCTATCATACTGTGGAGTATATGGTGCTAGCTCTATGGCCCATTTTGCGACTCGGCCACTAGCATCCTTGCTGCCCAATATATCCGAGATAGGTGCCTCGCATATTACCCGGATTGGGTGTTCTTGAAAGTAATGTTTCAGCTTCTTTGCTGCCATATATACCCCGTATGTCATCTTCTGATAATGCGGGTAATTTTTTTCGAGACTGAGAGTACTTCGCTCAAGTAATAAACTGGTCTTTGGACTAATTTGCCCTCTTCTTTGCGTTCAACCGCTATTACTGCACTTACAACTCTGTTGGTTGTGGCGACATAGAGCAACATCGGCTCTTTGGATAGTGGTGATGCTAATATTGGTGTTGTTGCCAACATCTTTTTTAATGCATGGAAAGTGCTATTAGCTTGTTGTGTACACGTGAATTTGGCTGAAGTCTTCATCAATTGATATAGTGGCAGGGCTTTTTCACCTAGCTGACTAATAAACCTGCTCAACGAGGCCAGGCATCCAGTAAACTTCTGGACATCGTTGATGATTTTTGGCAATTCCATTCTTTCGATGGCCCTGATTTTCGTCGGGTTAGCTTCAATTCCTCGACTGGATACAAGGAAGCCGAGTAACTTTCCAGCCGGGACACCAAATGTGCATTTCTCCGGGTTAAGCTTCATCCGAAATCTTCTCAAGTTTGCGAATGTTTGACGCAAGTCCTCAATTAGAGTATGACTTTGCTTGGTTTTTTAACATGTCATCGACGTATACTTGAACGTTTTTGTCCAATTGATCTTGCAAACATTTTTGCATGCATCTTTGATATGTTGCACCTGCATTTCTCAACCCAAATGGCATGGTACGATAGCAGTAAGCCCCATACGGGGTGATAAAAGCTGTCTTTATTTGATCATTCGGATTTAGTGGTATCTGATGGAATCCAGAATACGCATCCACAAATGACAACAACTCACACCCAGCAGTAGAATCTATGACTTGACCTATCCGTGGCAGGGGAAATGCATCTTTTGGACAGGCCTTATTGAGGTTCGTGTAATCAATACGCATGCGCCATACTACTGCCACATTCCGGTCATCTTTTTTCTTCTCGACCAAGACTGGATTTGACAACCAATCCGGATGCAGTACTTCCATGATGAATCTAGCAGCTAAGAGTCTGGAAATCTCGACAGCTATTACTTTCCTCCTATCTTCGGCAAAGCGGCGGAGGGGTTGCTTCACCGGCTTGGCATCTTTTCTTACATGAAGAGAGTGCTCAGCCAGCTCCCTCGGAACTCCTTGCAGATCCTGTGTGGACCATGCAAAGATATCCCGATTCTCACGGAGGAAGCTGGTGAGCTCGCTTTCTTATTTGTCGGTGAGGCCAGTCCCAATGGTAACTGTACGCTCTGGGAAAGTCTCATCCACCTGTACCTTCTTGGTTTCTTTGGTAGCTTGAAATGACACATTACCATGCGGGTTGGTGAGTGCCGGCATGGACATTTGTGCTGCTTTGGACAATGCTGCCATTTCCAACATTTGATGCTTTTCTTGTGATATGACGAGTGACTCGGCCAGTGAAGATCCGGCTGAGGCACAAGAAATGGATCTTTTGTAATCCCCTTCAACTGTAATTACGCCACACGGGCCTCGCAGCTTCATCTTCAAGTAGGCAATGTGAGGAGTAGCCATAAACTTTGCCATAGACGGCCTACCGAGTAAGGCATGATAGGAGCTGACGAAATCAACCACCTCGAACTCTATGGCTTCAGTGCGACAATTTTCTCTATTGATGAATAAGACATTGACCCAAATCTTGCCAATTGGCTCGCAGGACAATCCCGACACAATACCGTGAAAAGTGGTCTTAGTCGGCTCCAGCATGTTTATGGTAATGCCTAACTTGAGCATAGTATCCTTGTACATGATGTTGATGCTACTACCATCATCGATCAGTACTTTTGAAAACTTGACATTGATATCTGGGCCCATAAATATCGGATCCAACACTAGGGCATATCCTCCTGGGGTTGGCATGATCTTGGGGTGATCCTTTATGCTCCAAGTTATCTCTTGCTCAGACCAATGCATGTACTTGGGAATTGCCGGCATTGTGGCATTCATTTCCATCATCCGTCGCTGCTGACTCTTTTTGTCATTCGGCTCTATGACGAAGACGGCATAGCTCTAGTGATGTTCTTTGTACTCATTTCTAGTTCCATGGCAGACATGAGCGTCGTCACTTCTTGGATTATGCACCTGATGCACAATTTCTCTTCTTTCTTGATTATGATACCTCGGCTGCCTGTTGTCGTATCTGTTATTTGTTCCCACAGCTTGAGCATTTCCTCCTGTAAGTGGTGGAGGGGGAGGCAGTGGAAGCTGCTTATTCGGCGAATCCACTTTGTCTCCTTTGTGAAACCAAGTGCATTGCCTTGTTGTGTGGTTGGCTGGCTTACTCGGACTAGGTGTGTGAAACTTACACGGCTGGTCCAGCATCATCTCATAGGTATACTTCTGTCGGTCCTGGTATTGCTTCCTTTGCTCATATGGCTTTTTGCCATCATTTTTTGGCAACCACTGTTGTTGTCCACTTGTCCTTTGGCATTGGCTACTACCAGCATATGGATGGTCCTGACTCACTGCCGCAACCTGATTCGAACCATATCTGTAGTCTGGCCTTTCGTCTCTTCTCTTGCTTCTGTATTCGGATCTTTCCTGGCACTTTTAAGACCCGACAGCGTCATAGATCTGAGTCTCAGTCATCCTATATGCCGACATGAGCAGCGGCTGAGTCGGATCTCCTAACGCATATGAGTCAGCAATCCTTATTGTTTCTGCCAAACTTGTCGACATATCCCTCTATAACCTTTGCCACAACACACTTCTGTGTCTGCAACCTTGTGCAAACCAAGCGATTGCCTTTGACTCGATTACCCCTTCGCAAGAGTTGCGCATTGTGCACCATCTTGTGAGGAATTCCCTGTCTGTTTCATTCAGTCTATGCTTGCACATTGCTAGCTGTTGTGGGTGATTCGGCCTCTTGTAAGTGCTTGTGAAATTGCTCAAAAAAGCGTCCTGAAAATTGATCCAGCTGTTAATGCTTTCGGATGGCAAATTGTTCAGCCATACCCGAGCTAGTCCTTCTAGCATTTGCGGTACATATCGTACTTCCCATCTCAAGTTCTCCTGCGTGATTTTCGCAGCAGTTCCATAATCTATGAGCCAGTCCTCTGGCTTTGTGCTTCCATCATATGTTTTTGTTCCTCTAGCCAGCTGGAAATTTGGTACAGGTGGATCCTTCATGATCCTTGGGCCAAAGCACGGTAGACCCTGCGGACCTTGTGATTCGATCAGTTCAGCCATCTTTATTCGTTCAAGCTTCAGCCTTTCATCATCCGGCAGAAGGTTCCTACCTTCGAGTCTAGCTCCCATCGTTTGATACGCGTGATCCGGCAGTCCGTATCCGTCATTCACCATTTCCGAGTAACCATCATTGTACTTATTAGCATCCGGGTCAGCAGGATGTTGAGCTGCCTTTCCTGCGCTTTGCTGTCTTCTCTCGGGTTGAGTTGGTGCAGTGTTTGGCGCTGGATTTCCTCCTCCTGCCGAGTGAGCTCCACTCCTAGGTTGAGGCGCAAAAATTTGCCCTCCGTTGTCGTTTCTTTGCCCTACTTTCCTTTCTCGGCCTGCATTCACCTATTCTTCATTTCCTTGGGCATTATTCCTTCTCGTTCCCTGTGCATGCACCGGGTTTCCCTGAGCCATTGCCGGGTCATAGGCAATCATCTGCTTGTTTCTTCCTGAATCCACACTTTTTTCCTTTCTCGGCCTTGGCGCCACTCCGGCTGAGGATGCCGTGTGCCCTGCCGATCTTGCCGGAACAGGAGTCGCTGAGTGAAATAGCTGTGAACTTCCTGCTATACCCGGATTAGCTCTATAATACGCTTCATTGAGCATGCTAGCTGCTCTTACTAGTTCATTGACTCGTTCTTGTTGTCTTTTCTTTGCTTCTCCCTCCAAATGGGGTAATTATGTCATTGCTGCTTCTGATGCTCGCAGATTAGCTTCTGCTATATTATATGTTGGCCGCATAGCTGTTTCATTGCTGTTCTCTGGCATTATCTTTGACGTTGCGTCCACCAGCTCTTCATTGAGGTTTCTTCCTCTTAACCTTGTCGCATCAAGCCGGGTCTTCGCGCCCTTGACTCGATTTGGCGAGTTGAGCTCTCGGATCGTGATATCCATGTCTTGCTGTAACTGTGCTACTTCCTTGGCTTTCTCCAGGACTTTTCTCCTGGCTTCCTCCAAATCGTCTTGCACACGTGCTGGGTCTGCTGCCTGCGCTACTGGTTCTGCCAACTTATCTATCGCTTCCTGCAGCTCCTTAGCCCTTTTTCTCCTGGCTATGTTTTCTGGTTTTCCCAGTGGTGCCTTTGTTGTTCTTGCAGCCCTTGGTGTTTCCTCATGATTTCCTCCCTCAACACTTTCATTTACTACTGGAACTATCGGTGGAGCTGCTGGGTTAGGGGTCGTCATCATTACCTCCACGCAGACGAGTTGGTGAAGCTTTCTAGTGATAGGAACTGCTGGTGGATCCGACGCCTGGATGACGCGCACTAGATATGTGAGCTCCACGTGGACATCGACGTAGACCTGGTGCTCACCGAACTTGATGAAGCGGCCTCCCATAGGGAATGACTTGGTCCCGAAGCAAGTGCAGTGGTTGAAGTTCTCCTCTGCTTCTTCCTCGTAGTATCCTCCTTCCTCTTAGTATCCTTAGTTGGTCCCAGCGTCTATAAATAAATACGAGGTACACAATCACCAAACAATACTTAAATAGTTCTATTTATCACACCTAGGTTTTCACTAGATGATCTAGCATCATCACAATCATCACAAAGATTAAGGAAAAAGTTTTATTTCATTTATTTTAGAAAAGTAATTTCTACTCATTGAAAAACTACTTAAGATTTAATATTATCCAACTAAAACATGGGATCTGTTGACACATGTCATCACCACATATTTCAGTACTTGGGAATGTGATTTAAAGTGGTGTCACAATTTAATATTATCCTTTTTATTTGAATTAAATAAACTGACTAGAAATGCCTATGGGGCATTCTTTTATTACTTGTCCATTATTTCTACAAATAAACCTAGATATTTTTATATATTCAGAAAGGTCTTATAAAATGTTATTTTTCAGAGTTGGAATCAACTCAAAAGCTTTTATGGATGAATTTTGAAAAATGTTTGAATGCAAAAAAGTCTCTTCCTTGTTATTTTTACTATATGTGATCTATAATTCCAAATGATTTGAATCCAACAGGCTTGGATTAAGAATTTCAATACCTTTCTAGAAAAATTGGTTTCATGCAATTTTGTTTATTGAATCTCTCTGGATTGATTTTTGAATCTAGAGACAGAACTAATCTTGAAACTAAATTGATAATCCTAAATTTGAATTGCTGTCGGGTGCACGGAGTGCTAATCTGGGCGACCCACACTACACATGTGAGTGATTTAAGTGATTATCCCCACCGGGTCGAAGACAGGGGTGACCTGGACAGACGCATGTAGCGCCAGAGATTATAAGTGCGATCGACGGTTAAGGTTCATCATCCACGTCTGAACAGAACGCGGCGAGGTCGAACCCTAGCGCGGCCAGTGGGGGTCAGTGGTGGCTCACCAGGGCTCCGGCGATGGTCAGCGATGGGGGCGAACGACGAAGTCGGCGATGGTGATCCTCCTAGTACCGGTGGCACCTCCTGGGGTGGGTCCAATCAGCGGCACCCTTCTCCTCCAGCAGCGGCAAGCTCCGGCGAAATTCCGGCGACCTGGTGCTCGCCTTGCTCTGGGGATGAGGTGGGGTGGGTATGAGAGAGAGGGGAGTGGAATGGTGTGAAGAATTCGAGCAGGGAAGGACTCTATTTATAGTGCGACGATGGAACCGAAGGGGGCGGCCTGAGCTTGTTGGCGTCGGCTGCACAGCGAGCTAACGACATGGCTAGGGGTAGGGGACAGTGTGCTGCCTCCTGGCGAACCTCAACGGTATTTTGGTGAGGCGTGGGGCGGTGCAATGCGGTCGGAACACTTTGATGCTCTAGGCGGCTCCGACGGGAGTTTTAATGGCGCACGGGCTGTCCTGGTCGCGCGACAACAAACGTGCATGTCTTGGCAGTTCCTGGGGAGGTGGTGATCATGCACGCGAGCGGCGAAGGCGGGGCGGGTTCTGTGCGAGCGTGTCGAGCGCGGCGCTCTGGAGTGCTCTCGGCATGGTCACATAGATGCTGGGCGTGCGCATTCCGTGTGGTCCAGTGGCTGGCAAGGCTTGGACGCTAGACAGGGGGTGGAGGTGGACGGTGGAGTGCCTGCTAGACAAGGTTGGCGAGGCTAGTTAGGTTTGTAACTTGCTGTAGACCTTAGGGTTGCAATTTGGGCTCGGCCATGGTCACCATTGATGGCATTGTCGAGTTCACAGTGGGCTAGAGCTGGTTAAACAAGTTAGATGATCTACTGAGAGCGTAGTGTGAGCTAGAGAGGGAACAAGTTAGGCACAACACTGCTCACTATAGTGTTTGATGTTTTATTTGATTTGTGCTCGAAGGTGTTTGATGAAATGGCCGCAAGAGATTTGAATTTGAATTTTTGAATGAAATTTCATTGGTGTACTATTCACATACTAGGTAGTCTTTGGTTGCTTGGATTTGTCAAGGTGAACTGGTTTGGTTGGGTTTTGAGAAATGGTGATCTTCACATATGATATAAATTCAATTTTGAATTTTCATTTGAATAGGGTTGCCAAATGTTTCTGTGGGTTTCCAAGGTGGGCTTGCATTCAGTTTCACTTGGTCTAGCAAGGGGTGAAAACAAAAGATTTTCTTCTGTTTGAAATCTTGGACTAGAAACACTCAAAGTGGCCAAGTGAGCAAGATTGGCAAAAATGACCATTTGCTTATTTGGTTTGTTTTTGAATTTCTCTTGATTTGTTTCTACTTGGAAATAATTTAGTTGATGTGGTTTTCATAATTAAACCATTCGTTGCTATTCAAAACAATCAAACAAGTCCATTCATCCATTCATACATTCATCACATACACACATGCATTGATATGAATTTAATTAATAAAATTTTTGTTAACCCTAAATTTGAGTGATTGGAATTTGGTAATCTTGCTTAATTTTTTGGGATGTTACAATAGATTCTTTTAAAAGGAAAAGGAAATGCTAAAAGAGAATCTATAAAATATATTTGGCAAAAAAGAAAAGACTGGAAATATCTAGCTTAGGTATATAGATGATATACATGTTATGGTTGCATTCTTTGCTTGTTAAACAATGTGGTTCTTGATTATGAGATACCGAATTGGTTGGTATGAAATATCATACAGAATGTAGCACCCTGGATTTACAGTCTGAAAATGCCTGTTATGACTGCAATTCGCGTTCCCATGATCAGTGAGCATAACCTACCAAAATCATTACAACATCCATAATGAATGAATACAAGTACTTACATTAATGCCATTATGGCGATATAACATCAATAGCGGAAGTCTTCAAGCGTAGAGCCCATGTCATGCCTTAACCTACAGGCGACTGACTGGGAAGAGGGCCTAGCTCGCCCAGACGTTAGCACCTTCATCGCTTCTTAACATCTGCAATCTGGCCAAGTAAATAGCCATGGATAAAGCCATGAGTACTTTTGAATGTACTCGCAATACCAACAAGATAAGGTAACCAAGGATAATGCATAGTTGTTCGTGGCGAGGTAGATCTACACTAAAGTTGTTTTTGAAGATCCTAAACTGGCATCTCTACATCTTTGTTGAAAAAGAGTTTGAGAACATGCCTCCTTTTAGAAAATCAGGATATCCCATATCCTTGATAAAACCTTTTTGAAAACAGTTTTAGAGTAAAACCCCTTTTTAAAACATCTTTGACCATCTTTGGTCAAAACAAAGCTCTTTCTCATACTTCCCCGTGACCAAGTCACATCCTTTTTATTCATCTCAAACATATCCCAAGGGTACTCCTAGCAATCACCTTTCCAACCGTCCTTGACCATGGACATTGCTATTCGAACAGATTAGACTCTGCAGAGTTTGTGGACTTTACCCACAAGAATCAATACATCCGTCGAGATACAACCACTGCCCTCTACACACGATAGACGGGGGTTCGGATAATCAAACCTAACCTTTCATTTGTCATCCCTAGTAATGGAAGCTTTTCCTTTTGGGTTTGTTCTCCCCGACAACGAGTATGTGGCCCCCAGCCATAGTCCTCCCTTTTGCACTTCCGTATACCCAAACCTGCAACTTAGCAATATATAATAACCTCGGTGACTCCACTTCCTTCTCCACTCCTAAAGAATACCATCCGTGGGAGACCCAATTGTTGCACCAACACTCATGCCAGACAGGCTAACTCTTGCCGAAGCAAGCTATAGGACCCAAATCCGAAGATTTGTTGTAGATCTTACCCGGGCTTCTAGGGATTTATCCCCTTAAGCAAGTACAAGCAGCATCGGCTAAAGACAACAAACTACGAGCTAAGCCCCACCTCCTAGGGTAGTGTGGTTGCATAGTTAAATTGTTTCGGTAAAGGTGTAGAACATCCCTTCTCTTTCTATTGCTCAACTTTATCTTTATCCTCCACATATCTTATTTACTAAAACCTCCACTCGGAAACGATGCCTCTTTCCAAGGATTTTGTATTGAAAAACTTTGTAGCAGGGTAAAACCCAAAGTAGTTTTATCATCGAAAACCCATAGTTTCCAAGAGGGAACATGCTAAGCATCTTAGCCTTAATCTAGAGGATAGAGATGGGTTTCAACGAGGGTAATTGTCCTAATGGACATTCCTTCATAACTTGGAGGATCCAAGTACTTACGCCTTTTATTTGAAACAAACCATGCATTTAATCATGAAGTTCATAAACGAGATATAAAACAATTGATAAAAAGGAGTAGGTCAATATAAGAGTTCAGAAATGGTGGCTTGCCTGTGACCAGCGAGATGTCCCTTGATAGCGTTAGAAAACCAGAGCACCAATAATAACAATAATAGAATAACCCGATACTTCCTTCTTCTCGGTGTCTCACAATGCGCAACTATCGTCGTTATCTAGTATACATGCAACCAAACAATACATCAATCAACTTAAAGCATACAAGCATTAATACATACAGCAATATATCATACAACACTTGATATAAAACAGTAGGGTGCTGGATGGTTGGTTTGATGATATTGGTAAAAGACTTGGAGTCATTGGAAGATGATCCTTTAGGAATTATATTCTATGGACTGTCTAAGAGATGGGTTTTTGACCAAGGGCTTGATCTGTATGATACCACCGTATAAAAATGATACCATCATATAGGTATTGATAAAATGAATATAACAAAAGTGGTTTCACTATTTTATCAATTTCCATTGATTTATAATGATTTTTATAGAGGATAACACTCTAGTTTTAGGAAATAATTCACCAGACAAATTCTGGAGCTCCAAAAATAATTTCCTTGGGTGATTAGGTAGTATTTGGTGCACTGATTCAAGAGGAGTTGGAATCAACTAAAAATAATTACCAGAATATCCTCAGGAAATTTACAAAGGCAGTTTTGGATGAATTTGCCTTTTTCATCATGTGATTCCAAGGACACATGTTATGCATTTAGAGTACCTTTCTGTAGAAATTGGAATCAAACTTTTTGGATTAGGAGACATACCGTAGTGATTTTATTAGTGAATAAACCATGCATAGAATAGTTTAATTCATCAACATTCAGTAGATGTTTAATAAAGTTTGGGCTCTTGGGGTATGATATATATGGGTATGTAGATGTATAGAGAGTTTGAATTAGGTCAAAACCATTTTTGGTTTTGCCTAGAGAATTTCTTAAAGGCAGAAATGGCCTGATTTTTTTATTTTGTTACAGTCAAAATATTGTTCCACTTTGAATGAGGCCAAGGCAATGAGATTGATACATGGAAGAGCTACCAGAGGTAGTTGAATTTACTCCATTTGGGATTTTACAACTCCCTGCAAGAGTTTATTAGTAAAACATATACTTCTTTTCATTCTAAATACTATAAAATATCCTAGAAACTTTATTGTGTGGGAATGGTTTTGCATGTTGTCAAAAACATTGGAGAACAAGCAAAATTTTAGATCTAGTTGAAATGAGGTATTTTCCATTTTATATTGGATTAAACCTAAGGGCAAACTTGTAGATCTGGAATTATATTATTAAAAGAGAGGGATGAAGGGCTTACTGGGCCGATTTCTGGGAGCTATGGGCCGCATAGAGGGGGAGACGTCCCGCTCATCATTTTCGTGCACGGGATCTAAAAAATTCGAACGAGCCACGGTGGGGCCCGGCCGTCAGCCACACATAGACGGCGAAGGGGCATCGGGGCCTAACAGCCATTTGATTAGACAGTCATCAACGATGCAGGATCTGTCTTCCTCCTCTCGACCGGGGGACATGTACGGAACCATAGGGGCGAGCGGCGGCGCCTGGGTAGTGCACCTGGGTGTCGGGGAGGCGTCGAAGGGATGTGGCGTGACAAGGCGGTCCCGGAGAGGTCCTGCAGGGTTGGTTTACCCGTCGAAGGCAGTCTTGCATGCAACGCCCGTGTCGGCCACCGCATGAGCTTGCCGGGGTGCTTCGAGTGGTAGATGCATGCCGAATCTGAGGGGCTCAGTCGGAGGCGGTAGTCCTGGGGGATGTTCTAGTGATGCATGAAGGTTTATATGGGCTCGGCAATTACTGGTCGCAGGACGAGCTCGAGTCGGCCATGAGCTTGAGCAGCAGCCTCCGGAGTTCCTACGTGCAAAGGAAGGGTATAGGGAGGGGGATTAGATCTAGGGGAGCAATACAGAGAGTAGGGAGGGAGTTGGGGTGGTCGGGGATAACCTCATTCTTGCATGAAAGCAAGGATCCGAGGGGATTTATCAATCTCCTCCCAAGTAGCAGAGCAATCGAGAGCTCTCGGGGTTCTGGGAGAAGGAAGAGGGAGTGCAGTGGGTGGAATGGCAAAGTGGAGAGGGGAGGCTCTGGCTTCCGGACTTTTATCTAGAGGAAGGGGGTCTATGATGGACCTTGTCGATCATTGGACATGACAAGGGTGATGGGCTATGATAGGGCAGGAGGGGTGGTGCTGGGGGTGCGTGGGACCAGTAGCTCGACCAGGGAAAAGGGGGAGTGGCTATGGCTTTTTAATGCCGAAGATATGCAAGATATGGATGTCTCTCTCTCCTTGTTTTTCTTCCAAGCACAAAGGACAAAGATCTAGGGTTTCCTACAGTGGTTTCGACCAGAGGGGTTGTCTGGTGCTGGTGGTGAACAACAATGGGCATTGATGGTGGTTTGATTGGGATTTGATCAAAGGTTGGTCATTATCCAAGATTTGTCATAACTAGAGTTTTTAAAGAGATTTTCACAGATTGGTCTTGGCAATATGATTCATTGATGCTGGTAGCTAGATGTGATCAAGATACACCTCCAGGAATTATTTGGGATTTTTTAGAAATTTTTTAGTCCACTTTATATCATTTATTAATAAAGGGTAGAAGTAGATTCTAGAAGCTGATGTGATATTTTTACATTGGACATGGTTGTTTGGTGTGATATGATCCTAAATACCATATTACACATTTTAGAATTTTATTGGGATTTATTGAGAAGGGAATTTTTTTTAAGGCATTATTTCTTGTTTCTGCCATTTAAGAAAAAAGGCAAAAAGAAATATCTCAAAAATATTTATTTTTGAGATGGGAAGGTGGGGTATGATGTATATAAATCAAATGTGCATTGAGTTGGCAGGTTGATTTGGATAAAAACAAACTTGCCTTTATAGACAAAGATTTTAAGAATTTTGCAAGATAATGAATTTAAATAGTTGGATGATCCAAATAATTATAGGAATTATTTGGGGATGGTTATATTCAAGGTAGATGTTTTAGAATTGATTTATACCTCAATTCCATCTTTGTTTTTGAAGAATTGTCGTGAAAAAGGATGGAAACTAGATTTGTGAGAATCTAGGGTTTTGATAATTTTATGCCACCTAAACATGCTGGGATTAGTGAGCTCAGAGCTCAACTTGGTGCAAGGGATATATGGGTATTTAGAACAAGTTAAATAGATGATAATTTAAGCAAGAGTTGGGCTTGGTTCTATTTGAGGTGGTTTAGGAGTGATGGCAAAATTTGTTGAAAATAAGGCTGCCATAACAAATGAAGTATGGATTCATAGACCATGGTTGTAGATCATAAACATTCAAAGAGTTGCTCAAGGGGAGGTAGCATATAGATGTGAGCTTCTGCCAAAGTAGGCAAGATGATAAGATTTGCAGAAAATATTATTATCTTGACTACAAAACCATCATGGATGAGTGGGAACTGTAACATCCCAATTTCAGCAACCCTGATTTGATGTCCAAAAGGCAAAAATCAGGGGGAACAAAAACATTTTATTGTTATATGTTGCAATGTTTTCTTACTTGTTTGCTTGTTCTCATGCAACTATTTGTGTATTAGGTGATGTACTCCTTAACCCAGCAATAGGTTGCAAAAACTATTTCACAAAAGAGTTGTCTTGGCTCGTCTTTCATATTCTCAAATGTTCTGGAATTTCAAAACCTGAGCCAAGATCACTTTGACACAACAAAATACTTTACTAGTTTATAATAACAAGACTATGGAGACCTATATATAATCTCCTTATGTTTTCAAGACATAACCTTCAACTATTTCTATCTCTAGGTTTTTCCAAAACCTTTCTCCTAAAAACCTCTTCTATCAAATTTTGGTAAAATCTCTAAGATGGTCCTTACCATACATCAAATAATAACCCATTTCAAAATACCCATCCTTAACCAAGCTAGGCTTGATGGTAACCCTAGTAGTAGTTGGATAAGCTTGATAAGATGAAATGCCTTGATCTGCTAATTGCCTTGTTTGCTTAGGAACTAGAGTGAGCTAATCTAGTAGCTCATACCTTAGGACCCAATCTATGCTTGTGATCATCAATCTCAAACCAAACATCCAAATCTGGATCAACCCAAGCCACTTAAGTGACCATCTCATCTCCTAATCAGATCAATCTAGGGATAATCACTCCTAAAAGTTTACAACTCAGTGGATACCCAATCCAAGAATGGATCCCCTCCATTAAATATATACTTCAATATAATACCTTTTTTCATAAGATTGGAACCTAGCATCCTCTCAAAATCATCTAGACTTGGACTCTAGTCAAAAAAACCTAAATTTTTCAAAAATGGTTGTCTGGATTTCATTCCTAGATTCAATCTTTGGAGCTCTACCTTTTCCAACCCATGTGCATTCTTGAGAGGGTACTTGAACCATCTTGTAGTACATCTTTAGTTCTACAAAATCTACCTTGTCTAAGCCATTATGGTTCCCACTCTGCCATGATGGTTTTAAAGTCAAGATAGTAATCTTTTGTGCAAATTTTATCATCTTGCCTACTTTGGCAGAAGCTCACATCTATGTGCTACCTCCCCTTGACCAACTCTTTGCATGGTTATGACCTACTAACCATGGCTTATCAAACCCTACTTCACTTGTTTCCGTTGGAACCTTGTGCATCTTAAACCCACCTGGTTTATATGGAATCATGACAATCCTGCTATGGCAGCCTTATTTTCATCAAAGTTTGCCATCATTCCTACATCACCTCAAATCCAACCAAGGCCAACTCTTGCTTCCATGATCATCTATATAACTTTGTCTATCCATCCATATCTCCCTTGTACCAAGGTGAGCTCTGAGCTCACAAATACCACCATGTCTAAGTAGCATAAAAATAACCAAACCCTAGATTCTCCCAAACCTAGTTTTCTCCCATTCTCACCATATCTCTTCAACAACCCAAGTTGTAAATGATGTATGCTTAAAGTTTACATCATATACCTTGGTTATGATATTCCCCCAAATGATTCCCATAATTATTTTGGATCCTCAGACAATTTAAATTCCATAGCTAGCAAAATTTTAGAAACCTTGTCTATGAAGACAAGTTTGTTTTTCTCCAAACCACTTTGCCAACTCAATGCATCATTGAGTTATATACATATTACCCCAACTTTCCATCTCAAAAATAAATATTTTTGAGATTCTTTATTATTTCTTTTTTCCCTTTTTCTTAAATGGCAGAAACAAGAAATAATTCCTTAAAAATACTTTTCCACCTCAATAAATTGCAATAAAATTCTCCAATGTGTAATATGGTATTCAAGACCATATCACATCAAAAAACCATCTGGTACAATGTAAAAATATCAAATAAGCCTCTAGAAACTACTTCGGGACTATTTGAATAATTGAGTTTAAGTGCACCTATAATCATTAGAAAAATGCCAAATAATTCCTAGGGTCATGCAATGACACTATACACAGACCAGAACCTTCTTCTCACCTTGCCTAATGCAACTTTTTCAAATTCCTTCACATGCTACCATTTGATCTAGTTTGGAAAATAAATCAAACCTTGATGCAAATAAAATCAAAATCCCTCCAAACATGCTAGACAAACATCCATAACACAACACCTCCCCTTTCTGGTTGTGCACTGTGGTAAAAGTACTGTAGCATCCCCTCCTCCTTGTCCTTTGTGCTTGTAAGTGGGAAGGAGAGGCATATCTTGCAAAAATATTGTAATTGAAAGGGGCAGCAGCCACACCACCCCTCCTCCCACTCAGTGCTCGACTAAGGACCCCACCACCCCTCTCTCAACCTCCACCCTCGGCCAATACCTAAGCAGCACCCTCCCTTCTCCCTCAAATGGGCATAGTCCACCATGGACCTTTCCCTCCCCAAATAAAGAGCCCCAGGCCACCCCAATGCCTCCCCTCTGGCTCATTCGTTCTCTCACCACCCACCTACCCTCCCCAGAGAACCCTCTCCCCTACTCCTCTTGGCTTGAAGGAAGAAAAAGAGCAAGCTTTGGCCTCCCCAAGAAGTTGAGAAAGGCTCCCTCCCCGGAGCCCCTTTCCCCTGCATGTCACTCTATTGAAATCCCTTTGCTCTCCTGCACTTGCTCATTCCTTTATCCTTGACATGCAGCAACCCTAGGCGTCTCCCCGATGATCTCCTACGAGGATCCCCTCAGCCACCATCGTGCAAGGTAGCTCACGATGTCAAAACCGCTACTGCCGCCCCTCTTTCTGACCTCCGGCGTCGACCACGTCACCTCGACCCTCCCTGTCGCCTCCTAGCTCGCATGTAAGCTTCCTCACGCCGCCCAGACATGGCTAGGGTTCCGTCGCGGATACTCCCGTTGCAAGGATAACGACGGCCTCTCCGTTGTCCGATCCCGCCTAATCCAACGGCCTCCCTCCTCCCATACCCCTTCTCTTCCCCGCACCCTATGACGAGCGGACCCCGCCGCGGCCCATTTGAAATGCGGTGCCCACACAGGAGCGCCCCTGGGTGGGCCGGTTTCCCATAGCGCGGCGCAGTAGAGCCCCAGATCTGGCCCAGACGCTCCTCATCTACTTTCCTTTTTTTTAACTTTCCAGATCTTTTAGTGGTAGTTTGTTTTAAATCTTTTCAAAAATGAAAAATGTAACAAAGTGGCCAGAACATATTTTTACCTTGAACCTACATGTTTTCTTAAACATGTAGTACAAGTTTTGGACAAAAATCTTGTATAAATAAATCTTGGAAATTAAAATATCCACATGTGTTCCTTCCACAAATAAATTCTTCCATAGACTTTGGTATTTCCAAATGGAGTAAATCCAATTGGTTCTAAAAGGTACTGACCTACCTTGCATATCCCACTGGTCCCACCTAAAATGGCTTCTTGATTTTCCTGAAACAAAAATAAAAATATCAGGCCAATTCTGCCTTTAGAAAATTCCCTAGGTCAAACCAAATGAGGTTTTGACCTAGTTCAAACTTCCTGTACACCTATGTACCAACATATTTAAAAAACCAGTATCTCATAATTTTATGAACCCCTGTTGAATTTTGGTCAATTAAAATGTTTTGTGTATTGTTTAATTACCAATAAATTCATGGTAGTAGCTCTATAACTCCAAAAAGGTTCATTCCAATTTCTACTGAAATGTATTTTAAGTACATAACAAGTGTCCTTGTAATCACATAAAAATATTCTATCGATTATTTATGATGAAAAAGACAAATTGCAGCCCACACTGTCTTTGCAAATTTCTCAAGGGCGTTCTGGTAATTGTTTTGAGGTGATTCCAAACCCTCTTGAATCAGTCAACTAAATACTACCTAATAATCCATGGAAATAATTTTTGGAGCTGCATAAATTATCTGGTGAATTATTTCCTAAAACTAGGGTTTTATCCACTAAAAAATCATTATAAATCGATGGAAATTGATAAAATGGTGAAACCACTTTTGTTCGCTTCATTTTATATGATGGTATCATATAACCCCTTGGTATCATCTTTATACAGTGGTACCATACAGAGCAATCCCTTGATCAAAGACCCCTCTCTTAGATAGTCCCTAGATTATAAATCCAACCGGATCATCTCCCAGTGCCACCAAATCTTTTTCTAATCTTATCACACCAATTATCCAGCATCCTATTGCCTTATACATTGTATTTATATATTTCTTGCTATATGTATTGATGCTTGTATTCTTGAATTAATTGGTGTATTGTTTGGTTGCATGTATGCTCAATACTGGCAATAGATGCGATTGTGTGACGCAGAGAAGAAAGAAGCATCGGGTTAATCTTATTATTATTAGTATTGGCACCATTGGCATTATGGTTTTCTAACGTCGTCAAGGGATCTCTTAGGTCACAGCCAAGTCACCATTCCTGAACTCCTATATTAACCTACCCCTTTTTTATCAATTATTTATATCTCATTTATGAATCTCATGATTAAATGCATGGTTTGTTTCAAATAAAAGGCATGAGTAACTTGGCTCCTCCAAGTTATCGATGACTTTCCATTAGGACACCTAAACTCTTGACACCTACCTTTACCCTTTAGATCGAGGCTATGATGCTTAGCATCTTCCCTCTTGGAAACCACGGGTTTGTCAACAATAAAACTATTTTGGGTTTTACCCTACTACAAAGTTTTCAAAATAAAACCCTTGGGACGAGGCATTGTTTATGAGTGGAGTCTTTACTGAAGAAGACATGAGGAGGTTACAGAGAAAGTCGAGCAAGAGAAAGAGAAGGAATGGGTACTCGAGTCTTTTACTGGAACAATTTATCAGCGCAACCACATTACCCTGGGTGGGACTCAAGGCTAACTTGTAGTTTTTTCTCCTTAGTATGGGCTACACCATAATGCGTAGAAAGGGGTTCAAGTCCCTCGAAGCCGGTTCCTTTCCACGTAGGGGGTTGTTGTACCCGGAAAGGTTCTATTGACTCCCTCGAGGTTGGCTGCAACTATGGAACTCCCACAGACAGTACCAGGTTAGGGGAGTATGGGTGGCATGGATAAGGAAGTCAAGAAGGGATATTCTGACTTGGGAAGACAAGTACTTGTCCCTGGGGAACTAAGAAACCATAGGGAAAGTGCCTATACTAGGGACATCAAGTGAAAAGTTAGGTTTGATTATCCAAACCCCTGTCTATGGTGTGTAGCGGGCCGTGGTCGTATCCTGGCGGATGTATTGATTCCTGTGGGTAAAGTGCACAAACTCTACAGAGTCTAATCTATTCGAATAGTTGTGTCCACGGTCAAGGATGGTTGGAAATGTGATTGCTAGGAGTACCCAGGAGATATTTTTGAGATGTATAAAAAGGATGTGACTTGGTCACGAGGAGTGATAAGAACGAGTTTGGTTTTGACCAGAGATGGTCGGAGGTGTTTCAAAAAGGGGGTTTTACTATCAAACTGTTTTCAAAGTTTTTAACAAGGTTATGGGGATATCCGGTCTTTCAAAAAGGAGGCATATTTTGCAAATACTCTTTTTCAACAAAGATATAGAGATGCCAATGTTAGGATTTTCAGAAACAACTATAGTGTAGAGCTATCATGCCAGAGACAATATGCATTATCATTGTTACCTTGTCTCGATGGTTTATGAGTACATTCAAAGTACTAACCGGCATTGTCCCTGGCTATTTACTTGGCCAGATTGCATTAAAAAGTGACGAAGGTGCTGACGTCTCTGCGAGCTAGGCCGTCTTCCTAGTCAGTTGCCTGTAGGTTAAGGCATGACATGGGCTCTGCGCTTGAAGAATTCCGCTATTTGTGTTGTAATTGCCATAATGGCCACCTTTTAAGTTTTGTAATCGTTACTTTCTGGATGATGTAATGATACTGGTCGGTTATACTCACGACTCACTGATCATGGGAATGTTATTTGTATGGATAATGGGTATTCTCGGACCGTAAATCCATGGTGCCACAAGAACCAAATTAGCTTTGCCAAGGGAAAGAGTGGGCTTTGGTAGTACTAATTATGTACTACAATATGGTTCAAGTAACTTCTCAATAATGCACATAGGTTGAAAAAGGTTGAGCTCCAAAGATTGAATCTAGATAAGAATTCTTGACTTAGCCATTTTGGCAGATTTAGGGTTTTAGACTAGATTACAAGAGGGAAACAAATTGAGAGAGTGGCCATGGTTTATCCTTCCCATCAAATGGATGATGTTAAGGTATATATTCAATAGAGGGGATCCATGCTTGGATTGGGTCTTCACTGAGTTGGAAGCTATCAGAAGGGATTATCCCTGGATTGATCTGATTAGGGGATGAGATGGTCACTTTACTGGCCTAGGATAGATCCAGGTTTGGATGCTTTGTTTGAGATTAACGATCACAATCATAGATTAGGTCCTAATTGATGAGCAACTCGATTAGCTCACTCTAGTTCCCAAGCAATCAATTCATCAGACAACAGATCAAGGCAATTCATCTAGCTAGAAATCAGTTACTACTGAAGCTACCATCAAGTCTAACTTGAGGTAAGAATGGGTAGTTTGGAGAGGTTGTGCTTTGAAGTAGGGTAAGGACCTCTTGGTATTTTCTATCAAGGTTAGGAGGAAAAGGTTTTGGAAAAACCTAGAGATAGTGGTAGTAGAATGCTTTGTCTTGAACACATAAGGAGATTATATGTAGGTCTCCATAGTTTTGTTAAAAAGGAACTAATAAAGTATTTTGTTTTATCGAAGTCATTTTGGCTAAGTTTTGAAATTCCAGAACATTTGAGAATATATGGATGAGCCAAGACATCTATTTTGTACAATAGCTTTTGTAAACTAGTGTTGACATAAGGAGTATATCACCTCATACACAATCAGTTACATGAACACAACAAAATAAGTAAGAAAACATTTCAACACTTAACAATAAAAAGTTTTTGTTCCCCCTAATTTTTGCCTTTTTGACAAAAGATCAGGGTTGCTAAAATTGGGATGTTACAAACCTTTCCCCTTAAAATAATCTCGTCCCAAGATTAGGGAGGATTAAGGTTGGGTGATAACATTCGCTTAGCAATTTCAGCGGTGGAATTATTACATGTTGAAAGGGTTTCACAACAGATAAGCGTGGTCAGCTAAGGGTCAGAGCTGATTGGATTTAATTGGGCGGTTGAGATGAAACAAGTGGAAAAGACGTTATATTTTCCCATTAGGACAATTCTAGGTAGGTTTAGCGTGGACAGGGTCCTTCTTTCTTTAGGTGGGACAGCATGTTGAGCCTTCTTCAATCCTTTACCATGTTATTCAGCTTTTTGGTCTTCTTGGTCATGAAACGCCGGGAGTGGTGGCTGGATGGTCGACTCCGTGATGGATAACTTTCCATAAGTATCTTCCGATGTTGGAGTAGTGTCGATTATTGTCCGTCAGGCAGGGTCCATGATTTTGATTTAGAGGGTGGTGGTCACCTAGCGATGACTAGGGTTCGACTCCAGGGTTTTGGACAGGAAAGACGCAGTCTTTTTCCCTTAGAGCGACACTATGGTTTATTAGTGGAGTCGCAGGCTTTCTTTATTGCAGTCGTATGCTGATTTGGGGGGGGGGGCGTGGTGCTGCACCTCTCATCCGGAGGGGATTATCTTATGTCGACCTTTGCATAATCCATTTCATGAAAGAAGCCGACACCACTTCTTGGGGTAGTAATTATATCGTCAAAAGCATTTAGCTAGCTCCTGGGAGTTAGTTCTAGCCTAGTTAGGGGTCCGATGGTTTGAAGGATGTCGTTAGAGGTTGGTGGTCTAGGAACACGGTCCCATGGAACGAGGTCATTCCGGGTTTGGTCTGATGCAATGTTAAGGGTAAAACATGATGGATGGAACCGACTTTGTGACGTCTTTAGGGAACTCGATGCTTTGGGGGTTGCTTTCTACTACTTGGAGAGTAGTATTGGCGGCGTTAAGTAGTCTTGTTGACATGGTTATACCCTACAGGTACGTAACTTCAGCATACCTAGTCCAGCCCAAGGAAGGCCCACGGCAGACATACGCTGTCCCATGAAGATTTTCGGGTGGCCAAGGCCCATGACGTCTTTGGATCCTTGGAGAGCAAGACTAGAGGAGATAGGAAATTCAAAGGGGTAAAACCCTAGAACTTGTAACCGACTAGGACTACGCCCGGGACCTGCCTAAGTCTATATAAAGGCCAGGAGGGCACGTCCTAGGGCAACTCGACTCATACTTTCGCACACACATCCACGCCATATCGACCTCAGAACCTTCGGTTCCGTCGTAATCAAAGAGCAGACAAGCAGGAGTAGGGTTTTCCCTCCGGGGGCCTGAACCTGGGTAAATCTCGTGTCCCCTGGTTGCTTGTATGTTAACCGTGCCACGATCTCCAACATCCCCATCTTCTCCAAAACCCAAGTCCATAACAATGGGCATTGACGAGATTAAACCTCGTCAATTGGCGCCGTCTGTGGGAATTGGGGCTGCTGATTGTGATCGCGGTCGACGGTTCCGACCCGATCGATCTACAACTCTGGCGACGGAGAATCACCTCCTCTTGGCGCTTTCGACTTCACCGCCCACTCACGGATACCATGAAGGATTTCAAGCCCGTAGGCGACGGACTCAAAATTCTGTTCGGGAGCTTCTACTTCCAGGTGGGACAACCGGCACCTCCGCCTCGAAGGGTGCCCGTGCTCAATCAGGCCCGCTCAGGGCTCCACACCGTGCTACGCACGTCACCATCAACAGATGAGTTCTACAGCAGCAAGGCTGCAACTCCGATCTGGCGATCCACCTTCGGATGAAGGACCTACGGTTCCGGATCCGAAGCTGCAGCAAAGAGCCAATCTAGGCACTATCGTGTAGCTGCGCCAGTCATCCAAACCGACGAGGAACGCCTAACCCGCCGCCCAACCCCAACCCGCAGGATGAAACGGCGAAAACGGTGGAAACGGCGAAAACGGGGAAAACAGGGGCCACCTCATCCAACTTAGCAAAGAAGGATGGGTCGAAGCACGCCGCGCCGTCGCAGGCAAAATAGTCCTACCTCTGGACTCCCCACGTGATCTTCTGAGGGCATACCACTACCTCCTCATCGAGGAGCACAAGAAGCAAGTCAAGATGCAGGAGACGCTCGACAAACGCAAGAAAACAGCCTCTGAGTCCAGTGCGACGAGCCGCTCTCCGCCATGGGACCCGGCTCTAGCACAAACAAACCAGGGAAACAAGCACCGCTCTGGGTGGAAAACATGGACCAAGGAGCGGCGTGACGTGACCAACTCTCCACACATCGTTCATGGATATGGACGCCGACGCAACATCATCCCGAAGACGCCACAAGCTGCGATCATGGCAGCCATCACAGATCTCGCGGCTCACCCACCTCCGGAGGGGGACCCGAAAGGGCCATGCATAGGTCCGCACTCACCGGACTAGGACTAATCGGATCTGCGCTCCACGAAGACGCCCACGGAGCCAAGAAGAAAGCTCCGCCAGCGCGACCGAGCCCCACCCTCATCCGAAGATGAAGAGGAACACGATCTTCCTCGAAGGAAGAAGAGCTCGACCGCATTAAACGCGACTACGACGCCAGAGACAATTACATACAGCGAAGATCGACAGCACGCCGCTAAACGCGCGCATGCTCGTCTGAATCTGAGATGGATGAAGACGGCGAGAACTCTGCGGGTTCGATGCTTCAGCAGATCCGTCCGCGAACACGGATGGCACGCAACTTCAAGCTTCCTTCGATACTCCGAAGTTCAACGCACGCAAGATCCAAAGTCCTGCTCGGTGACCATCTCATCATGCGCCAAGCTTCACGGAGGCAACAAAGAAACCGCCATGCAATGCCTTCACCGCAATGGCAGCGTGGCGCTGGTCCGCTCAGCAGCCTATCATCAGGATCCATCCGAAGCTGGGAGGAGCTCGCTTATAGCTTCATACGAAATTTCAAAGGCACCAGCAAGAGGCCCGCCTCAATCGAAGAGTTGCGAGCCTGCACTCAGAGAACGGGTGAGTCTATTCGCTCGTACATACTACGCTGGTCTACAACAAAGAACTCCGCAACACACATCTCCGAAGAAAGGGCCATCGACGCCTTCAGGGACGGCATCAAGCGCCCAGACTTCAAGGAGGAACTTGGGCGTGTAAAGCCCAAGACACTCGACCACCTCATGGAAATCGCCAACAGTTGGGCAGACGGCGAAGATTGCATCCAGCGGGCGCAATCAGATGAAGAGGACGACTACGGCCGAAGACGCGAACGCCGCAGCAAGAGGAGATCGCGCGTCTACGAGGACCGCGACGGACCCGACATGGTCGCAGCCGGCTACGCCGACCGCCGTAACGACAACAGCCGCAACAGCGGAGGATACCGCAGCGGAAACTTCCGCGACAACGGACGACCAACGCAGTCGTGGCAACGCCGCGACCGCGACAACGGACCCTCAGCATTCGACAAACTTTCGGGTCCATGCACCATCCACTTCTACATCGACAAACAAGATGGCAAAAAGAAAGCTAGCCACATGCTCAAGGACTGCCGCGAGTTCCAGAAACTCAGCGAAGGCATGATGCAGATGAGGCAACAAGCTCCCATTCCTGCGTTCGGAAACGCACCTGCGCCAGGTGAAATAGCACACGGAGCTCCTCCACCGCCTATTGGAGGCCCAAATCAACCAGTCGCACCAGCGCAAAACAACGCCGGGGTCGCATACCCCCCACCAAAGGGAGGGCTAAATATGATCCAGAAGGGATGCCCCACCAACAGGGTGCAGAAGAAAATCACCCGACAAATCAACTTGGCCATGGCAACTCCACCTGCAATCCCTGAGTACCTCAGCGGATCGGAGTCCTGCATCACATTCACTCGCGCGGATCACCCTTGCCAGATCCTCGCCAGTCATGCCGCCTGGTGCCGAGGCGAGATCGGAGGCTTTAGATGAGTCGCGTCTTCATGGACGGCGGCAGCGGCATCAACCTAATGTTCGCAAGCACTCTAGCAGCTATGCGGATCCCGCAATGCAGCCTGGAACAATCCGACACAACGTTCCACGGCATTATCCCAGGGAAGGGCATCTTCCCCCTGGGCAAAATAGGGCTCGACGTCATCTTCGGGAAGCCGGACAACTTTCGGCAGGAGCGCCTAGAATTCGAAGTGGTGGACTGGTCGTCGCAGTACCATGCCATCCTGGGACGCGTAGCATTCGCAAGGTTCCTGGCCGTCCCACACTACGCATACCTACTACTCAAGATGCCAGGACCAAGGGGCGTCATCACAGTCCACGGGAGCTTCACCCGATCGGACCAATGCGACAGGGATTTCAACAAAATCTCCCAGTCTTTCGGCATGCAAGACGAGCTTGTAAAGCTCCGCGAGGTGACGGACAATGGGCTACCCCCAGTCACAACGCAGAACGCACCTGACATGTCTTTTGACTCCACCATCAACACCAAGAAAGTGCAGGTCCATCCAACGGATGCCTCCAAGACGGCGTTGATCACCAACGACCTCAGCACCGCATAAGAAGGCGCGCTCGTCGAATTCCTCCGTGAGCGCTGGGAAATCTTCGCCTGGTGTCCTGCGGACATGCCAGGAGTTCCCAGGGAATTCGCCGAGCACGCACTCAATGTCTTCCCAAACACCAAGCCAGTCAAGCAGTCCATCCGAAGACTGTCGAAGCCACGAGCCGAAGCTATCGACAAGGAGATCAACAGATTACTCGCAGCAGACTTCATCCGGGAAATCAAGGAAAGCGAGTGGCTGGCAAACACGGTGATGGTCCCGAAGAAGGACACGGACATCCTGCGGATGTGCGTGGACTTCACGTCACTAAATAAACACTGCCCTAAGGACCACTTCCCTCTTCCTCGGATCGACCAGATCATCGATTCGATCGCAGGTTGTGAGAAACTCTCCTTCCTCGACGCCTACTCAGGCTATAACCAGATTCGACTCAAGGTCGAAGATCAAGAGAAAACAGCGTTCATCGCACCGTTCGGAGTATATCACATAACACAATGCCCTTCGGGCTAAAGAACACGGGTGCCACGTACCAGCGATGCATGCAGGCCTGCCTCAAGGACCAGATTGGTCGCAACGTCCAAGTCTATGTCGACGACATAGTCATAAAAACCAAGGAGGCAAGAACACTTATCGATGATCTACGCGACACTTTCGAAAACCTTGATCGCCAGGATCAAGCTCAATCCAGAAAAGTGCGCCTTCGGCGTCCCCTCGGGTCAGCTGCTCGGGTACTTCATCTCTCAACGAGGGATCGAAGCGAACCCGAAGAAAATCAAAGCTATCATGACAATGGAGAAGCCGAAAAACCTCAAGGGCGTTCAGCAGCTCGCAGGGCGAGTAGCGGCACTAAGCAGGTTCATCAGCCGCATGGGCGAGAAGGCCCTACCATTTTACCAGCTGCGCAAGGCGCAAGTTCGAGTGGACACCAGAAGCCAACGACGCATTCGAAAGCCTCAAGCGGCTCCTCTCCACCTCGCCAGTTTTGGTCACGCCAAAAGAGCGCGAGCCCCTGTTGCTGTACATAGCAGCCACACACCAGGTGGTCAGCATAGTACTTGTGGTCGAACGACCCGAAGAAGGCAAGACCCACGGGGTACAACACCCAATTTACTACCTCAGCGAGGTTCTCACTCCAACAAAACAGCAGTACCCACTACTGCTGGCCTACGGCGTGTTCATGACGGCTCGACGACTGAGCCACTACTTCCAGGAGCATCAGGTGATGGTCGTCAACGAGGCACCCCTAAACAGCATCCTGAATAACCCAGAGGCCACAGGGCGCGTGGCCCTGTGGGGCATTGAACTATCACCCCTGGACATCATCTACGAGAAGCGACACGCAATCAAATCTCAAGTCCTTCCGGACTTCATGGTGCACTGGATGGAGATGCAACTTCCTGACACCCCAGACATCTCGCAGCCCTAGACAATGCATTTTGACGGCTCCAAACACGAAGCCGGAGCAGGGGCAGGAGTCATACTAACCTCCCCGCAAGGTGAAAAGATGAAGTACGTCCTTCGGATGAAATTTAGGGCCTCCAACAACGAGGTCGAATACGAAGCCCTCATCCATGGCATGAAGATGGCAAAAATATGAAGATGAAATTCAGGGCCTCCAACTACGGTGACTCCAACCTTGTTGTACAGCAGACGATGAATGAGTGCGACGCACACGCCGAAAACATGATCGCGTACCACGCGCTATACAACGCACTCGAAGGAGAATTCAACGGCTGCGAACTTCGGCACGTTGGAAGAGAGAGCAACGAGGAGGCCGATAGACTCGCCAACATCGGCTCCACTTGTGCAAAGGTACCACCAGGTGTGTTCCTCGAACAGATCTGCGTGCCATCCATCAAGCGAAAATTCCCCACAGGATCACGCGAAGAAGCAGAACACTCAGGGGCTACGCTACCCGAAGGTCATGAAGGACCCGGAAAGTTGGATACCGAAGTTGCCATGGTCAACCTAATGCAGGTCATGGCAGTCGATGAAACTTGGACACGTCCATACCTCCAGTTCCTGATAAACGGAGAATTGCCAGACAGCCCGACAGATGCCCGACGCGTATCTCGTCGGTCAAAAGCCTTCACCATCATCAACGGCGAGCTGTACAAATGCAGCATTACGGGCGTACTACAATGGTGTGTCACCATCAATGACGGCAAGGCCATACTCCAAGATATCCACGAGGGCATCTGCGGCCACCACGCAGGTAGCCGCTCCCTCATCGCCAAAGCTCTGCGAGCAGGATTCTACTGGCCAACGGCCATGAGCGACGCGAAAGACATCGTCCGAAGATGCAACGGGTGCCAACGGTTCGCCGACAAACCGCACGCACCTGGGTCCGAACTTCGACCCATACCCATAGCCTGGCCTTTTGCCCAATGGGGCCTTGACATGATCGGCAAACTGCCAAAATCCTCGAAGGGAGGACACGTCTTCCTCCTGGTCGCAGTCGACAAATTCACCAAGTGGATCGAAGCCATGCCAGTCACCAACCAGAAGGGCAAAACCGCCGTCAAATTCTTCGAATCCATTGTCTACAGGTTTGGCGTACCGCACAGCATCATCACCGACAACGGATCGAACTTCATCTCCGAAGAATTCCAGGACTTCTGCGAAGGCCTCGGGATCAATATCACGTATGCCTCAGTGGCACACCCGCAAACAAACGGGCAAGTGGAAAAGGCCAACGGCCTAATCGGCGCCGCCATCAAAAAGCGCCTCATGAGCTCACTCGAGCACAAAGCTGGAAACTGGACGAAAGAGCTACCGTCTGTCCTGTGGAGCTTACGGACAACGCCAAACAGCTCCACCGGCTACACACCGTTCTTCATGGTACACGGAGCCGAGGCAGTGCTACCAGCCGGCACGCCATCGCTCCACGAGTCGTCACAGACAACAAGCCGAATCCACGGCTGCACTCGAAGACGCCGTCGACACACTCGATGAAGCGCGGGATATAGCAGCCGCTTGATCAGCGGTGTACCAGCAGTGTCTCCGCAACTATCACAGCCGCCGGCTGCGCCCAAGGTCCTTCGTCGAAGGAGACCTCGTCTTGCGACTCAAGCAAAAGCGACCGAACAAATTCGATTCACCATAGGAAGGACCATATGTCATCACCAAAGTCATCCCAGGTGGCGCCTATCGCCTCAAGCACGTGGAGTCTGGAGTCGCATACTCCAACCCATGGAACGTCTCGCACCTGCGACGATTCTACCCGTAGAAACCTACCCCCCTTTTTACTTTCAATAAGGCTTCCAGCCAAGGCTACTCAGTCGAATCATGTACCTCCTCCACTATGATATAAATAAAGCTAAGTACCTCGCCCCCAACCCTCGGTTGACTATTTTCTGCAACTTTACTACATGCTACATATGCACTCGGGGGCTCCCCCCACCTCACGATTTCATCGATTGAGGACAAAACGTGTACACCTGAGTAGCTGACCACGTCAGGCAAACGAAAAGGGCACGTACTAAATCAAAGCACTGCGTGCTCGCAAACAAGCAAACCTTTACAACAAAGGGCACAAACACGCCCAGCCGCAATATACAAATTTTACATCTATCTGTTTATTTTCAGGTCCTACCTATTCTGAAGAATAACCTGAGCACGCTGCTCAAACAAATCTACAATCTGTTCGGCATACTGCCTTACAGCCGCGTAATGCGGACGCATATTCCACTCACCACCATCTGGTCGAGGAGGTGGCCTAGTCGCCACAGCAGCCAAATCCACGCTGTGGCGGTGCACCCTCACAAGAGACAAGGCAGCCTTCACCCTGCGATGAGTTGCTGCCGCACAGCTCCTTGACATTGCCGCACTCGAAACTTCGCCGAAGACACGCAAGGGTCATTGGCACGGCATCCAACGGAAACATGACGTGCAGCACCGAGGAAAGTGATGTCTGCACCTGGCGGAGCACCCGCGAAACCTGGTAGACACGATCCTGCACCGTCGCCAGAACTATGGCGCGATCACGATCCATCCAGAAGAAGCCGCCAGCCTCCATATCCTGTTGAGTCAAGCAATTGACTCGAACATGAATACGCTCCTTTTCTTCCCTCGGAGCAAGATTGGCACCTGCGACAACCGCACAAAACAAGAGTAAGGCCAGCAGGCTCACCCGAAGAACTGAGCTACAGCCCGAAAGAAGGATCAACTTACATTGCAGCTGCTCGGACAGCCGACCCAGCTCCGCCATTAAACACTACTCTCTGGCTGCACCACGGTCTGCTTTGGATTTCCAAACGTCAGCGCGACCGCGTAACCCAAGAAAATCTCTCTCCAAGCTGCGCACGCGATCTCGAAGAAAAGCGAGCTGCGAGGAATCATCCAATGATGCTCGCAAGGGCCTTTCGGATGAAGTGTCAACTGGGTCAGCACCCGAAGGAACCTATAGCAGCAGAAAAAAGAAGGCACACAGACATTCAGCCAAGGATAGAGCACAACTCGGAGGAATTCATTAAAGTATATAAGGCCACTACGTGGCACAAGGATGATACTACAAAAGATATTTACAACAAAATAGACTACAAACTACCCTACGTCTACTATGCCTAAGGCGGAGGACACTGAGTCGCCTAGCATTGGCCTCGCCCTGCTGCCGCAATGCATACTCAGACAGCAAGTCAATGAGCTTGGGCCCATATCGTCTGCAGCGAGCGGAGTAGGCGGCGAAGGCTACCTCGGATCCATCCGCAGCTGTAGGCATCCGAGAAGTAATCTGGGGCAGGTCCAGCTCCGCCCCAGCCGCCATGGCCATCGCCAGCCCGACGGACGCGCCGATGCCCTTCTGCTTGCGCTGCGCTGCAGCGCTTTACCGACAGAGCCTCTACCAGGGCATCCACGTCTTCAGGGGATGCGCCCTTCGGGAAGAGCTCCTGGTAGAAGCGACCAAGGACCTCTTTCGCCTTGGCAAGGGAGTTGACGACGGTGCTGCAGCGGTCTTCGACCGCTACAGTGGCATCATCTAGAGCACTCCCGTGCTCCAGAGCACCGCGGTCAAACTCGATGCCTGCGGCATCTGAGACAAAAAAGAAGAAAACATGAAGAAAGGCAACATAGAAGAAGATCCGTAGAAAAAGAAGCAAGTACAAAAGCTAGCGCTCACCCGAAATAGCCTTGGCAGCAGCCATGAGCTTCTCCGCCCTTTTTCACGAGCAGCCGCAATGGTGGCGAGCTGCTCCTCACGATCTGCGGCCTCCTGCTGCAGACGCTTTTTCGCTTCGGCTGTCTTCGTCAGCTCCAGCTCCAGGCGCTCTCTCGCCTCAGCGGCAGCTTCGGCCTTCTGCTCCGATTGGCCAAGGCCCTTCTTCAGAGCATCGACCTCACGGAGACAGTCGTTATACTCCTCTGCATTTACAACAAGCAAGTGTCAAAGAACAGGACCAGGATAAGCAATAGAAGTACTACAAGGCGATTGAATACCTTGAAGCTGCCGCAGTTTATCTCGGCCGAGGCGTTCCTCCACCAGCCGCTTGGCCTCTTGGACAAACGGCTGCAGCAACAGGCAATAGTAGTAAGATCAGGACTTGGGGGCTACGCCCAACACAAAGAAGCATAAACAACATCAGCATATTTAAGACACTGGGCTACCCCGTAACATCAAGCGAAAAACTTACGTGCTCAAAGAAACCCGCAGCCCGCTGCGAAATTCTGAGGCGCAACCACCAGCCTCTCCTCAAGACAGAGGAATCAGCAGCGTCACCAGAAGTCGCCACCGTCTGAGGAGGAGGCGACGCAATGTTCGACTCCCCCATCATCTCGCGCGCACCATCACTAGAACCGTCGGAGGATTGCCTGCATACGAACCAATCAAAACAGGTGCAAAAATAACAAGGAAACAAAGGACAACAGTGGCAACAAGAAAACTTACGAGCCCAACGCGCTCAGGTCGAAGATAGGAGAAGCCCTTCGGGCCCTCTTCTCCTCCTTCTTTTCTTCCTTCTTCCGCTTTGCTGGTGGGTGCGGAGCAAAAGCCCGCATAGGAATGGCAGGAAAGGGAGAGGAAGAACCCCCATGAACATCATCATGACGCTCAAGGCCCAGAGGATTTCTGGGAGTCGGAGGAGTCGAGGCATCTGACGACTCGCTAGAACTCCGTGACCGCTTGCGCGAATGGTCCTCACTCGATTCGTCGGCATCCTCCGCTGGGGATCGCGCTGACGGTAGCTCGGACACGGAATCCACCACTTCATTATCCGGGGCATTCGGATACCTCTCGGGCAATGGTGGTGCCATGACCGGCACTTTGAAGCTCTGCACAAGGAAAAGGAACTTTGTTAGCCAACAAAGGAAAAAGTACACAGCTGACAAAAACAAAAGGGAAGCACTATGTGCGCAAATCTACACCTTCGGTACGACCAACATCGAAGAAAAGGGAGGAGTCAGCGACTTCCCCGGGATTTCTTCGTCGGCCTTGAACTTCAACAGCGCACGAAGAGCCTTGTCAAGTTCCACCTTGGAGATTTTCTCACTCGAAACCCTCGTCGGATCACGGCGCCCAGAGTAAAGAAACATCGGGTGCGCCCTCGCTTGGAGGGGCTGCACCCGACGCTCAAGAAACGTCCAGATGATGTCGACACCGTTCACCTCCTTCTCAGGAATCAATTGGAGATCCTCCACCCGACGATACAGGGCCTCTATCTCCGCCACCTCACCGTCTAAGATTTGGTTTTTCCAGGATCTTTTCTTCTCAATCAATTGGGAGGGGTCAAAAGGAACGAGACCAAAATCTTGCCCAGGCAGTACGGAGTCACGGATGTAAAACCATTTCCTCCGCCAGTACTGGATAGATTCGGACATGGAAAAGGAAAAGAATTGCACATTGGGACTGAGGGAGATGATGAAACCCCCAATGGGATACACACCATCCGAACCAGACTGCCTCTTCACGGAATAAAGCTTCCGGAAGAGGCCAAAGTGCGGCTCAATGCCAAGCCAACACTCGCAAAGCGTGATAAAACACGCAATGTGGAGAAGGGAGTTGGGAGACATATGATGGAGTTGAACCCCATAGAAAAAAAGCAGTCCATGAAGGAAGTCATGGACCGGAAAAGAAAACCCGCGAATCATGAAGGCAACAAACATAACCCGATACCCAGATGGGGACGGGATTACCTCATTGCCGGGAGTCTCCACCGTCGTGTCTTGCGGGATCAGGCTCCGCTCGCGCAGTTTGCGGAGATCGCTCTCCCGCGTTTCTGATCGCCGCCAGCTACCGTCGGTGACGCGAGCAGTGGCGGTGCCCTTCTTGCCTCCGGCGGAGTGGTCCCAACTGCAGATGAAGACTTCTTTGATTTCCCCATGGCGCTACGGCGGTGGTGGCGTTGCCAACGAAGAAAGACAAAGGAAATGTGGAGGAAACTCTCAACGCGCAGCAAGAATAGCTCAAGAACGAGGGGCAGTGAATAGATGAACTGCTGCGGTGAAAAACAAACCACGATTTCACCAGGGATTATAACAGCGAAGACGACGCACGCTGGCCGTCCATCGAGAAGACCTAAGGCCAACGGTAGATCTGGCCGTACACGTGTCAGCACCAAAACGAACCGTCGTTACCACGCCTTCCACTACGTGCGGAAATCGAGGAGACGCCGTAATCATCTCCACGCCGCGCGTGACCGGTCAATTCAAAGTCAGCAAGTGGGACCCACGCTTCGTCCAGTCAAGTCATCTCTGGCGTAGCAGACGCTTAAGGTCATCGATCGTAAGCACTGACGTCATCAAAAGCTATACTAGCACCACTTCGGCTCCACAGCTAAAAGTACTCACTCGAATCTATGATTCGACTAAATACTTGGGGGCTACTCCTATCGATACCGGCCGCACACCCCGGCTGCACAAATGAGGACAAAATTATTTCTCTGAGTCTTACGTCGAGTTTACGACTCCACTACGGACTCGGGGGCTACTCCCATAGGGAGGATGGATTTAAGCATCCGAAAATTTTCGAGTCCTGCGGACCTAATGATTGAAACAATGCTTGAACTAAAAGTCTCCGTTCGAGTCTATGACTCGAACAGACACTTGGGGGCTACTCCCATAGGGAGCGCTGGTCGCGCACCCTATGAAATCTTCGACTGCGATCTTTCGGATCAGCACGCAAAACTTTTTGGCAACTCTGCCCAAACAAAACGCTGAGTGAGCGACAATCTCCTTGGCCACCCGAAGAACCTCCGAGGTGATAAATGTTCGGATGCTGCGTCTGCGACGCAAAGATAAGACCTACAGATATCATCTGATGGCCTGGCAACGCACCTGACTGCGCTCTGCTAGTATGAAACCGTACCAGCAGGTACGATGAAAAATCCAGACGGATGCGTTGGATACACCAATTAAAATCACTGGAATTCCACTCCTATAAGTCCTCCGCGGCCTGAGTTGAATTACGCCAGCATATGTTCCAGGCCTGGGTTAAGGGACCCGAACCTGAAGAAGATCGTGTTGTTTCGTCCTAAGACAGTTAACTGGCCCTGATCCGTCGGGTGAGTCAGCCACACGCATCAACAATCCCTACACACATATACTATTAACATATAACTGCTCCCGAAGGATGGAAGAGTCCTCAGCCGAATCTACGATTCGACTGATCACTCGGGGGCTACTGACATGGTTATACCCTACGGGTACGTAACTTCAGCATACCTAGTCCATCCCAAGGAAGGCCCACGGCAGACATACGCTGGCCCATGAAGATTTTCGGGTGGCCAAGGCCCATGACGTCTTCGGATCCTTGGAGAGCAAGACTAGAGGAGATAGGAAATTCAAAGGGGTAAAACCCTAGAACTTGTAACCGACTAGGACTACGCCCGGGACCTGCCTAAGTCTATATAAAGGCTAGGAGGGCACGTCCTAGGGAAACTCGACTCATACTTTCGCACACGCATCCACGCCAGATCGAATCAGAACCTTCGGTTCCTTGGTAATCAAAGAGCGGAATAAGCAGTAGGGTTTTCTCCGGCCTGAACCTGGGTAAACCTCGTGTCCCCTGGTTGCTTGTCTGTTAACCGTGCCACGATCTCCAGCATCCCCATCTTCTCCAAAACCCAAGTCCATAACAATGGGCATTGACGAGATTAAACCTCGTCACTTGTCATCTTAATTCTTAACGCCTCGGTGTTGGGAGGACCGGGCAGTCTTCTACACATTGTTGATGATCTCTGTTTTCTGTGCCTATGATGACTCTCGAGATGGTTCTAGCGACAGGTTCTTGGATTGGAGATCTTCCTGGATTATCTTCTCGGAAGTGGTCTTCAGGATTTCAGTGGAAAGATGCAGTCTTTCCACCTTTGATCTTTTACTTGGGGTCATCGAGGTTGGGGTAGAGCCTTTGTCTTGAGGCATCGGCGTGACAATTGAATTTGTGGTTCTCGGGTGATGCCTTATTGCGACTACCTTGCTATGGTAGTTTCCTAACGAAGCCATAAGGGTTAGATCGGGGTAGTTTGAGCGGTTATTGACGTTTCTTCTCAGTCCTTCGTGAGGCTGGAGGCAAGTTAGCTTCATTGGGTGATTAGAACTAAAGCACGAGTAGGAGTTTTCGAAGATTTATTTATGTGGCCATCCTAGTGAGGAGAGGTTTCTGGCTATGGGGTTGCGAGGTTTAGCGTCGGGAGACGCCAACAAGGTGGTCAAAACTTTAGGGTCGTGTGATCCAAGGCAGCCAAGTAACACATTCCAAGCATCATATAAGCACATGACAAGCAAACAAGGTGTACCATAGGTACTAAGGGGTGACTGCATGCCATAAGGGGAATCCTATTTTAGGGATGATAATCCTAAGTATGGACATTAAGGGGTTCTTGACTTCTATCTTGCCATATGTTGTCATCGGTGCCATACTTGGTCGATTTGGGGGCGATGAAGGACTCTATTGGTAGGGCGATCTTGTAGTGTCTTTTGTCGTTGGTAGCTCCTTTTGTTTGCTTGTCTCGGTGTCTCTTCATCTTGGGATCTCCGTCTCATAGTCTCCAAGTCGGACTTTGTTTTTGAAAACAGAACTTTTCAAGTAGACGAGATATAGAGTAATCCATTTTAAAATCTTTTAAGTTAGAGAAGATGAGGTAAGAAATCCTTCAAAAAGCTTTTAAGAAAGTAGTTTTTGAAAGCCGGGTGTTTTTCCAGAATAGTGGTTGTCCTATCTAACGTCCATGCTAACTAAGGTCACCTACAGTCAGGACGGCTATGATACCAAGTCTGTAGCACCCCGGATTTACGGTCCGAGAATGCCCGTTATGCCTGCAATTCACGTTCCCACGATCAGTGAGCCGTTAGCATAACCGACCAGTATCACTACAACATCCATAATGAACGAATACAAGTACTTACATAAATGCCATTATGGAGATATAACATCAATAGTGGAAGTCTTCTAGCGCAGAGCCCATGTCATGCCTTACCCTACATGCGACTGTCTGGGAAGAGGGTCTAGCTCGCCCAGACGTCAACACATTCGTCGCTTATTAACATCTGCAATCTAGCCAAGTAAATAGCCATGGACAAAGCCGTGAGTACTTTTGAATGTAATCGCAAGACCTCCAAGATAAGGTAACCAAGGATAATGCATAGTTGGTCGTGGCGAGGTAGCTCTACACTACAGTTTTTTTTTGAAGAGCCTAAACTCGCATATCTACATCTTTGTTGAAAAAGAGTTTTAAAACATTCCTCCTTTTAGAAAATCAGGATATCCCATATCCTTGATCAAACCTTTTTGAAAACAGTTTTAGAGTAAAACCCATTTTTAAAACATCTTTGACCATCTCTGGTCAAAACAAAGCTCTTTCTCATACTTCCCAGTGACCAAGTCACATCCTTTTTATTCATCTCAAACATATCCCAAGGGTACTCCTAGCAATCACCTTTCCAACCGTCCTTGACCGTGGACACGGCTATTCGAATAGATTAGACTTTGCAGAGTTTGTGCACTTTACCCACAAGAATCAATACATCCGCCGAGATACAACCACGGCCCGCTACACACGATAGACGGGGGTTCGGATAATCAAACCTAACCTTTCATTTGTCATCCCTAGCAATGACGACTTTTCATTTTGGGTTTGTTCTCCCCGGCAACGAGTATGTGGCCCCCGGCCATAGTCCTCCCTTCTGCACTTCCATATACCCAAACCCACAGCTTGGCCATGTACAATAACCTCAGTGACTCCACTTCCTTCTCCACTCCTAAAGCATACCATCCACGGGAGACCCAATTGTTGCACCACCACTCCTGCCGAGACAGGCTCACTCTTGCCGAAGCAAGCTCTAGGCCCCAAATCCAAATATTTGTTGTACAGCCTACCCGGGCTTCCAGTTATTTCTCCTCTTAAGCAAGTACAAGCAGCACCGGCTAAAAACAAAAAATTACGAGCAAAGCCCTAGCTCCTAGGGTAGTGTGGTTGCATAGTTAAATTGTTTTGGTAAAGGTGTAGAACATCCCTTCTCTTTCTATTGCTCAACTTTCTCTTTATCCTACTCATATCTTCTTTAGTAAAACCTCCACTCGGAAACGATGCCTCTTTCCAAGGGTTTTATTTTGAAAAACTTTGTAGTAGGGTAAAACCCAAAGTAGTTTTATCGTCAAAAACCCATAGTTTCCAAGAGGGAAGATGCTAAGCATCTTAGCCTCGATCTAAAGGATAGATATGGGTGTCAACGAGGGTAAGTGTCCTAATGGACATTCCTTCATAACTTTGAGGAGCCAAGTACTTACGCCTTTTATTTGAAACAAACCATGAATTTAATCGTGAAGTTCATAAATGAGATATAAAACAATTGATAAAAAGGAGTAGGTCAACATAGGAGTTCAGAAATGGTGGCTTGCCTTTGACCAGCGAGCTGTCCCTTGACAACATTAGAAAACCAGAGCACCAATAATAACAATAATAGAATAACCTGATGCTTCCTTCTTCTAGGCGTCTCACAATTCGCAATTATCGCCGTTATCGAGTATACATGCAAGCAAAAAATACACCAATCAACTTAAAGAATACAAGCATCAATTCATACAGCAAGAAATCATACAACACTTGATATAAAACAGTAGGGTGTTGGATGGTTAGTTTGATGAAATTGGTAAAAGACTTGGAGTCATTCGAAGATGATCCTTTAGGAATTATATTCTAGGGACTATCTAAGAGAGGGTTTTTGACCAAGTGCTTGCTCTATATGATAACACCGTATAAAACTGATACCATCAGATAGGTCTTAATAAAATGAATCCAACAAAAGTGGTTTCACTATTTTATCAATTCCATTGATTTATAATGATTTTTATAGTGGATAAAACTCTAGTTCTAGGAAATAATTCACCAGACAAATCTTGAAACTCCAAAAATTATTTCCTTCGTTGATTAGGTAGTATTTGGTGGACTGATTCAATAGGAGTTGGAATCAACTTAAAATAATTACCATAATTCCCTCAGGAATTTCACAAAGGCAGTTCTAGATGAGATTTGTCTTTTTCATCATATTTAATGTACAGAAGCTTTTGATGTGATTCCAAGGAAACATGTTAGGAATTTATAGTACCTTTCTGCATAAATTGGAGTCAACCTTTTTGGATTAGCAGACATATTGTAGTGATTTCATTAGTGAATAGACCATGCACACAATAGTTTAATTCATCAAAACTCAGTAGATGCTTAATAAATTTTGGGCTCATGGGGTTTGATATATATGGGTATGTAGATGTACAGAGAGTTGGAATTAGGTCAAAACCATTTTTTGTTTTGCCTAGAGAATTTCTTAAAGGCAGAAATGGCCTGATTTTTTTTATTTTGTTAAAGTAAAAATATTGTTCCACTTTGAATGAGGGCAAGGCCATGATATAGGTACATGGAAGAGCCACCAGAGGCAGTTGGATTTACTCCATTTGGGATTTTACAACTCCCTGCAGGAGTTTATTAGTAAAACAGATACTTATTTTCATTCTAAATACTATAAAATATCCTAGAAACTTTATTGTGTGGGAATGGTTCTGCATGTTGTCAAAAACATTGGAGAACCAGAGGAATTTTAGATCTAGTTGAAATAAGGTATTTTCCATTTTTATATTGAAGTAATCCTAAGCGCAAACTTGCAGATCTCGAATTATATTATTAAGATAGGGAGGAAGGGCTAACTGGGCCGATTTCTGGGGGCTATCGCCGCACAGAGGGGGAGCCAACCCACTTAGCATTTCCGCGCGCGGGATCTGAAAATTCGAATGGGCCGCGGTGGGGCCTGACCGTCAGCCACACATAGATGAAGAAGGGGTATGGGGGACTAAGAGCCGTTGGATTAGACAGACATTGATGATGCAGGAACTGTCTTCCTCCTCTCGACCAGGGGACAGGGACGAAACCCTAATGGCGAGAGGCGGCGCCTAAGGAGGTCACGTGGGTGTCGGGAGGTGTCGAGGAGGATTTGAAGGGATGCAGCATGACAAGGCGGTCCCGAAGAGGTGTTGCATGTCTGGTTTTCTTGCTGCAGGGAGTCTTGCATGCAACGCCCGCATCGGCCACCACAGGAGCTCACCGGGGCGCTTCGGGTGGTAGATGCATGCCAAATATAAGGGGCTCGGTTGGAGGAGGTGGTCCTGGGGGCTGTGCTAGGTGTAAATGGGGTTCGAGAGCTCCTGGTCGCTGGAGGATCTCGACTCGGCCATGATCTTGAGCGGTAGCCTTCGGAGTTCCTGCGTGCAAAGGAAGGGTACATGGAGGGGGATTAGATACTAGGGAGCAAGACAAAGAGTAGGGAGGGAGTTGGGGTTGTCGATGATGACCTCACTCTTGCATGTAATCAAGGATCCTAGGGATTTATCGATCTCCTCCCGAGCAGCAGAGCAAGCGAGAGCTCTCGGGGTTCTGGAGAAGGAAGAGGGAGTGGAGTGGGGTGGAATGGCAGAGTGGAGAGGGGAGGCTCTGGCTTCAGGCCTTTTATCTATAGGAAGGGGTGTCTATGATGGACACTGTCCATCCTTGGACATGTTAAGCGTGTTGGGTTGTGATAGTGTAGGAGGGGTGGTGCTGGGGGTGCGTGGGACCAGCAACTCGACTAGGTAAAATGGGGTGAGTGGTTGTGGCTTTTTAATGCCCAAGATATGCAAGATATGGATGTCTCTCTATCTCCTTGTTTTGCTTCCAAGCACAAAGGACAAAGATCTATGGTTTTCTATAGTGGTTTTGACCAGAGGTGTTTTCTGGTACTGGTGGTGAACAACAATGGGGATAGATGGTGGTTTGACTGGGTTTTGATCAAAGGTTGGTCATTATCCAAAATTTGTCATAACTAGAGTTCTTTAAAGATATTTTCACAAATTGGTCTTGGCAAGATGATTCATTGATGTTGGTAGCTAGATGTTATCAAGATACACCTCTAGGAACTATTTAGGATTTTTCAGAAAAATTTTAGTCCACTTTATATCATTTATTCAAAAAGGGCAGTAGTAGATTCTAGAAGCTCATGTGATATTTTTACATTGGACATGGTTGTTTTTTGATGTGATATGATCATAAATACCATATTAAACATTTTAGAATATTATTGGGATATATTGACAAGGGAAAACATTTTTAAGGCATTATTTCTTGTTTCTGCCATTTAAGAAAAAGGGCAAAAATAAGTAATAAAGAATCTCAAAAATATTTATTTTTGAGATGGGAAGGTGGGGTATGATGTATATAACTCAAATGTGCATTGAGTTGGCAAGTTGATTTGGAGAAAAACAAACTTGCCTTTATAGACAAAGATTTTGAGAATTTTGCAAGATAATGAATTTAAATAGTTTGATGATCCAAATAATTATGGGAATTATTTGGGGATGGTTATATTCAAGGTAGATGTTGTAGAATTGATTTATACCTCAATGAAATCTTGGTTTTTGAGGAATTGTGGTGAAAAAGGTTGGAAACTAGATTTGGGAGAATCTAGAGTTTTGATAATTTTATGCCACCTAAACATGCTGGGATTAGTGAGCTCAGAGCTCACCTTGGTGCAAGGGATTTATGGGTAGTTATAACAAGTTACATAGATGATCATGGAATCAAGATGTAACATCCCAATTTCAGCAACCCTGATTTGGTGTCCAAAGGGCAAAAATCAGGGGGAACAAAAACTTTTTTTGTTATATGTTGCAATGTTTGCTTACTTGTTTGCTTGTGCTCATGCAACTGTTTGTGTATCAGGTGATGTACTCCTCATCTCAACACTAGTTTATAAAAAGCTATTTTACAAAAGAGATGTCTTGGATCACCTTTCATATTCTCAAATATTGCATTTCAAAAACCTGAGCCAAGATGACTTTGACACAACAAAATACTTTACTAGTTTCTATTAACAAAACTATGGATACATATATATAATCTCCTTATGTTTTCAAGACAGAACTCCCACCTACTCTTACCCCTAGGTTTTCCAAACCCTCTATTAAAACCTTTTTATTTCAATCTTGGTATGGTCCTCATCTTACTTCAAAGCACACCCCATTTCAAAATACCCATCCTTACCCAATCTAGGCTTCATTGTAACCCTAGTAGTAGTTGGATAAGCTTGATAAGATGAATTTCCTTGATGTGTTGTCTAGTGAATTGCCTTGAGCTACTGTTTGATGAATTGCCTTGATTCGCTGATTGCCTTGCTTGCTTCGGTACTAGAGTGAGCCAATCTAGTAGCGCATCCCTTAGGACACAATCTATGTTTTTGATAATCAATCTCAAACCAAGCATCCAAATCTGGATCAACCCAAGCCACTTAAGTGACCATCTCATGTCCTAATTAGACCAATCCAGGGTTAATCACTCCTGATAGTTTCCAACTCAGTGGAGACCCAATCAAGCATGGATCCCCTCTATTCAAGCTATACCTCAATAGCAACCACTTAGTGGGAAGGATAAACCCTTGCCACCCTCTCAAATGTTTCACTCATGCATACTAGTCAAAATCCCCAAATCTGCCAAAATGGCTAAGTCTGGATTTCATACCTAGATTCAATCTTTGGAGCTCTACCTTTTACAACCCATGTGCATTCTTGAGAATATATTTGAACCATCTTGTAGTACATCATTTTTACTACCAAATCCCACTCTTTCCCTTGGCTAAACCATTCTAATTCCCACTCATCCTTGATGATTTTGTAGTCAAGATAATAATCTTTTCTGCAAATCTTATCATCTTGCCTAGTTTGGCAGAAGCTAACATCTATATGCCACCTCCCCTTGACCAACTCTTTGCATGGTTATTATATAATAAGCATGGCTTATCAAACCCTACTTCACTTGTTTCCTTTGGAACCTTGTGCATCTTAAACCCACCTGGTTTATTTGGCATCAGGACAATCCTGCTATGGCAACCTTATTTTCATCAAAGTTTTCCATTACTCCTACACCACCTCAAATCCAACCAAGCCCAACTCTTGATTCCATGATCATATATATGACTTGGTGTATATATCCATATACCCCTTGTACCAAGGTGAGCTCTGAGCTCACAAATACAACCATGTTTTGGTGGCATAAAAATAACAAAGCCCTAGATCCCCTAAAATCTAGTTTCCTTCCATTTCCCCAAAAATCCTTAAACCCAAGTGGACAATGATGTATGAATCAAGTCTACATCATCTAATTTGGATATAATATTTTGCCAAATAATTGCCATAATTATTTGGAGCCTAAAGCTATTTAAATTAATTTTCTGGCAAAACCCTAAAATCTCTGTCTATAAAGGCAAGTTTGTTTTTCTTCAAACCACTTTTCCAACTCAATGCATATTTCAGTTCTCCACCTCATACCCTATCTCTCTAACTCAAAATTATTATTTTTTAGATTCTTTATTATTTCTTTTTGCCCTTTTTCTTAAAAGGCAGAAACAAGAAATAATTCCCTACAAATACTTTCCCACCTCAATAAATTCAAATAAAATTCTCTAATGTGTAATATGGTATTTAGGACTATATCACATAAAAAACCAATCTTGATAATGTAAAAATATCACCTTATCTTCCATAATCTACTTCTGCACTTTTTGAATAAGTGCATTTAAATGGGGTTATGATCATTAGAAAAATCCCACATAAATCATAAAGAGGCGTTTTGACATACCCTATCAACCAGTACTCACTCCCCACATTGCCCAATGAAAATATTTCAACTTTCCTCACAAGCCTCCATTTGAGCAACTTTTGCAAATCAATCAAATTTTGTTTCAAACCAACTCCAAACCTTATCAACTCTTGTCAAGGTTTTCACCACAGCAAACCAACCCCTCACTAGTCATGTGCACTGTAGCACTATAGCACCAACCCACCCCTTGCCCCTTGATCTTTTGGAGAAAGAGAGAGGGTGATTAAAATCTTGTGAAGTAAAGACAACAATAGCCACACCACCCCTTCCTCCATTTAGCATTCGACCACAGGGTCCCACCGCCACCCAGCACCACCCAAGCTAGCCAATGGACAACCTCACCTCTCCCCAAGCTCTCCATACACATGGTTCACCATGAACCCATCTAGCTCGGGTTAAAAGGCCCCAGGCCACCCCAGCTCTCCCCTTCGCCCCCATTTACTCCCTCTGTCGCTCACCCACATGTCCTCCCTTGCCCGAGAAAGGAAGCTAAGGAATCTTCGGCCATTGGTCCAAAGTTGAGCAGATCTCTCTCTCCTCTTGCTCCCTGCCTCTGCATGTCACCCTGCACGAACCCCCTTGCTCCCCTGCATCTTCCGATATCTTTTTCTTGGACATACAACAACCCTAGGAGCCTCCCCGACGACCTCCCGAGCATGCACCTGCGGGCGACCTCGCGCGAGCTTCCTCCCGGCGCCGAACTTCCCCATAACTCCCCTCTCCAGACTCTTCGTCGACCACTGCTTCTTCCCCGCCATCCCTCCATCGCCGGCGAGGTCCCATGGCGAGCCATCGTGCTGCCCTGAAGCTGTTAGCATTTCCTCCCTCGGCGTCCAGACACGAGTTAGACGATGACCTCTAGGCCGTCAGATCTGCCCAGATCCAATGGCCGTCGCCCCTCCATACCTCTTCGTGCGCGGGCGACCAGGCTGGGCCGCATCTGCTCCCAGCGGCCCATTGGGGTAAAGATCTGGCCCGCGAATCCCCTCTCCCTTTTTATTTTTCTGTTATTATAGATCCAGAAAATAGCCAGTTACTTTAATTCCAATTAAAAATGGAAAGTGAATGTGTGTGCCTAGATAAAAATACTACCTTGTACCTTAGTGTTTTATCTAACATGCAGTGTCCTTAGTTGACTCAAGTAATATCTAGAATAATTACAATAAATCATCAAACAGTAGGTGTCCTTTGGAAAATAAATTCTTACAAATAGTTTCACAACTTCTTTTTGGTTGAATCCTTTTGGTACTGAATTGTACTTACCATACCTTGCATACCACCTTGGCCCCCTAGTCAATTTCATCTTAGTTCACCCCTAGTAAAAATAACAAAATGAGGCCTTTTCTGCCGTTTGAAAATTCTTTAGGTCAAACTAGATGCGTTTTTGACCTAATTCCAACTCCCTGTACACCTACATATCATCATCTTTCAAAACCCCGTAGTTCATAATTTTATGATCCACTGTTAAGTTTTGGTGAATTAAACTGTTCTATGTATTGTTTATTCACCAATAAATTCATAACAGTAGCATTGATACTCCAAAAAGGATGATTCCAATTTTTACAAAAAGGTATTCTCAGTACCTAACAAGTAGCCTTGGAATCACATAAAATCTTTTTCAAATTAAATATGATGAAAAAGACAAATCTCATCCAGAATTGTATTTGGGAATTTGCCAAGGGCATTATGGTAATTGTTTTGAGATGATTCCAACACCTATTAATTAAGTCCACTAAATACTACTTAATCACACAAATAAATTATTTTTGGAGCTCCAGAAATTGCCTGGTGAATTATCTCCTAAAACTAGAGCCATATCCACTATAAAAATCATTAAAAATCAATGGAAATTGATAAAATAGTGAAACCACTTTTGTTGGATTCATTTTATCAATACCTATATGATGGTATCATTTTTACACAATGTTATCATACATAAGTTGGCCTTGCTCCAAAACCATTTATCTAGGTCGTTTTGGACCTTAAATCTTAAATAGGGAATCCCCACATGCAACCCAAGCATTCCTTTGCATCCCAAACCAAATCCTAAATCCTTAATCATCTATAAACTTGTTTTGTGAATTTCTTGATGTATGTTTTGAGACTTGTATGCATTGTATTGATGGTGGTGGTGTTTTTTTGCATGTATACTCAATAATGGCGATAGTTGCGTTTGTGAGACGCCGAGAAGAAGGAAGCATCGGGTTATTCTTATTATTGTTATTATTGGTATTCTAGTATTATAAGGAAGTTAAGGGACATCTTGCTGGTCATAGGAAAGCCACCATTCCTAAACTCCTATATTAACCTACTCCTTTTAATCAATTGTGTTATATCTCGTTTATGAATCTCATGATTAAATGCATGGTTTGTTTCAAATAAAAAAGGCGTGAGTAACTTGGCTCCTCCAAGTTATGATGGACTGTCCATTAGGACATCTACCCTTGTTGGCACCCACTTTTACCCTTTAGACCGAGGCCAAGATGCTTAGCATATTCCCTCTTGTAAACTACGGGTTTGTCAACAATAAAACTATTTCGGGTTTTACCCTACTACAAAGTTTTCAAAATAAAACCCTTGGAAAGAGGCATCGTTTCCGAGTGGAGGTTTTACTAAAGCAGATATGAGGAGGATACAGAGAAAGTCGAGCAAGAGAAAGAGAAGGAATGGGTACTCGAGTCTTTTACTGGAACAAATTATCAGTGCAACCACATTACCCTGGGTGGGACTCAGGGCCAACTCGTAGTTTGTTCTCCTTAGTATGGGCTATGCCATAACGCGTAGAAAGGAGTTCAAGTCCCTCGAAGCTGGTTACGTTCCACGTAGGGGGTCATCATACCCGGAAAGGTTCTATTGACTCCATCGAGGTCGGCTGCAACTTTGGAGCTCCCACCGACGGTACCAGGTTAAGGGAGTATGGGTGGGATGGATAAGGAAGTCTGGAAGGGAGATTCAGACTTGGGAAGTCAAGTAATCGTCCCGGGGGAACTAAGCAACCATAGGGTAAGTGCCTATACTAGGGACAGCAAATGAAAAGTTAGGTTTGATTATCCAAATCCCCAGCGGATGTATTGATTCCTGTGGGTAAAGTGCACAAACTCTGTAGAGTCTAATCTATTCGAATAGCCGTGTCCACGGTCAAGGATGGTTGGAAAGGTGATGACTAGGAGTACCCAGGGGATATGTTTGAGATGTATAAAAAGGATGTGACTTGGTCACGAGGAAAGATAAGAACGAGATTGGTTTTGACTAGAGATGGTCGAAGTGGTTTTAAAAAGGGGTTTTACTATAAAACTGTTTTCAACAAAGTTTTTAACAAGGATATGGAGATACCTGGACTTTCAAAAAGGAGGCATACTTTCTAAAAGTTATTTTCAACAAAGATATAGAGATGCCAAGGTTAAGATTTTTAGAAACAAATATAGTGTAGAGCTATTTTGTCATGGCCCAATATGCATTATCTTGTTACCTTGTATCAGTGGTTTGATAGTACATACAAAGTATTCACCAGCATTGTCCATGGCTATTTACTTGGCCAGATTGCAGATGTCAAGAAGTGACGAAGGTGCTGACGTCTATGCAAGCTAGGCCATCCTCCCAGTCAGTTGCATGTAGGTTAAAGCATGACATGGGCTCTGCGCTTGAAGACTTTCGCTACTTGTGTTGTAATTGCCATAATGGCCACTTTGTAAGTTTTGTACTCATTACTTTCTAGATGATGTAATGATACTGGTCGGTTATGCTCATGGCTCACTGATCATGGGAACGTGAATTGTATGCATAACGGGTATTCTTGTACCGTAAATACGGGGTGCCACACAAGAGTTGGTCTTGGTTCTATTTGAGGTGGTTTAGGAGTGATGGCAAACTTTGTTGAAAATAAGGCTACCAGAACAGAGTTGTCATGATGCCTCATAAACCACGGGGGTTTAGGAAGCACAAAGCTCCAATGGAAACAAATGAAGTATGGATTCATAGACCATGGTTAGTAGATCATAACCATGCAAAGAGTTGGTCAAGGGGAGGTAGCATATATATGTGACCTTCTGCCAAAGTAGGCAAGATGATAAAATTGTAGAAAAGAGTATTATCTTGACAAGAAAACCATCATGGATGAATGTGGACCAAAATGCATTAGCCAAGGGAAAGAGTGGACTTTTGTAGTACTAATGATGTACTACAATATGGTTCAAGTAACTTATCAAGAATGAACATAGGTTGAAAAAGGTAGAGCTCCAAAGATTGAATCTAGATAAGAATTCCATACTTAGCCATTTTGGAAGATTTAGGGTTTTAGAGTAGATCACAAGAGGGGAAAAATTGAGAGTGGCCATGGTTTATCCTTACCATAAAATGGTTGATGTTGAGGTATAGATTGAATAGAGGGGATCCATGCTTTGATTGGGTCTTCACTGAGTTGGAAGCTATCATAAGGGATTATCCCTTGATTGATCTGATTAGGGGATGAGATGGTCACTTTAGTGGCCTAGGATATATCTAGGTTTGGATGATTGGTTTGAGATTGATGATCACAATCATAGATTAGGTCCTAAGGGATGAGCTACTAGATTATCTCACTCTAGTTCCCAAGCAATCAATTCATCACACATCAGATCAAGGCAATTCCTCTAGCTAGAAAATCAGTTACTACTGAAGCTACCATCAAGTCTAACTTGAGGTAAGAATGTGTATTTTGGAAAGGTTGTGCTTTTAAGTAGGCTAAGGACCTCTTGGTATTTTCTACCAAGGTTAGGAGGAAAAGGTTTTGGAAAAACCTAGAGATAGGGGTAGTTTAATTCTCTGTCTTGAACACATAAGGAGATTATATGTAGGTCTCCATAGTTTTTTTTAAAAGGAACTAATAAAGTATTTTTTTATCAAAGTCATATTGGATCAGTTTTGAAATGCCGGAACATTTGAGAATATAAGGATGAGCCAAGACATCTCTTTTGTAAAATATCTTTTGTAAACTAGAGTTGAGATAAGGAGTATATCACCTATACATAATCAGTTGCATGAACACAAGCAAACAAGTAAGAAAACATATCAACACTTAACAAGAAAGTTTTTGTTCCCCCTAATTTTTGCCTTTTTGACAAAAGATCAGGGTTGCTGAAATTGGGATGTTACATAGAATAACACAGTTCATGAACTACAATGGCCTAAGTAACTGGTAAGAGAATTTGTGACAATGTTCATCAAAAACAAACAAATGGTTATTTGTATTTTCTCGTTGGCATCAAAGCTTTCCTTCAAGGATGATGATCATCAAAAACAAACAAACGGTTGTTTGTCTTTTCTCGTTGAAATCAAAGCTTGCCTTCAAGATTTGTTTTAATAATTGTTATTTAAATCAGGTGTTATGAGAACAAAGATTGTTCAAATAATTACCGTATTCCATATAATACGGATGATTTACAAATCTAGTTGAAGAAATCACATCCATAAATCCTAATGATAAAATTTCGCAAGACAAATGATTGAAAGATCACTTACGAAGTGACATCACTGTTTAAATTATATTGGAAAGAAAACATGAAGAAACTCCATATTCATGGATTTTTGGAGTCTTTTATTTGACAAAATGACGCTTGTGAGAATTTCCTCGGGATAATTAAAACTTTGTTCAAAGGCCAAAGAAGAACGATCGACTAAATTATTGGAATTTATACATATGATGTATGTAGTCCATTATGTGTAGTCGTAAGCGATGGATTTCAACTTCATATGCTTTCTCCGGAAATTTGAGTGAATATTCACTTAATGAGAAAGAAGTATGAAATATTTGAAAACATTCAAAGACTTTCAAGATGAAGTGGAAAATAATTGTAATAAGAAAATAAATAATTTATGATTTTATCATAATGGGATTTATTTGAGTTGCAAGTTTAGCAAAACACCTAGATTTTCATCTCCCGAAACACCATAGGAATATGGAGTGTTTGAGATTTGTAATGAAACCTTTTTTGACATGGTTGGATTAAAGGTGTTATTTATAAAACTGCTATTATGTTTTAAAAAAATTAAAGCTTTAGAGACTACCTCTTTTACACTGAAAAGAGCACCATCTTGATCCATTCAAATGACAACATAAATGTTATGGTTTGGGATAAAACCCAAGTTGTCCTTTCTTAAATTTTGGTATGCTAAGCATAAGTAAGATGTTTACAACAAAAGTCGGATGAGCATTCTTTGTTGGTTATTTCGAATAACCTTTGGGTATTCCTCCATAACACCGAAGACAAAAGAGATTGTCGCTTAGAACGTCAAGTTTCTTGAAAATAGAACTTTTATAAGGTTAATGAACCTTAGCTAAATGTGCCGAGTTGCGCAGCGCTGGAAATCGTTCCGGAGGCAGCCATAATGCTCATAGCTTATGTGCCTCAAAGGTTGTGGTCACCGAGATCTGAGTTACTATTGAACCAAGTAGATCAGATAAAACAATGAAATGCTAAGATTTCAGAGTAAATCATTGTTGTTTAACAATGATGAACTGAGTACATGCAAAAAAGCGATGATGGGCCCTGACTCCGTCAAATGGCTTGAATCCATAAAATCTGTGATAGTTCCATACACGACAAATCAAGTTTTTTGAACTTGGAAGAACCTCCGGAAAGGTGTAAAAACCTATCAGTCGTATTTGGATCTATAAAGAAACAAACATGGATGTTTCACATCTATGAAACAGTCGACATGTCGGTAAAGTTTTTACGATAGTGTTTAAGGAGTTGACTATGAAAATATTTGATCTTTCATAGTGATATTTAGTATGGACGGATTAATTTAGCAACCACTATATATATTTTGGTATATGGTAGATGAATAAACAAAACAAAGTTCTTCTAATACAATGGTTACCTAGGATGTGTGCATGCCATGATCCAATGGGTTTTATTGATTCAAAGGATTCTAAAAGGGCATGCAGACTTCAATGGTTGAAGTAAGCATTGCGGAGTTGGAATCTTCACCGTGATGAAACTGTTATAGGAGTTTAATTTCATCAGGAGAAGATGAAGATGCTTGCATTTGCAAGAAATTAAATGGGAGCGCTAAGACATATTTCTAATACATTATGTGGTGGACATCTTGTTGATTGGAAATGATTTATCTTTTATTGACAAAGGTAAATTATTTCATTTAGATGAAAGACTTGGGCAAAACCCGAATATTAGGCTTGAATGTCTATATGGATAGATTGTGACACCAATATGGTTATGCCAGATGTACATATATGAGATATTGAATGAGTTCAATATGGGAACAATGAGAAAAAGTTCTTGTCACATGGAAAAGAATTGAATCAAGATTCAAGTGTATTGACACTTGATAAGTGAAACAAGATTGAAGTGCTTTGACACTTGATGAGTGAAATCACAAGAATGTTTTGATCAATCATACCATGATATGTCCACATCCAGATATGTCCTATGCTATAAGTGTTATGATCATATACCAGAATGAATCATAAAATGATCATTGGACGAGAGTAAGGATATTCTTATAATCTTTTGGAAGAATTAAGAATATGTATTCTATTTTTATAAGAGACAAATAGTTCATTGTAAAATGACACTAGTTCTGTCACTAGATATAAATTAAGTTTATCTCAATCTAAACTATGGGTGGCACAATGTAATGGAAAGAAGTTTCCATTACCGATTTGGATGATTTCCAAAGTTAGGACATTGTGACGGATACTACAACAAAAGGCTAAGTATATGACTGTTGTAGTAGCAGCAAAGGAGGGAATTTGTGTCAAGTAGTTTGTTATCAAACTAAGGCGTGGTTCACAACGGGCTAACACTAAAGATATATTGTACGACAATAGTATCGACATGATTTAACCCCAAGGAACTAAAGGTCTCACCAAAAGACCAAATTTATACAATGTCGTCTCATTAGAGAATGAGTGATGCGTGAAGACGCAAAGACATGCAAATACACACGGACCTGAAAGTGTCAGATCCATAGATTATGTTAACCACTTGCAATCGTGTATATGGAACACCAGAAATCCATAGGTGTTCAATACGCAAAGTTTTCAAACTACATTACTGTCTCTAGTGCAAGTGATAGACTGAAGGGAATATGCCCGAGAGGCAATAAAAAGTGGTTATTATCTTATTCCTTGTTTACGATAAATGTTTATTTTGCATGCTATAATTGCATTAATACAAAAACTCTAATACATGTGTGTTTAATAAACAAATAGAAAGTTCCTAGTTATGCCTCTCTTATAAACTAGCTCGTTGATTAACAAGATGATCAAAGGATTCCTAATCATGGACATCGGATGTCGTTAATAACAAGGTCAGAATATTGTTGGAATGATGTGATGAACATTCATCCAAAGTATAGCATTACGATCAAGTTCATTGTGTTTATATAGCTATAACATCATACTAAGTAATCTTAGTCCTTTGACCATGAGATCATGTCAATCACTAACACCATAAGAGTATCTTGATAACATCAAACGTCACACCTTAACAGGGTGACTATAAAGATGGGTCCAGTGCTACGAAGGTGTTATGTTGAGGCTCATGGATCAAGACTGGAGTTTTTCCATCCCGATGATAGAGAGATACTATAGGACCTCTCGGTGATATCACATTAGTTAGCTTCCAAGCAAGTGATTTGATCACTAGAATGTTATATCACGGGAACAAGAAAAAAGTACATGTCGGTAACAAGATCAAACTAGGTATGGAGATACCGATGATCGAATCTCGGACATGTAATATATCACGAGACAAAGGGATCGAGTTACATGCATATAAGGTTCACACGATCATAGAAGTTATCGTTGAATGTGTGGGAGTCAGTACGGATCTCCAGGTCCCGCTACTGATTATTGATAAGAGAGGGGTGTCGATCATGTCTGCATTATTCGTGAACCGTAGGGTGACACTCTTAAGGGATACTGACACCATTCGGAGCATATAATATGCCAGAGAAAGAAAAAGAAAGCGCAGGAATATATTTCACTAGACATCGGAATTGTTTCGGTTGAAATTGATGAAGCTGGTTCTGCATGTGAAATTGAAATGTTGTAAGGGGTTTTATGTGAATGTTTGTTAATTAAATAATTAACAAAATTATGAATAAATAAATAAAAGAGTTTATTTAAAGAGAGATTGCATTAAATTTGGTGGAAATTAAATGGGATTTGAGTGGGATTTTGAGTGGAGGAAATGGAGGTGTATTTGTGTGAGTGGGAGCTCCACTCACATGAATGGAGGAAGAGGTGGGGCACCACCTTGTCTGCCGGCCATGGCTAGTGGGCTGCCCCCTATCCTCCTATAAAAGGAACCCCTCCTCTCACTTCTCACTTACACCTCCTCGTGAAGGATCTCTCTCCCCCTTTAGAATTTCCCCATGGTCTCGGATCAGCGAGATACATGTTCCTGGTGGCTTTTTCTATAAGGATTTGTTTCTTCGGCTTCTTCACTGGAGCGAGGACACGAAGGTTGTCGGGGTACCTGAATGTGTGTGCGATCACGGATGCACCACTGCTTTGTGGTGCTAGAATTGATGGTGCTGGACTTTCTAGACCGGATGGACTTCTTCTTGATCTTGAGATCGACAAGAGTTCGATTACATCATCCATAGGTACAACCTCGTTAATGTTATTCGGTCTTCGAGGGTATGTATGCTATGGATGTATATCCACTAGTTGCTTTTATCTAGTAGATAGATCTTGGTACTTATTTGTTCCCATCGTAGGAATTTTTTTGTTTTCTATGCTGCGAACCCTACACTTCCCATCCCATAGTTTTGCTTCGGCTAAAACGAGGTCTCCAAAGGGCTATGGTGTTGTACACCATATAACATACTAGGGGTAAGTCGGTGTCATCAAAGAGATTGTACTTATTAGTACAAATGGTATTAGCTAGAGGAGCCAAGCCACTACTAGAGATAACTCAGCATATAGTAAAAAAATGCAGTTTCGTAAACCGTAGGTAAAACATGCATAAGTAAAACAATAGGACAAGTCTTATGAGAAAGAAGGTGGCTTGCCTGTGACCAGTGAGATGTATCTTGACTTCTTTAGAATACCAGAATACTAATAACAATAATAATAATAATACGATACTTCCTTCTTCTCGACGTCCCACAATCGCAACTATCAATGTTATCGAGCATACATGGAAACACGCAATGCACCAATCAATACAAGGCATACTAGCATCATAACATACAACAAACAAACAAGAAACACATGCTATAATTCAGTATGGTTAGGGGAAATGGATTTAGAAATATTGGAGATGCCGTGTAAGCATTTTAAGGGATTTCTATATGTTTTATAGTCTAGGAAATTGTTAGGAGAGGGTTTTTAGATCAAGTCCATATTCTGTATGATACCACTATATAAAAATGATACATCAGATAGGCATTTATAAAACAAAGCCAAGAAAAGTGGTTTCACTATTTTATCAATTTCAATTGGTTTCTAATGAATTTTCTAGTGAATAAAACTCTAGTTTTAGGAAATAATTCACCAAAACGGTTCTGTAGGTCAAAAAAGTATCTCCTTGGGTGGTTAAGTAGGGTTTGATGGAATGACTCACTGAGAGTTGGAATCACATTAAAATAGTTACCAGAATACCCTTAGGAAAATCCCAAAGACAGTTCTAGAGGGTTTTTATATTTTTAACCAGAATTAAACTACATGAGATTTTGATGTGATTTGAAAGATACCTGGTGGGTATTTAGAAAATATTTATTTAGAAATTGGAATAACTCTTTTTGGAGGTACAAAATTACTATAGTCAATTTATTGATGAATTAACCATGAACAAAATAGTTTAATTCACAATAAATCAAGGATAGATCAATAAATATTGGTCTCCTGTGTTTTGATAGATGTTATGTTTTATGAATTATGAGAGTTGTAAATAGGTCAGTACCTATTTTGATTTGACCTAGAGAAATTCCTAATTGTAGAAATGGGCTGTTTTTTTATTTTTACCAGGGGAAAATAAGAAACAAAAATGGTGTGGCCAATGGGACATGCAATGTATCACCTATATCTTTCAGTACCCAGAGGTTTCACTCCATTTGGAGTTGTAAAACTCCCTAGAGAATTTTATTGGTGAAAAGGATACATTTCGGTGGAAGATTTATTAGAATTGATATGAAAATATTATGGATAACCAAGGGTACTGTATGTTAGGGAAAACATGCATGCATCTAAGAAAATTTTGATCTAGGAATTTTGGTTCATATATCAATTTCATATAGATTTGAAGTATCAGGCTAAATAATAGATCTGGAATTAAATTCAAAAAGAAAAGGGAATCGGGCTGGATATGCTGGCTGTTGGGTCGCATAGGGAGAATTAGGCCCATCCACGGGCGCGCTGCGCATGGGAGGGGAGTTTCAGATCTCTCGCGGAAGGTCCCGGCCGTCAGCGGGCCAGGAGGGCCGAAGGGGTAAGGAGCGCGCTCCATCGTTGGATCTAGTCATGATGAACTGCGGTGGCTCTTCTTCCTTGCTAAGACAGATAATCGGGGTGCAAATCCTAGCTCGCGACAACGGGAATGGAGGAGTTCACCTAAGGGGATGATCCAGGGATCCACGATGGTCGATGACGAGAAGTTCGAGGGGCAACACAGCCAGATTTTTCACTAGGAAGCATCGTGTGAACCTGCGCCGGTGGGGCTTGCGTCGGTGCTCGCTGGAGTCTTGTCCAGGGATGGTCCTAGGGCAAAACAAGCATAGGGTTAGATGTAGGGGATGTGGGGGTCTTGGCATGCTAACATTAAGAGGGACAGAAGTGGATGAGGGGGCTCCATGAGCAGATCTTGAAGAGGGCCGACGGGAGCTCTCTTATCAAGGCCTGGTTTGAGCAGGGGTGAGGGTGTGTTGTTTGGGGGAGGTGTGGGAAGGGGGAGAAGAACTAAAATGAGGCAGAGAGAGGCGTGGGGGTGTCCTCTCGCCTTTTAGCCGGGAGTGGTGTTGTTCTATGGTGGATTTTGTGCAAGAAGAAGATGGGGAAGGAGCTGGACGTGGATTGGGCAAGTTGGGCGGTGCTGGGAGGTGGTGTGGGCCTGGTGCTCAACCAGAGAGGGACAGGGAGTTGTTGTACTAGACATGCAAGATATTTTCACCAAGGGGGCATCTCTCTCACCCTTCTCCAAGCACTGGGCACAAGGCTTAAGGGGGTAGGGATGCGGTGCTACAGTACTCACCAGAACCAGAGGAAGGTGTGATGGTTGCTGTGGCCACAAAGGAGAGGAGTAGTGATGGTTTGGTTTTCGATCAAGCTTTGAGGAATATCCAAATTTGCCATATTGCTTTATTAATACAAGTTTCTCATAAATTGATCTTGGCAAGATGGGGAAATGATGCTGGTAGATAGAAGAGGTCAAAGTACCCTTCTAGGAATTGTCTGGGAATTATTGGGGATATTATGGTCCACTATATAACAATTCTTTAAAAAGTGCAGAAATGTTTTCTAGAAGGTCAAATGATATTTTCACATTGGATAAGGTTTTTTTTTGTGAGATGGTCCTAACGACCATATTTACACATTGGAGAATTTTCCTGGAAGGAAAATTATTTTTAAGCTATTATTTCTTGTTTGTTCCATTTAAGAAAAAAGGGAAAAAATCCAAGGATCTCAAAAATATTGATTTTTGAGGTGGAAAGATATGATAAGATATGTAGGCATCAAATGTGCCTGGAGTTGGCAAAGTGGTTTGAAGAAAATCAAACTTGCCTTTATAGAGAAGGTTTTGAGGATTTTGTAAAGGATAGAATTTAAATATTGTTAGGTTCCAAATAATTATTGAAATTATTTGGTAAGTGTTTATAGTAAACCTTGGGTATTGCAATACAAGGTGAATTTTGGAAGAGAACAAGGAGTAGGGGATCTAGGGCATTGATATTTTTATACCACCTAAACATGGTTGGATTAGTGAGCTTAGAGTTCACCTTGGTACAAGAGATAGATGGATAGTTAGACACAGTTATATAGATGATCAGGGTGCCAAGAGTTGGGCTTGGTTGTGTTTGAGGTGTTTTAGGAGTGATGGCAAACTTTATTGAGAATAAGGCTACCATAGCAGATATGTCATGATGCCTCATAAACCAGGTGGGTTTAAGAAGGAAGCTCCAATGGAAACAAGTGAAATGTGGATTGATAGACCATGGTTAGTAGATCATAACCATGTAGAGATTTGGTCAAGGGTAGGTAGGATATGGATGCGAACTTCTGCCAAAGTAGGCATGATGGTATGATTTGCAGAAAAGATTATTATCTTGTCTACAAAACCATCAAGGATGAGTGGGTTCAATAAGAGTTTAGCCAAGGGAAAGAGTGGGCTTTGGTAGTACTAATTATGTACTACAAGATGGTTCAAGTACATTCTCAATAATGCACATTGGTTAGAAAAGGTGGAGTCTCCAAGATTGAATCTAGATAAGGATTTTAGACATCCAATTTGGCAGATTTCTGGATTTGAACAAGTAGGAAATAGGGAAGGATTTGGAAATGATACAAGGGTCCAATATTATAATCAAGTGGATGATATTGAAGTATAGCTTGTGTAGAGGGTATTCATGCTTGCATTTGGTCTTTTATGAGTTGGAATGCTAATACAAAGGTTTAGCTCAGGATTGATCTGGTTAAGTAGATTAGAGGGTCACATGAGTAACTTAAGATGGATTGAGTTTGAGGATGCTTAGTTTGAGATTTGGTGATCTCAACTATTGGTTTGATCCTTAAGGATGAGCTCATAGATTGGCTCATGCTACTTCCTAAGAAAACAAGGCAATCGGTAGATCAAGGCAATTCATCTTACCAAGCTTGTCAACTACTACTAAGGCTACCATCAAGTCTAGCTTGGGGGCAGCATGTGTGTTTTGAAGAGGTTGCAGTTTCAAGTAGGATAAGGTCCTCTTGGTATTTTTACCAAGATTGGAATGAAAAGGTTTTAGGAAAGGTTTTGAAAATCTAGAGATAAGAGTAGTTGAAGTTCTGTCTAGAAGACATAAGGTGATTACTATATAGGTCTCCATAGTTTTGTTAATAGAAACTAGTAAATCATTTTATTGTGTCAAATTTATCTTGGCTCAAGTTTGAAATTCCAGAACATTTGAGAATATGGAAGATGAGCCAAGACATGTCTTTTGAAAAATAGCTTTTGTCAACTAATTTGAGGTTAGAGGTATATTATCTAATACACAATCAGATGTATGAACACAAGCAAACAAGTAAGAAAACATTGCAACACTTAACAAGAAAAAGTTTTTGTTCTCACCTGATTTTTGCCTTTTCGGACAACAAATCAGGATTGCTGAAATTGGGATGTTACAGGAAAAAATCTGGCCATGTTTTGAAAACAATCAAGAGAGGAAGTAGCATGAAGAGCATGGCTCGATCGTCTGCTCTCTCAAGAATGATCCAAACCCGACAGTTTTCCTTCCTTAATTATTTTTGGGTCCTTTGTGTAAATGTATGGATGTCGATGTAATTTTACCTCTTTTTAGGTGCTTGGCGCAAAATGTACTCCCATCGCCCGTGAAAAATTCTAACCTAAAATTAAGTGGTAAGATCTAAACAAATTTAAGATTAGTAGTTAATGAGTTTGAACATTCTTGGATTTCAAGCCGAACAACCAAGGTCATCGCCATATCTACATCATACCTTATGTTGATGATACCATATCCAAGCCGGTAAATCTGGTGATACGTTGTAAACGTATCTATAATTTTTGATGTTCCATGTTTGTTTAGTATCTACTTTGCTATGTTTTGTCTACACTTTGAAGATTTTTTATAAATTTTCTGGGACTAACCTATTAACAACATGCCGTAGTGCCAGTTGCCTATTTTCTGCTGTTTTTGGTTTCAGAAAATCTAGTAAGGAAATATTCTCAGAATTATATGGGACAAAAACCAAAGTCAATATTTAACTAGAGAGAACACAGAGTCTGAAGGGCAGCCGAAGGGGGGAAACGAGGTGGAGACACCCTAGGGCCACGTGGCCTAGGGGGCCCCGCCACCAGGTGTGGGCCCCTCAGGCGCCCTCCGACCTTGCCCCTTCGCCTATAAATCACCCTGATGCAGAAACCCTAAGCACCCGATCAGATCTCCATGAAACAGTCCTTAGCCGTTGCCACCATCGTCCCTAGATCGGGAGGGTCTGAAGCTCTTCCTGGCACCCTGCCGGAGGGGAGAGATCATCCCAGAGGCCTTCTTCATTACCATGCCAGCCTCCGGTATGATGCGTGAGTAGTTCACCCTTGGACTATGGGTCCATACAGTAGCTATATGGATGTTTCTGTTGGGCCACGCAAAGATAAACTTTTCCTCTAACGCGGTGATCCCAAGATCTAGCTGAGGTAGAAGGCCACGAGGTTTACCACTAGACGCGCAGTTGCGGATTACTGATGAAGCGCGTCAGTTGATGCAGTGCAGTCCTCACTATCCGATCGTCCTGGTGCTGATCGCACAACACCTCTACTGGTATCCACACGTACAAGGAGGAGCGCCGGCGGCGAACTGCTAGGTTCGTTACGGCGGCAGGACTGCTGTGGAGCTAGGGTTTCCAACACATGGAATGACCTAACCGAACAACGATTAACCTTTCTGGTTTAAGGTGCTCCACTTTATATAGGGAGTGAACGTGGGCTCTGCTCGCGCGACCCATTCACTAAAGCCCATATAACACCAGTCACCGTGAGTCCAACTCACTAACTCAGTCCTAATCCGGTTTAGGTCCAACCCAACCAGATTCTGTTCGATCCAATCCGAACATTCTCCCGCTCTTAAGTGTGTGACCCCACAGGCTCATGGCTACTTGGACACGATAGGAGTCCGACTCTCAATCGATCAGTCGGTAGCGGCTCCTAGCAGAACGTGCCTACTCCCAAGTACCAAAGAGTCATGACGACTTGCCTTTCCAATGCGACTTGCGTCCGAGGCCCTTTTGCCTCACAATATACCTTGTCAGACTATAGGAGAATATATGTCATCCCTTAAATAGTCCGACTCTCTTCTCGATCCGAGATAAGTGATTCACCCGACTAACTCTTAGTCGATCGCCTCGGTTAACACTTAACCGAGTCGGGCATGGCCATGCTTTCCGAATCATATCTCACGAGAGGGCCTAGAGAATATCTCTCCGAGTGGAGGGGCAAAATCCCATTTTGGTTATTCACATCACGCAGCTTGATTCTCAGTCGACCCGAACCCTGCCTTTATAACGCCTTGCCATTCTGGATCGGCGTTGATGAACCTAAGTCGGTGATCGTCAACTCGGACTATGCAACACCCTCAGGTCTAAGGATTACATTGATTGAGATATACAAATGACAGCTAGTTCGTTGTACCTCAATATGGGTCAATCCGACTCGCTAAACTCTTTAGCCGAGTCTGTGTAAGTTAGAATAGCATCTCCACGCCCATGACAAGTGGAACCGAGTCATCAAGCCAACTTTCACATTGTTCTAAGTTGTGTGTCCAGCACAACCTCAATGACCAAGGATATTTAGTACAAACAACATGAATGCATAGTTCCACAACCGAATCACATATTCAATGATACACATCAGATGTTTATACAAGGACTAATATATTTATGAATACAATGGGAAATATCATCATACATGATTGCCTCTAGGGCATATTCCCAACAGTCTCCCACTTGCACTAGAGTCAATCTTCCGACATCACATGTCTAAGCATCTAATGCCCATGGATCTCAGGTGCGCCTCATGCTTCGGCTGTGGTAATGGCTTTGTCAACGGATCCGCAATATTTGCATCCGTGTGTACCTTGCATAACTTGATATCACCCTGATCCACGAACTGGCGAATCAGGTGGTACCGCATGAGTATGTGCTTGTTCTTCTGGTGCTGTCTAGGTTCCTTGGCTTGTGCAATAGCACCATTGTTGTCACAATACACGTCCAACGGATTGGACAAGCCCTGAACCACACCAAGATCCATGAGGAAATTCCTCATCCAAACAGCTTCCTTTGCTGCCTCCGAGGCGGCAATATACTCAGCCTCTGTTGTAGACGCTGACACAGTCTCTTGATTGGAACTCTTCTAGCTCACAACACCTCCGTTTAAAATAAACACGTATCCAGATTGCGAACGAGAATCATCAGAATCGGTAAGATAACTCGCATCCGTGTAACCCTTTACACTGAGTTCATCTTCACCACCATAAACCAAGAACATATCCTTAGTCCTTCTCAAGTACTTTAGGATATTTTTAGCCGCTGTCCAGTGGATCTCTCCAGGATCAGCCTATCCGCCACAACACTTAGAGCATAGGAAACATCCGGCCTAGTACAAATCATGGCGTACATGATGGATCCGACTGCAGAAGCATATGGAATCGCACTCATCCGACTTCGCTCATCAGTTGTCGAAGGACACTGAGTCTTGCTAAGTTTTACACCATGGGACATCGGTAAGAACCCTTTCTTAGACGATTCCATGTTGAACTTCTTCAACACTTTGTCCAAATAAGTACTCTAACTCAATCCAATGAGCCTCCTTGATCTATATCTATAGATCCGGATTCCGAGGATGTATGTTGCCTCACCCAAGTCTTTCATTGAGAAACTCCTTTCCAATGATTCCTTGGTTTCTTGCAACATCTGGACATCATTTCCAATCAGTAATATGTCATCCACATATAAGATTAGAAAATTTACTTTGTTCCCACTAAACTTCTTGTACAAACAAGAATCATGATCACTCTTGATGAAGCCAAACGATTTGACTACCTCATCAAAGTGAATATTCCAACTCCGAGATGCTTGCTTCAACCCATAAATGGATTTTTGAAGTTTGCACACCTTGTCAGCATTAGCTGGATCGACAAAACCCTCGGGCTGTATCATATACACGTCCTCGGTTAAATTTCCGTTAAGGAAAGCCGTTTTGACATCTATCTGCCATATCTCATAGTCGAAATAGGCCGCTATAGCTACCATGATCCGAACTGATTTAAGCATCGCTACGGGCGAGAAAGTCTCGTCGTAATCAACTCCTTGAACTTGTCGGAACCCCTTCGCGACAAGGCGTGCTTTATAGATTGAAACATTTCCATCCATATCAGTTTTCTTCTTAAAGACCCATTTGCACTCGACGGGTCTTGCACCGTCTGGCAGATCAACCAAGTTCCAAACTTGATTTTCATCCATGGACTTTATCTCGGATTTCATGGCTCCAAGCCATGACTCGGAATCAGATCCCACAATCGTTTCCGAATAATTCGCCGGCTCATCACTGTCTAACAGTAACACATCACGAACACTTCGTAATCTTGCCGATCTTCAGAGTCTACGTGCCGCCGCTCAATTTGCCACAACCGGCTCAACCTCCAAGGTTTTTGCCGACTCGCTACTAGCCGGTTCCTCCCGAATTTCTTCGAGTTGCACCGTGCTCCCACTTACTCCCTGACTGAGAAACTCTTTCTCAAGGAAGACACCGTTCCGAGCGACAAACACTTTGCCCTCTTCTCGGTTGTAGAAGTAGTAACCCAAGGTTTCCCTCGGATACCCCACGAAAATACACTTATCCGACTTGGCTATAAGCTTGTCCGACTGGAGTCGCTTGACAAAATCTTCACAACCCCAAATCTTAAGAAAAGACAAACTTGGCTTTTTGCCTGTCCACATCTCATGCGGTGTCTTCTCTACCGATTTTGATGGTATTCTGTTTAGTGTGAACGCCGCTGTTTCTAGATAATAACCCCAAAATGATAAAGGCAGATCTGTCCGACTCATCATTGATCGTACCATGTCCAACAAGGTCCGATTCCGCCTTTCCGAAACACCATTCCTTTGTGGCGTTCCTGGCGGAGTAAGTTTAGGAACTATTCCACAACTTGTCAGATGGTCATCAAACTCATGGCTCATGTACTCGCCTCCTCGGTCCGACCGAAGAAACTTTATTTTCTTGCCGAGTTGATTTTGTGCTTCATTCTGGAATTCTTTGAACTTTTCAAAGGCTTCCGACTTATGTTTCATCAAGTAGATATATCCATACCTACTCAAATCATCAGTGAAGGTAATGAAGTACTCATAACCACCCCTGGCTTTCGTGCTCATTGGTCCACATACATCACTATGTACTAGTCCTAACAAGTCGGACGCCCTTTCGCAACTCTTTGCAAAAGGTGTCTTGGTCATTTTGCCAAGTAGGCAAGATTCGCATGTCTCGAACGACTCCAAGTCGAACGAAGTTAGGAGTCCATCATCATGGAGCTTCTTCATGCGTTTCCAACTTATATAACCAAGCCGATGGCCAAAAGTAAGTCATATTCAGATCATTTGGTTTCAACCTTTTAACATTTATGTTATAAACCGACTCACCATCAAGATTCAAAATAAATAACCCGTCCTGGACGGGTGCAAAGCCGTGAAACATATCATTCAAATACAAAGAACAACCATTATTCTTGATATTCGACTCATAGCCTTGCCTCATCAAACATGAAGCAGAAATAACGTTTCGACTCAGCACTGGAACATAATAACAATTATTCAATTCCATAATGAATCCGGAAGGTAAATGAAGTTGCATCGTGCCGACTTCCAACGCAGCAACTCTTTCTTTGTTGCCGACTCGAATATCAACCTCGCCTCTTGCTACGCTCCTAGTTCTTACCCTCGCAACGAGTTGCGATGTGAATAACTGATCCGTATCATATACCCAAGAACTATTAGGTGCATCAAGAAGATATATGTCTATAACACTGCAAACAAGTGTACCTGAGTCGGAAGTCATACCTCCACTCTTGGCTTTATCGCCAAGTACTTGCTGTTCCTCTTCCATGGCCATCCGCCTTTGCAAGAGAAGCAAGTGGATCCGGTTGAAGGAGATGGCTTAGTCCCGAGGAAGCGCTTGGGACCGGGTCCGAGCCCTGCTTCCTCCCCGACTTAGCCTTCTTCTTAGTCCAAGAACTCTTCTTGAACTTAGCCTTATTCTGCACCATCAACACTTGACCGGTGCCCTTCTTGAGATCCGCCTCACGCTTGAGCATCCCATGCAATTCAGTGAGCTTCTTATCCATACCATGCATGTGGTAGTTCGAAATGAATTGCCCATATGCACTAGGAAGAGAGTTCAGAATTATATCCGTAGCGAACTCTTCGCTAATGGGGTAGCCAAGCCTCTCCAAAGACTACACATAACCAACCATTTTGATCACATGCAGACTCAGTGGATCACCATCCTTAAGCTTGCAACTCAGCAAAGCCTGAGAGACTTGATACCTCTCAGTCTTCGCCTGAGCCTGGAACATACTTTTGAGGCTTTCGATCATATCGTAGGCCTCAACATGCTCGAACTGCTTTTGCAGGTCCGGTTCCATGTGAGCAAGCATAAGACAGCTAATATCCATGGACTCATCCTTAGCCCGATGGTAGGCATTGGTGGCTGCGACAGTCGCATTCTCATTCGGCTCATCTGGAAGTGGGTTGTCTAGGACATGGTCCTTCTTTTCTTGTTTGAGAACAATTCTCAGATTTCGATACCAGTTGGTAAAATTAGTGTCGTTCAGTTTATCTTTCTCAAGAATGGTTCTCAACGCAAAACCGGATATCTGAGAGTGACTGCTACTTGGTGCCATGATCTATAACAGAAAATATGCAAAACACTTAATACATGTATCCATAAAAGAGCAAGCATATTAAACATTTTAATATTTAATGCTCCCACTAGAAACAACACCCCTCCGATGGTTACTTAGTGATTCAGGATCCTAAATAAGCAAGTCGGCTAGTGAGCTTTAGCATCACCGCTAGCCGCCAAGTGATCTTGGTAGACAACTTCTTGTCAATCGCATCTCATGCGACTCCTGTTGGACGGGTGGCATCACATGCCCCAGCTCCCATCCGACTTTTCCCCGAGTCCCACAACCGTTGTGATAGACCCGTCTAGCTTACCGAGTGTTTCTGCAGTAAGAGTCCGACTCGAACCCACCTAGTCGGAAAGAATTGGCAGCACCTCAATATTATGAGCCCACTACCAAAAATGTGCGACTTGTGATGGTGCAAACACTGGCGGGAAAATCGACTAGACCTTCTTTGAGGGATTAAATTTTACCGACTATCTAATAGAGGTAAAACTGAGACATAACAATAACACAAAATCAAGCAATTATAATGTGAAATGGTATGGCTCTCTTCATGGCGATCTCCATCTCCACAAAGCCTGTAATCCGACTCGTGCCAACTCTTGTCACTTGCTGTCTTACACCATGTCGCCGACATGTACAAAGTCTTGCATGCCTTCCGGGTTCTCCAAACAGCTACACTAGCTTAGTAAAGTAAATTACATAGAGAATCCGACACGCAGGTCGTAATACAATAAAATGACAGCACCTAGGCTCTAGCTGGCTGACAAAAACCGTGATTCGCAGATCACATATGGATTACACACATACATCACATGCACATGAACCATACCATTCACAACTTCCTGCAAAAACAAGTTATGCATAGATACAATATCTACCGGCGTTGTGAAACTCGCAACAATATCTATGGCGCTACGACAGGGCGAAGCCGGCGGTCCGAACATGGATTCTGACCATCGTTCCGATTCGATCAAACTCTTTGATCTTCAATCACCGCTTCTGGATTTATGTGTCACAGTCTATCCCGATGGCGGAAGCCGACCGGTAGGGGTATGTCGTTCCATGACCTTAGCAGTATGATCACGGAAATCAGATCTACCATTCCCCGAGTACAGTTGATCCAATCAACTTCGTACAAAACCGATCTATCTCATAGATCGACCACCAAACAGCATATAGATCTCATCTACATCCTACCGCATATCACATATGCGAGATCTCGAGCCTAAAACCAGAAGCTATCTCTCTGATACCACTGTTGGGCCACGCAGAGATAAAACAAAAACTTTTCCTCTAACGCGGTGATCCCAAGATCTAGCTGAGGTAGAAGGCCACGAGGTTTACCACTAGACGCGATGCCATGGATTACCGATGAAGCGTCGATTGATGCAAAGGCAGTCCTCATGATCCAATCGTCCTGGTGCTGATCGCACAACACCTCTGCTGGTATCCACACGTACAAGGAGGAGGGCCGGCGGCGAACTGCTAGGTTCGTTACGGCGGCAGGACTGCTATGGAGCTAGGGTTTCCAACACATGGAATGACCTAACCGAACAACGATTAACCTTTCTGGGTTAAGGTGCTCCACTTTATATAGGGAGTGAACGTGGGCTCTGCTTGCGCGACCCATTTACTAAAGCCCATATAACACCAGTCGCCGTGAGTCCAACTCACTAACTCAGTCCTAATCCGGTTTAGGTCCAACCCAACCAGATTACAGGTTCAGATCCAATCCGAACATTCTCCCGCTCTTAAGTGGGTGACCTGAGCTCATGGCTACTTGGACACGATAGGAGTCCGACTCAATCGATCACCGGTAGCGGCTCCTAGCGTAACGTCTCGACTCCCAAGTACCAAAGAGTCATGACGACTTGCCTTTCCAATGCGACTTGCGTCCGAGTCCCTTTTGCCTCACGATATACCTTGTCAGACTATAGGCGAATATATGTCATCCCTTAAATAGTCCGACTCTCTTCTCGATCCGAGATAAGTGATTCACCCGACTAACTCTTAGTCGATCGCCTCGGTTAACACTTAACCGAGTCGTGCATGGCCATGCTTTCCGAATCATATCTTACGAGAGGGCCCAGAGAATATCTCTCCGAGTGGAGAGGCAAAATCCCATCTTGGTTATTCACATCACGCAACTTGATTCACAGTCGACCCGAACCCTACCTTTATAACTGCCCAGTTACGGATCAGCGTTTGACAGAACCTAAGACGGTGATCCTCAACTCGGACTATGTAACAACCTCAGGTCTAAGGATTACATTGATTGAGATATACAAATGACAGCTAGTTCGTTGTACCTCAATATGGGTCAATCCGACTCGCTAAACTCTTTAGCCGAGTCTGTGTAAGTTGGAATAGCATCTCCACACCCATGACAAGTGGAACCGAGTCATCAAGCCAACTTTCACATTGTTCTAAGTTGTGTGTCCAGCACAACCTCAATGACCAAGGATATTTAGTACAAACAACATGAATGCATAGTTCCACAACCGAATCACATATTCAATGATACACATCAGATGTTTATACAAGTACTAATATATTTATGAATACAATGGGAAATATCATCATACATGATTGCCTCTAGGGCATATTCCCAACAGTTTCTTCTCCTTTGTGCTATCATGTTTAGATATTGTGAGCTCCGAATATTAGCTCTTTAAAATTATTGTATGGCTCCGAATATAGCTAGATGGTTGTTTCTAAAATTATGAATATATCCGGAGTTATGAATATTATCTCTTTCAAATGACTAGTCGTCTTATCTAGGGATGTTCTTGGAGGAAAAATATGAAATATTCGAAGAACAGATGTTCTTAGAGACGTTTTCCACATGCATCCGTTTGAGGCTAATACTTGGCGGCAAATATCTGAAAATACATGGACAAACATTTCAGATATGTGCCACTTTTGTTCATCCCCGCCCGCCCATACCACTATCCATCGCCACCGGTCCCCTACATCTCCACCACCACCGCCTCCGGTCCCCTGCCTCTCCACCACAACTGCCTCTAGTCCCATGCGGTGTAGATGCTCTCCCTCACCTCCGAGGATCTCTTTGTTGTCCATGTAGGTATGCGTGAAAATCAAACCTCCAAATCGCTAAATCAGCAGCTTCGATTGAGGAATTTTTTCATGGAATTTCCAATTTACTTCTAGAATTTAAGGTTCAGGGTTACCGAGCTCCAAATACCCGACAGCGCATTCGAGAGAGCCTCCCCTAGCCGGCCTGCTTCTGCCAACTCTTATCCCCTTGTGTAAATCTCAAAATTTACAATTGTCTCTTCTAGCAATAGAGATTTTATTGTCACTTCATTGGTCTCTCTGTATCTATTTTAGTTGTCACTTCATTAGTATGTTTGCATCTTGATTGTATGAGGATGCTCTTTGTATGTATCTATTTAACATATGGGAACCTGAAGTGACGATGCAAAAATGCTATCTAGCAATGACAGTTTTCACCTTACCTTTGGTGATTTTGAATTCCAGTCATCAGATGAAGAGACCACTGAGAGGATTGAGTTTAGAGGTATCAATCGAACATCAAAATTGCAGTCATCTGTTTTATATGCGTTTAGATGGTAGACATTAATATTCCACCGCATTGAAATCTTTATGTGTTGTTTTGTTAGGGCCTCGACACAAGGGGGACAATTATTTTGTTAAGCAGAGCCTTTTTGGAAACAACATGTATCTGAAGGAACTTCCTGTAGAATTCCTCTTAGACTAGTGTGAACCCGAATTTCCACTCAAAAATCAAGTACTAGATCTACAGGTTGTCCTATTCATATGTCATGAAAAAGAAGTGCAAGCTGGTAAGATGATATATTTTTGATAATGTTATTAATAAGCTACCCTTTGATATTTATACACTTCTAGTAATCACAAGCATGCTAATTCTTGAATTCTCTATACTTGCCCAGACATTTGGAGCTGAGTTCACAAGAAAATACCCAAAGAATTTCTTTGATGAACCTATTGATGTCCATGTTTGGCAAATGAAGAGAAAAAGTCAAAGATGATTAAGATGAACATGAGAGCTGGGTCAATTGAAATCTTAACGACTTGATGGATGAAGGTTGTGAGAACCTTCAACCTAAAGCAGGATAGCATTGTACTTTTTTGCTTTGATGAAAAAGATAATGGAGATGTACATATTCCGGTTCAGGAACTTTCACACGGTGGCCCATTATAAATGCAATGCTAGTTTGTTAGAGAGTACTAATTATGATATCTGATTGATTTATGGAATGCACTTTGTATGTACTTCCATAATGTGTAATAGATAAATTTGTATGGATTTCCCCAACTATATATATCTGGCTAATGTACCACAATTGAGCGGCTATATACATAAGTTCTTCAATTAATAATCTATCTGGCCGCTAAATCATGATTATGTCTCATGTTAGTTATGATCGAGTCCGAATTAGCATGCTACTATTTAAAATGGTCTACACACACTAGAGATGGTCACTTTAAAAAGTCGCTTTGAGGCACACTAGTTCTATAGATGCTCTTTGTTAGAATCCGACTCAGGTCATATCACTATTGGAGACGGTCCAGGGAATCTGAGGTTGAAGAGTTCTTGCAACCAGTAAGAAATATTTCCCGTCTCTAGCTCGTACATGTTAGAGGCGTTTGCCTTTTTGAACCATCTGAGGTTGTGTATCATCTGAGCCGGATCGAGAAACCATCTGAGCCGGATCGAGAAACATGGTGTTCTCTTACAAGCTATGCGATTGAGCCGGATCGAGAAACCATCTGAGGCATATGGGAAATTTTCTCTAAGTAACGAGTTTGTACTAGTGTTGCATGCCGAAAAAATCTGTCCATATTTTGAAAACAATCAAAGAGAAAATGGCATGAAGTGTATGGCTCGATTAGCTACTCTCTCGAAAAGGAGCCGAACCTGACTATTTTTCTTGCTTAATTATTTTAGGGCCCTTTATGCTAAATGTATAGAACTCGATGTAATTTTTCCTTTTTAGATCCTTGATGTAAAATTCACTCCCACCTCACGGGTAAAATTCTAACCTAAAAGTAAGTGCTAAAATTTGAATGAATTTAAGAGTAGTTGTTAATGAGTATGAATATTCTTGGATTTCAAGACGAATGACCAAGGTCATGGCCATATCTACATCATACATTATATTGATGATGCCATATCCAAGAATATGAATGCCGACAAATCTAGATATATTTTGAAAACCTCTCAAAGAGGAAGTATCATGAAGAGTATGCCTCGATCAGCTACTCTCTTGAGAAGGAGCCAAACCCGAATGTTTTCCCTAGTTAATTATTTTAAGGTCCTTTGTGCTAAATGTATGGACCTCGATGTAGTTTTTCCTTTTTAGGACCTTGATTTAAAATGCACTCCCACCGCACATTTCAAATTCTAACCTAAAAGTAAGTAGTAAGATCTAAACAAATTTAAACTTGGTTGTTAATGAGTTTGAACATTCTTGGATTTCAATCCGAACGACCAAGGTCATGGCCATATCTACATCATACTTTAAGTTGATGATCACATATCCAACAATTTACATGCCGACAAATTTGGCCATGTTTTGAAAACAATCAAGAGATGAAGTAGCATGAAGAGCATCATGGCTCGATCAGTGTAACATCCCAAAAATCTTCCTATTTTGGAATGTTATAAATTAAATCAATAGATTGATTGATTGTTTGACTTTGTTGAAAATTCTCAAAGAGAAGAAACTTTTTGAATAGAAAATCCTCTCAACCTTGAATTCAAAATTTCATATTCTTTTGTTATGACCTAAGTAGCCATATAGGCAAAAGGGCATGGATTTATTATGGATTATAGAATTCGTGTGCAAGATTTCAAAATGAAAATCATGAAGCATTCATAAGTATTTCATTACATCCATGCAAAGTTCTCACAAACTGAATCCAAATCTTGGTATCTAAATCCTATAGTTGATTCTCCTAAATGTTCCTAAAGGTAATTAAATTGACTTTATAAAACCCACTAATGATAAGGCATAAATTATTGATAATTATATCCTAAATTGATCCAATTAACATTACAAAATTTTAGAAACAAAATTGAGCTCATTTGGAGCTATTATGAAAAAGTTATGGAATAACTACAAACAAATAAAAATATAAATGAAATGGAATATATAGGGATTTATAAACCCACTACTTGCAAACTAGTAAAAATATTACAAATATGATCCTACAATGATCTATTTGATTTTAGAAAATTTTAGAAAAAAGAATCGTGTCATTTGGAGTTCGTATGCAAAAGATATGAGGGAAACAAGTAAATAGAAAATGAAAAATAATAAAAAACAAATGGGCCGGCCAAGCCAGCCGGCGGCCCAGCAAGGACCGGACCGATAAAGTCAGCCATACGCGCGTACCTGAACGATCGTGTCCCAGGTGATTTAAAAAGCGTGCAAACAGTTTTTGACAAACCTATCTCTATTCAAACTGCTATATCTTTTTATCTATAACTTCGAATCGACTTTCGTTTGTTTCTACTTGTTCCCTACTCCAAGACCTATCTCTACACCATCCTAAATTTCCATATAAACTCGTGGAGCCACAGCTGTACGAGTTTCCCTTCTCGAAATCCCGAATCTACACATGCTCGAATCTTATTTCGCTTTTTAACCCATCTAGACTTTGTTGTTTGCCTTCGGCCAAAAAATGAAAGTTGTAGAACTCGTCGAAATCTTTCAATCCCGACAAACCTCACCTCTTTTCATCTACCACAACCGGAGAATTTCGCACCGCAATATTTCAGATATGACGGTGTAAATCCAAGATGTACTCGCGCTCGTTTCTTCAAATCCAAATTCCTTTAGAGAGAAGGTAGGACTAATGATTCCCCACAAATTTCATGTTGTAAGTTTTTCAATTTGACCTACGAATTTGTATCTCTAACACAGATCTATTACTTGTCTATTCTGAGCCAAAATCGGGCCAATCTCCTCTTCTAACCACTGGATCTCATCCCAACGGCCAGGATTAGATCGATTTCGCGAAGAGGTACGAGCCACGGATCTCGCCATGTGTTAACGTCAGGTCAGCATCTAGTCCCAGTCAGCATGCAAAGTCAACCTGTCCAGTCAGCGGAATATTCTCTGGAATATTCCGTTCGAATTTAAAATTGTACATTATAGATCTAACTTGTAAAATTTATTAGAAATTCATACCACGTCCAAAAATTGCATATAGTATATTAAATTGAAGATAATTTTACGTAGAATCATCTTATCAGAATAGATCCAACCGTTACAGTACGTACTTACTTTAATGATTTAATTAGTTTTAACGATCTTTTAGGTTAATAAATTCATTAGAAATTATCTGTAACTCCGAAAAATATGAACAATACATCAAACTGAAGCTACTATAATGTAGGTTAATTAGTTTAATTAGTTTACCCCGTAGTGGTTTAATTAGTTTTAATGGATTTATAAATCATTAAATTCATAGTAAATTATTTGCATATCACAAAAATATAAATCATATACCGATAGAAAGCATGTTCCATGTAGATCATCAATATGCAAATGGTTCAGGCAAATACTGTAAGGTTCTGCACCAATTAAATAAATAGATTAATGGCTTATTTAGAGTATTAAAATCATAGTAATTCGAGTACTGCTCAGAAAATTACAAATAATATGTCCCTGGAATCACAATTCTGTGGAGATTACAGATATAGTTTTAGTTTGCGTTTTAGGCAACAGAAACTATAGAAATGATTTAAAAATCCATTATACACTCTTTAAATTATAAGAAAAGATTTATAACTCCGATTAGGGTGAATCCAATTCCTACTGGTTCGTATTAATGTCCTCTATACAGTATAACTTAGAACCAAATTTTACTCCACAATTAGGACAGAAGTTGCAACAAAACTATTAAAACCCCTTTATCAATATTTATTGATGAATACCCTATTGCTTTAATTGATCTCATACATGCATCATATGATCTATTATCTATTAATGCTCATAGAACTAAATATAACACTTGTAACATATTAAACCAGCATGCATGTTTTTGATCATCCTTGTTGTGTTTGCTATGTTTGCAATTGTTTTGATTGGAACTACCTTGTCCTCGTATTAGATTGTTCGGAGAGTGCGATTGCTGCGGAGAAATACAATCAACACCCATATTATCAATATAAGGCAAGTTACACCACTTGTTCATAATTTTTGTCCTAATTTTGATTCTATGCATGTGATCTTCAAAATTCTGTAGTATGCATGTGTAGGGTGTTCTAGTAGAATTTTTCCTTAGAATTATTTTTCAAGTGCGATGATTTTGTAGTATGCCATGAGTAGCTCTATACTTAGGATTTGCCCTCCTAATACGTTCCCCTGTTTTGCTAAGTATTGCTTGCTATGCTATATATATATATGTAAAGTACTGTTGGGGGGTTCGAAAGATAATGAATTTCTTCTAAGTATAAAGGCTTTCTTGAGCAACTTTTCTTCTCAACTCCACTTCAAAATAAAACTAAGTTTTCTTCTGGGTGGAATGGTTGTCGGGTCAACGAGTGAGATTTTGGTGGAGGAAGGCCGCCCAGGAATCAAAGAAGTCTGCCATGTTTCAGAATTCAGAAGCTTCCAGTGCAACCACAATACATATGGGCTCTGTCTTGGCCTAGTACTTAGTGGGAAACCTCACCTGGGTACCAACACTTGGAGGTTCTTGGCACGGTTTGATCCAGAAGGTAGAGGGGCTACTAAGGGAAAGCCTCGCCATGGTCTGTCTGTAAAAGGACTTGATCGTGGATTGTGGGTAAAGTGCACAAACTCTGGAGAGTATTGCAATCTGATCGATCAGCCGTGTTCACGGAAACAGAACAACATTGAGCATCTGAAGGATGGAGCCTCTGAAGGATCTTCCTCTCTCTTTTCTAAACAAAGTTTTGAAACCCCATGGCGTGAGTAATATCGCCAATGGGTGGGATTTTGGGAACTTGGTGCGTATTATCCAAGTGTCACTTGGTGAGTAATATCCAAGTGTTTGGTTGTTTGGACACTTGGTGAGTAATATCCTCATGTGCCATTCGACCCTATTTTATCTAAGCAAATGTTTACAAAGTAGGGTAAAATTCTCTCTCTCTTTTCTCCATACTTAGAGAAAATTAGCTTTATGCAAATAAACTCCAAAGCCTAAACTAGCCTTGCATGTAGAGTTAGTCTTCCTTCCTTGGTGTAATTTGCCAATACATTCAAAGTATTGACCCAACTTGTTGGCTACACGTTTCATGTGCAGAATTTTGGAGATCATTGAAAGGTGCGCTAGGATCGCGGGTCTTCACTCAACCTGCCTGTGGCATTGATGGGACTCATGTTGTATATTTTTCGCTTTTGTTGTAATAATGTAAACTCTGGATTCTTTGATTCATGTAATAAAGACTTGTGTTTTACATGATATTTTATCGACTGTGAGTGCTAGCTATTGATCCAGGGATTAGCATGTTAATCACAGGGACTTAGGATCCTTACCGATCCAAGGTCGCTACAATCAGCTTCTCTCTCGAGAATGATCTGAAACCGACTGTTTTCCTTGCTTAATTATTTTAGGGTACTTTGTGCTAAATGTATGGATATCGATGTAATTTTACCTCATTTTAGGACCTTGGCATAAAATTTACTCCCACCGTCCATGTAAAATTCTAACCTAAAAGTGGTACGATCTATACGAATTTAAGCTTAGTAGTTAATGAGTATGAACATTCTTGCAATTAAAGCCGAATGACCAAGGTCATGGCCACATCTACATCATACTTTATGTTGATGATCCATTATCCAATAATTTGCATACCGACAAATCTGGCCATGTTTTGAAAAAAATCGAGAGAGGAACTAACATGAAGAGCATCATGGCTCCATCTGCTGCTCTCTCGAGAATGATCTAAACCCGACACTTTTCCTTCCTTAATTATTTCAGGGTACTTTGTGCTAAATGTATGGATATTGATGTAATTTTCCCTCTTTTTAGGTCCTTCACGTAAAATGTACTCTCACCGCCCGTGTAAAATTCTAACCTAAAAGTAAGTGGTAAGATCTAAACGAATTTAAGATTAGTTGTTAATGAATATGAACATTCTTGTATTTCAAGCCGAACGACCAAGGTCATGGCCATATCTACATCATAATTGATGTTTATGATCCTATATCCAAAAAAATTCATGGCGACAAATCTGGCCATGTTTTGAAAAAAATCGAGAGAGGAAGTAGCATGAAGATCATCATGGATCGATCAACAACTCTCTCGAGAATGATCTGAAATCGACCGTTTTCCTTGCATAAATATTTTAGGGTCCTTTGTGGTAAATTTATGGACCTCGATTTAATTTTCCCTCTTTTTAGGTCCTTGGCATAAAATGTACTCCCACCGCCCGTGTAAAATTCTAACCTAAAAGTAAGTGGTAAGATCTAAACGAATTTAAGCTTAGTTGTTAATGAGTATGAACATTCTTGGATTTCAAGCTGAACGACCAAGGTCATGGCCATATCTACATCATACTTTATGTTGATGATCCAATATCCAAGAATTTTCATGCCAACAAATCTGGCCATATTTTGAAAACAATCATAGAGGAAGTAGCATGAAGAGTATGCCTCGATCAGCTACTCTCTCGAGAAGGAGCCGAACCTGACTGTTTTCCTTGCTTACTTATTTTAGGGCCCTTTGAGCTAAATTTATGGACCTCGATGTAATTTTTCTTCTTTTTAGGTCCATGATGTAAAATTTACTCGCACCACCAATTTAAAATTCTATCCTAAAAGTAAGTGGTGGTAAAATATTGCCATGGTAAAGAATATGGCCACTAGGAGTTTCCTCTAGTTGAAAAAATCTGCGAGCAAAAAGGAACCAAAGCATAGAGGAGGCAGCGCGAGAGTAGTGAAGGGGAGGATTTGAAGGCGGTGTGATGTCAGAGCAAAGTTGTGATGAGTTCCTTACACGAGGTACATGTATAATGAGTTGTACTAGTAAATTTAAGATGGGAAGGATAGTCAAAAGATCGCCATACATAGTACTATTTAAAGTGGTAGACAAGGGGTGTCCCATCATATTGGATGCACACCATTACGGTCTTTTTTAATTTTTGCGGGGGCATTACTATGATCTCGCCAGCCTTCCTACTCCCAGATACTCCACCTCCATTCGTTCCATTTCACTCCCTAGGAGGAGGAAGCACCAAGCACACCCGCAGCAAGCTGGTTCGAAAGTGAGGAGCACTCTTTTTTTCTAGAAGCAAGTAGTAGTACTCCCTCCTTTCCAAAGAATGTAAGCCGATTTTCCAATATTATGTAAAAATTGAAATACAAGTGATAGATTGATCTTAAAGTTCTACTGCTATCTTTTGACGATAGACACCAGCCAATCAATGTACTGAAAACCAACAAGATTTTTGAAAGATTCGATTTCTTACTAAGCATCAGCATGTTGACAATCACAAGTCTTCACAACTTTTTAAAAAATAAATCTGCTTCGCAATATGGCCTATAGTGTACGAACATTCTTAGGTTTCACACCGACCAACAAGGGTAAATATATGGCCATCTATGTACATAATAATTTATGGAAAGTAAGTGGTAAGATCTAAACGAATTTAAGCTTAGTTGTCAATGATTCCATATCCATATCCAAGAATTTAAGACGAATGACAAAGGCCATGGCCATACTTACATCATACTTTATGTTGATGATCCCATATCCAAAAATTTGCATGCTGACAAATCTAGCCATATTTTGAAAACAATCGAGAGAGGAAGTAGCATGAAGGACATTGATCGATCAACTGCTCTCTCAAGAATGAGCTGAACCTGACTGTTTTCCTTGATTAATTATTTGAGGGTCCTTCGTGCTAAATTTATGGACCTCGATGTTGTTTTCCTTCTTTTTAGTTCCTTGATGAAAAATGTACTCCCACCGCCCATGTAAAATTTTAACCTAAAAGAAAGTGGTAAATTCTAAACGAATTTAAGCTTAGTGGTTAATGAGTACGAACATTCTTGGATTTCAAGCTAAACGACCACGATCATGGACATATCTACATCATACTTTATATTATTGATCCCATATCGAAGAATATGCATGCCAACAAATATTACCATATTTTGAAAACAATCAAAGAGGAAGTATCATGAAGAGTATGCCTCGATCACCTACTCTGTCGAGAAGGAGCCGAACCTGAATGTTTTCCCTGCTCAATTATTTAAAGGTCCTTTGTGGTAATTATATGGACCTCGATATACTTTTTTCCTTCTTAGGTCGTTTATTTAAAATGCACTCCCACCCACGTTTAAAATTCTAACCTAAAAGTAAGTGGTAAGATCTAAACAAATTTAAGCTTAGTTGTCAATGAGTTTGAACATTCTTGGAATTCAATCCGTACGACCAAGGTCATGGCCATATCTACATCATACTTTATGTTGATGAACACGTATCCAAGAATTTGCATGCCGAAAAATCTGGCCATGTTTTGAAAACAATCGAGAGAGGAAGTAGCATGAAGATCATCATTGATCTATTAGCCGCTCACTCAAAAATGATCTGAACCCAACTATTTTCTTTGCTTAATTATTTTAGGGCCCTTTGTGCTAAATTTATGGATCTCGATGTAATGTTACCTCGTTTTAAATCCTTGGCGTAAAATATACTCCCACCGCCCATGTAAAATTCTAACCTAAAAGTGGTAAGATCTAAACGAATTTAAGCTTAGTTGTTAATGAGTATGAATATTCTTAGATTTCAAGCCGAACGACCAAGGTCATGGCCATTGATACGTCCAATTTGCATCACTATTCTATATCATAATTTACTGCTATTCATTGATATATTTCATATTAAGAGGTGATACTTATGTTGTTTCATCTATTTTTGCATGTTGGATGATTCTTGGAGGATGAACGCCGGAGTTAGGATTCTGATGGAAAAAGCGGTGTTTTGATGCAATTTTCGCGAAGATCAGAAAATACCAGAAAATATATGGAAAATCATATTTTTCTAGAAGACAGAGAAATCCAGAAGGGGAGGCTGAGATGGGCCAAGGGGGCCCACACCCCCCATGTGCGGGGAACCCTAGGCCGCGCCACCAGGGGTGTGGCCACCCTGGCCCACCTCCTGCTTCGCCCTTTCGCCTATATCTTCTCCTCTAAACCCTAATACATGGGAGCAACCACAGAAATATTTCACCGCCTCTGCAGGGCAGAAAATACAGAGAGAGAAAGACCTCTCCACCAGACAGATTTCTACTAGGGAAATTCCTTCCCGAAGAGGGGAGATCGTCGCCACTCAACACCATCATCAATCTAGACTTCATCGGGATCATCATCATCCTCACCACCATCTCCACCAACACCATCATCACCAATCCATCCCGCTGTAACAATTGTGTTGAATCTTGCATAGTTCTTAGGGGAAACTTTCCCGGTGTTAATTACTTTTGTAGTTGATGCTTGTGATTGGAACCATTGAATTATTCTTTATGTTCAAATTGTTATTCATCATCATATCATCTCTGATCTTGATCCATATGATGTCTCGTGAGTAGTTCGTTTAGTTCTTGAGGACATGGGAGAAGTCATGTTGTTAGTGGTGGAATTGTGTTGAGGTATTATTCAATGGTTTGACGTTTAAGTTGTGGTGCTATTCTTCTAGTGGTGTCATGTGAATGTCGACTACATGAAACTTCACCATTTATGGGCCTAGGGGAATGCATTGTGTATTTGGCTACTAATTTTGGGGTTGTCAGAGTGATAAAAACCTGAACCCGCATTAGGAAACCTTTGCACTAGGGAGTGTAGGATCTCAGAGTTTAAGGTTGTGGTTAGGTTTTTATCTTAATTACTTTCTTGTAGTTGTCGATACTTGCAAGGGGTTTAACCACAAGTATGTATTAGTCCAAGTAAGGTTGGTACATTAGCACAGGTTCACCCACACAACACTTATCAAACCAAAGAAGATTAATCAACTATATGAAACGAAAGAACTTGACAGTATTCCCATGTGTCCTCGAGAGAGTTTGGTCCTCATAAGTATTACAAACGGCTTGTCCTTTGCTAAGGAAGGACCGGTCCACTTGCTGCAATTATTCATTGTCTTTATTTACTTGCACTTTATTTCCTTGCATTATCAAAAACCCCTAAAAATCCGTTTGCTAATTATTTACAGAGAATTCCTGCTCCAAACCACTAGTCAACACCTTCTGCTCCTCGGTGGGATCGACACTCCTATTTATCGAAAGTACTACGATACACCACCTATACTTGTGGGTCATCAAGACTATTTTCTGGCGCCGTTGGCAGGGAGTGAAGCGCTATTGAAGAGTGGAACTGGTAAAGGAAACTTCTACTGTGAGTATTGCTTTTTATTTTTGTTTGCTACTTTGTTTCCAATATGGATAACCCACTTGGTTTCCTATTTTGGAAAGCTACTGCCGCTGATAGGATAGTAGATGAACCACCACTTGCTGAGATAGATCCTTTTAAGATACCTACAAGAATTGTTGATCGTTGTAAGATCCCTCCTTTATAAGGAAAAGGATCCCTGTGACTGCAATGCTAGTTCCTGGATCAATGCTAGAATCCACAGTTTATGATGAAGTAGACAGAAACAAAGGTCATTATTACAGTCATCCCAGAGACAACATAGTCTTTACAACTCCATGGCCACAGGCCTAGTACAAGAGTTTAAATAAGTAATAAGATAAATAAGTCTTCATCTTCATGTGCCACAGGCAAGCATGTTGAGTGTAGACTCATGACTCCTAATCATCATCAGAATATCCTGCAACATCACAAGTTACAGCCACAGTGGGTCAATACATTGGAATAGTATTGGCAAGTGATACCTTAGTAGAATATTGGTGGACTAGATACTATATGCAATTTGGCTAAGTGTAGCTTAGGCTTGCTTGCTCAAAATAGGTTTTGCCTATTAGTTGAAAACACTAAGTTTTTCTTTGTCAAAAGCTTTACCCAAGAAACCACCAATAGACATTGGGGTCCTTCACCCTTGTTCAACCACAAGTTTTACTTAGAAATTGGGATGAGGAGATTCTTGATAGCTTCCTTGTCTTGATGCTCAAGTTGTGCTTTTCCAGGGACATGGATAAGTACTTAGATTCTTCCATCTGCAGAGGTTGTGCACTTTCCCCACAAGACATGATTTTCACCAAGATAGGACCATTCAGAAGCCTTCCCTTAGACCAAATGGACGCGTTCCAACCTATCATCCCTACTACCACCAACTGTCCAAATGGCTAAGTTATTGCAACCTATGTGATCCAGGCAGAGCCCATATTGCCAAGTGGCTGCACTAGAAGCTTCTTAACATTTGTCCTCTCAAATCCCTTTGTTCCTGGGTGGCTTTCCACAAGTGAGATACACAAGGTAAACCATATAAATGGGCCTTGTGTAACCACTCAACATAACCCATTCACAACCATTCCACCCAGGTGATTCATTCACTTAGTTGTTTTATTAAGCAAAAACATAGTCCAAAGACTTAGGAATATTTATTCATAGCATGAACATATAACCACCCTTGGTTGCTACTAGATAGGCTAAGCATGGCATAGATAAGCATCTTAACTTAGAAAATTTCTAGCAATTCTACAATTACTAGGATTTCCCAAGCATAGCATATAAGCAAAAAATATAACCATGCAAGACTAGCAAAATATTTCGAATGCATAGTTGAAAAACATAGGGATAAAATCATGAATCACCACTTTCCTTGGTAGTTTGGAGAGTAGCTACAATCCTCACAATCACAATCACTATTTGCACCAAAATCTACACATAAAATGATAGCACCAAATCACATACAAAATAATTACAAGCAAAAATATATGAATGCATGCAACATGATATGTGATGATTTTCTAAACTCAACAAGACAAGTGCACACTATTGGTTCATAAACAAGTTCAAAACTTGCCAAAAAATATTTATTTGAACATTAAAATATTTCCTAAATATTCGTAATATACAAAATAGGCCTACACATGTTTCTGTAAATAAAACCATTTTAACAGAAACAAAACATTAAACACATTGCATCTATGGCAAGGGCTTTCTCTCTTGATTCCATTGATATAAAATTCATCAAATTTGGACATGGGAATCAAAAGTTATGATTAAAACAAAATCAAACATCTAATAGATTCAAATTCTGATTTTAAATCTAACTAGCAGACACGCGGCGTGTTTCTATTGGTTGGTACCGGTTCGGGCGGATTGACCAACAAGAGCCACACGATTTAAATGAAGATGCACGGCCAGATCTAGCGCGTACCCCTTCGTTAAGTGAATCTAACGCAGCCGATGGATCTAGATCTAACGGTCCGCGATCAAGCGACCATACCCTGGCGGTTCTAGCGGTAGCGACTGGCGGCGGCGGCTCTGTCCACGGCGGCACGGTGACTACAAGGGGTTTTGGGGTCGTCGAAGATGCTTACCAGACTCGTGGCGATGTACTGAAGCTCAACGTGGTGATGGCTTGACAAGGGGCGCACGGACACAGCAGCACGAGCTCGTCGGAGTTGCTGGCGGCGTCAGATGCTCTCTGTCGGAGTCGAAGGCGACGTTCTGGGGCACGAGGATCCAAACAAAAAGTATCAACATGTGCGCTAGATGCAGGCGAACATGCTCGTGTGATTTAGAAACAGAGGAGAATACGAGGCTCACCGAATTTTGTCGCCGGAGTTGGAGACGGCGTCAGGAACTTGCGGTGTTCGAAGGAGTCGACGACCTGGGGCAGTACAAGACGAACCAAAGATATCAGAAGAAGCGCAAGGAGGTTGCGAAGCAGTCTGCATGAACCAGAGAGGAAGGGGCGCACAGAGCTCACCGGGATTGGTCGCCGGAGTGGGTTCTGTCTCCGGCGGTGTAAGGGCGATTACCGGCAGCCTGGGGGCGCTCTGTGCTCGGGGTCTGGGGAAAAATGGAGAGGGGGCAGAGGGGGTTTAAGTAGGTGAGATGGGGGCGTGAATCACTCCAGCATTGAATGGGAATTGATGACGCGAATCAAACAGGAAATGCTCGGCGTGATTTGGGGGAAGAACTCGTCGCCGGGGTGGAGAAGAAGACTATTGCGCGGGCCGCGTTGTCAGTGAGAGAAACAGAGGGGAGGTGGGGACAGGCGGTTAGTCACTTGGTGGGTTCGTTTGTGAGTAAAGAAAAAACGGTTCGAGGGAGGGGTTGCTGGGCTAGTTGGGCTGGTTGGGCCAGATTTGACTGTTTTCTTATTTTTTTTCTCTTTTAAACCTTTTCTTTTTCTGTTTGCTTTTCTAAAAAGGATTTTCAAACTCCAATTCAAATCTGTTTGATTTCAAATCTTCTCTGGACTTTTGTACAATGAATCTTGTATTCAAATAAGTGTCAAACCTTTCTGTTTACAAAACCAACTTGGGTCATTTGAAAATTAGAATAAAACCAAGCCATTATGTGATATAATAATTGGCATAATCTTGGTTTTAATTTATACTTTGTTTGGAAACTTTAATCAAGCTTTTGAAATCACTTATTTTTTAATTCAAAACACTACTGAATGAATGATTGCACCTTACTCATTAGCAAGTAGCCCAAAGGCTAAAGTATTCATACATAAATAATGAGCAATATAAGCTCCTGTTTTTGAAATGATTTTGAATTGAAAACCTAAATGATCATGGATGCATGGATGATATGCATGAGTTTTAAAACATGATTTTAGGGATGTTACAAATCTAACCCCCTTAAGATGAATCTCGCCCTCGAGATTCGGATTGGCTAGCAAATAGGTGAGGGTGGTCTTTCCGAAGATCATCTTCTCTTTCCCATGTTGCTTCTTCTTCGGAATGGTGGTTCCATTGAACTTTTTAGAATTTGATAGTCTTAGTCCGTGTAACCCTTTCTGCAGTCTCAAGAATCTTGATTGGTTTCTCTTCATAAGTGAGATCACTTTCCATTTGAACCTCTTCCAAAGGTATAGTATCCTTCAAAGAAGTCTCTTCCATTTCTGGATGACATTTCTTAAGCTGACTCACATGAAACACATTATGAACTGCTGACAGACTGGCAATTCAATCTCATAAGCTACTTCTCCTTTACGACTCAGAATCTTGAATGGTCCAACATATCTTGGGGCCAATTTACCTTTGACTCCAAATCTCTTCACTCCACGAAGTGGTGACACTCTAAGATAAGCTCTATCACCAACTTCATAGGTGACTTCTCTACGCTTAGGATCTGCATAGCTTTTCTCTCGGGACTGTGCTATCTTCAATCTGTCCTTAACTAGCTTGACTTTCTCTTCAGCCTCTTTGATAAGTTCCGGTCCGAACAAGCTTCTTTCTCCCACACCATTCCATAACAATGGGGTGGTACACTTTCTCCCATAGAGAAACTCAAATGGTGCCATCTCAATACTAGCTTGATAGCTTTTATTATAAGAAAATTCTGCGTAAGGCAGACTTTCATCCCAGCTAGCTCCATAGTCTAGAGCACAAGCTCTCAACATATCTTCAAGAATCTGATTAGTCCTTTCTGTTTGTCCATCAGTTTGAGGATGAAAAGCAGTGCTGAATTCCAACCTCGTTCCTAATGACTCATGTAGTTGCCTCCAAAAATGAGAAGTGAATTGTGTTCCCCTATCAGACACAATACTTTTGGGTACTCCATGTAGACACACAATTCTGCTCATATAGATCTTGGCTAACTTAGCACTTGTATAGGTTGTCTTCACGGGTATGAAATGAGCCACTTTAGTTAGGCGATCCACTACTACCCAAATAGAATCATATCCTGACCGGGTCCTTGGTAATCCGGTAATGAAATCCATACCAATCTTGTCCCACTTCCAATCAGGAATAGGTAGTGGTTGAAGCAATCCTGCTGGTTTCTGGTGTTCCGCTTTCACTCTACTACATACATCACACAAAGCAATATGTTCGGTGATGTCCTTCTTGAGATTATTCCACCAAAATCTTTCCTTCATATCCATGTACATTTTGGTGTTACCCGGATGGATGGAATATGGTGAGTTGTGTGCTTCTTGTAAAATCAGTTTCCGAAGCTCCGGATCTTGTGGAACACAGATACGTTTTCCATGCCATAAAGTACCCTGTTCGTCTTCATCGAATCCTTTGGATTTTCCTTTGCCAATATTTTCCTTAATCTCTTCAACTTCCTTATCAGTTTTCTGGGCTTCTTTGATCTTGTCCAACAAAGTAGGTTGAACATCTAAGGTCATGAGATGTCCTTCAGGCACAATCTCCAATCTGAGGTCTCTAAACTGAGTACACAGATCATCTGGCAATTCTCCCTTAGTAAGGCCATTCACAAAAACCTTACGACTTAGAGCATCAGCTACGACATTTGCTTTACCGGTGTGGTATTGCAAACTCAAGTCATAGTACTTGATGAGTTCTAGACATCTTCTTTGTCTCATGTTAATTTCCTTCTGGGTGAAGATATACTTTAAACTTTTGTGATCTGTGAACACTTCACATCGCTTTCCCAAAAGATAATGTCTCCATGTTTTGAGTGCATGGACGACAGAGGCTAACTCTAAATCATGAGTAGGGTAGTTTACTTCATGAGTTTTGAGTTGTCTCGAGGCATACGCCACAACTTTTCCTTCTTTCATAAGTACTGCACCCAATCCATGATGAGATGCATCACAATACACTTGGAAATCCTTCTCCAAATCTGGCAAACACAAGACTGGTGCTGTCACAAGTCTCTTCTTCAATTCTTGAAAACTGAGTTCACAACCTTCAGACCAAGTAAATTTCTTGTCTTTCTTTAGTAATTCAGTCATAGGTTTTGCTACCTTGGAGAAATTCAAAATGAACCTTCTATAGTAACCTGCTAAACCAAGGAAACTACGAACTTCTTTCACTGACTTGGGAGATTCCCATTCAGTTATAGCTGAAACTTTAGCAGGATCAACTGCTACACCATCACCTGACACAACGTGTCCAAGAAATCCAACTTCATTTAACCAAAATTCACACTTGCTGACTTTGGCATACAGTTTATGCTCTCTAAGCTTCTCAAGTATCAAACGCAAATGTCCTTCATGTTCTTCTTTGCTCTTGGAGTAGATCAAAATGTCATCGATGAAAATGACAACAAATTTATCAAGAAATTCCATGAAAACCTTGTTCATCATATTCATGAAGTATGCTGGTGCATTGGTAAAACCAAGTGGCATCACGGTATACTCATACAGTCCATACCTTGTGGTAAAAGCTGTCTTGTTGCCTTATCTTGAGTTGGAAATAACCTGACCGGAGATCAATCTTTGAGAACACACAAGCTCCTTCTAACTGATCAAACAAGTCATTGATTCTAGGCAAAGGGTATTTGTTCTTGATAGTCACCTAATTGAGTGAACGGTAATCTACGCATAAACTTTGACTTCTATCTTTCTTTTCCACAAACAAAACTGGTACTCCCCAAGATGAAGAACTTGGTTGGATAAAACCTTCTGTAACTGTTCTCCAAGCTGCTTCTTGAGTTCTTTTAACTCATCAACTGACATCTTGTACGGTCTTTTTGCTATCAGTCCAGATCCTGGTAGCAAATCAATAAGAAATCCCACCTCTCTATCTGGTGGCATTCCCGGCAATTCTTCCGGAAACACATCTGGATACTCACTCACAATAGGCACACTATCTATGCTAACCCCCTTAAGAGAATTTAGCTTACTCCTTTTTGATTCAAAGTTGGTCTTGAATCTGATCCTTTTATTTTCTAGAGTTGTGAGTGAGACAGTATGGTTGGCACAATCTATCACTCCCTTGTGCTTAGTCATCCAGTCCATTCCCAAAATGACATCCAATCCTTGGGAGTTTAGGATTATCAAGTTAACGGGAAACTTATACTTTCCAAACTCTATGACTAGATCATGACATCCTGAATTCACTATCATTTCTCCGCCAGGAGAACTTACTTTTATAGGACACCCAATAGTTTCTACTAGTAGTTCATTTCTTTCAACAAATGCTCTTGATATGAATGAATGAGATGCACCAGTATCAAAGAGAACAAATGCAGGAATAGAATTGAGTTTGAACTTACCAGCAACAACATCATGCTCCTCATAAATTTCCTCCACATTGATGTGGATCACTTGTCCCTTCTGAAAAGGGTTGGGCTTGTTGGGTCCTTCAACTTTCTCTTCAGGGCATTCATTTTCATAATGCCCCATCTTCTTGCACTTGAAACACTCAACCTGACTGAGATCCTTCTTGACAGGCTGGCTTCCACTTCCACTTCCACTACCACTGTGGTGGCTCTTATATCCACCCTTGTGATTCTTGTACTTGTCATTGTCATGACTACGGTGATGCTTATTGTCATGACGATGGTTGTCATTGTGGTGCTTGTTGAATTTCCCATGCTTGTTGGATCCTGAGCTTCCACTATCATCATAATAGGAACGCTTGTGAGACGATCCCGAGCTGTGCTTATCCGAGTGCTTTCTCTTCCTACTCTCAACTTGCTTCATTTTGTTCTCCAAAATAGCAGCCTTATCACAAAGAGACTGGTATGTGGGAACATATGCCACAGCTAACTGCAGGTTCAGTTCATCATTCAACCCTTCAAGGAACTTTTCCTTCCTTTTAGCATCAGTGTCAACTTCATCCGGTGCATAAAACACCAGATTGTTGAACTCCTCAATATATTCAGCCACGTTGCGGTGGCGCTGCTTCAGGTTATGAAACTCTTTCTTCTTCAAACTCATCACTCCGGATGAGATGTGAGCAGTACGGAAACCATCTTCAAAGATAGCCCATGTCACATCTACAATGGGAGTGGTGATCTGGAAGTTATCCCACCAAGTAGCTGCTGGTCCTTCCAACAAGTGAGCTACAAATCTGACTTTCTCTTCATCGGTACAGCCAACTGTTACCAATTCCTTGTTCACAGAGCATAGCCAATCATTACCCACCATAGGATCAGTTGTTCCTGAGAACTTTGTTGGCCTCAATCTCAAGAACCTGGTAAGCATGTCAAAACCTGGTGGGTTGTTCTGATTGTTGTTGTTGTTGTTGTTGTTATTGTTGTTATTGTTGTTGTTCTGATTCTGGATGAACGTAGTCATCATCTGCATCAGCTGAGTCTGAGCTGTCATCATTTGCTGCATCTCAGGGGTGATGTTGTTGTTGTTGGGGTTGGGATTGGCACGACGGGGAGGCATCTATGGTTTGTTCAATAGAGATAAGAATGAGATACCCATTGATGCTATCATGCACAATACATCACATAAACAATCACCAAGCATGCATCATAATAATAATAATAGTTCAACAACATAAACGACTAGTTTGCAAAGTAAACACACCAATAGCAAGCCATCCACATGTTGGATGGTCATTGCGACTCAAAGAAAAGCATGATAAATAAATGATAAATGAGTAGTCATCACTACTCCTCGGCATCAACCTCATCCTCAACAAAGGTAAGACCTGCATTCTCCATAGCGGTCTTGTATTCCTCGACATTGGCGGTCAAGGTCTCTACTTTGGCTTTGAGAGCCCTCTTCTGAGAACGAAGCCTCTCAATCACAGTCTGCTGATGCTCGAGCTCGAAGTCCTTGGCCTCCGCAGCTCATGTCTCGAATCCTCTTGTTCCTATCTTGGACTCGCTTCTCTTGACTTGAACTTTCTGTCCCGACTCTCGAACTTGGCCTCCATCTCCTTGACTATCTCATCTTGCTCCGCGAAGAGATTGTCCTTGTCACGAAGCTACACCTGGAGTTCGTCATTGCTGAGCATGACGTTGGTCCTATCAGTGTCCACGTGCCTAAGGAGAACCTCTAAGTCCTGGAGGTATAGACAAATCGGCTCTGCTGTCTCTCTCGAAGTGTCCTCGAAGTCGATGGCCTCTCCATACTCATCACGTCTACCAAAGGCGTGGAAGTGAGTACCTCTAACCTGTCGAGAGTGTCTCCCTACCTTACGGCTTCATTGATGGAGTTCATCTACAAATAGAGATAAGAAAGAAGTTTAGAAAAGTTTACGAGAAGAAAAGACAAGTGTGGAAGTTGTTGAATTTTTTTTTCCTTAGTGGTTTCCAATCCTAGGGTCATAATCCTACAGGCAACACAGTGCTCTGACACCATCTATAAGATCCCTCCTTTATAAGGAAAAGGATCCCTGTGATTGCAATGCTAGTCCCTGGATCAATGCTAGCATCCACAGTTTAAGATGAAGTACACAGAAACAAAGGTCATTATTACAGTCATCCCAGAGACAACATAGTCTTTACAACTCCATGGCCACAGGCCTAGTACAAGGGTTTAATTAAGTAATAAGATAAATAATTCTTCATCTTCATGTGCCATAGGCAAGCATGTTGAGTGTAGACTCATGACTCCTAATCATCATCAGAATATCCTGCAACATCACAAGTTACAGCCACAGTGGGTCAATACATTGGAATAGTATTTGCAAGTGATACCTTAGTAGAATATTGGTGGACTAGATGCTATATGCAATTTGGCTAAGTGTAGCTTAGGCTTGCTTGCTCAAAATAGGTTTTTCCTATTAGTTGAAAACACTAAGTTTTTCTTTGTCAAAAGCTTTACCCAAGAAACCACAAATAGACACTGGGGTCCTTCACCCTTGTTCAACCACAAGTTTTACTTAGAAATTGGGATGATGAGATTCTTGATAGCTTCCATGTCTTGATGCTCAAGTTGTCCTTTTCCAGGGACATGGCTAAGTACTTAGATTCTTCCATCTGCAGAGGTTGTGCACTTTCCCCACAAGACTTGATTTTCACCAAGACAGGACCTTTCAGAAGCCTTCCCTTAGACCAAATGGACGCGTTCCAACCTATCATCCCTACTACCACCAACTGTCCAAATGGCTAAGTTATTGCAACCTATGTGATCCAGGCAGAGCCCATATTGCCAAGTGGTTGCACTAGAAGCTTCTTAACATTTGGCCTCTCAAATCCCTTTGTTCCTGGGTGGATTTCCACAAGTGAGATACACAAGGTAAACCATAGAAATGGGCCTTGTGTAACCACTCAACATAACCCATTCACAACCATTCCACCCAGGTGATTCATTCACTTAGTTGTTTTATTAAGGAAAAACATTGTCCAAAGACTTAGGAATATTTATTCATAGCATGAACATATAACCACCCTTGGTTGCTACTAGCTAGGCTAAGCATGGCATAGATAAGCATCTTAACTTAGAAAATTTCTAGAAACTCTACAACTACTAGGATTTCCCAAGCATAGCATATAAGCAAAAATATAACCATGCAAGACTAGAAAAATATTTCTAATGCATAGTTGAAAACATAGGGATAAAATCATGAATCACCACTTGCCTTGGTAGTTTGGAGAGTAGCTACAATCCTCACAATCACAATCACTATTTGCACCAAAATCTACACATAAAATGATAGCACCAAATCACATACAAAATAATTACAAGCAAAAATATATGAATGCATGCAACATGATATGTGATGATTTTCTAAACTCAACAAGACAAGTTCACACTACTGGTTCATAAACAAGTTCAAAACTTGCCAAAAAATCTTTATTTGAACATTAAAATATTTCCTAAATATTTGTAATATACAAAATAGGCCTACACATGTTTCTGTAAATAAAACCATTTTAACAGAAACAAAACATTAAACACATTGCATATATGGCAAGGGCTTTCTCTCCTGATTCCATTGATATAAAATTCATCAAATTTGGACGTGGGAATCAAAAGTTATGATTAAAACAAAATCAAACATCTAATAGATTCAAATTCTGATTTTAAATCTAACTAGCAGACACGCGGCGTGTTTCTATTGGTTGGTACCAGTTCGGGCGGATCGACCAACGAGAGCCACACGATTTAAATGAAGATACACAGCCAGATCTAGCGCGTACCCCTTCGTTAAGTGAATCTAACGCAGCCGACGGATCTAGATCTAACGGTCCGCGATCAAGCGACCATACCCTGGCGGTGCTAGCAGTGGCGACTGGCGGCGGCGGCTCTGTCCATGGCGGCACGGCGACTACAGGGGGTTTTGGGGTCATCGGAGATGCTTACCAGACTCGTGGCGATGTACTAAAGCTCAACGTGGTGATGGCTTGACAAGGGGCGCACGGACACAGCAGCACGAGCTCGTCGGAGTTGGTGGCAGCGTCAGATGCTCTCTATCAGAGTCGAAGGCGACGTTCTGGGGCATGAGGATCCAAACAAAAAGTATCAGAAGGTGCGCTAGATGCAGGAGAACATGCTCGTGTGATTCAGAAATAGAGGGGAATACGAAGCTCACCGAATTTTGTCGCCGGAGTTGGAGACAGCGTCAGGAACTTGTAGTGTTTGAAGGAGTCGACGACCTGGGGCAGTACAGGACGAACCAAAGATATCAGAAGAAGCACAAGGAGGTTGCGAAGCAGTCTGCATGAACCAGAGAGGAAGGGGCACACGGAGCTCACCTGGATTGGTCGCCGGAGTGGGTTCTGTCTCCGGCGGTGTAAGGGCGATTACCGGCAGCCTGGGGGCGCTCTGTGCTTGGGGTCTGGGGAAAATGGAGAGGGGCAGAGGGGGTTTAAGTAGGAGAGATGGGGGCGTGAATCACTCCAGCATTGAACGGGAATTGACGACGCGAATCAAACAGGAAACGCTCGGCGTGATATGGGGGAAGAACTCGTCGCCGGGGTGGAGAAGCATACCGTTGCGCGGGCCGCGTTGTCAGTGAGAGAAATAGAGGGGAGGTGGGGACAGGCGGTCAGTCACTTGGTGGGTTCATTTGCGAGTAAATAAAAAACGGTTCGAGGGAGGGGTTGCTGGGCTAGTTGGGCTGGTTGGGCAAGATTTGACTGTTTGCTTATTTTTTTTCTCTTTTAAACCTTTTCTTTTTCTGTTTTCTTTTCTAAAAAGGATTTTCAAACTCCAATTCAAATCTGTTTGATTTCAAATCTTCTCTGGACTTTTGTACAATGAATCTTGTACTCAAATTAGTGTCAAACCTTTCTGTTTACAAAAACCAACTTGGGTCATTTGAAAATTAGAATAAAACCAAGCCATTATGTGATATAATAATTGGCATAATCTTGGTTGTAATTTATACTTTGTTTGGAAACTTTAATCAAGCTTTTGAAATCACTTATGTTTGAATTCAAAACACTGCTGAATGAATGATTGCAACTTACTCATTAGCAAGTATCCCAAAGGCTAAAGTATTCATACATAAATAATGAGCAATATAAGCTCCTGTTTTTGAAATGATTTTGAATTGAAACCCTAAATGATCATGGATGCATGGATGATATGCATGAGTTTTAAAACATGATTTTAGGGATGTTACAATCGTGTTATGGATAATTATTATTTTGGGGATGGAACTGTCCATCCTGGTGATCACTTGCTTTTTATCCTTGAATTATGCGGGTTGTATAAGTGTGCATGTATCACACCGGAATAAGCTAAGAAGAAGTTACTCTCTATGTCATTGAAAGGAAGAGCTGAAGAATGGTATTGGCTGCTGAAGAATGGACAATCTATGGAACGGGAGGAAATTGTTCCTCTCTTTTATTCTAAATTCTATCCTCCCAGTGAGATTCATAAGGATAGGAATCAATATATAACTTTTGGGCTCGTGATGGAGAGAGTACCTCCCAAGCTTGGGGGAGATTGAAGTTACTAATGCTTAAATGTCCTATTCAAGAACTCCCTAATAATATTATGATCAATAAATTTTATGCAAGGCTTTCTCTTCATGATAAATATTTATTAGATGCTTTTTGTGCTAGATAATTTACACGTATGAAGGAAGAAGCTAAATGGGATCTTCTAGACTGTATTCAAGAAAATACTGAAGCATGGGAGAATGACAAAGGAAGAAAGTCAGGTATAAATTATGATTATGAATGCATTAAATCTTTTATGGGAACTGATGACTTTCATGATATTATTACTAAGTATGGTCTTGATTCTCAAAGTATTGCCAATTTCTTTAAGGCCTTTGCCTCTTATATAAAAATTCCTAAAAATAAGTGGAACAAGTACCATGCACCTTATAAAGATGTTGTTAATCATGTTCCTGTTAGAAACAATGAAGGTTGTACTGTTGATCACATTTTACCTGAACCTTATATTGAGAAAATACCTTTCCCTGCCAAGGTAAAGGAACATTCTATTATAGCTAATGTGGTTAGAAAAAGTTCAAACAAAGTTGTTGAACCTGATGAAAAAATAAATATTGAACCTATAGTAGCCATTGTGAAAGACCTTGTCACTAAAACTGTAGAAGATGGGCACATTATCTTTTGTGAAGATGCTTCTAATATTGTCTCTCATCCTAGTAAAGCTAGGAAAGCTAGTGTCCTTGTGCTTTCTATTAGAATTGGTGATCACTGCTATTATGGTTTATGTGACATTGGTGCTAGTTCTAGTGCTATTCCTTATGAGATTAAAGGGAAATTATGCATGAAATTGGTCCTTGTGAACTTGAGGACCTTGATGTGGTTATTCACCTTACTAAAAAAGAAACTAGCTGTCCCATTGGTATTGTAAGAGACGTGGAAGTTCTTTGTGGTAAGATTAAGTATCCTGCTGATTTTCTAGTGCTTGGTTCAGCATCTAGTAAAACTTGTCCTATAATTTTTGGAAGACCTTTCTTGAACACTTGTGGAGCTATTATAGATTGTAAGAAGGGGAAAATTTGAACTAAATTTGATGGAGAATCTTACGAGTTTAATTTATTTAAATTTGCTAAAGCTCCTTATGAAAATGAATTGCCTAATGAGCATTTTAGAGTGAGATCTTCATGGAAGAAAGAAATGAGATTGCTTCTATTTCTCTTGCTCCTAAAGATGCTTTGCAGCAATATATGGAAAATCATGAAAGTGAGATCTTCATGGAGGAAAGAAATGAGATTGTAAGAAGGAGAAAGTTTTAACTAAGTTTGATGGAGATTCTTATGAGTTTTAACTTTTCCAAATTTGCTAAAGATCCTTGTGAAAATGATTTGCCTAATGAGGATTTTAGGGTTGAACAACTTGCTTCTATTGATCTAGTTTATGACCTTAGACCTCATTCTAATGATAAAGTTGTTTCTTGTGATAGTTATATTGTCCACTTTATTCAAAGTGCTACTAAAAGTTATTATGAGAGAGGGAAACATGGTTTTATGCATCTCAATAATATTAAGTTTCCCCGCTTTATGTTGAAAGCTTTGAAGTTGCACTTGTTTTGTCTTCCTATGCTAGTAGCCTTTTGTTTCAATAATTTGTTTTCTTATGAAACTCCCTTGCATAGGAAGTGGGTTAGACTCAAATGTGTTGGATATTTGCTTCTTGATGCTCTCTTTCATTTCAAATCTTTATCTCCTATCAGAGAATCTTTGAAATTATCATGGTTATCTTAATGGCTATGAAGAAAGAGGTTTTGGGAGACAACCCATTTTAGTTTGCTTTCAGCTTTTGTTTCTTTGAGTCTTGGAAGTTATTACCTTGTAATAACCGCTCCTTATCCTTTTTTTTTGGTTTTTGTGTCAAGATCAACCTCTTTTGAGAAGTAGAGGACTTGTGAGAAGTTGCTGTCGTGGAACAGATTTTTGTGCTGCATTGTAAAAATTTGTGAAAGATCCTAGTACGTCGGATGGAGCTGTAATTTTCTGTGCTTCCGCCCCAAGTTATTATACAACTTCCGTTAGTTTTGCACTTTTTGATTTGAGCAACAGAAGATTTTCGAAAAAATCAATATTTACCTGCTGGTCTGTTTTGACAGATTTCTGCCATCATTTGCATTTGCCTCTTAAATAAAATTCCTTTTAAATTCTTTTTGGGCTTTTGAAAGTAGTTTCTTCAGTAGATTTTGTTTTTATGGATTTCAGTTGAAATTTGAACCCAAAGGTTCTTTGTTTTTGCATACACTAATGTTGCTATTGAAGATTGTGTGGAGCTTTGTTTTAAAGGAACTTTCTAGTGTTGGAGAGAAGGAATCTGCAGAGTCCATTTCCGAATAGGTAAATGTGTTGAAAATAGAAGGTTCGTGAAAAACTTTTCTCTTTATATTTTTGTAGTTTTTATTCCATACGGAAGGTAATGAGTCGAAACAGGGGAGGAAACGGAGCCCGGGTGGGCCACACCTCCCAGTGGCGCGGGCCCTGCCTGGCCACACCACCAGGGGGTGTGACCACCTCAGAGCCCGTCTCTGTCCCTTTTTCGCCCAAGGTTCGTATATCGTGTTCTCGTCGTGTTTTCGTTTTGATCTATTTCTGTCAGGAAATACTCTCAAGTATAGAGGCACCATGTTCTCCGCCAATGACAAGGCAAGAAGCACATGGAATATGATCTTCAAGACCCCAAGAAGGAGGAGGAGATATTGGTTGAGGATGAAGAAGACATGAAGGAAGAAAAGCATCTGGACACCCGCACTACCGTTGCGAGCATTGGAGTGGTGGCAAGCCCTATCAAGCTCAGGAGGACAACATGGTTTTATACAGGAGGGAAACCTCCGCGTCATTCCCTTGCTGCACGGTCACTTCCTCCACACGCCAAGAACCCCTTCCATACTCTTATACATGACCATCAATTCCAAACGTTTCCCAAAGGGAAGTCGCCCTCTAGTTGGGATATGCCTTGTTCTAACCATGCAGGGAAAGAACACTCTAAGGAGGAAGAGTGGGGAAATAATAATAAGGACTGGGATTCTCGGTCAGACATGATCATGAACTGCATTGAGCATAATTCGGAGTTGATTCGTACACTAACCTTAAAGATTGAGGATTTGAGGAAGCTGATTGAAAAGTTTATCAAGGGGACACCATCACCGAAGGAGTAATTCATCACCAGGTTTTGGCATCCCCTTGGCTTGTTCCAAGCTTGGGGGAGTGCCGCGGTATCACATCATCATCATTATCTTTTTACCTTTTTAGTAGATTCATATCTTGAATAGAGAAGTTATCATATAGGATGGTTTCCATTGTGGAAGTATCTCTCCTTTAGTTGGTTCTATATGTATCCCTTGGTGTGAGTGCCTTTATGGAATATTAATGAGAATTTTCATCTTTTACTTTTTGCACATCTTATTTTAGTTTGCAATCTCTATTATATGATTGATCTTGTTGATTAGTATTGGTATCACTTTGGGAGCATCAAGTAAATATAAATTAGTTTTGGAAAACCGAGCTCTAGTCAGTAGCAACACTTTTTGAGGTTTGAAAGGAAAACAGAAAAGCGCTTACAGGTATTTTATATCATTTTCTTTCTTTCTTGATTATCTCATAAGCTTAGTATTCTTTAGTTAGGATCTTTTGTGTTTTCGAGGAATATTGCATGTTTGACTTTATCACTTGTATGTTTGCTTGTTTCCTTCAACTCTTTTTCTTGCTACCCAGCCTTGCTAGCCAAAAACCTGTACTGAGAGGGAATACTTCTCGTGCATCCAATCCTTGAATCAAAACCCTATGCCATTTGTTTCCACCATATCTACATAATAGCATCATTGCTATTCCAAGTAATTCTCGAGTTTCATCTACCTTTCAAATTAAAAATTATTTTGTTATGTGAAACCTAGTTAGTAAAGCTCTCACAACCTTGATGGCACACCTTATTTTTATTGCCCCTAATAAACTTGAACCATTGTGTCATCTATGTTGTATATGCTTGCACCTATAAGTTGGGAATTAGCAGAATCATGCTGTCACGAGGAATGCTTTCAACCACCTGTAAATATCTTCCCTGTTGATATCATGCTCTTTTGTTTATGGATGTCGGTGGTGTGAAATAAAAGGGGAGCTTGCAATTCCATGGAGTTATGTATATGTGTTAGAGAAATGCCTGGGCCGCTCGCCTGAGCCATGCCTAATCATGGTGGAAATTTGCAGCATCACCATAGTGAGCAATCTATGAAGCATTCTTCTTATAAAAAATGAGAGAGATAGAAAAAAAGAGGAAAGAGAGGAAAATCACCATTTTACCATGGTAAATAAGAAGATTGCTGAGATGCTCACTGTCTATTGCCTTGTCATTTTGATATGGGATAGCTCCTGTGTCATGGCGCAAGGGGTACCCCGTTGGTGGTTCTCTATGATACACATATATTTACAATTACAAGAACTAACCGGTAACTAAAGTTGAGTAGCATGAGGAACGGCTCTCGTACTCAAGGGACATGAGATTGCCAACTTATATTTCGTCAAGCATATACTCCATCTTTGTCCACTTTAACCTTAATCACCTAAAGATGCTTATGACAGGGGCAATGAGAGCTCTCTATGAATCATGTCTCTTATCTTCCTTGTTTTGCACATTGTTCTTATATGAATGAGTATTACTTTGAAAGCCATCAATTTGAAAAGCCTTTTATGTTTGAGCAAAAAGGACTCCTGTTATAAACTTCTTTACAGAAGTTTTGCTTGAAAAAGTATGATTTTTCATCTATTCTCTGACCAAGAACAAAGGTTGCCATTACCAATTATAATTTGTCTTTATGCATCTTTATTGTGACTCCCATACTCGTTGCAAGTTAAGTTATATAATAGTGAGTTGCTTTATATTATGAGTTGTGTATTGGTGAATGTGATGCTTCTTGTCCGTATTATTTTTATCGACACTTCAATCCATAAACCTGTGGACATGTTTACTGAGCCTAGTTTTCGCTTGGGGACAAGCGAGGTCTAAGCTTGGGGGGAATTGATACGTCCAATTTGCATTACTATTTTATATCATAATTTACTTCTATTCATCGATATATTTCATATTAAGAGGTGATACTTATGTTGTTTCATCTATTTTTGCATGTTGGATGATTCTTGGAGGATGAACGTCCGGAGTCAAGATTCTGATGGAAAAAGAGGTGTTTTGATGCAATTTTCACGAAGATCAGGAAATACCATAAAATATATGGAAAATCATATTTTTCCAGAAGACGAAGAAATCCAGAAGGGGAGGCTGAGATGGGCCAAAGAGGGCCCACACCCCCATGCACGGGCCACCCTGGGCCGCACCACCAGGGGGTGTGGCCACCCTGGCCCACCTCCTGCATCGCCCTTTTGCCTATATCTTCTCCTAGAAAGCCTACTACACGGGGAGTGACCACAGAAAGATTCCGCCGCCTCTGCGGGGCGGAAACGATAGAGAGAGAAAGAGCTCTCCAACAGACAAATTTCTGCCGGGCAAATTCCTTCCTGGAGAGGGGAGATTGTCGCCATCAACATCATCATCAACCTAGACTTCATCAGGATCATCATCCACACCATCATCTCCACCAGCACCATCATCACCACTCCATCCTGCTGTAACAATTGTGTTGAACCTTGCATAGTTCTTAGGGGAAACTTTCCCTGTATTAATTATTTTTGTAGTTGATGCTTGTGAGTGGAACCATTGAATTATTTTTTATGTTTGTATTGTTATTCATCATCATATCATCTCTGATCTTGATCCATATGATGTCTCGTGAGTAGTTCGTTTAGTTCTTGAGGACATGGGAGAAGTCATGTTGTTAGTAGTGGAATTGTGTTGAGGTATTGTTCAATGGTTTGACATTTAAGTTGTGGTGCTATTCTTCTAGTGGTGTCATGTGAACGTCGACTACATGATACTTCACCATTTATGGGCCTAGGGGAATGCATTGTGTATTTGGCTACTAATCGTGGGGTTGCCAGAGTGCAGAAACCTGAACCCCTGTTAGGAAACCATTACACAAGGGAATGTAGGATCTTAGAGTTTAAGGCTGTGGTTAGGTTTTTATCTTAATTAGTTTCTTGTAGTTGCGGATGCTTGCAAGGGTTTTAATCACAATTATGTATCAGTCCAAGTAAGGTCAGTACATTAGCACAGATTCACCCACACAACACAGTATTCCCATGTGTCCTCGAGAATGTTTGGTCCTCATAAGTATTACAACCGACTTGTCATTTGCTAATAAAGGATTGGGCCACTTGCTGCAATTATTCATTGTCTTTATTTACTTGCAGTTCATTTCCCTACATTATCAAAACCCCCTAAAAATCCATTTACTAAGTATTTACAAAGAATTCCTGCTCCAAAACACTAGTCAACACCTTCTGCTCCTCATTGGGATCGACACTCCTATTTATCAAAAGTACTATGATACGCCCCCTATACTTGTGGGTCATCATCCATATCTACATCATACTTTATGTTGATGATCCCTTATCCAAGAATTTGCATGCCGACAAATCTGGCGATGCTTTGAAAAAAATCGATAGAGGAAGTAGCACGAAGAGCATCATGGATCGATTAGCAACTCTCTTGAGAATGATTTGAACCCGACTGTTTTCCTTGCTGAAATATTTTATGGTCCTTTGTGGTAAATCTATAGACATATATTTAATTTTCCCTCTTTTTAGGTCCTTGGTGTAAAATGTACTCCCACCGCCCGTGTAAAATTCTAACGTAAAAGTAAGTGGTAAGATCTAAAGAATTTAAACTTAGTTGTTAATGAGTAGGAACATTCTTGCATTTCAAGCCGAACAACCAAGGTCATGGCCATATCTACATCATACCTTATTTTGATGATCCCATATCCAAGAATTTGCATGTCGACAAATCTGGCCATGTTTTGAAAAAAATCGAGAGAGGAAGTAGTATGAAGAGAATCATGGCTCGATTAGCAACTCTCATGAGAATGATCTGAACCCGATTGTTTTCCTTGCTTAAATATTTTAGGGTCCTTTGTGGTAAATGTATGGACCTCATTTTAATTTTCTCTCTTTTTAGGTCCTTGGCGTAAAATGTAATCCTACCGCCCGTGTAAAATTCTAACCTAAAAGTAAGTGGTAAGATTCAAACAAATTTAAGTTTAGTTGTTAATGAGTAGGAACATACTTGTATTTCAAGCCGAACGACCAAGGTCATGGCCATATCTATATCATACTTTACGTTGATGATCCCATATCCAAGAATTTGCATGCCAGCAAATCTGGCCATATTTTGAAAACAATCAAAGAGGAAGTAGCATGAATAGTATGCCTCGATCAGCTGCTCTCTCGAGAAGGAGCCGAACCCGACTGTTTTCCTTGCTTAATTATTTTAGGGACCTTTGTGCTAAATGTATGGATCTCAATGTAATTTTCCTTTTTAGGTCCTTGATGTAAAATTAACTCCCACCGCACAGGTAAAATTATAACCTAAAAGTAAGTGCTAAAATCTAAATTAATTTAAGATTAGTTGTCAATGAGTATGAATATTCTTGGATTTCAGGCCGAACGACCAAGGTCATGGACATATCTACATCATACGTAATGTTGATGATCCCATTGTTGGGTTTGCAGCATAGAAAAAAATTCCTACAATTTGAACAACTAAGAAACAAGATCTATCTATCTAGATACAAGCAACAGGTGGATATACATCCATAGAGAACCTACCGACGAAGCGTTACGAGATTGGTTCTTATTGATGTCGTAGTCATTCACTTGCCGATCTCAAGATTGTGATGATGTCCAGCAGGTCCAACAACAGGAAGTTCAGCACCACAAAGCAGTGTACATCCTTGATCGCACACACGTATGGTACCCCGACAACCTTCGAGTCCTCGCTCCAGCGAAGCAACAAATCCTTCCAGACAAAGCCACCAGGAACATGTACCTCGCTAGTCTGAGGCCATGGGGAATATTATAGAGGGGGAGAGAGATCCTTCATGAGGAGGTGTGATTGTGATGGAGGGAGGGGTGGATTTTATAGGTGAGGGGGGCAACCCCAATGCCATAGCTTGGTGGCCATGGTGGGTGCCCGCACCTCTTTCTCATTCATGTACGTCGACCACCACTCACATAAAGACCCTCCCCTCAAAATTCCACTCACATATGCATTAAATTTCCAGCAAAATAAATGCATCTCTCAATTAATAAAACCATTTTATTTCTTTTATTCAGAATTTTGTTACTTTAATTAACAAACATTCACATAAAATCCCTTTCAACATTTCAATATCACATGTAGAGCCAACTTCAGTAATTTCACCGGAAACAATTCCCGTGTCCATTGAAATAATTCCTTTGACGTCGATTCTACAAATGGTGTCGGTATCCCTTAAGTGTGTCACCCTACGGTTCTCAAATAATGCAGACATGATCGACACCCATCTCCGATCAATAATCAGTAGCAGGACCTGTAGATCCATACTAACTCCCACATATTCAACGATGACTTAGTGATCGTGAGAACCTTTGACATCGTACTTAAATCCCTTTGTCTCGCGATATATTACATGTCCGAGATTCGATCATCGGTATCCCCATACCTAGTTTAATCTCGATACCAACAAGTAATCTTTTCTCATTCCCGTGATATGACATTCCTTGTGATCAAATCACCTGCTTGCAAGCTGTTCTCAATGTGATATCACCGAGAGGGCCCAGAGTATATCTCTTTGTCATCGGGATGGAAAAATCCCACTGTTGATCCATGTTCCTCAACGTAACACTTTCAGAGTACCCAAAACCACCTTTATAGTCACCCTGTTATGGTGTGACGTTTGATGTTATCAAAGTACTCTTCCAGTGTTAGAAATTAACTTGATCTCATGGTCTAAGGATTAGTGTTACTTTGTAGGAATTATTATAGCAATGTAAACATAATGAATTTGATCGTATTACTATACTTCAGGTAAGTGTTCATCACATCATTCCACCAATGTTGTGACATTGTTATTAACAACATCTAATGTATATGATCAGGAAACCTGTAATCATCATGTTAATCAACAAGCTAGTTTATATGAGAGGCATAACTAGGAACTCTTATTTGTTTATGAAACACACATGTATTAACGTCTCCAATTAACACAATTATAAAATGAGAAATGAACATTCATCATAAACAAAGAATAAGTTAATAACCAATTTATTATTGCCTCTTGGGCATATTCCCTTCAGTATCCCACTTGCACTAGAGTCAATAATCTAGTTTTGTAAACTTCCGCATACAAAACCTATGGATTTGTGATGTTGTATATACGCATTTGCTAGTGGTAAACATAATCTTCAAATCAGACACTTTCAATTCCTTGTGTATTTAGATGTCTTTGCATCTCTATGCATCACTCATTCTCTAATGAGATTTCAATGTATAAATTTAGTCATTTGGTGAGACCTTTAGTTCCTTTGGGTTAAATCATGTTGATACTATTGTCTTACAATATATCTTCATAGTGTTAGCCTGCTGTGAACCACACATAGTTTGATCAAAAAACTACTTGACACAAATGCCTTCTTTTGCTGCTACTATAGTAGTCATATACTTAGCCTTTTGTTGTACTATCTGTCATAATGTCTTAACTCTAGAACTCATCCAAATCCATCATGGAATGTCCTTTCCATTAGATTGTTCCACCCATAGTGTAAATTGAGATAAAATTAACTTGTATTTTGTGACAAAACTAGTATCAATGTAACACTTTATAATGAACTATTTTTCACGTCTACATAAATATATTCTTACTTCTTCCAATGATCATAAGAATAACCATATTATGGTCCAATGATCATGTTATGAGTCATCCTGGTATATACTCATCACATTTAGAGCATAGGACATATCTGGATGTGTACATATCACGGTATATATGATCGATCAAAATATTCATGTGATTTCACTCACCAAGTGTTAAAACAACTGAATCTCATTTCACTTACCAAGTGTCGATACACTTGAATCTTCATTCAACCCTTTCCACGCGGCAAGAACCTTTCTCATCATTTCCATATTAAACGCATTCAATATCTCATATATGTAAGTTTGAAACAACCATATTAGCACCTCAAACTATCCATATAGACATTGATGCCTAATATTCTTGTTTTTCCCAAGTCTTCCAGTGAAGTCAAATTTTAATGAAATTATTAACCAGTGTCAATAAAACATACATCATTGCCAATCAACAAGATGTCTTCTACATAATGTATTATAATTATGTCTCAGCACTTCTACTTAATTTCCTGCAAATGCAATCATCTTCACCATCTTTGATGAAATTAAACTCTTTTAATAGTTTCATCACGGTGAAGATTCCAACTCCACTATGCTTATTTCAACCATTTAAGTTTGCATACCCTTTTTAGCATCCTTTGACTTAACAAAACCCATTGGATCGTGTCATGTACACATACTAGGTAACCATTCTATTAGAAGATCTTTGTTTCGTTTGTTCAACTACCATATACCAAATTATATGTAGTGGTTGCTACAGTAATCTGTCTAGACTAAATATCACTATGAAAGATCAAATATTGTCACAGTCAACTCCTTGAACATTGTTGTAAACTCTTTACCGTCATGTCCACTATTTCATATATGTGAAACATCCATGTCTATTTCTTTGTAGATCCAAATACGACCGATAGGCTTTACACCTTTCTAGAGGGTCTTCCAAGTTCAAAAACTTGATTTCTCGTGCATGGAAATTATCACAGATTCTTTATGACTTATAGTAATTTGATGGAGTCAGGGCCCATCATCTCTTCTTTGCATGTATTCGGTTCATCATTGTCAAAAAAATAATGACTTGTTCTTCAAATCTTACTATTTGATTGTCACCCGACCTACACGGTTCAATAGGAACTCAAATCTTCGAGATCACAACCTTTTTAACCACGCGAACCATGAGCATTCTGGACGCCTCCAAGAATCTTTATGGCGCTGTGCTACTTAGCACAAGTTTCTTAGGTTCATCAACCTAAATAAGTTATATTGTGCTCCCACTTAACTTTTTGTGAAAAAATCCTTCTTAAGAAACTTGACGTTCCAAGCGACAAACTCTTTTGTCCTTGTTGTTATGGAGGAATACCTAAAAAATTCTTTGGGATAACCTACAAAGATATGTTTTGTCCGAATTTAGTTGTAAACATTTTACTTATGCCTAGCATACCAAAATTTTAGAAAATACAGCTCGGGTTTTATCCCAAACCATAACTCATATGGTGTCATTTCAATGGATCTCGATGGCGATATTTTCAGTGTAAAAGCGGTAGTCTCTAAACCTTTAACCTTTAAAATATAATGGCATTTTTATAAATGACACCTTTGGTCTTACCATGTCAAAAAAGGTTTGATTTTATTTCTCTAATACTCCATACTCCTATGGTTTATCGGGAAATTCAATTCCATCGAACGATTCCTCAAATCTTAGGTGTTTTACTAAACATGTAACTCAAATATCTTGCTTTATGATCCAATCATAATTTCTTTATTTTCTTGTTACAATTATTTTCTACTTCATCTTGAAAGTCTTTTGAACAATTTTCAAAATTTTCATACTTCTTCCTTATTAAGTAAATATACACATATATTCACTGAAATTTCCCAAGATGGCATATGAAGCTGAAAGATCCACCACACATGGCTACACATAATGGAAAATATACATCAACATGCAAAATTTTCAATAAGTTAGTCATCCGTTCCTCTTTGGTCTATGAACATAGTTTCAATTATCTATAGGAAAGTCTCACAAGCATCATTTGATCAAAACCAAAAGACTCCAAAAATCCATCAACATGGAGTTTCTTCTTGTTTTATTTCCAATATAATTTAAATGGTGATGCCACTCATAAGTGATCTTTCAATCATTTGTCTTGCGAAATTTTTAGCATTAGTTTTTATGGACGTGATTTCTCCAACTAGACTTGTAAATCATACATCTTCTATGGAATACTGGAATTATTTGAACAACCTTTTTTCTCATAATACCTGAACAAAATAACAATTATTAAAACAAATCTTGAAGGCAAGCTTTTATGTCAATGATAAAAATAAAAACACTTTATTTGTTTTTGATGAACATGATCACATATTATCATGCTAGTTACTTAGGCCATTGCAGTTCATGAATTGTGTTTTTATGTATGACACTTCATACCAACAAATTTGGTATCCAATACCCAAGATCCACATTGTTTAACAAGCAAAGAATACAACCATAACATGTATATCATCTATATACCTAAGTTAGACTTCCAGACTTTTTCTTTTATGGATAATATTTCATAGATTCTCTTTCGAAACCTTTTCTTTTAAAAGAATCTATCAACATAAACAGTGGCACAAACATGACACATATTCCAAAGCGTTTATAGTCAAATATTAATACCTTTGGACTTGCACTTTGAAGTGGATCACCATCATCAAATGTTTGGTGTTCCTTCAAAAATTCGTTCTTTAGTAATGTTTTAGTGTAGTGAACATTTTACCTACATCTTCTATTCATCCTTATCATGAACACTTTCATGATCAAGCTACTATAGCTTATAAAGGTGAATCGCGAGTATAATGTTACTTCCCAAAACCTTTTTGGAGGATTAGGACGCCTAGCATCTCCAACTTTCTCAAATTCTTATACAATGTGATAAAATGTATTTTATAAATTATACTCTATCATTTCACAACCGAAACAATGTTTCAGATATCGCAATATCTTCCACACATGATGGTTTATGAAACAATCCTTCCAGCTCCTAGAAAACCTTGATACTAAATCAACTTTTGAATATCAAGTATCATGGAGGCAAACATGATATTTAGATACTAACACTGGAATTGTTACTCTAGATTTAATACTACTTATTAAATTTCATGGAGTAAATGGAGTTTTCTGAAAGTTTGTAATAGGACTATTAAACTTTAGATAGACACTTAAAAACAATACGATACTAGTTCATAAAGTAAATATCCAAAATTCTATAGTTCTATTATCTTAATTATAAGTAAGCACAAGTTAGTAAACGGATGCCATTGACTACAACAAACTATGAAAATTCACTTTGATTTATTTTATGATAAATTGAATTCAACTTAATCATATTAATACTTGAACTCCCACTCAAAACCAACATCCCTCGAGTCATTCTGGTGATTACATGAAATAGATCCAGTACACCAATACCGATCATCACGTGAATTGGTGCAACTTCAAAGGAGAGCATCAATATGGGCATCATATCAACTATATGAATCATGCTTTACCTTTCAGTTCATGTTCCAAGGACATGTCTGTACATGCTAGGCTCGCCAAGTAAGAACCTTAGTACCCTTGTGTGTAAAGTTGTCTTACACCCATTGTATGCGAACATAGTTTATCACACCCAATCATCATGTGGTGTCTCGAAACGACGAACTTTCTTAATGGTGCATACTAAAGGAAGAACACATTTTATATTCATATTTAAATGAGATATCATCTTATAATGCTACTAAAGTGCCATACAAGCAAAATAAGATGCAAACAAACATCATATGCAGAAAGTGATATGATATGGCTCTTGGACTTGATCACTATCTTGTGCATTGTGGTATGATTTTATCATTCCCATATGTTTAAGGCTATGGTCTATGGAACTTACATTTTGGTATGTTATAATTTCCAAGAGTATAAAACCATACTTCACATCATAACATTACCATATCATAACACTTTCCTAACAGCAATTAAACTAGACGCTTCTAATTTATCCTTTACATATTTTTACATGGTTTAGGGCTTTTGAAGATAGAACCATTCTTAACTACGAACATGGTACCACAATGATGATAATCAAAGTATTATCAACCCGTTGTAAATCATATATTAACTATAGTGGGAGCGACAGACACCTGATAGCCACTTATGAAAAACTAGTTGCATGTCAAGCATGGAACATGTCTCATGTGCGAGTACATGTAAAGATAGTCCAGGCCGCTTCATTCCACTATTCCACTAATATCCAAAGTACACAAGAGGATGCAATAACATGATCATCAACGCCCACATACTCCTATGTGTTCTACCCGTACAAGTATCTACGCATAGATCCGGCTCTGATACCACTGTTGGGTTTGTAGCATAGAAAACAAAAAAATTCCTACGATACGAACAACTAAGCACCAAGATCTATCTATCTAGATACAAGCAACGGGTGGATATACATCCATCGATAACTTAACATTGAATACCGACAAAGCGTTACAAGATTGGTTCTCCTGGATAATGTAGTCGTTCACTTGCTGATCTCAAGATCGTGATGAAGTCCAATAGGTCCAACACCAGCAAGTCTAGCACCACAAAGGAGTGGAGCATCCGTGGTCATACACATGTCCAGTACCCCGATAACCTCCGAGTTCTCGCTCCAGTGAAGCAACGGAAGCAGTAAATCCTTCCAGTAAAAGACACTAGGAAAATGTACCTCGCTAGTCCGAGGCCATGGGGAATATTCTAGAGGGGGAGGAGATCCTTCGGTGTGAGTGAGATGGAGGGAGGGGGTTCCTTTTATAGGTGATGGGGAAAACCCAAGGACATGGCGTAGTGGCCATGGTGGGTGCCCCCACCTCTTCCTCATTCATGTGGGTGGAGCACCCACTCACATAAAAACCCTCCACTCAAAATTCCACTGACATATGCATTAAATTTCCACCAAAATCAATGCATCTCTCAATTAATAAAATCATTTTATTTAGACTTTTTTTTGTTACTTCATTTAACAAACATTCATATAAAAACCCTTGCAACATTTGAATATTACATCAAAACCAATTTAGCAAGTTCACCCAAAACAATTCCGGTGTCCATTGAAATAATTCCAGCACTTTCATTTTATTTATCTGGCATCTTATTTGCTCCAAATGGTGTCGGTATCCCTTAAGTGTGTCACCCTACGGTTTGCGAATAATGCAGACATGATTGATACCCCTCTCCGATCAATAATCAGTAGCAGGACCTAGAGATCCATACCGACTCCCACACATACAATGATGATGTGGCACCCCGGATTTATGGTCCGAGAATACCCGTTATGCATACAATTCACATTCCCATGATCAGTGAGCCATGAGGAAAACCGACCAGTATCATTACATCATCCAGAAGGTAATGATTACAAAATTTACAAAGTAGCGGAAGTCTTCAAGCGTAGATCCCATGTCATGCCTTAACCTACACGCGACTGACTGGGAAGACGGCCTAGCTCGCCTAGACGTCAGCCACCTTCATCACTTCTTAACATCTGAAATCTGGCCAAGTAAATATCTAGGGACAATGCCAGTGAGTACATTAAATGTACTCGCAAACCACCTTTAAGAGAACAGTAATAATTGATATGCAATATGGCTATAGTAGGATGCCTCTAGGAGAGGTTCTTTTATAATCTAGTTTCTCTTGTAGATATAGAATATCTCTATATATTGGTTGAAATTTTTTTGTAAAAACATTTTGGAAAACTTTTTGAAAAGTTTTAAGAAAACACCAGGATTGGGGTCACCCATTTGTTTTTCCTTCCGGTCATCTCATGACCAAACTCCTTTCTCCTTTTTCTCGACCATCTCATGGTCAAAACAATTCCAAGCCATTGCTTTTCTGAAGTCCTTTTTGAAACAAAACCATCACCGTTGTATAGCCACCAGCACAACCGTCCATGACTGATGAATCGACTATTCGAATAGATTTACACTCTGCAGAGGTTGTACACTGTATCCACACCATCCGATTACCCGTCCCTGATCTACACCGATCGTGGGTTGAATAACCGTTCAAGACCTTCTGGATGCCCTCTCCGATAAAAGTTCCTACCCTATGAAGTTAATCCCCTCAAAACCGGGACAACCTATATAGTTACCAAGCCAACCGGAGCATGTTTTGCACCTCGACGGGTGTGCGCTTTCAATGAGGATCCAATAGTATCGCGTGGAGGCCCGCAGACCCTTCGTTCCTACTCCCGGACGATGCTATGCATGGACCATTGGACATAGAAGGCCCACTCTCTGGGGATTGTTTGCCCCTGTAGTAGTGTGAGGCACCTATATCAGATTAGACAAACTTATAGCCCAGTCCCGTCCCATTCCAGAGTAATGTGGTTGCACGGGTTAATTGCGCTAGCTTCAAAACTGGCCAGCCCTGCGTGTTTTCGTAAACATTTTTCCTCCATCATTTTTCCAGACATTATGTAAAACCAAAAGCTTTCTCATTTTCCAATTCACTTGGTAGGCCAAGCCTCACCAAGGTTTTCTCATAAAACATTTTTGTAAGCCTTTTTCCTGGGGTCTTCCCATCCTATACTTTTGCTTCGGCTAAAACGGGGCTCCAAGGGATTATGGTGTTAAGAAACCATCTACCATACTAGGGAAAATAGGTGTCATCAAAGGGTTTTCACTTAGTAGTGCAAATGGTATTAGGTGGAGGAGACAAGCCACTACGAGATATAAAATCATCATAAGTAAAACAATGCAGTTTCATAAACAGTAGATAAAACATGAAAAAGTAAAACGGTAGGACAAGGGCTTATGACAAGGAAGGTGGCTTGCCTGGGACTAGCGAGATGTCCCGTGACTTCTTTAGAATACCAGAATACCGAATACAATAATAATAAGAATATCCCAATGCTTCCTTCTTCTCGGTGTCACATAATCGCAACTATCGTCGTCATCGAGCAACATGCAAGCAAACAATACCACAATCAATACAATGCATACCAACACCAAATCATACATCAAGAAATTGACAAGACAAGTTTATAGATCAGAAAGGATTGAGGATTTGATTGGGGATACAAAATAAATGCTTTGGTTGCATTTGTGGATTGACTATTTAGGATTTATAGTCCAAAACTAACTAGATAGGGGGTTTTACAGAAAGTTCAAGTTCTATATGTTAACATTGAGTAACAATGATACCATCAGATAGGTATTGATAAAATGAACCCAACAGAAGTGGTTTCACTATTTTATCAAGTACCATTGATTCATAAAGATTTTTGTAGTGAATAAAATTCTATTTTAACGAAATAATTCACCAGAATTGTTCTAGAGTTCCAAAAATTATTTACTTGGGTGATTAGATAGTATTTGACGGACTGATTCACTGAGAGTTGGATTCATCTCAAAACAATTAATAGAATGCCCTCAGGAAAATCCCAAATGTAGTACTGGATGGTTTTTTTCTTTTTCAGCAGATTAAAATTATAGGAGCTTTTGAGGTGATTCCAAATACACAAGTTAGGTACTTTGAATACCATTATGTAGGAATTGGAATCACCCTTTTTGGGTTTTCAGAACTACATTTATGAATTTATTGGTGAATTACCCATCCACAGAAAGGATTAATTCACCAAAACTCAAAGGGAGCTCAATAAATTTTGGGCTCCTGGGTTTTGATAGGTTCTTGTATCCAGGTGTGCTGGGAGTTGGAATTGGGTCAATACAATTTATATTTTTACCTAGGGAATTTTCTAAAGACAGAATTGGACTAATTTTGTTATTTTTACCAGGGGAAAACTACGAATCCATTTTAGATGGGGCCAGTGGAACATGCAAAGTGTGACTAATACCTTGCAGTATCCCAAATTTTAACTCCATTTGGAGTTGTAAACATACCTGTAGAAATATATTGGTAAAAATGATACATCTAGGTGGTTGATTTACTCACATAGATTTGGCCACTTCGATACATTTTCCATTTTTGGAAAATATTTAAACCAAACTACCAAATATCAGATCTTGGTTATATAAGAAAAAGAAAAAGGGGAAAGAGCAGACATGGGCTAGATCTAAAGGGAGATGGGCCACGCAGGAGGGAAACGGCCCACCCGGGGCAGCGACGCAGGGAGCCCGTAGTTTTGAACCCGACCGCGGGGCCCATCCGTTAGTGGCCCAGTGAGTTGAAGGGGTATGTAGAGATGAGGTCCGCCGGATCCAGGCGATATCGACCATGCTCAGTCATCTCCCTCCTCCCATCGCGTGGAACAGAAAAGGGAAAAACCTAGAGGGACGGTGGCGGTTGCAGGGGTTCACCTGAGGGTGCGCCGGTGCCGGGAAGGGGACGGGAAAGACGCGGTGTCGCGAGGGGAGATCGGAGAGGGGCTGAAACCTACGTTTTCTACAAGGTAGGGAAGATCCCGTGGTATCACCTATAGCGCCAACATCGAGCCTCGTCAGGGAAGTGTCTAGAGGCTGTCCTGAGCCGAAAAAAATTCAGGGTTAGATGTAGGGACAGGAGGGGAGCATGATAGGGTAACATGCATAGAGGAAGAGGGCAAGGAGGAGGCCATGCGAGCTTGATCTTGACCATGGCCAAGGGGTATAGTTCCTTTGCTCCTTTGCGATGTGGAGCTGTAGGAGGAGCTAGGGCTTGTTGGGGAGGGGAGTCGGGGTGCTAGGATTCAAATGAGGGGGAGAGAGGCCCTGGGGTGGCCTCTGGTCTAATAAACCAACAGAGGGAGGCTCATGGTGGACTGATCTCATGGGGGAGCTTGGGGAGGGTGCTGGATCGGGACAGGCCAATGAGGGAGGTGGAGAAGGGGAGTGTGGGGTACTAGGGTCGAGCAGTGACTGAAGAGGAGGGTGGTGCTGCTGTTGTTGTCTTTATTCCACAAGATTTTTATGTCCCTCTCTCTTTCTTCAAATGGAAAAAGGGGCAAGGGGAGGGTTGGTACTGTAGTGCTACAGTGCAGACGGCCAGGAGGGAGTATGGTTGCTGGATAAGTTGGCCTTACCAGATTGGTGTGGGTTGGATGGGTTTTGATTTCAGCCAAAGCTTGATTGGCAAAAAAAATTGATCCAAATAAATGTTGTGAAGGAAGTTTGAAAACATGTATTGAGCAAGGTGGGAAAATGGTACTGGTAGATAGGGGAGGTCAAATCATCTCTTCATGATTTATTTGGGATATTTCTAAAGATTATAAACCCCTTTAAAAGCATTTTTTCAGAAAGTGCAGAAGTTGTTTCTACAAGCTCCTTTGATATTTTTACATGGGACAAGGTTGGTTTTTTATGTGATATGGTCCTGAATACCATCTTAAACATTGGAGGATTTTATTGGAATCTATTGAGGTGGAAAAGTATTTTTAAGGAGTTATTTCTTGTTTCTGCCATTTAAGAAAAAGGGGAAAAACAAATAATAAAATATCTCAAAAATATTTATTTTTTAGTTGGAAATATGTGATATGATATATAGGTATCATATGTGCCTTGAGTTGGCAATGTGATTTGGAGAAAAACAAACTTGCCTTTCTAGGAGAGATTTTTAGAAATTTGCTAGATAATGAATTTAAATAGTTTGAGGATCCAAATAATTATGGTAATTATTTGGGGAATTAGCATAACCAAGGTATATGATGTAAACTTGATTTATACATCACTGTCCACTTGGGTTTTGAAGGATTTTGGGGAAATGGGAAGAAACTAGATTTTTGGGAATCTAAGGTTTTGTTATTTTCATGCCACCAAAACATGGTTGGATTAGTGAGCTCATAGCTCACCTTTATACAAGTGGTAGATGGATGGATATACAAGGTTATATAGATGATCATGGAAGCAAGAGTTGAGCTTGGTTGGATTTGAGGTGGTTTAGGGGTAATGGCAAACTTTGTTGAAAATAAGGCAGCCATAACAGAGTTGTCATGATGCCACATAAACCATGGGGGTTTAGGAAGCAAAAAGCTCCAATGGAAACAAGTGAGGTATGGATTCATAGACCATGGTTAGTAGATCATAACCATGCAAAGAGTTGGTCAAGGGGAGGTAGCATATAGATGTGAGCTTCTGCCAAAGTAGGCCAGAGGATAAGATCTGCAGAAAAGATTATTATCTTGACTACAAAACCATCATGGATGAGTGGCTACCAGAAGGGTTAATCCAAGGGAAAGAGTGGGATTTGTTAGTAATAATGAGGTACTAAAAGATAGTTCAATGTACATTCTAAAGAATGCACATAGGTTGCAAAAGGTAGAGCTCCAAAGCTTGAATCTAGATAAGAATTCCAAACACAGCCCATTTTGGCAGATTTAGGGTTTTAGACTAGAGTGCCAAGTGTGGATGATTTTTAGAGGATGCTATGTTCAAAACTCATGATCAAAGGGACGATGTTGAAGTGTGAACTAGGTAGATAAGATCCATTCTTAGATTGTGTCTTCACTGAGTTGGAAACTATCCAAAAGGGATTATCCCTGGATTAATCTGATTAGGAGAAGAGATGGTAACTTTAGTGGTTTAGGATAGATCCAGATTTGGATGCTTGGTTTGATATTGATGATCACAAACATAGATTGGGTCCTAAGGGATGAGCTACTGGATTAGCTCACTCTAGTTCCTAACCAAAGAAGGCAATCAACAGATCAAGGTAATTCATCTATTCAAACTTATGAGTTACTACTAAGGTTACCATCAAGTATAGCTTGGGGTAATCATGGGAGTTTTGAATTGGTTGTGCTTTGAAGTAAGATAAGGACCACTTGGTATTTATACCAAGATTGGAGTGTAAAGGTTTTACGAAAGGGTTTTGGAAATCCTAGGGATAAGAGCAGTTGAATGTTATGTCTTGAAAGCATAAGAAAATTGTATATATGTCTCCATAGTTTTGTTAATAGAACTAGCAAAACCTTTTGTTGTGTCAAAATCATCTTGGCTCAGATTTTGAAATGCCAGAACAATTGAGGAAATGAAAGATGCGCCAAGACATTTGTTGGGGGGATAACCCCCGGTAGGGTCATAAAGGGTAAAACATTGCCCAGCTTGGCTTGCACCGTGTAAAGAAAGAACCAGGCCGAGTAAGTACGGCTGGGTAGGATAGTCATGTGCGGCCGACATAGAAACTATGTCGGCCATATAATACAAGTATGTTAATCTTGCAGGAACCAACAATCCGAGTCTCACGAGGAAGGGCCAAGTCAGATAGGACGCGTGGCATCTTTCCGAGTGAGGTTTAGGAGGGACCATGGTAAAGCACGGTCAAAAGAGAAGGGTGACGCTGGGTGACACGAAAGGAGACAGGTGACGCCTAAAGCAAAGGGCTGATGTACAAAGTTACTACATGACGCCAAAAGAATGGGAGGCGACGTATGTGAAGACCACTAGCTGTCTAACTTTATGGACTGGGCCACTCGGCTTAGTACAATCCCATGACCCGGCCTGTATAGTGAAAACCAAGATCCAAACAGTAACCCTAGGAACCAAAGGGGTGTAACCTAGGTAGCCATTGCCTATATAAGGAGGGGTATAGCTAGGGTTTGAGGAGGTTGGACCTAGTAGAGAACTAAGGCACTGAAGCTTTGTTCATACAGCTCAAGGTGCACTTGTAAACATCAAGGATCAATAAAATTCCCAAGTGTGGAGAGTTCATCCTATTCTTTGTGCGCGGCAAGACCGTGCACACCCTCCCCGGTGACCACAAGCATCCATTCGGCCCCAACTTAAGCCTACCCATGGCATCTGCCGTGACACCACCACGACAGTTGGCACCCACCGTGGGGCTGAAGCAGGTGCTTGATGGAGTCTTTATCCAGACGGGCAACATCATCGCTAAGATCGGCGAGCACGTCTATTCCGGCCTCATCCAGAGGTTTGGAGCGCTCAACTTCATCAGCGACAACACGGGATGCTTCGGGACCAAGCCGTTCCCTAGGGGTGGTCGCTTCATCAAGTTCGGCGAGCACCAGGTCTCCGTCGCGGTGCGCGTGGAGCACGCATATCCGTAGCGCGTCATCCTGGCGCCGGATCCACCTGCGGTTCCTGCCACAGGAAGACATCACCAGCTTGTCTCCGTTGAGGTAATGATGATAACTCCTAACCTAACAGCACCTCCGGTAGCTCCCGTAGTGAACGAGGATCCTGAGGGAGGAAATCAAGAGGAAGCACCAAGGGCTGCAAGAACAACAAAGGCACCGCTGGAAAAGCCAGAGAACATAGCTAGAAGCAAGAGAGCCAAAGAGCTGCAAGAGGCAATAGACAAGTTGGCAGAGCCAATAGCGCAAGTAGCTGATCCAGCACGTGTGCAGGCCGAGTTGGAGGAAGCCTGGATAAAGGTTCTGGAGAAGGCAAAGGAGTTAGCGCAGTTACAACAAGATGTGGATATCACAATCCGAGAGCTCAACTCGGCGAATCGAGTCAAGGGTGCAAAGACCCGGCTTGATGCAACGAGGTTAAGAGGGATAAACCTCAATGAGGAGTTGGCAGATGCAATGTCAAACATAACACCAGAAAATAGCAACAAAACAGCCATGCGGCCGACATACAATACTGCAGCAGCGAACCTGAGAGCTACAGAGGCAGCAATGGCAGAGCTCCCCCATTTTACGGGTGAAGCGAAGAAAAAAACAAGAGGGAGTCAATGAACTAGTAAGAGAGGCAGGGATGCTGAATGAAGCGTACTACAGGGAAAATCCGGGTGTAGCTGGGAGGTCACAGCTGGTTCACTCGGCAACTCCAGTCCCTGCAAGATCATCGGATCATACAGCTTCTTCGCCAGGAGTGGCACCAAGTCAAAGAAAAGAAAAGAGTGTGAATTCAGGGAGGAACAAGAAAATGGTTACCTATGACCCGACAATGGCTTAGGGAAACCCAGCATGTGCAGAGGGAACAAGAAGGAATAATGTACAGGAAAATGAGAACCAGGAAAACGCAGGCCGAGAAAGGAAAGCATTACGAAGCAATGACACTGGAGGGCAAAATTTTGTGCCTCAACCTAGGCGTGGAGCTCACTCGGCAGGAGGAGGAAACCCAGCTCCGAATAATGCGCCAGCTCAACTCGAAAGAAGATAGCAAAGCGTGGGAAAAGAAGTACAGCAACCTGCAGACCCAAATGCAAATAGGTACAATGATGGTTACTCGGAGATGGTGAATGACGGGTATTAATTGCCGGATCACGCCTACCAAGCAATGGGAGCCAGACTCGAAGGCAGAAATCTTCAGCCGGATGATGCAAGGCTAAAGCTTGATAGAATAAAAATGGCAGAACTTATTGAGTCGCAAGGTCCTCAAGGTCCACCATGTTTTGGACCAAGGATCATGAAGGAGCTGCCAATACCTAATTTTCAGCTGGCCAGAGGAACGAAGACTTACTATGGAAGCACAAATCCTGAAGACTGGCTTATAGATTATGGAACTGCTGTAAAAATCGCGCAGGGAAATTTGAGATGGTCAATGCGATACGTGCCGCAAATTCTAGAGGGACCAGCACGGGTGTGGCTGAATAACTTGCCACCCGGAAGCATCAACAACTGGATCAGTTTTCAGGATGCTTTTGTGAGCAATTTGACAAGCACCTACAAGAGGCCGAATCGCTCACAACAGCTAGCAATGTGCAAACAAAGGCCAATGAGACAGACAGAGAATTCCTCACAAGATGGTGTACAATGCGTAACTCTTGCGAAGGGGTAATCGAGTCACAGGCTATCGCATGGTTTGCACAAGGATGAAGACATGGAAGTGTGTTATGGCAAAGGTTACAGAGGGATATGTCGGCGAGCTTGGCAGAAACAATAAGGATTGCTGATTCGTATGCGTTAGGAGATCCGACTCAGCCTCTGCTCATATCGGCAGATGGGATGACTGAGACTCGGATCTATGACACTGCCGGATCGCAAAGGCGCCAGGAAAGAGCCGAGTATAGAAGCAAAAGAAGAGATGAATTACCAGACTACAGGTATGGTTCGGCCCAAGATGCGGATGTCAGTCAGGATCATCCAGATGCTGGGGGTAGCCAATGTCAAAGGACAAGTGGACAACAGCAGTGGATACCAAAGAATGATGGCAAAAAGCCATACGAACAAAGAAAGCCATATTAGGACAGGCAGAAATATACTTATGAGATAATGTTGGACCAATTATACAAATTTCATATGCCAAGTCCGAGTAATCCATCCAATAACACAACAAGGCAATGCACTTGGTTTTAGAAAGGAGATAAAGTGGATTCGCCGACTAAGCAACTACCACCACCTCCCCCTCCACCACTCACATGAGGAAATGCCCAAACTGTTGGAGCTGAGCAAAGATACGAGAACAGACAGCCAAGGTATCATAATCAAGAAAGAGGAGAGGTTGTGCATAAGGTGCATAACCCGAGAGGTGATGATGCTCATGTCGTCCATGGGACCAGAAACGAGTATAGAGAGCACCATCGGAGTTATGTCGTCTTTGTCATAGAGCCGAATGACAAGAAGAGTCGGCAAAGGAGGATGATGGAGGTGAATGCCACAATGCCGGCAATTCCAAAGTACATGCATTGGTCTGAGCAGGAGATAACTTGGAGCATAAAGGATCACCCCAAGATCATGCCAACACCAGGAGGTTATGCTCTTGTCTTGGATCCAACTTTCATGGGCACTGATATCAATGTGAAATTTTCCAAGGTACTGATCGATGATGGAAGTAGCATCAACATCATGTACAAGGATACCATGATCAAGTTAGGTATTACTATGAACATGCTAGAGCTGACTAAGACAACTTTCCATGTCATTATGCCGAGATTGTCCTGTGAGCCAATTGGCAAGATCTGGGTTGACATCTTATTCGGTAATAGGGAGAACCTTCGCACTGAATCCATAGAGTTCGAGGTGGTTGACTTGGTCAGCTCATACCATGATTTACTCGGCAGGCCGGCTGTGGCAAAGTTTATGGCTACTCCTCACATTGCTTACTTGAAGATGAAACTGCCAGGTCCATGTGGAGTTATCACAGTCGAAGGAGACTACAAAAGATCTATTGCTTATGCTTCAGTAGGATCTTCGGTGGCTGAGTCACTGGTGATAGCACAGGAAAAACACCAAATAATGGAAGTGGCAACATTGGCCAAAGCAGCACAAATGTCCATGCCGGCACTTACTAACCCGCATGGCAGTATATAATTCCAAGCTACCATGGGAAACCAAGAAGGTGCAGGTGGATGAGACTTTCGCAGAGCGCATAGTTACTATTGGGGCTGGGTTAACTGACAAATAGGAAAGCGAGCTCACCAGCTTACTCCGTGAGAATCGGTATATCTTTGCATGGTCCACACAGGATTTTCAAGGAGTTCCGAGGGAGCTGGCTGAGCACTCTCTTCACGTAAGGCCAGATGCCAAGCCGGTGAAGCAACCCCTCCGCCGCTTCGCCAAAGATAGGAGGAAAGTAATAGCTGCCGAGATAACCAGGCTCTTAGCTGTTGAGTTTATCATGGAAGTATTGCACCCAGATTGGTTGTCAAATCCAGTATTGGTCGAGAAGAAAAAGGATGACCAGAACGTGGCAGTGGTGTGGCGCATGTGTATTGATTACACGAACCTCAATATGGCATGTCCAAAAGATCCATTTCCCCTACCACAGATCGATAAAGTCATAGACTCTACTGCTAGTTGTGAGTTGTTGTCATTTTTGGACGCGTATTCTAGTTTCCACCGGATACCACTCAATCCAAATGATCAAATAAAGACAGCTTTTATCACCCCGTATGGGGCTTATTGCTATCGTACCATGCCATTTGGATTGAGAAATGCAGGTGCAACATATCAAAGATGCATGCAAAAATGCTTGCAAGATCAATTGGACAAAAATGTTCAAGTATACATCGATGACGTGGTGATAAAAACCAAGCAAAGTCACACTCTAATTGAGGACTTTCGTCAAACATTCACGAACTTAAGAAGATTCCGGATGAAACTTAACCCGAAAAAATGCACATTTGGTGTCCCGACTGGGAAGTTACTCGGATTTCTTGTATCCAGTAGAGGAATTGAGGCTAACCCGACAAAGATTAGGGCCATCGAAAGAATGGAATTGACAAAACCCTCAATGATGTCAAGAAGTTCACAGGATGCCTGGCCTTGTTGAGCAGATTTATTAGTCAGCTAGGTGAAAAAGCCCTACCACTATATCAGCTGATGAAAAAATCAGACAAATTCACATGGACACAGCAAGCTGATAGCGCTTTCCATGAACTCAAAAAGATGTTGGCAACAACACCAATATTAGCATAACCACTATCCAAAGAGCCAATGTTGCTCTATGTCGCCGCAACCAATAGAGTTGTAAGTGTAGTAATAGTGGTTGAACGTGAAGAAGAGGGAAAATCAGTCCAAAGGCCAGTTTATTACTTGAGCGAAGTGCTCTCTATATCAAAGAAAAATTACCCCCATTACCAAAAAATGACATGTGGGGTATATATTGCAGCAAAGAGAAGCATTATTTTCAAGAAGACCCAATCCGGGTAATATGCGAGGCACCTATCTCGGATATATTGGGCAACAAAGATGCCAGTGGCCGGGTCACAAAATGGGCCATAGAGCTAGCACCATATACTCCACAATATGACAGGCGAGATGCAATCAAATCTCAAGCCGTAGCTGATTTTTTCGTGGATTGGGTGGAAATGCAATACGAACCACCACTACCATATCCGAATTACTGGAAGATGCATTTTGACAGATCCAAGATGAAAATGGGTCTGGGCACCGGGATAGTGCTCACATCGCCAAAGAGGGATCAACTCAAGTATGTGTTATAGATCCACTTCGCTGCTTCCAATAATGTTGCCGAGTATGAAGAACTTGTCCATGGCATAAAAGTGGCCAAAGAGATTGGCATCAAAAGGATCATGTGTTTTGGTGACTCGGATTTGGTGATCCAGCAAGTATCTGGGCAATGGGATGCGTTGGATGCAAATATGGCACTATATTGTTTTCATGTGCAACAAATTTCGGGATACTTTGACGGGCGTGAATTCCATCACATACCTAGAGTAGAGAATGAGGCAGCAGATGTATTATCCAAGTTAGGCTCATCTCGGCAAGCAATACCACCAGGAATAGCATTGGAACATCTCAGGAAACCATCGATCAAGCCGTCACCAGAATCCGAGTCAATCAGGATCACCCCAGCAAATCAGGATACATATGATGTGCCAATGGATATTGACTCAGGGGCAGGTTCGAGTCACTCGGGAACTGTCCCGCTCACCTCAGTGGTTGTCGAATCACACACGGGGACTCCTCTGGTCATGTCGGTAGAATATATGTCGGCTGAGCCAATGGAAGTTGATGAAGAAACAGATCCTGCACCGCTGATACCAGCATGGGCGCAACCAATATTCAACTAATTGAAAGATGGAACTTTTCCAGACGATGAGATATCGGCAAGGCAAACTGAAAGAAGAGAAAAAATCATACACGATAATCAACAAGGAGTTGTACAAAAGAAGTGTGACGACTGTACTGCAGCGTTGCATAAGCCCAGAGAAAGGTCAAGAAATATTGTTGGACATTCACCAGGGAGAATGCGGGCACCATGCATCGTCAAGAGCATTGGTAGCCAAGGCATTTCGACATGGGTTTTATTGGCCAAGTGCGCTGGCAGAAGCACAGGAACTTATGAGAAAATGCAGTGGTTGCCAACATTATGCGTCAAAATCACACTTACCAGCATCAGAATTTAAAACCATACCGATCACTTGGCCATTTGCAGTATGGTGCCTGGATATGGTAGGACCATTCAAACCAGCGAGGGGCGGCATGACCCACATACTAGTAATGGTTGATAAGTTTACCAAATGGATAGAAGTGAAACCCATCAAGAAGTTGGATTGAAAAACAGCTGTCACATTCCTAAAAGATATAATCTTGAGATATGGTTACCCGCATAGTGTAATCATAGATAATGGCAAAAAAATTGCCGAAGGAGCTTTCGCTCGTTTTTGTGGGAAAAACTGAATAAGACTCGACGTAGCGTCAGTTGCTCATCCAGAATCAAATGACAAGTCGAACAAGCTAATGGCTTAGTTCTATCCGGAATAAAACCCCGTTTAATGGAGCCACTCCAGAGATCACCTGGTTGTTGGATAGAGGAACTACCCTCAGTGCTATGGAGTCTAAGGACAACTCCGAATCGATCAAGAGGCTATACGCCATTTTTCCTCGTGTATGGAGCAGAAGCAGTTTTGCCTGCTGACATAGAGTATGAATCGCCAAAAGTAAGGCAATACTCGGAAGCCGAGGTAAAAGAAGCTCGAGAAGATGGAGTTGATCTACTCGAAGAAGCAAGGGAATTGGTATTGTCCAGATCCGCCATATACCAACAAAATCTCCGATGCTACCATAGCCGGAAAGTTCAACCTCGTGGTTTCCGAGAAGGGGATATGGTGCTCATACTAGTGCAGCGCATAGCTGGAATGCATAAGCTATCACCCCCATGTGAAGGACCATTCATTGTAAGCAAAGCGTTGCACAATGACTCATATTATCTAGTAGATGCTCGTGAAGCACAAAAGAACAAGGCGGACAGATCAGGCGATGAGACCAAAAGGCCATGGAATGTGGCACTGCTTTGCCCCTTCTATACTTAGGAGAAGTAGTGTATGTATCACCAAAACTCTCATATGTCGGACGCTTATGCCGGCTATGTGCTGATAATAAAATGGTATGATTCGACAAACTGACTTGGGGACTACCCCTTACATTTATCTTTTAACTATTCTATGTCGGCTGGCGTTGACACTTAAAACTTATCTCGGAACAAGTAATGTTTACTCAGAAAGAATCAACTCTTCGACTATGTTGTTGTCCGAAAACACGGCTTCATGGCAAGCAAGAGGAAATGATCAGTGATGAGTAAACATGAACACCGGATAAGTAAAGGGAGAAACGCGAGTTGACCTTGTGTAGGTTTGTTTTTTACTAACTCAATGCAGGTTATGTTGCTTTCAATGTCGAATAATCATAAGTCAAGTGATCTAGTTCCATACCCGCTAACTCAATCCTTAGAACTTTGAGACTCTAATGTCAAATGCCAAAAAAGGTGGACAAGAGCCAAATTCAAGGAAAAGGGGAAGCGGCAAAATGAAAATCGGGGACTTGCCTGTAACATCCCAATTTCAGCAACCCTGAGTTGTTGTCCAAAAGGGCAAAATCAGGGGGAACAAAAACTTTTTCTTGTTACATGTGCCATGCTTGTTAATTGCTTGCTTGTGCTCTTGCAACTAATTGTGTATTAGATGTTATACCTCTTATCTCAACCCTAGTTGACAAAATCTATGTTATAAAAGAGATGGCGGCTCATATTTAATATTCTCAAATGTTCTGACATTTCAAAACCTGAGCCAAGATGACTTTGATAAAACAAAATACTTTACTAAGCTTCTATTAACAAAACTATGGAGACATATATAATCTCCTTATGTTTTCAAGACAGAACTCTTAACCACTCTTACCCCTAGGTTTTCCAAAACCTCTATTTACAAACTTCTTCATTCTAATCTTGGTAGAAATACCAAGAGGTAATTATCTTACTTCAAAACATAACCACTTCAAAATACCCCTCCTTACCCTACAATTATATCACCACAGATTATATCAACTGTCATTGCTGACAACAAGCAAATACATGCAGATTATAGCACCTGTCATTATATGACAGTATGGATCATCAGTAAATGTGTACACATTGTTTATGACAGCAAATATGACAACAAGTATGGATTGTATGACAACAAATATGAAAGAAAATAACAAGTTCATCAGTATATACACATTGTTTGTAGTTACTGGATCAGCCACAAACTAGGGGGTGCACCCAGGAGTGCAAAACAAGATGCTAGGGGGTGCACCTCTGATACAAGCTAAATTTGGATAAAACCGAAGCTAGGGGTGCACCCAGGAGTGTCCACCTAGGAGTGCAAAACCAGATGCTTTTTAACAAGCTAAATTTGCTAACCCTAGCTAGCTTCTTGTACATAGACTGTCCATGAGATGATTTTATCTTGTCTAATCATTTATATAAACAATCATTGCAAACTTTTGTAATATCTAAGCCAGAAATGGACATCTACTTGAAAGAAGGATCTTACTACCTTGCACATACATACAATCTACACATTAAAGAACAACACAAGGTAATAAATAAGCCTATCTGACAATGCAATGCAACCCATAGATGTGATCAAATAAAACAATACGACAAAGCAAGATATATTTTCGCAGTATTGTTTCAAGTACTCATATCATGCTCTGTTTCACAGTATTGTTTCAAGTACTCATAAAACACAATATAAAATAGGAAACATAATCCACAACTAAAGAATCTTGGATACAAACACATATCATGCTCTGCTACAGAGAATTTCACAACCCCAAGCCCTGAACATAGGTACTGCTAGCAATTGCAATAAACATTTCCAGGATGACAAGCTACTCTGAACCTTACTCTAAGCCTAAGCTACTCTGAACCTTACTCTAAGCTACTCTGAACCTTACTATGAACCCTAAGCTACTCTGAACCTTGCTACCAAGATTACTCTGAACCTTGCTATCTACCAAGCTTACTATGAACCCTAAGCTTACTCTGAACCCTTGCTACTCTGAACCCTAAGCTATCTACCAAGCTTACTCTAAACCCTAAGCTATCAACCAAGCTTACTCTGAACCTTGCTATAAACCAAGCTACACTAAATTTGCTGCTAACAATCTGTCACTACTCTGAATCTACTCCTAAAACAGAGCTAAATCTCACTTCTAAATTTTTCTACACTAACCCTAGTAATCTTTCACTACTCTGAATCTGTCACTTCTAAATTTTTCTACACTAATCTGTCACTACTCTGAATCTGCTGCTAACAATCTGTCACTACTTTGAATCCGTCACTAAATTTTACTACACTAAACCTAGCTAACCTCACTGCTAACCAGAGAGGGAGAGAGGGAGAGAGGGGAGGGGCTAACCTCTAAGATGAGGACGATGTTGGCGGGCCGGGGCGGCAGCAGCCGAGCAGCCAGGCGGACGACGGCCTCCTCCTCCTCCTCCTCCTCGGACACGGGCGGCCTCCTCCTCCTCCTCGGACACGCACGCAGGCCTCCTCCTTGGACGCGGGCGAGGCTCCTCCTCCACGGCCTCCTCCTCGGGCCCGGCTCTGGGGGGATCGGCCTTGGCAGCTGGCGGATCGGCCTTGAGGCGGAGGATCGATCGGGCTCAGGATGGGAGAGTGGGGATGAGTGTGAGGGTATGAGATGGGACCGATGACGTGGATAAAACCTAGATAGGCGTAGCGCACTATGCCAGAGTGTGCTACGGATATCTGTAGCGGACTTCGGCTAGTGCGCTACGCCTATCTTGGTTCTAACCACTCTATAAAAACAGTGCAACACTGTTTCTAGCAACAACACTTGCCTATCCCACTGGTTCTGCCCACTGCTCTATTCTAAACTTGTGAGGACCCAGGTTCAAATCCTGGTGCCCGTCTTTTTTATTTTATTTTTAAAAATACTTTTAAATGTTCCAAAAAATGCCCAAAAGTGGTGATATATGCCATACAAGTTTTCTTTTGTTTTTAAAATACTTTTAAATATTCAAAAAATGCCCAAAAGTGATAATATATGTCATAAAAGTGGTACAAAAATGATTCAAAGTATAACTAAATTTCATAATAATTTATCCATCAATATTACAATCTTTTTCGACCACGCGTTTTACAATAAGCTAGAGTTTTACAATCTTTCTTCCCTTCTTTGTCGCGGTTGAATAATTTAGCCCCGGCACTTTAATGTTTCTTCTTTCGAACGGGCTACCTTTTTTGGGTAGGGTTGTCCTTTTTCTTCTTGTGATGTATGTTGCTGCATCGTAGTCGTCGTCATCTTCAATCTTTGGCTCGCCGTACTGGTCAAAGTCTTGCTCATTGGCGACTCCATCCATTCTGATGATGTTTCTTTTTCCTCTCCTCACGACAACACGGCTAGGCTTTGTCGGGTCGGTAATGAAAAAACATTGGTCCACTTTAGTAGCCAGTACCCACGGATCATTTTTCGTAGCCACATTCGCACCGACGACCTTGGATTTGGCTGCTTCGGGTATAACCATGGTTGTGAAATACCGGTCTTCTCTTTCGAAGCTCATTGCCCATCTGACACGGAACATCGGCACCTTTTCTCCATAGTAGTCGAGCTCCCGGATCTCCTCGATCCTTCCGTATAATCTTTAGTTCATGTTGTCATCGGTGTAGAATCCGGACGTTACGCCTGAGTTCTGATAATCACACTTGTTGTCCTTTTCCTCCGTGTAGAATGTGTAGCCGTTGATATCATACGCCTGATAGGTCACCAGGTTTTGCATCGGTCCCTGCGACAAGGTGAATATGATATTTTCCATGTCAGAAGAATGCGATCGCGGGGGATTATCAAGGAGCGTCTTCCTAAACCAACGCGTGAAATCTGAGTTGTGCTCTTTGATTATTTGTCCCTGCGTCCTCTGTATGCCCCGGTCACTGTACTTCTTCTTGATTAACCTTTTGTGCTTCTGTACCCAAGGATCGACCAGTTCTAAATGTTGTAGCACGACAAGGTTTGCTCGATCAAAGTCTGCGCGTCGAAAATCGAAGTCTACATGCAGTATGCGACGACCCTCTCGGTGACCAGATCCTTCGAGCTTGCCAAGGTGCCTGTTGACGGGAAGACCGACAGGGTTCTCGATGTCTAGATAATTCATGCAGAAAGAGATGCACTCTTCGTCCATAAGGCCCTTGGCTATGCTTCCATCTGGACGGGACCTGTTGCGAACGTATCCTTTGATGTGTCTGTTCATCCTTTCGAACGCCATCATGTTGCGGAGGAACATCGGCCCGAGTTGGACGATGTCCTCCATGACATGGACCAGCAGATGCACCATAATGTTGAAGAATGCGGGTGGGAAGTATACCTCAAGCTTGCATAGTATCACCACGATCTCCTCATCTATCCTCCCGAGCTGATTCACGCCAATCGACTTCCTAGAGATGACGTCGAAAAACATGCAGAGGCCAAATAACGTTTCACGGACGTGCTCGTCCATTATCCCTCTTAGTGCAACCGGAAGTACCTGTGTCATTTGCATGGCACAGTCGTGAGACTTCATGCCACTGAACCTCTGCTTCGCCTCATCTAGGTATCTGCTTATCTTGCCCGCGTAGCCGTAAGGAAATTTGACTCCTAGAAGGCACTTGAAAAACTGTTTGATCTCATCATGGCTTAGAGTGAAGCAAGAAGGAGGGCAGTAATATTCGTTCTTCTTGAACTTTTTACCCTTCCGACGACCTTGTGTCGTCTCTGACTCATGATCATCGTCATCTTCCTGATCATCAGGAGTAGTGCGTCCTCCATGAAGCTCCTTCCGGATACCCATGAATATTAGGTCATGCCTTGCTTTCGGACCATCTTTCGTCCTATCTGGCATGTTGATTATGGGGGCGACTAGACTCTCGCACACATTATTCGTGATATGCATGATGTCAAGGCTATGAGGCGTGCGGAGAAACTTCTAGTATGGGAACTCCCAGAAAACAGACCTTGTTTTCCATACCTTCATCAATGGACTTGTCTTCTTTGCCTCTTCGCTTCTTTCCAGGCTTAGGACAATCTTTCCAGTTTTTCAGAAACTCTTCCACTTCTTCGCTGCTCCTCCGCTCTGGGATTCCTCGGGTCTCGAATTTTCCATCGAACAGGTCTCCACGTTTTCTCCATGGATCATTCTTGCCGAGCCACCTCCGGTGCGCCATGAACACGGTTTTCGAAGACCCTGCATCCTTCTCTAGTTGGAGATAACTTGTGTTATCCATGCACCTAACGCATGTGCAGAATCCATGGATAACCTACCCCGAGATATACCCGCAACCTGGATAGTCTTGCACCGTAGTGACCAACGCGACTCTCATAGTGAAATAATCTTGTGCGACGGCTCGTAAGTATTGGCTCCAGATTCCCATAACGTGGCTAGCTCCTCTTTCAACAGCCCGAGATACAGATTGATGTCGGTACCAGGTTGTTTCGGCCCTTGAATTAGCATACTCATTTGTATGTACTTCTTCTTCATGCACAACCATGGAGGGAGGTTGTACATCCATACAAACATGGGCCAAGTGCTGCGCGTGCTGCTCTGGCTAACAAACGGATTGAGTCCATCGGTGCTCGCACCAAGCCTGATGTTCCTCGAATCTCCACCGAATTCTGGGAATTCGAGGTCCAATGCTTTCCACTGGCTAGCATCTGAAGGGTGCGTCAGCAGCTCATCCTTTTCGGGGTCATCGTCATCTCCTGGCTTCTTCCTTTCTGCATGCCATCACATGAGCTTCGCTTACTTAGGGTCCGGAAAATAGCGCTGCAGACGAGGAGTGATAGAAAAGTACCATACCACTTTTCGAGGTGCTTTCTTCCCTTTCTTGTATCGACTCACGCCGCACACTGGACATGTGGTTTTCTCCGCGTCCTCGCCCCGATAAATGATTCAGTCGTTGATGCATACGTGATATCTAACATGCGGTAGATCGAGAGGACAGACGATTTTCTTGGCATCCTCGATACTAGTTGGACACGTGTTCCCCTCAGGGAGACGATCATGCCAGAATGGCATCATATCGTCGAAGCTTGCGTCGCTCAATTTGTGTTTTGCCTTCATCTCCATAGCCTTGAACGTTACATTCAACCGGGTATCATCGGGCCTGCATCTTTCATAGAATGGAGTAACCCCGTCTTTCTCAAGTTGCGCAAGCATGGATTTCTGTCTAGCGGCAGCCCTGGCGTTACTCGTCTGCTTGAGAAGCAGCTCTTGCACATAAGGGTCCCGCACCCAGCCTGACGTTGTTCTATCGTCGTCTGCTCCTCCGGCATCTAGATCATCATCCCGGTCTGCTTCGTCACCTTCACCATCTCTAGGAGACTCTTCATCATCTCGCCCATTCTCGCCGTGATGATCATCGTCATGTTGCCCACCTTCACCATCTCCATCGTCTTCGTCGTCACTTATCCAACGAGTGTATCCATCCATGAAACCATGGCGGAGCAGGTGCGCCTACAGATTCTCGGAATCTGGGTCAATCACCCAGTTGAGTTTGCATCTTCTGCACGGACATCTTATCTCCGTCTTGTTATTTCGTATCATGTCGGCCGTCGCACATTTCAAAAATCTAGCCACAATGCCTTCGCTCATTATGAGCACCATTTTTCCTGCACGGTGTACATGGTACAATTAGAAGTCTATTAGAACCACATAATCAATGCATGCATGCAATGGTCGATAGAAAATTTCGGCATGACCTATCCTAAAATAAGGACCTTTGAATGTTAAAAGTCTTGCCAAAATGGAAATGAATCAACATTTTGGCAAAACAAATGGCAACTTGTTCACACACAAACACAAGAGAGAGAGAGAGACCGATCCATACACACATGAACATATAATTATCCTCTCCATACACACATGCATGAGCATCATCAATACTCTCCATATACACACACACATGACCATCGATCCTCTCCATACACACATCATGAGCATCGATCATCTACATACATATGAGCATATCATCCATATACACATGAACACATCCTTACATGGACAACTTACGAGAGATGAGACTGATCATGAGAAGATGGAAAAGGAGAGGTCTTGTGAGAATGGAGAAGGAGATGAGAGACCGGAGAGCTTCCTCTATTACGTATGTAACATCCAAGGCAAGTTCTACTTGCTAAAAATGTTGAATGGGTGGAGAAATTGAGGTGGGAAGGAGAAGGATCCCGACTAGATATAAGGAGGAAGAAGAAGGGGAAAGTGAAGTGTGGGGTGGTGGATGATCACACATGTGCACAAAGTGGAGCTACCAAAAAAATAATGGTCAACACATCCGTGGCTCACATGGACCTAGTGCGCCACAGGGAATAATCACAACCGTGGCGCACATGCCAGAGTGTGCCACGGATGTTTCTTCCCATTTACAGAACAGAGGGGCCTTCACTTAGGCGTAGAACACGACCTGCATGTGCGCCACGGTTAACCATAACAACCGTAGCGCACCTCCCCCATGTGCGCTACGGGTATGTGGCATGCAGCCAGCAGGGCCCTGGCCCACACATATCTGTGGCGCACTATGACCATGTGCGCCACGGTTGTTCTAGTTACTAGTAGGGCACTGCCCACAGGTGAGCCATGCCTGTTTTAGCCGTGGGGCACTTCAGACATGTGAGCCACGGATGTGCTGATTACCTATAGCCATTTTCCTAGTAGTGTGGGGTTGGTAAATACCGTCTATATGGCGGCCAGACGATACTATGAGCCCCTCATTGAAAGCGCACACCCTGAGGGGTGCAAAACACGCTCCGGTTGGCTAGTGAACTATATAGGGCGTCCCGGTTTTGAGGGGATTAACCTCATAGGGTAGACACCTGTATCAGAGAGGGCATTGGAAATGTCCTGACTGGTTATTCGACCCACGATCGGTGCGGATCAGGGACGGGTAATAGGATTGTGTGGGTACAGTGTACAACCTCTGCAGAGTGTAAATCTATTCGAATAGCCGAGTCCTCGGTCATGGAAGGTTGTACTGGCAGCTGTACGGTAGGTGATGGTTTTAGTTTTCAAAAAGGATCTCGAAAAAGCAACGGCTCGAAAATGTTTTGACCATGGGATGGTCAGGAGAAAGGAGGAAGGAGTTTGGTCATGAGATGACCGGAAGGAAAAACTAATGGGTGACCCAATCCTAGTGAGTTCTTAAAACTTTTCACAAAAGGTTTTCCAAATGTTTTACAAATGTTTTTCAACAAAGATATAGAGACATGCTATATCTACAAGAGAAACTAGTTTATAAAAGAACCTCTCTTGGAACCATCCTACCATCGCCATATTGCATATCCGTTATTACTATTTCCTTAAGGTGGTTTTGCGAGTACATTTAAAGTACTCACCGGCATTGTCCCTGGCTATTTACTTGGCCAGATTGCGGATGTTAACAAGAAACGAAGGTGCTGACGTCTATGCGAGCTAGGTCGTCTTACCAGTAAGTTGCCTATAGGTTAAGGCATGGGCTCTGCGCTGAAGACTTCCGCTACTTGTGTTGTAATCGCCATAATGGCTCTTATGTAAGTTTTTACTCGTTACTATATGGATGTTGCAATGATACTAGTCGGTTATGCTCACGGATCACTAATCATGGGAACGTGAAATGTATGCATAATGGGTATTCTCGGACCGAAAATCCAGGGTGCCACATTGCACCTAGATAATTCGCATTCAAAGCTAAAATAAAAGTTTAAGCCTTATCTCAAGGCGCACACCCAAAATAAGTGCATTATATCATACATCTGCACCTGGCATACCGGGGAACTCATGAAATTTAAGTGTTTTATGTAACCAGCTTAAGAAGCAGCTGGGCCAGGAGGGGTAACTTTTGGGCTAGAGCTAGGAGCGTCATATGGAGGATTTGCCGAGTCAGGGGCATCGGTGGCCGAGTCTGCTACATCATCTGACTTGGTGGCCTCGCTATCCGCACCTTCATCATCAGAAACTTCGCCAAGAGGCTCCCCAAGATCAAGGAACCTGGGCCCATCACACGAAGCATGCACAAAGGCATATTTGATCATGGAGTAGGCTCGCTCCTGGCGTTTCTGGATCAGCTCAGGATCATGGAGACACTTTCCTTCAGCCCTCTTGCATTCAAGAACATCAAGGTTGATGTCCTCGTACCAAGAAAGCATGAAGGCAAGAGCCTTGTCCGCTGCAGCTCGGCCGGCTGACTCGCACCATCGATCCAGCCTGTCTTCAGTAAGAAGTAGCCTGGAAGCCAGAGGCTCGATGAGTGTGTGCGTGTCTTCATCCGGCTAGAGCATTCGGAACACATGGATCGCTGATTTGAGCAAGTCCACACCACATGACTTGAGGGTCTTGACACACTCTGACAATGCTTCGAGATGCTCGTCAATACTGACCTCGCCATCAGCTGGAGCGCCAGATTCGCCTCGTACTCTTTTCATGGCCCGTATGGCGAACATATTAGCCTGAGGAAAATTCTCTACAAAAGCAAGGGAACATTAGCGGAACAAGGAAAAAGAAGACAAAGGAATGTGTACAGCGAAAAGTGTAAGGACTCAATACCGAGGAAAGAGTTGACGGCGCCAAGCTTGATCTGCCAATTCAGAGCCTTGGCCTGCAGAGCATCAAGTTCCAAATGAGCCGACTCAACCGTGAACTCGGCCTCCTTCAGCAGCTCCTTGGTTTCCCGGCACTGGCGGCGTGCTGATCATCTTTCTCGACAAGCTCCTCCCTCAACCCCTTCACCTCGGCCTGGTGTTTCGGCTCCATGTCTGCCATTGCCTTCTTTAGCCGAGTCACCTCGTCTTGATCCTTTTGGAGCTCGATCCGGTGCCTCTCTGCTTATTCGGGGAATACGACCCATCAATGGCAACAAAATCATCTCGGAACCATCAAGATAAAAATTGGAAAAGGAATAAGCATAAGTACAAAGCGGAGACAGAAGTTGCTAAGAACTTACTTTCGGCATCGCTGATTTGTAGATGCAGGGCGTCGATGGTGGATTGGGCAGAAGCTGTAAAAGGACAAGGAAAGAAAATAAGCAAGGGTAAACAAGGAAAGTACGCCGAGTAAGACTGGGACGAGTCAGACAATTACCTTGGCCTTTAGCCTCAGCTTTCAGGTTTTGGTGAGCGAGCTCCAGCTTGCGATACTCCAAGAGGAGAGCCTGGTGCACCTTGGTGTGCTCATTATGTGTAAGCTGCACAAAGAAAAAAGATAATCAGCAATTGTGAGATCAAGCTTATAGCCGGATAAGGGTTGACTCCTATCTTAGATCTTACAGCCAAATGAGTCCCTCATTCGGCAGTAACCCCGGGGACTAGGGATAATGTATAACAAAAATACTCAATACACAAAAGAGTAAGAAGATTGTGTACCTCATTCACTTCATCTGCACGGGCCATCAAGGCAATGGCTTGCTGAGTCATATCGGCAACGGTCTTGGGGCCCTACTTCATCTTCTTCCCAGTGCTGGAGCTGACCTCTTGCTCGCCGGATGCGTTCCAGGCAACAGCATAGCGCTCTGCGGCACCAAGGCCATTCCCGTTGAGTGCCCGGGTGAGAACTTGAACCTTTTTCAGGATAGTTCCCACATTGTCACGGGTAGCAGCAGCGCTGCTGTGCAAAGCAACGGCCTTGGAACTGCCACCAGACCCAGCAGCTGTGGATCTGCCCAACTTACCCTCTTGAGCGAGTGTCGTTGTTGTTGTTGTGGGCTGGATCTGAGGTGTGGTGCCTGGGGCATGGAACAAGGTCATCTGTTTGGTAGACGTGGGCCTGCCAGATGAAGTGCGAGCCAGACCTGAAGCACCAGTCCGGGTCTGGTTCTTTGACAGAGGAGGAGAGTGAGCAGGTCTAGCAGGGGACAAAACAGGAGCTGAATGAACAGGCTCGCTAGTAGTCTGGGAAACAGCAACAGGATCAACTTGCATACTGGGAGTAGGAGGACTGATGACAGGAGTCTTCTCAACGCTGGTGTTGCTAGCACCAAGATCAGGAAGTTGTTCATCAGGAGCAGCAGGGGAGCTGGGCCGGGTCTCCTCTGACGGTTGCTCCGCCGGGTCGGCCTCACTTTGAGATTTGTGAGTCTCAGTGGTGGGGGCAGTGACCCGGACGGGGCTTGGCACGGCAGTGTCGGTGCGAGGAGGAGAGGCTAGCCTTATCGGCAAAGAGGCCATGATAGGAGCAGCTTGGCTAACCGACAAAGGCTCGGCACTGAAAATAACAAGGAATGCTAATTAGAAAACAGTTAAAAAATAGGAAAGGAAAAATGGAATGTAAGCAAACAGCAAAAGCTTACCCGGAAACGGTCGGGTCACGCGGTATGTGACGTGTGACCCGGCGCCCTGCATCCTTGCGAGTTTTAGTTAACGACACAGCAGGAGGAGGAGCAGCAGTAACCTTGTGCTTCTTGGCAGGTTGAGCACTGTAGGTATCCCCTCGTCTCTTACCCGACTTGGCAGCAGGGATTTTGCCGACTCCGCTCACAGCGAGAGGAAGAGTGTCATGTACCTGACCAGCTGCATAAGTAAATGACAGGCTCACTCAAATAAGTTAGAGGGCTAAGGTCGAAAAGCAGGTACCTCCAAATTTTCACAATCATTGTCATCATCATCGTCAAACCAGTGTGGGTCTTACCCGGAGTTGAAGCGGCAGCTGCACGCGGAATGGGCATGAAGCACTCCAGATCGAACTCGACTTCGTCGGAGTTGGAGCGGACCTTGTTATAAGCACTAGGAGGGATAGTACTGTCATTAACCTGGTGAACAAGATTCTACGAAAGATAAGCAGAATAAAAACAGAGAACGAATGAAACGGAAGATGAACGTAAGAAAAGCTATGTCGGATAGAAAGTGATTCAGAAACTTACCCAGGGGACAGGCCTACCCCGGCTAAATGGAGGGTAGCTCCAAGCCCAATCCTTCGCCAAAGTCAACTTGAAGATCGAGCTGACTCGGCGGGCCACAGAGTCATGGATGAGCTCCTTCGTGGAGTGCCGAGTGGGGTCCTGCTTGCCGCTCATGAAGCACATCTTGTGGCTCCTGGCTTGGAGGGGGCTGACCCAGCGTGCAATAAAAGCACACATGATATCCGTTTCGGTGAGATGGAAATTCTCATTCGGTGACAGCAACCTCTCCAGAATCCTGTTGGCCTCATTCACCGCGGCGCTCTTGTCGTGCGGGTCAAGCTTCCATAACTCTTTGCTTGGGACCTCGTCCGAGAAAGTGGGGAGCCGGATGTAAAAGGTGGCCCCACTGTTTTTGACATAGAAGAAAGTCCTACGGAATTTCTTGCAAGAGTCTAAGCCAGTAATCCGAGGAAAGATGGATTATCTTCTAGGCGTGATGCTAGTGGCACCGCACCTGGTTGGCCTCTTATCGGCACGGGGAACGCCAGGCTCGGGAACTACTTGGATCCTATAACTAAAATATTTGGCCCATAGAACAACTGTAGGTGAAATTCCAAGGTAGGCCTCGCAAGCAGAGATAAAACAAGAGAGGGATCCAATAGCATTGGCAGGCAAGTGATGGGTCTGAAGATGGTAAGTGGAAAGAAAGGAAACAAATAAATTGATCACGGGCAAGGTGAAACCTCGCTCAAAGTGGGAGAGGAAAACCACCCTCTCATTGGCCTCAGGTTCAGGGGGAATATCACCAGCAGGGAGGCGGCAATACACTTCGAGTGGGATGCGCCTGGTGGAGCGCAGCCACTTGACCTCCTCCGCGGAGACCTCCGAGCCCTCCCAACCGCCACGCTCGCTGGCGGGAACCTCATGTTCCTCCGCTCCCTCAGCAGCATTGCGAGCATCCATGATCTCTCTGGATTCCGTCTCTTCCGCTGCAAGAAGAGGCTTGGAGGCGCAAGGACCCATAGCAGAATAGAATGGGGAAAGGAGCAATCGCAGAGGATAAACTATGAAGAAGAAGAACCGCAAAGGGGAAGTTGGGATTTTGGAGGCGCAAGGAAGAAGAAGGCAATGGGGAAACTGAACTGGCGAGGGAAGTTAAGTTCCCGTCACCCCTACTTAAGGGGAGTAAAAACCCCAATCGTGGGATTCCCCTGCACCGTGCGGCCAACGTGTGGCCGTGTAAACGGCTGAGTAAGCCAATCAGAAAATGCCACGTGTAGGTGATACACGATAAATCCACTGCCACGTCACGCTGCAGAAGACACGAGGCACTGAGCGATGGGACAGCCACAGTGACGGGGAGTTACTGCGCGGCCATCACTGTGCGGTCAGGATTTGGGACAGAATTTGAGGCAAGTCACCATGATTACAAGCTGTCAGTGACTAAGGCATGCGGAAAATGACTCGGAACTGGCCAAAATGACTCGGCACGAGGCAAAAATGGGCCAAAAATCAAAGATGAGACTCGGAAAGAGCATATTAGACTCGACTAAGAACGAGGTTATTCCAAATAGTGCGTCCTAAGTAGTAAATGTTGGCAGAAAGAGAAGTTCCAATCACATTAAAGGAACCTAGAGAGGCCTAACAACTAGAACTGCTAGACCTCACCAGCTTCGGGGACTAATGTCGGGGTGATAACCCCCGGTAGGGTCATAAAGGGTAAAACAATCCCCATCTTGGCTTGCGCCGAGTAAATAAAGAACCAGGCCGAGTAAGTACGGGCGGGTAGGATAGTCATGTGCGGCCGACATAGAAATTATGTCGGCCATATAAGACAAGTATGTTAATCTTCAAGGAACCAAGAAGCCGAGTCTCACGAGGAAGGGCCGAGTCAGATAGGACGCGTGGCATATTTCCGAGTGAGGTTCAGGAGGGACCATGATAAAGCACCGTCAAAAGAGAAGGGCGACGCCGGGTGACATGAGAGGAGCCTTGTGACGGCCTAAACAAGGGCTGACGTACAAAGTTACTGCATGACGCTAAAAGAACTGGAGGCGACGTACCTGAAGACCGTTAGCTGTCCAACTTTATGGACTGGGCCACTTGACTTAGTACAAGCCCATGACCCGGCGCGTACAGTGAAGACCAAGATCCAAATAGTAACCCTAGGACCCAAATGGGTGTAACCTAGCTAGCCATCGCCTATATAAGGAGGGATATAGCTAGGGTTTGAGGAGGTTGGACCTAGTAGAGAACTAAGGCACTGAAGCTTTGTTCATACAGCTCAAGGAGCACTTGTAAACATGAAGGATCAATAAAATTCCCAAGTATGGAGAGTTCATCATGTTCTTCGTGCGCGGCAAGACCGTGCACACCCTCCCCGGTGACCATAGCATCCATTCGGCCCCCAACTTAAGCCTACCCATGGCATCTGCCATGACACCACCATGACAACATTTCCATTGTAAAACATCCCTGGGCAAAAAGGGTTAAAATAAGAAGTATAGTACCTATTACACAATCAGTTGCATGAGAAAAAGCAAACATTGCAACAGTTAAGAAGAAAAAGTTTTTGGTCCCCCTGATTTTTGCCTTCCTGATAGTAGATCAGGGTTGTTGAAATTCGGATGTTACAGACCTTTCCACCATAAAATAATCTTGTCCCGAGATTAGGGAGGAGTAGGGTTGGGTGATTACATCCGCTTAACAATTTCAGCAGTGGAATCTATTAGAGGCTAAAATATATTTACATGAAACAGGCGTGGTTAGCTACAGGTCGGAGCTAAGTGGCCTCGGATTGTGCGGTTTAGATGAAACAAGTGGAAAAGACACAGTATTTTCCCCTTAGGATGATTCTACCTATGTTTTACGTTGATAGGGTCCTTATTCTTCTTCAGGCGAGACGAGGAGTGAGTCTTCTTCCACTCTTTACCATGATAGTCAGATTTTCTGTCTTCTTGGTATTGAAATTCTGGGAGTGGTGTCTTGACGGTCGACCTTGGAGTGGAGGAATTTCCTGAAGTATCTTCTGATTTTGGAGAAGTGTCGATTGCCGTCCTTCTTGTAGGGTCTATGAATCGGATTTGGAGGGGTGGTCATCACTTAACCATAACTAGCGTTCGACTCTAGGGTTCTCTCGAGTTTTACGAGAAATATGCAGTCTTTCCCCCTTAGAGCAAGTCTAAGGGTGCTTGGTGATATCTCGGATCTTTTTGGCTGGAGTCATATGATGATGCTGGGGAAGAGCGCTGCACCTTTCATCCGGAGGTGGTGGTCCTATGTGGACCTTGTAAAAACTACTTCATGGGAGGCGTCGATGCCACTTCTTGTAGCGATAGTCATAGCGGGAGAGGCGTTGGACTAGCTTCCGGTTAGTTAGTTGTAAGCTAGTTAGGGGTCCAATAAGTTAAGGGTTGCAGCTGGATGTTGGTGGTATTGGAACGCGGTCCTTTAGAAAGGGTTCTTTACGGGTTCGGTCTGATGCAACGTCGTGGGTAAAACACGTAAGGAAGGACATCATGCTTGCATATCCTCCAATGGGTGATCCTGAATTCAGCAGATTTGCACCGGCCAACGGCGAGGGTACTTGATGCCTTATTGAATAGGTTTCGAGATGATCCATCACTTTCTATAGGTTGGAAGAGTGAGCTGGTTGGGTACAAAGGACTATTTTGAGAGTGCCCCTTGAATCTTGCAGCCGTCCTTGGGTTGGGTACCAACTTTGGTTACTGTATTTCCTCGGGGGAATGGGGGACATTCAGCTCTTCAGTAGCGAGGGTCGTGAGTAGCAAAAGCAGAGAAGGGGGCTTCACGACTTCTTCAGATAAAATCGATGCTTTGGGTTTCTTTAATCTCCTTGGAGGGTAGTATTGGCGACATCGGGTTGTCTCGTCATGTATTCTAAGCTTGCAGTTACTAGGAACGATAGGGCATACTTCCAAAGATTGTTGATGAGGTCTGTTTTTTTGTTCCTCTAACGACTCTCTTGGTGGTGTTTGGAGCAGGTTCTTGGATTGGAGATCTTCTGGGATTATCTTCTCATAGGCGGTCTTCTGGCTTTGAGTGGAAAGACGCCGTCTTTCCACCTTAGAGATTTACTTGGGGTTGTCGAGGTTGGGGTAGAACCTTCGTCTTGGAGCAAGGGGTGACGCTTGAGTTGAGGTCTTCGAGTGATGCCTTATTGCGACTTCCTTTCTATGGTGATTTCATAACGAGGTCATAAGGGTTAACTCGGGTAGATTTTAGAGGTTAGCAACGCTTCCTCTTGGTCCTTAGTTGGGGTGGGGGCATTTTGGCTTCGGATGGGTTGTCTTCACTTGAACTCTTTGTGTTGCTTTGGTCCAATGAAGGAGTAGACACGTTGTCTTCAGGCCTCCTTATCTTACGTATTCTTGGGGCGTTTGTGTTATGGTGAGGACTTCCCGTTGATTCTGTGGAGAGATGAATAGGGTCGCTGCTTGTTTGGGGGTGATTAGAACTAAGGCACGAAGAGGAGTTGTCGGGGATATCTTCATGTGGCCATCCTGCTGAGGAGAGGGTTCCAGCTATGGGGTTGTGAGGGTTAGTGTCGGGACATGCCAACAAGACTTTAGGATCTGATTGTCCTAGGAAGACAAGAAACACATTCCAAGCATCATATAAGAACATGACAAGCAAACAAGGCGTACCATAGGTACTAAGGGGATGACTAAACCATAAGGGGCACCCTATATTAGGGATGCTAATCCTAAGCACGGACGCTACGAGGGTCTTGACTTCTATCTTACCATATGTTGTTATCGGCGCCGTACTTGATCGATTTGGGGGCGATGAAGGACTCCGTTGGTAAGGCGATCTTGTAGTGTCTTTTGTCATTGGTAGATCCTTTGTTTTGCTTGTTTGGGGGGTCTCTTCATTCCTGGATCTCCGTCTTCATAGTCTCCAAGTCGGACTTTGTTTTTGAAAACGGGACCTTTGAAGTAGATGAGATATAGAGTAATCCATCTTCAAATTGTTTAAGTCAGAGAAGGTGAGATAAGAAATCTTTCAAAAAGCTTTTGGGAAAATAGTTTTTTAAAAGATGATGTTTTCAAAAATAGGGGTTGTCCTCCCTAGCGTCCATGCTAACTAAGGTATCCTACAATCAGGATGGCTCTGATACCAAGTCTGTGGCACCCCAGATTTACGGTCCCAGAATACCCATTATGCATAAAATTCACATTCCCATGATCAGTGAGCCGTGAGCATAACCGACCATTATCATTACATCATCTAGAAGGTAACGATTACAAAAATTACAAAGTGTCCATTATGTAAAATACAACACAAGTAGGGGAAGTCTTCAAGCGCAGAGCCCATGTGATGCCTTAACCTATAGGTGACTGACTGGGAAGACGGCCTAGCTCGCATATATGTCAACCACCTTCGTCACTTCTTAACATCTGCAATCTGACCAAGTAAATAGCCAGGGACAATGCCGGTGAGTACTTTGAATGTACTAGCAAACCACCTTAAGAGAACAGTAATAATTGAAATGCAATATGGCGGTAGTAGGATGGCTCCATGAGAGATTCTTTTATAATCTAGTTTCTCTTAAAGATATAGCATATCTCTATACCTTTGTTGAAAAACTTTTGTAAAACCATTTTGGAAACCTTTTTTAAAAGTTTTAAGAAAACACCAGGATTAGGGTCACCCATTTGTTTTTCCTTCCGGTCATCTCATGACCAAACTCCTTTCTCCTTTTTCCCGACCATCTCATGGTCAAAACAATTCCAAGCCATTGCTTTTCCAAAGTCCTTTTTGAAAACAAAAACATCACCGCTGTACAGCCGCCAGCACAACCATCCATGACCGAGGACTCGGCTATTCGAATTTATTTACACTCTGTAGAGGTTGTACACTTTCCCACACCATCCGATTACCTGTCCCTGGTCTACACCGATCATGAGTCAAATAACCGGTCAATACCATCCAGATGCCCTCTCCGATACAAGTGCCTACCCTATGAAGTTAATCCCCTCAAAACCGAGACGCCCTATATAGTTACCAAGCCAACCGGAGCGCGATTTCACCTCGACAAGTGTGTGCTTTCAATGAGGGGCTCATAGTATTGCGTGGAGGCCCGCAGACCCTTCGTTCCATCTCCCAGACAATGCTACGCATGGACCGTTGGATAGAGAAGGCCCACACTCGGGGATTGTTTGCCCCTGTAGTAGTGTGAGGCACCTATATCAGATTAGAAAAACTTCTAGCCCAACCCCGTCCCATTCCAGAGTAATGTGGTTGCATGGGTTAATTGTGCTAGCTTCAAAACTAGCCAGCCCGGCGTGTTTTCGTAAGCATTTTTCCTCCATCATTTGTCCGGCCATTTTGTAAAACCAAAATCTTTCTCATTTTCCAATCCACTTGGTAGGCCAATCCTCACCAAGGTTTTCTCATAAAACATTTTTGTAAGCCTTTTTCCTGGGGTCTTCCCATCCTATACTTTTGCTTCGGTTAAAACGGGGTCTCCAAGGGAGTATGGTGTTAAGACACCATCTACCATACTAGGGCAAATAGGTGTCATCAAAGGGGTTGCACTTAGTAGTGCAAATGGTATTAGCTGGAGGAGCCAAGACACTACCAGATATAAAATCATCATAAGTAAAGCAATGTAGTTTCATAAACAGTAGATAAAACATACAAAAGTAAAACGGTAGGACAAGGGATTATGAGCAGGAAGGTGGCTTGCCTGTGACCAGAGAGACGTCCTGTGAGTTACTTAGAATACTAGAATACTGAATACAATAATAATAAGAATATCCTGATGCTTCCATCTTCTCGGTGTCACATAATCGCAACTATTGTCGTCATCGAACAAAATGCAAGCAAACAACACCACAATAAATACAATGCATACCAACACCAAATCATGCAACAAGCAATTGACAAGACAAGTTTATAGATCAGTAAGGATTGAGGATTTGATTGGGGATACAAAAGATATGCTTTGGTGGCATTTGTAGATTGACTATTTAGGATTTATAGTCCAAAACTAACTAGATAGGGGGTTTTAGAGCAAGGTCAAGTTCTATATGTTAGCATTGGGTACCAATGATACCATCAGAAAGGTATTGATAAAATGAAGCCAAAAAAGTGGTTTCACTATTTTATCAAGTACCATTGATTTATAAATTTTTTGTAGTGAATAAAACTCTAGTTTAAGGAAATAATTTACCAGAATTTTTCTGGAGTTGCAAAAATTATTTCCTTGGGTAATTGGATAGTATTTGATGGACTGATTCACTGAGAGTTTGATTCACCTCAAAAAATTACCAGAATGCCCTCAGGAAAATACCAAAGGTAGTAATGGATGGTTTTTGTCTTTTTCACCAGATTAAATTTATAGGAGCTTTTGTCAACACCCAGATTTTTAATCCCAGCTGCCTATTATGCCATATATCGCAATCCCAGGATTACCATTTTTGTGAGACATAACAGATTGGATATCATAGTACATCATCCACTACAGACTATACATAAGGTCTTACAACAAATAAAGGATCTCATGATCCAGTCTTAGTACAATCAAAGCAGCGGAATAATATAATAATGATAGAATGGCGAGGCTCCATCTTCATGGTCACGGGCAATGCTGACGATGGGAGATGATCCTAGTTGTCGTAACCCTCCTGCGGTCCATCCTCCTGATAGTTCTCTTCATAGTCTGGCCACGGGAATAGCCAGGCACAAAGCCATAAGTACTCTTTAAGTACTCGTAAACTATCACTAACAAATAAGTGATCTGAATAGGAATGCTAAGCTCTAGGTTGTTTTGCAAAAAGCCAGATTTATCTCTAACTTAGTTTAAAAGAAAAGAAAACTAGTTTAAGGTTTTATAACACCTAAGTGGGAATTTGATTTTTCATATCACAACCCTGTTGTGGTCAAGTCAAAGTCATAGTTCATTTCATAAGTCATTTGAAAACATTTGACGACGGAACAGTATGGCCACTCCAACTGTCCATAACCGTGGAAGCGGCTATTCGAATAGGTTGACACTCTGTAGAGGTGGTACACTTTCACCACAATATTCGATACATTCGTCAGGAACAATCCTGAATTCACCATACTTAGTATGCGGATAATCAATCCTAACCTTTCAATTACACGCCCTAGTATAGGCACCTATCCTGTGAGTTTGGACTCCCAACCATGACCAACTGTGATCTTGGGTACTACACAGGTGGACAATCATCACAAGGTAGCCTCAGCTCAGACCTTGGCCGCAAGGGAACCCATACTAAGGTATATAAATTTCTAGTCAAGCCCTACCCAATTTTCGGGTATTGTGGTTGTACGGTAAAATTGGAATGGTATCGCATCCAAACAACCATCAGTTTTATAAAGGCTAAGACTCATGCCTTAACATTTTCATCATAAAAAACCATTTGGTGTTCAAGAACACGTGTCAAAACATTTCAGTAGAATGACTCATCATTCTAAGGTTTTCATAACCATTTTCACCAAGTATTCCCATCTAAAGTTGATCATGTTTTATGCTTAGCACTAGCATCTACAGTGGGGTTAAATACTAATGAGGTGTGGTAAACAACTGTATCTTATCTAAGTTCAATATCATGCATCAGGATGACAACAAGATTATCTAACTTAGTCCAAGTTTTATGCTCTTTATGCTACCTTCCAATATCCTTCTATTATCTACAAGTTACTAAGTAAACTTTTGATCGAAAGATTTAATAAAGGGAATAAAATACTAAGCTTTCAAGTAAAACTAGGATGGTGTGTCTAGTGGGTATAATCACATATGCCTAAGGCATATAGTTGGCATAGTAACAAGCAAGTAGTAGCTTGCTAAGCTGCAAGTGTTAGCTTGCTTAATGAGTAGCTTGCAAGTATTGGCTTGCCTTGTGCAGAGCAGTGGTTGAAGTTATCCTCGGCTTCTTCCTCATAGTATCCTCCTTCCTAATCGCATCCTTGGTCGGTACTAGCGTCTATAAATAAATATGAGGTACACAATCACCAAACAATACTTAACTATTTCTAATCATCATACAAAGGTTCACACTAGATGATCTAGCATCATCACTATCATTACAAGGATTAAAGCACTTGTCTCATTTATTTTATTTGAGAAAAGTAATTTCTACTCATTTAAAAAAACTACTTAAGATTTAATATTCTCCAACTCACACATGGGATCATGCTGACACATGTCATCACCACATATTCCAATACATGGGAATGTGATTTAAAGTGGTGTCACAATTTAATAAGGTTTAACCTTTTTATTTTAATTAATTAAAGTGACTAGAAATACCTATGTGGCATTCTTTTATTACTTGATCATTATTTATGTAAGTAAACCTATATATTTTTATATATTCTTGGTTAAATGTGATTTTTGAGAGTTGGAATCGACTCAAAAGCTCTTATGGTTGAATTTTGAAAAATGTTTTCATGCAGAAAAGCTTCTGCCTTGTTATTTTTACCATGGGTGATCTACAAATCTAAATGGTTAGAATCCAACGGGCTTGGATTAAGAATTCCAGTACCTTTCTAACAAAATTAATTTCATGCATATTGGTTTAGTGAATCGAGCTGGGTTGATTTTTGAATCTAGGTACAAAACTGGGTTTGAAATTAAATGAATAAATCTAAATTTGAATTAGTGGGTCACGCGGGATGTTTAACTGGGTCGGCCCACTACGCAAAGTGCGCACGCGGGTTGGTTAAGTGAGCGACCCCACTCGTCAGTGAGACAGCGAGGGGCGAAGAGGTATAGGGCGATTAGGATCGTAGGATCTAACTCTAATCGAACGGCTCTAGTTCATCATCCACGTCGGGCAGCGCCAGCGAGACAGAACCCTAGCATGGCCGGTGGGGGTCATGGGAGGCTCACCGGGGCTCAGACGATGGTCGGCGACGGGGGAGAACGACGAAGTCGACGATGGCGATCCTCCTGGTACTGGCAGGTTCTCCTGGAGCGACTCCAATCGACGGTGCCTCTCCTCCTCTGCAGCAGCGAAATTCGGTGAAATTCCGGCCACCTGGTGCTCGCCTTGCTCCGGGAGTGAGTGGGTGTGATCAGTGAGAGGTGGGGAGTGAACTGGTGTCAAGAAAACGAGCGGGGGAGGCCTCCTTTTATAGTGGATGAAGGGGACCGAATGGCACGGGTGGGGCTCGTTGGTGTCGACAGCACAAAGTGCTATTGGCATGGGCGACGATAGGGGGCGGTGCTGGGGTCCCTGGAGAATCTCAACAGCGTGGTGTTGCGGCGTGGGGCGGTGCTGAACGGTCGGAACATTGCGGCGCTCTAGGCAGGTCCGACGGCAATTTTAATGGCGCACAGCATGCATGGTCCGTACGGCGGCGAACGAGGTTGTCTGGCGGGTTACTGGGATGCTGGCAAGAACGTCTGCAAGAGGCGAGGACGGCGCGCGGTCTGTGGGCTAATGTCGCTGACGGCGCACTGGCACGCTCTTGGCTCGCACGTAGAGAGACTGGACGCGTGCTGGGCGGGTGGTCCAGTGGCTGGCTGCGCTCGGGGCTTGGACAGGGAGTGGCGATGGATGGTGCTGGGTGTCCCAGACAAGGTTGGCGAGGCTAGCTCTTCCTCTAGCTTGCTGGCGACATGGGGGTGACAATGGTGCTCTCGGCATGGTCACCATTAATGGCTAGGCTTGCTCACAGTGGTGCTAAGGATTGTTAAAGAGGCTAGATGATCTACTAAGATCTTGTTGCAACGAGAGAGGGAACAAGGTTGGACAAATTCACTGCTGCAAATAGTGTTTAATGTTTTGTCGTTTGCTGATCACAAGGTGTTTGATGAAATGGCCGAAAGAAATTCAAATTTGAATTTTGGATACAAACTTGGTGGGTTTGCTAGGCACATACTAGGGAGTATCTGGTTAGTTGGATTGGTTAAGGGGCACTGGTTTGGTTGGGTTTTGAAAAGGTGTGATCCTCACATGTGTTAAAGATTCTATTTTGAATTGTGATTTGAATGAGGTTGCCAAATGTTTCTGTAAGTTTGAACGGTGGGATTTGATTCACCTTTACTTGGTCTTGCAAGGGGTGAAAATAGTTGGAAAAGTTTCTGTTTGAAATCTTGGACTAGAAAAACTCAAAGTGACCTAGTGAGCAAGATTGGCAAAAATGACCATTTGCCTTATTTGAGTTGTTTGTGATTTTCTCTTGATTTTTTCTGCTTGGAAATGTTTTAGATGATGTTATATTCATCTTTGAACCATTCCTTACTATTTAGTTGAATCACACAAGTCCATTCATGCATTCATCAAATCATCACATACACATGCATTCATTTTGGTTTTTTATTTAATCAAAGTTTTTGTTAACCCTAAATTTTAGTGATTAGAGTTTGATGATCATTGTTTCATATTTTTGGGATGTTACAGACCTTCCCTCCTTAAATGAAATCTCGTCCCGAGATTTGAAAAAGAAGAAAAAAGATTACCTAGGATTTAAAGAGATCGAGAAACTCCGTCCTGATGTGATCTTCTCGCTCCCAGGTAGCTTCTTCTTCAGTGTGGTTTCTCCACTGAATCTTGAGAAACTTGATGCTTCGGGTTCTGGTGGTTCTGAAAGTTTCCTCCAAAATACAGATGGGTACTTCGGGATATGTCAGGTCATCATTGATTTCTATGGTGCGGTGATCAATGTTCTTGAAAACTTTAGTCTTCTCCGAAACTTCAAAGCATTTGCGAAGTAACGATATATGGAACACATTGTGTACTGCTGACATCTCCTCTGGCAGTTTCAGTTGATACGATACTTCTCCTCGACGATTCAGAATCTTGAAAGGTCCGATATATCTGTGGGCTAACTTTCCTTTGAGATGGAAACGCCGCATTCCCTTCACAGGCGACACTTTGAGATACAAAAAATCTCTGATATTGAAATCGAGGTCTCGATGTCTCTTGTCGGTGTAACTCTTCTGTCTGGATTGGGCGGTCTTAAGGTGCTCACGAATCTTGTGAACTTTCTCTTCTGCTTCTCGTAGGATGTCGGGTCTGAAAATCTGACTCTCTCATACTTCCGACCAATTCAAAGGGGTACGACACTTCCTTCCATACATGAACTCAAATGGGGCCATTTGCAGACTAGCTTGATAACTATTGTTGTATAAAAATTCTGCGAAAGGCAGACAATCTTCCCATTTAGATCCATACTCTAGCACACATGCTCTCAACATATCTTTGAGTATTTGATTTACTCGCTCCGTTTGTCCATCGGTCTGAGGGTGATATGATGTGCTGAAATCCAGTCGGGTTCCTAAACCTTCTTGGACTTTCTTCCAGAATCTCTAGGTAAACTAAGTTCCTCAATCTGATACGATGTTCTTGGGGACTCCGGGCAAACTGACGATTCTAGCGATGTACAACTCTGCTAGCTGCGAACTCTGGTACAAGGTCTTGACTAGTAAGAAATGGGCTACCTTGGACAATCTGTCAACTATGACCCAAATAGAGTCATTTCCCTTACTAGAAGAAGGCAATCTGGTGATAAAGTCCATTCCAACGGAATCCCATTTCCATTTCGGAATCTGCAATGGTTGCAACAGTCCTACGGGTCTCTAATGTCCCGCCTTGACTCTCTGACAAATATCACACTTGGCGATATAACTTCTGATTTCTCTCTTCATTTTATGCCACCAAAATTGCTCCTTCAAATCCTGATACATCTTCGTTCCTCCGGGGTGGATAGAATAAAGAATATCATGGTCCTATTTCAAAATAACTTCTTTCAAATCCGAATCTGCTGGTACACACTACAAGGAATGTGTCAAACTATGACCTTTTGGTAGTGACCGTGTATGAAATCGTCATAAATTTATGATGATTCTAGACTACATGGTCATGGGCTGTTCGGGAGGGTCGAAACCTAGCAAAATCATGACGATTTTTTCTCAGAAACGTCGTAATTGCATAAGATAAAATCGTCATAGTGCTATGAAGGACAAGATATAAGACGAAGGAAATTCCAGCCGTTGGATGCAAACATGATGGATGGATGAGATGGTGATCTGTGGAACACTAGCCGTGGATCGATGACCTGGCACACCACCGGTGGATGACCTGGCTATAGGCACGAGAAGAACCCATACCTAGCGAACCTCCGCCATCCACCTCCAAGCGCTGCATCCTCTCCTTCGTCATTCCTGTACGCCCCAACCTCCGCCGCCAGGCTAGATCTCGGCCAAATCCGGCTACTCACTGCCTCGCCATCCACCTCCCCCGAATCCCCATCGTCTACTGCGAGAGGCGCGTCGTCCCCCCTTGCCCGCCGCCGCCTTCCCCTCGCGTCCTTCCGTTCGGTCCGTTCTAGGGTTTCCTGCCGCTAGCCATGGCGATCCTCGGGGAGCTCGGCACCCAGGTGCTCATCCCCGTCGCCGGAGTCATCGGCATCGTCTTCGCTGTCGCGCAGTGGGTCATCGTCTCCAAGGTCAAGGTCACGCCGGGCGCCGCCAACGCCTCGGGGGCCGGCAAGAACGGCTACGGGGACTACCTCATCGAGGAGGAGGAGGGCCTCAACAACCACAACATCGTCATCAAGTGCGCCGAGATCTAGACCGCAATCTTCGAAGGTGAGCTTCGTGACGCCTCTTCTGTCTCTCCTTCTCAGATCTGCGCCGGCCGCCCGTAGATCCGCGCGTTTCCTGGCCGTACGGAGCGGCTCCTTCTTACCCGGGTATTATTTAGAAACTAGAATCTCGTCCAGCTCGGTGGTCAATGGCTCGGATGCTGGCTGCCGTTCACCCGTCCGGTCGATTTTAGAGCTGATCTGCCGGGGAGCATCCAAATTTTAGCTCGGCTAAATGTTTCTACACTTTTCACAGGATTTACGAAACCTTGCGAAACCTTTGCATGAGTTCTTGCTGCAAGTCTTTCGAATAAGACATCGGATTTAGGTACCAGATTAGTTTGTGTTTGTTTAACAACTTTGTTTTTTGATGCTTTATTATCTGGATAAGTCTAATGTGATTTAGTTAGTTGTATATACATCAAAACACATGTAATCCATCTGCTTGTGGTCTACTTATATGGTTCACTGATAAGTAATTATAATCTGTGTTGTTACTTTCAATAATCATGAGGAACCCATGCTGTTATGTGCACAAAGTAATCTGATATTGTTTAAACATGCTTACACTACTTAGAACATGCACTCTCATAACAGTACCCATGTTGTCATGAATATTTGTCAATGCCTCAGATTATTTTGTTAGTAGTAGTACTACTAGTTCATGTATAGCCATATAGGTATAAAATATGTATATACCTCGATTCTCTTATGCATACACCTATTCTAGGAACTGATCTGTGTTGAGTGCTTATTGACATTCCGTTTTTCCCATGACACCTTGCTGTTCCAGTGTTGGTGGTGCCCTCCAATGGTGTTCTGGTGGTGTTGGTGCCCTCCTGTGGTGTTCTAGTGGTGTCAAAAATTTGGTGAACAAGGGGTGTATCTCATGATACTATGAACCAGTTATCGTTCTTAATGCATCTAGTGCTTTAATGTTGTTTTTCATATCAGGTCCATGTATGCATGGTTGTAGCTAGAAAGAAGGGATGATAACTGTGATAAGTGTGAAATAATCGCACCTATTTTATATCCTTTGGTGCAAAAGTGTTGTTATTATCTGTTCTTCTTTGCATGAAGGCATTAATTTGTTTGTTACGGTTGTGTTTATGGTAGAATAAATAATGCATCCACTCTACATGTTTGATCAGACCATGCTTGCATTAGTTTAGTGGTCTAAATTTCAAACCTTTCTCGTATTGCAACAAGTCTGGAACTGCCAGGCCTATTCTAAATGCTAGATAAAGTAGATTTTCTTTTATGCCTAAGCTACGCTAAGGTCTGTTAAATGGTTAGCCCTAGTGCTATACTTGTTTCTAAGGAGAGTAGTGGAATTGTTGATCCATCATCACTTTAGAAGTTGCTGCTGTTTTGACTTGAATTAGATTTTTCTGTTACTAAAAAATAGTAGTCTAAATGCCTCATTAACAATATATATATTTTCATGGCCAGCTTCTTATCTCTAATGGTAGTTGCCTCACCTATCTTATTAGTGTGACTCATGTATTGCTTGTTCTGTTATCCTGCACTATTGGCAAGTACAGGTTGCAGGACTCGTGGAGCACCATCCACCCCATCCACACTTTCTCCACTTTCAAGGACTTCTCGAGCTAGCCATTTCCCCCTCTTTTCCTACCTACTGATGATACTGCCTGATTCCTTTCTTGAATCTTATTGGAGAGTGGCTTTGCTGTGATGTCTATGGTTTTATTTCTGTCGATGCCTAATGGTCTTATTGGACTGTGGCTTCCCCGACGTCACTGCAGATTCCCTGATGTCCAATTAGTATACATGTTATGTGACCATGCTAGTTGATCTTTACTAGCAGTGCATATGCGAGAACATTAGTTGTTCCTTGGCTTGTACATGTTAGGATTATGTGATCATTATTCATGTGCATTAAGAAACTAGTTATTCCTTTCTCTCAAGTCACATATTGCACACATTTAACAATATAGCTGTGCAGCAAACCTTTTCTGTCCATGTCTTGAATTATGATTTCTGCTAAGTATGAAAAGGATAGCTAATGTTCTTCTAAAACTTCCTAGGACTATGCTTGTTTACGGATGAGTTAACATGTAATATCCTAGTTAGTTTTATTTGTACTACTAATTTTCCTTGAGTTGAAACCATCTTGGCATAACATTATATTGGTTTTCATATCCTCAAATCAGGATATGCTTCTCAGAAAATGTCGGTAGCATAAGATAATGAAGCCACCCATTATCATTACTGTCGCATCCCCCACCCTCACCGTCTCCATCGCCGTGGTTTGGTTCAGATAAGTATTCGATCTCTCCCACTCCCTTATAGTCCTTGTTAATTCACCCAAGTGAGTTGATAGCTCAAAGTTATAGTTTGATAATCAATTGATGATGATTGGTAGCTCCTGTTTTCGATATGATCTGATCTGACCTGGGCTGGGTACATGACCATGCACGTTTGTGTGTTTGATATAGTATTCCCTTCTTTTTCTAATAGAAGGCAATAGATTACTATGCAGCATATTTTCCTCTTTTGCTACTGGTTTATGTATAGATAGCAATATAGGCTTAGGCCATGTATAATAATTTCCATTTCTATGATCAATTTGGTATCCCAAATCCTCAATTTCTTCTATATCATGACAGTACAGATCTACGGAAGAATCCACTACTTTGATTAGTCATTCTGTCCTTGACCTGTTTGTTTTGGATCTTTGTTGTGGCAGGACTCTAGAATCATCAGTGATGCCGTACACTGGTGGTTGCCACTTTCCAAGGATGACTTTGGCTCCTCTAGGACCTACCCGCAGCAGGCCTTATGCACCTACATGTTCTCCTTGTACTATATGGACATCATCTTCTTCAGGTGGGGTAAAATTCAAGTCTGGTAGCACCATACTGATCTGATTTCTGTTGCTCCTCTTTGTTCGGGTATGTGGTTGTTGCTGCTGTGATTTCTAGGAAGTTTTATTTCTAGATTCAGGATGCTTCTGTACTGAGAAACCAAGAACATTGTTAGTGCAATATGTCCAAAATAGAGAACCATCTATACTATGTTGATTTTAATTGATGGTAGTGCCAAACTTAATATTCCTGAGTTGTGCCATACTTATATTGGGTTCATGCTGGATGTACCTAACTTGAGTTGGATTTCCTAATAATTATAAAATTAGGAACCACCATTTGTTTTCTAGCTCTGTATCCTGATAATTATAAATATTGTTTACCTGTGCACCATGCCCTCAATTTATGGTCCATCGAGTGATTGTGATGTCTAAGTATATGCATGGTATTGCCTTTTGCTCTTGGACAGTGTGAACATTTAGCAAAAAAGAACTTCACTTTACTATAGAAAGTGGGTTCCGTCCATGCTGACAGTAGAGTTTCATTCATTACAGTTTCATTCATTACTGATGACTATGTTCATTACAGCTCTTGCATAATTTGTGCAGATGCTTGGTGAGAGCTTGTAACCACTTTTTGATCAGCTGGAGAATGATCGTGCTGCTAAGGTTTTACTCGAATTCTTCTTGATATGGACTAGACAGGTTCTTCATCTTATCGAGTCGTTTGATGCTCCGAAGGCCAAGGTGATAGAAGCTATGCAGCACTTCTCAGTTGTGCCTAGCAGCAGGCTAATACCCCAACTCATCAGCTAGCCGCTATCTCACTGAGTGATCCATTTGTACCTTCTTAGTCGGAGCGTGTCCTCTCTGCTATCCGTATATGCTTGGTGTTTGAAATGCATCTTATACGTGTTGATTATTGACAGATGAGACTTATATTTGATTAAATGTTGTGATTGTAATTTGAATTCGTTTTGGATTATTTGTTTTGCTTGTCCGATGTACTAGTGAACTAGATCATATTTGGGCTCTAAACAGGCCTTGACCATAAATATTCTAATTCTGAACAGTGTACAATTTCAGAAAATAAAGGCTAAAAAAGGAAAAAGAAATGGACCGTGTACAGGTCGAAGCCCAAATCTTAAAAGGACCGAAAATGGCCAAACCCAATAATTAAACGGATTATAAAAGGCCTAGGCCTAAAAGAAAAAGAGCATCGAAAAGGCTAAGGCCCAGTTAATAAAAGGCTAAAATTATTGGGCTTGGCCCATATAGACCTTCAAAATGGACCGGGCTGATTCTTTGCCACGTCGGATTGGCCACGTAGGATCTGACCTGGCGAGGCCAATTTGCCCGTGACGATATTGGATCGTCATAACGGTTATGATGATCCAATATCCTCATAGACAGTTATGACGATTTCATCAAAATCGTCGTTATAGTTCATTTGCGACGCCCAGCTTTTGACGATCTCAAAATCGTCATAGAATCGTCATAAACAGACTACTATGACGATTTTGTGACAAAAATGGAGGGTCATATATAGCCAGATTCCTTGTAGTGACACAGAGACGTCCTTTGTACCACAGAACTCTTTCTTCGTCCTCGGTGAATCCGGGTACTTTGCCTATAATGATATGATGTTTGATTCCGTCGATACTAGCATTTCCTTTCTACGCCTCCTTGATCTGACTAATCAAGGTGGGTTGAAGTTCTATGCTAGCTAAAAATCCTCCACTTACTAAAATCTTCCATCTCTTTGTGCAAACATGGTTGCTCCTTCAAAATGATGAAGTTCAAACGGCACGGCAATCTGCTAAGGGCATCTCCTACCACATTGGCTTTACCGGGGTGATAGTGAATGTCCAGATCATAGTCTTTGATTAGCTCAATCCATCTTCTCTGCCTCATAATCAGCTCCTTCTAAGTGAATATATACTTCAGGCTCTTGTGATCCGAATAAATCTCACAACGGTTTCCCATGATATAACGCCTCCATGTCTTTAGGGCTAGAACTACGACTGCTAGTTCAAGGTTATCGGTTGGATAATTCTGTTCATGCTGTTTAAGTTATCGGGATAGATAAGATATAACTTTGCCTTCTTGCATTAGCACACATCCGATATCGATCTTGGATGCGTCACAATACACATCAAAGGGCTTCGTGATATCTGGCATGATCAAGATTGGGGCTGCAATCAATCTCCTCTTGAGTTCCTAAAAACTCGCTTCACATTTGTCTGTCCATTCAAACTTCTTGTCCTTCTTCAGCAATTGGGTCATGGGTCTTGCAGTACTCGAGAATCCTTCTACAAACTTGTGGTAGTATCCCGCTAATCCGAGAAATGCACGAACTTGGGTTTGAGTGGTTGGGGCTTGCCAATCTTCAACATCCTTCACCTTCGCAGGGTCAACGGCAGTTCGTCCGGCTGATACAATATGTCCAAGGAATCCTACCTCCTTTAACCATAATTCACATTTGCTAAACTTGGCATATAGCTAATGCTCTCTAAGGGTTCCAAGAATGGTCCTTAGGTGTAGCTCATGTTCGTCTTCTGATTTGGAATAAATCAAAGTGTCATCGATAAAAACAATAACAAACTTATCCAGGAAGTCCATAAAAAATATTATTCATGAGGTTCATGAAATAAGCGGGGGCATTAGTTAATCCAAAGACATGACAGTATACACGTATAATCCATATCTGGTGGTAAAGGCAGTCTTTGGAATATCCTCTACGCGGATCTTGAGTTGGTGATAGCCAGTTCTAAGATCAATCTTAGAAAACACTTTGGCACTAGTCAACTGGTCAAACAGGTCTTCTATCTTTGGCAGTGGGTACTTGTTCTTGATGGTGACATCATTCAACTTCCGATAATCCGTACACAAACGGTTACCTCCATCTTTCTTGTCCACGAACAAAATAGATGATCTCCATGGTGACGCACTTGGTTGAATCAATCCAATTTCCAGCATGGCATCCAATTTCTTCTTCAGTTCCACTAGTTCAGACAGGTTCATACTATATGGTATCTGGGTTATGGGTCCGGTTCCAGGTATTAGTTCAACGATAAACTCGATATCCCGATCTAGGGGCATACCGGGCAAAACATCTGGAAATACATCGGGGTATTCATAGACTATCCGGACTTGGCCAATGGTTGGCTAGGCTATACTCTTGTTGCACTTGAATTGACGGGGCAAGGTTTCCGATATATGCTCGACTGATATTCCGGCTGTACTGGTCATGGTTATGGCTTTCTTGGCACAACTATTAACCTTTTATGTTTGGACATTCAATCCATTCCTAGTACTACTTCCAAACCTTTATTTCCGAGTACTATTAGATTAGCATAACAATCTATGACCTGGATTCAGATGGGTACGGCTTAGCAAATTTTCCTACCTTTGGTGGTTGAACCAGGTATTTGAAAAATCATAACATGCTTCAATTTGGTTTGTGGGATCTTACTAGTGCATGCAAATTATTCAGTAACAAATGAGTGCGATGCTCCAGAATCAAACAACACTCTTGCAAGTACTGAGTTAACAGAAAACATACCCAGCACGACATCTGAGCTTCCTGGGATTCTTCAGCATGCATGAGAAAGAGACAGCCATTGCCTTTGAGCGAGTTCCCTGGGGCAAACCTTCTTCCAGGCTGAACACGACGCGGTTGCTAAGCTGGGGCATTTGCATTGGGGGCTGCGGCAATCTTCTTGGGGAACTCATTGGAATAGTATTGGTTCCACATTCATAACAAGTCACTTGGGACTTGTCCATCGCTGCAACAGGCACATCATTGCTTCCATTCCTTGGGGCAGTGTTGGTGTTGGTGGTGGCATTGTTGTTGTTGAACTTGGGTGGGGCACGGTTGAAATTGCTCGGGTTGCCGGGGTTGTTGTGGTTTCCTCCGGTCCTTGGGTTTCCATGGTTGGGATAGGTCGGTCGGTTCATCGAGGGTCTGTTGGTTCTTGGGGCAAATCCTAGAGATGGGTTGGGGCCATACTTTGGTATATGGTGGGTTCCTGGTTGATGCATCATGCGATGGTTGCGGTTCTCATTAGCTTGGTTGATCTTTCCTTCCATCTGAATGGCAGAGTCAACTAAGGTTTCAATATCAGCAAAGGGGATATTGACTAACAGTGTCTGCATCTCATCGTGCATACCATTCAGGAATCTCTCCTTCTTCTTGGCTTTAGTGTCTATCTCATCCGGTGCATACCTAGCCAATGACAAGAATTTTTCACGGTATTCCACTATTGTCATCCTTCCTTGCTTCAGTTCCCTGAATTCATCTCTCATCCTCTTGATCAAACCCGGTGGCACATGGGTTCGGCTGAACTTGACTTTGAACTCTTCCGAAGTCATCATCTGACCTCCTGTCATTGCGTGAACGCTGTTCCACCATGCTCTTGCATCTCCAGCTAGATAGTGGGTAGCAAACAACACTTTCTCATTAGCTTCCACTCTTGCAACTTCCAGATTATTCTCCATGTTTTGCAACCAATCATCTGCATCTAGGGGCTCTTCTAACTTAGTGAAAACAGGTGTATTGGTATTCTGGAAATTCTTAAGCTTAGATCCATGGTTGTCCTGATTTCCATGGCCTTGATTGTTGTTGGACATCTGAGCTATCTGTTGAAGGGTGGCTAAGTTGGCTTGACGTTTGTCTCTTTCAGCTTCGCGGTCAGAAACCAACATTTGCAAGAGTTGCAACATCGGGTCCAGGGCTGAAGTGCTTCCTCCGCGAGGCATCTGAAGATTGAGATAGATCATGAGAAAAGAGGGAAATTTCTAAGGTTCAGGGGGTTTTGAAAAGTTTTTAAAGTTTGACTCAGATTTTTCTAGCAACTTGATTTTCATTCATTCATTCATAGAACACGATACAAACACACACCACAACAAAGGAAAACAGATGGTTTTAGGAACCATTCTGTAAAGCTACGATACAGTGGGACCGGATACAACTCACTAATGCTAGTGCTCAAGTGCTACTACTCCTCGGAGTCAGTGTCCTCATAATCCTCATAATCATCGATGAAGGCGAAGTCATCCTCATCGGTGAAGAAGTCCATGGCCTGATGCTCCAGAAAGTCATCATCATCGCTGAGATAGGAGTAGGGGTCTCCATGAAGGTCTTCCCCTGCATTCTCCCTCTCCTCCAACTGCATGTCTCTCTCGTGGACAGTCTCCTCCAAATCCGTGATCCGGTGGCGAAGACGGGCAATTATGCGCTCCTTCTTGTCGAGCCGACGGCAACGAGTCTTGCAATCCTTCACTAGCATGGCGATGGTCTGATCCTTCTTGGCAGCGATGGCGTACTTGTGGTTGGCGTAGGAACGGGCATTGTCCAACTCCTTCTAACGGTGATACATCATGAAGCTGAGGTGGTCCAATTGACTCTTCAGCTCGGGCTAATATGGGGCCTCCAGTGGCTGTCCCATAACATCAGGCCTTGGGTAGAACTCGAAGCGGGTACCCTTGATCTGATTGTTACTCTGCCCACACAGACGGGCAAGAGCTTCCTGCATGGCCCTGGCAAGTCCATCGAGCCAGTTGTTCTCTCTTAAGGTGAACTGAATTCCCTCTGCAGTGGGAGGTTCAATCTTTCCTCGAAGACTTGCAACAACTAGCCACTGCAAATCTTCTCCTTCCTAATGATTGAGCTGAGCTCCGAAGAACTCGGGGTGTGGACGCTCCAACATTTCTGCCAGCTGGTCCAAGTCACGCTCAAAGATGAGGTCTCCTCCATTCCCCAACTGATAAAACTTACTGTACTTCATGTCCATCTAAAAGAATATAGGATGATTATGTTAGGTGAGTGATCAAGTGTGTCAATTTTTATGTAAGTTTGCAAGAATTTTTGAGGAACATGAATTTTCATGAAAGATTCTAAGTGATAAGAATTAGAATAAGTTTTCATAAATACTCACTTCTTCGGTTTTGAAACTAAGTTTTTGATTCAAACGTCTATTCTAAACTAGGGTCTCCTATGGTCAGGATGGCTCTGATACAAACTTGTCAACACCCGGATTTTTAATCACATATGCCTGTTATGCCATACCTCGCAATCTCAGGATTACCATTTTTGCGACACATAACAGATTGGATATCACAGTACATCATCCATTACAAAACATACATAAGGTCTTACACAAATAAGGATCTCATGATCCAGTTCTTCATACAATTCAAGCAGCGGAATAACATAATAGGAATGATAGCGTAGGCGAAGCTCCATCTTCAGGGTCACAGGCAATGCTGGCGATGGGAGATGATCCTAGTTGTCGTAACCTTCCTCATGTCTGTCCTCATGATACTCCTCTTCATAGTCTAGCCACGGGAATAGCCAGGGACAAAGCCATGAGTACTCTTTAAGTACTCGAAAACTAATACTAACAGGTGAAGTGGTTTTGAATAGGATATACTAAGCTCTAGGGTTGTTTTGCAAAAAGCCAGATTTACCTCTACTAAGTTCAGAAGCAAAGAAAACTAGTTGAAAGTTTTATAACACCTAAGTGGGAACTTGAATTTCATGTCACAACACTATTGTGGTCAAGTCGAAGTCACAAATAATTTCACAAGTCCTTTTGAAAACATCTGACGATGGAACAGTATGGCCACTCCAACTGTCCATAACCGCGGACACGACTATTCGAATAGTTTGACACTCTGCATATATTATACACTTTCACCACAACATTCGATACATCCGCCAGGAACATTCCTGAATTCACCATACTCAGTATGCGGATAATCAATCCTAACCTTTCAATTACACGCCCTAGTATAGGCACCTCTCATGTGAGTTTGTCCTCCTAGCCATGACCAACTGTCATCTTGGGTATCGCACAGGTGGACAATCCTCACAAGGTAGCCTTAGCTCAGACCTTGGCCGCAAGGGAACCCATACTAAGGTATATAAATTTACAGTCAAGCCCAACCCAATTTTCGGGTATTGTGGTTGTACGGTAAAATTGGAATGGTATCGCATCCAGACAACCATCAGTTTTATAAAGGCTAAGACTCATGCCTTAACATTTTCATCATAAAAAATCATTTGGTGTTCAAGAACACGTGTCAAAACATTTCAGTAGAATGACTCATCATTCTAAGGTTTTCATAACCATTTTCACCAAGTATGCACATCTAAAGTTGATCATGTTTTATGCTTAGCACTAGCATCTACAGGTCGGGTTAAATACTAATGAGGGGTGGTAAAAAGGTGTATCTTATCTAAGTTCAGTCTCATGCCTCAGGATGACATCAAGATTATCTAACTTAGGCCAAGTTTTATGCTCTTTATGCTACCTTCCAATATCCTTCTATTATCTACAAGTTACTAAGTAAACTTTTGATCGAAAGATTTAATAAAGGGAATAAAGTACTAAGCTTTCAAGTAAAACTAGGATGGTGTGTCTAGTGGGTATAATCACATATGCTTAAGGCATATAGTTGGCATAGTAACAAGCAAGTAGTAGCTTGCTAAGCTTCAAGTGTTAGCTTGCTTAATGAGTAGCTTGCAAGTATTGTCGTGCCTTGTGCAGAGTAGTGGTTGAAGTTCTCCTCGGCTTCTTCCTCGTAGTATCCTCCTTCCTAATCGCATCCTTGGTCGGTACTAGCGTCTATAAATAAATACGAGGTACACAATCACCAAACAATACTTAACTATTTCTAATCATCATACAAAGGTTCACACTAGATGATCTAGCATCATCACTATCATTACAAGTATTAAAGCACTTGTCTCATTTATTTTATTTGAGAAAAGTAATTTCTACTCATTTAAAAAAACTACTTAAGATTTAATATTCTCCAGCTCACACATGGGATCATTCCGACACATGTCATCACCACATATTCCAGTACATGGGAATGTGATTTAAAGTGGTGTCACAATTTAATCAGGTTTAACCTTTTTATTTTAATTAATTAAAGTGACTAGAAATGCCTATGTGGCATTCTTTTATTACTTGATCATTATTTCTATAAGTAAACCTATATATTTTTATATATTCTGCAAGGTATGTTTAAATGTGATTTTTGAGAGTTGGAATCAACTCAAAAGCTCTTATGGTTGAATTTTGAAAAATGTTTGAATGCAGAAAAGCTTCTGCCTTGTTATTTTTACCATGGGTGATCTACAAATCTAGATGGTTAGAATCGCACGGGCTTGGATTAATAATTCCAGTACCTTTCTAACAAAATTGGTTTCATGCATTTTGGTTCAGTGAATCGACTTGGTTGATTTTTGAATCTAGGTACACAACTACGTTTGAAATTAAATGAATAAATCTAAATTTGAATTAGTGGGTCGCGCGGGATGTTTAACTGGGCCGGCCCACTATGCATAGTGTGCGCGTGGGCTTGTTAAGTGAGCGACCCCACTTATCAGTGAGACAACGAGGGGCGAAGCGGTATGGGGCAATTAGGATCATAGGATCTAACTCTAATCGAACGGCTCTAGTTCATCGTCCACGTCGGGCAGCGCTAGCGAGACAGAACCCTAGTGCGGCTGGTGGGGGTCGTGGAAGGCTCACTGGCCTCAGGCGATGGTCGGCGACAGGGGCGAAAACGACGAAGTCGACGACGGCGATCCTCCTGGTACTGGCAGCTTCTCCTAGGGCGACTCCAATCGACGTCGCCTCTCCTCCTCTGCAGCGGCGAACTCCGATGAAATTCCGGCCACCTGGTGCTCGCCATGCTCCAGGAGTGAGTGGGTGTGCTCAGTGAGATGTGGGGAGTGAACTGGTGTGAAGATAACGAGCGGGGGAGGCCTCCTTTATTATAGTGGCTAAAGGGAACCGAATGGCGCGGGTTGAGCTCGTCGGTGTCGACGGAACAGAGTGCTACTGGCATGGGAGACGATAGGGGGCGATGCTGGGCTCCCTGGCGAAGCTCAACGGCGTGGTCATGCGGCGTGGGGCGATGCTGAACGGTCGGAATGTTGCGGCGCTCTGGGCGGGTCCGACGGCAATTTTAATGGCACACGGCGTGCCTGGTCCGCACGACGGCGAACGAGGTTGTCTGGCGGGTTACTGGGATGCTGGCGAGCATGTCTACAAGCGGCGAGGGCGGTGCACGGTCTGTGGGCTGATGTCGTTGATGGCGCACTAGCGCGCTCTCGGCTCGCATGCAGAGAGATTGGGCGCGTGATGGCGGGTGGTCTAGTGGCTGGCTGCGCTCGGGGCTTGGACAGGGAGTGCTGGTGGACGATGCTGCGTGTCCCAGACAAGGTTGGCGAGGCTAGCTCTTCCTCTAGCTCGCTGGCGACATGTGGGTGACAATGGTGCACTCGGCATGGTCACCATTAATGGCTAGGCTTGCTCACAGTGGTGCTAAGGATTGTTAAAGAGGCTAGATGATCTACTAAGAGCTTGTTGCAACCAGAGAGGGAACAAGGTTGGCCAAATTCACTGCTGCAAATAGTGTTTAATGTTTTGTCGTTTGCTGATCACAAGGTGTTTGATGAAATGGCCGAAAGAAATTCAAATTTGAATTTTGGATTCAAACTTGGTGGGTTTGCTAGGCACATACTAGGGAGTATCTGGTTAGTTGGATTGGTCAAGGGGCACTGGTTTGGTTGGGTTTTTAAAAGGTGTAATCTTCACATATGTTAAAGATTCAATTTTGAATTGTGATTTGAATGAGGTTGCCAAATGTTTCTGTAAGTTTGAAAGGTGGGATTTTATTCACTTTTACTTGGTCTTGCAAGGGGTGAAAAGAATTGGAAAAGTTTCTGTTTGAAATCTTGGACTAGAAACACTCAAAGTGACCTAGTGAGCAAGATTGGCAAAAATGACCATTTGCCTTATTTGAATTGTTTGTGATTTTCTCTTGATTTTTTCTGCTTGGAAATGTTTTAGCTGATGTTATATTCATCTTTGAACCATTCCTTACTATTTAGTTGAATCACACAAGTCCATTCATGCATTCATCAAATCATCACATACACACATACATTCATTTTGGTTTTTTCTTTAATCAAAGTTTTGGTTAACCCTAAATTTTAGTGATTAGAATTATTGTTTCATATTTTTGGGATGTTACACACACTCCCTCCCCTAACACTGACATGTGAAGCCCCCTTCTCGTCTTCAACCTCCAGCCGGTTTCCACGCATGCCACGTCCCCGATCTGAACGAGGAATCCACGATTTCCACGCGTTTCCCCTCCGAATCTTTTGCTCCTGTTGTTGTATTGAGACCCCATAAATCCCCCGCCTCTCTCCCGTGCTTTTTTTTCGTTTTTCGCAAACCCTAACAGCCTCAACACGAGCTCCCGATCTCATCGGAAAAGCCCTTAGCCGCCGAGCACGAGCAAGAGGTCCTAGAGCATCTCGCGCCCCTCTTCTCCCATCAGTACTCATCCTCTGGAAGCACCGCTTCTCCCTGATTTCTTTTACCCTTGTGTAGCACATCAGAGGGCCTCCAGTTGCTCAGCGAAGACCACGCCGGAGCCACGCCACCCGCAGCCCTCCATTCGCCCCCCGTCATCCCCAAGAGAAGCACGTCGCCACTCTGAGGCCACCAAGTTTCTCACTACATCCTTCCTCACCTCATCCACATATTTGCAGCCGACCATCATTGAGCCGCCAATGACGCCTGGCCGGTGTGCTCGCCTCGGTCATCCACAGCCGTTGGATCTTCATAAGATCCAATGGATCACATATGTTCCTGCGCTGAACCGGTATCAGCGAATCAGACACTGCCACCTCACGCGGAATATTCTAGGAATATTCCCTCGAATTTCTGGAATAAGTTAAAAAGACAGAATATTGTGAAATGTTGTAAAATTCATAGAAAAATATTTACATATCCAAAAATTATAAATAATATATCTATGGATTCAAAAAATTGTGAAGAATATTAACATGCCTTTATATCCAACTTTTACTGTACAATTTTTTTGTAGTTATTGAAATGATTTAATGGACAAATTGGAGTAAATAAATCATAGAAAATTATCTGTAGATCCTAAAAATAAAAGTAAGTTGTATATGGATTCCTAATGTCATATAAAACATTAATATGTTGTTAGATCCAAATTTTATAGTGTAGAATTACTGTAGTAAATTAAATAGTTGTAATGGCCTTTTAGAGTATTAAATCCATATTAAATAATTTATATATATAAAAAATATTATTAATATGTCTCTGGATTCACATTTCGTGTAGACTACATATATGATTTTAGTTTGAATTTTTAGATAAATTAAACTATTTAAATGATTTAAACCCTATTTTTACCACAAACTGTAGGAGAGGCTCCTACTGTGGTACTATATTGATAAAAGAGATATTTACATCAGGATGCGGATGCGTAAAGCATCATAGTACAAGAGGGGAAAACAAAAAAAACAAAAAAAACTAGATTGTATCTATAAAGAAATCTATAGTGCTTTCAAGGTTTTGGGTGACCTTGAACCTAAGCAAATTCAAATCAGACTTTACTATACTCCTTTAGGATTCAATAGATTGTCCCACGCCTTGAAATATTAAATTGTTCCTTTCTTTCCAAATCCCACAGGCTGCTATGACAAATATTTCAAAGAAGAGTTCATTCTGGAAGTTTTCTCTTACTTGGATAAGTTGGATGAATTTGCATGTACTATCTGTCCATATAATGTTTATCCGAGACCAACTTGCAACAATAAAAGGGCAGAAGAAGAATAAGTGATGTAATGCTTCCTCCACATTCAAATTGCATAAAACGCAATTGTGGTTGTAACCTTGTCCCATATTTAGATGTCTCCTTTTAAGCATGTTTTTTGTGTTGAGCCTGTCAGACAGCAATAACCAAGCAAAGAACTTCATTTTTGACCAAAGCTTGGATTTCCAAATCCATTTGAACTAAACTGGAGGCTCAAGTAACCGAAAATAAAAATTATAGAATTTTCTAGATGTGTATTTGTCGCCCCATTTATAAATCCATCTGTCACTGGCTTCATCCTATAAATTGATGGTTTCTGTATAGCACTGAAGTTGTTGATATTCAGCCCAGGTTTCTGTACATAAAGGACAGTGAAATAATTCATGTACAGTGGAAGTTTCAGTAAAATTCTGGACTGTGATATCTTTGTTAATTGCATATGAATAAATTGTAGGGAACTTCTCTTGTCTGATTGCATCCATCCATTCATCCTTCCAAAACAAGACCTTGTCCCCTTGTCCAATTATGCAAGAAGATATTCCTCTAAATAAAGGTGACAGTTTCATGATTGATATCCACCAAAAAGAACCCACAGAATCAACAGCATGAGGTACTGATTGTTGCTAATATGAATCCCAAACCAACTTAACCCATGGAATATCTCTCCTATTATAGAATTTATCCAAAAACTTTATCAGAAGCCCTTGATTTTGAATGTTCATATTTAAGACCCGAAGGCCACCTTTATTCTTGGGTTTACAAACCATATCCCATGCAGCCAGTGAAAGACATTTTTCTCCATCATCTATCTTTTTAGACCAAAGACATCTTCTCCTGATTTTGTCAACATATTCCAAAAAATTTGGGTGGATCTCAATGGTACACATAGTATATGTAGAAATGGATGTGAGAATCGCATTAACATAATCTAATTTCCCATCATGTGACAATAATAAAGTTGCACTAGTCATTTTTCTTTCAATTCTATCAACTAATGGCATTAGAACAGTAACAGTAGGTTTAGTTGATCCCATGGGCAAACCCAAATATGTGAAAGGCATAGTTGCAATCCAGCATCCAAATAAAGAGGCCAACTCTTGGGCTCTGTCATTAGAAATATTTATAGGAATAAGACTAGATTTCTAAAAATTTATCTTTAGCCCTGTAGATGTTGCATATTGTAATAAGATATTTTTCAGATTTCCCACTTCCTCATTCTTAGCTGGAAGTACCATAATTGTATCATCTGCATATTGTATGATAGGGAATTTTCCACCACAAGGTATTGGAAGATGCAGTCTTCCCTCTAACATTTCATTGTTAATAACCACTTGAAGTAATTCAGAGGCTAAAACAAAAAGCAGAGGGGACAAAGGACCCCCTTGTCTTACCCCCCTTTTGCAAAGGAAAAAATTTCCCCGGAACTCCATTTAAAAGAATAGCTGATTGTCCAGAAGAGAAAAGACATTTTATCCATTTTATCCATAGGTCACTGAATCCCATCTGCTTAAGAATACCAATAATAAAAGATTTAAACCCTATTGAATAGTAATTAAATCATAATAGAAGATCTATAACTCCGTTTAGGGTGAATCCAATTGCTACTAGTTCATAATAATGTCCTCTATCCAGTACACTTCTGATATAAATTTAATATGGCAATTAGTACAGAAGTTTCAACAGAACTATTAAACCCCATATATTGGCAATCAAGGATTAATAATAAATACCATATTGCATTAAATGATCCCTTCCATGCATCATATGATCTAGTAATGTTCAGAGAACTAATTACAACCATTGCGGCATATTAAATCATCATGCATGCATTTGTTTCTCATTGTTTTGTTGTATTGTTGCATGTTTGTAATGTATTGAATGGTGTGTTTGTTGTGCACTTGTTTTAATCGATAGATTGCGAGGAGTGCAACATTTTTGATTATGACAAGTGCAACAATTGCAATTGTGAGTATTATTTGAATGACTACATCAACAAAGGGAAGTGGCACTATCATAAATGTCCTGATTATTTTCCTATGCATTGTAGTTGTTTTTAGTAGAAGTCCATGTGTAGGAATATTTTGTACTATGTTCTATGCTATGCTATGTCCTATTTAGGATATATTTTTGTATCTTGCTTAGTGGAAACATCATAGTTGTAGTATGCTTAGCCCTGCTATAGATTCGGGATGGAATATCATGTGATGAGTATTGTGAGTTATTGGAAAATCTATGCTTTTATATAATAAAACAAGTACTTACGGAATCACCTAGGTAGAATATTGTTGTTGTTGAGTTTTGAAGAAGTGGCAACGAAGGGGACCATATCTTTGACTACCTCTCTCGTGTGTGCACTATAAGAAGACCACATGGGCGTCATAGAGATTGAACATGTTTCTCGTACAGTAGCTTCCGTGTACAACCACATGCTAATATGGGATTTGGCTTGGTTAATTACATAGCGTAAGACCCTTTGCATTGGTATATCTTCAGGTTAACTAGAATTATGTATTGGAGGTTATATCCTTGCATTGGTGCCTGTTAGACGTGCTAGTATTGTATATTGGGAGGACTTTGATGGAAAGACTTCATCACATTCTCGATCTGCCGGTATACCAATTGGTGTATACTAAACCAGCGGCCACTGGTGGCGTCAAGACGGGATTGTGTCGGGTGGATAAAGTGTACATCTTCTCAGAAGATATAAATCTAATCGATTAGCCGTGTCCCCGGTTATGGAAAATATTGAGCAACTAAGGCTTGAAGCTTATGGATGATCTCGACATTCCAATTTCTTAATAAAATATGATGGTTTGAACAAGGCGGTAGGAGCACTTGGTGTTGGCCAATGTGTTCAGACAATTTTCAGGAAGGATTAAAACTATTTGAAAATGTTAGGATAAAACTATTGCTTTATGCAAATCAGCCTGAAACTCCACTTAGCCAAATATGCATGTAATTGATAGGTTCCAGATATCTACATACTAGTGACACTTGCCAATACATTCAAAGTATTGAACATTCATGGCTGCAACCTTTCGTGTTGCAGGTTATATCCTTTATGAGTGATCGTTATAGTTCGCGAGACTCCACTCAACAATTGTTCTCATGTGGCACATTTGAAGAATGGAGATCTACCTTGTTTCTTTATGCTATGTACTTATATAATATACTGTAAATTCTGGATCATATTCGTTGTATTTATGATGCACAATTATATTTGGTATTATTTTGTATTGTGTGTGCCAGTTAACCGATCCAGGGATTGACACTATACATATAAACTCAGTCTTATCATGCGAGGGTGTTACAAGATGGTATCAGAGCTGTGTGTTGACTGTAGGATCGTGACCTTAGAAATGGATTATAAATAGGAGACCTATATTAGGAGAACTATCATATTTATACCTATTAGAGTTCTTATATTCCTTGTCTATCTTTTCCAACACCTCTTCTTGTCCAAAACTTTTAGGTGTCCATTCATTTGACTAGTAGAAGTGATCTACCATGAAAACTACAAGAATTGGTAAATATTATTAGTAGTTTCCTATTAAGCAAAACACTATATGAGAGGTAGCCTACAAGTAATAGAACAAAAAAAATGACATAAATAAACATCTCACCAAGTTTGGTTAGGCCTAGACCACCATGTTTATCTCTTTAGGAGATCATCGCTATCGTGTTAGCATATTGATCTTACCAACTTATGTGGTATGATAATATTAGTTTCTTGCTTGTTTGTATTGAGATATTTTGTGTGATGCCTTGTTTAGGATCAGTTAGTGTTGAAACTCCAAAGTTTCTGAAATTTTCATGAGGTTTTTAGATTATCTTAATGGTGTGAATTGATTGAAATTCGTGAGATTACTGCTGCAGTTTTCTGCATGACCAGTCATACCGCGCGGTTTTTTATATTTACTGGTAAGTCAGAAACATTTGAAAAATAGGACCTGAAGCGTAATTACCTGTAATACATGCACAAAAATTGGCTAAAATTCCTGACAAGTGAAAGGTGCCTAGAAAAAATCGTGAAACCTGTTGTACTGTTTTGACAGATTTTGTTTATTACTTATTTGTTGCTCTATTCTACTCTAGTATTGTTCCCAACTTTTTCAAACTATTTTGTTGTTATATACTGCAAGTTTTAAACCCCTGTACTGTTTTTATGCAAGTGTTTGCTTGTGTGTTGATTACTTATGATTGTTTGTTTGGTTATCACATTGATTACTTCACATAATTATGGGTAGAAATACTTCTCTTGGTCATATTCTATCTATACTCATATATGCTATCCCAAACAGATGTCGCCTCATCGTCAAACCACTGAGATTGAGCAGTTGATAGAAGCACAGGCGCAACTAGCACAAGTGGTGACTCAATTCATAGCAAACAACAACCCAACCTAAGTGGATGCACTCACTACATTTCTAAAATTGCAGCCTGCAAAATTCTCAAGCGCACCTGAGCCTATGATTGCACTTGATTGGCTACGCTCGGTGAATAAGGACTTAGTAACAGTTGGATGCATCGATGAAGAGAAAGTGAGATTTGCTGCTCACTTACTTGAAGGACAAGCAACTACTTTGTGGGATACCTTTCAGATCACCCACCCCATTGATACAATCACTTGGGAGATGTTCGAGGAAGGATTTAAGACAAACCATGTCTCGTCTGGAGTCGTGACCATAAAGAGAAAGGAATTCCATTATCTACACCAGTACAATCACATGGTGTCGGGGTACATAGAGGAATTCACCAATTTGTCTCCCTATGCTCAGTAGGTTGTCGACACTGATGATAAAAGGAAAGAGAGGTTTTTGGATGGACTGAGTGATGAGATCTCGGTTCATCTATCAGTAGTTTACACTCCCACTTTCCAGGATCTAATGGACAAAGCTAGGATTCTTGAAGAGAAACAAAGGCAAGTTGAGAAGCGCAAGAGAAAGCACAACAACAACTGCAACTCAAGATCACGTCAGAGGGTATGTACCTTCCATGATGGGAATGGAAATTCTGAACATCACATGCATGAAGGCAATGGACATGACCACCATGGGCACAAGGACCACAACAACAATGATGCGGTCACCAATGGAGATGTGGATAGTCAAGACAATGATGGAAATAGTGGCCTTAACCATCATAAGAAGTCCAAAAAGAGGGATATAAGCCAACTACAATGTTATAATTGCAAGGAACTAGGGCACTATGCATCGAACTATCTTGAGAAGAAAAAGAATGCTGGAAACTATAATGGGAACAACCCCAATCCATTCTAGAACAAGAATGTGAACCGCCTGAACATTGAACACCTCTTCGAGGGGGGAGTTGTTGAAGAGATGGATGAAGAGGATATATGATAATTGGTAGCAACTTTGGTATGCCAAGAATCTCACATATTTCCAAGAGAACACTGGAGAAGCAACCTAGACAGTTTCCTTTTAAGGGTGGCAGAACCCTAATGTACCTCGAACCTATTTTTTTCTATCCTCTCAAATCTCGGGACGAGATTTCTTTTAATGGTGGTAGTCTGTAACATCCTAGGATTTTAGAGATTTTGAATTTAAAAAAAATGCATTTCATTCATCATATCATCTCATGAGAAAAAAATTTGAATCAAAAACCTTGTGTCAAGACCCTATTTTTCCTTTTCAAATATTGCCATAAAAGCATTATATGCAAACGGCATATTTGAAAACTTTTCACTAGTCAAAATTTTTCTCTATAAAGTTTATAGTGTGTGTTTTGAATTTACAAAAATTCAGAAGTTGGAATCTCTCCATTTGGAGCTATAAATCAAAATCTATAAAAGAAATACAAAACAAAAAAGGAATAAAAAGAAAAAGGAAAAAATAAACTAAACCTATCCTACGCGCGAGCCGGCAGGCCTAGCCCACCTGCCACCACCGCCAACCTACCTGCCGCACCCGCGCGCACGAAGAGCAGCATTGTCAACACCCGGGTTTTTAATCCCAGAGCCTGTTATGCCATACATCGCAATCCTAGAATTACCATTTTTGCGAGACATAACAGATTGGATATCATAGTACATCATCCATTACAAACCATACATAAGGTCTTACACAAATAAGGATCACATGATCTAGTCTTAATACAATTCAAGCAGGGGAATAACGTAAAGATAACGATAGCGTAGGCGAGGCTCCATCTTCATGGTCATAGGAAATGCTAACGATGCGAGATGATCCTAGTTGTCGTAACCCTCCTGTTGTCCGTCTTTCGGATACTCCTCTTCATAGTTTGGCCACGGGAATAGCCAGGGAAAAAGCCATGAGTACTCTTTAAGTACTCGCAAACTAATACTAACAAGTGAAGTGGTTTTGGAATATGAAGTAATAGGCTCTATGGTTATTTCGCAAAAAGCCAGATTTACCTTACAAAGTTCAGAAGCAAAGAAAACTTGTTGAAAATTTTATAACACCTAAGTGGGAACTTGAATTTCATGTCACAACTCTGTTGTGGTCAAGTCAAAGTCATGAATCATTTCATAAGTCATTTTGAAAATATCTGATGACGGAACAATATGGCCACTCCAACTGTCCATAATCGCGGACGCTGCTATTCGAATAGTTTGACACTCTACAGAGATTGTACACTTTCACCACAACATCCGATACATCCGTCAGGAACAATCCTGAATTCACCATACTCAGTATGCGGATAATCAATCCTAACCTTTCCATTACACGCCCTAGTATAGGCACCTCTCCTATGAGTTTGGCCTCCCAACCATGACCAACTGTCATCTTGGGTACTGCACAGGTGGACAATCTTCACAAGGTAGCCTCAGCTTATACCTTGGCCGCAAGGGAACCCATACTAAGGTATATAAATTTCCAGTCAAGCCCTACCCAAATTTCTGGTATTGTGGTTGTATGGTAAAATTGGAATGGTATCGCATCTAGATAACCATACATTTTGTAAAGGGCTAAGGCTCATGCCTTAACATTTTCATAATCAAAATCATTTGGTGTTCGGAAACACATGTCAAAACATTTCAGTAGAATGACTCATCATTCTAAGGTTTTCATAACCATTTTCACCAAGTATGCCCATCTAAAGTTGATCAAGTTTTATGCTTAGCACTAGCATCTACAAGTGGGGGTAAATACTAATGAGGGGTGGTAAACAAGTGTATCTTATCTAAGTTCAATCTCATGCCTGAGGGTGACATCAATATTATCTAACTTAGGCCAAGTTTTATGCTCTGTATGCTACCCTCCAATATCCTTCTATTATCTACAAGTTACTAAGTAAACTCTAAGAGAAATCTTTGATAAAGAAGTAAAGTATTAAGCTTTGCAAGTAAAACTAGGATTGGGTATCATCAAATGTATCTAACCAAGCATGCTTAATGTATTGCATAGGTTATCTAACTTTTATAATTGCAAGTATAAGCTTACAAGGTTTAGCTTGATCAGTTAATCGCTTGCCAAGTCAACTGGTAGTATTAGGCTTGCCTTGTGCAGAGCAGTGGTTGAAGTTCTCCTCGCCTCCTTCCTCGTAGTATCATCCTTCCTCCTCATATCCTTGGTCGGTACTAGCGTCTATAAATAAATACGACGTACACAATCACCACACAATTCTTAACTACTCTATTTAACACACAAAGGTTCACACTAGATGATCTAGCATCATCACTATTATCAAAAAGATTAAAGCACTTGTCTTATTGATTTTATTATAGAAAAGTAATTTCTACTCATTGAAAAACTACTTAAGATTTAATATTATCCAACTAAAACATGGGATCATCTTGACACATGTCCTCACCACATATTTCAGTACATGGGAATGTGATTTAAAGTGGTGTCACAATTTAATAAGGTTTAACCTTTTTATTTTAATTAATTAAAGTGACTAGAAATGCCTATGAGGCATTCTTTTATTACTTGATCATTATTTTTGTAAGTAAACCTATATATTTTTATATACTATGAAAGTTATGGTTAAATGTGATTTTTGAGAGTTGGAATCAACTCAAAAGCCTTCATGGTTGAATTTTGAAAAATGTTTGAATGTAGAAAAGCTTCTGCCTTGTTATTTTTACCATGGGTGATCTATAATTCTAAATGGTTTGAATCCAACAAGCTTGGATTAAGCACTTCAGCACCTTTCTAACAAAATTGGTTTCATGCATTTTGGTTTAGTGAATCAAGCTAGGTTGAATTTTGAATCTAGGTACAGAACTGAGTTTGAAATTAAAAGAACAAATCTAAGTTTGAATTGTTGGGTCGCGCAGGAGGTTTAACTGGGCTGGCCCACTACGCACATCGTGCGGGCTGGTTAAGTGAGCGACCCCACTCGTTAGTGATACAGTGAGTGGGGAAGCGGTATGGGGCGATTAGGGCCGCACGGTCTAACTCTAATCAAATGGCTGAGGTTCATCGTCCACGTCGGGCAACGTCGGTGAGACAGAACCCTAGCGCAGCCAGTGGGGGTCGTGGGAGGCCCACCGGGGCTCCAGCGATGGTCCGTGATGGGGGCGAAGGACGAAGTCGATGACGGAGATTCTCCTAGTACCGGCAGCTCCTCCTAGGGCGGCTCCAATCGACGGCGCCTCTCCTCCTCTGCAGCGGCGAACTCTGGTGAAATTCCGGCCACCTGGTGCTCGCCTTGCTCCGGGAGTGAGTGTGTGTGATCACTGAGAGGTGGGGAGTGAGATGGTGTGAAGGGTTTGAGCTGGGAAGGCCTGTATTTATAGTGCGACGAGGGGACCGAATGACGTGGGTTGAGCTCGTCGTGGTCGTCGGCACAACGTGCTAATGGCATGGGCATGATAGGGGGCAGTGCGTTGCCTCCTAGCGAAGCTCAACGGCTTGATGGCGCCGCGCGGGGCGGTGAGGAACAGCCGGAACGTCACGATGCTCTGGGCGGGTCCGACGACAATTTTAATGACGCACAGCGTGCATGGTCCGTGCGGCGGCAAATGGGGTTGTCTGGCGGGGTTCTAGGGTGCTCGTGATCAATTATGCAGGCGGAGAGGGCGGCGCGCGGTCTGTGGGCTGGTGTCATATGTGGCGCTCTGTAGCGCTCTCGGCTGGCACGCAGAGAGACTGGGCATGAGCTTGTTGTGTGGTCCAGGGGCTGGCAAGGCTCGGGGCTTGGACAGGGGGTGGCGGTGGACGGTGGAGAGTGTCCCAGACAAGGTTGGCGAGGCTAGTTCTTCCTCTAGCTCGCTGGCGACATGGGGGTGGCAATGGTGCTCCCGGCATGGTCACCATTGATGGCTATGGTTGCTCGCATTGCTGCTAAAGCTAGTTAGATTAGTTTGATCATCTACTGAGAGTGTAGAGTGAGCTATGAAGGGGACAAGGTTGGCCAAAATCATTGCTACCAATAGTGCTTGATGTATGTTTGTATTCTGCCGACAAGGTGTTTGATGAAATGACCGCAAGAAAATCAAATTTGAATTTTGGATTCAAACTTGGTGGGTTTGCTAGGTACATACTAGGGATTATCTGGTTAGTTGTATTGGTCAAGGGGCACTGGTTTGGTTGGGTTTTGAAAATGTGTGATCTTCACATATGATAAAGATTCAATTTTAAATTGTCATTTGAATGGGGTTACTAAATGTTTCTGTAAGTTTGAAAGGTGGGCTTTTATTCAATTTTACTTGGTCTTGCAAGGGGTGAAAAGAAATGGAAAAGTTTCTGTTTGAAATCTTGGACTAGAAACACTCAAAGTGGCCTAGTGAGCAAGATTGGCAAAAATGACCATTTGCTTTATTCGTTTTGTTTTTGATTTTCTCTTGATTTTTTTCTGCTTGGAAATGTTTTAGATGATGTTAGTTTCATCTTTAAACCATTCCTTGCTATTTAAGTTAATCACACAAGTCCATTTATGCATTCATTCAATCATCATATACACACATGCATTCATTTGGTTTTTATTTAATCAATGTTTTTGTTAATCCTAATTTTAGTGATAAGAATTGATAATCAATGTTCAACATTTTTGGGATGTTACAAGCATGCGGCAGTGCAAGAAGCAGCCCATTTCGGCCCACCCGGACCGCAGCGGACAGCGTAGCAACCCACACTCCCTCCCCTTGTTTTTTATCTCCAAACCGCAGGCCCGTGAGTCAGCAGCTTCCCAGACACTGACATGTGGGGCCCCTCCTCGTCTTCAACCTCTAGCCGGTTTCCATGCATGGCACGACTCCGATACGAATGAGGAATCCGCGATTTCCTCACGTTTCCCCTCCGAATCTTTTGATCCCGTTGTTGTATTGAGACCCCATAAATCCCCCGCCTCTCTCCCATGCGGTTTTTTTTGTTTTTCGCAAACCCTAACAGGCTCAACACGAGCTCCCGATCTCACCGGAAAAGCCCGCCACCACGGAACATGAGCAGGAGGTCCTAGAGCATCCCGCGCCCCTCTTCTCCCCTTAGTACTCATCCTCTAGAAGCACCGCTTCTCCCTGATTTCTTTTACCATTGTGCAGCACACCGGAGGGCCTCCAATTGCTCGCCGGAGACCACGCCGGAGCCACGCCACCTGAAGCCCTCCATCCGCCTATGGTCATTGCCAGGATAAGCACGTCGCCACTCTGAGGCCACCAAGTCGCTCACTAAATCCTTCCTCACCTCATCCACACATTCGTAGTCACCAGGGACTGCCGTAGCTGCCGCCAGAGCCGTCCGCCGCCGCCAACGACGCCTAGCCGGTGAGCTCGCCTCGATCATCCACAGGCGTTTGATCTTCTTAAGATCCCAATTGATCACGTCTGTTCCTGCGCAAAACCGGTATCAGCGAATCACATGCTGCCACCTCACACGGAATATTCTGGGAATATTCCCTCAAATTTCTGGAATAAGTTAAAAAGACAAAATATTGTGCAATGTTGTAAAATTTATAGAAAAATATTTACATATCCAAAAATTATAAATAATATATCTATAGATTCAGAAAATTGTGAAGAATATTAACATGCCTTTATATCCAACTTTTACAGTACAGATTTTCTGTAGTTATTTAAATGATTTAATGGACAAATTGGAGTAAATAAATCATAGTAAATTATCTATAGATCCTAAAAATAAAAATAAGATGTATATGGATTCCTAATGTCATATGCAACATTAATATGCTGTTAGATCCAAATTTTGTAGTGTAAAATTACTATAGTAAAATAAATATTTTTAATGGCCTTTTAGAGTATTAAATCCATATTAAATAATTTATATATCTAAAAAATATTATTAATATGTGTCTGGATTCACAATTTCCTGTAGACTACAGATATGATTTTATTTTGAATTTTTAGACAAAAATAAACTATTTAAATGATTTAAACCCTACTGATATAAAAGATATACAACTCCGTTTAGGGTGAATCCAATTGCTAGTGGTTCGTAATAATTTCATCTATCCAGTACACTTCTGACATAAATTTAATATGGAAATTAGTACAAAAGTTTAACCAGAACTATTAACTATTAAAACCCATAAATTGGCAATCAAGGATTAATAATAAATACCCTATTGCATTAAATGATATCCTACATGCATCATATGATCTAGTAATGTTCAGAGAACTAATTAAAATCATTGAGAAAATCTTCATGTATGCATTTGTTTCTCATTATTTTGTTGTGTTATTGCACGTTTGTAATGTATTGAATGGTGTGTTTGTTGTGCACTTGTTTTAATCGATAGATTGCAAGGAGTGATGGCGCCCGGTGTTGACGTGGGAGCGCTTCGTTGGAAACCACAAGAGCAAGGTGTGAAGGGCACAAAAGAAAGTCTTCCTTCAGTAAGAAACCGAGGTTATCAAACTAGTAGGAGGAAGGAAACGCCTCAAAGGTGTTGCAAGCAACATGGAAACCTTCACAACACAAACTCAATACTTTGCCCCAACGATTGCCAAGCTCACCGGTTTGCTGTAACAAAGGATTAACTGTATGGTGTGGAAGGTGATGATGGTTTGCAGCAAGTAAATAATGGAAGATGTATCAATGGTAAAGATTGGACCGGGGTCCATAGTTCACTAGAGGTGCTCTCCTCAGATAAACAAACATGGCTTGCAGGGTAAACAAATTACAGCAGGGCAATTAACAGGAATGAGCAAGGCATAACAATGCAATACTAGACAAAAAGATCCTATGAGATTCGATGGGCAATACAACAACATCAATAGACCGCCATCCAACTGCATCTATGACTAGAAGTCCACCTTCAGGTTCTCATCCGAACCCCCTCTAGTATTAAGTTGCAAGCAACAGACAACTGCTTTAAGAAAAGTGTGTAAGGTAAACAATCCACTTGTTCCATGAACAAGAGATTGTTGTGTTCTCCTTAGTGGCAACAGCACATCTACAACCTAAGAGATTTCTGTCACTTCCCTTGGAAACTAGAGGCATGAACCCACTATCGAGCATAAATACCCCCTCTTAGAGTCACTAGAAACTACTTGGCCAAGATAGCTACTAACAACAGAGAGCATGCAAGATCACAAATAACACAGACATGATAGAATAAAATATAAAAAACCATTAATCAATCTGACATAGTAATCTCAATATCCATCGAATCCCCGCAAACACAACATGCATGATTACAAATAGATTAGATCTTGATCATGAACGGATCTCACAAGATCTATACATGAAAGCACAACGAGGAGATACAACCATATAGCTACTACATGGACCCGTAGTACAAGGTGGAACTACTCACGCTTCATACCAGAGGATGGCATGATGAAGAAGAAGGCCTCCAGGGTGATCTCCCCTCCGGCAGGGTGTCGGGAAAAACTTCAGATCCCCCCGATCTAGGGACGATGGTGGCGGCTATAGAAGGTTTCGTGGAGTTTTGATCGGGTGCCTAGGGTTTCTGCATCGGGGGCTTCTTATAGGCGAAGAGGCGAGGCACGGGGGCCGCTCGGGAGGCCACACCCTTCCCAGGCGCGGGCCAGCCCTAGTCACGCCGAGGGGGGTCTGGACTCGCTGTGGCACCCCTCCATCTCGTCTTCTGGCTTCGTGTCGCCCACGGTAAAATATTGACTTTGGATTTTGTCCCGTCCAATTTCGAGAATATTGATTTTCTTCCTTTCTGGAACCAATAACAGAAGAAAACAGGCAACTGGCACTGTGGCAACTTGATAATAGGTTAGTTCCAGAAAAGATATAAAAACACCTCAAAGTGTAGATAAAGCAAAGAAAAGTAGATACTAAACAAGCATGGAACATCAAAAATTATAGATATGTTTCCGACGTATCAAGCATCCCAGGCTTAACTCCTGCTTGTCCTCGAGTAGGTAAGTGATAAAAGAATAATTTTTGAGGTGACATGCACCATCAAAACCAAGATCAAAGCATTTGCAAGCATTGAAAGGTGGGATCAAAGAACTCTAAACATGTGCATGAAGGATGCAGTTCTAACAATAAGACAAAGTAACTAAGCATGCAACATGAAAGGCTACAAACAAAGATCTTGAATAACATGCATTGAAAAACATTTGTTTGTTTCACATATAGAAAACATAACATAGTGGCATTCAGCTTGTCCCTCATGGAGTAGCAAATAGATGCATAGGACACCTTAAAAGTTCATAAGAGTGACTAGATACAAATAGCACAAGAACAAGTAATATCACAATATGCATCAATCAATAAGTTTTGGGAAACTGCACATAGAACTAAGAATGACAACTATGCTCTCTTAATGGTGCCTAAAGGTAGAAGGTGGAGACTCAATATAACAGTGGAAGAAAGGCCCTTCATAAGGGAAGCAGGGATTTAAAGTTTCAAAAAGAGCTTCCAAAAATTATGGTACTTGTTAGCTTTCAGCCCTCATTGCCCCTATCATAAGCATCTTGAACTGATTAAGGTTAAAGTGAACAAACTATGGAGTATATGCGTGATAAAGTATAAGTTGGCAATCTCAAGTCCCTTCAATACGAGGGCCACACCTCATGCTACTCAACTTCAGTCAGCTGTAAGTTCTTGTCATAGTAAGTATATGTGTATCATAGAGAACTGCCAATGGGGTACCCCTTGCACATGGTACATGAGCTATCCCATAACCAAAATGACAAGGCAAGGAGAAAATGAGCATCTCAGTGATATTTTTATTTACTATGTGCATAGCTTTTTATTGAGGATGCTTCACAGATAGCTCATTATGGTGATGCTGCAAGTTTCTACCATGATTAGGCATGGCTTAGGCTAGCGGCCCAGGCGTTTCTCTAACACAAAATACATAACTCCATGGAGTTACAAGCTCCCTCTTTATTTCACACCGGTGACATCCATAGAAAAAAGAGCATGATATCAACTGTGCACAAAGTATAAGTGCAATCTTGAAAACGTTCCCCATGACAGCATGGTTCTGTTAATTCCAACGTATAAGTGCAAGCATATACAACATAGATGACACAATGGTTCAAGTTTATTAGGGGAAAAGAATATAAAGTGTGCCATCAAGTTCGTGAGGGCTTTAATCACTAAGTTTCACATAACAAAATACTTTTTAATTGGAAGATAGCGGAAAACAAGAATATACATGGAATGGTGTAACACACCATGCATAGTATTTTATAGTGGACACTTTGGAATAACTTGGTTTCTTGGAAGTTATAAGCATGAGTAGAACTTACACATACAAGTGGAGGCTAGCATAAGACTGGGAGCAAACAACTAAGAGAGCAATAATAGCCATAACCATGCAGAGCAACAAAACATTACTAATCGAAGCATAGAGTGGTACTACAATTCAAGGACTAGATGATTATAGAGGCTATGGTGACTTGTTAATAGTCACAACATGGTGTAAGCATGTGCCAAGTCAACCCAAACAAAGCATCAAAGGAGAATACCACAATATTATGCTTTTGTATGCTAAAACAACGCATAATTCTTCAAGGCACACTAAGCAATCCCAATTGTTTGGAACAAGACATGCTACATCAATAATCACTAAGAATAAGGTCAAAACAACACCTAGCATGTCATGCTAAAGTCTAAGTCACACTCGATGCAAGCTCCTCTTACACTTCCAAGAAAGAACTTTCTACTAATCTCCAACACCAGTTGACTTATTTGAAACAACACAGCGAGAACGGGGGTCCAAACTACTTTATTCAAGAAAAATAAATAAACTAAGGAAAGCAAACAAAAACTAAGACGCTCCAAGAACAACACAATAGTGCATGAAACAATAAAAACGAAGTGTCTAGAAAGACCTAAGCTTTTTATTGATGAAGAAGGGGATGCCTTGGGCATCCACAAGCTTTGACGCTTGTACCTCTTGGATATTTCTTGGGGTGACACCGGGGTGGCATCCCCAATCTTGAGATTTTTTCCATTCTTCATCTCATTACATCATTCTCTCTCTACACCTAAAAAATTTCCTTCATACAAAACCTCACACAATCTTCATTAGCAACATTCGTGTATTCAAAAGATAATAGACCTTTGGGTTTAGCTTTGGAACAGCAAAAAATTTCACTAAAAACACAAGATACTGTAGAAACTCCTTCAAAAAGCTCAATTCCCCAAAAGAGAACTCAAAAAGGGATCAATAAGAAGCAAATGCAAATAATGGCAGAAATCTGTCAAAACAGACCAGCAGGTAGAAACCGATTTTTTTAGAAAATCTCATGTTGCTCAAATCAAAAAGTGTTGAACTAACGAAAGTTTGCTAACATACTGGGGGATTTGTTCGTAAATTTTCAGCTCAGTACAAATTACAGAGACTCCTCACGAATTTTTATGGTGGAGGACAGAAATCTGTGTTTTGGGACAGCAACTCTCCAAATCTTACTTTCCTCTCATTAAAGGTCATTCCTGGCACAAAAGCAAACAAAAAGGATAAGGAGAGATCATTACTGAAGTAATAACTTCCAAGACTCAAGGAAACTCTTGTATTATCTCCCAACAAGTACTTTTCTTTAATGCCTTTAAGTTAAGCTTGATAGCTTGAGAAGATGCTCACATAAGAAATATGAATTGAAGTAAAAGAGAGCATCAAGAACCAAATTCAAAACACATTTAAGTCTAGCCCACTTCCTATGCATAGGAATCTTGTATGCAAGTAAATTCACAAAGAACAAAGTGACAGGCATAGGAAGATGAAACAGGAGTAACTTCAAAACTTTCAGCACATAGAGAGGTGTTTCAGTACCATGAAAACTTCTACAACCATATTTTCCTCTCTCATAATAATTTTTAGTAGCCTCATGAATAAACTCAACAAAAAAGCTATCACATAAAGCATGATTTTCATGATCTACTAACACATAATTTCTATCAAGCTCAAAAATAGTGGGATTAATACTTTCACAGGTTTTACCCAAAGTTGATATTTCAAAAGGATCCACAGGAACATAACATTCATCCTCTGTTGGTAAGCATGCGGGACAATCCAATAATGTAAGGGATTAAGATTTACTCTCATTAGAAGGTAGGCATTGGTAGATAATCCATTCTTCCTCCTTTTGTTCATCACTCTCCTCCTCTTTTTCATCTAATAAGCTTCAAGTTTCAACAATTTCTTCTTCCATAGGCTCCTGCAAGGCATTAGTCTCTTCCATTTTTGGAAAGCATCTATTAAAATATTCAAGAATATATCCATTTTCTTCCTTGTAATTATCAAAGCAAAATTTAATTATCTCATAAACCTTATATTCATAAGGTGCATCATTAGTATTTTCAAGCAAACTAGAAGTTCAAATGCACCCTTGAAGGCAATAAATTCTTCAATTTGTTCCACATCATAAAAGTCATAATTTCCGTTAACATAAGAAGATATGGTAACATTAGCATTATACTCACATTGAAAAGGTAGGTGTTCATACCTCCTACATCAACAAGATTTATCAAAGCAATAAGTAACATTATAAGTAGAGCACACCTCTCTAGCAATAGTATTCAATTTATCAATTTGTTCCCATAAGTGTTTCCCTTTTTGTGACAAACGGTCCTTATAATAATACTTTTCTTCTTTCATGAAGCCCCCTTGCCAATAAGGACTATTTTCAAAGAAACCATCCATTGATAGAAAGCATGACAAAGCAAGGCAATAATAGACCAACAACTAGAGTAGGAACTAATTTTTTTGTGTTTTTTATAAGAGAAAGCAAACCAAACTAAAATTAAAATTTTTGGAGTTTTTGATAAAAAGAGGCAAACAAAACCAAGAAAAAGAAACTAAGCAAACTAAAAACAAAGTAAAGAGAAAGTTTTAGGAGGACTCCCCTTGTGAAGACGTCCTTAGCCTCCCCGACAACAGCGCCAGAAAGCTTGATGGCGCCCGATGTTGATGTGGGAGCGCTTCGTTGGAAACCCCAAGAGCAAGGTGTGAAGGGCACAACAGCAAGTCTTCCTCAGTAAGAAACTGAGGTTATCGAACCAGTATGAGGAAGGAAACGTCTCAAAGGTGTTGCAAGCAACGTGGAAACCTGCACAACACAAACTCAAGACTTTGCCCCAACGAACAGTGAGGTTGTAAAGCTCACCGGTTTGCTGTAACAAAGGATTAACTGTATGGTGTGATGATGGTTTGCAACAAGTAAATAGTGGAAGATGTATCAATGGTAAATATTGGACCGGGGTCCATAGTTCACTAGATGTGCTCTCCTTAGATAAACAAACATGGCATGGAGGGTAAATAAACAACAGCAGGGCAATTGACAGGACTGAGCAAGGCATAACTATAACATACCACATTTTGTGTAATATTAATAAAGACATGTTTGAGCATTGCATGCATGCATAATACTTGCACTTTGACTTAATCAAAACAAACACAAACAAAACCCTAAATTTTTCCCTCTCAAAACCATTCAAATGGTTTTTATATTTCAAAAATTATCAAAACAAATGGAACCCAAAATGAATAAAAGGGTCCCACACTATTTTATACACTTTATAAAAAGTCTCTGGTATTTTTGAAATATTCAAAACAGTTTGGAATTTGAAAATACAAACAGATAAATAGAAAAACAGAAAAGAAAAGGTTTAACAAAAAAAATATAACCCTAACCCTCTCTGGGCCACAACCCATCTCTCCCTCTCTCTCTCCGTCACATGGGCAAGCAAACCTAAGACTAAGAGCCCTGGGCCCAAACCAGCCCAGCCTAACTGCCCGCACTTTTCGCTTGTCTTTTCCCCTGTCGTCTTCCTCGCTGGTGGATCGAGCGAAGCAGCTCGCTGTCGAGCTCCGCCGTGCCGGCGATCCCTGCAATTCGTGCCGCCGCCCCCGACACCCTATAAGTGCTCAACGCCGTCGTTGGACGAACCCTAGGCCCCACTTCCCCCCTCTCTCTCGTTGCAGCGCCATGGCCTAAACCTAGTTCGTCGGTAACCTCTCGTCGTCGCCATCTCCGGCCAACCTAGCCTAAGCCGACGCCACCATTGGAACCGCCGTGCTCGAATCCTTCCCCCTAGCCACTTTTGCCCCTGGCACGTGACCTCAATATCCTGGATCAGAAGCTCCGCCCGCCGTCGGTCTCCATTGATCCCCGCTGTTCCCGAGCTCGCCCGACCTCGCCACCACCTCTGTCATGTTCCTGGTGAGCTACTGATCCTCGCGGTGCCCTCCATTCTCTCTCCCCTGTACCGCCTTCCCCGCATGTGTCCGCCGCTGGAGCTCGTCGGAGGCGACGCTCCGGTGACCAAGAAGGAGCGGCGCCGCCACAATCTTGCTCAATGCTTTAGCCCGCGTCCAACATGCACAACCACGCGTACAAGCGCGCTCGGAATCGCTGGATTCGAGCTCGACCTCGGACCATCACCATTGATGACATCAGCATGATGTCATGCTGGTGTCATATTTCTTTTTCTTTTTCTTTTAATAATTCCTGTAAATATTTTTTGTAATTAATAAATCCCTGATAGGTGGGCCATACCTATAAGACTTTTAATCTTTTCTGTAAATGTTTTCTAAAATGATTAAATCTATGACATGTGGGCCCAAGTTGGAAATTATTTTAAGTATTCAAAAAATGATTTAAAATGAATTAAAATTGGAGAAATTCAAAACTAATTCATTTTAAATCAGAAAAATACAAATAATCTACCAAAATGATCAGAAAAATGAAACCTATCTAACTAAGCTATAATCATACATTGTTAACCAACTTTGATGGAATGTTTAATTAGAAGAACCAATTGAACCCCACAGGTGATTCCAAGGATCCCCCTGTTCTAGGGTTTGGACCTCTCGGACCCCATTTAAAATGATCAAGCATGTTCTAGGGTTCATTCTAACACTATTTAACTTGTCATATCATCCATATTGTATGAACATTGCACATGCCATGTGGTGAATGTTGTTTTCTCTTTTCCAGTGATTGGTTCTTGCGAATAGGAACCAAACCCGAGGCTGAAGTCAATGCCACCGAAGAGAAGTACCAGTCCAACAACGGACAAGGAAAGCGAAGCCCCACTCATACATATGAATCCTATGTTTACAATGTATTTCATTCTCGCCATATGCATTCAGTTAAATAGTCTTTTATCAGTAAATAGAGTAATCCTATCTGATGCATGTTTCCCTTTGTGAACTATACTACCTGATCCACTGCTACCAGCATAACTAGGGTTTGGCTTATGAGCATCGCTAGTGCCATAGTTCAGTCAAGATTAGCCAAGCTTAGTGGTCCGATGCTGATCATTCAGATGATGCACTAGAGCTGCGAATGAATCTAGTATGGTAGGATGTTGTGATATGATCAGAGATGAATGATAAAAATGATAAGGCTTGTATGGGAGGCCACGTGGGTTGTGTTTTTTGTAGTCCCATACTTGCCACCATTAGGACCTGATGTTCTCGCCTCTTGAACCAAGACGAGCGTACAACCACATGGGGGCCTAGAAACCCCCTCGACCAACTAACTTTCCTAGTAGATTCCATGAGTCACATAGTTCGGGCTTTCCATTCGACATACGCATCTTGGTTGTTCTTGAACAGAGGTGAAGGATGTGCAGTCATAACAGGTAGGTAAGCGTGGTCAGGAACAAGAGATGCCCGGCATCCGTAATCTTGAAGCCCGCACACATCATTAGGGACCGTCTTTGGGACTTGACCCGTTACGGCGGCATCTCCCTAGTGCGTGACTCATGGTCTCGGCAAAAGCAAGGTAAAGGTCGTGGCCAACCACTCTCTGCCGGCCTTCCAAGGAAGAGGGCTAATAATTTGGCATTAAGAATCGGTTGGTACGTGTGGGTAAAGTTGTGCACCCCTACAGGGTTATAATGTTTTTGAAAAGTCGTGTCCACATTTATGGACGACTTGGGAACGGATTCAGTGATCATAGAAAACTATAACCGGATGATAAAACTTGGCCAACTAATGTGAGATCCGGAATACTTCCTCGGGGTTGTTTGAGAGGGTAGTCCGGGAAGAGTGGTTCAGTTGATGATGTTACTTGGTGGATATCAAAGATTACTTCGAAGAGCTAGAGTTGTAGTCTTCTTATCCCTTTTGAAAATGATCTGACTAGAAGAGTTTCTTCTCCCTCTTGTTTCGAAAACAAAATATGGCTTTATGCAAAACAACTCCACTAGCCATAAGTCTTGCGGAGTACACCCTGTACTCAGCCTTGCTTCGTTGATGTTTTTTTACAGATGAAGCTACTCCAACTGAAGTTGGTTTCTACATCGAAGTCGACGAGTAGTCGGTGTTCCCGGGCAGCAGCCTAGGATCTATGGAAGGGTCACTACTTCTGTTTAAGGCCACTTAGGCCCTTTGCTAAGTTTGTTGTTTAGAACAACTTGTTTGATTCTGTTGTTTGTTGTAATGATGGGTCTGTGACCCCTGGCTTGTATGACTGGTTGTAAATCTATTAAGAAGTTACCTTATTAATGTATGGTTTGTATGTTCTGTAATGTTACCGATATTTCCCTGTATGCTTCGGAATTTAGGTTAGGCTTTTATCAGATGAGGATCCGGTATTGGCCTATCCCTAATCCCGGGTCGTGACAATAACAATGCAATACTAGACAAAAAGATCCTATAAGATTCGATTGGGCAATACAACAATATACATAGACCACCATCCAACTGCATCTATGACTTGAAGTCCACCTTTAGGTTATCATGCGAACCCCCTCTAGTATTAAGTTGCAAGCAACAAACAACTGCTTCAAGCAAAGTGTGTAAGGTAAACAATCCACTTGTTCCATGAACAAGAGACCGTTGTTTTCTCCCTAGTGGCAACAACACATCTACACCCGAAGAAATTTCTGTCACTTCCCTTGGAAACTAGAGGAATGAACCCAATATCAAGCATAAATACCCCCTATTGGAGTCACTAGAAACTACTTGGCCAAGGTAGATACTAACAACGGAGAGCATGCAAGATCACAAACAACACAGACATGATAGAATAAAATAGACAAAACCATTAATCAATCTGACATAGTAATCTCAATATCCATCGGATCCCCGCAAACACAACATGCATGATTACAAATAGATTAGATCTTTATCATGAACGAATCTCACAACAACCATCTAGCTACTACATGGACCCGTAGTCCAAGGTGGAACTACTCACGCTTCATACCGGAGGCTGGCATGATGAAGAAGAAGGCCTCCAGGGTGATATCCCCTCCGACAAGGTGCCGGGAAGAACTTCAGATCTCCCCGATGGTGGCGGCGGCTATAGAAGGTTTCATGGAGTTTTAATCGGGTGCCTAGGGTTTTTGCATAGGGGGCTTCTTATAGGCGAAGAGGCGAGGCAGGGGGCGCCAGGGGGGCCACACCCTGCCCAGGCGCGGGCATGCCCTAGCCGCGCCTAGGGGGGGTCTGGCCGCCCTGTGGCGCCCCTCCGTCACGTCTTCTGGCTTCGTCTCACCTACAGTAAAATATTGACTCTGGCTTTTATCCCGTCCAATTCCGAGAATATTGATTTTCTGCCTTTCTGGAACCAAAAACAGAAGAAAAAAGGAGACTGGCACTGTGGCAACTTGTTAATAGGTTAGTTCTATAAAAGATATAAAACACCTCAAAGTGTAGACAAATCAAAGCAAACTAGATACTAAACAAGCATGGAATATCAAAAATTATAGATAAGTTTCCGACGTATCAAAGAGTGCAACGTTTTTGATTGTGACGAGTGCAACCACTGCAATTGTGGGGATTATTTGAACGACTACATCAACAAAGGAAAGTGGCACTATCATAAATGTCCTAATTATTTTCCTATGCATTGTAGTTTTTTTAGTAGAAGTGCATGTGTAGGAATATTTTGCACTATGTGCTATGCTATGCTATGTCCTATTTAGGATATATTTTTGTATCTTGCTTAGTGGAAACATCATAGTTGTAGTATGCTTAGCCCTGCTATAGATTCAGGATGGAATATCATGTTATGAGTATTGTGAGTTATTGGAAAAGCTATGTTTTTATATAATAAAACAAGTACTTAATGAATCACCTAGGTGGAATATTGTTGTTGTTGAGTTTTGATGAAGTTGTAACGAAGGGGACCGTATCTTTGGCTACCTCTCTCGTGTGTGCACTATAAGAAGACCACCTGGGTGTCATAGAGATTGAAAATGTTTCTCGTACAGTAGCTTACGTGTACAGCCACATGCTAATATGGGCTCTGGCTTGGTTAATTACATAGCGGAAGACCCTTTGCATTGGTATATGTTCAAGTTAACTAGAATTGTGTATAGGAGGTTATATCCTTGCATTGGTGCCTGTTAGACATGCTAGTATTGTGTATTGGGAGGACTTCTATGGAAAGATTTCATCATATTATCGATCTACCGGTATACCAATTGGTATGTACTAAACCAGCGGCCACTGGTGGCTCAAGACGGGATTGTGTCGTGTGGGCAAAGTGTACAACTTCTGCAGAAGATATAAATCTAATCGATTAGACGTGTTCACAGTTATGGAAAAAATTGAGCAACTAAGGCTTGAAGCTTATGGATGATCTCGACATTCCAATTTCTTAATAAAATTTGATGGTTTGAACAAGGGGGTAGGAGTACTTGGTGTTGGCCAATGTGTTCAGACAATTTTCAGAAAGGATTAAAACTATTAGAAAATGTTAGGATAAAACTATTGCTTTATGCAAATCAGCCTGAAACTCCACTTAGCCAAATATGCATGTAATTGATAGGTTCCAGATATCTACATACTCGTGACACTTGCAAATACATTCAAAGTATTGACCATTCGTGGATGCAACCTTTCATGTTGCAGGTTATATCCTTTATGAGTGATCGTTATAGGTCGCGAGACTCCACTCAATAATTGTTCACATGTGGCACATTTGAAGGATGGAGATCGACCTTGTTGCTTTCTGATGTGTACTTGTATAATATAATGTAAATTCTAGATCATATTCATTGTATTTATGATGCACAGTTATATTTGGTATTATTTTGTATTGTGTGTGTGCCAGTGAACCGATCCAGGGATTGACACTATATACATGAACTCAGCCTTATCAGACGAGGGTGTTACAAGATGGTATCAGAGCTGTGTGTTGACTGTATGATCGTGACCTTAGAAATGGATCAGCAATAGGAGACCTCTATTAGGAGAACTATCATATTTTATACCTATTAGAGTTCTTATATTCCTTGTCTATATTTTCCAACACCTCTTCTTATTCAAAACTTGTAGGTGTCCATTCATTTGACTAGTAGAAGTGATCTACCATGAAAACTACAAGAATTGGTAAATATTATTAGTAGTTTTATATTAAGCAAAACACTATATGAGTGTTGGCCTACAAGTAATAGAACAAATAAGGTGACATAAATAAACATCTCACCAAGTTTGGTTAGGCCTAGACCACCATGTTTATCTCTTCAGGAGATCATTGTTATCGTGTTAGCATATTGATCTGACCAACTTATGTGGTATGACACTATTAGTTGCTTGCTTGTTTGTATTGAGCTATTTTGTGTGATGCCTTGTTTAGGATCAGTTAGTGTTGAAACTCCAATGTTTCTGAAATTTTCATGATATTTCTAGATTAGTTTAATGGTGTGAATTTCATTGAAATTCGTGAGATTACTTGTCAACACCCGGATTTTTAATCCCAGATGCCTGTCATGCCATACATCGCAGTCCCAGGATTACCATTTGCGAGACATAAAATATTGGATATAACAGTACATCATCCATTACAAACCAATTTTGATCTATCAAAACATGCTTCAATTTTGTTGGTTGAATATTACTAGTGCATGCAAATTCTTCGGTAATAAACGAGTGCGATGCTCTAGAATAACACAACACTCTTGCAAGTACTGAGTTAATAGAAAACATACCCAGCACGACATCTGGCGCTTCCTACGCTTCTTCAGCATTCATGAGAAACAGACGGCCATTGCAGTTGAGCGAATTCCCTAGGGCATATCTTCTTCAAGGATGAACATGACGCTGCTGCTGAGCTAGGGCATTCACATTGGGGGCTACTGCAAGCTTCTTGGGGCACTCATTGGAATAGTGACCCTTGGTTCCACATTCATAACAAGTCACCTGAGACTTGTCCTTTCCTGCAACAGGCACAACATTGCTTCCAGTTCTTAGGGAAGTATTGGTGTTGTTGACGACATTGTTGTGGTTGAACTTGCGCGGCGCACGGTTGAAATTGTTGGTGTTGCTGACATTATTGTTGTGGTTCCCTCCGGGCCTTGGGTTTCCTCCTCCACGGTTGGGATAGGTAGGACGGTTCATTGGGGGTCTATTGTTTCTTGGGGCAAATCCTATAGACGGGTTGGGGCATTACTTTGGGGTATGGTGGGTTCCTGGTTGATGCATCATTCGACGCTTGCGGTTCTCATTGGCTTGGTTGATTTACCTTCCATCTGAATGGAAGAATCTACTTAGGCTTCTATATCAGCAAATGGAATATTGACTAACACTGTCTGCATCTCATCATGCAGACCATTCAGGAATCTCTCCTTATTGGCTTTAGTGTCAATCTCATCCGGTGCATACCTAGCTAATGACAGAAATTTGTCACGGTACTCAACTACTATCATCCTCCCTTGCTTCAATTCTCTGAATTCATCTCTCATCCTCTTGATCAAACCTGGTGGCACATGGGTTCTGCTAAACTTGAGTTTGAATTCATCCCAAGTCATCATTTGTCCTCCAGTCATGGCGCGAACGCTGTTCCACCAAGATCTTGCATCTCCTTCCAAATAGTGGGTGGCAAACAGTACCTTCTAGTTGGCCTCCACTCATGCGACTTCTAAGTTGTTCTCCATGGTTTGCAGCCAATCATCTGCATCTAAGGGCTCCTCAGACTTACTAAAGATGGGTGGATTGGTGTTCTGAAAGTTCTTGAGTATGGATCCATGGTTGTCCTGGTTTCCATGGACTTGATTGTTGTTGGCCATCTGAGCTATGTGTTGAAGGGTGGCTAAGTTGGCATGACGTTTGGCTTAGATGCCGCCTCTTCGTCAACCCACTTAGATAGAGCAGTTGATAGTAGCACATGCGCAACTAGCACAAGTGGTGACTCAATTCATAGCAAACAACAACAACCCAACCCAAGTGGATGCACTCACTAGATTTCTAAAACTATGGCCTGCAAAATTCTCAAGCGCACCTGAGCCTATGATTGCACTTGATTGGCTGCGCTCGGTGAATAAGGACTTAGTAACAGTTGGATGCACGGATGAAGAGAAAGTGAGACTCGTTGGCCTCCACTCCTGCGACTTCTAAGTTGTTCTCCATGGTTTGCAGCCAATCATCTACATCTAAGGGCTCCTCAGACTTACTAAAGATGGGTGGATTGGTGTTCTGAAAGTTCTTGAGTTTGGATCCATGGTTGTCCTAGTTTCCATGGCCTTGATTGTTGTTGGCCATCTGAGCTATGTGTTGAAGGGTGGCTAAGTTGGCTTCACGTTCGGCTCTTTCAGCCTCGCGGTCCGAAACCAAAATTTGCAGGATTTGCAACATTGGGTCCGGGGATGAACTGCTTCCTCTGCGAGGCATCTAAAGATTGAGATAGATCATGAGAAAAGAGGGAAATTTCTAAGGTTCAGGGGTCTGTTTTTGAAAAGTTTTGAAGTTTTAACTCAGATTTTTTTCTAGAAACTTGATTTTCATTCATTCATAGCACACAATACAAATGCACACCACAACAAGGAAACAGATGGCTTTAAGAACCATTCTGTGAAACTACGATACAATGGGACCAGATACAACTTCACTAACGCTAGTGCTCAGGTGCTACTACTCCTTGGAATCGGTGGCTTCATCATCATCTTCCCCATCATCATCAATGAAGGCGAAGTCATCCTCATCAGTGAACAAGTCCATGGCTTGATCCTCTAGGAAGTCATCATCGTCACTGAGGTAAGAGTAGGGCTCTCAAAAAATATCTTCCCCTGCATTGTCCCTCTCCTCAAGCAGCATGTCCCGCTCGTGGATGGTCTCCTCCAAGTCTGTCACCTTATGACGAAGGCAAGCAATAATGCGATCCTTCTTGTCCAGCTGACGGCGACGAGACTGGCGATCCTTCACCTGCATGGCAATGGTCTGGTCCTTCTTGACGGCGATGGCGTAGTTGTGGTTGGCGTAGGAACGGGCATTGTCCAACTCCTTCTTCCTGGCATACATCATGAAGCTGAGATGGTCCACTTGATGCTTCAGCTCCGGGTGATATGGTGCCTCCAATGGCTATCCCATAACATCACGCCTTGGATAGAACTCAAAGTGGGTGCCCTTGATTTGATTGATGCTTTGCCCACAGAGACGGGCAAGAGCTTCCTGCATGGCCCTGGCAAGTCCATCTAGCCAGTTGTTCTCTCTTAAGGTGAACTGGACTCCCTCTGAGGTGGGGTCTTCAATCTTTCCTCTAAGACTTGCAACAATCAGCCACTACAATTCTCCTCCTTCCTGATAATTGAGCTGAGCTCCGAAGAACTCGGGGTGTGGGCGCTCTAGAAATTCCAAGAGTTGGTCCAAATCACGCTCAAAGATGAGATCTCCTCCATTGCCCAACTAATAGAACTTGCTATACTTCACGTCCATCTATAAGAATGTAGGATGAGTAAGTTAGTAGAGTGATCAAGTGTGTCAAATTTTATGTAAGTTTGCTAGAATTTTTGAGGAACATGAATTTTCATGAAAGAATTTAAATGGTAAGAATGAGAATAGGTTTTCATAAATACTCTCACTTCTTTTGTTTTGAAACTAAGTTTTTGATTCAAACGTCCATTCCAACTAGGGTCTCGTATGGTTAGGATGGCTCTGATACCAACTTGTCAACACCCGGATTTTTAATCCTAGATGCATGTTATGCCATACATCGCAATCCTAGGAACCATTTTTGCGAGACATAACAGATTGGATATCACAGTACATCATCCATTACAAACCAATAATAAGGTCTTAAAACAAATAAAGGATCTCATGATCCAGTCTTAATACAATCAAGCAGCGGAATAATATAATAACGATAGCGTGGGCGAGGCTCTATCTTCATGGTCACATGCAATGCTGATGATGGGAGATGATCCTAGTTGCCGTAACCATGCTGCGGTCCATCTTCCTGATAGTCCTCTGCATAGTCTGGCCACGGAAACAGCCAGGGACAAAGCCATGAGTACTCTTTAAGTACTCGCAAACTATCACTAACAGGTGAAGGGGTTTGAGTAGGAATACTAAGCTCTAGGTTGTTTTGAAAAAATCTAGGTTTATCTCTAACTGAGTTTAGAAGCAAAGAAAACTAGTTTAAAGTTTTATAACACATAAGTGGGAACTTAGCTTTCACTTTCACAAACCTGTTGTGGTCAAGTCAAAGTCATGATTCATCTCACAAGTCATTTTGAAAACATCTGACGACGGAACAGTAGGTCCACTCCAACTGTCCATAACTGCGGACGCGGCTATTCGAATAGTTTGACACTCTATAGAGGTGGTACACTTTCACCACAATATTCGATACAGCCGTCAGGAACAATCCTGATTTCACCATACTCAATATGCGGATAATCAATCCTAACCTTTCAATTACACACCCTAGCATATGCACCTCTCCTATGAGTTTGGCCTCCCAACCATGACCATATGTCATCTTGGGAACTGCATAGGTGGACAATCATCACGAGGTAGCCTCAGCTCAAACCTCGGCCGCAAGGGAAACCATACTAAGATATATAAACTCTAGTCAAGCCCTACCTAAATTCCGGTATTGTGGTTGTACGGTAAAATTGGAATGGTATCGCATCTAGACAACCATCAGTTTTATAAAGGGCTAAGGCTCATGTCTCAACACTTTCACCATAAAAAGCACCTTTTGTTCACTAACACATGTCAAAACATTTCATTAGAATGACTCATCATCCCAAGGTTTTCATAATCATTTTCACCAAGTATTCCCATCTAAAGTGATCAAGTTTTATGCTCAGCACTAGCCACTAAAGCTGGGGGTAAATACTAATGAGGGGTGATAATCAAGTGTGGCTTATCTAAGTCCAATCTCATGCCTTAGGATGACATCACGATCTACCTGACTTAGGCCAAGTTTTATGTTCTTTATGCTACCTTTGATATCTTTCCAAAACTTCACCAGCACTTCCTCAAAGTAAACCAAGAATTTTGATAAAGAAATAAATTAATAAAGCTTGCAAGTAAAACTGGGATTTGGTACCATCAAGTGGTATAACCAAGGTATGCCTAATGGATTGCATAGGTTATTTATCTTTCACAGTTGCAAGTGTTAGATTGCATAGTAACATGCAAGTGGTAGCTTGATTTGTGTAGTGCAGTGGTTGAAGTTCTCCTCCGCTTCTTCCTCATAGTAGTCTCCTTCCTCTTCCTATCCTTGGTCGGTACTAGCGTCTATAAATAAATACGAAATACACAATCACCAAACAATACTTAACTACTACTATTTAGCACACCAGGGTTTTCACTAGATGATCTAGCATCATCATAAAAATTAAGAAAATAGTTTTATTTATTTCATTTTAGAAAAGTAATTTCTACTCATTGAAAAACTACTTAAGATTTAATATTCTCCAATTAAAACATGGGATCATGTTGTCACATGTCATCACCACATATTTCAGTACTTGGGAATGTGATTTAAAGTGGTGTCACAGTTTAATAATGTTTAACCTTATTATTTTAATTAATTAAGGTGACTAGAAATGCCTATGGGGCATTCTTTTATTACTTGTCCATTATTACTCCAAGTAAACCTAGATATTTTTATATATTCAGAAAGGTCTTATCAAATGTGATTTTTGAGAGTTGGAATCAACTCAAAAGATTTTATGGTTGAATTTTGAAAAATGTTTGAATGCAGAAAAGTCTCTGCCTTGTTATTTTTACTATAGGTTATCTAGGATTTCAAATGGTTTGAATCCAACGGGCTTGGATTAAGAATTTTAATACCTTTCTAACAAAATTGGTTTCATGCAATTTGGTTCAGTGAAACTCTCTGAAGTGAATTTTGAATCTACTGCCAGAACTAAGTTTGAAACTAAAAAGATAAATCTAAATTCAAACGAACTTGGTCGCGTGGGAGTGCTAAATGGGCCGGCCCACTGCGCACAGCACGCACGCGGTCGGTTTAAGTGGTTGTCCCCATGCGTCAGTGGGACAGGGGGTGCGAAGGGGTATGGGGCGATTACGACCGTAGGATTATATCGAGGATCAACGGCTCCCGGCCATCGTGCTCCTTTGAACAGCACTCTACGGGCACGAACCCTAGCGCAGCCAGTGGGGGTCTGTGGCGGCTCACAGGGGCTCATGCGATGGTCGGCGATGGGGGCGAATGACGAAGTCGATGACGGTGGTTCTCCTGGTACTAACGGGGCTCCTCCTGGGGTGGCTCCAATCAACGGCGCCCTTCTACTCCAGCAGCGGCATGCTCTGGCGAAATCCGGCGATGGTGCGCTCACATTGCTCTGGGAAGAAGTGGGCACGGTCAGTGAGAGGTGGGGAGTGGAATGGTGTGAAGAAATCAAGCGGGGGAGGCCTCTATTTAACTGCGATGAGGGAATCGAAGGGTGCGGGCAGAGATCATTGGGGTCGGTGTCATAGCGAGATACGGGCATGGTTGATGGTAGGGGATGATGCGCGGTCTCCTAGCGATGATCAACATCTTGATGGCACGACAAGGGGCGGTGCGGTTCGGTCAAAATGCGTCGACGCTCTAAGCGGCACCGACGATGGTTTTGATGGTGCACAATGGCTACGGGTCGCGTGGCGGCGAACGGGGATGTCTGGGAGGTTCCTGGGACGATGGTGATCACGTAGGCGGGCGGCAAAGGCGGGGCGCGGTCTGTGCGAGCGTGTTGAGCACGGCGCTCTGGCGCGCTCTCGGCATGGTCGCAGAGAAATGGGCGCGTGCGTTCTCTGTGGTCCAGTGCCTGGCAGGGCTCGAGGGCTGGACAGGGGGTGGCGGTGGATGGTGGTGTGCTTCCTGGACACGGTGGCTAGGCACGGCGCTTGCTCTGGCTAGCTTTCCATGGTCGGCTGGCAAGGGTGCTCTCGGGTTGGCACGGCATGGTGCATTGGGTAGGGGCTAGGTTGGTTATTGGTTAGCACTGGGGGAGACAGGGATGATCAATGGTGAACAATGCTTGCAAAGATTACTGCTCAAAACAGTGAAGTTTGGCCAATTTGATTGTCTGTCTCCAAGTGTTTGATGAAATGGCCGAAAGAATTTCACATTTGAAATTTTGGTTGAAACTTGGTGGGTGCAATGGTCACATACTAGGTAGTCTCCAGTTGATTGGATTTGCCAAGGTGCACTGGTTTGGTTGGGTTTTGAGAAATGGTGATCTTCCCATATGAACTAGATACAATTTTCAAATGTCATTTGAATGGGGTTGCCAAATGTTTCTGTGGTTTTGCAAGGTGGGCTTGGGCTCACTTTCACTTGGTCTAGCAAGGGGTGAAATAAATGGATTTGTTTCTTTTTGAAATCTTGGACTAGAAACACTCAAATTGGTCTAGTGAGCAAGATTGGCAAAAATGACCATTAGCTCATTTTGTTTGTTTTTGAATTTCTATTGATTTGATTCTGCTTGGAAATGATTTAGATGATGTTGTTTTGATCTTTAAACCAATCCTTTCCATTCATAACAATCACACAAGTCCATTCAAGCATTCATGCATTCATCACATACACACATGCATTCATAATGAATTTAATTAACAAAAGTTTTTGTTAACCCTAATTTTGGGTGATTGGAATTGATAACCTTGATTAAAAAATTTGGGATGTTACAAACCTTCCCTCCTTAAACAAAATATTGTCCCGAGATTTGAGAAAAGAAGAAAACTAGGATTTGAAGAGATCTGAAAACTCCGTCCTAATGCAATATTCTCGCTCCCCAGTAGCTTTTTCTTCAGTGTGGTTACTCCACTGGATCTTGAGAAACTTGATACTCCGGGTCCTGGTGGTTCTGAAAGCTTCCTCCAAAATATGGATGGGTACTTCGGGATAGGTCAGGTCATTGTTGATCTCTATGGTTTGGTGATCAATATTCTTGAAAACTTCGGTCTTCTCCGGGACATCTAGGCATTTGCGAAGTAACGAGATATGAAACACATTATGCACGGCTAACATCTCCTCTGGCAGTTCTAGTTAATATGATACTTCTCCTTGACGATTCAAAATCTTGAAAGGTCCAATATATCCGGGGGCTAACTTTCCTTTGAGCTAGAAACGTTGCATTCCTTTCAAGGGTGACAGCTTGAGGTACACAAAATATCCGATATTGAAGGCTAGGTCTCGACGTCTCTTGTCGACATAACTCTTCTGTCTGGATTGGGCGGTCTTGAGGTGCTCACGAATCTTGTGAACTTTCTCTTCGGCTTATCTAAGGATGTGAGGTCCAAAAATCTGACTCTCTCCTAATTCCGACCAATTCAAAGGGGTACGACACTTCCTTCCATACATGAATTCAAAGGGGGCCATTTGCAAACTGGCTTGGTAATTGTTGTTGATGAAAATTCTGCGAACGGCAGACAGTCTTCCCATTTAGATCCATATTCTAACACACAGGCTCTCAACATATCTTCGAGTACCGTTTGTCCATTAGTCTGAGGGTGATAAGGTGTGATAAAATCCAGTCGGGTTCCTAATCCTTCTTGGACTTTCTTCCAAAATCTCGAGGTAAACTAAGATCCTCCATCTGACACAATGTTCTTAGGGACTCCATGCAAACTAATGATTCTAGCAATGTATAACTCTACTAGCTTCGAACTCTGGTAGGTGGTCTTGATTGGTAAGAAATGGGCGACTTTGGACAGTCTATCTACTATGACCCAAATAGAGTCATTTCCCCTACTAGATGTAGGCAGTCCGGTGATAAAATCCATTCCGACTGAATCCCATTTCCATTCTAGAATCTGCAATGGTTGCAACAGTCCTGCGGGTCTCTGATGTCCCGCCTTGACTCTCTGACAAATATCACACTTGGCTATGTAGCTTCCGATTTCTCTCTTCATCTTATGCCACCAAAATTGCTCCTTCAAATCCTGATACATCTCCGTTCCTCCGGGGTGGATAGAATAAAGAGTATCATGGGCTTCTTTTAAAATAGCTTGCTTCAATTCTGAATCTGCTGGCACACAGATACGTCCTTTGTACCACAAAACTCCTTCTTCATCTTCCGTGAATCCGGGTACCTTCCCACCGATACGACGTTTGATTCCGTCGATACTAGCATTTCCTTTTTGCGCCTCCTTGATTTGACTGATCAAAGTGGGTTGAAGTTCTATGCTAGCCAAAAATCCTTCACTTACTAATTCCATTCTAAAAACTTCCAAATCCTTGTGCAAACTTGGTTTCTCCTTCAGAATCATGGAGTTCAATCGACATGGAAATCTGCTAAGGGCATCTGCTACCACATTGGCTTTATCGGGGTGATAGTGCATGTCTAGATCATAGTCCTTGATTAGCTCTATCCCTCTCCTTTGCCTCATATTCTGCTCCTTCTGAGTAAAAATATACTTCTGGCTCTTGTGATTCGAATAAATCTCACAACGGTTACCCATGAGGTAATGCCGCCATGTCTGCAAGGCTAAAACTATGGCTGCTAGTTCAAGGTCATGGGTAGGAAAATTCTGCTCATGTTGCTTCAGTTGTCGGGATAGATATGATATGACCTTGCCTTCTTGCATAAGCACACATCCGAGACCGATCTTGGATGCATCACAATACACATCAAAAGGCTTCGTGATATCCGACATGATCAAGATTGGGGATGAGATCAATCTCTTCTTAAGCTCTTGAAAACTTGCTTCACATTTCTCCATCCATTCAAACTTCTTATCATTCTTCAGCAATTGGGTCATGGGTCTTGTGATGCTTGAAAATCCTTCTACGAACTTGCGGTAATATCCCGCTAATCCGAGAACTGCACGAACTTGGGTTTGAGTAGTTGGGGCTTGCCATTCTTCAACATCCTTAACCTTGGCGGGGTCAACGGCAATTCCTCCAGCTGACACAATATGTCCAAGGAATCCTACTCCCTGTAACCAGAATTCACATTTGCTAAACTTGGCATACAACTGATGCTCCCTAAGGGTTCCAAGGATGGTCCTCAGGTGTAGCTCATGTTCTTCTTCTAATTTGGAATAGATCAGAATGTCATCGATGAAAACAATGACAAACTTATCCAGGAAGTCCATAAAAATCTTATTCATGAGGTTCATGAAATAAGCGGGAGCATTGGTTAATCCAAAAGACATGATAGTGTACTCATATAATCCATATCTGGTGGTAAAGGCAGTCTTTGGAATATCCTCTGCACGAATCTTGAGTTGATGATAACCAGTTCTAATATCAATCTTAGAAAACACTTTTGCACCGGTCAACTGGTTAAACAGGTCTTCTATCTTCGGTAGTGGGTACTTGTTCTTGATGGTGACATCATTCAGCTTCCGATAATCCGTACACAAACGGTTACCTCCATCTTTCTTGTCCACAAACAAGATAGGTGATCTCCATGGCGACGCACTTGGTTGAATCAGTCCTATCTCCTGCATATCATCCAGTTGCTTCTTTAGCTCCACTAATTCAGACGGGTTCATACTATACGGTCTCTGGGCTATGGGTCCGGTTCCAGGGATTAGTTCAATAATAAACTCGATATCCCGATCTGGGGGCATACCGGGCAAAACATCTGGAAATACGTCGGGGTTTTCACAGACTACTCTGACTTGGTCAATGGTTGGTTGGGCTAGACTCTTGTTGCACTTGAATTGATGGGGAAAGGTTTCAGATACATGCTCTACTGATACTCCTGTGCTACTGTTCATGGTTATGGCTTTCTTGGCACAGTCGATTCATCCTCTATGTTTCAACATCCAATCCATTCCTAGTACTACTTACAAACCTTTAGTTCCAAGTACTATTAGATTAGCATAAAAAGCTATCCATAGATTCTGATGGGTGAGGCCTTGCAAATTTGTCTAGCTTTGGTTGTTGAACCAGGTATTTGAACTATCATAACATGCTTCAATTTTGTTGGTTGAATCTTACTAGTGCATGCAAATTCTTCGGTAACAAACGAGTGCTATGCTCCAGAATCAAACAACACTCTTGCAAGTACTGATTTAACAGAAAACATACCCATCACGACATCTGGCGCTTCCTGGGCTTCTTCAGCATTCATGAGAAACAGACGACTATTGCAGTTGAGCGAATTCCCTGGGGCAAATCTTCTTCCAGGCTGAACACGACACTGCTGCTAAGATGGGGCATTCACATTGGGGCTGCTGCAAGGTTCTTGGGGAACTCATTGGAATAGTGACCCTTGGTTACGCATTCATAACATGTCACCTGAGACTTGTCCTTTCCTGCAACAGGCACATCATTGCTTCCAGCTCTTGGGGAAGTATCGGTGTTATTGGCGACATTGTTGTTGTTGAACTTGGGGGGTGCACGGTTGAAATTGTTGGTGGTGCCGGGATTATTGTTGTGGTTCCCTCCGGGCCTTGGATTTCCTCCTCCATGGTTGGGATAGGTCGGACGGTTCATCGGGGGTCTATTGTTTCTTGGGGAAAATGTTGTAGACGGGTTGGGGCGATACTTTGGGGTATGGTGGGTTCTTGGTTGATGCATCATTCGATGCTTGCGGTTCTCATAGGCTTGGTTAATCTTGCCTTCCATCTGAATGGCAGAATCCACTTTGGGGTATGTCAACAAATGGAATATTACTAACACTGTCTTCATCTCATCATGCAGACCATTCAGGAATTTCTCCTTCTTCTTGGCTTCAGTGTCAATCTCATCTGGTGCATACCTAGCTAATGACAAAAATTTGTCACGGTACTCAACTATTGTCATCCTCCCTTGCTTCAATTCTCTAAATTCATCTCTCATCCTCTTGATCAAACCTGGTGGCACATGGGTTCTGCTAAACTTGAGTTTGAATTCATCCCAAGTCATCGTTTGTCCTCCAGTCATGGCGTGAATGCTGTTCCACCAAGCTCTTGCATCTCCTGTCAAATAGTGGGTGGCAAACAGTACCTTCTAGTTGGCCTCCACTCATGCGACTTTTAAGTTGTTCTCCATGGTTTGCAGCCAATCATCTGCATCTAAGGGCTCCTCAGACATACTAAAGATGGGTGGATTGGTGTTCTGAAAGTTCTTGAGTTTGGATCCATGGTTGTCCTGGTTTCCATGGACTTGATTGTTGTTGGCCATCTGAGCTATGTGTTGAAGGGTGGCTAAGTTGGCATGACGTTCGGCTTAGATTCCGCCTCTTCGTCAACCCACTTAGATAGAGCAGTTGATAGTATCACATGCGCAACTAGCACAAGTGGTGACTCAATTCATAGCAAACAACAACAACCCAACCCAAGTGGATGCACTCACTAGATTTCTAAAACTATGGCCTGAAAAATTCTCAAGCGCACCTGAGCCTATGATTGCACTTGATTGGCTGCGCTCGGTGAATAAGGACTTAGTAACAGTTGGATGCACGGATGAAGAGAAAGTGAGACTTTCTGCTAACTTACTTGAAGGACAAGCAGCTACTTGGTGGGATACCTTTCAGATCACCCACCCCATTGATACAATCACATGGGAGATGTTCGAGGAAAGATTTAAGACAAACCATGTCTCGTCTGGAGTCATGACCATAAAGAGAAGAGAGAATTCCTTATTTGACACTACTTTCAAATATAATTCCTTATTTGACACTCATAATTTTTCTTTTACTTATATGACACCAAGTGTAAACCTTTTGCCTTAAATGACACCGCCGTTTCTTCTGTTAGTTTGTTCCATCATTTTTTCTTTAGCTGGACGAAACTACCCTTTGGTCGCTAGTACAATCGGTCGCTCAATATCTGGCACTAACTGCTCCCGTGCATGTCCTGCACGATCCGTGGCAAAGCTGCAAAAGCCCCTGCTACTGCAAACTAAAGTAATTAGTGTCATTAGAATTCAGAATAATTGGATTCTTAAAAAGCAACAATGAATTTTGGAACGTTAGTAATTATATGGGTGGTCTCTAAAATATTTGAAAACTCAATGGTATGAATAATTTATATGGGCCAGCTATATGAAGTACGATTTATATCGGCCGGCTATATGAACCGACTCTCGAAGTTCTGGGATTAGTTGTGATCCTGCAAAAGTAGTTATTAGCTAGGAAACTAAATACTAACACTAGTACATGTATTTATGATATTAATTAGAAGCTGCATGTAATCTCATCATACGGCACCAGAGAGGTCAGATTGACGTTACAATGGAAATCCAATTTCTAGTGGTGCTCTTTTCTTTTTCCTGTGGAAAAGAAAAAAAATAAAGGGAGATGATTAGCGCTAGTTTTAATAAGTAACTAACCAGCAGCGTCATGTTTGTCTTTGTGTTTTGGCTATTCGGCCTAGTAATTCTGAACAACTGTTTTTTCTTGATTAAAAAAATGATCACATTGTGCATAGGGGCAAAAGCGTCATTGTAGGTCCCCAACTAACACCGTTATGTCGCAAAATGCACTAGAGTGTCATATAAGGCAGAACAATTACACATAGTGTTATATAGCGAAGAGAAAAAATTGGAGTGTCAAATAAGGAATTATATTTTGATGTAGTGTCAAATAAGGAATTCTCTCTAAAGAGAAAGGAGTTTTGTGATCTACACCAGTACAATCGCACGGTGTAGGAGTACAAAGAGGAATTCACCAGTTTGTCTCACTATGCTCAGGAGGATGTCGACACTGATGATAAAAGGAAAGAGAGATTTCTGGATGGACTGAGTGATGAGCTCTCGGTTCATCTATCAGTAGTTTACACTCCCACTTTCTAGGATCTAATGGACAAAGCTAGGATTACAAACGCAAGTTGAGAAGCGCAAGGGGAAGCACAGCAACAACTGCAACTCAAGATCACGTCAGAGGGTATGTACCTTCCATGATGGGAATGGAAATTCTGAACATCACATGCATGAAGGCAACAAACATAACCACCATGGGCACAAGGACCACAACAACAATGATGTGGTTACCAATGGTGATGAGGATAGTCAAGACAATGATGGAAATAGTGGCCTTAACCATCATAAGAAGTCCAAAAAGAGGGATATAAGCCAGCTACAATTTTATAATTGCAAGGAACTAGGGCACTATGCATCGAACTGTCCTGCGAAGAAAAAGAATGCTGGAAACTATAATGGGAAAAAGCCCAATCCATTCCAGAACGGGAATGTGAACCACCTGAACATTGAACACCTCTTCGAGGGGGAGTTGTTGAAGAGCCGGATGAAGAGGATATATGATAATTGGTAGCAACTTTGGTATGCCAAGAATCTCACATATTTCCAAGAGTACACTGGATAAGCAACCTAGACAGTTTCCTTTTAAGGGTGGTAGAACCCTGATGTACCTCGAACCTATGTGTTTCTATCCTTCTCAAATCTCGGGACGAGATTTATTTTAAGGGTGGTAGTCTGTAACAACCCAGAATTTTAGAGATTTTGAATTTCAAAAAAAATGCATTTCATTCATCATATCATCTCATGAAAAAAATCTTGAATCAAAAACGTTGTGTCAAGACCCTATTTTGCCTTTTCAAATATTGCCATATAAGGGGCTGTTTGGTTTAGAGGGTATCATTCAGGGGTTGAGGATATCCCCAACCAAGTGGTTAGGGATAACCACTTTAGATGTTTGGTTGAGTGTGAGGGATGGGCCAATTTTTTGTTTGGTTAGAAGGGTAAAATGTGGTTGGGGATAAGGGATGAGGAGGCTATACTATGTATGGTGACCTCTTTGTTGGTACCATGAGATTACCATCCCCATCACCACTCGTAGTCTCCACCGACCTGACCACCTTGTCACCCCTCCATGGCCACTACCCCCAGGCCCCTCGCCCTTCCTGGCCACCACCTTCCGTCGCCCTCTCTTGCCACTGCACCATTCCCCTCCTTCGCCACCGCCCTCCATGGCCAGCGACCGCCCATGGCCTGCACCCTCCCGTCGCCCACCCATGGCCTCTGCCCCCGCCCCTCCATGGCATCGCCCTCCTCGAGCCATCCCAGACCAATACGAATAGGAAAGAGATGTACCTGTCGTCGTTGTACCCTGTTGATCTTGAGTACTTGTCGCCGCCTGATTTTTCTTGACGCTGCCGCCTGATTTGTCTTGACGCTGCCGCCTTGCTGACGAGAGAGAGGAGCGGAGAAACTGGGAAAGGATAGGGTCAGGACGGGCAGTGAGTGAGGAAAACGACGCGAATTGTGTGTTCGGGGTGAGACTAGCGTGGGATCCAGAAGTGGTTGAGCCCATCCGCCCGATTTTGTGGGATGAGCTGAGCCACCGTTTTGAGAGAATATTCCAGGAATCTTGTTATCCCTATACCCTCTCGCCTCTGAACCAAATGGCTGGCAACCACTTTTTTAGTTTCTACCACTAACCACTTGGGGATATCCCCTAAAACAAACACGCCCTAAAGCATTATATGCAAACGGCATATTTGAAAACTTTTCACTAGTCAAAATTGTTCTCTATAAAGTTTATTGCGTGTGTTTTGAATTTACAAAAATTCGGAAATTGGATTCACTCCATTTGGAGCGATAAATCAAAATCTACAAAAGAAATACAAAACAGAAAAAGAATAAAAAGAAACAGGAAAAAAATAAACTAAACCTACCCTACCCGTGAGAGGAAGGCCCATCCCACCTGTCACCACTGCCTACCTACCTACCGCACCCGTGTGCACGAAGAGCAGCATGCAGCAGCGCAAGCAGTGGCCCATTTTGGCCCACCCGGACCGCAGCGGGACAACACATCAGCCCACACTCCCTCCCCTTGTTTTTTCTCTCCAAACCGCAGGCCCGCGAGTCATCTGCAGCCTAGACACTGACATGTGGGTGTAACACCCCAAAAATATCAAACAAGATTATCAAGTTCTAATCACCCAAGTTTAGGGTTAACAAAAACTTTTATTATGAATGCATGTGTGTGATTAATGCATGAATGAGTGCAATTGCCATATTTGATTGCTATGAATGATATGGATTGGTTTAAAGTTGAAAACAATATCGTCTAGATCATTTCCAAGAAATCAAATGAAGAGAAAATCAAATATAAGAAATATGAGCAACTGGTCATTTTGGCCAAACTTGTTCACTAGACTACTTTGGGTGTTCCTAGTCCAAGTTTTCTAACAGAAACAAATCCAATTCTTTTCACCCCTTGCTAGACCAAGTAACAATGAACCCAAGCCCACTTTACAAACCAACAGAAATAATTTCCAAATCTATTTAAACGACAATTCAAAATTGAATCCTTAATAGATACTAAGATGTCCATTTCTCAAAAACCAACCAAACCACTTCACCTTGCCAAACCCAAGCAACCTCAGAATACCAAGCTTATGACTAGAGCACCCTCCAAAATTCAGCCAACAATTCAAATTTAAATTTCATGCGACCATTTCATCAAACACCTGGTGAGCATAGATCAAACTTGCCTAACTTCTACTGTTCTTGATCAATGTCTTGTCCTCTACTTGTTGCCACTACTAGCCCTTGTCTCCGCTAGCACCCAGCACTGCATTAAAGCCACCCCCTTCCTCTACCGTTTGCGCCAGTGCCGCGCCACCCAAGCCATCCTTGCCGGTTGACCATGGACAAATCGCCACAAGCTGCCCCGCGCCCGTCTATGATGTCTAGGAGACAGGCCACCGTCCACCGCCACTCCCTGTCCACCCCTCGAGCTCAGCCAAGCCCTGGACCACCAGAGAATCGCCGCGCCCATTTCTCTGCAACCATGCCAAGATCGTGCCAGAGCGCCGCAGCCGACACGCGCGCACACGACGCACCTTGCCCTCACCGCGCGTAACTGCAGTCGCCATGACCCTAGCTACCTCCCAGAAATGACCGTTCGCCGCTGCACGACACGAAGCCCCTATACGCCGTCTCGAACACCACCGTTCCCGCGCAGAGCATGGACCGTGCCCGACCGTTCTCGACCACCCCTTGTCGTGCCATTAAGCCCGCAACGACCACCAGGAGACACCACACCTCCCTACGCCCTCAGCCATGCCGTTATCCCTCTATATCGTCGTCACCGATGAGCCCTCACCATGCCGCACTGCCCCTCTCGCCGGTGTATAAATAGAGGCCACCCCCGCCTCAATTCTTCACACCATCTCACTCCCCACTCCTCAAATAAGACCCCTAACCCTTCCCCAGAGCAAGGCGAACTCTAGCCCGCCGGAATTTCACCGAAGTTCGCGGCTGTAGAGGAGGAGAGGAGCCATTGATTGGAGCCACCCCAGGAGCTATCACGACCACCGTTCAAACCGCTGTCATCGACAACGTCGTTCGCCCCCATCGCCGACCCTAGCTAGAGCCCTGGTAAGCTACCGCGTACCCCCATCGTCGATGTTAGTGTTCAGTCTCACCGGAGCCATCCGACGGAGACAACGAACCATAGCCGTAGATCGTAGTCTAATCGCACGGCCTAGATTGAAACATACCGCTTCGGGTTAACTGAGCCGCTGATGCATGGGACCTATCACATACAGTAGCGTTTGGGCCGCCCAGATTATTCTCAAGATAGCCTAGAGATTCAAATAATTATTTTCTAATTTAGTTAAACTCTAGTTCAGTCAGTAGATTCAAAAATCAGTTCAAGGAGATTTACTAAACCAAATTGCATGGTTCAATTTTGCTAGAAAGGTACTAAAATTATCAATCCAAGCCCGTTGGATTCAAACCATTTGAAATTATAGATCACCTATAGTAAAAATAACAATATAGAGAATTTTTCACATTCAAACATTTTTAAAAATCAATCATAAATGCTTTTGAGTTGATTCCAACTCTCAAAAATCACATTTAACAAGATTTAACTGAATATGTAAAAATATTTAGGTTTACATGTAGTAATCTTGGACTAGTACTTAAATAATGCTACATAAGCATTTCTAGTCACTTTAATTATATAAAATAATTATTTAAACTTTATAAAATGTGACCACCACTTTAAACCACATTCCCAAGTATCAGAATTTGTGGTGATGAGATTTTTCAACATGATCCCATATTTTAATTGGAGAATATTAAAACTTAAGTAGTTTTCAATGAGTAGAAATTACTTTTCCCAAAATAAAATAAATAAGACTTCTTTATTTCATGTGATGATTGTAATGATGCTAGATCATCTAGTGTGAACATTTGTGTGCTAAATAGAGGCAGTTAAGTATTGTTTGGTGATTGTGTACCTCGTATTCATTTATAGACGCTAGTACCAACCAAGGCTACGAGGAGGAGGAGTACTACGAAGAATAAGAAAACTTCAACCACTGAACCAATCAAGGAAAGCTAACACTTGCAAGTTTCTTAAACTATGCAAGCTAATACTTGCAAGCCGGACACTACAAGATAACCTAAGCTAGATGCCTTAGGCATACTATGGTTATGTAACCTTGAGTATACCAAATCCCAGTTTTACTTGCAAGTTTTATTCTTTTATTTCTGTACCAAAGTTCTTTATTACTTTTAGTTAGTACTTGGTGAGTTTTGGAAAAATAGTATAGATAGCATAAAGAGCATAAAACTAGGCCTAAGTAGTTAGAACTAGATGTCATACTAAGGCATGAGACTAGATTTGGATAGTCACACTTGATTAGCACCCCTTATTAGTGAATAGCCTCAATTTGAGTGGCTAGTGCTAAGCATAAAAGTTGATCACTTTAGATGGGAATACTTGGTGAAAATGATTATGAAAACCTTGGAATGAAAATTCATTCTATTGAAATGTTTTGACATGTGTTATGAACACAAGATGATTTGATGATGAAAATGTTGAGGCATGAGCCTTAGCCCTTTGTCAAAACTGATGGGTGGGTTTGGATGCGATACCATTCCAATTTTACCATACAACCACAATACTTGATTTGGGTAAGGCTTAACTGGAAGTTTATATGTCTTAGTATGGGTTCCCTTGCGGAAGAGGTTGAGCTGAGGCTACCTCCTGAATGTGAATGTCCACCTGTGCAGCTCCCAAGATGACAGATGGTCATGGTTGGGAGGACAAACTCATAGGGAAGGTGCCTATACTAGGGTGTGTAATTTAAAGGTTAGGATCGATTATCCAAATACTAAGTATGATGATTCGGGGTTATCCCTGAAGGATGTATCGAATGTTGTGGTGAAAGTGTACCACCTCTTCAGAGTGTCAAACTATTCGAATAGCCGCGTATGCGGTCATGGACAGTTGGAATGGCCATACTATTCCGTCGTCAGATTTTTTCAAAATGACTTGTGAAATGAACTATGACTTTGACTTGACCACAACAGGGTTGTGAACATAAAAACTAAGTTCCCACTAAGGTGTTGTAGAACATTAAACTAGTTTTCTTTACTTCTAAACTCATTTTGAGATAAACCTGGCGTTTTCCAAATAAACCTAGATCTTAGGATTCCTACTCGAACTACCTTACTTGTTAGTATTAGTTTGCAAGTACTTAAAGAGTATCATGGCTTTGTCCCTGGCTATTCCCGTGGCCAGACTATGAGGAGGACTCCCAAGATGATGGACAGCAGGAAGTCTATGACAAATAGGATCATCTCCCATCGTCAGCATTGCCTGTGACCCTAAAGATGGAGCTTCGACCATGCTACCCTTATTATTATTCCACTGCGTTGATTGCATTAAGACTGGATCATGAGATCCTTTATTTGTAAGACCTTTATTATGGTTTGTAATGTATGATGAACTATGGTACCAATCTGTTATGTCTCGCAAAAAAGGTAATCCTGGGATTGCGATGTATGGCATAACAGGCATCTGGGATTAAAAATCCGGGTGTTGACAAGTTGGTATCAGAGCCATCCTGACCATAGGATACCCTAGTTAGAATGGGCGCTTGGATAAAAAACTTAGTTTCAAAACAAAAGAAGTGATATTTAAGAAAACCTATTCTCATTCTTATAACTAAGATTCTTTCAAGAAAATTCATGTTCCTCAAAAATTCTTGCAATACTACATAAAATTTGACACACTTGATCACCTCACTAACTACCTCATCCTACATTCTTATGGATGGAAGTAAAGTATAGAAAGTTCTACCAGTTGGGCAACAGAGGAGAGATCATCTTCGAGCGATATTTAAGCCAACTCTCGGAACTTCTTGAGCGCCCGCACCTCGAGTTCTTCGTATCACAACTCAATGATCAGCAAGGAGGATAGTTACAATGGCTGATAGTTGCAAATCTCAGAGGCAAGATGGAGGCACCCACCTCAGAGGGGATCCAATTCAGCTTGAGGGAGAACAACTGGCTAGATAGACTCACCAGGGCCATGCAGGAGGCTCTTGCCCGTCTGCGTGGGCAAAGCATCAACCAGATCAATGGCACCCGTTTTGCTTACTATGCAAGGCGTGATGCTATGGTACATCCATTGGAGGTGTCAGGTCATCCGGAGCTGAAGCATTAGGTGGATAATCTCGACTTCATGTTGTATGATTGGTAGAAGGATTTAGACAATGCCCGTGCCTACGCCAACCACAACCATGCCATTGCAGTCAAGAAGGACCAGACCCTCGCCAACCTTTTGAAGGAGCGCAAGTCATTTTGTCATCTGCGTGAAAAGAAGATCACATCATTGCTCGCCTTCATCACAAAGTTTCAGACTTGGAGGAGAGCATCCATGAGCGGGACATGCAGCTTGAGGAGAGGGCAAACGAAGGGGAAGATATCCGTCGAGATCCCTACTCCTACCTCAGCGATGATGATGACTACCTGGAGGACCTCGACATGGACTTCCACACTGATGATGATGATTCCACCTTCATTGATGATGACGAAGCCACCAGTTCTGATGAGTACTATCACTTGAGCACTATCGTAGGTGTGAGTTGTATCTGGTCCCACTGTATCGTAGCTTCACATAATGGTTCCTAAAACCATTTGTTACCCTAGTGTGGTGTGTGTTTGTATTGGGTTTATGAATGAATGAATGAAAAGAAAGTTGCTAGTTGGCAAAACCAGATTCAAACTAAAAGTTTAAAAGCTTTTCAAAAACAAATCCATGAACCTTAGAAATTTCCCTCTTGTCTCATGATCTATCTCAATCTTCAGATGCCTCGTGGAGGGAGCAGCTCGTCTCAAGACCCAATGCTACAAATCTTGCAAATGTTGGTTTCTGACCGTGAAGCTGGAAGAGATGAACGTTAAGCTAACTTAGCCACCCTTCAACAGATACTCAGATGGCCAATAGTAATCAAGGCCATGGAAACCAGGATAACCATGGATCCAAGCTCAAGAACTTTCAAAACACCAATCCTCCCATATTTAGTAAGTCCGAAGAGCCATTAGATGCTGATGACTGGATGCATACCATGGAGAACAACTTACATGTCGCAGGAGTGGAGGCCAATGAGAAAGTACTATTTGCCACCCACTATCTGACAGGTGATGCAAGAGCTTGGTGGAATAGCATCCATACCATGAATGGGGGACAGATGATGGCTTAGGATGAATTCAAACTCAAGTTTAGCCGAACCCATGTGCCACCGGGTTTGATTCTGTGGATGAGGGATGAATTCAATGAGCTAAAGCAAGGAAGGATGACTATGGTAGAGTACCGTGATAGATTTCTGTCTCTGTCTAGGTATGCCCCTGATGAGATTGGTACTGAAGACAAGAAGAAGGAGAGATTCTTGAATGGTCTGCATGATGAGATGCAAACAATTTTGGTCAACATTCCCTTTGCTGACCTTGAAGCCTTAGTGGATTCTGCAATCCAGATGGAAGGCAAAATCAACCAAGCCAATGAGAATCGCAAGCGTCAAATGATGCATCAACTAGGATCCCACCATACCCCGAAGTATCGCCCCAACCCGTCTGTGGGATATGCCCCGAGAAACAATAGACCCCCTATGACACGTCCGAACTATCCCAACCATGGAGGAGGAAACCCAAGGTCCAGAGGAAACCACAAAAACAACCCCGGCAACTCCAACAATTTCAACCGTGCACCGCCCAAGTCCAACAACAACAACCCCAACAACACCAATACTACCCCAAGGACTAGAAGCAATGTCGTGCCTGTTGCAGGAAAAGACAAATCTCTGATTACTTGTTTTGAATGCAGTGTCAAGGGTCACTACTCCAACGAGTGCCCCAAGAAGCTTGCAGCAACCAATGTGAATGCCCTAGCTCAGAAGCAACGCCGTGTCCAACCTAGAAGGAGATTTTCCCCATGGAACTCACTCAATCGCAATGGCCATCTGTTTCACATGAATGCTGAAGAAGCCCAGGAACCGCCAGATGTCGTGCTGGGTATGTTTTCTGTTAACTCAGTAATTGCAAGAGTGTTGTTTGATTCTGGAGCATCAAACTCGTTTGTTACAAAAGAATTTGCATGCACTAGTAAGATTCAACCAACAAAATTGAAGCATGTTATGATAGTTCAAATACCTGGTTCAACCACCAAAGCTAGGCAAATTTGCAAGGCCGTACCTATCAGAATCCATGGAAGTGATTTTTATGCTAATCTAATAGTACTTGGAACAGAAGGTTTGGAAGTGGTACTAGGAATGGATTGGATGTCAAAACATAAAGGATTAATCGACTATGCCAAGAAAGCCATAACCATGACTAGTACCACTAGAGTATCAGTAGAGCATGTTATCTGAGACTTTGCCCCTTCAATTCAAGTGCAACAAGAGTCTAGCCCAACCAACCATTGACCAAGTCAGTGTAGTCTATGAATACCCCGACGTATTCCCAGATGTATTGCCCGGTATGCCCCCAGATCGGCATATTGAGTTTATCATTGAACTAATCCCTGGAACTGGACCCATAGCTCAGAGACCTTATAGAATGAACCCATCTGAATTAGTGGAGCTAAAGAAGCAACTGGATGCTATGCTGGAGATAGGTTTGATTCAACCAAGCGTGTCGCCATGGAGATCACCTATTTTGTTTGTGGATAAGAAAGATGGAGGTAACCGTTTGTGCACGGATTATCGGAAGTTGAATGATGTCACCATTAAGAACAAATACCCACTACCGAAGATAGAAGATCTGTTTGACCAGTTGATCGGTGCCAAAGTGTTTTCTAAGATTGATCTTAGAACTGGTTACCATCAACTCAAGATTCGCCCAATGGATATTCCAAAGACTGCCTTCACCACCAGATATGGATTGTATGAGTACACTGTCATGTATTTTGGATTAACCAATGCCCCTGAGTATTTCATGAACCTCATGAATAAGATTTTTATGAACTTCATGTATAAGTTTGTCGTTGTTTTTATCAATGATATTCTGATGTATTCCAAATCAGAAGAAGAAAATGAGCTACACCCAAGGACCATCCTTGAAACCCTTAGAGAGCATTAGTTGTATGCCAAGTTTAGCAAATGTGAGTACTGGTTAAAGGAAGTAGGATTCCTTGGACATATCGTGTCGGCAGGAGGAATTGCTATCGACCCTGCCAAGGTTAAGGATGTTGAAAAATGGCAAGCCCCAACCACTCAAACCCAAGTTCACGCATTCATCGGATTAGCAGGATATTACCGCAAGTTCATAGAAGGATTCTCGAGCATCGCAAGACCCATGACCCAATTGTTGAAGAAACATAAGAAGTTTGAATGTACGGACAAATGTGAAGAAAGTTTTCAGGATCTCAAGAAAAGATTGATTTCAACCCTAATCTTGATTATGCCGGATATCAAGAAGCCCTTTCATGTGTATTGTGACACATCCAAGATTGGTCTCGGATGTGTGCTTATGCAAGAACGCAAAGTAATATCCTATCTGTCCCAACAACTAAAGCAACATGAACAGAACTACCCTACCCATTGCCTCAAACTAGCAGCCGTAGTTTTAGCCTTGAAGACATGGCGGCATTACCTCATGGGTAACCGCTGTGAGATTTATTCGGATCACAAGTCTAAAGTATATTTTCACCCAGCAAGAGCTAAATATGAGGCAAAGGAGATGGATAGAGCTAATCAAGGACTATGACCTTGACATTCATTATCACCCCGGCAAAGCTAAAGTGGTAGCATATGCTCTTAGCAGATTGCCATGTCGATAAACACCATGATAAAAGAAGCCCAACCAAGTTTGCATGAGGAGATGGAAAAATTTCAGAGTGGAGCTAGTTAGCGAAGTATATTTGGCTAGCATAGAACGTCAACCCACTTTGATCAGTCACATCAAGGAGGCACAGAAAGGAAATGCTAATATCGACAGAATTAAACGTCGTATCGGTACAGGGAAGGTACCCGGATTTACGAAAGATGAAGAAGGAGTTTTTTGGTACAAAGGATGTATCTGTGTACTAGCAGATTCTGAGTTGAAGCAAGTTATTTTGCAAGAAGCCCATGATACTCTTTATTCTATCCACCCTGGAGGAACCAAGATGTATCAGGATTTGAAGGAGCAGTTTTGGTGGCATAAGATGAAGAGAGAAATCGGAAGCTACATAGCCAAATGTGATATCTATCAGACAGGCAAAGTGGGACATCAGAGACCCGCAGGACTTTTGAAACCATTGCAGATCCTATAATGGAAATGGGATTCTGTAGGAATGAATTTTATCACCGGTTTGCCTACATCTAGTAGGGGAAATGACTCTATTTGAGTCATAGTGGATAGACTTTCTAAAGTAGCTCATTTCTTACCGGTCAAGACCACTTATCAGAGCTCGAAGCTAGCAGAGTTGTACCTTGCTAGGATAGTCAGTTTACATGGAATCCCCAAGAACATTGTGTCGAATCGAGGAAACCTGTTTACCTCGAGATTTTGGAAGAAAGTCCAAGAAGGATTAGGGACCAAACTGGATTTCAGCACAGCTTATCACCCGCAGACTGATGGAGAAATGGAGCGAGTAAACCAGATACTCGAAGATATGTTGAGAGCATGTGTGTTGGAATATGGATCTAAATGGGAGGATTGTCTGCCTTTCGCAGAATTCTCATATAACAACAGTTTCCAAGCCAGTTTGCAAATGGCCCCATTTGAATTTATGTATGGAAGGAAGTGTCGTACCCCCACTGAATTGGTCGGAAGTAGGAGAGAGTCAGATTTTCAGACCCGACATCCTAAGAGAAGCCAAAGAGAAAGTTCACAAGATCCGTGAGCACCTTAAGACCGCCCAATCTAGACAAAAGAGTTATGCCGACAAGAGACGTCGAGATCTAGCCTTCACTATCGGAGATTTTGTGTATCTGAAAGTATCACCCTTGAAAGGAATGCAATGTTTCCAAGGGGAAGGGAAGTTAGCCCCCAGTTATATTGGACCCTTCAAAATTTTGAATCGCCGAGGAGAAGTATCATATCAACTGGAACTGCCGGAGGAGATGTCAGCCGTGCATGATGTGTTCCATATTTCGTTACTTTGCAACTGCCTAGAAGTCCCGGAGAAGACGAAGTTTTCAAGAATATTGATCACAGGACCATAGAGATCAACAAGGACCTAAATTATCGTGAAGTACCCATTCATATTTTGGAAGAAGCCCTTAGAACCACCAGAACCTGGAGTATCAAGTTTCTCAAGATCTAGTGGAGTAACCATACTGAAGAAGAAGAAGCTACTTGGGAGCGAGAAGATTACATTAGGACTGAGTTTCCAGATCTCTTTATTTCCTAGTTTTCGTTTTCTTAAATCTCGGGACGAGATTTTTTTTAAGGAGGGAAGGTTTGTAACACCCCAAAAATATTAAACAAGATTATCAAGTTCTAATCACCCAAGTTTAGGGTTAACAAAAACTTTTATTATGAATGCATGTGTGTGTGATTAATGCATGAATGAGTGCAATTTCCATGTTTGATTGCTATGAATGATAAGGATTGGTTTAAATATGAAAACAATATCATCTAGATCATTTCCAAGAAGAATCAAATGAAGAGAAAATGAAATATAAGAAATATGAGCAAATGGTCATTTTGGCCAAACTTGTTCACTAGACTACTTTGGGTGTTCCTAGTCCAAGTTTTCTAACAGAAATAAATCCAATTCTTTTCACCCCTTGCTACACCAAGTAATAGTGAACCCAAGCCCACTTTATAAACCAACAGAAACAATTTCCAAATTTATTTATAGGACAATTCAAAATTGAATCCTTAATAGGTACTAAGATGGCCATTTCTCAAAAACCAACCAAACAACTTCACCTTGCCAAACCCAAGAAACCTCAGACTACCAAGCTTATGACTAGAGCACCCTCCAAAATTTAGCCAAAAATTCAAATTTAAATTTCATGCTACCATTTTATCAAACACCTGGTGAGCAAAAATCAAACTTGCTTAACTTCTACTATTCTTGATCAATTCCTTGTCCTCTACTTGTCGTCACTACTAGCCTTGTCTCCCCCAACACCCAACACGGCATTGAAGCCGCCCCTTCCTCTGCCGTTTGCCCCAGTGCTGCGCCACCCGAGCCATCCTTGCTGGTCGACCATGGGCAACTCGCCACAAGCTGCCCCGTGCCCGTCCATGATGTCTAGGAGATAGGCCACCGTCGACTGCCACTCCCTGTCCACCCCTAGAGCTCAGCGAAGCCCTGGACCACCAGAGAATCACCGCGCCCATTTCTCTACAACCATGCCGAGAGCGCGCCAAAGCGCCGCAGCCGACACGCGTGCACATGTCGCGCCTCGCCCTCACCGCGCGTAACTGCACTTGCCATGACCCTAGATACCTCCCAGACACAACTGTTCGCCGCCACGCGACACGAAGCCCCTATACGCTGTCTCGAACACCGTCGTTCTCGCGTAGAGCGCGGACCGCGCCCGACCGTTCTCGGCCGCCCCTTGTCGCGCAATTAAGCCCACAACGACTGCCTGGAGACACCGGACTGTCCTACGCCCTCAGCCATGTTGTTAGCCCTCTGTATCATCGTCACCGACGAGCCCTGACCATGCCACACTTCTCCTCTCGCCGGTGTATAAATAGAGGCCACCCCGCCTCAATTCTTCACACCATCTCACTCCCCACTCCTCACAGAACACCCTTGAACCTTCCCCGGAGCAAGGCGAGCTCCAGCCCGACGGAATTTCACCAGAGTCTGCAGCTGCATAGGAGGAGAGGAGATGTTGATTGGAGCCACCCTAGGAGCTGCCGCGACCACCGTTCGAACCGCCATCGTCGACAACGTATTTCTCCCGCATCGCCGACCCTAGCTAGAGCCCTGGTAAGCCACCGCGTACCCCCACTATCGCTGTTAGGGTTCAGTCTAGATTGAAACATACCGCTTCAGGTTAACTACGCCGCTGACGCATGGGACCCCCTGTCAACAGCCCGCTGCGTGCGTGCTGTGCAGCTGGGCCGACCTAGTATCATTCCCGCGCGTAGCCTAGAGATTCAAATGATTATTTTCTAATTTAGTTAAACTCTAGTTCAGTCAGTAGATTCAAAAATCAATTCAAGGATATTTACTAAACTAAATTCCATGGTTCAATTTTGCTAGAAAGGTACTAAAATTATCAATCCAAGCCCGTTGGATTCAAACCATTTGAAATTATTGATCACCTATAGTAAAAATAACAAGATAGAAACTTTTCACATTCAAATTTTTTTCAAAAATCAACCATAAACGCTTTTGAGTTGATTCCAACTCTCAAAAATCACATTTGACAAGATCTAACTCAATATGTAAAAATATTTAGTTTTACATGCAGTGATCTTGGACTAATACTAAAAGAATGCTACATGGGCATTTCTAGTCACTTTAATTATATAAAATAATTATTTTAAACTTTATAAAATGTGACCACCACTTTAAATCACATTCCCAAGTATTAGAATATGTGATGATGAGATGTGTCAACATGATCCCATATTTTAATTAGAGAACATTAAATCTTAAGTAGTTTTCAATGAGTAGAAATTACTTTTCCCAAAATAAAATAAATAAATAAGACTAGGTCTTTATTTCATGTGATGATTGTGATGATGCTAGATCATCTAGTGTGAACCTTTGTATGATGATTAGAAATAGTTAAGTATTGTTTGGTGATTGTGTACCTCGTATTCATTTATATATGCTAGTACCGACCAAGGCTACGAGGAGGAGGACTACGAAGAAGAAGAAAACTTGAACCACTAAACCAATCAAGGCAATCTAACAATTGCAAGTTTCTTAAACTATGTAAGCTAATACTTGCAAGCCTAACACTACAAGGTAACCTAAGCTAGATGCCTTAGGCATACTTCGGTTATGTAACCTTGAGTATACCAAATCCCAATTTTACTTGCAAGTTTTATTCTTTTATTTCTGTACCAAAGTTCATTATTACTTTAAGTTAGTACTTAGTGAGTTTTGGAAAAATAGTATAGATAGCATAAAGAGCATAAAACTAGGCCTAAGTAGTTAGAACTATATGTCATACTAAGGCATGAGACTAGATTTGGATAGTAACACTTGATTAGCACCCCTCATTAGTGAATAGCCTCAATTTGAGTGGCTAGTGCTAAGCATAAAAGTTGATCACTTTAGATGGGAATACTTGGTGAAAATGATTATGAAAACCTTGGAATGAAGATTCATTCTATTGAAATGTTTTGACATCTGTTATGAACACAAGATGATTTGATGATGAAAATATTGAGGCATGAGCCTTAGCCCTTTATCAAAACTGATGGTTGGGTTCGGATGCGATACCATTCCAATTTTACTGTACAACCACAATACCTGATTTGGGTAAGGCTTAATTGGAAGTTTATATGTCTTAGTATGGGTTCCCTTGCGGAAGAGGTTGAGCTGAGGCTACCTCGTGAATGTGAATGTCCACCTGTGCAGTTCCCAAGATGACAGATGGTCATGGTTGGGAGGCCAAACTCATAGGGACGGTGCATATACTAGGGTGTGTAATTGAAAGGTTAGGATTGATTATCCACATACTAAGTATGATGATTCAGGGTTATCCCTGATGGATGTATCGACTGTTATGGTGAAAGTGTACCACTTCTGCAGATTGTCAAACTATTCGAATAGCCGCATCCGCGGTCATGGATAGTGGGAGTGGCCATACTGTTCTGTCGTCAGATGTTTTCAAAATGAACTATGACTTTGACTTGACCACAACAGGGTTGTGAACATGAAAACTAAGTTCCCACTTAGGTGTTATAGAACATTAAACTAGTTTTCTTTACTTCTAAACTCAGTTTGATATAAACCTGGCTTTTTGCAAATAATTCTAGAGCTTAGGATTCCTACTCGAACTACCTTACTTGTTAGTATTAGTTTGCGAGTACTTAAAGAGTACTCATGGATTTGTCCCTGGCTATTCCCGTGGCCAGACTATGAGGAAGACTACCAAGATGATGGACAACATGAAGTCTATGATAACTAGGATCATCTGCCATCGTCAGCATTGCATGTGACCCTGAAGATGGAGCTTCGACCATGCTACCCTTATTATTATTCCGCTGTGTTGATTGTATTAAGACTGGATCATGAGATCCTTTATTGGTAAGACCTTTATTATGGTTTGTAATGGATTATAAAGTATGGTACCAATCTGTTATGTCTCGCAAAAATGGTAATCCTGGGATTGCGATGTATGGCATAACAGGCATCTGGGATTAACAATTCGGGTGTTGACAGTGGGGCCCCCTTCTCGTCTTCAACCTCCACCCGGTTTCCATGCATGGCACGACCCCGACCTGAACGTGGAATCCGCGATTTCCGCATGTTTCTCCATCGAATCTTTTGCTCCTGTTTTTGTATTGAGACCCCATAAATCCCCAGCCTCTCTCCCATGCGGTTTTTTTTCATTTTTCGCAAACCCTAACAGCGCCAACACGAGCTCCTGATCTCACCGGAAAAGCCCGCCGCCGCCGAGCACGAGGTCCTAGAGCATCCTGTGCCCCTCTTCTCCCCTTAGTACTCATCCTTTGGAAGCACCACTTCTCCCTGATTTCTTTTACCCTTGTGCAGCACACCGGAGGGCGTCCAATTGCTCGCCGGAGACCACGCCAGAGCCACGCCACCCGAAGCTCTCCATCTTCCCACCATCATCGCCAGGAGAAGCACGTCGCCACTCCGAGGCAACCAAGTCGCCCACTAAATCCTTCCTCACCTCGTCAACACATTCGCAGTCACCAGGACCACCGTAGCTGCCGCCAGCCTCGCCGCCAGAGTCGTCTGCCGCTGCCAACGACGCCTAGCCAGTGAGCTCGCCTCGGTCATCCATAGCCGTTGGATCTTCAGAAGATCCAATGGATCACGTCTGTTCCTGCGCCAAACCGGTATCAGCGAATCACACGTTGCCACCTCACGCGGAATATTTTGGGAATATTCCCTCGAATATCTAGAATAAGTTAAAAAGACAGAATATTGTGCAATGTTGTAAAATTCATAGAAATCTATTTACATATCCACAATTATAAATAATATATCTATGGATTCAGAAAATTGTGAAGAATATTAACATGCCTTTATATCCAACTTTCACAGTACAGATTTTCTGTAGTTATTTAAATGATTTAATGGACAAATTGGAGTAAATAAATCATGGTAAATTATATGTAGATCCTAAAAATAAAAATAAGATGTATATGGATTCCTAATGTCATATACAACAATAATATGTTGTTAGATCCAAATTTTGTAGTGTAGAATTATTGTAGTAAATTAAATAGTTTTAATGGCCTTTTAGATTATTAAATCCATATTAAATAATTTATATATCTGGAAAATATTATTAATATGTCTCTGGATTGACAATTTCATGTATACTACAAATACGATTTTAGTTCGAATTTTTAGACAAATTAAACTATTTAAATTATTTAAAACCAATTGAATAGTAATTAAATTATAATAAAATATCTACAACTCCGTTTGGGGTGAATCCTATTGTACTAGTTCATAATAATGTTATATATCCAATACACTTCTGATATAAATTTAATAAGGCAATTAGTACAGAAGTTTCAACAAAACTATTAAAACCCATATATTGGAAATCAAGGATTAATAATAAACACCCTATTGCTTTAAATGATCTCCTACATGCATCATATGATCTAGTAATGTTCAGAGAACTAACTACAACCATTGCGACATATTAAATCGTCATGCATGCATTTGTTTCTCATTGTTTTTTTGTATTGTTGCATGTTTGCAATGTATTGAATGGTGTGTTTGTTGTGCACTTGTTTTAATCGATAGATTGCAAGGAGTGTAAAGTTTTTGATCGTGACGAGTGCAACAATTGCAATTGTGAGGATTATTTGAACGAATACATCAACAAAGGCAAGTGGCACTATCATAAATGTCCTAATTATTTTCCTATGCATTGTAGTTTTTTTAGTAGAAGTGCATGTGTAGGAATATTTTGCACTATGTGCTATGCTATGCTATGTCCTATTTAGGATATATTTTTGTATCTTGCTTAGTGGAAACATCATAGTTGTAGTATGCTTAGCCCTACTATAGATTCGGGATGAATATCATGTTATGAATATTGTGAGTTATTGGAAAAGCTCTGTTTTTATATAATAAAACAAGTACTTAATGAATCACCTGGATGGAATATTGTTGTTGTTAAGTTTTGAAGAAGTGGCAATAAAGGGGACCGTGTCTTTGGCTACCTCTCTCGTGTGTGCACTATAAGAAGACCACCTGGGCGTCATAGAGATTGAGCATGTTTCTCGTACAGTAGCTTACGTATACAGCCACATGATAGCGGAAGACCCTTTGCATTGGTATATCTTTAGGTTAACTAGAATTGTGTATTGGAGGTTATATCCTTTTATTGGTGCCTGTTAGACATGATAGTATTGTGTATTGGGATGACTTCTATGGAAAGACTTCATCACATTCTCGATCTGCCGTTATACCATTTGTTGTGTACTAAACCAGCGGCCACTGGTGGCGTCAAGACGAGATTGTGTCGTGTGGGTAAAGTGTACAACTTCTGCAGAAGAATAAATCTAATCCATTAGCCGTGTCCCTGATTATGTACAATATTGAGCAACTAAGGCTGGAAGCTTATGGATGATCTCGACATTCCAATTTCTTAATAAAATTTGATGATTTGAACAAGGGGTAGGAGCACTTGGTGTTGGCCAATGTGTTCAGACAATTTTCATAAAGGATTAAAACTATTTGAAAATGTTAGGATAAAACTATTGCTTTATGCAAATCAGCCTGAAACTCCACTTAGCCAAATATGCATGTAAGTGATAGATCCAGGTATCCACATACTAGTGACACTTGCCAATACATTCAAAGTATTAACCATTCATGGATGCAACCTTTCATGTTTGTCGGGGGGATAACCCCTGGTAGGGTCATAAGGGGTAAAACATTGCCCATCTTGGCTTATGCCGAGTCAAAGATGTCTCGGGCCGGCTAACAATGGCCGGGTATGAAGGTCGTGAGTGGCCGACATAATAATTATGTCGGCCCATATAAGACAAGTTTGTTTACCTTGCAGGAAGCAACAAGCCGAGACTCACGGGGGAAGGCTGAGTCAGAAAGGACACATGGCAGCTTTCCGAGTAAGATTCAGGAGGGACAATGGTAAAGTATGGTCAAAAGAGAAGGGCGACGCCGGGTGACACAAAAGGAGCCGGGTGACGCCCAAAGCAAGGGATGATGTACAAAGTCACTGTATGGCACCAAAAGAGCTGGAGGCTACATACAAGAAGACCGTTAGCTGGATGGCTTTGTGGACTGGGTCAAGGGCTCAGGGCTATCCCATGACCCGGCTCGCACAGTAAGGACCAAGATCCAAAAAGTAACCCTAGGACCCAAAGGGATGTAACCTAGCTGGTCATCGCCTATATAAGGAGGGGCATAGCTAGGGTTTAGGAAGGTTGGACCAAGTAGGAAACTAGTGCCCTGAGGCTATGCTCAAACAGCTCTAGGAGCACTTGTAAACTTCTAGGATCAATACAAATCCTAAGTGTGGATAGTTCATCTTGTTCTTCGTGCGCGGCTAGACCGTGCACTCCCTCTCCGGTTACCACAAGCGTCCATTTGGCCCCCAACTTAAGCCTACCCATGGCATCTGCCGTGACACCACCATGACAGTTGGCGCCCACCGTGGGGCAGAACAAGGCACTTGCTAGATTTTTCATCCGTACGGGAAACATCATCGCCAAAACCGGCGAGCGCGTCTACTCTGGCCTCATCCAGAGGTTCGGGGCATTCAACTTCGTCAGCAACAACGCATGCTGCTTTGGGACCAAGTCGTTCCCAAAGGGCGGTCGCTTCATCAAGTTCGGCGAGCACCAGGTCTACGTCGCGGTGCGTGTGGAGCACGCGTACCCAGAGCGCGTCATCTTGGCGCCGGATCCACCTGTGGTTCCTGCCGCTGGGAAGCTTCATCAACTCGTCTCCGTCGAGGTAATGATGACAGCTCCAAACCCCTCGCACCCCCAGCACCTCCAGTAGCCCCTGTGGAGAACGAGAATGATGAGGGAGGAAATCCAGAAGAGACGCCAAGGGCAGCGAGAATAGCGAAAGCACCGCTGGAGAAGCCAGAGAACATAGCTAGGAGTAAGAGAGCCAAAGAGTTGCAAGAAATGATAGAAAAGCTAGCAGAACCAGTAGCGCCATTAACTGATCCGGCAAGTGTGCAGGCCGAGTAGAGGAGGCCAGGATAAAATTCTTGGAGAAGGCGAAGGAGTTAGCACAGTTACCACAGGATGTGGATATCACAATCAGAGAGCTCAACTCGGCAAATCGAGTCAAGGGCGCTAAGACCCGGCTCGATGCAGCAAGGTTGAGAGGAAGGAACCTCGACGAAGATCTGGCAGACGCAACATATAAGATAACACCAGAAAACAGCAACGAAACATCCATGCAGCCGATATACAACACGGCAGCAGTAAACCTGAGAGTCACAGAGGCGGAAATGGCCGAATTACCCCATCTCACGGGTGAGGCAAAGAGAAAACAATAGGAACGAGTCAATGAATTGGTGAGAGCAGTAGGGATGTTGAACGAAGCGTACTATAGGGAAAATCCAGGTGTAGCTGGAAGCTCGCAGCTGGTTCACTCGGCAACTCCAATCCCGGCGAGATCAGCAGGCCATATAGCCTCCTCACCAGGAGCGGCGCCGAGACAGAGAAAAGAAAAAATTTTAGATTCAGGAAGGAATAAGAAGATGGTTGCTTCTGACCCAGCAATGAACCAAGCAAACCTGGCCCGTGCGCAGGGAACAAGAAGAAATGTCACTCAGGGAAATGAGAACCAAGAAAACGCTGGCCGAGAAAGGCAAGGAGGAAAAAGAAATGACAATAGAGGGCAGAACTTTGCACCTCAACCAAGGCGTGGAACTCAATCGGCAGGAGGGGCAACCCAGCTCCGAATCCTCCACCAACCCAACCCGAAAGGATACAGCAAAGCGCGGGAAAAGCAGTACAACAACCTGCAGACCCGAACTCCAACAGATACAATAATGGTTACTTGGAAGCCTCGGAGGCTAAAGCTCGACCGGATAAAGATGGCAGAACTGATCAAATCGCAAGGTCCACATGGTCCACCATGTTTTGGTCCAAGGATCATGAAAGAGCCGCCAGTGCCAAACTTTCAGCTGGTCAAAGGAACAAATACGATGGAAGCACAAAGCCAGAAGACTGGCTCATAGATTATGGAACTGCAGTAAAAATCGCGTAGGGAAATCTGAGATGGGCAGTGCGGTACGTACCGCAAATGCTAGAAAGACCAACGAGGGTGTGGCTGAATAATTTGCCACCCGGAAGCATCAACAGTTGGATTGATTTTCAGGAAGCTTTCGTGAGCAATTTCACAAGAACGTACAAGAGGCCGAATCGCCCACAGCAGCTAGCTATGTGCAAGCAAAGGCAGAATGAAACAGATAGAGAATTCCTCATAAGGTGGTTCATAATGCGCAACTCTTTTGAAGGGGTAATTGAATCTCAGGCCATTGCATGGTTTTCACAAGGATGCAGGCATGGAAGTGTACTGTGGCAAAGGTTATAGACAGATATACCGGCAAGCCTAGTAGAAATGATAAGGATTGCCGACTCAGCCTCTGCTTATGTCAGCAGACGGCATGACTGAGACTTAGATCTATGACGCAGTCGGGTCGCATAGGCGCCAGGTAAGGGTCGAATATAGAAGCAAGAGAAGAGATGAAGGACCAGACTACAGGTATGGTTCGACTCAAGTCGCAGCCATAAGTCAGGATCATCCAGATGCTGGAAATAGCCAACATCAAAGGACAAATGGCTAACAACAATGGATACCAAAGAATGATGGCAAAAAGCCATATGAATAGGGAAAACCATATCAAGACTGGCAGAAATATAATTGTGAAATGATGTTGGATCAACCGTGTAAGTTCCACATGTGAAGTCCGAGTAAGCTGGCGAATCACACAACAAGACAGTGCACTTGGTTTCAGAAGGGAGACAGAGTGGACCCGCCGACTCAGCAGTTACCACTACCTCCCCCACCACCGCTCACAGGAGAAAATGCTCAAGTTGTTGGAGCCGAGCATAGATATGAGAACAGACAGCCAAGATATCATAACCAAGAAATAAGAGAGGCTGTGCACCAGGTGCATAACCCAAGAGGTGTGATACGTCGGAAACGTATCTATAATTTTTTATGCTCCATGCTTGTTTAGTATCTACTTTGCTTTGCTTTGTCTACACTTTGAGGTGTTTTATATCTTTTTTGGAACTAACCTATTAACAAGTTGCCACAGTGCCATTTGCCTGTTTTCTTTTGTTTTTGGTTCCAGAAAGGCAGAAAATCAATATTCTGGAAATTGGACGGGACAAAAGCCAAAGTCAATATTTTACCGTGGGGGACACGAATCCAGAAGACGAGACAGAAAAGCGAACCAGGACAGCCAGACCCCACTGGGAACAGGTGGGCCCTGCCCCGCACCTGGATAGGGTGTGGGGCCTCTGGCCGCTTCCCGGCCTGGCCTCTTCGCTATAAGAAGACCCCGATGCAGAAACCCAAAGTACCCGATCAATATTCCACGAAACCTTCTGTAGCCGCCGCCACCATCGTCCCTAGATTGGGGGGATCTGAAGTTATTCCCAGCACCCTGCCGGAGGGGAGATCATCCCGGAGGCCTTATCTCCGGTAGGATGCGTGATTAGTTCCACCTTGGACTATGGGTCCATGTAGTAGCTAGATGGTGGTATCTCCTCATTGTGCTTTCATGTATAGATCTTGTGAGCTCCGTTCATGATCAAGATCTAATCTATTTGTAATCATGCATGTTTTTCGGGATCCGATGGATATTGAGATTACTATGTCAGACTGATTAATGGTTTTGTCTTTATGATTATATCATGTATGTGTTGTTTGTGATCTTGCATGCTCTGCGTTGTTAGTAGCTATCTTGGCCAAGTAGTTTCTAGTGACTCCAAGAGGGGGCATTTATGCTTGATAGCCTCTAGTTTCCAAGGGAAGTGACAGAAATATCTTCGGTTGTAGATGTGTTGTTGCTACTAGGGAGAAAACAACGATCTCTTGTTTTTGGAACAAGTGGATTGTTTACCTTACACACTTTGCTTAAAGCAGTTGTCTGTTGCTTGCAACTTAATACTAGAGGGGGTTCAGATGATAACCTGAAGGTGGACTTCTAGTCATAGATGGAGTTGGATGGCGGTCTATGTATCTTGTTGTATTTCCCAATCGAATCTCATAGGATATTTTTGTCTGGTATTGCATTGTTATGCCTTGCTCAGTTCCTGTCAATTGCCCTGCTGTAATTTGTTTACCCTTCATGCTAGGTTGTTTATATAAGGAGAGCACCTCTAGTGAACTATGGACCCCGGTCCAATCTTTACCATTGATACATCTTCCACTATTACTTGTTTACTTGCTCCAAACCATTACCTTCCACACCATTATGTATAATCCTTTGTTACAGCAAACCGGTGAGCTTGACAACCTCACTGATTCGTTGGGGAGAAGTCTTGAGTTTGTGTTGTGCAGGTCTCCGTGTTGCTTGCAACACCTGTGTGATGTTTCCTTCCTCCTACTGGTTCGATAACCTCAGTTTCTTACTGATGGAAAACTTGCCGCTGTGCTGCCTCACGCCTTCCTCTTGGGGTTCCCAACATGCTTCACGTTGGCCATGAAGCTCTTTTTGGCGTCGTTGTCGGGGAGGCCAAGGACGTCTTCACAAGGGGAGTCCTCCACTTCCTTTCTCTTTACTTTGTTTTTAGTGTGCTTAGTTTCTTTTTCTTGGTTTTGTTTGCCTCTTTTCAAAAACTCCAAAAAAAATAGTCTAGTTTGGTTTTCTTTCTTTATTCAAAAACACAAAAAAAATAGTTCCTGCTCTTGTTGCTGGTATGTCTTTGCCTTGCTTTGTCATGCTTTGTATGAATGGATGGTTTCTTTGAATCTAGTTCTTATTGGCAAGGTGGGTTCACGGAAGAAAAAAATTATTATTATAAGGAACACCGTTTGTCACAAAAAGGGAAACACTTATGGGAACAAATTGATAAGTTGAATACTATTGCTAGAGACATGTTCTCTACTTATAATTGTTACTTATTGCTTTGATAAGTCTTGCTGTTGTAGGAGGTATAAACACCTGCCTTTTCAATGTGAGTATAATGATAAAGTTACCATATCTTCTTATGTTAAGGTAAATTATGACTTTGATGATGTGGAACAAATTGAAGAATTTATTGCCTTCAAGGGTGCTTTTGAACTTGCCAGTTTGCTTGAAAATACTGATGATGCACCTTATAAACATGAGGTTTTTGAGATAATTAAATTTTTCTTTGATAATTACAAGGAATAAAATAGCTATATTCTTGAATATTTTAATAGGAGTTTTCCACAAATGGAAGAGACTAATGCCTTGCAGGAGCCTATGAAAGAAGAAATTGTTGAAATTGGATGCTCATTAGATGAAAAAGAGGGGGAGAGTGATGAACAAAAGGAGGAAGAATGGATCTACCCATGCCTAACATCTAATGAGAGTAACTCTTTATCCCTTACATTATTTGATTCTCCCCCATGCTTACCAAAGGAGCATGAATTTTATGTTCCTACGGATCCTTTTGAAATATCTACTTTGGATAACACCTGTGGAGGTTTTAATCCCACTATTTTTGAGCTTGACAGAAATTATGTGTTTGTAGATCATGAAAATCATTCTTTATGTGATAGCTATATTGTTGAGTTTATTCATGATGCTACTAAAAATTATTATGAGAGAGGAAAGTATGGTTGTAGAAGTTTTCATGGTACTGAAACACCTCTCTATGTGCTGAAAGTTTTGAAGTTGCTTTTGTTTCATCTTCCTATGCCTGTCACTTTGTTCTTTGTGAATTTATTTGCATACAATATTCCTATGCATAGGAAGTGGTTTAGACTTAAATGTTTTTTGAATTTTCTTCTTGATGCTCTCTTTGACTTCAATTCATAAGTCTTATGTAAGCATCTTCTCAAACTATCAAGCCTAACTTAAAGGCGTTAAAGAAAAGTACTTGTTGGGAGATAACCCAAGAGTTTCCTTGAGTATTAGGAGTTAATACTTCACTAATGACCTCTCCTTATCCTTTTTGTTTGCTTTTTGTGCCAAGAATGACCTCTAATGAGAGGGAAGTAAGATTTGGAGAGTTGCTGTCCCGAAACAGATTTCTGTCATCCACCAAAAAATTTAGTGAGGAGTCTCTGTAACTCGTATTGATCTAAAAATTTATGAACAAATCCCCCATTATGTTATCTAACTTTCGTTAGTTCAACAATTTTTTATTTGATCAACATAATATGTTAGAAAAAATCGGTTTCTACCTACTGGTCCGTTTTGACAGATTTCTGCCATTATTTGCATTTGCTTCTTATTGATTCCCTTTTGAGTTCTCTTTTGGGGAATTGAGCTTCTTGAAGGAGTTACTACAGTAGCATGTGTTTTTAGTGAAAAGTTTTTTTGTTTAAAAGATTTGCCTAAGGTCTAATATCTTTTGAATACACTAATGTTGCTAATGAAGATTGTGTGAAGTTTTGTATGAAGGAAAATTTTCAGGTGTAGAGAGAGAATGATGTAATGAAATGAAGAATGGACAAAAGCTCAAGCTTGGGGATGCCACCCCGGTGTCACCCCAAGAAATATCCAAGAGGTACAAGCGTCAAAGATTGCGGAGGCCCAAGGAATCCCCTTCTTCATCACTAAAAAGCTCAAGTCTGTCTAGACACTTCATTTTTATTTTTTCATGCACTGTTGTGTTGTTCTTGGAGCGTCTTAGTTTTTGTTTGTTTTGCCTAGTTTGTTTAGTTTGATTGAGTAAAGTAGTTTGGACCCCTGTTCTTGTTGTGTTGTTTTGCGAATAATTTGCTTGGTGTTGGAAAGGACTAGTAAGTTTTTGCTTGTAAATGCAAGAGGAGCTTGCATTGACTGTGACTTAGAATTTAGCATGACATGCTAGGTGTTGTTTTGACCTTATGATTAGTGATTATTGTTGTAGCATGTCTTGTTCCAAACAATTGGGATTGCTTAGTGTGCCTTGAAGAAATTATGTGTTGTTTTAGCATGCAAAAGCATAGTATTGTGGTATTCTCCTTTGATGCTTTGTTTGGGTTGACTTGGCACATGCTCACACCATGTTATGACTATGACAAGTCACCATAGCCTCTATGATCATTTAGTCCTTGACTTGTAGTACCACTCTATGCTTTGATTAGTAATGTTTCGTTGATCTGCATGATTATGGCCATTATGCTCTCTTAGTTGGTTGCTCCCAGTCTTTTGCTAGCCTCCACTTGTATGAGTAAGTTCTACTCATGCTTCCAAATCCCAAGAAACCAAGTTTTTCCGAAGTGTCCACTATAAACTCATATGCATGGCGTGTTACACCATTCCAAGTATATTCTTGTTTTCAGCTATCTTCCAATTAAAAACTATTTTGTTATGTGAAAACTTAGTGATTAAAGCCCTCACAAACTTGATGGCACACTTTATATTCTTTGCCCCTAATAAAATTTAACCATTGTGTCATCTATGTTGTATATTCTTACACTTATACATTGGAATTAGCATAACCGTGTTGTCACGGGGAACATTTTCAACATTGCACTTGTACTTTGTACACAGTTGATATCATGATCTTTTGTCTATGGATCTCATCGGTGTGAAATAAAGAGGGAACTTGTAAGTCGATGGAGTATGTATTTTGTGTTAGAGAAACGCCTGAGCCGCTAGCCTAAGCCATGCCTAATCATGGTAGAAACTTGCAGCATCACCATAGTGAGCTATCTATGAAGCATCCTCCATAAAAAGCTATGCATATAGTAAATAAAAAGATCGCTAAGATGCTCATCGTCTGCTTGCCTTGTCATTTTGGTTATGGGATAGCTCATGTACCATGTGCAAGGGGTACCCCGTTGGCGGTTCTCTATGATATGCATGTACTTACAATGACAAGAACTTATAGGTGACTGAAGTTGAGTAGAATGAGGTGTGGCACTCGTATTAAAGGGACTTGAGATTTCCAACTTATACTTTGTCAAGCATATACTCCATAGTTTGTTCACTTTAACCTTAATCACTTCAAGATGCTTTGATAGGGGCAATCAGGGCTGAAAGCTAACAAGTACCATAATTTTTGGAAGCTCTTTTTCAAACTTGAAATCCCTTCTTCCTTTATGAAAGGCCTTTCTTCCACCATTATTTGAGTCTCCACCTTCTACCATTAGGCACAATTAAGATAGCATAGTTGCCATTCTATGTGCAGTGTCCCAAAACTTATTGATTGATGCATATTGTGATATTACTTTTTCTTGTGCTATTTGTTTCTAGTCACTCTTGTGAACTTTGAAGGTGTCTTATGCATCTATTTGCTACTCTATGAGGGACAAGCTGATTGCCACTATGCTATGTTTTCTGTATGTGAAACAAACAAACATTTTTCAATACATGTTATTCATGATCTTTGTTTGTAGCCTTTCATGTTGCATGCATAGTTACTTTGTCTTATTGTTAGAACTCCATCTTTCATGCACATGTTTAGAGTTCTTTGATCCCAGCTTTCAATGCTTGCAAATGGTTTGATCTTGGTTTTGACAGTGCATGTCACCTCAAAAAATATTCTTTTTATCACTTACCTACTCGAGGACGAGCAGGAGTTAACCTTGGGGATGCTTGATATGTTGGAAACGTATCTATAATTTTTGATGTTCCATGCTTGTTTAGTATCTACTTTGCTTTGCTTTGTCTACACTTTGAGGTGTTTTTATATCTTTTGTGGAACTAACCTATTAACAAGTTGCCATAGTGCCAGTTGCCTATTTTCTTCTGTTTTTAGTTCCAGAAAGGCAGAAAATCAATATTCTCGGAATTGGATGGGACAAAATCCAAAGTCAATATTTTACCGTGGGGGACACAAATCCAGAAGACGAGATGGAGAAGCTAACCAGGGCGGCCAGACCCCCCTAGGCGCGGGTGGGCCCTGCCCCGCGCCTAGGTAGGGTGTGGGGTCCCTGGCCGCCTCCCAGCCTCGCCTCTTCGCCTATAAGAAGCCCCCGATGCAGAAACCCTAAGTACTCGATCAATATTCCACGAAACCTTATGTAGTTGCCGCCACCGTCAAGCCTAGATCGAGGGGGATCTTAAGTTCTACCCTCCACCCTGTCGGAGGGGAGATCATCCCGGAGGCCTTCTCTCCGGTATGATGCGTGAGTAGTTCTACCTTGGACTATGGGTCCATGTAGTAGCTAGATGGTTGTATCTCCTCCTTGTGCTTTCATGTATAGATCTTGTGAGCTCCTTTCATGATCAAGATCTAATCTATTTGTAATCATGCATGTTGTGTTTGCGGGGATCCGATGGATATTGGGATTACTATGTCAAACTGATTAATGGTTTTGTCTTGATGATTCTATCATGTCTGTGTTGTTTGTGATCTTGCATGATCTCCATTGTTAGTAGCTATCTTGGCCAAGTAGTTGCTAGTGACTCCAAGAGGGGGTATTTATGCTTGATAGTGGGTTCATGCCTCTAGTTTCCAAGGGAAGTGACAGAAATCTCTTCGGTTGTAGATGTGTTGTTGCTATTAGGGAGAAAACAACGGTCTCTTGTTCATGGAACAAGTGGATTGTTTACCTTACACACTTTGCTTAAAGCAGTTGTCTGTTGCTTGCAACTTAATACTAGAGGGGGTTCATATGATAACCCGAAGGTGGACTTCTAGTCATAGATGCAGTTGGATAGCGGTTTATGTATCTTGTTGTATTGCCCAATCGAATCTCATAGGATCTTTTTGTCTGGTATTGCATTTTTATGCCTTGCTTAGTTCCTATCAATTGCCCTGCTGTAATTTTTTTACCCTTCATGCCATGTTGTTTATCTAAGGAGAGCACCTCTAGTGAACTATGGACCCCGGTCCAATCTTTACCATTGATACATCTTCCACTGTTACTTGTTCACTTGCTGCAAACCATTACCTTCCACACCATACATTTAATCCTTTTTTACAGCAAACCGTTGAGCTTGACAACCTCACTGATTCGTTGGGGCAAAGTCTTGAGTTTGTGTTGTGCAGGTCTCCGCGTTGCTTGTAACACCTGTGTGACGTTTCCTTCCTCCTACTGGGTTCGATAACCTTGGTTTCTTACTGAGGGAAAACTTGCTGCTGTGCTACCTCACACCTTCCTCTTGGGGTTCCCAATAGTCTTCACGTTAGCCATCAAGGTGATGACGCCCATGTCGGCCATGGACCCAGAAACGAGTACAGGGAGCATCACTAGAGCTATGTCGTATTTGTCACAGAGTCGAATGACAAGAAAATCAAACAGAGACGGATGATGGAAGTGAATGCCACAATGCCGGCAATACCAAAATACATGCATTGGTCTGAATAGGAGATAACTTGGAGCATAAAGGATCACCCCAAGATCATGCCAACGCTAGGAGGTTATGCTCTTGTCTTGGATCCAACGTTCATGGGCCGAGATATCAACGTGAAGTTCTCCAAGGTACTGATAGACGATGGCAGTAGCATCAATATCATGTACAAGGATACCATGCCCAAGTTAGGCATCACTATGAACATGTTGGAGCCGACTAAGACAACTTTCCATGGTATTGTGTCGGGACTGTCCTGTGAGCCAATTGGTAAGATCTGGGTTGATATCTTATTCGGCAACAGAAAAAACTGTCACACTGAAGCCATAGAGTTCGAGGTGGTAGACCTGGTCAGCTCATACCATGCCTTACTCGGTAGGCCGGCTATGGCAAAGTTTATGGCTACTTCTCATATTGCTTATTTAAAGATGAATCTGCCAGATCATGTGGAATTATCATAGTTGAGGGTGATTACAAAATATCTATTGCATGCGCCTCAGCCGGATCTTCGTTGGCCGAGTCACTGGTCATAGCACAGGAAAAGCAGCAAATGATGGAAGTTGCAGTACTGGCCAAGGCAGCACAGATGTCTATGCTGGCACTCACTAACCCGCATGGCAGTGTATCTTTCCAAGCCACCAAGGAAACAAAGAAGATACAGGTGGATGAGGCCTTCCCAGAGCACACAGTTACCATTGGTGCTGGGCTATCTGACAAATATGAAAGCGAGCTCACCAGCTTCCTCCGTGAGAATCAGGATATCTTTGCATGGTCCACACAAGACCTGCAAGGAGTTCCGAGGGAGTTGGCTAAGCACTTGCGGTGACCCAGCATACCACTACATGATGTAGTATACTATAGCCATTGACATAACACCAATAAAACATCGTTCACTAGTATTACATCCCTCAGAGTGGTACAACAGAAACACAGCAGGTCCAATACATGGCTAAAGCTTAAAACTCCCTCTATACACAAGATCCAGAGAACACTCTAGGTTAAAGAGAGAGAAAGAATCTTTTTACAAAGAATAATCAGAAATAAACAACTCAAATACTATCATACTATTTAGACTAGTATGCTAACTAATGGTCTGGCATTGCTTCTATTGCAATTTTCTACAGAGATAGGTTCTATGGTTAGAGACTATTTTCCTATCTAATCAGTAACTTCGTCTTCACTTGAGTTGATGTATATGTTGACTTTCTTGACTTCATTGAAGAGCTTTAGCTTTTGATGATGACTCCTAGAGCATAACTTGATGTAGACATCGTCTGTATTGGCTTCAGAATCTAGCAAGGGTTAAGAGGATACTTTGAGTACGAGCATACTCAGCAAGTTCACTAGAAAAGGAGTGTTTGATGCACTATATCTACAGCCACAGACCGTAGGTCGTACGCAATGCAGGTTTTCGTAAACATGTCTTCAAAGGTTGCTCTTATTCTGAAAAGCTATGTCCGTCAGCCTTCACGGGTTTACTAGAACTTTCATGGAGTTCCTTTCCTGCCGCGTTCGCAGCTCCTTCCCGGAATAGGGAGTGACAAGTTACAGTTCTTACACTCTGCAGAGGTGCATTACTTTACCAATGAGAGATCAACTCTTTGTTGCACAACCAGGCAGCTTATTCCCGTCCACAATTCCATGATGTGGGGCCCAGAAGATGATCCAAGCCAATCACTGCCCTCTTCGTGACCTTGCATGCCTCCTTGGTGTACACCATGCCTACATATTGAATTACGGCAATGATTTGTATAGACCATTAGATGCCAGAACTATCGTGGGACGTTGAGGGTTCCCACCCATATGCTGCATATCCTCTACGAATTACCATTTATTATGCACGCTATGAGGATAACATCCATGACCTGCACATCCGGCTACATGCGAGAGGAAGAAGATACAGCTGACTTCTCCGTCCCATTCCAAATCTCATGGTTAACGCATGATATACGGCGCAAGAATCACTAGCGACATTGGTTGTTAAGTCCTAGATAATATGTTCCTTTACCATCGGAACTTTCATAGTAGGTTATTACCTCATGGTAAATAACCTATAATCACATTATTATGAAAATAGTGTTTTCGGACCTTTTTCAAATGCAGGTGATGACAACACTGGATTTGTAAAATACCTTATAGAAAATAATCAAAGGACATGAGCAAGTGTGAACTTGCCTTTTGTGATTGCAAGATTATGCACTCACGGTCTTCAAGACAATTTAAAAGATTCAATATCTGAAATCAGCATCATTGGTCTGGTAAGGACTAATGTTTAAAGAAGAAATATGCTCTTATGCATAAGTAATGTGATGCACTTTATAAACGTGAATCCCTGGAATAATGTTGTTCTAGGTTTTGGATACTAGAAATGATGTCTTTGGAATGTGTTGTACTTTTAGTTAAGTTTCTCACGTGTGCTTCTTATTAGGGCTTGTGAGTGTGTGTGAAACAAGCTGTAATTACAATATTATAAAACAATGAGACACACACCAATGTGAAATGCTACTCAGGATTGCTTATATAAGAGTTGTTGTTTGAAGTGGCAAAAAGAATAACATTTGAAGAAAAGATTCCTTTTCTAAGGTCTAAACAATCTTTGTGGTTAATCAATGTGATCAAGGTTGTTTGTGCTTACTTGAATAGTTTTGAATTGAGATGCTTTATAACTTAAATAATACAGACCAAAGTTAACTATAAAACATATAACAATGCCTTTCGTATTATATTTAGAGTCTTGTAGACTAAAGTTAACTTTAAAACATAGATGGTTTGAAAGTGTAATGCTTATGATATTTGTACTTTGTGTACTTGGTAATGTTTCCTTAAGGTCTCTTACGAATGGTTATATTTTTACTTGGTGTAGTGGTTTCTTGATTTTATAATGGAATAGTAGCATTTACCCTTTTAGATATGAGTGGTTATAGTTTATAAACAAAGAAATAATATTATTTAGATACATATAGACTTACCATAGTGTTGTGATAGTTTTGTAAACTGGTGGTTGAAGTATATGAAAAAGATTGGATTTAATCACAATTATTCTTGGGGATTTTATATTGGATAACGATGCTTTTATAAAATAATCTACACTTATGGTTAAAAGATAACTCAATAAAATAGAATTTATAAAGTTTTGAACCATTATGACTCCATAATATTAATATTTAAGACGAATACTATTTATTATACTTAATTGATTAATTTTAGAAATATTAAGAAATTTTATTTACCCTTATACGAATTATTAACTAAGGAGATAGGTTTAAATTCAAATTTCTAGAGTACAAAGTTTTGTATTTACTTTTTAAGTGGAATATTATATTTTTAACAAGTGGACATTATTTTTGTGATTATTTTGATATATTACATTTATTTTTGTGATTTATAAATAATAAGATATGATTTTTATAAGATTTATTACTTTATAAATACTTAATAAATAACAATTATTTAATTAAGTAAAATGATAATGTATGATTGTAAATTTGAATTATAGTTTTTATTTTTCTAAGATTTTTGATATTTTATTTATATTTTTAATATTTACCATCATTAAAATATGAATTATCAAGTATCCTTACTTATAAGACCTTTATTCAATAATAGTTATTTAAATAACTATTACAATAATGTTTGATAATAGTTTTAACTGATAGATTTTATTTTTCTAAAAATTTCATATATTGTACATATTTTCTAAATTACAGAATAAAAGTTATTAATTAAACAATATTTAATCATTTATTTCATTTTTGGAATATTGATATACAATTTGTATTGTTTTCTCATTTTATTTAAACAGTAAATACTTTTCTTACCGAGGCTAAACCTACCCAAGGTCACTGACCAGTGGGCATATGGTCACATCATCAGCCACGCAAGCGAAGACTAGGTCAAACGGTGGACTGGGTCAAGGGTGGCGTTGGCATGACGTTGCTACGACGTCAGCAAAACAACCGCCGTCAGTGGGTGGTCGCCGACGACGATCTACGGCGCCCTAGCAAAGGAAACTATCCTAGTTCGAATCAGCGCAAGATACAGGACCCTAAAGTGGCGGCGCCGCTCGGAAATAGTCATCGGAGCCTCGGCTCTGACGAGCTCCGACGGTGGCTGACGGTGGCATAAGGTGTGACGATGATTGACAACGAGATAAGGCGATTTAGGGATACTAGAAGGTTCAGGAACTCACCCTGATGATGATAGAGATGTTGACGAGGACAGGCGTGGTCGGAGACGAGATCTCCGACAAGATTTAGGACGAACACCGACGACACGAGATGATGAAATTTGCCCCAACTTGTACTCCCCCAGTCTCTGTGTTCTTCTTAGATGATCTACAAGCGACGACGCTTCCCCTCGTCTACTTTACGGCCTCCGGTACAAACTCTACCGACAGCGAGGCATGGCTCCGGAGCTAGGGTTTCGGCCCCATTCGAAACAGAGAGGATAAGGAGGGAATGTGGATAGGGATGAGGCAGGATGTCGCGGTGGCCTTCTTATCCCCCTCTAGAACGACGGCGGGCATCTCGACGCATGGCTGACGACGACGGCATAGGGCGGCGGCGGATTCCTCCAGCGAGCTGCATGTGTGCATGAGGATGACGATGACGTTAATTTTATATAAAACCCCCTAGCGATTCTTTCATCTCAACCCGCAGTCCCTCTTAGGTCCCACCCGTTAGCCAGAGGAAAGAATGAACTGGGCTGGCTGCTGGGCTTTTATGGGCTGCACGTTGGTGACAGGTAAGAAGAAGGGAAGTTGGGCCATGGCCAGGAAATGTTATTTATTTATTTGTTTTCCGTTTCTATTTTCTGTTTTGCTTTTCAGATTTGTATTTAATCTATAATTTGAACTTTTCTAACAAAGTTTAGTTGCCGAATATTTACAGCAACAATTTATATTGATTGAGATTTATTTTGTAAATCTTAATGATAAATATTTTATATTTCTTTATTTTCTTTATATAAATCCCCTTTTAATATTTTGTAGAAGACTTTGTTATTATTCATCTTTCTAATAATAAACCATGGTTTCATGATATTTCCTTATTTGTTTTTTAATTCTAGTTAGCTATTAGTTTGGAGGAAAATTCTTATATAATGATCCTATATCATTAGTTAATGCATGATATTCAAAGGAAACTATTTGGTTATTATTATTCCCATAAATTTAGGAAATGGCAATGTATATATTATATTATGATAAACATAGAAGTTAGGGTTTGAATTGTAAGTGCTTACCCTAGAGTTAAGGATTCTTAATTTACTTATATTCCTTTGTTGATATGAGTAAATATTTAATAGCTAATCACTTGGTCTTTTGTTTGTGATCTTTAATGATATCACCCTTTAAAATAGAAAATTATTGACTAAAATATTTTATGGAAAAGAGTTGGTAAAAATATCTCCTAAACACATATGGTTAAAACAATTGAAAATAATAAAGATGTGCTTATGTGATTTGCTATAGGAAACTATTCCTGTAAAGTGATAGGGAGACAAGATGAGGGATCAATAACATGAAATGGATATTATGTTTGGTTTGAGATTTAAAGTTGGGTGTTTACCAAGAATTCCTATCTTCCATAATTTACAATCCTGGACTTCTGATTAAGGAATTCCTTTCTTAGATATACTACTTTTTCCTATCCATCATCATGGTTAACATGATGAGCTTTACTTCACAAGAATATTTTTATCCACTTTTTATTCTTCTGAACTCATTGATAATCCAATGAGTTTGACACTAAAGCATTTCATGATCTTCACCTATCCAGACTTGACTATATCAACTACTCTTCTGCTGATAACCTTCAATCCAATAAGTAATTCCTTCAAACTACACTCATTCTCTTCCTTAATCATCCATCACTAATATTTCTCTAGTAGAGGTATACATCGAACTACCTTTCTCTAAAGCTTACTATCCTTTAAGATGGATGACACTACTTCCATAACTCCATGCTATACTAGCTTTAATTTAATCATACTATCTTACATTTAATTTACTCTAATAACTCATACTCCAACCTCACATTATATTAATGTGACTTGTAATGACTAATCTAGGATAACTTATCTATACTAGGGTTTCAATCATGTTCTACCCACCAATGTCAGTTTTACATGATATAAGTATTCAATCTTGGGGAGTAAGGCATGATCATCATAATCCTTTAATCATTTATAGCTTAGGTTTCTAGTTGGCTAATCAAGGCTTCATCAATACAACTTTACAATTGTATTGAAATTATCTTCTTAGTATCTCTTATTGGATTAAGGGTTGTTATTCATGGAATATGCCCACTTGATCCAATAAAATTACTACTAGTAACTATCTTCAGGATTCATCCTTGTAATCTTCTTTACTACCATATAATTATATATTCCATTAACTCTTCTATTCATTTAAGAGTGATTTAACTTCACCAATAATCCTGTTGATCTAATTTACATCCAACACTCCCATCCTATAGATGATATTTGAATCTAGCATTACCATATACCTTTCCTTACCTCCCTCTTTAAAGGATTTAAGTAAATGCTATGATAAGATCAAAAGGTAATAGATCAAGTATTGATAGTTTAAGAATTTGGTGGATCAATAGTTGATTACTCATCATTGATGAACAATAGATATTAGAATAAGGTTCAATATAGATGACAAAGATTGATATGGAAGGACAGATATGTGATGAATGATCTTGGCTTGGTTTCTTTCCTACTCAATCATACTAAAGAGTTAAAGTTAGGTATTACCATGATACTCATAGTAAGAATAGATAAGAATAAGATAGGTCAGGATTAATCATTACATACTTATTACTTAAGTTGTAATCTGAACTTGGCATTCATGAGTTGTTGTGAGGAATATTATGATATGATCCCTTAAGGATCAGATATTAATTATTTAAGCAATGCATTATGAGTGACATTTTATTATATTTGATCTACCCTTAGATCAAATCATGTTTACCCAAATAAGGTTTTAGCAAAGGTCATATTGAAACTTATCGCAGTCAACTTGACGATCTACTTCAATTCCATCAAGTTAATAGAAGCTTCAATCACTTTGACAAGTTTTTATTTAAAAGCACGAAAATTATTCGGATTTTCTATGCATGAATGAAATGCACACATCTGGGTTCAACTTATTTCTAAGCTCTAATGTTGGGATGTTACAGACTCTCCCCCTTAAAATAAACTTCATCCTCAAAGTTCGCAAACTCTCACGTTTCGGAGTAAGGAATTGACTTGTAGTGGTTGCTAAATTTCTCCACTCCATGGTGACCTTAAATGGAAATACTTGTAGTATTCTATATCCAGATTAGGTATCCTAATCTAACTCTTTCACTTAATCATTGAACTTTCTTACTATGGTATATAAAGTCTAGGAAGTCTCACTAAAACAGGTTTAAATTTCTAGTAGCCAATAATTGTGGCCAAAAGACTATATTTGACTTGTCTTTGGATGGTTTATACTGGTGGTCCTTCCGAAGGTTGGGTTTAAACTCATTTAGTTCATACCTATCGGAATTTATTATTCTCTAGATATGTTCAATTGGATGTGCTCTATTCTCTCTTATGAATCTCTTAAGATTTGTTTCCTCTAGACTTAACCCATTAAAATTAATCTATTTTACTCTAGGATTCAGATAACAGTACTGATGTTTACTGTTCTACTCTCCCCCTTATGGTTTACTAATAGCCTCTAAACTACATATATAGTAACCATTGGCTTTTTAGTTAGAATGTTGGTATTTACTCAGCTTATATTCAACCTAGTTAAGGTCTTATGAAAGATTGTACGGTGTATCCGCACAATTGTGGATCTCCGGAATGAATCTTTCAGTATTAATTGTCTTACTTATTATTTGGACACTTTCACTTTGATAGGTCTGACTTCGCTAAGAGTCTTGAAAGACGGTCACTTAAATTTTATACTCCTATAGGTCTTACTTAGCTTAGGCCAAGTTTTATGCTCTTTATGCAACCATTAGGATGATCTGGTTAACTATGTCAACCAACACCGGCTGCGAACAAGATACCAACTGTGGATCAGAATACCGACTATGGATCAAATACCAGCTGCGGATCATCCTAGGTTGTAGTACTACCCTACGGTTTCCGACATACTACTGGCATTCTCTCTGAATTGTCAGAGCTTGAATACCATTTTAGTTCCACAACTCCTGCTTTGCACTTATTCATGATACTTCCATGAACTTGGTACTACTACTTTATTAACTTTTTATCCATGTTACCTACTTTGAATGAGTTTAAGTTTATTACTTCTTGTTGCTCCATAGATCTTCTACACTAAACTTTCTTCTTATTGCTGTTTAGTAATGATCAAAACTTGGTTCAACCTTCAAATTGTGTTGATACTCCTTATGCTTTGCTCCATTCTCTATGTAAGTCTTCATCTTGATCTTTGGAACTCGTCACTCTCTTACACGAATTCCCGTTTCTATCTAGGTCTATAACATCAAGTAATAATTGGGTGTTACATCATGCATTTTCACACCTAATTAACTTCATGTACAGATCTAGCCAATCTAGAAGATTCAAGAAAATCCAAAAGTCGATAAACAAGAAAACATATACCATGTATTATACATAGGTTTTAAATAATTTACAAATGTACTTGATGTTCCAACGGTTTGCTCCTCACATATATTACACAACTATCTTACAAGAACTTCCTATTATTATGAGTATATCGTCACTTATTTCGGCAAACCCCTTCAAACTACAATACGCATTACCCTCTATGTACATTATTCAAGCACTCATCCCTTGGGATGTCGTTCCTTTCTTACTTTCATCTTCCTCTAGTGCTTCCTGGAGTTCTGTCCATGATGACGTGAAGTCCTACGACTGCCTTCTGGAGCATAAGAGCATCCAGGAGGTGCGTAGTCTTGATTAGAAGTACCTAGACTGAGATTAGTCATTGAAAAATGACTAGATTTGGCGTAATCTTCTACAGGATATTCCTGATTTTCCGGCAACGCTTCCTCAAAGTAAGTTGGGTCCTTAGCCTTTTCTTGGATCCATTCGTACATATTGGTATAGTAGCTATCGTATACTCTTCTAGGTCGATTGGATTGGTATCACCCCCATATGGTCCATAAGGCTCTCTATGGTTATAGTTGGTCTCTTCTCCGATACCTGTATCACAAGGTATAGGATTTCCTATGGTTCCACCTTGAGATTCTACTCCCCATCCATACGTGTTTGCCTTAGGGTTAGTTGGGATAACTCCCGCCCATTCCTTTTGTTCAGAGTTGTACTTGGTCCATAAATCTTCAGGTGGCTTGAATTCATTTTGGTAGTAGGCATAGTTTTCTGAGTGTGGATTATCAAACTCAGTTTCCTCATACACTTCTCCTGAAGGTATATATTTGGGATGCCTAGCTTCTTTATCTAACTTCTTCCTACGTGCCATTGCCTTATCAGGATCAGTAAAATCCTCAATGACCGTATCCAGTTCCTGAACTAAAACTTGGTGAGTGTTATGATAATTGTTTAGCAAAGACCGATAACGATCCATATACTCTACAGCTAGAGTAGGTTCAGTTTGGACTAAAGTAGAGTGATCTAACTCATGCTCTGGGTTTGAGGTTTCATGGGGTATAATGGTGTGAGTACTACCTTCTAGAGCTTGGGATTTCTGCTCACGGATCATGGTTATGGCTGCTGTTATGGCAATCTGATATGCATATGCCATGCACCTAGCCTGTCCTGATGGCATTTCTCCATTAAGTCCTAACTTCTTGGGTAACATGATCATAAAACGGTATTTAGCTAATACCTGCCCATCATAGTAACTGTAAATCTTGACCAAAAGTCTTGATTCACAATCCAAACTCCATAGAAGTTGTCGGAGATTATTTGTCCAATCCCCTCCGTAGTCATTCAGCATCATGTTCATCACTTGAACATTCCGGGGTGGATATCGAGGTGCCATGTGGAACTGTAGATAAGAAATTATCATCTGTCACATAGAGTTAAAACTCTTGGGTAATGATCGGAACTGCAATCATACTAAAGAATTATCGCACTAGCAACATGATAGGATTATTCTCAAGTGAATATCCCTCATATCACTAGAGAACTCTTTATTCTTGCATGTATATATCCTACAGGTTCTACCCATTTACTAGGTTTCCAACCTAAGGTCAAAGCATATGCTCTGATACCAACTGCGGTGACCCAGCATACCACTTCATGATGTAGTATATTATAGTCGTTGACATAACACCAATGAAACATTGTTCACTAGTATTACATCCCTCAGAGTGGTACAACAGAAACACATCATGTCCAATACATGGCTAAAGGTTACAACTCCCTCGATACACAAGATCTAGAGAACACTCTAGGTTAAAGAGAGAGAAAGAATCTTTTTACAAAGAAGAATCAGAAATAAACAACTCAAATACTATCATATTATTTAGACTAGTATGCAACTAATGGTCTGGCATTGCTTTTATTGCAATTTGCTACAGAGAGATAGGTTCTATGGTTAGAGATTATTTATCTATCTAGTCAGTAACTTCGTCTTCACTTGAGTTCATGTATATGTTGACTTTCTTGACTACATTGAAGAGCTTTAGCTTTTGATGATGACTCCTAGATCATAACTTGATGTCGACATCGTCTGTATTGGCTTCAGAATCTAGCAAGGGTTAACAGGATACTTTGAGTACGAGCATACTCAGCAAGTTCACTTGAAAAGGAGTGTTTGATGCACTATATCTACAGCCACAGACCGTAGGTCGTAGGCAATGTAGGTTTTCGTACAAATTTCTTCAAAGGTTACCTTTATAATAAAAATCTATGTCCGTCAGCCTTCACGGGTTTACCAGAACTTACATGGAGTTCCTTTTCCGCCGCGTTCGCAGCTCCTTCCCGGAATAGGGAGTAACAATTTACAGTTATTACACTCTGCCGAGGTGCGTTACTTTACCCATGAGAGATCAACTCTTTGTTGCACAACCGGGCAGCCTATTCCCGTCCATAATTCCATGATCTGGGGCCCAGAAGATGATCCAAGCCAATCACTGCCCTCTTCGTGACCTCGCATGCCTCCTTGGTGTACACCATGCCTACATATTGAATTACGGCAATGATATGTACAGATCGTTAGATGCCAGAACTATCGTGGGACGTTGAGGGTTCCCACCCATATGCTGCATATCCTCTACGAATTACCAATTAATATGCACGCTACGAGGATAACAGCCACGACCTGCACATCCGGCTACATGTGAGAGGAAGAAGATACAACTGACTTCTCCGTCCCATTCCAAATCTCATGGTTAACGCGTGATATACAGCAAGAATCACTGGTGACATTGGTTGTTAAGTCCTAGATAATATGTTCCTTTACCACCGGAACTTTCATAGTAGGTTATTACCTCATGGTAAATAACCTATAATCACATTATTATGAAAATAGTGTTTTCGGACCTTTTTCAAATGCAGGTGATGACAACACTGGATTTTTAAAATACCTTACAGAAAATAATCAAAGGACATGAGCAGGTGTGAACTTGCCTTTTGTGATTGCAAGATTATGCACTCACAGTCTTCAAGACAATTTAAAAGATCCAATATCTAAAATCAGCATCATTGGTCCGGTAAGGACTAATGTTTAAAGAAGCAATATGCTCTTATGCATAAGTAATGTGATGCACTTTATAAACACGAATCCCTGGAATAACGTTGTTCTAGGGTTTGGATACTAGAAATGATGTCATTGGAATGTGTTGTACTTTTAGTTAAGTTTCACACTTGTGCTTCTTATTAGGGCTTGTGAGTGTGTGTGAAATAAGATGTAATTACAATATTATAAAACAATGAGACACTCACCAATGTGAAATGCTACTCAGGATTGCTTATATAAGAGTTGTTGTTTGAAGTGGCAAAAAGAATAACATTTGAAGAAAAGATTCCTTTTCTAAGGTCTAAACAATCTTTGTGGTTAATCAATGTGATCGAGGTTGTTTGTGCTTACTTGAATAATTTGGACTTAAGATGCTTTATAACGTAAATAATATAGACCAAATTTAACTATAAAACATATAACAATGCCTTTCGTATTATATTTAGAGTCTTGTAGACTAAAGTTAACTTTAAAACATAGATGGTTTGAAAGTGTAATGGTTATGATATTTGTACTTTGTGTACTTGGTAAATTTTCCTTAAGGTTTCTTAAGAATGGTTATATTTTTACTTGGTGTAGTGGTTTCTTGATTTTATAATGGAATAGTAGCATTTACCCTTTTATAGATGAGTGGTTATAGTTTATAAACAAAGAAATAATATTATTTAACTACATATAGAATTACTATAGTGTTGTGATAGTTTTGTAAACTCGTGGTTGAAGTATATGGAAAATATTGGATTTAATCACAATTATTCTTGGGGATTTTATATTGGATAAGGATCATTTTAGAAAATAATCTACACTTATGGTTGAAAGATAACTCAATAAAATAGAATTTATAAAGTTTTGAACCATTATGACTTCATAATATTAATATTTAAGACGAATACTATTTATTAGACTTAATTGATTATTTTTAGAAATATTAAGAAATTTTATTTACCCTTATATGAATTATTAACTAAGGAGATAGGTTTAAATTCAAATTTCTAGAGTATTAAGTTTTTTATTTACTTTTTAGGTGGAATATTATATTTTTAACAAGTAGACATTATTTTTGTGATCATTTTGATATATTACATTTATTTTTGTGATTTATAAATAATAAGATATGATTTTTATAAGATTTATTACTTTATAAATATTTAATAAATAACAATTAATAATTAAGTAAAATAATAATGTATGATTGTAAATTTGAATTATAGTTTTTCTTTTTTTAAGATTTTTGATATTTTATTTATATTTTTAATATTACCATTATTAAAATATGAATTATCAAAGTTTCATTACTTATAAGACCTTTATTCAATAATAATTATTTAAATAACTATTACAATAATGTGTGATAATATTTTTGGTTGATATATTTTATTTTTCTAAAAAAATTCATATATTGTACATATTTTCTAAATTACAGAATAAAATTTATTAATTAAACAATATTTAATCATTTATTTCATTTCTGGAATATTGATATACAATTTGTATTGTTTTCATATTTTATTTAAACAGTAAATACTTTTTTTACCGAGGCTAAACCTACCCAAGGTCACTGACCAGTGGGCCTATGGTCACATCATCAGCCACGCAAGCGAAGACTAGGTCAAACGATGGATTGGGTCAAGGGTCGCATCGGCATGACGTTGCTACGACGTCAGCACAACCACCGCCGTCAGTGGGTGGTCGCCGGCGACGATCTACGGCGCCCTAGCAAACAAAACTAGCCTAGTTCGAATCAGTGCAAGATACTGGACCCTAAAGTGGCAGCGCCACTCGGAAATAGTCATCGGATCCTGGGCTCCGACGAGCTCCGACGGTGCCCGACGGTGGCATAAGGTGTGACGGCGATTGACAACGAGATAAGGCGATTTAGGGATAGTGGAAGGTTCAAGAATTCACCCTGATGATGATAGAGAGGTCGACGAGGACAGGCGTGGTCGGAGACGAGCTCTCCGACAAGATTTCTGACAAACACCGACGGCACGAGATGATGAAATTCGCCCCAACTCGTACTCCCCCAGTCTCTGCGTTCTTCTCAGATGATCTACAAGAGACGGCGCTTCTCCTCGTCTACTTTATGGCCTCCAGGGCGAACTCTACCGACGGCGAGGCGTGGCTCCGGTGAGATAGGGTTTCGGTCCCATTCGAAACAGAGAGGATAAGGAGGGAATGCATATAGGGATGAGGCAGGATGTCACGGTGGCCTTCTTATCCCCCTCTAGAATAACGGCGGGCATCTCGACGCATGGCTGACGATGATGACGGCATCGGGCGGCGACGGATTCCTCCCGCGAGCTGCCTATGTGCGTGAGGATGATGATGATGTTCATTTTATAGAAAACCCCCTAGCGATTCTTTCAGCTCAACCCGCAGTCCCTCTTAGGTCCCACCCGTCAGCTAGAGGAAAGAATGAACTGGGTTGGCTGCTGGGCTTTTGTGGGCTGCACGTGGGCGACAGGTAAGAAGAAGGGAAGTTGGGCCACGGTCGGGAAATGTTTTTATTTATTTGCTTTCCTTTTATTTTTTCTTTTTTGCTTTTCATATTTGTATTTAATCTATAATTTGAACTTTTCTAACAAAGTTTACTTGCTGAATATTTGCAGCAACAATTTATATTGATTTATATTTATTTTGTAAATCTTAATGATAAATATTTTATATTTCTTTATTTTCTTTATATAAATCCCCTTTTAATATTTTGTAGAAGACTTTTTTATTATTCATCTTTCTAATAATAAACAATGGTTTCATGATATTTCCTTATTTGTTTTAATTCTAGTTAGCTATTAGTTTGGAGGAAAATTCTTATATAATGATCATATATCATTAGTTAATGCATGATATTCAAAGGAAACTATTTGGTTATTATTATTCCCATCAATTTAGGAAATGGAAATGTATAAATTCTATTATGATAAACATAGAAGTTAGGGTTGGAATTGTAAATGCTTACCCTAGAGTTTAGGATTCTTAATTTACTTATATTCCTTTGTTGATGTGAGTAAATATTTAATAGCTAAGAACTTGGTCTTTTGTTTGTGATCTTTAATGATATCACCCTTTAAAATAGAAAGTTATTGACTCAAATATTTTATGGAAAAGAGTTGGTAAAAATATCTCCTAAACACATATGGTTAAAATAATTGAAAATAATAAAGATGTGCTTAGGTGATTTGCTATAGGAAAATATTCCTGTAAAGTGATAGAGAGACAAGATGAGGGATCAATAACACGAAATGGATATTATGTTTGGTTTGAGATTTAAATTTGGGTGTTTACCAAGAATTCCTATCTTCCATAATTTACAATCCTGGACTTCTGATTAAGGAATTCCTTTCTTAGATATACTACTTTTTCCTATCCATCATCATGGTTAACATGATGAGCTTTACTTCACAAGAATATTTTTATTCACTTTTTATTCTTCTGAACTCATTGATGAATCCAATGAGTTTGACACTAAAGCATTTCATGATCTTCACCTATCCAGACTTGACTATATCAACTACTCTTCTGCTGATAACCTTTAATCCAACAAGTAATTCCTTCAAACTACAGTCATTCTCTTCCTTAATCATCCATCACTAATATTTCTCCAGTAGAGGTATACATCAAACTACCTTTCTCTAAAGCTTACTATCCTTTAAGATGGATGACACTACTTCCATAACTCCATGCTATACTAGCTTTAATTTAATCATACTATCTTACATTTACTTTACTCTAATAACTCATACTCCAACCTCACATTATATTAGTGTGACTTGTAATGACTACTCTAGGATAACATATCTATATTAGGGTTTCAATCATGTTCTACCCACCAATGTCACTTTTACATGATATAAGTATTGGGGAGTAAGGCATGATCATCATAATCCTTTAATCATTTATAGCTTAGGTTTCTAGTTGGCTAATTAAGGCTTCATCAATACAACTTTACAATTGTATTGAAATTATCTTCTTGGTATCTCTTAAGGGTAGTTATTCATGGAATATGCCCACTTGATCCAATAGAATTACTACTAGTAACTATCTTCAGGATTCATCCTTGTAATCTTCTTTGCTACCATATAATTATATATTCCATTAACTCTTCTATCATTCAAGAGTTATTTAACTTCACCAATAATCCTGTTGATCTAATTTACTTCAACACTCCCATCCTATAGATGATATTTGAATCTAGCATTACCAGATACCTTTCCTTACCTCCCTCTTTAAAGGATTTAAGTAAATGCTATGATAAGATCAAAAGGTAATAGGTCAAGTATTGATAGTTTAAGAATTTGGTGGATCAATAGTTGATTACTCAACATTGATGAACAATTTATATTAGAATAAGGTTCAATATAGATGACAAAGATTGATATGGAAGGACAGATATGTGATGAATGATCTTGGCTTGGTTTGTTTCCTACTCAATCACACTAAAGAGTTAAAGTTAGGTATTACCATGATACTCATAGTAAGAACAGATAAGAATAAGATAGGTCAGGATTAATCATTACATACTTATTACTTAAGTTGTAATCTTAACTTGGCATTCATGAGTTGTTGTGAGGAATATTATGATATGATCCTTAAGGACCAGATATTAATTATTTAAGCAATGCATTATGAGTGACATTTTATTATATTTGATCTACCCTTAGATCAAATCATGTTTACCCAAATAAGGTTTTAGCAAAGTTCATATTGAAACTTATCGCAGTCAACTTGATGATCTACTTCAATTCCATCAAGTTGAGAGAAGCTTCAATCACTTTGACAAGTTTTTATTTAAAAGCGCGAAAATTATTCGGATTTTCTATGCAGGAATGCAATGCACACATCTGGGTTCAACTTATTTCTAAACTCTAATGCTGGGATGTTAAAATACGTTTCCAACATATCATCCATCGCAGCAATTCCAGTGTGTTGCCCAGCTTTTTCAGACCAATTTTGCAATTTGGGTACAATTTTTTTTTGTGATCCTCTAACATTTGATTGAACTTCTCCCTCTCCTTTTTATTTTCGTAGTCTCTCCATGCATCAGCAATGGTCCGACCAAGACCAGCAGCGGGCTCATCATTTGCCCTCTTATTCAGCCTCCCCTTCAGCTTCCCCCATGGAAGTATCACCGTACTCCGGGAAACCATGATACTTGGCATCATCCTCCTCTTCTTCATTGTCTTCTATTATAACCCCTCTCTCTCCGTGATTGGTCCAACAATTATAATTGGGCAAGAAATTGCACTTCAACACGTGGTTGTAAAGGGTTTTTGAGTCAGAGTAATCCTTCTGATTCCTACATCCACTACATGGACAGAATACAAAACCATTCTGCTTGTTTGCATCAGCCACACGGATGAATTCATGCATGCCATTAATGAACTCGCTAGAGCATCGGTCAGTACCGTACATTCATTCTTGGATCATCTGCATTATTGTAAAAGTATATCAAAACCCATTACACAGCATCAGGAATAGAGATCAGTGACCAATTTAATACAAGTTATAGTCTGAGCTTCTAGAGCATTAAATTTGAATTTTGAAAAATTTACATGAACCTTTTCAATTGGAGAAAACAATTAACATGAAAAATGTGGATTTTTTAATTATTTTTCTAGCAGTGAAAACCTAATTCCATTCAGAGCTCTGAAACTCTAAAATTACACATTACAATTTTCAGTAACTTTGTGCCTAATCAAAATTTGTTACACATCTAAAAATCCTCTACTTCTAGAGCATGCAAATCCATCTCTACTTCTATCGCTTTGAGCTAAAGTAATAGTAAGATATGAAAGGATGAAGTTCCTAACCTTTTAAAACCTTGCATTTAGGGATTGCAACCAAATCTTGAGAAAAAAAGGGCATGAACTCGTCTTGCTTTGGAGGAAAAATGGTCATGGATTGGGCATGGATGAAGCAACTGCATTATATAGGGAACCAACTAGTCCCGGGTCGTGATACGGACCGGGACTAGTTGTCCATGCACAGTGCAGATAGGTCAGTGCAGCTGACTCGAGGTCTCTTGTCCCGGGCCATATTACGGATCGGGACTAGAGGTCTGCTCCGACCCGGGACTAGTGTTTACCCCAGTTCGTAGCCATTGGAGACGTTACGAACCGAGACTAGCACTAGTCCCGGTTCATAACAGATCGGGACTGGTGTCAGGATTTGGTTTGAACCGAAGGCCTATTTTCCACTAGTGTTCAGAGATTTAACACATTAATTTTTTTTAATTTGTTCAAGTGGAGTCATATATATATATATATATATAGGAAGAGAAAATAGTATGCCCTAGTACCTGGGAGGAAGTATCATCCACCACTCATGTGCTTTGAGATTGGTATCACATGGTCTCTCTTTTTATTTTCCCACTTTAACCACCTATTTGTGAAATTAAATTCTCTCACCTATCACATGAAATTACCTAGCAAATGAGGAAACTTGACATAGTTTTGCAAGTCTATATATACATGTTTTGCAGCCTTCTATTTGAATTTTAGTTTGAAAAGTAGGCAAAAATTGGTAAAGAAGACTGCTGTTGAGCAGTCTGCGTGCTCTGCTAGCACAGTAAGAAACTGCGCGTGGGTCAGCATATGGGCTACTGTTTAAATTTTGAACATTCGGTATTTGACTTTTGCCACGTGGGCTGACTGCTGTCGCAGGATACCTAACGTACCAAGTTCAAAATTCGTCTGAAAGACAATGGGTACAGCTGGACCAGCTGGTCGGCACCGCAACTCCGTTATTGTTTTTTTCTCATTACTCATGTTCTCATGCATGCACCTTATCTCTTCGTGGGTTGTTATTGACCACAAAATTCATTTGTCTCATGTTCTATCTCTTCCTCTGAGACCACCATGCGAAGTAAGCATCAGGGAGTTTGAGCAACAGCACGCTGGAGAAGCACGAGAGGAGAGCCGCCATCGTGCCAGGACACATCAGGATTAGAGAGGCCGCCGCCTCGCGAGCACACATCAGGAGGCTGCCGTACGCGAGCATGGAGGAGCAGAGAAGGCTACCCTCGTCGAGCACGCTTCGGAGAGGCCACTTCGCCAAGCGGTCTTGGAGCACGCAACCAGCAGAGAAGGTCTCCGCTGTCGAGCACACAGCGGGGAGCCGACGCCAACGAGTGCAAGGAGGCGCACCTGTGGAGGAGGCGTTCAAGTGCGGGGTGAGCATCGAGAAAGCCGTCGCCGACGAGCATGCGGCAAGGAGAGCGCCACTGACATGCAGCGCGGATGCCGCCGCAGCCGATCGCAAGGGAAAGGCCAGTGCTGGTGAGCGCGATGACGCCATGGACGACGAGCACATAAATGCTTAAGTTTTCATCTCCCCCTACACGTGAATATGTAGTTGTTTCAACTCCTGATTTTTTCATGCCAACCAAGCGAATTTATCTGGAAATCATTAATAGATAATCTGACAATTATATTTTGGAGATTTCTTGATTACTTCACCTTTGGTTAAAACCTGACAATCAAGTGTTACTAATCTGCCATCATTCATGGTTAATCTGGCAAATAATTTGGCATCATCTTTAATGACTTTATCTTGGTTAAATCTTGGCAAACAAGCTTAACTTGTCTGGCGGTCTACTCCTCTGCTCCCCCGAGTACGATTATGACTTTTAACTCAGTCGACAACACTAATAAAATCTCACTCCAGTCCCGATAAGATCAAGTATCAATAATACAGTCTGATATCTACATGAATACAATATATATACTTGTTATGTTCATGAACACTCTTGAACATAGCATCGTAAAGTGGTAAAACACAACATCAAATATGATTTAGCATCGGGACATGCCTCATTAAGCACCATACACCGTGATGTATCTTGTTAAGCATCCTACACAAACTTAATCAAGTCAGCGAACATGAAAGTCGGTACTTGAGGTCAAAGATTCAACACCTTAGAGCATCCTCAGTGGTGCGCCCCAAATCGGACAAAAAATGTCTCCGGAGCCAATTGTCCGCCCGTGTACGGGGTGCACTCAACGACATATCCCATTTGCATACCATATTTTACTATCCATGCCCGAGCAGCGGCCCCAACACCCAATCGAAAGAGGCCAAAGTTTTCGAGCAACCACCAGAGACGGCCGGACGAGCAGCGAGCATCAGAGTGGTCATCACCTTATCAAGCTTGTGGAAGGCGTCGCCGAAGCGGGGCGCCCAACCCTCGAGACCGTCGCCGGCGATGGAGGAGAGACACTTCCTTGGATGTGATCTCCCTGAACCGCCGGCAGTTGGGTGGTCCTCGGCCTCGCGCCTCTCCCTGTGCCTGGAGCGCACCACGAATGCCATGGCGACCGCGACGCCCACGACCACCAGGGCCACGATGCCACATGACACGCTGGCCGCGACATCCATGAATATGTGGTTGTAGGCATGGCCGAGGTGGCCACCAACTTGGCCGGCAGGGCCTCCGGGAGCACGGCGGCCTCTATCTTGGTTCCGAAGGAGACCATCTCGGGTGTTGCCCTCATGCCTCTCGCGTTGGGGAAGAGGAGCGCGGTGCAAGAGGTGAGGAGGAGGGCGACAGCGCAACGTGGCGCGAGAAGCAAAGAGGAGGGCGTCAACGCAGCTGGGAGAAGAGGAGGTCGGCGATGCTGGTGATGGTGCAGGAGTCAGTGACGCGAGCGGCGATAGGGAGGTGCTAGTTCCCTCCCGATTTGGTAACTCGGAGTAACTTGTTAAGCACCCATGATTCGGTATCATGTATTTCGGACGATCAATTAATTCGCCACCTCTAGAGTAACATGTTAAGAACCCATGATTTGGTACCATTTCAGACAAACAATGGATTTGGCACCTCGGAGTAACTTGTTAAGCACCCATGATTCGGCACCATGTATTACAGACGAACAATTAATTCGACACCTCAGAGTAACTTGTTAAGCACCCATGATTCGGTACCATGTCTTAACTTGTGAAGCATCCTTGTAAAAATGCATTAGCCACCAAGTAGACGAATTATAAGTACCCAAAAATATACTCTTGAAAAATAATGCATTCACAAATCGGCATGCCCGATGTCCACAAAACCCCGGTCAATAATACATTGGTGATTGCCAAAAAGATGGATAGAAAGAAACATCTATATACCTTTAGAATAGAAATAAGCTACCCGGACTGGCAAAACAGTAGGAAGAACAGGCCAACTAATTATGCATCATGATTAATATCCTGAAGTTCACATCCAGCACCATACTCAATTTCTATCATGCCGACATAGGAATTTCCTATAAAGCATATTCACTTGTTTATAAATAATCGAACATGTAATATGTACACTTAGAGTGTAATATTTTTATTTTACCGAGTATTCTTTGATTGCTGAGTATATTGTTTTGATATGGTTTATTAAGTGCCTCATCACACATACTTCGGTACCATGCATGGATATGGTGTCCATCGGTAGAAGGTGCTTACAAAACCGATTTAGCACCTTAGAAAAAATTGCTAGGTACCTCCTAAATAGTAGTCTTGCAAAACGTAAATAGTATCGGTTTGGTACCATCAAGATACTCCACCCGAGGATGAGTTTTTTGGTAATAGGGATCTTTAAGTGCCCATGCCCTCCGATTCAGTACCACACATGGTTAGATTCGGTTCCTCAGCAGTGTTCTGTATCAGTGATAAGCCAGTCGCGTGCTTCGGTACCAGTCGTGGCTAGATTCGGTTCCTCGGCCGTGTACCGAATAATTGGTAGGCCAGTCATGTATTGTTTCGGTACCATTGAGATGTGCCACTCGGGGATGTGGTTTTTATGAATTAGGGAACTTCAAGTGCCTATGCCCTCTCGTTTCGGTACCGCACGTGGCTAAATTCGGTTCCTCGGTCGTGTTCTGTATCCGTGATAAGCCGGTCATGTGTTTCGGTGCCACTCGTGGCTAGATTCGGTTCCTTGACCATGTACTGAGTAAGGGGTAGGCTAGTCGTGTATTGGTTCGGTACCATTGAGATGCGCCACTCGAGGATATGGTTTTTACGAATTTGGAAACTTTAAGTGCCTATGTCCTCTTGTTTCGGTACCACACATGACTAGATTCGATTCCTCGGCCGTGTTCCACATAAGTGATAAGTCAATCAAGTGTTTCGGAACCACTTGTGGCTAGATTCGTTTCGGAACATTTAAACAAACAAATAAGAGAAAGAAGCAGTAACTGCTTGCTAGCACATGAATGCACAACGATCTCTCTAACCCAAGGCCTCTTCCTTAATTCACTTTCGCCATGTATAGTTGGTGTCGTGGCAATGGACACAAACATTGATCAGAAATATACTAGTTGTCAAGCACCGTACTAAAAAAACTACTCGGCACCAATACTTAACTAGTCAAGCACCCCCCCCCCCCCCCCCGAAAAAACACATTGATTAGTACTCCTATTATAGGTCAAAAAATTATTTGGCACCACACTTAACTTGTCAAGCACCATGATATAAATGCATTTGACACCCAAATTGATAATGTTAAGTACCCCCAACATGAGAATGTAATTATCACTCAAGCTTGAATCTACATGCAAGTACCATACAAGCAGCATTGATAGTTAAAAATGGATGGGAGAATAACTTTAGTGTCTATAGAAGAAATAACTGTAGCTGAAACCATGACTTTAGTGACTCACCACATTCATCAGCAGGTTGTACCAAATCCAGGTGATTGACATTCAGCACCGCACCAGGCCTCATTAAGTACTTAAAAGAAACTCACAGAAAAGGCATACAAAGAGAAGGCAAGAAATTCCGCTCTTTTCAAATCATTTGGCACCATGTCTTGATGTGTCATAGGAATCTGAACCGGTATAAAGTATCAGAGACTTGCACTACAACCTTTCTCCCAAAATCTGAACAACGGTCTAGACTAATTATTTTTAGCACAATGGACCAATGATTGCATATGATTCAGCACCATACAACTAATTGTTAAGCACTAGACGGTAGAAGTTTGTAGTTCTATGATGTAGCGCACCATACAATCGGCATCTCACTTAGCATAGAAGTTAAGTACCTCGGTGTAATGCAAGACGAAAGAAGAAATCGGTAGCAAGTTGGGGGGACAAGGTGAAAGGTCTTATGGTTCAAACTAAGCAATCGGTACCACACCTCGTAGAACACATCCATCAGTCCAGTTCAATTTTACAAATACCCAAAGGATTCAAATGAACCTAATAACCCCTATGATTCGGCACCTTAGAGCACCTTGCAAACTTTGCATCAATACTTGGTTAAAAACAGAGCGTAGTTGCACACAGCACCCCGAGCAACTTGTTAAGCACCCATATGATTAAACACTTATCAGAAGTTTGTTAATTAAGCACCCATATAAGGTGCAATCAGCACCAGGAGCGGGACATGCTTGAGTACTAATTGTTGATTAGAGCACGCGAGTGCTTCTGAAGCAATATCTTTGTTCTGAACCAACAATGCTTGACCAAGAAATCATCACAAAATCTTTGCTATGAACAAAAATGGTAAGCTCCTTCCAACTGACATAACAGGCTAGGGTAAGAAAAAAAGATGATAAAATGGGCGACCAAGGGAACACGGTGAAGCATCAGGCTCCAGTCCCTCCTCGTAATCTAAACCTTCAGACTCGCAACATCACGCTCTGAATGAAGAGAAGAACAAGCTATGCGAAATCATCGGGCACCATGCAAGTAATGACTTCTATATTCACCAGTGCAACCGTCATATATATATATATATATATATATATATATATATATATATATATATATATATCCACCGTTAATTATGCAAAATACCCAGCCACACATAGGAATAGATGCGCATAGCATATCCACCGTTAATTATCTCCCCTTTTGATATAGGAAGCACATGTTTCCAGACCCAGGACGTTGGCTCAATATTTGAGGATAGTAACGCCATTAGTGTTCCTTTGATGCATGCATAAAACCCTAGCAAAACTAAGCTTATCAAATTTCAATTCGGTGAGCCAAATCCTAATATACTACATGCGCTAAACCCTAACCAAACTAAGCCTTATTTCGTTGCGCTGAACCCAATGTGTAATGCAAAAAACCCTAAACAAAGTAAGCTTCTCAGACGTGAGAAACCCTAGGCATTGCATGCATGCCTTATTCCATTGCGCTGAACCCAATGTGTTATAGTCAAAGACATGCAAAACACCCTAACCCAATGTGTACACTACCATCGACGACAGATCACTTTGCACCCTCTTAGAAACCATTCTTCACAATATCCATTCAAGACGCTGGCCTTGCATATGGATATTAAAAAAAAACTAGTTCGTGTAGGGTCCAATGCTGTCTCCGTCAGCAAGAACCTATGAATAAATATTGTACTACAGACTTTATCGAATGAAACTTTTCCAGCTTGATTGGTTCATAATTTTTTTAATATTTCTTTATTTCTAATCCAAGTATCTATATAAATTTTGTTTTCGGCAGTACATTACTCTGTATGCTCTTTTTTTGTTCCGGGGAATAGATTGCTCTTTTCCACAATACACAATGAAACACATTACGTGTCGAAACGGGAAATCATACCTGCCCTCACGTAGTAAAGTATAATGAGATGTGCGAGATTTTTATTTGTGTTTTACAAATATCGGAGTTTTCCCAAAATAGCGCAATCACCAGCATTTCGAATGAACTTTTTCAGTAGCATAGTACCATGAGGGGGGAAACAGAAAAACTTTCACCCAGGTGTCACGCGACAAGTAACTCTCTCCCGCCAAAAATATAAGACACTAAAGCACTTAGATGAAAATTTAGGGTTTGCATAGTACCACAAACTTTCACTAGGGTTTACATAGTACGAAGCGTTTGCATGCATAACTCCTTTTAAGCCTTGTTCTCTTTATCTTTTCATTTTAGATGCTAAAAATTTCTTTGCCAAACAGCACGCTAAAAGTTAGGGTTTGTTCGAGACCCTAGGCATTGCATGCATGGACATAGATGGAGTGGTCCAACAGCCGTTAGTCCTTCCAAGAACCAGCCATTATCATCTTAAGTAGGATTGCATGTGATCTATTTATCCAACGGACCTAAGCTTATGCACAGCTACGCCTGTGTGTAGCAAATCAACGTCGATATATATATATATATATATATATATATATATATATATATATATATATATATATATATATATATATCGACGCGGATTTGTTACTCACGGGCGTAGCTACGCATAGGCAGGGCACCGTTGGATTTAGGGATCAAATGCATGCAACCTCTAGATGAAAGTGGGGTGGAACATGGATGAGCTAACGGTGTTAGTTTGTGCATGCTTGCAAGAATCTAGGGTTTGGCATGGGTTCCAAATTAACACACTGTTTTGGAAACAAAAAATTTAGCATCTAAAGCTAGAAGGGATTGAGAACAAGGATTAAATAAGTTAGGGTTTCTCAGCATGTTGTCCGTTAGGGTTTGCCTCCCCTAAACAAAATTAGATAAGCTTTGTTTTGCATGTTGCTCGTTAGGGTTTGCCTCATGCAAACGAAATTAGACAAGCTTTGTTTTGCTAGGGCTTCATGCATGTAGTATATTAGGGTTAGGGTTTACCTCATGTTGTATATTAGGGTTTGCCTAACCAAAACGAAATTAGATAAGCTTTGTTTTGTTAGGGCTTCATGCATGTAGTATATTACGGTTTACCGTGTAGTATATTTGGTTTAGTGTTTACCGCATGTTGCTCGTTAGGGTTTGCCTCATGCAAACGAAATTAGATAAGGTTTGTTTTGCTAGAGCTTCATGCATGCATGCCAAATGAACACTAACGGCGTTAGTTCTTAGACAAATCCTGGATCTGGATACATGTGCTCTCTATATCAAAAGAGGATAGAATCAACGGTGGATAGGCTATGCGCAGCTATGCCCGTGTTTAGCAGGCTATTTTCCATATATATATATATGCAAAATAGTGGGGTGCCTAGGGTGGTACATGCGCATAGTGTGTGTACCGTCCAATTCGACAAAGGGAGCACCCAGTGTTTATTTTGCTGCATGCAACATCAAACCCGGTTTGCAAACGCCGTCACACCCAGAGTAGCCATGGGCTTGAAATATCCGTGTTTCATTTGCAAAACACATTCCATTCTCATTTATGATGTTATCATTTATGGAAAGTGGAGCAGAGAGACGTGGCCATAGTTGTTTACGTTCTATTTATATACAGCTGCAGAAAGTAAAGAACCTTTATGATGTAGGTACAGTGCAAATATATAGTCCACAAATATATACCCGCGTTTCATATCACAGTCCATAGTTGTTTTTTCAACAATAGGGCATGGAGCCGTGGCCAGAATGATTTGCATATTATGGTATATGTACTAGCTTTATCCCCCTCTACCAAGTTCAAAATTTCAGCCATGAGAGCAACCATGACGAATAGCACCTAGTCCCCACCAGCTGGCACCGTCATGTTCCTTCAAGTTAGCAGCTAATTTCTTCATGCTTCCGTGACTCTTTTTCATGAAGCAAGTTACTGCATGCATGTGCTATTTTTCTACAATGGCCTAGCTACTAATCCCGTTGTCTCTTTTTTTGGCAGGTTTTCTATTTAGACAACACGGATTACGGTCAAGTTTCCTTGCCGAAGGATGACCAGCCGCGCATCGAACTTTACAACTCACACAAATTGTCCAGATATGGAGTACTTGCTAAGCTTGCTCGCATGTGATCCGTTGGGAGAACGGGCCTAGACATACCCATCAGGAAGCGCTCCCGAATTCATGGCTTATTTGGTCAGCGCCTTTTACAATCTAGAGTATGCGTGTGAGGCATGAACCTCCCATCCTCTCTACTGGCTTATAAAAGGACTCGCAAAAATACTTTTTGCAGGAAAAAATGACGAGAATCTCTAGCATCGGCAAAACATGCCATGAGGTTGTTTGATTTGTGTAAAAAGAGCAATTCGATTCTAGTACCGTGCATTTTTATAGATTGTAGCCGTGAACCAACTACTAGAAAATGAAAACGAAGGATACTAGTGAAACAATGAAGAACAGAGGTGTTTACATCAAGGATGAGTAACAGAAGGCACACCGCCATGCACACACCGTGAGAGTAAAGAGATGGCTTGTTTCATCAAGAGAGCCAAAATACATGCAATCCAACGGTTTCCTCCCTATCCGCATGTACCACCATGAGCATATATATATATATATATATATATATATATATATATATATATGTCAATGAAAGAGAATATCCAAAAACAAAAGAATATATCATGGGTGACGAAGAAAAAATAGAGAGTCGTTTGTATTTGCCAAGTAACAAAACTGCCAATGACGAATCATTCTGTTCTTGGGAAGAATATTAAAAAAAGAGAGTAGGACTAATTCTCTACATCTTAATACTGGATGAGATGGTTGTTTCTTTCCATCGCCTGGTGGGCGCATAAGCTGCCTGCTACAGGGAATCACGCGAGAGCGGCGCCAGCTCCCGCTCATCATCCGTCTCCGTGTCGCCTCCACCATGCGTCCCCGTGCAGCCGAGCCAGCTCCACGTTATTAAGTCCAAGGTTCATACAAAATCTTCTTTATAAAACAGTAGTAGCAATATAAACTTGCATTGACATAGACATGTTCGCTAATTAGAATTACAGCAACATCATCAGTCGAGAGCGTACAGGATACAAACGAAAAGCTGATATTGAAGACGCTGCTTCGGTGATATCTATGCATAACTAAATGTGAATAAGAAAGGATTTCATCAGCAGCGAGTCAGAGAAATAATAACACATTGTATACAACTGCCGACATCAGACACACGGTGACAATCAAAACTACAATCCTCAACGAGACACATATTTGATTGCATTATAATTATGCATAACAGCGTCAACAAGAAACTAAATCAAACTTCCCTAGATTCATGGCTCCCCATACTGAACAAACATACCATTAGACAGGTCAATCCCGAGCGCCCCGAGCGAATCCCCCGGGGCATCGTCCCGTCCCAATCCCCAGCGCCCACGCATCAGGACCTAGACCCACAGGGGCGAGATGCAGGGGTCGAAGGCCAGCTGGAGGCGAGTGCGGTTGCGGTGGATGGTTGGCTCCTAAATCCCGACGAGGACTCCGGGTAGGGAAACCGGCGGCGGGCAGTGGTAACCATATGTGGATAGCTACGGGAGAGGGCGGTAGGAATCTAGACAAGAGCGGGCGATGACCGGTGGTGGGATCTAGGGACGAGAAGTGTCCTATTTATTGGAGAGCGGGGCTACCTACTCCGGCAATGGCTCCCTGCGATGAGCCGTGCCCATGACCTCTGGTCCTCTGCAGCCATGGCAGGAGGCAGGTTGGCCTGTGTCGATGGCAGGCTTCTTCTGACCACGGCCAAGGGGCAGCTCAGACTGAGCGGTGCCAGATGTAAGCCAATGCAGAGCCACAGTGGTCCGACGGAAAGTTTGGAGAGGAAATACCTCTTTAGAATATCGGTTGTGTGTTTGATAAACCGCAAATGGGAGGATGTTCTCTCCGCGCGCGCGGATCTCCGATCAACCAACGATGTGAGATACTTCCTCTAGCGAGTCTGGGCATACCATGTTTATACATATATATATATATATATATATATATATATATATATATATATATATATGACAGGACTATTCAGAAACATCCCCTTAAGAGGTTCCTAGATAACTATCTAGGAACCACCTACTTTTTGGAAAGTGTCTTCTAACCCAAACTGGTCCCGACCCGGACATCCCGTCCTCGACATGGATATCCCCGGACTTCCCCGACCCGGACACGATTCCAGAGACGCCGCCTTCTGGACCACGCCCCCTGTAACACCCTCAGAATCGGCCCTATGCAAGTTTCAGCGAATCCCGCCAAACCCGCATAGAAACGATTCAAAGGTGCCCACCAGGCACTTTCGTGCGGGTGGAAAACGAAGTAATAACATTACACAACAGTCCTCGATGGGACCCACAGAACAGATATATATACAACAGCGACTCAAAGAGTCCAGGATACAGATATACAGTACAAAGATCCAAATCACCTTGAAAATGCTAGAGCGTCCGACTACGGGCAAGATGCAAATGGGGCTAAGAGCCCTGAAGAATAACCAATGGCGTCCATAACCCTGCCCAGGCCAAGCCGGAAGGGTAACCCTGCTAACGACGTCAATCTCAAAGCCTGCTTAAACAAAGGGGTGCCGACAAAGGGCAAAGGAAAAAGAGAGAGCGGTCAGTACTGAGGCCAGTACACGGCGAGGCTAAAATTCGGCGGTCCTCGCCTACGTAGGTATGGTGGACTGAAGCGGCAGCGCAGCATGTACTAAACAACCTATAGAGACTCGATATAACTGTCGGCTATCAGAGAGGGATAAGAAAGACCTATTCGGAACCATCATGATACTACCACCAAACATACCCATCCTGGTATTTCCCCCTCGACACCAAACGAGGAAGTCAACCGAGGAACTCACACAGTTGGCAGTTTTATTTATTCAGTTATCGTTGCAGCAATTACTAGTCAAGTATAGATAGTCATCCTGATAAAATAAGCAGTAGGCAGTTTTATTTAACCATTCCGTTGTAGTTGCGACACTTACTAGTCAAATACAATTATCATGAGATATTTCAAAACACAGCAGTTGTTGGTACTTTTATTTAGCCATTCCGTTGTAGTTGAGCTGATTACTAGTCACATCGGATACAAGTCAAATTATAACAGTAAACTTTAGTTATAGTTGTCTATGATCGAGAACTGTGCTCCAAGTCGTCCATCACCGCGGACACGACTTTTCGAAAAGATTTAACCCTGCAGGGGTGCACCAAAGTATCCACATGCACTTCGACCCTTTTTATCAGATCAATTAACATACACCCATCGGTATGTCGGCGGGGCCTAAGTCATGACGTTTCCCAGACCCAAAGCAAGTACATGGGGGCCACCCCACTAAGTCTACCCGCAACGAAGTCGGCCGGTCTCCGAGACGGACTCAGGGTTTGGGTGGATGGCTGTAAACGACTGGGAACCCGAAAAGATGACTGGGCTTGTCGATACAAATAAAACGTGTCCCGATCCTAAACAAGACAGTAAGACATCGCACAATTTAAATAAAGCATAAAGCATGGCATAAGTACAGAATAGTAAATAAAACCTCAAACTAGTTGTGGCCCCGCACAATACTTTTAATCCAGGTACTAATCGATGGGGTGCCCACACATCCCACATGTGGTTAGCGCGCTCGATCTCGGAACAGGTGTCAAGAACTCGGGGTCCTACGGGACACCAGTGAGCGGTCGGAAACCAAATATTGTCTATCACCCACCGGTGCCTCTGCATTACCTACTTCAATTTTAGTTATTAAACAGTAATTAAAGCCATGATCATCTCCAACATTAAACATGTGGCAACACTCCAACAACTGAGGTACTTGACGACACGCAACAGCACTTGAGCAAGCGACTATGACGCGCAAGTCCAACTATCTACCAAACAACAGGTAATAGGATGTGTCCAAGGCAATTTAAGGCTGCAGGGGATATCACGGGCACGAAACTAGAGCATCACAACATAGATAGCAATAGATCAAAAGGAGGGAATAAATACTATAAAAGTAAGATAGGTAGAAAGGGGGAGATGCTCGCCTGAAAACATTGCTGAAGGTTCATCCGAAGATCGGATCGACACTCGCATCAACTCATCGGCCTAGTCCGCGAAGAAGCAAAACACTAGAAGAAACACCGGATGCACTATTTAATATTACGACAGAAGACCGGGCATGATGCATGTATGATGTATGGCATGGCAAATATGCGGTGTAATTAGGCAATATTAAGCGGAACCGGGGTCCCGACATTTAATTAATAGGTTCGAGTTATTTATCTACCCCGCAAATTAAGTGTTGGATTAACAGCCGAAACATGGCATCGGTTCGCTACACCAATTTAAATGGAGTCCGGAATAAGACAAAGATATCCCGCATATAGACTCCATGTTTAATTATGAGATGAATTGGCATAATGCCCCCAAACCACACAAATATGCATGCGAGATGAACAATTAATGTGATCAGACGTTAATGTCATATTATAAAAATACTGGGATCTCGGATAGGGAATCACATTAGGGTTCGACGAACTTGGGCTCCGAGGGGTTCGGGGTTGGTCTCAGGGTCCGGATCTGGGGTTCGGTCTCGGCGGGATCGTTCTCGGATAACAAAGTAGATCTTGGCGTTCCGCGAAGAAGGACTTGGTTCGGCGTCGGGGCGCATCGGATTCGCCCTGGTCGGTGTCGATCTTGTCTTCGCGAAGATCTTGTCGGCTCCGCGTCATCGAGTCGGTCTTGGCATTCTGGATGAAGAACTTGGCGTCCTCGAAGAAGTACTTGGCGCATCCGCGGTCGTCGGACCATGTCGTCGGTCTTGTCGTCTCACGCGGAGATCTTGGCGTCCGGGTCACGGCATCTTCGGGTCCGACTCCGGGAATGAGAACTTGGCGTGCGATGTCGTCGGCATCGGTGCGGGAAGGAGGTCTTGTCGTTCCGTGTCGGTGACCTTGGCATCCGGGTTCTCGGCGAACTTGGCGTCCGGGAGGGAGGCCTTCGGCAGGATCGGTCTTCGGCGTCTGTGGGAAGTACTTGGCGTTCCTCATTGGAGATCTTCGGGTGTGGCGCCATATGGTCCGTGTAGAGTCAATGGTGTTCCACCAGGACGACCTTCGGGTTTGGCTCCGAGAAGAAGATCTTGCCATACCGCGTCATCGCCTCCGGGTTCCTTGTGGCTATCTTCGGGTCGCAAAGTCCACGTAGTAGATCTTGTCGGTTCCCTGTCGAAGGCCTTGGCGCTGCGGAATCGGTCCAACTAGATGCTACAGGAAGGCGGGTACACACACGGGCTGCAGCTTGCTGCAGCTAGCAGATACGCGCAGGGAGGCCGGTCGCTGGGAGACACGGACGGCGGCACGGGGCCCGCAGGAGGCGCTCGTGCGGGGACCGAAGGACGACAGGCGGAAGCTGGGCACACCGGCGGCGCTCACGCAGGCTCGGCGGCGACGGGCGCACGACGGGGGAGGTGGTCGGCAGGTCTGCTGGCGGGGCCGGCGCTGGGCGCGCGGGCGGCAGGGTCGGAGGTGGAGGGGCCCCTGCAGGAGGAGGCGAGGCACGGAAGGAGGGGGCCGGCGCCGGTGCAGAGGCGGGCGGGGGCCGGCGGCGGCGCGTCCCGGGGTTGGTGGCGGCGGACGCGGGGAGGGCGGGGCGACGGGGACGGCGACGCGGGGAGGGCGGGGCGACGAGGACGTCGGCGAGGCCGGAGCGAAGGAAGACGCGGGAGGAGGCCGGAGGGAGGAGGCCAGGGCTCGGGAGAGGTGGCGGTCCGGGTCGGCGACGAGGAGGCGCGGGGCCGGCGGCTTGCAGGCGACGGAGAGGTGGTGGAGGAGCTCCGGCGGGATCTGCGAGGGGCGCGGGCTCGAGGCGGCCGCGGGCTCGGAGGAGGGGAGGCGCGCGACGGAGGAGGACGGCCGGCGAGGGGAGCCCGCAGGGCGGCGGCGGGGGAGGAAGAGGGTGGATGCGGGGGAGACGAGGAGGGGAGAGGAGGAGGGCGCGGGTGCGAGGTGGGGCGTGGGCCCGGTAGGTGGGGCCGGGAGGGACTGGCGGCAGGTGGCGGGGTCGCGTGGGGGCGCGCGCCCAGGTGGCGGCGGGGGTGGGAGTGGCCGGTGGGGTGAGGAGTGGAGGCAGGTGGGGCTGCAGGCGGTTGGGGATTGGGGGGTCCAGGGTGAGGTGGCCCAGGGAGGTGAGGTGGAGGGCTGGGAGTGGCTGGGGTTGGGGAAAATATGAGGTGGCGGCATGGGATTGGAGGGAGTGATGTGGCTGAAGGGTGGGGTAGAATAGGTCTGGGTTGGAAAAGATTTAGGGTTGTCTGGTTTTTCACGGGGGGTGGCCGACTGGGTCGGAACGGTCCGGTATGGCTGCCCCCAAAAAAAAATTAAAATTTTATTTATTTAAAACAGGGCTTTTGCAAACCGTTGGTAGACAAAACAAAATAATCCGGAGACCCGGGTTTTACTTTGAAATAAAGACGGGGCGTTTCGAAAACAAAGATAGTCTTTCGAAAATAGTTTTAGACAAACAGATGCATGATGATGACGATGCTCAAATGCAATGTGGCATGATGGCATGAGCATGCGGTCATGATGATGCAATGCACAAAAACAACGCGATTTTCTAGTAGTGGTTTTGCGGGGCGCCACAATTCGACACCACTAACAAATGGATCTCGCCCTCGAGATCCGCCTCATGGTACCGGAAGGAAGGTCGGCGATCTGCTTCTTCTCGCTTCGTGTAGATCCTCGCGACACCACTAACAAGAGGTCTTCTCTGACTTGAAAACGGCGACACCACCAACAAGGGTTGTTGCTCATGCTCGTCGAGACAACACTCCGGAGAAACAAAGGCGAAGGTAGAGGTATCCACAAATGAAGCAACCTCTAGCTTCGTTAGAAAGAGAGAACCGATGCATTCTCCTCCACTTCAATGTACAAAAGAGAATAGAAGGGGTAGTCGGCATGGGGGCCAATCCATCACGCACCCAAACTATTACTCTGCACAATCAGTAGAAAAGTGTGCAACCATTCTCGGAATCAGACTGAAGATCTCGACAATCGAGGTTCAGAAACAAAGGAGTGATGCAGACTCTGCATCGGATCTGGCGTAGATGGCGTCGTCGCGTCGGAAAACACCGGAAGGCACGAGAAGGAACAAAGAGAAGTCCACCAGACAAAGGATTCCTCGGATAGCATGAAGACCAGATGGTAGAACACCGTTATCAAAGGAGGAAGCGAAACCCTGAAGATACGACGGAACCCAACCACGAGAAATCCTGGACTCGAAGAGAGAGAAGAGAGCGGATTCAAAACACGTAGAGGTGAGAGGAGAGCAGCAGAGGGGTAAGGAGTAAAATCAGACCTAATCAGAACTATCCAACCGATTTTGCAAAAATAGTTTTGACACTCTACTTCGGCCGTTAGCTAGGTTATCCTACAGGCTGGACTTGTGGGGTATCGCAACTGCTGAGCTCTGATACCACTCTATAACACCCTCAGAATCGGCCCTATGCAAGTTTCAGCGAATCCCGCCAAACCCGCATAGAAACGATTCAAAGGTGCCCACCAGGCACTTTCATGCGGGTGGAAAACGAAGTAATAACATTACACAACAGTCCTCGATGGGACCCACAGAACAGATATATATACAATAGCGACTCAAAGAGTCCAGGATACAGATATACAGTACAAAGATCCAAATCACCTTGAAAATGCTAGAGCGTCCGACTACGGGCAAGATGCAAATGGGGCTAAGAGCCCTGAAGAATAACCAATGGCGTCCATAACCCTGCCCAGGCCAAGCCGGAAGGGTAACCCTGCTAACGACGTCGATCTCAAAGCCTGCTTAAACAAAGGGGTGCCGACAAAGGGCAAAGGAAAAAGAGAGAGCGGTCGATCGAGGCCAGACACGGCGAGGCTAGAATTGCGGTCCTCGCCACGTAGGTATGGTGGATCAAGCGGCAGCAACATGTACTAAACAACCTATAGAGACTCGATATAACTGTCGGCTATCAGAGAGGGATAAGAAAGACCTATTCGGAACCATCCTGATACTATCACCAAACATACCCATCCTGGTATTTCCCCCTCGACACCAAACGAGGAAGTCAACCGAGGAACTCACAGCTGGCGTTTTATTTATTCAGTTATCGTTGCAGCAATTACTAGTCAAGTATAGATAGTCATCCTGATAAAATAAGCAGTGGGCAGTTTTATTTAACCATTCCGTTGTAGTTGCGACACTTACTAGTCAAATACAATTAGCATGAGATATCCCAAAACCCAACAGTTGTTGGTACTTTTATTTAGCCATTCCGTTGTAGTTGAGCTGATTACTAGTCACATCGGATACAAGTCAAATTATAACAAGAACTTTAGTTATAGTTGTCTATGATCGAGAACTGTGCTCCAAGTCGTCCATAACCGCGGACACGGCTTTTCGAAAAGATTTAACCCTGCAGGGGTGCACCAAAGTATCCACACGCACTTCGACCCTTTTTGCCAGATCAATTAACATACACCCATCGGTATGTCGGCGGGGCCTAAGTCATGACGTTTCCCAGACCCAAAGCAAGTACATGGGGGCCACCCCACTAAGTCTACCATAGCGAAGTCGGCCGGTCTCCGAGACGGACTCAGGGTTTGGGTGGACGGCTGTAAACGACTGGGAACCCGAAAAGATGACTGGGCTTGTCGATACAGCGAAAACGTGTCCCGATCCTAAACAGTACAGGTGCAGTACATCGCACAATTTAAATAAAGCAGTAAAGCATGGCATAAGTACAGAATAGTAAATAAAACCTCAAACTAGTTGTGGCCCCCGGTACAATACTTTGAAATCAGGTACTAATCGATGGGGTGCCCACACATCCCACATGTGGTTAGCGCGCTCGATCTCGGAACAGGTGTCAAGAACTCGGGTCCCACGGACACCAAGATGTGATCGGAAACCAAATATTGTCTATCACCCACCGGTGCCTCTGCATTACCTACTTCAATTTTAGTTATTAAACAGTAATTAAAGCCATGATCATCTCCAACATTAAACATGCGGCAACACTCCAACAACTGAGGTACTTGACGACACGCAACAGCACTTGAGCAAGCGACTACGACGCGCAAGTCCAACTATCTACCAAACAACAGGTAATAGGATGTGTCCAAGGCAATTTAAGGCTGCAAGGGATATCACGGGCACGAAACTAGAGCATCGCAACACAGATAGCAATAGATCAAAAGGAGGAAATAAATACTATAAAAGTAAGATAGGTAGAAAGGGGGAGATGCTCGCCTGAAAACATTGCCGAAGGTTCATCCGAAGATCGGATCGACACTCGCATCAACTCATCGGCCTAGTCCGCGAAGAAGCAAAACACTAGAAGAAACACCGGATGCACTATTTAATATTACGGCAGAAGACCGGGAATGATGCATGTATGATGTATGGCATGGCAAATATGCGGTGCAATTAGGCAATATTAAGCGGAACCGGGGTCCCGGCATTTAATTAATAGGTTCGAGTTATTTATCTACCCCGCAAATTAAGTGTTGGATTAATAGGGCGAAACATGGCATCGGTTCGCTACACCAATTTAAATGGAGTCCGGAATAAGACAAAGATATCCCGCATATAGACTCCATGTTTAATTATGAGATGAATTGGCATAATGCCCCCAAACCACACAAATATGCATGCGAGATGAACAATTAATGTGATCAGACGTTAATGTCATATTATAAAAATACTGGGATCTCGGATAGGGAATCACATTACGGTTCGACGAACTTGGGCTCCGAGGGGTTCGGGGTTGGTCTCAGGGTCCGGATCTGGGGTTCGGTCTCGGCGGGATCGTTCTCGGATAACAGAGTAGATCTTGGCGTTCCGCGAAGAAGGACTTGGTTCGGCGTCGGGGCGCATCGGATTCGCCCTGGTCGGTGTCGATCTTGTCTTCGCGAAGATCTTGTCGGCTCCGCGCCATCGAGTCGGTCTTGGCATTCTGGATGAAGAACTTGGCGTCCTCGAAGAAGTACTTGGCGCATCCGCGGTCGTCGGACCATGTCGTCGGTCTTGTCGTCTCACGCGGAGATCTTGGCGTCCGGGTCACGGCATCTTCGGGTCCGACTCCGGGAAGGAGAACTTGGCGTGCGATGTCGTCAGCATCGGTGCGGGAAGGAGGTCTTGTCGTTCCGTGTCGGTGACCTTGGCATCCGGGTTCTCGGCGAACTTGGCGTCCGGGAGGGAGGCCTTCGGCAGGATCGGTCTTCGGCGTCTGTGGGAAGTACTTGGCGTTCCTCATTGGAGATCTTCGGGTGTGGCGCCATATGGTCCGTGTAGAGTCAATGGTGTTCCACCAGGACGACCTTCGGGTTCGGCTCCGAGAAGAAGATCTTGCCATACCGCGTCATCGCCTCCGGGTTCCTTGTGGCTATCTTCGGGTCGCAAAGTCCACGTAGTAGATCTTGTCGGTTACCTGTCGAAGGCCTTGGCGCTGCGGAATCGGTCCAACTAGATGCTACAGGAAGGCGGGTACACACACGGGCTGCAGCTTGCTGCAGCTAGCAGATACGCGCAGGGAGGCCGGTCGCTGGGAGACACGGACAGTGGCACGGGCCCGCAGGAGGCGCCAGACGGGACCGGCGACGACAGGCGGAAGCTGGGCACACCAGCGGCGCTCACGCAGGCTCGGCGGCGACGGGCGCACGACGGGGGAGGTGGTCGGCAGGTCTGCTGGCGGGGCCGGCGCTGGGCGCGCGGGCGGCAGGGTCGGAGGTGGAGGGGCCCCTGCAGGAGGAGGCGAGGCGTGGAAGGAGGGCCGCGCGCCGGTCGAGGCGGGCGGGGCCGGCGCGTCCCGGGTTGGTGGCGGCAGACGAGGAGGCGGGCAGACGGGACGGCGACGCGGGGCGGGCGGGGCGACGAGGACGTCGGCGAGGCCGGAGCGAAGGAAGACGCGGGAGGAGCCGGAGGGAGGAGGCCAGGGCTCGGGAGAGGTGGCGGTCCAGGTCGGCGACGAGGAGGCGCGGGGCCGGCGGCTTGCAGGCGACGGAGAGGTGGTGGAGGAGCTCCGGCGGGATCTGCGAGGGGCGCGGGCTCGAGGCGGCCGCGGGCTGGGAGGAGGGGAGGCGCGCGACGGAGGAGGACGGCCGGCGAGGGGAGCCCGCAGGGCGGCGGCGGGGGAGGAAGAGGGTGGATGCGGGGGAGACGAGGAGGGGAGAGGAGGAGGGGGTGGCCAGGTGGGGGGCCCAGTGGAGGTGAGGTGGAGGGCTGGGAGTGGCTGGGGTTGGGGAAAAGATGAGGTGGCGGCATGGGATTGGAGGGAGTGATGTGGCTGAAGGGTGGGATAGAATAGGTCTGGGTAGGAAAAGATTTAGGGTTGTCTGGTTTTTCACTGGGGGTGGCCGACTGGGTCGGAACGGTCCGGTATGGCTGCCCCCAAAAAAAAAATTTAAATTTTATTTATTTAAAACAGGGCTTTTGCAAACCGTTGGTAGACAAAACAAAATAATCTGGAGACCCGGGTTTTACTTTGAAATAAAGACGGGGCGTTTCGAAAACAAAGATAGTCTTTCGAAAATAGTTTTAGACAAACAGATGCATGATGATGACGATGCTCAAATGCAATGTGGCATGATGGCATGAGCATGCGGCCATGATGATGCAATGCACAAAAACAACGCGATTTTCTAGTAGTGGTTTTGCGGGGCGCCACACCCCCTTCCTTCTTTAAAGCCCCGCCCCAGAGCGGAGACACCTCCCGGCGATTTCCTAGAGTCTACCATACCTGCGCCGGCGCCGACGAGCGAGCGGCGGCGGAGGCCAATGCGAGGGAGGAGGCGCCGGAGTTCCCCGCTTTTTGCCAAGCTAAAGACCTTCTTCTGGGCTGCGCCGACGTCGACGAGCGAGGAGAGGCGCCGGAGTTCCCCGCTTTTTCCCAAGCTAAAGACCTTCTTCCAGGGTGTGGCGGAGCAGGCGAGCGAGCTACAGTAGCGGCAGACGCGAGAAGGAGGTGCCGGATTCCCCGGCGAGGGCACCAACCATCTGCTGCATCAGTGCAGGCGAGATACCGCTAGTATTCATGGCACCTATCAGGCGAAAAGGGGTGTCCCTGCAAAAATCTGAGATGTGTGCCTAAAATCCTGCTAGTTAACTGCCTAAAATCCTGCTAGTTAACTGTCGTAAATTCTGCTAGTTAACTGCTAGAATATTATGGTGAGCTAAGAGGAACCTGCAAATCACTAGTGTGTCTGGTTTCGTGTTTTTTTGGAAGTTAATTGAAACAATCCATGGTAGTTAGGACATGATGGGGGTTAGCACCTTGCAAACTTCTTCTAGTTAACTGCTTAAATTTGTCTTGTGAAATTAATGAAACCTTGTAAAAAATAACTGATGTGTTTGTTTTGTGATGGTTTTTTTGGAGTTAACTGAACGTGTCAAATGTAGTTTCAGAAAAAACATTACTGGTCAGGTCAGGATTTTTTGGGAGTTACCATGTTATAGTATGAGAAGTTAACTATGGTTACTTGTGTTTTAAAGTTGATTATCACTATTGTGTGGGTTCACTTAGACTTCTGAAAAAAACAGAAAATTAACTAGCAGTATTTTGTATTGCAGCTGTGTTACTCCTAAAAAAATTGTGGGAGTTAAGATGTTAAATTGATAGAAGTTAATTATGGTTACATGTGACTAGGGTGTTCAATACTGAAGTTGAAATAGTGACTAATTGTGTAATTGAGAAAGTAGAAACAGATGTTGAAAAAGAAATATCAAGCTTCTCTGACCAAAGATTTCAGGTATAAAAAATAGAGTAAATCTTTTAATGTAAACTCCACTAATTATGTTTGTATGGGAGTTAACTATGTTCAACTAGGGTGATTTTGGTTGTTGTGAAAATATGAAATGTGTTGCACCACCAAAAAATCTTTGGAACAAAATTGTTCATATATGGTAGTTAGCAATGGTAAACTGTGGAGGTTGGGATGTTGAAAAACAACATGTGCTTGATCAGGGATGACAAAAAAATGATGCTAACAAATTTCATGTATGGAAGTTAGCTACTAGGGAATGTGGAAGTTAGGTGTTCAATAAAATTAACACATGTTGTGTCTTTTTCTCCGCAGATTTTTGAAACAGATAAACATCTAAAAATGGCCCATGGAAACAATGATATGGTTGAAAAGATGGTAGATGGAGGTGAAGAAATATACTGCTGATCTGGCCCACCAAAGCGTAAACGTTCTCATGTGATATGTGATGAGCCTATAGGTTGTTTTGAACCTATGATGTGTCTTCCAAGACGACAAACTGGTAGCAGAGCATGCCCCAATCCCATTGCCAAGTCTACATTAGTGCAGAACAGTGTGGATGTGAATCTGTCAAGTGGTGTTTCAAGCAATCCAAGTGTTGTAGCTAGGAATCATATGCAACGCAAGAGGCAGAAAGTAGTAGATGAAGACAATGTTGACATTGTTCACATTGATGGTAACTCAGGAATCAACACTGGGCAGTTAAGTCTCCATCAAGAAGCAGTTAGGTCAATTCCAGACTCATCGGACAGCCACTCCAATGACGATGAGATCATGATGTGGTCTGGTCCAAAAAAACCACGCTCACCTGTACGCTGCAATGAGCCAATTGTTGTTACAGATCCAGTTTTTCGTGTTCCACGGAGGGCAATGCAAAGTAATATTGGGGAGTCAAGATGTGCACATAATGAAGTTGAGAAGTAAACATCAGATGTACAGATCAAATCAAAGCTGCCAGTAAGATCATCAAAGGATACGAGGCCAGATGGTAAATCTAAGAATGATGCAATGCATAAAAATGGGACTTCATCAAATCATATGCCTCCGAAAAATCCTTTGCTTCATGTACCTGTTGTCACGCCACCTTGCCCCATCAAACATGGGCATGAAGAAACACCAACTCCTCTATAATCGTACACACATGTGAGTGCCTTCAAAAAATAATTGTTTCAATTAATTATGAAATAACAAAAAAAATATAGCATTCTAGATATGGTGAAAAATGAAAAATGTTGTTTATTTTATCTTCGTTACTTAGAGAAGATAATAAAAATAATAGTGACTGACATATTATGCCTGGAAAACATATGCAGGCACCTGATCTCTCAGAGAGTTTCATACCTACAGTTCCCCAGGAATTCGAAACATTTGATAAGGCTTTTCAGTTTTACATCACATATGCTAAGCACACTGGGTTTGGCATTCAGAAAGCCCAACGTGAAAAGAGACGGCGGTATCTGCGATGTGTCTGCGAGGGAACACACAACACAAGTTTCGATGAATCTGACAGACAACAGGATAAAGTGAGCAAAAAAACTGGCTGCAAAGCATTTATGAGATTAAAAGAGAGAGATGATGGTAGTTGTGTTATGATGGATATAATCCTAGAACACAATCACCCATTGCTGTTAACTCCATCAATGCAAGTGTTCTTGCATTCACACAAACATGTTGACGCAATGCTACAGGATTTGATTAAAGACCTCCAGTTTAGCAACGTTAAACATGCTAGCATAATGGGATTCCTATCTAGGATGAATGGTGGACGCAACAAGTTACCATGCCATGACAAGGATATAAAGAACATGTAAGTATCAGCGCATAAAAAACAAAAAAGAAATCATATAAACTCATATTCTCTGGCAATAACTGATATTTATAAACTACAAATTTTGCAGGAAAGCGCGTAATACACGCCTCGACAACGCAGACGATGTGCAGAAACTATTCAAGTTCTTTGCTGATATGAAAGCTGAAAACGAGAATTTCTATTCTGATGTGCAAGTTGATTCAGAAAACACAATTAGAAATATTCTCTGGTCAAATGCTAGCTGCAGAGCTGCATATGCTGATTTCGGCGACTGTATCACATTAGATACAACATACCAGAGCAATATATACCACATGCCACTTGCAGTTTTTGTTGGCGTCAATAATCATTTTCAGTCGACCATTTTTGGTGTCGCGCTGATCGGCGACGAAAGCATAGAATCATTCAAATGGGTATTCAGTACATTCTTGAAGTGCATGGGCGGGAAACAGCCAATTTGTATTTTAACAGGTATGTCAATATTAACCTTGAAAAAAGGTTAGCTAGCTATTTTTATAAAAGTCTATTTGTTTTGTCCATTGAAGTTATGTATCTATTTATTAAGAAAAATGATGATGCTTGCTCTGCTTATGAAAGTTAGGTACCTATTTTTATGGAAGCCAACTTGTTATCTTATGACAGTTAGGTATCTGTTTTATATGATAAAAATTGTGGCTTCCTCTGCATCTGGAAGTTAACTATATGTTTGCACTAAGGTTCACTTGCTCTGATTTGGGAAATTAACTAGCTGTTGTTATGGCAAACTTAGATATATACTAATTAATATGAATAACGAATAATTTAAATATAATATCAATTGGGGAAAATGACAAAGTTAGGTAGCTGTATTTATGAAAAGCCAACTTATTTGCCTATTGGGAGTTAGGTAGCTATTTTAATATGAAAAAATCTCTGGCTTGCTGAGTATCTGGAAGTTAACTATATGTTGTCATGAAAGTCCACTTGCTATTTTTAGGGAAGTTAACTACATGTTGATATGGCTAACTTAGCTATTATATATTGATATGAATTTCAATATAATATTGATTGTGAAAAAAATGACAGTGTTACTGCTATTGGATACAGATCAGTGTCCCTCTATGGCGCAGGCTATACCGGCGATTTTCCCACGGTCTCTCCATAAGCTGTGCAGATGGCACATAATGAGAAAGCATAAAGTTCCGCTGAGAAAGCTTTACCAACTTTTTCCTGACCTGAAAGAGCAGCTAGCTGCAATTTTGAACCATCCTCTAATATCGTCAGAATTTGAAGTGGCATGAACTGATTGATAAGTACGGGCTACACGATATCAATGTGATGATCAACCTGTGGAACGAGAGGACCACATGGATCTCGGCATATTGGAAGGATCTGCGCCAGAATGACATCGATAAAGAGAAGTGAGAGCATGAACCATGTGCTGAAGAAAGGATTCGTGAAGGAACAAGATAATCTCCATATATTTGCGAAACAAGTAAATAGCTGTATACAAACAACACGAGAAGCAGAAAATGCAGAAACACTTGCATCGATGGTACAAATCGCAAACATGCTTCTTTATTTTTTAAGTAAAGGATACATATTTAAGTTATGTTTGAACAACATGGAAATTATCTTACAATAAATATTGAAGTTAAGTATGTCACACTACTGAATTTAACTTATAAAAAAATTGAAGTATACATAAGAAAAAATTGTAGAGGTTGGGTTTGTAATAGATGTTTTAAGTAAAGGATAAAATATGTGAAACAATACTTCATAGTGCATTGGATGATATGTTAGTTTACATATGCAGGGTGCAAGGAAATCTTTGACTAGATATGGATTTGAGGAACAAGCACTAAAGGAGTACACGAGAGCAGTGTACTCGGTGTTTAAAGAACGCCTATATCATAGCACAGCTTTCAGAATTAAAACATCTTCGAAAAACCCAACACACTTCCTTGTCCATCACTACAACCAAAGTAGGGTATTTGCTTGGTCGAGGCATGAGTTCCGTGTGCTAGCGGATGAAACAGGAGGCAGATTTGAGTGCGAGTGCAAACTATGGGAGCATACAGGTAAATTATCTGAGTAACATTACTGAGAATATGTTGCCGCAAACAAATTATTGATTTGCTTTTTTTATTGAAATTACATGAATGCTTTTCTAGAAAAAATTGTTTTACAAAAACAATAAAGGGGATTAAATATCAGGAATACATTAAAAATAGTTAGCATTCATGGAGAAAAAATATGCCAAGTAAATAAATGAATTTAATAAAAAGATATGGAAGTTAAGTTTGTAGAAAAACGGAGGTTAACTGTATTGAAGTTGACTTCACTAAAGTTATTTTACTTACTAAACTGTGGAAGTTAAGTTTTCATTCATATAGAAGTTGACCTCAATCAATTTATTTTTAAAAATGTGCTAAATCCTCTATTTTTAATTTACGCGAAAGTTAAAACTATTTTTACAGGGTTATTTTGCCATCATGTCCTAGCTGTTTTTGAGTACGTAAGACTGAAAAAGATCCCAAAGAAGTATATACTGCAAAGGTATACAAAAAATGCAGTCACGGATCCAAATTTCAACTGCAAAGATTACAAAACATAAGAGACAGGAGGAACATCACTTGAATATAGACGAACTATACTATACAATGAGGCAATGAAGACTATGAATAGAGGATGCTACTCAGTCGAAAATTTCGAGATGGTTCTGGCGGCTTTTCGAGAAGTTAATGCATGAATGAAAACCAATGAATTAGATGTTGACAGTAACAATCGGACATCAGCGAATGGAGAAGTTCCGCAAGGGTCTAGTCCGTCTGACAATGTCTGTGTTAGTAAAGATGGTGACCTGTTCGCAGATTTACAGCCACCACCAGTAGCAAGAACAAAAGGGAGTCGGAATAAAGAACAAAAGGGAAAGAATTCTGCCCCTGCACGTCCACAGCTAGAGCTCGACAACTATGGCGTTCCCAAAGGTCAGAGACTCTGCAGCATATGCAAAAAAATCACAGGGCACAATGCAAGAACATGCAAGAAGAGGCAGCTCGCGGCAAAACTACTTGATACACATCAGAAAGTGTACGGCACTTCTAGCCCTACAGAGAAAGTCAAAAAATACATCCAGAATTTGCTAGCAACTCAGGAAATCATAGACGATGATGAAGCTGTTCTGGATACAGATGAGGATGAAGATTATGAAGACAATAGCAACGGATCTGAAGATGATGATGAAGCTCATACAGAAACAGAAAGTGAAGTTGACGCAAGTCCTAATGTAGATGCTCAACAAGGACGCAACAATTGCAAAAAGAGAGCTCCAAAGAAAACAACAGCTACACAGATGAAGCCACAAGGAATACGTACTTGTGGCGAGTGTGGTAAAATTAGAGGACACAACGCAAGGACGTGCAAGAGATTGCAACTAGAGGAACAACTGCGGAAACAACAGCTAGAATTGAATACAGAACAGAAATCTGCAAATAGCACACCAAAACAACACAAGAAAGGAGCAAAGGAAAAAAATGACACACAACCGGAGAATCAAATAAGAAAGAGCAGCAGATTTAAGAAAAGTTGAATATATCATGTATGTGTCCAAAAAAATAGAGCCAGAAAACCAGATAGTGTTGTACAGATAAAACTTATATAGATGTTCTCTTATTGCTTGTTTAAAACGTTGGACTTTTGGAGTGATTATATATCCTTGCAGAATTCTCCTAATTTATTTGGTTGCAAATTTTTGTTGGTTTTGTCATTAGGATGACTCTTTCCGTGGACACATTGTAAGTTAATTAGCTAAAAAGTATTGTTTAATAGTGGCACATTACATGTGTGTGGATGTATGGATATATGAAAAACTGGAAGTTATTTTTGAACAACATGAAAGTTAGCACAGTGCACTGCGAGCGAAGGCAGTGCAACGCAGTACAACAAGGCAGTGCATAGACAGTGCACTACCTGGACAGCGCGTAGTGCACGTGCAGTTCACTGCGACCCAAGACAGTGCAACGCAGAACAACTAGGCAGTGCAAAGAAAGTTAACTTGCATAGAAAGTGGTAGTTAACTTGTACACACAAGTTAAACATTAGCAAGACAACGCAAACAGCAAAGCGAGGCATGGACTGTGCTAAATCTGCTAGACGCAGCTGCACCGCTGGATACCGCGCGGTGCACTGTGAGCTTAGGCAGTGCAACATAGTACAACAAGGCAGTGCATGGATGGTGCACTGCCAGGACACCGTGCAATGCACTGTGACTGAAGGCAATGCATTGCAGAACAACTAGGTAGTGCAAAGGAAGTTAACTTGCATAGAAAGTGGTAGTTAACTTGTACACACAAGTTAAACATTAGGCAGTGGAACTCAGCACAACAAGGTAGTGCATGAACGATGCACTACCTGGACAACGCGCAGTGCACTGCCGAAAAACCGTGAAGTGCACTGCAACCGAAGGCAGTACATCGCAGTACAACTAGGCAGTGCAAAGGAAGTTAACTTGCATAGAAAGTGGTAGTTAACTTGTACACACAAGTTAAACATTAGACAGTGCAACGCAGTACAACCAGCAAAGGCATGGACGGTGCACTTCACGGACGGTAGCAGCTGCGCGCGAACTAAAAGGTGCAACATAGAACAACAAGGCAATGCGTCAGTGGTGGTACAAGGGGCGAGCTGATGACCATTTTTTGCTACCTGCGGTGGTTAAATTTGCTACATACGGCTGTCGGCTACCTGCAGCTTAGCTTATAATAAAGTAGGTTAGAATTAGAACTACATGAACGTTAGCTTAAAAAGAAAAGATAGATAAAAATTTGGAATAGTAGATGTAAGCTTATCGAAAATGAAGTGGACAAGAATTAAAAATTTAAAAATTTACCTTTAAAAAATTTGAAGGTTAAAATTACAGATAATGGAGGTTAACTATACAATAATGTGGGCTTCAGCTTGCTTTAAACTCTTTGTTGTGAAAAATAGAATATACCCTTATAGATAAAATGAGAGATAATTCGAAGTAAACCTGAACATTCACTAGTTTACTTTTATAAAAATAGATTGGAAGTTAAGTTCATGTAAACCTGGAATTTAAGTTCCAAAAACCTTGGAAGTTAACTTTCATAAAACAAACATGTTTGAGCTGCTAACAACAAATACTAGACAAACAACAAATATAGTTCACAAATATGGTACTTCCACAAAAATACCAATAATATATGGTAATACATCGAAACAATAGAAAAGTTAGTAATACAAATCATATTCAATGTACAACATGTTTTCACAAAACTACAATGCATCTTTCTACCACCCGAACAAATTGATTGACAGTTGCTAGTGGATGGTTCAAAGAAGTGCCTATTCAGCAACAAGTTTCTGTAAAACACTTGGCCAATCTGATGGACCTAGTTCATTATTCATGTGGAACAAGAGTTGGAACATGAATTCAGCCTTCCAGTCTTCAACACGTACCTGATTTCAAAAAAATAAAGCCAAAAAAATACAAGTAAGTTGATAAAAATGGACTGGAGTTCAAGCAATATCAGAAACAGAAAAAAATGGCAGTGTTTCAGGAAAAAAAGTAGAAACTAACATCCTTGTTTTTGATCTGCTCTGTAATCTTAATGCCATCATAGACAAGAGCCATCTTCATCATGTAAAATGCGCACTCGTTGACACCCTCTCAAAGCACATATCTGCACATGTCTGCAGCTACATCCCACTGGACTGTGTCTTTCTTGTTGAAAGCAGAAACCCCACAAACCTCCTTCATAACCGCAACCATTCTTTTGATCAGTTTGGTGGTGTTCAAGAACAAAACACAAGGGTAATAAAATACATAAAACATTAGAGTTTACAAAAACACATAAATATTGCAGATTTTAAAATTCAAAACCGAAGAGAAAAAGAAAAGCATACAATTTCGACACGGTCAGCGCGGAATTAACTCCTAGATAAGTTCTGAAGATTAGAGTACCTCCTTGAATCAAAAATATCAAGCGTCTGAGTGTACCGATTCATCACGTAAAGAGTGTGATGATCTCTGTTGAAGTAAGGGATAAGAATCTGTGTAGCAAACAAATATGAAAGTTAAGTGATGCATATGTACCAAAAATAACTTTTTGTAACAGACAACTATGGAAGTTAAGTGATGCATATGTAGAAGGTTAACTTCAGTACCACCATGCAAAAACAATTTACACACAAAATTCAAAATGGACAAAAAATTTACCAAATTTGCATCCAGCAGGTTTTCTCCTTCCCTCACAAAACCCAAGAATTGTTTAGCCGCTCTCTTAACATCAAAAGATTTCCTTAAAATATCATTTGCACCAGCATCTTTTGGCAACCATGGTGAGAAGTCAAGAAGGTACTGCAAAACAAATTGAACACAAAAATAAGCCAATAAAAACCAAAAATGACAAATGAGAAAAAATACTAGCAAAAGGAACATAAGTTTGCGGAATTTACAGGGACAGTATAAGGCGGAAGTAAAACATGCTCCCCAGACTCAAACATTTTCTTTATAGTGGGATCATCCTTCCAGAAAGAGAATATATAATCCATAATCTCAGATTCCATCTGTTGACCACGGCCAAAAAGTCTGAACATGTAATTGCCATCGATAGATACAGGATCACCGCAAGTGTTTGTGAACATAACCAAATCCGACCTGCAAAAAAGACAAAAAAATGATAAAAAAGCATAAGTTCAGATTCGGGTAACACACCAGCTAGCAAAAAACAAATTAACATATAAAACACGCATAAAACAATAGAAAAAGGGAGAAAAAGATAGCAATGGTACTTACTCCCCATGTTCCTTCAGGTAATCCAGGCTTAAAATTAAATCTCTGAATTGTTTGGCCTTGACTAAGCATGGGAATTTGTAAGGAACAAACTCGGGGACATCTTTCATGAGCTTCTTAGAGACTTTGGTCGGCCTCTTGTTAGAAAGTACAAGAGCTTGGGCAGGTGGTTGATACTTTCAGAACTGAGTTTCAAAGTCATCACTGCTGGTAGCTGAGAAGATAACTGTATCTTTCTGAACAGATTTTACAACAGTCCTCGGGGGTGGCGGAGAGAAAAAAATCATCATCGTCATCATCCACATTTACTAATACCTTCTCCTTCTCCTTCACATCTACTAATGCCTTAGTGGTATTTGGTTTCTTCACTGGATAGCCATGCAGTCTCGCGATAGCCTTCTTTGCCTTGCTAACAGCTTGCAACTGAAATTCTTCTTCTCGTAAAGCTATAACTTCTGGTGTGAAGAAATGAGTTTAAAATAACATGAAGTTATCTTCCTCTATGGCAAGAGAAATTCCTAAAACACGTATGAAAAGTTAACAACACTGTAAAAAGAATAACAGTTCAGTGTATCATGGGCAGTTAGCATCATATTATAGTAGAAGTTAACTTCAAATAGCTGAAGAGTTAAGATAAAATGAGGGGGTTAACACCCTTCTATAACAGAAGTTATGTTAAAAGCAAAAAAACATAGAGGCACATTTCTTCCTGTATACTAATAGTATCTAGTCAAACATAATATATTACATAAAGAATTAAAAAAATTAACAGTAAAGTTGTAGTTAGCATCATTTTACAGTACTAGTTATTATCAGGCAAAAAATAACAGTTCAAAAAAATGGAAAAAAGTAGGAGTTAACATCATATACACTAGAAGTTAGGTATAAAAACAAACAATAGGTGCACATATATATATTTAAAATAAAGGCAAAAAATAGACAGCATACCTGGATCAATACCAAACATTTCTGTTAAATCAATTTTAAAATCAGGTGCAGTCAACCAACTGTACAATGTGTTCATCCTTATATTTAAGATATCTTTCTGGTGAAAAGACACCAAACCATCTCCATCAAAAGTTCCAAACAAGAATTGGAGCATGAAAAACCCACAACAATGACTGAATCAAAAAACAAAGAAGAAGATCAATATTAAAAAATGCAAAAAATTAATATCAAAAAGAGCAAAAATTCTAAAAATACACAAGACATATAATGGAAAGCACAGAGAAAGTTAGCATGAAAACTATAAAATTTGCAAATAAAACTTACGGAGTTGACTGTTTTGGCACTCTGACGTAGTCAATCCCCCAGCTATCAATATTTGATGGATCAAACTTTTCACCTTTGGAATTGGCAGCTTCCCTCCATAACTTCCTGATGTTTTGAACCATTGTGTGTATTACCCTCTGAGCATCTGGATCATCGGTGCCACGCATAGAATCAAGGAACTGAAAACGCTTCATGCGCATGTTGATACCAACAACACAAAAGTGGCCCAACACACCAAGGACTGGAGGGTCAGGAGGATCGAAAGTAGCAAAAAGAATCTACAAAAGAAATAAAAAAGGATCAAGAGTTAACTGAAATATAATGATGAAACAAACTGAAAAATGAACCTAAAACAAAAATACAGAGAGAAACAAGATGTTAAACAAAAATCTTCACACTTTCAATATCTTTCTAGTCCAAACGGTCTTCCGAATCTACACTGAAATGTTTCTGCACACGCCTGCTATGCAGGTTTCCTTCGAAAATATGCCTCTGATTAAAACCATCATAGCCCATATAAAGAAAAAATATAAAATCATAAAAGGGACTAGGAAGATAAGTTAGTGAAAAACTGGAAGTTAACATTCGTGGAAGCCGTACATGAAGAAAAAAGGTAATTACTGTTTTTTACTAGGAAGTTAAGTTATATGATAATAATAGTTAACTTCCATTGACAGAGCAGATAAACCTAAAAGACATCCAATAAACTAGCTTTCTTAAAAAATTATGGGAGTTAACTATCTAAAAACAATAGAATATACAAAAATATTATGGATCCATCCATACCAAAAACAAAAAAAAAGTAGTGAAGACAAAAATACAAGGAATTAACTTACATAGCAAATATACGGTACAATCAACTTCTTTGGTCCCTTGTACTTTTCCAAGCAGATAAGTTCCGACATATACTGTGTATGAGCAAAGAAACCCAGATGGCTGGAAAGCCCTCGCAATTTTCCCTATTGTGCAATCACAATCATCATTCCTGAAGAGTGTGATGCCCCTGGAAAAAAAGAAAAATATCATAGACATCAAAATAAATCAAGAAAAATCGCACTGGAAAACAAATATGGTGATGGATAGAAAACAAATATGCCCCTGAAGTACTCTTTCTTCTTGTCATTCCTCAGCCTGCACACTGCATGATAAACCTCTCTGATCTTCTCCAAAGCTGGAGCAGTGGACGGGGTAGAGAACACAGAGGATGCTGTTAAAAAGGAAAAAGAATGGAAGTTCACATGCCGGTAAATGCGTAGTTGATTCGGACTACGCATAGACAAAAATAAAAGAAATGATACACATCATATGCAAAAACATAAAAAAAGAAGAAACTGTACAATACATATATCATTTTGAAAGTCTTATTACATTACAACATTAAAAAAGTTCCACCCACTACCACCCGCCTCCCCCCACCTAGTGCTTACCCAGAATAAAGTAAAAGTAGATATCAGGGTAATAATACATAAAAACAGAGATGTGAGGAGTAAAAACAAAAAAAAAACACAAAAGCACTAATGAGGGAGAATACGAGGGTATGTGGCAGGGGCGTAGGAACATTAGAAAAATATACTCTGGGAATCATTGCATGTATCTTCCTCCTGCGTCTTCTTATCTCCAGCTTTCTCCTGCGTATGGTTATCTACAGAATGTTCAAATACAGCGACAATAGGCAGCTCAGCTGATAGTGCATATTTATCTACCTCAGAATCTGCTAAAGACAAAAACATCAGTACAAACAAAAATAACGTTCTGAAGTGACAGCAAACATATATCACGGACAAAAAAAGCACCCACCATCATCAGCAACATGACAATCATCTGCATTGTTGACATCAACATCTTCTAGAGAAAGCACATCAGGTGGAGCGTCATTTTTCTCTTCAAAATTATCAAGACCATCATCATCTTCATTACTGTAGGCCTGCAGCGGTGACACAGGAACTGGCGCACGATTAACACAAGGACTAGATTCCTCAAAAATGCATTCATCCAGTCCTCCACCGAATTCTTCAATATCTTGCGAAGCATTCTCCTCAGCTACTCTAGCTTCTTCCTGTGAGAATTTAAGATGTCAAGAAAATAAAACTAACAACTGGGAGTTAACAAAACCGCGAAAAATAAACATGATGCAAATCTGTTTTAAAAAAATAAGATGTCTAGTAAATAAAACAATGCCAGTCAAAAAAGTACAATAGTGAAGTTAAAAACATCATATAGCCCTGGTAGTTAACTTCTTACAGTAACAGGAGTTTGCAATTAACAAAAGGATAAAATACAAAAATATGTACTTTCAGAAATTACAAAAAAGAAGTTAAGTTACAGAGATCCTAGAAGTTAAGTTACATAAATCCTAGAAGTTATCAAACAAGATACAAAAAAATTCAAGTGCTTTAAATAATAAAAACAGAAAAGGCAATGAAAAAAACCTCTAAGCAAAAAGAATGGAAAAAGAGAGAAAACATTATACCTGAGCCTCAGCAGCTGATTGCCCTAGAACTATAGTGAAGGTGGATTTGTCAACGCCACCACGAGCAGGGACATCATCATTCAAATCCATTTGTCTTTCTATAGTATCAGCTTCTCTTTCGTAGGGTGTGCATATCAAATCTTGCTTACGACCAAAATTAGCTAAACCTTTGCGCAAAAACTTTACAGCAGACACCATGTCTCCAAGGAAACTAACTTCAAGATCAGAAGCCTCTTTCATAACTTCTTCGGTAGGCCCATGCCCAGCAGGAAAAAGGCCAGCTATACTGCCAAGACGATCAACTGTAGTCGGAACAACTTTAACAGTATCACTAACTTTCTGCAGCAGCTGATCAATATCTTTTATGGCCGTAGATGATGTAGACTTTCCACTTTTAGAAAACATTGATGCATCATCAAACCTCTCACCAGCCACTGGATCCTGTTCACTCACCAAATCGGGCTGAGACCTCTCGATTTGCTCATCAGGGTGCTCAGACCTCTCAATAGGCTCATCGCGATGCTCAGACCTCTCAATATGCTCATGAGGATGCTGAGATATTACCAAAGGATCATGGGACCGAATGTCATTGATGTACATATCTTTGACGCGGATGGAGTATGAATAAACAATGTCATTGCGACCCTTCCACTGCATATCAATAAAAAAAGGGATAGACAAAATAAATGAATCAGAATTCACATTAGGACCTGTCGTGGGAATGACCACGGAAGATGCTGCAATTGGCAGCGAGTAGTAGAACATGGGGCAAGGGCGGCCAGCCATCTGCGGTGCGAGATGAGGGCGGAGACACACGGATTTACCCATGTTCGCCCCCCCGGAGGGTAAAGACCTACTCCTGCTAGATTGTATTATGGTGAGAGTACAATGGGGCGAGGTCGGCGGCTAGGAAGCGAGTCGCTTGGGTGTATGATGGAACGTATCCTCTACGCTCCCTCTAGGGAGGTTTATATAGACTCACCCCCTAGGGTTTACAGATCTCAACCGAATCAAATAAGGTTTCAGCGATTGTTTAACCTAATCTGACTGGGCCTATCTACGCTTCTGGGCCTTCAGCTTCCAGTCGCTTGAGTCCACTCCAGGTCTTGATCCAGTCGTCGTCCCACAGGTCCACTCGCTGGCACCTGGGCCAGTCGGAAACGTCCTGCTGGGTATACCCCTCTAGGCATATCCCCATCAGTAGTCCCCGAGGCTGTCGTTGATTGGTCGCAGGTGGTTGCTGGCAGTCGGTGTATACGGGTCCAATGCGGACGCCTAGTCGAATCGGCGGCGGACTCCTGAATAAAGGAAAAACTAGTTATTCCAGTCGCAATAACAGCGACCGATCGGGTCGCAGCTCGGCGAATAGTCAGTCACTGTCGTAGTGATCGGGTCGGCGAGTCGTCGAGTCGCGTGGAGCGACGAGTCGATTGGATGAAGTTGGACCGTCAAGTGGGGTCAAAACTAGCCATTGGGGTAATCCAATGGTAACTTTGGCGTAATTACCGCGTAGTAACAGCTCCCGAAATTGGCGGGTAGCAACCGCTATATAAGGAGAATGACAGGCGAGCGGGTAAACACTCCTTCATATTTCCTCCGATTTCGCCCATCTCCGTTTTCCACTCCACATCGCGATCCAACCGATCCAGAGAGCTCCGACCTCTGCGAATTTCCAACCAATGGCCCCCTCCACCGAACCATGGGGCAGATCCAAGTGCACTAGGGCGCTACTGGCGTCCTTCGAGGAGGCCGGCAGATGGCGCATCCCCGTGGCCGGAGAGGTGACTCCGGACCCGCGTGAGGGAGAATTCATTTGCTTCACCAGCCTCCTGGAGCGGGGGCTGGGGTTTCCCACTTCTCTCTTCTTCCGGCGCTTCTGCGCCTTCTACGGGATCCAGCCATCGGACCTGGGCCCGCATAGCATCGAGCAGCTCGCCATTTTCGTGGCGTTCTGCGAGTGCTATCTGGGCTGCAGGCCCTACTTCCCCTTGTGGCAAGATCTATTCCATGAGAGGATTAGTCGCGAAGAATCAGGCGGCCCGATGCTGGCTGCGGGTGGCCTGACATTTCAGCTGAAGTCGAAGGCGTCGTTGTTCGACCTGATGCTGCCCGCCAAGGCGGCAAACGAGTGGAAGAAATCCTGGTTCTACGTCACCGAGGCGACTCCAGACGGCGAGGTGGCGATTCCAAGGTACTCCGCCGACCGGCCCGAACCGCGTCGGCTCCAGGTCGGCAAGCTCCCACTGGACCAGCGGATGGTTGTCGATGAAATGTTGCAAACCATCCGCGTCCTAAATAAGAAGGGCCTCCAAACCATCAACCTTTACAACTGCTGGCTCGGGCGGCGGCTCGTGCCTTTGGCCCGCCGCGACCATTATATGTACGAGTATGCGGGTAGGGACGACCCGACGAAATCCTGCCTCGCCGAGTGGAAACTCGAAGACTACATCCTGGCCCTGAAGAAGATCACCCAGGCGGCGTACCTGGACGCGAAGGCCGGGGTCGCCCCCTATACTGCAAGGTGCCTAGCTCCGATGGTAAGTCGCCATTTTCGCTACATTCGCAGTCCTAGATGATGCATTCGCGGTTATGCTAACATTGTCTCATGCTTATTGTAGTTGTTCCAAGTGGTGGAAGGATGGCTCCCACCCGTAGACGACGAGAACTCGAGCTCGTTCGTCCAGGACGGGAGCGAGTCGCCACCCGCCAAAGGCGACGTCAGAAGCGATGCGGGTGATGACGACGATGACGACGAAGACGAGCCCGTGGAAGACGCCGCCCCGATGGTTCGCAAAACCCGCGGGCAACATCAGAGCGAGCTCGAGGCGAGTAGGAGCCTCGAACCTCACGATGACGATGACGACGAGCTCCCCGAGCACACCTCGCGTCGTGAGGCCACGCCGTCGAAGAAGAATAAGAAGAAGAAGGAGGAGGTGAAGGCTCCGCCAAGGAGGAAGACGAAGTCGGCGAAGCAGGCATCTCCGCCCTGTTCTGCGACTAGTTCCGATGCCACCATCTCGGCTAAGGGCGCGCGCCAGCAGAATCGATGCTGCCGCTCCCCTGGATGAGGTACCTCTGGCATCGCTTCCACCCCCATTCGCCCCGGTCTCTGGGCTGGGGGCTACTCCAGCCGCTGCAGCTTCGCCTCCCAGGAAAGCTCCCGCAGATGTCATCACGGAGGCTCCTGCCGCGGCCTCATCTTCGAAGAGGCCCTCTGTGTCTTGGGCACACGATGTGTTTGAGATGGGCCTTAGTCCGAAGTTGGGTCCCGAGCTGGAGAAGCCGGCCAGCATCCGCACGGGTCTGCGGTTCATACCAGTCGCCAAGTAAGTCTTGTTCATATGCTTGCCTTCCGTTGTAATCGGACAGTTTTGCTCATATCGTTGTTTCACAGGACTGGAGTTAAAAAGATCGGCCATCCTTCCGTGGCCAAGGTTCCGCCAGTCGTCACCGAGGAGGACCTCTCGCGGAAGAGGAAAGCTGACGAAGTCCCTGCTCCCGCAGACAGCGCTAAGAGGGCGAAAGGCGACGATGTCGTCACGGTCTCTGACGACACGGCAGTTGCTCCAAGCGATCCTCCGACTGCAGCGGAGGTGGCCTCGAAGACCAAGGAGGCTGTTTCCTTGCCCGGAGTGGCCGAGCCGGCTCCTAGTGGCACTGGGGCATCCGCTGCGATGTTCCCCCGCTTCATGGCCAAAGCGGCCACAGCGAGTGGCGCAGCGCCGACGAGCCAGACGCCTGGGGTCGCCGATACGGAGGTCGAGCAGCGTCGCGGACACACTCCAGTCCTGCGCTGCGTCGTGGACGCTTACTCCACGGCATGCTGGGCGCAGCCATCCAGGTATGTCCAGTCCCCGAGGATCGGGCCACTGAATTTCAGTGGTCGGATTCTTTTAGTGTTTTGTAGCGTCCAGTCCCCGAGTGCCTAGTCGCTAGATTTCAGCGGGTGGGCACTTAGGATTTTTGATCTTCAGTCCCCGAGTGCCTAGTCGCTGAATTTCAGCTGGTTGGCACTTAGGATTTTTGACCTCCAGTCCCCCAGTGCCTAGTCGCTGAATTTCAGCGGGTGGGCACTTAGGATTTTTGATGTTTTTGACGGTTTAATTTGTGCGCAGGGCCTGCAACACGAATCGGCCGACCGGCTTGCAGCAAAGTGGCATGGAGAAGGAACTTGTTGCCGTCTAGGAGACGAACAAGGGGCTGCAAGCCGTTGCGGCCGAGGCGAAGGAGGTCCGCCGGGGCCTTGTCCCGGTGGGTGACCTGACGGCGGCTCAAACTTCGCTGAGTGCGGCCGAGAAACGGATTGCTGACCCGGAGCGCGAGCTCAAGGAAGCGAAGGCGGAGGCGAGCTCGGCGGAGGGACGAGCGAAAGCTGCTGTCACTGCTGTCGCTGAAGAACGGAAGGTGTCGGACGCACTCGTTGTTGGGCTGCAGAACGACTTCTCCTCACTTCAAAGCTTCATCACGGGCCTCTGTCGTCCGCTTATCGGTAAACTTTTCTTCCTCTGCCTGGAGTCGTTGGTGTACTCACTGCCGGCTTCTGTCCACAGGCCGGATTATTGACAGCTCGGAGGAGGGGCAGTCATACGACGCGCGGCAGTGTGTGACCACTCTGGTCGACTCGGCCACGTTGTCCGCGGCTTGCATTCGAGCGTATCTTCAGGAGATATCACCCACGGAAGTGATTCCCAGCGACCTCGTCGAGGTATGGCGTTATCTGGAGAAGGCTCCAACAGTCGTCGAATTCATGGCGCGGTCGGCCTTCCGGCACGGGGCGGCGACGGCTCTGAGCCTGGGGCTTGCCCATTTCCCAGAGGATTTCGACCTTGATGATGTGACGAGTGGCTACCCCTTGTCGACCGGCTCTATGGAGATTGCCGAGGTGCTGAAGCTGACGGACCGGGCCGCGGTGTATGCCGATCGTGTTTGGGCGATGGGCGACCTCCTCCCCTACCAGGAGACGACTGTCGCCCCCAACGATCCTAAACCGAAGCATCGGGACTTCAAGGTCGAGCAGCCGTTCCGTGCGGAGATGGCGGGTGAGTTGACGACATACCCGTCGAACCCGTACGTGCCCTTCATTTGCAACCGAAGGGGTGGCGGCAAGTCGGCATCGGAACCTGCGGAGTAAAAGCATTGTGCCCTGGGGCATTAGTAGTAAATAGTTATTGGACTTATCTTGTATTGTGGAACGACTTTGTTCTGCTGTAACGCGAGTTCGTGTTATTTTGTGGATTGTTTCGCGATTTTGATTGTTGATTGGGCGAGTCCCCGAGCGCGTCCACCCTTTTTATGGGGTTTACCTCGTTTGTTATGTGTTTGTGATTTTGAATGTTTTTTCAATTGTTTTCGCTATTGAGGTCGACTCGCTCGAGCTCGGAGATCCAGTCGTTGAGCGAATCCCATGGGTTCTCTTTACTTGACCGTTTTCCCGTGCGCGAACGAGGTCGGGTGGCCGAGTCCCCGAGCGTGGTACTTGGTGGTTCTAGTCGCAGCTCCAAGGTAGGTGAGGACTAAGCGCGTTAGAGTAAGCGCGTCACTCCTGCCTGACCCGAAGGATCAGTCGCACGGCGAGTCCTGGGCACGCTCTCATACTTGGCATTTTTCCCTAGTCGCTCGTGCCTGACTGGTCGTCAGTCCCCAAGCGTGGTACTTGGCTGTTCGAGTCGCTCTGCCTAGGATGCGGAGGATCTTGGTCGCTGTGAGGAGCGAGGGCAGTTGTCTTGGCTCGTTAAGCCAGTCGAGCTAGGCAACTCCAATGGGGCTCCGGGTTGGCGTTTTTCATGGACGTTACGAGTCCTGGGGTTACCCAGTGCCCTCGGAACGCACTACTTGGCCGTGCCAGTCGCTGTACCAGAGGTTGACTTCTGCGGTTAGCTTGACGCTGTTATTACGAGTGCGAGTGGCATAAGACACGGAGAGTAGACGCAATTTGCAGTAACCGATCTGTTTTATTTCATAGCAGGTGGAGAGTACATGTATGGAGTTCTAGGAGTAGAACTTCCGTAGGAGGTTTACATTCCACGGTCGCTTGACGTCAAGTTTCCTGTCTCCTCGGACATCGGTGAGGTAGTAGGCGTCATTGTCGAGGACTCGCCCGATGGAGAATGGTCCCTCCCAAGGGGGGAGAGCTTGTGCATGCCCTTCCTGTCCTGGATGAGGCGTAGCACCAGGTCGCCTTCCTGGAAAGTGCGAGTCTTTACTCGCTGGCTATGGTAGTGGCGGAGCCCTTGCTGGTAGATGGCGGTGCGGGAGCGAGCTAGGTCGCGTGCCTTGTCGAGTTGATCGATTCCATCCTGGCGTGCGAGTTCATTTGCGGCCTCCGTGTAGTTGACCACCCTGGGCGAGTCATGCTCTAGGTCGGTGGGCATGACTGCCTCGGCGCCGTACACCATGAAGAAGGGGGTGAACCCTGTCGACCTGTTGACGGAGGTGCGGATGCCCCAGATGACGGAGGGTAGCTCCTCGACCCAGCACCCGGCGGTGCGCTCGAGCTGTACTTGGAGCCGTGGCTTCAGGCCATGGAGGATGCTCTGGTTGGCTCGTTCCGCCTGGCCGTTGGACTCCGGGTGGGCGACTGAGGCGAGGTCGAGTCAGATGTGATGTTCCTCGCAGAACTCGGCCATGGCTCCTTTAGCGAAGTTGGTGCCGTTGTCCGTGATGATGTTGTTTGGGAACCCGTAGCGATAGATGAGCTCGCGTAGGAACTTGGTGGCGGTCTTCCCGTCGCATTTCCGGACTGGCTTGGCCTCCACCCATTTTGTGAATTTGTCGACTGCGACCAGGAGGTGGGTGAAGCCGAAGGTGGCCTTCTTGAAAGGGCCTACCATGTCCATACCCCACATGGCGAACGGCCAGGTGATGGGGATTGTCTTGAGCGCCGAGCTCGGCACGTGGGTCTGGTTGGCGTATTTCTGGCACCCGACGCACCGCTGGACAATGTCGACGGCGTCTGCGTGTGCGGTGGTCCAGTAGAAACCGTGTCGCATAGCCTTTGCGACCAGAGACCGGGCGCCGCGCGTGGTGGCCGCAGTCGCCGGAGTGGATGTCTTGGAGGATTTTGCGTCCTTCAGCGGGTTGAACGCAGCGTTGGAACACACCGGTCACGCTGCGCTTGTGGAGCTCGCCGTTGATGATGACGAAAGATTTGCAGCGGCATACTATCATCGGGCGTCCGTTTCGTCTGCTGGCAAGGTGCCGGCCTCCAGGTAGGCAATGTACGGCGTGGTCCAGTCGGCTGGCTCGGCGATGAGTGCGACCAGGGCTGCCTCTGGTTGCAGCGGGATTCCGATGTCGATCTCCCTTGGGGGAGAGACGGAAGGCTTGGTGATGGTGTCGAGGAAGACGCCGGCGGGTGGTGCGAGTCGATCCGATCCGATGCGAGAGACTGCGTCGGCCTCCTCGTTCTTCCTCCTGTCAATCCACTCGATGGAGTAGCCTGCGAAGTGTCCTCCCAGCTTGTCCACTGCTTGGCGGTATGCCGCCATGGTGGGGGAGATTTGCGCAGTGCGGTCTTGCCAGTGACGGCAATTGAGTCTCCATAGCAGCATAGGCGGTTGACGTTCATCTCCTTGGCAGCTCGCATGCCGTGGAGTAGTGCCTCGTACTCGGCCATGTTGTTGGTGCAGGGGGTAAAGTCGAGGCAGAGGACGTAGCGGAGCTTGTTGCCCTTCGGAGAGGTCAGCACGATCCCTGCTCCTGCACCGTCCGCATTCTTGGAGCCATCGAAGTGTAAACTCCAATAATGGAGGTATGGCAGCTTTTCTGGCTGCTGGGCCTCCTCCCAGTCGGTGATGAAATCCGCGAGAGCTTGCGATTTGATCGCTTTGCACGGCTCGTACTTGATGTTGTGTACGCCGGTATCGACGACCCACTTGGCGACTCGCCCGGTCGCCTCACGGTTGCGAATGATGTCCTGCAACGGTGCGGAGGAGACGACCGTTATCGGGTGCTCCTGGAAGTAGTGTGGCAGTCGCCGCTGTGCTCTGAAGACCGCGTATACCAGTTTCTGGTATTGCGGGTAGCGCTGGCGCGACTCGATGAGGACTTCGCTGATGTAGTAGACCGGTCGCTGCACCGGGCACTCCTTTCCCTCCTCTGGTCGCACGACGACCATGACGGCGCTGACGACGCGCTCGGAAGCCGCGATGTAGACCAGCATGGGTTCCTTGTCGACAGGAGCGGTGAGTAGCGGTGCTGCGAGTAGCACCTTCTTGAGGTTGCGAGTGCATCATCTGCCTCCTTGTCCCACTGGAAGGTGGGATTCTTGCGCATCAGGCGGTAGAGGGGCATTGCCTTTTCGCCCAATCGGGGGATGAAGCGACTGAGAGCCGCGACTCGCCCGGCCAGCTTCTAGACGTCGCGCAGGTACTCGGGTTTGCCGAGTCGAGCGATCGTGTCGATCTTGGTGGGGTTCGCCTCGATCCCGCGCTTGGAGACGACGTACCCAAAGATGCTGCCCGGTGGCACCGAAGGTGCATTTGCCTGGGTTTAGCTTTATCTTGTATTTCCGCAGGTTGGCGAATGTTTCCGCCAGGTCGGCGAGTAGGTCGCTCTGGCGAGCGGACTTTACCACCACATCGTCGATGTAGACTTGGATATTGCGGGCAATTTGGCTCGCAAGGCACTCCTGCATGCACCGCTGGTAGGTTGCCCCGGCGTTCTTGAGGCCGAAGGTCATGGCAGTGTAGCAGAAGGCTCCGAAAGGCGTGATGAACGCCGTCTTCTCTTCATCCTCAACAGCCATTTTGATCTGGTTGTACCCAGAGTAGGCGTCGAGGAAACATAGCGACTCCGAGCCCGCGGTGGAATCGATGATTTGGTCGATCCGCGAGAGGACGAATTGCTCCTTCGGGAAGGCGCTGTTTAAGTTTGTGTAATCGATACACATCCTCCAGGTCCCATTTTTCTTCTCGACCAGGACTGGGTTAGCCAGCCACTTGGAGTACTTGATTGGCCGGATGAAGCCTATAGCGACTAGACGCTGCACTTCCTCGGCGATTGCTTAGCGGCGCTCTTCATTGAAGGGCCGCAGCGACTGCTTGACGGGTCGCACTTTGGGGTCGGCGTTGATTTTGTGCTCAGCGAGTTCCCTAGGGACACCAGGCATGTCAGAGGGCTTCCATGCGAAGATGTCCCTGTTCTCATGGAGGAACTCGATGAGCGCGCCTTCCTATGCTGGGCTCATGCCCGTCCCGATCGTCACCGTCTGGCTAGAGTCGCCTGGGACCAGCTCGACGGTGCGGGTATGCATCGTTGCCTCGAAGGCTGAGGTGTTGCCGCCCTCCTCATTGGGCTTCTTGAGTATGGTGGGGTCGTTGTTGTTGACCCCGCTCGCGTACTTGGCAAGCTCGTCGGCGTGGTTGGCCTCTACCACGATGACGGCGTCAGCGAGTTCAGCTCCTTTGGCCTCGCACTCGGCGGCCATGTCGGGGTCGCCGTGGATTGTGATGACGCCGCGCGGTCCGGGGAGATTCATCGCATTGTACGCGTAGTGGGGCGCCGCCATGAACTTGGCGAACGCCTGGCACCCCAAGACGCAGTGGTAGGGGCTGTCGAAGGGCACAGCTCGAAGACGATCCGCTCGGTGCGGAAGTTTGCCGGTGTGCCGAAGGTGACTGGAAGCGTGACCTTGCCGATTGGGTATGCCTTCCGACTGGGGACGATGCCGTGGAACGTGGTGTAGGTCGTCTCGACCATCGACTGCGGGAGACGCAGTCGCCTGAAGGTGTCCAGGTACAGGATGTTGATGGAGCTGTCGTCGTCCATCAATGTCTTGGGGAGCCAGTAGTCTCCCACCTTGGGCTTGACCACCTGGGCGACTCGGCTTGGGTACTTGATTCGTGGCGAGTGGTCCTGGCGACTCCAAGTGATTGGTTGCTCAGACCAGTTGAGGAACTGGGGGACGTCCACCTAGGCCACCGCGTTGACGGCGACGGCGCGGGAGATGACCTTCTTCTCGCGCTTCGTGTTGAAGCCTGTGAAGGTGTGGAGCGAGCCGGCCACACTGCCGAATTTTCCGCCGTTTGGCGGGTTGTTGTCAGGGTCTTCCTGTGCTCGCCGTGCCTTCTCGATCTCCTTGAGGGAGTGGCAGTCGGCGGTCGTGTGCGTAGCGGGTTTTCCTTCCCTGCTGTGAAATACACAAGGTTGGTTAAGAAGGGCCACGGGGTCGAACCTTGGCTTCGCCTTCTAGTTGCCGCCGTCGCGGCGTTGCCCGCCGCCGTGGCGGAAGCTCTTGGGCTCACGCTGCGCGTATCCAGCGTTGGCGAAGAAGTCGACTCGCCCGTCACTATGGAGCTTGCCGGTGAGGCGAGTGTTGCTGTAGCGTAGATCGTATCATCGTCCGTTGTCGTTGCCGCTCGTGCGGCGTTGTCCTCCCGACTCGTCGTCGGTTTCTTGGTTTGGGTCTTACTCCGCGTATCTTTTGGCGATCTCCAGGAGATCCGGTATGTTGTCGAGTGTGCGGTATGCTCGTTTGAGCTTGGTGACCAGGGGCTCGTAGCGGCACGAGGTCTTGAAGCAGTGGATTGCGGTGTCTGGGTGGATACCGACCGCATTGTACCACAGTTCTTGCCACCGTTGGACCCAGCTGCGGGTCGACTCGCGAGGTCCCTGGACGCATCGTTCCAGGTCCTCGATGGTGGTGGCGCGGGTGTATGAACCCTCGAAGTGCCTGGCAAAGGCATCGCGCATCTCTTCCCAGGAGTCGATGCTATCCGCGGGGAGAGTGTTGATCCACTGCCTGCACGCCGCCTCCATCATCAGGGGGAGGTAGCGGGCGGCTAGTAGAACGGTGTGGCAGGTGATCCCCATCGCCATGAGGTAGGCATCCAGACACACAGAGGGATCGTACGAGGGGTCGCACTTCTCTATTTCCTTCGGCGCTTTGAAGTTCGCCGGGTATCTTTCGCCTCGGATCATCGGTCCGAAGCACCGGGACCCGAGTCGGCTTAGCGACCCCCTCGGCTTGCCGTCGCAACGGTTGGTTAGGGTATGCCGCAGGTCGTCGGGCTGGCGTGCGCGCCAGCTCTGGTTGTTGATGATGTGGGTGCGGGCGTCGACGGGCTAACCGTTGGCGGAGACGAAGTTGGTCGCAGGCCGGGGGTCGTTGGTGGAGAGTGTCGCGTTCGCGGGTCGGTGTTGGAGCTGCAGTGGTTCGGGTGGCGGGCAGTTGAGGGTGTTTGCCACCATGGGGCGGCCGCTTGAGGCCGCTCTGCTGCCCGATGAACGCGAGTACATCCGACCCTGTGAGTCGACGCCTGCGTTTTGTTGCTCGACTGCTTTTGCGAGCAAGGCCTTGGCGTACTGGATCTGTAGGGCGCCGTCACCGGTGGCCGCAATGTCGTCGACTGCTGCTCGGCCCGCGACGAGGTTGTCCATCGGGGTGGAGAACAGCGGTAGGTCGTTCGCGTCTCGCTCCCGTGAGGAGACCATGATCCTCGGCTGGTCCCTGGGTGGTGCGCGGTTGGGTGATGGTGGGGCGCCATTGGCTGTTGACCCTGGTGGGGGCCGAGCGCTTTCTCCTGGCGGCGCGTTCTCGCAGATCTCGCGCTCGGCCGCACGGGCCGGGTCGCTCTTGTCGTCAAAGTTCAGGGCGCGCCCCTGGACGGTGGGGTTCAGGAGCGACCTGATTCGGTGCTGGTGGTAGCGCGACAGCTCCTGCGCTGTCACCTGCTCGAGGCGAAATTTTTCGCGCTTGGCTTGTTCCTTGCGAACTGCTTCCGCCAGCTTCAGGCGGAGTTCCTCGACCTCCGTTGCTATCGCATTGGGAGGGATCGGAGTGGAGAATGGATCCTTCGATGGGTCGACGCCAGTCGCCATGTAGGTCGCGGCGTGGCGGCCGGTTCCGTCGCGGAGGTCGGCGGAGTTCTCTAACCCGGAGTCGAAGTCGAAGATCCCAAGGATAGAGGGATCCTCGAAGTCTCCGACGTTGGAGACCTGGGTGATGGAGCCCGCGGGCGACGCGGCGACAATGGATCCGGAGAGTGATGCCTGGGTCGCCGAGTCGGCGTCGTCATTGAGGGCCGCGTCTTCCGCGGCTGCGGTGGTTTCGGCCACGTCGCTGTGGACCGAGTCGTACTCGGAGGCGAGGCGGTGAATCGTGCGGACCTGGCTCTCAGACAACCGGTCGGGTGGCGGCGACTCGCGGATGCGAGCCGAGTCCTCCGAGATGATGACGTCGGTGAGGCCGATGAAGAGGCTGATCGTGCCGACCGGCAGGATCATGCTATGCGTGATGGGTCGCGCCGCCGGGACGTAGCTGCTCGGCAAGATTTGGAGCATCTCGCCGATCGCTATCATGCGGCCGGTGGCGATCAACTCGTTGATGGGTAGATTGGATCTCGCCGTAGAACACCGGCCAGACCGGCTAGGCCCCACGGTGGACGCCACTGTCGTGGGAATGACCACGGCGAATCTTTGCGGCGGCAGTAGTAGAACATGGGGCAAGGGCGGCCAGCCATGTGCGGTGCGAGATGAGGGCGGAGACACAAGGATTTACCCAGGTTCGGCCCCTCGGAGGGTAAATACCTACTCCTGCTAGATTGTATTATGGTGAGAGTACAATGGTGCGAGCTCGGTGGCTAGGCAGCGAGTCGCTTGGGTGTATGATGGAACGTATCCTCTACGCGCCCTCTAGGGAGGTTTATATAGACTCACCCCCCTAGGGTTTACAGATCTCAACCGAATCAGTTAAGGTTCCAGCGATCGTTTAACCTAATCCGACTGGTCCTATCTACGCTTCTGGGCCTTCATCTTCCAGTCGCTTGAGTCCACGTCAGGTCTTGATCCAGTCGCCGTCCACAGCCCACTGGACACGGACGAAGCGAACTGCTGGGTATACCCCGGTAGGCATATCCCCATCAGGACCAGACAGAAAAAAGGTGGAAGTTAACTTCTCATAAAAATGGTAATTAACTTTCATAAACGATGGAGGTTACCACCATGTAAACAAAAAAATCATACATCAAAACAAAAACTTAAAACTTTCAGAAACTAGGAGGCTAACTTTTACTATGATCAAAGTAAAAACCCTTATAAAAAAGCCATGTATCCTAAATTTCTTTCTTATGTAGTGCACATCGAATTCTATTCTCAAAATAGGAATAAAACTTACATTAAGTTAACTGAAACAAAAAAACTGAAAATAAAAGGAAGTTAACTATATAAAACAAAGAAGTTAACAGTGGAATAAATGGAGGTTAAACATTCTTCAAATAATTGTCGTTAACTGTAACAGTAAGAATGAACATATAGGGGAATTAAATAACAAATAAGGAACACGAGTTCACTCATCGTATATACAACATAAAAAGCATGGGGGGTGGTTTACTGACCGAAAACTTCCCAAAAACATACTTGGACAAATCACTTTTGCCATTCTTGATAATGTCTTCAGAATAAATGGCTTTCAATGGTTTCTCGTGCAAGAAGTTAGCACGAGGGGTCCTGTGATGCATCACAGAATGCTTCTTTGAATGGCAGCTATCCAAATACATAACTACATGGACAATACCACACCCTTCGGGACCGGCCTGTGCTATATTGGGATCTTGATATTTCTCCGCTGCTCGCTTCAACTCATCAACAACTAATTGGAAGAAATCACTTGAAGCCATCTTATTATAATCCATGTTTACAAGCATTGCCGCCTCTCTACCAAGACGAACGGCAGATCCAGGACATACAAGCTTCGTGAAAATGATAGCAAAGAACACCTTAACAGCTGTGTCAACTTTTGATTCATTCTTGACAAGCTCAGCAAGCAGTTTTTACGAAGATTCTTGGTATCAATAGCAGCATTACTCTCAAAACCAAGCTCTGCCTTAAGACTCGCCATTGAGGAATCATGGCCACTCCCTGTGGGCCTTGGGACTGTTTCACCTCCCATTGGGAACCCAAAAATGTGATGCACTGCTTCCCTGTTAACACACAGGATCCTTCCAGCGCTGCAATCTATTTTCATAGTTGTTGTGTCAATTTTCTTGAGCAGGAAACATATGAGAACACGTGACACATTGCCCTCCAACACCCAATCAAACACACATCCGAAACCTGCTTCTATGACTTTTTTTTTGTGAGCATCCTCCAGCAACTTCACAGCCTCCAGAACTTCTCCCAACGAACAACGAACAGTCTGTTGGAAGCGATCTCGAGCATTGTCGTCATTTCCAGCTTTTTTTTTATGCCACGCGGCTTCCTCGTCACAGCAACTTTAATCTTTTTACCAACATTTTTAGGAGATGTGTCCACAACAACTCTACCCCTCTTATTCTTTGTAGGCTGATAAAAAATTGAAAAACAAAGAAAAAATATATCAAATATAATGAAAGTTAACATTGATGATACAAGAAGTTAGCACAACAAAAAAAAAGTGGCAGCAAAGATGAATGGTAACCTTTTCGGGACAAGCTGCAGCGGCATCCTCCCCACCAGAATCGTCATCTGCGTCTGGCACATATGTTTCATCCATGGTACGGCGACGCTTAGAAGATGAACCTTTCACAAGTGATGCTTGCTGAGCAGAAATCATATCATTCCTCATCACAGCAACACGAGGACTACGGTGAGTAGGAGTCATAGCAGACAACGGCCTCTTAGCAACAGCAACCCTATTCTTCTTGGTTGATTCTGCTAGAGGATCATTTTGCATGCCTAACACACCGGCATTTTGTTGCTTTGACTTCGACGAGCGCTTCCTACAGAACATCTTAACCTTCTCATTGTAAGCATCAAGCCTAGAACTTTGTTGCTTGGCATACAATTCAAGCTGCGCTTTCACATTATGTTCTGTGTAACCTCCTTTGTACCATCTACAGATTGAGACGGAGTGTCCCGCCATACAGGGAAACCATCATCCTTCTCTTGCACACCATGTGTGCTATCAAAAATATGTCCAACTGTCCTATCACCAGAACCCTCTACATCATCTCCACGAACAGGTGTATGCTCATCATACGAGGCTGGCCCTCTTACACCATCGGGACCCAAAGCACTGGCAGTACGATTATGCAATCAAAGAACTTCTTTAGGTTGGTCTGGATCAACATAATCAGCATTCAACATATCCAAGGTTTGTTTAATAGTTTCATCAGCTGGTATAACAAAAACAAATGCATTAGTGATAAAAATGTATGCAGTTACTATAGGAATGCAAGTTACCTTCAAAAACTGGTTAAGATGTTATTACAGAATTGGCATTATGTTCCAAAAAAACTAAACACAAAGCTATAAATATCAGATATAATGCACATAATCTAGGAAGTTAAGATAAAATATATGATAGAAGTTATAATTAGAAGTTATCAAAGTTAAGCTAAAGAAGACAAGGTGCACTAGTAGTATATATTTAAAATATGAAAGTTAGATGCAAAGATTTAAATAGTTAAGATACAAACAAGTTGAGAGTTACACTGAATTATAAAGATCAAAGATGTAAAGTTCACATATAAATGCAGATAAAATCTTGGAAGTTAAGATAAATGAATGATAGAAGTTATAATTAGAGGTAGACAATGTGTACTAGTAGTCTCAATTTTAAATAGGACAGTTAAAACACATATCTAACAGGAAAAAATATAACAGGTGTTTCATTTTACAAATAAACTAGGTCGCAGCACATAAACAAAAATGAGATAAAGAGTTAACAGAAGTAGTGAAAGTATTAGAGAAGAAACCTCCATCAGCAGTAGATAAATCTTTCAAATTAGGATTATTTGCCACAGATATAACTGCCAAATGAACATAATAAAACTAGGAGTTAATTATATGAGTAAAGAAGGAGGAAATTAAACATAAAAAATTACAAGTTAAACAAAAAAAAAGAATGAAAAAAGAATAAAACCATACCAGGTGGAGATACGGGTTTTTCGACAGGATCAACCGCATGGTGATCGTCATTGGCTATATCCCGCGTTTGCGGGATATATTCAGAAACTAGAGAAGCATGACTAAGCACTAAAGGAATGCCAGCAGGACAACTCAATTTTCCATCACGGGCAACTAATTTCGCTTTCTTAATAACCGTAACAGGGTTTGAACTCTCAGAAGCATCACCAGATCCTCGGAAAACACACACACAATTAACAGAAATCATTACAAAAATGCAACATAAAAAAAAGAACATACTGTAACAGACAAGAATTAACTAATACAAATGTGAAGTTCACATAATGAGCTTGAGAAGTTAACTTATCAGTAATCTGCCTAAGATGTTATTACAGAATTTGCATTGTGTTGCAAAAAAACTAAAAATAAAAGATTGAAAGTTCAGATACACTAAAAATATAACTTAAAAAAGGAAATCTAGCTGCAAAAAAATGAAAAAGTTAAGATACAAAAAAGTTAGGAGTTACACTGAACTATAAAAATTCAAAATATAGGAAGTTAAGATAAATATATGACAGAAGTTATAATTAGAAGTTATAAAAGTTAAAATAAAGTAGTCAATATAATGTGCAATAATAGTATAAATTTAAAATATGAAAGTTAGAAGTTAATATAACACGAACTATAAAAGTTGAAAGCTACAAAGTTGAGATATAATACACATAATTCATAAAAACAAGAAACTAACAGGAAAAAACATATCACAAGTGTTTCATTTTACAAAATTAAACTCACAAAACATATATCAAATTGGAAAAATAATAAATATACGACAATGAACCCTATAATTTATTATAGCATCATAATATATTAGAAGTTAACTTCAAACAACTGGACAAGTTCGGACAAAACAGAGGAGTTAACACCCTCTTATAACAGAAGTTAGGTTCAACTAACATCATATAACTAGCATAAATCAACTAACATCAACTAGGAGGATATTTTTAGGCTGAAGTTAGCATCATTTTAACATCAGCAGAACAAAAATATAATCCAAAAACAGCAGGAGATATACGACAATGAACCCTATAATTTATTATAGCATCATAATATACTAGAAGTTAACTTCAAAAAACTGGAAAAGTTCGGACAAAACAGGGGAGTTAACACCCTCTTATAACAGAGATTAGGTTCAACTAACATCATACAACTAGCATAAATCAACTAACATCAACTAGCAGGATATTTTTAGGCTGAAGTTAGCATCATTTTAACATCAGCAGAAACAAAAAATAATCGAAAACAGCAGGAGATATACGACAATGAACCCTATAATTTATTATAGCATCATAATATACTTGAAGTTAACTTCAAACAACTGGAAAAGTTCAGACAAAATAGGGGAGTTAACACCCTCTTATAACAGAAGTTAGGTTCAACTAACATCATACAACTAGCATAAATCAACTAACATCAACTAGGAGGATATTTTTAGGCTGAAGTTAGCATCATTTTAACATTAGCAGAACAAAAAAATAATCGAAAAACAGCAGGTGATATACGACAATGAACCCTATAATTTATTATAGCATCATAATATACTAGAAGTTAACTTCAAACAACTGGAAAAGTTCAGACAAAACAGGGGAGTTAACACCCTCTTATAACAGAAGTTAGGTTCAACTAACATCATACAACTAGCATAAATCAACTAACATCAACTAGCAGGATATTTTTAGGCTGTAGTTAGCATCATTTTAACATCAGCAGAAACAAAAATAATGGAAAAACAGCAGGAGTTAACATCATACGTATTAAATTAACTACAAAATCGAAAGAAACTTAGTAATGAAATTAAACAAACCTCTTTGTCCTGGATAACGAGAATCATCCATAGAAATCAACTAACACACAACTAGCAGGAGATTCCTCCCTACACAGACATCGAATTTGGGGATCTCAGTAAAGCATCTGCGACCCAAAAAACCAAATCATGATAGAGAGGATATGGAGTAGGTTTCGGTGAACTAACCAACCTCCAGATAAGAGCAAGAGAATACGCAGCACGTCGGTCCTCCACCGATAAACACAAGCCGTCAATGGCGCCGGTGGAGGAAACGCCGGCAACTACTCCGCCTCCGCCCAAAAACCCTAGACACCTGGAAAAATCCAAGCACCGGAAGCGCCTGCGAGTACGGGGAGGAGCGCGAGGGGTACCACGTGGGTGAGGCAATGATGGAGCGAGAAGAGATAGTGGCTGATTTTTACGGGGCGACGGCGGCTGCCGAAAATCGTGACTCTGAGCGGTTAGTGCGGAGTGGGAAGAGAAGATGTCGGGAAGGGGAGTTATGGCACCCAACCATACCACGTTAAAACAACCACCCGGACATGTCCCCGCACGATACGAGCCCAAGCAGCCCGTTAAAAATACGCACGAACCAACATTTTACGTGAAAAATAACGTCTGCGGTGGTCCAGAACGGAAGTTAACATATGCAACGTACGGAAGTTAACACCTGTTACCCGGGAAGTTAGGATGGGGTTCCTGAATAGTTATTCAGAAACTGGTTCTTGAATAGCAGAGGTATATATATATACTAAAGAGGAACCTCCTTAAGAGGTTCCTATATAGCTTTTTATACAGGAACTCCACCCTACCCCGCTGCACCACGTGAGCGACCGACGCGGCACGTAACCACCCTCAACCCCTGTCTCCTGCACTCCTCGGGATCCCTGCCAAGTTGACCCGGCCCCACTCACGGAGCCGGTCCTCTTGCGCACACCCCCATCCCACGTGACCCCCACCAACCCCGCGCCCCGCACTTGCAAACCCCACGCCCTGTGGCCAAAATCCTCTCCCCGACGTGGACCCACTTCCTACGCCGACCATCGCCCCTACCCGCTCGAGCTCTGCTACTGCCTTCCCCGACCACCTCCATCGCCAGCACGCCATGCCCCACCGCTCTCCTCTCCTCTAGGCCCCGCCTGGAGCGCTGCCCCCTTCTTCCCCTGTAGTGCTGCTGTTCCTCTGCCCCCACCTCCTCGACGCTGCCAACCTTCGCGTGCTCTACTTCGCCTGCCAGTGCCCGAACGCAACCACCTCGCCGTCCCTGCGTCCTCCGCTAGCGGTGCCCTCCTTGCATCTCCCGCTGTCAACACCTGGATTTTAATCCCAGATGCCTGTTATGCCATACATCGCAATCCCAGGATTACCATTTTTGCGAGACATGACAAATTTGGATATCACAGTACATCATCCATTACAAACCATACATAAGATCTTACACAAATAAGGATCTCATGATCCAGTTCTTAATACAACTCAAGTAGCGGAATAACGTAATAATAAAGGTAGCGTAGGCAAAGCTCCATCTTCGGGGTCACAGGCAATGCTGACGATGGGATATGATCCTAGTTGTCGTAACCTTCCTGCGGTCCATCATCCTGGTACTCCTCTTCATAGTCTGGCCACGAGAATAGCCAGGGACAAAGCCATGAGTACTCTTTAAGTACTCGCAAACTAATACTAACAAGTGAAGGGGGGTTTTGTAGTAGGACACTAAGCTCTAGGGTTGTTTTGCAAAAAGCAAGATTTACCTCTACTAAGTTCAAAAGCAAAGAAAGCTAGTTGAAAATTTTATAACACCTAAGTGGGAACTTGAATTTCAATATCACAACCCTGTTGTAGTCAAGTCAAAGTCTCAAGTCATTTCACAAGTCATTTTGAAAACATCTGACAGGGGAACAGTATGGCCACTCCAACTGTCCATAACCGTGGACACGGCTATCCGAATAGTTTGACACTCTGCAGAGATTGTACACTTTCACCACAACATTCGATACATACGTCAGGAACAAATCCTGAATTCACCATACTCAGTATGCGGATAATCAATCCTAATCTTTCAATTACACGCCCTAGTATATGCACCTCTCCTATGAGTTTGGCCTCCCAACCATGACCAACTGTCATCTTGGGTACTGCATAGGTGGACAATCTTCACAAGGTAGCCTCAGCTCAGACCTTGGCCATGAGGGAACCCATACTATTGTATATAAGTTTCCAGTCAAGCCCTACCAAATTTTAGGGTATTGTGGTTGTACGGTAAAATTGGAATGGTATCGCATCCAGACAACTATCAGTTTTATAAAGGGCTAAGGCTCCTGCCTCAACATTTTCATCATCAAAATCATCTGGTGTTCGGAAACACATGTCAAAACATCTCAGTAGAATGACTCATCATTCTAAGGTTTTCATAACCATTTTCACCAAGTATTCCCATCTAAAGTTGATCAAATTTTATGCTTAGCACTAGCATCTACAAGTGGTGGTAAGTACTAATGAGGGGTGGTAAACCAGTGGAGATTAATTAAGTTCAATCTCATGCCTTAGGATGACATCAAGATTATCTAGTTTAGGCCAAATTTAATGCTCTTTATGCAACTTTCAACTATCTTCCTAGAATCTACAAGTCACTTAGGTAAACTATAAGAGAAAGCTTTGATAAAGAAATAAAGTATAAAGCTTGCAAGTAAAACTAGGATTGGGTATCATCAAATGTGTCTAACCAAGCATGCTTAGTGCATTGCATAGGTTATCTAACTTTCATAATTGCAAGTGTTAGCTTGCAAGGTTTTAAGTATTGGCTTGCATAAGTATCAGTATAAGCTTGCCTTGAGTAGAGCAGTGGTTGAAGTTCTCCTCGGCTTCTTCTTCGTAGTATCCTCCTTCCTCCTCGTATCCTTGGTCGGTACTAGCGTCTATGAATGAATACGAGGTACACAATCACCAAACAATACTTAACTATTTTCAATCATCACACAAAGGTGTTCTATAGATGATCTAGCATCATCACCTATCATTACAAGATTAAAACATTTGTCTTATTTATTTTAATTTGAGAAAAGTAATTTCTACTCATTGAAAAACTACTTAAGATTTAATATTCTCCAAACCAAACATGGGATCATGTTGACACATGTCATCACCACATATTTCAGTACATGGGAATGTGATTTAGAGTGGTGTCACAATTTAATAAAGTTTAACCTTTTATTTTTAATAAATAAAGTGACTAGAAATGCCTATGTGGCATTCTTTTATTACTTGGACATTATTTCTGTAAGTAAACCCATATGTTTTTATATATTCTGAAAGGTATGATCAAATGTGATTTTTGAGAGTTGGAATCAACTCAAAAGCTATTATGGTTGAATTTTGAAAAATGTTTGAATGCTGAAAAGCTTCTGACTTGATATTTTTACCAAGGTTGATCTACAGATCCAAATGATTTGAATCCAACGGGCTTGGATTAAGCATTTCAGTAGCTTTCTAACAAAATTGGTTTCATGTAATTTGGTTTACTGAATCGAGCTGGGTTAATTTTTGAATATAGGTACAGAACTGTGTTTGAATTAAAATAGAAAAATCTAAATTCAAACGGTTGGGCTGCGCGGGAAAGGTTAATGGGCCGGCCCAGTGTCACTCCGCAGCGCGGGGCTCAGCTGACAGGGGGTTCCACCAGTTAGTGGCTCATAACACGCGAAACGGTATGGGGCGGTGTGGTTCGTTGGATTAGAAGGGCGATCAACGGCTGAGGGTCATCGTCGACGATGAACATGTCACCGGCGAGCTCGAACCCTAGCGGCTCAGTGGGGGTGCATAGGGGGCATACCAGGGATCCAGCAATGACGGCGAGGCGGGCAAACGAACGAGTGGTCGACGGCGAGCTCAGGGATGGTCGAGGCAGCTCCGGTGGTGGTCAAAATCAATGGCCCCCTTCTTCTCTAGAGGCGGCCTGCTCCAGCGCAATTACGGCGAGCTGCTGCTTCTTGTGCTCCGGCTAGAGGGTGGAATGATCAGTGAGGTGAGGGGAGTGGGATGGTGTGCTTCAATCGGCTGGGGGTCGCCTCCTTTTATAGGCTCAACGGCGAGACCGAGAGGGATGGGCAGGCGACGGTGGCGACATGACTACGGGCGGCTAGAGGCATGGCTGAGGGTGGCGATCGACGGGCGGTCTCATCGCGATGCTATTAGGCTTGAATGCGAGCTTAGGCCGGTGGCAATTGGTCGGGAACATGCGGTGCTCTGCGAGGCAGAGGCGGCGAACTACGCGGCGAGCGGTGGCTGTGAGGCACGGGGCGGCGAACGGAGGTGTCTGGCGTGTTCCTTGGGTCATGGCGAAGCGGTGGGCACGGGCTGCGGTCGAGGGGCGGCGTGTGCACGCGTGCCGGGTGCGGCACTCTGGTGTATGCTCGGCATGTCGCAGTGGCACTGGGCGCGCAGCGTTCCTGGTGGTCCACGGCTTGCACTGGCTTGGGAAGGGGACAGTGGGCAGCAGTGAGATGCTGGCTACCTCCCAGACAAGGTTGGCATAGCTAGTTCTTCCTCTAGCTTGCTTTCCACACTAGGGTGACATGGTGAGGCTCGGCCTTCTCACCATTGACGGCAATGGCAAGTTCACAGGGATGCTAGAGGTTACTAACTAAGCTAGATGATCTACTATATGTTTGCTGTGAGCTAGAGAGGGTACAAGGTTGGCCAAATCACTGCTCAAAATAGTGTTTGTGATTTGTTTGATTTGAATCTACAAGTTGTTTGATGAAATGGCCGCAAGAACTTGAGTTTTCAATTTTGAAAAGATTTTTGGTGGGTGTGCTAGGCATGTGTTGAGGATTCTATGGGTGCTTGGGTTTTGAAAATGGAACTTCTTTGAGTGGTTTTTGAAATAGTGGGATCTTCCCATATGAGATAGATTCAATTTTAAACTGTCATTTAAACTTAGCATTTGAATGTTTTTGGATGATCACAAAGTGGGCCTTGGTACCTTATTATGAGTACTAACAAGGGGTGTAAAGATCCACAAATGTTTCTGTTGAGTTTTGAAAACTAGAGATAGCCAAAGTAGGCATGAGAGTTAATTTGGCAAAAATGACTATTCACTTCATTTGTTTATTTTGGGTTGTTTGTCTTTGGGGAAAGTTTGAGGATTGTTTAGATGATGTTTATTTCACCTAAGAATCATTTTATAAGCAAAGAAACACAGAACCATGGAAATTCAAAAGAATCCAAATTTTGAATGCACACACATATGAATGCTTTCATAGTTTTAGTTGGGAAAGTTTTTGTTAACCCTAATTTTTGATGATTAGATTTTTATGAACCAAGTTTAATATTTTTGGGATGTTACAAACCTTCCCCCCTTAAATAAAATCTTGTCCCGAGATTTGAAAAAGGACGAAAAAGATTACCTAGGATTTGAAGAGATCGGGAAACTCCATCCTGATGTGCTCTTCGCGCTCCCAGGTAGCTTCTTATTCTGTGTGGTTGCTCCATTGAATCTTGAGAAACTTGATGCTTCGGGGGTTCTGGTAGTTCTGAAAGCTTCTTCCAAAATAAGGATGGGTACTTCGAGATAGGTTAGGTCACGTTGATCTCTATGGTCCGGTGATCAATGTTCTTGAACACTTCAGTCTTCTCTGGAACTTCGAGGCACTTGCGAAGTAATGAGATATGGAACACATTATGCATGGCTGACATTTCTTCGGGTAGTTCCAATTGATAAGACACTTCTCCTCGATGGTTCAGAATCTTGAAGGGGCTGATATATCTGGGGGCTAACTTTCCTTTCAGTTGGAAACGCTGCATTCCCGTTAATGGCGACACTTTCAGATACACGAAATCTCCGATGTTAAAGGCGAGGTCTCGACGTCTCTTATCGGCGTAACTCTTCTGTCTTGACTGAGCGGTCTTGAGGTGTTCACGAATCTTGTGAACATTCTCTTCTGTTTCTCGTAGTATGTCGGGTCCGAAAATCTGACTCTCTCCTACTTCCGACCAATTCAAAGGGGTGCGACACTTCCTTCCATACATGAATTCAAATGGGGCCATTTGCAAACAAGCTTGATAACTATTGAATGGCAGACAGTCTTCCCATTTGGATCCATACTCTAACACACATGATGTAAACATATCTTCGAGTATTTTATTTACTCGCTCTATTTGTCTGTTGGTCTGAGGGTGATAAGTTGTGCTGAAATCTAGTGGGGTTCCTAAACCTTCTTGGACTTTCTTCCAAAATCTCGAGGTAAACTGAGTTCCTCTATCCGATACGATGTTCTTGGGGACTCCGTGCAAACTGACGATTCTAGAGATGTATAACTCCGCTAGCTTCAAACTCTGATATGTGGTCTTGACTGGTAAGAAATGGGCGACTTTGGACAATCTATCCACTATGACCCAGATAGAGTGATTTCCCCTACTAGAAGTAGGCAATCTGGTGATAAAGTCCATTCCAACGGAATCCCATTTCCATTCTGGAATCTGCAGGGGTTGCAACAATCCAGCGGGTCTTTGATGTCTCGCCTTGACTCTCTGACATATATCACACTTGGCGATATACCTTCCGATTTCTCTCTTCATCTTATGCCACCAAAATTGCTCTTTCAAATCTTGATACATCTTTGTTCCTCCGGGGTGGATAGAATAAAGTGTATCATGAGCTTCCTTCAGAATCACTTCTTTCAACTCAGAATCTGCTGGTACACAAAGGCGTCCTTTGTACCACAGAACTCCTTTTTCATCTTCGGTGAATTCGGGTACTTTGCCTGTACCAATACGACGCTTGATTCCATCGATGCTAGCATTTCCTTTCTGCGCCTCCTTGATCTGGCTGATCAAAGTGGGTTGAAGTTCTATGCTAGCCAAACATCCTTCACTCACTAATTCCATTCGGAACTCTTCCATCTCTTTGTGCAAGCTTGGTTGCTCCTTCAAAATCATGGAGTTCAAGCGGCACGGAAATCTGCTAAGGGCATCTGTTACCACGTTAGCTTTACCGGGGTGATAGTGAATGTCCAGGTTGTAATCCTTGATTAGCTCAATCCATCTTCTCTGTCTCATATTCAGCTCCTTCTGAGTGAATATATACTTCAGGCTCTTGTAATTCGAATAAATCTCACAACGGTTTCCCATCAGGTAGTGCCTCCATGTCTTCAGGGCTAGAACTATGGCTGTGATCTCGAGGTCATGGGTTGGGTAGTTATGCTCATGTTGTTTGAGTTGCCGGGATAGATAAGATATAACTTTGCCTTCTTGCATTAGCACACATCCGAGACCGATCTTGGATGCATCACAATACACGTCAAAGGGCTTCGTGATATCTGGCATGATTAAGATTGGGGCTGAAATCAATCTTCTCTTGAGTTCTTGAAAACTCGCTTCACATTTGTCCGTGCATTCAAACTTCTTGCCCTTCTTTAGCAATTGGGTCATGGGTCTGGTGATACTTGAGAATCCTTCTACGAACTTGCGGTAGTATCCCGCCAATCCAAGAAATGCATGATCTTGGGTTTCAGTGGTTGGGGCTTGCCAATCCTCGACATCTTTCACCTTTGCAGGGTCAACAACAATTCCTCCGGCTGATACAATGTGACCGAGGAATCTTACCTCCTGTAACCAGAATTCACATTTGCTAAACTTGGCATACAACTGATGCTCTCTAAGGGTTCCAAGAATGGTCCTTAGATGTAGCTCATGTTCTTCTTCTGATTTGGAATAAATCAGAATGTCATCGATGAAAACAACAACAAACTTATCCAGGAACTCCATAAAAATATTATTCATGAGATTCTTGAAATAAGCAGGGGCATTGGTTAATCCAAAAGACATGACTGTATACTCGTATAATCCATATCTGGTGGTAAAGTCAGTCTTTGGAATATCCTCTACGTGAATCTTGAGTTGATGATAGCCAGTTCGAAGATCAATCTTAGAAAACACCTTGGCACCGGTCAACTGATCAAACAAATCTTCTATCTTGGGCAATGGGTATTTGTTCTTGATAGTGACATCATTCAACTTCCGATAATCCGTACACAAACGATTACCTCCATCCTTCTTATCCACAAACAGCACATGTGATCTCCATGGTGACGCACTTGGTTGAATCAATCCAATTTCCAACATGGCATCTAGTTGCTTCTTTAGTTCCTCTAGTTCAGACGGTTTCATACTATATGGTCTCTAGGCTATGGGTCCGGTTTCGGGGATTAGTTCAATGATAAACTCGATATCCTGATCTGGGGGCATACCGGGCAAAACATCTGGAAATACATCGGGGTATTCACAGACTATCCGGACTTGGTCAATGGTAGGCTAGGCTATACTCTTGTTTCACTTGAATTGACAAGGTAAGGTTTCAGATACATGCTCGACTGATATTCCGGCTGTACTGGTCATGGTTATGGCTTTCTTGGCACAGTCAATTAATCCTTTATGTTTGGACATCCAATCCATTCCTAGTACTACTTCCAAACTTTTAGTTCCGAGTACTACCAGATTAGCATAAAAATCTATGACATGGATTCGGATAGGGACGGCTTTGCAAATTTGCCTAGCTTTGGTGGTTGAACCGGGGATTTGAACAATCATAACATGCTTCAGTTTGGTTGGTTGAATCTTACTAGTGCATGCAAATTCTTCGGTGACAAATGAGTGCGATGCACCAGAATCAAACAACACTCTAGCAAGTACTGAATTAACAGAAAACATACCCAGCACGACATCGGGCGCTTCCTGGGCTTCTTCAGCATGCATGAGAAAAAGAAGGCCGTTGCGATTTAGCAAATTCCCTGGGGCAAACCTTCTTCCGGGCTGAACATGACGCTGCTGCTGAGTTGGGGCATTTGCATTGGGGGCTGCGGCATTCTTCTTGGGGCACTCATTGGAGTAGTGACCCTTATTTCCACAGTCATAACAAGTCACTTGCGACTTGTCCTTTGCTGCAACAGGCACAACATTGCTTCTAGTCCTCGGGGCAGTGTTGGTGTTGGCGGCAACATTGTTGTTGTTGAACTTGGGTGGTGCACGATTGAAATTGCCAGAGTTGCCGGGGTTGTTGTGATTTCCTCCGGGCCTTGGGTTTCCACGGTTGGGATAGGTCAGACGGTTCATCAGGGGTCTCTTGGTTCTCGGGGCAAATCCTGGAGATGGGTTGGGGCGATACTTTGGGGTATGATGGGTTCCTGGCTGATGCATCATGCGACGCTTGCAGTTCTCATTGGCTTGGTTGATCTTTCCTTCCATCTGGATGGCAGAGTCGACTAGGCTTCAATATCAGGAAAGGGGATATTGACTAACACCGTCTGCATCCCATCGTGCAGACCGTTCAAGAATATTTCTTTCTTCTTGGCTTCAGTGTCGATCTCATCCGGGGCATACCTAGCTAACGACAAGAATTTGTCATGGTATTCCACTACGGTCATCCTTCCTTGCTTCAGTTCTCTAAATTCATCTCTCATTCTCTTGATCAAACCCGGTGGCACCTGGGTTCTGCTGAACTTGACCTTGAATTCCTCCCAGGTCATCATCTGTCCTCCGGTCATTGCACGAACGCTGTTCCACCATGCTCTTGCATCTCCGGCTAGATAGTGGGTGGCAAACAGAACTTTCTCGTTAGCTTCCACTCCGGTGACTTCCAGGTTGTTCTCCATGGTTTGCAGCCAATCATCTGCATCTAGGGGCTCTTCCAACTTAGTGAAAACAGGTGGGTTGGTATTCTGGAAATTCTTGAGCTTAGATCCATGGTTGTCCTGATTTCCTTGGCCTTGATTGTTGTGGGCCAGCTGAGCTATCTGGTGAAGGGTGGATAAGTTGGCTTGAAGTTCGGTTCTTTCATCTTCGCGGTCAGAAACCAACATTTACAGGATCTGCAACATAGGGTCCGGGGATGAACCACTTCCTCTGCGAGGCATCTGAAGATTGAGATAGATCATGAGAAAAGAGGGAAATTTCTAAGGTTTAGGGACTTTGAAAAGTTTTTTAAAGTTTGACTCAGATTTTCTAGCAACTTGCTTTTCATTCATTCATTCATAGCACACGATACAACACACACCACAACAAAGGAAAAACAGATGGTTTTAAGAACCATTCTGGAAACTACGATACAGTGGGACCGAATACAACTCACTACGCTAGTGCTCAAGTTCTACTACTCCTCCGAATCGGTGTAATCGTCATCCTCATCGTCGTCGATGAAGGCGAAATCCTCCTCATCGGTGAAGAAGTCCATGGCCTAATCCTCCAGAAAATCATCATCATCGCTGAGATAGGAGTAGGGGTCTCCACGAAGATCTTCTCTGGCATTCTCCCTTTCCTCTAACTGCATGTGTATCTCATGGATGGTCTCCTCCAAATCCGAGATACGGTGGCAAAGACGGGCAATGATGCGCTCCTTCTTATCAAGCTGATGGCGGCGAGACTTGCGGTCCTTCGCTAGCATGGCGATGGTATGATCCTTCGTCCTGATGATGGCGGACTTGTGGTTGGAGTAGGTACGGGCATTGTCCAGTTCTTGTTGACGATCATACATCATGAAGCTAAGGTGGTCCAACTGAGTCTTCAGCTCGTGGTGGTATGGGGCTTCCAGTGGCTGTCCCATAGCATCACGCCTTGGAGAAAACTCAAAGCGGGTACCCTTGATCTGGTTGATACTCTGCCCACACAGACGGGCAAGAGCTTCCTGCATGGCCCTGGCAAGTCCATCGAGCCAGTTGTTCTCTCTTAAGTTGAACTGAATTCCCTTGGCAGTGGGAGGTTCAATCTTTCCTCGGAGACTTGCAATAACTAGCCACTGCCGATCTTCTCCTTCCTGATCATTGAGCTGAGCTCCGAAGAACTCAAAAGTGACGCCTCCAGAAGTTCCGAAAGCTGGTCCAAATCCCGCTCAAAGATGAGGTCTCCTCCATTCCCCAACTGATAAAACTTGCTATACTTCACGTCCATCTATAAGAATATAGGATGAGTAAGTTAGTAGAGTGATCAAGTGTGTCAAATTTTATGTATTTTGCAAGAGTTTTTGAGGAACATGAATTTTTATGAGAGAAACAAAGTGATAAGAATGGGAATAAGTTTTTGTAAATATTTGCTTCCTTTGGTTTTGAATCTAAGTTTTTGATTCAAACGTACGGTCTAACTAGGGTCTCCTATGGTCAGGATGGCTTTGATACCAACTTGTCAACACCCGGATTTTTAATCCCAGATGCCTGTTATGCCATACATCGCAATCCCAGGATTACAATTTTTGCGAGACATAATAGATTTGGATATCACGGTACATCATCCATTACAAACCATACATAAGGTATTACACAAATAAGGATCTCATGATCCAGTTCTTCATACAACTCAAGCAGCGGAATAACGTAATAATAAAGGTAGCGTAGGCGAAGCTCCATCTTCGGGGTCACAGGCAATGCTGACGATGGGAGATGATCCTAGTTGTCGTAACCTTCCTGCGGTCCATCATCTTGATACTCCTCTTCATATTCTGGCCACGGGAATAGCCAAGGACAAAGCCAAGAGAACTCTTTAAGTACTCGCAAACTAATACTAACAAGTGAAGGGAGTTTTTGTAGTAGGACACTAAGCTCTAGGGTTGTTTTGCAAAAAGCCAGATTTACCTCTACTAAGTTCAAAAGAAAAGAAAGCTAGTTGAAAATTTTATAACACCTAAGTGGGAACTTGAATTTCAATATCCCAACCCTGTTGTGGTCAAGTCAAAGTCTCAAGTCATTTCACAAGTCATTTTGAAAACATCTGACGGGGGAACAGTATGGCCACTCCAACTGTCCATAATCATGACTGGACTATTCGAATAGTTTGACACTCTACAGAGATTGTACACTTTCACCACAACATTCGATACATTCGCTAGGAACAAATCATGAATTCACCATACTCAGTATGCGGATAATCAATCCTAACCTTTCAATTAGACGCCCTAGTATAGGCACCTCTCATGTGAGTTTGGCCTCCCAACCATGACCAACTGTCATCTTGGGTACTGCACAGGTGGACAATCTTCACACGGTAGCCTCAGCTCAGACCTTGTCCGTGAGGGAACCCATACTAAGGTATATAAGTTTCCAGTCAAGCCCTACCCAATTTTCGGGTATTATGGTTGTACGGTAAAATTGGAATGGTATCGCATCCAGACAACCATCAGTTTTATAAAGGGCTAAGGCTCCTGCCTCAACATTTTCATCATCAAAATCATCTGGTGTTCGGAAACACATGTCAAAACATCTCAGTAGAATGACTCATCATTCTAAGGTTTTCATAACCATTTTCACCAAGTACTCCCATCTAAAGTTGATCAAGTTTTATGCTTAGCACTAGCATCTACAAGTGGTGGTAAGTACTAATGAGGGGTGGTAAACCAGTGGAGATTAATTAAGTTCAATCTCATGCCTTAGGATGACATCAAGATTATCTAGTTTAGGCCAAATTTAATGCTCTTTATGCAACTTTCAACTATCTTCCTAGAATCTACAAGTCACTTAGGTAAACTATAAGAGAAAGCTTTGATAAAGAAATAAAGTATAAAGCTTGCAAGTAAAACTAGGATTGGGTATCATCAAATGTGTCTAACCAAGCATGCTTAGTGCATTGCATAGGTTATCTAACTTTCATAATTGCAAGTGTTAGCTTGCAAGGTTTAAAGTATTGGCTTGCATAAGTATCAGTATAAGCTTGCCTTGAGCAGAGCAGTGGTTGAAGTTCTCCTCGGCTTCTTCTTCGTAGTATCCTCCTTCCTCCTCGTATCCTTGATCGGTACTAGCGTCTATGAATGAATACGAGGTACACAATCACCAAACAATACTTAACTATATTCAATCATCACACAAAGGTGTTCTATAGATGATCTAGCATCATCACCTATCATTACAAGATTAAAGCATTTGTCTTATTTATTTTAATTTGAGAAAAGTAATTTCTACTCACTGAAAAACTACTTAAGATTTAATATTCTCCAAACCAAACATGGGATCATGTTGACACATGTCATCACCACATATTTCAGTACATGGGAATGTGATTTAGAGTGGTGTCACAATTTAATAAGGTTTAACCTTTTTATTTTAAATAAATAAAGTGACTAGAAATGCCTAGGTGGCATTCTTTTATTACTTGGACATTATTTCTGTAAGTAAACCCATGTGTTTTTATATATTCTGAAAGGTATGATCAAATGTGATTTTTGAGAGTTAGAATCAACTCAAAAGCTATTATGGTTGAATTTTGAAAAATGTTTGAATGCTAAAAAGCTTCTGACTTGATATTTTTACCAAGGATGATCTACAGATCCAAATGATTTGAATCCAATGGGCTTGGATTAAGCATTTCAGTACCTTTCTAACAAAATTGGTTTCATGTAATTTGGTTTACTGACTTGAGCTGGGTTGATTTTTGAATATAGGTATAGAACTATGTTTGAATTAAAATAGAAAAATCTAAATTCAAACGGTTGGGCTGCGCGGTAAAGGTTAATGGGTCGGCCCAGTGTCACTACGCAGCGCGGGGCTCAGCTGACAGGGGGGTTCCACCAGTCAGTGGCTCATAACACGCGAAGCGGTATGGGGCGGTGTGGTTCGTTGGATTAGAAGGGCGATCAACGGCTGAGGGTCGTCGTCGACGATGAACATGTCACCGGCAAGCTCAAACCCTAGCGGCTTAGTGGGGGGTGCATAGGGGGCATACCAGGGATCCAGCGACGATGGCGAGGCGGGCAAACGAACGATTGGTCGACTGCGACCTCAGGATGGTCAAGGCAGCTCCGGGGGTGGTCGAAATCAACAACCCCCTTCTTCTCCAGAGGCGGCCTGCTCCGGCGCAATTCCGGCGAGCTGCTGCTTCTCGTGCTCCGGCTAGAGGGTGGAATGATCAGTGAGGTGAGGGGAGTGGGATGGTGTGCTTCAATCTGCTGGGGGTCGCCTCCTTTTATAGGCTCGACGGCGAGACCGAAAGGGATGGGCAGGCGACGGTGGCGACATGGCTACGAGCGGCTAGAGGAATGGCCGAGGGTGGCGATCGACGGGCGGTCTCCTGGCGATGCTCTAAGGCTTGAATGCGATCTTAGGAGCGGTGGCAATTGTTCGGGAACGTGCGGTGCTCTGCGAGGCAGAGGCGGCGAACTCCGCGGCGGGCAGTGAGGCACGCACGGGTGACGGTGTCTGGCGTGTTCCTTGGGTCATGGCGAAGCGGTGGGCATGGGCTGCGGTCGAGGGGCGGCGTGTGCACGCGTGCCGGATGCGGCGCTCTGGCGCATGCTCGGCATGTCGCAGTGGCACTGGGCGCGCAGCGTTCCTGGTGGTCCACGGCTTGCACTGGCTTGGGAAGGGGACAGTGGGCGGCAGTGAGATGCTGGCTACCTCCCAGACAAGGTTGGCACAGCTAGTTCTTCCTCTAGCTTGCTTTCCACACTGGGGTGACATGGTGAGGCTCGGCCTGCTCACCATTGATGAAAATGGCAAGTTCATAGTGATGCTAGAGGTTACTAACTAAGCTAGATGATCTACTAGATGTTTGATGTGAGCTAGAGAGGGTACAAGGTTGGCCAAATCACTGCTCAAAATAGTGTTTGTGATTTGTTTGATTTGAATCTGCAAGCTGTTTGATGAAATGGCCGCAAGAACTTGAGTTTTGAATTTTGAAAAGATTTTTGGTGGGTGTGCTAGGAATGTGTTGAGGATTCTGAGGGTGCTTGGGTTTTGAAAATTGAACTTCTTTGAGTGGTTTTTGAAATAGTGGGATCTTCCCATATGAGATAGATTCAATTTTAAACTGTCATTTAAACTTAGCATTTAAATGTTTTTGGATGATCACAAAGTGGGCCTTGGTACCTTATTATGAGTACTAACAAGGGGTGCAAAGATCAACAAATGTTTCTGTTGAGTTTTGAAAACTAGAGATAGACAAAGTAGGCATGAGAGTTAATTTGGCAAAAATGAACATTCACTTCATTTGTTTATTTTGAGTTGTTTGTCTTTGGGAAAAGTTTGGGGATTGTTTAGATGATGTTTATTTCACCTAAGAATCATTTTATAAGCAAATAAACACATAACCATGGTAATTCAAAAGAATCCAAATTTCGAAAACACACATATATGAATGCTTTCATAGTTTATTTAGGAAAGTTTTTGTTAACACCAATTTTTGATGATTAGATTTTGATGATCCAAGTTTAATATTTTTGGGATGTTACACCCGTCGTCGGACCTGCTCTGCCTTCCGAGCGACCTCCTCCCCGCCGAGCCTCTCCTTCGCGGCCCACCCCTTCCCCAGGCGACGCTGCCCGTCTCGGACGATGCCGACCGCCACGCTAAGGACTCCAGTGCATCGAGCCCAGGCCTAGGCCTACTCCACACGGCAGAGGCCACCTGAACTTTCTTTTTTCCCTTGCCTAAATTTGTTCTTCTGGTGTTCATCTATTTTTGCTAAAAAGAAGTTCACTCTGAGTGGGAAAAAAGTTAGCTCTACTCTAAATATAAGTTCACTCTGCTTGAATACGATGCTAAGAAAACTGTCTATAACAAAACAAAGTTCACGAAGCGTAAATAAAAGTTCACTCAGTTGTTTGGAAAAAAAATTGTGTTAAATTTGAAAGTTCACTTTAGACATAGCTAGAAAGTTATTTATAGTTAACTCCAAACAAGGTGGATGTTCGAGAAAATAAAAGTTCACTCTACTCGAAAAAATAAAAAGGTTCACACTGCTTGGAAATAAAAATTTGTTCCGCTCAATAAAAGAAGTTCACATGCGCTAAAAATAAAGTTCACTCAATGGGAAAAGATGGTTCACTTCAAACACGACAGGGGTTCTCGTTATATTTGGTAGTTCACTTCAAACAAAAATAAAAAATTTAGAAGGGTTTTCAATAAAAAAATATAATTGGAAAAACTGTCTGTGAAAAAACATTTATTTTCGCTAAAAGTCAAATTCACAAATTGCTCAAAAAAAGTTCACTATGCTAGAAAACATAGTTCACTTCGACCGTGGCAAGTTCACATTATATTTGGAAAGTTCACTTCAGAAGGGTGTTATTAAAAGAGAAAGTTCACATGCATTAAAAAAAGAAAGTTCACTCTATGGAAAAACAAAGTTCACTTAGACCGCGACGAGGGGTCTCGTTATATTTGGACGAGGCTAAAAAATTTCAGACGGGTGTTCGCAAAAAAGAAAGTGCACATGCGTTAAAATGAAAGTTCGCTTTGTGGAAACTTCAAACACAGCAGGGGTTCTCGGATCTGTGGGAAAACATAGTTCACTTCAAACACGACAGGGGTTTTCGTTATATTTGGTAGTTCATGTTAGAACAAAATAAAAAATTTAGAAGGTTTTTTGATAAAAAAGAAAGTTTACATGCGTAAAAAAAAGTTCACTCTGAGGAAAAACATAGTTCACTTCGAATGTGACCTGGGTTCTGATTATATTTAATAGTTCACATCAGACCAAAATAAAAAATTCAGAAGGGTTTTCGATAAAAAAGAAAATTCACATGCGTTAAAAAGAAAGTTCACTCTGCGGGAAAACATAGTTCACTTCGAACGCGAGAAAACATAGTTTACTTCGAACTAGTTATATTTGATAGTTCATGTAAAACTAGTAAAAAAAAATCCAGAAAAGCGTGTTTAATAAAAAGAAAGTTCAGAAGTATTAAAAAGAAAGTTAACTCTACTGTAAAGAAAGTTCGGTTTATAATTTGAAAGTTTACTTCGGACATGCTTATATATATAGAAAAGTTCACTTCAAACATCGTATTTCCCGAGAAAATTAAAGTTCACTCTGCTGTCACAACATAGTTCATTGCGTTTCCTGTTTAGTTTTACAGAAACTGATTCCTCTTTAGCTTTTATATATATATATATATATACACACGAAGTCGTGTTTGAGATCAGTGCATGGTCCAAACTTTACTTCTTTTTCTTCATTTTATCAGATTTCCATCTATTACCCGAAATGGTTTTTTTTCTAAAGGACACCTGCCACGCGCCACAGTTTTATCAGCAGAGGGCAGTGTACGTCCTTGACAGCCTTTTCAGCCTGTGTCCCTGTTGGTGTTGTGCGCGGTCAGAACAAAAGTTTGGGACAGAGGTCACGGCCTCACGGGCTACAGAGACACTCTTGACTCTTCCACACTCACCCGCCTCCGTCCTCGAAAGCACCTGTTCTCACCTCCCACTCTCTCTCCTTGGCCTCCATGGATGGTCACCCATAGCACCCACCATCGGCCCCGACCCCTGACCCTGGCCTGTCGTTGCCACGGCTATCTACAATCACTGCCGCGCCGCCATAAACGTGTCGAGTCGTGGTGTGGTGCCTTGGTGGTTGCCGCCTCAGATCTCTGGCGATGCTGGCCATGAGGAGGACCTGCCGAATGTGCGGCGGCACAGGGCGGAGGCAGGATCCTGGAGATGGCGATGCCGCTGCCGGTCCCTCGCAGCGGTGCGGAGACCCCCAACTACCCGCAGAGCCCGCTCCGCATCACGCACGACAGCGAGTTCTACGCGCGCCTCCATTCCTCATCGCGGGGCACCCCAGCGCCGCTCGTGGCATGCCCCTACGCCCTGCACCGCCGGAGCCCCTCATCGTTCCTCCCCTGCATTCAAGCCGCCACCGCCAACCACAGGCCCCATCCAGCATCCCATCGAACTCCGGGGATCGATCAATGATGCCGCTTCTCCTGAGATCCGACGCCGGTCACCCAACGGCGCCTGGCGACCCTTCCTGCTCCTACTCCACTAACATCAGGAGAAATCGAGAACGACCGCGCCGTCGCGTGCTCACCAGGCCTCCCAGGTGTTCTCTGCCTCCATTGGCCGCCCCGCGCCAGCGAGCGGCATCTTCCTCCTTCCCTCAGTTCCTGCGCGGCCCTACTCCCACAACAGCTGCAGCAGCGCGGCCTGCTCGCCGGGAGGAATATGCCGAGCTCTGTGGCTACGACCGCGAACGGCAACTTCCAATATGCCAAGATGTGTGCGGGGCACCGAAGGCTGCGTGCGCCTGCTCATTCTCGACGGCGCTCTACACGTGCTGGCCCTGCCGCGATACCACTGTCGGCTGATGGCCTGGTGCAGCGGTGGCGCTGTGGCGAAGCATGATGGCCTGGTGCAGCTGGGTAGACACACCGCAGCGGCAGTGACGCCAGCGCCACTCCATCAAGCACGCACAAGCTGTCCATCACCACATCCGGCGTATAGGCTGAGAAATGAAGCCTGCTCCTATGCTGATGTGATTATCAAGTTCATATTTAGTTGACATTCTGTAGGGAATGAAGCTTGCTCGTCTTCAACTTTTCAATTGTTTCATTGTCGATGTTACAACTTCCATTCAGTTAGAAACCTTTACACTGTGTTTGGATGTAGGAAATTTAGCTCGGAATTGAATTAGACCAGAGATTCCAAATCCTAGATGGAAAGGAAATGGACTGCAATTCCATTTCTGTTGTTTGTATGTGCATGGAATTTCTTGTTAGAATCAAAGGGAAACACCCATTTCCAATTCCTGTTTGGATGTAGGAAACATGGAATTGTCAATTTTTAACAGTAAGCGTATACACACTACTACATATGTATATTTCAATGTAGTATCTACAACATATGTATATTTCAATGTAATATCTACAACATATGTATATTTCAATGTATATATTACTTTTCACATATAGTAGCATCAAATATACTCCGAATAAAGTCACAACAGCACCACGTACTATAATTTTTAAGTACTTACATAAAGCATGACATGGAATAACTTTCAAGTGGCAACATCAATTACAACATGGATAGAAATTGTCTCTAACAAAATAGCACAAGTTGGTAGTTCATGTCCTTCATAGAACGGATACATAAAGCATAACTAGACAGTTCACAAACAGATCATACTACTTCATTCCAACAACCACACATGATAGGAACCATCAAGGCAAGGTCAAGATCCATCGCTTCCTAAAGTTCTCAGGGAGCGCCATGAGAGCATCAAACAAGCGCTCATTGATGATAAACTTTCCGTAAGCTCTCAGCAAGTCATCATCCTCCAAATCTGGTACCTTTTTCAGTGCATCAAGGATTTCAGATGGTGGAGTCACCTTTGGCATAGGAAGTGGCTCGGTTGTCTTCAAAGCATCATCAAAAGAACATCTCATTTCTCCCATCATGCACAATATAGCATCCCCGGTGCGTTGCCTCTTCTGGGGCACATCAATAGATTCTTCACCAGCCGGTGTGTTACATTGTTGAAGACACTCACTTGCTGTCCTTGCACCTACACCAAGTGCATGGTCTTTTGAATATATGGTTTGGATATCATCCCAATTATTCACTACCTTGTTTCTGTAGGCACGTGCATCCTTATTAGCCTACAAAATACACACAAATATTAGAGATGATATAGTGAAGTTGTAGAGGTAAGAACAAAATAAAATATGTAGGGTTACATACCTCCACATATCGAGACCACACTTCGTCACTTTCAACCGATACCATGTTCTTGTCCCAATCCCATCCAAATCCACTTTGAGCAAGCATCTTGGTAATGATCTCATAATGCTTGTCAAATGTTTTAATTCTTCCAACAATGTTGTCCTTGGTGATGTCAATATCACATTTATCCTTCACATGCTTAATGCAAGCATTGTATACATGTGGCTTACAACCATTTTGAGCATGGTCACCATTGTTGTGATGCTCAACAAGCACCGCCAATAGTGCTGTGTCCATCTCAGGAGTCCATGAAAGGTAATTCCTACTACCTCCTTTCTTTGATTTTGGTTCAGCCATGCTTCTACAAGTGCATAAAAGTAAGGACAAAATATGTAGGTAAAGCATATATATTAATTTTAGGAAGATGCATATACAAAATATTATGCCATCACATAGCTAGCACAAAAAGGGGCACCATAAGCTAGCTATCTACTCCACCACTACTTATCTACTCCATCTCTAGGTGTCCATGCGCCACAAGATACTCGGCATACATCTCATTAGCAAATTGTTGCCTATAGTTAGACCATGCAACAGTTTGTCCCACACTTCTAATTAAAGTAGCATCATTAGGTTCAGGAGTCATAGCTGCTAGTTCAGCGTCGACTTCCTCCAGCAACAAATTATCTCTCACATGTTGCCTATCCTGCATAGTTGTGCAAAATACAACATGCATTAATAAGTCAATCAGTAAAAAATAGTTCATAGTGAGCATACGTTTTATGGACTTATTATGTGAACACCATATGGACATGTGTTACCTGCTGCTCTATGGGAAAGTAAGAACAAGCACGAAGTATGGCCCATTTTTTCTTCAACATCCCAAAGGTTCTCTCTACAACATTTCTAGCACGAGCATGACGCAAGTTGTACAATTCTCTCTCATTTTGAGGTTGTTGTTGACTTGCAACCCACTCTTTCAAATGGTACCGAGTAGATCTGAATGGAGATAGAAATCCAGGTCCATTGGTATAACCAGCATCTACTAGATAGTATCTTCCTATTGTCAAGTAAATAAGTTAGCCAACATTTAATTGTTTTCCTATTGTCAAGTAAAAAAAGGTAAAAGAGATAGAGATGTACCCTGTGGTACAACAAATGCTTCTTCGCGGTCGGTTCTCATAGCATCTTTTAGCACTCTCGAGTCCGATGCCGAGCCCTCCCAACCAGGCAGAACATAGAGAAATTTCATGTTCCAATCAACCACACCTAGCATGTTAGTAGTGATTTCTTGATGTCTGTTCCTATATCTCCCTTTGTCAGCGGCTTTCACATGCACAGGAATATGACACCCATCTAGTGCTCCAAGTACATCGCCAAACCACTTCCATTTATAATCATCGGGAGGGTGAATAGAAGGATCGGGAAGCTTGATGAACTCCCCATGTAGAGATAGGATAGCCGATAGCACGGTAGATATATGCCTACTAATAGTCTCTATAGACCGTTGGTACGTGCCACCCAACACTCTCAATTTAAGTCCATGCCCGACAATTTGTAGAAACATAGCAACATTTTCCTCTACCGTCACAAACAAGCTATCTTCGAGACCACACTTCTCACGCAACATAGCACAAAGATCATGAAAGTTTCTTTTAGTTAAGCGTAGCTTGTCATAGCAAGTCGCCTCGGACCCCTCATATGTTTTTTTCAAGATGTACTTCCTATATGCAACCTTCTCTTCATCATCACTGAAACGTCCTAAGTTTCTCGGTGCCCTTTGTGTACTAAGATGGGCTAGAGCAAGACATGACATCTCGAAAAACTTCTTTGTCAATAATAGCCGTTTCCTTTTTCTTCTTTTGTTCTCTTCGGTAATGAAAGAAACCAACTCTTGTTGAGACATGATGGTGCTACATCACACACAATATGTGAAGAAATCTAATTATTTCAGAGCATACAAACTATGAATAAACAGCCTAACATTTCTCCTCCATTTTCTAACATACAACCATAGCCATGAAGAAAAACACATGTCAATTGCACAAATTCGAATCTCAGACCATAGAGTACATAAATGGATTGTATACCTTCTCGGTTCTGGACTCACCACCTCCTACTTATTCTCAGGATCTGCAAATTTCACAAAAAAAAAATCAAAAAGGGGCCATATGCACACACTCCTGTGAAGAGGACAGGGGCAGCTCACAGCCAAGGAGAAGCTCATGCAGGCCGTTCTCCTCCATGCGGAGTCGACCTCGACGCCATCCCTCCTCTCGCTTCCCCCATCGCCGTTCCCCATCCCACGAATTAGGGTTTGGGGGGAAGGGTTCCATGGCTGTGGGCTAGCTTGTAGGAGGGCAGGGAAGGGGGTAAGGCTGGACGAGACGGCGAGGAAGAAGATAAGAAGCAGAGGGACTTACCTGTGCCACCGTCGCCGCCGCCCTGCACTCGCGCGGCGTCGCCCTGCTGGAGTCGCGCGGTGTCGCCCTGCTGGAGTCGACCGCTCGACCTGAGCCTTTCCGAGCCTTTCCGAGGGCGCCCGCTCGGAAACGAGCGACGGGATTTTACACGCGCCTCGGGCCGGTGTGGAATTCGGTCCAACTTTCCAGGGTCCATTTCCTTAGCCATCCAAACTAATGAATTCGGCTGGCCCATTTCCAAAAGGGCAATTCCAAGCCCCAATTCTTACATCCAAACACAGCCTTAGTGATTTTTTGGGGCATATGTTGTTTTCACGGCAAATATGTTGTACTCCCTCCGATCCTAAATAAGTGTCGCCATTTTGAATTAGAGTTAGTTCAAAATGGCGACACTTATTTAGGATCGGAGGGAGTAAGTTAAATCCAATGAGTGATTATCTTAACACTAAAGCTGACTTTCAAAAGTCTTTTTTCATTGTCAATATTTTTAGACCAACATGTATTTGTGTTAATGCCCAAAGATATATACTGCTTGCACACCCTGATTGCCCATCAACCTTCATATGGAAGCCAGATTGTTGTCCAAAGTGCCTGATAATGATGTTTATGATAGTTCTTGGGTAGACCTGTACTTAACTCATTTGATGCATATTTGTTCATATATGTCGATTGTCATAAAGACTAGTATGGGTGCTGAATTAATCTTGTATGGGTGCTGAATTTGGATCTACCAACTGAGTTCAAAAGGACCTATAGGTACTTAATTGGTTGTTTCTTAAGCCGGACTGATTCTTTTTCTTGTGCTTAATAAGGCATTTAATGGTGCCGAACACAATTTTTATGGTTGGTTAGTTCTCCGTAGAATAATTCTAGGAACTTAAACTAAAATATCTGGATAGGCGCATCTCGATTCAGCGCCACATGGAGACCAATTATGTATCATCTGTAGATAATGGACATTGTGTTTAACAAGCCCTTTTTTCTTTAGAATCATGTGTGTTGTTGCCTGTCAGATTCTTGTGCTAATTCAGATTCTTGAATTGGTAAGGAGTCACGTAAATGCAAGTGTGCAAACCTTTTTGTTCTTTCTGGGTTGAAAATGGAATGAGTGTGTGAACTCTGAAGCGCTAGTTGTGGCGTGAGCCGTTTTCATGTTCACTGTGTCCATGGAGACTCTTCCTCCCTTATCCCTCTGCTTTCTGATTCACGAGAAGCTCGAGAGCCTTCTTCTCCCTTCCGGGCCGAACCCGAGTCCTCTCTGGCGGCGCTGCCGGCCGGAGATGGCGGAGGGGAGGTGCCGGCGTAGTTTATAAGAGTAGATTAGGGTTTTGCCCTGCTTGGGCGGTTTGGAGCAGAGCTTGGTGTCGATGCGGCCTCACCCAAGCACTAGGGTTCCTCTGCCTTTTGCTGTCGCTTCTCTGGCTGGAGCTCGCGGCAAGGGAGGAGAACACTGTCTCCGTTAATAAGGTAGTGGTCGTGGACCGTCGGGTGGTGTGGGGTGGCTCTGAGGCGTTGGTTCTCCTGTCCGTCCGTGGTGGCGAGGGGGAGGACCGATGCGGCGGAGCTACTGGTGCGGGCTTGCTTCTCCTGGCCAGCCGTGGAGGCGAGGAGGAGAAGGAGTGGCGCGCGGGTTTCCCTACGCGGCTCAGATGGAGGATGGGCTCGCTGCGGAGGAAGTCGGTGGGTGACCCTTCTGATGGCCTTCCTTGTGGCCGTGGTGGCAGACAGGAAGGGAAGAAGAGGATGGTGGCCGGTCGGTTTCCTCTCCGGCGGGACGTTGGCGTGCAATGTGCACGCCGAAGCTGATCTTGAGCTCCCAAGCGGCGACTATTGCCGGCGCTATCCTTGGCATTTGGAGCCGCTCCTGGCACGGGCGTGAAGGCTAGTGCATCTTCTTCCCCTAGATGTGGAGGATCTTCACCAACCGAGAGATGGGATCCATCGCCGGCGACGCCCCAAGTGGCAAGTTCCCCGGTGGCGGCGCAGGTGCCGACCTCGTCGTCCTATGGCTGCGCGAGGCGACCGGGACCTGATTGCTTTTAATCTTTTGTTCTAGGATCCTATTAGCAAAAGTTGAGGCTTATTTTTTTATTACTTGGCTTGATAAGGGCCTCAATGTAACCTTGTATTGCCACTTTTTATAATCTATGCTTCCAGGGCCTTCGGGCCTCATCCGTTCAAAAAAAATGTTCACTGTGTCCAAGCATGCTGCACATCAAAGTGGCCAACATGCTTCGCCACATTGTGTCTGGTCATCGGCATTGATTTATTTTCATTTAGTCATTTGCTTGCCCATTCATGGACGACCATGGTAAACATCAGGTGCCTATGTTCATGTCTACTAGGCTAGGATTATGATTTAGTTCACTAAGAAATTAAGGGTGAACAAGAAAAACTAATGTATCAGAGGTTGAAAAAATACTTGATCTTCATTCATGTGCACTTCTTGGGGAATTAGAAATGACCTAGTGCGTGTGAGACTTGTAGCATGATCTTAAATTTGTATGGATCGGAAGAGGGTGCTTAACTGGAATGTATGAGATGCTTGTCGGGGATAACCCCCGGTAGGATCATGAGAGGGAAACATAAGCGCGTTGGGTTGGCTCAATGAAAATGAACCAGGCCGGGTAAGAACGGCTGGATAAGATAAGCATGAAAGCCGAGATACAAACTATCTCGGCCCGTATAGAACAAAGTTGTAACCCTTGCAGGTACCAACGAGCCGAGTCAACCGAGGAAAGGCCGAGTCAAGAAGGACACGTGGTACCTTTCCGAGTAAGGTTCGGGAAGGACCATGCTAAAGCGTGGTCAAAAGAGAAGGGCGAAAAGCGTGGTCAAAAGAGAAGGGCGACGCCGGGATGACACAAAAGAAGCCGGGTGACGCCCAAAGCAAGCGCTGACGTACAAAGTAACTGCGTGACGCCAAAAAGAACAAAAAGTAGTGTACCAGAAGACCGCTAGCTGTCAAGCTTTATGGACCGGGCCTATGGGTTTAGGGCAACCCCATAACCCGGCCCATATTGTAGGGACCAAGATCCAAACAAGAACCCTAAAACCCAAAGGGTATTAGCTAGCACCCTATATAAGGGAGGGCATAGAAGTAGTAGAAGGAGGTTGGACCAAGTAGAGAACATGTGCTGCGTACTCAAGCCAATATAGCTGAAGGAGCACTTGTAATCTTTGGGGTATCAATCAAATTGTCAAGTGTGGAGAGTTCTTCTTGTTCTTCGTGCATGGCTCGACCGTGCACTCCCTCCCCGGTGACCACAAGCACCCATTCGGCCCCCAACTTAAGCCTACCTATGGCATCTGTCGTGCCACCACCACGAGTTAAGCGCCCACCGTAAGGCGGCAGTGCTTGATGGAGTCTTCATCCGGACGGGCAACATCATCGCCAAGACCGCGAGCGTCTACTCCGGCCTCATCCAGAGGTTTGGAGCGCTCAACTTCGTCAGCGACAACGCGGGCTGCTTCGGGACCAGGCCGTTCCCTAGGGGCGGTCGCATCAAATTCGGCAAGCACCAGGTCTACGTCGCGGTGCGCGTGAAGCGCGCATATCCTGAGCACGTCGTCTTGGCGCCGGACCCCCCAACGGCATCAGTCGCTGGGAAACCTCTCCAACTCGTCTCCATGGAGGTAATGATGACTGCCCCAAACCCCGTAGCTCCCACAGTAGTTCAGTGGTAAATGAAAACGAAGGAGGAAATCATGAGGAAACGCCAAGGGCTGCAAGAACAGCAAAGGCGCCACCGAGAAATCGAGAGAACATAGCTAGGAGCAAAAGAGCTAAGGAGCTACGAGGCGATAGACAAGTTGGCGAGCCCGATGGCACAAGCAATGACCCTTCGGCATGCAAGCCGAGTTGGAAGAAGCCGGATAAAAGTCTGGAGAAAGCAAAGGAGCTAGCCACGATTCTGAGCAGGATGTGGATATCACTATCAGGAGAGCTTAACTTCGGCAAATCGAGTCAAGCGCAAAGACCCGCTTGATGCAACGATATTGAGAGGAAGGAACCTCAACGAAGAGTCGGATGCGATATCAAAGATAACACCAGAGGACAGCAATGGGACGGCCATGCGCCTAACGTGACAACATCTGCGGCGGCGAAGCGACAATGGCGTAATTACCCCACTTGGAGGGGGAATCAAAGAAAAGGCAGCAAGAACGGGTAAATGAGTTAGTAAAAGCAGCCAGCATGCTGAATGAGGCATATTACAAAGCAAATCCGGGTATAGCAGGAAGATCACAGCTGGTTCACTCGGCAACTCCTGTTCCGACAAGATCGGTGACTGCACGCATCCTCACCGAGCGGCACCCGGCCGAGAAAAGAAAAAGTGTGGATTCTGGAAGAAACAAGCAGATAGTCGCCTATGATCCGGCAAGAGTTCAAGGAAACCGGCGCATGCACAAGGGGCAAAAATAAATAATCCCTGAGAAAATGAAAACCAGGAAAAAATTGGACAGATAAATGACAACGGAGGGCAAAATTTTGCGCCTCATACTCGGCGCGCAGCTCACTCGGCAGGAGGAGGAAATCTAGCTCCGAATAACGCACCAGCTCAGCCGGAAAGAAGACAGCAGAGCGCGGGAAAAGCAGTTCAACAACCAGCTAACCCGAACGCGAATAAGTATAATGATGGTTACTCGGCTATGGTAAATGACGGGTATGAGCTGTCGGATCATGCATATCAAGCAATGGGAGCGAGATACGGAGGTAGGAACCTTCAGCTGAATGATGCCAGGCTGAAGCTTGACCGCATAAAAATGGCAGAGATAATTGAATCACACGGTCATGAGGTCCACCATGTTTTGGCCCAAGGATCATGAAGGAGCCACCGGTGCCAAATTTCCAGCTGGCCAGAGGGACAAAAACATATAATGGAAGCACAAAGCCAGAGGATTGACTCATAGATTATGGAACCGCTGTGAAGATCGCGTAGGGAAACTTGAGATGGGCAGTACGCTACGTACCGCAGATGCTGGAAGGACCAGCTCGGGTATGGTTGAACAATCTGCCACCCGGAAGCATCAACAGTTGGATTGATTTTCATGCCTTCGTGAGCAATTTTACGAGCACTTACAAGAGGCCGAATCGCCCACAACAACTAACAATGTGCAAGCAAATACCGAATGAGACAGACAGGGAGTTCCTCGCAAGGTGGTGTACGATGCGTAACTCTTGTGAAGGGGTAATCGATGTTGGGCCACGCAGAGATAAAAAAAACTTTTTCTCTAACATGGTGATCCCAAGATCCCAAGATCCTAAGAAAACTGTCTATAACAAAACAAAGTTCACGAAGCGTAAATAAAAGTTCACTCAGTTGTTTGGAAAAAAAATTGTGTTAAATTTGAAAGTTCACTTTAGACATAGCTAGAAAGTTATTTATAGTTAACTCCGAACAAGGTGGATGTTCGAGAAAATAGAAGTTCACTCTACTCGAAAAAATAAAAAGGTTCACACTGCTTGGAAATAAAAATTTGTTCCGCTCAATAAAAGAAGTTCACATGCGCTAAAAATAAAGTTCACTCAATGGGAAAAGATGGTTCACTTCAAACACGACAGGGGTTCTCGTTATATTTGGTAGTTCACTTCAAACAAAAATAAAAAAATTAGAAGGGTTTTCAATAAAAAAATATAATTGGAAAAACTGTCTGTGAAAAAACATTTATTTTCGCTAAAAGTCAAATTCACAAATTGCTCAAAAAAAGTTCACTATGCTAGAAAACATAGTTCACTTCGACCGTGGCAAGTTCACATTATATTTGGAAAGTTCACTTCAGAAGGGTGTTATTAAAAGAGAAAGTTCACATGCATTAAAAAAAGAAAGTTCACTCTATGGAAAAACAAAGTTCACTTAGACCGCGACGAGGGGTCTCGTTATATTTGGACGAGGCTAAAAAATTTCAGACGGGTGTTCGCAAAAAAGAAAGTGCACATGCGTTAAAATGAAAGTTCGCTTTGTGGAAACTTCAAACACAGCAGGGGTTCTCGAATCTGTGGGAAAACATAGTTCACTTCAAACACGACAGGGATTTTCGTTATATTTGGTAGTTCATGTTAGAACAAAATAAAAAATTTAGAAGGTTTTTTGATAAAAAAGAAAGTTTACATGCGTAAAAAAAAGTTCACTCTGAGGAAAAACATAGTTCACTTCGAATGTGACCTGGGTTCTGATTATATTTAATAGTTCACATCAGACCAAAATAAAAAATTCAGAAGGGTTTTCGATAAAAAAGAAAATTCACATGCGTTAAAAAGAAAGTTCACTCTGCGGGAAAACATAGTTCACTTCGAACGCGAGAAAACATAGTTTACTTCGAACTAGTTATATTTGATAGTTCATGTAAAACTAGTAAAAAAAAATCCAGAAAAGCGTGTTTAATAAAAAGAAAGTTCAGAAGTATTAAAAAGAAAGTTAACTCTACTGTAAAGAAAGTTCGGTTTATAATTTGAAAGTTTACTTCGGACATGCTTATATATATAGAAAAGTTCACTTCAAACATCGTATTTCCCGAGAAAATTAAAGTTTACTCTGCTGTCACAACATAGTTCATTGCGTTTCCTGTTTAGTTTTACAGAAACTGATTCCTCTTTAGCTTTTATATATATATATATATATACACACGAAGTCGTGTTTGAGATCAGTGCATGGTCCAAACTTTACTTCTTTTTCTTCATTTTATCAGATTTCCATCTATTACCAGAAATTGTTTTTTTCTAAAGGACACCTGCCACGCGCCACAGTTTTATCAGCAGAGGGCAGTGTACGTCCTTGACAGCCTTTTCAGCCTGTGTCCCTGTTGGTGTTGTGCGCGGTCAGAACAAAAGTTTGGGACAGAGGTCACGGCCTCACGGGCTACAGAGACACTCTTGACTCTTCCACACTCACCCGCCTCCGTCCTCGAAAGCACCTGTTCTCACCTCCCACTCTCTCTCCTTGGCCTCCATGGATGGTCACCCATAGCACCCACCATCGGCCCCGACCCCTGACCCTGGCCTGTCGTTGCCACGGCTATCTACAATCACTGCCGCGCCGCCATAAACGTGTCGAGTCGTGGTGTGGTGCCTTGGTGGTTGCCGCCTCAGATCTCTGGCGATGCTGGCCATGAGGAGGACCTGCCGAATGTGCGGCGGCACAGGGCGGAGGCAGGATCCTGGAGATGGCGATGCCGCTGCCGGTCCCTCGCAGCGGTGCGGAGACCCCCAACTACCCGCAGAGCCCGCTCCGCATCACGCACGACAGCGAGTTCTACGCGCGCCTCCATTCCTCATCGCGGGGCACCCCAGCGCCGCTCGTGGCATGCCCCTACGCCCTGCACCGCCGGAGCCCCTCATCGTTCCTCCCCTGCATTCAAGCCGCCACCGCCAACCACAGGCCCCATCCAGCATCCCATCGAACTCCGGGGATCGATCAATGATGCCGCTTCTCCTGAGATCCGACGCCGGTCACCCAACGGCGCCTGGCGACCCTTCCTGCTCCTACTCCACTAACATCAGGAGAAATCGAGAACGACCGCGCCGTCGCGTGCTCACCAGGCCTCCCAGGTGTTCTCTGCCTCCATTGGCCGCCCCGCGCCAGCGAGCGGCATCTTCCTCCTTCCCTCAGTTCCTGCGCGGCCCTACTCCCACAACAGCTGCAGCAGCGCGGCCTGCTCGCCGGGAGGAATATGCCGAGCTCTGTGGCTACGACCGCGAACGGCAACTTCCAATATGCCAAGATGTGTGCGGGGCACCGAAGGCTGCGTGCGCCTGCTCATTCTCGACGGCGCTCTACACGTGCTGGCCCTGCCGCGATACCACTGTCGGCTGATGGCCTGGTGCAGCGGTGGCGCTGTGGCGAAGCATGATGGCCTGGTGCAGCTGGGTAGACACACCGCAGCGGCAGTGACGCCAGCGCCACTCCATCAAGCACGCACAAGCGCTGTCCATCACCACATCCGGCGTATAGGCTGAGAAATGAAGCCTGCTCCTATGCTGATGTGATTATCAAGTTCATATTTAGTTGACATTCTGTAGGGAATGAAGCTTGCTCGTCTTCAACTTTTCAATTGTTTCATTGTCGATGTTACAACTTCCATTCAGTTAGAAACCTTTACACTGTGTTTGGATGTAGGAAATTTAGCTCGGAATTGAATTAGACCAGAGATTCCAAATCCTAGATGGAAAGGAAATGGACTGCAATTCCATTTCTGTTGTTTGTATGTGCATGGTATTTCTTGTTAGAATCAAAGGGAAACACCCATTTCCAATTCCTGTTTGGATGTAGGAAACATGGAATTGTCAATTTTTAACAGTAAGCGTATACACACTACTACATATGTATATTTCAATGTAGTATCTACAACATATGTATATTTCAATGTAATATCTACAACATATGTATATTTCAATGTATATATTACTTTTCACATATAGTAGCATCAAATATACTCCGAATAAAGTCACAACAGCACCACACGTACTATAATTTTTAAGTACTTACGCAAAGCATGACATGGAATAACTTTCAAGTGGCAACATCAATTACAACATGGATAGAAATTGTCTCTAACAAAATAGCACAAGTTGGTAGTTCATGTCCTTCATAGAACGGATACATAAAACATAACTAGACAGTTCACAAACAGATCATACTACTTCATTCCAACAACCACACATGATAGGAACCATCAAGGCAAGGTCAAGATCCATCGCTTCCTAAAGTTCTCAGGGAGCGCCATGAGAGCATCAAACAAGCGCTCATTGATGATAAACTTTCCGTAAGCTCTCAGCAAGTCATCATCCTCCAAATCTGGTACCTTTTTCAGTGCATCAAGGATTTCAGATGGTGGAGTCACCTTTGGCATAGGAAGTGGCTCGGTTGTCTTCAAAGCATCATCAAAAGAACATCTCATTTCTCCCATCATGCACAATATAGCATCCCCGGTGCGTTGCCTCTTCTGGGGCACATCAATAGATTCTTCACCAGCCGGTGTGTTCTGTTGTTGAAGACACTCACTTGCTGTCCTTGCACCTACACCAAGTGCATGGTCTTTTGAATATATGGTTTGGATATCATCCCAATTATTCACTACCTTGTTTCTGTAGGCACGTGCATCCTTATTAGCCTACAAAATACACACAAATATTAGAGATGATATAGTGAAGTTGTAGAGGTAAGAACAAAATAAAATATGTAGGGTTACATACCTCCACATATCGAGACCACACTTCGTCACTTTCAACCGATACCATGTTCTTGTCCCAATCCCATCCAAATCCACTTTGAGCAAGCATCTTGGTAATGATCTCATAATGCTTGTCAAATGTTTTAATTCTTCCAACAATGTTGTCCTTGGTGATGTCAATATCACATTTATCCTTCACATGCTTAATGCAAGCATTGTATACATGTGGCTTACAACCATTTTGAGCATGGTCACCATTGTTGTGATGCTCAACAAGCACCGCCAATAGTGCTGTGTCCATCTCAGGAGTCCATGAAAGGTAATTCCTACTACCTCCTTTCTTTGATTTTGGTTCAGCCATGCTTCTACAAGTGCATAAAAGTAAGGACAAAATATGTAGGTAAAGCATATATATTAATTTTAGGAAGATGCATATACAAAATATTATGCCATCACATAGCTAGCACAAAAAGGGGCACCATAAGCTATCTACTCCACCACTACTTATCTACTCCATCTCTAGGTGTCCATGCGCCACAAGATACTCGGCATACATCTCATTAGCAAATTGTTGCCTATAGTTAGACCATGCAACAGTTTGTCCCACACTTCTAATTAAAGTAGCATCATTAGGTTCAGGAGTCATAGCTGCTAGTTCAGCGTCGACTTCCTCCAGCAACAAATTATCTCTCACATGTTGCCTATCCCGTGCATAGTTGTGCAAAATACAACATGCATTAATAAGCCGAATCTGTAAAAAAATAGTTCATAGTGAGCATACGTTTTATGGACTTATTATGTGAACACCATATGGACATGTGTTACCTGCTGCTCTATGGGAAAGTAAGAACAAGCACGAAGTATGGCCCATTTTTTCTTCAACATCCCAAAGGTTCTCTCTACAACATTTCTAGCACGAGCATGACGCAAGTTGTACAATTCTCTCTCATTTTGAGGTTGTTGTTGACTTGCAACCCACTCTTTCAAATGGTACCGAGTAGATCTGAATGGAGATAGAAATCCAGGTCCATTGGTATAACCAGCATCTACTAGATAGTATCTTCCTATTGTCAAGTAAATAAGTTAGCCAACATTTAATTGTTTTCCTATTGTCAAGTAAAAAAAGGTAAAAGAGATAGAGCTGTACCCTGTGGTACAACAAATGCTTCTTCGCGGTCGGTTCTCATAGCATCTTTTAGCACTCTCGAGTCCGATGCCGAGCCCTCCCAACCAGGCAGAACATAGAGAAATTTCATGTTCCAATCAACCACACCTAGCATGTTAGTAGTGATTTCTTGATGTCTGTTCCTATATCTCCCTTTGTCAGCGGCTTTCACATGCACAGGAATATGACACCCATCTAGTGCTCCAAGTACATCGCCAAACCACTTCCATTTATAATCATCGGGAGGGTGAATAGAAGGATCGGGAAGCTTGATGAACTCCCCATGTAGAGATAGGATAGCCGATAGCACGGTAGATATATGCCTACTAATAGTCTCTATAGACCGTTGGTACGTGCCACCCAACACTCTCAATTTAAGTCCATGCCCGACAATTTGTAGAAACATAGCAACATTTTCCTCTACCGTCACAAACAAGCTATCTTCGAGACCACACTTCTCACGCAACATAGCACAAAGATCATGAAAGTTTCTTTTAGTTAAGCGTAGCTTGTCATAGCAAGTCGCCTCGGACCCCTCATATGTTTTTTTCAAGATGTACTTCCTATATGCAACCTTCTCTTCATCATCACTGAAACGTCCTAAGTTTCTCGGTGCCCTTTGTGTACTAAGATGGGCTAGAGCAAGACATGACATCTCGAAAAACTTCTTTGTCAATAATAGTCGTTTCCTTTTTCTTCTTTTGTTCTCTTCGGTAATGAAAGAAACCAACTCTTGTTGAGACATGATGGTGCTACATCACACACAATATGTGAAGAAATCTAATTATTTCCAGAGCATACAAACTATGAATAAAACAGTCTACCATTTCTCCTCCATTTTCTAACATACAACCATAGCCATGAAGAAAAACACATGTCAATTGCACAAATTCGAATCTCAGACCATAGAGTACATAAATGGATTGTATACCTTCTCGGTTCTGGACTCACCACCTCCTACTTATTCTCAGGATCTGCAAATTTCACAAAAAAAAATCAAAAAGGGGCCATATGCACACTCCCAGGAAGAGGACAGGGGGCAGCTCGCGCAGGCCAAGGAGAAGCTCGCGGCAGGCCGTTCTCCTCCCGCACTGGAGTCGACCCTGGACGCCATCCCCCTCCCTCTGCTTCCCCTACTGTCGCCGTTCCCCATCCCACGCGAATTAGGGTTTGGGGCAGGAAGGGTTCCATGGCCGCTGTGGGCTAGCTTGTAGGAGGGCGGGGAAGGGGGTAAGGCTGGACGAGACGGCGAGGAAGAAGAGAAGAAGCAGAGGGAATACCTGTGCCACCGTCGCCGCCGCCCTGCACTCGCGTGGCGTCGCCCTGCTGGAGTCGCGCGGTGTCGCCCTGCTGGAGTCGACCGCTCGACCTGAGCCTTTCCGAGCCTTTCCGAGGGCGCCGCTTCGGAAGCGACGGATTTTACATACGGGCCGGTGTGGAATTCGGTCCAACTTTCCAGGGTCCATTTCCTTAGCCATCCAAACTAATGAATTCGGCTGGCCCATTTCCAAAAGGGCAATTCCAAGCCCCAATTCTTACATCCAAACACAGCCTTAGTGATTTTTTGGGGCATATGTTGTTTTCACGGCAAATATGTTGTACTCCCTCCGATCCTAAATAAGTGTCGCCATTTTGAATTAGAGTTAGTTCAAAATGGCGACACTTATTTAGGATCGGAGGGAGTAAGTTAAATCCAATGAGTGATTATCTTAACACTAAAGCTGACTTTCAAAAGTCTTTTTTCATTGTCAATATTTTTAGACCAACATGTATTTGTGTTAATGCCCAAAGATATATACTGCTTGCACACCCTGATTGCCCATCAACCTTCATATGGAAGCCAGATTGTTGTCCAAAGTGCCTGATAATGATGTTTATGATAGTTCTTGGGTAGACCTGTACTTAACTCATTTGATGCATATTTGTTCATATATGTCAGATTGTCGCAGTACTAGTATGGGTGCTGAATTAATCTTGTATGGGTGCTGAATTTGGATCTACCAACTGAGTTCAAAAGGACCTATAGGTACTTAATTGGTTGTTTCTTAAGCCGGACTGATTCTTTTTCTTGTGCTTAATAAGGCATTTAATGGTGCCGAACACAATTTTTATGGTTGGTTAGTTCTCCGTAGAATAATTCTAGGAACTTAAACTAAAATATCTGGATAGGCGCATCTCGATTCAGCGCCACATGGAGACCAATTATGTATCATCTGTAGATAATGGACATTGTGTTTAACAAGCCCTTTTTTCTTTAGAATCATGTGTGTTGTTGCCTGTCAGATTCTTGTGCTAATTCAGATTCTTGAATTGGTAAGGAGTCACGTAAATGCAAGTGTGCAAACCTTTTTGTTCTTTCTGGGTTGAAAATGGAATGAGTGTGTGAACTCTGAAGCGCTAGTTGTGGCGTGAGCCGTTTTCATGTTCACTGTGTCCATGGAGACTCTTCCTCCCTTATCCCTCTGCTACAGTTCCTGAGAAGCTCGAGAGCCTTCTTCTCCCTTCCGGGCCGAACCCGAGTCCTCTCTGGCGGCGCTGCCGGCCGGAGATGGCGGAGGGGAGGTGCCGGCGTAGTTTATAAGAGTAGATTAGGGTTTTGCCCTGCTTGGGCGGTTTGGAGCAGAGCTTGGTGTCGATGCGGCCTCACCCAAGCACTAGGGTTCCTCTGCCTTTTGCTGTCGCTTCTCTGGCTGGAGCTCGCGGCAAGGGAGGAGAACACTGTCTCCGTTAATAAGGTAGTGGTCGTGGACCGTCGGGTGGTGTGGGGTGGCTCTGAGGCGTTGGTTCTCCTGTCCGTCCGTGGTGGCGAGGGGGAGGACCGATGCGGCGGAGCTACTGGTGCGGGCTTGCTTCTCCTGGCCAGCCGTGGAGGCGAGGAGGAGAAGGAGTGGCGCGCGGGTTTCCCTACGCGGCTCAGATGGAGGATGGGCTCGCTGCGGAGGAAGTCGGTGGGTGACCCTTCTGATGGCCTTCCTTGTGGCCGTGGTGGCAGACAGGAAGGGAAGAAGAGGATGGTGGCCGGTCGGTTTCCTCTCCGGCGGGACGTTGGCGTGCAACAGCGGTGCACGCTGGAAGCTGATCTTGGAGCTCCCAAGCGGCGGCAGCCTATTGCCGGCGCTATCCTTGGCATTTGGAGCCGCTCCTGGCACGGGCGTGAAGGCTAGTGCATCTTCTTCCCCTAGATGTGGAGGATCTTCACCAACCGAGAGATGGGATCCATCGCCGGCGACGCCCCAAGTGGCAAGTTCCCCGGTGGCGGCGCAGGTGCCCAGCCTCGTCGGTCCTATGGCTGCGGCGGAGGCGACCCGGGACCTGATTGCTTTTTAATCTTTTGTTCTAGGATCCTATTAGCAAAAGTTGAGGCTTATTTTTTTATTACTTGGCTTGATAAGGGCCTCAATGTAACCTTGTATTGCCACTTTTTATAATCTATGCTTCCAGGGCCTTCGGGCCTCATCCGTTCAAAAAAAATGTTCACTGTGTCCAAGCATGCTGCACATCAAAGTGGCCAACATGCTTCGCCACATTGTGTCTGGTCATCGGCATTGATTTATTTTCATTTAGTCATTTGCTTGCCCATTCATGGACGACCATGGTAAACATCAGGTGCCTATGTTCATGTCTACTAGGCTAGGATTATGATTTAGTTCACTAAGAAATTAAGGGTGAACAAGAAAAACTAATGTATCAGAGGTTGAAAAAATACTTGATCTTCATTCATGTGCACTTCTTGGGGAATTAGAAATGACCTAGTGCGTGTGAGACTTGTAGCATGATCTTAAATTTGTATGGATCGGAAGAGGGTGCTTAACTGGAATGTATGAGATGCTTGTCGGGGATAACCCCCGGTAGGATCATGAGAGGGGAAACATAGCGCAGCTGGGTTGGCTCCGAATGAAAAATGAACCAGGCCGGGTAAGAACGGCTGGATAAGATAAGCATGAAAGCCGAGATACAAACTATCTCGGCCCGTATAGAACAAAGTTGTAACCCTTGCAGGTACCAACGAGCCGAGTCAACCGAGGAAAGGCCGAGTCAAGAAGGACACGTGGTACCTTTCCGAGTAAGGTTCGGGAAGGACCATGCTAAAGCGTGGTCAAAAGAGAAGGGCGAAAAGCGTGGTCAAAAGAGAAGGGCGACGCCGGGATGACACAAAAGAAGCCGGGTGATGCCCAAAGCAAGCGCTGACGTACAAAGTAACTGCGTGACGCCAAAAAGAACAAAAAGTAGTGTACCAGAAGACCGCTAGCTGTCAAGCTTTATGGACCGGGCCTATGGGTTTAGGGCAACCCCATAACCCGGCCCATATTGTAGGGACCAAGATCCAAACAGTAAACCCTAAAACCCAAAGGGGTATTAGCTAGCACTGCCTATATAAGGGAGGGCATAGAAGTAGTAGAAGGAGGTTGGACCAAGTAGAGAACATGTGCTGCGTACTCAAGCCAATATAGCTGAAGGAGCACTTGTAATCTTTGGGGTATCAATCAAATTGTCAAGTGTGGAGAGTTCTTCTTGTTCTTCGTGCATGGCTCGACCGTGCACTCCCTCCCCGGTGACCACAAGCACCCATTCGGCCCCCAACTTAAGCCTACCTATGGCATCTGTCGTGCCACCACCACGACAGTTGGCGCCCACCGTGGGGCAGAAGCAGGTGCTTGATGGAGTCTTCATCCGGACGGGCAACATCATCGCCAAGACCGGCGAGCGCGTCTACTCCGGCCTCATCCAGAGGTTTGGAGCGCTCAACTTCGTCAGCGACAACGCGGGCTGCTTCGGGACCAGGCCGTTCCCTAGGGGCGGTCGCATCAAATTCGGCAAGCACCAGGTCTACGTCGCGGTGCGCGTGAAGCGCGCATATCCTGAGCACGTCGTCTTGGCGCCGGACCCCCCAACGGCATCAGTCGCTGGGAAACCTCTCCAACTCGTCTCCATGGAGGTAATGATGACTGCCCCAAACCCCGTAGCTCCCACAGTAGTTCCAGTGGTAAATGAAAACACAGAAGGAGGAAATCATGAGGAAACGCCAAGGGCTGCAAGAACAGCAAAGGCGCCGCTGGAGAAATCAGAGAACATAGCTAGGAGCAAAAGAGCTAAGGAGCTACAGGAAGCGATAGACAAGTTGGCAGAGCCAGTGGCACAAGCAACTGACCCTTCGCGTATGCAAGCCGAGTTGGAAGAAGCCAGGATAAAAGTCCTGGAGAAAGCAAAGGAGCTAGCACAGTTACAGCAGGATGTGGATATCACTATCCGAGAGCTTAACTCGGCAAATCGAGTCAAGGGCGCAAAGACCCGGCTTGATGCAACGATATTGAGAGGAAGGAACCTCAACGAAGAGCTGGCAGATGCGATATCAAAGATAACACCAGAGGACAGCAATGGGACGGCCATGCGCCCAACGTACAACACAGCGGCAGCTAATCTGCGGCGGCAGAAGCAGCAATGGCAGAATTACCCCACTTGGAGGGGGAATCAAAGAAAAGGCAGCAAGAACGGGTAAATGAGTTAGTAAAAGCAGCCAGCATGCTGAATGAGGCATATTACAAAGCAAATCCGAGTATAGCAGGAAGATCACAGCTGGTTCACTCGGCAACTCCTGTTCCGACAAGATCGGCTGGGCACACGGCATCCTCACCCGAAGCGGCACCCAGGCCGAGAAAAGAAAAAAGTGTGGATTCTGGAAGAAACAAGCAGATAGTCGCCTATGATCCGGCAGTAGTTCAAGGAAACCCGGCGCATGCACAAGGGGCAAAAATAAATAATCCCTGAGAAAATGAAAACCAGGAAAAAATTGGACAGATAAATGACAACGGAGGGCAAAATTTTGCGCCTCATACTCGGCGCGCAGCTCACTCGGCAGGAGGAGGAAATCTAGCTCCGAATAACGCACCAGCTCAGCCGGAAAGAAGACAGCAGAGCGCGGGAAAAGCAGTTCAACAACCAGCTAACCCGAACGCGAATAAGTATAATGATGGTTACTCGGCTATGGTAAATGACGGGTATGAGCTGTCGGATCATGCATATCAAGCAATGGGAGCGAGATACGGAGGTAGGAACCTTCAGCTGAATGATGCCAGGCTGAAGCTTGACCGCATAAAAATGGCAGAGATAATTGAATCACACGGTCCGCAGGGTCCACCATGTTTTGGCCCAAGGATCATGAAGGAGCCACCGGTGCCAAATTTCCAGCTGGCCAGAGGGACAAAAACATATAATGGAAGCACAAAGCCAGAGGATTGACTCATAGATTATGGAACCGCTGTGAAGATCGCGTAGGGAAACTTGAGATGGGCAGTACGCTACGTACCGCAGATGCTGTAAGGACCAGCTCGGGTATGGTTGAACAATCTGCCACCCGGAAGCATCAACAGTTGGATTGATTTTCATGCCTTCGTGAGCAATTTTACGAGCACTTACAAGAGGCCGAATCGCCCACAACAACTAACAATGTGCAAGCAAATACCGAATGAGACAGACAGGGAGTTCCTCGCAAGGTGGTGTACGATGCGTAACTCTTGTGAAGGGGTAATCGATGTTGGGCCACGCAGAGATAAAAAAAACTTTTCCTCTAACATGGTGATCCCAAGATCTAGCTGAGGTAGAAGGCCACGAGGTTTACCACTAGACGCGCAGTTGCGGATTACTGATGAAGCGCATCAGTTGATGCAGTGCAGTCCTCACGATCCGATCGTCCTGGTGCTGATCGCACAACACCTCTGCTGGTATCCACACGTACAAGGAGGAGCACCGGCGAATCGCTAGGTTCAGACGACGGTAGGACTGTTGTGGAGCTAGGGTTTCCAACACATGGAATGACCTAACCGAACAACGATTAAACTTTCTGGGTTACGGTGCTCCACTATATATAGGGAGTGAGCGTGGGCTCTGCTCGCGCGACCCATTCACTAAAGCCCATATAACACTAGTCACCGTGAGTCTAACTCACTAACTCAGTCCTAATCCGGTTTAGGTCCAACCCAACCAGATTACAGGTTCAGATCCAATCCGAACTTGCTCCCGCTCTTAAGTGTGTGACCCCGTAGGCTCATGGCTACTTGGACACGATTGGAGTCCGACTCTCAATCGATCAGTCGGTAGCGGCTCCTAGCAGAACGTGCCGACTCCCAAGTACCAAAGAGTCATGACGACTTGCCTTTCCAATGCGACTTACGTTCGAGTCCCTTTTGCCTCACGATATACCTTGTTAGACTATAGGCGAATAATTGCCATCCCTTAAATAGTCCGACTCTCTTCTCGATCCAAGATAAGTGATTCATCCGACTAACTCTTAGTCGATCGCCTCGGTTAACACTTAACCGACTCGTGCATGGCCATGCTTTCCGAATCATATCTCACGAGAGGGCCCAGAGAATATCTCTCCGAGTGGAGGGGCAAAATCCCATCTTGGTTATTCACATCACGCAGCTTGATTCTCGACCGAATTCAACCCTACCTTTATAGCTGCCCAGTTACGGATCAACGTTTGATAGAACCTAAGTCGGTGATCCTCAACTCGGACTATGCAACAACCTCAGGTCTAAGGATTACATTGATTTAGATATACAAATGACAACTTGTTCGTTGTACCTCAATATGGGTCAATCCGAATTGCTAAACTCTTAGTCAACTGTAAGTTGGAATAGCATCTCCATGCCCATGACAAGTGGAACCGAGTCATCAAGCCAACTTTCACATTGGTCTAAGTTGTGTGTCCAGCATAACTTCAATGACCAAGGATATTTAGTACAGACAACATGAATGCATAGTTCCACAACCGAATCATATATTCAATGATACACATCAGATGTTTATACAAGGACTACTTAATATCTTTATGAATACAATGGGAAATCTCATCATACATGATTGCCTCTAGGGCATATTCCCAACAATCGAGTCACAAGCAATCGCATGGTTTGCACAAGGATGTAGACATGGGAGTGTGCTGTGGCAAAGGTTACAAAGAGATATGCCAGCAAGCCTAACAGAGACGATAAGAATCGCCGACTCGTATGCGTTAGGAGATTCGACTCAGCCGCTGCTCATGTCGGCAGATGGGATGACTGAGACTCAGATCTATGACACTGTCGGGTCGCAAAGGCACCAGGAGAGATCCGAATACAGAAGCAAGAGAAGAGACGAGAGGCCGGATTACAGGTATGGTTCGGCTCAGGTTGTAGCAGTGAGTCAGGATCATCCAGATGCTGGAAGCAGTCAGCGTCAAAGGACAAATGGTCAACAACAATGGGTGCCAAAGAATGACGACAAAAGGCCATACGATCATAGGAAACAGTATTAAGACCGACAAAAATACACCTATGAGATGATGCTGGATCAGCCGTGTAAGTTTCACACGCCAAGTCCGAGTAAGCCGGCAAATCACTCAACAAGGCAATGCACTTGGTTTCAGAAAGGAGACAGAGTGGACTCGCGGAATAAGCAGCTTCCACCACCTCCCCCTCCTCCACTTACAGGAGGAAATACTCAGCAGAGGAGCGTATAATGATATGAAAACAGGCAGCCGAGGTATCAGAATCAAGAAAGAAGAGAAGTTGTACACCAAGTGCACAATCCAAGAGGTGACGATGTCCATGTCGACCACGGAATCAGAAATGAGTACAGAGAACATCACCAGAGCTATGTTGTCTTTGTCACAGAGCCAAATGACAAGAAGATCCAACAGCGACAAATGATGGAAGTGAATGCCACAATGCCGGCAATTCCCAAGTACATGCACTGGTCTGAGCAAGAGATAACTTGGAGTATAAAGGATCACCCCAAAATCATGCCAACCCCAGGAGGATACACTCTGGTTCTGGATCCAACATTCATGGGCCCAGATATCAACGTGAAATTTTCAAAGGTGTTAATCGATGATGGCAGTAGCATCAACATCATGTACAAGGATACTATGCTCAAGTTAGGCATTACCATGAACATGCTGGAGCCGACTAAGACCACTTTCCACGGGATTGTGCCGGGATTGTCCTGTGAGCCAATTAGCAAGATCTGGGTCGACGTCTTATTCAGCAACAAAGAAAATTGTCGCACTGAAGCCATAGAGTTCGAGGTAGTAGATTTGGTCAGCTCATATCATGCCTTACTCGGCAGGCCGGCTATGGCAAAGTTCATGGCTACTCCTCACATCGCTTACTTGAAGATGAAGCTGCCAGGCCCATGTGGGGTGATCACAGTTCAAGGAGATTACAAAAGATCTATTGCTTGTGCCTCAGGCGGATCTTCACTGTCCGAGTCACTCGTCATAGCGCAAGAGAAAAGCCAGATGTTGGAGGTGGCAGCATTGGCCAAAGCAGCACAAATGTCCATGCTGGCACTCACCAACCCGCATGGCAATGTGTCATTTCAAGCTACCAAGGAAACCAAGAAGGTGCAGGTGGATGAAACTTTCCCAGAGCGCACAGTAACCGTTGGGTATGGACTTACAGATAAATAGGAAAGCGAGCTCACCAGCTTCCTCCGTGAGAATCGGGACATCTTTGCATGGTCCACTCAAGATTTGCAAGGAGTTCCGAGGGAGCTGGCTGAGCACTCTCTTCATGTAAGACCAGATGCAAGGCCGGTGAAGCAACCCCTCCGCCGCTTCATCGAAGATAGGAGGAAAGTAATAGCGGCCGAGATTGCAAGACTTTTAGCTGTTGGATTCATCATGGAAGTGCTGCACCCGGACTGGTTGTCAATTCCAGTCCTGGTCGAGAAGAAGAAAGATGACCCTAACGTGGCAGTGGTATGGCGCATGTGTATTGATTACACGAACCTCAATAAGGCGTGTCCAAAAGATCCATTTCCTCTGCCTCGAATCGATCAAGTCATAGATTCTACTGATGGGTGTGAGTTGTTGTCATTTGTGGATGCATATTCAGGATTCCATCAGATTCCACTGAATCCAAATGATCAAATAAAGACAGCTTTTATCACCCCGTACGGGGCTTATTGCTATCGCACCATGCCATTCGGATTGAGAAATTCAGGCGCAACATATCAAAGATGAATGCAAAAATGCTTGCAAGATCAATTGGACAAAAATGTTCAAGTATACGTCGATGACGTGGTAATAAAAACCAAACAAAGCCATACTCTAATTGAGGACTTGCGTCAAACATTCGCAAACTTGAGAAGATTCTGGATGAAACTTAACCCGGAAAAACATACATTCGGTGTCCCGGCTGGAAAGTTACTCGGATTCCTTGTATCCAGTCGAGGAATTGAAGCTAACCCGACAAAGATCAGGGCCATCGAAAGAATGGAATTGCCAAAAACCCTCAATGATGTCCAGAAGTTTACTGGATGCCTGGCTTCATTGAGCAGGTTTGTTAGTCGACTAGGAGAAAAAGCCCTACCACTATATTAGCTGATGAAGAAATCAGACAAATTTACATGGACACAGAAGGCTGATAGCGCTTTCCATGAATTAAAGAAAATGTTGGCAACAACACCAATATTAGCGTCACCACTATCCAAGGAGCCAATGTTGCTCTATGTCGCCGCAACCAACAGAGTTGTAAGTGCAGTAATAGTTGTTGAACGTGAAGAAGGGGCAAATCAGTCCAAAGGCCAGTATATTACTTGAGCGAAGTGCTCTCTGTCTTGAAACATAATTACCCGCATTATCAGAAGATGACATATGGGGTATATATGGCAGCAAAAAAGCTGAAACATTATTTTCAAGAACACCCAATCCGGGTAATATGCGAGGCACCTATCTCGGATATATTGGGAAGCAAAGATGCCAGCAGCCGAGTAGCCAAATGGGCCATTGAACTAGCACCATACACTCTACAATATGATAGGCGGGATGCAATAAAATCTCAAGCCGTTGCAGATTTCTTTGTAGAATGGATGGAGATGCAGTACAAGCCACCACTGCCAGATCCAAATTACTAGAAAATGCATTTTGACGGGTCCAAGACGAGAATGGGTCTGGGCGCCGGGATAGTGCTCACATCTCCAAAGAGGGATCAACTGAGGTATGTCTTGCAGATTCATTTTGCTGCTTCTAACAACGCTGTTTTAGTACGAAGCACTCGTCCATGGCATTAAAGTAGCCAAGGAAATTGGTATCAAAAGGATCATGTGTTTTGGCGATTCGGATTTGGTGATTTAGCAAGTGTCTGGACATTGGGACGCACTGGATGCAAACATGGCATTATATCGCTTTCACGTGCAGCAAATTTCGGGATATTTTGACGGTGTGAATTTCATAACATTCCTAGAGCAGAAAATGAGGCAGCAGATGTGTTATCCAAGCTAGGATCGTCTAGACAATCAATACCACCAGGGGTAGCATTGGAGAATCTCAGGAGGCCATCGATCAATCTGTCGCCAGAGTCGAATCAATCAGGGTCATCCTGGCGAGTCAGGAATCAGAGGCAGTGCCAATGGATATCGACTCAGGGGTAGGTTCGAGTCACTCGGGGACTGATCCGTTCACCTCAGGGGTAGCCGAATCACACTCGGGGACTCCTCAGGTTATGTCGGCAGAGCATATCTCGGCGGAACCAATGGACATTGATGTTGAAGCAGACCCGGAACCACTAATACCAACGTGGGCACAACCAATATTCAGTTATTTGAAAGATGGAACCTTGCTGAGTGATGAAACATTGGCAAGGCAAACGGCACGAAGAGCAAAAACATACACCATAATCAACAAGGAACTCTACAAGCGAAGTGTGACAAGTGTACTGCAGCGTTACATCAGCTCAGAGCAAGGCCAGGAGATCTTGTTAGATATCCATCAGGGAGAGTGCGGGCACCATGCGTCATCAAGAGCGTTGGTAGCCAAGGCATTCCGACATGGATTATACTATCCAAGCGCATTGGCACAAGCGCAAGAGTTAGTCAGAAAATGCAGTGGTTGTCAACACTATGCGTCCAAGTCACATTTGCCAGCTCAAAATTGAAGACTATACCAATCACGTGGCCTTTTGCAGTATGGTGCCTGGATATGGTAGGACCATTCAAACCAGCAAGGGGAGGCATGACTCATATCTTGGTCATGATCGATAAGTTCACCAAGTGGATAGAAGTGAAACCAATCAAAAAACTGGACGGCAAAACAGCTGTTACATTCTTAGGGATATAATCCTCAGATACGGTTACCCGCACAGTGTGATCACGGACAATGGCACAAACTTTGCCGAAGGAGCGTTTGCTCGCTTCTGTGGGGAACACCGAATAAGACTCGACGTAGCGTCAGTCGCCCATCCAGAATCAAATGGACAAGTTGAACGGGCTAATGGCTTAGTTCTGTCCGGGATAAAACCCCGCTTAATGAAACCACTCCAGAGATCACCTGGTTGTTGGCTTGAGGAACTACCCTCAGTACTGTGGAGCTTAAGAACGACTCCGAATCGATCAACTAGTTATACGCCATTTTTCCTTGTATATGGGGCTGAAGCAGTTTTGCCTGCCGACATAGAATATGACTCGCCAAGGATAAGGCAATACTCGGAAGCCGAGGTGAAAGAGGCCTGAGAAGATGGAGTAGATTTACTCGAAGAAGCAAGGGAACTGGCATTTTCCAGATCTGCTATATATCAAAAAAATCTCCAACGCTACCATAGACGGAAATTACAACCTCGTGTTTTCCGAGAAGGAGATATGGTGCTAAGGTTGGTGCAGCGCACAGCCGGAATGCATAAATTATCGCCTCCTTGGGAAGGTCCATTCATTGTAAGCAAAGCATTGCACAATGATTCCTATTATCTCATAGACGCTCGTGAAGCGCAAAAGAACAAGGCGGACAGGTCAGGAGATGAAACCAAAAGGCCATGGAAGGTGGCAATCGTCATTCCATTCTACACTTAGGAGAAGCAGTGCATGTATCCCTCGAACTCTCATATGTCGGATGTGTTTGCCGGCTATGTGCTAATAATAAAATGGTATGATTCGAAAAACTGACCCGGGGACTACCCCTTAGGCTTTCCATTTCAATTATTTTTACGTCGGCTGGCGTGGTACCCGGAATTTATTTCGGGACAAGTAGTGTTTACTCGGAAGAAATCAACTCTTCGACTATGCTGTTGTCCGAAAACACGGCTTCATGGCAAGCAAGAGAAAAAGATCTAAGACGGGTAAACACGAACGATGGATAAGTACAAGGGGAAACGCGAGTCGGCTTTAGTTTGTGCCTAACTCTCTGCAGGTTGTGTTATACTATGTGTCGAGTCATCTCGGCCAAGTTATCCAAGTTTTATATCCGCTAACTAAATCCTTCGTACTTTGAGATCCTAATGTCGAACGCCGAAAAATGGTAGACAAGGGCCAAAGGCAAGGAAAGGTGACATGGCAAAATGAAACTCGGGGACTTGTCCTTGAGTGATTCGCACTCAAAGCATAACACAAATATATAAAGCCTATCACAAGGCACATAGTCAAACTTCAAGTGCAATGTACGTTACATCTGTACCCGACATACCGGGGATCTAATAAAAGTTCGAGTATTTGTTGGCCTAAGGAGAAGGAGAAGTCGGAGGAGCATTCTCGGAACCAGGAGTGCTTGGAGCATCGGCCGGGTGAGGGGCATCTACGGCTGGGTCATCTGGATCATCTGACTCGGTCGCCTTGCTGTCGCCACCTTCTTCAGCAGGAACTTCGACGAGCGGATCGCCAAGGTCGAGGAAGCTGGGCCCTTCACACCAAGCGTGCACCATGGTGTACTCGATCATGGCATAAGCTCTCTCCTGGCGCTTCTTGATCAGCTCCGGGTTGTTCAACCATTTTCCATCTCCCCTTATGAGAGCAAGAACATCAAGGTTGATGTCCTCGTACCATGAAAGCACGAAGGAGAGAGCCTTGTCCGCTGCAGCCCGGCCGGCCATTTCACGCTATTGATCCAGCCGGTCTTCAGTAAGGAGCAGTCTCTCGGCTAGCGGCTCGATTAGTTCGGGTGGGTCTTCATCCGGCCAGAGCATGCGAAACGCATGGATAGCCGCTTTGAGCAAGTCCACACCACAGGATCTGAGGGTCTTGACCCGTTCAGACACCGCTGCGAGAAGCTCCTCCATGGACACCTCGCCGTCAGCAGGAGCACCAGCCTCAGCTCTCACTTTATTCATGGCTCGGATGGCAAACATGTTGGCCTCAGGAAAGTTCTCTGCAAGCAAAAAGAGAAAGTTAGCAAATATCAAGGGCAGATGGAAGAAATCCAGCATGACTTGGACAATGCGTAAAGAGTAAGAACTCACTACCGAGAAAGAAGTTGATGGCATCAAGCTTGCTATGCCAAGTCTTGGTCTTGGCTTGAAGGGCGTCGAGGTTCATATTGGTCGACTCGACCAATGACTCGGCCTCGTCGAGCAACTTCTTAGTCTTCTCGGTCTTTGGCTTTCGCTTCTTCTCGGCAAGCTCCTCCTTCTGCCCTTTCACCTCGGCCAAGTGCTTCTGCTCCGTCTCGTCCATTAATTCCTTCAGTCGAGTCACCTCATCTCGCTCCTTCTGGAGTTTGGCTTGGTGCCTCTCTGCTTATTCAGAACAAGTATTTGTCAGTACCAACAGAAAAATTTCAGCAATTGGCTTAGGGAGGTAAGAAATTTACTCTCGGCCTCGCTGATTTGCGAGTGAAGTTCATTGATGATGGACTGAGCAGTGGCTGTGAGACAAGAGTGAGAGGAAAAATGAAAAGATGAACCAAGGAGGATTACACCAAAAATAGAAATGGGAAAAGCAAAGATACTACCTTGGCCGAAGGTGTCGATCTGTAGCTTCTCATACGCAAGTTCAAGCTTGCGATGCGCCAGGACGAGAGCTTGGTGCACCATGGTGCGCTCATTATGCGTAAGCTAATCAAAGAAGACGGGTAACAAAGAAAGAGTCGAGTTAGGCGACCTGCCGAATAAAAGAGCTTAAGAGCTTACAGCCAAGTAAGTTCCTTACTCGGCGGTAACCTCGAGGGCTAGGGATCGAAGTTCTAACATACAAGCTTGGAGTAAAGGATTTGAAGGCTAAGTGACTATTGAAGAGCTTATAGCCGAGTAAGTTTCTTACTCGACTGTAACCTCGGGGACTAGGTGATATGTATAAAGGAAATACTCAATGATACAAAAGAGTAAGAATTTAATTTACCTCATTCACTTCGTCGGCGCGGGCCATCAGAGAAATGGCCTGCTGGGTCATGTCGGAGACGGCCTTGGGGCCCAGCTTCAACTTCTTCCCGGCACGAGTGCTGACCTCCTGCTCACCTGCTGCATTCCATGCCACAGCGTAAGGTTCAGCCGAACCAAGGCTCTTGCCACTGAGCGTCCGAGTAAGAACTCGACCTGTTTTCAGGGCGGTTCCAACAGTGGCATGGGTTGCAGCGGCAGAAGTATGGAGGGTAACAGCCCTGGAGTCATCACCTGACCCGGCAGCCGCAGATTCGTCGCCCTTACCTATTGAAGTGAGCTTTGTCGCCGACGTCGGAGGCCGGATCTGAGGAGGAGAACCCGGAGCGCAAACTAGAGTTGTTTGCTTGGAAGAGGTGGATTTGCCAGAAGAGGGGCGAGTAGAACCAGAAGCCTTGGGCTGGGTCTGGCTCTTTGACAGAAGTAGAGAGCGAACAGGAGGATTTGGAGAGGATCTTGGAGCCCCCTGACTGGGTTCAGCAGTTTTGCTGGCTCCAAGATCAGGAAGTTGTTCATTCACATAAGCTTGAGGGCTGATGCCAGAGGAACTGGTGGTAGAGGGTTTCTCGGCGCCAGACTTGTGGGCACCAAGATCAGGAAGTTTTTCCTGGCCAGTGCCTGGAGCGCTAGCCGAATGACGCACCGGGTCTGACTGACACTGAGAAGCATGAGCCTCAACAGTGCTAGCCTCAACCCGGACGGGACTCGGCGCCGCCGAGTCAGCTGGAGGAGGTGCAGGCCTAAGCGGCGAGGCAATGCTAGAAGCAGTCTGACTCGCCGTCAAAGGTGCAACACTGAAAATAACAAGACATATATAAGAGAACAACAGTAATGAGAAAGGAAAGAACAGAAAAGGCAAGGTGTGAAACTTACCCAGTGACGACCGGATCGCGGGCTACTCGGCGCATGACTCGGCGCCCAACAGCTTGACGAGTCTCACCCAGGCTGGTAGCAACAGAGGCAGCAGGAGCTGCCGGACTGGGCTTGTTCTTCTTAGCTGGCTAAGTGTTGGAGGAGGTTCAGCGTCGCTTCGGCTTAGCGACGGGAATCTTGCCGACTCCGCCCACGGCGAGAGGAGGGATGTCATGTACCTGGCCAGCTGCAAAAGTAAATAACGGGCTTACTCGGATAAGCAAAAAGTTTAAGCTCACAAGGCATATACCTTCAAAATTGTACAGTCATCATCCTCATCATCGTCAGACCAGTCTTGTAAAGGATTGCGAGATTGACTCTTACCCGAAGCAGAAGAGGTTGCAGTGTGCGGGATCGGCATGAAGCACTCCAGGTCATACTCGACCTCATCCGAGTCAGAGCGGTCCCCATGATAACCAGCAGGAGGGACAGTACTGTCATCAACCTGGTGAAGGAGATTCTGCGAAAGACAAACAGAATGAGAGACTAAAAACTAAGCTAAGAGTGGCAAAAGAGCTAAAGCCTACTCGGCGAGAAAGTAATCCGGAAACTTACCTAGGGGACAGGCCTGACCTGGCTAAACGGAGGGCAACTCCAGGCCCAGTCATCCGCCAAGTTGAGTTTAAATATTGAGCTTACTCAGCGGGCTATGGAGTCATGGGTGAGCTCCTTAGTGGAATGCCGAGTGGGATCATGAGACCCGCTCATGAAGCACATCTTGTGGCTCCTGGCTTGGATGGGGCTTACCCGACGTGAGATGAAGGTGCACATGAGGTCAAAGTCGGTGAGATGAAAGTTCTCATCCAGCGACAGCAACCTTTCCAGGATAGCGTTTGCCTCGTTAACCGTAGCGTCTTGGTCGCACGGGTCAAGTTGCCAGAACTTCTTGTTGGGGACCTCGTCCGAGAAAGGGGGAAGCCGGATGTTGTCAGTGGACCCGCTGTTTTTGACATAGAAAAAGGTTCTATGACACTTCTTGTAGGAGTCAATGCCGGTAACCCGAGGAAAGATAGAATCTCTCCTGGTGGTGATGCTAGCAGCACCACACCGGGTCAGCCTTTTCTCGGATCGAGGAGCACCAGGCTGGGGGACAACCTGGACTTTGAAGCGAAAATACTTGGCCCACAAAGGAACTGTGGGCCAAATTCCAAGATAGGCCTCGCAGGCAGAGATGAAACAAGAGAGAGAGCCAATTGCGTTGGCAGGAAGATTGTGGGTCTGTAGACAAAAGGTAGAAAGAAATGAGGAAAAGAAAGTGCTCACAGGAAGAGCAAAACCACGTTCAAAGTGGGAAAGAAAAACCACCCGCTCGCCAGCTTGAGGTTTGGGGGAGATCTTACCGGCGGGGAGGCGGCAATCCACTTGCAGTGGAATGCGTCTGGTGGACCGGAGCCACTCCACTTCTTCGGTGGAGACCTCCGAGCCTTCCCAGCCACCGCGCTCGCCGGCGGGGACCTCCTGCTCCTCGGCACCATCAGCACCGCCGCGAGCGTCCATAAGGTCGTCGGAGTCTGTCTCCTCCTCGGTAAGGAGAGGCTTGGAACTGCGAGGACCCGTGCTGGAATTCGAAAGAGGACAGGGGCAATCGCAGCACAGGAGCAAGAGGGAGAAGGAACCGCAAAGGGGGCAGTTCGATCTTGTAGGCGCGAGGAGGAAGAAAGGCTAAGGAAACTGAACGAGCGTGGGGGAAGTGGAAACCCCCAACCCCTACTTAAGGGCAGTAAAAACCCCCGTAGTGGGATATAACTGGGCCGTGCGGCCGGCGTGTGGCTGTGTACCACGCCGGGTGAGCCAGTCAGCGAGCGCCACGTAGCCAAAGATACACGAAAAATCCGGTGCCACGTCACGGCTGGAAGGACAAGAGGTGCAGACCGATGGGACTGCCACAGTGACGGGGAATAACTCCGCAGCCGTCACTGTGTCACCAGAACTTGGAACAAAAATTGAGGCAAGTAATCATGATTACTGGTTGTCAGTGACTGAAGCGCGCCGAAAATGACCCGGAATTGGCCAAAATAACTTGGCTCGAGGCAAGAATGAGCCAGGAAGTCAAAGAATTGACCCGAAATTGTCAGACTAACCCGGAAAGATGCAAAACTGAGGTAGATAAAAGACAAAAACTAAGTTCCATTCACACAAAAGGAACTTGGAGACGCCTAACAACTTGAACTGCTAGACCTCACCAGCTTCGGGGACTAATGTCTGGGGGATAAGCCCCGGTAGGGTCATGAGAGGGGAAACATAGCGCAACTGGGTTGGCTCCGAGTGAAAAATGAACCAGGCCGGGTAAGAATGGCCGGATAAGATAAGCATGAAAGCCGAGATACAAACTATCTCGACCCGTATAGGACAAAGTTGTAACCCTTGCAGGTACCAACGAGCCGAGTCAACCGAGGAAGGGCCGAGTCAAGAAGGACACATGGTACCTTTCCGAGTAAGGTTCGGGAAGGACCATGCTAAAGCGTGGTCAAAAGAGAAGGACGACGCCGGAATGACACAAAAGAAGCCGGGTGACGCCCAAAGCAAGCGCTGACGTACAAAGTAACTGCGTGACGCCAAAAAGAACAAGAAGCAGTGTACCAGAAGACCGCTAGCTGTCAAGCTTTATGGACCGGGCCTATGGGCTTAGGACAAGCCCATAACCCGACCCATATTGTAGGGACCAAGATCCAAACAGTAAACCATAGAACCCAAAGGGGTATTAGCTAGCACTGCCTATATAAGGGAGGGCATAGCAGCAGTAGAATGAGGTTGGACCAAGTAGAGAACAGGTGTTGCGTACTCAAGCCAATACAGCTCAAGGAGCACTTGTAATCTTTGGGGTATCAATCAAATTGTCAAGTGTGAAGAGTTCTTCTTGCTCTTCGTGCATGGCTCGACCATGCACTCCCTCCCCGGTGACCACAAGCACTCATTCGGCCCCCAACTTAAGCCTACCTATGGCATCTACCGTTTCACCACCACGACAATGCTGAATGATCCAGAGGTGCTGATGTGCTAGCGCGGTCCTATATATGAATTTAATCAGAGTGCTGAACAAGGTATGTTGTGGTGCTAAATCAAATGGTTTGCGTAGGGTGCTTAAAAAGGTACGTCGCGGTGCTAAATCAAATGGTTTGTGTAGGATGCTTAACGAGGTATGTCGTGGTGCTAAATCAAATGGTTAATGTAGGGTGCTTAACAAGGTATGTCGTGGTGTTGAATCAAATAGTTTGTATAGGGTGCTTAACGAGGTATGTCCCAGTGCTGAATCAAATGGTTAGTATAGGGTGCTTGATAAGGTATGCCACGGTGCTGAATCGAATGGTTTGTGTAGGATACTTAACGAGGTAAATTGCGGCGCTAAATCAAAAGGCTGTTGTAGGGTGCTTAACAAGGTATGCCGCGGTGCTGAATCAAATGGTTCGTGTAGGGTGCATGACAAGGCATGTCGAGAAGCTAAATCAAATGGTTCGTGTAGGGTGTGTAACAAGGTATGTCGCGGTACTGAATCAAATGGTTCGTGTAGGGTGCGTAACAAGGTATGTTGTGGTGGTAAATCAAATTAGTGATTTTTAGGTGTATCGGTCAATTTATCGGATAATAAATCAATTTATTGGCTTATCGGTCACACAGTGTATATCGGATGATTTTTTGAAACGGTGTGCTAAATTGGATGATTTTTTGAACAGTGTGCTAAATTGGTTTTTTCGTTGTTTAACGAGTCAAGTTGTGGTGCCAATCAATGACATTAATATAAAAATTACTCACATGCATCGAGAGTGCTGACTTTCTTGTTAGTTTATATTTTGTGCACTAGAACGGTCTGGTAAAACATCCGGACGTGCATTTCAACTTTTCAGCCAAAAAGTTTTTCTAGCAGAATCAGATACGTATTGTTTTTCTCTCAAGATTTTTTTAAGAACTTCAAGAACTGAACAAGGCCGAGGTGCTCCACTAAACAGGATAGCCCAGCCAGTACCACGCCACGAGCAAGGCGAGCATTGCCCAAAGCAGCAATATTTTAAATTCTGGACAGAGATACCCGTTCGGCATGAGCTGGTGGTCCAACATGGCCCGCCTAAAATGGAAACAAAATTGAATTACTTGCGCACAGGTCCAACTGAACATTGCCAGACCAGCTCCGGTTGGTCCACTGTCCCTGTACACAGGCATGCTGCACGAGTCATATTTTCAGGTTCAAAACTTCTAACTTGAACTGCTTTTTTAAACAAACGGGGAAACATTTTAAATATATTAGACCCATCTGACACACCTATGAACATTAGGTTCAAGAGAATGTCTTTTTAAAAATCCATTTGGAAATGGAGGAGCACTCATCTCAAAGCACACGTGTGTTGACATGGTTATACCCTACGGGTACACGACCTTGGCGTACCTAGTCCAGCCCAAGGAAGGCCAACGGCAAACATACGCCGGCCCATGAAAATTTTCGGGTGGCCCAGGCCCATAACGCCTTCGGATCTTTGGAGAGCAAGACTAGAGTTTGAATACAACTTGTAACCTACTCGTATCGGTACCCGAGACCTAGCCTCCCCATATATAAAGGCTAGGAGGGTCCAACGAGGAGGATAGATTTTCGACATACACACCTCCACACCAGATCGAATCTGCGCACCCTGTAACTTTCGGTTCCGCCGCAATAAAAGAGCAGACAAGCAGGAGTAGGGTTTTCCCTCCGGGAGCCTGAACCTGGGTAAATCCCGTGTCCCCTGGTTGCTTGTCTGTTAACCGTGCCACGATCTCCAGCATCCCCATCTTCTCCAAAACCCAAGTCCATAACAATGGGCATTGACGAGTTGAAACCTCGTCAATTGGCGCCGTCTGTGGGAATTGGGGCTGCTGATTGTGCGATCGTGACGGTTCCGACCCGATCGATCTACAACTCCTCGGCGACGGAGAATCACCTCCTCTTCGGCGCTTTCGATTTTACCGCCCACTCGCCGGCCACCATGAAGGATTTCGAGCCCGTAGGTGACGGACTCGAAATTCTGTTCGGGAGCTTCTGCTTCCAGGTGGGACAAGCTGGCACCCTCCGCCTCCCCGAGCGGATGCCCGTGCCGCCGATCAGGCCCGCTTCGTGGGCTCCACACCCCGTGCTACGCACGTCACCATCAACAGATGAGTTCTACAGCAGCTGCTGCAACTCCGATCTGTGCGATCCACCTTCGGATGAAGGGACCTACGGTTCCGGATCGAAAGCTGCGGCGGCAATAACCAATCTGCGGCGCTATCATGCGCGCGATCATCAAACCGGCGAGGAAGCGCCTAGGGGCTGCGCCCGGCTTCGCGGGTGACCTTCCACAATCTTCGGATGCGGTGACCCGCTGCGGTCTTCGACCGCAGCGACCCGATACGATCCTCGGCTCCAGCGACTTGGGGGCTCCATCCGCTCTGGTGACCCACTATGGCCTTCGGCTGCGGTGACCTGCTGCATCTTTCGGATGCGTCGACCCGACGTGATCTTTGATTGCCGCTGGCGCGCATCGGCTTGGTGACCACGACTGGGGCTCCTCGACATCGGCGACCCAATGCGGTTTTCGGCTACGATGACCCGATACATCCTTCGGATGTGGCGACCCCGTGCGGTCTTCGACCGCGACAATCTTCGGATGCGGAATTCGCTGCCGCCATCGACCCCAAGGAACCCGTCGCTGCTATGACCGTGGTCCACCGCGTCGACTACGTCCGCCGCGTGACCCACTACCCCGTCAACTTCGCCATGACAACCAATAAAGCTAAGTTTTCCCTCTACTTAGAGCTGGTTTCTTACTTTAATCGCACTCGAAACACTCGGGGGATGTGCCCTCTTCGAGTAACCTAATGTGCCATCGGCTCCACGCACTCGAGCACCTCGAACGCGACAGCCCGAGTAGCTGATTCTGCCTGATCGTCGAATCCTTGAACTCCGAGTGTCTTGGCAAGGTACTGAGACTAAGGGTAATCAGGCTAACGAAAAGGCCTAGCATACAGTGCAAAAGTGTCGAATCAATCGGCACCAGAATTTTACTATACAAGCCGACAGGCAAATATTCTTTACAAGATACAAGTACTTCACAATTATTCATGTTTTCTGCAGCTTATAAAGACGTCGACTGTGCCGAGCTATTCTATCGAGTCCTCCACCAGGAGTCGACGAAATAACTGGCTACTCCATAAACTCAAGACCCGAGTCGAGTCCCTCCTCGGATGGTTGCATCGCTTGATGCTACAAAGGCGCAGCACTGATCGCGCACCCGACAGAAGCAACGATGTCGATTTCATCCGCAACATCGAGTCCTTCCGGCTAAACGACGCATGACTCCGCCACGTCAACTCCGACTGCATCATTGATTCTTGGCTCCTTGTGCATGCGACACTGACTCGATGCACTTTCGGTTCAGTGGTTTCTCCTCGCATGAGTCTCCACTCGAGTCTGCGACTCAACTAGACATTCGGGGGCTACTCCTATCAGGAGCGCTGGTCGCGCACCCGATGTACTTCCGGGTCAGCGGTACGCCCACGAGATTTTCCTACTACCGTTGCATGATACAAGACTCGAGTCTCTGCCCGAGTCTACGACTCCGCCCGACACTCGGGGGCTACTCCAAACTGGAGCGATGGCCGTTCACACACAAGAGCTTCGAGTCCTACGTCGAGTCCACGACTTAACTACGGACTCGGGGGCTACTCCCATAGGAAGGAAGGATTTCAGCATCCGAAAATTTTCGAGTCCTACGGACTAAACAACTGAGCAATGCTTGCACTAAAAGTCTCCGCTCGAGTCTACGACTCGAATAGACACTCAGGGGCTACTCCCATAGGGAGCGCTGGTCGCGCACCCTATGAAATCTTCGACTGCGATCTTCCGGATCCGCATGCAAAAACTTTTTCGGCAACTCTGCCCCAATTAATGCTAAGTGAGTAACATCCTCCTTGGCCACCCGAAACACCTCCGCGGTGATAAACATTCGGATGCTGCGTCTGCGAAGCAAAGATAAGACCTACAGATATCATCTGATGGCCCCAACACATTGACTGCGCTCTGCTAGTATGAATCCGTACCAGCAGGTACGATGAAAAATCCCGACGGACGCGTTGGGTACACCAATTAAATTCCCTGGAATTCCACTCCTGTAAGTCCTCCGCGGCCTGAGTCGAATTACGCCAGCATATGTTCCGGGTTCGAGTCGAGGGACTCGCACCTGAAGAAGATCGTGTTGTTTTGTCCTAAGACGATTAACTGACCCTGATCCGTCGGGAGAGTCAGGCACATGCATCAACAATCCCTACACATTCTCTTGAAAGACAGAGCTACACCGAAAGATTGAAGAGTCCTCAGCCGAATCTATGATTGATGAACACCGGAGCTCTTGACATGGTTATACCCTTTACCACGACCTTGGCGTACCTAGTCCAGCCCAAGGAAGGCCCACGGCAAATATACGCCGGCCCATGAAGATTTTCGGGTGGCCCAGGCCCATGACGCCTTCGGATCCTTGGAGAGCAAGACTAGAGTTTGAATACAACTTGTAACCTACTCGTATCGGTACCCGAGACCTAGCCTCCCCATATATAAAGGCTAGGAGGGTCCAACGAGGAGGATAGATTTTCGACATACACACCTCCACACCAGATCGAATCTGCGCACCCTGTAACTTTCGGTTCCGCCGCAATAAAAGAGCAGACAAGCAGGAGTAGGGTTTTCCCTCCGGGGGCCTGAACCTGGGTAAATCCCGTGTCCCCTGGTTGCTTGTCTGTTAACCGTGCCACGATCTCCAGCATCCCCATCTTCTCCAAAACCCAAGTCCATAACAATGGGCATTGACGAGTTGAAACCTCGTCATGTGGTACATGATGCTTCCTCTATAGTACTAGGACATACCATTTTCGTTTCCTATATATATATGAGGGTTGCACTGGTGAATATAGAAGTCATTACTTTCATGGTGCCCGATGATTTCGCATAGCTTGTTCTTCTCTTCATTCAGAGTGTGATGTTGCAAGTCTGGAGGTTTAGCTTACGAGGAGGGACTGGAGCCTGATGCTTCACCGTGTTCCCTTGGTCGCCCATTTTATCATCTTTTTTTCTTATCCTAGCCTGTTATGTCAGTTGGAAGGAGCTTACCTTTTTTTTTGTTCATAGCAAAGATTTTGTGATGATTTCTTGGTCAAGCATTGCTGCTTCAGAACAAAGATGTTGCTTCAGAAGCACTCGCGTGTGCTAATCAATCTTGTGAGAGTTCTTGTATTTATTTATTTGTTCTGAACTTAAATGGCCAGTTTCTTGTATTGGTTTATTTATTTCATGGTTCATTCATTTTAATCTGATCTAAAGCAACACTGAACTCTGGATCAACACCTGCAGCACACACTTGTTTGTTATTCTTTTCTCTGCCTGAGTATGTGCTTCTGAAGACATTTTTGTTCTGGATGTCCTTTCTGCACTGGTTTGATTTTCTAGGCAACTTGTTCACTTTAAAACCTTGTTGTGAGATCTGAAATTCCTTCATCTAAATATCTTTTGCTGGTACTAGAACATACACTTCCAGGTACCACCGGGTTATACTCATGTATGTTTTTGAGGTCTCAACAATTAGTACTCAAGCATGTCCTGCTCCTGGTGCTGATTGCACCTTATATGGGTGCTTAATTAACAAACTTCTGATAAGTGCTTAATCTGTGTGCAACTACGCTCTGTTTTTAACCAAGTATTGATGCAAAGTTTGCAAGGTGCTCTAAGGTGCCGAATCACAGGGGTGATTAGGTTCATTTGAATCCTTTGAGTATTTGTAAAATTGAACTGGACTGATGGATGTGTTCTACGAGGTGTGATACCGATTGCTTAGTTTGAACCATAAGACCTTTCACCTTGTCCCCCCAACTTGCTACTGATTTCTTCTTTCGTCTTGCATTACACCGAGGTACTTAACTTCTATGCTAAGTGAGATGCCGATTGTATGATGCGCTAAATCATAGAACTACAAACTTCTACTGACTAGTGCTTAACAATTAGTTGTATGGTGCTGAATCATATGAAATCATGGGTCCATTGTGCTAAAAATAATTAGTCTAGACCGTTGTTCAGATTTTGGGAGAAAGGTTGTAGTGCAAGTCTCTGATACTTTATACCGGTTCAGATTCCTGTGACACATCAAGACATGGTGCCAAATGATTTGAAAAGAGAAGAATTTCTTGCCTTCTCTTTGTATGCCTTTTTTTGAGTTTCTTTTAAGTATTTAATGAGGCCTGGTGCGGTGCTGAATGTCAATCACCTGGATTTGGGATAACCTGCTGGTGAATGTGGTGAGTCACTAAAGTCATGGTTTCAGCTACAGTTATTTCTTCTATAGACACTAAAGTTATTCTCCCATCCATTTTTAACTATCAATGCTGCTTGTATGATACTTGCATGTAGATTCAAGCTTGAGTGATAATTACATTCTCATGTTGGGGTTACTTAACATTATCAATTTGGGTGTCAAATGCATTTATATCATGGTGCTTGACAAGTTAAGGTGTGGTGCCGAATAATTTTTTTGACCTATAATAGGAGTACTAATCAATGTGTTTTTTCGGGGGTGCTTGACTAGTTAACTATTGGTGCCGAGTAGTTTTTTTAGGACGGTGCTTGACAACTAGCATATTTCTGGTCAATGTTTGTGCCCATTGCCATGACACCAACTATACATGGCGAAAGTGAATTAAGGAAGAGTCCTTGGGTTAGAGAGATCGTTGTGCATTCATGTGCTAGCAAGAAGTTACTGCTTCTTTCTCTTATTTGTTTGTTTAAATGTTCTGAAACGAATCTAGCCACAAGTGGTTCCGAAACACTTGATTGACTTATCACTTATGTGAAACACGGCCGAGGAACCGAATCTAGTCATGTGTGGTACCGAAGCAAGAGGACATAGGCACTTAAAGTTTCCTAATTCGTAAAAACCATATCCCCGAGTGGCGCATCTCAATGGTACCGAACCAATACACGACTAGCCTACCCCTTACTCAGTGCATGGTCAAGGAACTGAATCTAGCCACGAGTGTCACCGAAACACATGACCGGCTTATCACTGATACAGAACACGGCCGAGGAACAGAATCTAGCCACCTGCGGTACCGACACGAAAGGGCATAGGCACTTGAAGTTCCCCCTAATTTATAAAAACCACATCCCCGAGTGGCACATCTCAATGGTACCGAAATAATACATGACTGGCCTACCAATTATTCGGTACACGGCCGAGGAACCGAATCTAGCCACGACTAGTACCGAAGCACGCGATTGGCTTATCACTGATACAGAACATTGCTGAGGAACCGAATCTAGCCATGTGTGGTACTGAATCGGAGGGCATGGGCACTTAAAGATCCCTATTACCAAAAAACTCATCCTCGGGTGGAGTATCTTGATGGTACCAAACCGATACTATTTACGTTTTGTAAGACTACTATTTAGGAGGTACCTAGCAATTTTTTCTAAGGTGCTAAATCGGTTTTGTAAGCACCTTCTACTGACGGACACCATATCCATGCATGGTACCGAAGTATGTGTGATGAGGCACTTAATAAACCATATCAAAACAATATACTCGGCAATCAAAGAATACTCGGTAAAATACAAATATTACACTCTAAGTGTACATATTACATGTTCGATTATTTATAAAGAAGTGAATATGCTTTATAGGAAATTCCTGTGTCGGCATGATAGAAATTGAGTATGGTGCTGGATGTGAACTTCAGGATATTAATCATGATGCATAATTAGTTGGCCTGTTCTTCCTACTGTTTTGCTAGTTCGGGTAGCTTATTTCTATTCTAAAGGTATATAGATGTTTCTTTGTATCCATCTTTTTGGCAATCACCAATGTATTATTGACCAGGGTTTTATGGACATCGGGCATGCTGATTTGTGAATGCATTATTTTTCAAGAGTATATTTTTGGGTACTTATAATTCGTCCACTTGGTGGCTAATGCATTTTTACAAGGGTGCTTGACAAGTTAACACATGGTACCGAATCATGGGTGCTTAACAGGTTACTCCGAGGTGCCAAATTAATTGTTCGTCCAAAATACATGGTACCGAATCATGGGTGCTTAACAAGTTACTCCGAGGTGCCAAATCCATTGTTCGTCTGAAATGGTACCAAATCATGGGTTCTTAACAAGTTACTCTAGAGGTGGAGAATTAATTGTTCGTCCGAAATACATGATACCGAATCATGGGTGCTTAACAAGTTACTCTGAGTTACCAAATCGGGAGGGAACTAGCACCTCCCAGTGCGCCGCCCGTGTCACTGACCTCCTGCACCATCACCAGCATCGCCGGCCTCCTCTTCTCCCAGCTGCATTGACACCCTCCTCTTTGCCTCTCGCGCCACGTTGCGCCGTCGCCCTCCTCCTCACCTCTCGCACCGCGCTCCTCTTCCCCAACGCGAGAGGCATGAGGGAAACACCGGAGATGGCCTCCTTCAGAACCAAGATAGAGGCCGCCGTGCTCCCGGAGGCCCTGCCGGCCAAGTTGGTGGCCACCTCGGCCATGCCTACAACCACATATTCATGGATGTCACGGCCAGCGTGTCATGTGGCATCATGGCCCTGGTGGTCGTGGGCGTCACGGTCGCCATGGCATTTGTGGTGCGCTCCAGGCGCAGGGAGATGCGAGGCCGAGGCCCACCCAACGGCCGGCGGTTCAGGGAGATCACATCAGAGGAAGTGTCTCTCCTCCGTCGCCGGCGACAGGATCGAGGGTTGGGCGCCCCGCTTCAGCGACGCCTTCCACAAGCTTGATAAGGTGATGACCACTCTGATGCTCGCTGCTCGTCCGGCCGTCTCTGGTGGTTGCCAACTTTGGACTTTTCCGATTGGGTGTTGGGGCCGCTGCTCGGGCATGGATAGTAAAATAGGGTATGCAAATGGGATATGCCGTTGAGTGCACCCCGTACACGGGCGGAAAATTGGCTCCGGAGACATTTTTTGTCCGATTTGGGGCGCACCACTGAGTATGCTCTAAGGTTACCGACTTTCATGTTCGCTGACTTGATTAAGTTTATGTAGGATGCTTAACAAGATACGTCGAGGTGTATGGTGCTTAACGAGGCATGTCCCGATGCTGAATCATATTTGATGTTGTGTTTTACGTCGCGGTGTATGGTGCTTAACAAGATACGTCGCGGTGTATGGTGCTTAACAAGATACGTCGCGGTGTTCATGAACATAACAAGTATAGAGATTGTATTCATGTAGATATCAGACTGTATTATTGATACTTGATCTGATCGGGACTGGAGTGAGATTTTATTAGTGTTGTCGTCTGAGTTAAAAGTCATAATCGTACTCGGGGGAGCAGAGGAGTAGACCGCCAGACAAGTTAAGCTTGTTTTCCAAGCTTTAACCAAGATGATGCCAGATTAACCACGAATGATGGCAGATTAGTTACACTTGATTGTCAGGTTTTAACCAAAGGTGAAGTAATCAAGAAATCTCCAAAATATAATTGTCAGATTATCTATTGATGATTTCCAGATAAATTTCGCTTGGTTGGCACGAAAAAATCAGGAGTTGAAACGACTACATATTCATGTGTAGGGGGAGATGAAAACTTAAGCATCTATGTGCTTATCGTCCATGGCGTTATCGCGCTCACCTGCACTGGCCTTTCCCTTGCGCTCGGCTGCGGCGGCATCCGCGCTGCATGTCAGTGGCGCTCTCCCTACCGCATGCTCTTCGGCGACGGCTTTCTTGATGCTCACTCCGCACTTGAACGCCTCCTCCACAGGCGCACCTCCTTGCACTTGTTGGCGTCGGCTCCCCGCTGTGTGCTCGACGGCGGAGAACTTCTCTGCTGGTTGCGTGCTCCAAGACCGCTTGGCGAAGTGGCCTCTCCGAAGTATGCTCAACGAGGGTAACCTTCTCTGCTCCTCCGTGCTCGCGTACTACAGCCTCCTGATGTGTGCTCGCGAGGCGGCGGCCTCTCTAATCCTGATGTGTCTTGGCACGATGGCGGCTCTCCTCTCGTGCTTCTCCAGCGTGTTGTTGCTCAAACTCCCTGATGCTTACTTCGCATGGTGGTCCAAGAGGAAGAGATAGAACATGAGACAAATGAATTTTGTAGTCAATAACAACCCACGAAGAGATAAGGTGCATGCAGGAGAACATGAGTAATTAGAAAAAAACAATAACGGAGTTGCGGTACCGACCGGCTGGTCCAGCTGTACCCATTGTCTTTCAGACGAATTTTGAATTTGGTCCGTTAGGTATCCTGCGATAGCAGTCAGCCCACGCGGCAAAAGTCAGGTACCGAAAGTTCAAAATTTAAACAGTTGCCCATTTGCTGACCCACGCGCACTTTCTTACTGTGCTGGCAGAGCACGCAGACTGCTCAACAACAGTCTTCTTTATCATTTTTTTGCCTACTTTTCAAACTAAAATTCAAACATAAGGCTGCAAAACATGTATATATAGACTTGCAAAACTATGTCAAGTTTCCTCATTTGCTAGGTGATGTCGTATGATAGGTGAGAAAATTTAATTTCACAAATAGGTGGTTAAAGTGGGAAAAGAAAAAGAGAGACCATGTGATACCAATCTCAAAGCACACGAGTGGTGGATGATACTTCCTCCCAGGTACTAGGGCATACCATTTTCGCTTTCTATATATATATATATATATATATATATATATATATATATATGTTAAATAATGAATCGTCCAATCTCTGTTATAGTAAGTTCTGTATATATCTGAACAGATGCATTCGAATGATACATGTGTATGATGTGTTGTCCATTTATAGTGAGTATATAGGAACTAAAAATTCTTAAATTCCTAATTAACCAAGTATAGTTATTTTGGACTAACAAATTCTTATTGTTTAAACTGAATAAACTACTCCCTCCGATCCTTATATTAATGGCCTCATCTTTATCTAGATTCGTACGAATCTATAGTTAAATATTTAGAATAGATGCATTCGTATCTAGATAAAGTTAAAGCTGTTAATATGGACTAGAGGGAGTAGCTGTTAGTCATAACTACTTTTTGTTGTACCAATTTACTGATAAGATGATGCATGGAAAGAATTACTCCATGTTTTTAAAAAAGGATGTCTCGGAAATTTGTTGTAATGCTTGGATATATCTATACACTAAAACGTGTCTAGCTAATTCATTCAAAAATTTGAAAAAAATGTGAAATGTTTTTTAGTAGGGAGTATGATTTTACATAGCACTCATATATGCATGCAAACAAATCTATGTTAATGGTCTAGTTTTGTTCAAAGCTGGATTAACTTGTGCATACACATGCTGTAATATCCTAATTTCAGCAACCCTGATTTATTGTTCAAAAGGCAAAAATCAGAGTGAACAAAACTTTTTCTTGTTAAGTGTCGCAATGTTTGTTGATTTTTTGCTAATGCATATGCAACTGATTGTGTATTAGATGCTAAACTCCTTACCTCAACCTTAGTTGACAAAAACTATTTTACAAAAGAAATGTCTTGGCTCATCTTTTATATTCTCAAATGTTCTGGCATTTCAAACCTGAACCAAGAAGACTTTGACACAACAAATTGCTTTACTAGTTTCTATTAACATAACTATGAAGACATACATATAATCTCCTTATGTTTTCAAGACAAAACCTTCAACTACTCTTACCATTAGGTTTTCCCAAAACCTTTTCTAAAACCTTTTCATTTTGATCTTTGGTAGAAATACCAAAAGGTCCTTACCTTACTTCAAAACATAACCTCTTCAAAATACCCATCCTTACCTTAATCTAGGCTTGATAGTAACCTCAGCAATATTTGAATGTTTGACAAGATGAGTTACCTTGATCTACTGTCTAATGTAATGCTTGATCTGATGTTTGACTTGTGTGCTTAGGAACTACAGTGAGCTAATCTAGGAGCTCATACCTTAGGATAAAACCAATAGTTAAGATCACCAACCTTAACCCAAGCATTGTAAGCTGGATCTATCTTTAGTCACCCAAGTGACCCTCTAATCCACTTAACTAGATCAATCCTGAGCTAATCTTTGTATTAGTATCCAACTCATCAAAGACAAAATAACAAGCATGGATTCCCTCCACCCAATCTATACTTCAATATCATACACTAAATGATAAGATTGGATCCTTGCATCCTCCCCAAATCTATCCCTTTTTCATACTAGTCCAACTCCACCAATCTGCCAAAAATGGCTAAGTCTGGAATCCTTAACTGGATTCAATCTTTCAGACTCCACCTATTTTAACCTATGTCCATTATTGAGAATGTACTTGAACAATATTGTAGTACATAATTAGTACTACCAAATATCACTCTTTCCCTTGGCTAAACCCTTACAATATCCACTCATCCTTGATGGTTTTGTAGTCAAGAAAATAATATTTTCTGCAAATGTTGTCATCATGCCTACTTTGGCAGAAGCTCACATCCTTATGCTATTTTCTCTAGACCAACTCTCTGCATGGTTATTACCTAATAACCATGGTCTATCAATCCACCCTTCACTTTTTTCCATTGGAGCTTTGTTCTTCTTAAACCCACATGGTTTATGGGGCTTCATGACAAATGTGTTATGGCATCCTTATTTTCAACAAAGTTTCCCATCACTTCTAGACCACCTCAAATACAATAGAGCCCAAATATTGTTTCCATTATCATATATATAACTTGTTCTATATATCCACCTATTCCATGGATCAAGGTGAGCTCTGAGCTCCCTAATCCAACCATGTTTAGGTAGTATAAAAATATTGATGCCCTAGATCATCAAATCCTTGCCTTCTTCCAAAACCCAGACCTTCAAAATCCAAAGTTGCTAATGATGAATACGTCAAGTTTACATAATATACCTTGGATATAAACATTTAACAAATAATTTCCATAATTAATTGGAACCTAAAACTATTTAAATTCACTCCTTTGCAAAATCCTCAAAACCTTTCCTATAAAGACAAGTTTCTTTTTCTCCAAACTACTTTGCAAAATCAAGGCACAATTGAGGACTATACATCATACCTTACCACCCCACCTCAAAAATAAATATTTTTGAGATGCTTTATTATTTATTTTTGCCCTTTTTCTTAATTGGCAGAAACAATAAATAATTTCTTAAAATTACTTTTATATCCAAATAAATTCCAAGAAAATTTCCAAATGTGTGAATTGGTATTTACGACCATCTCACATCAAAAACCAACCCAGTCCAATATAAAAATATCAAATGAGCTTCTAGAATCCATTTCAGCACTAATTGAATAAATAGTTTTAAGTGGACTTTAAATCCTCAAAAAAATTCAAAACAAATCCTAGATAGGTACCTTGACATAATCTAGCCACCAGTACCTTTGACCTACCTTTTCAAGCCTAAAATCTTAGACTTACTTCATAAACCTCTATTTATCCAAATTTTGAAACTATTCAAAATCATGCTAGGAACACCACCAAATAACCATCCAACCTTTCCAAGGAAGCTTGCACACCCACCCCACTTCCTTCTGGTCGAGCTAAAATGCCTCTGTATACTATAGCATCAACCCTACCCTTGTCCTTTATTTCTTGGAGCAAGTGAGAGAGAGATGGGCATTTCTTGCAAAATCTTGGGAAATAAATCACCACATCAGCAGCAGCCATCCCCTCTCCCCCTCTAGTCATGTACCAAGCCCCAAGAGGCAATAATAAAATAGTTAATATTATATCTTTGTGTTTATGATAAATGTTTACATCCCATGCTATAATTGTATTAACCGGAAACAGTAATACTTCTGTGTTTTGTAAACATAATAGAAGTTCGTAGTAAAGCATCTTGTTAAACTAGATTGTTGATTAATAGATGATCATGGTGTCCTAATCATGGACATTATATGTTATTAATAACAAGATCATGTCATTAGGAGAATGATATGATGGACACACTCCTATAGTAAGCGTAGCGTAAGATCAAGTCATTTAGAAGTTCATTTGCTACAAGCTTTCAAGTACATAGTAACCTTATCCTTCGACCATGAGATCATGTTAATCACTATCACCGGATGAATGATTTGATGACATCAAACACCACTTCCGTAACTGGGTGGTTATAAATGTGGCATTAGGTATTCTGAAAGTATGTGTTGAGGCACATGGATCAAGAGTGGGATTTGTCCATCCATATGACAGATAGATATACTCTGGGCCCTCTCGCTGGAATATCATCCAATTGTCTTGCAAGCATGTGACTAGGTCACAAGGGATCACATATCACGAAACGAGTAAAGAGTACTTATCGGTAATAAGGTTGAACTAGGTATAAGAGATACCGACGATCAAACCTCGGATGAGTAAAGTATCACGAGACAAAGGGAAATTGGTATCATATGTAAATGGTTCATTCGATCACGAAGTAATCATAGAAATATGTTGGAGCCATATGAATTTACAGATTCCACTATTGGTTATTGATTAGAGAAGTGTCTCGATCATGTCTACATAATTCACGAACCGTAGGGAGACACACTTAAGGATTCAATGATGTTTAGTAGATATGGAAATGTGTTTGAGACGGAAAAACATTAGGAGTCTCTGGATCCAGAACATCACGAGGATATCCGGAATGGTTCGGTGAATAAGATTCATTTAAGGAAAGTCAATTTCCAGGGTTCAGAAATGTTTCCGGTGTTTTGACTTGAAGCTTCTAGAAAGTTCTAGAAGGTCCACCGCTTCGAGGGAAAGAGGGTACAAGAATGTTCCATATTAATGTGGAATGGTTGCATCATACCATAGGTCACTTGGTTGGACAATGGGAAGAGAAATAATGAAACTCTAGTTTGAATAGTCAAACACCAATTCGAAAAAGTCAAATCCAAACATTGAAAAGTCAAATCCTAGTGGAGGGGGAAGAGGAAACCTCCTCTCCCTCCACCGCCGGCCAAGGAGAGGGAGTTGGGGGTGGACTCGGCCTCCCCCTCCCCAAACTGCCTCTCCCTCTCATAAAAGGAGGGGAGGGGTAGCCCCTATCCCCTCAACCCAAACCCTAGCTCCACCGCTCTAGCCGCTGCCACCTCCTCACCTTGGTACCTAAACCCTAGCAACCAGGGAACCCCTCTACTCCACCATACCTGCTCCGGGTTAAGGCGTAGCCCCTCAGGATCTACTCCTCCACCTCCATCACCACACTGTCGTGCTACTAGAAGCGCCAGGAGATCTAGAACCTTTGCTGCCTGCTGAATCAAGGGAGAGGAAGGTATTAATTGAGTACCTAACGTGTGACCTATTGCGGGAGCGCTGCCGGAATGCGATGCTAGAAGGATCGTCTACACGATCTTGATATTGGCAAGTGAACTACTATATCAACCACGAGAATCCAATCTCATTAAACGCTTTGGATCTTTGAGGGTTAGTACTCTATCAACTCATTGCACCAATCACATAGATTAGATCTTGGCTTGTGTGTGTTCATCTGATAGAATTTTTTTGTTTTCCATGCTACAAACCCCTACAGTGGTATTAGAGCCGTGTCTATGCGTAGATCTGTTGCACGAGTAGAACACAATGTTTATTGTGGGAGTTGATGCTTTTGTTGTCGATTGCTTTTTGTGTACTTTGCATCTTTCGGGATGGTGGGATGAAGCGGCCTGGGCTAACCTTACATGAAATCGTTCATGAGACTTGCTCCAAGCTCATCATGCAACTTGCATTGCATAAGTGGCTTTGTGGGTGTCTGTCTCTCCCACCATAGTGAAGATTCAATTTACAACAGGCACTTGACAATACTTGTAGCAATGTTGTGGTTCTTGTTCGTAAGTTAGAACGGTTCTTATTCTAAGGCCCCAAACCACGTAAAACATGCAAAGAAAATTAGAGGCGTCTAATTGATGTCTACGCAGTTCTATTCTTGTAGACAGTTGTTGGGCCTCCAAGTGCAGAGATTTGTAGCAAGTTTCCCTTAAGTGGATCACCCAAGGTTTATCGAACTCAGGGAGTAAGTGGTCAAAGGTATTCCCTCTCAAGCAATCCTGCAATCAAGATACAAGAAGTCTCTTGTGTCCCCAACACACCCAATACACTTGTCAGGTGTATAGGTGCACTAGTTCGGCGAAGAGATAGTGAAATACAAGTGGTAACGGTGCCAGAAAATAGCTTCTAACTTGATGTTGACGTGGGGGTAACGGTGCCAGAAAAGAGCTGATGGCGTGGAGGAAAGGTAAAATCCCAAAACCTCCCCGACAAATGGAACAAAGATGGAAGCAAGCAAACATGCAACAGATCTAGTAGCAAACGGTGTTTCAATTCTTAGAAACAAGGCCTAGGGATCATACTTTCACTACTGAACACTCTCTCATATAAATATCCTCTCTTCATGATACTACTCTTAACTACTCTCGGGTTGGACACTCTAATCATCGGGAGGGCTATAATAGCACTCATCAAAGTCTGCCTTCCCTAATCTAGATAACCCCACACTATCACCTTGAGCGCTAGATGGTTCCAACAAACACCACAATTTCATAGAGACATCCAAATCCAAATATAACTCATAAAAAATATTCAATCTAGCCAAAGTGCCACACATGGAATGCACGCTGTCACTTTCAAACATGTGGGGAAAAACATAGATCTATTAAAGCACAAAGAGTATTTATGTAGACTCAAACCTAAGTGCCACCATGGCGTGCACACTATCACTTTCACACACATGGGGAGAGCAGAGATCTAATAAATCACTTGAGTAGCAAGGTAGATCTACTTGATTACAAAGCTCATGATCATAATATGACCATGCATAGAGAGAGAGAGAGAGAGAGAGAGAGAGAGAGATGAACACATAGCTACCGGTAGAGCCCTTAGCCTCGAGGAAGAACTACTCCCTCCTCATCATGGGAATCAGCAATGGTGATGAAGATGGCGATGGAGATCAATGGAGATGGCTCCAGGGGCACTTCCCCGTCCCGGCAGGGTGCCGAAACAGAGACTTTCTATCCCCCGAATCTCCCCTTCAGTGGCGGCGGTGCTATAGAGGTTTTCGTGGATTTCTTTTGATGCCCTAGGGTTTTTGGGTCAGAGGCTTCTTATAGGCGCAGGAATCAAGGTCGGTGGTGGTCCAGGGGGCCCACACCTACGCACTTCTATTCTTGTAGATAGTTGTTGGGACTCCAAGTGAAGAGGTTTGTAGAACCGCAGCAAGTTTCCCTTAAGTGGATTACCCAAGGTTTATCGAACTCAGGGAGGAAGTGGTCAAAGGTATTCCCTCTCAAGCAACCCTGCAATCAAGATACAAGAAGTCTCTTGTGTCCCCAACACACCCAATACACTTGTCAGGTGTATAGGTGCACTAGTTCGGCGAAGAAATAGTGAAATACAAGCGGTAACGGTGCTAGAAAAGAGCTTGACGGTGAGGTAAAGACTACAACAAGCAAACATGAAACAGATATAGTGGCAAACGGTGTTTAAATGCTTAGAAACAAGGCCTAGGGATCATACTTCCACTAGTGAACACTATCTCATATAATTATCCTCTCTTCACGATACTTCTCTTAACTACTCTCCGGTGGACACTCTAATCCATGGTAGGGCTATAACAGCACTCCTCAAAGTCCGCCTTTCCCAATCTAGATAACCCCACACTGTCACCTTGAGCGCTAGATGGTTCCCACAAACACCACAATTTCATAGAGACATCCAACTCCAAATATAACTCATAACAAATATTCAATCTAGCCAAAGTGACACACACGGTATGCACGCTGTCACTTTCACACACATGGGGAAAAGCATAGATCTATTAAAGCACGAAGAGTATTTATGTAGACTCAAACCTAAGTGCCGCCATGGCGTGCACGCTGTCACTTTCACACACATGGGGAGAGCAGAGATCTAATAAAGCACTTGAGTAGCAAGGTAGATCTACTTGATTACAAAGCTCATGATCACAATATGACCATGCATAGAGAGAGAGATGAACACATAGCTACCAGTAGATCCCTTAGCCTCGAGGAAGAACTACTCCCACCTCATCATGGGAATCAGCAATGGTGATGAAGATGGTGATGGGGATCGATGGAGATGGCTCCGGGGGCACTTCCCCGTCCCAGCAGGGTGCCGGAATAGAGACTTTATGTCCCCCGAATCTCCCCTTCGGTGGCGGCAGCGCAACAGAGGTTTTCGTGGATTTCTTCTGGATGATTTAGGGTTTTATCCCCGGGGGCTTCTTATAGGCGCAGGAGGCAAGATCGGTGGAGGTGCAGGGGGCCCACACCCCCTATGGGCACGACCTAGGGTGGGCCAGCGCCTAGGAGGATGCGGACACCCTGTGGCCCCCCTCCGGCTTTGCTTCGTGGTTTTGTGTTGCTCCGGGAAAATAATGACTTTGGCTTTTGTCCCGTCCAATTTCGAGAATATTGATTTTCTGCCTTTCTGGAACCAAAAACAGAAGAAAACAGGCAACTGGCACTGTGGCATCTTGTTAATAGGTTAGTACCAGAAAGTGTATAAAAATACCTCAAAGTGTAGACAAAACATAGCAAAGAAGATACTAAACAAGCATGGAGCATCAAAAATTATAGATACGTTTACGACGTATCAAGCATCCCCAGGCTTAACTCCTGCTCATCCTCGAGTAGGTAAGTGATAAAAAGAATAATTTTTGAGGTGACATGCACCATCAAAACCAAGATCAAACCATTTGCAAGCATTGAAAGCTGGGAACAAAGAACTCTAAACATGTGCATGAAAGATGGAGTTCTAACAATAGGACATAGTAACTATGCATGTAACATGAAAGGCTACAAACAAAGATCATGAATAACATGCATTGAAAAACGTTTGTTTGTTTCACATACAGAAAACATGACATAGTGGCATTCAGCTTGTCCCTCATAGGGTAACAAGTAGATGCACATGACACCTTCAAAGTTCACAAGGGTGACTAGAAACAAATAGCACAAGAACAAGTAATATCACAATATGCATCAATCAATAAGCTTTGGAACACTGCGCACAGAATGACAACTATGCTCTCTTAATGGTGCCTAAAGGTAGAAGGTGGAGACTTAATAGAGATGGAAGAAAGGCCTTTTATAAAGGAAGCAGGGATTTCAAGTTTCAAAAAGAGCTTCCAAAAATTATGGTACTTGTTAGCTTTCAGCCCGCATTGCCCCTATCATAAGCATCTTGAAGTGATTAAGGTTAAAGTGAACAAAGATGGTGTATATACTTGACGAAGTATAAGTTGGCAATCTCAAGTCCCTTGAATACGAGGGCGACACCTCATGCTACTCAACTTTAGTCACCTATAAGTTCTTGTCATTGTAAGTATTTGCATATCATTGAGAACCTCCAACGGGGTACCCCTTGCACATGGTACAGGAGCTATCCCATAACCAAAATGACAAGGCAACCAGACAATGAGCATCTCAGCAATCTTCTTATTTACCATGGGAATATGGTGCTTTTTTCTCTCTTTCCTCTTTTCTCAATGTGTCTCTTTTTTATAAGAAGAATGCTTCATAGATGTCAATATGGTGATGCTGCAAGTTTCCACCATGATTAGGCATGGCTTAGTCTAGCGGCCTAGGCGTTTCTCTAACACAGGATACAAACTCCATGGACTTACAAGTTGTAGAGGGAGTGTCCCAACCTTTAAACAATATAAGGTGGAATCCCCTGTGTTTACAATGCTAGTCCCTGGATCAATAGCTAGCATCCACAGTTAAGATGTAATATCAAAAACAAAGGTCATAATATAACTTTATAACCAGGAATAACATAATTTTATTACATCTTACATAGCTCATTTGGCTATTACATTACATTGCAGCGGAATAACTATAATCATGGGGTCCTTCATCTTCAAAGTGCCACAGGCAGACATGTTGGTTGTAGACTTTGTAATCCTAATCATTCAATCAATCTTCTCTTAAAACAATCAAACCTGCAACATTACAAGTTACAGCCACAAAGGGTCAATACATTTGAATTGTATTGGCAAGTTTCACTACTATGTGGAATATAAGTGGATCCTATCATTACATGCATATTTGGCTAAGTAGGGTTTTAGGCTCATTTGCAGAAAGCAATACTTTATCCTATCTTTTCAAAATGGTTTTGGTCCTTTGTTAAATCTCCTTTTCAAATATCCCTTGAACTCCTTGGTAAATTCCCAAGTGTTCAAGTCCTTGTCAAAAATCCCTTGAGCTCCTTGGTAACCCCAAGTGCATCAAGTTTTATCAAAATCTCTTGAGCTCCTTGGTACCCCCAAGTGCATCAAGTTTTATCAAAATCTCTTGAGCTCCTTGGTACCCCCAAGTGCATCAAGTTTTATCAAAATCTCTTGAGCTCCTTGGTACCCCCAAGTGCATCAAGTTTTATCAAAATCTCTTGAGCTCCTTGGTACCCCCAAGTGCATCAAGTCTTTAAAAGTTTTCTTTTAGAAATTAGAATGTCGAGATTTCCCATAGCTTCAAACTTTAGTTGCTCAGTATTGTCCATAACTGGGGACACGGCTAAGTACTTAGATTTTATTATCTTCTGCAGAAGTAGTACACTTTACCCACATGTCACAATCCCATCTTTTTGCCACCAGTGGCCACTGGATTAGTGCTCACCAAGATGGAGTACCGGCAGATTGAGAATGTGACGAAGTCTTTCCAGAGGGTCCTCCCATACACCATTGCTAGCTTGTCTTCAAGTACCCATGTAGGATTCCAGGTCCTCATGTCCAGTAGCCTGAAGACAATGCATGGGTCTTCCCAATGTAGTTGACTAAGCCAGAGCCATAAATAGCATGTGGTTGCACACGAAAGCCACAATTGGAGAAACATGTTCAATCTCTAAGTTTCCTGGGTGGTTTCCTTTGGAGCACAACACAAAGAGATTGCCATAGACATGGTTCCTTTTGTTGCCACCTTCTCCAAAACTCAAAGTATCCTTGGCCACCCAGGTGGTTCATTGAGTCCTTGTTTTATTATATAAAAACACAAGTCCTTTTCTCAATCTTCATAAAATCTCAACATGTATCTCTTTTCAAAATATAGCATGGCTAAGCATGTAACCACTACATTGTTTCCACTAAGGAATGTATAGGGAATCCTATTAGGATTTAGCATAGCATAAGTACACGCTCGGGCAGGAGGTTTCTGGCGAAGCTAGGAAGCGAGGGAGAGGGGGAAATGGCTTACAGTGCTCGCAGGGTCGAGGTGAAGCTCGAGGTGGCATTGGCTTGGCGAGGGGCGCTCAGGAACGGCGACGATTGCTCGCCGGAGTTTGCAACGGCGTCTGGCGGCTCTGGTTGACGACGGGGCGACGCTGCAGTTCACCTCAAGGCAAATGGACGGTACAGTTAGACGCGGACTGAACTGGAGATGATGTGAGCATCAATAGGACTGCTAGGGGCGGTCGAGGCTTACCGGAGGAGCTCGACGGAGACGAGACAGACGGCGGCGACGCTCTGTGTCGTGCTTGTCGATGCTAGGGGACGCGCGCGGGCGAGTGGAGCACACGGGAAGGTGCGTCAGGGACTGGATAGCAATCTTGCATGCAGAGGGAGGTGAGGCGCGGCTGCGGTTTGTCGGAATTCACCGGAGAAGCTCGCCGGAACAGCGGCGGTGCAGGGCCAATTCGAGGCAGCCTGGTGGCTCTCTGACTACGGGCTTTGAGGGGAAATGAGGGGGAGAGGTGGGCGCTTATGTACGCGTGGTCAGGGGCGAGATTAACGCGGCCATTACTCGTGAATTTACGCGCGGATTGAATGACAGAGAACGGCAGCGAGGTTTGGGGGAGAAGAGGTCGCGGCGGGTGGAAACGATGACAGTGTTGTGGGGTCGGCTGGTCAGTGAGAAAAGGAGTGAGAGGGAGGTCCACCAGTCAGTCACTCTGCGGGTCGTTTCGAGTGTGAGAGAAAACGCTTCGGGGAGGAAAGAGGAGCTGGGCTGGCACTGGGCCTTGTTGGGCTGCTGGGTTGGGTCGACCAAATCCTAATTTTTTTTCTTCTGAATGCTTTTCTTTTTCTATTTCTAATTTCTGTTTTGAAATTCAAACAACCAATTCAACATTCAAAACAATTCAAACAATCACCACACTAAATAACTTTGAATTTGGTTCTCTTCAGTAACATAAACCAAAATTCCAAAACCAAAATAATAATTTTATTTTAGGGTCCATTATTAATTAAATAAATAGACCATTGTTATTAAATCAAATAGGGTTTGTTTTATTTAAATACTCCTTTTGAAACCTAATTATTTTCAAAACCAAATCAGTAGGTTTTAGTTGGGAATATAAAATACTTGGAAATCTTATTTTAAATAAACAAATAAGTTTTGATGTTTTGGAAGTAGTAAAACCTTTATTTAGTAAAACTTGGATATTAAATCCTTATTAATTTATTTTAAATAAACCTTTACTATTTTTTATCAAATAGAAATATTTTATTTCAAAGGTTTGGCCAAGTTTGAATTTGGCTTATAAAATAATCTTTATTTATAAATCCACCTTTTCTTTTGAAAACCAAATCCTTTTATTTGAAGATCCAAAATAGTAATTTAAATATTTTTATTTTCCTTTATTAAATGTTTATCTTTTTAAATCCCTTTAAGATTTATTTGATCCACATTGGTTTGAAAGTTTCCAATGGAATTCAAAAAGTTTCTTCTCACTCTGAAAATCAACAAAGTTTTATTTTATTCATTTATTTTTCACATTACAAGATTTGGAAAATCTTGGGATGTGACAGGCTACCACCCTTAAAATAAATCTCGTCCCGAGATTTGGGAAGGCTAGGGTTACAAGTAGGCTCAAAACAACTAGGGTACTACCACCCTTAAAATAATTTCAAACAAAATTACATATTGGCCTTCTTGGGATCCTAGGGAAACTTCTCTAAGCAAACAGTTGCATTGTGTCCTTTGTTTCCATACTTGACTCATGGGACAAGGTTGAGTTTCTCCATAGGCTTATTCAACTTGTTCTTCATCTTTTCTAGACAGTTGCTTGCATAATGTCCTGGGTTCTTGCAATTGAAATAGTTGATGTCTTTGAGTTCTTTACGTGGCTCTTGTGGACAAGTTGCTACATAGTGGCCTAGCTCTTTGCAATTGTTGCACACCACTTGGCCAATCTCTTTATTCTTCCGGTTCTCTGGGCATTCACTAGAATAGTGTCCCATTTCCTTACATTTATGACATTGCACATGGCTTTTGTCCTTCTTTTGCTTTTTGGGCTTTAGAAGATTCACATTCTTCTTACTTGATCCCTTGAATTGGGTTGTTTTGTTTGGAGGTATAAGTGGTACTTTTCCTTTGTCATCAACCTGCTTGGTAGACTTGGATCCTTCTTGATGGTTTGCAATCATTTGTTGCACTCCACCTTGTTTCCTTTGTTCCATAATGGAATAGATGGGGCATTGGATAGGAACATGGTTGTTTCCTTCACATAGGTAGCAAGTAGCTTGAGAAGTGGGACATTGTCCAACAGGATGTTTCTCTTCACAGTTGGGGCATTGATCTCCATGCTCCTTGGAAGTATGATCCTTGTCTCCACAAATAATGCAAGCTGGGGCTCCATCTAGAATAACATTTTTGTCATCCCTGTTGTCACTAACTCTTTTGGAATAGCTTTCTTCCATTTTGATCATTTGATCAGTCACCTTAAGCATCAGTTGGCCTTGAGTTTCCAAAAATCCTTGCAGTGTTGGATCTTCTCCACTGGAGTTGGCTATGAATTGAGCTGTCACTTGGTTCAACTGGTTCTGGGTTGCTATGAGCTCTTTCATGCTGTCCTCCTGGTTGGTGTTGGTGTCATCAACCTTGAGGTTGGAGTCTCTTGGAGTAGTCATCTGTTTGGGTTGAATGAGGATTAGAATAGGAAAGATAGTTCTAAGGAATCAATTCTAATCACACACATCACAATTCACTCAAGAAATGAGCAAACATTCACAAACAACTTTTCACTCAAACAACAAAGTTCAAGCACATACTTAGACAACAAAATATTTTTGTTACACCACATAAGTTGGTGGTTTTGACTTAACTTAAAATATGGTGGTCCATCTATATGGTTCACTTGTGATCTTTCCATCATTCTTGGTTGATTCTTCTTTACATGAGATCATGGTTTCCTTGAGAAAACTCTTGGTCACAAAGCTTCAAGTGATGAGGGCTCCTTCTAACTTTTGCATTCCCTCAGTCTCTAAATCTTGAGCAAGATTTCCTTGTCTCTCTTGTAGTCCTTAGTGATATCCAAGTTGGAAGTCCTTGGTGAATATACTGAAGATGTTGAAGTCATTAGAGTTGAAGAAGTTGAAGTCATTAGAGTTGAAAGTGTTGAAGAAGTCCTTTGCACATGGTGTAGTCCTTGGCCATGGGTAGGTTTTTCCATCAAGTTGAAATAGAAGAGATGTTGAGTTGAACCCAAAATGGTTGAGGAAAGAGTTTACAAGTTTGTTTGTAAATAAGTTTTGGAACAAATACAACTCCTATTTTCTAAGGGTTTTTGTCCAATCCTAGGTTTACAAATCCTACAGGCAACACAATGCTCTGATACCATCTGTAGAGGGAGTGTCTCAACCTTTAAACAATATAAGGTGGAATCCCCTGTGTTTACAATGCTAGTCCCTAGATCAATAGCTAGCATCCACAGTTAAGATGTAATATCAAAAACAAAGGTCATAATATAACTTTATAACCAGGAATAACATAATTTTATTACATCTTACATAGCTCATTTGGCTATTACATTACATTGCAGCGGAATAACTATAATCATGGGGTCCTTCATCTTCAAAGTGCCACAGGCAGACATGTTGGTTGTAGACTTTGTAATCCTAATCATTCAATCAATCTTCTCTTAAAACAATCAAACCTGCAACATTACAAGTTACAGCCACAAAGGGTCAATACATTTGAATTGTATTAGCAAGTTTCACTACTATGTGGAATATAAGTGGATCCTATCATTACATGCATATTTGGCTAAGTAGGGTTTTAGGCTCATTTGCAGAAAGCAATACTTTATCCTACTTTTCAAAATGGTTTTGGTCCTTTGTCAAATCTCCTTTTCAAAAATCCCTTGAACTCCTTGGTAAATTCCCAAGTGTTCAAGTCCTTGTCAAAAATCCCTTGAGCTCCTTGGTAACCCCAAGTGCATCAAGTTTTATCAAAATCTCTTGAGCTCCTTGGTACCCCCAAGTGCATCAAGTTTTATCAAAATCTCTTGAGCTCCTTGGTACCCCCAAGTGCATCAAGTTTTATCAAAATCTCTTGAGCTCCTTGGTACCCCCAAGTGCATCAAGTTTTATCAAAATCTCTTGAGCTCCTTGGTACCCCCAAGTGCATCAAGTCTTTAAAAGTTTTCTTTTAGAAATTAGAATGTCGAGATTTCCCATAGCTTCAAACTTTAGTTTCTCAGTATTGTCCATAACCGGGGACACGGCTAAGTACTTAGATTTTATTATCTTCTGCAGAAGTAGTACACTTTACCCACATGTCACAATCCCATCTTTTTGCCACGGTGGCCCTTGGATTAGTGCTCACCAAGATGGAGTACCGGCAGATTGAGAATGTGACGAAGTCTTTCCAGAGGGTCCTCCCATACACCATTGCTAGCTTGTCTTCAAGTACCCATGTAGGATTCCAGGTCCTCATGTCCAGTAGCCTGAAGACAATGCATGGGTCTTCCCAATGTAGTTGACTAAGCCAGAGCCATAAATAGCATGTGGTTGCACACGAAAGCCACAATTGGAGAAACATGTTCAATCTCTAAGTTTCCTGGGTGGTTTCCTTTGGAGCACAACACAAAGAGATTACCATATACATGGTTCCTTTTGTTGCCACCTTCTCCAAAACTCAAAGTATCCTTGGCCACCCAGGTGGTTCATTGAGTCCTTGTTTTATTATATAAAAACACAAGTCCTTTTCTCAATCTTCATAAAATCTCAACATGTATCTCTTTTCAAAATATAGCATGGCTAAGCATGTAACCACTACATTGTTTCCACTAAGGAATGTATAGGGAATCCTATTAGGATTTAGCATAGCATTACTATAAAAATATCTTTTCATGCATGTTTCAAAATCCACTAAGTATAATGAAAATAGTAGGACTTTAGATGATAGTGTAACTTGCCTTTCTCTTGGTAGGGAATGTTGGTTTACTCCTTGATCTTGCTAGTCTCACACTTTTCTAACTTCACTACAATCAATCAAGCAAACACAAAATCAACTAGCATTCCAAACCAATAATCAATCAAACAATTCACACACATAAAACAATGGGATCTAAGTCATGCATGTGAGCATGCAAGAGATAGGTTTATTTGCAAAGATGGTCTCCACTAGGTTTCTAAACTATGTAAAGTCCAAAGTGGTCATTTTCCAAAGTGGCAAAGTCATTTGCAAAAGGGTTTTGTCCTTAAACCATTTTTAAATCCAATCATTATTTTATGTGGTGGAAAATCTTTTTATCAAAGCAACAACCTTAAGTTGTTCACCAAATAAGTTGTTGTTTATCAAAACTTGGTGTTTTGGGTCAGTAGGCTTGATCCAAATCATTTTTCCCAAAGTTTTCTCTCCAAAAACATTTTCATAATAAAACCATTAATTTTATTTGGCTAGAGATGGACTAAGTCAATTAATCCAATCTAAACTTTACCAAATCCATTTTCAAAACCATGGGTTGGTTCCTAGGGTCAGTAGGTTCACAACAAACCAATTTCTCAAGGTTTCAAGCTCAAAAACATTTTTGAATCATTTTTCTAATCTAAACAAGCATACAAAAGTTTCTGCAAAAACAAACAATCTAACAGATACTATTTACTAAACAAATTGCATAGTTGGCTAAGGCTTGTTCCACTAATTCCAACGATATAAAGTTTGTAATTTTTGGACGTGTGGATCAAAAGTTATAGGTTTTACAAAATTGAACATCAATTAGATCAATTCTGTGTTAAATCAAACCAGCAGAGACACGTGGCGTGTTCTAATTCGTCGGTACCGGTTCGCTCGGATTGATCTCTCTGGATCGTTGGATCTAAGTGAGATCGTGCGGTGCAGAGACACTACTTACCCTTTCGCTCACGTTCTATCGCATCCGTCAGATCAAGATCCTACGGTCGCTAGCATGCTTGCCAAAGATCGGCGGCGCTGGCGGCGGCGGGTGGCGGCGCACGCTCGGGCAGGAGGTTTCCGGCGAAGCTAGGAAGCGAGGGAGAGGGGGAAATGGCTTACAGTGCTCGCAGGGTCGAGGTGAAGCTCGAGGTGGCGTTGGCTTGGCGAGGGGCGCTCAGGAACGGCGACGATTGCTCGCCGGAGTTTGCAACGGCGTCTGGCGGCTCTGGTTGACGACGGGGCGACGCTGCAGTTCACCCCAAGGCAAATGGACGGTACGGTTAGACGCGGACTGAACTGGAGATGATGTGAGCATCAATAGGAAGGCTAGGGGCGGTCGAGGCTTACCGGAGGAGCTCGACGGAGACGAGACAGACGGCGGCGACGCTCTGTGTCGTGCTTGTCGACGCTAGGGGACGCGCGCGGGCGAGCGGAGCACACGGGCAGGTGAGCCAGGGACTGGAGAGCAAGCTTGCGTGCAGAGGAAGGTGAGGCACGGCTGCGGTTTGTCGGAATTCACCGGAGAAGCTCGCCGGAACAGCGGCGGTGCAGGGCCAATTCGAGGAAGCCTGGTGGCTCTATGGCTACGGGCTTTGAGGGGAAATGAGGGGGAGAGGTGGGCGGTTATGTACGCGTGGTCAGGGGCGAGATTAACGCGGCCATTAATCGTGAATTTACGCGCGGATTGAATGACAGAGAACGGAAGCGAGGTTTGGGGGAGAAGAGGTCGCGGCGGGTGGAAACGATGACAGTGTTGTGGGGTCGGCTGGTCAGTGAGAAAAGGAGTCAGAGGGAGGTCCACCAGTCAGTCACTCTGCGGGTCGTTTCGAGTGTGAGAGAAAACGCTTCGGGGAGGAAAGAGGAGCTGGGCTGGCACTGGGCCTTGTTGGGCTGCTGGGTTGGGTCGACCAAATCCTTATTTTTTTCTTCTGAATGCTTTTCTTTTTCTATTTCTAATTTCTGTTTTGAAATTCAAACAACCAATTCAACATTCAAAACAATTCAAACAATCACCACACTAAATAACTTTGAATTTGGTTCTGTTCAGTAACATAAACCAAAATTCCAAAACCAAAATAATAATTTTATTTTAGGGTCCATTATTAATTAAATAAATAGACCATTGTTATTAAATCAAATAGGGTTTGTTTTATTTAAATACTCCTTTTGAAACCTAATTATTTTCAAAACCAAATCAGTAGGTTTTATTTGGGAATATAAAATACTTGGAAATCTTATTTTAAATAAACAAATAAGTTTTGATGTTTTGGAAGTAGTAAAACCTTTATTTAGTAAAACTTGGATATTAAATCCTTATTAATTTATTTTAAATAAACATTTACTATTTTTTATCAAATAGAAATATTTTATTTCAAAGGTTTGGCCAAGTTTGAATTTGGCTTATAAAATAATCTTTATTTATAAATCCACCTTTTCTTTTGAAAACCAAATCCTTTTATTTGAAGATTCGAAATAGTAATTTTAAATATTTTTTTTTCCTTTATTAAATGTTTATCTTTTTAAATCCCTTTAAGATTTATTTGATCCACATTGGTTTGAAAGTTTCCAATGGAATTCAAAAAGTTTCTTCTCACTCTGAAAATCAACAAAGTTTTATTTTATTCATTTATTGTTCACATTACAAGATTTGGAAAATCTTGGGATGTGACACAAGTTCCCTTTTTATTTCACACCGGTGACATCCATAGACAAAGAGCATGATATCAACTGAGTACAAAGTACAAGTGCAATGTTGAAAACGTTCCCATGACAGCACGGTTCTGCTAATTCCAACATATAAGTGCAAGCATATACAACATAGATGACACAATGGTTCAAGTTTATTAGGGGCAAAGAATATAAAGTGTGCCATCAAGTTTGTGAGGGCTTTAATCACTAAGTTTTCACATAACAAAATGGTTTTTAATCGGAAGATAGCTGAAAACAAGAATATACTTGGAATGGTGTAACACACCATGCATAGGAGTTTATAGTGGAAACTTTGGAATAACTTGGTTTCTTGGGAGTTGGAAGCATGAGTAGAGCTTACTCATACAAGTGGAGGCTAGCAAAAGACTGGGAGCAACCAACTAAGAGAGCAATAATGGCCATAATCATGCAGAGCGACAAAACATTACTAATCAAAGCATATTGTGGTACTACAAGTCAAGGACTAGATGATCATAGAGGCTATGGTGACTTGTTCATAGTCATAACATGGTGTGAGCATGTGCCAAGTTAACCCAAACAAAGCATCAAAGGAGAATACTGCAATATTATGCTTTTGTATGCTAAAACAATGCATGATTCCTTCAAGGCACATTAAGAAAACCTAATTGTTTGGAACAAGTCATGCTACAACAATAATCACTAAGCATAAGGTCAAAACAAGATCTATCATGACATGATAAAGTCTAAGCCGCAGTCAAAACAAGCTCACTTTTGTACCACTATAAGCATGAAGCTTCCTACTCTTTTCCAAAACCAATCAACTTATTTGAAACAACTCACAAAGATAATAATCAATAAATATCAGTGAGCTTGTCTCACAAATCCACAAATAATAACTAAAAATTTCTAAGCTGAAAGCACAAGAAAACTAAGGCTGAACGTAGTGCTAGCAAAAGTGAACACTCACAAAACAATAAGAGTGAAAACTAGAGTGTTCTAGGCAATGGAAACAGAGTGTGTCTCTCTCCAAAAGAAGTGTGGTGTAACCAACCAACTTACTCAAGCAAAATAAGCAAACGAAAACCAAAAACGAAAACTAACATGCTCCAAGAACAACACAAACAATGCATGAAACAATAAAAACGAAGTGTCTAGAAAGACCTGAGGTTTTTATTGATGAAGAAGGGGATTCCTTGGGCATCCCCAAGCTTTGACGCTTGTAACTCTTGAATATTTATTAGGGTGACACGGGGTGGCATCCCCAAGCTTGAGCTTTTGTCCATTCTTCATCTCATTACATCATTCTTTCTCTACACCTGCAAATTTTCCTTCATACAAAACTTCACACAATCTTCATTAGCAACATTAGTGTATTCAAAAGATAATAGACCTTTGGGTTTAGTTTAAAAACAGCAAAACTTTCACTAAATACACAATATACTATAGCAACTCCTTCAAAAATCTCAATTTCCCAAAAAGAACCCAAAAAGGAATCAATAAGAAGCAAATGCAAATAATGGCAGAAATCTATCAAAAAAGACCAGCAGGTAGAAATCGATTTTTTCGAAGACCTTCTGTTGCTCAAATAAAAAAGTGTTGAGCTAACTAAAGTTATATAACATACTGGGGTATTTATTCATAAATTTTGATCTCAATCCGACTTACGGAGACTCCTCACGATTTTTTATGGTGGAGGACAGAAATCTGTTTCGGGACAGCAACTCCCAAATCTTACTTCCCTCTCATTAGTGGTCATTCTTGGCACAAAAAGCAATCGAAAAGGATAAGGAGAGGTTATTACTGAAGTAATAACTTCCAAGACTCAAGAAAACTCTTGGGTTATCTCCCAACAAGTACTTTTCTTTAACGTCTTTAAGTTAGGCATGATAGTTTGAGAAGATGCTCACATAAGAAATATGAATTGATTTAAAGGAGAGCATCAAGAAGCAAATTCAAAACACATTTAAGTCTAACCCACTTCCTATGCATAGGAATCTTGTAAAGAAACAAGTCATGAAATCATAAAACAAGCATAGGAAATCAAAACAAGTGCAACCTCAAGACTTTCAACATAAAGAGGGGAAACTTAATATTTTTGAGATGCATAAGACCATGTTTCCCTCTCTCATAATAACTTTTAGTAGCAACATGAACAAAATTAACAATATAACTATCACATAAAACATTCTTATCATGATCCACATGCATAAAATGATTATTACTCTCCACACAATAATAGCCATTCTTATTAATTGGAGTGGGAGCAAGTTCAACAAAATAGCTATCACTATTATTCTCATCACCATAATCATCAAATATAGGAGGCATATTGTAATCACAATCAATTTTCTCCTCAATAGTAGGTGTACTGAAAATATCATATTCATCAATGTAATCATCATATATTGGAGGTTTGGTATCATCATAAGCAATAGAATAGCTATCTTCCAAAGCTGGGGAACTAAAAAGATCATTTTCATAAAAACTAGCTTCCCCAAGCTTATACTTTTGCATAGAATTAGCAATAATGGTGTCCAAAGAATTCATACTAATAACATTGCTATTAGCATTCAAATAAAGTTCCATCGGTTTTTTAATTTTCACTTCAAACACTTCATGTCCTAACTAAAGATAAATACTATAAAGATCTCTAATTTTGTTGTTGTTTTCCATTAAGCCTAACTAGTGAAAAAAAGAAAAAAAAGACAAAATTGCAGAATCTAAAGGAAATAACTTCGATCACTCACACCGGAGGATGTGAGTACCTTTTACCTTACCTCCTCGGCAACGGCGCCAGAAAATATCTTTCTGGCTTGCTGTTGTTGTGGGGTAACGTGTATGAGTGCCTTTTACCTTTCCTCCCCAGCAACGGAGCCAGAAAATAGCTTGATGTCTACGCACTTCTATTCTTGTAGACAGTTGTTGGGCCTCCAAGTGCAAAGGTTTGTAGAACAGCAACAAGTTTCCCTTAAGTGGATTACCCAAGGTTTATCGAACTCAGGGAGGAAGTGGTCAAAGGTATTCCCTCTCAATCAACCCTGCAATCAAGATACAAGAAGTCTCTTGTGTCCCCAATACACCCAATACACTTGTCAGGTGTATAGGTGCACTAGTTCAGCGAAGAGATAGTGAAATACAAGCGGTAACGGTGCCAGAAAAGAGCTTGACGGTGAGGTAAAGACTACAACAAGCAAACATGCAACATATCTAGTGGCAAACAGTGTTTCAATGCTTAGAAACAAGGCCTAGGGATCATACTTCCACTAGTGAACACTCTCTCATATAAATATCCTCTCTTCATGATACTACTCTTAACTACTCTCCGGTTGGACACTCTAATCCATGGTAGGGCTATAACAGCACTCCTCAAAGTCCGCCTTTCCCAATCTAGATAACCCCACACTATCACATTGAGCGCTAGATGGTTCCAACAAACACCACAATTTCATAGAGACATCCAACTCCAAATATAACTCATAACAAATATTCAATGTAGCCAAAGTGCCACACATGGTATGCACACTGTCACTTTCACACACGTGGGGAAAAGCATAGATCTATTAAAGCACAAAGAGTATTTATGTAGACTCAAACCTAAGTGCCACCACGGCGTGCACGCTATCACTTTCACACACATGGGGAGAGCAGAGACCTAATAAAGCACTTGAGTAGCAAGGTAGATCTACTTGATTACAAAGCTCATGATCACTATATGGCCATGCATAGAGAGAGAGAGATGAACACATAGCTACCGGTAGAGCCCTTAGCCTCAAGGAAGAACTACTCCCTCCTCATCATGGGAATCAGCAATGGTGATGAAGATGGCGATGGAGATCGATGGAGATGGCTCCGGGGGCACTTCCCCGTCCCGAAAGGGTGCCGGAACAGAGACTTTTTGTCCCCCGAATCTCCCCTTCGGTGGCGGCGGCGCTACAGAGGTTTTCGTGGATTTCTTCTGGATGATTTAGGGTTTTCTCCCCGGGGGCTTCTTATAGGCGCTGGAGGCAAGGTCGGCGGAGGTCCAGGGGGCCCACACCCCCTATGGGCGCGGCCTAGGGTGGGACCACGCCTAGGGGGTGCGACCACCATGTGGCCCCCTCCGACTCTGCTTCGTGGTCCTGTGTTGCTCCGGGAAAAATAATGACTTTGGCTTTTGTCCCGTCCAATTCCGAGAATATTGATTTTATGCCTTTCTGGAACCAAAAACAAAAGAAAACAGGCAACTGGCACCATGGCATCTTATTAATAGGTTAGTACCAGGAAGTGTATAAAAATACCTCAAAGTGTAGAAAAAACATAGCAAAGTATATACTAAACAAGCATGGAGCATCAAAAATTATAGATACGTTTACGACGTATCACTAATTAACTTTGTTTTGTTGGGGTGTACTGTGATGTGTTATGGCCATGATTGTGATTATATATTATGTATGCAATGATCCTTATTGTAAGTTGGCAACCAGAAGTAGACTTATGGTTGTCTTTAAATTTTGTTTAAGACCTGCGTGTCTATTATTCAAGTAGTTGTAATAGTTGATGCTGGTGGAAGACAACCATGGAGCGGCGCCATTGACCTTGAAGCTACGCTGGTGATGATGGAGATCATGTTCGTGCTTGGTGATGGAGATCGAAGGCACAAGGTGAAAGGCCATATCATATCACATATTATGAATTGCATGTGATGTTAATCCTTTTATGCATCTTGTATTGTTTAGATTGCGGCAGTAGCATTATAAGATGATCCCTCTCACTAAATATCAACTAATAAAGTGTACATCCTTAGTAGGCACCATTGCTAAGACTCGTTGTTTCGAATCACCACGTGATGATCGGGTGTGATAGATTCTACGTGTGCATACAACGGTAGCAAGCCAGATTTGCTCACGCGGATACTAAGGTTGATCTTGATGAGCCTAGCATGTACAGTCATGGTCTCGGAACATGGAGTACCGAAAGTTAAAGCATGAGTCATATGATTTATATGATGAATATGTTGATTGTTCGCCTTTGAAACTACATCATCTCTCGTGATGATCAGACTAGGTGTAGTGAATTTGGTTTGTGTGATCACTAAAACAATGTGAGGGGTGTTGTTTTGAGTGGGAGTTCACCTAGTTAATATAAGTACTAATTGTGAAATCAATTTATCATGAACTTATTCTAAAGTATTTGTAAATATGTTGTAGATCATGGAGGCCTCTACCATCAATTTTAATGCATTCCAAGAGAAAGAAAAGTTGAAAAATAATGGAAATTACTTCGAGGATTGGTTCCGCAATTTGAGGATTATCCTCAATGATGGTCAGTTAACCTGTGTGCTAGATGCACGGTTGGGTGACTCACCTGCAACTGATGCTACCGATAAGTTGAAGAATGTTTTCATCACTCGGAAGAATTAGTACTCCACAATTTAGTGTGCTATCTTGTTTGGTTTGGAATCAGAGCTTCAGAAGAGGTTTGAGAACCGTGAGCCTTATGATATTATCCGTGAGCTAAAAATGATATTTGAGAATCATGCGGTAGTTGAAAGCTATGAGGCCTCCAAGAAGTTATTTAACTGCAAGATGGAAGAAGGCAGCTATGTTAGCGAGCATGTTCTTAAGATGTCTGGGCACACGGATAACTCACAGATCTAGGAATAACGATTCCTAATGTGTTGGGTATTCATCGTGTCCTCCAATCAGTACCACCTAGTTACAAGAACTTCGTGATGAACTACAAGATGCAGTGCATGGATAAGTCGTTACCAAAACTCTTCTCCATGTTGAAGTCTGCGGAAGTGGAGATCAAGAAAGAGCACCAAGTGTTGATGGTCAATAAGACCACCAATTTTAAGAAGCAAGGAAAGCCTAAGAAGAAGGGTAGCTTCAATAAGGGAGGCAACAAAGTTGCTGCTCCTTCAAAGAAACCCAAGGCTGGTCCTAACCTGATACTGAGTGCTTTTACTACAAGGGAGTTGGTCACTTGAAGCAGAATTGCCCCAACTACCTGGCAGATCTGAAGAACGGCAACATCGAGAAGAAAGGTATATTCGATATACATGTTATTGATGAGTATCTTACTAGTAGTCATAGTAGTGCCTGGGTATTTGATACTGGTTCGATTGCTCATATTTGTAACTCGAAACAGGTACTACAGAATAAAGGGAGACTAGCGAGAGACTAGGTGATGATGCGCGTTGGAAATGGCTCCAAGCTTGATGTGATCGCTGTCGGCACGATCCCTCTTCATCTATCATCAGGATTAGTTTTATACTTAAATAATTGTTATTTGGTGCCTGCGTTAAGCATCGACATTATATCTGGATCTTGTTTATTGCGAGACAGTTACTTGTTTAAGTCCGAGAATAATGGTTGTTCGATTTATATGAGTAATATATTTTATGGTCATGATCCTATGATAGATGGTCTATTCTTATTGAATCTCGATAGTAGTGATACACATGTTCATAATATAGATGCTAAAAGTTTGAAATTGAATGATAATTCTACATACATGTGGCACTATCGTCTTGGTCACAATGGAGTAAAGCGTATGAAGAAACTCCATTCCGATGGATTTCTTGAATCACTTGAAAGATGCGAAGCATGTCTGATGGAAAAAATGACTAAGACTCCATTCTCTAGCATAATGGAGCGAGCTACGGACTTATTGGAAATCATACATACCGATGTATGTGTCCCGTTGAGTGTGGCATCGCGCGGTGGTTATTGTTATGTTCTTACTCTCACGGATGACTTGAGTAGATATGGTGTATCTATTTCATGAAACATAAGTCTAAAACTTTCGAGAAGTATAAGCAATTTCAAAGTGAAGTAGAGAATCAACGTAACAAGAAGATTAAATTTCTGCGATCTGATCATGGAGGTGAGTATCTAAGTTATGAGTTTGGAGAGCATTACAAGAAATGCAGAATACTTTCACAATTGACACCGCCGGGAACACCACAATGTAATGGTGTGTCCAAACATCGTAATCGAACTCTCTTAGATATGGTTCGGTCTATGATGTCTCTTACAGATTTACCGTTATCATTTTGGGGTTATGCATTAGAAACAACCGCATTCACTTTAAATAGCGCACCATCTAAATCCATTGAAACGACACCGTATGAATTGTGGTTTGGGAAGAAACCTAAGTTGTCGTTCCTTCAAGTTTGGGAATGTGAAGCTTATGTAAAGAAGTTACAGCCCGACAAGATTGAACCCAAAGCGGAAAAATGCGTCTTCATAGGATACCCGAAGGAAACTATTTGGTATACCTTCTATCATAGATCCGAAAGCAAAATCTTCGTTGCCAAGAATGGATCCTTTCTGGAGAAGAAATTTCTCTCGAAAGAAGTGACTGGAAGGAAAGTAGAACTAGATGATGTTGTCGAACCTTATCTTGGATTTGAGAGTAGCGCAGCGCCAGAAGATGTTCATGTGCCACCTACACCAATAATATAAGAAGCTAATGATAATAATCATGAAACTTCGAACAAAGTTACTACAGAACCTTATAGGTCGACGAGGACTCGTACCACTCCTGATTGGTATGATCCTATTATGAGTGTCATGTTGGTGGATAACACCGACGACCCTGCGACATATGAGGAAGCAATGATGAGCCCAGATTCCAACAAATGGCATGAAGCCATGAAATCCGAGATTGGATTCGTGTATGAAAACCAAGTATGGACTTTGGTAGACTTACCGGATGGTCGCAAGGCTGTTGAGAACAAATGGATTTTCAAGAAGAAAACAAATGTTGATGGCAATGTAACTGTCTATAACCTCGGCTTGTCGCGAAAGGGTTCCGAAAAATTTAAGGAGTTGACTACGATGAGACTTTCTTACGGGTAGCGAAGCTAAAATCTGTGAGGATTTTTTTAGCAATCACTGCATATTACGATTATGAGATATGGCAGATGGATGTCAAAACAGTGTTCCTCAATGATGACATTGATGAAGAGTTGTATATGGTACAACCCAAAGGTTTTGCTGATCCTAAAGATGCTAACAAGGTATGCAAACTTCAAAGGTCCATTTATGGATTGAAGCAAGCATCCCGAAGTTGGAATCAATGTTTTGATAAGGTGATAAAAAGATTTGGATTTATACAAACTTATGGAGAAGCTTGTATTTACAAGAAAGTGAGTGGGATCTATGTAGAATTCCTAGTACTATATGTGGATGACATATTGTTGATTGGGAATGATATAGAACTTCTTAAAAGTGTCAAAGACTATTTGAATAATAGTTTTTCAATGAAGGATCTTGGCGAAGCTGCATACATATTAGGCATCAAGATTTATAGAGATAGATCAAGAAGCTTAATAGCACTTTCACAAAGTACATATTTGGACAAGGTTCTAAAGAGGTTTGGAATGGAAGATAGCAAGAAAGGGTTCTTGCCCATGGTGCCAAATATGACCTTGAGTAAACCTCAAAGTCCAGCTACGACATAAGATAGAGACACTACTAGGAAAATGGACATTCGTGGCGCACCTGGAAAGGGCATCCGTGGCGCACTAGCCGTGCGCCACTAGCCTCGCGCTACGGCTATCTCCTACCCGTAGCGCATTGCCTCGTGCGCTACGGTTATCTCCACATAGTAGTAGCGCACCTGCCAGTGTGCCACGGCTAGGAAGGCAGGTGCGCTACGGGCACTATCTTCTGTGGCGCACATGGCACTACGCCACTGATCTGCACATGTGCGCTTTAGTGGCAGTGCGCCACTAAAGCCATGCCATGTGCGCCACAGGCGTGTTTTTTGTTTTTTTAATTTCAGAGCCAGATGATACATATTATATACATTATTACAGGCAAATATACACATAGAGATATAAGATATACAATTATATATATAAATACACAATTTGAAAACAAGATTGAAACAAATACATATTGATAAGTCTCATACATGAATACATAGTATAAGTTACATTGTTTCGATCAAGTTACAAAGTAGTTGGTGACATGCGAATACATGTGTCTCGGAATGAAGCTCGCCTAGACATCTAAACTAGCTAGAAACAAGCGCGGGATAAACAACCAAAGACGATAAGCATCACCGCGACGAAGGTGTAGGTCTTCATCCGGTTCCTCGTCCTAACTCCCACTAGATAGCGCGTGTATCTAGCTTCCGCCTCCGCCATAGTGTTGTACCCTTTGTAGCTATTGCCGCTAAAACGGTGAACCTGTCTCCCGCAGTCCTCCCAATCATCGGAGACTCCGGGAACCCGTCCCTTGTACACGACGTACCACGTCATCTACAAGTTGACAATAATAATTAACCATTGGTTGAAAAAACATGTATAATTAAAGTCGCATATGAAGATACACTTACTCCCAACTCAAAAAGCATGCCTCATATATAACTAGGTCGTTGGACACATGAATATGCTACGACAGAACGGTCGGCCAAGTAGGATGCACAACACCTGGACCTGTGCATATCACAAGGCTGACTATCCCGTCGTAGCACATTCACATATATAGTGTGCCACGACATTTCAATCATCGGCATTCTCGAAAAAGACCAAAGTAAATCAAAAAGCATGCCTCATATATAACTAGGTCGTTGGACACAAGAATATGCTACGACAGAACCGTAATCCAAGTAGGATGCACAACACCTGGACTTGTGCATATCACAAGGCTTACAATCCCGTCGCAGCACATTCACATATATAGTGTGCCACGACATTTCAATCATCGGCATTCTCAAAAAAGACCAAAGTAACTCAAAAAGAATGCCTCATATATAACTAGGTCGTTGGACACAGGAATATGCTACGATAGAACTATAAGCCAAGTAGGATCCATAACATCTGGACTTGTGCATAACACAAGGCATACAATCCCATTGCAGCACATTCACATATATAGTGTGCCACGACATTTCAATCATCGGCATTATTCTCGAAAAAGACCAAAGTAACTCGAAAATAATGCCTCATATATATATATATATACATAGGTCATTGGACATAGGAATATGCTACGACGGAACAGTCAGCCATATAGGATGCACAACACCTGGACTTGTGCATATCACAAGGCTAACTATCCCGTCGTAGCACATTCACATATATAGTGTGCCACGACATTTAAATCATTGACATTAGTCTCTAAAAAGACCAAAGTAACTTAAAAAGAATGCCTCATGTATATATACATAGGTCGTTGGACACAAGAATATGCTACGACATAACGGTGAGCCAAGTAGGATGCACAAGACCTAGACTTGTGCATATCACAAGTCTCACAATACCGTCGTAGCACATTCACATATATAGTGTGCCACGACATTTCAATCATCGGCATTCTTGAAAAAAGACTAATAAAGTAAGGAAAAAATAAGGACCAAAGTGAGCAAAGGACCAAAGAGTAAGCAAAAAACCAAGCATTGATTCATATATAATAATAAGAAGCAAAATAAGTAAGCGATGATTCATAAACCTAATAAGATAAGTAGTAGCATGTACACTTGTCCACACACACAAAGGTCATCTATAGTTTGGAACTACAACTAGGTCAACTGGCTCGGCTCAGGGAACGGGAGGACGCCTTGTCTCGTCATGAACTTCCTATAGTCACCCTGTATCTCTAGGCGATCTTCTATGTCACGGTTATTCGGGATATTTCCTCCGTAGAAGATCCCCCCCCCCCCCCGAAGTCATGACATAACGAAAGATGATTGCCCCAAACTGCTGCTGGATGCGATACATCTCTTGTCTAATATCTGAATCAGTGATCTTGGCCTTGGCTTTGCCCACTGTTTGAGATGATCTGGCAGCGTAGAATTCTGCTGGTCTAGTAGGAACGCCCTCATGTGATGGAGTGCATAGTAGGCTTCCTTCTTACTGCCTTCCGGCTTCTTCATGCAGGGGAACTCCATTACGTGGTTGAAGACGTACCTGCCGAACTTGAGCTTCTTACGCACGAAGGTGGTGCCTTCCGTCGAGGCATAGCCAGTGAGAGCATCATCTTGAACTTCCTTGATCTTGTCATAGTTTTTCTTATTTTCTAGACTCCCCGAGTCGAAATACGTGGCATGCGAATGCTTCGGTGATAAGGAGATGAGCGTGCAGTATTCATCTCTGTGCAAAAAGATTCAAATGGAATGTGTTGGAAAAAGAATAATGATAATCTAATAAAGCCAATCGATGGTAGCGAGTGAATAATGACTTACTCGGGAAAGTAAGGCACGAGAATGTATTCCTTTGTCTTGTTCGCCACGAAGATTCTTTTTAGGTATGAGGCCACAATACGTCATTCAGCGGCGCTTACCAAGCAGCCGTCACGCATGTAGTAGGGGTCCACTATAGCGATGCCCGGTGTGTTCTCTCTAATGATCTGCATGGCCAGGCTGAGAGAAAACAGGCGGACCATGGTATAGTGCAGCGGGTATAGGTGGAACATATTGAAGATGTCATCAAACCATAGGAAGAACATATCCGCAAGGGCATTGTCGACGAAGCCCAAGCCTGGTGGCACCTTAACCACGAATACCGGGTGCGAGGGATCTTCCTCCGCCAAAAGGCGTTTCTCTAACATCAGCACACCATCATGCACACTCTTCAGTTCCTAACTGGTGAGCCTCCACAAAATCTTAGGTAGCATGGGCTCACCAGCCACATGAATCCTCCACATAATACCCTCAGGTCTTGGTGGCCCGTCCCAAAACCTGATCGGATTCGCAGTTGACGCCACCGGCTGGCTCGAGCTGCTAGATTTTCTTTTCCTAGCCTTTTTTCCTTTTGGAGAGCGGGCAGGCACCACAATCTAAGCACCGGCCGCCCTATGTAGTGTGTTAGGGCTTAGAATAAAGGGTCGGTTGGTTGTATCAGCTGGCTCGGTGATGGCGCAAGCTGGAGGCGTCTCCTGAGAACCAAACAGACGCTTGGTGATAGTGGGTTTCTCTATGGGGCCACCAGCTGGGTCTTCGTTGCTAAACTGAGTGTTGAAGAAGTGATCATTCCAATCTTCATCGTCTAGATAATTCGTGCAGAAAGAGATGCACTCTTCGGCCAGAAAGCCCTTGGATATGCTTCCATCTGGACGGGACCTGTTGCGAATGTATCCTTTGATGTGTCCGTTCATCCTTTCGAACGCCATCATGCTGCGGAGGAACATCGGCCCGAGTTGGACGATGTCCTCCATGACATGGACCAGCAGATGCACCATAATGTCGAAGAATACAGGCGGGAAGTAGACCTCAAGATCACATAGTATCACCATGATCTCCTCCTGTAGCCTCCCGAGCTGATTCACGTCAATCGACTTCCTAGAGATGACGTCGAAAAACTTGCAGAGGACAAACAACATTTCACGGACGTGCTCGTCCATTACCCCTCTTAGTGCAACCGGAAGTACCTGTGTCATTAGCACGACACAGTCGTGAGACTTCATGCCACTGAACCTCTGCTTCGCCTCGTCTAGGTATCTGCTTATCTTGCCCGCGTAGCCGTAAGGAAATTTGACTCCTAGAAGGCACTTGAAAAACAGTTTGATCTCATCCTGGCTTAGAGTGAAGCAAGAAGGAGGGCAGTAATATTCGTTCTTCTTGAACTTTTTACCCTTCCGATGACCTTGTGTCGCCTCCGACTCATGATCATCGTCATCTTCCTGATCATCAGGAGTAGTGCGTCCTCCGTGAAGCTATTTCTGGATGCCCATGAATATCAGGTCGTGCCTTGCTTTCGGACCATCTTTAGTCCTATCTGACATGTTCATTATGGTGGCGACCAGACTCTCGCACATGTTTTTCATGATATTCATGATGTCAAGGCTATGAGGTGTGCGGAGAAACTTCTAGTATGGAAACTCCTAGAAAACAGACCTTGTTTTCCATACCTTCAACAGCGGCTTGTCTTGCTGCCTCTTTCGCTTCTTTCCAGGCTTAGGACAATCTTTCCAGTTTTTCAGCAATTCTTCCATTTCTTTGCTGCTCCTCCGCTCTGGGATTCCTCGGGTCTCGGATTTGCCATCAAAAAGGTCCCCATGCTTTCTCCATGGATCATTCTTGCCGAGCCACCTCCGGTGCGCCATGAACACGGTTTTCGAAGACCCTGGATCTTTCTCTAGTTGGAGATAGCTTGTGTTATCCATGCACCTAACGCATGCGGAGAATCCTTGGATAACCTTACCCAAGATATACCCGCAACCTAGATAGTCTTGCACCATAGTGACCAACGCGGCTCTCATAGTGAAATAATCTTATGCGACGATGTCGTAAGTATTGGCTCCAGATTCCCATAACGTGGCTAGCTCCTCTTTCAATAGCCCGAGATACAAATTGATGTCGTTACCAGGTTGTTTCGGCCCTTGAATTAGCATACTCATTTGTATGTACTTCTTCTTCATGCACAGCCATGGAGGAAGGTTGTACATCCATACAAACACGGGCCAAGTGTTGTGCGTGCTGCTCTGGCAAATCAACAGATTGAGTCCATCGGTGCTTGCACCAAGCCTGATGTTCCTCGAATCTTCACCGAATTCTGGGAATTCGAGGTCCAATGTTTTCCACTGGATAGCATCTGAAGGGTGCGTCAGCAGCTCATCCTTTTCGGGGTCATCGTCATCTCATGGTTTCTTCCTTTCCGCATGCCATCGCATGAGCTTTGCTTCCTTAGGGTCCACAAAATAGCGCTGCAGACGAGGAGTGATAGGAAAGTACCATACCACTTTTCAAGGTGATTTCTTCCCTTTCTTGTATCGACTCACGCCGCACACCGGACATGTGGTTTTCTCCGCGTCCTCGCCCCAATAAATGATGCATTCATTGATGCAAACATGGTATCTAACGTGCGGTAGATCGAGAGGACAGACGATTTTCTTAGCGTCCTCGATACTAGTTGGACACATGTTCCCCTCCGGGAGACGATCGTGCTAGAATGCCATCATATCGTCGAAGCTTGCGTCGCTCAATTTGTGTTTTGCCTTCATCTCCATAGCCTTGAGCATTACATTCAACTGGGTATCATCGGGACTGCATCCGTCATACAATGGAGTAACCGTGTCTTTATCAAGTTGCACAAGCTTGGCTTTCTCTCTAGCGGCAGCCTTGGCGTTACTCGTCTGCTTGAGAAGCAGCTCTTGCACATAAGGGTCCCGCACCCAGCCTGCCGTTGTTCCATCGTCGTCTGCTCCTCTGGCATCTAGATCATCATCATCCCGGTCTTCTTCCGCACCTTCACCATCTCCAGGAGACACTTCATCATATCGCCCGTCCTCGCCGTGATGATCATCGTCATGTTTCCCACCTTCACCGTCTCCATCGTCTTTGTCATCGCTTATCCAACGAGTGTATCCATCCATGAAACCATGGCGGAGCAGGTGCACCTGCAGATTCCCGTAATCGGGATCGATCAACCAGTTGAGTTTGCATCTTCTGCACATACATCTTATCTTCGTCTTGTTATTTCGTATCATGTTGGCCGTCGCACATTTCAAAAAATCTAGCCACAATGCCTTCGCTCATTATGAGGACCATTTTTTCCTGCACGGTGTACACTGTACAATTAGAAGTTTATTAGAACCACATAATCAATGCATGCATGCAATGGTCGGTAGAAAATTTCGGCATGACCTATCCTAAAATAAGGACCTTTGTGAAATGCCAAAGTCTTGCCAAAATGGAAATGAATCAACATTTTGGCAAAACAAATGGCAACTCATTCACACACACAAACACAAGAGAGAGAGACCGGTCCATACACATGAACATATCATCCTCTCCATACACACATGCATGAGCATCGATCCCCTCTCCATATACACACATGCATGAGCATCGATCCTCTCCATATACACACACATGAGCATCGATCCTCTCCATACACACATGAGCATCGATCATCTACATACATATGAGCATATCATCCATATACACATGAAAACCTCCTTACATGGACAACTTACCGAGATGAGAGACCGATCGCGAGAAGATGGAAAGGAGAGGTGCGCGCAAGACCGGAGAGCTTCCTCTATTATGTATGTAACATCCAAGGCAAGTTCTACATGCTAAAAATGGTGAATGAGTGGAGAAATTGAGGTGGGAAGGATAAGGATCCCGACTAGATCTAAGGAGGAAGAAGGAGGGGAAAGTGAAGTGTGGGTGGTGGATGATCACATGTGCATAAAGTGGAGCTGCCAAAAAAATGGTCGACACATCCGTGGCGCACATGGCCCTAGTTCGCCACAAGCATTAAAAGCAACCATGGCGCACATGCCAGAGTGTGCCACGAATGTGTTTCCCCATTTACGGAGCATAGGGGGCTTAACATAAGCCTAGCGTACTTGCCTCATGTGCGATGCGGATATTCGTAACAATCGTAGCGCACTTACCCCATGTGCGCTATGGGTATGTGGCATGTGGCTGGCAGGCCCCTGGCCCACACACATCTGTGGCGCACATACCCCATGTGCGCCACAGTTGTTCTAGTTACTAGTAGGGCACTGCCCATAGGTGAGCCACGCCTATTTTACCCGTGGGGCACTTCAACCATATGAGCCATGGATGTGCGGATTACCTATAGCCCTTTTCCTAGTAGTGAGAGAGGATGAACAAAACTCCCTATGCCTTAGCCATAGGATCTATCATGTATGCCATGCTGTGTACAAGACCAGATATTTCATATGTTGTTAGTTTGACTAGCAGATATCAAAGTGATCCAGGAGTAGATCACTGGATAGCGGTCAAAAATATCCTACAGTACATAAGAAGAACTAAGGGTATGGTTCTTTCTTATGGAGGCGATGAATAGCTCATTGTAAACGGTTACACCGATGCTATTTGGCACACCAATCCAGATCTCTATTTTGCAATCTGGATACGTATTTACTTTGTATGGTGCAGCAGGGAGCTAGAGGAGTGCTAAGCAAAGCGTTGTGGCGAGATCTTCAACTGAATCGGAATACATAGCTGCTTCGAAGGCTTCACAAGAGGCGATATGGATGAAGGAGTTCATTACAGAGCTTGGTGTGGTTCCCAGTGCGTTGCAATCAATGGTCATCTACTGTGACAACATGGGTGCCATAGCCAATGCACAGGAGCCAAGGTCACACAAGAAGCTGAAGCATATCAAGCTACATTTTCATGCTATTCACGATCATGTCCAAGATGGTGACATAAAGATTTGCAAAGTACACACAGATCTAAATGTGACAGATTCGTTGACTAAAACTCTCCCTCGGGAAAAACATGACCAAAACCAAACCGCCATGGGTGTTAGGTACATCACAATGTAATATAGATTATTAACTCTAGTGCAAGTGGGAGACTGTTGGAGATATGCCCAAGAGGCAATAATAAAATAGTTATTATTATATCTTTGTGTTTATGACAAATGTTTACATCCAATTCTATAATTTTATTAACCGGAAACAGTAATACTTGTGTGTTTTGTAAACATAAAAGAAGTCCCTAATAAAGCCTCTTGTTTAACTAGCTTGTTGATTAATAGATGATCATGGTTTCCTAATCATGGACATTAGATGTTATTAATAACAAGATCATGTCATTAGGAGAACGATATGATGGACACACTCCTATAGTAAGTGTAGCATAAGATCAAGTCATTTAGAAGTTCGTTTGCTACAAGCTTTCAAGTTCATAGTAACCTGATCCTTCGACCATAAGATGATGTTAATCACTATCACCGGATGAATGCTTTGACGACATCAAACAACACTTCTGTAACTGGGTGGTTATAAAGGTGGCATTAGGTATTCGGAAAGTATGTGTTGAGGCACATGGATCAAGAGTGGTATTTTTCCATCCATATGACGGATAGATATACTCTAGTCCCTCTTGGTGGAATGTCATCCAATTGGTTTGCAAGCATGTGACTAGGTCACAAGGGATCACATATCACGGAACGAGTAAAGAGTACTTATCGATAAGGAGGTTGAACTAGGTATAAGAGTGTCACATCCCAAAATTTTCCAAATTTTGAAATGTGAAAAATAAATAAACAAAATAAATAAATGTTGAAATTCAGGGTGAAAAGAAACTTTTTGATTCCAAATGGAAACATCAAAACTCATCTCGAACAAACTTTGAATGAAAAGGGAATCAAACTAAATTTCAATCAAGTGAAATGCATTCATTAATATTGTATCTTGAAATTTAAACACTAAAACCCTAACGGAATAATTCATATTCAAGATCTCTCTAAGACTATGGATTTGATCCATATAAAATTTGTCAACAAACATTTATAAATGATCAAGAATGATAAGTAAGAATATTATAAAACCATAGAAATTGGTTTCACTCAATTTGGAGTCACAGATAAAAAGTTATGAATTTATTAAGATAAAAGGAATTAATTTTCAAATCTAATAAAGCCCTATCTAAAGTCCATGCCAAATCTTGAACAAATAAATCCTAAAGGGGATTTAAAAATATAAAAAAATATTAAATAAAATTATACAAGTTGGAATCACCAATTTTGGATCTTTAAATAAAAAGATATGGATTTTATAAGGCAAAGGAAGAAATAAATAAATAAGGAATATTTAAAAAGTCAAATTAAATCTTGGCCAAACAAATGAGATGAAAGATTATTGATTAATAAAAATAGTAAAGGATTGTTTAAATAAAATCATAAGGATTTATTAATATCCAATTTTATTTAAATAAAGACAATTCTCAATTTAAATGAACATTAAATCATATTAAAGTATTTTAAATAAATATTTCAAAATGAATCATTTTGCACTAAAGAATAAATAAAACCTACTGAAAAAGGTTTGGTAAAATTTAGAATTCAAATAGAAGTTTGAAAATATTTAAAATCCTATTTGAATAATGACAAGTGTCTATTTAAATAAATAAATAAACCATGAGGGAATAAAATTATTTATCCTAAAATGGACTTGAAAACCCATTTAAAACAGTATAGAAAACTACTGAAAAGTTTGAAGAAGGTTTGAAAGCAAATCTGAATTCAAATGGTGTTTAAATTATTTGAACAAAAATAAAAACAGAAAAGGAAAAAGAAAAAGGTTCTGAATAAAAAAAGTAACAAAGCAACCCAACCCATCTGGCCCAACTAAAGCCCAACAGCGCAGCCCACCTCCCACTCTCTCCCCGAACCGTTTTTCACTCGCAAGCACACCCGCGTAGTCCCTGACTTGGTGACCCCACGCACATCTCCTCACCTCGCTGACGAACGGGACCCACTGGCCAGCACATCGTCTTCAACCCTGCGACCAGCTTCCCCCATTCATCGCTGCCGTTCTCAGTCGATAAATCCCGGCGATAAATTTGTGTAAATGACAACGTTAGACTCGCCAGTAATCACGCGTACATAATCGTCTCGCCCTCCTCCTCGTTCCCCCCAAACGCCAGCTCCTCTCTGCCACCGGGCTGTCCCAATTGGCCACTGCAAACTTTCTGCTCCGACGAGCCTTTCCGGTGAAATCCGGCATCGTCCAACCTCCCCTTGCCTCCCAGTAAACACGAGCCTGCTTCCTATCTTCTTGTGCTTCTCCCAGTACCACTCACACGCTCGCGCGCGCTCTGAATCGTCGGCAAGAATGACCTCTGAACGCCACCGTCGTCTGCCACTTCTCTGGCGACCCCTCCCCGTAAGTTCCATCCACCCCTCTCTCTCTCGATGATGCACTCGCGTTCGCCACACTCGCCTGCGTCTAACGCCGCCTTACTTTTGCCTTCTGGTGGCCTATAACGTCGCCCCCGTCGACAAATAGAGACACCTGGCGCCGCCGCGAACTCCGGTGAGCAATCACCGCTACTCTCGAGCGCGCCTCGACGAACAGAGACCACGTTGAGCATCGCCACACTCCGGTGAGTCTGGTGAGCATCTTCACTCCCTCCTGCACGTCCTAGTTCATCGGCAACGTCACGTCCTGAGCGTGCGCCGCCGTCCGCCGTCGCCCAGCGCTGCCAGATCCTAGTAGTTGCGCTATAGCCGTTAGATTTTAATCATGTGGCTCAGATTTGATTTAATCGAAGCGGTATCAGACGCTGGGTGCCATGCGATTTAAGTAGATCCAACGCACCGCATAAGTCGATCCTAGCAAAGCGGTATCGTCCAATAAAATTAAGACACATGTCTGCTCTGTTTGAATAAAATTCCAGAAATGATTTTAGATTGTTTAAACTTGCAAAATTCATAACTTTTAATCCACATGTCCAAATTTTGCAAATTTTATATCATTGGAATCAGGAAAACAAAACCTTTCCAACCATGCACTTTGTTTAGTATTTTGCTTCCGGTAAATTGGTTGTTTATGCAGAAACATATTCAGGCTTATTTTGGATATAAAATTAATTCTAAAAATGTTTTTAGGGTAAAATCTTTTGTAAATGGATTGTTTTGAACCTACTGACCAAATAAACCAACTTGTAGATTTAAAAGTATATTTGGTGACACTTAGGAATTAAATCTTTGAATAAAAGCATTTCTAGCTAAATAAAAATATTGAATATGGTTTAAAAATGCTTTTTGACAAAAACCTTTGGGAAAAAATTGATTTAAATTCTATGAACCTAAACACAAAGTTTTGAGAATTGAAAACATATTTGATGAACCTTAGTAAATTATTACTTTGTTAAAAGCATTTCTAGCAAATAAAAATATTGTTTGATTTAAAAAATGGGATTTAGATGAAACCTTTTGCAAATGGGTTAATATTAAACACTTTGACCATAAACACTAACATGTGTGCTTAAGAATATATTTGGCTAAAAACTAAAAAATATTACTTTGGTTTAAATCACTTCTAGCAAAACAAAATGATTTAAATGGCCATTTTCACCAACTTGAATTTAAATGGTTTTACCACTTTTGTAAATGACCAATAGGAGCTTTAAAATGATTAGATCCTAATAGAAACCACTTTTCCAAATAAAACCATCTTTTCATGCTTGCATGCATTACTTGATGTTATTGTTTTATGTGGTGAATTGTTTGAATGTTAGTTTGAATATGTGCTTGCTTGATTGAATTGTAGTAAAATTTGAAGAGTGTGATTGTTGCAAGATCAAGGAGTGACCCAATATTCTCTACCAAAAAGGCAAGTGACACTATCATCCATGTCCTACTATTTTCACTACACTTAGTGGTATTTTTGTAGTATGCATGATAGAGCTACTATATTACTATGATATGCTATGTCCTATTAGAAAATCCATCTTCCTTAGTGAAAACCTCATAGTAGTAGTATGCTTAGCCATGCTATAGACTTGGGATGGAATACATGATATGATTATATGAAGTGTTGGAAAAATATATGTTTTATATAATAAAACAAGTACTCAATGAACCACCTGGGTGGAAAGAGGATACTCAAATTTTGGACAAGGTGGCAACAAAGGGAACCATGTTTATATGGCTATCTTTTTGTATGTGCACTAGAAGAAAACCACCCAGGGACTTAGATATTGAACAAGTTTCTCGTACACTGGCTTTCGTGTACAGCCACATGCTAAATGGGCTCTGGCTTAGTCAACTACATAGTGGAAGACCCTTGCATTGGCATCTTCAGGTTAACTAGAATTGTGTATTGGAAATATATCCTTACATTGGTGCCTGGTAGACAAGCTAGCATTGTGTATTGGGAGGACTTCTATGGAAAGACTTTGTCACATTCTCGATCTGCCGGTACTCCATTTGGTGTGTACTTATCCAGCGGCCACTGGTGGCGTCAAGACGAGATTGTGTCATGTGGGTAAAGTGTCCAACTTCTGCAGAAGATCAACATTCTAAGTACTTAGTCGTGTCCCCGGTTACAGACAACTCTGAGCAACTAAGGCCTGAAGCTATGGAAGATCTCGACACTCCAATTTCTCAAAGTAAAACTTGATGGTGTCAACAAGGGATTAGAAGCACTTGGAGTTTTCCAAGGAGTTCAAAAAGATTGTCAAAATATCAAAACTATTTTGAAAAGATAGGATAAAACTATATTGCTTTCTGCAAATGAGCCTAAACCCTACTTAGCCAAATATGCATGTATTGATAGGATCCACTTATTTCTACATAGTAGTGAAACTTGCCAATACAATTCAAATGTATTTACCCTTGTGGCTGCAACCTATTATGTTGTAGGTTTGTTTGATGTTAGTGAAGTGTGTTGAATAGGATTACAAGTCTACAACCAACATGACTGCCTGTGGCACTTTGAAGATGAAGGACTCCATGCTATAGTTATTTCTACTGCATTGTAATGAGATAGCCAAATGAGCTATGTAAGATGTAATGAATTATTTTATTCCTGGTTATAAAGTTGTATTATGACCTTTGTTTCTTGATATTACATCTTAACTGTGGATGCTAGCTATTGATCCTGGGACTAGCATTGTAAACACAGGGATCTCTACCTTATTAAAGGTTGGGACCTCTACAGATTGTATCAGAGCACTATGTTGCCTGTAGGATTTGTAACCCTAGGATTGGACAAAACCCCTTAGAAAAATAGGAGTTGTATTTGTTCCAAAACTTATTTACAAACAATCTTGTAAACTCTTTCCTCAACCTTTTTGGTTTTGATTCTACATCTCTTCCTTTTTCAACTTGATGGACAGAGCCTTCACCATGACCGATGACTTCAACTTTAGTTTCACCAAGGACTTCAACTTAGACATCACTAAGAACTACAAGTGAGAACCAAGAGACATTAGATTTCCTACCACAAACAAATGAAATCATGTTATTGTATGGATCATATTAACCTATGAGGTATGACTATACTAGGTTGATTGTTTCAAGAAAACTTGTTATTTCCTTCAACTCATGAGTTAAGCTCATAAGTTGTTAAGTGAATAGTTGCTTGTTGATTGTTTGATTGAAATTGATTGTTTTGGGTTGTGTGTTAGAACTTCTTTAGATCAATCTATCATTACTTATCCCTACGAAACCAACAGATGCCTCCCCGTCGTGCCAACCCCAACCAAAACAACAACAAGCTCACTCCCGAAATGCAGCAGTTGATGACAGCTCAAGCTCAACTGACGCATATGATGATGCAGTTTATGCAAAATCAGAATAACAACAACAACAACAACAACGACGACAACAACAACAACTAGAATAATCCTCCAGCACTTGACATGCTCACCAGATTTCTGAAACTAAGGCCTGCCAGATTCTCTGGAACAACTGACCCAATGGTAGCCAATGATTGGTTACGCTCGGTGAATAAGGACTTAGTGACTGTTGGCTGCACCGACGAAGAAAAAGTTAGGTTTGTAGCATATCTGATCAAAGGACCAGCAGCAACATGGTGGGACAACTTTCAGATCACCACTCCCATTGAGGATGTGACTTGGGCTATTTTTGAGGATGGATTCCGTACAGCTCACATCTCATCTGGAGTGATGAACTTGAAGAAAAAGGAGTTCCACAATCTAAAATAGCATCACCGCAGTGTGGCTGAGTACATTGAGGAATTCAACAATCTGGCACGCTATGCACCGGATGAAGTTGATACAGATGCTAAGAGGAAGGAGAAATTCCTCGAAGGACTTAATGATGAGTTGAACCTGCAGCTATCTGTTGCCTATGTCCCAACTTATCAATCACTCTGTGATAAAGCCACCATCTTGGAAAACAAGATGAATCAAGTTGAGAAAAGAAAGAGGAAGCATAACCTCAAGTATCACTCAGGGTCATCACAAAAGAAGCGTTCATTCAAAAAGAGCAACGAAGATTCTGGACCACACCAGCATCACCACAACAACAATGGAAGTGATGATAATGGAAATGATACTGACAATGGAGATGACCTTGGTCAGAATCAACATGGAAAATCTAGTAAGAAAGACATTATCCAGTTGCAGTGCTATAATTGTAAGGAACTGGGACACTATGCATCAGACTGTCCTGAGAAGAAAAAGAAAAAGGATGCTAGAAACTCCAATGGAAGTGACTCCAATGTGACCCAGAAAGGACACGTGAACCACATCTACATGTATGGAACCCCTGAAGAATTGGATAATGTGGATGACAGGAATTAGTTAACTCAGTTGAGTCAAATAAGGATTCCTTGTTTGGATATCAATTATTGAACCCATAGTCAAGTGAACCATCAATGTAACCCTATAAGACTTTCTTTTAAGGTGGTAGTATCCTAGTTGTCTTCAAGCCAACTTGTTACCCTAGCCTTCCCAAATCTCGGGACGAGATTTCTTTTAAGGGTGGTAGCCTGTCACATCCAAAAAATTTCCAAATTTTGAAATGTGAAAAATAAATAAACAAAATAAATAAATGTTGAAATTTAGGGTGAAAAGAAACTTTTTGATTCCAAATGGAAACATCAAAACTCATCTCGAACAAACTTTGAATGAAAAGGGAATCAAACAAAATTTCAATCAAGTGAAATGCATTCATCAATAATATATCTTGAAATTTAAACACTTGGAAGAGTTAAACCAAAACCCTAAAACCCTAACAGAATAATTCATATCCAAGATCTCTCTAAGACTATGGATTTGATCCATATAAAAATTTGTCAACAAACATTTATAAATGATCAAGAATGATAAGTAAGAATATTATAAAACCATAGAAATTGGTTTCACTCAATTTGGAGTCATAGATAAAAATTTATGAATTTATTAAGATAAAAGGAATTAATTTCCAAAGCTAATAAAGCCCTATCTAAAGTCGATGCCAAATCTTGAGCAAATAAATCCTAAAGGGGATTTAAAATATAAAATAAATATTAAATAAAATTATACAAATTGGAATCACCAATTTTGGATCTTTAAATAAAAAGATATGGATTTTATAAGGCAAAGGAAAAAATAAATAAATAAGGAATATTTAAAAAGTCAAATTAAATCTTGGCCAAAAAAATGAGATGAAAGATTATTGATTAATAAAAAGAGTAAAGGATTGTTTAAGTAAAATCATAAGGATTTAATAATATCCAATTTTATTTAAATAAATACAATTCCCAATTTAAATGAACATTAAATCATATTAAAGTATTTTAAATAAATATTTCAAAATGAATTATTTTGCACTAAAGAATAAATAAAATCTACTAAAAAAGGTTTGGTAAAATTTAGAATTCAAATAGAAGTTTGAAAATATTTAAAATCCTATTTAAATAATGACAAGTGTCTATTTAAATAAATAAATAAACCATGAGGGAATAAAATTATTTATCCTAAAATGGACTTGAAAACCCATTTAAAATAGTATAGAAAACTACTGAAAAGTTTGAAGAAGGATTGAAAACAAATCTGAATTCAAATGGTGTTTAAATTATTTGAACAAAAATCAAAACAGAAAAGGAAAAAGAAAAAGGTTCTGAATAAAAAAAGAAACAAAGCAACCCAACCCATCTGGCCCAACTAAAGCCTAGCAGCGCAGCCCACCTCCCACTGTAACATCCCAAAAATACTAAACTTGGATCATCAAACTCTAATCTTCAAAATTAGGGTTAACAAAAACTTTTCTAAATAAAAATGTGAAAGCATGCATGTGTGTATGCATCCCATTTTGAATTCTTTTGGATTGCCTTGTTTATGTGTTTCTTTGCTTGTAAAATGATTCTTAGGTGAAATAAACATCATCTAAACAATCCCCACACTTTTCCCAAAGACAAATAAATAAAAAACAAACAAAATGAGTGAATGGTCACTTTGGCCAAATGAACTCCCATGCCTACTTTGGTTGTCTCTAACTTTCAGAACTTAACAGAAACTTGTTTGGATCTTTGCACCCCTTGATAGTACTCATAACAAAGTATCAAGGCCCACTTTGTGATCATCCAAAAACATTTTAATGCATAGTTTAAAGGACAGTTCAAAATTGAATCTATATCATATGGGAAGATCCCACTTTTTCAAAAACCACTCAAACAAGCTCAACTTTCCAAACCCAAGCATCTGCAGACTCACCAGCACCAACCTAGCACACCCACCAAAAATCTTTTCAAAATTCAAAACTTGAATTCATGCGGCCATTTCATCAAACACCTTGCAGATGCAAATCAAATGAAATCCAAACACTATTTGGAGCAGTGATTTGAGCCTAACTTGTTCCCTCTCTGGTTGCAACTAGGCTTTAGTAGATCATCTAGCTCATTTGTAAATGTCTAGCACCACTATAAGCTTGGCAATGTCATCAATGGTGAACAACCGAAGCCACCCATGCCACCCTAGTGTAGACAGCAAGCTAGGAGAGGAACTAGTCGTGCCAACCTTGTCTGGGAGATCACCCATGCCTCACCGCCCCCTCTCGACCAGCCCTACCTCGAAGACATCGACCAGAGCACCCAAGAACGCCGCCCCCGTGCCTATGTCAACCATGCCGAGCGTGTGCCAGAGCGCCACCCTCGACACACGCCCACAGACCGCGCGCCGCCCTTGCCGCGTGCATACACGATCACCACCGTCCCAGGAGACCACCAGACATCCCCGTTCGCCGCCCCATGCCCCGTAGCCACCAATCTCCGTCAAGTTCGCTGCCTCTGCCTCGCAGAGCATCGTGCGTTCCCTACCGTTTGCCACCGCCCCTACACGTGCATTAAAGCCATAGAGCATCGCCAAGAGACCACCGATCGATCGCCACCGCCGGCCATGCCTCTAGCAGCCCGTAGCCATGTCACCACCGTCGCCTGCCCATTCCGTTCGGTCTCGTCGTCGAGACTATAAATAGAGGCCTCCCCCGCTCAAACTCTTCACACCATCTCACTCCCCTCTCCTCACTGATCATTCCACCCCGTTCCCGGAGCAAGGCGAGCAGCGCATCGCCGGAATTTCACCGGAGCTCGCCGTTGCTGGAGAAGAAGGGCGACATCGATTTCGTCCACCCAAGGAGAAGCTGTCGGTACCAGGAGGTTTGCCGTCGTCGACTTCGTCGTTCGCCCGCATTGCCGACCCTCGCCAGAGCCCCGGTGAGCCTCCCATGACCCCCAGTGCGCTGCTAGGGTTTGAGCTCGCTGGTGACTAGTTCATCGTCGACGACGACCCTCAGCCGTTGATCTTACTTCTAATCCAACACACCACATTGCCCCGTACCTCTTCGCACCCCCTCGTCTCACTGACGCGTGGGGATAGCAACTTAACCAGCCCGCGTAAGCGTCGTTATAGCAGGCCGATGTCGTTTCCTTAGCCCAGTCGTTTGAATTTAACTTTTTCCATTTTAATTCAAACACAGTTCTGTACCTAGTTTCAAAAATCAACCCAGCTCGATTCAGTGAACCAAATTGAATGAAACCAATTTTTTTAGAAAGATCTTGAAATGCTGAATCCAAGCCCGTTGGATTTAAATCATTTGAATCTATAGATCAACCTTGGTAAAAATAACAAGGCAAAACCTTTTCTGCATTCAAACATTTTTCAAATTTAAACCATAAAAGCTTCTGAGATGATTCCAACTCTCAAAAATCACATTTAATCATACCTTTCAGAATATATAAAAACATTTGGGTTTACTTTCAGAAATAATGTTCAAGTAATAAAAGAATGCCACATAGGCATTTCTAGTCACTTTATTTAAGTAAAATAAAAGGTTAAACCTTATTAAATTGTGACACCACTTTAAATCACATTCCCATGGACTAAAATATGTGGTGATGACATGTGTCAACATGATCCCATGTTTGTTTTGGAGAATATTAAATCTTAAGTAGTTTTTCAATGAGTAGAAATTACTTTTCTAAAAATAAAAGGAATTAAACCAAGCTTTAATCTTGTAATGTTAGTGATGATGCTAGATCATCTATAGGACCCTTTTGTGTGATGATTGAAAGTAGTTAAGTATTGTTTTGTGATTGTGTACCTCGTATTTATTTATAGACGCTAGTACCGACCAAGGATACGAGGAGGAAGGAGGATACTACGAAGAAGAAGTCGAGGAGAACTTCAACCACTGCTCTGCACAAGGCAAGCCTAATACTACTAGTTGAATGTGCAAGCTAACACTTGCAAGATATTCTACTTATGCAAGCCTTACTAATCAAGTTTACATGTGAAAGCCAATACTTGCAAGCTATTAACTTAGCAAGCTTATACTGATACTTGTGCAAGCTTACACTTGCAAGATACTAGACCTATGCAAGCAAATACTTGCTTGTTACCATTCCAACCATATGCCTTAAGCATATGTGATTATAACCACTTGATAAACCAATCCTAGTTTTAATTGCAAGCTTTATACTTTATTTTCTTTATCAAAGCTATTACTTATAGTTTACTTAAGTGAATTGTAGATACTAGAGAGATAATTGAAGTTTGCATAAAGAGCATAAAATTTGGCCTAAGCTAGATAATCTTTATGTCATCCTAAGGCATGAGATTGAACTTAGTTAAACTCCACTAGTTTACCCCCCCCCCCCCCCTCATTAGTACTTACCCCCACTTGTAGATGCTAGTGCTAAGCATAAAACCTGATCAACTTAGATGGGAATACTTGGTGGAAAAATGGTTATGAAAACCTTGGAATGATGGATCATTCTATTGAGATGTTTTGGACATGTGTTTCCGAACACCAGATGATTTATGGTGATAAAAATGTTGAGGCATGAGCCTTAGCCCTTTATAAAACTGATGGTTGTCTGGATGCGATACCATTCCAATTTTACCGTACAACCACAATATCCGAGAATTGGGTAGGGCTTGACTAGAAACTTATATACCTTAGTATTAGTTCCCTCATGGCCAAGGTCTGAGCTGAGGCTACCTTGTGAAGATTGTCCACCTGTGCAGTACCCAAGATGACAGTTGGTCATGGTGGGGAGGCTAAACTCACAGGAGAGGTGCTTATACTAGGGCGTGTAATTGAAAGGTTAGGATTGATTATCCGCATACTGAGTATGGTGAATTCAGGATTTGTTCCTGACGGATGTATTGAATGTTGTGGTGAAAGTGTACAATCTCTGCAGAGTGTCAAACTATTCGAATAGCCGCGTCCGCGGTTATGAACAGTTGGAGTGGCCATACTGTTCCCCCGTCAGATGTTATGAAAATGGCTTATGAAATGAATTGAGATTTTGACTTGACCACAACAGAGTTGGGATATGAAATACAAGTTCCCACTTAGGTGTTATAAAACTTCAACTAGCATTCGTTGTTTCTAAACTTAGTAGAGGTAAATCTGGCTTTTTGCAAAACAACCCTAGAGCTTAGTGTCCTACTACAAAAACCCCCTTCACTTGTTAGTATTAGTTTGCGAGTACTTAAAGAGTACTCATGGTTTTGTCCCTGGCTATTCCCATGGCCAGACTATGAAGAGGAATACCTGGAGGATGGACCCCCGGAAGGTTACGACAACTAGGATCATCTCCCATCGTCAGCATTTCCTGTGACCCCGAAGATGGAGCTTCGCCTATGGTACCGTTATTATTACGTATTTCCGCTGCTTGAGTTGTATTAAGAACTGGATCATGAGATCCTTATTTGTGTAAGACCTTATGTATGGTTTGTAATGGATGATGTACTATGGTATCCAATTCTGTTATGTCTCACAAAAAATGGTAATCCTGGGATTGCGATGTATGGCATAACAGGCATCTGGGATTAAAAATCCGGGTGTTGACAAGTTGGTATCAGAGCCATCGTGACCATAGGAGACCCTAGTTAGACTGGACGTTTGAATCAAAAACTTAGTTTCAAAACCAAAGAAAGCAAATATTTACAAAAACTTATTCCCATTCTTATCACTTGATTCTTTCATGAAAATTCATGTTCCTCAAAAACTCTTGCAAAATACATAAAAATTGACACACTTGATCACTCTACTAACTTACTCATCTTATATTCTTTTAGATGGACGTGAAGTACATCAAGTTTTATCAGTTGGGGAATGGAGGAGACCTTATCTTTGAGAGGTATTTGGACCAGCTTTCGGAACTTCTGGAGCGTCCGCACCCCGAGTTCTTCGGAGCTCAGCTCAATGATCAAGGAGGAGAAGATCTGCAGTGGCTAATTGCTGCAAGTCTCCGAGGAAAGATTGAACCTCCCACTGCTGAGGGAATTCAGTTCACCTTAAGAGAGAACAACTGGCTCGATGGACTTGCCAGGGCCATGCAGGAAGCTCTTGCCCGTCTATGCGGGCAGAGTATCAATCAGATCAAGGGTACCCGCTTTGAGTTTTGTCCAAGGCGTGATGCTAATGGACAGCCACTGGAAGCCCCATACCACCACGAGCTGAAGACCCAATTGGACCACCTTAGCTTCATGATGTACGATCGTCAGCAGGAGTTGGATAATTGCCGTGACTACTCCAACCACAAGTCCGCCATTATCAAGACGAAGGATCAGACCATCCCCATGTTAGCAAAGGATCGCAAGTCTCGCCGCCGTCAGCTCGACAAGAAGGAGCGCATCATTGCCCATCTTCGCCACTGTATCTCGTCTTTGGAGGAGACCATCCACGAGAGAGACATGCAGTTGGAAGAAAGGGAGAATGCAGGAGAGGATCTTCGTGGAGACCCCTACTCCTATCTCAGCGATGATGATGATTTTCTGGAGGATCAGGCTATGGATTTCTTCACCGATGAGGAGGATTTCGCCTTCATCAATGACGACGATGATGATAAGGATGACGACTACACCGACTCCGAGGAGTAGTAGCACTTGAGCACAAACGTAGTGAGTAGTATTCGGTCCCACTGTATCGTAGTTTCTAGAATGGTTCTTAAAACCATCTGTTTTCCCTTGTTGTGGTGTGTGTTTGTATCGTGTGCTATGAATGAATGAAAGAAAAGCAAATTGCTAGAAAAATCTGAGTCAAACTTTAAAAACTTTTCAAAATCCCAAAACCTTAGAAGTTTCCCTCTTTTCTCATGATCTATCTTGCAAAATTCATAACTATGTGACTGAATTTTTGCATTCCCCTGCAAAATTCATAACTATGTTGTACCCAAATTGCAAAAATGGTCTGAAAAAGCTGGGCAGCACACTGGAATTGATGCAATGGAAGGTTGGGTGTGCTATACCTGACTCCTCATTTGAAAAGTTGCTGAAAATGATAAAGAATATGCTTCCAAAAGAACTTCCAAAAGATAACGTATTGCCCGCCAGTACGTATGAAGCAAAGAAGGTTGTCTGCCCTCTAGGTTTAGAGGTTTAGAAGATACATGCATGCCCTAATGACTGCATCCTCTACCGCGGTGAGGAGTACGAGAATTTGGATGCATGCCCGGTATGCACTTCACTTCGGTATAAGATTAGACGAGATGACCCTGGTGACGTTGAGGGCGAGCCCCCCGGAAGAGGGTTCCTGCCAAGGTGATGTGGTATGCTCCTATAATACCACAGTTGAAATGCTTATTCAGAAACAAAGAGCACTCCAAGTTGTTGCGATGGCATAAAGAGGAATGTAAGTCAGACGGGATGTTGAGACACCCCGCTAATGGGTCGCAATGGAGAAAAATTGATAGAAAGTACCCGGACTTTGCAGATGACGCAAGGAGTTTAAGGTTTGGTCTAAGTGTAGATGGCATGAATCCCTTTGGGGAGCAGAGCTCCAGTCACAGCACCTGGCCCATGACTCTATGCATCTATAACTTTCCTCCTTGGTTGTGCATGAAGCGTAAGTTCATTATGATGCCAGTGTTGATCCAAGGGCTGAAGCAACCCGGCAACGAGATTGATGTGTACCTAAGGACATTAGTGGAAGAACTTTTACAGTTGTGGCACGAACCCGGCATACGCGTGTGGGATGAGCACAAGCAGGAAGAATTTAACCTCCGGGCATTGCTTTTCGTAACAATCAATGATTGGCCTACTCTTAGTAACCTTTTAGGACAGTCCAACAAGGGATACAATGCATGCACACACTGTTTAGATGAGACTAAAAGTATATATTTGGAACGTTGTAAGAAGAATGTGTACAATGAGCATCGTCGATTTCTTTTGGCCAAGCAACCCTTAAGAAAGAAAGGCAAGCATTTCAACGCTCTGGCATGTCACCAGACGAAGCCTAAGGAGTGTACTGGTGCTGATATATTTGATATGGTCAAAGATTTGGATCAAATAGTAACCTTTGGAAAGGGTCCTGGCGGAAAATCTGTTCCGAAGGACGCTGAAGGACACGCACCCATGTGGAATAAGAAATCTATATTTTGGGAGCTACCATATTGGAAATTCTTAGAGGTCCGCTCTGCAATCGATGTGATGCATGTGACGAAGAATCTTTGCGTGAACCTGCTAGGCTTCTAGGGAGTGTATGGGAAGACAAAAGATACACCGGAAGCACGAAAGTACCATCAACGTATGAAAGACCCAGATGGCCTACATCCAGAATGGTTTCAAGGTCATGCCAGTTACGCTCTTCCAAACAAGAGAAGGAAATATTTTTTGAATGCCTAAGCAGTATTAAGGTCCCGTCTGGCTTCTCGTCGAATATAAAGGGAATAATAAATATGGCAAAAAAAAAGTTCCAAAACCTAAAGTCTCATGACTGCCACGTGATTATGATGCAAATGCTTTTGATTGCATTGAGGGGGCTTCTACCAGATAATGTTCGAGTACCCATTGTGAAGCTATGTGCATTTCTCAATGCAATATCTCAGAAGATAATCAATCCTGAAGATCTACCACGGTTACAGAATGATGTGGTCCAATGTCTTGTCAGTTTTGAGTTGGTGTTCCCACCATCCTTCTTCAATATTATGGCCTTTTCTTTGGTTCACCTAGTCAAAGAGATTTCCATTCTCGGTCCTGTATTTCTACACAATATGTTTCCCTTTGAGGGGTTCATGGGAATCTTAAAAAAAATATGTTCGTAACCGTGCTAGGCCAGAAAATTTACAAATGACATAATTTATAAATGATGCAAACAGATGTATGGATATTATATTAAGATTCTTTATATTTTTATGATAATAATAGACATTTTATTTGTTTTATTTGGATTTTTATAATAGGAGATATGATTTTCTAAATTTTATATTTGATTTGAATTAAATAAAAGAAAATTTACAAAAACTACACTAGTCACGGGTCGTGGCCGGACCCGGGACTAGAGGGTGCCTGCACGCGCGAAAACGAAGCGGCCGAAAAAACCCTCTAGTCCCGGGTCGTGGCTTAACCCGCGACTAAAGGGTGGGTCTTTAGTCGCGGGTTAAGCCACGGCCCAGGACTAGAGACCCTCTAGTCGCGGGCGGTGGCTTAGCCCGGGACTAAAGGTGCGTCCGTATATATTCCGCGCGCCAGGGGAGGTGCTGCCCAGCACTTAGCATTTCTCGACGAAGCAGACGAAGACGAAGCACACAGGCGACGCATCGAAGACGCAGGGGAGGTGCTGCCCGGCCGCCGATTCCACCGCGCCACCGCCCTCGTCTCCGGCCGTGCGTGCTCGGCCGTTTTCAGACAGCACAAGGCGCCAGCCGCCTCACACGCCCCTCCTCGCCCTCCGCCGCCCGTTTGTTGCCATACGTTACGTTCTACCGCCGGCGTCGATGAGCTCGAGGTCGGGTGGTTTTTTTTACCACAAGATATTAGCTAGGGTTATTAGAATAATTGTTTTAGTTAGGATTAGGATTATTGTTTTAGTTATTAGGATTAGGATTAGGATTATTGTTTCAGTTATTATTGTTTTAATTAAAATATTAGAATTAGGATTAGGATTAGGATTATTTGTTTTAGTTATTTTTTTGTTTTAGTTATTAGGATTATATCGTTTTAGTTATTTTTTTGTTTTACCACAAATAATATTAGGGTTATTAATTAGGGTTATTTTTTTTGTTTTAGTTATTAAGATTATAGTTTTACCACAAATAATATTAGAATTATTATAATTAGGATTATTGTTTCATCACAATTAATATTAGGGATTTTTTTGTTTTAGTTATTAGAATTATTGTTTTAGCACAAATAATATTAGGGTTTTTTTTGTTTTAGTTACTAGGATTATTGTCGTACCAAAATTAATATTAGGGTTATTGTTTTTTTGTTTTAGTTATTAAGATTATTGTTTTATCACAAATAATATTATTGTTTTTTTTATATTAGTTATTAGGATTATTGTTTTAGCGCAAATAATATTAGGGTTATTAATTTATGTTATTAGGGTTATTGGTTTTTTGTTTTAGTTATTAGGTTTATTGTTTTTTCTAACCTGTTTAACTCTCTTTCTGTTATAGATAATTAAGTCATGGATCCATCCGAAGATCCTGTTCGCATTGGTGAAGGTGTTCTTCAGGGCATGATAAGAGGTGAAATTCCGCTTAATATAACTATCGGTGAAGATATTTTGCTCGAGGAAGAGATATCCTCATATCTGAATCTATCCGGTGATGGACTAGAGGAAAACCTAATGTACCAAGGGGAAGACCGGATGGACGAAGGGCAAACAAATAACAACAATAATGATGGCCCCTCGACAGGATCCGGCGAGGTACATATATATAAAGCCTCGTGTTACCTCTATTCATTAACTGATCTAGATATATATTAATCACTCTCTCTTCTTCTTTTAGCCCACCGGATCGAAGCAATCGACAGCTCGAACGAAACGAGGGCCAAATAAAAAGTTGGATGGTAATCAGAGGTTTACCATCGAAGAAATAGATGATGATTGTGAACCGATTGCTCCAGAGAAGCACCGGAGGATGTTTATAAATCAATGCGGGGTGCTTGTTAGGGACAACCTGCCGATCACCATCCAAGAATGGAATCAGTCAAAGAAACCCGGTGAAGAATCCAACAGCTATGTCACCGATGATGCCAAAGATGACCTTTGGCAGAAGCTCATAGCGCATTTCATACTACCTCTAGAGTATGAAGAATTTGAGGTAGATGGTATTTCCCCAAGGTCGGGTGGTCTTGAAAATAGAGTGAAAGTCAAGGAGTGGACTCTGAGCAAGATGGCTGAACTGTACCGGAACCACAAGAAAAGTTTATACGCGAAATATGTCGCGAAAAATAAAACTCCAGACTTCAAAGGAGTAAACGAGAAGTTGAGAGAAACAATGGCCGATTTTATGCAAGACAAGCAATCTGATAAAGCAAAGGCAAAGTCGGCAAAGAATGCGTTAAATGCTTCCCAAAAGAAATACCATCATAAAATGGGGACAGGTGGCTACAAGAGTGCCGTCCCTAAGTGGGAAACTATGGAGAAGAAAATGAGGGCTAGAGGCGTCACTCCTGGTACAGATGGATGGCCCAAGAGGTCAAAGCATTGGTGGTACGATGCTCAATTGGGATTGTTCAAGCAATGAACGATGCTCAATTCTAAAACCCTACCAAGACCTTGTTCAAGCAATGAACGATGCTCAATTGGGATTGTTCCGTCCCGAGAGAGAGAACGACGAGCTGACACGCGCCCTAGGGAATCCTGAAAAGGGAGGACGAACATGAGGCAAAGGCGCCAGTGTCTCGTGGAAGAAAGGGTTTCCTCAGTACGATGCCAGTTACAGAAGCCGTCAGAGAAAGAAGGACCGGGAGGCAGACCGGATCTCTAGGGTAGATCAGGACCTAGCTGATCTTAAGAACCTCATGCAAGAAATTAGACAAAGGCCGCCGTCGTCAACTCACCCGCAGGTTGATGATCCTGCATTGGATCTTAGCCAGCGGAGAAGCATCGTAGCTTCCATAGAGGTCCGGGCTGATGATCAAGCACTACTAGATGATGCATTGGCTCCTTACTACCCCGTGGATGATGTCAAAGAGATGGCACAATGTGAGCTACATCAGCCAATGAACAACATGTCCTTCAAGGTGGTGATCGGCACTGCTTTAGCTTGTCTACATGGAGCACTCCACCATTCACTTCCGATTCCACCAGGCTATGCTCGTGTCACGGTGGATGACATAGTGGAGGATTTTGCGAACCTAGAGATTGAAATCGCTACGCCTGAAGGCCTTACGAAACTAGGAGATGTCAAGCACAACATCATTCTATGGAAGAAGAAGTACATCAAGTTTCCATGCTCGGCACCAAGGCCACCAACTCCGAGGAATCCAAGTCCACCCCGCATCGAATATCGTTAACCTCCAAGTCCACCCCAACCCGATTATCGTCAACCTCCAAGTCCACCCTGCCCTGCTAACAATCGCCGCAGCAGGAGTACATCAACTCGATCTCCGCCTCCGCGCAATACTCGATCTCCGCATCTGCCTCTGTGCAATACTACTACCTCGTCGAAGAAATGGAAGTTCGATGCTCCCCCGCGCCCCACATCGAAGAAAGGTCAAACGGTGAAGATAGTCGACATCCCGCCGGCTCTTCCAAAGAGACCTTATGACAAGACCAATGAGGAAACTAACACGGATGTGGCTGCCCAAGTTAAGGCGCATTTTGCACCCAAAAAGCCTGAGCCAAAGCCGGTATATGATGAAAAAAACAAAAAGTGGGCTAAGTCCTTTCTTGAGCAACAATCCCAGATATCGATGAATCTGGAATCAGACTATGACCGGGGAATTATTAAGCAAGCACAGAAGAAAAAAATCACAAGTGGAAAAAGCGGGAAGCAAGTTGCCCAGCTCGGAGCATAGAAGAATCAATCGGTCGCCCCACTCAAAGTCATTTTAGACCTCGACAAGGCCTTCAGAGCTAAAATGGATATGGACATACAAATAATGGACCCCAGAGCCCATAATAATGCTGCACTAATGGGAATCACTGTATCGCAGGCCAAAGCACTTGCTACCGAAGAAAAAATGTCTCTTGGTCAATATTTAGGCTATGAAGATACGCCAGTGGGTCAGATAGTACGGAAGTATGTCCAAGGGGAGCCTCTAGTCAGTAATGAGGAGCTCGCGTATCTATCCACACATATGCGAAATCTGCACAAATGGTACATGTCGCAAGCAGAAAAAAAGCATCAGAAAGATTGGTTTCCAGTGGATGTTAGAAAGGAGCATCACTTCAAACCATACTCGATACAGGTTCAAATGACCGAACTGTTTCAGTTATACAACCAGCACGCCCTTGACAAATCTATCATTGGTTGCTACTATCTATAAGTGATTTATTTCTATAATTAAGTTTGTAGCTCAGCTCGTTCATTGCATTTAATATATTATCCTAACTATATATCCTTTTGTATGATATTATATTCTGTAGAATGAAGATGCTTGAATGCAAAAAGAGCTAGAAGATACGGCGTTGGGTTCATTGACCCATATATCGTTAATGAATCACCCCAAGGACGTGGAGGAAGACCTGTGCAGGTTCTTGACTGAGAATAATTTTGTTAAGAAAATACTATTTCCTTACAACTTCAAGTGAGTGTTTATATCTTGTACACATTTTATTTTTGCTTACTCGATGAGCTATGCATGTATGCTTATGTAAACACCCGCAGATTCTACTGGATCTTGCTAAACATTCAAGTTGACAATCCCTAGTTGAAGTCCACGACTCATTAAGTTGGGACCAAGAGCAGTGGAGCGACATGAAAGCAATGCTCCATAAGTAATTTTAATCATTATCGCATTATATCGGCCTCTTTCATTCATTTCCTAATATCAAGTAACTAATAACTCATTTGTTCATTTTCTTTGCCGAGAAGGTGTTGGACACGGTTCAGACAGAAAATACCAGGTCCATTCAAAGAGGAGCTAACTTATAAAATGGTGAAGAGTTTACAGCATCCACCGGGAACTCATTTATGTGCATACTACGTCTGCGAGTACAACCGCGAGTTGACCTGTGAGCGGAAAGTTGACTCACATTATATTTATGGTTTGCGGGAGAAACTAGAGCCAGACCAGCACATAAGAGCAATTCAAGAGGAGCTGGCGGGATTTATGATGAAGGAAGTCCTTGATGTATATGGAGAGCATTATGCGGATGACGTGGAACTCGATTTGCCTTAGTTATCTCCATGTAGCTGATATGATATATATTCATCAATGACCATGTAATTTCAAAACATTTCTTCCTTTTGATATATATACCATCAATGTATGCTTGCAAGGGATCGATTAATTATATAGATGCATCAACGTGTGTGTATGTACTAGCGTAGAATATGTGTACTTAAATATATATTTGAAATTATAGTGAAACACAAAACAAAAAAAGGAACGAAATGGCAAAAAAAGGAAGTACACAATCTCTGCCGCGGCAGAGAAACACACAATTCTCTGTCGCGGCAGGAAACCTTATAGTCCCGGGTGGTGTTACGGCCCGGAACTAGAGGGTTTCCGCCCCCCCCCCCCTCCCCCGCGGCGCTGAAACAACCACGTGGCTGTTATCAGTCGCGAGCCGTAGAGAGCCGGGACTAGAGGGGGGGCCTCTAGTCCCGTTTTCGCAGTCCCGGGCCCAAAACCGGGACTAGAGCCAGTTGCGGCCCGGGACTGGAGGCCCTTTTTCCACCAGTGCCATCCTACATGATCGTGTTCCTAGAACATCAATCGCAAACGGAGTCCTCCAACCTATCGGACCCCTAGCTAGCTCAGAACTAACTATTAGGAAGCTAGCTAAATGCCTCTCCCGATAGACCTCCTACCTCAAGAAGTGGTATCGGCGTCTCTCAATAAGCAGCAGGTAGAAGGTCGACGAAGATACCCATTTTCGGATTGAAGGTGCAGCGCTTCTCCAGCATCAGCCTATAACTTGAATAAAGAAGGTATGCGACTCCACCAAGCACTCCTAGTGTCTCTCTAAGGGGGGAAGATTGCATCTTTCCTGCAAAACTAGAATAACCCCGAGAGACTCGATCCCTAGTTGTCGTTAGGTGATGACTACCCTCTAACACAGAATCACAAACCCTGCAAGAAGGACAACTAACCTTTGGCATTTCCGGTTTCTGCCGGTTTCCTCCATTTTCTTAAACCAGGCCGTTGGAATAGGTTTAATTGGGTTGGTTTGGCGTAGACTTAAAATTGGACGTGGTATAGTGGTTTGGTGCGGGTTGGTTTCTGGTTTCTCATAGTTTGACACCGGCTGAAAAGAATCAACATGCATGCAAAGAGAAAACAAAACACATGAACATGTTGCAGTTACAGCAGGCCATGTTCCACAGTGGCCTCGCTTTCCCCGACGATCGACACCAAGCTCATGTTCATGCGCACGTGCAACTGTGGACAGTACAGGCTCGACGTCGACCGCTATGTCAAGGTGTTGTCGGCGGAGCCTACTAACGAGTTCACTGACGACGCGGCAGAGGACGCAGATGGGCGCTGCTGCTGGACAGCTGCTTCATTCTCGGCTTCTCGCCTTGAACATGATGGTCAGCAAGACGGACGTCAGTGTCATCGGCAACAGAGCGGCGCGGATGGCGTCCATCAACAGGGTGTACTTCATATTGCACAACACATGGTTGTGGAAGAGCAAGCCGAGCAGAGCAAGCTCTTCATGCTCATGCTCGAGAACCAAATCCTCTTCACTGCCGTCAAGCTGCTGGTCGCCACTAGCGGCAGGCTGAAGCCCCGGCATTCTGTCGAGCAGGTCTTGCTCGGTTGCTTTGAAGACGTTGCCCGAAGAGAGCGCACCTCTCCTGCCATGCCGCTCCAAGCCACTCAAGCTCCTTAAGATCGAGAATAAATTGGATCAGTTGTTGCCTTGCTTGATGGAGTTGTGGCAGTCCGCCGTGTAGTTCCGGCCGGCATGGGGCGTCAAGTGAGTCAAGATGTGAAAGCACATTCACATGTTGTTTTTGAAGCGGCCGGCGAGCCCCATGGCGTGTTGATCATCTCATGCTTCCACGTCCATGAGTACAACGCGCACTTCCAGTTAACGCATGACGCGAGCAGCACCACGCACGTCGCGCGGATGGACATGGACGGAAGACAGGAGTTGTGTGCAAAGCGGGAGTTGCATTCTTACTAATGACGGGTTGGTCGGTTTATCCAGTTATAACCTGTCTCAAACCAGCTCAAAGAGTTTTTAATTGCGGTGTGACAGTTTAACTCGGCGAACCCGACATAAACCAGTGATCCGGTGCGGTCTGGGTTGGGCTCACGGTTTGGCCGGTCTGAAACCAAATTGTGCCCAGATTTAAGGACAACAATTGGAACTCCTCCAAAATCAGAATGTACTCCGGGAAAGTCATCCATTCCAAGGTCAACCGTCTAGCCATCCCTCCCGATGGATCAAGACCAAGGAGGCAGAAAAGCTGACTTCAGCAATAAAGGATCAAATATGACTCAACTCACCATCTCGCTTCCAGAAGAACGAATCGGGTTGACGCTAAACTACCTAGACTCGACCTAAGGGGAAAATACTACGCCTTTTCAACTACTTTAACCTAAACGTTCAACCGAAGTAACTCGACTCCGACCCGTAGCTAACCAAGCCGTTTGTTGTAAAAAGCTTCTTTATCTAAAATTCCACTGCTGAAATTCTTTTAAGGGGGAAAGGTCTCTAACATCCCTATTTCAGCAACCCTGACTTATTGTGCAAAAGGCAAAAGATAGGGGGAACAAAAACTTTTTCTTGTTAAGTGTCGCAATATTTGTTGATTTTTTGTTTGTGCTTATGCAACTGATTGTGTATTAGATGCTAAACTCCTTACCTCAACCTCAGTTGACAAAAACTATTTTACAAAAGAAATGTCTTATCTCATATTTTATATTATCAAATGTTCTGGCATTTCAAACCTGAGGCAAGAAGACTTTGACACAAAAAAATTGCTTTACTAGTTTCTATTAACAAAACTATGGAGACAAACATATAATCTCCTTATATTGAAGATAGAACCTTTAACTACTCTTACCTTTAGGTTTTCTTAAAACCTTTCATTTTGATCTTAGTAGAAATACCAAGTGGTCCTTATCTTACTTCAAAACATAACCTCTTGAAAATACCCATCCTTACCTTAATCTAGGCTTGATAGTGACCTCGGCAATATTTGAATGTTTGACAATATGAGTTGCCTTGATCTGATGTCTGATGTAATACATGATCAGATGTTTGACTTGTGTGCTTAGGAACTAGAGTGAGCTAATCTAGGATATCATACCTTAGGATAAAACCAATAGTTAAGATCACCAACCTTAACCCAAGCATCCTAAGCTGGATCTATGTTTAGTCGCCCAAGTGACCCTCTAATCCACTTGACTAGATTAATCCTGAGCTAATCTTTGTATTAGTATCCAAATCATCAAATACAAAATAATAAGCATGGATTCCCTCCACCCAATATATACTTAAATATCATTCACTAAATGATAAGATTGGATCCTTGAATCCTCCCCAAATCTTTCCCTCTTTCATACTAGTCCAACTCCACCAATCTGCCAAAAATGGCTAAGTCTGGAATCCTTAACTAGATTCAATCTTTGAGACTCCACCTATTTTAAACTATGCTCATCATTGAGAATGTAATTGAACCATCTTGTAGTACATCATTAGTACTACCAAATACCACTCTTTTACTTGGCTAAACCCTTCTAGTATCCACTCATCCTTGATGGGTTTTGTAGTCAAGAAAATAATCTTTTCTGCAAATGTTGTCATCATCCTACTTTGGAAGAATCTCACATCCTTATGCCATTTTATCTTGACCAACTCTCTACATGCTTTTGACCTACTAACCACAGTCTATCAATCCACCCTTCACTTGTTTCCATTGGAGATTTGTGCTTCTTAAACCCACATGGTTTATGTGGCTTCATGGCAAATATGTTATGGCGGCCTTATTTTCAACAAAGTTTTCCATCACTCCTAGAACACCTCAAATACAACCAAGCCCAAATCTTATTGCCATTATCATATATATAACTTGTTCTATCTATCCACCTATCCCATGGATCAAGATGACCTCTGAGCTCCCTAATCCAACCATGTTTAGGTAGTATAAAAATATTGATGCCCTAGATCATCAAATCCTTGCCTTCTTCCAAAACCCAGCCCTTTTTCAAAACACAAGGTTTATAATGATGAATACATAAAGTTGACATAATCTAACTTGTAAATAAATATTTAAAAAATAATTTCCATAATTAATTGGAACCTAAAACTATTTAAATTCCCTCCTTTGCAAAATCCTCAAAACCTTTCCTATAAAGGCAAGTTTGTTTTTCTCCAAACTACTTTGTCAAATCACAGCACAATTGAGTCTTATACATAATAACCTACCACCCCACCTCAAAAATAAATATTTTTGAGATTCTTTATTATTTCTTTTTGCCTTTTTTCTTAATTAGCAGAAACAATAAACAATTTCTTAAAATTACTTTTACATACAAAAATTACAAGAAAATTTCCCAATGTGTGAATTTGTATTTAGGACCATCTCACATCAAAAACTAACCTATTCTAATATAAAAATATCAAATGAGCTTCTAGAAACCATTTCACCACTAATTAAATAAATAGTTTTAAGTGGACTTTAAATCCTCAAAAAAGTTCAAAACAAATACTAGAGAGGTACCTTGACATAATCTAGACACCAGTACCTTTGCCCTACCTTGTAAAGTCCAAATTCTTAGACTTGCTTCATAAACCTCTATTTATCAAAATTTTGAAACTATTTAAAAACATGCTAGGAACACCACCAAACCACCATCCAACCTTTCCAAGGAAGCTTGCACAAACACCCCACTTCCTTCTAGTCGAGCTATACTGCTTCTCTCCACTATAGCAGAAACCCTATCCTTGTCCTTTAGCTCTTGGAGCAGGTGAGAGAGAGAGATGGGCATATCCTTCAAAATCTTGGGAAATAAATCACCACATCAGTAGCAGCCACGCCCTCTCCCCTTCTGATTGTGTACCAGGCCCCACCTCACCCCCTCCACCTCCTCCGTCGACCAATACCTAAGCAGCACCCCCTCTTTCCACTCAATTGGACATAGTCCATCAAGCACCACTTCCTTCGGTTTATAAGTCCACGAGCCACCCCAGCGCCCCCTCTTCGGTTCACTTGCTCCCCAACCTCTCCCACTTACTTGCCCTGAAACCCACTCCCTCTCCCTAGCTCTGCCTAGCCTGAAGGAAGAAGAAGAGCAAGATCTCGGCCTCCCTCAAGTATTCGAGCAATTACCCTTCCTCTCTGCTTTTCTTCCACTACATGCCACCTTACGGTGTTCCCCTGCCTTCTCTTACTCTCCCACGTGTTATTTTTCTTGACCAGGACGGCCCCGGGAAGCCTTCCCGATGAGCTCCCAAGCACCACCGCGGGCTCCCTTGTTTGACCCACCTCTTGGCATAAAAGTGGTGCGTGCTGCCCGTCTCCGAGCTCGCCCCGACGAACCGCGTCCCCATACACTGCCTCTAGCCCCTCTCCCTACCTATGGTAAGCCCCCGCCACCTCCTAGACTTCCCCTAGGGTTTCCTCCACCAGTGACATAACCCTGGGGAGAAGATGAATTGGCGCCATCGGATCCCACTTAATCCGGCGGCCCAGAATCCCCCATACACCTTCACCCTGCACTCTCTCTGACCATGGGCCCCAATCACCAGCGGTTCAAACCGCATATCCCACACGGAACGACGCCCGGCTGGTCCGACTGGCGCTGGATTAGGGCCATGTTTCCCAGATCCGGCCTAGCGCTGTCCCTCCCCCCTTTTTATTCTTTTAAAAACTTTTCATATTATCCCAAATCTAGTTGCTCAGAGTTAATTAGTGTAAAAATTTAAAAGGACATCCAAATGGCCAAGAATATTTTTAGCATGTACCCCCACTTTTTCCTTCAACATGCAGGAATAAGTTCAAGCCAAAATAGTAAACACATTTTTACCAATAATTAAAATACCCAGAAGTGTCTTTTTCACTAGTTAATTCCTCCAAAAACTTGGTAAACCCAAATGAACTGAACCCAAGTTGTGATAAAATGTATCCTAGATACCTTGCATGTCACATTGGCCCTACCCTATTTTTCTTCATAGTTTTCCTTGGGAAAAAATAACAAAAACAGTCCCAATCTTCCTTTAGGATTTTCTGTAGGTCTCATAAGAACATGTACTAACCTAATTCCAACTTCCAGAACACATGTATACCAATACCCTGCAAACCCTAGGAGCCCATAACTTATTAAGTCCTGGTTGATTTTTTTGTGAAGTAAACTTTTCTATGCATGGTTATTTCACTAGTAAAATCACTACAGTAGTTATGTAAAACCAAAAACGGGTGATTCCAATTTGTACAAAAAGGTACTTGAAACACCAAGAATTTTTTGGAATCAAATCAAAAGCCCCTATGAATTAAATCTGGTGAAAAAGACAAATATAATCCAGAATTAACTTTGGGAATTTACTAAGGACATTATGGTAAAAAACTTTGAAGTGATTCCAACTCTCAATGATTCAGTCCGTCAAACGCTACTTAGCCATCCAAGGAAATGTTTTTTGGACCTACAGAACCTTTTTGGTGATTTATTTCCTAAAACTAGAGTTCTTATCACTAGAAAATCCATTATAAATCAATGGAAATTGATAAAATAGTGAAACCACTTGTGTTGGTTTCATTTTATCAATACCTATCTGATGATATCATTTTTTGCATACTGATATGTAGGGTTCGCAGTATAGAAAACAAAAAAAAATTCTACGATGGGAACAACTAAGTACCAAGATCTATCTACTAGATACAAGCAACGGATGGACATACATCCATAGAATACATACCCTCGAAGACCGAATAGCGTTAACGAGGTTTGTACTCGTGGATGATGTAGACAAACGCTTGCCGATCTCAAGATCGTGATGAAGTCCATCTGGTCCAGCTATCGTGGGAATGACCACGGCAGACGCTGCAATCGGCATCGAGTAGTAGAACGAAGGGCAAGGGCGGCCAGCCATCTGCGGTGCGAGATGAGGGCGGAGACACAGGGTTTTACCCAGGTTCGGCCCCCGGAGGGTAAAGACCTGCTCCTGCTAGATTGTATTATGATGAAGGTACAATGGGGCGAGCTCGATGGCTAGGCGGCGAGTCGCTTAGGTGGATGGTGGAACGTATCCTCTACACGCCATGTAGGGAGGTTTATATAGACTCACCCCCCCCCTAGGGTTTACATATCCCAACCGAATCAGTTAAGGTTTTGGTACTCATTTAACCTAATCCGACTGGGCCTATCTACTCTCCTGGGCCTTCAGCTTCCAGTCGCTTGGATCCACGCCAGGTCTTGATCCAGTCGCCGTCCTGCAGGCCCACTCGCCAGTTCAGTCGGAAACGTCCTGCTGGGTATACCCCGGTAGGCATATCCCAATCAGTAGTCCCCGAGGCCGCCGTCGATTGGCGCGGACACCCAGTCGAATCGGTGGCGGGCTCCTAAACAAAGGAAAAAACTAGTTATTCTGGTCGCAGCTCGGCGAACGCGTCGGCGAAGTATTTAGTCACTGTTGTAGTGATAAGGTCGGCGAGTCGAAATGATGAAGTTCAAAGGCGGTCGAGCAACAAAACGCAGGCGTCGACTGGCTTTACCCAGCATAATAACTACCGTCATAGGGACGCGAGAATAATCACTGTCTGGTTGCCGGGCAATAGCCATCAGTCGTGGATATTGCGGCCAATGGACTTCACTACCACGTCGTCGATGTAGACGTGGATATTGCGGCCAATTTGGCTTGCAAGGCATTCCTGCATGCACCGCTGGTAGGTTGCCCCGGCGTTCTTGAGGCCGAAGGTCATGGCGGTGTAGCAGAAGGCTCCAAATTGCGTGATGAATGTCGTCTTTTCCTCGTCCTCGACAGCGATTTTGATCTGGTTGTACCCAGAGTAGGCGTCGAGGAAACACAGCGACTCCGAGCCCGCGGTGGAGTCGATTATTTGGTCGATCCGCGGGAGGACGAATTGCTCCTTCGGGGAGGCGCTGTTTAAGTTTGTGTAGTCGATACACATCCTTCAGGTCCCATTTTTCTTCTCGACCAGGACTGGGTTTGCTAGCCACTTGGAGTATTTGATTGGCCGGATGAAGCCTGCAGCATGTAGACGCTGCACCTCCTCGGCGATGGCTCGGTGGTGCTCTTCATTGAAGGGCCGCAACGACTGCTTGACGGGTCGCACTTTGGGGTCGGCGTTGAGTTTGTGCTCAGCGAGTTCCCTAGGGACACCAGGCATGTCAGAGGGCTTCCATGCGAATATGTCCCTGTTCTCACGGAGGAACTCGATGAGCGCGCCTTCCTATGCTGGGCTCATGCCCGTCCCGATCGTTACCGTCTGGCTGGAGTCACCTGGGACCAGCTCGATGGTGCGGGTGTGCGTCGTTGCCTCGAAGGCTGAGGTGTTGGCGCCCTCCGAATTGGGCTTCTTGAGTATGGTGGGGTCGTCGTTGTTGACCCCGCTCGCGTACTTGGCGAGCTCATCGGCGTGGTTGGCCTCTGTCGCGATGACGGTGTCGGCGAGTTTGGCTCCTTTGGCCTCGCACTCGGCGGCCATGTCGGGGTCGCCGTTGATGGTGATGACGCCGCGCGGCCCGGGGAGCTTCATCGCGTTGTACGCGTAGTGGGGCGCTGCCATGAACTTGGCAACGCTGGCGCCCCGGGGCCTTGATGGTAGGGACTGTCGAAGGGTACCAGCTCGAAGACGATCCGCTCGGTGCGGAAGTTTGCTGGTGTGTCGAAGGTGACTGGCAGCGTGACCTTGCCGATCGGGTACGCCTTCCGACCGGGGACGATGCCGTGGAACGTGGTGTAGGTTGTCTCGACCATCGACTGCGAGAGTCGCAGTCGCCTGAAGGTGTCCAGGTACAGGATTTTGATGGAGCTGCCGCCGTCCATCAATGTCTTGGGGAGCCAGTAATCTCCTACCTTGGGCTTGACCACCAGGGCGACTCGGCCTGGGTACTCGATGCGTGGCGAGTGGTCCTGGCGGCTCCAGGTGATGGGCTGCTCCGACCAGTTGAGGAACTAGGGAATGTCCACCAGGCCACGCGTTGTGGCGACGGCGCGGGCGATGACCTTCTTCTCGCGCTTCGTGTTGAAGCCTGTGAAGGTGTGGAGCGAGCCAGCCACACTGCCGAATTTTCCGCCGTTTGGCGGGTTGTTGTCGGGGTCCTCCCATGCTCACCGTGCCTTCTCGATCTCCTTGAGAGAGTGGCAGTCGGCGGTCATGTGCATGGCGGGCTTCCCTTCCCTGCTGTGAAACGCACAAGGCTGGTTAAGGAGGGCCGCGGGGTCGAACCTTGGTTTCGCCTTGTAGTTGCCGCCGTCGCGACGTTGTCCTCCGTCATGGCGGAAGCTCTTGGGCTCGTGCTGCGCGTGCCCGGTGTTGGCGACGAAGTCGACTCGCCCGTCACGGCGGCGCTTGCCGGTGAGGCGAGTGTTGCTGTAGCGTAGGTCGGACCGTCATCCGTTGTCGTTGCCGTTCGTGCGGCGTTGACCTCCCGACTCATCGTCGGTTTCCTGGTTGGGGTCTTCCTCCGCGTATCTTTTGGCGATCTCGAGGAGATCCGGTATGTTATCGAGTGTGAGATATGCTCGCTTGAGCTTGGTGACCAAGGGCTCGTAGCGGCACGAGGTCTTGAAGCAGTGGATCGTGGTGTCCAGGTGGATGTCGGCCGCGTTGTACCATAGCTGTTGCCACCGTTGGACCCAGCTTCAGGTCGACTCGCAGGGTCCCTGGACGCATCGCTCCAGGTCCTCGATGGTGGTGGCGCGGGTGTAGGAACCCTCGAAGTGCCTCACAAAGGCATCGCGCATCTCTTCCTAGGAGTCGATGCTATCCGGGGGGAGAGTGTTGATCCACTGCCTGCACGCTCCCTCCATCATCAGGGGGAGGTAGCGGGCGGCTAGCAGGTCGGTGTGGCCTGCGATCCCCATCGCCATGAGGTAGGTGTCCAGCCACACGGAGGGGTTGTAAGAAGGGTCGTACTTTTCTATTTCCTTCGGCGCTTTGAAGTTCGCCGGGTATTTTTCGCCTCGGATCATCGGTCCAAAGCACTGGGGCCCGAGTCGGCTTAGCGACCCCATCGTCTCTCCATCGTGGCGATTGGTTAGGGTGTGTCGCAGGTCGTCGGGCTGGCGTGCGCGCCAGCTTTGGTTGTTGATGATGTGGGTGCGGGCGTCGACGGGCTGACCGTTGGCGGCGACGAAGTTGGTCGCTGGCCTGGGTTCGTTGGTGGAGAGTGCCGCGTTCGCGGGTCGATGTTGGAGCTGTAGTGGTTCGGGTGGCGGGCAGTTGAGGGTGTTTGCCGCCAATGGACGGCCGCTTGAGGCCGCCCTTCTGCCCGACGAACGCGAGTACATCCGGCCCTGTGAGTCGACGCATGAGTTTTGTTGCTCGACCGCCTTTGCGAGCAGGGCCTTGACGTACTGGATCTGTAGGGCGCCGTCACCGGTGGCCGTGATGTTGTCGGCCGCTGCTCGGCCCGCCACGAGGTTGTCCATCGGGGTGGAGAATAGTGGTAGGTCGTTCGCGTCTCGCTCCCGTGAGGAGACCACGATCCGCGGCTGGTCCCTGGGGGGTGCGCGGTTGGGTGGAGGTGGGGCGCCGTTCGCCGTCGACCCTGGCGAGGGCCGGGCGCTTCCTCCGGGTGGCGCGTTCTCGCAGATCGCACACTCGGCCATGCGGGCCGGGTCGTTCTCGTCGTCGAAGTTCAGGGCGCGCCCCTGGATGGTGGGGTTCAAGCGCGACCTGATTCGCTGCTGGTGGTAACATGACAGCTCCGACGCCGACACCTGCTCGAGGCGAAATTTTTCGCCGCTTGCTCCTTAATGGGACTGCCTCCGCCGACCAGTGAGTTCCTCGACCTCTGTTGCCGTGGCGTTGGGAGGGATCGGGGTGGAGAAATGATCCTCCGGCGGATCAGTGTCAGTCGCCATGTAGGTCGCGGCGTGGTGACCGGTCCCGTCACGGAGATCGACGGAGTTTTCCGACCCGGAGTCGAATTCGAAGATCCCAAGAATGGAGGGATCCTCGAAGTCTCCCACGTTGGAGACCTGGGTGATGGAGCCCGCGGGCGAAGCCGCGGTGATGGACCCGGCGAGTGACTCCGGAGTCACCGAGTCCGCGTCGTCGTTGAGGGCCGCGTCTTCCGCGGCCGCGGTGTTTTCGGCCACGTCGCTGTGGGCCGAGTTGTACTCGGAGGCGAGGCGATGGATCATACGGACCTGGCTCTCGGAGAGCCGGTCGTGTGGCGGCGACTCGCGGATGCGAGCCGAGTCCTCCGAGACGATGACGTCGGTGAGGCCGACGAAGAGGCTGATCGTGCCGACTGGCAAGATCATGCTGTGTGTGACGGGTCGCGCCGCCGGGACGTAGCTGCTCGGCAAGATCTGGAGCATCTCGCCGATCGCTATCATGCGGCCGGTGGCTACCGACTCGTTGATGGGCAGATTGGATCTCGCCGCAGAACACTGGCCAGACCGGCCAGGCCCCACGGTGGGCGCCACTATCGTGGGAATGACCACGGCAGACGCTGCAATCGGCAGTGAGTAGTAGAACGAAGGGCAAGGGTGGCCAGCCATCTGCGGTGCGAGATGAGGGCGGAGACACAGGGTTTTACCCAGGTTCGGCCCCCGGAGGGTAAAGACCTACTCCTGCTAGATTGTATTATGATGAAGGTACAATGGGGCGAGCTCGACGGCTAGGCGGCGAGTCGCTTGGGTGGATGGTGGAACGTATCCTCTACACGCCCTGTAGGGAGGTTTATATAGACTCACCTCCCCCCCTAGGGTTTACATATCCCAACCGAATCAGTTAAGGTTTTGGTACTCGTTTAACCTAATCCGACTGGGCCTATCTACTCTCCTGGGCCTTCAGCTTCCAGTCGCTTGGATCCACGCCAGGTCTTGATCCAGTCACCGTCCTGCAGGCCCACTCGCCAGTTCCTAGGCCAGTCGGAAATGTCCTGCTGGGTATACCCCGGTAGGCATATCCCCATCACCAGCCGGTCCAACACGATCAAGTCCGGCACCTCAAAGAAGTGGTGCATACGTGATCGCACACACGTATGGGTACCCCGACAACCTCCACGCCCTCGCTCCAGCGAAGCAGCGGAAGCAACAAATCCTTCCAGAAAAAGCCACCGGGAACATGTATCTCGCTGATCCGAGACCATGGGGAAATTCTAAAGGGGGGAGAGAGATCCTTCGCGAGGAGGTGTACTTTGAGAGGAGGAGAGGGGGGCTTTTATAGGGGAGAGGGGGGCACCCAAGGGGCATGGCGCCCAGCCATGGGGGCTGCCCCCACCTCTTCCATATTCATGTGGGTGGAGCTCCCACTCAAAATGAAAAGCCTCCACTCCCATTAAAAAGCCTCCACTCAAAAATCCACTCACATGCATTAAACTTCCACAAAATTCAATGCAAGCTCTCATTTAAATAAAACTCTTTTATTTATTTATTCAGAATTTTCTTAATTACTTTAATTAACAAACATTCTCATAAAACCCCTTACAACATTTCAATTTCACATGCAGAACCATTTTCAGCAATTTCAACCGAAACAGTTTCGGTGTCTAGTGAAATAAATTCCTGCGCTTTCCTTTTTCTTTCTCTGGCATATCATCTGCTCCGAATGGTGTCGGTATTCCTTAAGTGTGTCACCCTACGGTTCGCGAATAATGCGGACATGATCGAGACCCTTCTCCGATCAATAATCAATAGCGGGACCTGGAGATCCATACTGACTCCCACACATTTAACGATGACTTATGTGATCGTGTGAACCTTTTATGCTAGTATCTTAATCCCTTTGTTTCACGATATATTACATGTCCGAGATTCGATCATCGGTATCTCCATACCTAGTTTGATATCGTTACCGACATGCACTCTTTTCTCGTTTCCGGTGATATAACATTCTAGTGATCAAATCACTTGCTTGCAAGCTAATCAATGTGATATCACCGAGAGGGCCTAGAGCATATCTCTCTCTCATCGGGATGAACAAATTCCACTCTTGATCCATGGGCCTCAACATAACACTTTAGTAGTTCTGAACCCATCTTTATAATCACCCTGTTACGGTGTGACGTTTGATGTTATCAAGAAACTCTTCCGGTGTTAGTGATTGACATGATCTCATGGTCTAAGGATTAGGATCACTTCGTAAGTTGTTATAGCAATATAAACTCAATGACTTTGATCGTAATGCTATACTTCGGATGAATGTTCATCACATCATTACACTAATGTTGTGACCTCGTTATTAACAACATCCAATGTCCATGATCAGGAAACTTTGATCATCATGTTAATCAACGAGCTAGTTTATAAGAGTGACATAACTAGGAACTTCCTTTTTGTTTATTAAACACACATGTATTAACGTTTCCGTATTAATACAATTATAGCATGTAAAAAATAAACATTTATCATAAATAAGGAATACGATAATAACCACTTTATTATTGCCTCTCGGGCATATTCCCTTCAGTCTCCCACTTGCACTAGAGACAATAATCAATAATCTAGTTTGAAAACTTTGCGTATTGAACACCTATGGCTTTCTGGTGTTCCATATACGCAATTCCAAGTGGTTAACATAATCTACGGATCTGACGCTTCAGGTCCGTGTGTATTTGCATGTCTTTGCGTCTTCACGCAACACTCATTCTCCAATGAGATGGCATTGTATAAATTTGGTCTTTTGGTGAGACCTTTAGTTCCTTGGGGTTAAATCATGTCGATACTATTGTCATACAATATATCTTTAGTGTTAGCCCGTTGCAAACCACACCTTAGTTTGATAACAAACTTCTTGACACAAATTCCCTCCTTTGCTGCTACTATAGCAGACATATACTTAGCCTTTTGGTTGTAGTATTCGTCACAATGTCTTAACTATGGATTTCATCCAAATCCATCATGGAATCTTCTTTCCATTACATTGTGCCACCCATAGTTTAAATTGAGATAAACTTAATTTGTATCTTGTGACAAAACTAGTATCAATGTAACGCTTTACAATGAACTATTTGTAATTGTTTGTCACCTCTACACAAATATATTCTTAGTTCTTTTAAAAGATCATAAGAATTTCCTTACTATTGTCCAATGATTATTTTATGATTCATTCTGGTATATGCTCATAACACTTAGAGCATAGGACATATCTGGATGTGTACATATCATGGTATGATTGATCAAATCATTCTTGTGATTTTACTCATCAAGTGTCAAAGCACTTGAATCTTGTTTCACTTATCAAGTGTCGATACACTTGAATCTTGATTCAATTCCTTTCCATGCGACAAGAACCATTTCTTGTTGTTTCTATATTGAACTCCTTCAATATCTCATATATGTACGTTTGGCACAACCATATTAGCGTCACAGTCTATCCACTATAGACATTCATGCTAAATATTCAGGTTTTGCCTAAGTTTTCATCGAAATGAAATTCTTAACATTTGTCAATAAAATATATATCATTTCTAATCAACAAAATGTACTCCACATAATGTATTAGAAATATGTCTTAGCGCTCCCACTTAATTTCTTGCAAATGCAAGCATCTTCATCGTCTCCAGATGAAAACTCCTTTTTCATCACGGTGAAGATTCCAACTCCGCGATGCTTACTTCAACCATTGAAGTTTGCATGCCCTTTTAGCATCCTTTGAATTTAACAAAACCCTTTGGACCGTGTCATGTACACGTCCTAGGTAACCATTCTATTAGAAGAACTTTGTTTTGTTTTTTCATCTACCATATACCAAATTATATGTAGTGGTTGCTACTTTAATCCGTCCAGACTAAATATCGCTATGAAAGATCAAATCTTGTCATAGTCAACTCCTTGAACATTGTCGTAAAATACTTTACGACGTGTCGACTATTTCATAGATGTGAAACATCCATGTCTGTTTATTTATAGATCCAAATACGACTGATAGGTTTTTACACCTTTCCGGAGGGTCTTCCAAGTTCAAAACTTGATTTCTCATGTATGGAACTATCACGGATTTTATGGCTTCAAGCCATTTGATGGAGTCAGGGCCCATCATCGCTTCTTTGTATGTGGTCGATTTATCATTGTCAAACAATAATGATTTACTCTCAAATCTCAACATTTGATTGTTTATCCGACCGACTTGGTTCAATAAGAACTTAGATCTCCGTGACCACAACCTTTGAGGCACATAATCTATGAGCACTATGGCAGCCTCCGAAACGATTTCCGGCGCTGTGCAACTCAGCACATTTAGCTAAGGTTCGTTAACCTTATCAAAGTTCTATTGTCCTCCCACTTAACATTTATGAGAAATTTATTCTTCAAGGAACTTCACGTTTCAAGTGACAAACCCTTTTGTCCTTGGTGTTATGGAGGAATAACCAATTGTTATTCGAAATAACCTACAAAGACATGCTCATCCGACTTCGGTTGTAAACATCTTACTTATGTTTAGCATACCAAAATTTAAGAAATGACAACTTGGGTTTTACCCCAAACCATAACTTCCATGGTGTCATTTCAACGGATCAAGATGGAGCTCTTTTCAGTGTAAAAGCGGAAGTATCTAAAGCTTTAATCTTTTAAAACATAATGGCATTTTTATAAATAACACCTTTGATCCAACCATGTCAAACAAGGTTTCATTACAAATCTCAAACACTCCATACTCCTATGGTGTTTTGGGAAATGTAAATCTAGGTGTTTTGCTAAACTTGCAACTCAAATAAATCCCTTTTTATGATAAAATCATAATTCATTTATTTTTCTTGTTACACTTGTAACTCAAATAAATCCCTTATGATAAAATCATAAACCATTTATTTTCTTGTTACAATGATTTTCCACTTCATCTTGAAATTCTTTGAAACATTTTCAAATATTTCATACTTCTTTCTCATTAAGTGAACATTCACTTAAATTTTCGGAGAAAGCATATGAAGTTGAAATCCATCGCTTACGACTATACATAATGGACTACATACATCGATATGTATAAATTACAATATTTTAGTCGTTCGTTCTTCTTTGGCCTTTGAACGATGTTTTAATTATCCCGAGGAAAGTCTCACAAGCGTCACTTGATCAAATCAAAGACTCCAAAAATCCATGAAAATGGAGTTTCTTCATGTTTTATTTCCAATATAATTTAAACAGCGATGTCACTTTGTAAGTGATCTTTCAATCATTTGTCTTGCGACATTTTAGCATTAGGCTTTATGGATGTGATTTCTTCAACTAGATTTGTAAATCCTCCATCTTATATGGAATACAGTAATTAATTGAACAACCTTTGTTCTCATAATACCTGATTTAAATAACAATTATTAAAACAAATCTTGAAGTCAAGCTTTGATGTCAACGAGAAATACAAACAATGGTTTGTTTGTTTTCGATGAACATCATCACATATTATGTTGCTAGTTACTTAGGCCATTGTGGTTCATGAATTGCGTCGTTCCGTATGAAATTTCATACCAACCAATTTGGTATCCAATACCCAAGAACCACAATGTTTAACAAGCAAAGAATACAACCATAACATGTATATCATCCATATACCTAAATTGGATATTTCCAATCTTTTATTTTCTGCCAAATATATTTTATAAATTCTCTTTCAGCATTTCCTTTTCCTTTTTAAAAGAATCTATCAACATCAAAAGTGGTGCCATATGCATGATACATAGTCCAAACCGTGTATATTGAAATAATAATACCTTTGGACTTGCACTTTGAAGTAGATCACCATCATAAAAATGATCGGTATTCTTTCAAAATCCATTCTTTAGTAATCTTTTAGTGTAGTAAACACTTTACATCTTCTATTCATCCTTATCATGACGACTTTTATGATCAAGCTAATGTAGCTTATAAGGAGAATCGTGAGTATAATGTTGCTTTCCAAAACCCTTTTTGGATGATTAGGATGTCTAGCATCTCCAACCTTTGTAAATTCTCATCCAATAAGAGAACATATATTATACTCTATCATATTGCAACCAAAATACTGTTTCAGATATTGTTATATCTGCCACACATGATGGTTTCTGAAACAATTCTTTCAGCTCCTAGATAAACTTGATATTAAAACAATCAAGAATCATGGAGGCAAACATGATACTTAAGATACTAACACTGGAATTGTTACTCTCAATTTAATACTAATTATTAAACTTCATGGAGTAACCAGAGTTTGCTGAAAGTTTGCAATAGGACTTTAAACTTTGATTGACACTCAACACAATACGATACCAGTTCGTAAAGTATATATCCAAAATTCTATAGTTCTATTATCTCAATTACAACTATGCATAAGGTGGTGAACGAATGCCAATGACTATAACAAATTATGCAAATTCACTTTGATTTAATTTATGATAAATTGAGTTCTACTAATCCAAATTAGAAATGAACTCCCACTCAAAAACGACATCCCTCGTGTCTTTTTGGTGATTACATGAACCAAATCCACTACACCAAGTCCGATCATCACGTGAGTCGGCGTAGCTTCAAAGGCGAGCATCCATATGGTCATCATATCAAAACATATGACTCATGCTTAACCTTTCGGTCCGTGTTTCGAGGCCATGTCTGTACATGCTAGGCTTGCCAAGTAAGAACCTTAGTATTCAAGGTGTAATCGCTCTTACACCCGAGATATGCTCGTGGATTCAAGTACACCCGATCATCACGTGATGCCTTGAAGCGACGAAACATTGCCGGTGCTTACTTAAGGAAGAACACATTCTTATCTTGATATTTAAATGAGGGATCATATTATTATGCTAATAAAACGCTAAAATAGCATTATAATATGCAATCAAACATCTCATGTTAATAAGTGAAATGATATGGTTCCCACATATGATCTCCATCATGTGCATCGTGGTATGATATCTATCATACCTTTATGTGTAAGGCCAAGGTCTATAGAACTTACACGCTATGTGTGTTGTAAGAGTATCATCTCATACTTCTACTTACAACATCACCATATCATAACACTAGCCCAGTAACAATCTAAACTAGACGCCTCTAATTTATCCATTGCAAGTTTTACGTGGCTTAGGGCTTTCGAAGATAGAACCGTTCTTACCTACGAACATGTACCACAACGAGGATAACCAAATTGTTGACAACTCGTTGCAAATTAGATATTGACTATAGTAGGAGAGACAGACACCCGCTAGACACTTATGCAAACTAGTTGCATGTCAAGCGTGGAACAGGTCTCATGTGCGAGGACATGTAAAGTTTGTCTGGGCCGCTTCATCCCACTATGCCACCAATATCCAAAGTACAACTAAGAAGCAATAAAATGATCATCATCGCCCACATACTCATATGTGTACTACCCGTGCAAAGCATCTACGCATAGATCCGGCTCTGATACCACTGTAGGGTTCACAGCATAGAAAACAAAAATTTCCTACGCTAGGAACAACTAAGTACCAAGATCTATCTACTAGATACAAGCAACGGGTGGATATACATCCATAGAATACATACCCTCGAAGACTGAATAGCGTTAACAAGGTTGTACTCGTGGATGATGTAGACAAACGCTTGCCAATCTCAAGATCGTGATGAAGTCCATCTGGTCCAGCCGGTCCAGCACGATCAAGTCCAGCACCTCAAAGCAGTGGTGCATCCGTGATCGCACACACGTACGGGTAACCCGACAACCTCCGCACCCTCGCTCCAGTGAAGTAGCGGAAGCAACAAATCCTTCTAGAAAAAGCCACCGGGAACATGTATCTCGCTGATCCGAGACCATGGGGAAATTCTAAAGGAGGGAGAGAGATCCTTCGCGAGGAGGTGTACTTTGAGAGGAGGAGAGGGGGGCCTTTTATAGGGGAGAGGGGGGCACCCAAGGGGAATGGCGCCCAGCCATGGGGGCTGCCCCCACCTCTTCCATATTCATGTGGGTGGAGCTCCCACTCAAAATGAAAAGCCTCCACTCCCATTAAAAAGCCTCCACTCAAAAATCCACTCACATGCATTAAACTTCCACAAAATTTAATGCAAGCTCTCATTTAAATAAAAATCTTTTATTTATTTATTCAGAATTTTGTTAATTACTTTAATTAACAAACATTCTCATAAAACCCCTTACAACATTTCAATTTCACATGCAGAACCATTTTCAGCAATTTCAACCGAAACAGTTTCGGTGTCTAGTGAAATAAATTCCTGCGCTTTCCTTTTTCTTTCTCTGGCATATCATCTGCTCCGAATGGTGTCGGTATTCCTTAAGTGTGTCACCCTACGGTTCGCGAATAATGCGGACATGATCGAGACCCTTCTCCGATCAATAATCAATAGCGGGACCTGGAGATCCATACTGACTCCCACACATTCAACGATGACTTATGTGATCGTGTGAACCTTTTACGCTAGTATCTTAATCCCTTTGTTTCACGATATATTACATGTCCGAGATTCGATCATCGGTATCTCCATACCTAGTTTGATCTTGTTACCGACATGCACTCTTTTCTTGTTCCCGTGATATAACATTCTAGTGATCAAATCACTTGCTTGCAAGCTAATCAATGTGATATCACCGAGAGGGCCCAGAGCATATCTATCCGTCATCGGGATGAACAAATTCCACTCTCGATCCATGGGCCTCAACATAACACTTTAGTAGTTCTGAACCCATCTTTATAATCACCCTGTTACGGTGTGACGTTTGATGTTATCAAGAAACTCTTCCGGTGTTAGTGATTGACATGATCTCATGGTCTAAGGATTAGGATCACTTCGTAAGTTGTTATAGCAATATAAACTCAATGACTTTGATCGTAATGCTATACTTCGGATGAATGTTCATCACATCATTACTCTAATGTTGTGACCTCGTTATTAACAACATACAATGTCCATGATCAGGAAACTTTGATCATCATGTTAATCAACGAGCTAGTTTATAAGAGAGGCATAACTAGGAACTTCCTTTTTGTTTATTAAACACACATGTATTAACGTTTCCATATTAATACAATTATAGCATGTAAAATAAACATTTATCATAAATAAGGAAGACGATAATAACCACTTTATTATTGCCTCTCGGGCATATTCCCTTCATGATATCATGCAGATCATGACCTTGATTTAAAAACCCTTAAGTAAGTAGTTTTGGCCTCCAAACTCATTAAAGAAAAACCACAAATGATTTTCAAGAATTTCCACTTGCTTTAAATTTAACTAATCAAAACCTACTAATTTTTAAACTTGTATTGTCCATTGCTTGTTGTATTGTTTTTATGCTTGTATGCCTTATATTGAATGTGGTATTATTTTTCTGCATGTATACTCGACAACGGCGATCGTTGCGATTGTTTGACAAAGATAAGAAGAGGTATTTTCATTATAATTGATATTGGTATTCTTGGTTATCCAAAGAAGAAGTCCAGGGACATATATGCCATATTTTTTATCATAGGCAAGCCACCTTCTTGCTCATAAGCCCTTGTCCTACTATTTTACTTATGCATGTTTTATCTACTTATCTATTACAAATTGCTTTGTTTTACTACTATGTTTTATACGTGGTAAAGCTTAGCTCCTCCAAGACCTTACACAGTTGTGCTATTAAGCACAACCCCCTTGTTTACACCTACTCGTCCCTAGTATGATAGATGGTGCCTAACACCATACCCCTTTAGAGACCCTGTTTTAGCCGAAGCAAAACTTTGGATGGGAAGACAACGGAAAACTCTTATAAAAATGTTCTATGGTAAACCTTGGTGAGGTTTGACCTACCAAGAGAAGTTTTAAATAGTAAAAAGGTTTTGGTTTTACAAAATGCTAAAAGAAAGAGGAGGCAAAATGTTTACAAAAATGCACCCAGTTCTTTGCAAGTTTAGCTATAACGACTTAACCCGTATAACCACATTACTCTGAAATGGGACAGGGCTGGACTTGAAGTTTGCTACTCTGGTATAAGATGCCTCACGACTACTACAGGGGATTACGGTCTCTGGAGGTCGGGTCTTCTAAATCCTGGTATCTAAATCCTATAGTTGATTTGCCCAAATGTTCCTAAAGGTAATTAAATTAACTTTATAAAACCCACTATTGCTAAGGCATAAATTATTGATAATTATATCCTAAAGAGATCCAATTAATATTACAAAATTTTAGAAACAAAATTGAGCTCATTTGGAGCTATTATGAAAAAGTTGTGGAATAAATACAAACAAATAAAGATATAAATAAAATGGAATATACAAGCATTTATCAACCCACTACTTTAAAACTAGTAAAAAGATTACAAATATGATCCTACAATGATCTATTCGATTTTAGAAAATTTTAGAAACAAGAATCGTGTCATTTGGAGTTCGTATGCAAAAGATATGAGGGAAACAAGTAAATAGAAAAAGAAAAAAAACAACTGGGCCGGCCGAGCCAGCCGGCGGACCATCTACCGGACCGGGCCCAGCCAGCCAACCAGCCAGCGTACATGAAGAACCGATCGTGTCTAGGTGCTTTAAAAAGCGTGCAAAACAGTTTTTGTCAAACCTATCTCTATTCAAACTCTTATAACTTTTTATCTACAACTCTGAATCGACTTCCGTTTGTTTCTACTTGTTCTTTACTCCAAGACTTATCTCTACACCATCCTAAATCTCCATATAAACTCGTGGAGCCACAGCTGTATGAGTTTCTCTTCTCGAAATCCCGAATCTACATATGCCCGAATCTTATTTCGCTTTTTAACCCATCTAGACTTTGTTGTTTGCCTTCGGCCAAAAAACGAAAGTTGTAGATCTCGTCGAAATCTTTCGGTCCCGACAAACCTCGCCTCTTTTCATCCACCACAGCCGGAGAATTTCGCACGACAATATTTCAGATATGACGGTGTAAATCCAAGATGTACTCGCGCTCGTTTCTTCAAATCCAAATTCCTTTGGTGAGAAGGTAGGACTAATGATTCCCCATAACTTTCATGTTGTAAGTTTTTCAATTTGACCTACGGATTTGTCTCTCTAAAACAGATCTATTTCTTGTCTATTCTGAGCCAAAATCGGGTCAATCTCCTCTCCTAACCACTGGATCTCATCCCAACGGCCAGGATTAGATCGATTCCGCGAAGGGGTACGAGCCAACCGGATCTCGCCACGTGTCAACGCCAGGTCAGCCCCGTGTCCCAGTCAGCATAGAATATTCCCAGGAAATATTCCCTGTAGATTTGAAATTGAATTTAATTTGCAGAAAATTGTGCAAACCTGCAAAATACATATAAAAAGATTCGTAGATCCAAAAATAGCAAATAATATATCAATGGATTCAGAAAAACGTGTAGAATATTAATATGGCATTAGATTCAACCTTTACAGTATGCGTTTACTGCAGTAACTTGATTAGTTTCAATGGTATTTTAGGTTAATAAATTCATAGGAAATTATCTGTAACTCCGAAAATATGAACAATATATCAAATTGAAGCTACTATAATGTAGATTAATAATATCTGGTTGTATCCAGATTTTGCGGATTATTTACCCCGTAGCAATTTAATTAGTTTTAATGTCTTTATAAATCATTAAATTCATAGTAAATTAATTGCTTGTCACAAAAATATAAATGATATACCGATGGAAAGCTGGTTCCATGTAGATCATCAATATGCAAATGGTTCAGGCAAATACTGTAAGGTTTCGCAGCAATTGAATAAATATATTAATGGCTTATTTCGAGTATTAAAATCATAGTAATTCGAATACTGCTCAAAAAATTATAAATAATATGTCCCTAGAATCAAAATTCCGTGGAGATTACAGATATAATTTTAGTTTGACTTGTAGGCAACAGAAACTATATGAATCATTTAAAACCCATTAAACACTATTTAAATCATACGAAAAGATCTATAACTCCGATTAGGGTGAATCCAACGCCTACTGGTTCGTATTAACGTCCTCTATCCAGTAAACCCAAGAAACAAATTTAATTCAACAGTTAGAACAGGTGTTACAACAGAACTATTAAAAACCCTATATTGGCAAGTAATTATTAATAACAAGTACTCCATTGCATTAATTGGTCTCTTGCATGCATCATATACTTCAATATTGTTTAGAGAACTAAAGTAACAACCATTGTGACTTATTAAATTGTCATGCATGCATTTGTTGCATTTGTTTGATCTCTATGTGCTATTGTTTATGATTGTATGCAATTGTTTGCTCAATAGATTGCGAGGAGTGCAACGTGTGTGATTACAACTACTATGATTGCAAGTATTGTGGTTATGACGAGTGCAACCATTATATCTATGAGGATTGTGAGGATTATCTAATCGACTACATCTACAACAAAGGCAAGTGGTGCTATCTTGGTCATAAATGTCCTACCGTTTTCCTATGTATTGTAGATATTTTTGTAGAATTGCATATGTAGGAATTGATGTGTATATGCTATGCTATGTCCCATATTATTCCCTAGTATTCCTTGTTTATGAGCCATCGTATTGGTAGATTGCTTAGCTATGCTATTTACACGAGGAAGGGAACCATACCATGAAAAGTTATTTGTTTTGAAAGGATTTTATTTTGTTAAATGACAAACCAACATGATTCTAATGAACCACCTGGGCGGAATGGCATTGATTGGGTCATCGAGTGTGGATTATGGTGGGGAATGCCGCCCAGGACACTGAGAAAGGATTGGTTTCTTTATTTGGTAACTTACGTGTACAACCATGTGCTAATAATGTAATGGGCGGTTGGTTGGACTCAGTAGGTTGTGGTAACTCGAACCCACGTATCCAGAGATGTAGAATAGTGTAGGTTAGACCAATGCGTGTCGGGTTTGGGGAGCTACTTCTCGAACGGTTCCTTCTTGGACTTCTCCCTATCATCACCCAATATGAGAGTGGTGGTATGAGCTGGGCTAGCCAAGTCACATGGGTAAAGTGTACTAACCCCTGCAGGGTGTATAAACTAAGTGCTTAGCCGTGTCCCCGGTTATGGACAATTCGAGCGACCTGATACTGATGCTATGATATTTCTTACTCATCCTTATTTCTTAATTACTTAAAACTTGTTGGGTGAACATAATTGGGTAGGAGCACCTAGGAGTGAACCAGAGTGTCCTATTTATCGTATTGGAAAACTACTTTGTTACAAATGTTAGGATAAAATTGTTGCTTTATGCAAATGAGCCTGAACTCCACTTGGCCAAATAAGCATGTAGTTGATAGATATGTTGTTAACCACTTTAGCCTACTTTCCATACATTCAATGTATTGACCATTCGTGGCTGCAACGTTTCATGTTGCAGGTTATATCGTATCTGAGTGATCATTCATAGGTCGCGAGACTCCACTCAACAATTGTTCGCATGTGGCACATTTGGAGGATGGAGATCTACCTTGTATTCGTTTTCTGCTGTGTACTTGAATAAATAATGTAAATTCCGGATCATATTCGTTGTATTTATGATGCACATTTATATTTGGTATCATTTTGTACTGTGTGTGCCAGTGAACCGATCCAGGGATCGGCACTATACACATGAACTCAGCCTTATCAGGCGAGGGTGTTACAAGATGGTATCAGAGCTGTGCGTTTACTGTTGGATCATGACCTTATAAATGGATTAGTAATAGAAGACCTCTATTAGGAGAACAATCATATTTTCTACTTATTAGAGTTCTTATATTCCTTATCTATCTTTTCTAGAACCTCTTCCTATTCAAACATTTATAGTTGTCCATTCTTATGATACCTATATGAGAGTTAGCTAAGTAAAAGAACAAATAGTATGACATAAATAAACATGTCATCAAGTTTGGTTAGGTCTAGACCACCATGTTCTATCTCTTTAGGAGATCATCACTATCGGGGAGATTGAAAGAACATGTTGGGCCCCCATGTGTGGTTTTGGTAATTAATGACAATCTTTATGGACTAATGTGTGTATTAAGTTATACTTGTAGGATTTGTCCATTGGCATCGCTTGGAGCATGTGTTGGCTTCAAGGTCGATGAAATGCAAATAAGATTTGTCATGCAAGCTCAATATGTGAGGTCGATGATGAGGAATTAAGAAAGGCATTCCATCTTGAGGAGGGCAAGACCGTCTACATCGAGCTCAAGTGGAATGCTCAAGGCAAAGGTATAATCTTGATAGGTTTTCCCTTTTGCCAGTCTCACGATATGTGTGTGAGACCGGTTTTAGGATAGATAACCATACTATCAAGAGGGGCTCTCATATGAGTAATTCGGTCACATTGTTCGGAGAGAGCTCAAAACTTTGCATACTTGCATCCTCGTATTTGGTTGTTATTTGGTCTTGTCCATGTGAGGATATAGAGCTTGTGGTAATCTCCATAACAAGCTCTTGTTCATCAAAATCAGATCTCCCATATATATCTTGTTGCGATTTTGATTTATGCGGCTTTTCGGTTTATCACCAAGTGAGATATCTCACATTATTCTACTTGATACCTTCTCACTTGGTGATAATCAATATTTCAACGCAATTTGAATCGGGTCAATCGGAGCTTCCAGTCAAAAGTTATTGCCGTTTGAATATTTGCCTGTCAATCTGATTTAGGGCGAAGGTAGTACCTGCTTGAAGATTACCGCCTCGACCTAAAGCGCCCATTTTCTTTCTGCCTCGCTAGGTACCTAAATCCAGTACTACCGGTTGGCCCGGTAGTACCGCCTGGGTGGGCCAGTACTACCGGCCGGCCCAGATATTTTTCAGATCCAGATCTAGATCTTGTGCAGCCCCTGCCCGTCTTTGCGCGTTGACCGCATTACGACCACGCCACCGCTGATCCCGCTGGCCTCAAGACACGCCGCCGATGCCGCTGCTGCGCCGCTTCGCCACTGGCCCCACCGCGGCCCCGCTGGATCCCGCGATGCCCTGGTCCCACGCTACAGCCGCTCACTCGCCTGGTCCCCAGCAGCCTGCATTGCTGCCACTTTGGCCCCTGCCTCGCCGCCGCTTCGCACTCCTACAGCCCCATACGCTGCTGCTGCCGCATGCTCTGACCGCTGCTGCTGCTGTGGTCCCTCTCTCTCTGGCCCATCTGCACGGCTGCTGCTTCGTGTATTTCCTGGAGCATGCGGTACTACCGGTTAATTCCGGTAGTACCGGACCGGTCCGAAAAATAGCCCCAACGGGCAGAAACTGCCCGTCTCTTTAAATAGCTTTGCCCCTTTGTCTTTTAGGGTTGCTTCTTTCTCCTCCTTTTGTCTAAGCTTTGCCCCCATTTGCCTTACTCTTTGAGCTTGATTTCTACTCACCCCTCCATTGATTCTTGCATATATTTGAGGGGTAGTTGGAGGAGATCTAGATCTACGTTTTGACCAAACCAAAACATCTCTTTGTGAGTGTATCTTTGGGGATCTAGATTTTGGTGGATTTTGTGTCTCTCTTTGATTCCTCCTCTCTTGTTCCCCCAATAGCTTTAGTAGCTTTGTTGGAACTTGAGAGTGAGGGATTTGAGCATCTTTGTGGTGTTCTTGCCATTTGCATTTGGTGCATCGGTTTGAGTTCTCCTTAGAGGATTTGGTTTGAGTTGCTCATTGGAGCTTGTCCCTCTTGGGTTCTTGGAACCCTAGACGGTTTTGTGGCCTTGGTGGCATTGTGGCCTATTGTGGCATTTGTTGGGAGCCTCCAATTAAGTTGTGGAGAAGTGCCCCAACCTTGTGAGAGGTTCCGGTTGCCACCGACAGGTGCACCGATAGTGGAAGCATGGATCGATCCTGTTGGGGTGAGATTCACCAGAGAATAAGGGAGGCCTTTTGAGGCGTTGGTGGTTTGATACCACCCCCTCTCCAAACGAGACGTACTCCATGTTGGGAGGAACTCGGTAAAATATCGGTGTCCCCGCGTGCCTCGGTTATCTCTATACCCGAGCTCTTTACTTATGCACTTTACATTGTGATAGCCTTCGTGCTTGAAGTAATATATATATTGCTATCACTTTGTTGCTTGTATTGCTTAGCATAAGTTGTTGGTGCACATAGGTGAACCTTAGTTGTTCTAGGTTGTGCTTAACAAAGTAAACACTAGTTTTATTCCGCCTTTGTTGAGCCACTCTGGGAAAAGTTTTAATCGCCTATTCACCCCCCCCCCTCTAGGCGACATCCGTATCCTTTCAACGGTTATATTTGGTATCATTTTGTACTGTGTGTGCCAGTGAACCGATCCAGGGATTGGCACTATACACATGAACTCAGCCTTATCAGGCGAGGGTGTTATAGGAGCCCTCCTACTACCATAGCCATATTGGATATCCTCTTGTTATTATTTCCCTTATGGTGGTTTGCGAGTATATTCAAACATACTCATAGGCTTTGTCCCTGGCAATTTACTTGGCCAGACTTTCATAAGCAAGCAGAACGATGGAGATGCTGACATCTGTGCGAGCTAGGCTATCTTCCTAGTCAGTTGCATTTAGGTGCATGGCATGGGCTCTGCGAATGAATACTTCTGCTATTGATGTTTGTAATAGCCATAATGGCAATTGAAAGAGCATGTGGTCCCCCATGTATGGTTTTGGTAATTAATGACAATCTTTATGGACTAATCTTGGTATTAAGTTGCACTTGTAGGAATTGTCCATTGGCATTGCTTGGAGCATGTGTGGCTTCAAGGTAGAATAAATGAAGAAGAAGCATTGTCTAAGTGCTTTGGTCCTATTGGCATCCTATAGAATAAGAAGAATAAAGAAAATAATATCAAGTGTGTCTTGAAGAAGTAGATGGAGTTCCTCATGTGTATCTTCAAGACATCATCCAATTGGAGTTAGAAGAAATGTTGTGCAAGCTCAAGATGCGCCATCTCTAGAAGATCTCATGCTTGAAGCTTGCCATCCTCGGTGATCATGGATCGATGAAGACAAGGTCAAAGAAGAGGTTTCCCCATGGTGTATGGGGAATCATGTTTCAAGTCTTCATCATTCGGTCTCAAGGAAGAGAAATCAAGAAAGGTGTCCATCTTGAGAGACAATATCGTCTACATCGAGCTCAAGTGGATTTATCAAGGCAAAGGTATTATCTTGATAGGTTTTCTCTTTTTCTAGTATCATGTTGTTGTTGGGAGACTGGGTTTAGTATAGATAACCGTACTATCAAGAGGGGCTCTCGTGTGAGGAACTTGATCATATCCCTCAAAGAGAGCTCAAACATTTGCATACTTGGTATCATCTTTCTTGTTTCTTATCCATGAGAGGATTTATATCTTGTGTTAATCTCCATGAAAATCTCAAGTTCATCGAAAACGGATTTCAAATGCATTCTCTATTGTGTTTTTTATGTTGGAGGTTTTACCGGTTTTTCTTTTATACATAGGTTAAACATTTAATCATTTGGTTCTATTCTATCTTGCTGTACTATGATGGTTTCCTACATAATCTTGTAGATCTTATTTTCCTCTTCGAAACGAGACCAAGATCATCAAAATCGGAGTCTGGATGCGATGTTATGGTTGTTTTGGTGTTGGTATTTCTGCCAGTTTTGTGAGGGCCGGAGACTCCGGGGTTCGCACCCCGGAGACTCCGGCCCAAATTACGGCCAAGACTTCGGGGGGTGTACAGAGAGCATCTGGACTCTGTCCGGAGTCCTGTCCGGAGTCTAGACCCCGGAGACTCCAGTCCTGGGGGCCGGAAACCCCGTTCTAGAAGGCCGAAAACTCCGGGATTAGTGATCTACAATGGCTTGTCGTGGGAGGACCTTCAAAAGGCCCCCTTCTTCCCCAAGGGGCCGGCTGCTTTCTCTTTCTCTCCTCCATTGTTTCTACCTTCAAGAGCTTGCAAAGACTCTCAATCCCTCCCATATTTCTTTAATCTTGTTGGGGTATTTGAAAGAGGAGATCTAGATCTACAACTCCACCAATCCATCTCTCCTCTATGTGCGGGGAACATCTTGGGATTTATTTTGTGGATTTCCTCTTGTGTTCTTCCTCTCTTATTCCCCCAATAGATTTTGTAGCTTTGGTGGCATTTGAGAGTAAAGGACTTGCCATGTGCATTAGGTGCATAAATTTGAGTTCTCCTCAGAGGATTTGGTTGGTGAAATCAAAAAGCTTGTCCCTCTTGGGTTCTTGGAACCCTAGACGGTGTGTGGCGTTTGTGGTGTGTTCTTGGGGCCTCCAATTAAGTTGTGGATCTATCCTCAAGCTAGTGGCCTTGGTGGTGATTATTGGGATCCTCCAATTAAGTTGTGGAGATTGCCCCAATCTTGTATGGGTTTGGTGACCACCCTTAAGTGTCCCATAGTGGATCGGGTGCTTGCCATGCGGCGGGTGCTCGGGAGAATAGGGTGAGGCCTCTTGTGGCGTTGGTGGTCTTAGTACCGTCCACCCCTCATTGTAGGAAGGAACTCGGTAAAATATTGTCGTCCCCGCATGCCTCGGTTATCTCTATACCCGAGCTCTTTACTTATGCACTTTACATTGTGATAGCCTTCGTGCTTGAAGTACTATATCTTGCTATCTCATTGTTGCTTGTCTTTCTTAGCATAAGTTGTTGGTGCACATAGATGAACCTTAGTATATATATGCTTTGTGCTTGTCAAAAGAAAACGCTAGTTTTATTCCGCCTTTGTTAAGCCCATCACGTAAAAGTTTTTAACCGCCTATTCACCCCCCCCTCTAGGCATCATCCATGATCTTTCACTTTGTATCAGTGCAAGGTCTCTCACTTTTAGGCTTCACCGCCTTGAGTGTAACAATGTCGACTAGGGGACTAGTGCGCGATTCCTCTAATATATTATATGGCACAAATTATGATGATTGGAAATGCCGTATGCTTGATTATTTTCAGGACATTCACCCATGTATTAAGGAAATTCTATATATGGGTTTTTATTCTCCTAAGGATGCCCAAAACGAATCTTTAGAGGAGAAGATGAACTCTTATATATATGCTTAAGCTACTAAAGTGATTTTACTTGTTGTGAGCAATGTAGTTATTTCTTCAATCATGCCTTATACGAGTGCTCATGAGATATGGACCAAGCTTCAAGATAAATATAGTGAGTCCAACATTATTGAGGATGATTGTTTTCCCTCCACCTTCTGCCGTGATGAGTTCTCATCTTCTACCACTTCACCAACATGTGACTTTTCACAAGGTAATGATATGGTGAGTGCTGGTAAAAATTGAAATATGGATAGTGATCTTACTATTTTTAATCCTTCATCTCTATATAGTTGCAATGATCTATCTTTGGACCTTAACACTTCTAGCACTCAAAACTCCTTACATGCTTGTGTGATAGTCCTTGCATATAATGTAGAAATGGCTTGAATAAATATTATGATGATATTCTTGTGTTGTCTTGTTGCCATGCTAAAAGCTTCTATTTCCTCTAGTGCTTGTGTTTCTAACCATGTAGAGGAACACGAAGATTCTATGGGCCAAGACAAGGTCTTGAGTAGAGCTATAACTACAATCTCATCATCACCTTCTTTCGGTTCTCACATATTACTTATGGCTAAGGGAACAAAGGTAACCTCTTTGGACCCCATTGTTTCCCATGCTTATGTTGATGATGAGGTTGAGAATGATAATTATGATGATCATCTAATTGATTATGATATTGCCTATATTCAAGAGATGGGAGAGATTTTCTTTCCCTCTCTTTATAGAAATAAAATTGCTTCCTCCAAATTTGATGAAATTTTCACTTGTGATATTGAAGGCAAGAAACTTATTGAGGAGCAAGAAAATATTATTTATCAAAAGTATGAACATGAGCGTGAGTATGCTAACAAGATTTCTTATCTAAAAGCCTCTCTTGAATAAGAACAAACCACCAAGGAATCTCTTGAGGAGACTTTTTCCCTAGAATTATCTAGAGTAAAAGAAAACCATGATAGAGAACTTGAGGTGGCAAATGTTTTCAAAACTAAAAATGATGAACTTGTAGTTGCCTATGCTAAAATTGTTGAGGACTTTAAGCACCTTGAAAATGGCTCACGGGTCGTTAAGAGGGAGCTCATCAAACTCACCGAGTCACATGAGCAACTTAAAGCTTCATATTCAAAAGATCCTTCTAAGTTGCCCTCACCTCTTGCAATTAATAATGATGCTTGTTCTACTAACTCTATTTTTTGTGAAGCATCTATCTTGAAGGAGAATGTTGAGATAAAGGCTTGACTTTCTTTGATAACTAGCAAGTATGGGAAGTTGGAAGAAAATCATGTTAAGCTTTCAATCTCGCATGAGGATCTTCTAGTCTCCCATGGTAGGCTAAAGTTGGCTCATGAGGCTACTGTGTCAAAAGTAACATCTAATGAGTCTCATGTGGACATTAGCACTACTTCTACTCCAAATTTCATATTGCCATGTGCTAGTCCTTGTAATTCATCCACTCATGCCATTGTTACATCTTATGATGAATTACTTTCCGTGTCTTGTTGCTCTAACAATGTAGCATCTACTTCCTCTAGTATTGTTGTTGACACTAACCATGCATGTAGAGGAAATCAAAGGGCTCAAGGCTCAAGTCACTTCTTGAAGAATGACTTGAAAATGGGTCATAAAGGGAAGGCCACACTCAACAACATCTTAAGTGTGCAAAAATCCCCCAATGACAAGAGTGGGCTTGGATTCAACTCCAATATAAGAATAAGTCCACTATCAAGTTGAAGCACAAGGGCAACAAGAATAATGGCCAAGATCAAGTCAATAATCCAGCCAACATTGTTGCTTCAAGTGCAAGGAAGAAGGGCATCATGTCAAGACTTTCCCATTGAAGAAGAAGCCCCTTGGCAAGAAGCAACAAGGGAAGCATCCTCAACCTCTACCTCTTGTTAGAGATGGGCCTCCTCCCAAGAAGACTCAAGGTCTTCCTCAAGTTTTTGCTTCACCCAACAGCAAATATGGCAAGAGAAGAACTTGCTATATTTGTGCGAGAAAGGGCATATTTCTTCCTCATTCACCGTTGGTAACTCCTCATCCAACCCTATAATGATTGATGATGCTTATTCTCTTCATAAGGATGCAGTTGTCAATGTGTTTGCCAAATTTGTTGGTGCCCAATGTGGTGTCAAGAAAAGAACCATTTGGTTTTCCAAGCCTATTGTGACTAACTTCTTAGGACCCGACTTGGTTGGGAACCAACAAGCCAAAACTTGATCAATAGGTGTTGTTGGAGGGCATTGGAGACTTGGCTACATCATGAAGAATTGAGGGATCTTCATCTACTATATTTGTCAAGTCAAGTCTTGTGGATTATATTACCTCTATCATATTTCCAATGTTCCACCTAGCGGTAACATATGCTTAACTCATTACATTGAAAGTTACTTCCCCCTTGTGCATGTGTTAGTTTTGTACCTTGCATGCTTTTGTACATGTTTTTCCTTCCACGAAATCATCATGAGTTATCAAGTATATTTGTGGGTGTTGGGTGGCACACCATGTATGTGTGTTTCTTGTGTTGGAGCCTTCTTGTTTTTATTTGGTATCTTATTTGGCTCTTGTGAGAGATTAATGGTCTATCCCATTTTGGGAGAGTGTTACGCTTAGGCATTCCACAATCCTAAAAATGTGTGTACATGAGGAATACCACCTAGTATTGATATTGCAATATTATCTAGTCTCTATGTGGTATGATTCTCATGAGAAATTTAAGTTCTATAATGCCCATTAATTATCTCTATTTGGATCCTTTTGCCTCGTGTTGAGTTTTATGGTTGTATCACATTATGGGGGAGTCATATGCTTAGTACATATTACAATCCTATAGAATGTGAAAATTCTAGGTTGTGTCACTTAGGATTGATATTGATAATTATCTAGCTCCTATGTGACACATTTGCTCATATAAGTTCCAATTTGTTTGAATTTTTTTATTGCTCATCTTTTGGATATTGTATGTGAGAGTGTTTCTTGGTATGTGTTTACGCATATTTGGATCTCTATATCCTCATGGAAACCATTAGCTTCAAGTTACTCTAATCACTAGTGATTGTGTGACTATTGGAAACAACCAAAAATCTCTTCTGAAGCATCAAGATTAATTCTCATAGTTTTTTATATGCTTCTCGGTGTGAATATGATCTTGGATATCCTTTTGAACTACCTCGGGAAGATTATTCCCAATACTTCTTGTCCTTGGACAATTAGTACTCGATTTATGATAGAATTTTTTTGATCATATTCACTTTGGCCTTTGCTTAATTGTGTGCTTTATCTTTCCAAGAAAATGTTTTGTGTTGTCTCCCAATCTTTACTTGCCTCTTATGGATCTTCATATTTTATTGGTATCCTCTTGTGTTTTATTTAATATAGGTAGTAGTGATGGTCTCATTTGTGTGCATTTTGCATTCAAAAGCAAAATTATATATAATGTACTACTTATGGGTGAGCTCTCCTATAGTATCTTGAACACTCATTTTTATGCTTCATTGTTTGATCCATATCATGTTTTATGTGCTTGGAAGTTTGATCTTTTTGTTTTGGTATTTTGTGCCATCATGATAAGTGTGGAGAGTTTGTTTTTTTTTTGGAATTTTGCACTTTTTGGGAGTTGGTTTTGTCTCATTACTTGTTTCATGTTTTGTACTTTTAGAATGAGATAAATCCTTGATAATTTGTGTTTTTATCCATCTTTTTCTCTTTGGCTTTAGCCTAGTTCATTTGTCGAACTTGTCATGTGTTGAATTGGTTCTTTGATACAATTTGGACAATGTTTGTCGTGTCACACACTTGTGTGTGTCATCTTGGTTTACTTGGTATTTTTTTTCAAAATGTATCTCCTTTTTGGTTCTTGAAAGTCTTGTGCATGCACATTTAGTACTTGTTTATTATATCATGGCATGCTTGCTTTCTTTGATGCAATATATAGGGGAAACTCCACCAAATCCCATCGGCTAAGTTGTGCATGAAATTCAATTTCATATCAATATGCACATATTTATGTGGAGTATCTCCTATATATTGTAGTTTATCTAACTACTTTGGACCCAATATGTTTGGGGGCCATTTTGTACTTAATGTGTTTTAGGTACATTGGAGATATATTGGATGCTTGTCTCTCAATATTGAATAAGTGGTGCATCCATGAAAATTGGAGGCAAGCTATAGGATGTTAGACGAACTCATGTCTACTACATACTATCAATGATATCTCGGTAACAAGTATCTCTTTCTCATGCTCATATATCTTGCTTCCAACTGTTTGTGGGTTGCCTTCTAGCATGATTTTTTGTATTTTTATTTTTTGTGGTTCTAGCTTTGGTTTTAAGAGAACTCTGTATTGCAAATGTGTGTAAGTTGAGATGAGTGCATATAATTGGGACTATACAAAATCATGCATATGATTCACCAATCCCAAATATGTCAATCTAGCCATTTTATTGCTTATCTTTTCCTTAACTTCTCTCATGTGCAATAGTGAGATTTTTCTAGTTGATTTTTCCTTTCTGATACTTGTTGCCTCTCTCCATATATTCCAACTATCTCATTTTACCTTGGTGATAGTTGTAATGTATGTAGTGTGTTGGTGTCTGAATCTCATTAATAAACAATAAGATAAAATTGTGCCTTTGGCCATGCTTTCAAGCAAAAATCTTATTGGTATATGCTATGACTTGATTTTGCTTTTCATATGTTTTATTGTATATCTTATTTGTGTGTGCTTGTTTCCTTGTGGGTATATGTATTTGTGATGTATTTCACTTAGAAACATATAAATATAAGCGAATATAATCTTTCATTGAGATTTTATTTATTGGAGACCACCTTTCTAATTATTTTTGATGCTTTGGTGGCTTCCAAATTTATTTTACTATGAGTGCTTGATCCATTTGTTTGCATCTTCAGGAACTCATATTTGTTCTCGCATGACTTGTATTATCAAATGGATTTGGATGAGTGAGGATTCCATGATATGCACTTCATTCCCAAATGCAGTTATCATAATTGGTGCATAATATTTGGGAGCTCCTCTAATTCACTTAATAATGCTTATTTTCCTTCTTATTCACCCTTTGTGTCTTAAATGTTTATAAGGGAGTGAGGATTCCATATTTGTGCATGTTGTATTCAAATTCAACTATTTTAATGTGTGCACAAATCTTGGGGAGCTTCTCTATATAATTTAAGCATTTATTTGATCTCTCATTTGTTTTGTTTTAAATGCTTATGGGAGAGCGAGGATTCCATGTTTGTGCATTGTGCATTCTAATGAAATTATTCTAAATTATGCACAAATCTTGGGGAGCTTCTCTATTTTCATTTAAAACACTCTTTTGCTCGTATCATAATATCTTGTTGTTTCCATTTGGTCTCATTTGTTGTTTTCAATTTGTTTCTCGGATCTTGTGATTGATTGCATCGTTTGTTGATGCTTCTTTCATTTCAATTCTTTGGAAATCTTCGGGTCCTTAATGAAGTTCTAGTTCCTCCCAAGTATTCATCATTGGATATGTGCGAATGCACACCTTTGGAGGAATTATCACTATATTGGCCTTCTAGAACTTATCACCCATTTTGGCAATCGATGCCAATGGGATAGAAGTTTTAGAGGGTTTAAGGGAAGTTTGTCTATGCTTTGAGTTTGTTCTTAAGCATTTGCCTTTTATGCTCTTGCATCTTTTTTGTTGCTTAGCATGTGGTATATATAGAGGAAACTCCACCAATGATAATTATTGGCAATATATGCAATGAAATTTATGTTCATCACACATGCATAGTATTGTGGGGGAGTTTTCTCTATTTATGGTGGTGGTACCAGTATCACATACTTGTGTAGTATTTTATATTGGCGCTACCATTTTATCCATTAAAATTCCTTATATAAACCCTCTCAAAGGGATTGTCATCAATTACCAAAATGGGGGAGATTGAAAGAGAATGTGGACCCCCATGTGTGGTTTTGGTTATTAATGACAATATTTATGGACTAATATTTGTATTAAGTTGCACTCGTAGGTATTGTCCATTGGCATCGCTTGGAGCATGTGTGGCTTCAAGGTAGAAGAAATGAAGAAGAAGCATTTTCTAAGGGCTTTGGGCCTATTGGAATCCTATAGAAGAAGAATAATAAATAAAATAAGATCAAGTGTGTCTTCAAGAAGTAGATGGAGTTCCTCATGTGTATCTTCAAGACATCATCCAATTGGAGTTAGAAGAAATGTTGTGCAAGCTCAAGATGCGCCATCTCTAGAAGATCTCAATCTTGAAGCTTGCCATCCTTGGTGATCATGGATCGATGAATACAAGGTCAAAGAAGAGGTTTCCCCATGGTGTATGGGGAATCATGTTTCAAGTCTTCATCATTTGAGCTCAAGGAAGAGCAATCAAGAAAGGTGTCCATCTTGAGAAGGACAAGATCGTCTACATCGAGCTCAAGTGGATTGCTCAAGGCAAATGTATTATCTTGATAGGTTTTCCGTTTTACCAGTCTCATGTTGTTGTTGGGAGACCGGATTTAGGATAGATAACCGTACTATCAAGAGAGGCTCTTGAGTGAGTAACTTGATCATATCCCTCAAAGATATATCAAAATTTTGCATACTTGGTATCATCTTTCTTGTTTCTTATCCATGAGAGGATTTATATCTTGTGTTAATCTCCATGAAAATCTCAAGTTCATCGAAAACGGATTTCATATGCATTCTCTATTGTGTTTTTTATGTTGGAGGTTTTACCGGTTTTTCTTTTATACATAGGTTAAACATTTAATAATTTGGTTCTATTCTATCTTGTTGTACTATGATGGTTTCCTGCATAATCTTGTAGATCTTATTTTCCTCTTCGAAACGAGACCAAGATCATCAAAATCGGAGTCTGGATGCAAATGTTATGGTCGTTTTGGTGTTGGTATTTCTGCCAATTTTGTGAGGGTCGGAGACTCCGGCCCAAATTCTAGCCAAGACTCCAGGGGTGTACAGAGAGCATCTGGAGGCTGTCCGGAGTCCTGGCCGGAGTCTAGACCCTAGAGACTCTGGTCCAGAAGGCCAGAAACTCCGGGATTAGTAATATGCAATGGCTAGTTGACGTGGGAAGACCTATAAAAGGCCACCTTCTTCCCGAAGGGGCTGGGTGCTTACTCTCTCTCTCTCTCCTCCATTTTTTTCTCCCTTCAAGAGCTTGCAAAGACTCTCAATCCCTCCCATATTTCTTGAATCTTGTTGGGGGATTTGAAAGAGGAGATCTAGATCTACAACTCCAGCAATCCATCTCTCCTCTATGTGAGGGGAACATCTTGTGATCTAGATCTTGGGATTTCTTTTGTGGATTTCCTCTTGTGTTCTCCCTCTCTTATTCCCCTAATATATTTTGTAGCTTTGGTGGAATTTGAGAGTGAAGTACTTGCCATTTTCACTACGTGCATCGGGTTGAGTTCTCTCGGAGGATTTGATTGGTGAAATCAAGAAGCTTGTCCCTCTTGAGTTCTTTGAACCCTAGACGGTGTGTGGCCTTTGTGGTGTGTTCTTGGGGCCTCCAATTAAGTTGTGTAGCTATCCTAAAGCTAGTGGCCATGGTGGTGATTATTGGGAGCCTCCAATTAAGTTGTGGAGATTGCCCCAATATTGTATTGGTTTGGTGAACACCCTCAAGTGTCCCATAGTGGATAGGGTGCTTGCCGTGGCGGGTGCTCGGGAAAATAGGGTGAGGCCTCTTGTGGCGTTGGTGGTCTTAGTACCGCCCACCCCTCCAATGAGACGTACTTCCTTGTAGTAAGGAACTTGGTAAAATATCGTCGTCCCCGCGTGCCTCAGTTATCTCTATACCCGAGCTCTTTACTTATGAATTTTACATTGTGATAGCTTAGGTGCTTGAATTACTATATATTTCTATCTCATTGTTGCTTGTCTTACTTAGCATAAGTTGTTGGTGCACATAGATGAACCTTACTATATATAGGCTTTGTGCTTGTCAAAAGAAAATGCTAGTTTTATTCCGTGTTTTTAAGCCCATCTTGTAAAAGTTTTTAACAGCCTATTCACCCCCCTCCTCTAAGCGGCATCCATGATATTTCAGCAATGATGTAAGTTTTGTACTCGTTACTTTCTAGATGTTGTAACGATACTCATCGGTTATGCTCGCGGATCACTGATTATGGGAACATGAATTGCAGGCATAACGGGGATTCTCGGACAATAAATCCGGGATCCCACAAACATGGTATCAGAGCTATCCTGACTGTAGGAGACCTTAGTTAGCATGGAAGTTAGACAGGACCACCCCTATTTCTAGAAACACCGGCTTTCGAAAACTACTTTCTCAAAAAGCTTTTTCGAAAGATTCCATATCTTATCTTCTCTGAATTAAACTATTAAAAATGGCTTACTCTATATCTCGTCTACCTTCAAATATTCCATTTTCCAAACAAATCCGACTTAAATACCGTGAAGACAAAGATCCCGAGATCAAAAGAAACAGAGACAAGCAAGCCAAAGGAGCTACCAACAATAGAAGACACTACAAGATCGCCCTACCAATGGAATCCTTCTTCGCCCATAATGGATCAAGTGCGACGCCAATGACTCCATATGGAAAGACAGAAGTCGATACCTCCCATAACGACTGTCATTAGGATCAGTAGCCTCAATATAGGATTCCCATATCTGGCACGTAGTCACCCCCTTGGTACCTAAGGTACACTTTGTTTGCTTGTCATGAGATTTTGTGATGCTTGAAATGTGTTGCTTGCCTGCTTCGGATCATTCGATCCTATCGTATGACCACCCTATTGGTGCATCCCAGCAGAAACCCTCATAACCCTGTAAAACTTGATACTACCCCTCAGTAGGATGGTAACATAGGAACACTGCAAAAACTACACCCCGTATACAATACTAACCGTAAACCATGATGAATCTGCACCCCTATTCCCAAGCTCACTCCTAACCTAAACCCCGTGTAGATGGTCCTTCCCGCTCAGAGCGCATCATCCTTGGAGAAAGCTTCTGGCCCCTTGAAGAGCAATTGCATGAGTTACTGAAGATCGTCTGTCGTCTCCCAATCAAGATCGAAGGGACAGAGCTTCCTCGCAGCGATTCAAGCGTAACTCAATGGGTCACCAAGGACACCATTCTAGCTCGTGAAACCGACCCTGAGCCCACCATCTTCATATTCATCGACAACAACTGGGTAGACGGAGTCATACCAGCTATACAACCTATCATAGCACGCCTCTGCAAGATTCATGAAGAAGAGCTTAAAGACAACCCTTACCACCTGTTTAGGAAGCACGACAAGGATGGACTCCCCACCGAGTCCTTTCTCACCTGTTGCATTGGAAATCAGATAGAAAATATGGAATTGCTACTTCAGCGCCATAAGGAAGACCTCGACAAGACACGTCATCAGAACATTCTCATGTGTATGGATCTCGCCATACTCCATACCGGGGAGAGTTTGCGAGCCGAAAATGCCTGCCTGGAAAGAAGAGTAGCCTCTTTAGCACCCTCAACTTCCGAAGCTGCTAACCCTGAGACTAAAAATGAACAACTGTCCTTCTACGAGTATCATCCCATCTTTCTGTCACCACCCACGGAAGATCCACCCATCGAAGCAGCCACCGAAGAAGGCATGACCCTTACCTTCCCTACTAAAGAACTAAATATCCCTCACCACCCCCGAGGATTTGCAGTAACCGAATCTATTATCCCAACCCAAGGACGGGGCCAAGAATCAAGAAGTGCCCATAGAGAAGTCTTTCGCACTCTGCAACTCACCCTTTTGGCATAGGGTAGAGTTATGTATCGTCCCTGAACCCTTTTGTAACCTTAAGTAGTTAGACGCCACCAACTCAGACTTGCTCATTGATGTATGAACCCTACTTGGATGATATGATGGATTGGTGTTTCTTCTACGTGTTTTACCCATGATGTTGCATCTGACTCTACCCGGAACGACTCCATCCTACATGACTGTGTTCCTAGACCGTCTACTGCAAATGGCATCCTCCAACCTATCGGACCCCTAGATAGCCTAGAACTAACTATTAGAAGCTAGCTAAACGCCTCTCCAATAGAACTCCTACCTCAAGAAGTGGTATCGGTGTCTCTCAAGAAGCAGCGGGTACAAGGTCGATAGAAGATACCCATTTTCGGACGAAAGGTGCAGCGCTTCTCCAGCATCAGCCTATAACTTCAATAAAGAAGGTATGCGACTCCACCAAGCACCCCTAGTGTCGCTCTAAGGGGGAAAGACCGCGTATTTCCCACAAAACTAGAATAACCCCGAGAGACTCGATCCCTAGTCATCGTCAGGTGATGACTACCCTCTAACGCAGAATCGCGAACCCTGCAAGAAGGAAAACAATCGGCACTTCTCCAGAATCAGAATGTACTCCGGGAAAGTCATCCATTCCAAGGTAGACCGTCCAGCCACCCCTCCTAGCGAATCAAGACCAAGGAGGCAGAAAAGATGAGTTCAACAATAAAGGTCAAAGAAGACTCAACTCAGTGTCTTGCTTCCATAAGAAAGAATCGGTTTGATGCTAAACTACCTAGAATCGTCCTAAGGGGAAAAGACTCCATCTTTTCCACTACTTTAACCTAAATGCTCAACCGAAGTAACTCGAATCTGACTCGTAGCTAACCAATCCATTTGTTGTAAAACCTTCTTTATCTAAAATTCCACTTAGGAAAATTGTTAAGCTGATCTTTTTGCCTAACCCTACCTCTCCTGAATCTCGGGACGAGATTCTTTTAAGGGGGAAAGGTCTATAACATCCTAATTTCAGCAACCCTGATTTATTGTTCAAAAGGAAAAAATCAGGGAGAACAAAAACTTTTTCTTGTTAAGTGTCGCAATGTTTGTTGATTGTTTGCTTGTGCTTATGCAACTGATTGTGTATTAGATGCTAAACTCCTTACCTCAATCTCAGTTGACAAAAACTATTTTACAAAATAAATGTCTTGGCTCATCTTTTATATTCTCAAATGTTCTGGCATTTCAAACTTGAGCTAAGAGGACTTTGACACAACAAATTGCTTTACTAGTTTCTATTAACAAAACTATGGAGACATACATATAATCTCCTTGTGTTTTCAAGACAGAACCTTCAACTATTGTTACCTTTAGGTTTTCCCAAAACCTTTCCTAAAACCTTTTCATTTTGATCTTGGTAGAAATACCAAGAGGTCCTTACCTTTCTTCAAAACATAACCTCTTCAAAATACCCATCCTTACCTTAATCTAGGCTTGATAGTAACCTCAGCAATATTTGAATGTTTGAACAGAAGAGTTTCCTTAATCTTCTGTCTGATGTAATGCTTGATCTGATGTTTGACTTGTGTGCTTAGGAACTAGAGTGAGCTAATCTAGGAGCTCATCCCTTTGGATAAAACCAATAGTTAAGATCACCAACCTTAACCCAAGCATCCTAAGCTAGATCTATCTTTAGTCACCCAAGTGACCCTCTAATCCACTTAACTAGATCAATCCTAAGCTAATCATTGTATTAGTATCCAACTCATCAAAGACCAAATAATAAGCATGGATTCCCTCCATCAAAGACCTGAACAGCATCGTGCAACATGCCAGGGGCATTGCCCATGGAGGAGAATGGCGTCCGGCTCATTCGAAGGGAAAATCACACTGCCTTCATGGTGTACCTGAGCAAGTATGCCAACCTCGGTGCAATTTATCTGCGGCCTTCTCCCTAGAGGAATAGAGGGGGCCCTAACAAGCTCCCTCTGCATACTTCCTGTCGCCGGCCCGTGTTGCCTATTCTGCCCCTTGGGATATATTATTGTTGGTTCTGTAATTAAGTACTACTAGTACTATTATATCTAAGTACTCTATGGTGGTTGTGATAAAACCTATTTAACTAGTACCTATATATACCATCAGCACCTTTAAGTAGTTAATTTCAGTTATGATTGTTCCTAGTCGCACATATTTCCTTTTTTTAATATATTTTAGTATGAATCTTTGAGAAACACACATGATTGTTCCTGGTTTGCAACAATATATAAATTAAAATCCATGGTTGTTCCTGGTTGTAACATGTTTGAAATCAACCGAATATAAATACATACAATAATTACTTGCAACCTTGATTTTTCCTAGTTGCAACAAGTTTGGTACAACAAATAAAATATGTACTTCTCATGAATACTGAACACAACTGACTAGCTATCTAGCTAACTAAACAACCAACAAAAGATCATTCTTCTCAGTTACTGATGATCATTTCTTAGAAGTTCTGATAGTTAGCATGAAACTCAATTCAAAGCCAAGAGAAGAGTACATTAATAACTCAACCATTATATCCACAATTTCCAACAACTAAGGGAAGAACACATCCTAAATTCACTGCCACACTAAGCATCATCATGAACCAAACATGCTTTCATTCCATTTCTTTTCTCATTTTCTTCACCCTTGATTTATATAACTATAGATTTGTGTCTCTATCTACCAGCCTCATCTCAAACAACATCTTATCATCTACCTTCTTACATAGCTGGGAACGGATTCTCTGGATCTGTGTTGGCCATGGGTTGTCCATCCAGTACAAGAAACAACACACCTCATCTGGACAGCCTAAATTTTCTACCAATGTCTGCACCATAGGAGGCAACCATCCTAGAAGGAACATGGTTGCACTGGCATTTCCAACTAGGATATAGATCCTTCCCACCAATCTCTTGATCCATGATGGAAATTGGCAGCTCACCGTCGATTCCAACCCAACTCTGCAGAAGAAGTTAGGGAAATCTTAAATTCCCCCAAACTGCTAGAACCCTAGCCAGAACAGATTCAGGGAGGAAGACCTAATGTACTTGGTCCACAACGTCACCCTCTCCTGCCGGCGCGCGCATCCCCATGTTAGCCTTCTTCCTCCAATATGGCAGTCGAGATGCGGCAGCGACGGCAGTGGAGTTGCGCCGGAGACGACGCGGTGCAGTGTGGTATGGTGCGGTGTGGTCTGGTGTCGTGTAGTGTGGTGCGGTCGGGGCCACTAGTCAGCTCCAGCTTGGGCCCCACTTCTCATTGGGTGATACCGGTCCTTAGTCTCTTTCCCTTCCCCGGTCCCCACCTTGAACAAATCCACTCACCTCCCATCGCTAGGAAAACCCTCTCTGGCGACGGCAAAATTCCCTCCCCTGGCCAGCAACAACCAAATCCCCTCTCCTCCTCGGTTCTAATCAAATCCCATTCCCTCCTGGTGATGATGGCTGCATCTAGGTCACCAATGTAAGTGCTCCTCGACCTATTGCCCTTTGATGCATCACCTCCTCGTCTGGGTTCACCACGCCCGTGCTCCATCTAGTTCCCCGGCAATGGATCTTGGTTATCGTGTCACCGCCTTGTTCTAGGGCAGCGGATCAGCATTGATGTCTAGGACACTTTATGATCTTATAGTAGTCACCAAATTAATGCCCCAAATTATTGTTTTCATAGCTATGTTAGTTCTAATTAACAATATTATGCCCAAAATTAGTGCCAATGTTGGAGATGTGGCACTTAGAATGTTGATGAGATTATCTGCATCTACCTAGTGTCTTTGTAAAACCACTATGCTTTATTGCAGATTCGTCTCATTGATTTGTGTGTGCTATCTTACTATGAAGCCCACAATATATATTGGTTATCATTGTTTTCTTCACATGCATTTGGCCAATGATTAGAGTGTGGCACTATCTATGTCCATGGGATAATGTGCATATGGCACGTGTTCTATACAAACACATTGGTTGTGCATGCTTCTTGCTATATGTTCGATTATCTCAATGACTTGTGTGTGCTTTGTTAGTATGAGGCCCGAATTGTTGTTTTTCAAAGCTATGTTAGTGATAATGGATAATCTTATGATTTCACTATTTACATATGGTCAATGATGAAAATGTGGCCAATGATTAGAGTGTGTCACTATCTGTGTCCATGGGATAATGTGCATATAGCACGTGTTCTGTACAAACACATTGGTTGTGCATGCTTCTTGCTATATGTTCAATTATCTCATTGACTTATGTGTGCTTTGTTAGTATAAGGCCCGAATTGTTGTTTTTAAAAGCTATGTTAGTGCTAAGGGATAATCTTATGATTTCACTATTTATGACTGGTTAATAATGAAAATGTGGCACTTTGAATGTTCTTGTGATGATAGGCATCTACTTATTGTCTTTGTACGACCAATATGGTTCCACATGCTCCTTGGTAGATACAGATTCATCTCATTGGATGATGCTTGTAATTGACCGAACCATATGCTTTTAAGATTGATTATTGTAGTTAACTACTTATAATTTGATTCTTCTAGTTAGCAAGTCTCCAAATGGTTACACTATCAAGGTCATATCTAGATAGAGGCGCCTATAGGAATTATGAATACTGCAAAATGGAAGGGCTGATGCCGAAGGAGCCTACTGTACATCATAGCAATATCATCGAATTGTAAGTTTTAAAATTGTTCCTACTGACTCTAAGATAGTAGTTAAACCTACTGTACAGCTTCAAAACAAAACATTCTAATTACTGCAATGTCTATTTAGATTTCTAAAACCAACGTTGGCATAATCGATGATGTCTCATCGGACGATGATGATGACGACAACGACGATGATGATTACGATGTGAAGCAACCTATAGTCAAGAGACATAAGAAAGCAAGGTTCAGAGCATGTGATGATGATGCGAAACAACCTGTAGTCCAGAAAACTAAGGAAACGGCGTTAAGAGGATCTAATGATGTTGATAGAGTAAAGAAATCTAGGAAAGCGATGTTAATAGCATAAGATGATGTTTTTAGAGTCAAAAAAGCTAAAAAAAACTAGATCACAACTCAGGTGTTTAAATTATATTATGTTTGATGTATAGACAGTCTATTCCTGTCGTGGTGGTGTCACGGAAGATGCCATGGGTAGGCTTAAGTTGGGGGCCGAATGGACGCTTGTGGTAACCCGGGAGGGAGTGCACGGTCTAGCCTCACATGATGAACACGAAGAACTCTCCAGACTTATGATTTTTGTTTCTCCAAGATGTTTACAAGTGCTCCTTGAGCTGTTCAAGCATAGCCCCAGGGAACTAGTTCACTACTTGGTCCAACCCCCTAAACCCTAGCTATGCCCCTCCTTATATAGGTGATGGGGTAGCTATTACAACTTTGGGCCCTAGGGTTACTGTTTGGATCTTTGTCCTTACTATACAGGTTGGGTCATGGGCTAGCCCTAAGCCCTTGACCCAGTCCACAAAGCTGTATAACCAACGGTCTTACCGTAGGTAGATGCCAGTTCTTGGGCGTCATAAAGTGCTTTTGTACGTCAGCCCTTGCTTTTGGTGTCACCCGATTCCTTTTATGTCACCCGGCATCTCCCTTCTCTTTTAACCATGCTTTACCATGGTCCCTCCTAGATCTTACTCGAAAAGCCGCCACGCATCCTTCTCGACTCGGTGTTCCCTGGTGAGATCCGGCCTGGCGTTACCTGCAAGACAAACAACTTTGTCCTATGCGGCCCGACATACTTCTTATGTCAGCCTCACATGGCTTTTGTATCCCGGTCGTCATTACCCGGCCAGTGGTTTCTTTGACTCGACCTAAACCAAGTTGGGCAATGTTTTACCCCTTATGACCCTATCGGGGGTCATCCCTTGATATTAGTCCCCGAAGCTGGTGAGGCCTAGCAGTTTTTGCTGTTGGGCGTCTCCAGGTTCCTTTTAACGTACTTGGAACTTCTCTTTTTACTCTGATTTTCTCATGTAGGGCGATCTGTTAGGCGCAACCTCGATCTTTGCCGAGTCTATCTTTCTCTTTCCGAGTCTCGTCTTTGACTCTGCATGGTCTTCTTGTCCTATGCCGAGTCATTTTCGTCTTTGCCGAGTCACTCTGGGCTTTTTATATTACCCTTAGTCACTTACAGGTTGTAATCATGATTGCTTGCCTCAAATTTTGTCTCAAATTCTGACTGCATAGTGACGGCGGCGCAGTTACTCCCATCACTGTGGCAGTCTCATCGCTTAGGGCCTCATGTCTTGCGCAACATGACGCGCTGCGACTTGATCCATGTGCCACGCACACGTGGCGTACGCTAATGCGCTTACTCGCCCGCGTACACGGCCACACCAAGGTCACACGGCACACAGAGATCCCATGCCTGGGGGTTTTCCTCCCCTTAAGTAGGGGCGTGGGGGAACTTAACCGCCCCCGCCGCTTCAGTTTTCTCCCAAGTCTTCTTCTTCCTTGCGCCTCCCAATTCGCAACTGCCTCTTAGCTCTTCTCCCTTTTCGCACCACTAGTCCTATGATTCCCTCTTTCTTCCTTCGATTCCGCGACGGGTCCTCGGCATTCTAGGTTTCTACCGACGGAGGTGGGGTCCGAGCCACCTGAGATCATGCAAGCACGCGACGGAGGCAAAGAGGTAGAGGAGCATGAGACCACCGGAGAGTGTGGTGCTTGGGAGGGATCGGAGGTTACCGAGGAGGAAATCGAGTGGCTGCGCTCTATCAGGCGCATCCCTCTTGAGGTTGATTGTCGCCTTCTCCTCGGTGAGATTGCTCCTAAACCCGAGCCCAATGAACGGGTGGTTTTCCTTTCTCACTTCGAGCGCGGCTTTGCTCTTCCTATTAGCAATTTCTTCAAGTCATGTCTGTCTACTTTCCATTTGCAAACTCATCATCTTCCTGCCAACGCCATTCGCTCTCTTTTGTGCTTCATCTCTACCGGATCTGGCAGCGTTCCTAGGGCGAGCACTTTGCACGCCAGCATTGATGCAACCCGTGCCGGAGTGGGAGCTACCCTAAAAGGGGGCAAGTTCTTACTCTGACGCTTAGCAGGCAGAGCCTTGGCTCTGTTGAGCGCTTTGCCTTGGATTGGAACGCAGCGGGCGATCAAGAGGAAAGTTTGGGTTCTGGTCAGCAACTGCAGCTGGGCCCCAAGACAGTTTCTGAGATGACTCAACAGGCCATCGCGCTTATGGCCCAAGCAGATTGGGTGAATGAGTTACGCGATTACATTACTCTTTTGTGTTCTGAGTATTTTCACATCCATACATATTCCCTAGTCCCCGAGGTTACTGCCGAGTGAGGTACTTACTCGGCTGTAAGCTCTTAGCTAAAACATGTATTTTCCCTTTCTTGCCAAGACTTTATGTCGAAGATTTGATCCCTAGCCCCCAAGGTTACTGTTGAGTGACATAGTTACTTGGCTATAAGTTCATAGCCGGATCATACCTCCCTTTTGTTTTTCTGCCAGGATAGAATTTTTCAATCTACTGATCTTATTTTGTTCATTCCTCTTTTTTGCAGCTTACGCATAATGAGCGCACCAAAATTCATCAGGCCCTGATATTCAAATATCAGAAGCTCGAAGTTGCTCATCGGGACTTGAAGACTGAGATTCACGAGCGAGGTAGGTCTCCTTATTCGGCTTGCTTTTTACTGGCCAATCTTTTTTGTCTTATCATCTTTATTTTCTCTTGTTATTTTCTCCACAGCTTCTGCCTAATCCACCATCAATACGCTGCACAAGAAAATCAGTGGCGCTGAAAGTAATGCTCTTTTCCTTAGTGTTTCCTTATTTTCCATTTCTATCTCGGCAAGGCCAAGATACTTTTGCCGGTATTGAAGAAACACACTTTCCGAATAAGCAAGTCAGCACCAGGTCGAGCTTCAGAAGGAGCGAGACGAGGTGACTCGGCTTAAATAGCAAATGGCATACATGGAGCAGAATCACAAGTCCGAGTTCAAGGGTCTGCGCCAAGAGCTTGCCGAGAAAGATGGGCAATTTGCTGCTAGATCTGAGAAGACAAATCAGCTACTCAGGGAGGCCGAATCAGCGGTGGAGTCGGCTCACCAAGACTTAGATGCCCTTTAGGCCAAGGCGAAGATCTGGCAGACCAAGCTCTGCATGATTAACTCTTTTATTGGTAGTGAGTTCTTACCCTTTTCACTGTGCTCTTGTCCTTACTTTTTATCTCTTTCGCTGTTTTTTGATGATCCCCTTTATTTTTGCAGAGAACTTTCCTGAGGCCGACATGTTTGCCCTGAGAGCCATGAAGAAAGTACGATACGAGTCTGGCAACCCAGCTGATGGCGAAGTCATCATTGACGAGCATCTGGCTGCTCTCACAGAGCACGTGAGTACCTTGAACTCATGTGGTGTCGACTTACTTAAGTTGGCTATCCATGCATTCAGGACGCTCTGGCCAGATGAAGATTCGCTTGCGCTCATTGAACCCATGGCTGCGAAGCTCTTACTCACCGAGGAAAGGCTTGATGAGTGGCACGAGTCGGCTGGCCGTGCTGCCGCAGACAAGGCCTTGGCCTTTGTGCTCTCTTGGTATGAAGACATCAATCTTGATGTTCTTCAGCACATGAGGGCCGAAGGCAAGTGGATCCATGACCCAGAGCTCATCAAAAGGTACCAAGAGCGAGCCTACGCAATGGGAGTATGCTCTGGAGCATGCCTGGTGCGACGGTCCAAGCTTTCTCAATGACACCGAGCCTGCTGCGGAGACTGCCAAAGATGATGCTACTGACAGCGAGGCCATCGAGTCAGATGTGGCGAACTTAGCCGACGTACATGACTCGGCAGACCCAGATGATGCTCCTAGCTCCAAGCCCGCCGATGCTCCTTCGATTCCAGCTACCTCTAGGCTGGTTAAGAAAAAACACTTGAATCTCATGAGATCCCTGGTATGTCGGGTGCAAATGTAAGAAATACTGCAGCTCTTTTGGGTGTGTGCCTTTGTGAAGGCTTAAACTTTTATTTTTCTTAAATTCAAATCATCCAGGGGGCAAGTCTCCGAGTTTCATTTGTGTTTTCCCTATCCTTAAATTTGGCTCTTGTCTACCTTTTTTGGCATTCGACATTAGAGTCTCAAAGTTCTAAGGATTAAGTTAGGGGATATGAAACTAGGCAACTTGACCTAGGGTCATTCGACATATAAGCCAACACATCCTGCAATGGGTTAGTTATAAATATACATAGGGTCAACTCGTGTTTCTTCCTTTGCTTATCCTATGTTCATGTTTACCGTCCTTGGTATTTTTTCTCTTGCTTGCCATGAAGCCGTGTTTTTGGACAACAACATAGTCAAAGAGTTAACCTCATATGTGTATACATTACTAATCCGAGATAAGTTTAGGCGACAACGCCAGCCGACATAAAATAGAGGGGGAGTCCCTGAGTCAGTTTTTTCGAGTTATATCATTTTATTATTAGAACATAGCCGGCATAAGCGTCCGACATATGAGAGTTTGAGAGACACATACATTGCTTTCCCTAGGTATAGAAAGGACGAAGAAATGCCACATTCCATGGCCTTTTGGTTTCATCACCTGACCTGACTGCCTTGTTCGTTTGTGCCTCGTGAGCATCCATCAGATAATATGAATCATTGTGCAACGCTTTGCTCATAATGAATGGATCCTCCCATGGGGGTGATAACTTGTGCATCCCAGCTGTACGTTGCACTAGTCTGAGCACCAACTCCCATTCTCGGAAAACACGAGGTTGGACTTTCCGGCTATGATAGCGTCGAAGGTTTTGTTGGTAAATGGCGGATCTGGACAGTGCCAGTTCTCGCGCTTCTTCGAGTAAATCAACTCCAACTTCTCGAGCCTTTTTTACCTCGGCTTCCGAGTATTTCCTTACTCTTGGCGAGTCATGTTCTATGTCGTGCCTACCTCTTCCCCATACACAAGGAAGAACGGCGTATAGCCTGTTGAGCAATTTGGAGTTGTTCTTAAGCTCCACAGAACTGACGGTAATTCCTCTATCCAACAACCAGGTGATCTCTGGAGTGGTTCCATTAGCCGAGGTTTTATCCCGGATAGAACTAAGCCATTAGCTCGTTCAACTTGTCCATTTGATTCTGGGTGAGTGACTGACGCTACATTGAGTCTTATTCGATTTTCCCTGCAGAATCGAGCAAAAGCCCCTTTGGAAAAGTTTGTGACATTGTCTGTGATTACGCTATGCGGATGACCATATCTTAAGATTATATCCTTTAGGAATGTGACAGCTGTTTTTCCATCAAGTTTCTTGATGGGCTTCACCTCTATCCATTTTGTGAACTTGTCAACCATCACAAGTATGTGGGTCATGCCACCACGTGCTGGTTTGAATGGTCCTACCATATCCAGGCACCATACCGTGAATGGCCAAGTGATTGGGATGGTCTTTAGCTCTGACGCAGGCATATGAGATTTCATTGCGTACCGTTGACATCCGTTGCATTTTCTCACTAAATCTTGTGCTTCCACCAATGCACTTGGCCAATAGAATCCATGTCGGAATGCCTTGGCTACCAATGCTCTTGACGAGGCATGATGCCCACATTCTCCTTGGTGAATATCCAACATTATCTCTTGGCCTTGCTCTGAACTTATGCAACGTTGTAACACACTTGTCACACTCCTCTTGTACAACTCCTTGTTAATTATAGTGTATGCTTTTGCTCTTCTTTCTCTTTGTCTTGCCAATATCTCATCATCAGGCAAAGTCCCATCCTTTAAGTAATTGAATATTGGTTGTGCCCAGATTGGTATCACTGGCGCTGGATCTGTTTCCCCATCAATTTCCATTGGCGCAGCCGACATAGTTTCTGTCGACATAACCTAAGGAGTCCTCGAGAGTGATTCGGTAGTCCCCGGGTTACTCGAACCTGCCCCTACGTCAATGTCCATTGGTATAGCATCCGACTCCTGGTTTGTTGGGATGAGCCTAATTGAATCGGATTCATGCGATGGCTTGATTGATGGCTTTCTGAGATGTTCCAATGCTACTCCTGGCGGGATTGCTTGCCGAGATGAGCCTAATTTGGATAACACATCAGCTGCCTCATTTTCTGCTCTAGGTATGTGATGAAATTCACATCCATCAAAGTATCCCGAAATCTGTTGTACATGGAAACGATACAGTGCCATATTTGCGTCTAGTGCATCCTAGTGCCCAGATACTTGCTGATTACTAAGTCTGAGTCGCCAAAGAACATGATCCTTTTGATGCCAATTTCTTTGGCCACTTTTATCCCATGGACAAGTTCTTCATACTCGGCAACGTTGTTGGATGCAGCAAAGTGGATCTGCAACACGTACTTGAGCTGATCCTTCTTAGGTGAAGTAAGAACTATCCCGGCACCCAGACCCATTTTAGTTTTGGATCCGTCAAAGTGCATTTTCCAGTAATTCGGGTCTGGCAATGGTGGTTCATATTGCATTTCCATCCAGTCCACGAAGAAATCCGCTACAGCTTGAGATTTAATTGCATCTCGCCTATCGTATTGTAGAGTATATGGTGCTAGCTCTATGGCCCATTTTGCCACTCGGCCGTTGGCATCTTTACTGCCTAGTATGTCCGATATAGGTGCCTCGCATATTACCCGGATTGGGTGTTCTTGAAAGTAGTGCTTCAGCTTCTTTGCTACCATATATACCCCATATGTCATTTTTTGATAGTGGGGGTAGTTTTGTTTGGATGTGGAGAGCACTTCGCTCAAGTAATAAACTGGTCTTTGGACTGACTTGCCCTCTTCTTCGTGCTCTACCACTATTACCGCACTGACAACTCTATTGGTTGCTACGATATAGAGCAGCATTGGCTCTTTGGATAGTGGTGACGCTAATATTGGTGTTGTTGCCAACATTTTCTTGAGTTCATGGAAAGCGCTATCAGCTTGCTTTGTCCATGTGAATTTATCTGATTTTTTCATCAACTGGTATAATGGTAGGGCTTTTTTGCCTAGTCGACTTACAAACCTCCTCAATGAGGCCAGGCACCCTGTGAACTTCTGGACATTGTTGAGGGTCTTAGGCAATTCCATCCTTTCGATGGCCATGATCTTTATCGGGTTAGCCTCAATTCCAGCCAGCGGTACTACCGAAACTAACTGGTACCAAAAGAGGTACCGGGAGAAAATGAGCGGAGATGCAAAAGCTCTGTCTCCTCCGGTAGGACACGCTGCAAGAACCGGTAGTACCATAGAGAGGTAGTACCGGAAACAAGAGCGATACTACCGGATGGAGCGGTATTGTCGGGCCAGATGGACCGGCCAGGCCTGAGGAAGAGCCAAGGCTCGCAGATGGGCTCAGATCCGTCCGATCTTGCCAAGCAAGATTACTACCGCCAAGCGGTAGTACGAATTATTTCGGTACTACGGGTTCAATACCCGGGTAAAGCCGTGGAACAGTCTGACGTGACAAAACACAAATAACTCGAGCAACCGAACTCTGAATGGGATGAAACCAATTTTTGTTGGAAATATTTCATACCACCAAGGGAGGAAATATCTATAATATATATTTGAGATATCCTCCAAGGTGTGAAGCAAGAAAACACGCAAGACCAAAAACGCAATAAGATATACAAGGGAAAACCGTTTTTGATGAACTAGAGCTTGTTATGAAGTTCGCCACAAGCTCTATAACCACACATGGATAAGATCAAAATAAAAACCAAGAAAGATGATAAGTATGCAAAGGTTTGAGCTCTCTCTAAAAGATACGATCGAGTTACTCACTCGAGAGCCCCTCTTGATAGTACGGTTATCTATCCTAAACCCGGTCTCCCAACTACCAACATGAGATCGGCAAAAGGGAAAACCTATCAAGATTATACCTTTTCCTTGAGCATTCCACTTGAGCTCGATGAAGACAATCTTGTCCTCCTCAAGATGGAACATCGTTCTTGATTTCTCTTGCTTGCGCTCGCTTGATGAAGACTTGCAACTTGCTCCCTCATACACCATGGGAAACCTCTTCTTTGAACTTGTCTTCATCGATCCATGATCACCGAGGATGGTAAGCTTCAAGCATGAGATCTTATAGAGATAGCACATCTTGAGATTGCACCTCAGTTCTTCTAACTTCATTTGGATGATGTCTTGAAGATACACATGAGGAACTCCATCTTCTTCTTCAAGTCACTCTTGATCTTCTTTTCTTTGTTATTCTTATTATACATGATTCCAATAGGCCCAAAGCCCTTAGACATTGCTTCTTCTTCTTCATGTCTTCTACCTTGAAGCCTACACATGATCCAAGCGATGCCAATGGACAATTCCTACAGGTGCAACTTAATGCAAACATTAATCCATAGAGATTATCATTAATTACCAAAATCACATATGGGGATCACATGCTCTTTCACCGGCCAAGGTCAGAGGCAATAGTTTGTACCTCTCGACGCGCGGTTGCGGAAGCTGAGGAAGCGCGTAGCGGTGGTGTCATATGTTCCACTTTGTCTCGTCTCGTCTCGTCCGGCTCCGGTGAACTTCTAGGTCCTAGGACCTTCGAATCACGGGCTCTGGTGCTCCTCCTGAAATGGATCGTATGGGCACCTAGAGAGGGGTGAATAGGTGCTACTAAATTTTTAGTTTTTTTCAATTTTAGGCTTGACACAAAGTAAATTCTCTAGATATGCAACTACGAGAATTTCTCTATATGCAAACCTAGCTACTAAGCACGTAAAGAGAGGAGCGAGAAAACCGTAGTGGAGCACGCAGAGACACAGGGATTTGTTTTACCGCAGTTCCTTCCTTGTTAAGGGAAGTACATCTGCGTTGGAGGAGTGGGCGGTTCTAAGACCACCACGCCACAATAGGCCTCCCCCTATTCTATGATGGATCTCGCTACGAAAGGCCTGATACACCTTCTCCACTATTGGTACCCTTCAAGGCGGGAACCGGTGTCTTTACAACTCTACCGGGGCACAAACCTACAACTGAATTGGGGGCTCCCGTAATGACAACAAGCTGCCACAAGAACAAGGATTATCAATATAATCAAAAGCAAGGATCTAGATATTTGCAAGAAATACTAGATCGATGATTCTCCAAATGAATGGAGAGGAGATGAAGCGCTTGATTGCAATTGTTGAAGATAGAGTTCTCCTCCTTCGATTCCCCAAGGAACGGGGCCTTTAGGTGGATGAAGGTGGATCTCTCTTGGATGAAGCTTGAAGAACATATCTTGACTTTTTCAAATGAACCAAGCATTCTGGCAGGAGGGGGGAGGCTGGCTTAAATACCCCTGCACAGATCTGGCCGTTGGTGAAGTTTGGAGGAGGATTATCCGCCCCCCACTAGGGGAGGACTATCCGTCCTGGGGGGAAATCCTCCCCCTGGACGGAAAGTCCGGGGGAAAATCTGCCCGCCATACAGAAGGTCGCGCCGGTCTTGACTTGGTGAAAATCCTCGAGGGGGCGGATTGTTCGCCCCCCTCAAGGGGAGGACTATCCGCCCCTGGGGTAATTCCGCCCCAGAGACGGAGAGTCCGGGGGAAACTCTGCCTCCTCTGTAAGCGATGCGCCTTGGCAACCTTGGAGACAGATACTGGGGACAGACTACCCGGCCCCTAGAGGGGCGGATTATCTGGCCAGGTCAGAAAATCCGTGGAATATTCCACCCCCATTCTGAGGGTTGCACCCTTCTGAGTTTGGGGAGGGGCGGATTATCCGCCCACCAAAAACAGTTTCCAATTCCTTTTCAAGGTAGAGATATACAATTCAACACACATTAAATAATCCTTGGTATTGTTATCTAACACACAAAACACTAAGGATTATGAAATGTTCTTTCAATCTTCCCCTTTTTGGTGTTAGATGACAATACTAGGATTTGCAATGAAACCTACTAACAACACCTTAAGGAAATGAAAGAGGCTCCCCCTAAATGTGTGCATATTTATAATTTGCATTTGAATACAAATGCACACACTAAAGAGCAAGCCAATTTCATAACAAAGACAATTAAAACAAGGTGAGTTAGGAAACAAAGTCATACCACCGGGATGTGAAAATAGCCAATGTGAATAATGAGATTATTAGGCCTCAAGCACATCCCATAATATTGATGCAGTCAATAGATAATTCCATAATTCCATATGCCATCAATACAAGTATCACACGACATAGTCTTATACAAACCAAGCACACAAAGTTCAACGCTAAAAAGGGCACAAGCAAGCAAATAAAATGAATGAAAACAGGCAAGTGCTTGTGCCGGACCCATGCAAATTTTTGACCTAATAGAACTAATTCTCCCCCTTTGGCATCGAAACGCCAAAAAGGAAGAAGAGCGATGCTAGCATCCCATAATATGGTACTACACACCCAAAGTTGCAAGAACAAATCAACCAAAAGCCAAAGTTGGGTGTGTTTTCCATAAGAACAAGAGATATGCAAGAAAAAATCCAAAGAGAGCCAATAGAAACCAACTCTTCTCAAGGAAGAGGGCGGTGGCTAGAAGCCACCATGTTGGAGCGCATGGCATGACACTGCGAAGATGTATCTTGAGTTCAAAACCAATGCTCATCGATGACCCACATATCACAAAATGATATTAAGGGAAATGATTTTTCTTGCTTTCGGCATTATGGGGGGAGGGTTAGCCCAATCAATTAGGACCACACTCCCCCTATGTCTATGCCCACATCTAAACAAAATACATGAAGAAGAGTAAGTGAGTATGCAAGGGTAGTCAAGCCAAGCTCCTTGAATCTATGATATTTAGCTCATTCCTCAAATAACAAAATCTTGCTTCATCAAGAGGCTTCGTGAAGATATCAGCAAGTTGGTTCTTCATGCTCACAAAAGATAGTGCAATATCGCCACGAGCAACATGATCCCAAATGAAATGATTGCGAATATCAATATGTTTTATTCTTGTATGCTGCACCGGATTGTAAGCAATTTTGATAGCACTTTCATTGTCACATAAAAGAGGCACTTTGTCACAATTGACACCATATTCCTTTAACGTTTGACACATCCATAATAATTGCATACACGCACTTGCAGCAGCAACATATTCAGCTTCGGTGGTTGAGAGTGATATGAAATTTTGTTTCTTCGAGGACCAACACACTAGAGACCTGCCCAAGAATTGACATGCACCATAAGTTTATTTTCGATCATCTTTGTCACCAGCCCAATCTGAATCAGTGTAACCACATAGAGAGAAACTGGAGCCTTTGGGATACCATAAACCAAAATTTGGGGAATGAACCAAATATCTGAAGATTCTCTTGACCGCCACTAAGTGGCTTTCTTTAGGAGCGGCTTGGTACCTTGCACACACTCCTACACTCAACACGATATCGGGCCTAGATGCACAAAGCTAAAGGAGAGAGCCGATCATGGATCGGTATACCTTTTGGTCCACGTCTTTACCCTTTGGATTAAGCTCAAGATGACACTTAGTTTGCATTGGAGTAGCAACGCCATTGATATCCATCATCTTGAACCTCTTGAGCATGTCTTGGATGTACTTAGCTTGATTAATGAAAATTCCATCTCTAAGTTGTTTGATCTCGAATGCAAGAAAGAACCTCAATTCTCCCATCATAGACATCTCAAACCTGTCAGTCATAAGCTTTGAAAATTCATCATTAAAAGCTTGGTTAGTAGAGCCAAAGATAATGTCGTCTAAATATAGTTGGCATACAAAAAGCTCCCCATTAACCTTCTTAGTAAAAAGAGTGGGATCGATTTGCCCAACTTCGAATCCATGGTCTAACAAAAGCTCTTTAAGGTGCTCATACCACGCACGTGGGGCTTGTTTAAGGCCATAGAATGCCTTATCGAGTTTGTAGACATGGTTCGGAAATTTGGGATCCTTAAATTCCGGGGGTTGATTGACGTATACCAACTCATGTAATGGACGATTAATAAAAGCACTCTTAACATCCATTTTCTGTAATTTAAAAATATGATGAGCGGCATAGGCAAGAAGGATACGGATGGACTCAAGACAAGCCACAGGAGCATAAGTTTCGCCGAAATCAATGCCTTCCATTTGAGAGAATACTTGAGCCACTAGCCTTACAACAATGCCATTTTCATCTTGTTTGTTCTTGAAAATCCACTTGGTGCCAATAACATTGCGGCACTCTTTGGGTTTCTCTACGAGCTTCCAAACCTTTTTGCGCTAGAAGTTATTGAGTTCTTCATGCATTGCAACCACCCAATCGGGATCTTCAAGAGCATCAAAGACCTTCTTTGGTTCAACCATTGAAATGTGAGCTTGATGATCACAGAAGCTAGCAAGTTCTCTTCTAGTAGACACTCTTCTTCTTAGATCACCGACAACCTTGTGAAGAGTGTGGCCCCTTAACTCAAGGTTCTGATCAGCGCGAGCTTTACAATGAGCCTCAATTTCCTTGTTGTTTCTAGAAGGAGTTGATTCAACATTTGGATCCTTGTCTTGGCCACTACCTTGCCCTTGGTTCTGATCTGCACATGAAACAGGCGACTGTTGTTGTTCAATTTCTTCAGGGACGGATTGGTAGGGCCGGACTATCTGGCCTGGGAGAAGTGGCCACAGTTTCTTATTCCTGAACAACCCTGGTGGGACTTGGAGATCCAGGGCCGGATAATCCTCCCCTTGGGGCCAGAGAATCTGGCCTGGGATTTTCTTGACTGATTTTCTCTTCATGATGTCCCCTGGAGCGAGTTGGAGTGCTAGGGGCAGACTGTCCGCCCCTTGGAGGGGGTGGATAGTCTGGCCTGGGACTACCATTTTTCCCAGAAGACGGGTGATCTTCAGCAGGTTGTGGTGTTGGTGCAGAGGTTTCTCCAGCAGTAGGGGCTTGTTGATCTTGTGTAGATGAGGGATCCACTTGAGTGGAGCATTGTCCTTCCTGATCCGCCATAAGGGGTTCCACAATGGGGCGGAAAAATCCCACGCCCATTCTTCTTATGGCATCTTGGGGTATTTCAACATCTGCATCACAAACATCAACTTGCCCCACATGGGAGCCATCATTTTCATCGAATTCCACACTACAAGATTCTACAACAATTCCGGAGAGCTTGTTGTAGACTCTATGAGTGTGGGATTCGGCACCGTAACCAACAAAAATACCTTCTAAAGCCTTAGACTCAAATTTAGACAAGCGTACTCCTTTTATGAGAAAGAAACACCTACAACCGAATACCCGGAAGTACGAAATGTTGGGCTTGTTATCGGTAAGTATTTCATACGGAGTTTTGTCTAAGATCTTGTGGAGGTAGAGCCGATTTGATGAGTGACAAGCGGTTGATATGGCTTCAGCCCAAAAGTTGTAAGGAGACATGAATTCAGCCAACATTGATCTATCCATATCCATCAAAGTGTGGTTCTTCCTCTCGGCTACACCATTTTGTTGAGGGGTTGTAACACCCCCGGTCACTCCGGACCGACGGCTGTCACTTCTGGCAGCTCAATAGGATCTCTAGACTAACCCCACAGACCAACAGTAGTCTTTTCTGCGCACTTTGTCCTCACTCATGCGCACCCGGTTACCCACTTCCCGGTCGGTCACCCATCCTAGAATTGCTCTAGGCCAAACACGCTTAACCTTAGAGTTCTTTTCGAATGAGCTTCCGGAAAAGAAGTTGCAACTTGTTTGTATGGGTTTCCTATCAATCCTATTGAGCCATGCGCCAGGGTCTCACATACACCCACCCTTAGAAGATCGACGTCCTCGTCGATCAACCACAAGCCAGTAACGTCCCCTCTTAGCACACATCTGTCCAGTGCCGGCACATGTGCCATGTTGTGTCCACTCCGGTCCACACGCGCCATGCACCACATGTCCGCCACTGACCAGCACACACCCATGTAACCGCGAGGGTCGGCTCTGATACCAATTTGTAACACCCCCGGTCACTTTGGACCGACGGCTGTCACTTCTGGTAGCTCAATAGGATCTCTAGACTAACCCCACAGACCAACACTAGTCTTTTCGGCGCACTTTGTCCTCACTCATGCGCACCCGGTTACCCACTTCCTGGTCGGTCACCCATCCTAGAATTGCTCTAGGCCAAGCACGCTTAACCTTAGAGTTCTTTTTGAATGAGCTTCCGGAAAAGAAGTTGCAACTTGTTTGTATGGGTTTCCTATCAATCCTATTGAGCCATGCGCCAGGGTCTCACAGGGGTTTACGCAGCGGAATATTGATGTCTTATCCCCTCTTCACTTAGAAATTCATTTAACGTGTAGTTCTTGAACTTGGAGCCGTTGTCACTTCTAATTGCCAAAATGGGGACGTTGTGTTGACGCTGAACTTCATTGGCGAAATCAATGACAGTTTGTTGAGTCTCACTCTTTAGCTTGAATAAATAGACCCAAGTGTATCTTGAGTAATCATCAACTATTACCAAGCAATATTTCTTCCCACCGAGGCTAGCATGAGATGGAGGACCAAATAAGTCCACATGAAGTAACTCCAAGATCCTCTTTGAGGAGACAATAGTTTTCCTTTTGTGGGGAGAGTCATGCATTTTTCCTTCAACACAAGCCCTGCAAACACGATCTTTGGCAAAGGAAACATTGTATTTTAGTCCAAGGATGTGGACACCTTGTGAAGACTTTGCAAAGTTCTCATGTTGACCTGGGCTAAACGACGATGTCATAGCCAGCCCACGTCGGCATTTCCGAATAAGCACATCGGACCCGAAGTGGTTTTCCCCGAAAAGTCCACCACATACAGGTCATTTTCGACGTACCCAACGAAAGCGACCTTTAGAGACTTGCTCCACAAGAGTACCACTAAATCACCATCAATAAAAACAGCAAAGCCCATCTTACCAAGGGCACGAACAGAAAGTAAGTTGTAACCGAGGGTCTCAACAAGCATGACGTCCACGAGGGAGATATCGTGGGCGACCACAACCTTTCCAAGACCCAATACCTCGGATTTAGACTTATCACCATAGGAGACTGTAATATGATCATGATCGAGTCGCATCTCCGTGATGATCTCCTTGATTCCGGTCATATGACTAGTGCATCCACTGTCCAGCACCCATTTAGACCCACCGGAAGCATAGCCCTGCAAGAGAATTACTTCTTGGTTTTAGGTACCCATTTTTCAATGGGTCCTCTCATGTTAGTAACAAGGGTCTTTGGAACCCAAATAGACCAAGAAACATATTCATCAAAAGGACCAACATAATAAGCATACACATCGCCATAATAATCACAAAAGAGTTCATAATTTGGATTGTGAGACCCTGCAAAACCAATATGGTTAGTTTTGTCTTTTGTGGCATTCTACTCAACGGTGTTTGTCTTTGCTTGTTCAATCTTGGTCTTCTTGTTCTTCTTGTTCTTCTTGGACTTGGTGACATATCCAAGTCCCTCTTTTCCAAGATTTGATCTTTGCTTGCCAAGAATATCATCAAGAACACCCTTACCTTTAGGTGTGAAGTCATTGACAAGATCATCAACCACCCTAGCATTTTCCTTATGAATATATGTTGATTTAGATGTGCTAGGAACATCATATTTGGACAATCAAATTTGGAGCTGATCATGCGACTCATTAAGAATAGAGAATTCACTTTTCAAAGCCTTGCGAGCAATGTCAAGTTTCTCCAATTCCTCGGAGAGTCTAGCATGAGTAGCCCCAAAGTCAACCTTTTCTTTCTTTAGCTTCTTTGCTTTTGCTACTGCATTTTCATGTTCCTTAATAAGCTTTGTCATCATTTCTTCATGTGACTCCTCAATAGACTCAAGCCTCTCTTCAAGAGAAACCCGAGCCTCTTCTTCTTCTAGAGCATTTTTTAAGGATGCAATTTCCATTGCATCCTCCCTTTCAATCCTACCCTTTTCTTCAAGAAGCGCTTCATTTTGGGCCAGCTGGTCCATAAGAGCCTCAAAATGTATTTTGTGCTCACCTTGCAAGTTAGTGAAGAAATAGTCCAAAGCAATAATCTCTTCTTTAACCTTAAGACTAGTAGGATCATCCATGTCAATCATAGCCTTAGGAAAAGAAGTGTTGGAAGTTGATACCTCGGAACCTCTTTCCATGAGACAAGTAGCGTTCTTGTTGATGACGTTTTCGTTCGGAGAGTCGAAGAGAGATGTTGGTGTAGATGTGGTGACTGTAGCAGCCACCTCTCGAGAGCTATCATCCTCGTCTTCATCTTCACTTCCCGAAGAATATTCTTCTTGAGCCACTAGAACAATCTTTGGTTGCTTCTTGAAAGGAGCATTCTTCTTTACAAATTGTTTCTTGCGTGGAGCCTTTGACTTTTCCTTGCGAATGAGTCTTCCTCCATTATCTTCCCTACTTTGGTATGGACACTCGGCTATAAAGTGCAGCCGGTCTCCACAGTTGAAACAAGTTCTCAGCTTGGGACCCTTTTCATTTCTTCCATATGCTCCACTCTTGTGTTCTAGTTCAGATTTGGCTTTGGCTGGATCCTTTCAAAAGTTTCTAGCATAGAAGGACATGTATTGTCCATGAATTATTTTTACATCCTCGGGAAAGTCCATATCTTCTATGTCATCTTCATCATGATCAGCCACACTTGTCTTCAAGGCCACGTTGACTCCCTTTTGCATCCCCATAGCTCGTGCACGAGCATCCTCGGCATTCTTGGCAGCCACTTTGAAAGCTGCCATTTCTTGCATTACCTCATTGGATGTCATTAGGTGGTAGTTATGCCTTCCTTGGAGACTCTTAAAATCTATGGGCTCAAATGGCATAAGAGCACTGACATACTTGCGCTTGATCCAAGCATCATCAATATGAGAGGCACCATGATTCCTGAAAGTGGTGGCTATTGACTTGAGCCTCCTATACATGTCCTCGTGGTCTTCTCCATCCAACATATAGAATCCTTCAGCTTCATTACTCAAAGCATCATATCTATTTCTTCTCATGCTTTCATTTCCAATGAAGAGCTCGGTGAGGGCATCCCAGGCTTCCTTAGCTGTGTTAAGATGCTGAATGTGTGGCATGTTTTTGTCACCTACACCAAGTTGAATCATGTGTAGAGCCGTAGCGTTGAGTTGACTGTTAACAACCTCTCTTCTTGTTAGGTTATGGGGATCTCCAACATGAAGCCATTCTCTATGATTTTCACAACTCAATGGAGGATATGCACACATGAGACTTCATCGTCATTGATTAAAAGTAGATGCTGAAAGTTTGGGTGGATCACCCCTATTATGTATATGTGGGTGTGGGATAGGTGGATCAGGAGAATACACATGGGAAACCTCATTGTATCCTTCCTTACCACAATCCTTTTTCGAGGAGGAGCTCTTGCTAGTGCCATCACCAACCACTTCGTTATCTTTGGAATCGGTTTTACGCGTTTCCTTGGATTGCGGAGTGGTAGCCTCTGAGGCAGATGGACGTGATGCTGCGGATGGGGAGAGACGCATTATCATTTGACGCATCTCTTCCATCTTAGTCTCCATAGAACTAATCAAGGTTGTTTCCAACGTCTTGATATCGTTCATGGTGACTACCTTGGGAGCATCACTCCCATCTCCCTTGGAACCCATACTTCTCTTAGGCGGTTAAGCCTGAAATAAGAGTCGTGGCTTTGATACCAATTGAAATGGATCGTATGGGCACCTAGAGGGGGGTGAATAGGTGCTGCTCAATTTTTAGTTCTTTTTCAATTTTAGTCTTGACACAAAGTAAATTCTCTAGATATGCAACTACGAGAATTTCCCTATATGCAAACCTAGCTACTAAGCACGTAAAGAGAGGAGCGAGAAAACTGTAGTGGAGCATGCGGAGACACAGGGATTTGTTTAACCGCAGTTCCTTCCTTGTTAATGGAAGTACATCTGCGTTGGAGAGGTGGGCGGTTCTAAGACCACCACGCCACAATAGGCCTCACCCTATTCTCCGATGGATCTCGCCACGAAAGGCATGATCCACCTTATCCACTATTGGTACCCTTTGAGGCGAGAACCGGTGCCTTTACAACTCTACCGGGGCACACACCCACAACTAAATTGGGGGCTCCCGTAATAACAACAAGCTGTCGCAAGAACAAGGATTATCAATATAATCAAAACCAAGGATCTAGATATTTTCAAGAAATATTAGATCGGTGATTCTCCAAATGAATGGAGAGGAGATGAAGTGCTTGATTGCAGTTGTTGAAGATCGAGTTCTCCTCCTTTGATTTCCCAAGGAACGGGGCCTTTAGGTGGATGAAGGTGGAGCTCTCTTGGATGAAGCTTGAAGAACAGATCTTGACTTTTTGAATGAACCAAGCGTTCTGGCAGGAGGGGGAAGGCTGGCTTAAATACCCCCTGCACAGATCTGGCCGTTGGTGAAGTTTGGGGGAGGATTATCTGCCCCCACTAGGGGTGGACTATCCGCCCTGGGGGGAAAATCCGCCCCCTGGACGGAAAGTCCGGGAGAAAATTCGCCCCCATATAGAAGGTCGCGCCGGTCTTGACTTGGTGAAAATCCTTGAGGGGGGTGGATTATCCGCCCCTGGGGAAAATCCGCCCCAGAGACGGAGAGTCCGGGAGAAACTCCGCCCTCTCTCTGAGTGATGCGCCTTGCCAACCTTGGAGACAGATCCTGGGGGGCGGACTATCCTGCCCTTGGAGGGGCGGATTATCCGGCCAGGCCAGAAAATCCTTGGAATATTCCGCCCCCATTCTGAGGGTTGCGCCCTTGTGAGTTTGGGGAGGGGCGGATTATCCGCCCCTGGTAGGGCGAATTACGCGCCCCCAAAAAACAGTTTTCGATTCCTTTTTAAGGTAGAGATCTGTAGCATTTCAACACACATTAAATAATCCTTGATATTGTTATCTAACACATAAAACACTAGGGATTATGAAATGTTCTTTCACCTCCTCCTTTCTGCTTCGACTTCGCCTCCCAACATTGACAAGCACCGCATGTGAAGTGCCTCTGCCGTCTCACACACATACAAGGTGGAACAACAGCAGGTGAGGTGCTAGCCTCGGTCTTGCCACCGCGGGACGGGAGATGGGAATGGCCATGTCTAGCAAAACCCTTAGGTGGAAGCTCTAGATCATCTGTGCGCCGCCACCCACCTTCCTTTATATAGGCGAGTAGGTGAGGGCACACAACACTTGTGTATCTTGGTCCTAAACCATAACCCTAGTCAAAGTGGGTCCAACCCATTGACACGTGTCCCTGTCCAAGCAAGTCCAACTTGCCAGCTCATGATAGTCTAATCATTATCCGCCCAGTTCCACTCTCTTAAGTGTGCGATCCCGCAGGCTTACGATAAGTCGGACATAGCTCAGTAGTCTTTCAATCAAAGTCATAGCTCAGTAATCTTTCGAATGAAGCTGATAATCGATAGTGGCCTCTAGCAAGACTTGCTAACTCCTAGTACCCGCAAGAGACCTCAGTGTGACGATCTGTCTTGTCCATTTGCCTCACGATATTGGTGATAAACGACAAGGGAGATTTCTTCATCCTAGTGCTGGATTAACTCTCTTCTCGTTGCATCGATAACCAATTCCTTTCGGCTTCCCTAAGTCGGACTACCTTAATGAACACTTGATCGAGTAGCACATGGACATGCTTCCGAATCATATCACACGAGCAATACCATACCCATACCCGTGTAATCAATGGATACAAAATTTTACCAATACCTATACCCGCGGGTATAAAAATTTACCCATACCCAAACCCGCCGGGTACCCATACTCATTGGGTACCCGGTGGGTAGATCAAATAGTACACAAGTTATTCACAATTTTACATTCATAAGTAACATATTTGAAAAAAATACAATTATCTCTACTTAATAATAGGTAGACGAGTACACGAAAGTATCGAAGTTTAGAATTTGCAATCGAATACTTATCCTTAGGCTTCTCGACCGCATAGGTTGACACTTTACATATAAGTTTGACATGTCAGTTTAAACAGGCAGGATAAGGGTATACCCATAGATACAAGTCTATACACATACCCATACCAGTAACTTAACGGACAGGGTATGGGTATTATCCATAGGGATAAAAGTGTGCCCATATCCTGTCCATACGGGTACGGTGCCCGCGGATAGCCGTACCCGTGGGTAAAATTGTCATCTTTAATAGGCTCACACAAGAACCGTGAAGCAGCCAAAAGTGACAATTTCAAATGGATATCATCCAATGGTTGCTATGGCATGCACAATTATCTCCATGATAGGAAATCCACATTGGCAAAGCAAATTCTCACAAACATTCATTTACCATATATTATATCTCAAATTTCAAACTATCCGCATCAAACACGTTCAGACTACTCGTAGTGAGAGTAACTTAAGGATATACAATGCTAACTAGGCATTTTGATGACAAGGCGTGTCATTAAAAGAAGAGAGTGAGTGGCTTATGGTACTATCTCAATTCGTGTTTATTTGTATAACACGTGGTTCAACAAAATATTTTAACTGTAAATTTTATCAATAATATATGAATCATGTCAAAAAAAATGTATCATCGGAAGCATATTTTGAATATGAATCCAATAGTACAATTTTGTTAAAACTAAATTGTATTTTATTGACCAAATTTACGATTAAATTATTTTCTTGAAGTATGTATTATTCTAATAAACCGAAATAAAGGTCAATAACATCACACTTTCCCGACATAAATGAGTCAATAAATTAATAAATATAAGGCATACTTAGTTAGTACCACTATGATACTATACACTATAAAAGTGGTAACATAAAGTACCATCAGACGCCAACTTATGTTGCTCTCCAGTATTAGTCTTATGCTATTATTTCACACTACCGCAATCTCGGGTGGTAGTGACGTGGTGTCATGGGCTCTTGAGCCATCGGGATGCTCCTCGACCAATTCCTTGTATTCCTTTCGATCCATATTAATTGACTTGGATTATCAAAATTTAGATAAATTTAGACACTATTTAGTATATAGGTTTATCCAAAATTTGACAAATAAAAGTCAATTAATATGGACCGGAGAGAGTATCTCAAATTGTGTCAGGGCAACAATGCTCTTTTCTGTAGGGATGTTTGGGCCACTAGAATTTCTCTTAAGATTAAGATTTTTCTGTGGCAGTCCATAAGAAACCGGTTACCCACCTCTGAGCAAGTTTGAATTCGTCATGACCCTTCAAATGAGAGTTGCACACACCATGGGGGAACTAGAGGATGCAAATCACATTTTTTTTCCAATGTCATCTAGCTAAGTTTATGTGGAGAACTCCTATCTTGGTCTTGGAACCCAGCAGGGGCTGGTGATTTCATTGAGATCGTGCAACCTTGGAACCTAGTAGGGCCTGGTGATTTCATTGAGATCGTGCAACAACGTCTGAACTGCTTTCTGTATTGGCCTGGACCCTCTGGCTTATTCGCAATAAGATAACCATTAAAAACACCTTCATAAGCAAAGCGGCTAATTGCATTTTCCAAATGATGGCATCCCTACAGGACTGGAGGCTACTGAGCAGGCAGCAGGATCGGCAAGCGTTGGAGGCTCTTAGAGCATGTCTAGTGGAACCCTTATACCCTTAAAAGTTTAAGGGTCGAGAATTGGCACATTCGAGCACTTGTGGGGTGTGAAAAACATGGGTCATTTACTGGAACCCTCAAACCCTTAAATATGAGGGTCGAGGTCAAAAACTGGAACCCTCAAACCCTTAAAACTGAGGGTTCGAGGGTTCTAGTATTTGCCTCAACCCTCAAACCCTTATCATAGTTTCATATGACAAATATAACTAGAACAACACAATTCATCACAATTGTTACTCCAAACAAACAAGGAAATGAAGATCATAGATGCATGGTTCAATAGTTTACATCACAAAATCATCATCTTCCCACTCTCGCCGGCACCATCACCAAAAAGTTGCAACATGGCGCCATCTTCCCCCTCCACCACGGCGCCATCAAGCACCTCCATAGGCGTCGGTGGTGGAGTCCTCCACACCGCCATCGCCACCACCACTCATCGGAGTGTCACCTAGAAGAGAAGAGGAGGCACTACGGAACATCCTCTTCCTCGCCGCGATGTCCTCCTTGTAGTCCTTCCACCATGCCAATTGCTCTTCATCCATGTCCTTTTTGGACATCATCATGTGCTCCCTCTCTTCCACCATGAGTTCTTTCCATGCCTTTGCTTCTTTCATCGCAAGCATCCTCTCCTCCAAGTCGGCCTTGCGAGCCCTATCTTCGGCCTTGCGCTTGGATTCTTCACGCCTTGCTCCAAGTTGTGCAAGCTTCACGTCTTTCTTCTTCTCGGTGATAAGAAGCTTTGTCTCCAAAGTCTTCATTGTCAATGTCTCCTTTGCCTTCATCATGTTCTCCATCTTCTCCCTAATGCTTGAAGCCTCTCCTTCCATCTTCTTCCTAAGCTTTGCCTTCTTGTTTCCCTCGGGCTTGCCGGCGTTCCTTTCCTCCTCATCACTATCATCCATGCTAAGCATTGCCGTTTTTTTGGGTGCGGTCTCTTGATCCCTCAACTTCCACTTTTCGAAGTCCTTAAGATGGTCCCAAGCATGCTTGAATGGAAACGGTTTGCCCTTGGAAACGTCCATCTCCTTGTACCTCCTTTTGGCAATATCCTCCTAGCACACATATAGCATAATAAACACACATATAGCATAGAAGGAGCATAGCAAAGTAGATGTAAAAACATGCATATGTACTCACATAGTCACTCTCAACGGTGCCACTAGGCGGTGCATCAATCACATTGGCCATTGCCGCACTCCAACGAGCACATGCGGGCTTCATCAACTCCCACCGGCCTTGAAGCGACCGGTACGTGCGAGGGGCGAACCCACCGGTCTTTGGCTTGATCTTGCAATATGCATCCTCTATGCGTTGCCAATACCGTTTGCCGGTTTGGTCGGTACCGGTGCAAGCATCCATCCCCACCGAGACCCAAGCACGAACCAAGAGAATATCTTCGGCCTCGCTATAGTTTGTTGCGCGGACGGTGGGGCGGGCGGCGGCGGCGAAGGCATCCTTCTCTATCTCGGTCACCTCCTCCTCCTCTTCTTCCCCTTCCTCCTCCTCCTCACCTACCAAATCATCAGCAAATCAAAGGGGTCGAGAGGAGGAGCCCCAATGTCCACCGCGGCATCTTGGAGGAGCCCCATGAACAACGTCGCCCCTTCGGGCATTTCGTCGACCACCTCGTGCACGACGGGCGGAGGCGGCGGCGCGACGGGCCCAGGGGCGGGCTTCTTCTGGGATACCAACTTCTTCACGGCCAGCAAAGCGAGCCAAAGGCGTTTCTTAAACCCGTTCTTGGCCCACCATGGGCTTCTTGGCGCGACCACGGGGCTAAGGGTGGGCATAAAAAACCGAAACCGAACACCGAAAACGAATTAACCGGAACCGAAACCGAATACACCAAACCCGAATTAGCCGAAACTAATTTCGGTTGGTAAATATGATTAACCGAATTTATAATTATTTATTCGGTTTGGACTTTCTGTTAACCGAAATAACCGTACAAACCGAAAAAATATACGTGATAGAGTTAAATATATTTGTGGTATTTATGATTCTATCCCAAGCGTCCATTAGTGTACGTAGATACTAGCTCATGGGACAAAAAAATGCATGCAAAAGCTGCCAGGATAGCCCATGCATGTACGTATGTCTCCGGACACATGCACGTACATGTTCGTGGTTTAACTGTTAATTGTGTCTATGAATTTTGTTGAAAGTCTTTCAATTGTTTTCCTGTTTCGGATATAATCATATATTTTAGTTGAACTCTCAACACGTACAATTTGTTGAATGTATATGATTTGAAAGATAGATATCATTTTTTTTTGAACGAGCAAGATAGACATCATGCTTATTATGTTCTTTTTCTACACATGCATTCAAGATATCAGCTAGCCATGTATTACTTCAGGTCCTCGCCAACCTCGAGGTTACTTCCGGTGCACCGATGAGTGGTTTAGCTTGTATGGATCTGACATAAATTATGGCACAGTGTTGTTATTTCCAGAAGTTCGGTTAAAAACCGAACACCGAACCGAATTGTCCGCTAACCGAATTATCGATTAATTAGAAAACCAAAATAATTTCAGTGTCTATTTTGTAGAAACCGAATATAGAAAAACCCGAAAAACCGAACCGAATTAACCAAAAAAACCGAATGCCCACACTACGAGGCGGCAGTGTGACGGTAGGCGGAGTTGACGGCAAGGGTAGTCTGACGGCGGGCGGGGATGACGTCTTGCCCGCGCCTCGCTTGGCACCGACGATGGTCGCCATACCGTGGCCGCCACGTCCATGAGCTTCGGGCGGGGCTAAGCGAGGCAACCGGAGGGAGAGGAAGCATGACAGGCGGGGTGAGGCCAGGCGTGACAGTGCTAGAGGCCGAGGCCGACGCGGGCAGCTCCATGGCGGGAGGCGGCAGCGTCGGGAAGGGATGCGGCGGGAGGGGACGAGGCGGGAGGCGGGCGGGAAGGCAGGGAGGAGGCCAGGGAGGGAGGAGGTCGGGCCGGGCGGCAAGGTGTGAAGGAGGCTGGCTCGGTGAGTGACTTCCTTGGCCTTCTTGCGGAAGAAGGGTCGTGCAAGGGGTTGGAGTGCCCAACCCTTACTTCTACAGGTTGGAGGCCGGGTTGGAGCCTCGGCCTCTAAATTTTTTTAAAGGTTTACGGGTTTAGAGGTATTTGGACCCTCAAACCTGCAAAAAAGCAGTTATTTAAAGGCTTAAGGGTTACATTAGACTTGCTCTTAGGAGCTTATATGCGAGACTACGGTTATAGTTTTTCTACACGTCCTCTCGCTGTGCCAAGATGGATCATTTATCTTTGTAATATAATATTTTGTAGGCTACCGTTTGAACTTGTACGTTTGGTGTTCCTGGTTGTATCCGTGCTTGTAAACTCTTTTGCTTTATTATATAAAGCTGGGCTGAGGTCTTCCACTGAAACTCGTGCGAGGCATCTTTTAGTAGTTCCTCTGATCCATATTAGTTAACTTAAATTTGTCTAGACTTAGATGTATCTAGCACTAAAACTTAACTTCATATCTAGATAACTCCAAATCAACTAATATAATATGGGTGGGAGGGAGTATCTAGATTGACTAGATCGACAAAAAACAATTGAGTGGATTCGACCTACACTATATACTACTCCCTCCATTCTCCATTTCAAAATATAAGATGTTTTAGCCTTTTCTAAAACACATGCATCAAGACGCCTTTTATGTGTAGGTTCGAATCAAAATAAAACATCTACTCCCTCCGTTTTAAAATATAAGATGTTTTAGATTTGTAAAAAGAATATATCTAGACTTATTTTAGTGTGCAGATTCACTCCAAACATGAGTGAACCTATATACTGATAGTAGTATAGATACATTTGCTTCACAAAGCTAAAACATCTTATATTTTGAAACAAAGGGAGTAGATACAGTGTTTTAGAAAAGAGCTAAAACATTTTATACTTCTAGAAATAACTGACTTAGGTTTGTTTAGATTCAATCATATCTAGACGCATTTTATTACATAGATAAATTTATATCTAGACAAATCAAAGTCAGATATTTCGGAGGAAGTAGTATGTTCTTATAACGCATTTTACAAGAGAATCTATATAAACAGTACTCTCTCCGTCCCAAATTTAATTGATTCAACTTTTACTAGATATGCATCCATCTACACGCGTTTTAGTGCGTCGTATCTAGTCAAAGCTTAGTGAATTAATTTGGAACGCAGAAAACAAGTAAAGGATAGTCGAAAACAAAACTAAATTCGAAAGAAAAATGTTTTTTTGCAGACAAACAGTTCACCAATTGCCTAAGGGTACCAGATAATCCTTCAAAGACTTCACCTTTTTCTTGCCCCTCAGTTTCCTAAACGCACCGGACTCAATCTGCCGAATCCTCTCCCTGCTGACACCCAAAATATTGCCGATCTCCTGCAAAGTTCTTATCCTATTATCTTCGATTCCAAATCTCAGCTTCACGACTTGCCTCTCACGTGGGCTCAGAGTATCCAGTGCCTGATGCACATCCTCTTTCATTGACATTCTATTCAGCATTTCTTCAGCGGTTTCAGCGCTAGGATCAGCTGTAACCTCCTGAAAATGGAAGCAAGTTCTTCTTGTGTCTTAGGACAGGAAGCGAATGCGAGATGCAAAATATGAACAAGATCGCACCTGGTAAGTCATGTCTGTGCTTCCAATTTTGCTATCAAGAGATACTCTATACTTCGGGAGGTTTACTGCTGCCTCAACTCGTTTGACAGGCATACCAATGTCCATTGCTATTTCCTCATTCGAGGGACGTCTTTTAAGTTTCCGGCGGAGTCGTTTTGTGCACTCCTTCACACGATAACTTGCCTCAACCATGTGAGCCTGGTAATCAGAATAAACAAGTGTAAGAAATATTGGAGCTAACAGAACCAGCTTTGGTAAAATACAGGTAGCAAACATAAATTGGTACACATTCATACTGTCTAGTAATCTGAAGCAAATGAAATGAGACAGCTCAAAGATTCAAACATGAATTGTAGTTAACCTGAATCGTCGATGAACATAAAACATAAAACAAAAAAACAAAAAAGTCAACAGGAGTAAATATTGTGGCGATGTGGAATGTTTTCGAGTTTTTACTACCAGAAACAAAAAAGACAACATTAACTGTTAACAGTGTCATATGTCTTATTGCATCAAGAAACTGACATCAATGCATTATACTATGAAATAAATAGTTCTTTCACGTTTGCACATAGGCTAGTACTATCACAAATTTGAATGGGTTTAACCATATTGCAGCCTCTCATGAGTAGTCTAACTTAATTTTGCTCGCACCATGCATTAGGCACCAAGTCACAATCAGTAAGAGCATGACAAGTCACCAACATCTCTAGCTCCTTTTGGTGGAGGGACATTGTCAAACTATGCGCGAAATTTAAAAGGACTGCATCATGCTCAATTGCTTCAGGGGATACTGCCCTCTTTTGGAGTGATAATTGGGCTACTGATCTTTCAATGATAAAATTCTCAAGACTGCACTCTTTTGCTATTGACAAACTTGCCTCGGTGAAAAATATCCTTGATTTGGACGACCCGATCGATGTTTTTCATCTTCCTCTATCCACCCAAGCTTTTGAGGAGTTCCATCAATTCAACCAACTCATAGTTCAAACCAGATCTACTAGAAACACGGAGGACAACGACCTATGGTCATATAATTGGGGCAATCATTTCTCTGCGAGCAAATTTTACAAGATGAACTTCGATCATATTGAGGCCCCAACTTTCTCCCCACGGATCTGGAGTTCAAAATGCACAGCTAAGATAAAATAATTTTTCTGGCTCCTCGCGGATGATCGCCTAAACACAAAGGACATGCTCCTAAGGAAAAGCTTCAATCTAGATGACAATGGCCTCTGCAAAATTTGCGATAATGGGTCACTAGAAACTAGAGACCATCTCTTCTGGAGCTCAAGTTTTAGTAGGCAATGCTGGCAATCTATCAATATAACACTCGACGACCCTTTGGAACTCTCTCAAATGATCACCGCTGCAATAAGTAACTTTAGAAGACTTTTTTTCTTTGAGGCGTTTGCCACATCATGCTGGAATATTTGGAAGCACAGGAATGTTCTAGTTTTTGACAATGTAACTCCTTCCTTTAGCGCTTGGTCCTACTCGTTTAAAAGGGACCTTTTCCTTCTTTCTTATAGAATGAAGGATGATCTGAAAACCTCCCTAGTTACTTAGCTAGACGCTCTGTAGTTTCTCTGGGCTACGCCCTGGGCTAAGCCCTCTTGTATATTCTTTCGCCCCTCTTGTACATATTTTTTTCCTCTTAATAAAATTTACTGTCGGGGCCTCCCCTACAGTTTTCAGCTAAAAAAAAGAGCATGGCTAGTGTGGTAAAGAAAATAGTGCAGCAAAACATGAAATCAGCAAAAGAAAGATGGGGAACATACTGGTAAGCGAAAAATCTGGGTTTGCTCGGAAACAGATTTCCGCATTGCTTGTTTGATCCACCAGTGAGAATATGTAGAGAACCTGAAACCCTTTGATGCATCAAACTTTTCAGCACCTCTTATAAGGCCCTGCATTCCTTCCTGTAATGAAGACCTAAAAATAAAATACACATGCTAAATACAGCATGGCAGTAACCATTCTTATTAACCACAAAAGCTAAAAATTACATAAATATACCTGAATAAGATCATAAAGCTCCAATCCTGGACCTTCAAACTCTCTGGCAATAGAGATTACAAGTCGCACATTAGATGTTACCATTCTGTTCTTGCAATGAATACCATGATCCAGACGTTTCCGCAAAGTGCTCTCATCAGTTCCAGCGGCGGCTGCCCACTGTGGGAAGGTTGGTTGACCACCATTGTACTCTGCAAGTGCTGCTTGGATTGCCTCCAGCTTCAAGAGATCCTGCATCAATTCAAGTAAATCTAGCATAATTAATTCCAAAACTGACTCAACTTGAAAAGAAAATTATACTACATCCAGTTCAAAATGATAGGATCTCAAAATTTACTCTCATTGAAGAAAAAGATGACACTAGGAGTTGGGGCAATTTTCTGGTTTATTTCTCACATAAACTCACATAAATGCCATGCCAACCTTTTTTTTTTGAGAAACACAGAACAATCGAAGATGCTCACAACACGTACATGCACCCACCCCTATGAACGCACACACACACACCCTACCCCTATGAGCACCTCCGAGAACCTGAGCCGACGGATCGTGTCTTGAGATTGACGAAGTCACCACGGGCGCCTCGCTGTCGACGGGAACGTCGCCTCCCACTGAAAGAATATTCCGCCTTTTATGCAACACACAGTGTCAAACCTCTAAGATGCTATCCTAGAGCAGCAGTCAAGGATGCTATCCTAACGGTCAGTCCTTGATGCTCTATCCTAACTGCCAGTCATTGACACAAGGACCATGTGTGCTGCAGCCCCACAAAGACCATAGACTTATCCATCATTCTCCCCCTAAGTCTTGTGCATCGTCTTGTGGGAAGGCTGGACCATCCCAATCTTGGAGCAGAGTCCAAGGAACATGATCCGCCCAAGTGGCTTGGTGAGCAGGTCCGCAAGTTGATCCTTGGTGTTGATGTAACTCGCAGTGATGCTCCCTTCGTCCAAACAGCTTCGGATGAAGTGGTACCTCACCCGGATGTGCTTGCTCCGTTCGTGGAACACGGGGTTCTTTGCCAGGGCCAGAGCGGACTTGCTGTCCGCCATGAGCTGCACTGCGCGGGTGTCTCGACCAAGGAGATCACCAAGCAATCGAGCAAGCCAGAGAGCCTGAGTCGCGGCGGTAGAGCCGCGCTGCTGCTTGACCCACCGCGCTGCTCACGAGGCACTTACCGAGGAAGAAGAGGATCCCGCTTGTGCTCTTGCTGATGTTGATGTCATAGGCATGGTCGTTGTCGCTGTACCCGACGAATTGTGCCGCTCCAGGGCACCGAGGGTAGTGGAGGCCGTGGTCGGGAGTCCCCGCAACGTAGCGGACAATCCTCTTCACAGCCTGCTGGTGCTCCGTCGTTGGTCGCTGCATGAACCGACTAACGTAGCCGACAGAGAATGCCAAGTTCGGCCGTGTGTGGACGAGGTAGCGAAGGCTCCCCACAAGACGGCGGTACTGTGTAGCGTCCGCCTCCTCCGTCGTGCTATCGTGGCTCAGCTTCAGCCTCTCCTCCATCAGAGTGAGAGCTGGGTTGCAGTCGGTGAGCCTAGCTAGCTCAACGACGCGCTTGGCGTAGGCGGTCTATCGAAGCGTGATTCGGGAGTGGTCCTAGTGCACCTCGATCCCCAGGTAGAAGGACAGGATCCCCAGATCACTCATCTGCAAGGCAGCCTTCATCTCTTCCTTGAACGCCGCCACCTCTGCATCCTTGGTGCCAGTGATGACCAAGTCGTCGACGTAGACACCTACCAACAAGGCATTTCCTCCATTGCCCTGTCGGTAGACTGCCGCCTCGTGCGGGCTTTGCCCGAAGCCGATCGTCTTGAGCGTGGAATCCAGCTTGGCATTCCATGCCCTTGGTGCCTGCCGCAAGTCATAGAGAGCCTTGCGCAGACGAAGTACCTTGCCCTCCTAGCTAGGAATCGCAAATCTCGGCGGCTGTTGCACATAGACCTCCTCCTTCAAGTCGCCGTTGAGAAAGACAGACTTGACATCCATGTGATAGACGCGCCAGCCCTCCTATGCGGCTAGCGCAAGGAGTCGCACGGACTCCACCCATGCCACGGGAGCGAAGGCGTCGTCGAAGTCGACCCCCTCCTGCTACAAGAAGCCTCAGGCCACCAAGCGAGCCTGTGCATGACGATGACGCCGGCTTCATCCCTCTTTAGCTTGAACACCCACTTAAGGGTGATCGCCCGATGACCACGAGGGAGGACAGCAAGCTCCCAGGTGCGGTTCTCGACCGCATTCATCTCCAACTGCATCGTGGCGTGCCATGCCGCGTCTCGCTCGGCTTCTGCCAGAGACCGAGGCTCGCCGTCGTCACACGCAAGTTGCAGCTGCACCTCCAGGTCGCGTGGCACCAGCCCCAGCACTGGCTGGTCGCCGAGAAGGTCCTCCATCGTACGGTACCACAACGGCTCGCCGTCGTAATACGCGCCGATGCGCTCCTCGTCGTGAGAGAGCGAGGAAGCAAACTCCATCGGGCTGTGCTCGACATGAGTTGGTGTTGGAGAAGACGTGCCCGGAGGAGTGGTTGTCGGTGCTGGAGTACGTGGCATCGCCGGCTGTGGGGGAGTCGACGAAGGACTCGTCGCAGCTGAAGTCAAGTCGCCGGTGTAGCAGATGTCGGGGTCGACGGTGATGCGGGGACTGAGGCAGGCATGCTCCGAGTCGAAGAAGAGCTGCCTAAACCCCCAGCTCCCTCGAAATGGACGTGCTCGACAGTGAAGTTGTCATATGTCAGAGTCGAGCCGTCATCCACCGCCTTGTCCCACGCCCATCCTCACCCTTCGTTGAACACAACGTCTCGCGTCGTGCACACACGCTGTGTCTTCAGGTCAAGGATGCGATAGGCCTTCAAGCCCTCCGCGTAGCCGATGAACAATCCTGGAGTTCTCTTGCCGTCGAGCTTCCCGATGTGGCCGAGCTCTTTGGCGAACGCAAGGCTGCCGAAGACCCGCAGGTGGGAGACCGCCGGCTTGCGCATATGCCAAGCCTCGTATGGCGTCCTGCCGTTGAGCGTCTTGGTAGGCGAGCGGTTGAGGATGTAGACGGCCATCACCACCGCCTTTCCCGGAAGGCGGCATCCTACTGCAGCGAGGAGGGCTGAGCCATCCCGCATGGCTCTGCAGTTGCGCCGCTCGGCGGCGTCGATACAACTGCGGGCTGTATGGCGCGGAGTAGTGGTGCTGAATGCCTTCATAGGTGTAGTACGATGAGAATTCAGCCCGGCGTTGTCGGTCGCTGACCATGCAACTTGCGGCGACTCCGCCCTCGCGACAACCTACGCGCTGATGGCGTCTGCTGCTTTTCCCTTCTTTGAGAAGCACCACCGCGTATAGCGGGAGAAGTCGTCGACGGCGGGAAATGGCGTAAATCTCCGGTGTGGCGGTCGCCGCGCACAAGTCCCGTCTGCGAGCTCGAGCTTCTCCTTGTCTCTGAAGCTCGCCTGCTGAGGGAAAGGGGGTCGCCTCTGCTTTGTCACCACGCAGACATCGCAAAATTGCTCCACATGTTCAAGGCACGATAGGCCTCGCACCATCTCCTTGGTGCTGAGTCACTTTAGGACCTCGAAGTGAAGATGCCCAAAGCGCTTCGTGCCCTTTGCCCGCCTCGTCGTCCGACGGCCGAAAGCGAAGGGTTGTGCCGCTGCGCATCGAGGCCGCGAGCCGATTCGCCTCTGGTTACCTTGGCAAGAAAGGCAGCGATGGCGATCTCGGATCGTAGGATCCGTGCTCGTCGGCCGCGTACCGTTCTCATCCAGTATCCCAGCGATGATGGAGTTCTCGGTAGCGAGGAGGTAGTAGACACCGGTGAGCATCCGGTGCTCTCCAGTCTTAGCGGTGAAGATGACGGAGCTGACACCCTGAATCTCCACGGTGGAAGCATCTCCAAACTTGACGGAGCCTCGCACGTCAGAGTCGAGCTCGGCGAAAAACTCTCGTCGTCTGGTCATATGGTGGGTGGCGCCGGTGTCGAGGCACCGCTGCCGATTTGTCGGTCTTGAAGCCTTGGCAAGAAGGGCGAGTGCCTTTGGCTCGTCGGTGGAGGAACAGCTATGCCGGTCGGTCTTAAGGCGTAACTTCGATGCTCGCATGCGCCATGAACAGAGTTGGCTCCTGCTCCCCCGCCTGTGCGACGTGGGCCTGGCCGCATCATGGCTGTCGACACTCCTTGGCCTAATGGCCAAGCCAGCCACAGTTGTTGCAGGCGTCGTCTTGTGCCGGCTTGGGCATATCGGCGGCGCCTCCGCGGGCATCACTTTGCGCCCTGGCCTGGCCGTCTTTGCGCGGCTTGCCGCTCCTGCGGCCGCCTATCGCGGAAGAGGAATCCCCCTTCTTCCCGTCGTCGTGGCCGGCATCCCACTGCTCCCGAGTGAGGAGCAGCTTCCCATCAGTGGTGATGGGCCCGAGAGAAGTCGTGGCTCGTCGATGTCGACGACCTTGAGGAGACCTATTGCCTCCTCGATCGACATCGTTCTGAGGTCCAGCAGGGATTCAATCGAGCGATTCATCTGCTTGCACTTCGCGGGGACACAGCGAAAGAGCTTCTCGACAGCTCGTTCCTCGTCATAGGTGACATCGTCGAACTGCACCATCTTCTGCAGCGAAGTGTTGAGATGGAGAGCAAAGTCATCGATGTATGCACCTAGCTTGAAGGCCAGGTTATCCCACTCCTTGCGAAGTGCCTGCAGTGTGGACTTGCGAGCACGGTCGCTATGGATGCGCGCCGACAATGGCGTCGAGCCTCCTTAGCGGTCCGCTTGTTGGAAGCGAAGCGCATTTTGCGGGACTACGGTGATGAGGCGTCGGCGCCCGTCGATCATCATGGTGGTCGGCGTTGGCATCTGGTACGCCTCCGCATATTGCGCGCTGGGCGAACCCTCGTGACCACGACCGCTCGGCGTAGTTGGTTTTGGTGAGGTAGGCCTAACACCGAGCCGCGTCCACGACCATAGTCCGGACCCCGTAGAGGCCGCGGTCTTGGTTATTTCGGTCGCCGTGCGCGCCTCCTCCGGGAGCGCCACCGCCATGCGCTTGGGCGTGCTCGGCTGCCCACTGCACCATCCGCTCGCGGGCTGCGTCGTCGTGCTTTGCGTCGACGCTGCCGTCGCAACAGAGCGTTGATGCTCTGCGCGAGCACAGACCTCTTGCCGTGGCGTCGTCTTTGCTTCCATTCTTCTTTACGCTCTGTTGCTACAGTTCCACTTCTTTGCCTTAGCGCTTCTTGCCGCCCGCGGTTGACCTTTGCCACCGCGCCACTCCGCGACTATACCCGCTCTGACGGCTTCGGCCTCTGCGACATCCTTGCCTTCAGAATGTGAAGTCTTTGAGCGACTTTGTGGACATGACTTCGTGCTAGGGATGTTGCATGGAGGAGAGTTGCTTGACGGCTGCTTGCTCATTGCTGAAGGAGAGGCAACCGAGGACGACTTGGCTTCTTGCGCTTGCCCATTGGTTTATACAGTAGAAACTACGGTTCTACCGGTCTCGGCGTAGATTATAGGGGTGGAAGTGAAGCGGTGAAATTTGGAAGCCTTGACGTCGGCGGCCCAGGTCTGCGTCGCTCTGAGAGGAGGTGGCGGCTAGGGCAAGGTCGGTCGCATCAAAGCGGCCCGTGGGTCGTGGCCTTGACCTCGGAGAGTGTGGTGGCGTCGTCGCGATGAGAGCCTCCACTCCAGCGTCGTCAGCCGATCTCAAAGTAGAACGGTAGGCGCCGTATGACCCGGCCTTGTCTGACTCGTCGCGGTTAAACCTGAGCCCTGCGGTGCCGCTCAGCTTCGGTGACATCAAGCGTCGGAAAATGCAGCGTCGTAGCGAAATTTCTTTAATAATGGCCGGCGAAGTAGCGTCGAAGTGGCGGCCAGCGGTAGCCGGGTCGAGGGCCTTAGCAGCGGCAAAACGCTTTCTTTGCATAGCATTAGCGTCTTTGCTTTCGTCTGTAGCGTAGTACATAACCCGTCTGCAGTCACAGAAGTAGCGTCTCGGCGTCGGCGGATGTGGTCGGGAAAGGCCGTAAACGAAAAACTTTCATTTGGCGGCCGTGGCGTAAGCGCATGGCGAATAGCGTCTGGGCGGTCGGCGAAGTCTGCGCGAGGTGGTGAAGGGCGGCGAAACGGCTCGACGGCTCCCACGTATCGGCCGAGCCGGGAGGAAACGGTCGTATCGCCTCTTCGCGGAGGCATCCGCCCTCGTCTGCTTCGAGCGTAGTACTACGTCTGTCTGGCGCCACGGAGTGGTAGGAGGCGATCCGCGTCGGTCGGGCGCCATGGTCCGCCGGAAAACGGGCTAGTCGCGCTTATTGAGCGATTCGAAGTCGGCGGTTCGTCGTAGGTGGTGAACTCAACTTGGTGAAGCGAGCGGGCTGCGCGTCTTGGCGAGCCGTGTAAGCGCTCGTGGCGACACCGTCGCGGCGGAGGAGGTATCTTCTTGCGCCATAAACTCCCGGCGTATGGGTCGATATACCAGCGAAGGTGGTGGCAGACGGCAGCGTCGGTGTCGGCGGCGGCAAGTGATGATCGGCGTGTCGATCCACGTCGGCGGCGAGGATGGCGACGGAACTGATGCAGGTGGCCAAGATTCCACAGGCGTGGCGGTGAGTGGTGGTGGCGCGAAGAAAAAGCGCGTCGGCGAAAGCGGCGGCGGTGGCGGCGTAGAACTGGAGGAAGGTCGAGGATTCGAGATCGCCGCCGAGAGAGTGGTTGAATTACGGCTGTCTACTTAGGAAGAGAAGAAACGCGTCGGCGGCCAATGGCGGACGGCAGTGGACAGTGGCCAGCCAGTGGCTTCTTGATGGCAGTAGCCGGTGGAAAGCGGCGGCGATGGTGAGGCCGGAAGAACTCATTGAACGAAAGTGATACCAAATTGGTAAAGCTCTGATTCTACCGGTCTCGGCGTGAGATTATAGGGGTGAAGTGAGGCGGTGAAATTGGGCCTTGAATCTTGGTGGTGGCCGCCGTCATGGCGAGGAGGTGGCGGCTAGGGCAAGGTACGGCTAGGGTTTGGGGATCCCATCTCCTGAGGGAGACGACAACAGAATATGTTTATTGTCCGCTTATAATCAAAGGAGTACATGCGTTTATATAGGAGGGCAGCTCCTCTAAACCCTAGATAACTTGGGCTAAGCCCCTAATTGGGCCTCTTCCGTGTATACTGGAGTCCGACCATAACAGCTCCACACCCGATGAAGGGGATAAACAGGAAACACTCGGCCTACAAGACAACCTTGCTCTGATACCACTTCATAGGATCTCAAAATTTACTCTCATCGAAGAAGAGGATGACACTAGGAGTTGAGACAATTTTCTGATTTATTTCTCACACAAATACCATGCCAACCTGAGGGGTTGGGGATACATATTTATAGGCTACTAACTAGCTAAGCATATGCTAGATGCTAGTCTAAGATGCTATCCTAAAGCAGTAGTCAAGGATGCAGCCCCACAGAGACCATAGTACAGAGACTTTATCCATCATAAAATAGAGGTTATTTCTACTTTCCAAATAGATGTTTATTTGGGCTTTTTTAGTTAATATTTGCAACTAAATGACCATATTAATTGCATATTTGTGATGAATGGTGATGTTAAGACTTGGCAGTAGGTATAAATCAATAGAGGTAAACTGCATAAAAAAATATTCAGACGAAATACATTGCAACCTCGGAAATGTCAAAGAATCTCTAATGTTCCACTTAAACAAAAAATTACAGCAATACTACTGGGAAATTTCGAAGTGTACACAATGTATAATTTAGAGAAACAGCCAAAAATAATCTTCTGCAAGGACCATTGTATTGGAAGATGTGCGCAAAACTACATATTGAGGTTTTCGTTTCATGCAGGGCTTCTATCTTATGATAAACGCATAAAGTCCCTCGACATTTCACTTGATCTAATTCTCATCCCCTGCATCGGACTACTAATCTACAGATAATACAGACAGACACATGCGTAGATCCCTCCAAATATAGCCATGTGTGGCATACATATTGAAAAGTGAGTTCACTTCTAAACCCTTTCCCTATAGTTTGAAATAGTGTTATACAAAATGTGAACTGTTTCTAGTCAATTGCCAAAATTTCATCATTTCATCAAGCAAGATATATACATTAATATTTCACTAAATGGCATTGAAGTGTAGTACCCAAGAGCTAATTTTGCCCATGAGAAATTACCGTACAAACGGCAAATCCTATTCACTCTTATTTGCTTTATAAACGTTTACCCATCCTGGCCCACAGGTGCATGATGATGTAACACAGCTAAAAGTTTAAAATACGTATAATTATTACTAGGAAAAGGGTTATCCATGGATTTGATACCTAGTGGCACACGGCCAGTGCGATGCGCCATTGATAAATAACTGCAGCACACCGCCATGCCATGAGCCACGGATAATCCCACTGTTAGTGGCGCACCGCAAGAGAATGCGCCACGTATGGATGCCCCCATCCTTATCCATGACGCATGCTGCTGCGGTGCACCACAGACAGTGGGCTTCTCCGTGGCACATGGCAAGTACATGTGCCACGGATAGTCCAGGGCCATCTATAAGTGGCACATATAGATGGTGCCAACTTATCTATGGCGCATTGATATGTGATGGGCCACGTATGTGATGGGCCATCACTTTTGCATACGATGTCAAAAAAAACTTTAATATATCAAAATGACGAGCACGAAATTCTACATTCGCTAGCAACACCTTAAGGTCGTTTAGCCATTTTTAGAATATCAAAAAGGAAAAAAGTTACGGTGAAAAGAAGCTTTTTTACTGCAGAAAAAAAATGGAGTCTACTTATCTATGGCACACCCTATTGTGGTGCGCCACGGATAAGCGTGGCTCGTTTTAAAATCAAAGCCGCCCCTCCTCTTCTTCTCCTCCTTCTCTTCTTCTTTTCCTTTTCCTTCTCCTTCTCTCCTTCTCCCCTTATCCTTCTCCCCTCCTCCTTCTCTCCTACTTCTTCTCCTACCCTTCTCCCTTCATCTCTACTTCTTCTCCTCCCCTTCTCCTTAATCTCAACTTCTACTTCTCCTTCTCCTCCACTTCTCTCACCTGCCACCGCGCTGTCCAAGAGCTCCTCCCCGACCCCCACCGAAGTCCTCCTCGAGCTCCTCCCCAACGCGGTGCCATCCTCAAGCTCCTCGTCCTCATGCTCGGCCCCGAGCACCTCCTACCGGTGCGGCCACAGCCTTCCGCACTTCCCTGTGGTGGTAACGAGGCGACAGCAAGGAGGCGACGAGGCGACGGCTACGAGATCCAGGTCCCATTTTTTTTTAATTTGAAAATTTTATCAGTGGCGCCACCATACCCACATGCGCCACAGATAATTTTGAAATCGCTACCAGTGGTGCACCAAACCAACATGCGCCACTGATAATTCGGCTTATCTGTGGCGCATGGCGCACGGTGCGCCACGGATAGCATATTAGGTGCGCCACTGATAGGCATTTCTATAATAGTGAGTCATCCAAAGAAGCAAAAGTAGTTAAATTATAATACTAACATATTTTAGCTGATCCACTGACTGGATGCATGTACCTGGAAACAACAATGTTGTCTATGTCTAAGTATACTCACTGATTTCAGAAGGCCCAATAGAACCTAAAATATGACCAGAGTAAGGATCAACGTCCTGGGAACATAAACTGAAATGCACACTGTAAGATTGTTTGTTTTTTCTTACATCAGCTGTGGAAGTGTCTACATAGGTACTCCCTCCGTTCAGAAATATAAGACATTTTAGCTTTGTGCAATGAATGTATCTAGATGTCTTTTAGTGTATAGGTTCACTCCGAACCTCTAAGAACCTATACACTAAAAGACGTCTAGATACCCTCGATTCACAAAGCTAAAACGTCTTATATTTCTGAACGGAGGGAGTAGAAACTAAAGCATGACAGAAATATCAAATGCGAAAGCTAACTAACGAGTGGAGAAGATCCAATAGTTAATACATATTAGTTGTAATATGGTGGTCTCATCTCTCTCACCTGAATGCCATTTGAGAGCTCAACCTCTTCCTTTGCTGTAAGTAGTTTCCGGCCAGTCATCTTCCAGAGGGAGCCTAAAGGATTCATACTAGTAGAGAGACCCTTGGATCGCTTCTTCTTCGGCAATGTTGCTAGTTTTTGTGAACTACAAACTGTTGTAGCTGCCTTTAGTGTTGCTCTTTTTCTCCTAGCTCTTCTCTCAGACTGACGAACAGACTTGACAGCTATGCTCTTAGTATCATTGGCATCATCATCTAGTTCAGCTTCATCACTAAGAATGCCATGTGGTTTTAAGTCCTCCAATAGAAAACCATCACTATATTCATTTAGACTGATTGATAACATTTCAGTGCGGAGGATTTCTCTCACCAAGTAGTTTTCCACTTCACATTTTGGTCTAAGCATGGCTCGAGAACTATTTTTCTGTACCATATGAACAACTTCTTGGGCAGCTTCGGCAGCCGCTCTTGCAAGAGCAACTGCCTCTGCAGCTGCAGCAGTTACAATTGCCTCGTTGTTCAGAAATGTTTCTGATGCCAGAGCTGACTCGAAATTTCTCTGTTGACAGATGTTGTAAAAAAATAATGAGATCAAAATTTGACATTAATAAAGAACTACTAATGCCACAAGACCTATAATTAGCACCGGATTGCATTTTCCAAAAGCCAAAAAATAATGAGATCAAAATTTGACATTAATAAAGAACTACTAATGCCACAAGACCTATAATTAGCACCGGATTGCATTTTCCAAAAGCCAAATAATGATACTAGCAGTAGAACTAGCTACAAACTGGTACATATGTAATGTGAAATTACATCTTCCTGTAGAGAAACCTTATGCAAAATTCATATCAAATGCCACTACAAGTATCATTATTCCATGTCCATCAAATTTGTTTTGGTATTCCACCATAAATGGTCAACTGATTAGCTCACATTCTCACCCAGAAACAACTTAATGTAAGAGATCTTCAATATTTGCATAAAATTCAGGCAATCACGCCCATTCATTTGTTCAATCGAACTTTCTGTATTAGTTAAATTCACTGTAAAACGCAACGCAAAACAACCAAGCAGAGTATGTAACCTGAAGAACAGGCGTGGAGTCCGGAGACGAGTAAACGAGGCGGAGTGGCCCTCCGGTGGCGGGGTCAGCGTCGACGACTGCTGCACCGGCAGAGGTAACGGCACCCTGGACACGGAGGGGGCTGCGGCCGGAGCACCTGCCGGAGTGGGAGGATGAAGACGACGGCGAAGGGTGGTGGTGCGCGTGGGTAGCGGAGGACGGAGACGGGGCCCACTTGAAGTGCGGCGCTAGGCACGCCATTGGGGGAGCCAAGGCTGCTCGGGAGGCTCACCTGGTGTCGGTGGTCTCCATGGGCGGGGAGGGAGGAAGAGGGGGACGGAGGCGAGACCAGGCGACGGTGTAGATCGATTCCTTGGATAAGGAAAAGTGATCAGGTCGACTAACCCAGGATGAGTTTCCTCCCTGGTTGTGCTGGCCCAGTCTTTTTTGTTTTCCAGAATTGGCCCATCCCTATTTCCAGTCTTTTTTGTTTTTCAGAATTGGCCCATCCCTATTTCTCTGCTAGCACCTGGACGAGCTGAGTTGAGATACGATGAGTTGAGATTTTGTGTTTGTTTGGTAGCCTATATCTGTTGAGAAAGTTTGGGTCTAGATGTTGTTTGGTTCAGAAATCTGCGTTGAGATATGCTAAGCCCTAATTTTTACACAAAAGTCCCCAAAGAGCAAAAGAAAAAGCAATCAGGCCTTGTACAATGGTGGAGGCGGCGCATCCTGCCGGGCTTAGGGACGCGCACTGCCAGCGTGTCATGGTGGGCGTAGGAGGCGCCTTGGCGGTGCCGGCGCTCGTTGAGGAGAGCAGGGGCGACGCCGGTGTCGAGGAGGTGTGGAGCTTGTCGAGGGCGGCCAGGTCCGGAGCTTGTCGAGGAGGACCGGAGAGCGCCGGCGTTGGCATCGAGGAGGTGTGGCGCTCGTCGAGGGGCGGCCAGGTCCGGAGCTCGTCAAGCGGCCAGGATCAGAGCTTATCGAGGAAGGTCGGGCGGCGCCAGCGTCGAGGAGGTATGGAGCTCGTCGAGGGGCGGCCAGGTCCGGAGCTTGTCGAGGCGCCGAGGCCCCTGGCTCGTGTTGTGCATCTCGTCGGTGGTGGCCGAGGAGCTAAGGGGTCGGAGGACGGCGGTGGTGCTCCTGCTTAGGTCTGGGATGGAGAAAATGAGGAAAGAATCGGGTGCGGGTGGGGGTCTGGGGGCGTGGGCTACTGATACGTCCAAAACGTATCTACTTTTTCGAACACTTGCTATTGTTTCTCCTCTAAACTTGTGTGATTTGGATACAACTAACACGGACTGACGTTATTTTCAGCAGAATTACCTTGGTGTCTAGTTTCTGTGCAGAAAATCAACTATCAGGAAAAATCCCGAAAAATATGCCAAAAATCTTATTTCGCCAAAAGATCCACGGGCAGTGCAGGCGAGAGAGGGAGGTGGCCTGGCCACACCGCTGGCAGGTGGCCTGGCAGCCCGTGCCTAGGAGGGGTGTGACCAGCCCAGGCACCCCCTCGGCCTCCCTCTTCGCCTATAAGACGCCTCTTGACCTAAAAACCGAGGGGGGGTTCGACGTTTTTCCAGAAAGAGTTCCTTGCGCCGCCACCACCAGAAACCGTGATTCGAAACCAGAAACTCCGTTCTGGCACCCTGCCGGGACGGAGAATTTGGAGAGGATCATCGCCACCATCATCACCGACGCCTCTCCATCAACCATCCATGTTTCCCCGATCCATGAGTGAGTAATCCCCCGCTGTAGGCTATGGGGATGGTCGGGATTGGATGAGTTCTATCATGTAATCGAATAAGATTGTTAGGGCATGGTGCCTAGTATCTCTATTAGTGCTATTTGACTTTGTTGCAACTTGTTATGCTTAATGCTTGTCACTAGGGCCCGAGTGCCATGATCTCAGATCTGAACTTATTATTGAATGATTATGATAGTATTGTTTGTGATCTTATATGCAAGTTGTGTACACATATCATTGTCTGGATCCAAAGCCCCCGAAGTGTCATAAATTGGGACAAGCGGAGGGGTGGCTATGATGTGAGGATCACATGTGTTCATGGAGTGTTAATACTTTGCTCCGGTGCTTTATTAAAAGGAGCATCTTAATTGTCAGTAGTTCCCTTTAAGGCCCTCAGCAACGGGGCAAGGTGACAAAATATGTTGTGCAAGTTCTCATTGCGAGCACGCATGACTATATACGGAGCACATGCCTATGATTGTTTAGTACTTGGATGCTTTATCTCATTTATCTGCAATTGCCCTAGATCTTGAAGTTACATGTTTAGACTCGTCCATGCAACGCACGTCCAGATCCTATGCCTCACACACTCATATCCTACTGTTTGCTACTCACATTACTATTGCTCTTGTTTTGCTGTCATTGCTACTACAAACTGTTGCTACTGATAAACTTCTGTGAGCAAGAACTATTTCCAGGTGTAGCTGAATTGACAACTCAGTTGTTAAGGCTTGCAAGTATTCTTTGGCTCCCCTTGTGTCGAATCAATAAATTGGGTAATACTACCATCGAAGACTATTGCGATCTCCTATACTTGTGGGTCATCAAGACTATTTTCTAGCGTCGTTTCCGGGAAGCATAGTTTTATTTGTAAGTTCACTTGGATCTATTATTGTTTACTGCTACTCCGTTCATCATGGGTAAGTCTCGTGATGGAAAGTTTCCTATTTTACCATCCAGTACAAAAAGAGGTACAGTCCTAAACACCTCTGCTGCTCTTGATTTACCGTCTATTATAAGTAAGCTTGTTATACCACCACCACATACTCATGCTACACACTACTACTACTGCTGAATTTGAAACTGATTTTGATACTCATGATGTTACTTCTACTGTGCTTGATGTGAGTGGTTCATTAGGTCCTTTCCTAGATGCTACTATGGCTAATCTAGGAAATACTGAAACTCCTAGTGAAGACACTGTAACACATGTTAGCTTACCTGAGTCTAGAGAGATATGATATTAATGATGGGTACATTGAGTTTACTGATAAATTTATTGAGGAGTGCCGAAACACACATGGTGCTAGTGCTATTAAGAGTCTCCTTGAGAGACGTACCATTATTCCTAAATTGTCCTCTGATCCTAAGTTTGCCACCTCTCCCATAGATATTAAAGATAAAGATTATGATTTCTCTCTTGATTTATCCTATTTAGACATTATTGAGAAAGAACCTTTTTGTGGGACTGAAAATGAGAGTGTTGTGGCTCATATGAATGAGCTTTCCACTATGAGTGCTTTATTCTCTGATGATTTTAAGATGCAAGTACTTTGTTACTAAGATCTTCCCTTTTTCACTAAAAGGAGAAGCTAAGGCTTGGTTTAATAGATTACCTCATGGTTCCATTGATAGCCCTGATTGTTTGATTGCTTCTTTCTTCTAGAAATATTTTCCTCTCAGTGCTAGACATGCTGCTTTGCAGAGACTTTTTGATTTTAAATAGGGAGAATAAGAGAACTTGCTTGAGTCGTGGACAAGGTTTTGTGCCTTGATTCATGCACATCATGTTTGTCCATTAACTAAAAATGAGCTTCTTGATATTTATTATAATGGACTAACTGATGATTCTAGGATATACCTAGATAGTTTTGTTGATTGTGTTTTCGAGAAAAGAACTCCTACAGATGCTGAAGAATTAATGGCTAAAATAAGCAATAATTATGATGATTGGACTTCAACTGAGCTAAATACACATGATCCTATTACTCCTGAACCAGTTATACCTGAACCAGTTCTAACACCAACACCAAAGAAGAGGGGAGTAATTGCATTAAATGATGAAGTGATGAAAGAAGCTAAGAAATGTCTTAAGGAGAAAGGTATTAGAGCTAAAGATGTGAAAAATCCATCTCCTATAGAAGAATTATGTAAGCCAATTCCCCACTCATCTACTATTGAGGTACACTCTCTCCACTTTGATGAAGGTGATATTCCTTATGGTAAGCCTCCTGATCAATGCTTAGAGGAACTTGACACATTTATAGTTAAATAGGGTAATTTTAATAAACAAGTTTAGAATCATTTATTGGAAAACTCTAGAGCTTTTAGTGAGTTGAAAGATATTGTGTAAAGAACTGCTAATGATATTAAAATTCTTTGTAAACACTTTCAAATGTTTTAAACCCAAATTGATCAACTTGCTAGGGTACAAAAGGATATGCTAGTTAATGCCTCAGGAGATAAACATGCTTATGGAATTAGAACTAGGAGTGGTATAGCTACTCAAGATCCTTTATATCATGAAGGACACCCTAAAAGAATTGAGCAGGATTCTCAACAAGGTGAAAGTAGTGGTAGTCCTCGTAAGAGAAAGAAAAAGAAACATAAAATAGTTGAGGAACCACTTGAACCTGTTGTAGATCCTAATAGTATATCTGTCTCTGATGCTGAAACTGAGATCGGTAATGATAAAAATGATGCTCCTGATAAGGAGGAAGTTGAGGAAGAACCTGAGAAGCACACTAAGAACACTAGGTACACTAAGGAAGATTTTATTGCTAAAAAACATGGTAGTGAGAGATAACCTTGGTGTAGGGTTCGCAGCATAGAAAACAAAAAATTTCCTACGATGGGAACTATGTACCAAGATCTATCTACTAGATACAAACAACGGGTGGATGTATATCTGTAGAGAACATACCCTTGAAGACCGACAAAGCTTAACGAGTTCAACTCGTGGTTGATGTAGACGATCTCTTGCCGATCTCAAGATCGAGAGGAAGTCCTAGCGCCACAAAGCAAAGATCGCATCCGCACTCGCACACGCATAAGACACCGAGCAACCTCCGCCTCCTCACTCTAGTGATGCAGCGGAAGCATAACCCTTTCTTGCCGAATAGCCACCGGGAACATGTATCTCGCTAGTCCGAGACCATGGGGGATAAATTCTAGAGGGGGAGAGAGATCCTTCACGAGGAGGTGTGAGTGAGAAGTGAGAGGAGGGGCTCCTTATATAGGGTAGGGCAGCCCAAGGGGGAATGACCACCGGCCATGGAGGGTGCCCCCACCTCTCCCTCATTCATGTGGGTGGACACTCCACTCACAAAATGGCCCTTCAATTTTCTCCACTCAAAAATCCACTCAAATTCCCATTAAATTTCCACCAAATTTAATGCAAACTCTCATTAAATAAAACTCTTTTATTTTATTCAGAATTTTGTCAATTACTTTAATGACAAACATTCACAAATAACCCCTTGCTAGAATTCCATTTCACATGCATAACCTCTTTATGCAATTTCACCCGAAAACCTGTTTCGGTATCTAGTGAAATAAATTCCTACGCTTGTTTATTCTTTCGGCATGAAACATTTGCTCCAACTGGATGTCAGTGTCCCTTAAGTGTGTCACCCTATGGTTCGCGAATAATGCGGACATGATCGAGACCCTTCTCCGATCAATAATCAGTAGCGGGACTGAGATCCATCTTGACTCACACATTCAACGATGACTTTTCCGTGATCGCTTAACCTTTTACGCTTGTATCTTAATCCTTTGTTTCACGATATGTTACATGTCCGAGATTCGATCATCAGATCTCCATACCTAGTTTGATCTTATTCGACATGCACTCTTTTCTCGTTCCCGTGATATAACATTCTAGTGATCAAATCACTTGCTTGCAAGCTAACCAATGTGATATCACCGAGAGGGCCCAGAGTATATCTATCTGTCATCGGGATGAACAAATTCCACTCTTGATCCATGATTCTCAACATAACACTTTAGTAGATTTGAAGCCATCTTTATAATCACCCAGTTACGGTGTGACGTTTGATGTCAACAAGAAACTCTTCCGGTGTTAGTGATTGGCATGATCTCATGGTCTAAGGATTAGGACTACTTCGTAAGTTGTTTATAGCAATATAAACTCAATGACTTTGATCATAATGCTATACTTCGGATGAATGTTCATCACACCATTACACTAATGTTGTGATCTCGTTATTAACAACATCCAATGTCTATGATCAGGAAACTATGATCATCTTGTTAATCAACGAACTAGTTTATGAGAGAGGCATAACTAGGAACTTTCTGTTTGTTTATTAAACACACATGTATTAACGATTCCGTATTAATACAATTATAGCATGAAAAATAAACATCTATCATATACTTGGAATACACATAATAAACATTTTATTATTGCCTCTTAGGGCATATTCCCTTCACTTGGGTGTAGAAACCTATGCCTTTTCCAAATAAGAAACACAAGTCAAAGGAGGAAGAACACTACAACAAGTTTTCTGAGTGGACGAATGTAACATCCCAAAAATACTAAACTTGGATCATCAAACTCTAATCATCAAAATTAGGGTTAACAAAAACTTTTCAAATTAAAAATATGAAAGCATGCATGTGTGTATGCATCCCATTTTGAATTCTTTTGAATTGCCTTGTTTATGTGTTTATTTGCTTGTAAAAGGATTCTTAGGTGAAATAAACATCATCCAAACAATTCCCAAACTTTTCCCAATGACAAATAAATCAAAACAAACAAAATGAGTGAATGGTCATTTTGACCAATTTAACTCCCATGACTACTTTGGCTGTCTCAAACTTTCAGAACTTAACAGAAACTTGTTTGGATCTTTACACCCCTTGATAGTACTCTTAACAAAGTATCAAGGCCCACTTTGTGATCATCCAGAAACATTCAAATGCATAGTTTAAAGGATAGTTTAAAATTGAATCTATATCATATGGGAAGATCCCACTTTTTCAAAAACCACTCAAACAAGCTCAACTTTCAAAACCCAAGCATCTGCAGACTCACCAGCACCAACCTAGCACACCCACCAAAAATCTTTTCAAAATTTAAAACTTGAATTCTTGCGGCCATTTCATCAAACACCTTGCGGATTCAAATCAAATAAAATCTAAACACTATTGTGAGCAGTGATTGGAGCCTAACTTCTTCCCTCTCTAGCTCACAGCAACCTCAATAGATCATCTAGCAAACTAAACCAAGCACTAGCCCCACTGTAAGCTTGGTAATGCCATTAATGGTGAATAGTCGAAGCTCACCATGTCATCCCAGTGTGGACAGCAAGCTAGGAGAAGAAACAAGCCTAGCCAACATGTCTGGGAGCAAGCCAACACCCCACCGCCACTCCCTGTCCAGCGCTCGAATGTTGCCAACCCCTGGACCACACGCACATACCGTGCCACCTCGCCACCGAAGCCCTCGAGCCCAGCGCCACCCTCGCCGCGTGCATACATGATCACCACCGACCCAGGAGACCGCCAGACATTCCTGTTCACCGCCCAATGCCCCGTAGCCACCGCTCGTCGTCGAAGACGCCGCCTCGACCGCGCAGAGCATCGCACGTTCCAGACCATTTGCCACCGCCCCTACATGCGCATTAAAGTCGTAGAGCATCGCCAGGAGACCACCAAGCGATCGCCACCGCCGGCAATGCCTCTAGCAGCCCGTAGCCATGTCGCCACCGTCGTCTGCCCATCCCGTTCGGTCTCGTCGTCGCGACTATAAATAGAGGCCACCCCCAGCCGAATTGAGCACACCATCTCACTCCCCTCTCCTCACTGATCGTTCCACACCGTTCCCGAAGCAAGGCGAGCAGCGCTTCGCCGGAATTCCACCAGAGCCCGCCGCTGTTGGAGAAGAAGCAAGCCAGCGGTTGGTGCCGCCCCAGGAGAAGCTGGCGGTACCAGGAGGTTCGTCGTCGTCGACTTTGTTGTTCGCCTGCCTCGCCGACCCTCGCCTGAGCCCCGGTGAGCCCCCGATGACCCCCACCTGCCGCGTTAGGGTTCAGTCTCGTCGGTGTTGCCCGACGTGGACGACGACCCTCAGCCGTTGGATTAGAACTAGATCGAACGCACCATATTGCCCCATACCGCTTCGCATCCCCCTCGTCTCACTGAAGCGTGGGGACATCAACTTAACCAGCCCGCGTAAGCGCTGTGCTTAGCAGGCTGGCCCAGTATCGTTTCCCGCGCAGCCCAGTTGTTTGAATTTGGATTTTTTCCATTTTCATTCAAACACACTTCTGCACCTAGTTTCAAAAATCAACCCAGCTCAATTCAGTGAACCAAATTGAATGAAACCAATTTTGTTAGAAAGGTCTGGAAGTGCTAAATCCAAGCCCGTTGGATTTAAATCATTTGGATCTGTAGATCACTCTTGGTAAAAATAACAAGGCAGAAGCTTTTCTGCATTCAAACATTTTTCAAATTTAAACCATAATAGCTTTTGAGTTGATTCCAACTCTCAAAAATCACATTTAACCATACCTTTCAGAATATATAAAAATATAGAGGTTTACTTATAGAAATAATGACCAAGTAATAAAAGAATGCCACATAAGCATTTCAAGTCACTTTATTTAATTAAAAATAAAAGGTTAAACCTTATTAAATTGTGACACCACTTTAAATCACATTCCCATGGACTAAAATATGTAGTGATGACATGTGTCAACATGATCCCATGTTTGGTTTGGAGAATATTAAATCTTAAGTAGTTTTTCAATAAACCAAGCTTTGATCTGGTAATGTTAGTGATGATGCTAGATCATCTATAGGACCCCTTTTTGTGGGATGAGTGCAAGTAGTTAAGTATTGTTTGGTGATTGTGTACCTCGTATTTATTCATAGACGCTAGTACTGACCAAGGATACGAGGAGGAAGGAGGATACTACGAAGAAGAAGCCGAGGAGAACTTCAACCACTGCTCTACACAAGGCAAGCCAATACTTGCAAGCTAACACTTGCAATTTAGCAATCTTATACTGATAGTGATGCAAGCCAACACTTGCTTGTCACCATGCCAACTATATGCCTTAAGCACAGATGATCCTACCCACTTGATAAACCAATCCTAGTTTTTTACTTACAAGCTTTATACTTTATTTCTTTATCAAAGCTATTACTTAGAGTTTACTTAAGTAAATTGTAGATACTAGAAGGATATTTGAAGGTTGCATAAAGAGCATAAAATTTGGCCTAAGCTAGAAAATCTTGATGTCATCCTAAGGCATGAGATTGAACTTATTTAAACTCCACTTGTTTACCACCCCTCATTAGTACTTACCCCCACTTGTAGATGCTAGTGCTAAGCATAAAACTTGATCAAATTTAGATGGGAATACTTGGTGGAAAAATGGTTATGAAAACCTTGGAATGATGGATCATTCTATTGAAATGTTTTGGACATGTGTTTCCAAACACCAGATGATTTATGGTGATGAAAATGTTGAGGCATGAGCCTTAGCCCTTTATAAAACTGATGGTTGTCTGGATGCGATACCATTCCAATTTTATCGTACAACCACAATACCCGAGAATTGGGTAGGGCTTGACTGGAAACTTATATACCTTAGTATTAGTTCCCTCACGGCCAAGGTCTGAGCTAAGGCTACCTTGTGAAGATTGTCCACCTGTGCAGTACCCAAGATGACAGTTGGTCATGGTTAGGAGGCCAAACTCACAGGAGTGGTGCTTATACTAGGGCGTGTAATTGAAAGGTTAGGATTGATTATCCACATACTTAGTATGGTGAATTCATGATTTGTTCCTGACGGATGTATCGAATGTTGTGGTGAAAGTGTACAATCTCTACAGAGTGTCAAACTATTCGAATAGCCACGTCCGCGGTTATGGACAGTTGGAGTGGCCATACTGTTTTCCCGTCAGATGTTTTCAAAATGACTTGAGACTTTGACTTGACCACAACAGAGTTGTGGCATGAGATACAAGTTCCCACTTAGGTGTTATAAAACCTTAACTAGCATTCATTGTTTCCAAACTTAGTAGAGGTAAATCTGGCTTTTTGCAAAACAACCCTAGAGCTTAGTGTCCTACTACAAAAACCCCTTTCACCTGTTAGTATTAGTTTGCGAGTACTTAAAGAGTACTCATGGCTTTGTCCCTGGCTATTCCCATGGCCAGACTATGAAGAGGAGTACCTGGAAGATGGACCCCAGGAAGGTTACGACAACTAGGATCATCTCCCATCGTCAACATTGCCTGTGACCCCGAAGATGGAGCTTCGCCTACGCTACCGTTATTATTACGTATTTCGCTGCTTGTGTTATATTAAGACTGGATCATGAGATCCTTATTTGTGTAAGACCTTATGTATGGTTTGTAATGGATGATGTACTGTGGTATCCAATTATGTTATGTCTCGCAAAAATGGTAATCTTGGGATTGCGATGTATGGCATAACAGGCATCTGGGATTAAAAATCTGGGTGTTGACAAGTTGGTATTAGAGCCATCCTGACCATAGGAGACCCTAGTTAGACTGGAAGTTTGGAATCAAAAACTTAGTTTCAAAACCAAAGAAAGCAAATATTTACAAAAAACTTATTCCCATTCTTATCCCCTTGTTTCTTTCATAAAAATTCATGTTCCTCAAAAACTCTTGCAAAATACATAAAAATTGACACACTTGATCACTCTACTAACTTACTCATCTTATATACTTTTAGATGGACGTGAAGTACAACAAGTTTTATCAGTTGGTAAATGGCGGAGACCTTATCTTTAAGAGGGATTTGGACCAGCTTTCGGAACTTCTGGAGCGTCCACACCCCGAGTTCTTCGGAGCCCAGCTCAATGATCAAGGAGGAGAAGATCTGCAGTGGCTAATTGTTGCAAGTCTCTGAGGAAAGATTGAACCTCCCACTGCTGAGGGAATTCTGTTTACCTTAAGAGAGAACAACTGGCTCGATGGACTTGCCAAGGCCATGCAGGAAGCTCTTGCCCATCTGTGTGGGCAGAGTATCAACCATATCAAGGGTACCCGCTTTGAGTTTTGCCCAAGGTGTGATGCTAATGGACAACCCCTAGAAGCCCCATACCACCACGAGCTGAAGACTCAGTTGGACCACCTCGGCTTCATGATGTACGATCGTCAGCAGGAGTTGGATAATTGCCGTGACTACTCCAACCACAAGTCCGCCATCATCAAGACGAAGGATCAGACCATCGCCATGCTAGCAAAGGATCGCAAGTCTCGTCGCCGTCAGCTCGACAAGAAGGAGCGCATCATTGCCTGTCTTCACCACTGTATCTCGTCTTTGGAGGAGACCATCCATGAGAGAGACATGTAGTTGGAGGAAAGGGAGAATGCCAGAGAGGATCTTCGTGGAGACCCCTACTCCTATCTCAGCAATGATGATGATTTTCTGGAGGATTAGGCTATGGATTTCTTCACCGATGAGGATGATTTCGCCTTCATCAATGATGACGATGATGATGAGGATGACGACTACACCGACTCCGAGGAGTAGTAGCACTTGAGCACTAGCGTAGTGAGTAGTATTCGGTCCCACTGTATCGTAGTTTCCAGAATGGTTCTTAAAACCATCTGTTTTCCTTTGTTGTGGTGTGTGTTTGTATCATGTGCTATGAGTGAATGAATGAAAAGCAAGTTGCTAGAAAATCTGAGTCAAACTCTAAAAACTTTTCAAAGTCCCAGAACCTTAGAAATTTCCCTCTTTTCTCATGATCTATCTCAATCTTCAGATGCCACGTGGAGGAAGTAGTTCATCCCTGGACCCGATGTTGCAGATCCTGCAAATGTTGGTTTCTGACCGCGAAGCTGAAAGAACAGAATGTCAAGCCAACCTAGCCACCCTGCAACAGATAGCTCAGCTTGCCCACAACAACCAAGGCCACGAAAATCAGGACAACCATGGATCTAAGCTCAAGAATTTCCAGAACACCAACCCACTTGTTTTCACTAAGTCTGAAGAGCCCCTAGATGCCGACGATTGGCTGCAAACCATGGAAAATAACCTAGAAGTCGCCGGAGTGGAAGCTATTGAGAAAGTTCTATTTGCCACCCACTATCTAGCCGGAGATGCCAGGGCATGGTGGAACAGTGTTCGCGCAATGACCGGAGGCCAAATGATGACCTGGGAGGAATTCAAGGTCAAGTTCAGTAGAACCCATGTGCCACCGGGTTTGATAAAGAGAATGAGAGATGAATTTAGAGAACTGAAGCAAGGAAGGATGACCGTAGTGGAATACCATGACAAATTTTTGTCATTAGCTAGGTATGCCCCGGATGAGATCGACACTGAAGCCAAGAAGAAAGAAAGATTCCTGAATGGTCTGCACGATGAGATGCAGACTGTGTTGGTCAATATTCCCTTTACGGATATTGAAGCCCTTGTCGACTCTGCCATCCAGATGGAAGGAAAGATCAACCAAGCCAATGAGAACCGCAAGCGTCGCATGATGCATCAACCAGGAACCCATCAGACCCCAAAGTATCGCCCTAACCCATCTCCAGGATTTTCCCAAAGAACCAACAGACCCCCAATGAACCGTCCGACCTATCCCAACCGAGGAAACCCTAGGCCCGGAGGAAATCACAACAACCCCGGCAACTCTAGCAATTTCAACCGTGCATCACCCAAGTTCAACATCAACAATGCTGCCACCAACACCAACACTGCCCCGAGGACTGGAAGCAATGTTATGCCTGTTGTAGCAAAGGACAAGTCGCAAGTGACTTGTTATGACTGTGGAAATAAGGGCCACTATTCCAACGAGTGCCCCAACAAGAAGAATGCTGCAGCCCCCAATACCAATGCCCCAGCTCAGCAGCAGTGTCGTGTTCAGCCAGGAAGGAGGTTTGCCCCAGGGAATTCACTCAACCGCAACGGCCGTCTTTTCCTCATGCATGCTGAAGAAGCTCAGGAGGCGCCAGACGTCGTGCTGGGTATGTTTTCTGTTAATGCAGTACTTGTAAGAGTGTTATTTTATTCTGGTGCATCACATTCCTTTGTCACCGAAGAATTTGCATGCACTAGTAAAATTCAACCAACAAAACTGAAGCATGTTATGATCGTTCAAATTCCCGGTTCAACCACCAAAGCTAGGCAAATTTGCAAAGCAGTCCCTATCCAAATCCATTGCATAGATTTTTATGCTAATTTGATAGTACTCGGAACTAAAGGTTTGGAAGTAGTACTAGGAATGGATTGGATGTCCAAACATAAAGGATTAATTGACTGTGCCAAGAAAGCCATCACCATGACCAGTACAACCGGAATATCAGTCGAGCATATATCTGAAACCTTACTGTTGGAGATATGCCCTAGAGGCAATAATAAATGTAGTTATTATTATATCTTTGTGTTTATGATAAATGTTTACATTCATGCTATAATAGTATTAACAAGGAAACATTAATACTTGTGTGATTTGTAAACTTAATTTGATGTCCCTAGTAAAGCCTCTATATAATACTAGCTTGTTGGTTAATAGATGATTGTGGTTTCCCTATCATGAACATTGAGATGTTATTAACAACAAGATCATATCGTTAGGAGAATGATATGGTGGACATACTCCTATAGATAAGCGTAGCATAAAGATCAAGTCATTTTAATAGTTCAATTGCTATATGCTTTCTGATACATAGTAACCTAATTCCTTCGACCATGAGATCATGCATATCACCTTTACCGGATGGATGCTTTGATGACATCAAACACCACACCGTAACTGGGTGGCTATAAAGGTGGCATTGAGTGTTCGGAAAGTATTGGTTGAGACACATGGATCAAGAGTGGGATTTGTCCATCCATATGACGGATAGATATACTCTGGGCCCTCTCGGTGAAATGTCATCCAATTAGCTTGCAAGCATGTGACTGGCTCGCAAGGGATCACATATCACGGGAACGAGAAAAGAGTACTTATCGGTAACGAGGTTGAACTAGGTATGCAGAGATACCGACGATCATAACCTCGGATAAGTAAACTATCGTGAGACAAAGGGAAATTGGTATCGTATGTAAGTGGTTCATTCGATCGCAAAGTAATCGTAGAAATATGTGGGAGCCATATGAATTTCCAGATTCCTCTATTGGTTATTGTTCGGAGAAGTGTCTCGATCATGTCCGCATAATTCACGAACCGTAGGGAGACACACTTAAGGATTCGACGTTGTTTGATTAGTTATGGAATGATGAGAAAGAGTCCGAATGTTATTCGGAGTCTCGAATGGGATTCGGGATATCACGAGGAGATCCGGAATAGTCCGGATAATAAGATTCATATAAGGAAAGTCCCGTTTCGGAGTTGGAGAATGGTTCCGGTGTTTTCATCGGGAATGTTCTAGAAGGTTCCGGAATGTCCGGCACTCCGGGGGGAAGGGTACATGAATGTGTCATTGCAAGTTGGAATGATTGCATCATGTACTATGTGTCATCGCTGTCCAAAATAAAGGGTTCATTCAAATCCTAGTTTGAAAAGTCAAACGGCTAGTTTGAAAGTCAAACAACATGTTTTGGAAAGAGGAGGAGGAGTGGGAAACCGAGTTGGGGAGGAGTTCCCTCCTCCAACCGGCACACCACCAAGCCGACTTGGGGAGGGACTCCCCTCCCCTTGGACGGCCCCCTCCACCTATATAAGGAGGGGTAGGGCTCCCCTCCTTGACACACAACTCCTACTCCTCCAAACCCTAGCCCCAAGCCGCCGCCGGCCCCTAGGGCACCAACTCGCCGCCGCCTAGCTAAACCCTAGCTGCCGGCTTGTCCCCTCCTTGGTGTGTCTAAACCCTAGAACACCGAGGACTCTCTCATACTCCACCATACTCGCTCCGGCTTAAGGCGAAGCCTCAAGATCTCCTCTACTTAGGTACCACGCCACAGCTACCGGAATCATGAGGAGAGTGCTACAACCTCCACGCTGCTGGAACAAGGGAGAGAGGGTCTTCATCGAAAATCTTAACGTGTGACCGATCATGGAGCGCTGCCGAACGCAGCGGAAGGATCGCTCACGCGATCTTGAGATCGGGAAGAGTATGACTACATCACCCACGAGAATCCGCTCTCGTTAAACACTTTGGAATCTTCGAGGGTGAGTTATTCTATCGACTCGTTGCTACAATCTAGTAGATAGATCTTGGCTTGTTTGTTTGTATGCGGTAGAAATTTTTTGTTTTCCATGCTACGAAACCCAACAGTGGTATCAGAGCCGTGTCTATATGTAGATCTATTGCACGAGTAGAACACAATGGTCATTGTGGGCGTTGATACTTTTATTGTCGATTGCTTCTTGTGTACTTTGCATCTTGCGGTATGTTGGGATGAAGCGGCCCGGGCTAACCTTACATGACATCGTTCATGAGACTTGCTCCACGCTTGACATGCAACTTGTATTGCATAAGTGGCTTTGTGGGTGCCTGTTTCTCCTAGCATAGTTAAGATCCAATTTACAACGGGTGATCAACAATACTAGTATCAATGTTGTGGTTCTTGTTTGTAAGTTAGAACGACACTTATTGAAAGCCCCAAACCACGTAAAATATGCAAAGAAAGTAGAGGCGTCTAACTTTGTTTTGCAGGGTTTTGCTGTGATGTGATATGGCCATGATTGTGATTATATTTGATGTATGCAATGTTCCTTATTGTAAGTTGGCAACCGGCAGGAGCCATATGGTTGTCTTTAATTTATGTTAAGACCCGCGTGTCTATTCAAAGTAGTTGTAATAGTTGAAGCCGGTGGACGACAACCATGGAGAAGCGTCATTGACCTTGATGCAATGCCAGTGATGATGGAGATCATGTTCGTGCTAGAAGATGGAGATCGGAAGCACAAAGAAGAAAGGCCATATCATATCACATATTATGAATTGCATGTGATGTTAATCCTTTATGCATCTTGTATTGCTTAGTAGACAACGGTAGCATTATAAGATGATCCCTCATGCACATGAATTTCAAGTCATAAAGTGTTCACCCTTAGTTAGCACCGTTGCTAAAGCTTGTTGTTTCGAAGCACCACGTGATGATCGGGTGTGTTAGATTCTGCAAGTGTATACAACGTGAGCAAGCCAGATTTGCTCATGCGGAAACTAAGGTTTGATCTTGACGAGCCTAGCATGTACAGACATGGTCTCGGAACACGGATCACCGAAAGGTAAAGCATGAATCATATAGTAGATATGATGAACATGTCGATTGTTCGCCATTGAAACTATGTCAACTCTCATGATGATCGGTGTTGATGTGGTGGATTTGGTTCGTGTGATCACTAAAACAATGTGAGGGATGTTGTTTTGAGTGGGAGTTCACCTAGGTAATTTTATTATTAAATTGTACTCAATTTGTCATAAACTTAGTCTAAACTATTGCAAATATGTTGTAGATCAATGGCAGCCCCTACCATCAATTTTAATGCGTTCCTAGAGAAAGAAAAGTTGAAAAACAATGGAAGCAACTTCACGGATTGGTTCCGCAATTTGAGGATTGTCCTCACAATGGTAATTTGACCTATGTGGATGCACTGGGTGACCCACCTGCAGCTGATGCTACCGATGAAGTAAAGAATGTTTACCTCGCTCGGAAGAATCAGTACTCCATAGTTCAGTGTGCTATCTTGTATGGTTTAGAATCGAAGCTTCAGAAAAGGTTTGAGAATTCAGACCCATATGATATTGTCGAGGATCTCAAATTGATCTTTGAGACTCATGCGACAATTGAAAGTTATGAGGCTTCTGAAAAGTTCTTTAACTGCAAGATGGAAGAGGGCAGCTCCGTCAGTGAGCATGTGCTTAAGATGTCTGGGCACGCAAACAAACTTCAAAGCTTGGGCATAGTGATTCCTAATGCTTTGGGGATTTACCATGTCCTCCAATCACTACCACCAAGTTACAAGAACTTTGTGATGAACTACAACATGCAGAACATGAACAAGCAGTTGCCAGAACTGTTTGCTATGTTGAAGTCTGCAGAAGTGGAGATCAAGAAAGAGCACCAAGTGTTGTTGGTCAATAAGACCACCAAATTCAAGAAAGGCAAGTCTAAGCAAAAGGGACACTTCAAGAAGGGTGGTAAGAAAGTTACCGCGCCAACGAAGAAGACCAAGGCTGGACCCAAGCCTGATACTGAGTGCTTTTACTACAAGGGAGAAGGTCACTGGAAGCGGAATTGCCCAAAGTACTTGGCGGATTTGAAGAACGGCAACATCAAGAAGAAAGGTATATCTGATATACATGTTATTGATGTGTATCTCACTAGTATTCGTAGTAGTGCCTGGGTATTTGATACTGGTTCAGTTGCTCATATTTGTAACTCAAACAAAAGTCTTTGCAGAATAAACGGAAGCTAGCGAAGAACGAGGTGACGATGCGCGTGGGAAACGGATCAAAGGTTGATGTGATCGCGGTCGGCACGCTACCCCTTCATCTACCATAGGGATTAGTTTTATACTTAAATAATTGTTATTTGGTTCCTGCGTTGAGCATGAACATTATATCGGGATCTTGTTTATTGCGAGACGGTTACTTGTTTAAGTCCGAGAATAATGGTTGTTCGATTTATATGAGTAATATGTTTTATGCACATGCACCTTTGGTAGATGGTCTATTCTTGTTGAATCTCGATAGTGGAAATACACATATTAATAACATTGAGGCTAAACGTTTGAAATCGAGCGATAAATCGACCTATATGTGGCACTGTCGTCTTGGTCACATTGGAGTGAAGCGTATGCAGAAACTCCATTCCGATGGACTTCTTGAATCACTTGATTTCGAATCACTTGATAGATGCGAAGCATGTCTGATGGGTAAAATGACTAAGACTCCATTTTCTGGTATGATGGAGTGAGCTATAGACTTATTGGAAATCATACATACCGATGTGTGTGGTCCAATGAGTGTGGCATCGCGCGGTGGTTATCGTTATGTTCTTACCTTCACGGATGACTTGAGTAGATATGGGTATATCTATTTCATGAAACATAAGTCCGAAACTTTCGAGAAGTTTAAGGAATTTCAAAGTGAGGTAGAGAATCAACGTAACAAGAAGATTAAATTTCTACGTTCTGATCGTGGAGGTGAATATCTAAGTTACGAGTTTGGCGAGCATTTGAAGAAATGCAGAATACTTTCATGATTGACACCGGGAACACCACAGCGTAATGGTGTGTCCGAACATCGTAATCAAACTCTCTTAGATATGGTTCGTTCTATGATGTCACTTACAGATTTACCGCTATTATTTTGGGGTTATGCATTAGAAACAACCGCATTCACTTTAAATAGGGCACCGTCTAAATCCGTTGAAACGACACCATATGAATTATGGTTTGGGAAGAAACCTAGATTGTCGTTCCTTAAAGTTTGGGGATGCGAAGCCTATGTAAAGAAGTTACAGCCGGACAAGCTTGAACCCAAAGCGGAAAAATGCGTCTTCATAGGATACCCGAAGGAAACTATTGGGTATACCTTCTATCATAGATCCGAAGGCAAAATCTTCGGTTAAGAATGGATCCTTTCTAGAGAAGGAATTTCTCTCGAAGAAGTGATTGGAAGGAAAGTAGAACTTGACGAGGTTGTCGAACCTTCTCTCGAATTATGCAGTAGTGCAAGACCGAAGAAGTTCCGTGGTGCCTGCACCAATAAGAGAGGAAGCTAATGATGATGATCATGAAACTTCGGTTGAAGTTGCTACAAAGCCTCGCAGGTCAACGAGAATTGCACCACCTCAGTTGGTATGATCCGTTATGAGTGTCATGTTGGTGGACAACACCGATGACCCCGAGACATATGAGGAAGCGATGATGAGCCCAGATTCCAATAAATGGCAAGAAGCCATGAACCGAGATTGGATCCATGTACGAAAACCAAGTATGGACTTTGGTGGACTTACCGGATGGCCGGAAGGCTGTTGAGAACAAATGGATTTTCAAGAAGAAAACAGATGTTGATGGTAATGTTACTGTCTATAAGGCTCGACTTGTCGCAAAAGGGTTTCGACAAATTCAAGGAGTTGACTACGATGAGACTTTCTCACCAGATAAGCTAAAATCTGTGAGGATTATGTTAGCAATCGTTGCATATTATGATTATGAGATATGGCAGATGGATGTCAAAATAGCATTCCTCAATGGAGACATTGATGAAGAGTTGTATATGATGCAACCCAAAGGTTTTGTCGATCCTAAAGATGCTAACAAGGTATGCAAACTTCAACGGTCCATCTATGGATTGAAGCACGCATCCGAAGTTGGAATCAACGTTTCGATAAGGGAATCAAAAGTTTTGGTTTTATACAAACTTATGGAGAAGCTTGTATTTACAAGAAAGTGAGTGGGAGCTCTGTAGCATTCTTAATACTATATGTAGATGACATATTGTTGATTGGGAATGATGTAGACCTTCTTAATAGTGTCAAGGAATATTTGAATAATAGTTTTTCAATGAAGGATCTTGGCGAAGCAGCTTACATATTAGGCATAAAGATTTATAGAGATAGATCGAGATGCCTAATATCATTGTCGCAAAGTACATATTTGGACAAAGTTCTAAAGAGGTTTGGAATGGAAGATAGCAAGAAAGGGTTCTTGCCCATGTTGCCCAATACGACCTTGAGTAAAACTCAAAGTCCGACATCGCGTAAGATAGAGAAAGGATGAGTAAGACTCCCTATGCCTCGCCATAGGATCTCTAATGTATGCCATGCTATGTACTAGACCCGACATTGCATATGCCGTTAGTCTAACTAGCAGATATCAAAGTGATCCAGAGTGGATCATTGGACAATGATCAAAACACCCTTAAGTACTTAAGAAGAACTAAGGATATGGTTCTTTCTTATGGAGGTGATGAACAACTCGTTGTTAATGGTTACACCGATGCTAGTTGGAACACCGATCCGGATGATTCTAAATCACAATCTGGATACGTATTTATTTTGAATGGTGCAGCAGTTAGCTGGAGGAGTGCAAAGCAAAGCGTTGTGGCGAGATCTTCAACTGAATCGGAATACATGGCTGCTTCGGAGGCTTCACAAGAAGCGACATGGATGAAAGAGTTCATTACATAGCTGGGTGTGGTTCCTAGTGCGCTGGACCCAATGTCTATCTACTGTGATAACATGGGCGCCATAGCCAATGTGCAAGAACCAAGGTCACACAAGAAGCTGAAACACATCAAGCTACGTTTTCACGCTATTCGAGAACATATACAAGATGGGGATATAAAGATTTGCAAAGTACACACAGATTTGAATGTGGCGGATCCGTTGACTAAACCTCTCCCGAGGGCAAAACATGACCAGCACCAAACTGCCATGGGTGTTCGGTATATTACCATGTAATCTAGATTAGATGACTCTAGTGCAAGTGGGAGACTGTTGGAGATATGCCCTAGAGGCAATAATAAATGTAGTTATTATTATATCTTTGTGTTTATGATAAATGTTTACATTCATGCTATAATAGTATTAACAAGGAAACATTAATACTTGTGTGATTTGTAAACTTAATTTGAAGTCCCTAGTAAAGCCTCTATATAATACTAGCTTGTTGGTTAATAGATGATTGTGGTTTCCCTATCATGAACATTGAGATGTTATTAACAACAAGATCATATCGTTAGGAGAATGATATGGTGGACATACTCCTATAGATAAGCGTAGCATAAAGATCAAGTCATTTTAATAGTTTAATTGCTATATGCTTTCTGATACATAGTAACCTAATTCCTTCGACCATGAGATCATGCATATCACCTTTACCGGATGGATGCTTTGATGACATCAAACACCACACCGTAACTGGGTGGCTATAAAGGTGGCATTGAGTGTTCGGAAAGTATTGGTTGAGACACATGGATCAAGAGTGGGATTTGTCCATCCATATGACGGATAGATATACTCTGGGCCCTCTCGGTGAAATTTCATCCAATTAGCTTGCAAGCATGTGACTGGCTCACAAGGGATCACATATCACGGGAACGAGAAAAGAGTACTTATCGGTAACGAGGTTGAACTAGGTATGCAGAGATACCGACGATCATAACCTCGGATAAGTAAACTATCGTGAGACAAAGGGAAATTGGTATCTTATGTAAGTGGTTCATTCGATCGCAAAGTAATCGTAGAAATATGTGGGAGCCATATGAATTTCCAGATTCCTCTATTGGTTATTGTTCGGAGAAGTGTCTCGATCATGTCCGCATAATTCACGAACCATAGGGAGACACACTTAAGGATTCGACGTTGTTTGAGTAGTTATGGAATGATGAGAAAGAGTCCGAATGTTATTCGGAGTCTCGAATGGGATTCGGGATATCACGAGGAGATCCGGAATAGTCCGGAGAATAAGATTCATATAAGGAAAGTCCTGCTTTGAGTTGGAGAATGGTTCCGTGTTTGCATCGGGAATGTTCTAGAAGGTTCCTAATGTCCGACTGGGAAGGGTACATGAATGTGTCATTGCAAGTTGGAATGATTGCATCATGTACTAGGTGTCATCGCTGTCCAAAATAAAGGGTTTATTCAAATCCTAGTTTGAAAAGTCAAACGGCTAGTTTGAAAGTCAAACGGCAGGTTTTGGAAAGAGGAGGAGGAGTGAGAAACCGAGTTGGGGAGGAGTTCCCTCCTCCAACCGGCAGCCCCCACCCAAGCCGAGTTGGGGAGGGACTCCTCTCCCTCCCCTTGGCCGGCCGGCCCCCTCCACCTATATAAGGAGGGGCAGGCTCCCTCCTGACACACACAACTCCTACTCCTCCAAACCCTAGCCCAAGCCATGCCGCCGCCTCAAGCCCCTAGGGCACCAACTCGCCGCCGCCTAGCTAAACCCTAGCCGCCGGTTTGTCCCCTCCTTGGTGTGTCTAAACCCTAGAACACCGAGGACTCTCTCATACTCCACCATACTCGCTCCGGCTTAAGGCGAAGCTCATGAGATCTCCCTCTACTCCTGTACCACGTCGTTGTCACTGGGAATCATGAGGAGAGTGCTACAACCTCCGCTTCTTTGGAACAAGGGAGAGGAGGGTCTTCACGAGTACCAAACGTGTGACTGTGGAGCGCGCCGAACACAGCGCCGGAAGGATCGTCTACGCGATCTTGAGATCGGGAAGAGTACGACTACATCACCCACGAGAATCCGATCTCGTTAAACACTTTGGAATCTTCGAGGGTGAGTTATTCTATCGACTCGTTGCTACAATCTAGTAGATAGATCTTGGCTTGTTTGTTTGTATGCGGTAGATTTTTTTTCCATGCTACGAAACCCAACACTTACCTCGCCAATTCAAGTGCAACAAGAGTATAACCCAACCTACCATTGACCAAGTCCGGATAGTCTGTGAATATCCCGATGTATTTCCAGATATTTTGCCCGGTATGCCCCCAGATCGGGATATCGAGTTTATCATTGAACTAATCCCTAGAACAGGACCCATAGCCCAGAGACCCTATAGTATGAACCCGTCAGAACTGGCAGAACTGAAGAAGCAACTGGATTCCATGTTGGAAATTGGATTGATTCAACCAAGTGCGTCACCTTGGAGATCACCTGTTTTGTTCGTGGATAAGAAGGATGGAGGTAACCGTTTGTGTACGGATTACCGGAAGTTGAATGATGTCACCATCAAGAACAAGTACCCCTTGCCCAAGATAGAAGATTTGTTTGATCAGTTGACCGGTGCCAAAGTGTTTTCTAAGATTGATCTTAGAACTGGCTATCATCAACTCAAGATTCGCGCAGAGGATATTCCCAAGACTGCCTTTACCACCCGATATGGATTATACAAGTATACCGTTATGTCCTTTGGATTAACCAATGCCCCCTCTTATTTCATGAATCTCATGAATAAGATTTTTATGGACTTCCTGGATAAGTTTGTCGTTGTTTTCATTGATGACATTCTGATTTATTCCAAATCGGAAGAAGAACATGAGCTACACCTAAGGACCATTCTTGGAACCCTTAGAGAGCATCAGTTGTATGCCAAGTTTAGCAAATGTGAATTCTGGTTACAAGAAGTAGGATTCCTTGGTCACATTGTATCAGCCGGAGGAATTGCTGACCTGCAAAGGTGAAGGATGTCGAAGATTGGAAAGCCCCAACCACTCAAACCCAAGTTCGTGCATTTCTCGGATTGGCGGGATATTACGGCAAGTTCGTAGAAGGATTCTCGAGTATCGCCAGACCCATGACCCAATTGCTGAAGAAGGACAAGAAGTTTGAATGGACCGACAAATGTGAAGCGAGTTTTCAAGAACTCAAGAGAAGATTGATTTCAGCCCCAATCTTAATCATGCCAGATATCACGAAGCCCTTCGATGTGTATTGTGATGCATCCAAGATCGGTCTCGGATGTGTGCTAATGCAAGAAGGCAAAGTTATATCTCATCTATCTCGACAACTAAAGCAACATGTAACATCCCAAAAATACTAAACTTGGATCATCAATTTCTAATCATCAAAATTAGGGTTAACAAAAACTTTGTTAAATAAAATTATGAATGCATGCATATGAGTATGCATTAAATTTGAAATTCTTTTGAACCACCTTGTTTGTGTGTTTCCTTGCTTGTAAATTTTTTCTTAGGTGAAATAAACATCATCTAAACATTTCCCAAACTTTTCCTAAGGACAAATAAATCAAAACCAATAAAATAAAGGAATGGTCATTTTGACCAATTTAACTCCCATGCCTACTTTGGCTGTCTCAATCTCTCAGAACCTAATGGAAACTTTTCTGGATCTTTGCACCCCTTGATTGTACTCATAACAAAGTATCAAGGCCCACTTTGTGATCATCCAGAAACTTTCAAATGCATAGTTTAAATGACAATTCAAAATTGAATCTTTATCATATGGGAAGATCCCACTTTTTCAAAAACCACTCAAACAAGCTCAACTTTCAAAACCCAAGCATCTGCAGACTCACTAGCACCAATCTAGCAAACCCACCAAAAATCTTTTCAAAATTCAAAACTTGATTTCATGCGGCCATTTCATCAAACAAGTTGTAGACACAAATCATACAAAATCTAAACACTATTTGGAGCAGTGATTTGAGCCTAACTTGTTCCCTCTTTGGCTCACAACCATCTCAATAGATCATCTAGCTAACTAAACCAAGAACTAGCACCACTGTGAGCTTGGCATTACCATCAATGGTGAACAGCCGAAGCCAACCTTGTCACCCCCATGTCGACAGCACGCTAGGAGGAGAAGCAAGCCTAGCCAAGATGTTCAGGAGGCGACCACCGTCCACCGCCACTCACTGTCCACCATGAGTGTTGCCAAGCCCTGGACCACACGCACGGACCGCCCGCCATCACTGACCATGCCGCGTGTGCGCCAGGCGCCACCTCGGCCAAAGCCCACGCATCAGCGCCACCGCCAAGTGCATAAACAATCCCCACCGACCCAGAGACCGCTAGACATCCTCGTCACGCCCCCCATGCCATACAGCCACCGCCATTGTCAAGACGCCGCCTCTACCAGCAGAGTGTCGCATGTTCAGACCAAGCCGCACCACGCCGAAACCATGTCGTTGAGCATCGCCAGGAACACCGCACCGCCCCCTACCTTCGCCCATGCCAAGAGTCCTCAGACATCGCCCCGACGAGCTCACCGTGCGCCCCGTCGGTCCCCTCGCTCGACGATAAATAGAGGACTCCCCCGCTCGAATTCTTCACACCATTCTACTCCCCTCTCATCACTGATCGTGCCACACCGTTCCCGGAGCAAGGCGAGCACCACCGCCGAATTTCACCGAGCCGCCGCCTGGAGAAGAAGGGAGCCATCGATTGCCCACCCAGAGCCGCGCGACCACCCTGAAGTTTGCCGTCGTCGACTTCGTTGTTCGCCCGCCTCGCCGACCCTCGCCTGCACCCCGGTGAGCCACCAGCACCCCTCACTGGCCACGCTAGGTTTCTTTCTCGCCGGCATTGCCTCGCGTCGATGATGACTCCCAGCCGTTGGATTAGAACCAGATCGAACGCACCACGTTGCCCCGTACCGCTTCGCCCCTCCCTGTCTCACTGACGAGTGGGGACACCCACTTAAGCAGCCCGCGGGAGCACTGCGCTTAGCAGGCCGGCCCGTTAACTCTTCCCGCGCAACCCAGTGATTTGAATTAAACTTTTTCCATTTTATTTCAAACACACTTCTGTACCCAACTTCAAAAATCAACCCAGATCGATTCAGTGCACCAAATTGAATGAAACCAATTTTGTTAGAAAGGTCTGTGAATGCTAAATCCAAGGCCGTTGGATTCAAGTCATTTGGATCTATAGATCACTCATGGTAAAAATAACAAGGCAGAAGCTTTTCTGCATTCAAACATTTTTCAAATTTAAACCATAATAGCTTTTGAGTTGATTCCAACTCTCAAAAATCACATTTAACCATACCTTTCAGAATATATAAAAATATATAGGTTTACTTGCAGAAATAAGGTTCAAGTAATAAAACAATGCCCCATAGGCATTTCTAGTCACTTTAATTAATTAAAATAAAAGGGTAAAACCTTATTAAATTGTGACACCACTTTAAATCACATTCCCATGAACTAAAATATGTGGTAATGACATGTGTCAACATGATCCCATGTTTGGTTTGGAGAATATTAAATCTTAAGTAGTTTTTCAATGAGTAGAAATTACTTTTCTAAAAATAAAAGGAATTAAACCAAGCTTTAACCTTGTAATATTAGTGATGATGCTAGATCATCTATAGGACCCTTGTGTGTGATGATTGCCAGTAGTTAAGTATTGTTTGGTGATTGTGTACCCCGTATTTATTTATAGACGCTAGTACCGACCAAGGATACGAGGAGGAAGGAGGATTCTACGAAGAAGAAGCCGAGGAGAACTTCAACCACTGCTCTGCACAAGGCAAGCTTATACTGATATTGTGCAAGCCTAATACTACTAGTGAATGTGCAAGCTAACCCTTGCAAGATACTCTACTTATGCAACAAACCACTATTTGTTACCATGACCACTATATGCCTTAAGCATATGTGATCATACCCACTTGATAAACCAATCCTAGTTTTACTTGCAAGCTTCTTACTTTATTTCTTTATCAAAGCTCTTACTTAGAGTTTACTTAAAGAGTTTGGTAGATACTAGAAAGATATGTGAAGGTTGCATAAAGAGCATAAAATTTGGCCTAAGTGAGAAACCTTGATATCATCCTAAGATATAAGGTGTACTTAGTTGAAACTCCCCTAGTTTACCACCCCTCATTAGTACTCACCCCCACTTGTAGATGCTAGTGCTAAGCATAAAACTTGATCAACTTTAGATGGGAATACTTGGTGGAAAAATGGTTATGAAAACCTTGGAATGATGGATCATTCTATTGAAATGTTTTGGACATGTTTTTCTGAACACCTGATGATTTTGGTGATGAAAATGTTGAGGCATGAGCCTTAGCCCTTTATAAAACTGATGGTTGTCTCGATGCGATACCATTCCAATTTTATCGTACAACCACAATACCCGAAGATTGGGTAGGGCTTGACTAGAAACTTATATACCTTAGTATTAGTTCCCTCACGGCCAAGGTCTGAGCTGAGGCTACCTTATGAAGATTGTCCACCTGTGCAGTACCCAAGATGACAGTTGGTCATGGTTGGGAGGCCAAACTCACAGGAGAGGTACTTATACTAGGGCATGTAATTGAAAGGTTAGGATTGATTATCCGCATACTGAGTATGGTGAATTCAGGATTTGTTCCTGACGGATGTATCGAATGTTGTGGTGAAAGTGTACAATCTCTGCAGAGTGTCAAACTATTCGAACAGCCGCGTCCGCTGTTATGGACAGTTGGAGTGGCCATACTGTTCCCCCGTTAGACTTTTCAAAATGACTTGTGAAATGAATTTGAAACTTTGACTTGACCATAACAGAGTTGTGATATGAAATACAAGTTCCCACTTAGGAGTTATAAAATTGTGACTAGCTTTGGAACCTAGTAGAGATAAATCTGGCTTTTGCAAAACAACCCTAGATCCTAGTGTCCTATTATCCAAAAACCCATTTTTTCCTGTTAGTGTTAGTTTGCGAGTACATAAAGAGTACTCATGGCTTTGTCCCTGGCTATTCCCATGGCCAGACTATGAAGAGGAGTACCTGGAAGATGGACCCCAGGAAGGTTATGACAACTAGGATCATCTCCCATCGTCAACATTGCCTGTGACCCCGAAAATGGAGCTTCGCCTACGCTACCGTTATTATTACGTATTCCGCTGCTTGATGTTGTATTAAGAACTGGATCATGAGATACCTATTTGTGTAAGAACATATGTACGGTTTGTAATGGATGATGTACCATGGTATCCAATTCTGTTATGTCTCGCAAAAATGGTAATCCTGGGATTGCGAGGTATGGCATAACATGCATCTAGGATTAAAAATCCGGGTGTTGACAAGTTGGTATCAGAGCCATCCTGACCATAGGAGACCCTAGTTATATTGGACGTTTGAATCAAAAACCTAGTTTCCCAAAACCAAAGAAAACAAATATTTACAAAAACTTATTCTCATTCTTATCCCTTTGATTCTTTCATGAAAAATTCATGTTCCTCAAAAACTCTTGCAAAGATACATAAAATTTTGACACACTTGATCACTCTGCTAACCTACTCATCCTCTATTCTTATAGATGGATGTGAAGTACAACAAGTTTTATCAGTTGGGGAATGGAGGAGACCTTATCTTTGAGAGGGATTTGGACCAGCTTTCGGAACTTCTGGAGCGTCCGCACCCCGAGTTCTTCGAAGCTCAGCTCAATGATCAAGGAGGAGAAGACCTGCAGTGGCTAATTGTTGCGAGTCTTAGAGGAAAGATTGAACCTCCCACTGCTGAGGGAATTTAGTTTACCTTAAGAGAGAACAACTGGCTCGATGGACTTGCCAAGGCCATGCAAGAAGCTCTTTCCCGTCTGTGTGGGCAGAGCATCAATGAGATCAAGGGAACTCGCTTTGAGTTTTGCCCAAGGCGTGATGCTAATGGACAACCACTGGAAGCCCCATACCACCCTGAGTTGAAGACTCAATTGGACCACCTTAGCTTCATGATGTACGATCGTCAGCAGGAGTTGGACAACTGCCGTGACTACTGCAACCACAAGTCTGCCATCATCAAGACGAAGGACCAAACCATCGCCATGCTAGCAAAGGATCGCAAGTATCGCTGCCGTCAGCTCGACAAGAAGGAGCGCATCATTGCCCGTCTTCGCCACCGCATCTCATCTCTGGAGGAGACCATCCACGAGAGAGACATGCAGTTGGAGGAAAGGGAGAATGCCGGAGAGGATCTTCGTGGAGACCCCTACTCCTATCCCAGCGATGACGATGATTTTCTAGAGGATCAGGCTATGGACTTCTTCACCGATGAGGATGATTTCTCCTTCATCGATGATGATGAAGATGATGAAGCCACAGATTCCGAGGAGTAGTAGCACTTGAGCACTAGTGTAGCGAGTAGTATTCGATCCCACTGTATCGTAGTTTTCAGAATGGTTCTTAAAACCATCTACTTTTCTTTGTTGTGGTGTGTGTTGTATTGTGTGAATGAATGAATGAATTAAAAAGCAAGTTGCTAGAAAAATCTGAGTCAAACTTTAAAAACTTTTCAAAGACCCCAAAACATTAGAAATTTCCGTCTTTTCTCCTGATCTATCTCAATCTTCAGATGCCACGTGGAGGAAGTGGTTCATCCCCGGACCCGATGTTGCAGATCCTGCAAATGTTGGCTTCTGACCGTGAAGCTAAAAGAGCGGAACGTCAAGCCAACCTAGCCACACTTCAGCAGATAGCCCAACTTGCCCACAACAACCAAGGCCATGGAAATCAAGACAACCATGGATCTAAGCTCAAGAACTTCGAGAATACCAACCCACCTGTGTTCACTAAGTTAGAAGAACCCCTAGACGCCGATGATTGGCTGCAAACCATGGAAAATAACCTAGAAGTAGCCGGAGTGGAAGCCAACGAGAAAGTCCTGTTCGCCACCCACTATCTAGCCGGAGATGCCAGAGCATGGTGGAACAGTGTTCGCGCAATGACCGGAGGCCAGATGATGACCTAGGAGGAACTCAAGGTCAAGTTCAGCAGAACCCATGTGCCACCGGGTTTGATCAAGAGAATGAGAGACGAGTTCGGAGAGCTGAAGCAAGGAAGGATGACTGTAGTGGAATACCGTGACAAATTTTTGTCATTAGCTAGATATGCCCCGGACGAGATCGACACCAAAGCCAAGAAGAAAGAAAGACTCCTGAATGGTCTGCATGATGAGATGCAGACAGTGTTAGTCAATATCCCCTTTGTGGATATTGAAGCCCTGGTCGACTCTGCTATCCAGATGGAAGGAAAGATCAACCAAGCCAATGCGAACCGCAAGCGTCGCATGATGCATCAGCCAGGAACCCATCAAACCCCAAAGTATCGCCCCAACCCATCTCCAGGATTTGCCCCAAGGACCAACAGACCCCCGATGAACCGTCCGACCTATCCCAACCGTGGAAACCCTAGACCCGGAAGAAATCACAACAACCCCGGCAACTCTAGCCATTTCAACCGTGCCCCACCCAAGTTCAACAATAACAATGCTACCGCCAACACCAACATCGCTTAGAGGATCGGAAGCAATGTTGTGCATAAGCCAAGGACAAGTCGCAAGTGACCTGTTATGATCAGGAAAATAAAGGCCACTATTCCAACGAAAGTGCCCCAACAAGAAGAATGCTCATTGTTACTTGAATGGCACCTACTGACGTTCGTTGACAGCCCCAAATGCCATGTCCCAGCTCAAAGAAAAGGTCGTGCAGTTCATTGGAAGAAGATTTGCCTGTGGAATTCGCTCAACCGCAACGGCCGTCTTTTTCTCATGCATGTGAAGAAGCTCGAGAAGCACCAAAGGCCGTACTAGGTATGTTTTCTATTAATTCAGTACTTGCAAGAGTGTTGTTTGATTCTGGTGCATCGCATTCATTTGTCACCGAAGAATTTGCAAGCACTAGTAAAATTCAACCAACCAAATTGAAGCATGTTATGATTGTTCAAATTCCCGGATCAACCACCAAGGCTAGGCAAATTTGCAAAGCCGTCCCTATCCGAATCCATGGCATAGATTTTTATGCAAATCTGATAGTACTCGGAACTAAAGGATTGGAAGTAGTACTAGGAATGGATTGGATGTCCAAACATAAAGGATTAATTGACTGTGCCAAGAAAGCCATAACTATGACCAAGATAGGAATATCGATCGAGCATATATCTGAAACCTTACCTCGCCAATTCAAGTGCAACAAGAGTATAGCCCAACCTACCATTGACCAAGTCCGGATAGTCTGTGAATACCCCGATGTATTTCCAGATGTTTTGCCCGGTATGCCCCCATATCGGGATATCGAGTTCATCATCGAACTAATCCCCGGAACCAGACCCATAGCCCAAAGACCCTATAGTATGAACCCGTCGGAGCTAGCAGAATTGAAGAAGCAACTGGATTCCATGCTAGAAATTGGATTGATTCAACCAAGTGCGTCACCATGGAGATCACCTGTCTTATTTGTGGACAAGAAGGATGGAGGTAACCGTTTATGTACGGATTATCGGAAGTTGAATGATGTCACCATCAAGAACAAGTACCCCTTGCCCAAGATAGAAGATTTGTTTGATCAGTTGACCGGTGCCAAAGTATTTTCTAAGATTGATCTTAGAACTGGCTATCATCAACTCAAAATTCGTGCAGAGGATATTCCAAAGACTGCCTTTACCACCAGATATGGATTGTATGAGTATACGGTCATGTCTTTCGGATTAACCAATGCCCCCGCTTATTTCATGAATATCATGAATAAGATTTTTATGGACTTCCTGGATAAGTTTGTCGTTGTTTTCATTGATGACATTCTGATTTATTCCAAATCAGAAGAAGAACATGAGCTACACCTAAGGACCATTCTTGGAACCCTTAGAGAGCATCAGTTGTATGCAAAATTTAGCAAATGTGAATTCTGGTTACAGGAGGTAGGATTCCTCGGTCACAATGTATCAGCCGGAGGAATTGCCGTTGACCCTGCCAAGGTGAAAGATGTAGAAGATTGGCAAGCCCCAACCACTCAAACCCAAGTTCGTGCATTTCTCGGATTGGCGGGATATTACCGCAAATTCGTAGAAGGATTCTCGAGTATCGCCAGACCCATGACCCAATTGCTGAAGAAGGACAAGAAGTTCGAATGGACCGACAAATGTGAAGCGAGTTTTCAAGAACTCAAGAGGAGATTGATTTCAGCCCCAATCTTGATCATGCCAGATATCACGAAGCCCTTCGACGTGTATTGTGACGCATCCAAGATTGGTCCCGGATGTGTGCTAATGCAAGAAGGCAAAGTTATATCTTATCTATCGCGACAACTGAAGCAACATGAGCAAAACTACCCAACCCATGACCTCGAACTCGCAGCCGTAGTTCTAGCCCTGAAGACATGGAGACACTACCTGATGGGAAACCATTGTGAGATTTATTCGGATCACAAGAGCCTAAAGTATATATTCACTCAGAAGGAGCTGAATATGAGGCAGATAAGATGGATTGAGCTAGTCAAGGATTACGACCTGGACATTCACTATCACCCTGGTAAAGCTAATGTAGTAGCCGATGCCCTTAGCAGATTGCCGTGCCACTTGAACTCCATGATTTTGAAGGAGCAACCAAGTTTGCACAAAGAGATGGAAGATTTTCGAATAGAATTAGTAAGTGAAGGATTTTTGGCTAGTATAGAACTTCAACCCACTTTGATCAGTCAGATTAAAGAGGCGCAGAAGGAAAATGCTAGTATTGAAGGAATCAAGCGTCGTATCGGTACAGGAAAAGTACCTGGATTCACCGAAGACGGTGAAGGAGTTTTCTGGTACAAAGGACGCCTTTGTGTACCAGCAGATTCTGAGTTGAAAGAAGTTATCTTGAAGGAGGATCATGATACTCTTTATTCTATCCATCCCGGAGGAACTAAGATGTATCAAGATTTAAAAGAGCAATTTTGATGGCATAAGATGAAGAGAGAAATCGGAAGCTATATCGCCAAGTGTGATATTTGTCAGCGAGTCAAGGCCGGACATCAAAGACCCGCTGGATTGTTGCAACCATTGCAGATTCCGGAATGGAAATGGGATTCTGTAGGAATGGACTTTATCACTGGACTACCTACTTCTAGTAGGGGAAATGACTCTATCTGGGTCATAGTGGACAGATTGTCCAAAGTCGCCCATTTCTTACCTGTCAAGACCACATATCAGAGTTCGAAGCTAGCGGAGTTGTACATCGCTAGAATCGTTAGTTTGCATGGAGTCCCCAAGAACATCGTATCGGATCGAGGAACTCAGTTTACCTCGAGATTCTGGAAGAAAGTCCAAGAAGGTTTAGGAACCCGCCTAGATTTCAGCACCGCGTATCACCCTCAGACCGATGGACAAATGGAGCGAGTAAACCAAATACTCGAAGATATGCTGAGAGCATGTGTGTTAGAATATGGATCCAAGTGGGAAGACTGTATGCCGTTTGCAGAATTTTCATACAACAACAGTTATCAAGCCAGCTTGCAAATGGCCCCATTTGAATTTATGTACGGAAGGAAGTGTCGCACCCCTTTGAACTGGTCGGAAGTAGCAGAGAGTCAGATTTTTGGACCCGACATCCTACGGGAAGCAGAAGAGAAGGTTCACAAGATTCGTGAGCACCTCAAGACCGCCCAATCCCGACAAAAGAGTTACGCCGACAAGAGACGTCGAGACCTCGCCTTCAACATAGGAGATTTTGTTTATCTGAAAGTGTCGCCATTGAAGGGAATGTAGCGTTTCCAACTCAAAGGAAAGTTAGCCCCCAGATATATCGGACCTTTCAAGATTCTGAAACGTCGAGGAGAAGTATCGTATCAATTGGAACTACCTGAAGAGATGTCAGCCGTGCACAATGTGTTCCATATCTCGTTACTTCGCAAGTGTCTCGAAGTCCCCGAGAAGACCGAAGTATTCAAGAATATCGATCACCGGACCATAGAGATCAACGATGACCTGACCTATCCCGAAGTACCCATCCGTATTTTGGAAGAAGCTTTTCGAACTACCCGAACCCGAAGCATCAAGTTTCTCAAGATTCAGTGGAGCAACCACACCAAACAGGAAGCTACCTGGGAGCGTGAAGATCACATCAGGACGGAGTTTCCCGATCGCCACCGCTGGCCATGCCTCTAGAAGCCCGTAGCCATGTCGCCACCGTCGCCTGCCCATCCCATTCGGTGTCGTCGTCGCGACTATAAATAGAGGCCACCCCCAGCCTTATTGAGCACACCATCTCACTCCCCTCTCCTCACTGATCGTTCCACACCGTTCCCGAAGCAAGGCGAGCAGCGCTTCACCGGAATTCCACCGGAGCCCGCCGCTGCTGGAGAAGAAGCAAGCCAGCGGTTGGTGCCGCCCTAGGAGAAGCTGGCGGTACCAGGAGGTTCGCCGTCGTCGACTTCGTCGTTCGCCCGCCTCGCCGACCCTCGCCTGAGCCCCGGTGAGCCCTCGGCGACCCCCACCTGCCGCGTTAGGGTTCAGTCTTGCCGACGTTGCCCGACATGGACGACGACCCTCAGCCGTTGGATTAGAACTAGATCGAACGCACCATATTGCCCCATACCGCTTCGCATCCCCCTCGTCTCACTGACGCGTGGGACATCAACTTAACCAGCCCGCGTAAGCGCTCTGCTTAGCAGGCCAGCCCAGTATCGTTTCCCGTGCAGCCCAGTTGTTTGAATTTGGATTTTTCCATTTTCATTCAAACACACTTCTGCACCTAGTTTCAAAAATCAACCTAGCTCGATTCATTGAACCAAATTGAATCAAACCAATTTTGTTAGAAAGGTCTGGAAGTGCTGAATCCAAGCACGTTGGATTTAAATCATTTGGATTTGTAGACCACTCTTGGTAAAAATAACAAGGCAGAAGCTTTTCTGCATTCAAACATTTTTCAAATTTAAACCATAATATATTTTGAGTTAATTCCAACTCTCAAAAATCACATTTAACCATACCTTTCAGAATATATAAAAATATATAGGTTTACTTACAGAAATAATGACCAAGTAATAAAAGAATGCCACATAAGCATTTCTAGTCACTTTATTTAATTAAAAATAAAAGGTTAAACCTTATTAAATTGTGACACCACTTTAAATCACATTCCCATGGACTAAAATATGTGGTGATGACATGTGTCAACATGATCCCATGTTTGGTTTGGAGAATATTAAATCTTAAGTAGTTTTTCAATGAGTAGAAATTACTTTTCTAAAAATGAAAGGAATGGAACCAAGCTTTGATCTGGTAATGTTAGTGATGATGCTAGATCATCTATAGGACCCCTTTTTGTGGGATGAGTGCAAGTAGTTAAGTATTGTTTGGTGATTGTGTACCTCGTATTTATTCATAGACGCTAGTACCGACCAAGGATACTAGGAGGAAGGAGGATACTACGAAGAAGAAGTTGAGGAGAACTTCAACCACTGCTCTGCACAAGGCAAGCCAATACTTGCAAGCTAACACTTGCAATTTAGCAAGCTTATACTGATACTGATGCAAGCCAATACTTGCTTGTCACCATGCCAACTATATGCCTTAAGCATAGATGATCCTACCCACTTGATAAACCAATCCTAGTTTTTTACTTACAAGCTTTATACTTTATTTCTTTATCAAAGCTATTACTTAGAGTTTACTTAAGTAAATTGTAGATACTAGAAGGATATTTGAAGGTTGCATAAAGAGCATAAAATTTGGCCTAAGCTAGAAAATCTTGATGTCATCCTAAGGCATGAGATTGAACTTAGTTAAACTCTACTTGTTTACCACCCCTCATTAGTACTTACCCCCACTTGTAGATGCTAGTGCTAAGCATATAACTTGATCAAATTTAGATGGGAATACTTGGTGGAAAAATGGTTATGAAAACCTTGGAATGATGGATCATTCTATTGAAATGTTTTGGACATGTGTTTCCGAACACCAGATGATTTATGGTGATGAAAATGTTGAGGCATGAGCCTTAGCCCTTTATAAAACTGATGGTTGTCTGGATGCGATACCATTCCAATTTTATCGTACAACCACAATACCCGAGAATTGGGTAGGGCTTGACTGGAAACTTATATACCTTAGTATTAGTTCCCTCACGGCCAAGGTCTGAGCTGAGGCTACCTTGTGAAGATTGTCCACCTGTGTAGTACCCAAGATGACAGTTGGTCATGGTTAGGAGGCCAAACTCACAGGAGTGGTGCTTATACTAGGGCATGTAATTGAAAGGTTAGGATTGATTATCCGCATACTTAGTATGGTGAATTCAGGATTTGTTCCTGACAGATGTATCGAATGTTGTGGTGAAAGTGTACAATCTCTGCAGAGTGTCAAACTATTCGAATAGCCGCGTCCGCGGTTATGGACAGTTGGAGTGGCCATACTGTTTTCCCGTCAGATGTTTTCAAAATGACTTGAGACTTTGACTTGACCACAACAGAGTTGTGGCATGAGATACAAGTTCCCACTTAGGTGTTATAAAACCTTAACTAGCATTCGTTGTTTCCAAACTTAGTAGAGGTAAATCTAGCTTTTTGCAAAACAACCCTAGAGCTTAGTGTCCTACTACAAAAACCCCTTTCACCTGTTAGTATTAGTTTGCGAGTACTTAAAGAGTACTCATGGCTTTGTCCCTGGCTATTCCCATGGCTAGACTATGAAGAGGAGTACCTGGAAGATGGACCCTAGGAAGGTTACGACAACTAGGATCATCTCCCATCGTCAACATTGCCTGTGACCCCGAAGATGGAGCTTCGCCTACGCTACCGTTATTATTACGTATTCCGCTGCTTGTGTTGTATTAAGACTGGATCATGAGATCCTTATTTGTGTTAGACCTTATGTATGGTTTGTAATGGATGATGTACTGTGGTATCCAATTCTGTTATGTCTCGCAAAAATGGTAATCTTGGGATTGCGATGTATGGCATAACAGACATCTAGGATTCAAAATCTAGGTGTTGACAATGAAACCTTTATTTTTGCAAATTCTTTTGACTGATGCTATTAAGATGCCTCCTTATTCAAAGTATATGAAGGATATTGTCTCTAATAAAAGGAAGATTCCTAATGAGAAGATTTCTACTTTGCTTGTTAATTATTCCTTCAATGGTAAGGTTCCAAAGAAACTTGGTGATCCAGGTATACCAACTATTCCTTGCTCTATTAGTAATAATTATGTTAGAACTGCTTTATGTGATTTGGGAGCTGGAGTTAGTGTTCTACCTTTTTCTCTCTACAAGAGACTCCAGCTAGAAAAGTTGATACCAACTGATATATCTTTCCAAATGGCTGATAAGTCAACTACTATTCCTGTTGGTATATGTGAGGATGTTCCTGTTCAAGTGGCTCATAATTGCTTGGTTTTAACTAATTTTGTTGTGCTTGAAATGCCTGAAGATGATAATATGTCTATTATTCTTAGGAGACCTTTTCTTAATACTGCAGGTCCTGTCATCAATTGTAATCAAGGAAAAGTAACATTCAATATTAATGACAAAGAGCATACTGTTTATTTCCCCAAGAAGGTTCCTAAGAGCTATTGCCTGAATTCCATTGAAAATATTGATAGCATCAAGGTTGGAGAAATATATTGTCCCATTCCACAAGAAACTTTTGAAACTATTATGATTGGGACCATTGCTATCAAGTTTGAGGTAACATAATCACCTTGTGGAATGCAAAGTTTTGTTTCATATAAGATTGTTTTGGTAACAAGACTTTATCAACCTTGTTAACAAACGATTTTAATGAACAAAACAATGTTTTCACTATGGTTATTCTTGCTTATTTTTTACTTTTCTCCTTCCTAGTTTTTGCTTTTTATCTTGTTAGCTCTAGTTTTGCTAGTTGTTTACTTGTTAGAGTGTCTTAGAACTTCTATAGTTTTGGTTTGGTTTGCTTTTGCTTCTTATAAAAAATCTTTTCTGCAAGAAAATCAATCTTCATACCCTGAAAATTGGCCAAAAATAAAGTTTCCCGAAAATTCCCAGAAAATTCATAATAAATTTTTCCTCGAAAAAAGGGGCAGAGGGACACCTGGAGTGGCCTAGAGGCCCCCCCAGGCCAGCACACCCCTGGGTGGCGCGACCAGCCCCCCAGGTGGCGCCTGGCCAGGGTGTGGCCCTCCAAAGTGCCTCCTCCCAGCCATCTTCTTTATCTCTCCTGAAAAACACCAAAAACTTTCTCAAGCTCGAGTTCCTGTTGTTCTTGCTCCCAATTTTCGATCTCCTTGCTCAGCCCATCTTTGCTGCTGATTTTTGGAGGGATTGCTCCTTGGTATGTGCCTCCTCCGCTTGTCCAATTAGATTTGTGATTGGTAGATTGTATCTTGAGTATTTTGTTGCTATAGGTGTCAGGTTGTATGAACTTGCATTCTTGTTCTATGCCTAGAGATTTCATTTTGATGCATGTGTAGCCCTCTATTCCTATAGTAGTTCCTCATCATTTACCAACTTGGAAATCACTTGGTTTGATGTTTGACTAAAAATTTCAGAAAAAAGAGGTCATGGACAACCACACCTTTGGTGAAATATTTGAGAGTGATGCACCTAGGAGGGAAAGGCCTTCAAGATCATCCTCCCGAGCTAGGCCCTCATACAATGAGGATCTTATTACACCGCAATTTGGCGACGAGGAAGATGAGGGGGATGCACACCCTTCCACCTTTCCTTGTCCAACCTTTTTGCGGGCTGCTGGGATTCTCAATGATTTCCTAACCTTGGTTCAGAGGGTTGGATTAACAAGTTATTGATGGCTAACGTGAAGCCTGTTGGGAACCCCAAGAGGAAGGTGTGAGGCAGCATAGCAGCAAGTTTTCCCTCAGTAAGAAACCGAGGTTATCGAACCAGTAGGAAGAAGGAAACGTCACACAGGTGTTGCAAGCAACGCGGAGACCTGCACAACACAAACTCAAGACTTTGCCCCAACAAATCAGTGAGGTTGTCAAGCTCACCGGTTTGCTGTAACAAAGGATTAAACGTATGATGTGGAAGGTAATGGTTTGCAGCAATTAAACAAGTAACAGTGGAAGATGTATCAATGGTAAAGATTGGACCGGGGTCCATAGTTCACTAGAGGTGCTCTCCTTAGATAAACAACATGGCATGAAGGGTAAACAAATTACAGCAAGGCAATTGACAGGAACTGAGCAAGGCAAAACAATGCAATACCAGACAAAAAGATCCTATGAGATTCGATTGGGAAATACAACAAGATACATAGACCGCCATCCAACTGCATCTATGACTAGAAGTCCACCTTCAGGTTATCATCCGAACCCCCTCCAGTATTAAGTTGCAAGAAACAGACAACTGCTTTAAGCAAAGTGTGTAAGGTAAACAATCTACTTGTTCCATGAATGTAACACCCTCAGAATCGGCCCTATGCAAGTTTCAGCGATTCCCGCCAAACCCACATAGAAACGATTCAAAGGTGCCCACCAGGCACTTTCGTGCGGGTGGTAAACGAAGTAATACCATTACACAATAGTCCATGATGGAACCCACAGAACAGATATATACAACAATGCACTGTTCAAAAAATAGGCCGAATCAACAATTAATAGGCTGATTAATCGCTATTAGGGACCTGACCGTGTCGATTACCACTAATCGTTTTTATTAATCGTTTAGCCCGATTAATAGGTATGAAACTCCGATTACTAGTTATGTTCCCGATTAACCACTACACTTGGTCAAAAATTTACCAAATTATCAACACATATCACCCATCCATCCGCTAGCCCACCCCCAATGAAGTAGGTTTTGTGAAGCTCCCGCTCTATCCCTGCCTCTTGGAGCTTGATTTCCGCCATCACCAACCAGTTCCTTGTCATTGTTGACCAGTTCCTCGTAGTTGCCGACCAGACCTTACATACAAGAGCTCGAGCGCCTTGAGGATCTCATCCGGGAGCTTAAGGCTGCCTTTAATAGGGTAGATGGTTGAGGTGCAAGAGGATTCATACGTGTTTTAGGTTCTATTTTTTGTAGGCTACACCGATTAATAGCCGACCGATTAAAGCAGTTAATCGTCCGTATTCCGATTAGTCGCTACTCATAAGCCAACCGAGCAGTTAACGATTACCGATTTACTTACCATTGCAACAATGACTCAAAGAGTCAAGAATACAGATGTACAATACAAAGATCCAAATCACCTTTACAATGATACAGCGTCCGAGTACTGACAAGATGAAAATTGAGCTAAGATCCCTGAAGAATAACCAATGGCGTCCATAACCCTGCCCAGGCCAATTCAGAAGGATAACCCTGCTAACGACATCGATCTCAAAACCTTCTTAAACAAAAGGGGTGCCAACAAAGGGCAAAGGAAAAAGAGAGCGGTCAAGATCTTGAGGCCAAGACACGAGACTAGAATTCGGCGGTCCTCGCCTACATAGGTATGGTGGACTGAAGCGGTAGCGCAGCATACACTAAACAACCTATAGAGACTCGATACAACTGGCGGCTATTAGAGAGGGATAAGAAAGACCTATTCGAATCCAACCTAAAACTATCACCAAGCATACCCATCCTGGTATTTCCCCCTCGATACCAAACGAGGAAGTCAACCAAGGAACTCACACAATTGGCAGTTTTATTCATTCTGTTATAGTTGCGGCAATTACTAGTCAGATATAGATAGCATGAGTCATCCTGATAACATAAGCAGTGGGCAGTTTTAGTTAACCATTCCATTGTAGTTGCAATACTAACTAGTCAAATACATATACCATGAGACATTCTAAAACCCAGCAGTTGTTGGTACTTTTATTTAGTCATCCTGTTATACTGAAGATGATTACTAGTCATTATAAAGTCAAATTTATAGCACTACTTTAGTTATAGTTGTCTATGATCGAGATACTGTGCTCCAAGTCGTCCATAACCGTGGACACGGCTTTCCGAAAGTTTTACCCTGCAGGGGGCACAAATAGCAACACATGCACGATCAACCTCGGGAAAAACCAAATGAAAACCCAACGAGGCATCACGACAGAGCAATTGCAAGATTCATATAATATTTCAGGGGGCCACCCCACCCAAGCTACCCGCGACAAAGTTGGCCGGCTCCGAGACAGACCCAGAGGTTTGTGACGACGGCTGTAAACGACTGGGAACCCGAGAGTGTGAATGGGCTTGTCGATACCGCGAAAAGGTGGCACGGGGTTCCAAAACAGTACAGGCGCTCCACGCGCAATAGTAAATAAAGCAGTAAAACATGGCATAAGTATAGGATAGTAATAAATCCCCAAACTACTTTGTGGCCCCAAGAAATAATATAGGACTCGAGCTCTGGCTAAGGGGATTCATGGTCCCACATGCGGATAGTGCGAATGTTCAAGGAACAGATATCAAGTACTCGGGGTCCTACGGGACACAAGTGGACGGTTAAAAACCAAATAACATCTATTGCCCACCCGTGCCTCTGCATTATTTACCTACTTTCAATTTTAGTTATTAAATGGTAATTAAAGTCATGATCATCTCCACCATTAAGCATGAGGCATTTCTCCAACAACTGTGGAACATTGACGGCGCGAAGCAACACCCGCGTAAGCAACTATGTGACATGGTTATACCCCATGGGTACATGATCTCAGCATACCTGGTCCAGCCCAAGGAAGGCCCACGGCAAATATACGCCGGCCCATGAAGACTTTCGGGTGGCCAAGGCCCATGACGCCTTCGGATCCTTGGAGAGCAAGACTAGAGTAGATAGGAAATTCAAAGGGGTAAAACCCTAGAACTTGTAACCGACTAGGTCGATGCCTGGGACCTGCCTAAGCCTATATAAAGGCCAGGAGGGCACGACCTAGATCTCCTCCTCATACTTTCGCATACACACCTCCACGCCAGATTGCATCTGCGTACCCCTGTAACCTTCGGTTCCGCCATAATCAAGAGCAGACAAGCAGGAGTAGGGTTTTCCCTCCGGGGGCCTGAACCTGGGTAAACCTTGTGTCCCCGTGTTGCTTGTTTGCTAACCGTTCCATGATCTCCAGCATCCCCATCTTCTCCAAAACCCAAGTCCATAACAATGGGCATTGATGAGATCAAACCTCGTCAATTGGCGCCGTCTGTGGGTACCGGGGGCGCTGATTGTGCGGTCGTGACGGTTCCATCATCAATGATCTACGATCCACTGCCTTCAATTGGATCTACAAGATCGAGATTTCCGGTCACTTTAGCCATGGATATGATCTAATCAGCATTGGAGTATGCGCGGTCTTTTACACGGCGCGAGTTCGTCACATTAAGTTGGAACCGAGATCGATCGGCAAGTCACATGCAATTCTCCTATTTTGAAGTGGCGGCAATTTTCCCGTTTGTTGTGTGCCTCCTGATCAGAAGTTGCTTGTGGGTCTAATTCGAGCTGTCTACGTGCACGTCTCCATACGCTTCCAGCACGCTCAAGATTATGCAGATTTGTTCGAGTTCTCCTAATTCGACTCAATCATTGCCATGTTTTAACAAGTCAGGAAAACGAAGCAGCAAAGCCATCAATCGGATTGGTTTCCGGCGAGTTGAAAAATCGATTGGGAAGTAGTAAGACTCCTGATCGCTGCTAGTACTTATTATGCAGTACATGTCACGTACTGGTCTACACCATCATGTATGGATTTTGCGGCAAGGATGTCAATCGCCTGCTAACATGTGTGAATTTTCCGGCTCTCCGACAAATCTGCGTCGATACAGCTTATCGCAGCCTCGCTGCAGTTTACTTTAACTTCAGAGGAGTTGGTTTTGCCGTCCGTAGTTGGGTTTAATTTCACCCTTGCCGTGCGACCCTCTGCGGCATTGGCTTCGGCAACTCGAGGCTCTCTCGGCTCCGGCGATCCGCTGAGTCTTCAGCCTCGGTGACCTGCTACAATCTTCGGTTGCAGCAAACAGCCACCACCATCGGCCTCGATGACCCTCTGCCGCGTTGACTCTGGTCCGCTGCATCGGCTCTCGGACGCCGCCTCGACCACATCAACTTCATGCTCGGGGGCTACGCCCACTTGGCCATAGGACTCGCGACCATCGACCTGTTGCGGTTTTCGGCTGCAATGATCCTCTGTGGTCTTCAACTGCGGTGACCCGCTACATCTTTTAGGATGCGGCGACCCGACGCGATCTTCGATTGCGGCAACTGGCCGCATCGACTTCAGCGACCACGACTCGGGGGCTCCCTCGACATCGGCGACCCAATGCGGCTTTCGACTGCGATGATCCGATACATCCTTCGAATGTGGCGATCCGGTGCGGTCTTCGACCTCGACAATCTTCGGATGCGGAACTCGCTACACCATCAACTTCGGAAACCCGTCGCCGCTATTATTGTGGTTCGTCGCGTCGACCACGTCCGCATGCGACCTGCTACCGTGTCGACTCCGTCTACGACAACTATCACTAAAGCTAAGTTTCCCTCTACTTAGAGCTGATTTATTTTTTAACTCGCACTCGATACACTCGGGGGATGCGCCCTCTTCGAGTAACCTAATGTGCCATCGGCTTCACGCACTCGAGCACCTTGAACGCGACATCCCGAGTAGGTGATTCTGCCTGATCGTCAAATCCTTTAACTCAGAGTGCCTCAGCAAGATACTGAGACTAAGGGTAATCAGGCTAACGAAAAGGCCTAGCATACGGTGCAAATGTGTCAACTCGATCGGCACCAGAATCTTACTATACAAGCCGACATGCAAATATTCTTTACAAGATACATGTACTTCACAATTCTTTATATTTTCTGCAGCCTACAAGGTCATCGACTGCCTCGAGCTATTCTATCGGATCCTCCAACAGGAGTCAACAAAACAACTGGCTACGCCATAAGCTAAAGACCCGAATCGAGTCTCTCTTCGGATGGTTGCATCGCTTGATGCTACGAAGACGCGACGCTAGTCGCGCACCCGACAGAAGAAACAGCGTCGACTTCATCCGCAACGTCGAGTCCTTCCGGCTAAAATGCCGCATCACTCCGCTATGTTGACTCCTGGCTCCTTATACTTGAGACGCTGACTCGATGCACTTCCGGGTCAGTGGTTTCTCCTCGCATGAGTCTCCACTCGAGTCTGCGACTCGACTAGACACTCAGGGGCTACTCCTATCAGGAGCGCTGGTCGCGCACCCGATGTAATTTCGGTTCAGCGGTATGCCCGCGAGATTGTCGACTGCGTCTGCACGATTCAAGACTCGAGTCTCTGCCCGAGTCTACGACTCCGCCAGACACTCGGGGGCTACTCCAAACTGGAGCGCTGGTCGCGCACACACAAGATCTTCGAGTCCTACGATGAGTCTACGACTCCACTATGAACTCGGGGGATACTCTCATAGGGAGGATGGATTCAAGCATCCGAAAAATTTGTGTCCTATGGACCTAAAAGTCAACAAAGACTAAATTAAAGTCTCTGCTTGAGTCTACGACTCGAACACACACTCGGGGGCTACTCCTATAGGGAGCGCTGGTCGCGCACCCTATGAATTCTTCGACCGCTATCCTTCGGATCCACATGCAAAAACTTTTCGGCAACTCTGCCCCAATCAAACGATAAGTGAGCAACGTTCTCCTTGACCGCCCGAAACACCTCCACGGTGATAAATATTCGGATGCTGTGTCTGCGACACAAAGATAAGACCTACAGATATCATCTGATGGCCTGGTAACGCACACGACTGCGCTCTGCTAGTAAAAACCCGTGCTAACAAGTGCGATGAAAAATCCCGACAGACGCGTTGGGTACATCAGTTACATTCACTGGAATTCCACTCCTGTAAGTCCTCCGCGGCCTGAGTCGAATTACGCCAGCATATGTTCCGGGTTCGAATTGAGGGACTCCAACCTGAAGAACATCATGTTGTTTCGTCCTAAGATAGTTAACTGACCCTGATCCGTCGGGTGATTCAGGCACACGTATCAACAATCCTTGCACAGGAACTATTGAAATACATAGTTGCACCCGAAAGATTGCAGAGTCCTCAGCCGAATCTACGAGATACAACCATCTAGCTACTACATGGACCCATAGTCCAAGGTGGAACTACTCACGCATCATATCGGAGAGAAGGCCTTGGGGGTCCGAGGGTTCGACAGGGTTTGGGTTTGGTCTTCAGATAGCGGCCTTTGGTCTCCGTGAAGAAGAGCTTGGCACGCCAGGGTTCGGTCTTCGAATCCGTGAGGAAGGTCTTGGGCTTCTGAAGTCGCCAGATCCGGATAGGAGAACTTAGTGTGCCCGTGATGGAGAGCTTCGAATTTGGCGGCATCACCTTCTGGTTCCTCATGTTTTTGGCTTCGCACGTCCAGGATTGAAGATCTTGGCGTCAAGAGTGTAGCACTCAACATCACCTCAACACCACCACACCATCTGAAATTCCACAACATCCTCAAGGGCCGAGCAATGTTCAGATAACAAGATTACACAGAGCTGCAGTGCAAACAAAGGTGTACGTAGCAGCCGCCAGGGACAAGCGGAGGCGGGCATGGTAGACACGACAGGACCTGAGGTGGTCGATGTCACTGCATGGAGCCAACACGGGCACACCCGTCCAGAAACGGGCAGCGGCCTTGACGTGCTTGCGGAGAAACGGGGAGACAGCGGACGGCGCGGTCGCAAAGGGCGGAAAGGCACCAACGCGGCAAGCGGCAAGATGTAGGGCGACGGGGGACCTAGCAAAGCGCGCGGAGAAGATGGTGGCGTCCCTGGCAGCGGGGCGCTGCAGGGCCGGGAGGAGAGGCGACGGGGAGGGTCGGGCCTGGCACGGAGGCGGTCGGGCCTACAGCGGCTCGAAAGATGGACACGCCGCGGGGATCGGCAGGCCAGAAATGGAGGGGGCGCGCTTGCAGAGGTTGTCGATGAGGCGGTCGAGGTTGAGGAGGAGGGAGGTGCTGGCGGCTTGCGAGCGGTGCTCCAAAGGTGGCCGGTGATGAAGAGGAGGCGGTGGGGCCTGGCAGAGAGAGAGGAAGGCCGACGGCATGACAGAGAGGGTCAGACCTGGGGAAGGCCTCGCGGGCATGGGGGCTAGAGGTGAGGCGGTCGCTGTTGGCGGCGGGGATCCGAGACGAGAGGGAGGACGTGAGCGGGAGAGAGGATGGGGGCGCGTCGAGGTGGGCCAGGAGCGGGGCCGGGGTGGGTGGTTGTCGGTAAGTGGGGCCGGGCCCACCGGTGGTGGGAAGGGAGCGAGCGTGGGTGGTTTTCTGGGTGGGGTGGTGTACGACGAGTGTGGCATGTGTGTGTGCTGCGCGCTGGGGTGTGCGTGAAGCTCGCGTGCGTGTGCGTGGGGAGTGGCGGCGGGTGAGGGATGGTTAGAGGGTTGGGTCTAGGGTTCGGAGAGGTCTAGGGTTAGGGTTAGGTTTAGATATTTTAGGGTTTAGTTGGGCCGGGTCGTAGACTGCTGGCTTGTCGGGATTTTGGCCTGGCAGGCTGGCGGTCTCCCCGGACAAAAATAGTTTTATTATTTTTATAAAATAAGACATTTTGAAACATAGTTTTAGATAAATACAAGATCTAGAAAATACCAAGGTTTTACATTTGAAATGAAGATGGGAAATATCTAGAAAACAAAGAAGGGCTTTTCGAAAATAGTTTTAGTTAAAACATGCATGGAGATATCATGACGATGCATAGATGTAAATGTAGGCAATTTTCTAGTAGTGGTTTTACCAGGGTTCTATAATTCGACACCACTAACAATGGATCTCACCCTCGAGATCCGCCTCGTGATACGGGGAATAAAACCGACGGTCTGAATCTTCTCGCTTCGTGTAGACCTTCACGACACCACTAACAAGGATTCTCCTCCATCTTGAAGTCGGCATCACCACCAAAAAGAGGTCGTTGTCCATGATCATCGAGAGAACACTCCGAAGAAACAAAGAAGAAGGTCGAGGTCTCAAAAGATAAGGCCACCCTAACTTCTGTGGAAGGAGTAAAATTGCATGATCCACCAATTCAATGCACAAGAGCGAATGATAAGAGTAGTCGGATGGTGATCAGTCCATCGCGCACCCAAAGCATTACTCTGCACATGAATGGTAAAATTATGCAACCAACTCTCGGAATTCAGACTGAAGATCTCGACAAACAAGGTTCGGAAACAAAGGAGGGGTGGAGATTCTCTACAGATCTGATGTAGATGACTTCATCGTATCGAAAAACATCGGAGGATAGAAAGAAAAAATTTAGTGAATCTTCGGTCCACTGAAGAGGTACAACAGATGAAAGATCCATCAGATAGCATGAAGAACATTTGTCGAAGCACCGTTAACAAAGGATGGAAGTGAAACCCTGAAGGTACGATAGAAACGCAACCACGAGAATTCCTGGACTCGAAGAAAAGATAAGAGAGCAGATTCAAAACACGCAAAGGTAAGAGGAGAATATCAGAGGGGTAAGGAGTAAAAGCGGATCTAATCAGATCTATCCAACCGACTTTCCAAAATAGTTTTGACACTCTACATCGGTCGTTAGCTAGGTTATCCTACAGGCTGGACCAGTGGGGTATCGTAACTGCTGAGCTCTGATACCACTCTGTAACACCCTCAGAATAGGCCCTATGCAAGTTTCAACGATTCCCGCCAAACCCGCATAGAAACGATTCAAAGGTGCCCACCAGGCACTTTCGTGCGGGTGGAAAATGAAGTAATACCATTACACAATAGTCCATGATGGAACCCACAGAACAGATATATACAACAATGACTCAATGAGTCAAGAATACAGATGTACAATACAAATATCCAAATCACCTTTACAACGATACAGCGTCCGAGTATGGACAAGATGCAAATTGTGCTAAGAGCCCTGAAGAATAACCAATGGCGTCCATAACCCTGCCCAGGCCAAGCCGGAAGGGTAACCCTGCTAACGACGTCGATCTCAAAACCTGCTTAAACAAAAGGGGTGCCGACAAAGGGCAAAGGAAAAAGAGAGCTCAAGATCGAGGCCAAGACACCGAGACTAGAATTCGGCGATCCTCGTCTACATAGGTATGGTGGACTGAAGCGGCAGCGCATCATACACTAAACAACCTATAGAGACTCGATACAACTGGCGGCTATTAGAGAGGGATAAGAAAGACCTATTCGGATCCAACCTAAAACTATCACCAAGCATACCCATCCTGGTATTTCCCCCTCGAGACCAAACGAGGAAGTCAACCGAGGAACTCACACAATTGGCAGTTTTATTCATTCTGTTATAGTTGCGTCAATTACTAGTCAGATATTGATAGCATGAGTCATCCTGATAACATAAGCAGTGGGCAGTTTTAGTTAACCATTCCATTGTAGTTACAATACTTACTAGTCAAATACATATACATGAGACATTCTAAAACCCAGCAGTTGTTGGTACTTTTATTTAGTCATTCTGTTATACTGAAGATGATTACTAGTCATTATAAAGTCAAATTTCTAGCACTACTTTAGTTATAGTTGTCTATGATCGAGATACTGTGCTCCAAGTCATCCATAACCGTGGACACGACTTTCAGAAAGTTTTACCCTGCAGGGGGCACAAATAGCAACACACACACGATCAACCTCGGGAAAAACCAAATGAAAACCCAACGAGGCATCACGATAGAGCAATTGCAAGATTCATATAATATTCCAGGGTGCCACCCCACCAAGCTACCCACGACGAAGTTGGCCGGCTCCGAGACGGACCCAGAGGTTTGTGACGACGGCTGTAAACGACTGGGAACCCGAGAGTGTGACTGGGCTTGTCGATACCGCGAAAACGTGGCACGGGGTTCCAAAATATTACAGGCGCTCCACGCGTAATAGTAAATAAAGCAGTAAAACATGGCATAGGTACAGGATAGTAATAAAGCCCCAAACTACTTTCTGGCCCCAAGAAATAATATATGACTCGAGCTATGGCTAAGGGGATTCATGGTCCCACATGCGGATAGTGCGAATGTTCAAGGAATAGGTATCAAGTACTCGGGGTCCTACGGGACACAAGTGGACGGTTAAAAACCAAATAACATCTATTGCACACATGTGCCTCTCCATTATTTACCTACTTTCAATTTTAGTTATTAAACGGTAATTAAAGTCATGATCATCTCCACCATTAAGCATGAGGCATTTCTCCAATAACTGTGGAACATTGACGACGCGAAGAAACACCTGCGTAAGCAACTACGACTCGCAAGGTTCACTATCTACCAAACAACAGGTAATAGGATGTGTCCATGGCAATATAATGGCTGCAAGGGATATCACGGGTACGAAAACTAGAGCATCGCAACATAGATAGCAATAGATCAACAAGAGAAAATAAAGACTATAAAAGTAAGATAGGTGGAAAGGGGGAGAATGCTCGCCTGGAAAACATTGTCGAAGATTCATCCGAAGATCTGATCGACACTCGCATCAACTCATCGGCCTAATCCGTGAAGAAGCAAAGCACTAGAAGAAACACCAGATGCATATTTAATACTACGGCAAAAGATCGAGCATGATGCATGTATGATGTATGGCAATGATGCGATGCAATTAGGCAATATTAAGCGGAACCGGAGTCCCAATAATTTATTAGATGGTTCATGTTGTTTAGATACCCTGCATTTTAAATGTTGTATTAGCAAGGAAAAATTATGTCATCGGTTCGCTATACAAATTTAAATGGGGCCAATATAAGACAAGATCTGCCCGCATATGGCCTCCATGCTTAATTATGAGGTGAATCGGCATAATGCCCCCAAACCACACAAATATGTATGCAAGCATGTACAATTTAATATGCAACAAGTGAAATATCATATATTAAAATATAGGGGTCTAGGATAGGAGCGGGGCCTGGGTGGGTGCTTGTCGGTAGGTGGGGCCGGGCCCATCGGTGGTGGGAAGGGAGCGAGCGTGGGTGGTTTTCTGGGTGGGGTGGTGCACGGCGAGTGTGGCATGTGTGTGTGCTGCGCGCTGGGGTGTGCGTGAAGCTCGCGTGCGTGTGTGTGGGGAGTGGCGGCGGGTGAGGGCTGGTTAGAGGGTTGGGTCTAGGGTTCGGAGAGGTCTAGGGTTAGGGTTAGGTTTAGATATTTTAGGGTTTAGTTGGGCCGGGTCGTAGATTGCTGGCTTATCGGGCTTTTGGCCTGGCAGGCTGACGGTCTCCCCGGACAAAAATAGTTTTATTATTTTTATAAAATAAGACATTTTGAAACATAGTTTTAGATAAATACAAGATCTAGAAAAGACCGAGGTTTTACATTTGAAATGAAGATGGGAAATATATAGAATACAAAGAAGGGCTTTTCGAAAATAGTTTTAGTTAAAACATGCATGCAGATATCATGATGATGCATGTAAATGTAGGCAATTTTCTAGTAGTGGTTTTACCAGGGTGCTACAATGAACAAGAGACCGTTGTTTTCTCCCTAGTAGCAACAACACATCTACAACCGAAGATATTTCTGTCACTTCCCTTGGAAACTAGAGGCATGAACCCACTATCGAGCATAAATACCCCCTCTTGGAGTCACTAGCAACTACTTGTCCAAGATAGCTACTAACAACAAAGAGCATGCAAGATCACAAACAACACAGACATGATAGAATCATAAAGACAAAATAATTAATCAATCTGACATAGTAATCTCAATATCCATCGGATCCCCTCAAACACAACATGCATGATTACAAATAGATTAGATCTTGATCATGAACGGAGCTCACAAGATCTATACATGAAAGCACCAAGAGGAGATACAACCATCTAGCTACTACATGGACCCATAGTCCAAGGTGGAACTACTCACGCATCATATCGGAGAGAAGGCCTCCGAGATGATCTCCCCTTTGGCAGGGTGCCGGGAAGAACTTCAGATCTCCCCGATCTAGGGACGACGGTGGCGGCGGCTACAGAAGGTTTCGTGGAATATTGATCGGGTACTTAGGGTTTCTGCATCGGGGGCTTCTTATAGGCGAAGAGGCGAGGCCGGGAGGCGGCCAGGGGCCCCACACCCTACCCAGGCGCGGGGCAGGGCCCACCCGCGCCTAGGGGGGTCTGGCCGCCCTGGTTCGTGTCTCCGTCTCGTCTTCTGGATTCGTGTCCCCCACAGTAAAATATTGAATTTGGCTTTTTTCCCGTCCAATTCCGAGAATATTGATTTTCTGCCTTTCTGGAACCAAAAACAGAAGAAAACAGGCAACTGGCACTATGGCTACTTGTTAATAGGTTAGTTCCAGAAAAGATATAAAAACACCTCAAAGTGTAGTCAAAGCAAAGCAAAGTAGATACTAAACAAGCATGGAGCATCAAAAATTATAGATACGTTTCTGACGTATCAGTTATATGCAGGATGAGAGCGTGCAGTATGCTACGCTCACTAAAACCTTTGTGGAAAGTTTCTCTTTTTCTAACAGCTTGTTCAAGCCAGATGTGTCTTTCAAAATTTATGGCAGGCCTTACACTATGACATTGAAGAAATTTTGGGAGATCCTGGGTATTGGTACAGCTACGACGGTGAAGAAGATTCCAGCTCAACCCACTGATTTGTTGGAGCTCTACCGCGGGATAACTAATGATGATAACCGTAGATCCCAGCGGGGAAAGATAAGAAATATTCAACTTCCAGCTATCAGGTACTTTGCTTATTATCTTGCCACTAGTGTTCTTGGTAAGGAGAACACTAGCAATATTTCCAACTATCATTTGTCCTTCCTAGATGCTGCACTCAACAATGAAACTAGGTACAATCTTGGTTCTCTCATTGCTCGTCACTTAGCTATTAAGGGACCCATTTATGGGGGAATTATTGCTACACATGTTGTTGCTGCTTTAGACATTGCTATTGATCCAAATGATACAGTTTTGGCTCCTTAGAGGCTTGATCTTGCTGCCATGAAAGCGCATCACTTTGTCACTGCTGGCTCTACTCTTGAGAGCCTGGTTTATAGAATGTTGTTTACTGATGGGAAAGAGAGAGATCCCTCTCCCCCAAACCACTTTGTTCAGTATTTCCCAGGGACCTTTGTCACGCTCCACGGAGGAGATGGACGAGAAGCTGCACATTCTTGGATTCCATGGACACTATCAGGGGGACGCGCCCTCATACGACCCCTCTGTGCACTACACAGGGGAGTCCTCGAGCTCGTACCAGGACGAAGGGGCCTCCTCGTCGTACTACGGAGGTGCACCTTCTTGGTCACCATGGAGTTGAGGCCCACTTAGGCCAAAAGCCTAAGCTTGGGGGGGAGGTATACCGACATCACACTCATCTGTATATCTTGTTTCTTCGGTTCTTTGTATATCCATTGTTTCGCTTTCTTTTTGGTTCTTGTTTCTGCTTTCTCAAAACACAAAAATACCAAAAATATTTTTGTTGTTTTGCTTGGTTTGTTTTTTCTTTGTTTGCTTGCTTTAAAAAATCAAAAACACCAAAAATATTTGTTCTTCTTCTTTGGTTTTGTGAGTTCTTTGCAGGGTTCAGCCGTCCTCAGTGGAGTTTGGTTTCATGTTATTATTCAAGTCACACAAGTGAAGGGAAATAATGAATATTAAGACAACTTGAGGTGTGGTAAGAGGCTGGTAACAAACTCTATTTGTTTTCATTTTTGTACATATACTCATCATTGTGAGCATGCTTAGTCTGTTCATGTAAGGTGTATGTTATTTATGGATGCTTAGTAGTTTCTTGCTTTCTTATGATTAGCTCCAGCTTGCTAATAGTTTGTAGCATGTTATATGAATGTTTGGTTGCATTGTTCTATTCATATTTTGGTATGATATTGTGGTATCCTCCTCTAAATGTTTCATGTGAATCGACTTGTCACATGTTCACGCATGCATATGACTAAACAATAGTCAGTAAGCCTCGATGATTTATTTTGCCTCAAAGTTCTTGTATTACTTTCTTGCCATAATTAGTCTTATTTTGTTGCAAGCATGATTATGACAGTTATTGCTCTCTCGTTTGTCGCTCCCTCTCTATTGCTAGCCTTCACCTGCACTGACTATGAGATCTACTTGTGCATCCAACTCCCCAGAACTAATATTGCCAACAGTGTCCACCATACCTACCTATTAGCATTATTTGCTATTCAGTGCATATTCAGTATGCCTTGTTTTCTTCCAAATAAAATGTTTGCTTGTTTTGTGAAAGTTAGTTAGTAAAGCTCTCACGAACTTGATGGCACACTTTATTCCTTGCACTTAATAAACCCGAACCATTGTGACTGTCCATGAAAGTTATATGCTTGCAAATTATAGGTCGGGAATTAGCAGAACTGTGTTGTCACGGGGAACGCTTTCAACACTTATGGATACATATCTAGTTGATACCATGCTCTTTTGTTTGCAGATGTCGTCGGTGTGAAATAAAAGGGGAGCTTGTGAGTTCATGGAGTTATATATATGTGTTAGAGAAACGCCTGGGCCGCTAGCCTAACCCATGCCTAATCATGGTGGAAACTTCCAGCATTACCATAATGAGCATCTGTGAAGCATCCTCAATAAAAACCTATGCAAATAGCAAATAAAAAGATCGCTAAGACGCTCATTGTCTGCTTGCCTTGTCATTTTGATTATGGGATAGCTCCTGTATCATGTGCAAGGGGTACCCCGTTGGCGGTTCTCTATGATATGCATGTATTTACGATGCCAAGAACTTACAGGTAACTAAATTTGAGTAGCATGAGGAGCGGTCCTCGTACTCAAGGGACATGGAATTTCCAGTTTATGGTCTGTCAAGCATACAACTCATATTGGACCTCACTTTCACCATTAACCACATAAAGATGCCTATGATAGGGGCAATGAGAGCTCAAAGCTAATGAGTACCTTACTTTCAGCATTTGGAAGCCTTTCGAACTTTTCAAAACCTTTTCACTTCCTTGTTGAGTCACCACTTATTCTATGAGCACCTTCTTGAGAGCTTAGTTGCCATTCTTGTGTTTGTCTCAAAACTTGGTTAATTATGTCATGTCTTTGATGCTTGTATCTCTGATATCTTTACTTCTAGTCCTCACTTAAACTTCAGAGGTGCCTTGGCATTTATATTGTGCTCTACAAACAAAGGCAAGTGAGTTACCACTCTATCATACCTTATTATGAGCATTGCAATGTTGCTTATGTTTATGTTTCATGCTACTTATTATTATTGAGTTGGTTTCTCTTCATAGCTTGCAATGACTATTGAGTAGACTTAGTAGCATACTTATTATTATGAAAGGTTTAAGTATCTACTCCTGTGATGAGAATATATACATCATATGAAGCAAATGTGTTCGTGAAAGTTCTTTTATCGCACTCAGTTTTCAACTGAATTGCTTGAGGACAAGCAATAAGCTAAGCTTGGGGGAGTTGATACGTCCAAAACGTATCTACTTTCCAAAACACTTTGCTATTGTTTCTCCTCTAAACTTGTGTGATTTGGATACAACTAACACGTGTATTTGTTTTCAGCAGAATTACCTTGGTGTCTAGTTTTTGTGCAGAAAATCAATTATCAGAAAAAATCCTGGAAAATATGCCAAAAATCCTATTTCACCAGAAGATCCACAGAGCCAGAGTACAAGACGGAGGGGAGCCGTGGGTGGCCCACACCCCCTATCACACCGGTGGGCCCAGCCCACGCCTAGGAGGGGTGTGGCCATCCTAGGCACCCCCTCGGCCTCCCTCTTCGCCTATAAGACGCCTCTTGACCTAAAAACCGAGGGGGGGTCGACGTTTTTCCAGAAAGAGTTCCGCTGTGCTGCCACCACCAGAAGCCGCGATTCAGAACTAGAAACTCCATTCTGGCACCCTGCCAGGACGGTGAATTTGGAGAGGATCATCACCACCATCATCACCGACGCCTCTCCATCAACCATCCATGTTTCCCCCATCCATGAGTGAGTAATCCCTCGCTGTAGGCTATGGGAATGGTAGGGATTGGATGAGTTCTATGATGTAATCGAATAAGATTATTAGGGCATGGTGCCTAGTATCTCTATTAGTGCTATTTTACTTTATTGCAACTTGTTCTTAATGCTTGTCCCTAGGGCCTGAGTGCCATGATCTCAGATCTGAACTTATGATTGAATCATTATGATAGTATTGTTTGTGATCTTATCTGCAAGTTGTGTACACATATCATTGTCCGGATCCAAAGGCCGCGAAGTGACAGAAATTGGGACAACCGGAGGGGATGGATGTGATGTGAGGATCACATGTGTTAATGGAGTGTTAATGCTTTGCTCCGGTGCTCTATTAAAAGGATCACCTTAATTGTCAGTAGTTCCCTTGAGGCCCCGCTGCAACGGGCTGGCAGGACAAAAGATGTTGTGCAAGTTCTCATTGCAAGCACACATGACTATATATGGAGCACATGTCTATGATTGTTTGGTACTTGGATGCTTTATATCATTTATCTGCAATGCCCTAGATCTTGAAGTTACATGTTTAGACTCGTCCATGCAACACCCGTCCATCCGTCCCTATGCCTACCGCACTCATATCCTACTGTTTGCTACTACTTTTACTATTGCTCTTGTTTTACTGCTGTTGTTGCTTTGCTGTTGCTAGTACAAGCTGTTTCTACTGATAAACTTCTGTGAGTAAGAACTATTTCCAGGCGCAGCTGAATTGACAACCCAGTTGTTAAGGCTTGCAAGTATTCTTTGGCTTCCCTTGTGTTGAATCAATAAATTGTGTAATACTACCCTCGAAGACTGTTGCGATCCCCTATACTTGTGGGTCATCAGCTGCCTCTATAGTGTTTTGCGGGATGGATTCAACCGAGCTCATCTCAGAAGCTCAATTCGAGCTTCGCATCTCAACCCGGTTGAGTGCTTGTTTTCGTATGAGGTCGGCACTGCCGCGTTGAGCCGAGCCGAGCTAACAAACAGCAAATAGTTGGTATATCTCGGTTGAGATGAGAATATCTGGGTTCCCCCAGGCTACCAAACACACCCTGCGTCTACATCTACATCTATTTTTACTATTGGACAACGGGTTAATTTGGACAAGTTGTCGGTTTTCTTCAGTAAGAGCTGTCAAGAGATGGTTCGACAATCTATTAAGTATGTTTTAAATGTCCCTAATGAGACGATGAATGAGAAATATCTTGGTATGCCTCTAGATATTAGGAGATCTACTAATGGTGCTTTTAAATATCTGAAAGACCGAGTGTGGAAAATGTCCAGGGATATCTGGAACGTTTGTTTGCTTCTAGGAGGAAGGAGGTTCTTATCAAAGCAGTGGTGCAATCTATCCCGGTCTTCTCCATGTCTTGTTTTAAGCTCCCTAGAGGGTTATGTGAGGCGATCAACTCAATGATTCAGAGTTTTTGGTGGGGTAGCAAGGAAGGAAAACGCAAGATGTGTCGGGTCTCTTAGGAAACCATGTTCTCACTGAAGTATGCTGGGGGATGGGCTTTCGCGACATAAATCTCTTCAACCTGGCAATGTTGGCCAAGCAAGCTTGGCGGATCCTGTAGAATACGGAATCCCTTAGTGCAAGAATTCCACAAGCAGTTTATTTCCCCAATATGGATTTCCTGGATGCTCCTCTGGGTGCCTAATGACCCACAAGTATAGGGGGTGTATCGTAGTACTTCCGATAAATAGGAGTGTCGATCCCAACAAGGAGCATAAGGTGTTGACTAGTGATATGGAGTAGGAAATCTCTGTAAATACTTAGCAAACGGATTTTTAGGGGTTTTCTGATAAAGCAAGGAAATAAAGTGCAAGTAATAAAGACAACGAACAATTGCAGCAAGTGGCCCAATACTTTCTTAGCAAAGGACAAGGTGGTGGAAATACTAATGAGTAGTCTTCATTGGTTTCGTAAGTGTTGTGTGGGTGAACCTGTGCTAATGTACCGACCTTACTTGGACTAACACATACTTGTGATTAAACCCCTTGCAAGCATCCACAACTACAAGAAAGCAATTAAGGTATAAAGCTAACCACAACCTTAAACTCTGAGATCCTACACTCCCTTGTGCAATGGTTTCCTAATGGGAGTTCAGGTTTCTGTCACTCCGGAAACCCCACAATTAGTAGCCAAATACACAATGCATTCCCCTAGAACCATACATGGTGAAGTATCATGTAGTCGACATTCACATGACAACACTAGAAGAATAGCACCACAACTTAAATACTAAACCATTGAATAATATCTCAACACAAATCCACTACTAACAACATGACTTCTCCCATGTCCTCAAGAACTAAACGAACTACTCATGAGACATCATATAGATCAAGATCAAAGATGATATGGTGATGGATAACAATCTGAACATAAACAATAATCCAATGGTTCCACTCACAAGCATCAACTACAATAGTAATCAACACCGGGAAAGTTTCCCCTAAGAACTATGCAAGATTAAACACAATTGTTACAGTGGGATGGAGTGATGATGATGGTGCTGGTGGAGATGATGGTGTGGATGATGACGATGATCCAGATGAAGTCTAGTTTGATGATGGTGTTGATGGCGATGATCTCCCCTCTCCGGGAAGGAATTTCCCTGGCAGAAATCTGTCTGCCGGAGAGCTCTTTCTCTCTCGGTGTTTTCCGCCCCGCAGAGGCGGCGAAATCTTTATGTGGTCGCTCCCTGTGTATTAGGGTTTCAAGGAGAAGATATAGGTGAGAGGGTGGAGCCATGGGTGGGGCACACCCCCTGTAGGCGCGGCCTAGGGGTGGCCCGCGCCTGGGGGGTGTGGGCCCCGTGTGGCCCATCTCCGCCTCCCCTTCTGGCATTCTTCATCTTCTGGGAAAATACGATTTTCCGTAGTTTTTTTGGTATGTTTTTGATCTTCACGAAATTGCATCAAAACACCGCTTTTTCCATCAGAATCCTAACTCTGGCAGTTCATCCTCTAAGAATCATACAACATACAAAAATAGATGAAAAGACATAAGTAACACCTCTTAATATGAAATATATCAATGAATAGAGGGAAATTATGATATAGAATGGTGATGCAAATTGGACGTATGTCACATCCAAAAACTTTCCAAATTTTGAAATGTGAAAAATAAATAAACAAAATAAATAATTGTTGAAATTTAGGGTGAAAAGAAACTTTTTGATTCCAAAGGGAAACATCAAAAACTATTTTGAACAAATAGAATCCTAAAGGGATTTAAAAAGATAAACAAATAATAAATAGAGTTATAAAAATTGGAATCACCATTTTTGGATCTTTAACTAAAAAGATATGGTTTTTATAAGCAAAGGAAGAAATATTAAATAAGAACTATTTTAAGAGCCAAATTAAAATTTGGCCAAGCAAATAAAATAAAATATTTTTGTTTAAATAAAGAGAGTAGAGGATTATTCAAATAAAATCATAAGGAATTATTATTATCCAATTTTTATTTAAGTAAAGACATTTCCCAATTTAAATGAACATTAAAGTGTTTTAAATTATAATTCAAAGTGAATTATTTTCAAATAAAACCTACTGAAAAGGTTTGGTAAAAATTTAGATTTCAAATAGAGTTTTAAAACATATTAAATCCCATTTGGAATAAAGACTAAGGTCTATTTATTTTTAATAATTAATAAACCCTAAAATTAATTATTCTAAATTTGACTTTAGAATATGTTAAATAACAGTATTAAAATCTACACAAAGTTTGGTGGAGGGTTGAATTCAAATAGTGTTTGAATTGTTTGAATGAAAATCAAAACAGAAATTCAAAATAGAAAAAGAAAAGCATTCTGTATAAAAAAATGAAACAAACCCAACCTACTAATAGGCCCAGTCCAGCCCAACACGCAGCCCATCTCCTCCCCCTCTGGCGAATCGTTTTTCACTCAGAAGCGAACCCGCCCCGTCGCTGACAGCACGACCCCACACCCACTCCCTCACTCTCGTTGTCAACAGGACCCACTGCCACCTCATCGTCGTCCTCTCCATGCGCTGACCTCGCCCTCTCCCCTGCTGTTTCTGCCGGCGATGAATGCAATTAAATTGACGTAACACCGCGAGTAATTATCCCATGTAACCATGTCCTCTTAATCGCCTGCCACTCCTCTCCATTTCCCCTCTCTCGCTCGCACTAGATCGCCTCCAGGCTGCCTCGAAATCCCGCTTGAACACCTTCGGCTCCGACGAGCTCTCTGACGAAATTCAGGCAGCACCAACCACCCCTTGCCTCCCCGTCCACACGTGCATGCTCCCCATTATCTCCTGCATCTCCCAGCACCAACCCCACACCCGCGCGTGCCCTAGAGGCTCGACAACCTCGACACCTCAGTGCCGCGTGTCTGCCATCGCTCCGACAAGCTTCCCTGGTAAGCACAGACCGCCCCTGACCCTTTCGTTGATGCTCCCATAAACGCCACACTCTCCCGCGTCTAACGCAACCTTTCTTTCTCCTTCTGGTGGCCTACAAGCTTGCCCCCGTCGACGAACAGAAGCACCTGGCGCCGCCGCGAACTCCGGTGAGCAATCACCGCTACCCCCGAGCGCCCCTCGACGAACTGACCCCACCTTGAGCTTCGCCGCACTCCTGCGAGTCTGGTGAGCATCCTCTCCCTCTCCCGCGCGACCTAGTTCCTCGGCAACCTCCCCGTTTGAGCATGCGCCGCCGTCCGCCGCCACCAGCGCCGCCAGTCCATGGTCGAGCAGCTGTGGTCCGTTGGATCTGGATCGAAGGAATAGGATTAGATTTTAATCGAAGGGGTATGCATCAATCTGTGCCGTGTGATTTAAATGATATCCCGTGGCCAGTATAGCTTGATCCACCCGAAGCGGTATCGTCCAGTAGGAAAGCGCCACGTGTCCAGAGTTTGATTTAAAACAGAAATTAGGATCTATTAGATATGCAAACTTGCAAAATTCATAACTTTTAATCTACATGTCCAAATTTTGCAAATTTTATATCAATGGAATCAGCAGAACAAGTACTTTCTAACCATGCACTTTGTTTAATGAATTTCTTCTGGAAACTTAGTTGTTTTTGAAGAAACTTGTGTAGGCATAATTAGAATATAAAAATTGTTCTAGAAATATTTTTAAGGTGAAATCTTTGCTAAGTGGTTTGTTTTGAACCTACTGACCATAGAAATCAACTTATGGATTTAAAAATGTATTTTGTGAAGCCAAAGGATAAATCTTTGAATAAGAGCATCTCTAGTCAAATAAAAATATTGTTTATGTGTTAATAATACTTTTTGAGTAAAATCTTTGGAAAATGATTTGAGTTAAACTCTCTAACCCTAGACACCAAGTTTTGAGATTTAAAAATATTTGATGAACCCTATAAAATTATTACTTTGCAAGAAGGCATTTCCAACAACATAAAATATCACTTTGGTATAATATTTGGTTTATGGGGTGAAACCTTTTGCAAATGGTTTTAATATTAAACACTTGACCTTAAAACACTAACATGTTATGTTTAAAAATATTTTACAAACTCTAGGGATTATCATTTTGATTTAAATCATTCCTAGCGAAACAAAAATGATTTAAGTGGCCATTTTCACCAACTTGAATTTAAATGGTTTTACCACTTTTGTAAATGATCAATATAAGCTTTAAAATGTTTAGAGCCTAATAGAAAACACTTTTCCAAATAAAACCATCTTTTGCATGCTTACATGCATTGCCTTGTTTTTGTTATTTTATGTGGTGAATTGTTTGAATATATGTTTGCTTGATTGAATTGTAGTGAAGTTAGAAGAGTGTGATATTTGCAAGATCAAGAAGTGAACCAATATTCTCTACTAAAAAGGCAAGTGACACTATCATCCATGTCCTACTATTTTCATTACACTTAGTGGATTTTTGTAGTATGCATGATAGGACTACTATATTTCTATGCTATGCTATATCCTATTAGGATATCCTTATATCTTCCTTAGTGAAAACAATGTAGTTGTAGTATGCTTAGCCCTGCTATATATTTGGGATGGGATACATGATGTGATTATATGAAGTGTTGGAAAAATATATATTTTATATAATAAAACAAGTACTCAATGAACCACCTGGGTGGAAAAAGGATACTCAAGATTTGTACAAGGTGGCAACAAAGGGAACCATGTTTACATGGCTATCTTTTTGTATGTGCACTAGAAGAAAACCACCCAGGTACTTAGAGATTGAACATGTTTCTCGTACAGTGGCTTTCGTGTACAACCACATGCTAAATGGGCTCTGGCTTAGTCAACTACATAGTGGAAGACCCATGCATTGGCATCTTCAGGTTAACTAGAATTGTGTAGGGAAATATATCCCTACATTGGTACCTGGTAGACAAGCTAGCATTGTGTATTGGGAGGACTCCTATGGAAAGACTTTGTCACATTCTTGATCTGTCGGTACTCCATTTTGGTGAGTACTTATCCAGCGGCCACTGGTGGCGTCAAGACGAGATTGTGTCATGCGGGTAAAGTGTACAACTTATGCAGAAGATCAAATTCTAAGTACTTAGCCGTGTCCCCGGTTACGGACAACTCTGAGCAACTAAGGCCTGAAGCTATGGAAGATCTTGACATTCCAATTTCTCAAAGTAAAACTTGATGGTGACAACAAGGGATTAGAAGCACTTGGAGTTTTCCAAGGAGTTCAGAAAGATTTGACAAAAGATCAAAACTATTTTGAAAAGATAGGATAAAACTATATTGCTTTCTGCAAATGAGCCTAAACCCTACTTAGCCAAATATGCATGTATTGATAGGATCCACTTATTTCTACATAGTAGTGAAACTTGCCAATACAATTCAAATGTATTGACCCTTGTGGCTGCAACCTATTATGTTGTAGGTTTGTTTGATGTTAGTGAAGTGTGTTGAATAGGATTACAAGTCTACAACCAACATGATTGCCTGTGGCACTTTGAAGATGAAGGACTCCATGCTATATAGATATTCTGCTGCATTGTAATGTGATAGCCAAATGAGCTATGTAAGATGTAATGAATTATTTTATTCCTGGTTATAAAAGTTGTATTATGACCTTTGTTTCTTGATATTACATCTTAACTGTGGATGCTAGCTATTGATCCAGGACTAGCATTGTAAACACAGGGATATCTACCTTATTGAAGGTTGGGACCTCTACAACGTATCAGTGCCCCGCCATCACATGTGTGGCAGGTTGTTGTCGAAGGGAGGGATTCCATAAAGCAGGGGCTGATTCGTCGTATTGGTACAAGGGAGCTGACGCATGTGTGGAATGATAACTGGCTTTCTCATGATTTTATACTAAGGCCAGTGGTCTGTCCGAAGGATGAACCGCCTATGTGGGTTGCCTCTCTTATCGACAACACTACGGCTACTTGGATTGATCAGAAACTCGACCAGTTCTTCTTACCGATGGATGTTGAAGCTATTCGCTCCATATCGTTGAGCATTCGAGGAATGTGTGATACATGGGCTTGGCACTACGAGAAGAACGACATGCTTACCGTGTGATCTGTCTACCAACTCCCGGTGCAAACAAAGAAACACAAGGAGGATTGGTTGGAGGGAAGACCAGTGGGATCGAATGCGGCCAGAGTTAGCAAATCATGGCGATAGTTATGGAAGACCCAGGTCCTGCCAAAGTTGCATGTGTTCCTATGGCGTCTGGCACAATAGTCCCTTCCTATGGGAGATTGATGTCTACGCACTTCTATTCTTGTAGACAGTTGTTAGGCCTCCAAGTGTAGAGGTTTGTAGAACAACAACAAATTTCCCTTAAGTGGATTACCCAAGGTTTATTGAACCCAGGGAGGAAGTGGTCAAAGGTATCCCTCTCAAGCAACCCCGCAATCAAGATACAAGAAGTCTCTTGTGTCCCCAACACACCCAATACACTTGTCAGGTGTATAGATGATTTCTTTGTGGATTGGATGGAAATGCAATACAAACCATCACTGCCAGATCCGAACTACTGGAAGATGCATTTTGACGGATCCAAGACGAAAATGGGTATGGGCGCCGGGATAGTGCTCACATCACCAAAGAGGGATCAGCTCAAGTATATGTTACAAATCCACTTCGCTGGTTCCAATAACGTTGTCGAGTATGAAGCACTTGTCCACGACATAAAAGTGGCCAAAGAGATTGGCATCAAAAGGATCATGTGTTTTGCTGACTCGGATTTGGTGGTCCAGCAAGTACCTAGGCATTGGGACGCGTTGGATGCAAATATGGCATTATATCATTTTCATGTGCAACAAATTTCGGGATACTTTGACAGGTGTGAATTCCATCACATACCAAGAGCAGAGAATGAGGCAGCGGATGTACTATCCAAGTTAGGCTCATATCGGCAAGCAATACCACCAGGAATAGCATTGGAACATCTCAGGAAACCATTGATCAAGCCGTCACCAGAATCCGAGTCAATCAGGCTCACCCCAGCGAATCAGGAGTCAGACATTGTGCCAATGGATATTGACTCAGGGGAAGGTTCGAGTCACTCGGGGACTAATCCGCTCACCTCGGGGGTTGCCGAATCACACTCGGGGACTCCTCAGGTCATGTCGGCAGAACATATGTCGGTTGAGCCAATGGAAATTGATGAAGAAACAGATCCGGCATCGCAGATGCCAGCATGGGCGCAACCAATATTCAACTACTTAAAAGATGGAACTTTGCCAGATGATGAGATATTGGCAAGACAAACTGAAATAAGAGCAAAAGCATACACAATAATCAACAAGGAGTTGTACAAAAGAAGTTAGACGAGTGTACTGCAGCGTTGCATAAGCCCAGAGAAAGGTCAAGAAATACTGTCGAACATTCACCAAGGAGAATGTGGGCACCATGCATCGTCTAGAGCATTGGTATCCAAGGCATTCCGACATGGATTTTATTGGCCAAGTGCGCTGGCAGAAGAACAGGAACTTGTGAGAAAATGCAGTGGCTGTCAGCATTATGCGTCAAAATCACACTTACCTGCGTCAGAATTGAAAACCATACCGATCACTTGGCCGTTTTGCAGTATGGTGCCTGGATATGGTAGGACCATTCAAACCAGCGAGGGGCGACATGACCCACATACTAGTAATGGTTGACAAATTTACCAAATGGATAGAAGTGAAGTGTAGCACCCCGGGTAAAACCACTACTAGAAAATCTCTCAAATTTGTGCATCATCATGACCGCATGCTCATGTCATCATGTCTCATCGCATTTGAGTGTCTTCATGCTTGCATGCATATAAGTTGGCCAAACTATTTTCTAAAAGCATATCTTTGGTTTCTACAAATCCCCGCCTTTATTTCAAATCAAAACTCCGCCCTCTTTCGGATCTTGTATTTTGCCTAAAAACTAATTGAAAATGGTTTATAACTAACATATAATAAAACAGTTTAGACCGGGAAGGCAGTCTAACCGGTCAGACCAGAGGCCCGACCGGGATAGACCACCTACTACCCGACCCATCTAAAATAAAACCTAGCCTAACCCTAACCCTAGATGAAACCCTAGCTACCCAACCCTAGATACCCATCCCACCCTGCCGCCGCTAGCCACACTAACCAGCGGCAGCGCACACAAACTCTGGAGCCTACCACACGATCACGCACCACCACGCACCACATCCTGTCACGTACACACACCAACGCACCTACACGCACGCACAACTGCGCCCCACCCGCTCGTGGCCCCAACATGTTGCCCGCTCGCTCGCGACTCGCGTGACCGCCCCCGACCCCGCGACACCCTCGCCTTCCTCTGCTCTACTCGTGCGAGCCAGCCGCCGCCGTCTGGTCTCGATCCCCACCCCGACGCCACCACCAACCCCCTCATCCTGAGCCCTGGCTCACCTTCTCTCGTCAGGCGCTGCCGCTCGCCACCATCCTCTCCTCCGAGCGCCGAACTCTTCCTTTCCAAGCCCCAGGCTCTGCCGCCATGTGTTGTGGGATCCGTCGCCTCTCTCTGGCCTACCTTCGCTGGCCTCCCGTCGACACCCAGGGCCACGTCGTCGCCTGCCGCTGCTCAAGCCCTCCTCCCTCGGCCTCCTACCGCTGCCAGGGAGCCCACCATCCGCCGCCACCAGCGCTCGTGAACGTCGGCCTCCTCCCTCGCCCCACCGGCCCCTTCGCCGGTCTTCATTCTTCCTCTGCGCTCCTCTTCTCCGTCTCTGCATCACCCTCGTCCGTCGTCTCTGCCCACCCTCATCCGCATGGTGCTACGCCGCCGAGCCGCCATACACGCGCCTCTTGTTGAGCCCGAGCCGGCCGCCGTTCTGCCGTCACCTCGCCCACAGCCCTGCTGGAGGCCTTGCTTGGCTTCCTCTGCTTGGTTTTGGGGTTGTCTGCGCCCCTGCACGGTGTTCAGGATATTAACCGAACGGGGGACACGACCTTCTCGTAATGTTCCTAGCCTGTCCTATGTCTGTGCGCTTGTGTTATGTCCTCAGCAGAAGACTGCATCAAGATCGTCACCAAGATCTCCCGAAGTCCGTGTGCCCCGATATGGAATCTAGAACTACTGATAGTTCCAAGCCCGACATCGATGGCAAGTCCAAATCGAGAGCGGCGAAGCTGATCCGAAGACCCTGAACGCCAAGGTCTCCTTCCCGAAACCACCAAGTTCTCCATCGTGGAACTTGAAGCGCCCCAATCCCCAAGCCTGGACCGAATCCGAACCGCTCCGAACCAAGATCGTCGACCCCATGTGTGAACCTCTTCCCGAGCCCGCCTTATTTTTATAATATGTCATGTATACCTGTTGCATATAATTTATCATGCTTGCATACATGTTTGGTGGTTTGGGGGTATTTTGTCAGATCATATAATAATTAAATATAAAGATCAAATGCGGGCTTTTCTAGTCTTATATTGGCCCCATTTCAATTTGTGTAGCGAATCGATACTATGTTTTGCCATGTTAAGACAACATTTAAAATGCGGGTACCTAAACAACATAAACCACCTAATTAAATTATCGGGATCCCGGTTCTGCTTAATATTGTTTAGTCGCATCGCATCTTTGCCATGTCATACATCATACAGGCATCATGCCCGATCTTCTATCGTAGTATTAAATAATACATCCGGTTGTTTACACGGTATCGACAAGCCCAGGCACACTTTTGGGTTCCCAGTCGTTTACATCCATTGACGCAAACCTCTGGGTCCGTTCTAGAGCCAGCCAACTTCGTCGCGGGTAGCTTGGTGGGGTGGCCCCCTGAAATTTATATGAATCTTGCAATTGCTCTTTCGTGATGCCTCGTTGGGTTTTCATTTGGTTTTTTACGAGGTTGATCGTGCGTGTGTTGCTATTTGTACCCCCCTGCAGGGTAAAACTTTCTAAAAGTCGTGTCCGCGGTTATGGACGACTTGGAGCACAGTATCTCGATCATAGACAACTATAACTAAAGTAGTGCTATAAATTTGACTTTATAATGACTAGTAATTAGCTTCACTACAATGGAATGGCTAAATAAAAGTACCAACAACTGCTGGGTTTGGGATATCTCATGCTATTTGTATCTGACTAGTAAGTGTCGCAATTACAATGGAATGGTTAACTAAAACTGCTCACTACTTATTATATCAGGATGACTCATGCTATCTATATCTGACTAGTAATTGTTGAAACTATAATGGAATGAATAAAAGTGCCAACTATGTGAGTTTCCTTGGTAGGAATTCCTCGGTTGGTATCGAGGGGGAATACCAGGATGGGTATGTTTGGTGTTAGAATCAGGTTGGAGCCTAATAGGTCTTTCTTACCCCTCTCTGATAGCCGCCAGTTCTATCGAGTCTCTATAGGTTGTTTAGTGCATGCTTTGCTGCCGCTTCAGTCCACCATACCTATGTAGGCGAGGACCGCCGAATTCTTGTCTCGCCGTGTACTGGCCTCAGTACTGTCCGCTCTCATTTTTTCCTTTGCCCTTTATCGACACCCCTTTTGTTTAAGAAGGTTTTGAGATCGACGTCGTTAGCAGGGTTACCCTTCTGGCTTGGCCTAGGCAGGGTTATGGACGCCATTGGTTATTCTTCAGGGCTCTTAGCCCAATTTGCATCTTGTCCATACTCAGACGCCGTATCATTTTAAAGGTGATTTGGATCTTTGTATTGTATATCTGTATTCTTGACTCATCGAGTCGCTGTTGTATATATATGTGTAGGGGTTCGTAGCATGGAAAACAAAAATTTTCTATCGCATACAAACAAACAAGCCAAGATCTATCTACTAGATTGTAGCAACGAGTCGATGGAATAACTCACCCTCGAAGATTCCAAAGTGTTTAACGAGAGCAGATTCTCGTGGGTGATGTAGTCGTACTCTTTCCGATCTCAAGATCGCGTAGACGATCCTTCCGCGCCATCGTGCAGCGCCTCCAGCAATCGGTCACACGCTCGTACTGACGAAGACCTTCCTCTCCCTTGTTCCAAAGAGGCGGAGGTTGTAGCACTCTCCTCGCGATTCCTAAGCAGACAACGGCGTGGTACCAAGTAGAGGGAAATCCTGCAGGCTTCGCTAAGCCAAAGTAGTATGGTGGAGCTTATGAGAGAGGCTATTAGTGGTCTAGTAATTAGACACACCAATTAGAAGGCTCTAAACCAATTAGAAAGCTCTAAACCAAATAGCTCTAAACCGGGTTTAGGTCTAGGGTTTAGTTTAGAGGATAGGAACTAGTGTGTGCTAGGAGGGCAGCCTGCCTCCCTTTATATGTGGGAGTTCCGGCGGCCAAGTGGAGGAGTCCCTCCCCAAGTCGGCCTTGGGAGGCGCGCCGGCCAAGGGGACTCCTCCCCCAAGTCGGTTTCCTCTTCTCCTCCTCTTTCCACTTTCCAAAACTTGCCGTTTGACTTTCAAACTAGCCGTTTGACTTTTCAATTTAGGATTTAAATAAACCCTTTATTTTGGACAGCAAGACACCTAGTACATGATGCAATCATTCCAATATGTAATGACACATTCATGTACCCTTCCCTCCGGAGTGCCGACATTCCGGACCTTCTAGAATGTTCCCATGAAAACACCTAACCATTCCCCAACTCCAAAACGGACTTTCCTTATATGAATCTTATTCTCCACCATTCCGGATCACCTCGTGATATCCCGGATCCCATCCGAGACTTCGAACAACATTCGGTCTCTTTCTCATAATACCATAACTACTCAAACAACGTCAATCCTTAAGTGTGTCTCCTTACGGTTCGTGAATTGTGCGGACATGATCGAGACACTTCTCAACAATAACCAATAGAGGAATCTGGAAATTCATATGGCTCCCACATATTTCTACGATTACTTTGATCGAATGAACCACTTACATACGATACCAATTTCCCTTTGTCTCACGATATGTTACTTATCCGAGGTTATGATCGTCGGATCTCTGCATACCTAGTTCATCCTCACATCGATAAGTACTCTTTTCTCGTTCCTGATATGTGATCCCTTGTGAGCCAGTCACATGCTTGCAAGCTAATTGGATGACATTTCACCGAGAGGGCCCAGAGTATATCTATCCGTCATATGGATGGACAAATCCCACTCTTGATCCATGTGTTTCAACCAATACTTTCCGAACACTCAATACCACCTTTATAGCCACCCTGTTACGGTGTGGTGTTTGATGACATCAAAGCATCCATCCAGTAAAGGTGATATGCATGATCTCATGGTCGAAGGAATTAGGTTACTATGTATCAGACAGCATATAGCAATTGAACTATTGAAATGACTTGATCTTTATGCTACGCTTGTCTATAGGAGTATGTCCACCATATCATTCTCCTAACGATATGATCTTGTTGTTGATAACATCTCAATGTTCATGATAGGGAAACCACAATCATCAATCAACCAACAAGCTAGTGAAGTATAGAGGCTATACTAGGGACTTCAAATTAAGTTTACAAATCACACAAGTATTAATGTTTCCTTGTTAATACTATTATAGCATGAATGTAAACATTTATCATAAACACAAAGATATAATAATAACTATATTTATTATTGCCTCTAGGGCATATCTCCAACAGTCTCCCACTTGCACTAGAGTCATCTAATCTAGATTACATGGTAATATACCGAACACCCATGGCAGTTTGGTGTTGGTCATGTTTTGCCCTTGGGAGAGGTTTAGTCAACGGATCCGCCACATTCAGATCTGTGTGTACTTTGCAAATCTTTATATCCCCATCCTGGATATGTTCTCGAATAGCGTGAAAACGCAGCTTGATATGCTTCAGCTTCTTGTGTGACCTTGGTTCTTGCGCATTGGCTATGGCGCCCATGTTATCACAAGAGATAGACATTGGGTCCAGCAAGACTAGGAACCACACCCAGCTCGTAATGAACTCTTTCATCCATATCGCTTCTTGTGAAGCCTCCAAGCAGCCATGTATTCGATTCGCTTGAAGATCTCGCCACAACTATTTGATTTTCACTCCTCCAGCTAACTGCTGCACCATTCAAAATAAATACGTATCCAGATTGTGATTTAGAATCATCCGGATCGGTGTTCCAACTAGCATCGGTGTAACCATTAACAACGAGCTATTCATCACCTCCATAAGAAAGAACCATATCCTTAGTTCTTCTCAAGTACTTAAGGATGTTTTTGATCACGTCCAATGATCCACTCGATCACTTTGATATCTGCTAGTTAAACTAAAGATATGCGATGTCGGGTCTAGTACATAGCATGGCATACATTAGAGATCCTATGGCTGATGCATAGGAGTCTTACTCATCCTTTCTCTATCTTCGCCGATGTCGGACTTTGAGTTTTACTCAAGGTCGATTACAACATGGGCAAGAACCCTTTCTTGCTATCTTCCATTCCAAACCTCTTTAGAACTTTGTCCAAATATGTACTTTGTGACAATGATATTTGGCGTTCGATCTATCTCTATAAATCTTTATGCCTAATATGTAAGTTGCTTCGCCAAGATCCTTCATTGAAAAACTATTATTCAAATATTCCTTGACACTATTAAGAAGGTCTACATCATTCCCAATCAACAATATGTCATCCACATACAAGATTAAGAATGCTCTGAGCTCCCACTCACTTTCTTGTAAATACAAGCTTCTCCATAAGTTTGTATAAAACCAAAACTTTTGATTACCTTATCAAAACGTTGATTCCAACTGGATGCTTGCTTCAATCCATAGATGGACCGTTGAAGCTTGCATACCTTGTTAGCATCTTTAGGATCGACAAAACCTTTGGGTTGCATCATATACAACTCTTCATCAATGTCTCCATTGAGGAATGCTGTTTTGACATCCATCCGCCATATCTCATAATCGTAATATGCAGCATTGCTAACAAAATCCTCACAGACTTTAGCTTCGCCATCGTGAGAAAGTCTCATCGTAGTCAACTCCTTGAATTTGTCGAAACCCTTTGCGACAAGTCGAGCTTTATAGATGATAACATTACCATCAGATCTGTTTTCTTCTTGAAAATCCATTTGTTCTCGAGCCTTCCTACCATCCGGTAAGTCCACCAAAGTCCATACTTGGTTTTCGTACATGGATCCAATCTCGGATTTCATGGCTTCTTGCCATTTATTGGAATCGGCTCATCATCACTTCCTCATATGTCTCGGGTCATCGGTGTTGTCCACCACCATGACATTCATAACGGAATCATACCAACTGGAGTGGTACGAGTTCTCGTTGACCTCCGAGGCTCAGAGTAACCTCAACCAAGTTTCATGATCACCATCATTAGCTTCCTCTCTTATTGGTGCAGCACCACAGAACTTCTTCCGGTCTGCGCTACTCGCAATTTCGAGAGAAGGTTCGACAACCTCCGAGTTCTACTTTCCTTCCAATCACTTCTTTCGAGAGAAATTCCTTCTAGAAAGGATCCATTCTTGGCAACGAAGATTTTGCCTTCGGATCTATGATAGAAGGTATACCCAATAGTTTCCTTCGTATCCTATGAAGACGATTTTTCCGCTTTGGGTTCAAGCTTGTCCGTTGTAACTTCTTTACATAGGCTTCGCATCCCCAAACTTTAAGGAACGACAATTTAGGTTTCTTCCCAAACCATAATTCATATGGTGTCGTTTCAACGGATTTAGACGGTGCCCTATTTAAAGTGAATGCGCTGTTTCTAATGCATAACCCCAAAATGATAGCGGTAAATCTGTAAGTGACATCATAGAACGAACCATATCTAAGAGAGTTCGATTCACGTTCAGACACACCATTACGTTGTGGTGTTCCCGGTGTCAATCAAAAGTATTCTACATTTCTTCAAATGCTCGCCAAACTCGTAACTTAGATATTCACCTCCACGATCGTAACGTAGAAATTTAATCTTCTTGTTACGTTGATTCTCTACCTCACTTTGAAACTCCTTAAACTTCTCGAAAGTTTCGGATTTATGTTTCATGAAATAGATATACCCATATCTACTCAAGTCATCCGTGAAGGTAAGAACATAACGATAACCATCACTGCGATGCTACACTCATTGGACCACACACATCGGTATGTATGATTTCCAATAAGTCCGTAGCTCGCTCCATTATACCGTAAAATGGAGTCTTAGTCATTTTACCCATCGACATGCCTCGCATCTTTCAAGTGATTCAAAATCAAGTGATTCAAGAAGTCCATCGAATGGAGTTTCTTCATACGCTTCACTCCAATGTGACCAAGACGACAAAGCCACATATAGGTCGAGTTATCGCTTGATTTCAATCGTTTAGCTTCAATGTTATTAATATGTGTATTTCTACTATCGAGATTCAACAAGAATAGACCATCTATCAAAGGTGCATGTGCATAAAACATATTACTCATATAAATCGAACAACCATTATTCTCGATTTAAACAAGTAACCGCCTCAATAAACAAGATCCCGATATAATGTTCATGCTCAACGCAGCACCAAATAACAATTATTTAAGTATAAAACTAATCCCGATGGTAGATGAAGAGGTAGCGTAATCGCGATCACATCAACCTTTGATCCGCTTCCCACGCGCATCGTCACCTCGTTCTTCACTAGCTTCCGTTTATTCGCAGCTCCTGCTTCGAGTTACAAATATGAGCAACCGAACCAGATCAAATACCCGAGCACTACTACGAATACTAGTGAGATACACATCAATAACATGTATATCAGATATACCTTTCTTCTTGATGTTGCCGTTCTTCAAATCCGCCAAGTACTTTGGGCAATTCCGCTTCAGGACCTTCTCCCTTGCAAGAAAAGCACTCTTTCAGGCTTAGGTCCAGCCTTGGTCTTCTTCGTCAAGTGGTAACTTTCTTACCACCCTTTTGAAGTGTCCTTCTGCTTAGACTTGCCTTTCTTGAATTTGGTGGTCTTATTGACCATCAACACTTGGTGCTCTTTCTTGATCTCCACTTCGCAGATTTTAACATAGCAAATAGTTCGCAACTCTTTGTTCATGTTCTCGCATGTTGTAGTTCATCACAAAGTTCTTGTAACTTGGTGGTAGTGATTGGAGGATGCGGTAAACCCCAAAGTATTAGGAATCACTATACCCAAGCTTTGAAGTTTATTTGCGTGCCCGGACATCTTAAGCACATGCTCACCGACGGAGCTGCCTCTTCCATCTTGCGGTTAAAGAACTTTTCAAGCTTCATAACTTTCAATTGCCGCATGAGTCTCAAAATTAATTTGAGATCCTCGACAATATCATATGGGTCTCGACTCTTCAAACCTTTTCTCAAGTCTGATTCTAAACCATACAAGATAGCACACTGAACTATGGAGTACCGATTCTTCCGAGCAAGGTAAACATTCTTTACTTCATCGGTAGCATCACCTGCAGTGGGTCACCCAGTGCATCCAGACATAGGTCAAATTACCAGTGAGGACAATCCTCAAATTGCGGAACCAATCCCAAGTTGCTTCCATTGTTTTCAACTTTTCTTTCTCTAGGAACGCATTAAAATTGATGGTAGGGGCTGCCATTGATCTACAACATATTTGCAATAGTTTAGACTAAGTTTATGACAAATTGAGTTCAAATTAATTAATGAAATTAAACTAGGTGAACTCCCACTCAAAACAACATCCCTCACATTGTTTTAGTGATCACACGAACCAAATCCACTACATCAACACCGATCATCACGAGAGTTGATATAGTTTTAATGGCGACCAATCATCATGTTCATCATATCTACTATATGATTCATGCTTTACCTTACGGCGATCCGTGTGCCTGAGGCCTGGTCTGTACATGCTAGGCTCACAAGATCAAACCTTAGCTACCGCATAAGCAAATCTGGCTTGCTTACGTTGTATTCACCCGCGGAATCAAAGACACCCGATCATCACGAGGTGCTTCGAAGCAGCAAGCTTTGGCAACGGTGCATACTAAGGGTGAACACTTTAGAACTTGAAATTTATGTGCATGAGGGATCATCTTATAATGCTACCGTCTTCTACTTTGCAATAGAAGATGCATAAAGGATTAACATCACATGCAATTCATAATATGTGATATGATATGGCCTTTCTTCTTTGTGCTTCCGATCTCCATCTTCAAGCACCTAACATGATCTCCATCATCACCGCATAGCATCAAGGTCAATGACGCTTCTTCATGGTTGTCGCCCACCAGCTTCAACTATTACAACTATTTTGAATAGACACGCAGGTCTTAATGTAAATTAAAGACAACCATATATTCCCGCCGTTGCCAACTTACAATAAGGAACATTGCATACATCAAATATAATCACAATCATGGCCATATCACATCATCAGACACCCCGCAAAACAAAGTTAGACGCTTCTACTTTCTTTGCATATTTTACGTGGTTTGGGGCTTTCCATAAGTGTTGTTCTAACCTACGAACAAGAACCACAACATTGATACTAGCATTGTTGATTACCCGTTGTAAATTGGATCTTTACTATGCTAGGAGAAACAGCACCCGCATAAAGCCACTTATGCAATACGAGTTGCATGTCAAGCGTGGAGCAAGTCTCATGAACGATGTCATGTAAGGTTAGCCGGCCGCTTCATCCCAACATACCGCAAGATGCAAAGTACACGAAAGCAATCTACAATAAAGCATCAACGCCCACAATGACCATTGTGTTCTACTCGCAACAGATCTACATATAGACACGGCTCGATACCACCGTAGGGGTTCGTAGCATGGAAAACAAAAATTTCTATCGCATACAAACAAACAAGCCAAGATCTATCTACTAGATTGTAGCAACGAGTCGATGGAATAACTCACCCTCGAAGATTCCAAAGTGTTTAACGAGAGCATTCTCGTGGGTGATGTAGTCGATTTCTTCCGATCTCAAGATCGCGTGAGACGATCCTTCCAGGCCACGCATCAAGAGCGCTCCCCGCAATCGGTCACACGTTCGGTACTGACGAAGACCTTCCTCTCCTTGTTCCAAAGAAAATGGAGGTTGTAGCACTCTCCTCGCGATTCGAAGACAACGCGTGGTACCTAAGTAGAGGGAAATCCGAGGCTTCGCTTAAGCCAAGCAGTATGGTGGAGCTTATGAGAGAGGCTATTAGTGGTCTAGTAATTAGACACACCAATTAGAAGGCTCTAAACCAATTAGAAAGCTCTAAACCAAATAGCTCTAAACCGGGTTTAGGTCTAGGGTTTAGTTTAGAGGATAGGAAATAGTGTGTGCTAGGAGGGGCAGCCCTGCCCATCCCTTTATAGGTGTGAGGGCCGGCGGCCAATGGGAGGAGTCACTCCCCAAGTCGGCCTTGGGAGGCGCGCGCCAAGGGGACTCCTCCCAAGTCGGTTTCTCTTCTCCTCCTCTTTCCACTTTCCAAAACTTGCTTGACTTTCAAACTAGCCGCTTGACTTTTCAATTTAGGATTTAAATAAACCCTTTATTTTGGACAGCAAGACACCTAGTACATGATGCAATCATTCCAATATGTAATGACACATTCATGTACCCTTCCCCTCCGGAGTGCCGGACATTCCGGACCTTCTAGAATGTTCCCTGAAAACACTAACCATTCCCCAACTCCAAACGGACTTTCCTTATATGAATCTTATTCTCCGGACCATTCGGATCACCTCGTGATATCCCGGATCCCATCCGAGACTTAGAACAACATTCGGTCTCTTTCTCATAATACCATAACTACTCAAACAACGTCAATCCTTATGTGTCTCCCTACGGTTCGTGAATTATGCGGACATGATCGAGACACTTCTCCTAACAATAACCAATAGAGGAATCTGGAAATTCATATGGCTACATATTTCTACGATTACTTTGCGATCGAATGAACCACTTACATACGATACCAATTTCCCTTTGTCTCACGATATGTTACTTATCCGAGGTTATGATCGCTTGGATCTCTGCATACCTAGTTCATCCTCGTTATCGATAAGTACTCTTTCTCGCTCCGTGATATGTGATCCCTTGTGAGCCAGTCACATGCTTGCAAGCTAATTGGATGACATTCCACTGAGAGGGCCCAGAGTATATCTATCCGTCATATGGATGGACAAATCCCACTCTTGATCCATGTGTTTCAACCACTACTTTCAACACTCAATACCACCTTTATAGCCACCTCATTACGGTGGTGTTTGATGACATCAAAGCATCCATCCAAGAAAGGTGATATGCATGATCTCATGGTCGAAGGAATTAGGTTACTATGTATCGTAAAGCATATAGCAATTGAACTATTGAAATGACTTGATCTTTATGCTACGCTTGTCTATAGGAGTATGTCCACCATATCATTCTCCTAACGATATGATCTTGTTGTTGATAACATCTCAATGTTCATGATAGGAAACCACAATCATCAATCAACCAACAAGCTAGTGAAGTATAGAGGCTATACTAGGGACTTCAAATTAAGTTTACAAATCACACAAGTATTAATGTTTCCTTGTTAATACTATTATAGCATGAATGTAAACATTTATCATAAACACAAAGATATAATAATAACTATATTTATTATTGCCTCTAGGGCATATCTCCAACAGTCTCCCACTTGCACTAGAGTCATCTAATCTAGATTACATGGTAATATACCAACACCCATGGCGCTTTGGTGTTGGTCATGTTTTGCCCTGGAGAGGTTTAGTCAACGGATCCGCCACATTCAGATCTGTGTGAACTATGCAAATCTTTAAATCCCCATCCTGGATATGTTCTCGAATAGCGTGAAAACGCAGCTTGAAATGCTTCAGCTTCTTGTGTGACCTAGGTTCTGCGCATTGGCTATGGCGCCCATGTTATCACAAGAGATAGACATTGGGTCCAGCGCACTAGGAACCACACCCAGCTCAGAATGAACTCTTTCATCCATATCGCTTCTTGAAGCCTCAAGCAGCCATGTATTCCGATTCAGTTGAAGATCTCGCCACAACGCTTTGCTTTGCACTCCTCCGCTAATCGCTGCACCATTCAAAATAAATACGTATCCAGATTGTGATTTAGAATCATCCGGATCGGTGTTCCAACTAGCATCGGTAACCATTAACAACGAGCTATTCATCACCTCCATAAGAAAGAACCATATCCTTAGTTCTTCTCAAGTACTTAAGGATGTTTTTGATCATGTCAATGATCCACTGGATCACTTTGATATCTGCTAGTTAAACTAACAAAGATATGCGATGTCGGGTCTAGTACATAGCATGGCATACATTAGAGAACCTATGGCTGAGGCATAGGGAGTCTTACTCATCCTTTCTCTATCTTCAGCCGATGTCGGACTATGAGTTTTACTCAAGGTCGTATATGGCAACATGGGCAATAACCAGTTCTAGCTATATTCAATTACAAACCTCTATAGAACTTTGTCCAAATATGTACTTTGTGACAATGATATTTGGCTTCGATCTATCTCTATAAATCTTTATGCCTAATATGTAAGCTTCGCCAAGATCCTTCATTGAATAACTATTATTCAAATATTCCTTGACACTATTAAGAAGGTCTACATCATTCCCAATCAACAATATGTCATCTACATACAGTATTAAGAATGCTACAGAGCTCCCACTCACTTTCTTGTAAATACAAGCTTCTCTATAAGTTTGTATAAAACCAAAACTTTGATTACCTTATCAAAACGTTGATTCCAACTTCGGATGCTTGCTTCAATCCATAGATGGACCGTTGAAGCTTGCATACCTTGTTAGCATCTTTAGGATCGACAAAACCTTTGGGTTGCATCATATACAACTCTTCATCAATGTCTCCATTGAGGAATGCTGTTTTGACATCCATCTGCCATATCTCATAATCGTAATATGCAGCGATTGCTAACAAAATCCTCACAGACTTTAGCTTCGCCATCGTGAGAAAGTCTCATCGTAGTCAACTCCTTGAATTTGTCGAAACCCTTTTATGCGACAAGTCGAGCTTTATAGACAGAACATTACCATCAAGATCTGCTTTCTTCTTGAAAATCCATTTGTTCTCGATGACCTTCCTACCATCCGTAAGTCCACCAAAGTCCATACTTGGTTTTCGTACATGGATCCAATCTCGGATTTCATGGCTTCTTGCCATTTATTGGAATCTGGGCTCATCATCGCTTCCTCATATGTCTCGGGTCATCGGTTGTCCACCACCATGACATTCATAACGGAATCATACCAACTGGAGTGGTACGAGTTCTCGTTGACCTCCGAGGCTCAGAGTAACCTCAACCAAGTTTCATGATCACCATCATTAGCTTCCTCTCTTATTGGTGCAGCACCACAGAACTTCTTCCGGTGCTGCGCTACTCGCAATTTCGAGAGAAGGTTCGACAACCTCGTCGAAGTTCTACTTTCCTTCCACCACTTCTTTCGAGAGAAATTCTTCTAGAAAGGATCCATTCTTGGCAACGAAGATTTTGCCTTCGGATCTATGATAGAAGGTATACCCAATAGTTTCCTTCGTATCCTATGAAGACGATTTTTCCGCTTTGGGTTCAAGCTTGTCCCAGTAACTTCTTTACATAGGCTTCAGATCCCCAAACTTTAAGGAACGACAATTTAGGTTTCTTCCCAAACCATAATTCATATGGTGTCGTTTCAACGGATTTAGACGGTGCCCTATTTAAAGTGAATGCGGCTGTTTCTAATGCATAACCCCAAAATGATAGCGTAAATCTGTAAGTGACATCATAGAACGAACCATATCTAAGAGAGTTCGACACGACGCTCAGACACACCATTACGCTGTGGTGTTCCGGCGGTGTCAATCGAAAGTATTCCACATTTCTTCAAATGCTCGCCAAACTCGTAACTTAGATATTCACCTCCACGATCGTAACGTAGAAATTTAATCTTCTTGTTACGTTGATTCTCTACCTCACTTTGAAACTCCTTAAACTTCTCGAAAGTTTCGGATTTATGTTTCATGAAATAGATATACCCATATCTACTCAAGTCATCCGTGAAGGTAAGAACATAACGATAACCATCACATGATGCTACACTCATTGGACCACACACATCGGTATGTATGATTTCCAATAAGTCCGTAGCTCGCTCCATTATACCGTAAAATGGAGTCTTAGTCATTTTACCCATCGACATGCCTCATCTTTCAAGTGATTCAAAATCAAGTGATTCAAGAAGTCCATCGAATGGAGTTTCTTCATACGCTTCACTCCAATGTGACCAAGACGACAAGCCACATATAGGTCGAGTTATCGCTGATTTCAATCGTTTAGCTTCAATGTTATTAATATGTGTATTTCTACTATCGAGATTCAACAAGAATAGACCATCTATCAAAGGTGCATGTGCATAAAACATATTACTCATATAAATCGAACAACCATTATTCTCGGATTTAAACAAGTAACCGCCTCAATAAACAAGATCCCGATATAATGTTCATGCTCAACGCAGCACCAAATAACAATTATTTAAGTATAAAACTAATCCCGATGGTAGATGAAGAGGTAGCGTGCGACCGCGATCACATCAACCTTTGATCCGCTTCTACGCCGCATCGTCACCTCGCTCTTCACTAGCTCCGCTTATTCTGCAGCCCTGCTTCGAGTTACAAATATGAGCAACCGAACCAAGATCAAATACCTGTGCACTACTACGAATACTAGTGAGATACACATCAATAACATGTATATCGATATACCTTTCTTCTTGATGTTGCCGTTCTTCAAATCCGCCAAGTACTTTGGGCAATTCCGCTCAAAGGACCTTCTCTCCCTTGCAAGAAAGCACTCGTTTGTGCTTAGGTCCAGCCTTGGTCTTCTTCGTCGGCGTGGTAACTTTCTTACCACCCTTTTGAAGTGTCCCTTCGCTTAGACTTGCCTTTCTTGAATTTGGTGGTCTTATTGACCATCAACACTTGGTGCTCTTTCTTGATCTCCACTTCGCAGATTTTAAAATAGCAAACAGTTCGCAACTCTTTGTTCATGTTCTGCATGTTGTAGTTCATCACAAAGTTCTTGTAACTTGGTGGTAGTGATTGGAGGATGCGTAAACCCCAAAGTATTAGGAATCACTATACCCAAGCTTTGAAGTTTATTTATGCGTCTGCACATCTTAAGCACATGCTCACCGACGGAGCTGCCCTCTTCCATCTTGCGCTTAAAGAACTTTTCGTAAGCTTCATAACTTTCAATTGCCGCATGAGTCTCAAAAATTAATTTGAGATCCTCGACAATATCATATGGGTCCGACTCTTCAAACCTTTTCTAAAGCTCCGATTCTAAACCATACAAGATAGCACACTGAACTATGGAGTACCGATTCTTCCGAGCAAGGTAAACATTCTTTACTTCATCGGTAGCATCAGCTGCAGGTGGGTCACCCAATGTGCATCCAAAGACATAGGTCAAATTACCACCGTGAGGACAATCCTCAAATTGCGAACCAATCCGCCAAGTTGCTTCCATTGTTTTTCAACTTTTCTTTCTCTAGGAACGCATTAAAATTGATGGTAGGGCGCCATTGATCTACAACATATTTGCAATAGTTTAGACTAAGTTTATGACAAATTGAGTTCAAATTAATTAATGAAATTAAACTAGGTGAACTCCCACCAAAACAACATCCCTCACATTGTTTTAGTGATCACATCGAACCAAATCCACTACATCAACACCGATCATCACGAGAGTTGATATAGTTTTAATGGCGACCAATCATCATGTTCATCATATCTACTATATGATTCATGCTTTACCTTTCGCCATCCGTGTTCCTGAGGCCATGTCTGTACATGCTAGGCTCGTCAAGATCAAACCTTAGCTACCGCATAAGCAAATCTGGCTTGCTTACGTTGTATTCACCCGCGGAATCAAAGACACCCGATCATCACGTGGTGCTTCGAAGCAGCAAGCTTTGGCAACGGTGCATACTAAGGGTGAACACTTTAGGACTTGAAATTTATGTGCATGAGGGATCATCTTATAATGCTACCGTTGCTACTAAGCAATACAATATTCAAAAAGGATTAACATCACATGCAATTCATAATATGTGATATGATATGGCCTTTCTTCTATGTGATTCCTATCTCAATCTTCAAGCACCGAACATGATCTCCATCATCACGGCATAGCATCAAGGTCAATGACGCTTCTTCATGGTTGTCGCCCACCAGCTTCAACTATTACAACTATTTTGAATAGACACGCAGGTCTTAACAGAAATTAAAGACAACCATATATTCCACGCCGTTGCCAACTTACAATAAGGAACATTGCATACATCAAATATAATCACAATCATGGCCATATCACATCAGACACCCCTCGCAAAACAAAGTTAGAAGCTTCTACTTTCTTTTCATATTTTACGTTGTTTGTGGCTTTACATAAGTGTAGTTCTAACCTACTAACAAGAACCACAACATTGATACTAGCATTGTTGATTACCCGTTGTAAATTGGATCTTTACTATGCTAGGAGAAACAGGCACCCGCAAAGCCACTTATGCAATACGAAGTTGCATGTCAAGCGTGGAGCAAGTCTCATGAACGATGTCATGTAAGGTTAGCCCGGCCGCTTCATCCCAACATACCGCAAGATGCAAAGTACACAAAAGCAATCTATAATAAAGCATCAACGCCCACAATGACCATTGTGTTCTACTCGTCAACAGATCTACATATAGACACGGCTCGATACCACCGTAGGGGTTCGTAGCATGGAAAACAAAAATTTCTATCGATACAAACAAACAAGCCAAGATCTATCTACTAGATTGTAGCAACGAGTCGATGGAATAACTCACCTCGAAGATTCCAAAGTGTTTAACGAGAGCAGATTCTCGTGGGTGATGTAGTCGATTTCTTCCGATCTCAAGATCGCAGAGACGATCCTTCCCACGCACTGCAGCGCCCCTCAATCGGTCACACGCTCGGACTCGACGAAGACCTTCCTCTCCCTTGTTCCAAAGAAAATGGAGGTTGTAGCACTCTCCTCGCGATTCCGCAGACAACGGCGTGGTACCTAAGTAGAGGGAAATCCCAGCAGGCTTCGCTTAAGCCAAGTAGTATGGTGGAGCTTATGAGAGAGGCTATTAGTGGTCTAGTAATTAGACACACCAATTAGAAGGCTCTAAACCAATTAGAAAGCTCTAAACCAAATAGCTCTAAACCGGGTTTAGGTCTAGGGTTTAGTTTAGAGGATAGGAACTAGTGTGTGCTAGGAGGGCAGCCCTGCCTCCCTTTATAGGTGGGAGGGCGGCTGGCCAAGGGAGGAGTCCTCCCCAAGTCGGCCTTGGGAGGCGCCACTGCCAAGGGACTCCTCCCAAGTCGGTTTCCTCTTCTCCTCCTCTTTCCACTTTCCAAAACTTGTTGCTTGACTTTCAAACTAGCCGCTTGACTTTTCAATTTAGGATTTAAATAAACCCTTTATTTTGGACAGCAAGACACCTAGTACATGATGCAATCATTCCAATATGTAATGACACATTCATGTACCCTTCCTCCGGAGTGCCGACATTCCGATCTTTCTAGAATGTTCCCGATGAAAACACCTAACCATTCCCCAACTCCAAACGGGACTTTCCTTATATGAATCTTATTCTCCGGACCATTCCGGATCACCTCGTGATATCCCGGATCCCATCCGAGACTTCAACAACATTCTCTTTCTCATAATACCATAACTACTCAAACAACGTCAATCCTTAAGTGTGTCTCCCACGGTTCGTGAATTATGCGACATGATCGAGACACTTCTCCTAACAATAACCAATAGAGGAATCTGAAATTCATATGGCTCTACATATTTCTACGATTACTTTGCGATCGAATGAACCACTTACATACGATACCAATTTCCCTTTGTCTCACGATATGTTACTTATCCGAGGTTATGATCGCTTCGGTATCTCTCGCATACCTAGTTCATCCTCATCGATAAGTACTCTTTTCTCGCTCCTGATATGTGATCCCTTGTGAGCCAGTCACATGCTTGCAAGCTAATTGGATGACATTTCACCGAGAGGGCCCAGAGTATATCTATCCGTCATATGGATGGACAAATCCCACTCTTGATCCATGTGTTTCAACCAATACTTTCCGAACACTCAATACCACCTTTATAGCCACCCTGTTACGGTGTGGTGTTTGATGACATCAAAGCATCCATCCAGTAAAGGTGATATGCATGATCTCATGGTCGAAGGAATTAGGTTACTATGTATTAGAAAGCATATAGCAATTGAACTATTGAAATGACTTGATCTTTATGCTACGCTTGTCTATAGGAGTATGTCCACCATATCATTCTCCTAACGATATGATCTTGTTGTTGATAACATCTCAATGTTCATGATAGGGAAACCACAATCATCAATCAACCAACAAGCTAGTGAAGTATAGAGGCTATACTAGGGACTTCAAATTAAGTTTACAAATCACACAAGTATTAATGTTTCCTTGTTAATACTATTATAGCATGAATGTAAATATTTATCATAAACACAAAGATATAATAATAACTATATTTATTATTGCCTCTAGGGCATATCTCCAACAATATGTTCTGTGGGTTCCATCGTGGACTATTGTGTAATGATATTACTTCGTTTTCCACCCACACGCAAGTGCCTGGTGGGCACCTTTGAATCGTTTCTATGCGGGTTTGGCGGAAGTCTCTAAAACTTGCATAGGGCCGATCTGAGGGTGTTACATGAAGCCCATCAAGAAATTGGATGGAAAAATAGCTGTCACATTCCTAAAAGATATAATCTTGAGATATGGTTACCCGCATAATGTAATCATAGATAATGGCACAAACTTTGCCGAAGGAGCCTTTGCTCGTTTTTGTGGGAAAAACTGAATAAGACTCGACGTAGCATCAGTCGCTCATCCAGAATCAAATGGACAAGTTGAACGAGCTAATGGCTTAGTTCTATCCGGGATAAAACCCCGTTTAATGGAGCCACTCCAGAGATCACCTGGTTGTTGGATAGAGGAACTACCATCAGTATTATGGAGTCTAAGGACAACTCCGAATCGATCAATAGGCTATACACCATTTTTCCTTATGTATGGAGCAGAAGCAGTTTTGCCTGCCGACATAGAGTATGACTCGCCAAGAGTAAGGCAATACTCGGAAGCCGAAGTAAAAGAGGCTCGAGAAGATGGATTTGATTTACTCGAAGAAGCAAGGGAATTGGCATTGTCCAGATCCGCCATATACCAACAAAATCTCCGACGCTATCATAGCCAGAAAGTTCAACCTTGTTTTTTCGAGAAGGGGATATGGTGCTCAGACTAGTGCAACGCACAGCTGGAATGCATAAGCTATCACCCCCATGGGAAGGACCATTCATTATAAGCAAAGAATTGCACAATGACTCATATTATCTAATAGATGCTCGTGAAGCACAAAAGAACAAGGAAGACAGGTCAGGTGATGAGACCAAAAGGCCATGGAATGTGGCACTACTTCGCCCCTTCTACACTTAGGAGAAGCAGTGTATGTATCATTCGAACTCTCATATGTCGGACGCTTATGCCGGCTATGTGTTGATAATAAAATGGTATGATTCAAAAAATGACTCGGGGACTGCCCCTTATGTTTATCCTTTAAATTACTCGATGTCGACTGGCGTAACACCTAAAGCTTATCTCGGAACACGTAATGTTTACTCGAAAAAAATCAACTCTTCGACTATGCTGTTGTCCGAAAACACGGCTTCATGGCAAGCAAGAGGAAATGATGAAGGATGAGTAAACATGAACACCGAATAAGTAAAAGGAGAAACGCGAGTCGACCCTATGTATGTTTTTAACTAACTCATTGCAGGTTGTGTTATTTTCTATGTTGAATAATCCTAAGTCAAGTGCTCTAGTTTCATACCCGCTAACTCAATCCTTAGAACTTTGAGACTCTAATGTCGAACGCCAAAAAAAGGTATACAAGAGCCAAATTCAAGGAAAAGGGGAAATGACAAAATGAAGCTCGGGGACTTGCCCTTGGATAATTCGCATTCAAAGCTAAACAAAGTTTAAGCCTTATCAAAAGGCACACACCGAAAAATAAGTACAATGTATGTTACATCTGTACCCGGCATACCGGGGATCTCATCAAAGTTAAAGTGTTTTTCTAATCAGCCTAAGAAGCAGCTGGACTCGGAGGAGTGGTCTTGGAGCTAGGAGCATCATCCGAAGCATCTGCCGAGTCAGGGCATCGGTCGCCGAGTCCTCCGGGTCGTCTAACTTGGTGGCCTCGCAGCACCTTCCTCATCAGCAATCTCAGCAAGTGGTTCGCCGAGGTCGAGGAAGCTGGGCCCGTCACACCAAGCATGCACAAAGGCATACTCGATCATGGCATAGGCTCGCTCCTGGCGGTTCATGATCAGCTTAGGTTCATGGAGCCACTTGCCTTCAGCCCTAATGTGTTCAAGAACATCAAGGTTGATGTCCTCGTACCAGGAAAGCACGAAAAAAGGGCTTTGTCAGCTGCAGCTCGGCCGGCCGACTCACGCCATTGATCCAGCCTGTCTTCAGTAAAAAGCAGCCTAGCATCCAGAGGCTCGATGAGTGCGGGCACGTCTTCATCCGGCCAGAGCATTCGGAATGCATGGATCGCCGATTTGAGCAAGTCTACACCACATGACTTGAGGGTAATGACACGCTATGACAACGCTTCAAGATGCTCGTCAATAGTCACCTCGCCATCAACTGGAGTGCCAAATTCGGCTCGTACTCTTTTCATGGCCCGTATGGCGAACATATCAGCCTTAGGAAAATTCTCTGCAAAAGCAAAAGAACATTAGCAAAAACAAGGAAAAAGCAAACAAAGGAATGAGCACAGTGAAAAGGGTAAATGACTCACTACCGAGGAAAGAATTGATGGAGCCGAGATTGCTTTGCCAGCTCTTGGCCTTGGCTTGAAGAGCGTCCAGATCTAAGTGAGCCAACTCAACCGCCGATTCGGCCTCCTTGAGTAGCTCCTTGGTTTTATCGACGTTGGTGGCATGTTGGCCATCTTTCTCAACAAGCTCCTCCCGCAGCCCCTTCACCTCAGCCTGGTGCTTTTGCTTCATATCCGCCATTCTTTCTTCATCCGAGTCACCTCATCTTGCTCCTTATGGAGTTCGGTTTGGTGCTTCTCTGCTTATTTGGAACAGATCAATCGTTAGCAACAACAACAAGGCTATCTCGATCCATCAGGATAAAAGTGGCAAAGGATAAGAATGAACACAAAGCAGCCAAAGAATTGATAAAAACTTACTTTCCGTCTCGCTGATCTATGAGTGCAGTGCGTCAATGGTGGACTGGGCAGAAGCTGTGGGAAAACAACGAGAAAAGATCAAGGAAATGAAATAGAGAAAGGTGCGCCAAATAAAGATATGGTGAGTAAGAAAATTACCTTGGCCTTGAGTCTTGGCTTGCAGCTTTTGATGAGCAAGTTCGAGCTTGCGATACTCCCAGAGGAGAGCCTGATGCACCTTGGTGCGCTCATTGTGCGTAAGCTACACAAGAAAAGGGATAGTCAACAGAGGCAAGATCAAGCCTATGGCCGAATAAGAGCTGATTTCTAGTTTAGAGCTTACAGCCGAGTAAGTTCCTTACTCGGCAGTAACCTCGGGGACTAGGTGTCAGGTATAACAAAAATACTCAATACACAAAAGCGTAAGAAGATTATGTACCTCGTTCACTTCATCTGCGTGAACCATTAAGGTAATTGCCTGCTAGGTCATGTCGGAAACGGCCTTGGGGCCCAGCGTCATCTTCTTGCCGACACTAGAGATAACGTCCTGCTCGCCCGTGGCGTTCCATGCCATGGCATAACGTTCCGCGGCACCAAGGCCATTCCAGCTAAGCGTCCGAGTGAGAACTTGCCCCTTTTTTTGGGGAAGTTCCCATAGTGGCACGGGTTGCAGTGGCACTAGTGTGCAGGGTAACAGCCTTAGAACTGCTGCCCGACCCAGCGGTGGCGGATCCGCCAGGCTTACCCGCAGAAGCAAGTATCATTGTTGTTGTTGTGGGCCAGATCTGAGGTGCGGTGCCTGGGGCGTGCATCAAGGTCGTCTGTTTGGTAGACGTGGGCATTCCGGATGAAGTGCGAGCCGGACCTAAAGTAGAAGGCCGGGTCTGGTTCTTTGACAGATGAGGAGAGTGAGCAGGTCTGGCTGGTGAGAAGATGGGAACCGACTGAGCGGGCTCAGCAATGTTGCTAGCACCAAGATCAGGAAGTTGTTCATGAGAACCAACTTGTGGGCTGGTAGCAGGAGAATTGGTGGCGAAGGTCTTCTCGACGCCAGTACTGCCAGCACCAAGATCAGGAAGTTGTTCATGAGGTGCAGCAGAAGAGCTAGGCCGAATCTCCTCTGACGGGTTTGCCACCGGGTCTGACTGACACTGAGAAGCGTGAGCCTCGGTAGTCGGACCAGCGACTCGGACGGGGCTTTGCACCGTGGAATCAACAGGAGGAGGAGGAGCAGACCTTAGCGGCGAGGCCATGCTAGGAGCAGCTTGGCTAACTGAAAAAGGCGCAACACTGAGAATAACAAGGAATGTTTATAAGAAAACAGTTACAAAACAAGAAAGGAAAAATGGAAAGTAAGCAAATAACAAAAGCTTACCCGGAAATGGTCGGGTCACGCGGTGGGCGACGTGTGACTCGGCGCCCAGGTGCTTTGCGAGTCTCCAACAACGTGGTAGCAGCAGGAGCAACAGGAGTAACCTTGTGCTTCTTGGCCGGCTGAGCATTAGAGGAGGCCCCGCGTCGTTTACCCGGCTTGGCAACAGGGATCTTGCCGACTCCACCCACATCGAGAGGGGGAGTATCATGTACCTGGCCAGCTGCATAAGTAAATGGCAGGCTCACTCGAATAAGTTAGAGGACTAAGGTCGAAAGCAGGTACCTCTAGAATCTCACAATCTTCATCATCATCGTCGTCAGACCAATCTCGTAAGGGATTTCGAGTGTGGCTCTTACCCGGAGTCAAAGCAGCAGCCGCATGCGTAATGGGCATGAAGCACTACAGATCATACTCGACTTCGCCGGAGTCAGAGCGGTCCTTGTTGTAAGAACTAGGAGGAACTATATTGTCATCAACCTGGTGAACAAGATTCTGTGAAAGATAAACATAATAAGAACAGAGAATGAACGAGACGGCAGATGAACATAGGCAAAGCTATGTTGGATATAAAGTGATTCGGAAACTTACCCAGGGGACGGGCCTAACCCGGCTAAATGTAGGGCAACTCCAGGCCCAGTCCTCTGCCAAAGTCAACTTGAAGATCGAGCTGAATTGGCGGGCCATAGAGTCATGGGTGAGTTCCTTGGTGGAGTGTTGAGTGGGGTCCTGCGTGCCACTCATGAAGCACATCTTGTGGCTCCTAGCTTGGAGGGGGCTGGCCCGGTGTGCAATAAAGGCACACATGAGATCCGTGTCAACAAGATGGAAGTTCTCATCCGGCGACAACAACCTCACCAGAATCACGTTGGCCTCGTTCACCGCAGTGTTCTTGTCGCGCGGGTCAAGCTTCCAGTACTCTTTGTTGGGGACCTCGTCCGAGAAAGGGGGGATCCGGATGTAATCAGTGGCTCCGCTGTTTTTGACATAGAAGAAAGTCCTATGCCATTTCTTGCAAGAGTCTAAGCCAGTGACCCGAGGAAAGATGGATTCTCTCCTGGGTGTGATGCTAAAGACCTGCAGACCGACCTCTTCTTCTCGACGGGAAGAGGCCAGTTAGGGAACTACTTGGATCCTAAAATTAAAATATTTGAGCCAAAGAAGAACTGTAGGCCAAATTCCAAGGTAGGCCTCGCAAGCAGAAATAAAACAAGAGAGGGAGCCAATGGCATTGGCAGGCAAGTGATGGGTCTAAAGATGGAAAGTGGAAAGGAAAGAAACAAAGAAATTGCTCACGAGCAAGGCGAAACCACACTCAAAGTGGGAGAGGAAAACCACCCTCTAATTGGCCTCTGGTTCGGGGAAATCTCACCAGCAGGGAGGCGACAGTCCACCTCGAGTGGGATGCACCTGGTGGAGCGCAGCCACTCGGCCTCCTCTGCGGAGACCTCGGAGCCCTCCCAGCCACCACACTCGTCGGCGGGAACCTCCTGTTCTTCGGCTCCCTCGGCGGTGTCACGAGCGTCCATGACCTCCGTGTAGCACCCCGGGTAAACCCTAATTATAATATTGCTTGTTGTCATCTATGTTGTGCATCATCATTGCATCATGCATTTATTTTGCCTCTCAAAATGTTTTAACTAAAGGTATTTTTATTTACTGCAATACCTTTCCTCTTGTTTCAAAATAAAATTCTATATTTTAGCTGCTAAATTATTTGCCTAAAAACTATTTGCTAAAAATATTTAAAACAAAACAAAAATAATAGTTTATTAAAATAATAAACCTAAAGACTAGATCTAAACCGGCCAGGCCCAAAGGCCCAACCGGCTAGACCCAACCCGACCAAACCCTAACCCTAATCCTCTAAGCCTCCACACCCACAACCCAGCCGCCGCCATTCCCAATCTCTCCTGCACGCGACCACACCCGAAACGCTGAACCAACCCCACCTACCTAACCACAGTACACCACCCAGACTCACACCCGCCCGTTACACACGCACTCACACACGCGACCCGGTCAAACCATGTCTGCATGCTCCTCTCACCCGAACCCACCGCCCGTCCCTGATCCCCATGTGCCCAGGCTGGCCCCACCTCGTGACCCTCCTCTCGCCTCTCCCTCTCGTGTTACTCTCCCCACCCCGACCCGTAATCCCTGCCGCGGCCGCCGCCGGACCTTGCTCGCGAGCAGACTCGCCTACTTCCCCGAAACCCCGCCGCTGCCAGTCTCTCCCTCTCGCCCTACAGCGCCCGGGTTCCCTCGCCTTACGCGCTTGCCCTGACCTCCTCCTGTCTGCTCGAGCCGCCGCCGGCCCCGCCCGTCCTCGACCCTGGCCGCGACCTCCCTGGGCCTCATCGGCGAGCACCGCCCGGCCCCTGGTCTGCGACCTCGCCATCGTCGCTCCTCTCGCCTGCGAGCTCTGCCGCTAGCAGCACCTCCCCTTTGCACTGTCGTGAGCGTCGCCCGGGTCCCCTTTGCTCCCCCGCGCCGACCTCTGCATGCCTGGCGTCCTGGAGCCCTCCTTCGAGCTCGCCGTGTGCACTACACCTCCGTTGCCCCTCCTCCTTTGCCGGCCGCAGCGACCTCGCAGAAGCCCCATCGCCCCGGCTCTGTACAGCCTCGCGCCGCCTCCCTCGTGTTCCTCTCCGGCCACCGTCGCATGTGCACCTGTCGGCCTCCCTGGCGCCTTGCGAGCTTCCTGCAGTGTGACCGTGGCCACGTCCGTCTCCTCTTGGGACCGCGCCACCTCGATCTTGTCTCGGCTCGCCACCGGACAAGCTCCTCCTCTGCCGGCCTCTTCCCTTCTGTTGGCGCCTTCCACAGCAGGGCAGGCCGCGTCGTCCTCCAGGCTCCCAGATACCGTACGGTACCAGGATCCTCCAAGATGTCTGCACGAGCATGCTCGACCTCGCCTAGAACTATGCCGCTAGGCCTGTGTCAATCTTGTTTTGTTTCCCTGCAGGTTGTTTTCAACAGTTCATGTGCTCAGGGTGTGCACGCCTCTTTGTACCCACATTTATCGATTTGTTTATCATCGCAGCGCTAGTGCGCCTCCGTTTGACAAAACCCGGTGCCACCAAGTTTTGTGTCTCCAAGATCTTCCGACGCTGCTACAAGTTCACCATTGATGATAAGTCGACACGCAAGATCTATGTCACGGACGCCAAGTTCGTCGAGATCCCGACGCCCCGATCCGAAGACCGATCCCGGCGAGACCGAACCCGTCGAACCCTCGGCGAACCCAAAGATCGCCGATACCCGATGTGTGACCTTTTTTTCCCGAAGCCCTATATTTTGTAACATATATAATATAATTTTTGCATATAAATTATTCATGCTTGCATACATATTTGACGGTTTGGGGGCATTATGCCGATTCACCTCATAATTAAATATGGAGGTCATATGCGGGCGAATCTAGTCTAATATTGGCCCCATTAAAATTTGTGTAGCGAACCGATGCCATGTTTTCGCCTTATTAATACAACATTTAAATTGCGGGGTATCTAAATAACATGAACCATCTAATTAATTGTCGGGACCCCGGTTCCGCTTAATATGGCCTAATTGCATCGCATCCTTGCCATGTCATACATCATACATGCATCATGCCCGTTCTTTTGTCGTAGTATTAAATAGTGCATCCGATGTTTCTTATAGTGCTTTGCTTCTTCACGGATTAGGCCGATGAGTTGATGCGAGAGTCGACCCGTTCTTCGAATGAACCTTCGGCAATGTTTTTCAGGCGAGCATTCTCCCCTTTCTACCTATTTTACTTTATAGTCTTTATTTCCTCCTGTTGATCTATTGCTATCTATGTTGCGATGCTCTAGTTTTCGTACCCGTGATATCCCTTGTACCTTATATTGCCTTGGACACATCCTATTACCTGTTGTTTGGTAGATAGTTGGACTTGCGTGTCGTAGTCGCTTGCTCAAGTGCTGTTGCGTGTTGTCAAGTACCACAGTTGTTGGAGAAGTGCCTTATGCTTTATGTTGGAGATGATCATGGCTTTAATTACAGTTTAATAACTAAAATTGAAGTAGGTAAATAATGCAGAGGCACATGTGGGCAATAGATATTATTTGGTTTTTAACCGTCCACTTGTGTCCCGTAGGACCCCGAGTACTTGATACCTATTCTTTGAATATTCGCACTATCCGCATGTGGGACCATGAATCTCCCTAGCCAGAGCTTGAGTCATATATTATTTATTGGGGTCACAAACTAGTTTGGGGCTTTATTACTATCATGTACTTATGCCATGCTTTGCTGCTTTAATTACGATTGCACGTGGAGCGCCTGTACTGTTTAGGTAAGCAGAGTGTTTTTCGCAGTATCGACAAGCCCAGTCACACTTTCGGGTTCCCAATCGTTTACAGCCATTGACGCAAACCTCTGGGTCTGTTCCGGAGCTGGCCAACTTCGTCGCGGGTAGCTTGGTGGGGTGGCCCCCTGAAATTTATATGAATTTTGCAATTGCTCTGTCGTGATGCCTCATTGGGTTTTCATTTGGTTTTTCTCGAGGTTGATCGTGCGTGTGTTGCTATTTGTGCCCCCTTGCAGGGTAAAACTTTCTGAAATCCGTGTCCGCGGTTATGGATGACTTGGAGCACAGTATCTCGATCATAGACAACTATAACTAAAGTAGTGCTATAAATTTGATTTTATAATGACTAGTAATCAGCTTCACTATAATGGAATGGCTAAATAAAAGTGCCAACAATTGCTGGTTTGGGTTGTCGCCTTACCATTGCATCTGACTAGTAAGTATCAACTTCAACGGAATGGCTAAATAAAAGTACCAACAACTGTTGGGTTTTGGGATGACTCATGCTATATGTATCTGACTAGTAAGTACTACAACTACAACGGTATGGTTAACTAAAACTGCCCACAGCTTATTATATCAGGAAGACTCATGCTATATATATCTGACTAGTAATTGCCGCAACTATAACGGAAAGAATAAAACTGCCAACTGTGTGAGTTCCTCGGTTGACTTCCTCGTTTGGTCTCGAGGGGGAAATACCAGGATGGGTATGCTTGGTGATAGTTTTAGGTTGGATCCGAATAGGTATTTCTTATCCCTATCTGATAGTCGCCAGCTGTATTGAGTCTCTATAGGTTGTTTAGTGCATGTTGCGCTGCCGCTTCAGTCCACCATACCTATGTAGGCGAGGACCGCCGAATTCTAGTCTCGTAATCGGCCTCAAGATCGACCGTTCTCTTTTTCCTTCGCCCTTTGTCGGCACCCCTTTTGTTAAGAAGGTTTTGAGATCGACGTTGTTAGCATGGTTACCCTTACGGCTTGGCCTGGGCAGGGTTATGAACGCCATTGGTTATTCTTCAGGGCTCTTAGCTCAATTTGCATCTTGTCCGTACTCGGACGCTGTGTCGTTTGAAAGGTGATTAGGATCTTTGTATTGTATATCTGTATTCTTGACCCATGGAGTCGTGTTGTATATATCTGTTCTGTGGGTTCCATCGTGGACTATTGTGTAATGATATTACTTCGTTTTCCACCCGCACGAAAGTGCCTGGTGGGCACCTTTGAATCGATTCTATGCGGGTTTGGCGGGAGTCGCTGAAACTTGCATAGGGCAGATTCCGAGGGTGTTACAGAGAGAGCCAGGTTACCCACTTTGTCCTCACTCATGCGCACCCGGTTACCCACTTCCCGGTCGGTCACCCATCCTAGAATTTCTCTAGGCCAAGCACGCTTAACATTAGAGTTCTTTTCGAATGAGCTTCTGAAAAAGAAGTTGCAACTTATTGGTATGGGTTTCCTATCAATCCTATTGAGCCATCCGCCAGGGTCTCACATACACCCACCCTTAGAATATCGACGTCCTCGTCGATCAACTACAAGCCAGGAACGTCCCCTCTTGGCACACGTCTGTGCGTCCAGTGCTGGCACATGTGCCATGCCGTGTCCACTCCGGGCCACACGCGCCATGCGCCACATGTCCGCCACTGACCCGCACACGCCCGTTTAACCACGAGGGTCGGCTCTGATACCAATTTGTAACACCCCCGGTCACTCCGGACCGACGGCTGTCACTTCTGGCAGATCAATAGGATCTCTAGACTAGCCCCACAGACCAACACTAGTCTTTTCTGCGCACTTTGTCCTCACTCATGCGCACCCAGTTACCCACTTCCCAGTCGGTCACCCATCCTAGAATTGCTCTAGGCCAAGCACGCTTAACCTTAGAGTTCTTTTCGAATGAGATTCCGGAAAAGAAGTTGCAACTTGTTGGTATGGGTTTCCTATCAATCCTATTGAGCCATGCGCCAGGGTATCACACTCCATGGATTCAGTCTCTTCCAACGTTGGAAGAGGTTTGGAAGAGCAAGGACCCATAGTGGAATGGAAAGAGGAAAAGAGCAATCGCAAAGGAGGGACTGTGGATAAGAAGAACCGCAAAGAGGGAGGTTAGATTTTGGAGGCGCAAGGAAGAAGAAATAGGCTATGGGGAAACTGAACGGCCGAGGGAAGTTATGTTCCCCTCACCCCTACTTAAGGGGAGTAAAAAACCCCAATCGTGGGACCCCCCTACGCCGTGCGGCCTGCGTGTGGTCGTGTATTCAGCCGAGTGAGCCATTCATCGAGCGCCACGTGTATACAATAGATGGAAAATTCACCGCCACGTCATGCAGTGCAGGACGAAGGGCGCAGAGCGATGGGACTACCAAAGTGACGGGGAATTACTACGCAACCGTCACTGTGTAGTCAGAGCTTGGAACAAAATTTGAGGCAAGTCACCATGATTACCAGCTGTAAGTGACTGAAGCATGCTGAAAATGACTCGGAATTGGCCAAAATGACTCGGCACGAAGCAAAAATGGGATATAAAGTCAAAGATGAGACTCGAAAAGAGCAGAGTAGACTCGGCTAATATCAAGGATAAGCCAAACAATGCGTTTTAAGCTATAAACACAGGCAGAAAGAGAAGTTCCAATCGCATTAAAGGAACCTGGAGACGCCTAACAGCAAGAACTGCTAGACCTCACCAGCTTCGGGGACTAATGTCTAGGGGATAACCCCCGATAGGGTCATAAAGGGTAAAACATTTTCCAGCTTGTCTTGCACCAACTAAAGAAAGAACCAGGCCGAGTAAGTACGGCCGGGTAGGATGGTCGTGTGCGGCCGACATAGAAACTATGTCGGTCCATATATAAGACAAATATGTTAATCTTGCAGGAACCAACGAGCCGAGTCTCACGAGGAAGGGCCGAGTCAGATAGGACGCGTGGTACCTTTCCGAGTGAGGTTCAGGAGGGACCATGGTAAAGCCCGGTCAAAAGAGAAGGGCGACGCCGGGTGACACGAAAGGAGCCGGGTGACGCCTAAAGCAAGGGTTGACATACAAAGTTACAACATGACGCCAAAGGAACTGAAGGCGACGTAAGTGAAGACTGTTAGCTGTCTAGATTTATGGACTGGGCCATTGGGCTTAGCATAAGCCCATGACCCGACCCATATAGTAAAGACCAAGATCCAAATAGTAACCGTAGGATCCAAAGGGGTGTAACTAGCTAGCATCGCCTATATAAGGAGGGGCATAGCTAGAGTTGGAGGAGGTTGGACCAAGTAGGGAACTAGTGCACTGAACCCTAGTTCATACAACTCTAGGAGCACTTGTAAACCTCATGTATCAACAAAATTACTAAGTGTGGAGAGTTCATCTTGTTCTTCGTGCATGGCTAGACCATGCACTCCCTCCCCGGTGACCACAAGCATCTATTCAGCCCCCAACTTAATCTTACCCATGGCATCTGCCATGACACCACCATGACAGGCAGACTTGCTGTCGGCTTTCAAGTCTCGTTTTGGGATTAGATGAAAAGTGGTCAATATTGAGGTATGCGCGTCGCCATTCGATTTCTTCGTCCGGTTCGCCCAGAGCTCAGATAGCGAGCGTGTTCTACATCCTTCCCGTTCTTTTGAGTGGTGTGGGGGAGAAAATGAGCTTCCTGCATTGGCATCACGCCTATGGGGTGGGACGATCGCTTGGGGCAGCTTTGTTTCTTCTCTAAACTCGGCTTTGATGGCCTCCCTTTGAATGCTTGGGAACCGGAGGCCCTCAAGCAGGTCGTCAGTAGCCTTGGCGGCGAGCTAGTGGAGATTGTGCTACCGAGCGACAGATGGATCATCAAGGTAAAGGTGTGGCTAAAAGACCCATAGACCGTTCCTAAGATGTACAATGTCGAGATTCCAAGCAGGGCAAGAGGACAACTTTGCTGGAAGCACCTGGTGATCATCCACCTGCAGGAGGTTCTGGATCCGGTACATGGCATTCAGACCCATGAGGCGACGAAGCATACTGCGCTGCAGTGTTGGCCTGGAAGGATCGATGGCACAGGACCACCACCGTTCCGTGACGGAGTGCACGGTTTCGGTGGGAGACCGGGCGTGGACAGGCTGGTGGTTCTGATTTCCCTCGAGTGAAGACAGAGGTTTAGTGAATCTGAGAGATTGCTGACTTGAGAGTCGAGCATGTAGTACGCCTTATATAATAGTTTGAACTGTTGTAGTATGTGGGGCTACTGAATTTGTAATGTGTGGCTACTTTGTAGTATGTGTGGCTAATGATTTGTAGTTTGTGTGGCTAATGATTTCGTATACGTGTGGCTAATGATTTGTAGTTTGTGTGGCTAATGAATTTGTAGTATGTGTGACTAATGAATTTGTGTGCATAACCAAGGTTAGCCTCCTGAAAAGAGGGTGGGCTACCAATGATCAATGTCACCATTGCCAGGAAAATGCTGCTGGTGAGCGATTCGAAATGCACGAAATGCTACTAGTTTGTATGCCTCGAACAATTTTTACATATATTTGTTCGAGCTGGTGCGTGATTTGGTGCGTGATTCTGCATGGAACTTGCATGAATAAACCACCCAAGATCAGTTCATAAAATGTTGTCTGAATCTTGTCTGCCTCAGATAAGTATGACAGTAAACTGAATTCAACTGCTAGTAGTAATTGAATAAATATATACATCTTGATAGTATTTGGTTACTTCCGAACTAGTTCCATACTACAGTATGGGATAGCTACGCAAAAGGGGGCTATTGCCTCTACAAAAGGCATTCTACAGAGTTAGTCTCTGAACTTAACTGTTCTACACTGAAGAACCTACAGATCTCCATCATAAAAGTTGGCTAGCCAATTGCCGTGAGAGGACATAAGTTCAGCGATCGTTTAACCACAACTAATCTTTTTCTTTCCTGCCAAACTTCAAGAGATCTGCAGTGTTCATGTACTAGTTCACGCGCTTGAACCAGTCCCGGTACAGTATGAATAGCCGTGCCGCTGCAACAATTTCTTCGAAAGTTAACTCCGGGTTCTCGTGGCAGGGATCGTAGGTCCCTGTGGATCTGAACCTGAATTCCAGTGCTGAGTTGTTGCCCGTCGTCGGCTCCAGCTGTTGAACACTCCAACAAGATGAGTGTAGAATGATGCACGCCACCGCGGTGTGGCCGCCGGCGGTGCATAGGATGGATCATCTTTCCCGTTGATGGTGTGCGCCCAGATTTCCCAATGGTAAGGTCGCCCGCACAGACGCATGGAGGCGAGAGTTTCTTGACCTTGGCGCCGCCCTGTTCGGTTTTTTTCCTTGGCGGCAAGCTCACAGGAATGCTTCGGAACGTACCTTCTTTCTCGTGCGCAGAGCACACGAAAATACCGCCGCGCGCATTCTCCATGATGCTCGGTTGGCCTTCTCGATGTCGTGGCGGCCTTCGCCATCGCCACCTCCGCCACTGCAGATGCAACACATTCTGCAAAATTAACCGTCTTGGATGGCAATGGAAGACCAGCCTTGTAGTACAGCCGCATGGCCTGCCTTAGAGGGGCCAAATATCCAAGCTTCGGCTGTGGCCAGGGCGACGGCTTCTGCTTAGGCCGGGCCATAGATAAGCTTCCTAAGAGTGTATCTTATTTATTCAAAACTAGTTCGACTAACTGCTGAATCTTTATTTCCCTTCTCAGCATAAGAGTGCTAAGATATTAAAAATACAGGTCGTGGCTAGCAACCAGATCGGGAAATGTACCAAGTCAGGTTTCCATTTTAAGTATATTTATGAGTGTTTCCTTAGTTGTGTCCAGAAATTTTGCCTGTGCCACTACGATCGTAGAATTGTAACAACACCATCAGAAATAGGGGAAGAGGACGTGGCGTTTTACTGACTGGTGGGACCCGCAACCTCGACCGTCGACGGCGTGCATCCCAGGTTCGAGGATTAGTGCTCCCTATTATTCTGTGATTTTCCATATTCTATCGCTCGCTCGGAGCTCCGCTCCGCTCCACCGCTCTGGTCTTGCACGGCGCCACTCCGTCCCCTCCGGCAACACTCTCATCCTCCCCCCTGGACTATCGTCCTCCCGTCATTCCCTACCCGCTCTGCCTTGCCCTTGCCCTGTCTCCTTGCCTCCGTCGCCGCCCAGGCACGTCGGGAACAAAAATTGTTTGGTGAGCGCTAGGTTCTCACGCAACGACGGCGGCTTTGATCTGGATCCCGCACGGAAATGGATCCTGCGTGGCCGGAGAACACGGAGATGGGTCCTTCCCGGACAGAGAGTAAGGAGATGGACCCTTCAAGGCTGGAGAACATGGAGGAGCACGAAACATGGGAAGAGGACACGGGGTGCAAAGCTTTGGTGCTCTAGAGCCCATTGAACGTGTCGTACATCCTCCCTGAAGGGTAAGAACTACAATTCCATCTCTGCATCTCCCATTTAGCGTTTCTAGTCCCGTGTTAATAGTGAGGATCTGTGTTGGTGACTGTAGGACGTCTGCTTCATCCAGATTTCTTTTGAAGATTCGGCATGGGTGTCGGACTGAATCCTTGTCCGATGGTAGAATCGCAGTTACCAGTGGATTTGATTATCGGCTGATAGTAGACACGGAGGACATAACTCTAAGTGACTTGCACATGCAATTTGGCAAGTTTCCCATTGTCCATCATGATGAATTTGTAATCAGGTACTACGACACAAATTCGCAGATTTTCTGCAACGTTAGAACTGAGGAGGCTCTGGCCATGATGTGGAGTAAACACCTCGGCATGGGGACTGATGATGTTTGTGCACATCATTAACAAAGATACTGGGGAAGAGACTATCGTGAATGATACTGGGCCGTGTGGAATGCGAATAGAGCAGGCTCTGTTTTCGATATCGAGCGCGATCGACCAGCCTTTCGTTGAGCATGAAGACACCAAAATGTGTGGCGGTCAGGGTGATTTTGTGCTCGAAGATGATGATGATGAGAAAGAATATCCAGATGTGGCTGCTGACCCTGATAGGATGGAGAGTAGGGAATATTTGGTTGATTCGAACTATGAGCCTAACTATGGGACTGATGAGGAATAGGACTGTGAGGATGGGGAAATGGGATGCAGATACGATGACGAAGATGAAGACATGCTAGTGATACACTTTGATAGGGACAACCCTACAATTTATGAGGGGACTGTCTTCGATACTATGGAGGAATGCAGATATGTCATTGCTACCTATGCAATAAGAGTTGGGTTCGAATTTATCGTTGAAAAGAGCGACCAAAAGATATTTAGGATGCATTGTAGGGAAAGTAAGTTGTGTAAATGGAGATTGCATGCATCTCCAATGCAGTGTGGACACCCATTTCTGGTTGCAATAGCTACATTTAGTTTTGGTCTTTCTCATATTTGTTTTGCTGATGAGTCCTCTGATTTATTTTTATTCCCATTGAATGCAGATCAAGGTAAACATGAAGAAACACAACTTCCCTAATACTTCTTTAAGTGATAAAGTTAGACCGGCAACAACCAAGTGGATTGCTGGTAAGGTACTTTACTGGGTGAGGCAGGATCGTAGCATTGGACCTGCTGAACTCAGAACTAAGCTTAGTGAAAAGTTTAACATTCTGATTCCTTACCATAGAGTCTTTGATGGGAAGGACATGGCTCTAGACTTCATTCAGGGCAAGTGGACTGGCATTTTTCACATGTTGTATAGTTTCGAAGCTGAGGTAGAGAAGATATCACCTAGTAGTGTTGTTGACATTGATTACGAGGCTGTGAAAGGAAGAGAAAAGGTCTTAAGGGGGGTCAAGTATAAGAAGGAAGATAAGAAATGCTTCAGGATATGTTTTGTCTACCTGAAGGCAATGCTGGAATGGGTTCCTAGACGGCTGCAGGCCATACTTGCCAACAGATGCAACTTGTTTAACAGGAAGTTCAGGGGACAGCTTGCTACCGCTTGTGCTATGGACGCGCATAATTGGATTTTTCCCGTCGCATGTGCTGTTCTTGAGGGTGAATCGACTGAAAGCTGGACATGGTTCATGCAGAGACTACGTGCAGTAATTGGTTACCCTAAAGGCTTGGTGATACACACTAGTGCATGCAAGGGGCTTCAGAATGCTGTTGATGCTGTGTTTCCTGGGGTTGAGCATAGGAAATGCATGCGGCACCTCACTACTAGCTTCACGAAGAAGTTCAAAGAAAAGACCTTTGAAGACAATTGTGGCGATCAGCATATACGTACACCCTAAGCACGCATGCTACTTACATGCAAAACTTGTATACCCTGCCGAAAATGAAAGAATACCTCGAAGACCATCATAACAAGTTATGGGACAGAAGAAAGTTTGGTGAGTTAAGCAAAGTGGATTTTGTTTGGAATAATCTAACAGAAAGTTTCAATGCTAAGATTAGGAGCATGAAGTCACTTGCAATTGTTATTTTGTTAGATGCAATAAGACAGTGTATAACGGTGAAGATATATTTTAGGCAGAGAATTTGTGCGGGAAAATTTGTAGGCCATAAAATAATTCCAAAGGTGGTTTTATTACTGAATGCAAGAACCAGGGAAATGATAATGATAAAGACGAGGATGGTCAGAAGTTATAATACATTGGCTAAGGTTTATGCACAAGACAAGTACGGAAATGAATGGAGGTTTACTGTAGACATTAGTAACAAGACTTGTTCATGCAGGAAGTTGCAGGTTACTGGTCTGCCATGCCACCATGCACTGCACTTCATCTTAAAGCTGAGAGGTAGAGGTGCTGAAATAGAGAACTATGTTCATAACTATTTCTCTGTGGACAAGTTTGCTGCAACTTATGCAGAAAACGTACCACCTATTGCTGATGAAAATGATTGGGAGATAGTCGATCCAGGGTTCAAACTCGAACCACCAGTTCTTAGGAGGCCATCTGGGAGGACTAGAAAGGAAAGGACCGAAGCCTTCACCGCAAAAGGTTTGAGACTAGGAGCAAGGAAGCGGAAGTGCAAATGGTGTGGAGGGTTGGGCCATATCAAGAGGCTATGCAAAAACCCAGTTCCACGTGATTTCGGAGATACTGACCTTGTCCCCGTTCACATCACGGAGGAACAAGATGAGGCTTATCAGGCAGAACTGGAGGAAGCATAGCGAGATGACGTGGAGGAAGTGCTGCATGTGAAGGAAAACAGTGATGCACATGTGGAGGAAAACGTTGGTAAGCAGCAATTGGCTGAGGACGTGGACGTGCCGGCGGGAATAGGGCAAAAATAAACAAAAGGGAAAGCAGGAGCAGAAGGGAAACGGTAATAATAGAGTTGAGTTTGAATATGAAGAAGTTGCTAGGGTGATTGAGGATGTTCTTGAGGATATTTCGGCTAACTGTAGGAGAAACAATAAATCCCTGTCAATTTCATATCTGTACGATTCTCTTGACAAAAGGTAAGCTTGAAACTAGTTTTACTTGGTATTTTGATCATTTTTGTTTCTGTCCTCATTAACTGTTGTTTAGTGTAGCGTGGGATTGAACATTAATAAGAGGAGCAGAGAGAAGGTGGCACAGTAACGTCGTTTCTTGAATTTTCATTGAAATTTATTTATATCCGGTACTTGTAACGGGTATGTAATGTGTGCTGTCGACCTGATTCGAGGTTGCTAGATTGTACATTAATTTTTAAACTGATTACACATAAACAATAATCATGGATATGTAACAGTTCAACGACCAAAATTATGGCCGTTCCATGGAGTTGCCTCGTCGCTTATAGTGTTGGCCTGGAAGGATCGATGGCACAAGACCAGCATGATGGATTTTTTTCCTTCGCTCCCGCTACCCTAAACTTGACTGCTCTTCCGTTCAATCACGCATCTGGACCCACATGTCATCCTCTCATTAGAATAAATGTGTGTATGATGGATTTCAAAGTGAGCGATTTAGAAGTACAGACACTTAAACACAATATCAGTACAGATAGAACCAATTCTTGTTTCAGCTCTTAAAACCTTGGTCGACCAGAATCAACATCAATACCTAATCCCAAATTTGAACGGCAGATCATCAGAATCAAGACGGTCATATCTGTCATCTACCACCTTGTGGATGCATAATGAGTAATCCAAGATGAACCTATCATCTTTATTAATCAGAAAATTCCGTAAATCTTTAGTCATCCTGGCGGCAGCCGGCGACGTGCTGCTCTTCGGTTCAAAAATCAAGCTATATTCAGCGAACTCCTCTTGGTCCACTCCCATCACTGAAGGTTTATATAAGTGCAACTCCACCATGTACCGTGGAAACTTGCATGCCGCCGACCTGATGTACTCGACGGATATGGAGAGGCCAGAGTGGAGCATGTCCAATCGCACGGCAAACACTGTACCATCATCCCTGGATCCGAAGGTCTCTACTTTCCATGTGCCAAGTGCCAGCAAAGGATAAGAGATGTACCTATGTTCCACACCATAGTGGAAACAGTGCACTTCCATCGAGTGGGATTTTTAGTGGTGGGCGAGGAGCGCTGTGGGCGGGGCGGCGAACTCGCAGCCAAGCTCAGGGCATTAGCACGAGTCATGTGGTCCTGCAATCTTGTGGTTGAGGAAGTCGTGGAAGGCGACCAATTTCCCGCAGCCGTCGTTGGGGCATCTGCTACCTTTTCCGCCAGCGACTTGGCGGCTCAACTCCTTGGAGCATGTGGCCAGCCTGACGGCGCTGGTAGTGTCCATACACATAGCAATTTCTCCGAAGGCGTCGTCCCCGAACTTGCTCCAGCCACCGTACCGAATCTTGTGCATCGAATCCGCTATTGAGTCCGGATGAACTGGGGGCGAGGGTGTATTCATTATTGTGGGGTTTCTTGGAGGAGAGTGATGGTGGCCTGCAAGAACCGATTCTGCGGGTGAGAACAAAGTGCATGCTAGATGGAGAATATGGGAGGCTCTTTGATCGAGGGGTATTTGTGTGTTGCCTCGTTGGTCTTCTTCAGTGCGCAGTTGTATCGAGGACGCCGACTGGACTAGCAAGTGGGGAGCATATTTTTTACGAATACGGGCGTCTCCTCTAACGCACATCAAAATTATGACTATGCCATCAAGTGCTGGGAGCAGAGACAACGTACCGTCCCATCAGCCTCGCCTTGTCTTTGTCAGCGATGTCGCATCGGCAACATCAGGGGCATTGATGATCTATAAGAGGAAAAAAGCTATGGCAAGAAAAAAAGGATAAGAAAAGAGTCTTCATACATAGGTTTTTTATTCTAGTAGAGGGGCCTACCGGTGTATCTAAACGCTGGAGCATACTTGGTTTTTCTAGACTCGTGTCTAAGCTTTTCTTTAGACTCAACCGACGCTGTGCAAGAAAAGAGCTCTGACGAGAAGAAAAGAATAAGAAAAGAGCCACTTTAAATAGGTATTTTATTCTAACAGTGGGACCAATCAGTGTGTCTAAACACTGTAGCATATTTCCCTCTATAAGACTCGTGTCTAACATTTTTGCTAGACTCAAACAACACTGTACACGCTCTTACAACTTGGCCATTCTATCCGAAGAGGTCATTAAAGCTACCGTACATAGATTAAATTTAGGCTCAAGTGACCCTAATCGACTATGCCTCCCACTGTCTTCGTCGTGCACGACGTCCTCCGTGTCGCCGTCCGCCTCTTCCGAGTCTGAATCGATGAGGACGAGCTCGACGGCATTCCTCTTCACGAGTGCTGCCCGACGCGCAGCATCGATAACGTTGGAGGGCATACACCTAGGCACTGCCCAGAAGTGCTGCCTCCCTTTGTGGTTGCATAGATCCAGGTGGATCTCCGAACGGTGAGCTCTACAAAGCCAAAGCAACGCCTCCCGCTCCTTCTTGAAGCACCTTGGACAGTACACGCTGGTGTGCGTGTATTGGTCCATTGCCCTCTTACGCTCCGGCAGCTAGCTGCGGCGCTCCTCGATCTGCCTCGACAGCGCGATGCCGCATAGGAGCGGCGCCATGGGCACCCCGGTGTATATGAGCTCGTAGCCGGCCGGAAGCCTCGATAGCAGCGGCGCGAGTATGTCATAGTGGGCAAACAACTCGGCCCTGTGCAAGCTAATACGGGGCCTCTCCATGGCTAGGCGTCGTTTCTTCAGGTAGGATTCGACGCCTGTGCTAACGCGAGTTGCAGGGAACAAACTGGGTTTCAGTCTCGGCCACACGATCATGTTTATAAAGTCAATGAGGTAGGCCCACTGGTGGTTGCCAGGGCCAATAGGGACGCAGAAATGCCTACTCGCGGATCACTATTGCAAAGGATGATCCTTATCGTCCATTCTCCCCAATCCAACGGTGCCTTACAATTGGGACGCAAAATCAACCTGGCCCCGTGGGGGGCTTCTAGAATGCCCTAATCTTGAAGAATCCCCCTAGTCTTGCACCTCCTTTGGGAAAACGCCGGTTTTTCGGGTACAGAAAATGGAAAGTCGAGATTTCTCCAAAGCACCAGGAAATCTCTAGTTGGATAAGTCGCTTGCGATGCCGAGAGGGAGCTAGGTGCCGGGTTTGGGATCAATCCATGGAGTGGTTCCATGTTCTGGGCAGAGAGGGGGGAATATAGGGTTGGAACCCATGTTAACTCACACTCGATAGACATCCTGGTGGTGCCTTGGGTGCCAAAGGACTTTGTATGCATTGCCTATGATTTTATGAGGACAGTGGGTCACATGCAAGGGCTCCAGGAGCAATTTTCACATTTTTTTTATTTTTTATTTTTTTGGTGCTGCCCAAGAAAACGGCAAAACCCGACAGCGGCCGCGGCAACGCGACAGTCGTTGCAATCTTGGACCCAGGCATGCATCCAGCCTAGGTACCCCATGGGGCACCCCAAACCATTTTCCCTAAAAATTGAGAGTGTCTTATAGGGTACATACAGTTAGAAACCGCATTTATCGGGACGTAACTCAAAAAAATACAGTATAAGCCTACATCACGAGATAAATACCCATCTCCCGGGAATGGCCATGCAGCATGGTGTAGCATGCGTGGAAATTGCCTCGGGTCCATGGGCGCGCCCTAATCTTGCACCTCCTTTGGGAAAACGCCGGTTTTTTGGTTCAGAAAATGGAAAGTCGATATTTCTCCAAAGCACCACGAAATCTCTAGTTGGAGAAGTCACTTGCGATGCCGAGAGGGAGCTAGGTGCTGGGTTTGGGCTCAATCCATGGAGGGGTTCCATGTTCTGGGCAGCGAGAGGTGGAATCTAGGGTTAGAATCCATGTTAACTCATACTCGATAGACATCCTGGTGGTGCCTTTGTTGCCAAAGGACCTGGTATGCCCTGCCTATGATTTCACGAGGGCAGTGGATCACATGCAAGGACTCCAGGAGCCGTTTTCAATTTTTTTTATATTTTGTATATTTTGTTCTGTGCTGCCCGAGAAAACGGTGAAACCCACCAGCGGCCGCGACAACGCGACAGTCGGTGCAATCTTGGACCCAGGCATGCATCCAGCCTCCGTACCCCATGGGACACCCCAAACCATTTTTCCCTAAAAATTGAGAGTGTCTTATAGGGTACATATAGTTAGAAACCGCATTTATCGGGCCGTAACTCAAAAAAATACAATATATGCCTGCACCACAAGATAAATACCTACCTCCCGGGAATGGCCATGCACCATGGTGTAGCATGCGTGGAAATTTCCACGGGCCCATGGGCGTGCCCTCATCTTGCACCTCCTTTGGGAAAACGCCAGTTTTTTCGGGTTCAGAAAATGGAAAGTCGAGATATCTCCAAAGCACCACGAAATCTCTATTTGGAGAAGTCGCTTCCTATGCCGAGAGGGAGCTAGAGGCCGGGTTTGGGCTCAATCCATGGAGTGGTTCCATGTTCTGGGCAGCGAGGGGGGAGGGGAATCTAGGGTTGGAAGCCATGTTAACTCACACTCGATAGACATCCTGGTGGTGCCTTGGGTGCCAAAGGACCTGGTATGCCCTGCCTATGATTTTATGAGGGCAGTGGGTCACATGCAAGGGCTCCGGGAGCCATTTTAACATTTTCACGTTTTTTTAGATTTTTTTGGTGCTGCCCAAGAAAACGGCGAAAGCCTGCAGCGGCCATGGCAACACGACGTTCGGTGCAATCTTCGACCTAGGCATGCATCCAGCCTAGGTACCCCATGGGGCTCCCCAAACCATTTTTCCCTAAAAATTGAGTGTCTTATAGGGTACATACAGTTAGAAACCGCATTACCGGGCCGTAACTCAAAAAAATACAGTATATGCCTGCACCACGATATAAATACCCACCTCCCGGGAATGGCCATGCACCATGGTGTATCATGCGTGGAAATTGCCTCGAGCCCATGGGCACGCCCTAATCTTGCACCTCCTTTGGGAAAATGCCGGTTTTTCATGTTCAGAAAATGGAAAGTCGAGATTTCTCCAAAGCACCACAAAATCTCTAGTTGGAGAAGTCGCTTGCGATGTCGAGAGGGAGCTAGGTGCCGAGTTTGGGCTCAATCCATGGAGTGGTTCCATATTATGGGCAGAGAGGGGGGAATCAAGGGTTGGAAGCCATGTTAACTCACACTCGATAGATATCCTGGTTGTGCTTTGGGTGCCAAAGGACCTGGTATGCCCTTCCTATGATTTTATGAGGGCAGTGGGTCACATGCAAGAGCTCCAGGAGCCGTTTTCACGTTTTTTATTTTTTTTAGATTTTGTTTGGTGTTGCCCAAGAAAACGACGAAACCCGCCGACGGTCGTGGCAACGCGACGGTTGGTGCAATCTTGGACCCAGACATGCATCTAGCCTAGGTACACCATGGGGCAACCCAAACCATTTTCCCTGAAAATTGAGAGTGTCTTATAGGGTACATACAGTTAGAAACCGCATTTACTGGGCCATAACTCAAAATAATACAGTATATGCCTGCACCACGAGATAAATACCCACCTCCCGGAATGGCCATGCACCATGGTGTAACATGCGTGGAAATTTCCTCGGGCCCATGGGCGCGTCCTAATCTTGCACCTCCTTTGGGAAAATGCTGGTTTTACGGGTTCAGAAAATGGAAAGTCGAGATTTCTTCAAAGCACCACGAAATCTCTAGTTGGAGATGTCGCTTGCGATGCCGAGAGGGAGATAGGTGCCATGTTTGGGCTCAATGCATGGAGTGGTTTCATGTTCTAGGCAGCAAGGGGGGATCTAGGATTGGAAGTCATGTTAACTCACACTCAATAGACATCCTGGTGGTGCCTTTGTTGCCAAAGGACCTGGTATGCCCTGCCTATGATTTTATGAGGGCAGTGGGTCACATGCAAGGGCTCCAGGAGTCGTTTTCACTCTTTTTATATATTTTTTAGATTTTGTATGGTTATGCCCAAGAACACGGCAAAACCCGCCAGCGGCCACGGCAATGCGACGGCCGGTGCAATCTTGGACCTAGACATGCATCCATCCTAGGTACCCCATGGGGCACCCCAAACCATTTTTCCCTGAAAATTAAGAGTGTCTTATAGGGTACATATAGTTAGAAACCACATTTACCAGGCTGTAACTCAAAAAAATATAGTATATGCCTGCACCACGAGATAAATACCCACCTCCCGGGAATAGCCATGCACCATGGTGTATCATGCGTGGAAATTGCCTCGGGCCCATGGGCGTGCCCTAATCTTTCACCTCCTTTGGGAAAACGCTGTTTTTTCGGGTTCAGAAAATGGAAAGTCGAGATTTCTCCAAATCACCACGAAATCTCTAGTTGGAGAAGTTGCTTGTGATGCCGAGAGGGAGCTAGGTGCCAGGTTTGGGCTCAATCCATGGAGTGGTTCCATGTTCTGGGCAGCGAGGGGGAAATCTAGGGTTGGAAGCCATCTTAACTCACACTCGATAGACATCCTGGTGGTGCCTTTGTTTCCAAAGGACCTGGTTTCCCTGCCTATGATTTCATGAGGGCAGTAGGTCACATGCGAGGGCTCCAGGAGCCGTTTTCACTTTTTTTATTTTTTTTAGATTTTCTTTGGTGATGCCCAAGAATACGGCAAAACCCGCCGGCGGCCACGGCAACGCGACGGTCGGTGCAATCTTGGACCCAGGCATACATCCAGCCTAGGTTCCCCATGGGGAAGCCCAAACCATTTTTCCCTAAAAATTGAGAGTGTCTTATAGGGTACATACAGTTAGAAATCGCATTTACTGGGTCGTAACTCAAAAAAATACAGTATATGCCTGCACCACGAGATAAATACCCACCTCCCGGGAATGGCCATGCAGCATGGTGTAGCATGCATGGAAATTTCCGCGGGCCCATGGGCGCGCCCTAATCTTGCACCTCCTTTGGGAAAACGCCAGTTTTTCGGGTTCAGAAAATGGAAAGTCGAGATTTCTCCAAAGCACCACGAAATCTCTAGTTGGAGAAGTCGCTTGCTATGCCGAGAGGGATCTAGGTGCCGGGTTTGGGCTCAATCCATGGAGTGGTTCCATGTTCTGGGCAGCGAGGGGGGATCTAGGGTTGGAAGCCATGTTAACTCACACTCGATAGACATCCTGGTGGTGCCTTGGGTGCCAAAGGACCTGGTATGCCCTGCTTATGATTTTATGAGGGCAGTGGGTCACATGCAAGGGCTCCAGGAGCCGTTTTAACTTTTTCACGTTTTTTTAGATTTTGTTTGGTGCTGCCCAAGAAAACGGCGAAAGCCTGCGGCGGCCATGGCAACATGATGTTCGGTGCAATCTTGGACCTAGGCATGCATCCATCCTAGGTACCCCATGGGTCTCCCCAAACCATTTTCCCTAAAAATTGAGGTTCTTATAGGGTACATACAGTTAGAAACCGCATTTACCGGGCCATAACTCATAAAATACAGTATATGCCTGCACCACGAGATAAATACCCACCTCCTAGGAATGGCCATGCACCATGGTGTAGCATGCGTGGAAATTGCCTCGAGCCCATGGGCACGCCCTAATCTTGCACCTCCTTTGGGAAAACGCCGGTTTTTCGGGTTCAGAAAATGGAAAGTCGAGATTTCTCCAAAGCACCACTAAATCTCTAGTTGGATAAGTCGCTTGCGATGTCGAGAGGGAGCTAGGTGCCGAGTTTGGGCTCAATACATGGAGTGGTTCCATATTCTGGACAGAGAGGGGGGGGGGGAATCTAGGGTTGGAAGCCATGTTAACTCACACTCGATAGACATCCTGGTTGTGCTTTGGGTGCCAAAGGACCTGGTATGCCCTGCTATGATTTTATGAGGGAAGTGGGTCATATTCAAGGGCTCCAGGAGCCGTTTTCACGTTTTTTATTTTTTTTAGATTTTGTTTGGTGTTGCCCATGAAAACGGCGAAACCCGCCGGCGGTCGAGGCAACACGACAGTTGGTGCAATCTTGGACCCAGGCATGCATCTAGCCTAGGTACTCCATGGGGCAACCCAAACCATTTTTCCCTGAAAATTGAGAGTGTCTTATAGGGTACATACAGTTAGAAATCGCATTTACCGGGCCGTAACTCAAAATAATACAGTATATGCTTGCACCACGAGATAAATACCCACCTCCCGGGAATGGCCATGCACCATGGTGTAACATGCGTGGAAATTTCCTCGGTCCCATGGGCGCGCCCTAATCTTGCACATCCTTTGGGAAAACACTGGTTTTACGGGTTCAGAAAATGGAAAGTAGAGATTTCTCCAAAGCACCACGAAATCTCTAGTTAAAGAAGTCGCTTGCGATGCCGAGAGGGAGCTAGGTGCCAGGTTTGGGCTCAATGCATGGAGTGGTTCCATGTTCTGGGCAGCGAGAGGGGGATCTAGGTTTGGAAGCCATGTTAACTCACACTCGATACACATCCTGTGGCGCCTTTGTTGCCAAAGGACCTGGTATGCCCTGCCTATGATTTAATGAGGGCAGTGAGTCACATGCAAGGGCTCCAGGAGCCGTTTTCACTTTTTTTTATTTTTTTAGATTTTGTTTGGTTATGCCTAAGAACATGGCAAAACCCGCCAGCGGCCACGGCAATGCGACGGTCGATGCAATCTTGGACCCAGACATGCATCCAGCCTAGGTACCCCATGGGGCACCCCAAACCATTTTTCCGTGAAAATTGAGAGTGTCTTATAGGGTACTTACAGTTAGAAACCATATTTACCGGGCCGTAACTTAAAAAAATACCGTATATGCCTGCACCACGAGATAAATACCCACCTCCCGGGAATGTCCATGCACCATGGTGTATCATGCGTGGAAATTGCCTCGGTCCCATGGGCGTGCCCAAATCTTTCACTTCCTTTGGGAAAACGCTAGTTTTTTGGGTTCAGAAAATGTAAAGTCGAGATTTCTCCAAATCACCCCAAAATCTCTAGTTGGAGAAGTTGCTTGCGATGCCGAGAGGGAGCTAGGTGCCAGGTTTGGGCTCAATCCATGGAGTGGTTCCATGTTCTGGGCAGCGAGGGGGGGAATCTAGGGTTGTAAGCCATGTTAACTCACACTCAATAGACATCCTGGTGGTGCCTTTGTTTCCAAAGGACCTGGTATGCCCTGTCTATGATTTCATGAGGGCAGTGGGTCACATGCAAGGGCTCCAGGAGCCGTTTTCACGTTTTTTTATTTTTTATTTAGATTTTCTTTGGTGATGCCCAAGAACACGGCAAAACCCGTCGGCGGCCACGGGAACGCGACAGTCGGTGCAATCTTGGACCCAGGAATGCATCCAGCCTAGGTACCCCATGAGGCACCCCAAACCATTTTTCCCAGAAAATTGAGAGTGTCATATAGGGTACATGCAGTTAGAAACCGCATTTACTGGGCCGTAACTCAAAAAATACAGTATATGGCTGCACCACGAGATAAATACCCACCTCCCGGGAATGGCCATGCACCATGGTGTAGCATGCGTGGAAATTGCCGCGGGCCCATGGGCGCGCCCTAATCTTTCACCTCCTTTAGGAAAATGTCGGTTTTTCGGGTTCAGAAAATGGAAATTCGAGATTTCTCCAAAGCACCACGAAGTATCTAGTTGGAGAAGTCGCTTGCGATGCCGAGAGGGAGATAGGTGCTGGGTTTGGGCTCAATCCATGGAGTGGTTCCATGTTCTGGGCAACGAGGGGGGAATCTAGGGTTGGAACCCATGTTAACTAACACTCGATAGACATCCTGGTGGTGACTTTGTTGCCAAAGGACCTGGTATGACGTGCCTATGATTTCATAAGGGCAGTGGGTCACATGCAAGGGCTCTAGGATCCGTTTTCATGTTTTTTTAGATTTTGTTTCGTGCTGCCCAAGAACACGGCAAAACCCGTCGGCGGCCGCGGCAACGCGACGGTCGGTGCAATCTTGGACCCACGCATGCATCGATCCTAGGTAGCCCATGGGGCACCCCAAACCATTTTTCCTTAAAATTGAGAGTGTCTTATAGGGTACATACAGTTAGAAACCACATTTACCGAGCCATAATTCAAAAAGATACAGTATATGCCTACACCACGAGATAAATACCCACCTCCCGGGAATGACCATAGACCATGGTGTAGCATGTGTGGAAATTGCCTCGGGCCCATGGACGCGTCCTAATCTTGCACCTTCTTTGGGAAAACGCCGGTTTTTCGGGTTCAGAAAATGGAAAGTTGAGATTTATCCAAAGCACCACGAAATCTCTAGTTGGAGAAGTCGCTTGCGATGACGAGAGGGAGCTAGGTGCCGGGTTTGGGCTCAATCCATGGAGTGGTTCCATGTTCTTGGCAGCAAGGGGGAATCTAGAGCTGGAAGCCATGTTAACTAACACTCGATAGACATCCTGGTGGTGCCTTTGTTTCCAAAGGACCTGGTATGCCCTGTCTAAGATTTCATGTCGGTAGTAGGTCACATGCAAGGGCTCTAGGAGCCATTTTCACGTTTTTATTTTATTTTTTTAGATTTTGTTTGGTGTTGCCCAAGAACACGACAAAACCCGCCAGCGGTTGCGCGGCAACGCGATGGTCGATGCAATCTTGGACCTAGCATGCATCCAGCCTAGGTACCCCGTGGAGCACCCCAAACCAATTTTCCCTAAAAATTGAGAGTGTCTTAGAGGGTACATATAGTTAGAAACCGAATTTATCGGGCCATAACTCAAAAAATACAGTATATGCCTGCACCACGACATAAATACCCATATCCTGGGAATGGCCATGCACCATGGTGTAGCATGCGTGGAAATTGCCTCGGGCCTATGGGCGCACCCTAATCTTGAACCTCCTTTGGGAAAACGCCGGTTTTTTGGGTTCAAAAAATGGAAAGTCGAGATTACTCAAAAGCACCACACAATCTCTAGTTGGAGAAGTCTTGCGATGCCGAGAGGGAGCTAGGTTCCGGGTTTGGGCTCAATCCATGGAGTGGTTCCATGTTTTGGGCAGCGAGGGGTGGAATCTAGGGTTGGAAGCCATGTTAACTCACACTCGATAGACATCCAGGTGCTTCCTTTTTTGCCAAAGGACCTGGTATGCCCTGCATATGATTTCATGAGGGCAGTGGTTCACATGCAAGGGCTCTAGGAGCCGTTTTCATGTTTTTTTTAGATTTTGTTTGGTGCTGCCCAAGAAAACGGCAAAACCCGCCGTTGGCAGCGGTAACGTGACGGTCGGTGCAATCTTGGACCCAGGCATGCATCGAGCCTAGGTACCCCATGGGGCACCCCAAACCATTTTCCCTGAAAAATTGAGAGTGCCTTATAGGGTACATACAGTTAGAAACCGCATTTACCGGGTCGTAACTCAAAAATATACAGTATATGCCTACACCACGAGATAAATACCCACCTCCCAGGAATGGCCATGCACCATGGTGTAGCATGCGTGGAAATTTCCTCGGGCCCATGTGTGCGTCCTAATCTTGCACCTTCTTTGGGAAAACACCGGTTTTTCGAGTTTAGAAAATGGAAAGTTGAGGTTTCTCCAAAGCACCACGAAATCTCTAGTTGGAGAAGTCGCTTGCAATGCCAATAGGGATCTAGGTGCCGGGTTTGGGCTCAATCCATGTAGTGGTTCCATGTTCTGGGCAGAGAGGGGGGGGAATCTAGGGTTGGAAGTCATGTTAACTCACACTCGATAGACATCCTGGTGGTGCCTTGGTTAACGAAGGACCTATTATGCCCTTCCTATGATTTTATGAGGGCAGTGGGTCACATGCAAGGGCTCCAGGAGCCATTTTAATGTTTTTTATATTTTGTTTGGTGCTGCCCAAGATATTGGCGAAACCCGCCGGCGGCCGCGGCAACGCGACGATCACTGCAATCTTGGACCCAGGCATGCGTCTAGCCTAGGTGCCCCATGGGGCACCCCCAAACCATTTTCCCCTGATAATTGAGAGTATCTTATAGGGTACATACAGTTAGAAACCGCATTTATCGGGTCGTAACTCAAAAATATACAGTATATGCCTACATCACGAGATAAATACCCACCTTTCGGGAATGGCCATGCACCATGGTGTAGCATGCGTGGAAATTGCTTCGGGCCCATGGGCACGCCCTAATATTGCACCTCCTTTGGGAAAACGCCGGTTTTTCAGGTTCAGAAAATGGAAAGTCGAGATTTCTCCAAAGCACCACGAAATATCTAGTTGGAGAAGTCGCTTGCGATGCCAAGAGGGAGCTAGGTGCCGGGTTTGGGCTCAATCGATGGAGTGGTTCCAAGTTCTGGGCAGCGAGGGGGGGGGAATCTAGAGTTGGAAGCCATGCTAACTCACACTCGATAGACATCCTAGTGGTGCCTTTGTTGCCAAAGGACCTGGTATGCCCTGCCTATGATTTCATGAGGGCAGTGGGTCACATGCAAGGTCTCTAGGAGCCGTTTTCACGTTTTTTTATTTTTTTAGATTTTGTTTTGTGCTGCCCAAGAAAACGGCAAAACCCGCCGGTGGCCGCGGCAACGCAACGGTCGGTGCAATCTTGGACCCAGGCATGTATCCAACCTAGGTACCCCATGGGTAGGGATGGAAATGGGGCCCCGAAACTCACAAACCCGATGGGTACCCGCCTTAAATGGGGTGGGTCTGGTAAAAAATTAAACCCGCAAACTTATACGGGGCGGGTATGGGGGAGCCGGACCCGAACCCGCAGACCTGCTATGATGCAAAAACTGGCCTAATAAATTGTTTAAATTCATACTATTAGCCTACTCACCAACAATCCCACCACCAGCCAGACCTCGACCCTGCACGCTACAGGCCCACAACCCACAATCCCGCGCCAGAGGCCCACAACTCACAACCCTAATCCTACTCCATGTCTCATGCGGTCACGCGGTCGTGTGCCTCTGCGCCTTGTCAAGCTGTTGCTTGGCTGCACCGCCACGCCTCTACATCGTTGCACCACCGCGGCCGCTGCCCCGCACGCCTCTACGTCTCCGCGGCCTCGCGTGCTGAGTCGCGCCTCTACCACTTCCAACGTCGTCGTCACCTCGCAGAACATAGACGCGGATACCCGTCGGGTCCCGGGTACCCGGCGGGTGGCGGGTCGGGAGAAGAATTGGACCCGACTATGTAGTCAGGGCAGGTATGGGGGTGCCAGACCCGGCCCCAAACCCGGCGGGTGCCATCCCTACCCATGGGGCACCCCAAACCAGTTTTTCCTGAAAATTGAGAGTGTCTTATAGGGTACATATAGTTAGAAACCGCATTTACCGGACCGTAATTCAAAAAAATAAAATATATGCCTGCACCACGAGATAAATACCCACCTCCCGGGAATGGCCGTGCATCATGGTGTAGCATGCGTGGAAATTGCCTTGGGCCCATGGGCACACCCTAATCTTGCACCTCCTTTGGGAAAACGCCGGTTTTTCGATTTCAAAAAATGGAAAGTTGAGATTTCTCCAAAGCGTCACGAAGTCTCTAGTTGGATAAGTCGCTTGCGATGCCGAGAGGGATCTAGGTTCCGGGTTTGGGCTCAATCCATGGAGTGGTTCCATGTTCTGGGCAGCGAGGGGGGAGGGGAATCTAGGGTTGGAAGCCATGTTAACTCACACTCGATAGACATCCTGGTGGTGCCTTTGTTGCCAAAGGACCCGGTATGCCCTGCCTATGATTTCATGAGGGCATTGGGTCACATGCAAGGGCTCCAGGAGCCGTTTTCACGTTTTTTTATTTTTTTAGATTTTGTTTGGTGGTGCGAAAGAAAATGGCAAAACCCGTCGGCGGCCCGGCAATGCGACGGTCGGTGCAATCTTGGACCTAGGCATGCATCCAGCCTAGGTACCCCATGGGGCACCCCAAACCATTTTTCCCTAAAAAGTGAGAGTGTCTTATAGGGTACATACAGTTAGAAACCACATTTATCGGGCCGTAACTCAAAAAAATACAGTATATGCCTGCACCACGAGATAAATAGCCACCTCCCGGGAATGGCCATGCACCATGGTGTAGCATGCGTGGAAATTGCCTCGGGCCCATGGATGCGCCCTAATCTTGCACCTCCTTTGGGAAAAAGCCGATTTTTCGGGTTCAGAAAATGGAAAGTTGATTTTTTCTCTAATGCACCACAAAATCTCTAGTTGGAGAAGTCGCTTGCGATGCCGAGAGGGAGCTAGGTGCCGGGTTTGGGCTCATTCCATGGAGTGGTTTCATGTTCTGGGCAGCGAGGAGGGGAATCTAGGGTTGCAAGTCATGTTAACTCACACTCGACAGACATCCTGGTGGTGCCTTAGTTGCCAAAGGACCTGGTATGCCCTGCCTATGATTTCATGAGGGCAGTGCGTCACGTGCAAGGGCTCCAGGAGCCGTTTTCACGTTTTATTTTTTTTTTTAGATTTTTTTGGTGCTGCCCAAGAAAACGGCGAAACCCGCCGGCGGCCGCGGCAACGTGACGGTCGGTGCAATCTTGGACCCAGACATGCATCTAGACTAGGTATCCCATGGGGCACCCCAAACCATTTTTCCCTAAAAATTGAGAGTGTCTTATAGGGTACATACAGTTAGAAACCGCATTTACCGGGCCGTAACTCAAAAAAATATAGTATATGCCTGCACTACGAGATAAATACCCACCTCCTGGGAATGGCCATGCACCATGGTGTAGCATGCATGGAAATTGCCTCGGGCCTATCGGCGCGCCCTAATTTTGCACCTCCTTTGGGAAAACGCCGGTTTTTCTGGTTCAGAAAATGGAAAGTCGAGATTTCTCCAAAGGACCACGAATTCTCTAGTTGGAGAAGTCGCTTGCGATGCCGAGAGGGAGCTAGGTGCCGTGTTTGAGCTCAATCCATGGAGTGGTTCCATATTCTGGGCAGGGAGGAATCTAGGGTTGGAAGCCATGTTAACTCACACTCGATAGACATCCTGGTGGTGCCTTTGTTACCAAAGGACCTGGTATGCCCTGCCTATGATTTCATGAGGGCAGTGGGTCATATGCAAGGGCTCCAGGAGCCGTTTTCACGTTTTTTTATTTTTTTTAGATTTTGTTTGGTGCTGCCCAAGAAAGCGGCGAAACCCGTCGACGGCCGCGGCAACGTGATGATCAGTGCAATCTTGGACCCAGGCATGCATCCAGCCTAGCTACCCCATGGGGCACCCCAAACCATTTTTCCCAGAAAATTGAGAGTGTCTTATAGGATACATACAATTAGAAACCGCATTTATCTGGTCGTAACTCAAAAAAATACAGTATATGGCTGCACCACGAGATAAATACCCACCTCCCGGGAATGGCCATGCACCAAGGTGTAGCATGCGTGGAAATTGACTCGGACCCATGGGCGCGCCCTAATCTTGCATCTTCTTTCAGAAAATGGAAAGATGGGATTTCTCCAAAGAACCACGAAATATCTAGTTGTAGACGTCGCTTGTGATGCCGAGAGGGAGCTAGGTGCCGGGTTTGGGCTCAATCCATGGAGTGGTTCCATGTTCTGGGCAGCGAGGAGGGGTATCTAGGGTTGGAAGTCATCTTAACTCACACTCGATAGATATCCTAGTGGTGCCTTGGTTGCCAAAGGACCCTGTATGTCCTTCCTATGATTTTATGAGGGCAGCGGGTCACATGCAAGGGCTTCAGGAGCCGTTTTCACGTTTTTCTAGATTTTATTTGGTGTTGCCCAAGAAAACGGCAAAACCCACAGGCGGTTGCGGCAACGCGACGGTCGGTGCAATGTTGGACCCAGACATGCATCCAGCCTAGGTACCCCATGGAGCAACCCAAACCATTTTTCCCTGAAAATTGAGAGTGTCTTATAGGGTACATACAGTTAGAAACCGCATTTACTGGGCCATAACTCAAAAAATACAGTATATGCCTGCACCACGAGATAAATACCCACCTCCCGGGAATGGGCATGCACCATGGTGTAGCATGCGTGGAAATTGCCTTAGGCCCATGGGCGCGCCCTAATATTGCACCTCCTTGGGAAAACACCGGTTTTTCTGGTTCAGAAAATGGAAAGTCGAGATTTCTCCAAAGCACCACGAAATCTCTAGATGGAGAAGTCGCTTGCGATGCCGAGAGGGAGCTAGGTGGCAGGTTTTGGCTCAATCCATGGAGTGGTTCCATGTTCTAGGCAGCGAGGGGGAGGGGGAATCTAGGGTGAGAAGCCATGTTAACTCACACTCGATAGACATCCTAGTGGTGCCTTTGTTGCCAAAGGACCTGGTATGCCCTGCCTATGATTTCACGAGGGCAGTGGGTCACATTCAAGGGCTCCAAGAGCCGTTTTCACGTTTTTTTATTTTTTTAGATTTTTTGGTGCTGCCCAAGAAAACGGTGAAACCCGCCGGTGGCCGCAGCAACGAGACAGTCAGTGCATTCTTGGACCCAGACATGCATCCAGCCTAGGTACCCCATGGGGCACCCCAAACCATTTTTCCCTAAAAATTGAGAGTGTCTTATAGGGTACATATAGTTAGAAACCGCATTTACCGGGCCGTAACTCAAAAAAATACAGTATATGCCTGCACCACGAGATAAATACCCACATCCCGGGAATGGCCATGCACCATGTTGTAGCATGCGTGGGAATTTCCTCGGTCCTATGGGAGCGACCTAATATTGCACCTCCTTTGAGAAAACGCCGGTTTTTCGGGTTCAGAAAATGGAAAGTCGAGATTTCTCCAAAGAACCACAAAATCTCTAGTTGGAGAATTCGCTTGTGATGCCGAGAGGGAGCTAGGTGCCGGGTTTGGGCTCAATCCATAGAGTGGTTCCTTGTTCTAGGCAGCAAGGGGGGAATCTAGGATTGGAAGCCATGTTAACTCAGATTTTCCCTCTATGCTAGTCACGAATACTTAGAAAAGCTCTTACTATAGCTTACGCAGAAACCAACACGCCCTGATTGGTCAGACAGTTGTCACGCGGATCGTGCCAGCCAACCGTTGATCCTCTTTGATCTAACGGCCACACGAAATTCTTATAGTAGCAACATACCAGTATTATTACACACGACATGGTAGTTACAACAATTACAATGCAGGATGTGGCAGTTAAATATGTAATAACAATACTAACAATAGAACATTACTCGTCGTCATCATCCTCGTCATCATCATCATCGGTGGCGGCGGCGGTGTCGTTCGATGACTTGCCGGAAACTCCCTCCTTGTATATACGCTCCCTCTCCTCGTCGGAGTCCTCCTCCTCGTAGTCCCACGGGTCGATGTCACTCTCCTCCACTTCTGCCTCCAACTGGTCCATGAACACCTCCTCGTTGCCCGAGTCGGAGTCATCCTCATCTCTGGCTCCTCTATTCCTCCTGCCCTTCTTCATGGTGGTCTGCTGATTTCTTTCGCTCCATGATTTTTCCGGCGCCTCCATCTTAGCTACTGCGCTCCTCTCTCTTCCGTGCAACACGCTTCGAAAAGCGGTGGTACGACAAGCTTCGACGTCGCGGTGTCCTCGAGCACCGATGTCGATGGATCCAGGCATGGTTGGACACGTCGTGGTGCCTTAGATGGCTGTCGGCGGGCACGAACAATGCCGCGACCAGCAGGTGACGCAGGACGGTCAGCCACCGGCAAGGATCCGCCACTGCCATGACATGGTTCCATGCTACGCGAGGAAGTTGTTCAGAAATGCGTGATGGCGGGTACACAGAGTTGGCTGCCGATCCTATTAGGGGCGCCATGAGCATCTCATAGTCTAGTCACGTAAAAATTGTGCTATATCGTAAAATATCTACGTACTAGGAGTGTTGTCACGTAACAAACAAAAAATGTGCCGTGTGGCAGCATCGGGTAGTGTCCAGTGCGTGCCTGTCGACTTGGAGTTGAACGTTCCAGCATGTTCTGTCCATGCGGCAGTTGTGCGCGTCGTGACAACCCCTTGAGCACGCATGCACGCTAGACGTGTAGCCTGTAAATACTTCCTCCCTCGTAGTACCACCCCTATCCACAGGATACTAGGCGGTGCATGCTGAAGCCCCCGCTGAACCATCCATCTCATTAAAGCCAGTCCAATCGAGTCCCATCGTGTGGACTTTGGGGTTTTATTCCATGGTTCTGCCAGTCATGCTTCTTTGAGAAGGAAGCGACATAGGCCATCGATTAACAAATTAGCGGTGGATGTAGGTTGAGATAGCACCGGAGTAAATGTGGTCTTGTATAAGACTGTCCCACGGACTGGACTCTTCGACCATTCTCCCCTCCCATCAATTTATTCTTCCTCCTGCCCCCACCTTCCTCCATATGCATTAGCCATGGCTCCTCGGAGGAGAGGCAGATCGACCGTGCTTTGGACTTACTGCTCAACCAGCTGCTCAGTCCCCCCCTCGCATAGAGACCCAATCTCTCCTAGCAATGGCGCTGAATGTTCTAGCAGGCTAGTGCTCCTGCCGCTCCCGGTATAGTCTTCTTCTTCTCTATTTTCTTCTTCTTCTATGTCTACTTCTTCTTCTTCTTCTTATTATTATTACTATGCTACATATTCCAGGGCGGTCGTGGACCCTGAAAGCAGCACGATGGCGGTGGCGGTGCTGCATGTTGCAGCAAGCCAGGGCTCCTCCCGGTATAGTCTTCTTCTTCTATGTCTACTTCTTCTTATTATTATTACTATGCTACATATTCTAGGGCGGTCGTGGACCCTGAAAGCAGCATGATGGCGGCAGCGGCGCTGCATGTTGCAGCAGGCCAGGGCTCCTCCCAATACAGTCTTCTTCTTCTTCTTCTATGTCTACTTCTTATTCTTCTTCTTATTACTATGCTACATATTCCAGGGCGGCCATGGACCCTGAAAGCAGCACGATGACAGCGGTGGCGCTGCATGTTGCAGCAGGCCAGGGCTCCTCCTGTTACAGTCTTGTTCTTCTATGTCTACTTCTTATTCTTCTTCTTATTACTATGCTACATATTGCAGGGTGGCCATGGACCCTGAAAGCAGCACCATGGCGGCGGCGTTGAATGTTGCAGCAGGCCAGTGCTCCTCCCGATACAGTCTTCTTCTGCTATGTCTACTTCTTCTTCTTCTTCTTGCTCTGCTACATATTCTAGTGCAGTCGTGGATCTGAAACCATCACGATAGCGGCGGAGTCGCAGGACCCGTTTGGCCCTGTTCCCTGGCTCAGCGAGGTAGGAAATCCCGACATGCATTTGGTTTTATTTTTTATATTCTAAATGTGGAAATATTATCGTGCCTGCCCGCAAGTAGCCTCCAAGTAGGGACCACGCTCAATCTTCGTAGACACATTTGAGGTTTTTGTGACTTGAATATTGTGCTTCCCTGGAACATACAGTATAATTATAGAGTACCTATTTTGAATAACTTGAACGATGTAGCAAGCGAAGGCCGATTGCCGTGACAAGGTGGTCGCGATCAATGCCAATATAGACAACTAACTACAGGGTGCACACTCCCTAACCCAGGCTAATGGTCGCCTTCGGAGGCGTTTGTCTCTGCAGAAGGAGATTACGCTTGATTTTTCACTTAACATCAAGAGGCTCGAAACAGAGCGCGACAAGATGCAGAGGGTGATCGAAGAGATGTAGAAGTTGATCGCACATAGCTTGTCCAAACAAGACCTGGCCATCAACTTAATTACAAAGATCTTGTGTGACAAGAAGAATCTCTAGAATAGATGCGTCCTCCTGCTAGACGAAGCCATCGAGACACGCAGAGAACGCATCATCGAAGCAAAGGCTGCCATCGAAGCCTACAATGACAGAGACCGTTGTCTGGATGCATTGAGATAGATGAAGGAGGACATGGGCCGAGGTCTCACCGTGCCCAAGAGTTCGAACAAGGAGAACAGGGAGCTAACGACAATGCCCAATTCAGATTCAGAGTAGAGGGGAGTGGGGGGCAGGAATCTCAGTTCATGCTCCGCTGCTTTTGTAATTTAAACATGTCGTGCAATTAAGCAATCTTGGAGAAACTCCTTATTTCTCTGTTTATCTTACTTGCCTGTCAACTGAATTATGGGTTTGTGTTCTCATGGATGGTCATCATCCTTTCTTTCCATTATGTATCTGAGCTTGGAATTAGATTATGATTATGCCACTACTATTTGGTTATATTGGAAAAACCCACAACACCCTTAGTTGGATGTAGTCCCATGTTGCTTTGAAATTGAAATTAGGACCATGCCACTACTTTATCCTGTTGAATTGGGGAAAATGCTTTATTGCTCTGAAATTGAAATTAGGACTGTGCCACTACTTTATCCTGTTGAAATGGGAAAAAAAGATATATTGCTCTGAAATTAAAATTAGGACTATGGCACTACTTTATCCTGTTGAATTGGAAAAAGGGTATATTGATCTGTCATATAAATTAGAAGTATGCCACTAGTTTATATAGTTGAACTGGGAAAAAGCCTATATTGCTCTGACATTATCTATGGAATTAGGACCGTGCCACTAGTTGATTCTGTTAAATTTTGAATAACCCTTGATTGCTTTGTCCTTCGAATTATGACTTTGACACCAGTTAATTGTTTAAATTGTGTAAACTAACCACATATTTTTGTTGCAGCAGAAGAGGCGAAAGCTCAACCCAGAACTTCCGACTTGGCTAAAGGACAAGATGGCTATCCAAATGGAGAAGCAGAATTTTCAGAAAGTTTCCCATGACCACCTGAGAGAATATGTCACCATCCTTTATGACAAGTGCCACAATCTAAAGGTGGACATCACCGGATGTAAGGAACTTCACAAGAAAAGTATCCCCTCGGCGCGTGCGAAGGAGGACATCATCAAGGATCTCATGGTGGATAATCTTAAGCTTACTAATAAGATTTTCGCTTCCTAGACGCAGTCCAAATGGAGAAGCAGAATTTTTAGAAAGTGTCCCATGACCACCAGAGAGAAGAAGTCACCATCATTTATGACAAGTGCCACAATCTGAAGGTAGAAATCACCGGCTGGAAGTAACTTCATGAGAAAAGTATCGCCTCGGCACGTGCAAAGGAGGACATCATCAAGGATCTCATGGAGGATAAACTTAAGCTTACTGATAAGCTTGTCGCTTCCCAAATGGAGCGCTTGAACCAGCAGGAGGCCCACGTCCAAGTACTGAGGGAGCAGGTAAAAACCAAAGCGGACCTGATCGAACGAACCCTCGAACTGGAGCTTCTCAGGAAGGAACATGACCATCTCCGCGCCACGCTTAGTGCAAACTATAAGTTCCTCTGAAGTTAGTTTGAAAACTATGTGTTCTGGTGGACCAAATCGTGGTTTATCCATGTAGTAGTGATTTTGTAAACATGGACCTCTCTCTATGCAAACTATGCTTTCTTCTTAAAGGTTATTTTGCTCAAGTATTGAGTTTGGATTAGTCAAGATATCACAACTGCAAGTCTTACCGTTAACTAGTTTCAGATATTGCCACGACACAAATTATTCATCTAAAATTTCCTTGATCGTCTGTAGCTTGTCCTTGTTCACCTCGCGCTCCTTCTTCAGATCCTTCAACAGCTCTGTAATGCAGTACTCTAGCTTCTTATTCTCTTCCATGAGCTGATACCTCTCCTTTTCTGCCTTCTGAATCTTCCGTGCAGTTCCCACCACCAAGCTCCCATTGGTTGTGTCATTTAGTTCTGACCACAAATGCTTGATTTCCTGTTCCAGCTCCTTATTTCCTACCAAGAGCTTGTAATTTTCTGCAGCTATATCGCGGGCATCTGTAAATCTCTCCGACCTTTCGAGATCATACAGATCCCACAACTGGGCCAAACATTTCTTAAGTGCGTCTGGCCACTCAAGATCCACCCACTCTACTGCTTTACACACCGGGCCAACCTAAATAAAGGGACCTAATTATCAACATAACACTACACAATTTTCTTCATGTTTCCATTGTACATAACGAAAGCAAACCTGATTTGTACTGCCCAAAAACCTTCTTCCAGTGTTACTGCCTTCAAATGCAACATATTTCCTCATTTTTAGCCCATGGTCACATGGTACTTCCCAATCGAGATCTAGGCCCTCCAATCGGGGTCGTAGATCGTGAGTGGTACCTATAAGGGAACGAAAAGCTAGAAATAAACATGATTGCATGCACATTTCAATTCTTGGGTCGAGGTAATTACCAATGCCTAACCATTGCCGAGAAAACAGAGGAACTCACATCGGGGAGGGAAGATTCGATGTCGGAGAGAAAGCTGTCGCTACTCGACTGGTCGTCCTCGTCGTTCCAGGGCGGCATGGCGAATGCGGCCGCGGAGACGCGTCGGCGACGGTGAGGAGAGAGAGAGAGAGGAGGGTAGTGAGTGGAGAGATAAGGAATGGGGAAAGTGAAGTGCGTCAATGTTGCAACATTGACTAAATTGGCATGCTATAATGGTTTAATTGATATAATGTCCTGTGGCTGGATTACTATCTCATATCTAATAGGTTTTCTCTTCCTTCATTTTAATTTGTATTAATCATGTACTTTCTCCTTCCCAATTTTTTTGACTTATAGCAACATACAAAATCTTATGTACCGAATAATATAGGATTATGGTTTATGGTTTAGGGTCTAATGAACTGTTTATTGTACTAACCCCTTAACCCTTATTTCTAAATCCTAGACCTGTGTGTCCAATAGATCACTGTCTCCTACTTAGTAAGTTTTTTCCTAAACCCTACACTTGTTCATCCATGATAGTACTTCCTTCTAAGTAACAGATAGTTATCCAACGATTAGTCAAATTACTGATCCCATAGAGCATTATATTACATCATAATCATGTCAACTACAAGGTACTTATATATCACCTTGTTCAATGATGGTTTCAATGAATGATATGTCCCAAAATCCCAACAGCTCACAACACATTATATTACAATCTCTCAACAATCATAATCTCAAAAACAAATTAATCACATCATCTCAGCAAACACAATCATGTCAACTACAATGTACTTGTGTCTTATTACAACAATGATGCTTTCATCGAGTGATATGTCCGAAAATCTCAACAGCAGTTCTAACATCGGATTGCAATCTCTGAACAAACAAGACCACATTAACACAGTTTCAAAGCAACAACAATCTTTGTTACAAATACAGGCAAGGGAGCCCTGTGGTCTATCTGACAAGCCCTGGGTAGCAGCTCTCATCAGATCTGATCAACGTTTATCGCCTCGTTCTATTCAGCCACAACAGGGCCTCTGCATTCACTACAACCTATCTAACAACATCAGAAATGGCAGCCAGGAAGAACACCTTCCTAGTTTGCTTGTTTCATCGCATAATCTGCATCAGATCATCAGTATCCAAAACCTCTATGAACTCCTGCTTCTTATGATGCCACCACTGGAGTCGTGCAATCTGCTTAGGGCCAATAATGATTTCCTTACCAATCATCTCTCTCAGTTCAACAAGAGTTATGTTTTTGGAATCGACGGCTATCTCCAGAGTACATGAAGAAATTTGCTTACTAACTCTGCCATCAAGTTTTGTTGTGTATGAATCCACCTCCAGGTGTATATTGAACTTAGCTTGATCAGCATCTGGTGGTTCGTAAACTCGAGCAGCAGAAGCTCTGACAGCAAGATCTCCAATATCCGCATACATATCATCAATCATCGCTTCAACTTTCACCTGACAATTAGCTGCACAACACTCCCAAAGCATCTGAAGCTCATGGGAGTGCTCAATTTGCACATAGGTATCACTCATGTTACGCCACACCAATTTTTCCCTCTGTCTGGATCCCCAAGGAATTCTAGAATGAAGCATATCTATCAACTGCGAAACAGACACAACCTCTTTGTAGTTGACAAGCAGACGCACATCCTGCCCGAACACAACCCTCTCGCAACCAAAATCTAGTTTTGCAGTGTACTGGCGGACATGAACCGTGAACTCATATAGGTCCACTGCATCAAAGTTGTTCCTAATTTGATTAAAAAGGGGACCGTTCGGTTCATTCGACACTACTTTGCAGTAACTAATATACTTGCAAGACAAGGCACAGATAAGAAAAATTCACCTCTCGCTCTTATCCCAGGTGGTTTTCTTTGAGATCTAGGTTGCACGACCTCAAGACTGCAGCGAACACTCCACTGCCTAGCTTTTCTATTCAACCCGCCACGTCAGAGGTACCTCAGGGCAGACCCCACCGCTGCTTCGCTTGTCTAGCGTTGTGCCCAAGATGATGGCTGCGACAAAGCCAAATCAGTCGCCGACGTAGCTACCACCTTGGCCTCGCTTGACATGCCGCCTCCGGATTCAGTGTGTGTGTGTGTGGGTGGGTGGGGAGGGGCGGGGAGAAAAACGACCGTCGCCGCCACCAAACCAGATTCAGTGTAGGGGGAGGGAGAAAAAGGACCGCCGCCGGATTTAGTGTTGGGGGTTAGGAAAGTACAGAAATGGATTTGCCCATGTGGCACGTGGACGGTGACTTGGAAGGGGCACAGCAGGGGCACGGTAGGTGCTAATGTAACGGAATATCCTGACATAACGGCTAAGATTTAAAAATATTTAGTTTGGCCACCATTCACTCAAAATGCCCCTCTCGGTAATTACCCCTCGAACTTTTCGAATCGCGGTGATTACAGCAACTCGGGCCCCGTGTTGCCTTCGCCTGCAAACTTTCGGGCCGCAAAGTAGTATCCCCTCTAGGGAAAGCTAATGTAATGGCTGATGTCCTTAGTCAAAAAGTCTAGTGCAATAACCTCATGGTCAAGGAAAGCAATAAGCATCTCTTCAAAGAAATTCAGCTGTACAATCTTGAGATTGTTCATCAGGGGCATCTTGCAAATCTTTGCTTGGCTCCTAATCTTGAAGAAAAAATTCGCGAGGCCCAGTTGACTGATTCTATGGTCCTCAAAGTAAAGAAAAATCTGGAATTAGGTGTTCCTAAGTACAAATCCAATTCCAATGATGCTAATGGCACTCTAAGATTCGAAGGGTGCATTGTTGTACCAAAAGTGCAAGCACTCAAGAATCTAATTCTCAAATAAGCTCATGAAACTCTTCTTGCTATTCACCCTGGTAGCTCAAAGATGAACCATGATCTCAATCCTTACTATTGGTGGACGCTCATGAAGCGTGAAATTGCTAAGTGTGTTTCCGAGTATGATGTTTGCAGAAGAGTGAAAGAAGAACATCGAAGAGCCGATAGTCTTCTTCAAACTCTCCAGATTCCTGAGTGGAAGTGGGATAAAATCGAGATGTATTTTATCACCGGTTTCCAAAATGTCAGAAGGGCAACAATGCCATCTTTGTGGTGATCGATCGCTTCTCCAAAGTGGCTCACTTGTTTCCTGCCAAAGAGACTATTACAGCTAGTAAATTGGCAGAACTCTATGTTGCGAGGATTGTAAGCCTCCATGGTGTTCCTAAAGAAATCACATATGATCATGGAAGCTTGTTTACTTCTAGATTCTGGGAATCCTTCCAGTAGTACATGGGAACTAATATCAAGTTCAGCACTGCGTATCACCCTCAGTCTTAAGGCCAAGTGGAAAGAGTAAATCAAATTCTTGAAGATATGCTCAGAGCTTCTGTCATCTCTTTTGGAATGAAATGGGAAGAATGCCTTCCTTTTGCCGAATTCTCTTATAACAACAGACATCAATCAAGTCTGGACATGTCACCATTTGAAGCTCTCTATGGCCGCAAGTGCCGCACTCCTCTCTATTGGTCAGAAATTGGTGAAAGGAAGATCTTGAGAAATAAAGATCCTCTAGATCCTGAAATTTGTCTAGATATCATCAAAGAGGCAGAAGAAAAATGTCAGATTGTTCATGACAACTTGAAAATTACTCAAAATCGACAGAAAGCTTACTATGATGTAAAACACCATGATATGATGTACAAAGTGGGTGATCTTGCTTATCCCCGTGTGACCCCGATGAGAGGCACATACCGCTTTGGTATCAAAGGGAAGGTTCCCCGCGATACATCGGTCCCTTCAAGGTTCTCTCAAGATCAAGACCTCTTTCTTATGTCTTGGAGTTGCCTGAGAATCTCAAAAAAGTTCACCCCACCTTCCATGTCTCTCCGTTGAGGCAATGCTTCAAGGATCCCGGTAGAGCCGTGGATCATTCCTATATTTATCTCAAGGAAGACCTTTCTTACCATGAGCATCCTATTCGCATTCTTGATGAGGCCGAACGGAAGACAAGAAACAAAACCATCAAGTTCTTCAAAGTTCAATGGTCACGTCACTCCAATAAAGAAGCAACTTGGGAGCACGAAGATCTCTTGATATCTGAGTACCCCGCTCCATTCTCCTCTTCTTAGAATCTCGGGACGTGATTCCTTCAAGGAGGGGCGTGTTGTGACATCCCAGGGTTTCAATTCCCAATTTGATCTTGTTTGTGCATTTCTTACCTTCATCATGAATGCATTTGTTGGCATTTGATTTGGTTCTTGATATAATTGTATTTGGCTTTTACTAAATTTCTATAATGCCCAATTTGATTTGAGGGCATCTCTCTTTATTTCTTTCCTACCACTAACATCTTAACAATCTTATCATCTTCTCCTTTTATTGCATCTTATATATGTGGGCTTCCTGTTGGATTAATTTTACTTTAAATAATTCCCATGTATAAATCTACACATAATCCATTCTCCCCTTTTATTTGCATTTGACTTGTGGTTTGTTCCATTACCATTTGCATCCCTCCTACTCTTTGTTTATCTTTCTCCTTCTTTATCTTTCATGTGTATATATATATATACATAATAACTTTTTGTTTATCTTCTATTTAAACCCTACCCTTTTAATCTCCCTAAAAACTCCTTCTTAAATCTTAGCCTAAACCTATTATAAATCCCATCTAAAAGCCTAATTATCTATTCATTTGAACTACCTAATCTAAGCAACAAGTATCACCAGCCAGCACACACACATCCGAGGCCTAACTATTTAATCATTTGAACCACCTAATCTAAGCAATTAGTATCACCAGCCAGCACACACATGTCCGAGCCCTGCATATAATCATATTCTACCAAGCTAGCACCCACACATCACGCTCAGCGCCACAACCGCACTACACGCAGTACCCAGTACATGCGCCGTGCCAGCAGCATACGCGTCTCCTTGCCCTGCGACATGGCCGCGCACGCTCACGCGCCCTCTGCCTTGGTCCATCTCTGTAACACCTTGTACACTTGACCTCGGGGCGTCACTCCTGATAGCTTAATAGAATATCTAGATTGACTTCATAGACCAACACTAGTCTTTTCTGCGCACTTTGTCCTAACTCATGCGCACCCGGTATCCACTTTCCAGTCGGTCACCCATTTTAAAATTGCTTTAGGTCAAGCACGTTTAACCTTAGAGTTCTTTTTAAATAAACTTTTAGAAAAGAAGTTATAACTTGTTGGTACTAGTATCCTATCAATCTTATTAATCCATGTGCTTGGATCTCACACTCTCTTTGTAATAAAGCAGCTGCAAGCCGCGCCTTGTCCCTATCTCTCCCTTCTTTTTCTCCAAGAAAGAAACAAAGGACACCGTCACCATGGCCGCCGCCACACGGTCTCTACCCATCTAGTCACGCCACCAGCAGCCTCAGCCTCGCCGTCGTCGTACCTCACCAACAACAGCAGTTGGAGCTCGCCACCGGATCATGGAGCAAGGAGGAGACGGCCATGCGTTCGCTGCTCGCCAACGTCGTCACACTCACGCCGCCTCGCCGCCCCGTCTCGGACACCTTCCTAGCAACCACTGTGAGCCTCGCCTTCCCCTCTCTCCGCATGGCCTTCCCCTGCCGTTCCCTCGCTTGCGCACGACGCTTGCCCAGCTCGCCGTCGCGCCCGCGCGCAGCCGCTAGAACGTGCTCGACCTCAGACAGTCACACGTACCTCTCCCAGTCTATCTTCCTCGAATTTTTCCGGCATCCCCATCGCTCCTTTGCAAAAACTCTATGAACAAAACTTGTAGTCCTATCTGCCATCTATCCTCGGAAACAAACGGTGTTCGATTTGGACCTCCACAGATGAAGAAATCAACAGACCAAACCGAGTACTTATTCAGTTTTTCTGATTTTCTTGATAGTGCAAACTGAATCCACTCTGTACCTCCCTTTTTCCGGTGCGTACGTAATTCTTTTGGAAAAACTTTCTTCTGCAAAGTTGTATATCTTTGATAGATCTATAATTTTCGTGTTTACTTCATCTTCCAATTCCTTCCCATTTTGTCTCCATCGTTGTCCAAAGTCAAGACAAATTTCCTATCAAAATTCTGTTTTCTGTGAAATCTGTCAAGTTTATCTGAACCTGATCCGAAAACCTTCGTTTTTTGGTGCATGCATTGCTGTTTTCAAAAATCTTTCTCCTACAAAGTTGTATATCTTTGTGAGATCTACAACTTATGTTTTTTCAGAAACTTCAAATTCTTCCTAAAACTATTGCCAATCTCGTTGGAACTCGGAACAATCTCACTGATACACCCAGATGTAAAATTCAGCAAACAACCTGATCATGCCGTTTTCCACCAATACCCCTGGCCTTTTACTCCTTCCATCCCGCAGACCCTCCTTCTCTTTTGTTCTTGGGCTGTCCCAGCTCCCTCCGCCCGCACGCGCGCAGGAGATAAATCGCGTCGTCGGCCCACTTCTCCACAGCGGTCCGCCTTTCTTTTTTTTTCTCTGCTATTTCAATTAATGCAAATTCATTTAAATTCAAATAACTTTTAAACCTTTTCGGATTTGCAAATAATTTCAACACAAAAAGGATTTTCTGAGATGAATAAAAGGGCATAAGTGAAATTTTATAGAAACACCCCCTACTATTACAACATTGACACTTTTGCCCTTTTGGCCCTAAAAACGCAATTTAATAACTTTTAATCCATAATTCCAAATTTTATAAATGATATGCCTAAAATAATCACTCGATGACACAAATCCAACTGTGGTATCCGTTTGTTATTTCGCATCATGCATCATTGAACCTTAATAAAATTTGCACCCAAACACCTAAGTAACATGTGGTCGGTTTACTTTATTGCTATGCTTTTGTCCCTCAGCCACTTAAACTTGAATCATTAAACATATCGCATCATATACTGCCATGATACGTTATTGATTGCATTGCATCGTAAATGTGTTGATTTGCATTAATTCCTTTTATGTATGGCATTTGGTTCTTATCGGTATAAGGCGAGCCCGGCGAGTACCAGCAGGAGTTTGAGCAGTCTTACGAGTACCCTCTCGAGTTTGTACCGACTTCTTCCTTTGATCAGTCAGGCGAGCACCTCACCTCCTTCTATCTATCTTGTATTTATAGTCTTTACTTCCTTTTGTTGATCTATTCCTATCCTTATTGTCGATGTTTTAGTACTGTTTCCTTTACTCTACCTGCTCTACTGTATTTTCTTGGTTATCCTATTGCTTTGTTTGTTTAGCTAGCTTTGTCCTTGCGAGTGATAGGCTTGCTTAGCACTGCTCTCATGCATGTGGAACTTGATACCTGGATAATGTTGTTTTTAAGAGCATTAATCTGATGTTATTGGTTATGGCTTCACCTAATGATAAGGCCCCGGCAACGACCACCTTTGGGGACTGCTTGAGTCAACCTAGGAATCGTTCTTTCTACGATACCAGTTCTGAGTTGATCGCACTAACCAAACGTGGGGGCCTCTGGGATACCCCCCCTCAACTACTGGCGCTATTCGTAAATCCAGGGGGTTACAAAATTGGTTTTCTATTTGGTGCATACGCATAATTTGTCCTCAGACATGGGTTGAGTTTTGATATTATTTTGGTGGATTTCAGTGGCTTGCATTGCATAAATTGGGATACGGTGTCGGAGGTGGGATGGAGCTCTACAAGTTATCTTCCGATCATCGACTGACCATAGACTCAATTGTTTTGCCACCTGAAGAATCAGCTGAGGTGGGTCAAACTCAGGAGGTGATGCCCCTAGATGTGGGCGTAGTTATGAGACAGTTCTTGTTGTGAGACTTGGACGGCACGCCTATTTGCGTTTTAATGCTTGAAGGGTTGAACATGCGTTTGGGTACAGTTGTGCACCCCTATAGGGTAAGTCTTTTCGATAATCCATGTGTCCACAGTTATGGATGCCTTAGGACTATAATGTCATGATCATAGACAACGCCACTAAAGCCTCACCCTAATAATATGACTAGTAATTCGTATTATCAATTAAACAACTACTTAACTAAAATTGCAATGTGTGTGTTTTGTGGGACTACTTCCTCGACTAGAATTCGAGGGGGAAAGCCTCGGATGGGTTATGCTTGGAGTTATCTTAATGTTACCATTTAGCGCCCTCTTATCTCACTCTATTAGCCCAATTTGTAGCGTGTATTTATAAGTTAGCTAGTTGCAAGCTTTCCCTCCGCTAAGTACACCATATACCCTTGTAGGCAAGGACCGCAAAATTCTAGTCTGCCTATGTACTAGCCTTAGTACTGACGCTCTTGTTTTCTTTATGTTCTTTCGCTTTAGGTTCATTCCCGCTCTACAGGTACGTGTGATCAGGTGGATGAATCTGGTTCTTACTATGTCGATTACGCCAACGAAGAGTACTATGAGCAGTATTCAGGATCCTACCAGGAAGTCCGGAGACGTATGGGCATGGAGCTCACTTGCTTACTTCTTGGCATCTTATGCCTATTTCGGTCTTATCCATACTCTTATGTTATAACACGTTTTCTGCTTGATGTGTTAGGTTGGGACCTCTGTCCTCTGTGTGCTATCTATCTATAAACATATATATTTGGATCTTGTTGCTATATTTCCTTTCTTTGTACATGGCGTGCACTGATATGCGCGTGTATGTCGTCGGTGTACATACTCACTTTTGTATGCTGAGACGCGATTACCGGGTCGACACGTGCTCACTCTAGAAGATATAACCTTGTAGTGGGGTTATACCGGTTAGGGGTTTAGGCGCGTTGGATGACTGGGCTCTACACTCGGCCAAGGAACGGGGCAGCACCAATGGCTTCATGGACCCATTGCCAAGGATGACTAAGAATTCAGATCCCAACAAGTCCGCCATGTACTTCTCCCGGGACTAAGACAGGGAGATTGAAGGGACCGGACGAGGAAGAGTATGCCTTCCGCTGTGACCATGGCGAGGAAGGCTTCGTCCATGCCTTGGAGAAGGGGAATAGCGGACAGGAGGACCTCCCTGTACGCTGCTGCCTCTCCGGCGACCACGGCACGACGACGCCTCCATGTGCGGTTGTGGGAGATCTGCACCAGTGGTGGAGGAGTTGATGCAGCCTAGGCGTCTGCGCCTACACCGTGGACCCTCCATCAAAGTCGGAGCTGTCCCTCCCACCGGAGAGGGAGGATCTTCATCACTACGGTGGCTACCGGAGCTGCCCGACGCCATCGTCACCAAGCAAGAAGTTGGAAAGGAAAAGGACTGCGGGGGAAGTGGGGAGTAAGCCACAGCCCCGCACCTTCCCTCAATTTTATAACAAAAGAGGAAGGGGAGAGAGTACTTTCCACCTCACTGGTTCGCGGGGAGGCCAAGAATCATGCCCCACAAGATTTAATTCGCAGGAACCGAAGCAAACACAATCAATGCGGGCTGCCACAAAATCCAAGGCGTGGCTCGGCAGTCCCGCGGCCACTTGAGTGCGCGGCCACACGCACGTCATCTCTACAAGATGGAAAAGCGTACCATCCAGTCTTGTCACGCTTCCCGCACCACGGGCTGGGCCCACACACTATTGAAGGGCGAAGCCCAACAACGGCCTCTTCGTCAAACTACGACCAACGTTGCAAGTTGCCAGCCCATGCCCGAGGGCTTCTGTCGGTGTAATGAGATCGGGGATATCTTGCATTGCGCCGTAGCGCGTGGGCCAGGACCCACCGGTCAGCGGCTCAGCAGACGAGCGGCCTGGCCAATGAAGACGTCGCCAATATACGAGCATCACATGCTCGACACAGGTACGGTTTTGATATGATAAAGTCTATGGATACTAAATATCAGTTGTGGTGTATGTACCTATGGGCAAGACATGCACTAGAATACGAGCTTTGATCCGCCAGCCAGGCGCGGACAAGGAGGAAAAGATAACAACGTAGGTGAGGCGGTCCAGCCTCTCCTTCCGGAGGCTGCCCGGAAAGAGGGAAAGGGCCTGATCAAGGGCAGCGAGGCTAAGGAGTGGCCTCAACCATGACCTGGAAATGGCGACAAAGTCACTTTGGGACTGCTAACGTCAGCGTGCGGATCTACCAAACATCATCATTGTGCTGCATCCCACTGCTGCGCGTCATCGACAGGAGTGACAGCTCGAAGCCTGAGCTGTCACCCCGCCATCAAGCGCACCTGTCCATCGCCCCTGGCCATATATTGGCCACATGCCTTGCCTGTTTTCCTGAAGACTGCGTGGCACACCTCAATTGCGCTCGGGAACGCCCTTTGCGGTGTCCCGCGCTGGCCTATGTAGTGACCCCTTAGACTATAAAAGGAGGCACTTGTCCCTCGAGAAGGGGAGAGGACTTTCGGTTCGAAGGGAGGCAGTAGGCGAAGACTCTTCGACCAAGAGTAGATCTAGGGTTTGCTAGAGAGAGAGGGAGAGAGAGAGAACCTCTCCATTCCAGAGAGAAGGAAGAAAGGGCATTGAGAGAGTGGACAAAGAGGAAGCCCAGGGAGTGTAGAAGATAATCTAGAAAGCGGCTCCCCGGCACGAGAGAGATCACAATCTTGTACTTTGATCCACTCCAAATAATCCACCAAAGCAGGACATAGGGTTGTCAGCCGAAGGGCGGCCCGAACCTGGGTAAAAAATGACCGTGTGTGATTTATGTGTGCTGTGTGCTTGAATCAGCAGGTTCCTTCATTGCCGTTGAGGTCAGGACGCCTTCGTGCCTACTACCGAACAAATAGGGGGTGTCTTGCATCCTCGATGTCCGTGTTGGCAAGACATGACACCCTTGGTCTGTCGCGGAGTCCGACCGACTTCGTAGCGGGTAGCTTAGTGGGTTCCCCCCTAAAATCATTTTTGAATCTTGTGAATGCTTTGTCGTGATGCCTCATTGCTTTTATTTGGTTCTTCCCGGGGTTGATCATGCTTGCGTTAATATTTGTGCACCCCTGCATGTTTGACTACTTGGAGCTATGTTTATTTATGTTGTTATATCTATTGGATAACTAACTTCTCTTTATTTAACGAATGTCCGTCTATATATGGTTAGGCAGATGTTGTATCGTGTCTCTATAGAACTATTTAGATGTTTATGTTTCTCAGCAATTATATCACCCTCAGGTCATCCCTTTAGATGCATAAAGACTTGTTGAGTCCCTTAGGGTCTCACATGATAAATATTGTTCAGATTGCTAGGTATATCCACAGGGAGGTTACTATGTCGATGAGGCTGCTGATGATGGCAACAAACCTCTTGCGTAGAGATTCCAGGGTTGGAGATCACTAAGATCTATGGGTGGGAATGTGCTTATTTATGGGCATCTTATGCCAATTTGATTCTTAATCCATACTTAGATCTTTTTCTTCTGCTCCGCTTGATACTTTGATGATTGATGTATGAGGAGTTATCCAAAAAATATTATATCTATCTAGGATATTTGGATCTTGCTGTGTGGTGTTGCAATATTTCTATTTCTTATAGATGGTGTGGCTCTGATGTTCTCTTGTATGTCGCTGGAATACATACTCATTTGTGTATGTTAGAATCACATACCTGCCGGCTATGTTTCTTGCACATGAAGTTATAACCATGAAAGTGGGTGGGATGGTTGGTCGGTACCGCGCCCTGTCAATACCTAGGCCTGCTGTGTGTGGCTGCACGGCCCCACAATAGTATGTCCTTTCCACTTTTGGGTTATACCGGCTTGTGTTTAGAGTGTAGCGTCTGAGGGATTACATGCAACACCTTGCTATGACCTCATGCCTATGATTTTAGCCACTAAAAGTTACAGGTTCACTAATTCCGGTGAAAACTAGGAATCTATTACTACTGTTTAATGTTTTGCTTTACTGTTTTATTTCAACTGCTGCAATCACCACTTGTTTCTTGAGATACACATGTATGGTTGAGAGTGATGCCTAAATTTCTAAAGTCTTATCGGTATTCTTGTGCTCCCTATTTGTCGAACTATATTTGGGTAATACTTCCCATTAAAGATTTCAGCGATCCCCTATACTTCTAGGCATCAACGGTCAAGTAGAGAAAGACAACGGTCTCATGTGCAATAGCCTCAAGAAGCAAATCATGTGATCCCTGTAGAGGGAAGCTGGTGCATGGCCCGAGGAGCTACCCTTAGTGCTCTGGAGCCCGCGAACAACCCCGAACAACTCCACGGGCTACACGCCATTCTTCATGGTGCACGATGCGGAAGATGTCTTACCATAGGTCCAATACAACGCCCCATGGTTTTTTGCCTACAACAAAGCTGAGTCCACGGCTACACTTGAATATGACGTCGACATGCTCGACGCAGCACGCGACATCGTCTTTGCTTGTTCTGTTGTCTACCAGTAGAATCGACGCAACTATCACAGTCGTCGACTATGCTCAGGTCCTTCTCTGAAGGAGACATCATGATGTGGCTCAAACAAAAGGGCCACTAAAGCTAGATCCCCCTTGGGAAGGACCAGACGTCATCACATATGTGATATAGGTGGCGCCTATCGCCTTAAGTATCTGAAAACTAGAGTCGCATACTCCAATCCCTGGAATGTCGCATAGCTGCATCGGTTCTATGCTTAATAATTTATACTTTTCAATAAGGATACTTAGCTAGGATACTTAGCTGAAACATGTACCTGCTACATTCTATCAATAAAGATAAGTTCTCCCTCTACTAAGAGCTGATTTCACCTTTTCATTATCACACTAAACAGTCAAGGGCAACGGCTACGCGAGTACCCTAATATGTTGTCGACTCCATGCTCATAAGAACCTCATACGCGACAGCCTGAATACCTAATTCTTCCTAAACACTGAATCCTTGAAAACTCCAACCTAGTTGTAGCCCACCTAACAGGTTAGCAAAGTACTGAGACTAAGGGCGCTAGGCTAACAAAAGGAACTAGCATACGATGCATCAAGTCAAGTCAAGAAGCAGAGAGAAATTGATTAAAACAAGCCGAAAGACAAATATTCTTTACAAGTTACATATACTTTACACATATGCATATGTAGATTATAGGAGAAACATCCGCTAAGGCTACTATTGACTTCACTGATGTTGAAGGACCGCGTTGGTATGGACCTCAAACTGATGAATAATGTTCATCGTCGGACACGCCATAGCTTGATAATGCGGCCTCATATCCCTATTGGCACCACCTGGTGCTGGACGGAGTATTCCAACAACATCAAAATCAAGTTGGGTATGACGGATTCAAACATAAGCCAGTGAAACCTTGGAACCCGCAACAAATTGGGCGTGGATGCAGTCTTCCATAGCCTCCATGTTGCAAAATTTTCGCATTAAAGCCAAGAAGCTAGAAGGTGCGGCGTCCAATGTATACATCACATTATATACCATCACCAAGGTTGAGCGAGCATTCTAGAAGAACTTCTTAACCTTATCAATCCAGTCCTAGAGTACAATCAGCACAAGACCTCGACTCTCATCGGACTAGAAGGATGCACTAACCTTAGAGTCCATCTAGCTCAAGGAGTTTAGTCAATTGTATACACATTTGTCCTTCTCCTGGGATCGATCCTAACAACTGCACAATCAAGGAAATATATTAAGGACAAGACAAACTACAAGTACTCGATGGCTGCGCGGCTCCTTAAAGAGAAATTTCTCATTGACTTTCACCACTTCGTCAAGAAGATATTTTTCCCACTCAGCTTCCTTCTCAACTTTCAAATTCCATACATCAACAAATCTTTTTTGTTTTACTATAAAGTTTCTCCAATTTCCTTTCAGCTGATCGCGAAGGTGAGAAAGCATCGTTAGCTCAGGAACCATGTTTGTTAACTGCTCCCGACCTGAAGTACTATCAGGGGCCAAAGCATCAGACGGGCTGGTAGCTGCATCCTATGGAATACAAGGAGCAATACTTAAGCAAATCATAAAAACAAGACTCACGAGTAGGTGGCACCCTCTTCGAGCTGAGTCATATGCTTGGGTGCTGCTTGCAAAGGCAAAGACATTATGAATACACAGTAGATGCAAAGGTTTATATTAAACCAAAGTCATTGTCACCATAGCCAATGCAGATGCAAGTTTATACAAAACGAGGCTAGTGCTAAGCTAGCCTAAGTTACTCTAAGCTACATTCTCAGATGGCCTCGAAGATTCGGCTGGCTGGTTCCTGGCCTGGCTCTGCTCATCGTTATACTTCTCCACTAGTTCTGTCATCTTCCTGGCATACTTCTTCGCTCTCTTAGCAAAGGGGTGGAGCTCTACCTCCTAAACTTCGGGTGTCGTTGGGATGGAGGAAGAGTACTTCTCAATGTTTCCCTTGATGCCATGCTTCATGGTCATGGGAAATGCCAATATTAGTCTTGCTTGTAGTCCTTCAGCGGGTCCTTCATGGTGTGGAAGGCATCTACCAACCCCTTGAAATCTTGAATTGCCACGGACGTCGCGGACATCTCCTTGTAGAACCGCCACATCACCTCCTTGGCTTTCGCTGGTAGATTTTGCAGGTGCCCGCTCCGATCCTCGATTGCCACAACAACATCAGTCAAGGAGTCAACAAGGGTCTAGGAGCTGCCATCCAGAGGGCCCCTGACAGCATCTACATGAAAATAGAATGAGCTGAGTAGAGGAAAAGCTAAGGAACAGAAAGGAAGATCATCATTAAACATTCATCTGACAAGGGTTGTGGCAAGTAGCTGAATACCCAAGGTATTTTCACGCTTAGTGTCCTTGGCCAAGAACTGCTCCTCATGCTGATTTGCTTCAGCCTTGGCCTTGTTGGGTGCATCCTTGGCCTTGTTCTTGATGGCACCTAGCTTCTTCTCTAGCTCCTCCTCGATTAGGAAGGGCCTTATTATTCTCGACTGCATCAAAGCATCCACATCAACATAAAATATTCAAAGCTATGAAGATCAAAAGATGAAAGCTTATGTTGAAGCTTGTCGTTCTCGCACTCGATCTAGATGAATTGAAAAACTATCTCCATGGATGAGTGCATAATTGGTTCTGTGGCATTTGAGTTAGTCAACCTAGGTTCCAAATTATCATATACTTAGCTGTAAGCACCTAAGCATAGCCTCGGGGATACTCGAGTGGAACCACACAATCAAACAAAATAGACAGGTTTCAAAATTAATTACATGCTCATCATAAGAGGCCAACGGTCTTTTAGGCGTCGCTTGCACGGCAACCCTCTTGCGCTTGTGCACTTGGGAGGACCTGGAGACACAAGCATCACCTCAGGAACTCAGTGGCTTTGTGACTCGCTCGGTCAACTTTGGGGCAACAGCCTTCGATTCTATGGCTCCTTCCTCCTCCTTGTCCGAAGCAGAATGTCCGACCATCGAGTCCATGAAAATACGGCATGCAAGGGTTTGAGGGAGGAGTGGACCATGTGCCACTGGCGGGAGGTGATGACCCACAAGTATAGGGGATCACAACATTCTTCACGGGTAGTATTAACCAATTTATTGATTCGACATAAGGGGAGCCAAAGAATACTTGCAAGCCTTAACAACTGAGTTGTCAATTCAGCTGCACCTAGAAATAGTTCTTGCTCACAGAAGTTTATCAGTAGAAACATTTTGGTAGTAGCAACAACAAAGAAACAGCAATAGTAGAACAAGAACAATAGTAACAGTAGTAGCAAACGGTAGGATATGAGCGCAGTAGGCATAGGGATGGATGGACGGGCGTTGCATGTATGAGTCTAAACATGTAACTTCAAGATCTAGGGCATTGCAGATAAATAAGAACAAGCATCCAAGTACTACACATTCATAGGCATGTGCTCCATATATAGTCATATGTGCTCGCAATGAGAACTTGCATAACATCTTCTGTCTAGCCAGCCCGTGGCAGCAGGGCCTCTAGGGAACTACTGGCAATTAAGGTGCTCCTTTTAATAGAGCACCGGAGCAAAGCATTAACACTCCATGAACACATGTGATCCTCACACCACAGCCATCCCCTCCGGTTGTCCCAATTTCTGTCACTTCGGGGCCTTTGGATCCGGACAATGATATGTGTACACAACTCGCAGATAAGATCACAAACAATACTATCATAATGATTCAATAATAAGTTCAGATATGAGATCATGGCACTCGGGCCCTAGCGACAAGCATTAAGCACAACAAGTTGCAACAAAGTCAAATAACACTAATAGAGATACTAGGCACTATGCCCTAACAATCTTATTCGATTACAAGATAGAACTCATCCAATCCCTACCATCCCCATAGACTACAGCGGGGGATTACTCACTCATGGATGAGGGAAACATTGATGGTTGATGGAGAGGCGTTGGTGATGACGATGATCCTCTCCAAATTCCCCGTCTCGGCAGGGTGCCAGAACGGAGTTTCTGGATCCGAATCTTGGTTTCTGGTGGTGGCGGCGCAACGGAACTCTTTCGGGAAAAACAACGAACCCCCCGTGGCTTCTAGGTCAAGGGGTAACTTATAGGCGAAGAGGGAGCCCGAGGGGGTGCCTGTGGTGGCCGCACCCCCTAGGCGCGGGCTGGGCCCACCCGCGCCTGGCAGGGGTGTGGGCCCCCCAGGCCTCCACTCCGTTTTGTCTTCTGGCTCCGTGGACCTTCTGGCGAAATATAAATTTTGGCATATTTTCTGGGATTTTTTCTGATAGTTGATTTTCTGCACAAAAACTAGACACCAAGGTAATTCTGCTGAAAACAGCGTCAGTCCATGTTAGTTGTATTCAAATCACACAAGTTTAGAGGAGAAACAATAGCAAAAGTGTTCGGGAAAGTAGATACATTTTGGACGTATCAATTCCCCCCAAGCTTAGCTTATTGCTTGTCCTCAAGCAATTCAGTTAAAAACTGAGTGCGATAAAAGAACTTTCATGAACATATTTGGTTCATATGATGTATATATTCTCAGCAGAGGAATAGATACTTAAACCATTCATAATAAGAAGTATGCAACTAAGTCTACTCAATAGTCATTGCAAGCTATGAAGAGAAACCAACTCAATAATAATAAGTAGCATGGAACATAAACATAAGCAACATTGTAATAATCATAGTAAGGTATGATAGAGTGGTATATCGCTTGCCTTTGTTTGTAGAGCACAATATAGATGCCAAGGCACCTCTGAAGTTCACATGAAGACTAAAAGTAAAGATATCAGAGATACAAGCATCAAAGTGATGACATAATTAACCAAGTTTTGATACAAACACAAGAATGACAACTATGCTCTCAAGAAGGTGCTCATAGAATAAGTGGTGACTCAACATGGAAGTAAAAGGTTTTGAAAAGTTTGAAAGGCTTCCAAATGATGAAAGTAAGGTACTCGCTGGCTTTGAGCTCTCATTGCCTCTACCATAGGCATCTTCATATGGTTAAGGTGAAAGTGAGATCCAATATGAGTTATATGCTTGACAGACCATAAACTGGAAATTCCAAGTCCCTTGAGTACGAGGGCCGCTCCGCATGCTACTCAACTTTGGTTACCTGTAAGTTCTTGTCATTGTACATACATGCATATCATAGAGAACCGCCAACGGGGTACCCCTTGCACATGATACAGAAGCTATCCCGTGATCAAAATGACAAGGCAAGCAAACAATGAGCATCTCAGCAATCTTTTTATTTACTATGTGCATAGCTTTTTATTGAGGATGCTTTACAAAATGCTCATTATGGTGATGCTGCAAGTTTCCACCATGATTAGTCATGGCTTAGGCTAGCCCAGCGCTTTCTAACACATATATATACTCCATGAACTCACAAGCTCCCCTTTTATTTCACACCGTCGACATCCGCAAACAAAAGAGCAAGGTATCAACTGGATAAAATATCCAAAAAGTGTTGAAAGCATTCCCCATGACAGCACGGTTCTGCTAACTCCTAGCATATAATTTGCAAGCATATAACTTTCATGGACAGGTCACAATGGTTCAAGATTATTAAGTGCAAGGAATAAAGTGTGCCATCAAGTTCGTGAGAGATTTACTAACTAACTTTCCCAAAACAGACAAATATTTTATTTGGAAGAAAACAAGGCATAAAGAATATGCACTAAAATAGCAAATGATGCTAATAGGTAGGTATGGTGGACACTGTTGGCAATATTGGTTTTGGGGAGTTGGAAACACAAGTAGAGCTCATACTCAGTGCAAGTGAAGGCTAGCAAAAGAAAGGGGGCGACAAACGAGAGAGCAATAACTGTCATAATCATGCTTGCAACAAAACATGACTAATTATGGCATGAAAGTGATACAAGAACTCTGAGGCAAAATAAATCATCGAGGCTTACTGACTATTGTTTAGTCATATGCACGCATGAGCATGTGCCAAGTCGATTCATATGAACTTTCAGAGAAGGATACCACAATATCATACCAAAATATGAATAAAACAATGCTAGCAAACATTCATATGACATGCTACAAACTATTAGCAAGCTGGAGCTAATCACAGACAAGCAAGAACTACTAAGCATCCATCAGTAACATACACCTTACATGAACGGACTAAGTATGCTCACAATGATGAGTATATATACAAAAATGAAAACAAATAGAGTTCGTTACCAGCCTCTTACCACACCTCAAGTTGTCTTAATCTTTATTATTGCCCTTCTCTTGTGTGACTTGAATAATAACATGAAACCAAAATCCGCCGAGGACGGCTGAACCCTGCAAAGAACTCACAAAACCAAAGAAGAACAACATATATTTTTGGTGTTTTTGATTTTTTTAAAAACAAGCCAACAAAGCAAAAACAAACCAAACAAAGCAAAACCTTTTTGGATTTTTTCTTTTAAGGCAAACCAAAGCAAATAAACAAACCAAGAGAAACAGCGAAAATATTTTTGGTATTTTTTGTGTTTTGAGAAAGTAGAAACAAAAATCAAAAAGAAAGCGAAACAATGGATATGCAAAGAACCGACCAAACATGATATAAAGATGAGTGTGATGTCGGTATACCTCCCCCAAGCTTAGGATTTTGGCCTAAGTGGGGCTCAATAGCGCGGGTATTAACCCCAAGCTGGTGGGTCATCATAGGAATGATCATAGTCAGGCGCCTGTGATGAAGAAGAAGATGCGCCCCAATCAAATGAGGGTTGCTGGTATAAGACTCTCCCAAGTTGGAGGGCTAAACCAAATCATCTTCGGCATCCTCTCCAACATTCTCCTCTTGCTGGGAGAGCTCCGCCACATATGTGTCAACTTCCTCCTCTGTGAGCGACCATCCTTGCCTGTTATCAAAGTTAAACAAAGCAGGTGCAGGCAAATAAACTATTTTCTCAGTCCTACCCCCTCTCCAACCTCGCTGGGCAAAAGATAGTTCAAACCGTAAACTTCTCACATTAGCCCCCAAGGAAACAAAACCATGCTGAATCATGGATTCAAGATCAAGCCTCTCTGTAGGGAACCGAAAATCTGAATGGTGAGGTTCTAAACCATGGAAATCTAGTAACCTAGAAGCACTGAGACCTCCACAAATGCCACACTTCTCGCGGTTGGTGGTGAGACGGTAAGCTATCAAAGTACCCAGTTTACAAGATCTATTCCTATTCAAAGTAGCTGCGATTAAAGCTAGATCAAAATAAGATAACTTCCTAGCAATCTTTCTAGCAAGAACACACTTGGTAATGACGTAGGCAAAATATCTAATGGCTGGGAACTGAATGTTCCGAATTTTACCACTTTCCTTTGAGAAGTCAAAACCTTGGCAAATCTCAGCATATAAATCCATAAGTGACTTGGGCCTCTCCTTGATCTTCTCACAAGATCCCCACTGAGGTACTCTAATTGCTGCATAGAAATCAGCAAAAGGAAGGTCGACAACTATATTGTATATCTTATAATGGACCATGGGATTAGATGAAGACCAAGTAAATCGAAAGTCCTGCACAATAGCCATGGTTATCTTAACATACTAAAATGGTTCACCTTCAACAAAGTGTTCCAACCCTGCATTAGCAATCATAGTTTGTAAATCCTGGGAAATTCCCGCAGTTCTCATAAATTCATGACATGGATATATGGAAGGAAAAACTCCTTCCTCACGATGAACTTTCATTGGCTCAGGCACCACCGGGTCATATTAATTTAGTGGATATGCACTCATCTTCCTTTCTGAAATTTTTAGATAAACATCAAACCAAGTGATTTCCAAGTTGATAAATGATGAGAAACTACTATAGGAACTTGCTGGAGGGATACACATGCATCAATATGAAATCTCTAAGCATAAAACAAGCATGCAAGCTCACACAACCTGTCACCTATAGCAGCAAAATACTCAAGATACAATCTATCAATCACAAATCTAATTGGACAAGTGGAGGAGGCACATACCAAGGAGCAATCCCTCCAAAAATCAATAGCAAAGAGGGGCTGAGCAAGGAGATCGAAAATCGCAAGAAAGAACAGCAGGAACTCGAGCTTGAGCAAGTTTTCCGGTGTTTTTCGGGAGAGAGAAAGAAGATGGCTAGGAGGAGACACTTTGGAGGGGCCCAGGTGGGCCACACCCCACCCAGGCGCCACCTGTAGGTAGGCCACGCCCACCATGTGTGTGGGTTGCTGGGGTGGCCCCCTGGGTCACTCCAGGTGTCCATCTGCCCCTTTTTTCGAGGAAAAGTTTATTTTGAATTTTCTGGGATTTTTCAGGAAACTTTATTTTTGGCTAATTTTCAGGGTATGAAAATTGATTTTCTCACAGATTTGTTTTTTAGAAGAAGCAAAAGCAAACCAAAATCCAAACTACAGAACCTCTAAGACACTCTAATAAGCAAACAACTAACAAAACCAAAGCTAGCAAAAGAAAAGGCAAAGACTAGGAATGAGAAAAAGTAAAAAAGAGCAAGTATAACCACAGTGAAAACATTATTTTGTTCATTAAAATCCTTTTGTTAACAAGGTTGATCAAGTCTTGTTACCAAAACAATCTTATATGGAACAAAACTTTGCATTCCACAAGGTGATTATGTTACCTCATACTTGATAGCACTGGTCCCAATCATAATAGTTTCAAAATTTTCTTGTGGAATGGGACAATATATTTCTCCAACCTTGATTCTCTCAATATTTTTAATGGAATTCAGGCAATAGCTTTTAACAACCTTCTTGGGTAAATAAATAGTATGCTCTTTGTCATTAATATTGAATGTTACTTTTCCTTGATTACAATTAATGATAGCACCTACAGTATTAAGAAAAGGTCTCCCAAGAATAATAGACATATTATCATCTTCAGGCATTTCAAGCACAACAAAATCAGTTAAAACCAATAAATTATGAGCTACTTGAACAGGAACATCCTCACATATACCAACAGAAATAGTGGTTGACTTATCAGCCATTTGGAAAGATATATCAGTTGGTATCAACTTCTCTAGCCGGAGTCTCTTGTAGAGAGAAAAATGCATAACACTAACTCTCACTCCCAAATCACATAAAGCAGTTCTAACATAATTGTTCTTAATAGAGCAAGGAATAGTTGGTATACCTGGATCACCCAGTTTCTTTGGAACCTTACCATTGAAGGAATAATTAGCAAGCAAAGTAGAAATTTCCTCATTAGGAATCTTCCTTTTATTAGATACAATATCCTTAATATACTTTGAATAAGGAGGCAACTTAATAGCATCAGTCAAAGGAATTTGCAAAAATAAAAGTTTCATCCACTCACAAAACTTGGTGTAGTGTTCTTCCTCCTTTGACTTGTGTTTCTTACCTGGAAAAGGCATAGGTTTCTGCACCCGGGGTTCTCTCTCACTACCATGTTTCTTAGAAATAAAATCTTCCTTTGTGTACCTAGTGTTCTTAGTGTGCTTCTCAGGTTCTTCCTCACCTTCCTCCTTATCAGGAGCATCATTTTTATCATTACCACTCTCAGTTTCAGCATTAGAGACAGATATACTATTAGGATCTATAGCAGGTTCAAGTGGTTCCTCAACTACTTTATGTTTCTTTTTCTTTCTCTTACGAGGACTACCACTACTTTCACCTTGTTGAGAATCCTTCTCAATTCTTTTAGGGTTTCCTTCAAGATATAAAGGATCTTGAGTAGCTATACCACTCCTAGTTCTAATTCCATAAGCATGTTTATCTCCTGAGGCATTAACTAGCATATCCTTTTGTACCTTAGCAAGTTGATCAAGTTGTGTTTGAACCATTTAAATGTGTTTACAAAGCATTTTAATGTCATTAGAAGTTCTTTCCACAATATCTTTCAACTCATTAATAGCTCTAGAGTTTTCCAATAAATGATTCTGAACTTGTTTATTAAAATTCTCTTGCTTAACAATAAAAATGTCAAGTTCCTCTAAACATTGATCAGGAGGCTTACCGTAAGAAATATCACCTTCATCAAAGTGTTGGAGAGAGTGTACCTCAATAGTAGATGAGTGGGGAATTGACTTACATAATTCTTCTATAGGAGGTAGATTCTTCACATCTTCATCTCTAATACCTTTCTCCTTTAGACATTTCTTAGCTTCCTTCATCACTTCATCATTTAATGCAATAACTCCCCTCTTTTTTGGTGCTGGTATTGGATATGGTTCAAGCACAACTGGTTCCGGAGTAATAGGCTCAGGTGTATTTAGCTCAGTTGAGGTCCAATCATCATAATTCTTGCTTATCTTAGCCATTAGTTCTTTAGCATCTATAGGAGTCCTTTTCCTGAAAACACAATCAGCAAAGCTATCTAGGTATGTCCTAGAATCATCAGTTAGTCCATTATAATAAATATCAAGAAGCTCATTCTTAGGAAATGGACATCCAGGATGTGCATGAATCAAGGCACAGAACCTTGTCCATGACTTAGGTGATTTCTCTTCTTCTCCCTGTTTAATATCAAAAAGTCTATGCGAAGCAGCATGTCTAGCACTGGGAGGAAAATATTTCTGGAAGAAAGAAGCAATCAAACAATCAGGGCTATCAATGGAACCGGGAGGTAATATATTAAACCAAGCCCTAGCTTCTCCTTTTAGTGCAAAAGGGAAGATCTTTGTAACAAAGTACTTGCGCATCTTAAAATCATCAGAGAATAAATCACTCATAGTAGAAAGCTCATTCATATGAGCCACAACACTCCCATTTTCAGTCCCACAAAAAGGTTCTTTCTCAACAATGTCCAAATAGGATAAATCAAAAGAGAAATCGTAATCTTATCTTTAATATCTATGAGAGGGGTGGCAAACTTAGGATCAGAGGACATTTTAGGAATAATGGTACGTCTAGCAAGGAGACTCTTAATATCACTAGCACCATGTGTGTTTCGGCACTCTTCAACAAATTCATCAGTAAACTCGATGTAACCATCATTAATGTCATAACTCTCTCTAGACTCAGGTGAGCTAACAGGTGTAACAATGTCTTCACTAGGAGTTTCAGTATTTCCTAGACTAGCCATAGTAGCATCTAGAAAAGGACCTAATGAACCACTCGCATCAAGCACAGTAGAAGTAACGTCATGAGCATCAAAAGCAGTTTCAGATTCAGCAGTAGTAGCAGTGTGTGTAGCATGAGTATGTGGTGGTGCTGTAACAAGCTTACTTATAACAGACGGTGAATCAAGAGCAACAGAGGTGTTCAGGACCGTACCTCTTCTTGTAGTGGATGGTAAAATAGGAAACTTTTCATCATGAGACTTCCCCATGATGAAAGGAGTAGCAATGAACAATAGTAGATCCAAGTGAACTTACAAATAAAGCTATGCTCCCCGGCAACGGTGCCAGAAAATAGTCTTGATGACCCACAAGTATAGGGGATCACAACAGTCTTCGCGGGTAGTATTATCCAATTTATTAATTCGGCACAAGGAGAGCCAAAGAATACTTGCAAGCCTTAACAACTGAGTTGTCAATTCAGCTGCACCTAGAAATAGTTCTTGCTCACATAAGTTTATCAGTAGCAATAGTTTGGTAGTAGAAACAGCAAAGCAGCAACAACAGTAGAACAAGAGTAATAGTGACAGTAGTAGCAAACAGTAGGATATGACCGCGGTAGGCATAGGGATTGATGGACGGGCGTTGCATGTATGAGTCTAAACATGTAACTTCAAGATCTAGGGCATTGCAGATAAATAAGAACAAGCATCCAAGTACTACACATTCATAGGTATGTGCTCCATATATAGTCATACGTGCTCGCAATGAGAACTTGCATAACATCTTCTGTCTAGCCAGCCCGTGGCAGCAGGGCCTCTAGGGAACTACTGGCAATTAAGGTGCTCCTTTTAATAGAGCACCGGAGCAAAGCATTAACACTCCGTGAACACATGTGATCCTCACACCACAGCCATCCCCTCCGGTTGTCCCAATTTCTGTCACTTCGGGGCCTTTGGATCCGGACAATGATATGTGTACACAACTCGCAGATAAGATCACAAACAATACTATCATAATGATTCAATAATAAGTTTAGATATGAGATCATGGCACTCGGGCCCTAGTGACAAGCATTAAGCACAACAAGTTGCAACAAAGTCAAATAACACTAATAGAGATACTAGGCACTATGCCCTAACAATCTTATTCGATTACAAGATAGAACTCATCCAATCCCTACCATCCCCATAGCCTACAGCGGGGGATTACTCACTCATGGATGAGGGAAACATTGATGGGGGGCGTTGGTGATGACGATGGCGATGATCCTCCCCAAATTCCCTGTCCCGGCAGGGTGCCAAAACGGAGTTTCTGGATCCGAATCTTGGTTTCTGGTGGTGGCGACGCAGCGGAACTCTTTCTAGAAAAACGACGAACCCCCCGTGGTTTTTAGGTTAAGGGGTAACTTATAGGCGAAGAGGGAGCCCGAGAGGGTGCCTGGGGTGTCCGCACCCCTTAGGGGCTGGGCCCACCCGCGCCTGTCAGGGGTGTGGGCCCCTAGGCCTCCACTCCATTTCGTTTTCTGGCTCCATGGATCTTCTGGCGAAATATAATTTTTGGCATATTTTTCAGGATTTTTCCTGATAGTTGATTTTCTACACAAAAGCTAGACACCAAGTTAATTCTGCTAAAAACAACGTCAGTCCGTGTTAGTTGTATTCAAATCACACAAGTTTAGAGGAGAAACAATAGTAAAAATGTTCTGAAAAGTAGATACGTTTTGGACGTATCAGGAGGGTACTGGGTGGACAAGGGGATGAGGCGGGAGGATGCGTGCGCTGTCTGGCCAGACGCATCGCATCCCAAATTTTGTGAGAAAATGGATTGCGCCGGATGCTTCGGTCTATTCGGTTCACGCCACTGGAACATGCACGCCATGTCCTCCTATCCATGCAGACCGAATCGTACCATTTGTGTCGCACCATTAGAGATGCCCTTAGAGATTGGAAATGAGAGAGAAAATAAGTAGAGCAGCATGGCAAGCACGACTTCTCTTTACTGCACCGCCAAGAAGAGAGGGTGGGAAATTAAAAAGACCGAGAGAGAGAAAAGGCATAATCATTCCAACCTTACAACATGATTTACACCTATAGAAACAACACAACCGCAAACGTCCACTGTCAGCTTCCTTGGACAATCCCACATGACCCTCTCTCGCCTGCTACACGTTTCCACTCTTTCTTGGGCAACATGACATTCTCTCGCCCAGATCCTCCCGCCTAGTGGTAGCAGTAGTGTAGATTATTTTTGGAAAAATTCCAAAATAAACTTTGAATTCATAGGCAAAAGTTAAACCGAACCCTCAACTCGTAATCCCTGGAAATAGCCTCTGAAATCTATGATACTGGTCTATTTTAAACCCTGCACACTTGTTTGGCGCATCGGGAATACTGCAATCCTAGTTGGGATAACTGCTACTCTCGTTGACGATCTGGGCCCACGTGTCATATACATCCCCTTGCTATATTCTCTCTCAAATTGACTATGCCGAGCCACGCACTGGACTTACCCTGCACGGACTATGACCAAGGCGTATGCCTGCTGCAGCGAGGTCGCTGGCCATGGCGCACCCCCACGTTATCGCTCGGGCCAAGCGTGGCATCTTCAACCACCAGAACTTGCAGGAGGTTCACTATGCCGAGGAGCCTGGGGGCGTGGATGCGCCGGCCAGGGTGTGACGTGGGGCACCATGCCCTGATAGGCCAAGCTCCTCTTCGCCTTCTTTTGCGGTGGAGGTGGTGGAGATCTGGTGGGGTGCTCAGGGGTCCATGAGGCGGTGGATGTAGGGGTCTCAAGAAGGGGCGATGGTGCAGAGGGGAGGTTAGGATCTTGGTCGCCACCAAGAGAGAGGGGTAGGGAGGTGCAAGGCACAAGCGGTTTCGACCTCAGGGTCATGGGGTACAAAGACAAAGTGAGGTGGGTGTGAGCAATGCGACTTGAGTTCTAGGCGGCGGGCTCTGCAGTTCCCTGTTGCGCAACAGATTGATTGGGACTAGGAGAAAGAAGGACTAGAGGTCGAAGATACATATGACAAGTAGACCCGTCTTGTTAGTGAGAGTAGAAATTTGTATTTTTTAACTTTCTAACGTGGAAAATCGGTATAAGTTTTAAAATAGAACATGATTAAAGATTTTGGAGTGCCGATTTTAGCTTTTGCTTTTAAATTCAAGGTTTGCTTGGACTTTTTCGATGATTTTTCTACCATCCCATAACATAGCATCCATCAAATAATTTGAGGGAAGAAGAATTAAATGAACTTGCAATACGGCCATAAGACGACGAGCTGCGCGGCGACAGAACTTGCTGCTTATAAGTAGGCACAATGCCCTTTCATCACTACCACTACCCCTCGAAAAGAAGCCTCACCCAAGTACACACCAAGCAAAGCAAGGTAGACAGAAACCGAAAAATCCACCCGACTCAACTCAAGAGTAGTCAATCGTCATATTTCTCTTCATCAATCATAAATGGGGGTGAAGAGCACCGAAGGTGCAGTCATGTTCTCCTCCATCACGCTGCTGCCGCAGAGGTTCAGCGAGCTGGAGAGGATCAAGGAAAAGTGGGAGGTTAGGCTCCTCCAGATAATCATCCCTCGTGAAGTTAACCTCCCTCACCCTCAGCCTCAGGGTGTTGGCGGCAGCAGTAACACCGTCGTTGCTGCAGAGCAGCTGGTTAGTACCACAACTGCTTTGAAATACAAAACTATATAGGGACTCGCTGGCCAATGGCCATGGACATGTGGCCCAGTGAGGCCTACAAGCATGCCTTCGGTGAAATTGATGTCGACACTTCACTGCAGCTCTAGATTAGTGCTACTATTGATAGTACTAGAAATGTTGCCCTAAGCTGTTAGCCTTCTCTGTCTCGGCGTTTCTCTTGCTGCTTCTGGTAACCGATTTTTCATTTCTCTTCTTTGGTTGTACTCCCTCGGTTCGGAATTATAAGATGTTTAGTCCTAGTTTAGCAACAAAGTTTTTTTAAAACTCAAGTATATCAATATTATCGTATTTTAGTGCCTAGCAAAGCAATACTTCAGTTTTTCTCTTTAATCAGTTTTAAAAAAAGAGGGTCTAGCCTCTTTCTTAAATCTATACCTACCTAATAATAAAGGATAAAGTGTTTCTTCCGGTCCAACACTTTTTTGGACAGATTTACCCTCCCACCAAAATACATAATACCACCAACGCCACCGTTAAGTCAATCCCAAAACTTTTTTTCCTACTCCCTGCGGCCCATATTAATTGACTTGGATTTGTCAAAATTTGGATAAACCTATATACTCAATAATGTCTAGATTCATCGAAATCTAGACAAATGTGAGTCAATTAATATGGGTCGGAGGGAGTATTATTTCCGAGGGACCGCGCACTCAGGTCCGGATATATGGCTTGGCAAGAGATATGTACACATGACGACTCGTATTAGCCAACTCTTGCACGATGGGTCCTGGTCAATCACCGTTCCAACGCACATAAACTTGCGATCCTTGGTCACGATCTCAATCTACACGTCCTCTTATTTCGTTCGCAGGTCAAACCAAAAGCTTCATAGTTGTAGAAGGGAATTGGAGATTGCACAATACCAATTGGGCCGGCTGCTCATATATATATAGACGGACACATGTACAATTAGAGGTACAACCTGACAAAACACGGGGACCTATACCTAATACAATATGTTACTCACCCCGCAGTCGAAGGGTCGGCACCGACACATAGACTGGAGCAAACCTCAGGAAAAGTCGTGGACGACAATCCCTTCGTCATGATATCGGCAAACTGCTGAGACGTCGGTACGTGAAGAACTCGAACGTGACCGAGGGCAACTTGCTCACGAATAAAGTGGATGTCCAACTCGATGTGCTTGGTGCGCCGATGATGAACGGGGTTGGCGGAGAGGTAGACAGCCGACACGTTGTCGCAGAAGACCATTGTAGCCTTGTCAACGGGACAAGAGAGCTCGGAGAGAAGCTGGCGAAGCCACGTGCACTTGTCCACAGCGTTAGCCACGGCGCGGTACTCGGCCTCGGCACTGGAGCGAGACACGGTGGGCTGCCTCTTGGAGAACCAAGATACGAGCGACGAGCCAAGGTAGACACAGTAGCCGCTGGTGGAGCGCCACAGAACCGGGCAGCCCGCCAAGCTCGAGTAGGCGACGAGGTCGGTCGACGTCGAGGGCGAGGCATGCAGCGACAGGCCGTAGCCCAGGGTGCCACAGATGTAGCGGAGAATCCGCTTCACCGCGGCCCAATGGGCATCCCGAGGAGCATGCATGTGCAAGCACACCTGCTGCACAGCGTACTGGAGCTCCGGGCGTGTCAACGTCAAGTACTGGAGGGAGCCTACGATGGAGCGGTATAACGGGGCATCGGAGGCCAGCGACCCATCACTGGCTGAAAGCTTGGCCTTCGTGTCGACAGGAGTAGGCGTAGGATTGCAGTTAAGCATCCCTGCACGCTCGAGAAGCTCGCGGGCGTACTTCTGCTGATGAAGAAAGAACCCGTCCGTACGCCAGACAACCTCGATGCCGAGGAAGTAGTGGAGCAGGCCGAGGTCCTTCAACGCGAACTCAGCACGAAGACTGTCGGTGAGCTGTCGAAGAAGACCAGCGGTGGATGCCATCAAGATGATGTCATCGACGTACAGCAGCAGGTAGGCCATGTCGTTGCCGGTCTGGTAGACGAACAACGACGCATCAGAACGCGTGGAACGGAAGCCGAGATGATGCGTAAACGCTGGTACCGGGTACCAGCGCGCTGCCTGCTTCAGTCCATACAAGGACCGAGAGAGCAAGCACATGTCATCGGGGCACTCAGCGTCGACAAAGCCAATGGGCTGCTGATAGTAGACCTGCTCCGACAGGTGGCCATGGAGGAAGACGTTGGAGACGTCCATCTAATGCACCGGCCACGCCGCGAAGCGAGGTGCAGACCGTCGGATCGCCGGTTTGACAACCGGAGCAAACGTATCCGTGAAGTCGACACCCGCGCGTAGTCGAAAGCCGCGCACGACCCAGCGCGCCTTGTAGCGCTCGAGAGTACCATCGGAGCCGAGCTTGTGCTTGAAGACCCATTTGTCGGTGATGACGTTGGCCCGAGGGGGCCGGGGAACCAGCTCCCAGGTCCGGTTACGCTGCAGCACGTCATACTCCTCCTGCATGGCGGCGCGCCAGTGTGGGTCGCGCAAGGCGACGCGAGCCGAGGTGGGCACCGGCGAGAGGGCGGAGGTGGACGGCGCACTCGGCAGCAGGGAGGGCACCTCCCCCTCGCGGGACGACGGCACCCCGCCGTCATCTGCGAACTTATTCCGCTGGCCTGAAAGGCGACGGCGGACGGAACTCCGCAGCACGCTTGGTCGGCGAAGGAGCGTAAGCCGCCAGATTTCGCACGTGCTCGGGTGAGCATGGCGAGGGATGAAGCGCCGGGCGGCGAGGCGGGGGCCGAGGTGGCCGATGAAGCGGGTGACGAAGAGGCGCTCGAGCTGGTCGACGGCGCCGGAGGAGTCGCAGGAGGGCGCCATGAGCGACGGGCATCGCAGGCAAGGGGCGCCAAGGACCAAGCGGACGGCGCAGAGGGCCAGGGGCCACCACGCTGCAATCGACGACCAGGGTTCGCCACAGAGGGTCTAGCGGGCGCCGGGGGCGTCATCGGAGGCGTCGCCAAGAGTCCCTGCTGAAACGGAAAAGCCAACTCGTCAAAGTACACGTGCCGGGAGGTGAGGACGCGATGTGAGACTGGGTCGTAGCAGCGGTAGCCCTTGGTGTTGGCGGGGTAGCCGAGAAACACACAAGGGAGAGAGCGAGGCGCAAGCTTGTGCGCGGTGGTAGCGGCAGTGTTAGGATAACACTTGCAGCCGAAGACGCAGAGGTCATCATAGGCGGGTGGCGCACCGTAGAGGAGGTGATGCGGCATGTAAGACCAACGCACACGACACGAGCGGATGTTGACGAGGAGAGTCGCCATGGCAAGAGCATCCGGCCAGAACCGTGGGGGCATGTGGGCATGGAACAGAAGGGTTGTCGTGGTATTGCCGACGAGTACGCCATGGAGGGGTCCTCATAGTGCGTGTTTAGAGACGTGGGATAAGGCGGACGGTTGACGGGTACGAGGTAACACAGCTTACCCAGGTTCAGATCCCACGATGGTGGCGGAATCCTACTCCTGCTATAAATCACTATAATGGCAATACGCCGAGTTACAGAGATAGGTTCGCTGTGCGAGGTGTGTGTAAAACGATGCCCTAAAGGCTCCCATAAGCTCGACTTATATAGTCGCCAGGTCCTAGGGTTACAGGGAAAATTCCTAGCCGGACAGGTTACAGAGTTCTACACCGTCTATTACTTGTCTTGTGTATCTTGCACTCCAAGGCTCCGGGTACGTTGGTGACTCCACCGTAGCCTTCCTTTATCCGGCATGTGCCTCCCTTATGGATCCACCTAACTGGGCCGCCCAGCAGGCCACAGGACATGCTACCGACTATGGTTCACCCGGGTTAGCCGGATAAGAGACATGCTATGAGGATACCCATATAGCATATCCCCAACAGTAGCCCCCGGAGAACTCCGAGATCTTGCGCCGTCTTGCCTCTTTTCGTGGAATGCTCCGTCTAGATGGATGTCGGCAAATCGTCAAGCAATATCTTGTAGTCCTCCCAAAGAACCCTGCAAAGGTTTCTCCGTCTTCTATGAGTAAGTCGGAGAAATGTTGAATCTTCCATCGTACGCTTCCGTTGTTGGATTAAATCCGTCCATGCCAGAATCTTCGATGGGACGGCTCATCTACCATGTCAGTTATGACGACGTAGACTGTAGGTCAGCGACGCCTCGTAACTCACACATACAGAGAACGCAATCATATCCGAACCGCTGGCGGCGGTTGGAGACGTGGCGAAATTACCACGCACGTTCACGAACACGTCGTCTACGCGGCAACCGTCCGATTAGCTGCACGAATCTTGACGCAGAGTAAGATAAATAGTAACCGTGGGACACTTGCCACTTTTTCACCCCATTTTCTCGCGTCATCGTCTTCTTCCTCCAGCCGCACGCCTCCTCGAGCTCTCCGCGGAAAACCTCGAGAAACCCTAGCCTCTCTCTGCACCAGTCGCTTCCTTCCATTCCTTCCATGGCTAGCAGAATCTCCTCCCCGTCGATGGCGGCGTCGAGCGAAGCCGGCGAGCTCCATCGTCGTGCCCCCAGAGGGCCTGGTCATCCCCGCGTTGGTGGTGATTGAAACCACCGGCGGCGACCACAATCTGGCGGCGCTGGAGCCCCTGGAAGAGGAGCCAGACTCGCACAAAGGCGACTGGCGCGGCTCGGACATCACCGGCCACAACATCCAAGAGATGGTCGCTGAGGGTTACCTCCCCGCGACGGAGGGTCTCGCTTTGGCGGGCACCGGGCGAGAGGTGACGCCTTCTCCCAAGCCGAGAGAAAGTGTACCTCAAGGCGCAATTGGTACGCGGCGCTTTCCGCCCATCTCCCACTTCTTCTGTCCGTCTTGAATCACTTCAAGGTCCAACCCCATAACCTCTCCCCAATAGTATCTTAGTGCTTAGCAACTTCATGGCACTTTGTGAGGGTTACCTAGGATTAGGCCTAGGTTAGACTTGTTTGTATACTTCTTCACCGCAAACGTGAAGCGGACATGAGGGAGGAGCTTAGGAACTGCGGCACCATAAGCTTGAAGATCCGACCTAGCCGGCGGTTCCCCGACATCGTCGGCCACGAGTCGTGCAAAAACTGGCAGCGGACGTACTTCTACGGCCCCGACATTCCTTTGGCGGGCCGAGAAGTAACGTACCCGGACTTCGTGGATGGAGCCGCCGCTGAAGTCTCCACATGGCGGTCCCATGCCTCCCTTTCCTCCGACCTCGACGCTTCTCGCGCAATAAGGCGGATCGAGTGGTTCGTAGAGACGGGTCTAACCGGCTTGGACCTAGCCATGTGCTGGTTCATCAGGCGGATCCAACCTCTACAGCACCGCATGAAGTTTATGCACGAGTACACCGCGATCAAGGATACCCTCCGGATCTCCGAGGACAACTTCTCGAGCGACTCCGTCAAGTTCCGCCTTAAGGACATCGTCAAGGTGAAGGATAAGAAGCGTGGCTTCACCCTCACCTACGACATGTTCGTAGACGGAAAGTGCCCGAAGGTAGATATTTATTTTCCGTGTATGACATTGCTCCAGTTGTTCCGTCTTGCCAATACCATCTTGTCTAACACGATGATCTCTCACTTAACAGCTTAGCAATCTATAGGAGGGCAACCTGGCTGCCCAAATCTACGATCCAAAGATGAAGGAAGTCACGGTCGTGTCCGACGACGATGCCCCGTTGGCACGAAAGCGGAAGAGCTCCACCTATGACGCTGCCGACGGAGGTAAGAAGAAGAAGACGGAGGGTGGAGCCTACAAAAAGAGTACTGCCGCCCTGGAGGCGAAAAATAAGAAAGCCACCGGGATGTTTGCCAAAGCGCCCCCTAGTGTAAGCCTCTCATTCTCCGACATCGTCTCATTTATCTGTCTTATTCCTGTACTTATGCATTTTGCACGTTTCAGGAAGAAAGCCACAACCAGCCTCAAGAAGTCCTCCAAGACTCTTGGGGCTTCTATAAATATCAAAGATATGTTGCATCGCGACTCCTCCCCCGCCATCGCCCCTGCTACTCCTGCCGTCAAGCCCTCCTCTGCTCTGACAAGCTCCCAAGTCCAGGAGGCACCAGGCCCTTCCGCCATGGAAGTGGATTCTGACGCCTCAACCGAGCTTGCTATTGTCGGCGAGCAGGCGACGCAAGAGAGTGTTGCTCTTCAAATGGCTGAAGCTCCGGCTAAGGATGCCATCGGTAGCGGCAATGCGGTGGTGGGAGCTGGTACTTCTGCCGAAGGCGGCGCCTCTGCTCCCCAGAAACCCTTAGAGTTCCCGAAGATTGTTTACCCGACGCTCATGCCGAGTAACACAACTATGGTTCCTAGAGGAGTGTCGTCATCTCCGACGTGCGGTCTTGAGGAGCTACTCCGACAAGCAGACATCTTGCGAGGAAACAGCATTGCCTTTGGCAAGCTGCTGGCCGAGAGCGCTACAAGCCTCAAGATCATTGCACTTGTAAGTTTTACTTTACCTTTTGCATTTCGTATGAGTATCCCACTGTAGCCCCCGAGGATGTAGACGGAAAACCATAGGTTTGCATCTATATGCTCTAAGAGTGACTAAGTTAGAAAGAACTCTCACTGTAGCCCCCAAGCATTTAGATGGAAGAAATTATTCCGACTAGATGCTTTAAGAGTAGCATACATAGTGTTTATATTTTTCAGTGCCGTAGCCCCCCAAGCCTTTAGTTGTAACTGAATTAGTTCCGACTAGATGCTTAAAGAAAAGCTAAGCATTTTCTGAGCTAAAAACTTTATACTGTAGCCTCCAAGCTTCTAGTCGAGAACTGAATTAGCTCCGACTAGATGCTTTAAAGAAAAGCTAAGCATATTGATAAGTTTTTTAAAAACTCTCGCTGTAGTCCCCAAGCACCTAGATGGAGAATCTCCGACTAGGGGCTCCAAGCAGACCAAACAGCGATATAACTTTGTATTTGTTTCCACAGAATGAGAATGCTCGGAGGGGCATGGCCAACGACAAGTACCAGAAGATGCGCGTAGACCTTGAAGCTGAAAAGGGTAAAACCGCCATCTTGACGGAACAGATCATCAAAAACAAGAGTCTGTTTTCTTATTACGCATTTCCGTCTTATTTTTGTGCCCATAATCTCCGAGTAATCACTGTGCACTTTGCTTTCTCCGACTTGCAGAACATGTCGCCAAGGCCAAGGACATTGTTGAGCAGTCCAAGCACATCCAGCAGCTGGACAGCGAGAACAAAATTCTTAAGGAGAGGGAAGAAATGCTAAAGATGCACGAGGATTCCATGAAAGCCCTGCAGGACTCCGCCTCCACGGAGATCAATCGCTTGAAGGAGGAGCTTGCGATCCTAAAGGATCAGAAGCAAGCTGCTGATGAGAAAAACCTTCGCCATAACGAAGCGTTTAAGCTCCTCCAACAAGAGAAGGAATCCTTGGCAGACACCATCTGGCAGGCTAAGGCCAACATCTTCAGTAAGTGTCCTCCACCTTGTAGTTCTGTAGTCTGGATACTTAGAATTTATTGAACTCATGCAATCATTGTCGGAATTTGTAGCTCCTATAGGTTTAACCCGCTCGCCTCCTTCGGACAAGGAATGCATGATTCTTGCCGGCAACTTCATCAACACCGCCATCGCCCAAGCCAAGGAGATTACCAAGCCCCTCCAGATTTATATCAAGGCCTCGGATTCCGTGGTGAAGTACTCGGAGATTCTGTGCCGAGCCCCCGAGCGTGTCGCAAGCTGGAAAGCTTCATGCGCACGGGCTGGCGCAAGGATGGCGCTGTCTATGGTGAAGGCACACTATGAAGATGCCGACATAGACACGGTGACATCTGGTATCCCTGACGTGGATGATGACGGCAAGAAGATCGATCACGAAGCCATCCTGTCATCACTCGCGGAGTATGATACCAGGGTTTCCGAGTTGGTAGATGTTGACGTCTTCGTGCCCAGGAACTTTCTCGACAACGCCAACCCGGATTCCTTCGAGTCTCACCACAGCGCCGACGCTGAGGGTGATTCTCCGGCTGGTGATGATGCGGCCTCCAAGTCCCCTGCACCCAAAGAGTGAAAAACACTTTGTAATTCTTGTTTCACCCTTGACGTGTGCATTGAAAAAACTTGGTGATGTAATCTTAAGGCGGAAAATAGTGGTTGTCGTATCCTGCTACTTAAGAATTAATTCCCAGTATGTATATATTTTTAAGCAAGTGCTGGCTTATCCATTACTTTGGTTTTTATGCTTGACTTTTCGTGAGTCGGAAGACTCGTTGTCGGAACCATGCTCTTAGGTGATGATGCCCAATGCCACCGTCAATAACCTGAGCACAAAATTGTCGACAATAAGTGCCAAAAGTCACTACTCCAGAATCCACATAAAAACAACAAAGAGCTGTAGACCAGAAAACTTAAGCTAACGCCCATAGGCGGAATTTTCACAAGTGCAATCGCAAGACTTGTGCATACAAGTTTTATATGATCCAAAAATGAACACTAAAGGAGGTAGAAGACTCAGCAAAATGAGTGAACCAAAGAGCTTTATTTCATTGATCATATAAGAGGTACACAATTAGATAAAAAAATGCTAAGTGTAGAAAGGACGTAGCTGTGCTATGTTCCATGGACGATCAAGCTCCGAGTACTCATCATCCGGGTCACGTCGCTTACGCTTATGATCCTTGTTGGGTCTATCCTTGAGTTCACGATTGTCGACAAGGTAGTAAGACCCATTGAGCAGTGCCTTGCTTATGATGAACGGTCCTTCCCATGGCGGTGATAATTCGTGTGACTTCTTCTGCTTAAGTCGGAGCACCAAATCCCCCTCTTTAAACGAGCGATGCCGAACACGGCGACTATGGTATCTGCGTAGCTTATGCTGGTAGATGGCGGATCTTTGGCATGCCAAAATGCGCTCCTCCTCGAGAAGGTCCACATCTAGGCGTTTGGATTCTTTAGCGTCATCTTCGTCATAGGCGGCAACTCTTGGTGCATCGTGGAGGATGTCGGAAGGTAGGATGTCTTCTGCTCCATATACCATGAAGTAAGGGGTGTAGCCGGTGGATCTGTTGGGTGTGGTTCGTAAACTCCATAGTACAGATGGCAATTCTTCCACCCAGGCTCCAGCTGCTCTATGTAGTGGTGCCTCAAGACGTGGCTTGATTCCCTGCAGAATTAATCCATTGGCTCGCTCAACCTGACCATTGGACTGTGGGTGTGCCACAGACGCAAGGTCAAGTCGGATGCCCTTGTCCCAGCAATAGGCCTCCAGTTCTCCGAGTGATAAGTTGCTTCCGTTGTCGGTGATGATGCTATGTGGGAGACCAAATCTCACCACTAGATCCCGGACAAACATGGGGGCAGTTGCCCCATCAAGCTTTCTAATGGGTTTAGCTTCTATCCATTTGGTGAATTTGTCAACTGCTACCAGCAGATGCGTAAATACACACGGTGTCGTTTGTAATGGTCCCACCATGTCTAACCCCCAGACTGCAAACGGCCAAGTTATTGGTATTGCTCGCAGTTCTTTAGCAGGAACATGTGGTTGTCGGGCATAATACTGGCATCCCGTGCATGTCTCAACCAGCTTGTCGGCGTCCGCCTTCGCGGTTAGCCAATATAATCCTTGCCGGAAGGCTTTCGCGACCAACGATCAAGGAGCGGCGTGATGCCCACAATCTCCGAGATGGATTTCGCGTAGGATTTCCATACCTTCTAGCTGGGAAACGCACTTTAGGTATACACTAGTAGTGCTCCTTTTATAGAGTTGCCCATTGATTATGGTATAACCCTTTGCTCGTCATACTATTTGTCGTCGTTCAACCTCGTCGTCGGGTAAAGTTCCGTGTTCGAGATATTCCATGAACGGTTTTGTCCAAGCCGGAGGGATCTTTGTCGCCATGTTGACGAAAGAGTCAGCTCTATCCGGGTTGTCGATGTCGGTGCCCTTCACGGATGGTGTGCGTAGATGCTCTAGGAAAACTCCTGGTGGAATTTTCTTGCGCCCTGATCCAAGTTTAGACAATAGATCAGCCGCCTCGTTTTGCTCCCTAGGCACATACTTGACTTCGTAGCCCAAGAAGCTCTTGGCTATCTCGTCCACTTCATCGCGATATGCCGCCATCATAGGGTTCCGCGCATTCCAGGTGCCAGCCACCTGCTGGGCAACCAAGTCGGAATCTCCACAACAAACTATGCGCTTGATGCCAATATCCTTGGCTACACGCAGTCCATGAATGAGTGATTCATACTCCGCCATGTTGTTTGTAGCCTCGAAGTGGATCTGCGGAACGTAGTGTAGCTTGTCTTCTTTTGGTGACTGTAGCAATACACCAGCCCCCGAGCCGTTGAGAAGCTTTGATCCGTCAAAGTGCATCACCCAAGATTTGGTTACGGCAGCGGAGTGGCATCCGCATCTCCGTCAATCTGCGATAAAATCCGCCAAAGCTTGTGACTTGATAGCGCCGCCTCTTGTAGGTGATCTCAAGGCAAGTTCAATTCCCCACTTCGACCCTTCCCGTAGTGTCGCTGTTGTTGATAATGTCGACAATGGAGTCTTGCTCACCATGATTGGGTGCTCCTAAAAGTAATGCCTCAGCCTTCCGAGAAGCAAGGAATACTCCATAAGCTATCTTTTGGTAGTGCGGTAACGCTGCTTGGACTCCGCAAGACCTCGCTTACATACTAAATCGGTCGTTGAACTCCGTCAGAGCTTGGTTCCTTCCGCTCTACCACGACGATGATGCTAATAACCCGTTGGTTGCCGCCATGTAAATTAACAGGGCTCTCCTGTGCTCGGGTGCCAAGGATGGGCGCCGAGGAAAGAATCTCCTTGAGCTGCTTCTGCTGCATCCGCTTGCCGTCCATGTGAATTTGTCCGCCTTCTTCAAAGAACTTGTACGCGAGCCTTCTCTCCAAGTCGGCTGACGAACCGACTAACTGCTGCAACGCAACCTGTTAGTCGTTGGATGTCCTTTAGGCATGTCGCACGGTTTATGTTTAAGATGGCCTTGATTTTCTCCGGGTTGACCTCGATTCCGCGCTGGGAAACGATGAATCCCAACAGTTTGCCGGCTGGAACCCCGAAGACGCACTTCTTAGGGTTGAGCATCATGTTGTATTTCCGGAGATTATCAAAGGTTTCTTTTAAGTCAGAGATTAAGTCGTTTGACTTTTTAGACATCACTGCGATATCGTTCACATAGGCGTGAACGTTCCGACCAATTTGGTCGTGAAGGCAACGTTGCATTGTCCGCTGGTAGGTAGCACCTGCGTTTTTCAGCCCAAAGGGCATTGTGACATAGCAAAATGTGCTGTATGGGGTAGTGAACGAAGTGGCCAATTGGTCCGTCTTCCTCATCTTGATCTGGTGGTATCCTAAGTATGCATCGAGAAAACACAAAAGTTCCGAGCCAGCTGTCGAGTCAATGACTTGGTCAATGCGAGGCAAAGCAAACGGATCTTTGGGACATGATTTGTTCAAGCCGGTGTAATCAACGCACATTCTTAATCATTGGTTCCCTTTTTGGGGACAAGTACATGATTGGCCACCCATCGGGTGTGAAGGACTTCTCGGATAAACCCAGCCTTAAGTAACCTAGCTATCTCTTTGCCAATGGCGCGTCTCTTCTCATCTCCGAAGCGTCGTAGAGGTTGTTTCACTGGTTTACATTTTGGATCTATGTTTAGGCTATGCTCGGCAAGTTCCCTAGGTACACCTTTCATGTCGGCAGGTTGCCAGGCAAAGATGTCGCTATTCTCACGGAGGAACTCGACGAGCGCGCTTTCCTATTTGGGATCCAGGTTCGTCCCAATGGCGACGGTCTTGGAGGCATCGCCTACCACAAGTTCCACCGGCTTGGTCTCGATGGCGGCCTTGAACGCAGGAGCGGAGTCGGAGATCTGCTTCTTCGACGCGGGCATCTCTGAGTCATTGACCTTGCTCTGGATCTCCTTGAATTCTTCGCTGTAGAGGACAGCTTCTGCAATGGCTGCTTCATTGATCTCGTAGTCCCTTGCCTTGGTAAAGCTTCCGGATACGATGATGACACCGTTCGGTCCGGGTATCTTGAGCTTGTTGTAGACGAAGCATGGCTTGGCCATGAACGTGTGGAATATGTCGCGGACGAATATGACGTGGTACACGCTCTTGAAGGGGACCACCTCAAAGGTCATGCGCTCTTGGCGGTAATTATTAACGTCGCCAAAGGCTACCTGAAGTGTGATGCACCCAAGGGACCGAGCCTCCCGACCAGGAACTACGCCATGGAAAACGGTGTTGGTCCGCCTTAGGTTTGCCTCCGTCAAGTTCATCTTCTGCAGTGTATCCATGTACATGATTTTGATGCTGCTTCCACTATCCACCATTCACTTGGTGAACTCCGTGCCATCAATCAATGGGTTGATGACCATGGCGTACTGGTTCTCCATGGGCACAAGGTCTGGGTGGTCCGTCCTGTCCCAAGTTATTGGAACCTCCGACCAGCGCAGGTATTGGGGGACTGGGGAGAGTTGCCATCAGGATCCTTAGAGAGGTCTTCTGTTGTCGAACGGTGGGGGTGCCAAGGAAAGTGTGGTAGACTGGGGCCTTCTTTGCGAAGGGGTTCTTGCCCTTGTCGTCGCTCTTGGCGGCGTTCTTGGGGTCAACGTCCTCGTCCATGTCACTTGAATCCTTGGACTCCTCCTCCTTCTTCTTCCCCTTGCCCTTGCCTCACGGTCTGTTCTTTCGACTTCGCTTATAGCCGGACTCCGGGTCTTCCTTGAGGTTGTTGACGAACTTGCAGTGTCGATTGGTATGGGTGGCCTTGCCGTTGGCGTCGAGGTGTACGAGGCACGACATATCGCGGTACTCTTCGTAGGTTTGGGGAACACGGAGCGGCGCCGAGTTGGTTTCACTTCCTCGTTGCTGCCCGCGGCCTTATCCCCTTCCTCGGCCATGTTGTCCGCCTTCTCCTTGTCCTGCAAAATTCATTGCGACCATGTCGGTAGATTGATTTTCTTCTAGAGAGGTTTTCCACTTTGTACTGCTGTTCCTCCGAGCTTGAGTTGGAACGGCCGTTGCCAGTAAAGAGCCACGAGCGTCGTCATCGGCAGCTGCGAACTCACTAGCTAACTAAATCATCTGATTCAAGTCAAGCTGATGATTGTCCTGCAAGCGCTTCAGCTTATGTCAGAGCAACGTGCCCCTTTCCAACCCGTCGATGAAGGCGGCCATGGCGGTCTGAGCGTGCACTCCTGCGCAGGAATTTTTCATATCCAGCCAGCGGGAGAGGTAGGCACGAGATGTCTCGTCTTTCTCCTGCACGCACCGTTGTAGATCGCCCACAGTGCAGGGACGCTTATATGTACCCTCAAAGTTCTTGGTGAATGCTTCTTGCATGTCCAGCCAGTTGTAGATAGATCTCTCCGGCAAGTCGTCGATCCATTGACGGGCCATGCCCGCCAACATTAACGGGAAGTACTTGACGACGATGTTGGGGTTGCCTCCGGCAATCTCCACCGCGTTGCCGTAGTCCTGCAAGTGCAACCATGTGGCGGGCTTGGCGGTGCCGTCATAGGGCTTGATGTTCTTGTTAATCCGGAAACCTTTGGGGTAAGTTGCGGACTGTATTGCAGGTCCAAAGCAACGTGGTCCCAGGTACGGTCCTTCCCGGGCCTCGTGGATCTTATCGATCCGCGAACGTGCGTCGTACGGCTCCGGCTTCTTCTTCTTCTTGTCAACAGGGGACGGGCTGCGTGAATGACGCGGGCCTCTTCTGCCATGGTGACTGCTTAGCGGCGACGGAGGCGGAGGTGGCGGTGGGTTAGCCTTCTTGTTGTTACCCTCCTGCGACACCCCACGCCTGTCACGGTTGATTGTCGGACGCAGAGGGTCGTGGTGTGACCTTCTCTTATGTCCTTGGTGGCGCTCTTCATCATGACGGGTCTGTGCCGCATTGTCGTGGATGACGATGCCACACTGTTTTGGTGGGGGCATATCCATGTGATGGTGAGCTTTGTAGTCTTCCTGACGTCGGGGGTATCGGGGCGGCGGCGATGGGCGGTGAGGTTGGGCTCTTTCTCCGTGGTCGGAGGATATGGGGATAGCATCCTTCCTTTTGCGCGCATCCCTCCGTCTTTGTTCTGATGAACCCGTCTGTGATCCGACATCCTGGGGAGATCTGTCCCTTGGCGGTTTGTACTGGCTAGATCGGCAGAGTGCTGGGTCAGACTCAAGCCTCTGAGAGGTGGCCTTTTCCTGCTGCTTTACCGCCTTGGCCACTAGGTCATAGACCTGTTCCACTGCCTTAGGCGATCTATCCTGCTCCAGAAGGGTCTTGGCGACGGCGAGATTAAGGAGTGGGGTGGGCATCACCTGCTTGCCTTCACTATCGATGTATGGCTTGGCCTGCGCCGGCTTTGAGGGAGCCCATCCTAGGTTGCTCCATACACCAGGATCGTTGATGACGCGAGCCGGAGCCTTCTTAGCCTTCTGCTGCTGTAGTAGAATCTTGTACTCGGCTTCCATTGCTCTAGCTTTCTCTATGGACTTCTGCGTATTGACCAGGTCTCAATCTAGTTTAGCGCCTTGCTCCGCGATGGCTTGCGCCTCCAAAGAGCCCGGGCGCTTCGCCAAGCTGAGTCACGCTCGGATATGATCAACGGTTAGTGGCTCAACGAGGAGATTGCCGCACATCACTCTATCAGCTGGAGTAACATGGGCTGCCGACGTGGATGCCGGAGGCGGCAAGTTTGCGGTGTTGTTGTTGCTCGGACCGGTGCCGAAGTTCCGCGCTGCCGCAGGGTTAGCGGAGGAGGCATGACTTTTGCGCGATCATCGCCGCAGCAATAAGTGGCCCTTCCCTTTCGGTCAAGAGGCGGAGCTTGCCCGGGTTGGTCTTCATCCATCGCTGTCCCAATGGTGACGAACACCCCTCGGGACATGACGGTATTATTAGCTTGCTCGTCGCGCGAATACTCCTCCTCCATCTCCTGCATAGCGGAGTCTAGCTCTTCTGGACTGAAGTCTATCTCCTCTGAATCTACACTGAAATCAGCATAAAGTGCGTCAATGACAGAGTCAGAGGGTGCCAAGACTTCCTCGATGACGGGCGGTGGAGGTGCAACAGCCTCGACGATGACTGGAGGTGGTGGTGCTGCTGCGATGATGGCGGCCGGAGGCGGTGGTGGTGGCTGAATCGGAGGGGCTCCATCAATGAGCGCAAGCCGTCGAGCTGCCGCCGCCTCCGCGTAGTTGTTGACGGTGTTCACCATGCCTTCAAGGTAAGTCGCCCGACGCTGCCGCCTTTAGAGAATGTCGGAGAAGCGTGCCATGGTCCTGTCCTTCCACAAAGTGATAGATGGCATCATCATTGGGGTAATTGGCCAGGTCGGCCCGTATACGGAGCCATCTGGCGAGGTAGTCACGGGGGTTTTCGCCCTCTCTCTGAACGCAGCGCGCCAGGTCGAAGATGGTAACCACGCCGACAAACTTGGATCTCTGCTGTCCAGACGCGCGAACAAAGCCGACGGATTTGTAGTGATCTTCCACCTTTATATCCTGCACAGGGGCGGTTTGGGTGGGTCTTGAATTTTTCCGATCTTCGCCGGCAAACTCTGAGGAGAGATCCGACATCGATCCTTCCACGAACGTATCCTGCCCGTAGGCGGTCCGTGCGGGTCTTGACGCTCCTCCGACTTCCAGGGAACTAGAGCCCGAGTTGGTTTCGCCGATGAAGAGGTGGATGTCTCTGATAGGAACGATCGAACATCGTGTAGGGTTCGTCTTCGCCGGGATCCAGAACTCGTCGGGAGGGACGATCAGAACGTTGCCGGAGAATAGAACGCGACCGATGGCTACGGTTTCGCCGATTCCCGCGAAGATCTTGGTCCGCCATGAAGCGCCTCTTGCCCCACGGTGGACGCCAACTGTCGTGGTATTGCCGACGAGTACGCCATGGAGGGGTCCTCACAGTGCGTGTTTAGAGACGTGGGGTAAGGCGGACGGTTGACGGGTACGAGGTAACACAGCTTACCCAGGTTCAGATCCCATGACGGTGGCAGAATCCTACTCCTGCTATAAATCACTATAATGGCAATACGCCGAGTTACAGAGATAGGTTCGCTGAGCGAGGTGTGTGTAAAACGATGCCCTAAAGGCTCCCATAAGCCCGACCTATATAGTCGCCAGGTCCTAGGGTTACAGGGAAAAGTCCTAGCCGGACAGGTTACAGAGTTCTACACCGTCTATTACTAGTCTTGTGTATCTTGCACTCCAAGGCTCCGGGTACGCTGGTGACTCCACCGTAGCCTTCCTTTATCCGGCATGGGCCTCCTTCCGATCCACCTAATCGGGCCCAACAGGCCACAGGCCATGCTACCGACTATGGGCCACCCGGGTTAGCCGGATAAGAGACATGCTATGAGGATACCCATATAGCATATCCCCAACAAGGGTGCGGACACAGTCGTTGAGAGTACGAAGCATCCGTTCAGCATGACCATTCTGTGGGGAAGTGTAGGGACACGTGAGGCGGAAGATGGCGCCATGGGCGGCGAGAAGTGAGCGAATAGTGATGTTGTCGAACTATTTGCCGTTGTCAGTTTGTAAGGCGTGAATAGGGCGACCGAACTGAGTGGAAATGAAGGCGAAAAACATGGTGAGAGTGGCGGCAACGTCGGATTTGCGATGAATAGGAAACGTCCATACAAAATGAGAGTGATCATCCAAAATCACGAGATAATAATTATAACCAGAATTACTTGGAACAGGCGAGGTCCAAACATCACTATGAATAAGTTGAAACGAAAAAGACGCGACTGTGGAAGAGGAACTAAACGGGAGGCGAACATGTTTGCCTAGACGACATGCTTCACAAGAGTGGGCATCCATTTTATTACAGGTAAAGGAAAAGCCTTGCCTTATTTGACGCAGAGCGGCGGAGCTAGGATGGCCGAGGCGAGCGTGCCAGAGATCAACACCGGTGGAGAGGGCGAGTGAGCTGCTGGCGGTGGTGGAGGCCAAACCAACAGGGTAAAGATCGTCGGGGCTGTCACATCGGTGGAGGAGCATCCGAGTACGACCATCCTTGACACAGAAACCAAAGGCGTCAAATTCCACAGTCACAGGATTATCACGACAGAAGGATTTAACGGAAATAAGATTTTTAATCAAGGCAGGAGAAACAAGAACGTTATTTAGAGAGAGAGGAGTGGAAGTGGAGGGAAAAGAGACGGAACCGGTGTGAGTAATGGGGAGAGCATGACTGTTGCCAACGATGATGCAAGAGGAGGTGGAGGAGGGTGTAGAAGAAGAGAGGGCAAGGCGCGACCATATCGTGAGGCGCCGGTGTCCATGAACCGGCCGCCATCACACCATACGCCCATGGTGGGGGCGCCTAGGGCGGTCGGGAGCGGGTCCCACGGGCCGAGCTCGGGGCGAGGTGGCAGTAGGGCGCGACACCGTAGCCTGGGGCGGCGGCGTAGCTCGGCGTGACGGCGGGTTGGGGCGCCGCGTAGAAGGCCTGGTGGGTGGCCGGATCCGGCCCCATGATGCCCGGGTAGGGGGCGCGCGGTAGGGGCATGGAGTAGGCATGGACGACCCTGGTCCACGGATTGTGACCCACGAGCCACGGCGGAGTGGGGGCGGCGTGCTGAGGTGGACGAGGCGCGGGGGCGGTGGCGTTGGCGCCACCATAGCCACCGCCGTTGCCACCACCGCCACGGCGACGACGCCCGCGGCAACCACCGCCGGTACCACCACCGCCGGTGGCGGGGGGAGGGGGCAGGGGTGGCTGGGCATAGAAGCCCGGAGGCGGACCCATGGGGCGAAGCATGGAGGCAGGAGCAGGGGCACGAGCCGTGGGTGCCGGGGCGCCGCGTGAGAGACCAGCGACGAAGGCGGTGTGAGCCGCCCGAGCCCGGAGATGCTTGAGGCGACGGTCCTCAAGGCGCAGGTAGGCAATGACCTGCTCGAAGGAGAGCGTGGTGAGGAGCATGAGATTGGAGGCAGCGTTGCTGAGATCCTCGCCGAGACCTGCCAACAGGGTGGAGAGCATGATCTTGTCGTCGATCGAAAACTCCAAGTCGCGAAGCTCGTCGGAGAGGCTCTTCAGCTTGAGAACGTACTCGTCGAGAGAGTGGTCGTTCTGGTGGGTGCCGAAGAACTCCTGCTGGAGGAAGGTGACCCGCTGGATCTTGTTGTCGGTGAAGAGGCCGGTGATTTTCTCCCACACCGTGTGCGCGGTGTCGCCGTCCCGGACGACGGTGCGGAAGATGTCGTTGGAGACGGTCTGGTAAAACCAGCGGATGATGGTGGCGTCGATCGCGAGCCACTCGGGGTCGTGCGGCATGGCAAGGAGGTCGATGGTGTCGTCGACGTGGTCGAGGAGATCATACTCGCGGAAGAGCAACCCGAAGTACGTCTTCCACGGGAAGAAGTTGGCAGCGGTGGTGGAGAGTTTCACCGGCACGCGCTCGGCGATAGGGATGTCACGGATGACGGCGACGGAGCGGCCGGCGAAGGGGTTGCTGCTACCGGAGCGGGAGGAGTTGAAGGGATCGGAGGGGCCGGAGGAGGATAAACCGGCCATGGCGGAAGCGGTGGTGGTGGGCGGCGGCTAGGGTTTGGGGGAGGAGGAGCCGGCGGCGCCCTAGGGTAGGGAGGGGCGGCGGATAGAGGGAGGGGCCGGCGGCGCCCTAGGGTAGGGAGGGGGCAGCGGCTAGGTCAGGGACCAGAGGGTCTCTGATACCATGTAGAAGGGAATTGGAGATTGCACAACACCAATTGGGCCGACTGCTCATGTATATATAGACGGACACATGTACAATTACAGGTACAACCCTGACAAAACACGGGGACCTATACCTAGTACAATATGTTACTCAACAGTAGTAACCGACTAGGAAGTCGTGCACATCATGGGCATCCAAATTGATGCTTGCAAATAGCCGTGTATAAGGACTCATCATGCCATCCCGTATAAACATAGAGCCAGGCTACCGTTTATCTCCACTAGAGAACAAGGAACAAAAAGGAAGACCGTGCGATCGTCGTCACGGATTTCATTATGAGCGTCTTCGCGCCGGCGACATGGCCCCGACTGCTGGCTGCTGCCGCCCCTACGTCGGAACGACTAGAGGGCAGAGGCGCTCGGAGAGACAGTCCGGCAATAGGAAACGTATGGGCGTCGCCCTGTTGGCATGACGCCACCGACACCAAGTCGTCGAGTTCACTTAACCTGCATGTAGCCATCATTGGGAGGGATCGAGGATAGATTGTTTCACGACAGAGTTTCGGCGAGTTCGACGCGCACTCTAGGATATTAACTGGAAGCTGACACAGGGTATCGATTGGAAGCAAATCGAGAGAGGCAACGATGCTCGGAAATCAGCAAGACACGGCCAGGTTCTGAGGGTAGCTCATGGTGGTGGCTTTCACGCATCATCGCAAAAACGCACAAGGCTGGTCCTCCCTTGCGAACCCAGATTGATTAGTTACGAACTTGGCCGTTTCATCGTTTGGCTTGGAGATACAAGATCGATAGCACCAGGCAGGATCGAAGGTAGGAAGGCAGAGCCGCCGTCGATGATGAATTAGGTGTCAAAGCCCTTCTGTAACATCCTCAAAATCATGTTTCAAACTTATACATATCATCCATGCATCCATGATCATCTGAGTTTCATTTCAAACAAAACTTTTCAAAATAGAAGCTTTGTTGCTCAATATTTCATATAAGTTTACTCAAGCCCTTGTGTTACTTATTTTTGAGAAAGGTACTGTTAATCATTCAGTATGGTTTAGAATCCAAACTCAAGTGATTTCAAAAGCTTGAGCAAAGTCTCAAAGCAAAATATGAAATAAAAACCAATTCTATGCCTATTATCACACATCATAAAGGCATGGTTTTATTTTATTTCCAAAAGACCCAAGTGTGTTTGAGTGAACATATGTGTTTGACACTTATTTGAGTACAAGATTTATTGTACAAAAATCCTGAAAAGTTTTGGAATCAAACAGATTTGAATTGAAGTTTGAAAACCATTTTAGAAAAGCAAACAGAAAAAGAAAAATCTTAAAAGAGAAAAAAATAAGCCTCAGCCGAATATGGCCCAACTGCCGCCTAAGCTCAAAGACCCCACCCGAACTGCTTTCTTCACTCGCTTCAGCACCGACCCACTTCCTCTCCTTTCCTCTCGCTGACAGCCACGGCCCACACGACCATCGTCGTCTCCACCCCGCGACTGGTTCATCCCCAAATCACGCGGCCTGTTTGATTCGCGTCGTCAATTCCGGTTCAATGCTGGAGTGATTCACGCCCCCACCTTGCCTACTTAAACCCCCTCTGCCCCCTCTCCATTTCCCCCCAGACCCCAAGCACAGAACGTCCCCAGGCCGCGAGAATTCCTCGCCGCAACCCCGTTGTTCCGACGACCTCGCCGACGAATTCCGGTGAGTACCGCACTCCCCTCTGCCCGTGGATCATGCTGGCTTACTCTGCATCTCCATGCGCATCTACTGACACTTTCCGTTTGCTCGCGCATGGCCTGTAGCCTCGGCAACGTCAACAACTGAGCGCCGCCGCTCTCTACTCGAACTCCGGCGATCTTTCCCCGTAAGTTCTAGCCTCCCCTTGCCCTCTGTTTGATACGCATAAGATCCCCAGCGTCCTGCGTATCTAACGGTACCCTCCCCTTGTCTTAGCGCGGCTCAGAACATCGCCAACGTCGACGAGCCGAAGCCACAGCCGCCAGGGACTACTCCGACGAGAAATCCGCGACGGCTCCGAGCGCCCCTTCGCCAACCAAGGACACGTCGAGCTTCTCCTTGTCGCTGCGGTTCTGGTGAGCATCTTCCCACCTCTCTGGGCGCCCTAGTTCGCCGGCACCACCACTGTCAGAGCACGCCGTCGCTAGCGCCGCCCGTCTGTGGTCAATTAGACTAGGGCCGTAGGATTTAGATCTGACGAGTAAGATTAGATCTGTGTCGAAGAGGTACATGTTAGATCTGGCCGTGCATCTTCATTTAAATCGTGTGGCTCTTGTTGATCGATCTGCCCAAACCGGTACGGGCCAATTAGAACAAGAGGCGCGGCAACAGTTAGATTTAAAAGACAGAATTTGAATCTATTAGATGTTCAAATTTGATTTGGCTATAACTTTTGATCCACACGTTAGAATTTGACAAATTTTATACCGTTGGAATCAGGAGAGCAAGCTCTTTCTAAATATGCAATGTGTTTAATGTTTTGCTTATGTTAAAATGGTTTTATTTGCAGAAACTTGTGTAGGGCTAATTTGAGTATATGAAATGTTTAGGAAATGATTTAGGGTTTAAATAAATGTTGTTTGGCAAGTTTTTAACTTGTTTATGAATCAGTACTGTATACTTGCTTTGTGGAGTTTTAAAAATCATCACATATCATTTTGCATGCATGCATATATTTTTGATTGTATATGTTTTGTATGTGATTGTGGCTATGATTCTTTGTGTAGATTTTGGTGCTAGTGATTGTGATTGTGAGGAGTGTAGCTACTTTCCAAACTACCAAGGCAAGTGGTACTTCATGAATATTTTTATCCCCATGTTTTATACAAAGCATTAGAAATATTTCGCTAAGTCTTGCATGTTATTATTTTGCTTATATACCATGTTGGGAAATCCTAGTAGTTGTAGAATTGCTAGGAAATTCCTAAGTTAAGTTATTATCTATGCCATGCTTAGCCTAGCTAGTAGCAACCAAGAGTTGGTGAAATATACATGCTATGATGAAAATATTTCTAAGTCTTTGGACTTGTGTTTTGCCTAATAAAACAACTAAGTTAATGAAACACCTGGGTGGAATGGAAGGAATGGTTTGTGTTGAGTGGTTACACAAGGCCAGGGGACTGGTGAACCTTGTGTATCTCACTTGTGGAAAGCCACCCAGGAACAAAGAGATTTTAGAGGCCAAGTGTTGAGAAGCTTCTAGTGCAGCCACTTGGCAATATGGGCTCTGCCTGGATCACATAGGTTGCTAGAACTTAGCCATTTGGACAGTTGGTGGTAGTGGGAAAGATAGGTTGGAGCGCGTCCATTTGGTCTAAGGGAAGGCTTCTGAAAGGTCCTGTCTTGGTAAAAATCAAGTCTGGTGGGGAAAGTGCACAACCTCTGCAGATGGAAAAATCTAAATACTTAGCCAAGTCCATGGTAATGGACAACTTGAGCATCAAGACATGGAAGCTATCAAGAATCTCCTCATCCCAACTTCTAAGTAAAACTTGTGGGTGAACAAGGGTGAAGGACCTCAATGTCTATTGGTGGTTCCTTGGGAAAAGTTTATGACAAAAGAAAAACTTAGTGATTTCAACTAATAGGCAAAACCTATTTTGAGCAAAGCAAGCCAAGCTACACTTAGCCAAATTGCATATAGTATCGAGTCCACTTAAAATATACTAAGGTATCACTTGCCAATACTATTCCAATGTATTGACCCACTGTGGCTGTAACTTGTGATGTTGCAGGTTACTCTGATGAGGATTAGGAGTCATGAGTCTACACTCAACATGTTTGCCTGTGGCACATGAAGATGAAGACTTTTATTTATTTACTTATTCAAACTATTGTATTAGGCCTGTGGCCTTGGAGTTGTAAAGACTATGTTGTCTCTGGAATGCCTGTAATAATGACCTTTGTATCTGTGTACTTCATCTTAAACTGTGGATGCTAGCAATGATCCAGGGACTAGCATTGCAATCACAGGGATCCTTTTCCTTTATAAAGGAGGGATCTTACAGATGGTATCAGAGCACTGTGTTGCCTGTAGGATTATGACCCTAGGATTGGAAACCACTAAGGAAAAAATTTCAACAACTTCTACACATGTTTATTCTTCTCGTAAGCTTTTCTAATCTTCTTTCTCGTCTCTAATTGTAGATGAACTCCATCAACGAATCCGTGAGGAAAGGACCACTCATGAGAATGACCTTGGAGTGTGAGACAGAATTCCCCAAGGCTCTCAAGGACCTCATGTTTGCATTAGAAATAAAAGGTGCAACTGTGTACAAAGGTTTTCTTGTGATGGATGAAGGAGTTGAATACTGGTGGGTGCAACTTCACTTGTATAAAAACAAGGAAGACGACCACCAGGAAAAAGGATTTTGCATGTTCACCAATTCAGTGGTGCACACTACATTCTTTGAATCAGCAAGGGATGCAGCTTGGAAGACCATCAAAGAACTTGGTGATAGAGTCAAGTGCAGAATGCTCAACCTCCAAAGTGACCTAAAGGAAAAGAAGAAACATACCCAAGAGTTGGAAGCTACCAACCAAACCTTAAGAGGAGACATTATAGACTTAGTGATGGAGTCATGTGAGCAAGATAGACTGATTGCTTCTAGAAATATTGTGTTAGCCAACAGATCCAATGAGATAGGATTGTAAACGTACTTCGTTAGTTGGACCACCACTTATCACCTTATTTTCCAAATGTTGCCTTAAAATAAGTTGAACCTTGGTTGATGTAATGGATCCATGTGTGACATGACTTGTGTGTTTTGATTTCCAAGGATATGAATGTAATGTTTTGCCTTGTGTTTTATCTTGAATTGTGTTGTTCTAACTTTTTCTATCTTATAAATAGATGCCTACTGTTACCATCAGCACTGTTGAGGAGTTCCAGGGAACTCGCTTTGGTCCTCGTATTGTTGAGCTTACTACTTTGCTCAATCTCCCTCTTCCTACCATCATGGTGCTTCCTCTCACCAAGTTTGAGAGGAAAGACCTTTGGGGCTTCAAGGTCAACCAGCCCGGACGCCAGACAGAGCCTACTACGGAGGCCATTATCTTCAAGCTCATGCATGATGACAAGGAGAGAGGCCTTGAGGTAGTCATGCAGGATCTGATAGGACGTCTGCAAGGGAGACACTCCCGACAGGTTAGAGGTACTCACTTCCACGTCTTCGGTAGACGTGATGAGGATGGAGAGTCCATCGACTTCGAGGACGATTCGAGGGACATAGCAAAGCCAATTCGTCTATACCTCCAGGACTTGGAGGCTCTCATTAGGCACGTGGACTCTGATAGGACAACGTCATGCTCAGTAATGACGAACTCCAGGTGCAGCTTCGCGAGAAGGACAAGCTCTTCGTGGAGCAAGACGAGATAGTCAAGGAGATGGAGGCGAAGTTCGAGAGCCAGGACAGAAAGTTCAAGAGTCAGGAGAAGCGAGTCCAGGATAGGAACAAGAAGATCCGGGACATGACTGAAGAACTGCAGGCCAAGGACTTCGAGCTCGAGCATCAGCAGACGGTGATTGAGAGGCTTGCCCAAGAGGGCTCTCAAAGCCAAGATAGAGACCTTGACCACCAGTGTCGAGGAATACAAGACCGCGATGGAGAACGCAGGTCTTACCTTTGTCGAGGAGGAGGTTGATGCCGAGGAGTAGATTTGACTACTCATTTATCATTTATTATCATACTTGTCGTTGAGAACTTGTTATTGACCATCCAACATGTGGATGGCTTGTTATTTGTGTGTGTTTTACTTTGCGAACTTGTTATCTGGTTGTTGAATCTTTATCATTATGTTGCATGCTTTGTGATTTGTTTATGTGATGTATTGTGCATGAAAGCATCTATGGGTATCTCATTCTTATCTCTATTGAATAAACCACAGATGCCTCCCCATCGTGCAAACCCCAACCCCAACAACAACAACATCACTCTAGAAATGCAGCAAATGATGACCGCTCAAACTCAGCTGATGCAAATGATGACGACACTCATCCAGAACCAAAACAACAACAACAACAACAACAACAACAACCCACCGGGTTTTGACATGCTTACCAGGTTCTTGAGATTGAGGCCAGCAAAGTTCTCGGGAACAACTGATCCCATGGTGGCCAATGATTGGCTACGCTCTATGAACAAGGACTTGGTAACTGTGGGCTGTACTGATGCAGAAAAGGTCAGGTTTACATCAAATTTGCTGGAAGGACCAGCCGCCACTTGGTGGGATAACTTCCAGATCACCACTCCCATAGAAGATGTGACATGGGCTATCTTTGAGGATGGCTTTCGTACTGCTCATATCTCATCTGGAGTGATGAGTCTGAAAAAGAAAGAGTTCCATAATCTGAAGCAGCGCCACCGTAGCGTGGCTGAATATATCGAGGAGTTCAACAATCTGGCGCGTTATGCACCGGATGAAGTTGACACCGATGCTAAGAGAAAGGAAAAATTTCTTGAAGGATTGAATGATGAGCTGAACCTGTAGTTGGCTGTGGCATATGTTCCCACATACCAGTCTCTTTGTGATAAGGCTGCTATTTTGGAGAACAAAATGAAGCAAGTTGAGAGCAGGAAGAGAAAGCACTTTGACAAACATGCTCAGATCGCCTCACAAACGCTCCCATTATGATGACAAGGAAGCTCAGATCCCACAAGCATGGGAAATTCAACAAGCACCACAACCACAACATATGACAACAAGCATCACCGTAGTCATGACAATGACAAGTACAAGAACCACAAGGGTGGATATAAGAGCCACCACAGGAAATGGAAGTGGCAAGGAAGCCACTGTCAAGAAGGACATCACAAAGTTGAATGCTTCAAGTGCAAGAAGATGGGGCATTATGCAAATGAATGCCCAGAAAAGAAAGTTGAAGGACCCAACAAACCCAACCCTTTTCAGAAGGTACAAGTGAACCACATCAATGTGGAGGAAATTTATGAGGAGCCTGATGCTGCTGCTGGTAAGTTCAGACTCAATTCTATTCCAGCATTTGTTCTTTTTGATACTGGAGCATCACATTCATTCATATCAAAAGCATTTGTTGATAGAAATGGGTTTCCAACTGAAAACATCGGGTGTCCAATAAAAGTTAGTTCTCCGGGTGGAGATATGATAGTAAGTCTTGGATGCCGGGATTTAGTAATAGAGTTTGGAAAGCATAAATTTCCAGTGAGTCTGATAATCCTAGATTCCCAAGGACTGGACGTAATATTGGGAATGGATTGGATGGCTAAATATGAAGGAGTATTAGATTGTGCTAATCATACTGTCGCACTCACAACCCCGGGAAGAAAACGGATTAAATTCAAGTCTAACTTTGAATCAAAAGGGGGTAAGCTAAATTCTCTTAAGGGGGTTAGCATAGACAGTGTGCCAATTATGAGTGAATATCCGGATGTGTTTCCGGAAGAATTGTCGAGAATGCCACCAGATAGAGATGTGGAATTCCTTATTGATTTGCTACCAGGATCTGGACCAATAGCAAAGAGACCGTACAAGATGTCAGTTGATGAACTGAAAGAACTCAAGAAACAACTTGGAGAACAGCTACAGAAAGGTTTTATTCAACCAAGTTCTTCATCTTGGGGAGCCCCAGTTTTGTTCGTGGAGAAGAATGATAGAAGTCAAAGGTTGTGCATAGATTACCGTTCACTCAATGAGGTGACTATCAAGAACAAATACCCTTTGCCTAGAATCAATGACTTGTTTGATCAGCTAGAAGGAGCTTGTGTGTTCTCAAAGATTGATCTCCGGTCAGGCTATTTTCAACTCAAGATAAGAGAACAAGACATACCTACAACAGCTTTCACCATAAGGTATGGATTGTATGAGTATACCGTGATGCCATTTGGTTTAACCAATGCCCCAGCATACTTTATGAATATGATGAACAAGGTGTTCATGGAATTCCTTGATAAATTTGTTGTCGTTTTCATCGATGACATTTTAATCTACTCCAAGAGCAAAGAAGAGCATGAAGGACATTTACGTTTGATACTTGAGAAGCTTAGAGAGCATAAACTATATGCCAAATTTAGCAAGTGTGAATTCTGGCTAAATGAAGTTGGATTTCTCGGACATGTTATGACAAAAGATGGTGTAGCAGTTGATCCTGCTAAAATTTCAGCTGTAACTGAATGGGAATCTCCCAAGTCAGTGAAAGAGGTTCGTAGTTTCCTTGGCTTAGCAGGTTACTACAGAAGGTTCATTGAAAATTTCTCCAAGGTAGCTAAGCCCATGACGAAATTACTAAAGAAGGACAAGAAGTTTTCTTGGTCTGAAGGTTGTGAACTCAGCTTTCAAGAATTGAAGAAGAGACTTGTGACAGCACCAGTCTTGTGTTTGCCAGACTTGAAAAAAGATTTTTAGGTGTATTGTGATGCATCTCATCATGGTTTGGGTGCAGTACTTATGCAAGAAGTAAAAGTTGTGGCGTATGCCTCGAGACAACTCAAAACTCATGAAGTGAACTATCCTACTCATGATTTAGAGTTAGCCTCTGTTGTCCATGCACTCAAAACATGGAGGCACTATCTTTTGGGAAAGCGTTGTGAAGTGTTCACAGATCACAAGAGTTTGAAGTATATCTTCACCCAGAAGGAAATTAATATGAGGCAAAGAAGATGGCTAGAACTCATCAAGGACTATGACTTAAGTTTGCAATACCATCCCGGTAAAGCAAATGTTGTAGCGGATGCTCTAAGCCGTAAGGTTTTTGTGAATGGCCTTACCAAGGGAGAATTGCCCGATGATTTGTGTGCCCAATTCAGAGATCTCAGATTGGAGATTGTGCCCGAAGGACATCTCATGTCTTTGGATGTTCAACCCACTTTGTTGGACAAGATCAAAGAAGCCCAGAAGATTGATAAAGAAATCGAAGAGATTAAAGAAAAGATTGGCAAAGGAAAATCCAAAGGGTTCCGTGAAGACGAACAGGGTACCTTATGGCATGGGAAACGTATCTGTGTTCCACAAGATCCGGAGCTTCGAAAACTGATTTTGCAAGAAGCACACAACTCACCGTATTCCATTCATCCGGGTAACACCAAAATGTACATGGACATGAAGGAAAGATTTTGGTGGAATAACCTCAAGAAGGACATCGCCGAACATATTGCTTTGTGTGATGTGTGTAGTAGAGTGAAAGCGGAACATCAGAAACCAGCCGAATTGCTTCAACCACTACCTATACCTGAATGGAAGTGGGACAAGATTGGCATGGATTTCATTACCGGATTACCAAGGACCCGGTCAGGATATGATTCTATTTGGGTAGTAGTGGATCGCCTAACTAAAGTGGCTCATTTCATACCCGTGAAGACAACCTATACAAGCGCTAAGTTGGCCAAAATCTACATGAGTAGAATTGTATGTTTATATGGAGTGCCCAAGAGTATTGTGTCTGATAGGGGAACTCAATTCACTTCCCATTTTTGGAGACAATTACATGAGTCATTGGTAACGAGGTTGGAGTTCAGCACTGCTTTTCATCCTCAAACTGATGGACAGACAGAAAGAACTAATCAGATTCTTGAAGACATGTTGAGGGCATGTGCCCTAGACTACGGAGCCAGTTGGGACGAAAGTCTGCCGTACGCAGAATTTTCTTATAACAACAGCTATCAAACCAGCATTGAGATGGCACCATTTGAGTTTCTCTACGGGAGAAAGTGTACCACCCCATTGTTATGGAATGGTGTGGGAGAAAGAAGTTTGTTCGGACCAGAACTTATCAAAGAAGCCGAAGAGAAAGTCAAGTTGGTTAAAGACAGATTGAAGATAGCACAGTCCTGACAGAAAAGCTACGCAGATCCTAAGCGTAGGGAAGTCACCTATGAAGTGGGTGATAGAGCCTATCTTAGAGTGTCACCACTTCGTGGAGTGAAAAGGTTTGGAGTCAAAGAAAAGTTGGCCCCAAGATATGTTGGGCCATTCAAGATTCTGAGTCGCAAAGGAGAAGTTGCTTATGAAATTGAATTGCCGGAGTCTTTGTCAGCTGTTCATAATGTATTTCATGTGAGTCAGCTTAAGAAATGTCATCCAGAAATGGAAGAAACTTCTTTGAAGGATACTATACCTTTGGAGGAGGTTCAATTGGAAAGTGACCTCACTTATGAGGAGAAGCCTATCAAGATTCTTGAGACTACAGAAAGAGTCACAAGGACTAAGACTATCAAGTTTTGCAAGGTTCAGTGGAACCATCATTCCGAAGAGGAAGCCACATGGGAAAGAGAAGATGATCTTCGAAAAGACCACCCTCACCTATTTGCTAGCTAATCCGAATCTCGAGGGCGAGATTCACCTTAAGGGGGTTAGATTCGTAACATCCTCAAAATCATGTTTCAAACTTATGCATATCATCCATGCATCCATGATCATATGAGTTTCATTTCAAACAAAACTTTTCAAAATAGAAGCTTTGTTGCTCAATATTTCATGTAAGTTTACTCAAGCCCTTGTGTTACTTATTTTTGAGAAAGGTACTGTTAATCATTCAGTATGGTTTAGAATCCAAACTCAAGTGATTTCAAAAGCTTGAGAAAAGTCTCAAAGCAAAATATGAAATAAAAACCAATTCTATGCCTATTATCACACCTCATAAAGGCATGGTTTTATTTTATTTCCAAAAGACCCAAGTGTATTTGAGTGAACAGATGTGTTTGACACTTATTTGAGTACAAGATTTATTGTACAAAAATCCTGAAAAGTTTTGGAATCAAACAGATTTGAATTAAAGTTTGAAAACCATTTTAGAAAAGCAAATAGAAAAAGAAAAAGCTTAAAAGAGAAAAAAATAAGCCTCATTTAATCTGCCCAACTGCCCAATAAGCCCAGACCCCACCCATGAACTGCTTTTCTTCACTCGCCCCCACACCCACTAGCTCGCTGACAGTCTGGACCCACTTCCTCTCCTTTCCTCTCGCTGACAGCCACGGCCCACACGACCATTGTCGTCTCCACCCCGCGACTGGTTCATCCCCAAATCACGCGGGCGTTTCCTATTTGATTCGCGTCGTCAATTCCCGTTCAATGCTGGAGTGATTCACGCCCCCACCTCGCCTACTTAAACCCCCTCTGCCCCCTCTCCATTTCCCCGCACCCGAAACGTAACGCACCAGGCTACGAGAATTCCTCGCCGCAACCCCGCTGTTCCGACGACCTCGCCGACGAATTCCGGTGAGTACCGCACTCTCCTCTGCCCGTGGATCATGCTGGCTTACTCTGCATCTCCGTGCGCATCTACTGACACTTTCCATTTGCTCGCGCATGGCCTGTAGCCTCGGAAACGTCAACAATTGAGCGTCGCCGCTCTCTGCTCGAACTCCGGCGATCTTTCCCCGTAAGTTCCAGCCTCCCCTTGCCCTCTATTTGATACGCGTAAGATCCCCAGCGTAAGAACCGCATCTAACGGTACCCTCCCCTTGTCTCAGCGCGGCTCAGAACATCGCCAACGTCGACGAGCCGAAGCCACAGCCGCCAGGGACTACTCCGACGAGAAATCCGCGACGGCTCCGAGCGCCCCTTTGCCAACCAAGGACACGTCGAGCTTCTCCTCATCGCTGCGGTTCTGGTGAGCATCTTCCCACCTCTCCAGGCGCCCTAGTTCGCCGGCACCGCCAATGTCAGAGCACGCCGCCGCCAGTCGCCGCCGCTAGCGCCGCCCGTCTGTGGTCAATTAGATTAGGGCCGTAGGATTTAGATCTGACGAGTAAGATTAGATCTGTGTCGAAGAGGTACGCGTTAGATCTGGCCGTGCATCTTCATTTAAATTGTGTGGCTCTCGTTGATCGATCCGCCCGAACCGGTATGGGCCAATTAGAACAAGACGCATGGCAACAATTAGATTTAAAAGACAAAATTTGAATCTATTAGATGTTCAAAATTGATTTGGCTCTAACTTTTGATCCACACGTTAGAATTTGACAAATTTTATACCGTTGGAATCAAGAGAGCAAGCTCTTTCTAAATATGCAATGTGTTTAATGTTTTGCTTCTGTTAAAATGGTTTTATTTGTAGAAACTGGTGTAGGGCTAATTTGAGTATATGAAATGTTTAGGAAATGATTTAGGGTTTAAATAAATGTTGTTTGGCAAGCTTTTAACTTGTTTATGAATCAGTACTGTAGACTTGCTTTGTGGAGTTTTAAAAATCATCACATATCATTTTGCATGCATGCATATATTTTTGATTGTATATGTTTTGTATGTGATTGTGGCTATGATTCTTTGTGTAGATTTTGGTGCTAGTGATTGTGATTGTGAGGAGTGTAGCTACTCTCCAAACTACCAAGGCAAGTGGTACTTCATGAATATTTTTATCCCCATGTTTTATACAAAGCATTAGAAATATTTTGCTAAGTCTTGCATGTTATTATTTTGCTTATATACCATGTTGGGAAATCCTAGTAGTTGTAGAATTGCTAGGAAATTTCTAAGTTAAGTTATTATCTATGCCATGCTTAGCCTATCTAGTAGCAACCAAGGGTTGGTGAAATATACATGCTATGATGAAAATATTTCTAAGTCTTTGGACTTGTGTTTTGCCTAATAAAACAACTAAGTTAATGAAACACCTGGGTGGAATGGAAGGAATGGTTTGTGTTGAGTGGTTACAGAAGGCCAGGGGACTGGTGAACCTTGTGTATCTCACTTGTGGAAAGCCACCCAGGAACAAAGAGATTTTAGAGGCCAAGTGTTGAGAAGCTTCTAGTGCAGCCACTTGGCAATATGGGCTCTGCCTGGATCACATAGGTTGCTAGAACTTAGCCATTTGGACAGTTGGTGGTAGTGGGAAAGATAGGTTAGAGCGCATCCATTTGGTCTAAGGGAAGGCTTCTGAAAGGTCCTGTCTTGGTGAAAATCAAGTCTGGTGGGGAAAGTGCACAACCTCTGCAGATGGAAAAATCTAAATACTTAGCCAAGTCCATGGTAATGGACAACTTGAGCATCAAGACATGGAAGCTATCAAGAATCTCCTCATCCCAACTTTTAAGTAAAACTTGTGGGTGAACAAGGGTGAAGGACCTCAATGTCTATTGGTGGTTCCTTGGAAAAAGTTTATGACAAAAGAAAAACTTAGTGATTTCAACTAATAGGCAAAACCTATTTTGAGCAAAGCAAGCCAAGCTACACTTAGCCAAATTGCATATAGTATCTAGTCCACTTAAATTATACTAAGGTATTACTTGCCAATACTATTCCAATGTATTGACCCACTGTGGCTGTAACTTGTGATGTTGCAGGTTACTCTGATGAGGATTAGGAGTCATGAGTCTACACTCAACATGTTTGCCTGTGGCACATGAAGATGAAGACTTTTATTCATTTACTTATTCAAACTCTTGTATTAGGCCTGTGGCCTTGGAGTTGTAAAGACTATGTTGTTTCTGGAATGCCTGTAATAATAACCTTTGTATCTGTGTACTTCATCTTAAACTGTGGATGCTAGCAATGATCCAGGGACTAGCATTGCAATCAGAGGGATCCTTTTCCTTTATAAAGGAGGGATCTTACACCTTCGACTTCCCTCCTGCCGCTCCAATCCATCGAAGCATTGGCTATAGTACTTTGATCTAGAGCTACCATGTAGGCTATATTAATTGTCGTTCATGATCCTATGGATATGGATGGATGCAGGATGGCGGCGTTGCCGGTGTACCATCTCAACTCTCGCTGTGTCAGTTTAATTTGAATCACAACAGGTGCAGGATGACGTTCGCTATACTCTGGTGAAGAGAACCGCAACCTGTGTAAATTCAATATGTGTCGTGGCTTTCACGAGCATTGTCTGTAAATTGGAGGACACTAATTTGAGCTTCGATAAGACTCTTCGATATACATGGATACAGATTATGGCAACCATGCTACGATGACTACACCATGACACGCTGGTAGGCAGAGGCATAATATAGTCTTGGAATTTTTTTATCCTGGAATTTAGATTGCCAGCTACTATGGTCAAAAGGTAAGATGCGTGTTTTTAACCCTTCTTTTTATATTTACTATTTCAAATCAGCATTTCATCTATCCGAATTATTTGTTAGGTCCAAAATTCAATATGAATAGTGCAAATTCTCATAGGGAGTTCCTCAATCAATGCCACACCATAATACAGTATTCAAAATATTGCTCGTAATTTTTAATACAATGTTTCATGTGTAAAATACACCGGAGGTCCTAAAAGTTTGGAGGAAATCGTATACATGTCCTAAAGTTTCAACTTGTATACCAGAGGTCCTAATTCTCAGTTAGTTGTGTACGGTATATCCTAATTCTCAGGTACAACCTTGGCTACGATGCACATGGATCTGCGATTTAGGACCACCAATACACAAGTTAAAACTTTTAGGACCTGCATAAGGTTTCCTCCAAACTTTTAGGACACCCTTTGCATTTTACTCATTTTTCTTCTCCAATTGCCAAATCAAGTTTTGTGTTTAAAAGGAGTTTAATTCTCATCCTAAAGAATTATGAAAATTTAATATTACATTTACAATATTGGAAAAGTTGGAATGTGATAATTCATGTGGTTGCATTATACCTATTTATTATGAAAGGTTATGTCAACGATTTTATCCGTTCCGAGGAAGGAGAAAACCTTAGCGAAATGGTGTGAGGTTGCAATGGTTGCACATGGTTTTGCTAGTGCATGTGTATAGGGTGGCCTGGATGAAGCACCAGGTAGAGGATGCAGTGGCAGCGCTTCTAGCCGCAGTGCATGTGTGTTTGCCGTTGCAACACACGGAAATTTCTACTATTACTTTAAAAAACATAGTTTTGAAGAATATTTTAGTTTTAAAATCATATTATTTGTTATATCCAAACATCCCAAAGTATTTAATACTTCAATTTTTTAAAAAACCAATGTATTCTTTTAATACTTTAAAAATACTTTGATGCCAAACGGAGGCTTAATGTTTTGTAGTCATTTTTTTTGGCACGTTACAAAATTTCCTGGGTTTCCATGTTTACCCCTGGGTCGAGTCCGTATCGCTCGCAAGCTGACTCTCATCCTCGTCTCCCTCTCGTTCTCACCCTTGTCTTCCTCTCTCCCGCATCCTCCCCGCGCCTGAATCATCGCTTCTCTGCCGTGATCTACCGGCCGGCGTCGCCGCCGTCCTCTCTCGCGAGCGTCGCCGCCACCACCCTCTCCCTCGCGCGTCGCCGCCACCAACCTCTCCCTCGTGCGTGTCGCCGCAGACCTGCTCTGGCTGTGGAGTAGAAAGCTCGAATTTTTAGTCCTCTGATGGCCGGATCTGCAGCGCCGGTGCTAGATCTGTGCATCGAAGGTCAGGGACAAGATCCAGTCATGGTGGTGACCGGCGGGGACTACCAAGACGGCGCGACGGCTGCATCTTGTCCCTGCCTGCTTGGAGAAGCGGGAGGATGGTGAATATGATGGAAGGCGGGCGCCTGTAGTACCGGAGTAGCGGGGGGACGCCGGCTGCGCCTAGGAGCACCGGTCCGCTGTTAACTTGAACTTCTTCTCCGGCCAGCACGACGACCACCACCACCGCGACTAGTAAGTTCATCCTCCCTGAACTTACTCTATATAAATCTTGTTCTACGAGTATCCATAGCCAGTGGTGATTAGTGGTGTTCTTCTTTTGAATAACTATCTGTAGAACATCTTGTTGTGCGAGTACTGCTTGGTATTCAGATTCACACTAGACATGCAAAAATATGAACAAGACATGCTTGATGATTAACCACTTTTTAATTAACCATTCACTTATATGATTAACTAACTCTAGTAATCCATGAATCTGATTAAAATCATTTGATGTGAACCATCTTATTACTCTGATCAAAATGAGTTACAGAGCATCTTTTTTTTACCATGAAAACCGTAGGAGTAGGAGACACCATACAAGAGAGAGAAACTGAAATGTGCACCTAGTTCTTCAAGTAATTTACTACTCCTAGAGCATATAGGACTATACCAAATTCTACTACTCATAGTGCTTCCAATAATTTATTTCACCATTTGAACTAGTGTCAAATGAATATTACTACAGTAGCATGGAGTAAATTAATACTGTATGTGCTTATTCTTGTGTACTCCTAATAATGCATCCTAACAGTAGCATGTAGTACTGAATTTAACACAGAAACACTTCTACTGCTACTGTAAAACTGCTACCATGATCTACAGTTTTAGTAGCTACCATTATCTACTTCAACTAAGTTTATTGTTACAGTAGCTACCATGACAGCGTGATTATCATTGTATGACATTGTTTACTCAGTGGTTTTTGATCAATATTGGCTTTTCTGAAATACTCAGTGAACTGTTAAACAACTACTCTTGTTATACCAATCAGCATTCTTTGATTGGACTGGTCATCCCGTTGTATTTCTCTGAAGCCTACTCTATGCTAAATTCATTTACAACCAGATTTAGTAGGAAAAGGACATCTAGCATCATACTCCAGCTCATGGAAACTACTGCCTGATTATTTTATGGGCTTATGGTGCAGATAAGCAATAATAAAAGGCATCAAGACAGACCAGCTGCTCTTGATGTATGGGAGCAGCTGGAGGAATTTGTGCGCAAAAATAAAACGCATTAAGCAGTATGCACTCAATTGATCTTGTAAGTTCTCTTTCATTTTTTTTGTCTTAACCAAATGTGTTAACTCACACTAAATTAGACTGGCTGTTCATTTACTCTTGCAAAAGTAAACAAAGTACTCCTGCATGCGCTCTTAAATAATCACGAAACATGAGCACTTGCTCATCTTGGATCTTGAGTTGATCACATTCTGACTAAAGAAATGGCAGGCCATGCTTAACGGAGTAGTGCAGTACCTTAACTTGCATTCATGCTTACTCATGCCATATTTTAATGAAAGAATGATCGGTGACAAGTAAAAACGAGAGACAATCGAGAGAGACAACAAATGATTCAAGTATTCTATTCCATTGATGATTCACAGCTTATATAAAGGGGAAGAGACACAATACATGTTGTGTCCGTTCGGATAGGTGTAAGGAAAGGACATGTCGGTTGACAAACCAACCGACATAGAGCATTACATGAGGGAGGATTATCCCTTTAATTAATCTATTAATTAAATCCTAACATGATCTACTCTAACAATAGCTTAAGTAGCATTCAGAATTCCCAGCATGGAGTAGTATCTAGATTTTAATCTTTAGGTGGATTATTGACGTCCTTTTGTTCTTTAGGTGGATTATTGACACCTTTTGTTCTTTAGGTGGACTGATGTTAAGATCTGAAAGCGCCTCAACGACCTTGGGTGGAGCTGCCGGCAAGAAGGCGATGTTGCCAAGGAGGTGAGAAAGAGCTGCCGGCGACAAGGGGACGTTGCCGAGGAGATGAGTAGGAGCTGACAGCGAGAAGAGAACGTTGTTGGTGAGCTGAGCCGGAGTTGCCGGCAAGAATGCTGGAGGTGCACTGAGCATGGAGGTTGGTGTTGTGCACGCGCGGATGCCGGCGAGCTGCTGCCGCTTGGGGCTGGCGGCCGGCTGCAGGGAGATGTACGACGTGCTTCTGGCGCTGCGCGCGGATGGATTCCGGCGCCATGTGCGGATCTTGATCGAGTGGCTAGCTGGGCCACGCGTGCGTGGATCGATGGGATCGGGAGGATCGATTCCAGCTATGCGTGCAGATCCAAATTGATTGGCAAGCTAGCTGGGCGCGCGGGTGATTCGATTGTATCGGGAGGATGGATTCCGGCTGGGACGACGCTTGGCGAAAACGATATCTAGATTTGAAATTAGACAGGGTTGTCGATGTCTTTTTGCACGTTTTCACCTGGTCGGGACTTTTTTTTAACAAGGGAGAGCCCCCATAAGGGGCTGGAAGCCTTTCATTAGTTACAAATTTCTATGCTGGACCCTAGAAAAGGGACCCTAAAAACATCTATGAGAAAGCCATCGGGTCCTTCCAATCCGCCTCTCCAACTGCTGGGCCTCGCGATGGAGGTTGAAGAAGCTCTGGGATTCTTTGCCGGCGATTTGGCCAAGATAATCGGCTGACATTTTGCTTCCGATTTGGAACTGTAGAAGAAAGTGGCTCCACTACTCCTTGGTCGATCGTCATCGCCGCTCCTCAGACCTTCTTTCCTTCTAGTCACCACCTATGTGCTCAAGAAGGAAAAATAAATCAAAGAACAACAACAAATCACCATCGGGATTGGCTGAATTCGCTCAAGGAAACCGAGCTCCTGCCCGAGATGAGGAGGAGAAACCGAAGAAGATCCAGAAACAACGAATCCAACAACTAGTATTGCGCCAACTCCAATCAGCGGCAAGCAACTCCACCTAGTGTCCCTCCTCACAACCACGGCCGGCCAGGAGGAGAAAAGCAGAGTCCCTCATCACGCCTCGACTCCTCTCCCCCTCGTCGCCACGGCCGGCTAGGACAGGAAAATCGAGGCGAAGCTCCTGCATCTGGAGAAAGCTCCCACACGGCTTTATTGACGAAGAAGCTCTCCGCATCACCCCCCGCAGCCACCGTCTTCGCCTGCTGGAGCACCACCACGAGGAGCCAAAGGAGAAGACAGATCCAGATCCAGCCGAAAGGACCTGGAAGCTTCTTCTTCAGGGCATAACGCCGACACACGGCACGAGGCCGAACCCTACATCTACCACGACTACAAAAACCTAAATCTACGCCGGCGCCAACCTTACGCCATCACTCACCGGCTAGTCCGGCGAGGGAGGCATGGGAGGGGACCGGGAAGGAGGAAGGGACTCTCAAGTGCCTCTCGATTTGTGCGGGACTAAAGGGGTACCGGAAAATTCAATTTGGGACGTTTTCTTAAACGTCTTATAATTCCGAACAGAGGGAGTAAGTTGTAACTAGGGGCAGGAGGGTGGTGAGCTGTAATTATTGCCGGCAGTACAATGGTGCTGATTGCTTTCTTTGTTACCTTGCCGCTACAGAACTGCCAGCATCTTCTAGCTCCACTCTTCCCATCTGAGTATGAAACTAGCGCTGCAGGACAGCCATTTTCCGTTATATCAGGACACTCATCATCATCATTGTCGGAAGAATCACTAGTTTTCTTTTTCTTCCTTTTGATAATCTTTTTCGACATCAGCCGGTTCACACCCTTGTTGTCAATGTCTACACACTCTCTGCTTATTGGATTTTTGTTGAGAGAATTCGGCCACTTTATTGATCAAGATAAATCATTACAGAGTATCTCTCGGATGCAATCCGGAGTAACAGAACGAAAGGTAGAAAAACCAAAAAATTCAGAACTACGAGCTAAAACATGAGCCGATTCATTGATATTCCTAGGAACATGCAAGAAGGTGCAAGATGAAAAGGACGTATCCGCCTTCTTGAAGTCCTGAATAACCACTCCCAGGTACGACCGATCCATCCTAGTAGCTCTGACACGCTGAACTACGGATAGACAGTCAGAAGCTAACGTGATCTTCTCAAAACCTTCCTCGCAAGCAAAAGTCAAAGCTCGACAAATTGCCAAAGCTTCAGCAAGTTCAGGTGCCATGACCACATGAAGAAGCTCGCTGGGAGCAGCCAAGCATTCACCTCTGTGGTCCCTGATCACGACACCGACTCCCATTTGCTCTGAAGTTTTGAATAACGCTGCATCCACATTGATAAAAACTGTTCCTTCCGGTGGCGGGCTCCACTTAGCTAGGGACATGGATTCACGCTTATGATTGGTAACAGTCTTAGACAGGTGCAGCTCGATCAAGTTAACATACGCCTTGATTTGTTCCGACAACTGATAGGGGTCCTTCCTTGGTTCATTGTTTCGAGCCCCATTCCTCGCATTCCACAGGTGCCAGAAGGTAATAGCCAGCAACGTCAGGTTCCTTGGCTCAGACCTTGAGATGAAGTCGAAGGTCTAATCCTTCGGGTTGACGAAGCATTTCTTCCGCAGTTTGACCGAGAACGAGAGCTTGAATTCTCTCCAAACCTGGCGGGAAAATTGACAGAACATGAAGGTGTGCACCGCCTGTTCAGTACGGCCACAATAAACACAAGCATCTGATGACGGAATCCCCCTGTGCACCAGCTGCTGACCCGACAGAAGACAGTCGTGGATAAAGCGCCACAATGTTAGCTTCATTTTACTAGGTGCTGAAATCGCCCACAGCTTTTTCCATACCTTCGCTTCTTCTTCTGTCAAGGACGAAAGGCCCCTCTTGGGCATACTTCTCGCGAGGTTGAAAGATTCAGTCCTCGCCAGGTTATATGCAGACCGAACAGAGTAGCATCCATTCTTAGTATAAGGCCAGGATGCAAAATCTGCCCCTCCCAGTCTGCTTATCGGTACTTGAATGATTTTGGTAGCGACTGCGTCTTCAAAGGATGATTTGATCAGATCGCAATTCCATGTACCGGTCACATCATCAATAAAAAAGGCAACCTTGGCTGCCTCCAGCACCGACGCAATGGTTTTAATGAATTCAGGGTTTAGGCCAGGAATCCACCTATCAACCAATGCATCTGTTCCCTTTCCATCACCGTTGCCCCACTGCAGACCTCTCTTGACCAGCTCCTTACCAAACTGAATACTCCGCCAAGTATATGAAGATGATCTCGGGTTCTGAGCATGCCAGAAGTCCGTCTCTGGGTAGTATTGCCCTTTCAACACCCGTGCAGAGATTGATTCCGGTTCGGTGAGCAAACGCCAGCATTGTTTCCCTAGCAAAGCTTGATTAAACAGGGCCAGGTCACGGAAACCCAGCCCCCCAACCTGCTTCGGAGAGGACAACCATTCCCAGGAAAGCCAATCCATGTTTTTCTTCCCCTCTTCCGATCCCCAAAAGAAATCAGCAATCGAACGTCGCATCTGTTCGCATGTGGAGATCGGCAACTGGAAACAGCTCATAATATAAGCCGACTGAGCCTGAAGAACAGACTTAATAAAAACCTCCTTCCCGGTTCTGGATAGTGGTCGATCCGAGGATCCCATGATGCGTTTCCATATACGGTCCCGGAGTGTCGACACCCGGATTTTTCAATCCTAGATGCCTGTTATGCCATACATCGCAATCCCAGGATTACCATTTTTGCGAGACATAACAGAATTGGATACCATAGTACTTCATCCATTACAAACGATATATAAGTTCTTACACAAATGGGGATCTCATGATCCAGTTCTTAATACAACATCAAGCAGCGGAATACGTAATAATAACAGTAGCATAGGCGAAGCTCCATCTTCGGGGTCACAGGCAATGCTGACGATGGGAGATGATCCTAGTTGTCGTAACCTTCCTGGGGTCCATCCTCCAGGTACTCCTCTTCATAGTCTGGCCATGGGGATAGCCAGGGACAAAGCCATGAGTACTCTTTAAGTACTCGCAAACTAATACTAATAGGTAAAAGGGTTTTTGGATAATAGGACACTAGGCTCTAAGGTTGTTTTGCAAAAGCCAGATTTATCTTTACTAAGTTCCAAAGCTGGTCACAATTTTATAACTCCTAAGTGGGATCTTGTAATTCAGGTCACAACTCTGTTGTGGTCAAGTCAAAGTCTCAACTCATTTCACAAGTCATTTTAAAAGTCTGACGGGAACAAGATGGCCACTCCAATCCCATAACCACGGACGCGGCTATTCAATAGTTTGACACTGCAGAGATTGTACACTTTCACCACAACATTCGATACATCCGTCAGAACAAATCCTGAATTCACCATACTCGATGCGGATAATCAATCCTAACCTTTCAATTACACTCCCTAGTATAAGCACCTCTCCGTGAGTTTGGCCTCCCAACCATGACCACTGTCATCTTGGGTACCGCATGTGGACAATCTTCACAAGGTAGCCTCACTCAGACCTTGGCCGTGAGGGAACTAATACTAAGGTATATAAGTTTCCAAAGCCCTACCTAATATTCGGGTATTCTCGATGTACGCTAAAATTGGAATGGTATCGCATCCGCATAACCATCAGTTTTATAAAGGGCTAAGGCTCATGCCTCAACATTTTCATCACCAAAATCATCAAGTGTTTGGAAACACATGTCCAAAACATTTCAATAGAATGATCCATCATTCCAAGGTTTTCATAACCATTTTTCCACCAAGTATTCCCATCTAAAAGTTGATCAGGTTTTATGCTTAGCACTAGCATCTACAGGTGGGGGTAGTAATAATGAGGGGTGGTAACTGGTGGAGTTTCACTAAGTTCAACCTTATATCTTAGGATGATATCAAGGTTTCTAGCTTAGGCCAAATTTTATGCTCTTTAAGCAACCTTCAGCACAACTGTCAAGTATCTACCAAACTCTTAGGTAGACTCTAAGTAAGCTTTGATAAAGAAATAAAGTAAGAAGCTTGCCATAAAACTAGGATTGGTTTAGCAAGTGGATATTATCACATATGCTTAAGGCATATAATAGTCATATCACCAGTATGGGTTTGTGGCATCAGTAAGGTATCTTGCAAGTGTTAGCTTGCACATTCACTAGTAGTATTAGGCTTGCATAGTAATAAGCTTGCCTTGTGCAGAGCAGTGGTTAAAGTTCTCCTCGGCTTCCTCTTCGTAGTATCCTCCTTCCTCCTCGTAGTATCCTTGGTCGGTACTAACGTCTATGAATAAATACGAGGTACACAATCACCAAACAATACTTAACTACTTGCAATCATCACACACAAGGATCCTATAGATGATCTAGCATCATCTCTAACATTACAAGGTTAAAGCTTGGTTTAAAACTTCTTATTTTTAGAAAAGTGATTTCTACTCATTGAAAAACTACTTAAGATTTAATATTCTCCAAACTAAACATGGGATCATTTTGACACATGTCATCACCACATATTGTAGTCCATGGGAATGTGATTTAAAGTGGTGTCACAATTTAATAAGGTTTTACCCTTTTATTTTAATTAATTAAAGTGGCTAGAAATGCTTATGAAGCATTCTTTTATTACTTGAACATTATTTCTGCAAGTAAACCTATATATTTTTATATATTCTGAAAGGTATGGTTAAATGTGATTTTTGAGAGTTGGAATCAACTCAAAAGCTTTTATGGTTTGAATTTGAAAAATGTTTGAATGCAGAAAAGCTTCTGCCTTGTTATTTTTACTAGGGGTGATCTATAGATCCAAATGAATTGAATCCAACGGGCTTGGATTAAGCATTCACAGACCTTTCCAACAAAATTGGTTTCATTCAATTTGGTGTATGAATCGATCTGGGTTGATTTTTGAAGTTGGGTACAGAAGTGTGTTTGAATTTAAAAAGAAAAAGGTTTAATTTGAATTGCTGGGCTGCTGGAAATTTAACGGGTCGGCCTGCTGTTGCAGTGTTCTGCTGGCTGCTTAAGTGGGTGTCCCCACTCATCAGTGACACGGGGCTGGGCGAAGCGGTATGGGGCAACATGGATCGTTCGATCTAGTTCTAATCCAACGGCTGAGGGTCATCGTCGACGCGAGACAGCTCCGGCGAGAACGAAACCTAGCGCGGCCAGTGAGGGGTGCTGGGGGCTCACTGGGGTACTGGCGAGGGTAGGCAAGGCGGGCGAACGACGAAGTCGACGATGGCGAACCTCCTGGTACCGGTGGCTTCTCCTGGGGCAGCTCCAATCGCTGGCTCCCTTCTTCTCTAGAGGCGCGGCTCCGTGAAATTCGGCAGGTGGTGCTTGGCTTTCTCGAGGATGGTGTGGCACGGTCGGGGAGAGGGAGTGAGATGGTGTGAATAAATCGGGGTGGCCTCTATTTATAGTCAGCGGGCGCACGGTGAGCTCGTCGGGGGCGACGTTACAGGTGGCTATAGGCATGGGCAAGGGTAGGGGGCGGTGCTGTGTCTCCTGGCGATGCTCAACGACATGATCGCGAGGCATGGGGCGGTATGGTTTGGTCTGGAACGGGCGGTGCTCTGCGCGGCAGAGGCGGCGTCTTCGACGGCGGGCGGTGGCTGTATGGCACGGGGCGGCAAACGGGGGTGTCTGGCGGTCTTCTGGGTCGGTGGTGATCGTGTATGCACGCGGTGAGGGCGGCGCGCGGTCTGTGGGTGATGGTCGAGGGTGGCGCTCTGGCGCACGCTCGGCATGGTTTGGGCCTGTCTCGTGCGCGTGGTCCAAGGCTTGGCAACACTCGCGGCTGGGACAGGCAGTGGCGGTGGACGGTGGGCTGCCTCCCAGACAAGGTTGGCACGGCTAGTTCTTCCTCTAGCCTGCTGTCCACAATGGGGTGACATGGGGGTGCTCAGCTGTTCACCATTAATGACAATGGCAAGATCACAGGGTTGCTAGTGTTGGGCTAATCATTCTAGATGATCTACTGGGTTGTGTGTGAGCTAACTAGGGAACAAATTAGGCTCAAAACACTGCACACTATAGTGTTTGATGTTTTGCTTGATTTGTGTCTGCAACCTGTTTGATGAAATGGCCGCATGAAATCAAGTTTGGAATTTTGAAATGAATTTTGGTGGGTTTGCTAGATTGGTTCTGGTGAGTCTGCAGATGCTTGGGTTTTGAAAGTTGAGCTTGTTTGAGTGGGTTTTGAAAAAGTGGGATCTTCCCATATGAAGAAGATTCAATTTTGAATTGTCATTTAAACTATGCATTTGAAAGTTTCTGGATGATCAAAAAGTGGGCCTTGATACTCTGTTATGAGTACATTCAAGGGGTGCAAAGATCCAGAAAAGTTTCTGTTAGGTTTTGAAAGTTTGAGACAGCCAAAGTAGGCATGGGAGTTAAATTGGTCAAAATGACCATTCACTTAATATATTTGTTTTGATTTACTTGTCTTAAGGAAAAGTGTGGGAAATGTTTTAGATGATGTTCTTTTCACCTAAGAAACATTTTGCAAGCAATGGTTCACACAAACAAGGTGGTTTTTAAAGAAATTCAAAATCCATGCATACACATACACATGCATTCATGAATTCATTTAGAAAAGTTTTTGTTAACCCTAAACTTGATGATTAGTGTTTTGATGATCTAAGTTTGATATTTTTGGGATGTTACAAACCTTCCCCCCTTAAACAAAATATCGTCCCGAGATTTGAAAAAGGACGAAAAGATTACCTAGGATTTGAAGAGATCTAGAAACTCCGTTCTGATGTGATCTTCGTGTTCCCAGGTAGCTTCCTCTTCTGTGTGGTTGCTCCACTGAATCTTGAGAAACTTGATGCTTCGGGTTCTGGTAGTTCGAAAGGCTTCTTCCAATATATGGATGGGTACTTCGGAATAGGTCAGATCCTCGTTGATCTCTATGGTCCGGTGATCGATATTCTTGAACACTTCGGTCTTCTCGGGGACTTCGAGACATTTGCGAAGTAACGAGATATGGAACACATTGTGCACCGCTGACATCTCTTCAGGTAGTTCCATTTGATACGATACTTCTCCTCGACGGTTCAAAATTTTCAAAGGTCCGATATATCTGGGGGCTAACTTTCCTTTGAGTTGGAAACGTTGCATTCCCTTCAATGGCGACACTTTCAGATAAACAAAATCTCCGATGTTGAAGGCGAGGTCTCGACGTCTCTTGTCGGCGTAACTCTTTTGTCGGGATTGGGCTGTCTTGAGGTGTTCACGAATCTTGTGAATCTTCTCTTCCGCTTCTCGTAGGATGTCAGGTCTGAAAATCTGACTCTCTCCTACTTCCGACGAGTTCAAAGGGGTGCGGCACTTTCTTCCGTACATAAATTCAAATGGGGCCATTTGCAAACTGGCTTGGTAACTATTGTTGTATGAAAATTCTGCAAACGCATAGCCTTCCCACTTGGATCCGTATTCTAACACACATGCTCTAAGCATATCTTGAGTATTTGGTTTACTCGCTCTGCTTGTCCATCGGTCCGAGGGTGATACGCGTACTGAAATCTAGGCGGTTCCTAAACCTTCTTGGACTTTCTTCCGTAATCTCGAGGTAAACCGAGTTCTCGATCCGATACTATGTTCTTGGGGACTCCATGCAAACTAACGATCCTAGCGATGTACAACTCCGCTTAGCTTCAACTCGATAGGTGGTTTTGACGGCAAGAAATGGGCGACTTTGGACAATCATCCACTATGACCCAAATAGAGTCATTTCCCTACTAGAAGTAGGTAGTCCGGATAAAGTCCATTCCTGAATCCCATTTCCATTCGAATTTGCAAAGGTTGCAACAATCCAATGGGTCTTTGATGTCCCGCCTTGACTCGTGACATATATCACACTTGGCGATATAGCTTCCGATTTCTCTCTTCATCTTATGCCACCAAAATTGCTCTTTCAAATCTTGATACATCTTAGTTCCTCCGGGATGGATAGAATAAAGAGTATCGTGAGCCTCCTTCAAGATAACTTCTTTCAACTCGAATCTGGTACACAAAGGCGTCCTTTGTACCACAAAACTCCTTCTTCGGTGAATCCGTACTTTGCACTGTCCCGTCGACGCTTGATTCCGTCGATACTGGCATTTCCCTTCTGCGCCTCTTTAATCTGACTGATCAAAGTGGGCTGAAGTTCTATGCTAGCCAAAAATCCTTCACTTACTAACTCCACTCGAAAATCTTCCATCTCTTTGTGCAAACTTGGTTGCTCCTTCAAAATCATGGAGTTCAAGCGGCACGGCAATCTGCTAAGGGCATCGGCTACCACATTGGCTTTTCCAGGGTGATAGTGAATGTCCAGGTCGTAATCCTTGATTAGCTCAATCCATCTTCTCTGCCTCATATTCAGCTCATTCTGAGTGAATATATACTTTAGGCTCTTGTGATCCGAATAAATCTCACAACGGTTTCCCATCAGGTAATGCCTCCATGTCTTTAGGGCTAGAACTATGGCTGCGAGTTCGAGGTCATGGGTTGGGTAATTTTGTTCATGTTGCTTCAATTGTCGCGATAGATAGGATATAACTTTTCCTTCTTGCATTAGCACACATCCAAGACCAATCTTGGATGCGTCACAATACACATCGAAGGGCTTCGTGATATCCGGCATGATCAAGATTGGGGCTGAAATCAATCTCCTCTTGAGTTCTTGAAAACTCGCTTCACATTTGTCGGTCCATTCAAACTTCTTGTCCTTCTTTAGAAATTGGGTCATGGGTCGGGCGATACTCGAGAATCCTTCTACGAATTTGCGGTAATATCCCGCCAATCCGAGAAAAGCACGAACTTGGGTTTGAGTGGTTGGGGCTTGCCAATCTTCTACATCTTTCACTTTGGCAGGGTCAACGGCAATTCCTCCGGCTGATACAATGTGACCGAAGAATCCTACTTCCTGTAACCAGAATTCACATTTGCTAAATTTTGCATACAACTGATGCTCTCTAAGGGTTCCAAGAATGGTCCTTAGGTGTAGCTCATGTTCTTCTTCTGATTTGGAATAAATCAGAATGTCATCGATGAAAACAACGACAAACTTATCCAGGAAGTCCATAAAAATCTTATTCATGAGGTTCATGAAATAAGCGGGGGCATTGGTTAATCCAAAAGACATGATCGTATACTCGTACAATCCATATCTGGTGGTAAAGGCGGTCTTGGGAATATCCTCTGTACGAATTTTGAGTTGATGATAGCCAGTTCTAAGATCAATCTTAGAAAACACCTGGGCACCGGTCAACTGATCAAACAAATCTTCTATCTTAGGCAAGGGGTACTTGTTCTTGATGGTGACATCATTCAACTTCCGATAATCCGTACACAAACGGTTACCTCCATCCTTCTTGTCCACAAACAAGACGGTGATCTCCATGGGGGCCTTTTCGGTTGAATTAATCCGATTTCTAGCATGGAATCCGGTTGCTTCTTCCGTTCTTCTAGTTACGACGGGTTCATACTATAGGGTCTACGGGCTATGGGTCCTGTTCGGGATTAGTTCGATGATAAACTCGATATCCCGATCTGGGGCATACCGGGCAAAACATCTGAAATACATCGGGGTATTCGCACTATCCGAACTTGGTCAATGGTAGGTTGGGCTATACTCTTGTTACACTTGAATTGGCGAGTAAGGTTTCCGATATATGCTCGATGATATTCGGTGGTACTGGTCATGGTGATGGCTTTCTTGGCACAATCAATCAATCCTTTATGTTTGGACATCCAATCCATTCCTAGTACTACTTCCAAACCTTTAGTTCCAGTACTATTAGATTAGCATAAAATCTATGCCATGGATTCGATAGGGACGGGTTTGCAAATTTGCCTAGCCTTGGTGGTTGATCCGAATTTGTACAATCATCACATGCTTCAATTTGGTTGGTTGAATTTTACTAGTGCGAGCAAATTCTTCGTGACAAATGAATGTGATGCACCAGAATCAAACAACACTCTTGCAAGTACTGAATTAATAGAAAACATACCCAAAGACGACGTCTAGCGCTTCGAGCTTCTTGAGATGCATGAAAAAAGACGGCCATTGCGGTTGAGTGAATTCCTGGGCAAATCTTCTCCTGGTGGACACGGCGCTTCTTTCTGAGCTGGGACATTGGCATTGGGGGCTGTAGCATTCTTCTTGTTGGGGCACTCATTGGAATAGTGGCCTTTATTTCCACAGTCATAACAGGTCACTTGTGACTTGTCTTTGGCTGCGACGAATGACATTGCTTCCGATCCTCAGGCGGTGTTGGGGTTGGTGGTAGTATTGTTGGTGTTGAATTTGGGTGGGGCATGGGTGAAATTGCTAGAGTTGCCGGGGTTGTTGTGATTTCCTCCGGGTCTAGGGTTTCCACAGTTGGGATAGGTCGGACGGGTCATAGGGGGTCTGTTGGTTCTTGGGGCAAATCTTGGAGATGGGTTGGGGCGATACTTTGGGGTCTGATGGGTTCCTGGTTGATGCATCATGCGACGCTTGTGGTTCTCATTGGCCTGGTTGATCTTTCCTTCCATCTGGATAGCAAAGTCTACAAGGGCTTCAATATCCACAAAGGGGATATTGACTAACACCATCTGCATTTCGTCATGCAGACCATTCATGAATCTTTCTTTCTTCTTGGCTTCGGTGTCTATCTCGTCCGGGGCATACGTAGCTAATGACAAAAATTTGTCACGGTATTCCACTAAAGTCATCCTTCCTTGCTTCAACTCTCTGAACTCGTCTCTCATTCTCTTGATTAAACCTGGTGGCACATGGGTTCTGCTAAACTTGACCTTGAATTCCTCCCAGGTCATCATCTGGCCTCCGGTCATTGCACACACACTGTTCCACCATGCCCTGGCATCTCCGGCTAGATAATGGGTGGCGAACAAGACTTTCTCGTTGGCTTCCACTCTGGCTACTTCTAAGTTGTTTTCCATGGTTTGCAGCCAATCATCGGCGTCTAGGGGTTCTTCCGACTTGGTGAAAACGGGTGGGTTGGTATTCTGGAAATTCTTGAGCTTAGATCCGTGGTTGTCCTGATTTCCATGGCCTTGATTGTTGTGGGCTAGCTGGGCTATCTGTTGCAGAGTGGCTAGGTTGGCTTGACGTTCGGCTCTTTCAGCTTCGCGGTCAGAAGTCAACATTTGCAGGATCTGCAACATCGGGTCCGGGGCTGAACCAATTCCTCCACGTGGCATCTGAAGATTGATATAGATCATGAGAAAAGAGGGAAATTGCTAAGGTTTTGGGTTTTTGAAAAGTTTTTGGAGTTTGACTCAAGTTTTCTAGCAACTTGCTTTTTCATTCATTCACTCATAGCACACAGTACAACACACACCACAACAAGGGAAAACAGATGGTTTTAAGAACCATTCTGGAATCTATGATACAGTGGGACCGACTACTACTCACTACGCTAGTGCTCAGTGCTACTACTGCTCGGAGTCTGTGGCTTCATCATCTTCCGCATCATCGATGAAGGCGAAATCATCCTCATCGGTGAAGAAGTCCATGGCCTGATCCTCTAGAAAATCATCGTCATCGCTGAGATAGGAGTAAGGGTCTCCACGAAGATCCTCTCTGGCATTCTCCCTTTCCTCTAACTGCATGTCTCTCTCGTGGATGGTCTCTTTCCAGAGATGATATGCGATGGCGAAGATGGGCAATAATGCGCTCCTTCTTGTCGAGCTGACGGCGGCGAGACTTGCGATCCTTTGCTAGCATGGCGATGGTCTGATCCTTCGTCTTGATGATGGCAGACTTGTGGTTGCAATAGTCACGACAGTTGTCCAACTCTTGTTGACGATCATACATCATGAAGCTAAGGTGGTCCAATTGAGTCTTCAACTCGGGGTGGTATGGGGCTTCCAGTGGTTATCCATTTGCATCACGCCTTGAGCAAAACTCAAAGCGAGTACCCTTGATCTGATTGATGCTCTGCCCACACAGACGGGAAAGAGCTTCCTGCATTGCTCTGGCAAGTCCATCGAGCCAGTTGTTTTCCCTCAAGGTAAACTGAATTCCCTCTGCAGTGGGAGGTTCAATCTTTACTCGGAGACTTGCAACAATTAGCCACTGCAGATCTTCTCCTCCTTGATCATTGAGCTGAGCTCCGAAGAACTCGGGATGCGGACGCTCCAGAAGTTCCGAAAGCTGATCCAAGTCCCTCTCAAAGATAAGGTCCCCTCCATTTCCGAGTTGATAAAACTTGCTGTACTTCACGTCCATCTATAAAAATAGAGGATGAGTAGATTAGCAGAGTGATCAAGTGTGTCAAAATTTTATCTATTTTGCAAGAGTTTTTGAGGAACATGAAGTTTTATTAAAGAATTAAAGAGGTAAGAATGAGAATAAGTTTTCGTAAATATATATTTCTGTCCTTTGGTTTTGAAACTAAGTTTTTTGGTTCAACGTCCAATCTAACTAGGGTCTCCTATGGTCAGGATGGCTCTGATACCAACTTGTCAACACCCGGATTTTTCAATCCTAGATGCCTGTTATGCCATACATCGCAATCCCAGGATTACCATTTTTGCGAGACATAACAGAATTGGATACAATAGTACTTCATCCATTACAAACGATACATAAGTTCTTACACAAATGGGGATCTCATGATCCAGTTCTTAATACAACATCAAGCAGCGGAATACGTAATAATAACGGTAGCATAGGCGAAGCTCCATCTTCGGGGTCACAGCAATGTTGACGATGGGAGATGATCCTAGTTGTCCGTAACCTTCACAGGGTCCATCCTCCAGGTACTCCTCTTCATAGTCTGGCCATGGGGATAGCCATGGACAAAGCCATGAGTACTCTTTAAGTACTCGCAAACTAATACTAACAGGTAAAAGGGTTTTTGGATAATAGGACACTAGGCTCTAAGGTTGTTTTGCAAAAGCCAGATTTATCTTTACTAAGTTCCAAAGCTGGTCACAATTTTATAACTCCTAAGTGGGATCTTGTAATTCAGGTCACAACTCTGTTGTGGTCAAGTCAAAGTCTCAACTCATTTCACAAGTCATTTTAAAAGTCTGACGGGGGAACAGTATGGCCACTCCAACTGTCCATAACCGCGGACGCGGCTATTCGAATAGTTTGACACTCTGCAGAGATTGTACACTTTCACCACAACATTCGATACATCCGTCAGGAACAAATCCTGAATTCACCATACTCAGTATGCGGATAATCAATCCTAACCTTTCAATTACACTCCCTAGTATAAGCACCTCTCCTGTGAGTTTGGCCTCCCAACCATGACCACTGTCATCTTGGGTACTGCACAGGTGGACAATCTTCACAAGGTAGCCTCAGCTCAGACCTTGGCCGTGAGGGAACTAATACTAAGGTATATAAGTTTTCAGTCAAGCCCTACCCAATATTCGGGTATTCTGGATGTACGCTAAAATTGGAATGGTATCGCATCCAGACAACCATCAGTTTTATAAAGGGCTAAGGCTCATGCCTCAACATTTTCATCACCAAAATCATCAAGTGTTTGGAAACACATGTCCAAAACATTTCAATAGAATGATCCATCATTCCAAGGTTTTCATAACCATTTTTCCACCAAGTATTCCCATCTAAAAGTTGATCAGGTTTTATGCTTAGCACTAGCATCTACAGGTGGGGGTAGTAATAATGAGGGGTGGTAACTGGTGGAGTTTCACTAAGTCCAACCTTATATCTTAGGATGATATCAAGGTTTCTAGCTTAGGCCAAATTTTATGCTCTTTAAGCAACCTTCAGCACAACTGTCAAGTATCTACCAAACTCTTAGGTAGACTCTAAGTAAGCTTTGATAAAGAAATAAAGTAAGAAGCTTTCCATAAAACTAGGATTGGTTTAGCAAGTGGATATGATCACATATGCTTAAGGCATATAATAGTCATATCACCAGTATGGGTTTGTGGCATCATTAAGGTATCTTGCAAGTGTTAGCTTGCACATTCACTAGTAGTATTAGGCTTGCATAGTAATTAGCTTGCCTTGTGCAGAGCAGTGGTTAAAGTTCTCCTCGGCTTCCTCTTCGTAGTATCCTCCTTCCTCCTCGTAGTATCCTTGGTCGGTACTAACGTCTATGAATAAATACGAGGTACACAATCACCAAACAATACTTAACTACTTGCAATCATCACACACAAGGGTCCTATAGATGATCTAGCATCATCTCTAACATTACAAGGTTAAAGCTTGGTTTAAAACTTCTTATTTTTAGAAAAGTAATTTCTACTCATTGAAAAACTACTTAAGATTTAATATTCTCCAAACTAAACATGGGATCATTTTGACACATGTCATCACCACATATTGTAGTCCATGGGAATGTGATTTAAAGTGGTGTCACAATTTAATAAGGTTTTACCCTTTTATTTTAATTAATTAGAGTGGCTAGAAATGCTTATGAAGCATTCTTTTATTACTTGAACATTATTTCTGCAAGTAAACCTATATATTTTTATATATTCTGAAAGGTATGGTTAAATGTGATTTTTGAGAGTTGGAATCAACTCAAAAGCTTTTATGGTTTGAATTTGAAAAATGTTTGAATGCAGAAAAGCTTCTGCCTTGTTATTTTTACTAGGGGTGATCTATATATCCAAATGACTTGAATCCAACGGGCTTGGATTAAGCATTCACAGACCTTTCCAACAAAATTGGTTTCATTCAATTTGGTGTACTGAATCGATCTGGGTTGATTTTTGAAGTTGGGTACAGAAGTGTGTTTGAATTTAAAAAGAAAAAGGTTTAATTTGAATTGCTGGGCTCTTGGGAAATTCTAACGGGCCGGCCTGCTAAGCGCAGTGCTCCCGCGGGCTGCTTAAGTGGGTGTCCCCACTCGTCAGTGACACGGGGCTGGGCGAAGCGGTATGGGGCAACATGGATCGTTCGATCTAGTTCTAATCCAATGGCTGAGGGTCATCGTCGATGCGAGACAGCTCCGGCGAGAACGAAACCTAGCGCGGCCAGTGAGGGGTGCTGGGGGCTCACCGGGGTACTGGCGAGGGTAAGCGAGGCGGGCGAACGACGAAGTCGACGACGGCGAACCTCCTGGTACCGGTGGCTTCTCCGGGGGCGGCTCTAATCGCTGGCTCCCTTCTTCTCCAGAGGCGGCGGGCTCCGGTGAAATTCCGGCGAGGTGGTGCTTGGCTTGCTCTGAGGATGGTGTGGCACGGTCCGTGGGGAGAGGGGAGTGAGATGGTGTGAAGAAATCGTGCGGGGGTGGCCTCTATTTATAGTCGAGCGAGGCGACCGTCAAGACGCCGCGTGAGCTCGTCGACGCTGATGAGCTATAGGCATGGGCAAGGGTAGGGGCGGTCTTTGTGTCTCCTGGCGATGCTCAACGACATGATCGCGAGGCATGGGGCGGTATGGTTTGGTCTGGAACGGGCGGTGCTCTGCGCGGCAGAGGCGGCGTCTTTGACGGCGGGCGGTGGCTGTATGGCACGGGGCGGCAAATGGGGGTGTCTGGCGGTCTTCTGGGTCGGTGGTGATCGTTTATGCACGCGGTGAGGGCGGCGCGCGGTCTGTGGTTAATGGTCGAGGGTGGCGCTCTGGCGCACGCTCGGCATGGTCTGGGCGTGTCTCGTGCGCGTGGTCCAGGGCTTGGCAACGCCGCTGGCCGGCAGCGATGGCGGTGGACGGTGGGCTGCCTCCTAGACAAGGTTGGCACGGCTAGTTCTTCCTCTAGCCTGCTGTCCACAATGGGGTGACTTGGGGGGTGCTCGGCTGTTCACCATTAATGACAATGGCAAGCTCACAGGGGTGCTAGTGTTGGGCTAATCTTTCTAGATGATCTACTGGGTTGTGTGTGAGCTAACTAGGGAACAAGTTAGGCTCAAAACACTGCACACTATAGTGTTTGATGTTTTGTTTGATTTGTGTCTGCAACCTGTTTGATGAAATGGCCGCATGAAATCAAGTTTGGAATTTTGAAATGAATTTTGGTGGGTTTGCTAGATTGGTTCTGGTGAGTCTGCAGATGCTTGGGTTTTGAAAGTTGAGCTTGTTTGAGTGGGTTTTGAAAAAGTGGGATCTTCCCATATGAAGAAGATTCAATTTTGAATTGTCATTTAAACTATGCATTTGAAAGTTTCTGGATGATCACAAAGTGGGCCTTGATACTCTGTTATGAGTACATTCAAGGGGTGCAAAGATCCAGAAAAGTTTCTGTTAGGTTATGAAAGTTTGAGACAGCCAAAGTAGGCATGGGAGTTAAATTGGTCAAAATGACCATTCACTTAATATATTTGTTTTGATTTACTTGTCTTAAGGAAAAGTGTGGGAAATGTTTTAGATGATGTTCTTTTCACCTAAGAAACATTTTGCAAGCAATGGTTTACACAAACAAGGTGGTTTTTAAAGAAATTCAAAATCCATGCATACACATACACATGCATTCATGAATTCATTTAGAAAAGTTTTTGTTAGCCCTAAACTTGATGATTAGTGTTTTGATGATCTAATTTGATATTTTTGGGATGTTACACGGAGGAAGTTGAAGGACTGAGTGGGAGATCGGCCAATCGACGTTGTCATGCCAAGGTAGGTGTCTTGAAGCACCTCCGAGTGAACTCCCAGCTGATCCATCACAGATTGTTTGGTCGCCGTGTTGCAATGAGTCCCAAAGAAAATGGAGGATTTCTCTTTGTTTATTTTTTGGCCTAACCCATCACAATATAACTGCAGCACATCATCCAACGCCTTAACGCTGCGTGCATCACTCCTAGCAAAAAATATGCTATCATCAGCGAACAAGAGGTGGGAGATAGGAGGGCCACTCCTCCAATTACGAACTCCATGAATCTGTCCCGACTCCTTTTTCCTGAAGCAAGCAAGACAACCTCTCGGTTTGTAATAAGAATAAGTAAGGACTGATGTGGTCCCCTTGCCTGATACCCCTGGTCGGTATAACTGGATTAGTCACATCACCATTGACTTTCATAGCATAACGCACCTCAGTGACACACCTCATAACTGTGCTGATCCAGGAGGAGGCAAAGCCTAGTTTGATGTGACAGCCCTGGAGATAGTCCCATTCAACTCTGTCATAGGCTTTCATCATGTCAATCTTGAGTGCAAAAAATGGTCTCTTAGCTTTTTGCTTCCGAATGGTATGGAGGATCTCATACGCAATAAGAGCATTATCCATAATCAGTCTCCCAGGTACAAAGGCACTTTGATGTTCAGATATGATATCTGGGAGGAGGATCTTCAAGTGGTTAGCAAGAACTTTTGAGGAAATCTTGTATAACACATTACACAAACTAATCGGACGAAAGTTTTTTAGATGAGAGGGATGTGTCACCTTTGGAATAAGGACAACAATGGAGTCACATAGACCCTCGGTAATTACCTCCCCATTCAAAAAACCTTGGACCGCCAAACAGATTTCATGTCTGAAAAAATCCCAGTGGGTTTGATAGAACAAGGCCGGGAAGCCATCAGGCCCCGGTGCCTTAGTCGAACCCATCTGGAAGAGTGCATCCCTGATTTCTTCATCCGTATACGCCTTGCAAAGATCAACATTCATATCGCCAGTCACCTTGCCGCGTATGGATTCAAGGACCACATCAGTAGCATCACATGGTTTCGATGTGAAGAGGCTGCCATAGAAACTCTCCACCATGCATTTGATCTCAGCCTGCTGATCACAACGGGAGCCATCCTCACGCATAAGAAATTTGATAGAGCTGTTCCATCGATGCGATGATGCTCGAGCGTGAAAGATGGCCGTGTTACGATCTCCTTCTTTCAACCACTCAACACGAGACCTTTGCCTAGCCATAGTTTCTTCCACTTCAAACAGATCACAGAGACTCTGCTCAATGTTCCTTGTCTCTACAAGGCTAGCCTCGGTCATAGGGCTCATACGGAGAAAGAGGAGCTGGCGTTCAAAACCCTGGATTTTCCTCTTCACCGAACCAAGGGTTTCATGGCTCCATCTTTTCAGGGACTTAGCCACAGAAATCAGAGACGCCTAGGTCCCCTGTAAGTTGCCTTGGCCGATCCTGCTATCAGCCCACGCCTTCTCCATTACCTCCTTGTAATACGGCGATCGAAGCCAAGCCGCTTCGAATCTAAACCCGAACTGCATCACCAAACAAACCTGAGTTTCAGGTAAAGAACCCAAGTTAATTAAAATGGCCAAATGATCCAAGGATGTTGTAATAATGTTCTCCACTCGTACGTCCTCAAACATCGTCGATAAGGAGCCATTTGCAACAGTTCGATCCAACCGCACCCTCACATTGCTATCCGCATCTTGCTTGTTTGTCCAAGTGAATTTAGGACCAGTGAAGCCAAGATCAACAAGGCCACAATCTTCTAAGCACTCACGGAACAGCAACATCTGTGCATCTGATTGTTCAGAAGAGCCGAAATGCTCATCATGGGTTAAAGCCTCATTAAAATCTCCACAGCAGAGCCATGGTCCATTCACTTCTGATCGCACTCGACGAAGCAGTTGCCAAAACTCATGCCTCTTGTCGCGGTGAGGTTCCCCATACACAAAGGTTGTTCGCCATGAATCTCCAGATTCCACCGAGATGACCACATCAATGCAATGCGCATTATATCCCTTCAGTGAAACCGAGAATGACTTCAACCAAAAAAGAGCGAGTCCACCACTTAGACCCACACAACTGACAACAAAACTACCAGAGTAACCCAGAGTCCACATGAAGCTCTGTACTCTTTTATCCTTCATCTTTGTCTCGGACAGGAAGAGGAAGGAGGGCCAAAACTTCTTGACAAGCCATTTAAGATCGCCCACTGTCGCGTCCGACCCAAGACCACGACAGTTCCAGCACAGGATATTCATTGCGCCTGGCGGGGCTGTTCAACAGCCTCCGCCTGACCCGCCGGTCGAGATTTTGAGACAGTGTCACTGGTCCTCTACTTCTTGTTTGAATCCCCAGACATAGTCCCCTCCTCGGGAAGAACCCCAGGGGCAGCAATATCCGAGGGTTGGACAGAACTAGCCGGCTGGGGTGCCTCGATCGCAAGATTAGGTTGTATAGGCTTGGGTTTATAATCTTTGGTCCGCTTCCTCTTTTGACCAACAGCCTTTGGGGTACTCCCCTGAACATCCAGCTCCATCCCGGTAGCCCCAGACTGTTTCCGTGTCCTCGTCTTGCGGGGTTTAGCTGGGGAGGTGACCTCCCCCTGTTTAGCCTCTTTGGGAACCGGTTGGGAGCTTGAGCCTTGGCCCGAGTTCGATCCAGGACCAGAACTCGTCCTCTCTTTCTTCCTCCAGTCTGGAACACACACCCTATCACCATTCCAGGGCAGCTTCCGTCCTCGTCTCGCTCCGCAGGATGAGAGCAAATCAGAGATGAATGCCCGATCAAACCACAGGAGAAACAGAACAAGGGAAGATTCTCATACTTAACATCATACCAGATTGTCTTGTTCAACCTGGTTGATTCAACTGCGACTACACGCATCAAAGGTTCAGTAACATCAATCTTGATTCGAGCTCGGAGAAAGGGGCCCCAAGCACGACCACTCCCATCTACCTCCAGATGATCCACATCGCCAACCATACTAGCCAGCAGGGTACACCTCTCTTTATTCATCAGTGGGTAGGGTAGACCATAAATTCTAGCCCAAACAAGTAATCGGTCAAAAACCACATCAGCAGGATCCACCGTTGGGTCAAACTCCTTCAGCAGTATAGCATTCCTGCCCAAGAACCAAGGCGAACCATTGATCACCCGCTGCATGTCATTCTTCAATGCAAATTCTGCCAGAAACATATTCGGTCCCATTGGATTCACCATCAAGCCTTTCGGATTGCCCCATGCAAAACGTAGGACAGACCTGATTGTCTCGATATGTAGATAATTCGGTGCCAGGACCTTCCCCACAATCGCCCACTCCGGGTATCCCGAAGCAGTATTGATGTCATCCATGACCAAAGTCTTTGATTCCTTTGCCGTCAGACGAAGCCGACCCATCAATGTCGCGACACCATTGCTGGCGGCGGACTCAGATGCAGTCGTCCCCTCAACATATTTCCCTTTCATGGCCACCGCCATAGCCGCGGCCCTAACTCCTAGGGCCGGATCCGCGCCTAATCCTGACCCACCAGTTCTCCTCGCCGACACACCCCTCTCACCCTCCATGCAAGCACCTCCAAGATCGGATCCACACGTCGCCAAGGGTGGGCAGCAAACTAGGTTTACCCCTTGATCACCCCGAACTGGTGCGAGACCGCAAAACCCAGAGAGCTGAAGAGGGGGAAGGGACACGGAGGATCAGCAGGGAAGAAACCCGATCAGATGCACCGCTGAGATGATCTCGAGTGCACCAGAAGAGCCCCGATGTTCTAGGATCGCTAATCGCCAGAGCATTAGAGGAAACCCTAGAAAACAGGCAGTCGAGATAGGTACCTTCTCGTCACTCGCTGATTATTGGCTTGAAACATACTTTGCTCACCTTTCTGGAATTAGCTTCGAGTACCTGCATGCATGTAAAGATGTCCAGGACATTTAAAAGGGCAAACGTTTTAAAAAAAACTAAAAAATCGGCTTAAAGTATATACGTGAATTCTAACTCTATGTCGACCTAGCTAAATGTTAAAGCGAGGTCATGTGTCGGAACCGTACGATCGTGGTTGGATGGCGCGCGATGAGCGGTGAGTTGTCAGAACCTAAAAATACGTTGTGTGCGTAGGGTAGCCCCGTCCCGTCGTTTCAAACAGAGGCGTTCCCCATTTTTGCTTTCGCCGTTTCCTCCGCCTCTCCAGCGATTCCCCTCCCCTCCCCTGATTCCTCCACCTACTTCATCCATGGACGCGATTCGAGCGGCAGGGAAGTGATTTCGGATGGCGCCTCTCTCCGTTGTCCTCTGCATCCTTTCCGTCAGAGCTGGCTTGGTTCCCGCTGCATCCGTCCTTTCGGTTCGACTAGGGCGGAGGTGATTTCGGACGGTGCCACTTGTCGTCGTCATCTGGATCCTTTTTTCGTCGGAGCCGGCTACATCCTAGTGAAGTGCGATACTCCTTTCTGCTGGAGACTGTAAATTCTATGGTAAAGGGTGGGAGTTGTACTGCTGCTTCTTCATCCCGTCGACAGTTGGTTCGAGGAGCGGAGGGTCTGCTACTTCGCCGCGTTTGACCGGCTGCTTCCTGACGCCGGAGGGTACATCTACGAGCCATTTGCACTTTCTGTCGTCACAAGCCATACTAGGCTCTATTCGGCTACATCGTCGTGGTCAGGTAATTTCGATAGATCCCCAGATTTTGCAGTAGATGTACCTTGCTTGATCTATTAGATTGAACCCCCATGATGTAGTGATTTAGGGGCACCTCCTATTCCAGTAGATGTACCTCAGCAAGATCCATTTAGATGGTTCTCAGCACCAATCCAGTAGATGTATCCCCTTGAATGCAGCAGATGGACCTCTCCTTTTATTGATCTAGTAGATGTAGCTTTGTCCTTATTTTTAATACTAGATGTGCCTGAGTTGTTAAGTATATGTACCTCTGTTATTAGTAGATACACCTAGTTTCTTCACTGGATGTACCTGGGTTCTTAGTAGATGTACCTCATCACTTTTTGTTAGTAGATGTACTTGGTTTTAATACTAGATGTACCTGATATATGTGCCTGTTTTTAATACTAGATGTACCTGGTTTTGTTAGTAGATGTACCTGGTTTTAATACTAGATGTACCTGTGCGGTGACCCAGCATACCACTGCATGTGTAGTACACTATAGTCGTTGACATGACATCTACAGAACACCGTTCCGTAAATATCACATCCCTCAGAGTGGTACAACAAAAACATTGCGGGTCCATATTACAAAAGTACACACATTATTATTATTACAATAACGGAAGTTCAAGACTTCCAAAAGATTCAACTTACAAACCAAAATATAAAGTGTTTCAGCGGAATTTAAAAGTAGCAACTTCGACTAGGAGTTGAGCTCAGCAGCTTATTCTATAGCGTTCATGCTGCTCGGCTCCGTTGGTTACTACTAACTAGGGATACTTAGTTGGACTCGTTATCATCGATACCGTAGCAGATCTCGTAATCCACTCCTTCAACACCTCCGGATAGATCGGGTTCCTCGTAGAACACATCTTCTTGAAATTCGGCTGCATACATTGGCATGTCTTCGGGATCCTCAGAGTCTAAGCAAGGGATCAAAGGAAAGAATGAGTAACAGTGTTACCCAACAAGTTCATTATATGCAAGGTGGGAAGTTTTATGCTCTAACTACCACCTCGTATTATAAATCCTTGCACTATGCAATTTTTGTAAATCTTTCTTCAAAGATTGATTTTATTCTGAAAAAAACTATGACAATCAGCCTTCACAGGTTAACCAGAACTTTCATGGAGTTCCTTTCCTGCCGCGTTCGTAGCTCCTTCCCGTAACAGGGAGTAACAAGTTACAATTCTTACACTCTGCATAGGTGCGTTACTTTACCCATGAGAGATCAACTCCTTGTTGCACAACCGGGCGTACTTTCCCGTCCACAATTCCATGATGTGGGGCCCAGTAGTTGGTCCAAGCTAATCACTGCCCCCTTTGCAACCTCGCATGCCTCCTTGGTGTACACCATGCCCACATAATGAATTACGGGAATGGTTTGTACAAACCGTTAGATGCCAGAACTATCATGGGACGATGATGGTTCCCACCCATATGTTGCATATCCTCTACGAATTACCAATTAATATGCATGCTACGAGGATAACAGCCACGACCTGCACATCCGGCTTCATGCGAGAGGAAGAAGATACAGCTGACTTCTCTGTCCCATTCCAAATATCATGGTTAACGCGTAATATACGACACTAGAATCACTGATGTCAGGGGTTTTTAAGTCCCTACTTGATCATCATTGTTGCAAATAGAACCCTAAGTTCTATTGCTTCATTATATCACCAATTAGGATGATATCTATGATTTCTTTATTTGTGAAAATAATATTTTCGTTCTTTTATAGCAAATATGATAACACACAATTTGCAAATACTTTGATAAAGACTCTTCAAAGGACATGAGCAAGTGATGAACTTGCCTTGTGATGGCAAGGTAGTGAAGTCTGATGCTTGCACTGGACCTTGAGCTTCTATGTCTACAAAAACATCATTATTGCCTGGTAAGGACAATATTTAAAGAAGCAAAATGATTATGCAATAATGTAATGCATCATTTAACTTGATATGCATTCACCCCATTATTATAAAAAGTTCTTTTTAATAATAAAGGATTTATAAATATTACTTTTTAATATTTATAACATATATTGAATTATTTAATTTTATTCCCCTTTTATTTGACTTTTATTGATTTAATAATTCTTTTAGGAATTATCACTTACACATCAAAAATTGTTGTTAATTATTTATTTAGTATTTTTCAAAAATACTACAATATTAATATATAATGAAAGTGATTTTTATTTATTTTTATCATCTTTCAATAATTTTGTAAAATTCCATAAGAAATATATAAATTACAAAATTCTTAATAAAATTTAAATGTATTAAATTTTACATCTTAATTTATTTAGATAGTGTGGATTATTGTGAATCCAAAAATATTTTTTTTATAATTTTTTGGACTTTTATTTTATTTTCTAGAATTTAATTTAATCCAGGGGTATTTTGGTCCTTTCTATTTATTAAAACAGGCCTTAAAAGATTTCTGGGCTGGCTTAATCTTATTGGGCCCTAGTGGCCCATTATTCATAGTAAAAAATAACCACCCCGAAGGGTCTGGCCCAACTCAGCCCACTCCCTCGCTGCCTCTCTCCTTCCACTACAAGAAATATGTTGATACATGACCCTCCATTTTCGTCACTGAATCATCATGATGGTTAATCAATGACGATCCTATGACGAAGAACAGATCGTCAAAAACCGAGCGTCAGTATATAAACACCACGACGTTTTTAATGAAATCGTCATAACCATCTATGACGATATTGGATCGTCGTAACCTTTATGACGATCAAATATCGTCACGGACGATCTAGCCTATCCACATCAGATCCTACGTGGTTGATCCTATGTGGCACAATTATGACGAAACAAAATCGTTATAGTACAAATTCAGCCCAGTACATTTTGATAATCTATATGGGCCAAGCCCAACAAATATATCGTTTTCTATCCAATCTAGACGTTTATGGGCCGTGCCCAACATTTCTGTCCACTGTTATTTGGGCCGTTGCATTCTTTACAAGAACATTTTTTTCTCTTTATTTAATGAACTAGTCCCACTTGTCAGATTGGTCAAAAGATTGGTCCCACCAGTCAGATGTTTCCCTTTGTCAGATTTATCAAAACGTTCATCCTATTCCTCACGTTTCATGTTTCACATTTCATTACACAAATGACAAATTTTTCAAATGGAACAGAAAAGGAACATACGAAATTCTTGAAATAATAGCCAAATTTAGACTATTACAGTCTTCACATTGTGTTCATACAATCAGAGATGCTGACTACTACTACAATATAACTAGCTACTCTTTGCTTTGTCAGGCTTCACGCCTCTTCAAATAGCTTCAGTCTTCGCACCTCTTCGGCCTGGAGCTCCTGTAAAAGAAAGGAAACAACACACTTTTAGAGCTTAGTAAGGGAATATCTACTAACAATAAGAACTAAACAATTTGGAACAGAATCGAATTAACATGACAAATCATCGAATGTTGTCATGTATCAATTATCCAATTAACATGACAGATCTGGAAACTCCTGAGCAATCAATAATGATGTTTCAATAGAATTTTCAAAACAATGTTCATGTTTTATGCATAGTACCTTCAACTGTAGAGAGCAGAATGATGCAACAACCCCTCTTGACAAATCTTTCATACAATGTACACTAGGAATGCACCATTAGAACAAAATTTCTAATCAGAATTCACCTAATGCAATAATGGTAGACACTAAGAATGGTAAGCAGCAGAGTATTGATGTACAATTTCATCCAAGCAACAAACATAGTAAAAAAAACTAGTGCATCAAACTTATTCGATTTTTTCACACATTTGATTGATTGGAGTATGACAAGCTTATCAGGAATACAAGGTAATATAAGATGAAACTAGCCAACAAGGCAAGGCAGTAGCTGTCAGAGGACTGTTCAAAGTAACCTGACATTGTTTCATATATCTGCTTAAGGCAGCAACACTCCAAAATTACAGCATAATAACACAGGCGATTATCACTATGGCAGATGGCAGGCATTCTAAAATGGTAATCGTATCGACCAGCCCCAAGCCATGAACCTGGAATAAAAACTCACCTAAGATGTTCGATCTCATCCTCGACGCCACCCAGTAACGTGAATTATTTTAAGTAATTCATCTATTCCATCAATTGAAAGAATAGCACAAGGTATCAGGCATATAAGCTTGAAGAGATAATTAATTGAAACAATCAACAACGCAAACTAGATGCTATAGATATATCAACTGAGAGCAAAATAGTTGTTCTTTTGAACAAGATAAGCATAAAACTGATTGAATATAGTGCTAGCTCTATAAATTTGCCATGTGTTGCTGGGAATACAATGATACATTTAACTAGAAAGTATATAAGAGTAAGCATGGCATTGTAACTGTAGGTTCTGATAGTTAACTATACTCCTGTTGTTTGTCCTGTATTAGTGACATACAGTTATGCAATTGGTGCACAGCTACCAATGTTCCATATAGTAGGCAACGGAAATATTGTGTGAAATTTAGAAAGCAAAAATATTGTGTGAAATTTAGACAGCAGAAATAATAACCAGATTAGTAGTATTAACAGTAGTTCTGGTTTTAAATAATAAGCTTTAGTAGGCATATAGTTCTTCTCTAGGCAATACAAGTATAAGGATCAATCAATTAACCAAGGGACAAATGTTCTGGCATATGTGCTACAAAAAATCAACTAGCCTTGTCACAGAACAATTATAATACTTGAACGCTCGATTAACATGTTCTATATACGCCAACACAAAATGCAAGAAAACAGTATATAGTACATCCATGTCTCACATAGCAAGTGGAGGAGAAAAGGGAGTAACCGGGGACTTACATAGAGCATGGAGACAGTGAAGAAGAGGAGAAGCAGTGGGTGATGTCCGGAACATTTGAAGACCTAGCCAGTGGATCTGGTGTCGTTGGGCTCGAGGTGATGCAGCGAAGGCGTCACACTGGGCATGGATATGCCGCTTCATCTCACATCCACCGCCTGCCGATCACGATGAGGCGTTCATCTGTCGCGTCTTTGAGTTCCTACATGCAAGGATTCCTGTTTCAATAGATGCAGCGCGTTAGAGGATATGTAGAAGGAGGTGATGGTGCCTGAGAGAAGAGGGAGAGATGGGTGGCGTCGCCGGTAGAGAGGCAGTGCCCCTGGTCTGGATGGCGAGCTCCCGAGAAGATGGATCCGACCGGCGCGAGGTAGTGGGGCGGCCAGACTAGCCTCGGGAAGTGCAGAAGGGTAGTGGCAGTGGGTAGATCGAGGGGGAGAGACGGTGGTGGCGGCGCATAATGGCGGCGAAGGCGGTCTTGACAAGCTGGCGAAAGCGAGACAGTGGTGGAGATTAGGGTTGGAGGAGATCTAGAGGCAAGGAGGAGATCTGAGGCGGAGGCAGACGGTGGTGGCGGCTGCAGGCGAGGCAGTGGTGGTGGTCTTTGCAAGCGAAGGCGACGCTGAGTGGGGGTGAGCGGAGATCGATGGCGATCAGGACTGATGGGGGTTGGTGGGGGTGGCGGCGGAGAGATGAGGAAGGGAGAGGAGAGAATCGGCAACACGAGGGGAGGCTTGGTGAGGTTAGGGTTTGTGTCGTGGGTGCGGTGGGGACTGTGGATTTGTGTGTGCTTCTTCTTGTGATCAACAAGCGTTGGATCCGGAATGAACGGTCTAGATCAGGTCCATAAGGATGATCCGTGAGAGGGTGTTTCCTGTGTTTTGATTGGTCGGTTCACATATCACCTCTTTTTTGCACTTAGAAAATAGAAAACCACTTTTTGTGCAACGAAAATAAAAGTTCCTCCGACAACATTGTTCGCAAGTCCAAGATATACATGTATGCACAATATTTTCATTTAATCGGAAAAGTGTTTCTGTTCGTCGCACGAAAAAAGGCATTTTTCATTTTCCGAGTGTCAAAAAATGGGGCGTTTTGTGAAGCAGCCACCAAATAAATTTTGCAAAATGGTACCACCACATTTTCCAAAAACACTAGACCATATTATATTGACAATACCCAAATTGAGGTCTCTCAAATCTTTCCGTCCACCCCTGGCGAAAAAGACAAATTCCTGCTAAATCGGTAGGAAGTGGGTCCGATTTGAACTATAGGTACATGATCTGATGCCCATTATTTTTTTAAAAAATGATTTTTATATTCACAATATGCTATTTATTCAGAGATCCAATGCAAGTTTAGCGAGGCTCGGCCCCTAGCTAAGAACCTTCATGACCGCCGTTTTGACCATAGTTTGAAACAGGCATAAAAAATTCAAAAATGGTCAAATCAACGCAAATCCTTCACGTGGTGTCTTATTATGTGACATAGTTACAAGGAAAAATACCAAACTTGGTAAATTGAGTATGTCTCAAAAAAGCCTTCACAAAATGACCAATCATGTTCGAGGTTTCATGGATTTCGGGTCAAATCACCAATGTTATGGCTAGAATCGGGGCATATTTTGTGATAATGCACCCGTATTGTGCACACATGTGAATCATGGGTTGGCGAATAATGTTGCAGAAGGAAGTTTTCCATTTCATCGCACGGAAAAACCATTTTCCATTTTCTGAGCGCAAAAAATGGGCCGTTTTGTGAAGCAACCACCAAATGAAAGTTTCAAAATGCTACCATCCCATTTTTCAAAAATAATAGGCCACCTTACAACGACAAATATCCCAACCGGGGTCTCTCAAACCTTTCCGTCCACCCCTGACCAAAAAGACAAATTCCTGCCGAATCGGTAGGAAGTGGGTACGATTTGAACTATAGGTCCATGATCCGATGCCCATTATTTTTTGAAAAAATGATTTTTATACTCATAATATGCTATTTCTTCAGAGATCCAATGCAAGTTTAGCGAGGCTCGTCCCCTAGCTAAAAACCTTCATGACCGCCGTTTTGACCATAGTTTGAAACGGGCATAAAAAATTCAAAACTGGTCCAATCAATGCAAATCCTTCGCGTGGTCTCTTATTATGTGTCATAGTTGCATGGAAAAATACCAAACTTGGTAAATTGTGTATGTCTCAAAAAAGCCTTCACAAAATGACCTATCATGTTCGAGGTTTCATGGCTTTCGGGTCAAATGACCAATGTTATGGCTAGAATCAGGGCATAGTTTGTGATAATACACCCGTATTGTGCACACATTTGCATCATAGGATGGCGAACAATGTTGCAGGAGGAAGTTTTCCATTTTGTCGCACGGAAAAACCATTTTCCATTTCCCGAGCGCAAAAAATGGGCCGTTTGTGAAGCAACCACCAAATGAAAGTTTCAAAATGCTACCATACCATTTAAAAAAAAATATACCACCTTACATGGACAAATATCCCAACCGGGGTCTCTCAAACCTTTTTGTCCACCCCTGGCGAAAAAGACAAATTCCTGCCGAATCGGTAGGAAGTGGGTCCGATTTGAACTATAGGTCCATGATCCGATGCCCATTACTTTTTGAAAAAGTGATTTTTATACTCACAATATGCTATTTCTTCAGAGATCCAATGCAAGTTTAGTGAGGCTCGGCCCCTAGCTAAAAACAGGGCATAGTTTGTGATAATGCACTCGTATTGTGCACACATGTGCATCATGAGATGGCGAACAATGTTGCAGGAGGAAGTTTTCCATTTCGTCGCACGAAAAACCATTTTCCATTTCCGAGCGCAAAAAATGGGCCATTTTGTGAAGCAACCACCAAATGAAAGTTTCAAAATGCTACCATACCATTTTTCAAAAATAATAGGCCACCTTAAATGGAAAAATATCTAAACCGGGGTCTCTCAAACCCGGTAGGAAGTGGGTCCGATTTGAACTATAGGTACATGATCCGATGCCCATTATTTTTTGAAAAAATGATTTTTATACTGACAATATGCTATTTCTTTAGAGATCCAATGCAAGTTTAGCGAAGCTCGGCCCCTAGCTAAGAACCTTCATGACCGCCTTTTTGACCATTTTGAAATATGATATTGTCCCTTTTTTGCCAAGAAAATATGATATTGTCCCTACTATAGAGTAACATGGGATTAGTAAATCCACTATTTTCAAATAGTAAAAGTATTTTCTAATTAACACCCTAAGTTTATCTGCTGAGTTTTTAAAAAATGTAGAGACAAAAATCAAATTTTTTGGACTTCTTACGAAAAAGATACAAAAGAATTAAGGAAACAAAAAAAAGAAAAATGAAAAAAGAGCCTAACCGGACCGGCCAAGTTGGCCCAGCTGTAATTACCGTGCGCAAGCTTAGGAGGCCCAGGAAGAACTTGTCTACTTCGTGGGCTAAACCTAATCATCAGCCGAGGCTAAGGCCCAACAGACAAAATCAATGTTAGTATTTATTGCGCGCAGTAATGAGACAACAAACTGAGCCTGGCGTGGTGGTTTGCAGCGGCATAGGGGGGAGCTGGGTCGTGTGTTCGACCCCCCACCCCGACGTCAATTTTTTGGCGTGCGTCCGAGTGGACTTGGCGTGGGGCCGCAGGTCAGGTGGGGCGTGGGGACGCCTGTGGGTCCTTTCTGTCATGTCTGGAGTGGGGCCTTCATGTCAGGTCCTGGGGCAAAAATTAACATATAGATAGGACATGCCACCTATGAAAAAAATTACACATAGCTATGACACATATGCGCAACCGCTGATGTGGCCAACTAGTCATGTCAATAAATCCGAATTTAGATACTACGACGATTTGAATTGGTCATAATTGACTACAAGTAAGATCCTAAACCATATTGCGCAGACTATGACGATTTCATCTAATGAAATTACGATGATTTCGACACAGAACGTCGTAATTGTACATGGTTTTGACCTCTTTAAATGGCCTATGACCATCTCGTGTGAAATCGTCATAGATTTATGACGATTTCATTTCGCGTCACTACGAGAAGGTCACAAGTGAACACATTTCTTGTAGTTCTCGAGCTCATCCTCTCCTCCTCTAACCTCGACCCTGTGGTCGGTGATGTCACCGTCGGCGATTCCCGCCTCCGTGGGCCGTTCTAGTCGCCGCTCGTCCTTTCTATCCAATTGGATTTGGGTATGGGGCTCTCCTGCGACGAATCGATGCCGTCCCGAACCCTAGGGTTTAGGGGTTGGCATGGATCCTGGTGATGCCGCCGCCGTCGTGCGTCGTGGTGATGTTCCTCGCCTCTATGCGTGCTCATGGTCGCCACCATGGCACCATATGGTTTGCAGCGCCCCCTCTGGGGTGCTCCCCGTGCCGCCATGGTCGTCGGCCCCTCTGCTTCCTCTTATAGTATCCAGCGAGGACCTTTGGTGAGTTCTTTTCCTATCCCCTTGTGCTCTCTGTGCTCGCTCATCCTAGGCTGGATGTTGGCAATGACCTCTCTGGTGATTGTTTTGTCCTGATTAGGATGGTTTATTTCATTTAGGGTCCTTAGCATGTGAATGATCATGTAATGGATGAATTAGATCATGTGTGGATGGTCTGTAAGCATGCTAAATGATTATTAGCCTGAGGCTTGTTGCTTGAGATGAACTATAATGGTTAATGGCTTATTAGATGCTTTTATGCTTGGATTGCATATGATTCAGATGGTATAGTTGCTTTGGAATCAATGCTTGGTAAAGTCAGTGACTTGATAACCTTCCACTGTCATTTCATGGTTTAGGATCATGGTTATGGTGTGATGAAATCACTGTCTTAGTGCAGTTGGCTTGGAAATTAATATGTGGTCATGATCTCAAACAGTGAATATTAACATAGGAATATCCTATTTATGATTCCTGTATTAACTGGAAAATGATTAGTAAATTGATTTGTTGAACCTATGATGATTGGATGTTTATCCTGATTTATATAGAATTGTTCTTGTGACACCATCTTGGTATGGCACACAAGATTGATTCTAATCCATTGATTGGGTTGGTTTAAGATTAAGACAAGCTTAGCTTTAAAAAATAAAGGGAATGTTCTTCTTTGAAATCCCTAAGACCAATGATGTTGGTCTGAGGCTTAGGGGTTTTAGGCCTTATAAAATTGATTCATATAGGTAGTCCTGGTAGTGGTACCAGCTATTGTTTCTTGAATCAAAGCTTGGAGAAAAATGATAGTAAGCTTGATCATTATCTGGATCTAAAAGATTAGTTTCTAAGGTGCTACCCTTACTTTAGGGATGTGCCTAGAAATTAGATCTTAGATATATTTATGCTTGAATTGTAATATATGGCTTGACAACCAAAGCAAGGATGTTGTTCTGAGCTCTGGTTGGATCCTTGTACTTTGCTGTTTGATTTTAGAGTTTAAAATCTCTATGATGGATCCACCCCACTTGGGTGCTTTCTGAGAGTTTGTTTCATAAAACAACACATGCTTCTGTCTAGATAATATGATTAGATCATGTGAGGGTTTTATGATGCTCACCACAAAATCTGATGATTGTGGAGTAAGGTGGTGATGTTGATCTTGTTTTGCTGAGCTCCTGTGCTTGACCTTGAGCTAGCCTGCTCCTCCTAGCTCCTGGACTTGATCTTGCTGTCCACCTGATCCTTCTCCCTCTTATGTTACCATCCTGGTGATGAGATCTGGGCTTTGGTTGGCTTGGTTACTAGCTGTTGTGCTTGGTTTGGCTGCTGTCTAAGCTAGCTGTTCTTGTGTGTGTGTGCAATGAAGAGATGCACTAGTGCATCTCCACGGCTATGATGCTGGTTTTGGTGTGTTGGAGCTGTGCTGTGAGGATGACAACACATCACATGCATTTAGTTGTGTGTCCTGCTTGTGTGCTTGCTGTGCACTTGTGGATATGTTCAGAATTTTGAAATTGATTGTTATCTGGTTACTTTTACCTGGCTGGTGAAACTTGCCCCTCTTGGCTATCATTTGACTTCTGGATTTAAAATTATGGAAGATTTATCTTTTCATATTGGTGAAACTTGCCCCTTCTATAATTTCTCAATGATGCTTGTTCAGTGCACTTCATTGACATGTGTGAGAGAAAAACAATACTAACCCTAAATTTCCTTTTTTTATTTAGTTTCTGTTTGTTTTGCAGGTACTGATTTAAAGTGAAGATTTTAGTTTAAGTTTAGTTATAGAAAAATCCAATGTAATCTTCTTTATACTTTTATAATTTTCAGTTTATTATTTTGTAATCTTCATTTTATTCTTTTGTAATAAATATTATATTATTATCAATAAAGAAATATTCTTATTCTTTATTCATTTGTTATTGTGAAGTGTGTGGATGATTTCAATAAGTTACCATTTTATAACTTATTTATAAAATAAAAATATGAAATAAGTTTTCATATTATTAATTGTTTTCTTTAGATATCATTTGAGTTATAATAATTAACTCTTAATTAAATCAAGATTCAAACCTTATTCTTAATTCATTTGAATTAGAATTCAAACACTCAAGTTTAAAATTCAAATTCATTTTAAAACACATAATTCCTCAAAGATCATATCAAAGTCTATAGCAATCATCCTTTAAGACTAAACCTAATCTCAAAGTATGAAAGAAACCTTGATCACTTTAGGTTTTTATTTGGCGAAAATTTTACCCACATTTTCATAGATAAATGCATGCAACATTCCAAATTCATAAATCTACCCTTTGTTAGTTCCTAAATGTTGGGATGTTACAGACTTCCCCCCTTAAATTAAACTTCGTCCCGAAGTTTGCGGAGATGTACCTGGATAGTTCTAGATAGGCTTTTCTTAAATCCTCTTCTTTCTCCCATGTGGCTTCCCTTTCAGGGTGATGTTCCCACTGTACCTTGCAATGTTTGATTGCTCTGTTCCTTAATCTTTTCCAGTTTTCTTCCAGAATATTATAGGGCTTTTTAATATAGGATAGATCTGCTTGTAGTTCTATCTCTTGGTGTGTGATTGCATCATCTGGAACTTTCAAACATTTACGATGTTGTGATACATGGAAAACATTATGCACTTGAGCTAATCTTGATGGTAACTCTAAAGCATAAGCTATAGTTCTGTTTTGACTCAGTATCTTGAATGGTCCGATGTATCTTGGACTTAATTTTCCTTTAACTTTGAACCTTTTTACCCCTTTCATTGGGATTACTTTCAAATAGACCATATCTCCCACTTCTGGATGTCATGATCTTCGACTTTGATCTGCATAACTTTTCTGCCTGCTCTGAGCTATTTTCAGTCTATCCCTGATCTTATCAATGATATCTTGTCTTTCCTTGATATAATCTGGTGCAAATTCTTTGCTGATTCCAGGCTCATACCAACATATTAGTGATCTACACTTCCTTCCATACAGAACCTGATATGGAGCTGCCTTCAGACTACTCTGATAGCTATTATTATAAGAAAATTCTGCCAATGGTAGATGATCTTCCCATGTTCCTCCAAAATCTAGTGCACAAGCTCTTAACATGTCTTCTAGTATTTGATTTGTTCTTTCAGTTTGACCTCCCGTCTCAGGATGATATGCTGTGCTGAAATCTAACTTTGAACCAAGTGCTTCATGCAATTGCTTCCAAAATCTTTGAAGTAAACTTGATCCCCTATCGATTCTGATCTTTTGGTACTCCATGCTTACTTACTATCTCTTTGACATATACTTAAACTAACTTCTCGGCATTATCTTTTTGATTCACTGGAATAAAATGTGCACTCTTAGTGAGTCTGTCCACAATTACCCATATCATATCCTTCCTTTTTTGGTGTCATGGGCAATCCTTTGATGAAGTCCATACCTATTTCCTCCCACTTCCATTCAGGAATTTCCAAGGGTTGTAATGGTCCTGCTGGACTTTGATGTTCAGCTTTCACCCTTTGGCAAGTATGGCATTCAGATACATATTTTGCAATGTCCCTTTTCATGTTATTCCACCAGAATAGTTCTTTCAAATCCATATACATCTTAGTACTCCCTGGATGTATAGAATATGGTGTTTCATGTGCTTCTCTAAGTATGACATTTCTAATCTCAGTCACATCTGGAACACAAAGACGGTATTGAAACCATAAAGACTCATAATCCCCAAGGCGAAAAACTGATTTTTGCCCTTGAGATATCCTCCGAATTTCCTCAGCAATAAAAGGATCTTCTGCTTGATGTCTAAAAATTTCTTGCTTAAGATCACTGTCCTGCTCTACAACTACCTGCATAGTAGCTAATCCTCCAAGAACCTCTGTTCTAATGAATTGAAGTTCTAATCTTTCCAAGTACATTTGTAACTCTTTTGGTAACTCCCGATTATTAGGCTGAATATCTGCACTCTTTCTGCTTAAAGCATTAGCTACAACTTTAGCTTTTCCCGGAGTATAGTTGATTGTTAAATCATAATCCTTGATTAGTTCCAACCAACACTTCTGTCTCATATTCAATTCCTTTTGAGTGAAGAAATATTTGAGAATTTTATGGTCAGTGTATAAATCACATCTAGCTCCATATAAAAAATGTCTCCATCCTTTCAACGCAAAAACTACTGCTGCTAACTCTAAATCATGAGTTGGATAGTTGACTTCATGTGGTTTCAGTTGTCTTGAACCATAAGCAATTACTTTCTGATCTTGCATTAATACACAACCCAAACCTTCTTTAGACGCATCACAGTTTACGGTGAAGTCCTTCCCTGTTTCGGGAACTGCTAAGATTGGAGCTGTGGTTAATCTAGTCTTTCACTCTTGAAAACTCGCTTCACATTTCTCATCCCACTTGAATGGTGTATTCTTCCTTAATAATTTGGTCATTGGTCCGGCTATTTTGGAGAAACCTTCAATGAATCTCCGATAATAACCATCCATTCCTAAGAAACCTCGAATTTGCTTCACATTGGTCGGTGCAGTCCACTCTAGTACTGACTGAACTTTAGATGGATTCACAACAATTCCATCCTTACTGATCACATCACCGAGGAATTCTACCTCATCAAGCCAAAATTCACACTTACTGAACTTAGCATAAAGTTTGTGTTCTCTTAAAGTCTGCAATACTATTCTCAAATGATCAACGTGCTCTTCCTTATCCTTGGAATATATCAGAATATCATCAATAAAGACTATGATGAACTTGTCCAAATATGGTATGAAGATCTTGTTCATCAGATTCATGAATATTGCCGGTGCATTGGTCAAACCAAATGGTACTACCAAATACTCATGGTGTCCATATCTTGAGACAAATGCTATCTTTGGAACATCTCCCGGTTTGATTTTTATTTGATGGTATCCAGATCTTAAATCGATCTTTGAAAATACCCCAGCTCCTTTCACTTGATCAAACAAATCTTGGATTCTTGGTAAAGGATACTTATTTTTGATAGTAACGTTGTTTAGGTTTCTATAATCACCACACATCCGTCTTCCACCATCTCTCTTATCCACAAAGATTACTGGTGTTCCCCATGGAGATACACTTTCCTGAATAAATCCTTTTCTAGCTTACTCATCAATTTGCTCCTTGAGTTCTTTCAACTCTTTGGGTCCCATTTTATATGGTGCTTGAGCTATTGGTGTTGTACCAGGAATTAGGTCAATAGTAGACTCTATCTCCCGGTCTGGTGGCATTCCTGGTAGCTCTGCTGGAAAAACATCTTGAAATTCATTTACTATAGGAATCTATTCCAATTTGACCTCTTTCATTGAGTTCAACTACAGATCCACCATGATAAGACTGTGTTTATCTGCTTGGTAAACTATCCTTGCTTCACTTGGAGTTTTAATTGAGACAGTTTTCTCCTCACAATTTATCTGAGCTCCGTGTTCCATCATCCAATCCATCCCCAGCACTACTGCAATTCCCTTCAAAGGAATCACATAAATGTCTGCGAAATATGTACAACCACAGATCGAGATAACCTGATCTTGTTTTATGTGGCGTACAATCACATTCCCTCCTGCCGTAACTACGGTCATATGTCTTTCTAATGTTGCCCTTCTAATCCTAAACTTATCACAAAATTCTTCAGAAATGAATGAAGTAGTTGCACCAGTATCAAATAGAACTTTGCCAGGATTGGTAAGGATATTGAGCATACCTATCACTGCATGCTCCAAATTATCCACCTCCTCGAGGGTTGCACATTTCAGTTTCCCGGTAGGTCGGTTCCTCTTGCCATTGTTGTTCTTGCCATTATTTCCTCCTTTATTGGGCTGTCCATTTCCTCCACTGGCTTGTCCTCCTCCCTTGGTAGGCCAACCTCCTGGTGGTTTGCTCGGACAATCGGGCTTGATATGCCCCTTCTAACCACAACCATAACAAATCACTACAGGCTTCTTGCATTCCCTCTGGAAATGCCCTGGAATTCCACAATTGTTACAAATAACATTCCTTCTCGGATTCGATTGATTTCCACCACTTCCCTTGTTATTGTTATTGTTGCCATAATTCCTATTCCGAGGTTTGAACTCCAGGTTTGGTTTAGGTTTGCTTGCCTGAATCCTCTTGGTTTCCTTTTTGGATCTCTTCCTCTGGTCCTCTTGGACATTCTTTTAATCATCTTCAAAAGTAATGGCTGCATCCAAGAACTGCTGATAAGTTTGCTTATTGGCTAACCTTAGTTGCATCTTCACAAATGGATTTAATCCACGCAGGAAACGCTTCTTCCGCTTCTCTTCAGTGTTGACATCCTCCTCAGCATAGCGAGACAGTTGACTAAAGTCCCGGATGTACTTCATAACACTAGTGTATCCTTGCTGAAGCTCCTCAAATTCTCTCCGCTTCAACTCCATAACACTCTCCAGAACACGATATTCACGGAATCTCTGCTTGAACTCTTCCCAGGTAAACTCCCTTCCTGGTTGTTGCATGGCTAACTGATTCTCCCACCATGATGCTGCAGGTCCAGTCAGAAGATGAGTTGCATACCTCAATTTCTCCTCATCATTGCAACCTACAGTTTTCAGCTTCCTTTCGATGTCGCTAGCTCCTATGCATCCATTGGTTCAGGAGCTGATGCAAAAGGTAACGGTCTTGCATTCTGGAAATCAGATAGACTCACTCCTCCACCTTCAGGTTCCCTCTGATTTGCTCGCCCCAACAACTCTTCCATAAACTTGTTATGGGTCTCTTGCATCATTTGCATGCATTGCATAAAGTTCTGCTCCATTAACGGCCTCATTGGTGGTGGTGGTAATGCTCCTTTATTTGCTGCATCTACATCGGCCTTCTCCTTGGCTTCTCGCTCCATCCGCTGCTGCTCAGTTTCCATTTCTACACCCGTATCCATGACCCTCTAGTCCTGCAACATAAAGCGAATACTCATAATTACATCATGCACATGTGTTCTGAGCTCGACTTTACGCACAGAACTAGTCACACAATGAATATCCAAAGAAAATCCAAATGTGCATTTCACTTATGATACATACTATCATAATAATACAAAGTCATTACAACCAATGCCATATAGGTATAATCACAAAACTACCTTATTCATCTCACTATCTTATTCCTTAAAGTACAATACACGGTACTTGATATCACTAACTAATTGCCTCCTTCTAGTAGTAACTACGCTCATCGTACATGCCTGATGTCCAACCGTGATGACATGTTGTTCGTCGCACAGTTTGTGGAACATATGGCCTTCCAGAAGAAACATACTCCGTATCTGAAGTGTCAGGACTTGAGTCATTACTCAACCTGAGCGCATTGACTCCCTCCAGCTTAGCTGAAAAGTCTTCAGAAACATATTCAATATTATCTCCAGCCTGCATCTCCTGAGCTTCATTTCTTGAGTTGTCAATAGGATACGCAGATCCTGCTGCTTTCCAGGTGCTCTCTTGGGCAAGATAATTAAACACTTGATAATGTATATTCCCTGGGTTTTGAGAAGATGTTGATGATTCAAACACTCTCTCCTCAGGATCTTCTTCTTCATCCTGATTATCTATTGACATGGTATTTCTACTACTATTATTAGGGTTCATCCTTGCACCCATCCCACTAGATTGTCCAACGTTTCTGTCAAAACCATCTGTGGACATCTGGTGTTCATGAGATCCATTATATGATCCCATTCTCAAACCATCCGAATTCTCAATAGGAAGTTCTGAGTCAAAACCATCCTCTGAGCCCTGTGGTACTGCATACCTCATATCCATAGTAGGATCATGTATAGGTTCAGGTCTTGGTGAATAAGGATATGGTATAAAAGATTCGGGATCTATAGGTATATCCTTAAAGATAGGTGTTGCACTACTACTTGCTTCCTTCTCTAACTGGAATGCTAACTTCTTCCTCCTTTCCGGATCAGTTAGATCCTTTAACATATCATTTTTGTCTTCAATAATCACTTGATGGGTCTTATAAAAAGACGCAACGAGTGTTCGATATCTATCCATAACCTTGGAAGATAACTTAGGATGCTTCTTAACCAAAGTAAGATGATCCGGTATAGGGTCCGAGTCTATAGAATCATGAGGTATCACAGAGAATGTGCTACCTTCTAGCTCCTTGGTTTTCTGCTCCCGGATATTAGCTATCGCCTCCACAACAGCAACATGATATGCTGCTAAATGACTCCTACCTTCTCCTATAGGTAGATCGTGATATAATCCAAGCTTCTCTGGAAGTTGGATACTCACACGATACTTGGATAACATTCGGCCATCAAGGTAAGTGATAGTGTTTACTGGAATTCTAGTTGGACAACTAAAGAGCTTTAAAAGTTGACAAAGTTGGTCTGTGAATGATCCTTGATAATCATCAAGAGTATCCTCATTCCTTACCAAAGTCTGTTTTGGAAACTTTGGTGCCATATCTCTGTATATCAGAAAAATAATTTTGATTAGTATCCAATGATATATTGCATCATAACAAAGAATTATCGCACTCAAATATATAACAGAATATTCTCATTCGAATACCCATTATATTACTTTTAGAGAATTCTTTATCGTTGCTAATTTTCCTACATGTAATAACCTTTACTAGGTTTCCAACCTAAGGTCAAAGCAATTTGCTCTGATACCAACTGCGGTGACCCAGCATACCATTGCATGTGTAGTACACTATAGTCATTGACATGACATCCACAGAACACCGTTCCGTAAATATCACATCCCTCAGAGTGGTACAATAGAAACATTGCGGGTCCATATTACAAAAGTACACACATTATTATTATTACAATACCCGAAGTTCAAGACTTCCAAAAGATTCGACTTACAAACCAAAATATAAAGTGTTTTAGCGGAATTTAAAAGTAGCAACTCCGACTAGGAGTTGAGCTCAGCAGCTTATTCTATAGCATTCATGCTGCTCGGCTTCGTTGGTTATTACTAACTAGGGATACTTAGTTGGACTCGTTATCATCGACACTGTAGCGGATCTTGTAATCCACTCCTTCAACACCTCCGGACAGATCGAGTTCCTCATAGAACACATCTTCTTGACATTCGGCTGCATACGTTGGCACGTCTTCGGGATCCTCAGAGTCTAAGCAAGGGATCAAAGGAAAGAATGAGTAACAGTGTTACCCAACAGGTTCATTATATGCAAGGTGGGAAGTTTGATGCTCTAACTACCACCTCGGATTATAAATCCTTGGCACTACGCAATTTTTGTAAATCTTTCTTCAAAGATTGATTTTATTCTGAAAAAAAACTATGACAATCAACCTTCACAGGTTGACCAGAACTTTCATGGAGTTCCTTTCCTGCCGCGTTCCTAGCTCCTTCCCGGAACAGGGAGTAAGAAGTTACAATTCTTAGACTCTGCAGAGGTGCGTTACTTTACCCATGAGAGATCAACTCCTTGTTGCACAACCGAGTGTACTTTCTCGTCCACAATTCCATGATGTGGGACCCGGTAGTTGGTCCAAGCTAATCACTGCCCCCTTCGCGACCTCGCATGCCTCCTTGGTGTACACCATGCCCACATAATGAATTATGACAATGGTTTGTACAAACCGTTAGATGCCAGAACTATCGTGGGACGATGAGGGTTCCCACCCATATGCTGCATATCCTCTACAAATTACCAATTAATATGCATGCTACGAGGATAACATCCACGACCTGCACATCCGTTTTCATGCGAGAAGAAGAAGATACAGTTGACTTCTCTGTCCCATTCCAAATCTCATGGTTAACGCGTAATATACGGTGCTAGAATCACTGATGTCAGGGGTTTTTAAGTCCCTACTTGATCATCATTATTGCAAATAGAACCCTAAGTTCTATTGCTTCATTATATCACCACTTAGGATGATATCTATGATTTCTTTATTTGTGAAAATAATATTTTCTTTCTTTTATAGCATATATGATAACACACAATTTGCAAATACTTTGATAAAGACTCTTCAAAGGACATGAGCAAGTGATGAACTTGCCTTGTGATGGCAAGGTAGTGAAGTCTAATGCTTGCACTGGACCTTGAGCTTCTATGTCTACAAAAACATCATTATTGCCCGGTAAGGACAATATTTAAAGAAACAAAAACATCATTATTGCCCATGGGGTGCTCCCCGTGCCGCCATGGTCGTCGGCCCCTCTGCTTCCTCTTCTAGTCTCTAGCGAGGACCTTTGGTGAGTTCTTTTCCTACCCCTTGTGCTCTCTGTGCTCGCTCATCCCAGGCTGGATGTTGGCAATGACCTCTCTGGTGATTGTTTTGTCCTGATTAGGATGGTTTATTTCATTTAGGGCCATTAGCATGTGATTGATCATGTAATGGATGAATTAGATCATGTGTGGCTGGTCTGTAAGCATGCTAAATGATTATTAGCCTGAGGCTTGTTGCTTGAGATGAACTATAATGGTTCCGATGGCTTATTAGATGCTTTTATGCTTGGATTGCATATGATTCAGATGGTATAGTTACTTTGGAATCAATGTTGGTAAAGTCAGTGACTTGATAACCTTCCACTATCATTTCATGGTTTAGGATCATGGTTATGGTGTGATGAAATCACTGTCTTAGTGCTGTTGGCTTGGAAATTAATATGTGGTTTGAGATCATCTTGATCTCAAACAGTGAATATTAACATAGGAATATCCTATTTATGATTCCTATATTAACTGGAAAATTATTAGTAAATTGATTTGTTGAACCTATGATGATTGGATGTTTATCCTGATTTATATAGAATTGTTCTTGTGACACCATCTTGGTGTGGCACACAAGATTGATTCTAATCCATTGATTGGGTTGGTTTAAGATTAAGACAAGCTTAGCTTTAAAAAATAAATGGAAATGTTCTTCTTTGAAATCCCTAAGACCAATGATGTTGGCCTGAGGCTTAGGGGTTTTAGGCCTTATCAAATTGATTCATATAGGTAGTCCTGGTAGTGGTACCAGCTATTGTTTCTTGAATCAAAGCTTGGAGAAAAATGATAGTAAGCTTGATCATTATCTGTATCCAAAAGATTAGTTTCTAAGGTGCTACCCTTACTTTAGGGATGTGCCTAGAAATTAGATCTTAGCTATATTTATGCTTGAATTGTAATATATAGCTTGACAACCAAAGCAAGGATGTTGTTCTGAGCTCTGGTTGGATCCTTGTACTTTGATGTTTGATTTTAGAGTTTAAAATCTCTATGATGGATCCACCCCACTTGGGTGCTTTCTAAGAGTTTGTTTCATAAAACAACACATGCTTCTCTCTAGATAATATGATTAGATCATGTGAGGGTTTTATGATGCTCACCACAAAATCTGATGATTGTGGAGTAAGGTGGTGATGTTGATCTTGTTTTGCTGAGCTCCTGTGCTTGATCTTGAGCTAGCCTGCTCCTCCTAGCTCCTGGACTTGATATTGATGTCCACCTGATCCTTCCCCCTCTTATGTTACCATCCTGGTGATGAGATCTAGGCTTTGGTTGGCTTGGTTACTAGCTGTTGTGCTTGGTTTGGCTGCTGTCTAAGCTAGCTGTTCTTGTGTGTGTGTGCAGTGAAGAGATGCACTAGTGCATCTCCACGGCTATGATGCTGGTTTTGGTGTGTTGGAGCTGTGCTGTGAGGATGACAACACATCACATGCATTTAGTTGTGTGTCCTGCTTGTGTGCTTGCTGTGCACTTGTGGATATGTTCAGAATTTTGAAATTGATTGTTATCTGGTTACTTTTACCTGTCTGGTGAAACTTGCCCCTCTTGGCTGTCATTTGACTTCTGGATTTAAAATTATGGAAGATTTATCTTTTCATATTGGTGAAACTTGCCCCTTCTATAATTTCTCAATGATGCTTGTTCAGTGCACTTCATTGACATGTGTGAGAGAAAAACAATACTAACCCTAAATTTCCTTTTTTTATTTAGTTTCTGTTTGTTTTGCAGGTACTGATTTAAAGTGAAGATTTTAGTTTAAGTTTAGTTATAGAACAATCCAATGTAATCGTCTTTATACTTTTATAATTTTCATTTTATTATTTTGTAATCTTCATTTTATTCTTTTGCAATAAAGATTATATTATTATTAATAAAGAAATATTCTTATTCTTTATTCATTTGTTATTGTGAAGTGTGTGGATGATTTCAATAAGTTACCATTTTGTAACTTATTTATAAAATAAAAATATGAAATAAGTTTTCATATTCTTAATTGTTTTCTTTAGATATCATTTGAGTTATAATAATTAACTCTTAATTAAATCAAGATTCAAACCTTATTCTTAATTCATTTGAATTAGAATTCAAACACTCAATTTTAAAATTCAAATTCATTTTAAAACACATAATTCCTCAAAGATCATATCAAAGTCTATAGCAATCATCCTTTAAGACTAAACCTAATCTCAAAGTATGAAAGAAACCTTGATCACTTTAGGTTTTTATTTGGCAAAAAAATTACCTATATTTTCACAGATAAATGCATGCAACATTCAAATTCCTAAATCTACCCTTCGTTAGTTCCTAAATAATGTTACAACCTGATAGATGTGCCTGGTTTTAATACTAGATGTGCCTGATAGATGTACCTAATCATTTTTGTACTATAAATGTGCCTTTTTTCTTAGAAGATGTACCTAGATGTGCCTAAGCAAGTTCCAGGTGTATGTATCTGAGTAGATGTATATGTAGCTTTTGTTCTTATTTTTAATACTAGATGTGTCTCATCACTTTTTGTTACTAGATGTACCTGGTTTTAATACTAGATGTACCTTATAGATGTGCCTGGTTTTAATACTAGATGTGCCTGATAGATGTACCTAATCATTTTTTGTACTGTAGATGTGCCTTTTTTCGTAGAAGATGTACCTAGAGTTTCAGGTGTATGTATCTGAGTAGATGTATATGTAGCTTTTGTTCTTCTTTTTAATACTAGATGTGTCTCATCACTTTTTGTGTTATTAGATGTACCTAGTTTATTTTTTATTTTTGATGATACCTGGTTTTAGATGTACCTGATCACTTTTTAACCAGTAGTTGTGCCTATTTTGTTAGTAGCTTTTGTCCTTAGTTTTAATAATAGATGTGCCTGGTTTAATTACTAGATGTAGCTTGGTTTAATTACTAGATGTGCCAGTTTTAGCTTGGTTTACATACTGGATGTACCTGGGGTTTTTAGGTGTACATGTGTTTGTTAGTAGATGTAGCTTGGTTTAATTACTAGATGTGCCAATTTTAGCTTGGTTTACATACTGGATGTACCTGGGTTTTTTAGGTGTACATGTGTTTGTTAGTAGATGTACATGTGTTTCTTACTAGAAATATTTTCTTACTAGATGTACACATGTCCCTGTTTTCTTACTAGATGTACATCTTACTGATCACATGTCCTTGTTTTCTTACTAGATGTGCCTTTTTATGCCCAGTAAATGTACCTTTGTTTTTCTTAGTAGATGTACGTGATTTTATTTTACTGGATTTACCTACTTTATTGCTAGATGTACCCTTGTTTTATTTTGTGGATGTACCTACCTTGTTTTACTGGGAGCCCTTATTATTTTCTGGTTTTACATCCAAGTTTTCCCCCTTTTTGGTACTGGATGTAAGTATCACTAATTCATGTTCTTTTTTTCTAATTGCTAGATGTACCTTTGTTTTATTTAGTTTCCCTTGTTGATGTTCTGTTTGTTTTTAATTTCACTAATTCATGTTCTTTATTTTTCTTTTTCACAGTACAAATGACAATATTAGGCAGCAGCTGGAAGGTTAGATCAGGGAAGAAGCATTCAAAGCTAAGCATGATGCGTAAAAAGCTTACGCTGCGGTCTAGAACATCACCGGCACATCTTCCCAAGGATGATACAGTTGAAGACATTCAAGTTAAGCAGCCCAACTTAGAAGAGGAAACTGAGAATCAAGTAGTGTTATCACAGGTTTGTATTGCTATCACAGCAGAACTTTTTTTACTACGCAATATTTTTGTGTATACTTTTGTCATAGACATGATTCATTAGCTTCTTCTTTTCTATTTTTTCACTAGGGTAAATCTAGAAAATGCTTCCAACGGGCGTCACCTATGAAGTTGGTCAGCCTATACCCTAGTATGTCAGAAGAGCAGAAATCAATGATAAGAAGAGCAAAATATGGAGGACTACTGGACATCAATTATTCGAAGCTCCGTCCTAAATTATGCAAGTTCCTCTTGGAAAGCTTTGATCCAACGTCATGTATGATGGTGTTTCGTGGGCGAGGTGCAATCCCTGTGGGCGAAGCATCTGTAAGAAAGTTCTCGAAGTACCTCGAGGCAAGTTGGAAATACGCTATGAGGTGGATGCTAATGCTACAACATTCATGAACGATAAAATTGGAGCAGGAACCTGTAAGCAGCCAACTGTAGCAATGTTAAAGAAGAAGTTGTTGTCAATGGAAGATGCTGATAGCGACTACTTAAGCCTTTTATAACATATGGAATGTGTTATGTGCTCGCTCCAACCACAAGTGTGAGAATCAGCCCCAGTTTGTATCCATCACTGGTTAACATCAGCCAAGCGAAGAATCTGAATGTTTGCAAATTTTCGATAATGATGATGTGCGAAGCAAGCAAAACAGGTGCAAAAAGGGAATCATGAAGTCATGCATGTTGTACTTAATGGTATAACTTTGTTTTATATTCAATACATTGTGTGCTTTTTTGCTTTATATTTTTTGTTTAGCTTGTCTATGTAATTGAATCCATCCAATGTCTATTTTAATATAATTATTACTTCTTGTAGGTGAAATATCTAGACTCCTTACAACTAGAAGACATGGAGGTCAACGCAGAAGGCACACGGGTATCAGTTTGGACCAATTCCATGGTTAAAAAAGCAATAGCACAAGATACACGAAGCGATGGTAGCTTTGGCATGGCTCCGGTAATGCACCTATCCACATTTAATATCCTAATATAAATGTCTTCGCACCATTTGATGCAACCTCATAGCTTCTGAATGTAGTTTTTAGGTACTTTTCTAGATGAACATGTAAATAACTTTTAGTTGAACATGCATGTACAACAACTAAACTTTTTATCCTTATTTTCCCCCGGACAGCTGAAACCTGAATTCGCAACCACCGAAGCTCAATTGGAAGAAGAAAATACTGAATCTAAAAGGAATATAAGTGAAAACGAGACATGTGAACATGTAGCAGACGAAGATGAAGAGGGACAGAGCATTCTATTTTCAGATCCAGAAAATATCAACACATTCATTCACAAGAATACACCAGTAGGGCGTATAGTAAAAGTAAGTGCATGATTTCTTTTTAAGAAATTACGTCGATCATGTTCTTAATATATCTACTTTGTTTTTGTTTCATATCATTTGTTAATATATATTCATGACACTAATGATGATTATTGGTACCTTCTTTTGTTCATTTCCTTTTTTAGGAGACAACAAGATACAAGGAAGCAGTTGAGTTTGCATGCCACAACTTTGAAGAAGGATTGAAGATGCTACTGAACAATATTGCACCAAAATCTCGCAAATGAAGAATAAGATGTAACAACAAAGCCAAGAAATCGTCTAATGAGAGACGCATGAACAGCGGAAAGTGAAGAAGCATGTCCTAGTGCTGCCAATACAGTTGAGGAACACATGCCCATCACATTAAATGGATCTGATCAAGATGAGTACATTTGCTAGGACGGAGATACACACCAGTCAGGAATAGCTGATCCTCTGACTTCTGTGTACCATGCACATGCCACATTTGAAGTTCGGAAAGATGTGGTTGATATGGAAGATGAAATGTCAGAGAGCCACAGAAAACTAGAAGCTGCAGACTTAGTTCATGAGAACAGGGAGACCACAAAAGATGGAACATCAGATATGTCTGCTATGGAAGATAAAAGTTCAGAGTTTAAGAGAAAAGAAGAAAGTACAATCATACAGATGGATACAACAGAGAGAAACCAGATTGCATTACATGTTGATGATGCCAAACAACAGTGTACTCTGAATAGTTGCATTGAGAATGAGAACACTGTAGCAACAAACAATAACAATGTTATGACAGCAGCATCCTTAATCAGTGTGGTTGCTGAGATCCCAAGAAATTTTGATGATAAATTGAACGGTACAACTGAAAAAGATACCATACCATCTCTGGTTGAGGACATGAAAGCCAAGGACAAGTCTTGAATCAACACCATAGCTGAACAATGTATCAACAAGGAATTGGTAGTCCCCGAGAAACCTGTGAAAATGTCATTCAAAGAAACTAGTTCTTCAGAAGTTTTTGATGAAAAAGTTTAACCCACAGCAGAAATTGAGAAAGTTTGGGAAGATTTGTGGCGTAAAAGAAATGAGAACTTACTTGAGTTGGTACGGAGTCCACCTCGTACTGATTTTCAAGATCATCTACAGTTAGAACTACCGGTGTTTCTTGACATAGAGACCGCATGTCCAACAAAGGATGCTTTTGAAAGTATTCTTCAACATATGCCAAGGATGAATCTCGAGGAAGCACAAAAAGGACTACCAAATATGATTGATGGAAGTAAAAGGCCTGAGGTGGATAAACTGTTGGAAATGGAACCAAAGTTTGAACCTTTGAAGAGGAAATCTGTTTCCTTTGCTGACCAGCAACCGAAGAGGATGAAAAGTATCGAGCCTACTATTTCGCCATCACCGACTAGGTATGGAACCAGATCAGCTGCACGTCAAGAAGCATTGGACAACCCACTTAAAGTGGAGGACACGACTAAAACCACATCTACACCAAGAAGTGCAATTAGGAAAATGTCTCCGGGAAAGGTCACTCGCCAACAGGGGAGCCCTCATGACAATACTGGTCGCAGATACACAAGGTCCACAAGCAGAACACCAATGGTTGGGGATGATTCTGCACCTAGGACAATAACTAGCAACATTCCAAGCTCAACTCAGTATGATTTGATGAATAGGAAACTTGATTTTGACAGCAGTGAATCAGATAGGAGAAGAGAACTTGCAAGACTAGCTCCAGATCCTCCATCTTTCGACCTCAACACACCACGAGATGTGGATGACAAAATTGAGCAAGTAGAAGAAATAAGCAAACAACAAAGACAACAAACAGACCCTATGGGGCAAGCAGGACATAGTAAAGAAATTGTAGATCCATCAAGTACAAGCATTACACCAGTGCCACATGAATATGAAAAAAGAGTCATAAAGGTTGGAAAGTTCACAAAATCACCATTTGTCGATTATGAAAATCAGAAGAATTATGCTGTATCAAAGTCCGTGGAGGAGTTATACAACATGGTCTATGATCATGGGTGGAAGACTAATTCAGCGACAAATACAGAAGTTGTCATGGATGTTGGAGTGCTTTATGTCAGTCGCGGAAACTTAGCAGAATCAGTAGCACCAGGGAAAAAACTGGTGAACATAGTAGATGAGATGGGGATCCACATAATCAAGGAGGAGAACCAAAACATGAAAAAATACATAATGCCTCTGCGCATATCTGTAAGTTTCCTTCTTGAATCTTTAAAAATTTTGGACTTCGCCATTGTGAAAATATGTAATGTATCTTTTTTACCTAACTGTTTTTGTTGTTCCTTTTTTTTTGCAAAAGTACCTTATCAATTGCCGATTCAAACTCAAAGATGTCAAAAGGTGTTTTGAGAACAGTCCAGCGAACAGGCTTGATCACAAAGATGTTGTGAGTAACTTTATTTAAGTCCAATGAATGTTGTTTTTATTTTAATTTGTTTGTTCTTGTTTTCTGCATAAAAAATTGATACATCTTAAATAAAATTGCTGGCTCATATTCACTGTAGTACCGATGCCCATTACTGCATAAAAATAAATAGTACTACTATATGTTCATCAATTTGACCTTAATTTTTTTGTTTTGAATGTAACACATGTTTGCTTCCCAACACTAGAATCTTTTCCAGGATGTCCTCTTGATTCCTCTGGTCACTATTGGCTAGTTGTCCTTAACATAAAGGCAGATAGATTCGAGATCACAGATTCTCTTGATAGTAAGGTTGAAGCTCTATTGATGGAATCTTGCCATTTGCTAGTTGCATCCATTAAAAAGATGTGGTCAAAGGAGTACAAGAATTCAAAAGTCAATATTGCAAACTGGCCTATAGATGTCATTCACAGCCCGAAACAACTAAATGGGTAAAACTCTTGAAGATTTGTCACATCATAGCACCCTGTTTTTTGCAGCACATAGCAAAACACCATGTTCTCTTTTTAACCATTTTTGCACTCTGCAAATGAGTTTTTCAGGTTTGATTGCGGATTCTTCACATGGAAAAACCTAGAAGAGAAGCATGGTCGAAAGGTGTCATCATTTACCCAGAAAGATCTCCCAAACATAAGGAAGCTATACATAGACAAATGGTTGCGGTGGCCAAAGAACAAAGCTCCATGACACTTATACATATAGTTCATCAAAAGGGGTAATACACGGATCATAAACATTTTTTTTGTGCAAACTTGTGTGTTTATCCTAGGAAAATCCTGTTTTTTGCAACTTTGTATATGCACATGTACTAATGCTAGTAGGAATGTTTGTTTGCAACAACATGGCACCAAAATAAAGAACCAAAAGTAAGCCCTGCTGTTTGGTATGTTTATTTTTTTCCTGAGCATACAAATGAGATAAACACACCAAACATATTTATTTGTTCATAGATAGCACATGAAGTAAATGTAGCAGACAACTTTTTAGCCCAGAGCACATTACAAATTTTTTTTCCTGAGCATACACTAATTGAATAGTGATAGTACTGGATATTTTTCCGGGTTTGCAAGCCTAACAGGGCAGTTGCGCGCATCACGATTTGTCTCATTGCATATTCTGCAATTAGTTGGATGAGGCTTCTTTAACTGTAGACCACTCTTCTTCCTCTTATGGGGTGGTCTTCCTTTAGGGGTTGTGACGGGAGGATCTCTTACTCTTCTATTTGCAGCAACTGTAGGATCTTGCTCCATATTTGGGCTATCTGCTATATTAGTTTCAGGATTGATGCTCACTGGTATATTCTTGTTTTCATCTATCTTCCAATTAAAAAGTCTCTTTGTTATGTGAAAACTTAGTGACTAAATCTCTCACGAACTTGATGGCACACTTTATTTTTCTTGCCCCTAATAAACTTGAACCATTGTGTCATCTATGTTGTATATGCTTGCACTTATACGTTGGGATTAGCAGAACCATGCTATCATGGGGAACGCTTTCAACATTGCACTTGTACATTGTACCCAGTTGATATCATGCTCTTTTGTCTATGGATGTCATCGGTGTGAAATTAAAGGGGAGCTTGTAAGTCCATGGAGTTATGTATGTGTGTTAGATAAACTCCCGGGCCGCTAGCCTAAGCCATGCCTAATCATGGTGGAAACTTGCAGCATCACCATAGTGACATATATGAAGCATTCTTCTTATAAAAATAGATATAAAAAGAGATTGAGAAAAAATATGAGAAAACAAGAAAGAGAGAAAAAGGCACCATTTTCCCATGGTAAATAAGAAGATTGCTGAGATGCTCATTGTCCGCTTGCCTTGTCATTTTGATTATGGGATAGCTCCTGTATCATGTGCAAGGGGTACCCCGTTGGCGGTTCTCTATGATACACATATACTTACTATGGCAAGAATTTGCAAGTAACTAAAGTTGAGTAGCATGAGGAGCGGCCCTCGTATTCAAGGGACATGAGATTGCCAACTTATACTTTGTCAAGCATATACTCCATAGTTTGTTCACTTTAACCTTAATCACTTCAAGATGCTTATGATAGGGGCAATGAGAGCTGAAAGCTAACAAGTACCATAATTTTTGGAAGCTCTTTTTGAAAATTGAAATCCCTGCTTCCCTTTATGAAGGGCCTTTATTCCACTATTATATTGAGTCTTCACCTTCTATCCTTAGGCACCAATTAAGAGAGCATACTTGCCATTCTTAGTTCTATGTGCATTGTCCCAAAACTTATTGATTGATACATATTGTTGATATTGCTTGTTCTTGTGCTATTTGTATCTAGTCACTCTTATGAACTTTGAAGGTGTCCTATGCATCTATTTGCTACTCCATGAGGGACAAGCTGAATGCCACTATGCTATGTTTTCTGTATGTGAAACAAACAAATGTATTTCAATGCATGTTATTGAAGATTCTTTGTTTGTAACCTTTCATGTTGAATGCATAGTTACTTTGTCTTATTGTTAGAACTCCATCTTTCATGCTCATGTTTAGAGTTCTTTGATCCCAACTTTCAATGCTTGCAAATGGTTTGATCTTGATTTTGATGGTGCATGTCACCTAAAAAATTATTCTTTTTTGTCACTTACCTACTCGAGGACGAGCAGGAGTTAAGCTTGGGGATGCTTGATACGGCAAAAACATATCTATAATTTTTGATGGCCCATGTTTGTTTAGTATCTACTTTGATTTGCTTTATCTACACTTTGAGGTGTTTTTATATGTTTTTCTTGACTAAGCTATTAACAAGATGCCATAGTGCCAGTTGCCTATTTTCTTCTGTTTTTGGTTCCAGAAAAGGAATAAAATCAATATTCTCGGAATTGGACGGGACAAAAGCCAAATTCAATATTGTACCATGGGGAACACGGAGCCAGAATACGTGACGGAGGGGAGCCACTAGGGGGCCACACCCCTAGCCGCGCTGCTAACCCTAGCCCACGCCTGGTGGGAGGGCGGTGCGGCTGCCCTGGCTTCCCCTGCATCCCCTCTTCGCCTATAAAGACCCCCCGATGCCAAAACCCTAAGTACCCGATCAATATTCCACGAAACCATCTATAGCCTCCGCCACCATCGTCCCTAGATTGGGGGGATCTGAAGCTCTTCCCGGCACCCTGCCGGAGGGGAGATCATCCCGGAGGCCTTCTTCTTCATCATGCCAGCCTACGGTATGAAGTGTAAGTAGTTCCACCTTGGACTACGGGTCCATGTAGTAGCTAGATGGTTGTATCTCCTCCTTTGTGCTACCATGTTTAGATCTTGTGAGCTCCGTTCATGATAAAGATCATCTATTTGTAATCATGCATGTTGTGTTTGCGGGGATCAGATGGATATTGAGATTACTATGCCATATTGATTAATGGCTTTATCTTATTGATTCTATCATGCCTGTGCTGTTTGAGATCTTGCATGCTCTCCGTTTTTAGTAGCTATCTTGGCCAAGTAGATTCTAGTGACTCCAAGAGGGGGTATTTATGCTCGATAGTGGGTTCATGCCTCTATTGAATCTAAGGGAAGTGACAAAAATCTCTAAGGTTATAGATGTGTTGTTTCCACTAGGGAGAAAACAACGGTATCTTGTTCATGGAACAAGTGGATTGTTTAGCTTACACACTTTTCTTAAAGCAGTTATCCGCTGCTTGCAACTTAATACCGGAGGGGGTTCAGATGATAACCTGAAGGTGGATGATACATCGTGAAACGTATCTATAATTTTTGATGTTCCATGCATGTTTAGTATCTACTTTGCTTTGTTTTGTCTACACTTTGAGGTATTTTTATACACTATCTGGAACTAACCTATTGACAAGATGCCACAGTGTCAGTTGCCTGTTTTCTGCTATTTTTGGTTTCAGAAAGCTAAAAAAATGAATATTCTCGGAATTGGATGGGAGAAAAGCCAAAGTTCATATTTTCCCTGAACGATACGAAAAATCGAAGATGAGACGGAGGAGGACACCAGGGTGGACACAACCTAGGTGGGCGCGGGGCCCAAGCTGGCCACGCCCACAGGGAGTGTGGGCCTCCTGGCCCTCCACCGACCTTGCCTCCTTCGCCTATAAGAAGCCTCCGACCCAGAAACCCGAAATTATCGACTAGAAAGCCACGAAAAGTTCCATAGCGCCGCCGCCGCCATCGAAGGGGAGATTCGGGAGACAGAAAGTGTCTGTTCCGGCACCCTTCCGGGATGGGGAAGTGCCCCCGGAGCCATCTCCATTAATCTCTACCACCATCTCCATCACCGTTGCTGATTCCCATGATGAGGAGGGAGTAGTTCTACCGGTAGCTATGTATTCATTTCTCTCTCTATGCATGATCATATTATGGTCATGAGCTTTGAAATTAAGTAGATCTACTCTGTTACTCAAGTGCTTCAATAGATCTCTTCTCTCCCCATGTGTGTGAAAGTGACAGCATGCACGCCATGGTGGCACTTAGGCTAGAGTCTACATAAATACTCATCGTGCTTTAATAGATCTATGTTTTTCCCCACATGTGTGAAAGTTACAGTGTGCACACCGTGTGTGGCACTTAGGCTAGATTACATAAATATTTCATGAGTTATATTTTGAGTTGGATGTCTTTATGAAATTGTGGTGTTTGTTGGAACCATCTAGCGCTCAAGGTGACAGTGTGGGGTTATCTAGATTGGGGAAGGCGGACTTTGAGGTGTGATGTTATAGCCCTACCATGGATTAGAGTGCCCAACCTGAGAGTAGTTAAGAGTAGTATCATTAAGAGAAGATATTTATATGAGAGAGTGTTTACTATTGAAAGTATGATCCCTAGGCCTTGTTTCCAAACATTGAAACACCGTTCACATCTAGATCTGTTGCATGTTTGCCAAGGAGGTTTTGGTTATTTTACCTTACCTCACCGTCAATATCTTTTCTGGCACCGTTACCACTTGTATTTCAGTATCTCTTCGCTGAACTAGTGTACCTATACACCTGACAAGTGTATTGGGTGTGTTGGGGACACAAGAAACTTCTTGTATCTTGATTGCAGGGTTGCTTGAGAGAGATACCTTTGACCACTTCCTCCCTGAGTTCGATAAACCTTGGTTGATCCACTTAAGGGAAACTTGCTGCTATTCTATAAACCTCTGCACTTGGAGGCCCAACAACTTTCTACAAGAATAGAAGTGCATAGACATCAAGATATTTTCTGGCGCCGTTGCGGGGGAGGTAAGGTAAAAGGTACTCACATCCTCCGGTGTGAGTGCTCGAAGTTATTTCCTTTATATTCTGCAATTTTGTCCTTTTTACTTGTTTTCACTAGTTAGGCTTAATGGAAAACAACAAAAAATTAGAGAGGTCTATAGTATCTATCTTGAGTTAGGACATGAAGTGTTTGAAGAGAAAATTGAAAAAACCAATGGAACTTTATTTGCATGCTAATAGCAATGATATTAGTATGAATTCTTTGGACACCATGATTGCTAATGCTATTGTCAACACCCGGATTTTTAATCATAGATGCCTATTATGCCATACATCGCAATCCCAGGATTACCATTTTTGCGAGACATAACAGATTTGGATATCACAGTACATCATCCATTACAAACCATACATAAGGTCTTACACAAATAAGGATATCATGATCCATTTCTTAATACAATTCAAGCAGCGGAATAACGTAATAGTAATGATAGTGTAGGCGAAGCTCCATCTTCATGGTCACAGGCAATGCTGACGATGGGAGATGATCCTAGTTGTCGTAACCTTCCTGCTGTCCGTACTCCTGATACTCCTCTTCATAGTCTGGCCACGGGAATACCTAGGGACAAAGCCATGAGTACTCTTTAAGTACTCGCAGACTAATACTAACAAGTGAAGTGGTTTTGAATAGGATATACTAAGCTCTAGGGTTGTTTTGCAAAAGCCAGATTTACCTCTACTAAGTTCAGAAGCAAAGAAAGCTAGTTGAAAGTTTTATAATACCTAAGTGGGAACTTGAATTTCATATCACAACTCTGTTGTGGTCAAGTCAAAGTCATAAATCATTTCATAAGTCATTTTGCAAACATCTGACGACGGAACAGTATGGCCACTCCAACTGTCCATAACCGCAGACGCGGCTATTCGAATAGTTTGACACTCTGCAGAGATTGTACACTTTCACCACAACATTCGATACATCCATCAGGAACAATCCTGAATTCACCATACTCGGTATGCAGATAATCAATCCTAACCTTTCAATTACACGCCCTAGTATAGACACCTCTCCTGTGAGTTTGGCCTCCCAACCATGACCAACTATCATCTTGGGTACTGCACAGGTGGACAATCTTCACAAGGTAGCCTTAGTTTAGACCTTGGCCGCAAGGGAACCCATACTAAGGTATATAAATTTCCAGTCAAGCCCTACCCAATTTTCGGGTATTGGGGTTGTACGGTAAAATTGGAATGGTATCGCATCCAGATAACCATCAGTTTTATAAAGGGCTAAGACTCATGCCTTAACATTTTCATCATAAAAATCATCTGGTTTTCGGAAACACATGTCAAAACATTTCAGTATAATGACTCATCATTCTAAGGTTTTCATAACCATTTTCACCAAGTATTCCCATCTAAAGTTTATCAAGTTTTATGCTTAGCACTAGAATCTATAAGTGGGGGTAGATACTAATGATGGGTAATAAACAAGTGGGGATTAGCTTAGTTCAATCTCATGCCTTAGGATAACATCAAGATTATCTAACTTAGGCCAAATTTTATGCTCTTTATGCTACCTTCAATTATCTTTCTAGAATCTACAAGTCACTAAGTAAACTTGTGATAGAAAGCTTTTAATAAAAAAATACTAAGCTTGCAAGTAAAACTAGGATTGGATATCAAGTGGGTATAATCACATATGCTTAAGGCATATAGTTGGCATAGTAACAAGCAAGTTGTAGCTTGCTAAGTCAACAGGTAGTATTAGACTTGCTAAGATATTAGTATAAACTTGCCTTGTGCAGAGCAGTGGTTGAAGTTCTCCTTAGCTTCTTCCTCGTAGTATCCTCTTTCCTCCTCGTATCCTTGGTCGATACTAGCGTCTATAAATAAATACGAGGTACACAATCACCAAACAATAATTAACTATTTCTATTTATCACACAAGGGTTCACACTAGATGATCTAGAATCATCACTAACATTACAAGATTAAAGCACGTGCCTCGTTTGTTTTATTTTAGAAAGATAATTTCTACTCATTGAAAAACTACTTAATATTTAATATTCTCCAACTCAAACATGGGATCATGTTGACACATGTCAACACCACATATCCCAGTACATGGGAATGTGATTTAAAGTGGTGTCACAATTTAATAAGGTTTAACCTTTTTATTTTAATTAATTAAAGTGACTAGAAATGCCTATGTGGCACTCTTTTATTACTTGATCATTATTTCTGTAAGTAAACCTATATATATTTTTATATATTCTGAAAGGTATGGTTAAATGTGATTTTTGAGAGTTGGAATCAACTCAAAATCTCTTATGGTTGAATTTTGAAAAAAATTTGAATGCAGAAAAGCTTCTGCCTACCATGGGTGATCTACAAATCTAAATGGTTTGAATCTAATGGGCTTTGATTAAGCATTCCAGTACTTTTCTAACAAAATTGGTTTCATGCATTTTGGTTTAGTGAATCGAGCTGGGTTGATTTTTGAATCTAGGTATAGAACTGGGTTTGAAATTAAATGAATAAATCTAAATTTGAATTAGTGGGTTACGCGGGATGTTTAACTGGGCCGGCCCACTACGCACATCGCGCACGCGGGCTGGTTAAGTGAGCGACCCCACTCGTCAATGAGACAATGAGGGACGAAGCGGTATGGCGCGATTAGGATCATAGGATCTAACTCTAATCGAACGGCTCTGGTTCATCGTCCACGTCGGGCAGCGTCGGCGAGACAGAACCCTAGCGCGGCCGATGGGGGTCGTGGGAGGCTCACCGGGGCTCATGTGGTGGTCGACGACGGGGGCGAACGACGAAGTCGACGACGGCGATTCTCTTGGTACCGACAGCTTTTCCTGGGGCGGCTCTAGTCGACGACACCTCTCCTCCTCTGCAACGGCAAACTCCGGTGAAATTCTGGCCACCTGGTTCTCGCCTTGCTCCGGGAGTGAGTATGTGTGATCAGTGAGAGGTGGGGAGTGAACTGGTGTGAAAAAAACGAGCGGGGAGGCCTCCTTTTATAGTGGCTGAAGGGGACCGAATGGCGCGGGTGGAGCTCGTCGGTGTCGATGGCACAGAGTGCTACTGGCATATGCGACGATAGGGGGCGGTGCTGTGCTCCCTGGTGACGCTCAACGACATGGTGGCGAGGCATGGGGCGGTGCGAGGTGGTCAGAACGTTGCGGCGCTCTGGGTGGGTCCGACGGCAATTTTAATGGCGCACAACATGAGTAATTCGTGCGGCGGCAAACGAGGTTGTCTGGCGGGCTGCTGGTGATCATGTCTGCAAGCGGCAAGGGCGGCACGCGGTCTGTGGGCTGATGTCGCTGACGGCGCACTGGCATGCTCTCGACTTGCACACCGAGAGACTGGGCGCGTGCTTGGCGGGTGGTCGAGTGGCTAGCTGCGCTCGGGGCTTGGACAAGGAGTGGCGGTGGACAGTGGCGTGCGTCCCAGACATGGTGGCTAGGCTTGGTGCTTGCTCTGGCTAGCTAGCCATGGTCGGCTAGCAAGGGTGACTTCAGGTTTGCATGGCATGGTGCAATGGGTAGGGGCTAGGGGTGGTCAAGGCACTGGTTGGCAGTGGGGGAGACAAGTGTGATCAATGGTGAACAATGCTTAGCCAAATTACTGCTCAAAACAGTGAAGTTTGGCCAGTTTGATTTTCTGTCTCCAAGTGTTTGATGAAATGGCCGCAAGAAATTCAAATTTTAATTTTTGGTTCAAACTTGGTGGGTTGGCTAGGCACATACTAGGGAGTATCTGGTTAGTTGGATTGGTCAAGGGGCACAGGTTTGGTTGGGTTTTGAAAAGGTGTGATCTTCACATATGTTAAAGATTCAATTTTTATTTGTCATTTGAATGGGGTTGCTAAATGTTTCTGCAAGTTTAAAAGGTGGGATTTGATTCACTTTTACTTGGTCTAGCAAGGGGTAAAAAGAATTGGAAAAGTTTCTGTTTGAAATCTTGGACTAGAAACACCCAAAGTGACCTAGTGAGCAAGATTGGCAAAAATGACCATTTGCTTTATTTGAATTGTTTGTGATTTTCTCTTGATTTGTTTCTGCTTGGAAATGTTTTAGATGATGTTATTTTCATCTTTAAACCATTCCTTACTATTTAGTTGAATCACACAAGTCCATTTATGCATTTAACAAATCATCACATACACACATGCATTCATTTGGTCTTTATTTAATCAAAGTTTTTGTTAACCCTAGTTTTAGTGATTAGAGTTTGATGATCATTGTTTCATATTTTTGGGATGTTACAGCTATGGAAACGTCTAAGCTTGGGGAAGATAGTTTTGATGAAAATGATCTTTTTAGTCCCCCAGCTTTGGAAGATAGCTATTCTATTGCTTATGATGATACCAAACCTCCAATTTATGATGATTACAATGATGATTATGATATTTTCAGTCCGCCTACTATTGAGGAGAAAATTAATTGTGATTACAATATGCCTCCTATATTTGATGATTATGGTGATGAAAATAGTAATGATAGCTATTTTATTGAATTTGCCCCCACTATGATTAATAAGGATGACTATGCTTATGTGGAGAGTAATAATTATTATATGCATGTGGCACATGATAAGAATGTTTTATGGGATAGTTATATTTTTAATTTTATTCATGATGCTACTGAAAGTTATTATGAGAGAGGGAAACATGGTCTTATGTATCTCAACAATATTAAGTTTCCCCTCTTTATGTTGAAAATTTTGAAGTTACATTTGTTTTGCTTTCCTATGCTTGTTACTTTGTGCTTTCATAACTTGTTTATTTACAAGATTCCTATGCATAGGAAGTGTGTTAGACTAAAATGTGTTTTGAATTTGCTTCTTGATGCTCTCTTTTACTTCAATTCATAATTCTTATGTGAGCATCTTCTCAAACTATCAAGCCTAACTTAAAAGCGTTAACGAAAAGTACTTATTGGGAGATAACCCAAAAGTTTTCTTGAGTCTTGGAAGTTATTACCTCTGTAATGACCTCTCCTTATCCTTTTTTTGCTTTTTGTGCCAAGAATAACCTCTAATGAGAGGGAAGTAAGATTTGGGGAAGTTGCTGTCCTGAAACAGATTTTTGTGCTCCACCGTAAAAATTCGTGAGGAATCTCTGTAAGTCGGATCGAACTGATAGTTTGCGAATAAATCCCCCAGTATGTTAGCTAACTTTCGTTAGTTCAACACTTTTTTGATTTGAGCAACAGAAGGTCTTTGAAAAAATCAGTTTCTACCTGCTGGTCTGTTTTGACAGATTTCTGCCAGTATTTGCATTTGCTTCTTATTGATTCCTTTTTGGGTTATTTTTGGGAAATTGAGCTTTTTGAGGGAATTTATATAGTAGCTTGTGTTTTTAATGAAAGTTTTGCTGTTCTAAAGCTAAACCAAAGGGTCTATTATCTTTTGAATACACTAATGTTGCTAATGAAGATTGTGTGAAGTTTTGTATGAAGGAAAATTTTCAGGTGTAGAGAAAGAATGATGTAATAAGATGAAGCATGGACAAAAGCTAAATCTTGGGGATGCCACCCCGTGTCACCCCAATAAATATTCAAGAGGTACAAGCGTGAAATCTTGGGGATGCCCAAGGCATCCCCTTCTTCATCAATAAAAATCTCAAGTCTCCTTCTACACACTTCATTTTTATTGTTTCATGCACTATTGCGATGTTCTTGGAGCATCTTTGTTTTTGTTTTTAGTTTTATTTTGCTTGTTTTGCTGCAATAAGTTGGTTGGATACCATCACACTTCTTTTGGAGAGAGACACACTCTGTTTTCATTGCCTAGAACACTCTAGTTTTCATTCTTATTGTCTTGTGAGTGTTCTCTTTTGCTAGCACTGTGTTTAGCCTTAGTTTTCTTGTGCTTTTAGCTTAAAACTTTTTAGTTCTTCTTTCTGGATTAATGAGACAAGCTCACTGATCTTTATTGATATTATCTTTGTGAGTTGTTTCAAATAAGTTGATTGGTGTTGGAGAAGAGTAGAAAGCTTCATGCTTAAGTGGTACAAAGGGAAGCTTGCTTTGACTGTGGCCTAGGCTTTATCATGTCATGCTAGATGTTGTTTTGACCTTATGCTTTGTGATTATTTCTGTAGCATGGATTGTTTCATACAATTGGGATTGCTTAATGTTCCTTGATGGAATCATGCGTTGTTTTAGCATACAAAAGCATAGTATTGTGGTATTCTCCTTTGATGCTTTGTTTGGGTTGACTTGGCACATGATCACACCATGTTATGACTATGAACCAGTCACCATAGCCTCTATGATCATTTAGTTTTTTACTTGTAGTACCACTTTATGCTTTGATTAGTAATGTTTTGTCGCTTTGCATGATTATGACCATTATTGATCTCTTAGTTGGTCGCTCCCAGTCTTTTGTTAGCATCCACTTGTATTGAGTAAGCTCTACTCATGCATCCAACTCCCAAGAAACCAAGTTATTCCATAGTGTCCACCATAAATTCCCATGCATGGTGTGTTACACCATTCCAAGTATATTCTTATTTTATCTATCTTCCAAATTAAACTTGTTATGTGAAAGTTAGTGATTAAAGCTCTCACAAACTTGATCGCACACTTTATTTTTCTTGCCCCTAATAAACTTGAACCATTGTGTCATCTATGTTGTATATGCTTGCACTTATACGCTGGAATTAGCAGAACCGTGCTGTCACGAGGAACGCTTTCAACATTGCACTTTAACTTTGTACACAGTTGATATCATGCTCTTTCGTCTATGGATGTCGCCTGTGTGAAATAAAATGGGAGCTTGTAAGTCCATGGATTTATGTATGTGTGTTAGAGAAATGCCTGGGCCGCTATCCTAAGCCATGCCTAATCATGGTGGAAAATTGCAGCATCACCATAATAACATCTATGAAGCTTTCTTTTTATCAAAAAGAGACATATTGAAAAAAGGAAAGATAGAAAAAAACACCATATTCCCATGGTAAATAAGAAGATTGTTGAGATGCTCATTGTCTGCTTGCCTTGTCATTTTGATTATGGGATAACTCATGTATCATGTGCAAGGGGTACCTCGTTGGCGGTTCTCTATGATACACATGTACTTACTATGACAAGAACTTACAGGTGACTAAAGTTGAGTAGCATGAGGAGAAGCCCTCGTATTCAAGGGACATGAGATTGCCAACTTATACTTTGTCAAGCATATACTCCATAGTTTGTTCAATTTAACCTTAATCACTTCAAGATGATTATGATAGGGGCAATGAGGGCTAAAAGATAACAAGTACCATAATTTTTGGAAGCTCTTTATGAGAGTTGAAATCCCTGCTTCCCTTTTTATGAAGGGCCTTTCTTCCACTATTATATTGAGTCTCCACCTTCTATCCTTAGGCACCAATTAAGAGAGCATAGTTGCCATTCTTAGTTCTATGTGCATTGTCCCAAAACTTATTGATTGATTCATATTGTTGATATTGCTTGCTCTTGAACTATTTGTATATAGTCACCCTTATGAACTTTGAAGGTGTCCTATGCATCTATTTGCTACTCTATGAGGGACAAGCTGAATGCCACTATGCCATGTTTTCTACATGTGAAACAAACAAACGTCTTTCAATGCATTGTTATTCATGATCTTTGTTTGTAACCTTTCATGTTGCATGGATAGTTACTTCGTCTTATTGTTAGAACTTCATCTTTAATGCTCATGTTTAGAGTACTTTGACCCCAGCTTTCAATGCTTGCAAATGGTTTGATCAAGATTGTGATGGTGCATGTCACCTCAAAAAATATTCTTTTTATCACTTACCTACTCGAGGACGAGCAGGAGTTAAGCTTGGGGATTCTTGATATGTCGAAAACGTATCTATAATTTTTGATGTTCCATGCTTGTTTAGTATCTACTTTGCTTTGTTTTGTCTACACTTTGAGGTATTTTATACACTTTCTGGAACTAACCTATTGACAAGATGCCACAGTGCCAGTTGCCTGTTTTCTGCTGTTTTTGGTTTCAAAAAGCTAAAAAATTAATATTCCCGCAATTGGACGGGACAAAAGCCAAAGTTCATATTTTTCCCTGAACGATACGGAAAATCGAAGAGGAGACGGAGGAGGACACCAGGGTGGACACACCCTAGGTGGGCGCGGGGCCCACCCTGGCTGTGCCCACAGGGGGTGTGGGCCCCTGGCCCTCCATCGACCTTGCCTCCTTTGCCTATAAGAAACCTTCGACCCAGAAACCCTAGATCATCGACCAGAAAGCCATGAAAATTTCCACAGCGCCGCCACCACCGAAGGGGAGATTCAGGGGCCAGAAAGTCTCTGTTCCGGCACCCTGCCGGGACGGGTAAGTGCCCCCGGAGCCATCTCCATCGATCTCCACCACCATCTCCATCACCGTTGTTGATTCCCATGATGAGGAGGGAGTAGTTCTTCCTCGAGGCTAAGGGCTCTACCGGTAGCTATGTGTTCATATCTCTCTATGCATGATCATATTGTGGTCATGATCTTTGTAATCAAGTAGATTTACTCTGTTACTCATGTGCTTCAATAGATCTCTTCTCTCCCCATGTGTGTGAAAGTGACAGTGTGCACGCCATGGTGGCACTTAGGCTAGATTCTACATAAATACCCATCGTGCTTTAATAGATCTATGCTTTTCCCCATGTGTGTGAAAGTGATGGTGTGCACACCGTGTGTGGCACTTAGGCTAGATTACATATATATTTCATGACTTATATTTTGAGTTGGATGTCTTTATGAAATTGTGGTGTTTCTTGGAACCATCTAGCGCCACTACAAGAAATGTGTTTACTTGTGACCTTCTCATAGTGACGGGGAATGAAATCGCCATAGATCTATGATGATTTCACACAAGATGGTCGTAGACCATTTGGAGAGGTCAAAACCCTTTAGAATTACAACGTTTTGGGTCCAAATCGTCATAATTTTATCAGATAAAATCGTCATAAACTATGTAATACAGCTTAGGATTTTATTTTTAGCCTAATATGGCCAATCTAAATCGTCATATTGCTAAATTTAATCATATTAATATGACTGGATGGCCACATCAGCACTTGGACCGAACCGAATGGGCCAGCAGCGGGAAGAAAAACACGCACCCACTCTTCCACTGCTAACCCTAGGCCCAGCCGCAGATCGAGCCATCGCCACCTCTCCATATTGCCTCCAGTCAAACCCTAACCTCCCACATCCTCCATATCGCCTCCCCGTGCGCCGCCGATATCCCCGCCGAGCCTCAACTTGCGTCCCCACATGCGACACCCTACCTCCAAACCGATGGATCCCCGCCGCCAGCCCTCCTCTGTGTGCGCTGCCGCCACCCCTCGATCCCCGCCGCCACGACCTAACCTCCAGATCGCCATCACCTCCAGATCCCATTGCTGCGCTCCCCCCATTCCCCTCGTTCCTCAGATCCACCTCCGCATGCCTGGGAGGAGCCGCAGCGGCCGGTGCTTCCACCCGTTGATCGGAGGACAAGGTCCACCTCGACCCAACGTCCACCGCCGCCGTCTAGGAGGCGAAGAGGATGCGGAGGTCCTGCTCGCGGACACCATGGCCACGATCGGAGTAGGGCAACTAGCCGGTTGCCGGACACTGAGGGAAGAGCATGCCGAGGGCGGAGGCAGTGACATGGCAGGGACCAGAGGCGACGGCGCGGACGCCAACCTAGGCACTAGAGGCTGGAGCCTCCTTCTCCACCAAAGCATGGATGGGATGGAGGTCGAGCTCAGTCTAGCGTCTCAGGTCTTGGCCATGGCGGGATGCTACAGATCAAGGACGACATAGGTTCGAGGAGCAGCGGAAGCTCTGGATCCCAACCATGTTGCGGCACTTCCAGGTCATGGTTCTCTCTTCACCCTACCTCGCCCCTATCTCTCTCGGGTCCTCTCTCAGCACCTCTATCTGCTGTCCCCTGAAATACAAAATGATAAGAGATTTGCATCCCCTGAAATAGGTAATCGGTGCTAATTGAAAGATTCAGACTCTTTCACTTGTTGAAACCTACAGTTTTAAACATGTTATACATGAGTTCTTGCTGCAGGTCTTTCGAATAAGACATCGGATTTAGGTACCAGATTAGTTTGTGTTTGTTTAACAACTTTGTTTTTTGATGCTTTATTATCTGGATAAGTCTAATGTGATTTAGTTAGTTTTATATACATCAAAACACATGTAATCCATCTGCTTGTGGTCTACTTATATGGTTCACTGATAAGTAATTATAATCTGTGTTGGTACTTTCAATAATCATGAGGAACCCATGCTGCTATGTGCACAAAGTAATCTGATATTGTTTAAACATGCTTACACTACTTAAAACATGCACTCTCATAACAGTACCCATGTTGTCATGAATATTTGTCAATGCCTCAGATTATTTTGTTAGTAGTAGTACTACTAGTTCATGTATAGCCATATAGGTATATATACCTCGATTCTCTTATGCATACACCTATTCTAGGAACTGATCTGTGTTGAGTGCTTATTGACATTCGGTTTTTCCCATGACACCTTGCTGTTCCAGTGTTGGTGGTGCCCTCCAATGGTGTTCTGGTGGTGTTGGTGCCCTCCTGTGGTGTTCCAGTGGTGTCAAAAATTTGGTGAACAAGGGGTGTAGCTCATGATACTATGAACCAGTTATCGTTCTTAATGCATCTAGTGCTTTAATGTTGTTTTTCATATCAGGTCCATGTATGCATGGTTGTAGCTAGAAAGAAGGGGTGATAACTGTGATAAGTGTGAAATAATACTTTTGTTTTATATCCTTTGGTGCAAAAGTGTTGTTATTATCTGTTCTTCTTTGCATCAAGGCATTAATTTGTTTGTTACGGTTGTGTTTATGGTAGAATAAATAATGCATCCACTCTACATGTTTGATCAGACCATGCTTGCATTAGTTTAGTCAGACCATATTAATCTTGATTTTTTCCCTTAAAATATTCTCTTGAGTATTATCAAGTAGTATCAATATGCATGACTATGAACATTGGGAAGTAAATATTATATTATAGTAACATACTTTCTGGTTCGAGTGTATTTGAGAAATAAATATTATTCTGGTAACATACCTTCTGCTTCTTGAGGTTTGTTTAGTTACCAACATGGTGCCTTTCATTCAATAAGATAGCTGCGGGTTATGTATGTATTTGTGTGAGTTTATTTATTTCCAAAACCTTCTCATATCCCTCATTGATAATTTTTCTCTCACCTACGGTTGCCATGAGATCATGATGCGTCATGTGGCCACCTAATTGTGCCTTGCTTTCATACTTGGCGATTGCCATGTCTTGATGTTGCACACCTCCTCCTCCATGGATGAAGGAGGGAGGTCGTCGCTTTGCCTCATCGCCACCCCGTCGACCAGCTCCCCACTCGGCCTTTCAGTCGCGGCCGCCTGCCCCACTTGACGCTGTCGGCTGGGCCCTCGGACCCTCAGAGGGCGAGGAGCTCAACCTCTTCATGGTATCTATATGGCTCTCACACCTCTGCTCCTTTTCATTACGCTTTCTGCTGTTGGGTCTTTGAGAAGTTTGCTAGGGTCTCTGGATGCTTGTTTGGTTTGAATGGCTAGAATAGAGAGAGAATGGGATAATTTTGTCTTAGTATGGGCATTATCTTATGTTGTTTAGTAATTTTCACCATGATGCTTCAGGAGAATAGTGGTCTAAATTTCAAACCTTTCTCGTATTGCAACAAGTCTGGAACTGCCAGGCCTATTCTAAATGCTAGATAAAGTCGATTTTCTTTTATGCCTAAGCTATGATAAGGCCTGTTAAATGGTTAGCCCTAGTTCTATACTTGTTTCTAAGGAGAGTAGTGGAATTGTTGATCCATCATCACTTTAGAAGTTGCTGCTGTTTTGACTTGAATTAGATTTTTCTGTTACTAAACAGTAGTAGTATAAATGCCTCATTAACAATATATATATTTTCATGGCCAGCTTCTTATCTCTAATGGTAGTTGCCTCACCTATCTTATTAGTGTGACTCATGTATTGCTTGTTCTGTTATCCTGCAGTATTAGCAAGTACAGGTTGCAGGACTCGTGGAGCACCATCCACCCCATCCACACTTTCTCCACTTTCGAGGACTTCTCGAGGTAGCCATTTCCCCCTCTTTTCCTACCTACTGATGATACCGCCTGATTCCTTTCTTGAATCTTATTGGAGAGTGGCTTTGCTGTGATGTCTATGGTTTTATTTCTGTCGATGCCTAATGGTCTTATTGGACTGTGGCTTCCCCGATGTCACTGCAGATTCCCCGATGTCCAATTAGTATACATGTTATGTGACCATGCATATGCGAGAACATTAGTTGTTCCTTGGCTTGTACATGTTAGGATTATGTTATCATTATTCATGTGCATTAAGAAACTAGTTATTCCTTTCTCTCAAGTCACATATTGCACACATTTAACAATATAGCTGTGCAGCAAACCTTTTCTGTCCATGTCTTGAATTATGATTTCTGCTAAGTATGAAAAGGATAGCTAATGTTCTTCTGAAACTTCCTAGGACTATGCTTGTTTACGGATGAGTTAACATGTAATATCCTAGTTAGTTTTATTTGTACTACTAATTTTCCTTGAGTTGAAACCATATTGGCATAACATTATATTGGTTTTCATACCCTCAAATCAGGATATGCTTCTCAGAAAATGTCGGTAGCATAAGATAATGAAGCCACCCATTATCATTACTGTCGCATCCCCCACCCTCACCGTCTCCATCGCCGTGGTTTGGTTCAGATAAGTATTCGATCTCTCCCACTCCCTTATAGTCCTTGTTAATTCACCCAAGTGAGTTGATAGCTCAAAGTTATAGTTTGATAATCAATTGATGATGATTGGTAGCTCCTGTTTTCGATATGATCTGATCTGACCTGGGCTGGGTACATGACCATGCATGTTTGTGTGTTTGATATAGTATTCCCTTCTTTTTCTAATAGAAGGCAATAGATTACTATGCAACATATTTTCCTCTTTTGCTACTGGTTTATGTATAGATAGCAATATAGGCTTAGGCCATGTATAATAATTTCCATTTCTATGATCAATTTGGTATCCCAAATCCTCAATTTCTTCTTTATCATGATAGTACGGATCTACGGAAGAATCCACTACTTTGATTAGTCATTCTGTCCTTGACCTGTTTGTTTTGGATCTTTGTTGTGGCAGGACTCTAGAATCATCAATGATGCCGTACACTGGTGGTTGCCACTTTCCAAGGATGACTTTGGCTCCTCTAGGACCTACCCGCAGCAGGCCTTATGCACCTACATGTTCTCCTTGTACTATATGGACATCATCTTCTTCAGGTGGGGTAAAATTCAAGTCTGGTAGCACCATACTGATCTGATTTCTGTTGCTCCTCTTTGTTCGGGTATGTGGTTGCTGCTGCTGTGATTTCTAGGAAGTTTCTTATCTGGATTCAGGATGCTTCTGTACTAAGAAACCCAGAGCATTGTTAGTGCAATGTCCAAAATAGAGAACCATCTATACTATGTTGATTTTAATTGATGGTAGTGCCAAACTTAATATGCCTGAGTTGTGCCATACTTATATTGGGTTCATGCTGGATGTACCTAACTTGAGTTGGATGTCCTAATAATTATAAAATTAGGAACCACCATTTGTTTTCTAGCTCTGTATCCTGATAATTATAAATATTGTTTACCTGTGCACCATGCCCTCAATTTATGGTCCATCGAGTGATTGTGATGTCTAAGTATATGCATGGTATTGCCTTTTGCTCTTGGACAGTGTGAACATTTAGCAAAAAAGAACTTCACTTTACTATAGAAAGTGGGTTCGTCCATGCTGACAGTAGAGTTTCATTCATTACAGTTTCATTCATTACTGATGACTATATTCATTACAACTCTTGCATAATTTGTGCAGATGCTTGGTGAGAGCTTGTAACCACTTTTTGATCAGCTGGAGAATGATCGTGCTGCTAAGGTTTTACTCGAATTCTTCTTGATATGGACTAGACAGGTTCTTCATCTTATCGAGTCGTTTGATGCTCCGAAGGCCAAGGTGATAGAAGCTATGACACTTCTCGGTTTATTGCCTAGCGAACTAATACCCCAACTGATCAGCTAGCCGCTATCTCATTGAGTGATCCATTTGTACCTTCTTAGTCGGAGCGTGTCCTCTCTGCTATCTGTATATGCTTGGTGTTTGAAATGCATCTTATACGTGTTGATTATCGACAGATGAGACTTATATTTGATTAAATGTTGTGATTGTAATTTGAATTCGTTTTGGATTATTTGTTTTGCTTGTCCGATGTACTAGTGAACTAGATCATATTTGGGCTCTAAACAGGCCTTGACCATAAATATTCTAATTCTGAACATGTACAATTTCAGAAAATAAAGGCTAAAAAAGGAAAAAGAAATGGACCGTGTACAGGTCGAAGCCCAAATCTTAAAAGGACCGAAAATGGCCAAACCCAATAATTAAGCGGATTATAAAAGGCCTAGGCCTAAAAGAAAAAGAGCATCGAAAAGGCTAAGGCCCAGTTAATAAAAGGCTAAAATTATTGGGCTTGGCCCATATAGACCTTCAAAATGGACCGGGCTGATTCTTTGCCACGTCGGATTGGCCACGTAGGATCTGACCTGTCGAGGCCAATTTGCCCGTGACGATATTGGATCGTCATAATGGTTATGACGATCCAATATCGTCATAGACAGTTATGACGATTTCATCAAAATCGTCGTTATAGTTCATTTGCGACGCCTAGCTTTTGACGATCTCAAAATCGTCATAGAATCGTCATAAACAGACTACTATGACGATTTTGTGACAAAAATGGAGGGTCATATATAGCCAGATTCCTTGTAGTGCGCTCAAGGTGACAGTGTGGGGTTATCTTGATTGGGGAAAGCGGACTTTGAGGTGTGCTGTTATAGCCCTACCATGGATTAGAGTGTCCAACGAGAGATTAGTTAAGAGTAGTATCATTAAGAGAAGATATTTATATGAGAGAGTGTTCACTAGTGAAAGTATGATCCCTAGGACTTGTTTCTAAACATTGAAACACCGTTCACATCTAGATCTGTTGCATGTTTGTCGGGGAGGTTTTGGTCCTTTTACCTTACCTCACCGTCAATCTCTTCTCTGGCACCGTTACCACTTGTATTTCACTATCTCTTCGCTGAACTAGTGCACATATACACCTGACAAGTGTATTGGGTGTGTTGGGGACACAAGAGACTTCTTGTATCTTGATCGTAGGGTTGCTTGAGAGGGATACCTTTGACCATTTCCTCCCTGAGTTCGATAAACCTTGGGTGATCCACTTAAGGGAAACTTGCTGCTGTTCTACAAACCTCTGCACTTGGAGGCCCAACAACTGTCTACAATAATAGAAGTGCATAGACATTAGTGGATTACTAGTCATAGATGCAGTTGGATGGCGGTCTATGTATCTTGTTGTTTTGCCCAATCGAATCTTAGAGGATCATGAATGTCTAGTATTGCATTGTTATGCCTTGCTCAGTCCTGTCAATTGCACTGTTGTAATTTGTTTACCCAGCATGCCATGTTTGTTTATCTAAGGAGAACACCTCTAGTGAAATATGGACCCTGGTCCAATCTTTACCATCGACACATCCCATTGTTACCATGTACTTTCTGCAAACAACTATTACCTTCCACATCATACAGTTAACCCTTTGTTTTGAGCAAACTGATGAGATTGACAACCTCACTGTTCGTTGGGGCAAAGTCTTGAGTTTGTGTCGTGTAGGTTTCCAAGTTTCTAGCAACACCTTTGAGTCGTTTCCTTCCTCCTACTGGTTCAATAACCTTGGTTTATTACTAAGGGAAAACTTTCTACTGTGCTCATCACACCTTCCTCTTGGGGTCTCCCAACGAAGCTTCCACGCACCATCAACCCTCTAACCTACCCGCCAACTGCCGCCAGAATGCACACGCGCGACGTAGAAACACACAACGCGCTTAGACTCAACACGGTACACAACACAAACGCACACTACCCCCACCCACCCACTCACGCATCCAGTCCAACTGACTGACAAGACCCCATGCGCGACCATGCTCCCGTGCGTCCATGCGTCCCACCCATCGCCCTTGACCCGTTCCTCGCACGCTCCCTTCCGCACCCCTCTACCCGGCGATGCCCTGGCCCACCACTCCCGATTGAGCCGCTCCATCCTCGCGCCCGCCTCCTTCCCAGACGCTCCTCTCCCTGCTTGATCCCCACCCGTTGCTACCGGTCCTCCCTCCCACTACAGCACCGGCCACCGCACACCACCTCCTCCACCCGCGGCCGCGTCCACGTCACCTCCCTCTCGCACCACCGCCCTCCTCTTCTCTCAGGATCATCACTTCCCTCCTCGTCGAGTCACCCTCCGCCAGCTCCCCATCCCACGGTGCCGCACCACTAGGAGCTCCTCCCTCGTGCCCCACAGCAGCTCGACCTGCCGCCCTTCTTCTGCCGCTGTCGCGGGCCTCCGTGAGGCCACCTCTGTAGTTCTGGCCGGGAATGCCATAGCATCTACCTCCCGCGCCCTATGTGTAGCATCCCAATTTCAGCAACCCTAAATTGTTGTCCAAAAGGCAAAAATCAGGGGGAACAAAAACTTTTTCTTGTTACTTGTTGCAATGCTTGCTTACTTGTTTGCTTGTGTTCATACAACTAAATGTGTATTAGGTAATATACTTCTTATCTCAACCCTAGTTGACAAAAGCTATTTCACAAAAGAGATGTCTTGGCTCATTTTTCATATTATCAAATGTTCTGGCATTTCAAAACCTGAGCCAAGACAACTTTGATACGAAAAAATACTCTACTAGTCTATTACCAAAACTATGGAGACCTAAGTATAATCTCCTTATGTTTTCAAGACAGGACTCCAACTACCCTTACCTCTAGGTTTTACCAAAATCTTTCCTAAAACCTTTTCACTCCAATCTGGGTAGAACTACCAAGAGGTACTTATCTTACTTCAAAACATAACCAATTCAAAATACCCATCCCTACCTCAAGCTAGGCTTGATGGTAACCCTAGTAGCAGTTGGATAAGTTTGATAGGATGCATTGCCTTGATCTTCTGTCTGATGAATTGCCTTGATCTACTGATTTCATTGTTTGCTTAGGAACTAGAGTGAGATAATCTAGTATCTCATACCCTAGGACCCCATCTATGTTTGTGATCATCAATCTAAAAGAAGCATCCAAATCTGGACTATCCTAAGCCACTAAGGTGATCATCTCCCCTCCTAATCAGATCAATCCAAGGATAATCCCCTTTTGATAGTTCCCAACTCAATAAAGACCCAGTCTAAGCATGGATCCTATCTACTTATAATACCATCAAAATCATCCCTTTTATCATGAGATTGGAACCTAACATCCTCTCAACATCATCTACACTTGTACTCTAGTCTAACACCCTAAATCTGCCAAAATGACAAAAGTCTGGATTCCTTATCTAGATTCAATCTTTGGAGATCTACCTTCTCCAACCTGTGAGCATTCTTGAGAATGTATTTGAACCATCTTGTAGTACATAACTAGTACTACAAAGGCCCACTCTTACCCTTGGATAAACCATTCTGTGCCCCAGTCATCCATGATGGTTTTGTAGTCAAGATAATAATCTTTCCTGCAAATCTTATCATCTTGCCTACTTTTGAAGATCACATCTATATGCTACCTCCCCTTGCCCAAATCTTTGCATGGTTATAATATACTAACCATGTTCTATGAATCCCTACCTCAGTTGTTTCGATTGGAGCTTATTGCTTCCTAAACCCCCATGGTTTATGAGGCATCATGACAACCCTGTTATGGCAGCTTTAATTTCAACAAAGTTTGCCATCACTTCTAGACCACCTCAAATACAACCAAGCACAACCCTTGCTTCCATGATCATATATATAACTTGTTCTATCTATCCATATATCCCTTGTATAAAGGTGAGCTCTGAGCTCATTAGTCCCAACAAGTTTAGGTGGCATAAAATTATAAAACCCTAGATTCTCCCAAAATCTAGTTTCCATCCCTTTTCACAAAAATCCTTCAAAACCCAAGTGGTCAATGATGTATGGATCAAGTTTACATCAACTACTTTGGATTTAATCTTTTGCTAAATAATTCCCATAATTATTTGGAGCCTAAAACTATTTAATTTCTATTTTAGGCAACATCCTCCAAACCTTGTCTACAATGGAAAGTTTTATTTTCTATAAACCACTTTGCCAGCTCAAGGCATAATTGAGTTCTATACATATTACCCCCACCTTTAAATCTCAAAAATAAATATTTTCGAGATTCTTTATTATTTCTTTTTGCCTTTTTTCTTAAATGGCAGAAACAAGAAACAATTCCTTAAAAATACTTTTCTACCTCAATAAATTCCAATAAAGTTCTCCAATGTGTAATATGGTTTTCACAACCATTTCATATAAAAAACCAAGCTTTTCCAATGTAAAAATATCAAATAAGCTTCTATAAACTACTTCTAGACTATTTGAATATTTGAGTTTAAGTGCACCTTTAATCATTAGAAAAATCCCAAATAATTCCTAGGGTTATGCAATGGCCCTATAAACACACCAGTACTGTTTTATCACCTTCCCTAATGCAACTATTTCAACTTCCTTCACAAGCTACCATTTGATCAAGTTTGAAAAATAAATCAAACCTTGACTCAAAATCCCTCCAACCCTCACCAAAGCTGTTCAATTACCTCCCCATAGAACCATCCCTCACCTCCTGGTCATGCACTATAGCCCTAGATACTGTAGCACCCCCCTTCTTTTGTCCCTTATGTTTGTACAAGGGGGAGAGAGGTATATATTACAAAATATCATCACAGCAGCAGCTACCACCCCTCTCCTCCACTTAGTACTCGACCACAGGGGCCCACCACCCAGCACCATCCCTCCTGCCCTTTCCCTGAGCAGCACCCTCTCTATACCCTCCCATGGACATAGTCCATGTTAGACCACCCCATCTCCAAATAAATAGGCCTGAGGCTACCCCAGTGCCTCTGGCGCCTCCATTTCACTCCTCTCACCCCACTTAACCTCCCAGAGCTCTCCCTTCCTCTTCCCTTGCCCTGCCTTGACCTAGAGAAGAAGGAGGAGGCACCTCGGCCATGGCAAAGAAATGAGCAGGGCTCACTCCTCCCATTCCCTCCTTCCTCTGCATGTGGCCTAGCTAATCTCCTCCACCATTGTTCTAACCTCCCCGACCTTCCCTCTCGTAGGCAGGTGCTCCTGGAAGCTCCCCCGATGATGGCATCCGAACCAGTCCCCGTCGCGCGAGGTACTTCCTGTGGCGGAGAACCCCTCTTCCGCCCCTCGTTCTGCTCACCAAGGTGGGCCGCTTCGCCTCCGACCATCCCCGTCACCTCCCCGCGCCCCTGGTAAGCTCCTCGTCGCTGTTCAACCCTCCTAGGGTTTCTCCCGCCGTTTCCCCACTGCCATAGGTAGGAGACGCCAGGATATCGTTGATCCCAGCCTAATCCGACGCTCCAGAATGACCCATACCTCTTCAGCCCCAGCAGCCAATGACAGGCGTGCCTCGCCACAGGATTTCAAATGGGGCCTCCCGCCTACCGATGCGCCCCCTGGTTCGACGATTCCGCCCTGTGCGGCCCAAGGTGGTCAAGGAATCAGCCTAGAATTGCCCTTCTTCTTCTTATTTTAAGGAAATTTCTAGAACTGGCTGTTAGGATTAAATCCAAATAAAAATGCAAAATAATTTATTTCTTCCCATGCACATTTTTACCAGGTTACTGTATGTCCTTACTAACATGCAGTACCAAGAGTTGCCCCAAATATTCCTAAGTTTAATTCAAATAAATCATGTGCCCAAATGTATACTTTTCCCCAATAAAATCTTCCAAGGAGTTTCTGCAACTCCAGATGAAGTAAATACAATTTGTACCGAAAGGTATTATCCATACCTTGCATGTCGAACTGTCCCTACATAAAATGGCTACCTAGTTTTCCCCTGGTGTAAATAAGCAAATCATGCCTTTTCTGCCTTTATGAAATTCTCTAGGTAAAACCACAAATTGTTTTGACCTAATTCCAACTCCCTGCACACATAGATAACAAAACCTTTCAAACCCTAGTAGAACACATTTTTACAACCCCTGTTGAATTTTGGTGATTTAATAACTTCTGTGCATGGTTATTCCACCAATAAATTCACCACAATAGTTCTATTTATCCAAAAAGGGTGATTCCAATTTATACAGAAACTTATTCAAAGTACCTAACTTGTTCCTTTAGAATCACATCAAAATCCCTTAGAGATTTAGTTTGGAAAGAAAGACAAAAACCATCTAGTACTACCTTTGGGATTTTCCTGAGGGCAATTTGTTAGTTGTTTTGAGGTGAATCCAACTCTCACTTAATCAGTCCATCAAATACTATGTAATCGTACAAGGAAATAATATTAGGAACTATAGGACAATTCTGGTGAATTATTTCCTAAAACTAGAGTTTTATTCACTATAAAAATCACTACAAATCAATGGTATTTGATAAAATAGTGAAACCACTTTTGTTGGTTTCATTTTATCAATACCTATCTGATGATATCATTTTTACACAATGATATCCTACTGAATATGTCCTTGTTCCAAAACCCCTCTACTATCTAGTCTCTAGATTTTAAAACCCATATATATTTCCTTCAAAAGCTCCCAAAACTCTTTCCCATCTTTCCAAACCCATTATCCCAACCCTACTGATTTGTATCATGTGTTACTTGTTTGTATGCTGTATGGTTTGATGCTTTTATGCATTGTATTTATGGTGGTGTTGTTTGTTTGCATGTATGCTCGATGACGATGATAGTTGTGATTGTGTGCCGTCGAGAAGAAGGAATCCTCAAAGCATTATTATTGCTATCCTTATTGTTATCGGTATTCTGGTATTCTAAAGAAGTCACAAGATCTCTCGCTGGTCATAGGCAAGCCACCTTCTTGCTCATACGCCTTTTCCTATTATTTTACCTATGCATGTTTTATCTACCCGTTTATGCAAATTGCATTGTTTTACTATATTATGTTATGTGGGGAATGTTTGGCTCCTCCAAACCATTACCCCTTAGTACCATTAGGTACAACCCACTTTTATGATACCTACCTGCCACTAGTATAATAGATGGTGCATAACACCATGCCCCTTTGGAAACCCCGCTTTAGCCGAAACAAAAACTATGGGATGGGAAGACCCCGAAAAAAAGTCTTACCAGAAGTGTTTTATGAGAAAATCTTGGTGAGGCTTGGCCTACCAAGTGGATTGGAAAACAAGAATGGTTTTGGTTTTACAAAATGATTGGACGAAATATGGAGGAATGTTTTTTACAAAAACGCACCCGGTTCTTTGCAGTTTTGCTAGAACAATTAACCCGTGCAACCACATTACTATGGAATGGGACGGGGCTGGGCTGGAAGTTTGTATAATCTAGTATAGGTGCCTCACACTACTACAAGGGCAAACAATCCCCGAAGGGTGGGCCTTCTCTATCCAACGGTCCATTCGTGGCATCGACCGGGAGAAGGAACGAAGGGTCTGCGGACCTCCACACGATACTATGAGCCCCTCATTAAAAGCGCACACCAGATGAGGTGCAAAATGCGCTCCAGTTGGCTGTTTACTATATAGGGCGTCCCGATGTTGAGGGGATTAACCTCATAGGGTAAGCACTTCTATTAGAGAGGGCATCCTAAAGGTCTTGACCGGTTATTCGACCCACGATCGGTGTAGATCAGGGACGGGTAATCGGATGGTGTGGTTAAAGTGTAAAACCTCTGCAGAGTGTAAATCTATTCGAATAGTCATGTCCACGATGGACGGTTGGGAAGGTTGCTGTAGAGCGGTGCTGTTTTTGATTTCAAAAAGGATTTCATAAAACCGATGGCTTGAAAATTATTTGACCATGAGATGGTCGGAAAAAGGAGGAAGGAGTTTGGTCATGAGATGACCGGAAGGAAAACAAATGGGTGACCCAAATCCTAGTGTTTTCTTAAAAATTTTCAAAAAGGTTTCCAAATGTTTTACACAAGTTTTTCAACAAAGATATAGAGACATGCTATATCTACAAGAGAAACTAGTTTATAAAAGAACCTCTCTTGGAGTCATCCTACCCCAGCTATATTGCATATCTTTTAATATTGTCTTCTTAAGGTGGTTTGCGAGTACATTCAAAGTACTCACCGGCATTGTCCCTGGCTATTTACTTGGCCAGACCTTTCAGAAGCAAGAGGAACGATGAAGGTTGCTGACGTCTATGCAAGCTAGGCCGTCTTCCCAGTCAGTTGCCTATAGGTTAAGGCATGACATGGGCTCTACGCTTGAAGACTTCCGCTATTCATGTTATATCGCCATAATGGCACATTTGTAAGTACTTGTACTCGTTATTCATGGATGTTGTAATGATACTTGTCGGTTATGCTCACGGCTCACTGATCATGGGAACATGAATTGCAGGCATAACGGGTACTCTCGGACCGTAAATCCGGGGTGCCATAGACTTGGTATCAGAGCCATCCTGACTGTAGGAGACCTTAGTCAGCATGGAGGTTAGACAGGATAACCTCTATTTCTGAAGACACCGGCTTTCGAAAACTATTTCTCAAAAGCTTTTGAAAAGATTTCTTATCCCATCCTCTATGATTTAAACGATTTGAAAATGGATTACTCTATATCTCGTCTACTTCAAATGCTCTGTTTTCAAAAACAAAGTCCGACTTGGAGATTATGAAGACAGAGATCCTAAAATGAAGAGACACCAAGACAAGCAAACCGAGGAGCTACCAACAACGGAAGATACTACAAGATCTCCCTACCAACGGAGTCCTTCATCACCCCAAAGAATTGATGCGTGCACCCAATGTTGACGTGGGACACTTTGTTGGAACCCCAAGAGCAAGGTGTGATGAGCATAGCACCAAGTTTCCCTCGGTAGAGACCGAGGTTATCGAACCAGAAGGAGGAAGGAAACGTCACACATGTGTTGCACACAATGTGGAGACCTGCACAACACAAACTCAAGACTTTGTACCAATGAATCAGTGAGGTTGTCAAGCTCACCGGTTTGCTGTAACAAAGGATTAACTGTATCGTGTGGAAGCTAATGGTGGTTTGCAGCAAGTAAACAGTAATAGTGGAAGATGTATCAATGGTAAAGATTGGACCGGGGTCCATAGTTCACTAGAGGTGCTCTCCTTAGATAAACAACATGGCATGAAGGGTAAACAAATTACATCAGGGAAATTGACAGGAACTGAGCAAGGCATACCAATGCAATACTAGTTAGAAAGATCCTATGAGATTCGATTGGGCAATACAACAATATACATAGACCACCATCCAACTGCATCTATGACTATAAGTACACCTTCAAGTTATCATATGATCCCCCTCTAGTATTAAGTTGCAAGCAACAGACAACTGCTTTAAGCAATGTGTGTAAGGTAAACAATCCACTTGTTCCATGAACAAGAGACCGTTGTTTTCTCCCTAGTAGCAACAACACATCTACAACCGAAGAGATTTCTGTCACTTCCCTTGGAAACTAGAGGAATGAACCCACTATAGAGCATAAATACCCCCTCTTGGAGTCACTAGCAACTACTCGGCCAAGATAGCTACTAACAACGGAGAGCATGCAAGATCACAAACACCACAGACATTTTAGAATCATAAAGACAAAACCATTAAGCAAACTGATATAATAATCTCAATATCCACCGGATCCCTGCAAACACAACATGCATGATTAAAAATAGATTAGATCTTGATCATGAACGGAGCTCACAAGATGTATACATGAAAGCACAAGGAGGAGATACAACCATCTAGCTACTACATGGACCCATAGTCCAAGGTGGAACTACTCACGCATCATACCGGAGAGAAGGACTCCGGGATGCTCTCCCCTCTGGCAGGGTGCCAGGAAGAACTTCAGATCCCCCCGATCTAGGGACGATGGAGGCGGCGGCTACAGAAGGTTTCGTGGAGTTTTGATCGGGTACTTAGGGTTTCTGCATCGGGGGCTTTTTATAGGCGAAGAGGGAGGCTGGGAGGAGGCCAGGGGCCCCACACCCTACCCAGGCACGGGGCAGGGCCCACCCGCGTCTAGGGGGGTCTGGCCGCCCTGGTTCGTGTCTCCGTCTCGTCTTCTGGATTCGTGTCCCCCACAGTAAAATATTGACTTTGGCTTTTGTCCCGTCCAATTCCGAGAATATTGATTTTCTGCCTTTCTGGAACCAAAAACAGAATAAAACAGGCAACGGGCACTGTGGCAACTTGTTAATAGGTTAAGTCCAGAAAAGATATAAAAACACCTCAAAGTGTAGACAAAGCAAAGCAAAGTAGATACTAAACAAGCATGGATCATCAAAAATTATAGATACATTTCTGACGTATCAAGCATCCCCAAGCTTAGCTCCTGCTAGTCCACGAGTAGGTTAGTGATAAAAGAATAATTTTTGTGGTGACATGCACCATCAAAACCAAGATCAAACCATTTGCAAGCATTGAAAGCTGGGATCAAAGAACTCTAAACATGTGCATGAAAGATGGAGTTCTAACAATAAGACATAGTAACTATGCATGCAACATGAAAGGCTACAAACAAAGATCATGAATAACATGCATTGAAAAACGATTGTTTGTTTCACATACAGAAAACATGGCATAGTGGCATTGAGCTTGTCCCTCATAGAGTAGCAAATAAATGCATAATACAACTTCAAAGTTCACAAGGGTGACTAGAAACAAGTAGCACAAGAACAAGTAATATCAACAATATGCATCTATCAATAAGTTTTGGGACACTGCACACAGAATGACAACTATGCTCTCTTAATGGTGCCTAAATGTAGAAGGTTCAAATAATGGTGGAAGAAAGGCCCTTCATAAAGGAAGCAGGGATTTCAAGTTTTAAAAAGAGCTTCCAAAAATTATGGTACTTGTTATCTTTCAGCCCTCATTGCCCCTATCATAAGAACCTTGAAGCGATTAAGGTTAAAGTGAACAAAGATGGAGTATATGCTTGACAAAGTATAAGTTGGCAATCTCAAGTCCCTTGAATATGAGGGCCACCCCTCATGCTACTCAACTTGAGTCACCTGTAAGTTCTTGTCATTGTAAGTACATGCATATAATAGAGAACCGCCAACGGGGTACCCCTTGCACATGGTACAGGAGCTATCCCATAACCAAAATGACAAGGCAAGCAGACAATGAGCATCTCAGCGATCTTTTTATTTACTATATGCATAGCTTTTATTGAGGATGCTTCATAGATAGCTCACTATGGTGATGCTGCAAGTTTCCACCATGATTAGGCATGGCTTAGGCTAGCGGCCCAGGCGTTTCTCTAATACAAAATACAAACTCCATGGACTTACAAGTTCCCTCTTTATTTTACACCAGCGACATCCATAGACAAAAGAGCATGATATCAACTAAGTACAAAGTACAAGTGCAATGTTGAAAACATTCCCAATGACAGCATGGTTCTTCTAATTCCAACATATAAGTGTAAGCATATAGAACATATATGACACAATGGTTCAAGTTAATTAGGGGCAAAGAATATAGTGTGCCATCAAGTTTGTGAGGGCATTAATCACTAAGTTTTCACATAACAAAATAGTTTTTAATTGGAAGATAGCTGAAAACAAGAATATACTTGGAATGGTGTAACACACCATGCATAGGAGTTTATAGTGGACACTTTGGAAAACTTGGTTTCTTGGGAGTTGGAAGCATGAGTAGAGCTTACTCATACAAGTGGAGGCTAGCAAAAGACTAGGAGCAACCAACTAAGAGAGCATAATGGCCATAATCATGCAAAGCAACAAAGCATTACTAATCAAAGCATAGAGTGGTAATACAAGTCAAGGACTAAATGATCATAGAGGCTGCGGTGACTTGTCATAGTCATAACATGGTGTGAGCATGTGCCAAGTCAACCCAAACAAAGCATCAAAGGAGAATACCACAATACTATGCTTTTGCATGCTAAAACAACGCATAATTTCTTCAAGGCATACTAAGCAATCCCAATTGTTTGGAACAAGACATGCTATAGCAATAATCACTAAGCATAAGGTCAAAACAACACCAAGCATGTCATGCTAAAGTCTAAGTCACAGTCAATGCAAGCTCCTCTTGCACTTACAAGCAAGAACTTAGTACTCCTTTCCAACACCAAGCAACTTATTTGCAAAACAACACAGCGAGAACAGGGGTCCAAACCACTTTATTCAAGCAAACTAAACAACCTAAGCAAAGAAAATGAAAACTATGACGCTCCAAGAACAACACAACTGTGCAAGAAACAATAAAAACGAAGTGTCTAGACAGACCTGAGCTTTTTATTGATGAAGAAGGGGATGCCTTGGCATGCCCAAGCTTTGACGCTTGTACCTCTTGGATATTTATTGGGGTGACACCGGGGTGTCATCCCCAAGCTTGAGCTTTTGTCCATTCTTCATCTCATTGCATCATTCTCTCTCTACACCTAAAATTTTTTCCTTCATACAAAACTTCACACAATCTTCATTACCAACATTATTTTATTCAAAAGATATTAGACCTCTGGCAAAGCTTTGGAACAGCAAAACTTTTCACTAAAAACACAAGATACTGTAGAAACTCCTTCAAAAAATCTCAATTCACCTAAAGAGAACTAAAAAAGGAATCAATAAGAAGCAAATGCAAATAAAGGCTTAAATCTGTCAAAACAGACCAGCAGGTAGAAACCGATTTTTTCGAAAATCTTGTGTTGCTCAAATAAAAACGTGTTGAACTAACGAAAGTTATCTAACATACTAGGGAATTTATTCATAAATGTTCAGCTCAATCCGAGTTACAGAGACTCCTCACGATTTTTTTGGTGGAGGACATAAACCTATTTCGGGACAGCAACTTTCCAAATCTCACTTCCCTCTTATTAGAGGTCATTCTTGGCACAAAAAGCAAACAAAAAGGATAAGGAGAGGTCATTACTGAAGTATTAACTTTCAAGACTCAAGGAAACTCTTGGGTTATCTCCCAACAAGTACTTTTCTTTAACGCCTTTAAGTTAGGCACAAGAAGCAAGAAGAATCAAGTATTTTCAAATGAGGAAGCATTCACATCAAACCTTGCTTTCAAAGGAGGAGCAAAAAGAAACTTCTCTCTCCTCATAGGGAAGTGTTCAATACCTTTCTTGAATGGAAAATGATATTTAATGGTCCCTTCTTTCATATCAATGATGGCACCAACTGTTCTAAGAAAGGGTCTTCCCAAAGTAATAGGACAAGAAGCATTGTATTCAACATCCAAAACATAGAAATCCACAGGGACATAAGCATTGTTAACCATAATGATAACATCATTAATACACCCCATGTGTTTCTTCTTAGAATTATCATTAAGTGGGACATCCAAATAACAATCTTCCAATGGTGGCAAATCAAGCATTTCATAAATCTTCCTAGGCATAATAGAGACACTAGAACCAAGATCACATGAAGCTTTGAGATCAAAGTCATTCACTTGCATATTAATAATGGGTTCCCAACTATCTTCTACTTTCCTAGGAATAGAAGCTTTGTGTTTTAGCTTCTCTTCCTTAATCTTAACACGAGCATCTGTAATGTGTTTGGTGAAAGCAACATGCATATCACTAGCATCAGGACTTCTAGCAAGCTTTTGTAGGAACGTAATCACTTCAGAAATATTGCAACCATCAATATCAAAATCAAACTTAGCATCTCTAGTAGTTGGCTCAATAGGCTTAGGCATAGTAGTAGGAGGAACAGGGACTACTTGTGGTTTAGTGGTGATGGTGCACACACTATTGTTTCTATCAATTTCAGCTTCCCTTTCCCACTTAGCATGAAGTTGAGCTATCAGCCTAACATTTTCATCAATAGTAACTTGTATGGCATGAGCAGTAGCAAAGGTATTTTCCATAGTTTCAGGTTTAGCATCCATTTTATCAATCAAGGAAGACTCAACTTCAGACAAAGAGGATATATTTTTCTCAACATTTAAAAGCTTTTCCTCTATATACTTATTAAAAGTGGTTTGCTTACTAATAAAGTCTTTGAGCATGACTTCAAGTTCAGAGGGGGCACTTCTAGCATTGTTGTAGGAGTTTCCATAGGAATTGCCATCATTAGGAGGATAAGGCCTATAATTGTTGTTTCTACCAAAATTATTCCTATAGGCATTATTGTTGAAATTGTTGTTTCTAATGAAGTTCACATCAACTTGCTCTTCTTGAGCAACCAAAGAGGCTAAGGGAACATTATTAGGATCTAGAGGAGCTTTCCCATTAACAAGCATAGCCATAATAACATCAATCTTATCACTCAAAGAGGAGGTTTCCTCAACAAAATTTACCTTCTTACCTTGTGGAGCTCTCTCAGTGTGCCATTCAAAGTAGTTAACCATCATATTATCAAGGAGTCTAGTTGCAGCACCCAAAGTGATGCTCATAAAAGTACCTCCAGCAGCTGAATCCAACAGGTTTCTTGAGGAGAAGTTCAAACCTGCATAAAAAGTCTGGATAATCATCCAAGCAGTGAGTCCATGAGTGGGACAATTCTTAACCAAAGATTTCATTCTTTCCCAAGCTTGAGCAACATGTTCATTATCAAGTTGTTTAAATTTCATAATGTCACTTCTCATAGATATAATCTTAGCAGGAGAGAAGTACTTTCCAATAAAAGCATCTTTGCACTTAGTCCAAGAATCAATACTATTTTTAGGCAAAGATAGCAACCATTCTTTAGCTTTTCCTCTCAAGGAGAAAGGAAAACTCTTGAGCTTAATAATACCTACATCCTTATACTTTTGCATCTCACAAAGTTCAACAAAGTTATTTAGATGGGCAGCAGCATCATCAGAACTAGCACCATAAAATTGCTCTCTCATCACAAGATTCAACAAAGCAGGCTTAATTTCATAAAAGGTAGCATCAGGAGTAGGTGGATCAATATGAGTGCTTAGGAAATCATTGTTTTTGGTGCTAGTGAGGTCACACAACTTGGTGTTCTCAGGAGAGTTCATTTTGGCAACGGTGGGCAAGCCAAAAACAGCATCAGCAGCTAGAGCAGGAACTAATTTTTTTGTGTTTTTAAATAATGCAAGCAAACCAAAGTAGACTAATTTTTTTGGGTTTTTTGAAAAGAGGCAAACAAAACCAAGCAAAAGGAACAACGCAAACTAAAAACAAAGTAAAGAGGAAGGAAGTGAAGGACTCCCCTAGTGAAGACGTCATTAGCCTCCCCGGCAACGGCGCCAGAAATCCTTGATGCGTGCACCCAATGTTGACGTGGGAAACTTCGTTGGAACCCCAAGAGCAAGGTGTGATGAGCACATCAGCAAGTTCCCCTCCGTAGAGAACGAGGTTATCGAACCAGAAGGAGGAAAGAAACGTCACACAGGCGTTGCAAATAACGTGGAGACCTGCACAACACAGAATTAAGACTTTGTCCCAACGAATCAGTGAGGTTGTCAAGCTCACTAGTTTGCTGTAACAAAGGATTAAATGTATGGTGTGGAAGGTAATGGTGGTTTGCAGCAAGTAAACAGTAACAATGGAAGATGTATCAATGGTAAAGATTGGACCGGGGTCCATAGTTCACTAGAGGTGCTCTCCTTAGATAAACAACATGGCATGAAGGGTAAACAAATTACAGCAGGGCAATTGACAGGAACTGAGCAAGGCATAACAAGCAATACTAGTCAGAAAGATCCTATGAGATTCGATTGAGAAATACAACAATATACATAGACCGCCATTCAACTGCATCTATGACTAGAATTCCACCTTCAGGTTATCATCCGAACCCCCTCCAGTATTAAGTTGCAAGCAACAGACAACTGCTTTAAGCAAAGTGTGTAAGGTAAACAATCCACTTGTTCCATGAACAAGAGACCGTTGTTTTATCCCTAGTAGCAACAACACATCTACAACCGAAGAGATTTCTGTCACTTCCCTTGGAAACTAGAGGAATGAACCCACTATAGAGCATAAATACCCCCTCTTGGAGTCACTAGCAACTACTCGGCCAAGATAGCTACTAACAACGGAGAGCATGCAAGATCACAAACACCACAGACATTATAGAATCATAAAGACAAAACCATTAACCAAACTAACATAATAATCTCAATATCCACCGGATCCCCGCAAACACAACATGCATGATTAAAAATAGATTAGATCTTGATCATGAACGGAGCTCACAAGATGTATACATGAAAGCACAAGGAGGAGATACAACCATATAGCTACTACATGGACCCATAGTCCAAGGTGGAACTACTCACACATCATACCGGAGAGAAGGCCTCCGAGATGATCTCCCCTCCGGCAGGGTGCCGAGAAGAACTTAAGATCCCCCGATCTAGGGACAATGGTGGCGGCGGCTACCGAAGTTTCATGGAGTTTTGATCGGGTACTTAGGGTTTCTGCAACGGGGCTTCTTATAGGCAAAGAGGCGAGGCTGGGAGGCGGCCAGGGGCCCCACACCCTACCCAGGCACGGGGGGTCTGGCCGCCCTGGTTCGTGTCTCCGTCTCGTCTTGTGGATTCGTGTCCCCCACGGTAAAATATTGACTTTGGCTTTTATCCCGTCCAATTCCGAAAATATTGATTTTCTGCCTTTCTGGAACCAAAAACAGAAGAAAACAGGCAACATGCACTGTGGAAACTTGTTAATAGGTTAGTTCCAGAAAAGATATAAAAACACCTCAAAGTGTAGACAAAGAAAAGCAAAGTAGATACTAAACAAGCATGGAGCATCAAATATTATAGAAACGTTTCCGATGTATCAAGAATCTAGTACGGCACCGACGATGACAAATGGCACGACAGAAGTCAAGACCCCCGTAACATCCGTATTTAGGATAAGCGTCCTGAATATAGGATTCCCCTTGCGGCGTGTAGTCACCCCTTAGTACCTATGGTATGCCTTGTTTGTTTGTCATGTGCTTATATGATGCTTGGAATGTGTTGCTTGTCTACCTAGAATCATACGATCCTAAAGTTTTGACCACCTTGTAGGCATAGCCCGATGCTAACCCCCGCAACCCCATAGCTGGAAACCCCTCCTCAGCAGGATGGCCTCATAAAGAAATTCCCGACAACTCCTACTCATTGCCTTAGTTCTACTTGACCCAAAGGAACAACAATCCAAATAAACCCTCCGCTGAATCAACGGGAAGTCCTCTCCATAACACAAACACCCCAAGAAGACGGATGAAAAGGACGCCAAAGACAACAAGTCTACACCGCCATCAATCCGAAACAAAACAAAGTGTTCAAAGTGAAGACAACCCCTTTGGAGATAACCTGCCACCACCCTGATGAAGGACCAAGAAGGATGCGCGCTAACCGCTAAATTTACCCCGAGTTAAACCTTACGGCTTCGTCAGGTAACCTCCATAGGAAGGTAGTCGCGACAAGCACTACTAGGAAAATGGCTATAGGTAGTCAGCACATCCGTGGCTCACATGGTTGAAGTGCCCCACAGCTAAAACATGTGTGGCTCACCTATGGGCAGTGCCCTACTAGTAACTAGAACAACCATGGCGCACATGACCATAGTGCGCCACAGATATGTGTGGGCCAGGGCCCTGTTGGCCGCACGCCAGATATCTGTAGCCCACATAAGGTAGGTGCGCTACGCTTGTTGGTGTTATCCATGGCGCACGTTGGGGGGGTGCGCTACGCCTAAGCGCATCCCCCTTTGCTCTGTAAAACGGGCAGACACATCCGTGGCACACTATGGCATGTGCGCCATGGATGTTATTAATCCCTGTGGTGCACTGGGGCCGTGTGCGCCACGGATGTGGCGACCCTTTTTTTGGCAGCTCCACTTTCTGCACATGTGTGATCATCCACCACCCCACACTTCACTTTCCCCTTCTTCTTCCTCCTTAGATCTAGTCGGGATCCTTCTCCTTCCACCTAAATTTCTCCACACATTCACCATTTTTAGCATGTATAACTTGCCTTGGATGTTACATAAGTAATAGAGGAAGCTAGCTCTCCGGTCTCTCATCTCCTTCTCCGGTCTCGTGCGCGCACCTCTCCTTTCCATCTTCTCGCGATCGGTCTCTCATCTCGGTAAGTTGTCCATGTAAGGATGTGTTCATGTGTATATGGATGATATGCTCATATGTATATAGATGATCGATGCTCATGATGTGTGTATGGAGAGGATCGATGGTCATATGTGTGTGTATATGGAGAGTATCGATGATGCTCATGCATGTGTGTATGGAGAGGATAATGATATGTTCATGTCTGTATGGATCGGTCTCTCTCTTGTGTTTGTATGTGAACAAGTTGCCATTTGTTTTGCCAAAATTTTGATTCATTTCCATTTTGGCAAGACTTTGGCATTTCGCAAAGGTCCTAATTTTAGGATAGGTCATGCCGAAATTTTTCTATCGACCATTGCATGCATGCATTGATTATGTGGTTCTAATAGACTTCTAATTGTACCGTGTACATAGTGTAGGCAAAAATGGTGCTCATAATGAGTGAAGACATTGTGGCTAGATTTTTGAAATGTGCGACGGCCGACATGATACGAAATAACAAGACAGAGATAAGATGTTCGTGCAGAAGATGCAAACTCAACTGGGTGATCGACCCAGATTTCGGGAATCTGCAGGCGCACCTGCTCCGCCATGGTTTCATGGATGGATACACTCGTTGGATAAGCGATGACGAAGACGATGGAGATGGTGAAGGTGGGCAACATGATGATGATCATCATCACGGCGAGAACGGTGAGATGATGAAGAGTCTCCTGGAGATGGTGAAGGTGCGGAAGCATACCGGGATGATGATGATCTAGATGCCGGAGGAGCAGACGACGATGGAACAACGTCAGGCTGGGTGTGGGACCCTTATGTGCAAGAGATGCTTCTCAAGCAGACGAGTAACACCAGGGCTGCCGCTAGAGAGAAAGCCAAGCTTGCGCAACTTGAGAAAGACGCGATTACTCCATTGTATGAAGGATGCAGGCCCGATGATACCCGGTTGAATGTAACGCTCAAGGCTATGGAGATGAAGGCAAAACACAAATTGAGCGACGCAAGCTTCGACGATATGATGGCATTCTGGCACGATCGTCTCCCGGAGGGGAACACATGTCCAACTAGTATCGAGGACGCCAAGAAAATCGTCTGTCCTCTTGATCTACCGCATGTTAGATATCACGTATGCATCAACGATTGAATCATTTCTCGGGGCGAGGACATGGAGAAAACCACATGTCCGGTGTGCCGCGTGAGTCGATACAAGAAAGGGAAGAAAGCACCTCGAAAAGTGGTATGGTACTTTCCTATCACTCCTCGTCTGCAGTGCTATTTCTCGGACCCTAAGGAAGCGAAGCTCATGCGATGGCATGTGGAAAGGAAGAAGCCAGGAGATGACGATGATGACCCCGAAAAGGATGAGCTGCTGACGCACCCTTCAGATGCTAGCCAGTGGAAAGCATTGGACCTCGAATTCCCAGAATTCGGTGGAGATTCGAGGAACATCAGGCTTGGTGCGAGCACCGATGGACTCAATCCGTTCGGTAGCCAGAGCAGCACGCACAGCACTTGGCCCGTGTTTGTATGGATGTACAACCTCCCTCCATGGTTGTGCATAAAGAAGAAGTACATACAAATGAGTATACTAATTTAAGGGCCGAAACAACCTGGTACCGACATCAATCTGTATCTCGGGCTGTTGAAAGAGGAGCTAGCCACGTTATGGGAATCTGGAGCCAATACTTACGACGCTGTCGCACAAGATTATTTCACTATGATAGCCGCGTTGGTCACTACGGTGCAAGACTATCCAGGTTGCGGGTATATCTCGGGGCAGGTTATCCAAGGATTCTGTGCATGCGTTAGGTGCATGGATAACACAAGCTATCTCCAACTAGAGAAAGATCCAGGGTCATCGAAAACCGTGTTCATGGCGCACCGGAGGTGGCTCGGCAAGAATGATCCATGGAGAAAACTTGGAGACCTGTTCGATGGCAAATCCGAGACCCGAGGAATCCCAAAGCGTAGGAGCAACGAAGAAGTGGAAGAGTTGCTGAAAAACTGGAAAGATTTTCCTAAGCCTGGAAAGAAGCGAAAGAGGCAGCAAGACAAGCCGCTGATAAAGGTATGGAAAACAAGGTCTGTTTTCTGGGAGTTGCCATACTGGAAGTTTCTCCGCACGCCTCATAGCCTCGACATCATGCATATCACGAAAAACGTGTGCGAGAGTCTGGTCGCCACCATAATCAACATGCCAGATAGGACGAAAGGTGGTCCGAAAGCACGGCACGACCTGATATGCTTGGGTATCTGGAAGGAGCTTCACGGAGGACGCACTACTCCTGATGATCAGGAAGATGACGATGATCATGAGTCGGAGACGACACAACGTCGAAAGGGTAAAAAGTTCAAGAAGAACGAATATTACTGCCCTCCTTCTTGCTTCACTCTAAGCCAGAATGAGATCAAATAGTTTTTCAAGTGCCTTCTAGGAGTCAAATTTCCTTACGGCTACATGGGCAAGATAAGCAGATACCTAGACGAGGCGAAGTAGAGGTTCAGTGGCATGAAGTCTCACGACTTTGCCGTGCTAATGACGTAGGTACTTTCTGTCGCACTAAGAGGGATAATGGACGAGCACGTCCGTGAAACGTTATTTGACCTCTGCAAGTTTTTCGACGTCATCTCTAGGAAGTCGATTGGCGTGAATCAGCTCGTGAGGCTACATGAGGAGATCGTGGTGATACTATGCGAGCTTGAGGTCTACTTCCCACCCGCATTCTTCGACATTATGGTGCATCTGCTGGTCCATGTCGTGGAGGACATCGTCCAACTCAGGCCGATGTTCCTCCGCAACATGATGGCGTTCGAAAGGATGAACGAACACATCAAAGGATACGTTCGCAATAGGTACCGTCCAGATGGAAGCATAGCCAAGGGCTTTCTGGCCGAAGAGTGCATCTCTTTCTGCACGAATTATCTAGACATCGAAAACCCTGTCGGTCTTCCTGTCAACAGGCACCTTGGCAAGCTCGATGGATCTGGTCACCGAGAGGGTCGCATCTTGCATGCGGATTTTCGATGACGCCAGAGACTTTGATCGAGCAAACCTCGTCGCGCTACAACATTTAGAACTGGTCGATCCTTGGGTACAAAAGCACAAAAGGTTAATCGAGAAGAAGTACAGTGACTGGGGCATACAGAGGACACAGGGAGAAATAATCAAAGAGCACAACTCAGATTTCACGTGTTGGTTTAGGCAGACGCTCCTTGATAATCCCCCGCGATCGCATTCTTCTGACACGAAAAATATCATATTCACCTTGTCGCAGGGACCAATGCAAAACCTGGTGACCTATCAGGCGTATGATATCAACGGCTACACATTCTACACGGAGGAAAAGGACAACAAGTGTGATTATCAGAACTCAGGCATAACGTCGGAATTCTACACCGATGACAACGTGAAGGAAAGATTCTATAAAACAATCGAGGAGATCTAGGAGCTCGACTACTGTGGAGAAAAGGTGCCGATATTCCGTGTCAGATGGGCAAAGAGCGTTGAAAGAGAAGACCGGTATTTCACAACCATGGTTATACCCGAAGCAGCCAAATCCAAGGTCACGGCAAGTAACGTGGCCGCGAAAAATGAACCATGGGTACTGGCTACCAAAGTGGACCAATGTTTTTTCATTACCGACCCGACAAATCCTAGCCGTGTTGTCGCGAGGAGAGGAAAAATAAACATCATCGGAATGGATGGAGTCTCCAACGAGCAAGACTTCGACCAGTACGGCGATCCAAAGATTAAAGATGATGACGACTACGATGCAGCAACATACATCACAAGAAGAAAAAGGACAACCCTACCCAAAAAAGGTAGCCCGTTCGAAATAAGAAACATTAAAGTGCCGGGGCTAAATTATTCAACCGCGACAAAGAAGAGAAAAAAGATTGTAAAATGCTAGCTCAAAAAATATTGTAAAACGCATGGTCGAAAAAGATTGTAATATTCATGGACAAATTATTATGACATATTTGAATCATATTTAATTTGTACCACTTTTATGACAAATATTATCACTTTTGGGAATTTTTGGAATATTTAAAAGTATTTTAAAAACAAAACAAAACTTTTATGGAATATATCACCACTTTTGAGCATTTTTTGGAACATTTAAAAATATTTTTAAAATAAAAATAAAAAAGGTGGGCACCAGGATTCGAACCTGGGTGCTCACAGGTTTAGATTAGAGCAGTGGGTGGAACCAGTGGGATATGCTAGTGTAGTTGTTAGATAGTGGAGCTACAACCATCTTATACAGTCGATAAATGCCGATAGGCGTAGCGCACTATGCCCAAGTGCGCTACAGATATCCATAGCGCACTATGCCCAAGTGCGCTACGCCTATCTGGGCACGGCTTGTCAACGGCGTCACGTCCTCCTCCATCTCAGACACCATCTCAATCAAGCCCGAGCCCGAGCCCTGTGCCGCCACGCTCTCGATCCGTCGCCGCGCTCTCGATCCGCCGCCTCGCCAGCCGCCGTCGCTCGAGGAGGAGGCCGTGGCGCAGGAGGAGGCCGTGGAGCAGGAGCAGGAGGAGGCCCGCCACTGCTCGAGGAGGAGGCCCGCGCGCCAGCCATCGTCGTCCGCCCGCCCGCCTGCCATTATCGCCTGCCCGCCCGCCATCGTCGTCCTCATCTCAGAGGTGAGCGTCGCCCCTCCCCTCTCTCCCTCCCTCTCCGTCTCTCCCTCTCTGTCCCTCTCTTCCCTCTCTCTGCAGGCCATGGTTAGGGTTTAGAGAAGTGAACTATTATCGTAGCATTTTCTTCTATTCAGATTAGGGTTTAGATTAGGGTTCAGATTAGGCCAAGTTCAGATTATGATTTCGTATGTGTAAAATGTTAATGCACTTTTGTTAATCTTAGGTTCACTATGCTCATCATGAAAATTAGGATATCTTTGATCAGATTAAACTGATGCGTATTATATTTCTTTGTTGGCGGTAAAAAGTGGATGCACTCTCTTAATCTTGTTAGACAACTCTGCACATGCCTAAATGTTAGTTTGATATGGATATGGGTTGTAGAAAACACCGGTTCATAACCACCATTTATCTTAGAACTTAACTCTTGAATCTGGTTTCTTTCTTCAAAACGATGCAATGCCCCTTGGCCTCTTGATGGAGAACCTCACCGCTGGTGTTAACCTAGTAGCATGTCTTGCTTCCGTTGGCAATGCCCAAATGATCTAGTTTGATCTGGCTTGCCTAATGGAAACAACATAAGTTACATAATCAAACGCTGCCTATGTCATTTCATTTGGCAGAGAGAAGCAAGAAATCGAATCTTCAAATTGTGGTTGAATTGTGTCGAGTTACACATAGCCACAAGGATATGATGATGTCTTATATATTGTTCTGGTTATATATTCAAACTGTGGCTGATTACATTATATTGTACAATATATAACTTTCTTCAAGCATGCTGTATTTATTTGGGGAATATAACATGCTGCTTGAATACGTTCTTGACTGGTACGGTCTTTAGTGCTTGGTACATGCGTTTTTTCTGAACTACTCAACCACCTTGATAAATTCAGTTAAAGGTTAAAAGATGCCCAGCCTTTCCACTTTGATAAACTTTATTGTTTCAACAGTCACTATCTTGAAATGTTATCATTATCACCAAGAGTCTAAGACTGAACTGAAGTATGTTGCTTGCTAGTACTAGTAGTATTTCTTAACCTTGGTGTACTGGAATACGGTTCGGCATTTCAAATTCCTAGCTAGATTGGTGCCTGGTGAATCCACTGTTTTCTCCCACTGTTTTGCCCATGCAAACTCTCCCACTGTTTTGCCCAAAAAAGCTAGATTGGTGCCTGGTGAATCCAGATGATAAATGTAAGTGCCCATTGCTTGATGTGGCTGGGCATGCTAGCTGATGCATTCTTAAGCAATGTGTTTTCTACCTAGATGTTTTTGAGGTGAGTTTTTATGAATCACTCAATGTACTTATTTTTATTGCTTTATACATAAGATAAAACCACTAAATCTAAGCAAATTACTGCAATCTGGGTGGTTCTTAGTGGTGCCTTAAGACCACTAAAGCTAAGCAGATTACTAGTTCATATTCCTAGCAAACAGAGAGCTTGTAGGTTTAGGCTTGATTTTTTTAGCAAACAAAGAACAATATGATCCTGGTTTGTGACCTCCTGGTGATGGTTTTAGTGTTGAATGGTATCCACACATATATAGCTCAAACAATGTGTATATACTTATGAAATGCTCCTGCTGAAATCCTAGTTATGTTGTATGGTTTTAGTACTAATCCTGGTGATGGTCTAGTAGTGCTAAAAAGGCACTACTGCAAGCAATATGTTGCAGTGAATATATAAAATAAATATGTGCTAAACCAAATGTGTGAATATAAACTTGTATTTGCTTCTTTGTCGCGGTTGTGTATTTGCTTGCTGTCATATTTATTGTCATATAAACTTGTATTTGCTTGCTGTCATATAATGACAGGTGCTATAATCTGCATGTATTTGCTTGCTATCATCAATGACAGGTGATATAATCTGTGGTGATATAATTTTAGCACTTGAAATTGTGCTTGTGCTTGTATGAAGCACTTTATTATTTCGTGTATGCAGGTTCTTGTATGAAATGAGTCCCGATTTTTGCCGGAATGTTGATTAACTTCCATTTTGGCAGAAATCGGGCACTCCTAGTTTAAGAAAATTAGCAAAGGTCATGCCGGATTTTTCCGTGCATTTAACCAATTATTTGTTTTTTATTAGTGCAAAGATGTGTGACAACGACGAGGCTAGATGATCTAAGTGCGTCAGCGCTGAAGGAGAACTCAGACCTCCGAATAAACAATTGACATTTTGGGAGGCGGCCCAGCGGCTAGAAGACGATGAAGAATACCATCCTTCGGAGAGCGAGGATGATGAGATGGAAGACGCGGAGGAAGAAGCCGAAGGAATGGTGGGTGATGAAACCACTGATGGCGGCGAGGGCACAGGGAGTGGTAGCAATCCTCCTAAGAAGAACAAGAAGCCGAAGGACCGGCGCCCGAACACGGTTGGCACAGTCAGGGAGGAAATTACCGAAGTGAGCCCAACAGGGGTTCCTTTGGAGCCCGACCTTGTCGTCAAAGGGTACGGTGGGCAAGTGGCGGCGATCACCCGGACAACCATCTCGATCAACACCGATAATCTCCGGCATAAAGATAATGGCAACTTGCGCACACTCCTCTTCGAGAAGCTGCACGCAAGATACAAGTTCCCCGCTAAGTATCAGAACACAAATTATCATGGGAACAAAGTAAACAAATCCGCCCTCACAAAGATGAGCACCGCCCTGGCCAGCTGGAGAACCCGGATAAAGAAGAAGATCTATAAAGAAGGCAAAAGTATCGAGGAGATCCAGAAGATTGACCCGCAGATCACCGAAGATTAGTTCCGGGAGTTCAAGGAGAGGTGTGAATCCGAAAGAGCCCTGGCCAATAGTGATCGGGGAAAGGTGCTGCAGGCGATGAATATAGGTCATCACCATCTCGGATCTGGTGGATATAGAACCGCGGAGGCCAAATGGAATAAGGAGGACGAAGAGTATAGATCCAAGGGGATAGAAAACCCCTTTGCGAAATTCGAACCCAGGCAGGTTTGAAACTTCATCAGGGCCCATTACCATGTGGACCCAAAAACCAAACAACTCACCGCGGATCTTGCGGTGAAGTAATTCGAGGAAATTGTGGTAAGTATAATCTAATTACCACGGATCAACTCAATTGCATTCTAATCGATGATCTAAACGATTCACTATTACTTCTTCTACAGGAGGAGGAAATTGTTGCTAGTCATGGATCCCAGGGTTCCTCATCCCAGGGGTCGACGGCGTCCACCCGGTGGGATAACCCTTTTAACAGGGCGATGAACCAGGCCAAGAAAATAGAGCACGTTACGAAGAAGCCGTCGTCGGCTGGCCGTCTGGCTGGCCTCGGGGGTAAGAATTGGGTGGATCATTTTGGTCCACAGCCGAGGATGCATGTGGCGCCGTTGGGAAGGAGCGAGGAGGAAAACCGCGAGGTTCAAGAACTTCAGGAACAAGTGGCGCGGATCCCGCAGATCGTCCAAGACAACCTGGCAATCACCCTCACGTCCTTCCTACCTACCTTGGTGGAGTCAATAGCGAACTGGAGTGCAGGTGGTCGAGTAGGGCCGTGCCTAATGCCAAGCATGGTCAGCAGCCACTCGAACAACGCGGCGCCGACGAATCAGGCGAACTACGTGTTTGTGACTCCGCCCACTAGCACCACGGTGCCGCAAGTGTTGGTGACTCCCCCTGCCATCACCGCGGCGCCGGAGTACATGTTGGTGCCCCCCTGCCATCGTCGCGACGGCACTGGAGCTCCAAGCACCTGGCGGTAGGGAGAATACACCGGCGGCCAGCACCACGCCATCAAGCAGCCCTTCCGTCTCTTGCACGCCCGTCGGCGTATGCGGTGCCTCGACATTAGCCGATCTCGATGCCATCACGGTAAACAAATTGCTTTACCGCCTTTCACGCCATCTATTACTCTTATGGCATCTCTGACAACGCCGTACATGTTTTCCGCAGACGGATGTTCCTTGCACTCTCTTATGCTACGTGAACAACAAGCTGAGGGATGTTGCCAAGGGTACCATCGTTCAACCCTTGCAGCGCACGTTCCACTCAAGGCCGATGCCAGATAGCGTGCAAAGGGTTAAAATTAGTCGGGTGCTAAGGGGCTGCGACGACCTGGAACCTCCCATTCAACCCCCATGAGCAGAGAAGAAGAGCCGGCTGTCCTCAGAAGTTGCTTAGGCTTATTCTTGCAATGGCCAAAGAGCATGATCCGTTTGGGGCCATCACTGAGGCCATCATCCTGAACAACAACACCGCCTGTACTCGTGCCAGCGACAAGCGGTGGCAAGGCCCCCTTACCGCCCTCGTCGTCACCTCCACGCGGTGGGTTGGATGATCATGTTGATGATATGCACATGGCGCAGGATCCGGCCGAGGAGGACGAAGACTGTAATGATCACTTCTTCAACACTCAGTTTAGCAATGAAGACCTAGCTGGTGGCCCTATAGAGAAAGCCACTATCACCAAGCGTCTGTTTGGTTCTCAGGAGACGCCTCCAGCTTGCGCCTTTACAGAGCCAGCTGATACAACTAACCGGCCCTTTATTCTGAGCCCTGACACACTACATAGGGCGGCCGGTGCTCAAATTGCGATGCCTGTCCGCTCTCAAAAAGGAAAAATGGGCAGGAAAAGAAAATCTAGAAGCTCGAGCCAGTCGGTGGCGTCAACAACTACGAATCCGATCAGGTTTCGGGACGGGCCACCAAGACCCGAGGGTATTATGTGGAGGATTCATGTGGCAGGTGAGCCCATGCTACCTAAGAATTTGCGGAGGCTCGCCAGTTCGGTACTGCAGAGTGTGCATGATGGCGTGCTGACGATAGAGAGATGCCTTCTATCGGAGAAAGATCCCTCGCACCCGGTATTCGTGGTTAAGGTGCCACCAGGCTTGGGCTTCGTCGAGAATGCCCCTGCGGATCTGTTCTTCCTGCGGTTCGACTACATCTTCAATATGTTCCACCTATACCCGTTGTACTATACCATGGTTCGCCTGTTTTCTCTCAGCCTGGCCATGCAGATCATTAGAGAGAACACACAGGGCATCGCTATAGTGGACCCCTACTACATGCGTGACGGCTTCTTGGGTTCCCCCGCTGAACGACTTATCGTGGCCTCGTACCTAAAAATAATCCTCGTGGTGAACAAGACAAAGGAATACATTCTCGTGCCTTACTTTCCCGAGTAAGTCGTTATTCACTCGCCACCATCGATTGCCTTTATTAGATAATCATCATTCTTTTTCCAACACATTCCATTTGATTTTTTTGCGCAGAGATGAACACTGCACGCTCATCTCCTTATCGCCGAAGCATTCCCACGCCACATATTTCGACTCGGGGAGTCTAGAAAAAAGAAGAAAAACTACGACAAGATCAAGGAAGTTCTGGATGATGCTCTCACTAGCTATGCCTCGGCGGAAGGCACCACCTTCGTGCGTACGAAGGTCAAGTTTGGCAGGCATGTCTTCAACCACGTAACGGAGTTCCCCTGCGTGAAGCTGCCGGAAAACAGTAAGAAGGAAGCCTACTACACACTCCATCACATGAGGGCGTTCCTACTTGACCAGCAGAATTCTACGCTGCGAGACCATCTCAAACAGTGGGCCGAAGCAAAGGCCAAGATCACTGATTCAGATATTAGACAAGAGATGTATTGCATCCAGCATCAATTTGGGGCAATCATCTTTCGTGATGTCATGAATTCGGGGGGGGGGGGGGATCTTCTACGGAGGAAATATCCCGAATAACCGTGACATAGAAGATCGCCTAGAGATGCAGGGTGACTATAGGAAGTTCATGACGAGACAAGGCGTCCTCTCATTCCCTAAGCCGATCCAGAAGGCTTGATGTTGGCCTAGTTGTAGTTACAAACTATAGATGACCTTTGTGTGTGTGTGGACAAGTGTACATGCTACTATACTTATCTTATTAGGTTTATGAATCATCGCTTACTTCTTTTGCTTATTATTATTATATATCAATCAATGCTTGGTTTTTTTGCTTACTCTTTGGTCCTTTGCTCATTTTGGTCCTTCTTTTTTTCCTTACTTTATTAGTCTTTTTTCGAGAATAATGTCGATGATTGAAATGTCGTGGCACAATATATATGTGAATGTGCTATTCTGGGATTATAAACCTTGTGTTATGCACAAGTCTAGATGTTGTGCATCCTACTTGGCTTATGGTTCCACCGTAGCATATTCCTGTGTCCAACGACCAATGTATATATATATATATGAGGCATTCTTTTTTATTTACTTTGGTCTTTTTCGAGAATAATGCCGATGATTGAAATGTCGTGGCACACTATATATGTGAATGTGCTACGACGGGATAGTTAGCCTTGTGATATGCACAAGTCCAAGTCTTGTGCATCCTACTTGGCTAACTGTTCCGTCGTAGCATATTCCTGTGTCCAACAACCTAGCTAGTTATATATGAGGCATTCTTTTCGAGTTACTTTGGTATTTTTCGAGAATAATGCCGATGATTGAAATATCGTGGCACACTATATGTGAATGTGCTGCGATGGGATTGTCCGCCTTGTGCTATGCACAGGTCCAGGTGTTGTGCATCCTACTTGGCGGACAGTTCCATCATAGCATATTTCTGTGTCGAACAACCTAGTTATATATGAGGCATGCTTTTTGAGTTTGGTCTTTTTGATTTAGGAGTACTTTCTATAAGTGTATCTTCATATGCGACTTTAATTATATATGTTTTTTCAATCATCGGTTAATTATTATTGTCAACTTGTAGATGATGTGGTACATCGTGTACAAGGGACGGGTTCCCGGAGTCTACGATGATTGGGAAGACTGCCGGAGACAGGTGCACTGTTTCAGCGGCAATAGCTACAAATGGTACAACACTATGGCGGAGGCGGAAGTTAGATACACGCGCTATCAAGCGGGAGTTAGGACGAGGAACCGGATGAACACCTACACCTTCATCGCGGTGATCATGCTTATCTTCTTTGGTTGTTTATCTCGCGTTTGTGTCTAGCTAGTTTAGATGTCTAGGCGAGCTTCCGAGCTCTAACTTGTTCAATCGACACATGTATTCGCATGTCACCAACTACTTTGTAACTTGATCGAAACAATGTATAACTTATGTATTCATGTATGAGACTTATCTATATGTATTTGTTTCAATCTTGTTTTGCGAATTGTGTATTTATATATATAACTATATATCTTATATCTGTGTGTATATCTGCCTATATAATCTTTATTGTATATCATCTGGCCCTGAAATTTAAAAAAAAGACACCCGTGGCGCACAGTGCCTAAAGCGCACCTGCGCAGGCTTGTGGCGCACTGACAGAGGCGCCACAGGAAATAAATCTTATAGCGCACCTGGATAGGTATCCGTGGCGCACTGGCATGTGCGCCACGCCTATCTCTGCACATACGTGGCGCACTGGCGCACTATGAGATAGCCGCAGCACAAGCCTAGTGGCGCACGGGCAGTGCGCCACGGATGGCTTTTCCACGTGCGCCACTAACTATTGTTTTCCTAGTAGTGAAGGCGTCACCCGAAAACCTCAACTCTAGCGTCATATTTTTGCTCCAAGACGAAGGATCTACCCCCCCAACCTCGATGACCCTAGTAAAGCTCTAAGGTGGAAAGACCGCGTCTTTCCACTCAATTCCAGAAGATCGAACATGAGAAGATAATACCAGAAGATCTCCAATCCAAGAACCTGCTCCAAACACCACCCCGAGAGTCGTCAGAGGAACAGAAAGCAGATACCATCAACAATATTTAGGAGTCTGCTCGATCCTCCCAACAACCGAGACGTTCAGATTTAAGACGACAAGACTACCCGACGTAGTCAATACTACTCCCCAAGGAGTAGAAAGAAACCCAAGACATCAAGTTTCTCTGAGGACGCCGAATCCCCTTCTCTACTTATTCTACTAACAACCCACCGAAAAGGACCTCCGAATCTGCAAACACCGAGACGGAGAATGAAGAACTGTCCCCTTCATGAGTATCAACCCCTCATCAAGTTACCACCCCCGGAAGATCCACTCGTCGAAGCAAAATATCAGAGAAGGAACGACTCTCACTGCTGAAGAGCTGAATGTCCCTTAAACCCCCGAGTAAATATAGTAACCAAAGTTGGTACTCAACCCAAGGACGGCTACAAGATTCAAGGAGCACTCTCGACATAGTCTTTCGTACCCTACCAACTCACTCCGCTAACCTCTAGCAAGTGATGGATCGTCTTGAAACCTGCTCAGTAAGGCGTCAAATACCTTCACCATTGGCCGACGCAAATCTGCTGAATTCTGGATGAACCCTGTTGGATGATAGGCAAGAATGATGCCGTTCTTTGCATGTTTTACCCACAACGTTGCATCAGATCGAACCCAAAATGACCCCCCTTTCTAAAGGACTGTGTTCCTAGACCGCCGACCTCCAATGACATCCTCCAACCCATCGGACCCCTAACTAGCTCAGAACTAACTACCCGAAAGCTAGTAGATGCCCTTTTCTGATAGACCATCCAACTCATGAAGCGGTTCCTACAATGTCGACAGAAGATAACCACCCCGGATGAAAGGAGCAGCGCCATCCCCCAGCATCATCATAAGAATCCAATCAAGAAAGTTGGCGACTCCACCAAAAATCCCTAGTGTCGCTCTAAGGGGGAAAGACTGTGTCTTTCCCGCCCAAACCAGATAGAACCCTGGAGTCAAACACTAGTTAGCGTTAAGTGATGACCACCCCTCCAAATCCGAATCATCGACCATGCAAGAAGGACGATAATCGGCACTTCTCCAGAATCATAAGGTACTTTAGGAAGGTCCTCCACTCCAAGGTCGACCGCCCAGCCAACAACCCCCGGTGTATCAAGACCTTGAAGATAGAAAAGTGAACCACGTGGCGAAGGAATAAAGAAGACTCCACTCGCAGTCTCGCCTCAAGAAGGAACTAACCCGTCGACGTTAAACCTACCTAGACTTATCCAAAGGGGAAAAGACTACGTCTTCTCCACTCACCAATCCGAAGCCACTCAGCTCCATCTCGTAGCTGAACACGCCCATTTGTGTAAATCCTGCTAAAACATAATATTTCCATCGTTGAAATTGTCAAGCGGATGTTATCACCCAACCCTACTCCTCCCTAATCTCGGGACGAGATTATTTTAAGGGGAAAAGGTCTGTAACATCCCAATTTCAGCAACCCTGAATTGTTGTCCAAAAGGCAAAAATCAGGGGGAACAAAAACTTTTTCTTGTTTCTTGTTGCAATGCTTGCTTACTTGTTTGCTTGTGTTCATACAACCGAATGTGTATTAGGTAATATACTTATTATCTCAACCCTAGTTGACAAAAGCTATTTCACAAAAGAGATGTCTTGGCTCATTTTTCATATTCTCAAATGTTCTGGCATTTCAAAACCTGAGCCAAGACAACTTTGACATGACAAAATACTCTACTAGTCTATTACCAAAACTATGGAGACCTAAGTATAATCTCCTTATATTTTCAAGATAGGACTCCAACTACCCTTACCTCTAGGTTTTACCAAAACCTTTCCTAAAACCTTCACTCCAATCTCGGTAGAACTACCAACAGGTACTTATCTTACTTCAAAACATAAGCAATTCAAAATACCCATCCCTACATTAAGCTAGGATTGATGGTAACCCTAGTAGCAGTTGGATAAGTTTGATAGGATGCATTGCCTTGATCTGCTGTCTGATGAGTTGCCTTGATCTGCTGATTTCATTGTTTGCTTAGGAACTAGAGTGAGCTAATCTAGTAGCTCATCCCCTAGGACCCCATCTATGTTTCTGATCATCAATCTCAAACCAAGCATCCAAATCTAGATCTATCCTAAGCCAATAAGGTGACCATATCCCCTCCTAATCAGATCAATCCAAGGATAATCCCCTTTTGATAGTTCCCAACTCAATAAAGACCCAATCTAAGCATGGATCCTATCTACTTATTCATACCATCAACATCATCCCTTTTATCATGAGATTGGAACCTAGCATCCTCTCAACATCATCTACACTTGTACTCTAGTCTAAAACCCTAAATCTACCAAAATGGCTGTCTGGATTCCTTATCTAGATTCAATCTTTGGAGCTCTACCTTCTCCAACCTATGAGCATTCTTGAAAATGTATTTGAACCATCTTATACTAAATCACTAGTACTAACAAGGCCCACTCTTACCCTTGGATAAACCATTCTGGGTCCCACTCATCCATGATGGTTTTGTAGTCAAGATAATAATCTTTCCTGCAAATCTTATCATCTTGCCTACTTTGGCAGAAGATAACATCTCTATGCTACCTCCCCTTGCCCAAATATTTGCATGGTTATAATATAATAACCATGGTCTATGAATCCCTACCTTAGTTGTTTCCATTGGAGCTTATTGCTTCCTAAACCCCCATGGTTTATGAGGCATCATGACAACCCTGTTATGGCAGCTTTAATTTCAAAAAAGTTTGCCATCACTTCCAGACCACCTCAAATACAACCAAGCCCAACCCTTGCTTCCATGATCATATATATATATCTATCCATATATCCATTGTATCAAGGTGAGCTCTGAGCTCATTAGGCCCAGCAAGTTTAGGTGGCATAAAATTATAAAAACCCTAGATTCTCCCAAATCTAGTTTCCATCCTTTTTCACCAAAATACTTCAAAACCCAAGTGGACAATGATGTATGGATAAAGTTTACATCAACTACTATAGATATAATCTTTTTCCAAATAATTCCCATAATTATTTGGAGCCTAAAACTATTTAATCTCTATTTTAGGCAACATCCTCCAAACCTTGTCTACAAAGGAACGTTTGATTTTATCCAAACCACTTTGCCAACTCAATGCATAATTGAGTTCTATACATATTATCCCCACCTTTCCATCTAAAAAATAAATATTTTTGAGATTCTTTATTATTACTTTTTGCCCTTTTTCTTAAATGGCAGAAACACGAAATAATTCCTTAAAAATACTTTTCCACCTCAATAAATTTCAATAAAATTCTCCAATGTGTAATATGGTTTTCAGAACAATTTCACATCAAAAACAAAGCTTGTCCAATGTAAAAATATCAAATAAGGTTCTAGAAACTACTTCTGGACTATTTGAATATTTGAGATTAAGTGCACCTTTAATCATTCAAAAAATCCGAAATAATTCCTAGGTTTATGCAATGGCCGTATACACACACAAGTACGTTTTTATCACCTTGACTAATGCAACTTTTTCAATTTCCTTCACAAGCTACCATTTGACCAAGTTTGAAAAATAAGTCAAATCTTGACTCAAAACCCCTCCAACCCTCACCAAAGCTGGTCAATTACCTCCCCATAGAACCATACCTCAACTCCTGGTCATCCACTATTGCCCTAGCTACTGTAGCACCCCCTTCTTTTGTCCCTTATGTTTGTACAAGGGGGAGAGAGGTATATATTCCAAAATATCATCACAGCAGCAGCTACCACCCCTCTCCTCCACTCAGTACTCGACCACAGGGCCCCACCACCACCCAGCACCACCCCTCCTGCCCTATCCCTGAGCAACACCCTCTCTATACCCTCCCATCGACATAGTCCATGTTAGACCACCCCCTCTACAAATAAATAGGCTCGAGGCCACCCCAGTGCCTCCGACGCCTCCATTTCACCTCTCACCCCACTTACCCTCCCAGAGCTCTCCCTTCCTCTTACCTTGCCCTGCCTTGACCTAGAGAAGGAGGAGGAACATCTGCCATGGCAAAGAAACGAGAAGGGCTCACTCCTCCCCTTCCCTCCTCCCTCTGCATGTGGCCTACATAATCTCCTCCACCATTGTTCTAACTTCCTCGACCTTCCCTATCGTAGGCAGGTGCTCCTGGAAGCTCCCCCGACGAGCCCCCATGGCATCCGAACCAGTCTCCATCGCGCGAGGCACTTCCTATGGTGGAGACCCCTCTTCCGCCCCTTGTTCTGCTTGCCAAGGTGGCCCGCTTCACCTCCGACCATCACCGTCGCCTCCCCACGCCCTTGGTAAGCTCCTCATCGCTGTTCAAACCCCCTAGGGTTTCTCCCGCTATTTCCCCGCCGCCAAAGGTAGGACACGCCAGGATACCGTTGATCCCAGCCTAATCCGATGCTCCAGAACAGCCCATACCTCTTCAGCCCCAGCAGCCAATGATAGGTGTGCCCCGTCGCGGGATTTAAAATGGGGCCTCCCACCTACCGGTGCCCCTTTCCATACCTGTGTTTAGTTAGGATCTTCCTTTCCATTCCCATATGGATATTACGGAAAGAATCCCGCTCCCGGGCGAGGTAGAGTAGTTTCTCTTTTTCTGGGCACCTAGGAGGTCCCTCTCCTTATTACCTTTTGTTCTTTCTCATTCCAGTGCGTATGTGCCAGAACTCATGGATGCTATTCCCCCCGGATGGCTATCGAGTAGGAGTTAACATGGCTTTCAACCCTAGACCTCCCCCTAACTTCCTAGAACAGGGATTCGCTGCGTGGATTGAGCCCAAACGAAGCACCTAGATCCCTCTCGGCATTCTAAGCAACTTCTCCAACTAGAGATTCTCAGGTTCCATGAAGAAATCTAGAGTTTCCATTTATCAACTACGAAAAACCGGTGATTTTGCAAAGGAGGTGCGAGAATTAAGCATGCCCTAGGCCCCGAGGAAATTTACACGCATGCTATGTCGTGGAAGACCGCCATCCCCGGGAGGTTGGTACTTATCTCGTGGTGAAAGAATATACTGTATTTTTCCTGAGTTACGCCCCGATAATTGCGGTTTCTGACTATAGGTAACCTAAAAATGTTTTGGGGTGCCCCATGGGGTACCTAGGCTGGGCACGTGCCTAGGTTCAAGGTTGCAATGGACCTCGTGTGCCGACAGGTTTGCCGATTTTGCCTACCCCCAAACCCCGGCAATAGAAAATTCATCAAAAATCAAAAAAAATATAAAACCAGCTCGAGTAGCCCTTGTGTGGAACCCACTACCAACATAAAATCATAAAAAGACAAAACGGGACTTTTGGCACACGGTGCACCCCCTGGATGGATATTGATTAGGAGTTCACATGGCTTTCAACCCTAGACCTCCCCCTCACTGCCCAGAACATGTATCCACTGCACGGATTGATCCCAAACCCGGCACCTAGCTTCCTCTCGGCATTCTAAGCAACTTCTCCAACTAGATATTCCCGGGTTCCATGAAGAAATCTAGAGTTTCCATTTATCGACTCCGAAAAACCAGTGATTTTGCAAAGGAGGTGCGAGAATTGAGCGTGCACTAGGCCCCGAGGAAATTTACACGCATTCTATGTCATGGCGGAACACCATCCCCGGGAGGTTGGTACTTATCTCGTGGTGCAAGCATATACTGTATTTTTCCTGAGTTACGCCCCGGTAATTGCGGTTTCTAAACTTAGGTACCCTAGAAATGTACCTCAATTTTCAGGAAAAAATGTTTTGGGGTTTCCCTTGGGGTACCTTATCCTAGGCACATGCCTCGGTTCAAAGTTGCAATGGACCTCGCGTGCCTGCGCGCGCCGGCGTGTTTGCCAATTTTTCCCACCCCCCGAACTCCGACAATATTAAATTCATCAAAAATCAAAAAATATGAAACCAGCTCGAGTAGCCCTTGTGTGTCCCCACCACTACCAACATGTCTGAGTAGCTCGAGTACCTTATCCTAGGCACATGCCTAGGTTCAAGGTTGCAATGGACCTCGCATGCCTGCGCACGCCGACAGGTTTGCCGATTTTTTCCACCCTCCGAACCTCGGCAATAGGAAATTCATAAAAAATAAAAAAAACATGAAACCATCTCGATTAGCCCCTGTGTGGCACCCACTACCAACATAAAATTATAAAAAGACAAAATGGGACTTTTGGCACACGACACACCCCCCGGATGGCTATCGACTAGGAGTTAACATGGCTTTCAACCCTAGAGCTCCCCCTCACTGCCCAAAATGTGGATCCACTGCACGGATTGATCCAAAACCTGGCACCTAGCTCCCTATCGGCATTCTAAGCAACTTCCCCAACTAGAGATTCCAGGGTTCCATGAAGCAATCCAGAGTTTCCATTTACCGACTCCGAAAAACCGGCGATTTTGCAAAGGAGGTGCGAGAATTGAGTGGGCCATAGGCCCCGAGGCAATTTACACGCATGCTATGTGATGGCGGAACACCATCCCCGGGAGGTTGGTACTTATCTCATGGTGCAAGCATATACTATATTTTTCCTGAGGTATGCCTCGGTAATTGCGGTTTCTAAATGTAGGTACCCTAGAAATGGCCCTCAATTTTCAGGAAAAAATGTTTTGGGGTTCCCCTTGGGTACCTTATCCTAGGCACATGCCTTGGTTCAAGGTTGCAAGGGACCTTGCTTGCCTTCCCGTGCCGGCGGGTTTGCCAATTTTGCCAACCTCCCGAACCCCAGCAATAGGATATTAATCAAAAAATCAAAAAATATGAAACCAGCTCGAGTAGCCCTTGTGTATCCCCCACTACGAACATCAAATCATAAAAAGACAAACCGATACTTTTAGCTCACGGCGCACCCCCGGAGGGCTATCAAGTAGGAGTTAACATGGCTTTCAACCTTAGACCTCCCCCTCACTGCCCAGAATGTGTATCCACTGCGCGGATTGAGCCCTAACAGAGCACCTAGCTCCCTCTTGGCATTCTAAGAAACTTCTCCAACTAGAGATTCCTGGGTTCCATGAACAAATCCAGAGTTCCCATTTACCGACTCCGAAAAACCGGCGATTTTGCAAAGGAGGTGCGAGAATTGAGCACGCCATAGGCCCCGAGGCAATTTACATGCATGCTACATCGTGGCGGACCGCCATCCCCGGGAGGTTGGTAATTATCTCATGGTGCAAGCATATACTGTATTTTTCCTGTGTTACGCTCAGTAATTGCGGTTTCTAACTGTAGGTACCCTAGAAATGGCCCATAATTATGTAGAAAAAATATTTTCAGGTGCCCCATGGGGTACCTAGGCTGGGCACGAGCCTAGGTTCAATGTTGCAATGGACCTCGCGTGCCGCGCGCTGGCGGGTTTGCCAATTTTTCCTACCACCGAACCCCGGCAATAGGAAAATTGTCAAAATCAAAAAAATATGAAACCATCTCGAGAAGCCCTTGTGTGTCACCCACTACCAACATAAAATCATAAACAAGACAAACCAGGACTTTTGGCACATGGCGCACCCCCCTGGATGGCTATCGAGTAGGAGTTAACATGGCTTTCAACCCTAGACCTCCCCTAACTGCCAAGAATGTGGATCCACTACGTGGATTGATCCCAAACCAGGCACCTAGCTCCCTCTCGGTATTCTAAGAAACTTATCCAACTAGAGATTCCAGAGTTCCATGAAGAAATCCAGAGTTTCCATTTACCGACTCTAAAAAACCATCGATTTTGCAAAGGAGGTGCGAGAATTGAGCGCGCCCTAGGCCCCGAGGCAATTTACACGCATGCTACATCATGGTGGAACACCATCCCCGGGAGGTTGGTACTTATCTCGCGGTACAAGTATACTATACTTTTTCTGAGTTAGGCCCCGATAATTGCGGTTACTAACTGTAGCTACCCTATAAATGGCCCTCAATTTTCGGGGAAAATGTTTTGGGGTTCCCCATGGGGTACCTAGGCTGGGCACGTGCCTAGGTTCAAGGTTGCAATGGACCTTGCGTGCCTGCACGCGCCGACAGGTTTGCCAATTTTTCCCACCCCCCGAACCTAGGCAATAGGAAATTCATCAAAAATCAAAAAAATATGAAACCAGCTCGATTAGCCCTTGTGTGGCACCCACTACCAACATAAAATCATAAAAAGACAAAACGGTACTTTTGGCACACGGGGCACCCCCCCGGATGGCTATCGAGTAGTAGTTAACATGCCTTTCAACCCTAGACCTTCCCATCACTGCCCAGAACGTGGATCCACTGCACAGATTGATCCCAAACCCGGCACCTAGCTCTCTCTCGACATTCTAAGCAACTTCTCCAACTAGAGATTCCAGGGTTCCATGAAGAAATCCAGAGTTTCCATTTACCGATTCCGAAAAACCGGCGATTTTGCAAAGGAGGTGCGGAACACCATCCCCGGGAGGTTGGTACTTATCTCGTGGTGCAAGCATATACTGTATTTTTCCTGAGTTACACCCCGGTAATTGCGGTTTATAACTGTAGGTACCCTAGAAATGGCCCTCAGTTTTCAGTAAAAATTGTTTTGGGGTTTCCCTTGGGGTACCTTATCCTAGGCACATGCCTAGGTTCAAGGTTGCAATGGACTTCGCGTGCCTGCGCGTGCCGGCGGGTTTGCCGATTTTGCCCATCCCCCGAATGCCGGCAATAGGAAATTCATCAAAAATCAAAAAATATGTAACCATCTCGAGTAGCCCTTGTGTGTCCCCCCACTACCAACATGAAATCATAAAAAAATACAAACCGGTACTTTTGGCACACAGCACACCCCCGGATGGCTATCAAGTAGGAGTTAACATGGCTTTCAACCCTAGACCTCCCCTCACTACCCAGAACGTGTATCCACTGCGCGGATTGAGCCCTAACACGGCACCTATCTCCCTCTCGGCATTCTAAGAAACTTCTCCAACTAGAGATTCCCGGGTTCCATGAAGAAATCTAGAGTTCCCATTTACCGACTACGAAAAACCGGCGATTTTGCAAAGGAGGTGCGAGAATTGAGCGCGCCCTAGGCCCCGAGGAAATTTACATGGATGCTATGTCATGGCGGACCGTCATGCCCAGGAGGTTGGTACTTATCTCATGGTGCAAGCATATACTATATTTTTTCTGAGTTACGCCCCGGTAATTGCGGTTTATAACTGTAGGTACCCTAGAAATGGCCCTTATTTTTTGGGAAAAAATAATTTGGTCTGCCCCATGGGGTATCGAACCTAGGAACGTGCCTAGGTTCAAGGTTGCAATGGACCTCGTGTCCGCGCCGACGGGTTTGCCGATTTTTCCCACCCCCCGAACCCCGGTAATAGGAAATTCATCAAAAATCATAAAATATGAAACTAGATCGAGTAGCCCTTGTGTGGCACCAACTACCAACATAAAATCATAAAAAAGACAAACTGGGACTTTTGGCACACGGCGCACCCCCCCGGATGGCTATCGAGTAGGAGTTAACATGGCTTTCAACTCTAGACCTCCCCCTCATTGCCCAGAACATGGATCCGCTATGCGGATTGAGCCCAAACTCAGCACCTAGCTCCCTCTCAACATTCTAAGCAACTTCTCCAACTAGAGATTCCAGGGTTCCATAAATAAATCCAAAGTTTCCAATTACCGACTCTGAAAAACCGGCGATTTTGCAAAGGAGGTGCGAGAATTGAGCGCGCACTAGGCCCCGAGGCAATTGACACGCATTCTACATTGTGGTGGACCGCCATCCCTCGGAGATTGGTACCTATCTCGTGGTGCATACATATACCGTATTTTCCCGAGTTACGCCCCGATAATTGCGGTTTCTAACTGTAGGTACCCTAGAAATGGCCCTTAATTTTCAAGAAAAAATGTTTTGAGGTGCCCCATGCGGTACCTAGGCTGGGCGCGTGCCTAGGTTCAAAGTTGCAATTGATGTCACGTTCCTACGCGCGGCGGTGGGTTTGGTGATATTGCCCACCCTTGAACCCTGGCAATAGGAGATTCATCAAAAACTAAAAAAAATATGAAACCAGCTCAAGTATCCCTTGTGTGTCACCCACTACCAACATAAAATTATAAACAAGACAAACTGGGACTTTTGGCACATGGCGCACCGCCGAATGGCTATCGAGTAGGAGTTAACATGGCTTTCAACCCTAGATCTCCCCCCTCACTGCCCAGAACATGGATCCTATGCACAGATTGAGACCAAACCCGACACCTAGCTCCATCTTGGTATTGTAAGGAACTTCTCCAACTAGAGATTTAAGGGTTCCATGAAGAAATCCAAAGTTTCCATTTACCGACTCTGAAAAACCGGTGATTTTGCAAAGGAAGTGCGAGAATTGAGCGCGTCCAAGGCCCTGAGGCAATCTAAACGCATGCTACGTCATGGCAGACCATCATCCCCGGGAGGTTGGTACTTATCTCGTGGTGCAAGCATATACTGTATTTTTCCTGAGTTACGCCCCGATAATTGTGGTTTCTAACTGTAGGTACCCTAGAAATGGCCCTCAATTTTCAGGAAAAAATGTTTTGGGGTGCCCCATGGGGTACCTAGGATGGGCACGAGCCTAGGTTCAAGGTTTCAATGGTCCTCGCGTGCCTGCACGTGTCGGTGGGTTTGCCGATTTTGCCTAGCCACGAACCCCGGCAATAGGAAACTCATCAAAAATCAAAAAAATACGGCCGATTTTGCCTTGTGTGTCACCCACTACCAACATAAAATCATAAACAAGACAAACCGAGACTTTTGGCACACGGCGCACCCCCCGGATGGCTATCGAGTAGGAGTTAACATGGCTTCCAACCCTAGACCTCCCCCTAACTGCCCAGAATGTGGATCCACTGTGTGGATTGAGCGCAAACCAGGAACCTAGCTCCCTCTTGGCATTCTAAGCAACTTCTCCAACTAGAGATTCCTGGGTTCCATGAAGAAATCCAAAATTTCCATTTATCGACTCCAAAACACTGGAGATTTTTCAAAGGAGGTGCGAGAATTGAGAGCGCCCTAGGCCCGAAGCAATTTACACGCATGCTATGGTGTGGCGGACAGCCATCCGCGGGGGGTTGGTACTTATCACTTGGTACAAGTATACTGTATTTGTTCCTGGGTCACGCCCCGGTAATTGTGGTTTCTAACTGTAGGTACCCTAGAAATGGCTCTCAATTTTCGAGAAAATGTTTTGGGGTGCCCCATGGGGTACCTAGGCTGGGCATGCGCCTAGGTTCAAGGTAGCAATGGACCTCGCGTGCCTGTGTGCACCGACAGGTTTTACAATTTTTCCCACCCCCAACCCCGGCAATAGGAAATTCATCAAAAATAAAAAAAATGAAACCAGATCAAGTAGCCCTTGTGTGGCACCCACTACCGACATAAAATCATAAAAAGACAAAACAGGACATTTTGCACACGACGCACCCCCGGATGGCTATCGAGTAGGAGTTAACATGACTTTCAACCCTAGACCTCCCCCTCACTGCCCAGAACGTGGATCCACTACACAGATTGATCCCAAACCCGGCACCTAGCTCCCACTTGGCATTCTAAGTAACTTCTCCAACTAGAGATTCCAGGGTTCCATGAAGAAATCCAGAGTTTCCATTTACTGACTCCGAAAAACCGACGATTTTGCAAAGGAGGTGCGGGAATTGAGCGCACCCTAGGCCCCGAGGCAATTTACATGCATGGTACGTTATGGTGGAACACCATCCCCGGGAGGTTGGTAGTATCTCGTGGTGCAAGCATATACTGTATTTTTCCTAAGTTACACCCCAGTAATTGCGGTTTATAACTGTAGGTACCCTAGAAATGGCCCTCACTTTTTAGGAAAAAATGTTTTGGGGTTTCCCTTGGGGTACCTTATCCTAGGCACATGCCTAGGTTCAAGGTTGCAATGGACCTTGTGTGCCTGCGCGCGCCGGCGGGTTTGCCGATTTTGCCCACCCCCCGAACCCCGGCAATAAGAAATTCATCAAAAATCAAAAAATATGAAACCAGCTCAAGTAGCCCTTGTGTGGCACCCACTACCAACATAAAATCATAAAAATTTAAAACGGGAATTTTGGCACACATCGCACCCCTCGGATGGCTATCGAGTAGGAGTTAACATGGCTTTCAACCCTAGACCTCCCCCTCACTGCCCAGAACGTGGATCCCCTTCGCGGATTGATCCCAAACCCGACGCCTAGCTCCCTCTCGGCATTCTAAGTAACTTCTCCAACTAGAGATTCCAGGGTTCCATGAAGAAATCTAGAGTTTCCATTTACCGACTCCGAAAAACCGGCGATTTTGGAAAGGAGGTGCGAGAATTGAGGGCGCCCTAGGCCCTGAGGAAATTTACACGCATGCTACGTCATGGTGGAACACCATCCCCGGGAGGTTGGTATTTATCTTGTGGTGCAAGCATATGCTGTATTTTTCCTAAGTTACGCCCTGGTAATTGCGGTTTCTAACTGTAGGCACCCTAGAAATGGCCCTCAATTTTCGGGAAAAAATGTTTTGGGGTTTCCCTTGGGGTACCTTATCCTAGGCACATGCCTAGGTTCAAGGTTGCAATGGACCTCGCGTGCCTGCGCTTCCCGATGGGTTTGCCGATTTTGCCCACCCCCCGAACCACGGCAATAGGAAATTCAAAAAAAATAAAAAAATATGAAACCATCGCGAGTATCCCTTGTGTGTCACCCACTACCAACACAAAATCATAAAAAAGACAAACGAGACTTTTGGCACACGGCGCACCCCCCGGATGGCTATCGAGTAGGAGTTAACATGGTTTTTAACCCTAGACCCCCCCCTCACTGCCCAGAACATGGATCATGTAACATACCACCCTTTTGTGTAATATAAATAAGGACATGTTTGAGCATTGCATGCATGCATAACACTTGCATTTTTGGTTAAATCAAGAAAGAACCAACAAAACCCTAAACCCTAACTCCCCTCTCTGTTTGAAACCAATCAAATGCGTTTTATATTTGAAAAACTATTAAAATGAATGGAATCCAAAGTGAATAAAAGGGTTCCACATCATTTTATACACTTCATAAAAGTTCCTGTAATTTGAAATTATTCAAAAACAATTTTGGTTTCAAAGTACAAAAGAAATCAGGAAATAGAAATAGAAATAGAAAACAGTTTCCTAGAAAAAAATCTATCTAACCTAGCTACTGGGACGAGCCCACTTCCCTCTCTCTCTTTCTCTGGCCCAAGACCCAGCCCACCTGGAGCAAGCCCAGCCTGGCCGCCTACCCCCCTTCTTCTTCCTGTCTTCTTTCTCGTCATGGCAAGCAGCTGGCAGACTCCGCCGTCAATCTCCTGCACGTCACGATGCCCGCCGCCGCCCCTGGAGCCGCGGATAAGACCGAACATGTCCTCCTCTCCTCCCCCATACCAATTTTGCTTCCTCTCTCCCTCCCTCGCCGATTTCCCCCTTTGGCCAAACCCTAGTCCGGCTAGAGCTTCGCGCCGGCTTCGATTGAAGCTTCGCCGAGCCCCGACGAGATGTCCTAGAGAACCGCCATGCTCCCCTCGTCCACCCTCTGGAAGGAATCGTCCTCGGGAGCCCTCAATCTATGCCCGTGACCCCTTCTTCCTCGCGGCCAACCGAGCTCTGCCGTGACGTAATCGATGCCTACGACCTCGCCTCGCCTCGCCTCCTCGGCCTGCCTACCGTACTCCTGGTGAGCTCACGGTTCTAACGGACCCCTCCACACTCGCCCTCTCTCTCCCTAGCTTCTTCCCGACAAGCATTGCCGCTCGCCGCTTCTATCCGTCGTTGCATCGCCGTCTCCGGCGACCATTTTATGGCGGCGCCACCATGGTTCGACTTGCCTTGTTCCCTTCTTTCCAACGCCCACCACCGCAGCCTCTCGCGTGCGCACAATCGCCAGCTCCATCGTCGATCTGAGAGCAAGCCATTGATGATGTCAGCATGACATCATCATGATGTCATATTTTCATTTTATTTCTTTATTGTTTTCTGTAATTGTTTTATTAAATGGAAAATGTATGACAGGTGGGCCCTGCCTGTCAGGGTTTTAATCATTTATGTAAATGTTTTCTGAAATTAATAAAAGTCTGACATGTGGGCCCAAGTTTGGAAATTATTTCAAATATTCCAAAAATGATTTAAAATTTGGGAAATTCATAACTAATTCATTTTAAATTAGAAAAATACAAATAATATACCAAAATGATCAGAAAAATGAAACCTATCCAACTAAGCTATAACCATACATTGTTAATCAACTTTGATAGCAATTTTAATTAGAAGAACTAAACGAACCCCATAGGTGATTCCGATGATTCCCCTGTTTTAGGGTTTGCACATCTCGGACCCCCTTTAAAGTGACCAAGCATGTTTTAGGGTTCAAGTCAACACTATTAAACTTGTCATATCATATATATTGTATGAGCATTGCACATGCCATGTGTTGAGTGTTGCTTTCTCTTTTCCAGTGATTGGTTCTCGCAAATAGGAACCGAACCCGAAGCTGAAGTCAACGCCACCGAAGAGCAGTACCAGTCCAAAAATGGACAAGGCAAGCGAAGCCCCACTCGTACATATGAATCCTAAGTTTACAAATTATTTCTTTCTCGTCATATGCATTCGGTTTAACAGTCTTTTATCCGTAGATAGAGTAATCCTATCTGATGCATGTTTCTCCTTGTGAACTAAATACTTGATCCACCGCTCCTAGCATAACTAGGGTTTGGCTTATGAGCATCACTAGTGCCACAGTTTAGTCAAGCTTAGCCATGCTTAGTGGTCCGATGGTGATCATTCAGGTGAAGCATTGAAGATGCGAATGAAATCTAATATGGTAGGATGTGGTAATGTGATCAGAGATGGATGATAAACATGCTAAGGCTTGTATGGGAGGCCACGTGGGTTGTGGTTTTTGTAGTCCCATACTTGCCACCCCTAGGACCCGATGTTCTTGCCTCTTGAACCAAGACGAGCGTACAACCACACGGGGGCCTGGAAACCCCCTTGACTCACTAACTTGCCTAGTAGATTCCATGAGTCACATAGTTCGGGCTTTCAATTCGACATACGCATCTTGGTTGTTCTTGAATGGAGGTGAAGGAGGTGCATTTATAACAGGTAGGTAAGCGTGGCCGGGAACAAGAGATGCTCGGCATCCATAATCTTGAACCCTGCGCACATCACTAGGGACCGGCTTCGGGACTTGACCCGTTATGGCGGCATCTCCCTAGTGTGTGACTCATGGTCTCGGCGAAAGCAAGGTAAAGGTCGTGGTCAACCACTCTCTGCCGGCCTTCCAAGGAAGAGGGCTAATAATTTGGCATTAAGAATCGGTTGGTACGTGTGGGTAAAGTTGTGTACCCCTGCAGGGGTATTAATCTTTTCGAAAAGCCATGTCCACGGTTATGGACGACTTGGGAACGGACGTGAAGATCATAGAGAACTATAACCGAATGTTAAAACTTGTCAACTAAAGTGAGATCCGGAATACTTCCTCGGGGTTATTGAGGGGGCAGTCCGGGAAGAGAGGTTCAGTTGATGATGATACTTGGTGGATATCAAAGATGATTATCCCTCTTGTTTTGAAAATAAAAGATGGGTTTATGCAAAATAACTCCACTAGCCATAAGTCTTGCGGAGTACACCCTGTACTCAGCCTTGCTTCGTTGATGTTTTCTATAGATGATGCTAATCCAACTGAAGGCGGTTTCTATGTCAAAGTCGACGAGTAGTCGGGGTTCCCGGGCAGTAGCCTAGGATCTATGGAAGGGTCGCTACTTCTGTTATGGCCTCTTAGACCCTTTGCTAAGTTTGTTGTTTAGAACAACTTGTTTGCTTCCGTTGTTTGATGTAATGATGGGTCTGTGACCCCTGGTTCGTATGACTGGTTTGTAACTCTCTTAAGAGTTTACCTTATTAATGTATGGTTTGTATGTTCTGTAATGCTATCGATCTTTCCCTGCGCGTTTCGGAATTTAGGTTAGGCTTATATCAGATGAGGATCTGGTATTTGTCTAGCCCTGATCCCGGGTCGTGACAGATTTTGGTATCAGAGCAGGACTGTCTGTAGGAAACCCTTCTAGCTGGTCGTTGTTGAGTCTAGAGTTTGAGAAAACTATTTGAAAGAGAAAATTATTTGCAAAACTCTGAATAGGACTCTTTTTACTCCTTATCCAAGGTTGTTCTATTGCTGAGTTATCTTACCTCGTTTGCTTTGCAAAGTTTTCACTTCTCGTCTATCATTTCAAACTCTTAGGATATACGGGTTTGGGTTGTTTTTACCTAGTACTCCGTACTTGGTTGCAAGGCTCAGAGTTTCCAAGATATATCTGTGCAACTGAAGCATTGTTTTTCAACTTTGCTAAGGATGCCTCTAATCCCGCTCTCAACTCTTTTGTGACTTGTTGGTACCATATCATGCTTGCATTCCATTGTTATGGTTTGTATCTAAGTTGGTAGCGTATACATTTCGTATGCTTGTTCTACTGCCATACTTAATGCATTGATACAATTTTAATCCACATGTTCACCTCTACCATGATCTTTTGATATGGTTTTTCCATCCTTTGGTGTACCCTTTTTGGTGAATCCATTCTCATGGTTTCTGTTTTCTCCTCAGGATGCCAGCTAGTACTCGTGGTTCTGTTGGCCGTCGAGGAAACAACAATGCTGATCAGGAACTTCCGCCACCTCCCACAATGGCCGAGGTTCTCAACAACATTGAGACCAACCGTCTAAGGAATGAACGCCTTCTGGAGCGTGTGGCGCAGAACACTGAACGTCGTCCTGACGACTGTGTCACACTTGGAGATTTCATCCGCTCTTTTCCTCCAATCTTCACCCACTCCAAGGAGCCCCTTGAAGCTGATGATTGGCTCCACACCATAGAGCGCAAGTTCAGTGCTCTTCGTGTCCGTCCCACTGACCGTGTCAATTTCGCCACCTATCAACTGGAAGGTGAGGATGGTGTTTGGTGGGAAGGTTTTCAGAATCTGCAAGCTCAGGGAAATGTTGTTACTTGGGAGGAGTTTGTTGCAGCATTTCGTGCCTCTTATATCCCCAAGCCCATCATGGACCTTAAAAGGAGGGAGTTTCTGGATCTGATTCAGGGGCGCAAGGATATTGAAACCTATGGGCGTGAGTTTACTCGCTTGGCTTGTTATGCAACCAGGGATGTGACCAATGATGAAGATAAGCAAGAGTTGTCCTGTAAGGGACTTAACCCTGCACTTTGCTATGAGTTGCTGCCTTTCAAGTTCCAGTCTTTATAGGACTTGCACAATCAGTCTCTTACCTTAGAGCATGGAAGGAAGGATATGGAAGTATCTCAGAAGCGTGAAGAGGGAAATTCTCGTGCTTCTTCCTCTGGTAACAAGAAGCATCGTGTCTATGTTCCATACAGTGTTGTGCCTCATGCTCCTTATGCACCCAAGTCTTCTGGCAATAATTCTCGTCAGCCACAGTCAAATATTGGTGGAGCAAACTATCATCCTCCTGCTGGTTCTCACACTGGAGTTACCTGTTACTCCTGTGGTCAGCCTGGTCACTACTCAAGGGAGTGCTCTCAAAGGGCTGTCGGACGCAATGATCAGCAGGCAAAGAAGAATGATAAAGCTCAAGGTGCTGGACATGGTCGTCTGACCCATGTCACTATTGAGGAAGCTCAGGAAGATCCATGCGTCATTCTGGGTACGCTCCGTGTCAATTCAATTCTCGCAATAGTCTTGTTTGATTCTTGAGCATCACATACATTCATATCACAAGAGTTTGCACGGGAGCATGGTATACCTTTTGAAGCAATGTCTTCCCCTATAGAGATTAGTATTCCTAGGTCTCGTTGGCAGACCATCTGGGTTACTCATGGGGTTGAGATAGATATAGCATATCAGAAGTTTCCCACTTCCCTCATTGCACTCAAGTCAACTAACATAGATGTCATTCTGGGCATGGACTGGTTAACCAAGTATCAAGCCGTCATTGAATGTGCACTTAGAACAGTTTCTATGACCTCTCCTGCTGGCATAACTATCAAGTATCGGACTGATGGTTCAAAGTCTCCGTCAGCAGTCCTTAAACCTTTCTCGGAGTTGTATGCCATGGATGCCCTACCTGCTCTCGAGGTCCAAGATGTCCATGTAGTCTGTGATTTCCCGGATTTCTTTCCTGAAGAGTTGCCTGGCATGCCACCTGATCGAAGTGTGGAGTTTGTCATTGAGCTAGTTCCTGGAACTGCTCCTATCTCCAAAAGACCTTATCGCATACCTCATGAGTTGGTTGAGTTGAAAAAACAACTTGAAGAGTTAGAGGGTCTAGGATACATCCAACCTAGCACATCCTCTTGGGGTTGCCCTACCATCTTTGTCAAGAAGCAAGATACAAATATTCCAAGATTGGTGGTTGATTACCGTCCACTTAACGCGGTGACAATCAAGAATAAGTACCCAATTCCCCGGATAAATGACCTCTTTGATCAATTAAGTGGTGACACTGTCTTCTCCAAAATGGACTTAAGATCAGGGTATCATCAAATCAAGATCAGGAAGGAGGATATCCCAAAGACAGCATTCACAACTCGTTATGGTCTTTACGAGTATACAGTGATGTCCTTCGGGTTAACCAATGCCACTGCCACATTGATGAGGCTCATGAACTCCGTCTTCATGGAGTATCTCGACAAGTTCGTTGTGGTATACATTGATGACATTCTAATCTACTCCAAGACCGAAGAAGAGCATGCCGAACATCTTCGTTTGGTATTGACTAAACTTCGTGAACATTGTGTCTATGCCAAGTTTTCCAAATGTGAGTTCTGGTTACAAGAGCTCGTCTTCCTTGGTCATGTTGTGTCTGCAAGTGGTGTTGTTGTCATACCGGATAAGGTTCAGACCATCCTGGAATGGAAGTCACCTACTTCAGTCAAGGAAGTCCGAAGTTTTCTTGGAATGGCTGGATATTACCGCCGATTCATCGAGAACTTCTCTAAGATAGCCAAGCCTATGACGGATCTTCTTAAGAAAGATAAGAAGTTTGAATGGTCATAAAAGGCAGAAGAAAGCTTCAAAGCTTTGAAAACTAAGCTAACCACCGCCCCTGTGCTTGTTCTTCTGGACACAAGCATGGACTTCGTCATCTATTGTGATGCTTCTCTCCAAGGGCTCGGTTGTGTATTGATGCAAGATGGTCATGTAGTGGCCTATGCTTCTCGGCAGTTGAAGCCACATGAGAACAATTATCCAACCCATGATCTAGAGCTCGCTGCTGTTGTTCATGCTCTTAAGCAATGGCGACATTACCTCATTGGTAACCGTTGCGAACTTTACTCGGATCATCAAAGCCTAAAGTACCTCTTTACCCAGCCAGATCTGAATCTCAGGCAAAGACGATGGTTGGAACTCATCAAAGATTATGATTTGGGTCTCAACTATCAACCCGGCAAAGCCAACGTCGTTGCTGATGCGCTAAGTCAGAAGTCTTATTGCAACAATCTGATGGTTTCACAAGCCCAACATGTTCTCTACGAGGAAATCAAGTGTCTTAACCTTGAAGTAGTTCCTTGTGGATTCCTTGCTAACCTTGAAATAAAATCTTCTCTCGAGGACCAAATCAAGGAAGCTCAAAAACAAGATGGTGAGATCACTGAGATAAACGAACGTGTGGCAGGTGGTGAAGCTAAATGTTTCTCCATCAATGATCAAGGTACTCTCTATTTTGGTAACCGGCTAGTGGTTCCAAACAGTCGGAAAATCAAAGATCTAATCCTTTTGGAAGCTCATGAATCCCCTCTGTCTATCCAACCTGGTGGTACCAAGACGTACCGAGATCTCCGTCAAAGATTCTGGTGGAGTGGAATGAAACCAGAAATTGCTCTCTTTGTTGCAGAGTGCGACGTTTGCCGTCGTGTAAAGGCTGAACACCAAAGGCCTGCTGGACTTCTGCAACCGTTGAAAATTCCTGAGTGTAAATGGGATGAAATTGGTATGTATTTTATCACTGTACTTCCAAGGACACAAGCATGAAATGATGCCATATGGGTAATAGTTGATCGGTTATCTAAAGTTGCTCATTTACTTCCAGTTCGTGAAACTATCTGTGCTAGTCAAATGGCTGACCTATACATCTCTCGGATCGTTGTTCTTCATGGTGTTCCCAAGAAGATCATCTCTGATCGTGGAAGTTTGTTTACTTCCAAATTCTGGCAAAGTTTGCAAGAAGAAATGGGAACTCATGTCTCCTTCAGTACAGCTTATCATCCTAAAACTGGCGGTCAAACTGAAAGAGTGAATCAAATTCTTGAAGAAATGCTCAGAGCGTGTGTCATATCCTTTGGAAAGAACTGGGAGAAATGTCTTCCTTTTGTGGAGTTCTCCTATAACAACAGATTTCAATCCAGTTTGGGCATGGCACCTTTCCAATTCCTGTATGGGAGAACATGTCGAACACCGCTGAACTGGACAGAAACCAGCGAAAGACAATTCTTTGGTCCGGACATGATCCAAGAAGCAGAAGATCAAGTTCGCATAATCCGAGAGCGTCTGAAGGCCGCTCAATCTCATCAGAATACCAACTACGATCGTCATCATCTTGATGTTCATTATGAAGTTGGTGATCAAGTTTACCTCCGGGTCACTCCTCTAAAGGGTGTCCATCGATTCGGTATCAAAGGCAAATTGGCTCCTCGCTTCGTTGGTCCCTTTCGCATTATCTCCAAGCGGGGTGAGCTTGCCTACAAATTGGATCTACCTTCAGCTTTTCCAGAGGTTCATGATGTATTTCATGTGTCTCAACTCAAGCGTTGCTTCAAAGATCCCATTCGTGGTGTGGACCATGAAACTTTGGATCTCCAAGATGATCTAACCTACCGAGAATACCCTGTTCGTATTCTTGATGAAACCAAGCGCAAGACTCGTCGCCAAACCATCAAGTTCCTAGAAGTTGAATGGTCTCATCACTCCGAGTCAGAAGCAACCTAGGAACACGAAGATCGTCTTCGATCGGAGTGCCCTGCCTTCTTTTCTAAAACCTAGGAATCTCGGGTCGAGATTCTTGTAAGTGGGGTAGAGCTGTAACATACCACCCTTTTGTGTAATATAAATAAGGACATGTTTAAGCATTGCACATGCATAACACTTGCATTTTTGGTTAAATCAAGAAAGAACCAACAAAACCCTAAACCCTAACTCCCCTCTCTATTTAAAACCAATCAAATGGGTTTTATATTTGAAAAACTATTAAAATAAATGGAATCCAAAGTGAATAAAAGGGTTCCACATCATTTTATACACTTCATAAAAGTTCCTGTAATTTGAAATTATTCAAAAACAAATTTGAATTCAAAGTACAAAAGAAATCAGGAAATAGAAATAGAAAACAGTTTCCTGGAAAAAAATCTATCTAACCTAGCTATTGTGCCGAGCCCACTTCTCTCTCTCTTTCTGCCGCCAGCAGCCAGCCCACCCGGGGCCCAAGCAGGCCCAGCCTAGCCCGATACCCCTTCGGCCTTCTTCCCTGTCTTCTTTCTCGTCATTGCAAGCAATGCTGGCAGCCACTGGTCGTCGATCTCCTCTGGCCACGATACCCGCCGCCTCCCCTAGAGCCGCGGATAAGACCGGCCGTCTCCTCCTCTCCTCCCCCATACCAATTTTTCTTCCTCTCTCCCTCCCTCGCCGATTTCTCCCTTTGGCCAAACCCTAGTCCGGCCAGAGCTTCGCGCCGCCGCCGATTGAAGCTTCCCCGAGCCCCGACGAGACGTCCTAGAGAACTGCCGTGCTCCCATCGTCCATCCTCTGGAAGGAATCGTCCTCGGGAGCCCTCAATCGACGCCCGTGACCCCTTCTTCCTCGCGGCCGACCGAGCTCCGCCGTGACGTAGTCGACGCCTCCGACCTCGCCTCGCCTCCTCGGCCTGCCTACCGTACTCCTGGTGAGCTCACGGTTCTAACGGACCCCTCCACACTTGCCCTCTCGCTCCCTAGCTTCTTCCTGACGAGCACCGCCGCTCGCCGCTTCTGTCCGTCGTCGCATCGCCGTCTCCGGCGACCATTTTCTTGCGGCACCACCATGGTTCGAATCGTCTTGTTCCCCTCTTTCCAACGCCCACCACCGCAGCCTCTCGCGTGCGCCCAATCGCCAACTCCATCATCGATCTGAGAGCAAGCCATTAATGATGTCAGCATGACATCATCATGATGTCATATTTTCTTTTTATTTCTTTTAATGTTTTCTGTAATTGTTTTATTAAATGGAAAATGTATGACAGGTGGGCCCTGCCTGTCAGGGTTTTAATCATTTCTGTAAATGTTTTCTGAATTAATAAAAGTCTGACATGTGGGCCCAAGTTTGGAAATTATTTCAAATATTCCAAAAATGATTTAAAATGAATTAAAATTTGGGAAATTCATAACTAATTCATTTTAAATCAGAAAAATACAAATAACATACCAAAATGATCAGAAAATTAAACCTACCCAACTAAGCTATAATACATTGTTAATCAACTTTGATAGCAAGTTTAATTAGAAGAACTAATCGAACCCCACCGGTGATTCCGATGGTTCCCCTGTTTTAGGGTTTGGACATCTCGGACACCCTTTAAAGTGACCAAGCATGTTTTAGGGTTCAATTCAACACGATTAAACTTGTCATATCATACATATTGTATGAGCATTGCACATGCCATGTGTTGAGTGTTGCTTTCTCTTTTCCGGTGATTGGTTCTCGCGAATAGGAACCGAACCCGAAGCTGAAGTCAACGCCACCGAAGAGAAGTACCAGTCCAACAATGGACAAGGCAAGCTAAGCCCCACTCATACATATGAATCCTAAGTTTACAAAGTATTTCTTTCTCGTCATATGCATTCAGTTCAACATATGAATCTCTGATGCATGTTTCTCCTTGTGAACTAAATACATGATCCACCGCTCCTAGCATAACTAGGGTTTGGCTTATGAGCATCGCTAGTGCCACAGTTTAGTCAAGCTTGGCCATGCTTAGTGGTCCGATGCTGATCATTCAGGTGAAGCATTGAAGATGCGAATGAAATCTAATATGGTAGGATGTGGTAATGTGATCAGAGATGGATGATAACATGCTAAGGCTTGTATGGGAGGCCACGTGGGTTGTGGTTTTTGTAGTCCCATACTTGCCACCCCTAGGACCCGATGTTCTTGCCTCTTGAACCAAGACGAGCGTACAACCACACGGGGGCCTGGAAACCCCCTCGAATCAGTAACTTGCCTAGTAGATTCCATGAGTCACATAGTTCGGGCTTTCCATTCGACATACGCATCTTGGTAGTTCTTGAATGGAGCTGAAGGAGGTGCATTCATAACAGGTAGGTAAGCGTGGCCGGGAACAAGAGATGCCCGACATCTGTAATCTTGAACCTTGCGCACAGCATTAGGGACCAACTTCGTGACATCTTCCTAGTGCGTGACTCATGGTCTCGGCAAAAGCAAGGTAAAGGTCGTGGTCAACCACTCTCTACCGGCCTTCCAAGGAAGAGGGCTAATAATTTGGCATTAAGAATTGATTGGTATGTGTGGGTAAAGTTGTGCACCCCTGCACGGTTATTAATATTTTCGAAAAGCCGTGTCCACGGTTATGGATGACTTGGGAACGGACGTGAAGATCATAGAGAACTATAACCGAATGTTAAAAGTTGTCAACTAAAGTGAGATCCGGAATACTTCCTCGGGGTTGTTGAGGGGGTAGTCCGGGAAGAGAGGTTCAGTTGATGATGATACTTGGTGGATATCAAAGATGATTCTAAGAGATAGATTTGAAGTCTCTTATCCCCTTTTGAAAATGATCTGACTAGACGAGTTTCTTCTCCCTCGTGTTTTGAAAACAAAAGATGGCTTTATGCAAAATAACTCCACTAGCCATAAGTCTTGTGCAGTACACCCTGTACTCAGCCTTACTTCGTTGATGTTTTCTATAGATGATGCTACTCCAACTGAAGGCGGTTTCTACGTCGAAGTCGACGACTAGTCGGGGTTCTCGGGAAGCAGCCTAGGATCTATGAAAGGGTTGCTACTTCTGTTATGGCCTCTTAGGCCCTTTGCTAAGTTTGTTGTTTAGAACAACTTGTTTGCTTCCGTTATTTTATGTAATGATGGGTCTGTGACCCCTGGTTTGTATGACTGGTTTGTAACTCTCTTACGAGTTTACCTTATTAATGTATGGTTTGTATGTTCTATAATGCTACCGATCTTTCCCTGCGCGTTTCAGAATTTAGGTTAGGCGTATATCAGATGAGGATCTGGTATTTGTCTAGCCCTGATCCTGGGTCGTGACAATCCACTACGCGGATTGTGCCCAAACCTGGCACCTATCTCCCTCTCGGCATTATAAGCAACTTCTCCAACTAGAGATTCTAGGGTTCCATGAAGAAATCTAGTGTTTCCATTTACCGACTTTGAAAAATCGGTGATTTTGCAAAGGAGGTGCGAGAATTGAGCGCGCCCTAGGCCCCGAGGCAATTTACACGCATGCTACGTCATGGAGGAACACCATCCGCGGGAGGTTGGTACTTACCTTGTGGTGCAATCATATAATGTATTTTTCCTATGTTACGCCCCAGTAATTGTGGTTTCTAACTGTAGGTACCCTAGAAATGGCCCTTAATTTTCGGGAAAAAATATTTTGGCGTGCCCCATGGGGTAACTATGCTATGCACGTGTCTGCACACGCCGGTGGGTTTGGCGATATTGCCCCCCCCGAACCCTGGCAATAGGAAATTCATTAAAAATTAAAAAAAATATGAAACCAGCTCGAGTATCCCTTGTGTGTCACCCACTACCAACATAAAATCATAAACAAGATAAATCGGGACTTTTTGCATATGGCGCACCCCCCGGATAGCTATCAAGTAGGAGTTAACATGGCTTTCAACCCTAGATCTCCCCCTTACTGCCCAGAACGTGGATCCACTACGCGGATTGAGCCCAAACCCGGCACCTAGATTCATCTTGGCATTCTAAGCAACTTCTCAAACTAAAGATTCTAGAGTTCCATGAAGAAATCCAAAGTGTCCATTTACCGACCCTAAAAAACTGGAAATTTTGCAAAGGAGGTGAGATAATTGAGCGCGCCCTAGGCCCCGAGACAATTTACCAGCATGCTATGTCATGGCGGACCGCCATCCTCGGGAGGTTGGTACTTATCTTGTGGTGCAAGCATATACTATATTTTTCTGAATTACGCCACGGTAATTGTGGTTTCTAACTGTAGGTACCCTAGAAATGGCCCTCAATTTTCGGGAAAAAATGTTTTGGGGTTTCCCTTGGGGTACCTAGGCTGGGCACGTGCCTAGGTTCAAGGTTGCAATGGACCTCGTGTGCATGCACGTGCCGGCGGGGTTGCCGATTTTGCCTACCCCCTAAACCCCGGCAATAAGAATTGCATCAAAAATCAAAAAAATATGAAACCATCTCGAGTAGCCCTTGTGTGTAACCCACTACCAACATAAAATCATAAACAAGATAAACCGGGACTTTGTCACATGATGCACCTCCGGATGGCTATCGAGTAGGCGTTAACATGGCTTTTAACCCTAGAACTCCACCTCACTGCCCAGAACATGGATCCACTACGCGGATTGAGCCTAAACCCGGCATCTAGATCCCACTCGGCAGTCTAAGCAACATCTCCAACTAGAATTCGAGGGTTTCATGAAGAAATCCAGAGTTTCCATTTACCGACTCGAAAAAACCCGCGATTTTGCAAAGGAGGTGTGAGAATTGAGTGCTCCCTAGGCCCCGAGGCAATTTGCATGCATGCTATGTCGTGGCGGACCGCCATCCCAAGGATGTTGAAACTTATCTCGTGGTGGAAGTATACTATATTTTTCCTGAGTTATGCCCCGGTAATTGCAGTTTCTAAGTATAGGTACCCTAGAAATGACCCTCAATTTTTGGGAATTTTTTTTGGGGTGCCCCATGGGGTACCTTGGCTGGGCACGTGTCTAGGTTCAAGGTAGCAATGGACCTCACGTGCCTGCGCGCGTCGACAGGTTTGCCGATTTTTCCCACTCCCGAACCCCGGCAATAAGAAATTCATCAAAAATCAAAAAACATGAAAGCAACTCAAGTAGCCCTTGTTTGGCACCCACTATCAACATAAAATCATAAAAAGACAAAACGGGACTTTTGGCACACGACGCACCCCCCGGATGGCTATCTAATACGAGTTAACATGGCTTTCAACCCTAGACCTCCCCCTCACTACCCAAAACGTGGATCCACTGCGCAGATTGATCCCAAACCCGGCACCTAGCTCCCTCTCGGTATTCTAAGCAACTTATCTAACTAGAGATTCCAGGGTTCCATGAAGAAATCCAGAGTTTCCATTTACCGACTCCGAAAAACCGGCAATTTTGCAAAGGAGGTGTGAGAATTAAGCGCGCCCTAGGCCCCGAGGCAATTTACATGCATGCTACATCATGGTGGAACACCATCCCTGGGAGGTTGGTACTTATCTCGTGGTGCAAGCATATACTGTATTTTTCTAAGTTACGCCCCGGTAATTACGCTTTCTAACTGTAGGTACCCTAGAAATGGCCCTCAATTTTCGGGAAAAAATGTTTTGGGGTTTCCCTTGGGGTACCTTATCCTAGGCACATGCCTAGTTTCAAGATCGCAATGGACCTCGTGGGCCTGCGCGCGCCGGTGGGTTTGCCGATTATGCCACCCCCCGAACCCCGGCAATAGGAAATTGATCAAAAATCAAAAAATATGAAACCAGCTCGAGTAGCCCTTATGTGTCACCCCATACCAACATAAAATCATAAACAAGACAAACCAGGACTTTTGGCACACGACTCACCCCCGAATGGCTATCGAATAGAAGTTAACATGCCTTTTAACCCTAGACCTCCCCCTCACTGCCCAGAACGTGGATCCACTACGCGTATTGCGCCCAAACCCAACACCTAGCTCCCTCTCGGCATTCTAAGCAACTTCTCCAACTAGAATTCGAGAGTTCCATGAAGAAATCCAGAGTTTTCATTTACTGACTCCGAAAAACAGGCGATTTTGCAAGGGAGGTGCGAAAATTGAGCGCGCCCTAGCCCCCGAGGCAATTTGCACGCATGCTACGTCATGGCGGACCGCCATCCCAAGGATGTTGGTACTTATCTCATGGTGCAAGTATACTGTATTTTTCCCGAGATAAGCCTCGGTAATTGCGGTTTCTAACTATAGGTACACTAGAAATGGCCCTCAATTTTTGGGAAAAATGTTTTGGGGTGCCCCACGGGGTACCTAGACTGGGCACGTGCTTAGGTTCAAGGTTGCAATGGACCTCGCGTGCCTGCGCTTGCCAACGGCTTTGCCGAATTTTCCCAACCCCCGAACCCCGACAATAGGAAATTCATCAAAAATCAAAAAAAACATGAAACCAACTAGAGTAGCCCTTGTGTGTCACCCACTACCAACAGAAAATAATAAAAAGACAAAACGGGACTTTTGGCACACGGCGCACCCCCCGGATGGCTATCGAGTAGGAGTTAACATGGTTTTCAACCCTAGACCTTCCCCTCACTGCCCAGACATGGATCCACTACACAGATTGAGATCAAACCTGGCACCTAGCTCCCTCTCGGCATTATATGCAACTTCTCCAACTAGAGATTCCAGGGTTCCATAAAGAAATCCAGTGTTTCCATTTACCGACTCTGAAAAACCGGTGATTATGCAAAGGAGGTGCGAGAATTGAGTGTGCCCTAGGCCCCGAGGCAATTTACACGCAAGCTACATCATGGCGGAACACCATCCCCGGGAGGTTGGTACTTATCTCGTGGTGCAATCATATACTATATTTTTCCTAAGTTACGCCCCGGTAATTGTGGTTTCTAACTATAGGTACCCTAGAAAAGGCCCTCAATTTTCGGGATAAAATGTTTTGGGGTGCCCCATGGGGTACCTAGGATGTGAACGTTCCTAGTTTCAATGTTGCAATGCACCTCACGTGCCTACACGTGCTGGCGGGTTTGCTGATTTTTCCCATCCCCCAAACCCTGGCAATAGGAAATTCATCAAAAATCAAAAAAAATTAAAACCATCTCGAGTAGCCCTTGTGTGTAGCCCGCTACCAACATGAAATCATAAACAAGAGAAACCGGCACTTTTGGCACACGGTGCACCCTCTCGAATGGCTATCGAGTATGAGTTAACATGGCTTTCAACCCTAGATCTCCACCTCACTTCCCAGGACGTGGATCCACTGCATGGATTGAGCCCAAACCAGGCACCTAACTCCCTCTCGGCTTTCTAAGCAACTTCTCCAACTAGAGATTCCTCGGTTCTATGAAGAAATCCAGAGTTCCCATTTACTGACTCCGAAAAACCGGCGATTTTGCAAAGGAGGTGCGAGAATTGAGCGCGCCCTAGGCCCCGAGGCAATTTACATGGATGCTACATCGTCGTGGACCATCATCCCCATGAGGTTGGTACTTATCTCGTGGTGCAAGCATATACTATATTTTTTATGATTTACGCCAAGGTAATTGCGGTTTCTAACTGTAGGTACCCTAGAAATGGCCCTTAATTTTCGGAAAAAATGTGTTTGGGTGCCCCATGGGGTACCTAGGATGGGAACGTTCCTAGTTTCAATGTTGCAATGGACCTCGCGTGCCTACACGTGCCGACGGGTTTGCTGATTTTTCCCATCCCCCAAACCCTGGCAATAGGAAATTCATCAAAAATCAAAAATATATGAAACCATCTCGAGTAGCCCTTACGTGTCACCCAATACCAACATAAAATCATAAACAAGACAAACATGTACTTTTGGCACACGGCGCACCCCTCGGATGGCTATTGAGTATGAGTTAACATGACTTTTAACCCTAGACCTCCCCCTTACTGCCCAGAACATGGATCCACTGCACGGATTGAACCCAAACCCGACACCTAGATCCCTATCTGCATTCTAAGCAACTTCTCCAACTAGAATTCCAGGGTTCCATGAAGAAATCCATACTTTCCATTTACCGACTCCGAAAAACCAGCGATTTTGCAAAGAAGGTGCGAGAATTGAGCGCGCCCTAGGCCCCGAGGAAATTTACACGCATGCTACGTCGTGGCGAACCGCCATCCCCGTGAGGTTGGTACTTATCTCGTGGTACAAGTATACTTTATTTTCTTGAGTTACGCCCCGATAATTGCGGTTTCTAACTGTAGGTATCCCAGAAATATCCCTCAATTTTCGAGAATTTTTTTTCGGGTGCCCCATGGGGTACCTAGGCTGGGAACGTGCCTAGGTTCAAGGTTGCAATGGACCTCGCCTGCCTGTGCGCGCTGATGGGTCTGCCGATTTTGCCCATCCCCTGAACCCCGGCAATAGGAAATTCATCAAAAATCAAAAAAAAAACCAGCTAGAGTAGCCCTTGTGTGTCACCCACTACCAACATAAATTTATAAAAAGACAAAACAGGACTTTGGCACACAGCACACCCCCCGGATGGCTATCGAGTAAGAGTTAACATGGCTTTCAACCCTAGACCTCCCTCTCACTACCTAGAACATGGATCCACTGCACGGATTGAGCCCAAACCCGGCACCTAGCTCCCTCTCAACATTCTAAGCAACTTCTCCAACTAGAGTTTCAGTTTTCCAAGAAGAAATCCAAAGTTTCCAATTATCGACTCTGAAAAACCGGCGATTTTGCAAAGAAGGTGCGAGAATTGAGCGTGCCCTAGGCCCCGAGGCAATTGACACGCATGCTATGTCGTGGTGGACCGCCATCCTCGGGAGGTTGGTACTTATCTCGTGGTGCAAACATATACTGTATTTTCTCGAGTTACGCCCCGATAATTGCGGTTTCTAACTGTAGGTACCCTAGAAATGGCCCTTAATTTTCAGGAAAAAATGTTTTGAGGTGCCCCATGGGGTACCTAGGCTGGGAACGTGCCTAGGTTCAAGGTTGCAATGGACCTCGCATGCCTGCGCACGCTGGCGGGTTTGCCGATTTTTCCACCGACCGAACCCCGACAATAGTAAATTCATCAAAAATCAAAAAAAATGAAACCAACTCGAGTAGCCCTTGTGTGTCACCCGCTACCTGAAGGGAATATGCCCGAGAGGCAATAATAAAGTGGTTATTATCGTATTCCTTATTATGATAAATATTTATTTTACATGCTATAATTGTATTAATACAAAAAAGTTAATACATCTGTGTTTAATAAACAAAAAGAAAGTTCCTAGTTATGCCTCTCTGATAAACTAGCTCGTTGATTAACAAGATGATCAAAGGTTTCCTGATCATGGACATTGGATGTCATTAATAACGAGGTCACAACATTGTTAGAATGACGTGATGAACATTCATCCGAAGTATAGCATTACAATCAAGTTCATTGTGTTTATATTGCTATAACATCATACAAAGTAATCTTAGTCCTTAGACCATGAGATCATGTCAATCACTAACACCGAAAGAGTATCTTGATAACATCAAACGTCACACCGTAATAGGGTGACTATAAAAATGGGTTCAGTGCTACGAAGGTGTTATGTTGAGGCTCATGGATCAAGAGTGGAATTTTTCCATCCCGATGACGGAGAGATATACTCTGGGCCCTCTCGGTGATATCACGTTAATTAGCTTGCAAGCAAGTGATTGGATCACTAGAATGTTATATCACGGGAACGAGAAAAGAGTACATGTCGGTAATGAGATCAAACTAGGTATGGAGATACCGATGATCAAATCTTGGACATGTAATATATCGCGAGACAAAGGGATTGAGTTACATGCGTATAAGGTTCACACGATCACAGAAGTCATCGTTGAATGTGTGGGAGTCAGTACGGATCTCCATGTCATGCTGCTTATTATTGATCGGGGAGGGGTCTCGATCATGTCTACATTATTCGTGAATCGTAGGGTGACACACTTAAGGGATACCAACACCATTTGGAGCAAATAATATGCCAGAGAAAAGAAAACGAAAGCACAGGAATTTATTTCACTAGACACCGGAATCGTTTCGGTTGAAATTACTGAAACTGGTTTTGCATGTGAAATTGAATAATAACAAGGGGTTTTATGTGAATGTTTGTTAATTAAAGTAATTAAAAATTTCTAAATAAATAAATAAAAGAGTTTTATTTAATGAGAGATTGCGTTAAATTTGGTGGAAATTTAATGGAGGTGAGTGGAATTTTGTGTGGGTGGCTATTTATGTTAGTGGGAGCTCCACCCACATGAATGTGGAAGAGGTGGGGGCACCTCCATGGCTGCCACGCCATGGGAGTTGGCTGCCCCCCTCTCCCTATAAAATGCACCCGCCCTTCTCTCATCTCACACCTCCTCGTGAAAGATCTCTCTCCCCCTTTACAATTTTCCCATGGTCTCGGATCAGCGAGATACATGTTCCCGGTGGCTTTTTCTGGAAGGATTTGTTGCTTCACGCTCATTGAGCGAGGGGCACGGAGGTTGTCGGGGTACCCAGACATGTGTGCGATCACGGATGCACCACTACTTTGTGGTGCTGGACTTGATGGTGTTGGACCAGCTGGACCAGATGGACTTCATCACGATCTTGAGATCGGCAAGCGTTCGACTACATCATCCACGATTACAACCTCGTTAACACTATTCGGTCTTTGAGGGTATGTATTCTATGGATGTATATCCACCTGTTGCTTGTATCTAGTAGATAAATCTTGGTACATAGTTGTTCCCATCGTAGGAATTTTTTTTGTTTTCTATGCTACGAACCCTTCAGTGGTATCAGAGCCGGATCTATTCGTAGATGCTTTGCACGGGTAGTACACATATGAGTATGTGGGCGCTGATGGTCATGTTATTACTTCTTCTTTGTACTTTGGATATTGGTGGCATAGTGGGATGAAGCGGCCCGGACAAACTTTACATGTCCTCGCACATGAGACCTGTTCCACGCTTGACATGCAACTAGTTTTGCATAATTGGCTTGCGGGTGTCTGTCTCTCCTACTATAGTCAATATATTTACAACGAGTTGTAAATAATTTGGTTATCATCATTGTGGTTCCATGTTCATAGGTAAGAACGGTTCCATCTCCGAAAGCCCTTAGCCACATAAAACTTGCAATGGATAAATTAGAAGCGTCTAGTTTAGATTGTTGATGGGATAGTGTCATGATATGGTGATGTTATAAGTAAAAGTATAAGTCGATACTCTTACAAACACATAACCTGTAAGTTCGATAGACCTTGGCCTTACACATAAAGGAATGATGAAGATCATACCACGATGCACATGATAACGATCAAGTGCAAGGACCATATCATTTCACTTTTCACATAAGATGTTTGTTGCATCGTATATTGATAGTTTGGAGTTATCATAATAAGATAATCCCTCATTTAGATATCAAGATAAAAATGTGTTCTTCCTTAAGTATGCACCGACAATGTTTTGCTGCTTCAAGACATCACGTGATGATCGGGTGTACTTGAATCCACGAGCATATCTCAGGTGTAAGATAGTTTTACACACGCGAATACTAAGGTTCTTACTTGGCAAGCCTAGCATGTGCAGACATGGCCTCGAAACACGGACTGAAAGGTTAAGCATGAGTCATATGCTTGATATGATGACCATGTAGATGCTCGCTTTGAAGCTACAGACTCACATGATGATCGGACTTGGTGTAGTGGATTTGGTTCATGTAATCACCAACAAGACACGAGGGATGTCGTTTTTGAGTGGGAGTTCATTTCTAATTTGGATTAGTAAACTCAATTTATCATAAATTAAATCAAAGTGAATTTGCATAATTTGTTGTAGTCATTGGCATTCGTTCACCACCTTATGCTTAGTTGTAATTGAGATAATAGAACTATAGAATTCTGGATATTTACTTTACGAACTGGTATTGTATTGTGTTGAGTGTCAATGTAAAGTTTAAAGTCCTATTGCAAACTTTGTTTACTCCGTTAAGTTTCATAATTAGTATTAAATCGAGAGTGAAAATTACAGTGTTAGTATATAAAGTATCATGTTTTCCTCCATGATTCTTGAATTAAATATCGATATTATCTAGGAACTGAAATAATTGTTTTAGAAACCATAATGTGTAGCATATATAACGATATCTGAAACAATATTTTGGTTGCAATATGATAGAGTGTAATGTATGTTCTCATTTTGGATGAGAATTTATGAAGGTTAGAGATGCTAGACATCCTAATCATCCAAAAGGGTTTTGGAAAGTAACATTATACTCACGATTCGCCTTTATAACCTACATTAGCTTGATCATGAAAGTCGTCATGATAAGGATGAATAGAAGATGTATGTAAAGTGTTTACTACACTAAAAGATTGCTAAAGAATTGATTTTTAAAGAACGCCATTCATTTGATGATGATGATCTACTTCAAAGTGCAAGTCCAAAGGTATTAGTATTTAAATATACAAGCTTTGGACTATGTGTCATGTATATGGCGCCACTTCTGATGTTGATAGATTCTTTTAAAAGGAAAAGGAAATGCTGAAAGAGAATCTATAAAATATATTTGGCAGAAAAGAAAAGATTGGAAATGTCACATCCCAAGATTTTCCAAATCTTGTAATGTGAAAATAAAATAAACAAAATAAACTTTTGTTGAAAATCAGGGTGAAAAGAAACTTTTGTTTCTAAAAGGAGACTTAAAATCCCATCTTGAACAAACTTTGGTAGAAGTTTGAATTCAACAAATTCAAATCAAGGGAAATGCATTCCTCAATGAATGTACCTGGAAATTTGAACATTTGGAAAGAAATCCAAAACCCTAAACCCTAATGGAAGGAAATCATTTTCCAAAGTATCTCCAAATCCATGGATTTGATCCATACCAAGTTGATCAACAAATTTTCACAAAGGATCAAGAAAGACCTTAGAGATTGGTTTCACTTAAATTGGAACCAAAGACAAAATCTTGTGAATATAATAAGATAAGGAAATTGAATTTCCAAAGTCAATAAAGCCCTTACCAAAAGCCATACCAAATGGTGAACAAATAATCCTAAAGGGATTTATTTGGATAAACATTTATCAAAGGAAAATAAATTGTTTTGGAAACACTGTTTTAGATCTTTTAATAAAAGACTTTGGTTTCAAATGAAAAGATAAGCCAAATTAATTTTGGCCAAGCTTTTGAAATAAAATATTTTGTTTTGATAAAATGAGTAAAGGTTTATTTAAATAAAATAAAGGATCTAAATATCCAATTTTATTTAAGTAAAAGCTTTTCCCATTTTAAATAAACACCAAGTATTTTATTACTACTTTGAAATCTTTTATTAAAAGGTTTTGCTTTGATTAAAATGAGTAAAGGATTATTTAAATAAAATAATAAGGATTTAAATATCCAATTTTATTTAAGTAAAGGCTTTCCCATTTTAATTAAAACACCAAAACTTATTCATTTATTTAAATAAGTTTCCAAGTATTCTTTTAATTTTCAAATTAAACCTTCAGTTTGGTTTTGAAAATAATTGGAATTCAAATGGAAATACTATTAAATAAATCAAACCCTAATAACTAAAGATCCATTTTATTTAATTATTAAATGGATCCTAAAATAAATAAAATATTATTTCATTTTGAGATTTGGATTATGTTGCCAATGTAACCAAATTCAAATGAAAAGATTGTTTGAATGTTTTGAATCTTGATTAAATTGTTTGAATAATTGTTTGGAAATTGAAAACAGAAAAGAATTAGAAAAGAAAAGAGAGCATGTAAAAAAAATAGGAAAACAGGAGCACAATAGGCCCAATTCCAGCCCAGCTCCTCCCCAAGAAACCTGTTCTCACTTAAAACCGCACCCACACAGAGACTAACAGGTGGCCCCGAATCCCACACTCTCCCCCTCACTGCCAGGTAGGCCCATAACAATGTTCGTCGTATCACCCACGCCCGAACCGTTTTTCTGTACCGCGAAAGAAACCCACACAGCAGCTGACCGGTGGACCTCCCCCTCCTTTCTTTTTCGCACTGACGCGTCGGTCCCACTTCTCTAGCCAGCTTCTTCCCCGCGACTTCTTCTCCCCTGCACGACGCCGCTGTTGTCAGCTTCAATCCATGGCTTCAATTCGCACGTTATGTTAATCCTCGCCACGATGACACCTACTTAAACGCCTCTCTCCTCGCTTTTCCTCAAACCCCTTCTCCAAGCTCGCCTCAGCCGCCCCAATTTCTCCTCGAGCTCTCTGTTCACCACCGCCTCGCCGATTCCAGCCAGCACACGCTGCCCTTGACCTCTCGACCACGCACATACTACACACTCCTGGCGCTTACGTCCGTGCCTCCCATTCGACCGCGGGCACCCCAGAGCAACGCCTGCATCAAGCTTTGAGCAACACCGCCGTCTGCCGTTTCTCCGGTGAGCTTTCCAGGTGAACTCCGTCCGCCCCAGCACCTCTCGATCATGCCCACATGAACCCCATGGTCGCCCGCATCTTACCGCGCCTTTGTTTTGCCTTAGGTGATCTCCAACGACGACTCGACAAGCTCTAAACGCCGCGGTTCGCTTCTTCTCCGCAACGCTTCGGTAAGCCTCGACCGCCCGAGCCCTCTCGTTCACGCCACAACTCCGCCAAGATCTCCTGCGTCTAACCCTGCCCTCGGTCTGTCCTCTCTTGATCTGCAGCAACGTCTTCAACCGCGGACAGAGCCGCCCGACGCCGTCCTCTACTCCGGCGAGCAATCGCAGACGAACCAGAGCGCCCCTCGTCGAACCGTCAGTACCTTGAGCTTCGTGACCCCCTGAGCTCGGTGAGCAACCCCTCCTTCTCCTCACCTCAGAGCATCGCCTCACACCGACCGATCACTCCGCCGGGCCGCCACAAGACTGGCCGCTTAGTGGTCAAACGCCTAGCTACCGTTAGATGCAGATCCATCGTTACGATAGATCACTTAACCGCGAAGAGGTACGCCTCCTGGACCGCACGATTAGATTAGATCCAACGCTCCACAGCCACGATCCGGCCGAACTGGTACCGACGAATAGAATTACGCCGCGTGTCCAGTATTCTGTTTAAAAACAGATTTGAAAACAGAAACTTTTGCAAACTTCAAACCTTTGTATCTTTTGATCCACACGTCCAAATTTTACAAATTTGATGTCGTTGGAATCAGCAAGACAAGCCCTAACCAACCCTGCCCTTAGTTTAGCAAATAGTATCTGTTAACTTGTTTAACTTTGCAGATTCATTTGAATGCTTGCTAACATTAGAAAAATCATTTAAAAATGATATTTAGGTTAAAACCTTTGCCAATTAGTTTGTTGTGACCTTGCTGACCATAGGAACCAACCCATAGTTTGGAAAGTGATTTTGGAAAAGAATAGAATGGATTAATTAGTTTAGTCCATTTCTAGCTAACTAAAACTATTTGTTTTGTTTATGAAAATGCTTTCATAAAGAAAACCTTGAGAAAATGTTTGGACCAAACCTACTGACCAAAAGCACCAAGTTTTGCAATAGCAACTCATTTGGTGAATCCTATAGACTAAAACCCTAGTAGACATATTTCTTCACCACATAAAATGACCAAATAGGTGCCTTGTTTTGAAATTGGTTTTTGAGGTGAAACCTTTTGCTAACAACTTTGCCACTTTGGTAAATGACCAATTTGGATCTTACAAAGTTTAGGAATCTAATAGAAACCCTTTTGCAAATGACTTTGCCATTTTGGTAAATGACCAATTTGGAACTTACAAAGTTTAGAAGCCTAGTGAGGACCATCCCTACATTAGAACCAACCTTTGCATGCCTATGCATGACTTTGCCACTTTACAAAAATGACCATTAGGTGTACCCGAATGTCTATGACCCACTAGGAACCACTTTTGCAAACAAAGCAAAGCTTGGCATGCTTGCATGCATTTCTTTGACTTTGTTATTTTATGTGTGTTGATTTGCTCGATTGGTAGATTGAGTTTGTGCCTTGCTTGATTGATTGTAGTGACTTGAAGAGTGTGAGTGTTGCAAGGACAAGGAGTGAACTTATACCTCTACCAAAAAGGCAAAGTGATATCATCATGAATATTCCATTCCATATTTTTATATATGCATTAGTATTATTTTTCTAAGTATAGGACTTGCATGGTTTTTTAGCTAAGTACAAGCTATGCTTTGGGAAAACCTATTAGATTAAGCCTTAGTGAAAATTTCCTAAGTCCAGATTCCTATTACTATCATGCTTAGCCTAGCTACTAGAAAACAAGGGTGGTTTATATATTCACTATGGAAAAATTTCTAAGTCTAAGGACTTATGTTTTTGTAAAATAAAACAACTAAGTTAATGAACCACCTGGGTGGAATGGAAGGAATGGCTTATGTTGAGTGGTTCACAAGGCCGTGGACTGGCTTGTGCATCTCACTTGTGGATGGCCACCCAGGAAACAAAGAGATTTGAGATGTCAAATGTTGAAAAGCTTCAAGTGCAACCACTTGGCATTATGGGCTCTGCCATGATCTTAGGATGCTGGAACTTAGTCTTTTGGACAGTGGTAGTGATTGATAGGTTGGAACGCCCATTTGACTAAGGAAAGGCTATCAAGGATCATTCTTGGGAAACCAAGGCTTGTGGGAAAGTGCACCACCTGCAGAGTGAAAAACCTAAGTACTTAGCCATGTCCCTGGTAAAGGACAATTTGAGCATCAAGACATGGAAGCAATCAAGAATCTCATCATTCCAATTTCTAAATTAAAACTTGTGGGTGAACAAGGGTTGTGTGAAATTCTTCAATCTTTGATGGAGAGATGGCTTGGTACAAGGATCTCAAAATCTTAGATTGGGAAATTGTTTTTGCCAAGTAAATCTTCAGTCTTTGATTGATAGATGCCCTGAGTGGATCTTCAGTCTTTGATTGATAGATGCCTTGGAATTTGTTTTTGCCAAACAAAACTTATTTTCAAATGATAGGGAAAAATCTATTTTGAGCAATGCAAAGCCTCAACTCCACTTAGCCAAATGCATATAGATGATAGACTCCATTATACTACCAAAGTATCACTTGCCAATACAATTCAAATGTATTGACCCTTGTGGCTGTAACTTATTATGTTGCAGGTTTGATTGTTTTAGTGAAGATTGATTGATTAGGATTACAAAGTCTACAACCAACATCTGCCTGTGGCACTTTGAAGATGAAGGGCCCAAGGCTTATAGTTATTCCGCTGCAATGTAATGTAAATAGCCAATGAGCTATGTTTGATGTAATAAAATTATGTTATTCCTGGTTATAAAGTTGTATTATGACCTTTGTTTCTCGATATTACATCTGAACTGTGGATGCTAGCTATTGATCCAGGGACTAGCATTGTAAACACAGGGGACTCAATCTTATTAAAGGTTGGGGATCCTACAGAATGGTATCAGAGCATTGTGTTGCCTGTAGGATTTGTAACCCTAGGATTGGACAAAAACCCTTAGAAAAATAGGAGTTGTCTTATTCCAAAACTTATTTACAAAAAACAATCTTGTAAACTCTTTCCTCAACCATTTTGGTTTCAACTCTACTTCTCTTCTACTTCAAACTTAATGGAAAGCCTACCCCATGACCAAAGACTACACCATGTGCAAAGGACTTCTTCAACACTTTCAACTCTAATGACTTCAACTTCTTCAACATCTTCAACATGTACACCAAGGACTTCAACTTGGATATCACTAAAGAATACAAGTCTTGAGTAACATTTCACTTGAAGGCTAAGGAAACACAACTTAGAAGGAGCCATCAACATCTTTGAAGTATTTGTGACCAAGAGACAAGAATTCTCCAAGGAAACAAAGATCTCAATCAAGAAGAATCAACCAAGAAGGATGGAAAGATCACAAGTAAACCATGTAGATGGACCACCATATTTTAGTTAAGTCAAACCCACCAACTTATGTGGTGTAACAAAAATATTTTGATGCCTAAGTATGTGCTTGAAACTTGTTGTTTGAGTGAAATGTTTGGTTTGTGATTGCTTGCACATTGCTTGTGTGAATTGTGATGTGTGTGAATAGAAATATCACCTTAGAAAAACCTTTTGCCTATTCTAACCCCTATCCAACCCAAACAGATGACTTCTCCAAGAGACTCCAACATCAAGGATGGTGACAACAACAACAACCAAGAGGTCAACATGAGAGAGCTCATAGCAACCCAACACCAATTGAGCCAACTAACAGCTCAGTTCATAGCCAACAATAGTGATAAAGACCCTACCTTGCAAAAGTTTTTGGAAGAACAATCCCAACCGATGCTTAAGGTGACTAATCAAATGATCAGCATGGAAGAAAACTATCCCAAAAGAGTGTATGACAACAAGGATGACAAGAACATTATGCTAGATGGAGCACCAGCTTGCAATATTTGTGGAGACAAGGATCATACTTCCAAGGAGCATGAAGATCAATGCCCCAATTGTGAAGAGGAACATCCAGTTGGCCAATGCCCAACATCTCAAGTTACTTGTCACCTTTGTGAAGGAAACGACCATGTACCTATCCAATGCCCCGACTATGCCATTGTTGAACAAAGGAAACAAGAAGGATCCAAGTATGCCAAGAATGATGATGACAAAGGAAAAGGACCACTTATACCCCCAAACAAGACAACCCAATTCAAAGGATCAAAGAAGCCCAAGAAACCAAAGCAAGACATGAGCCTTGTGCAATGTCGTAAATGTAAGGAAATGGGACACAACCCCAGTGAATGCCCAGAGTCCATAAAGAATAAAAGGATGGACCAAGTAGTGTGCAACAACTGCAAAGAGCTAGGCCATTATGTAGCAGTTTGTCCACAAGAGCAACGTAAAGAACTCCAAGATATCCACTGTTTCAATTGCAAGGAACCAGGACACTATGTAAGCAATTGTCCAGAAAAGATGAAGAACAAGATGAACAAGCCAAAGGAGAAACCCAACCTTAGCCCATGAGTCAAGCATGGAAATAATGGACACTATGCAGAAGTTTTCCAAGAAGAAGCTTTCCAAGATTCCAAGCAAGCCAAGATGTAGTTTAGTTGGAAAATTTTTAAGGGTGGTAGTACCCTAGTTGTTTTGAACCTGCTTGTAACCCTAGCCTCCCCAAATCTCGGGACGAGATTTCTTTTAAGGGTGGTAGCCTGTCACATCCCAAGATTTTCCAAATCTTGTAATGTGAAAATAAAATAAACAAAATAAACTTTTGTTGAAAATCAGGGTGAAAAGAAACTTTTGTTTCTAAAAGGAGACTTAAAATCCCATCTTGAACAAACTTTGGTAGAAGTTTGAATTCAACAAATTCAAATCAAGGGAAATGCATTCTCAATGAATGTATCTGAAATTTGAACATTTGGAAAGAAATCCAAAACCCTAAACCCTAATGGAAGGAAATCATTTTCCAAAGTATCTCCAAATCCATGGATTTGATCCATACCAAGTTGATCAACAAATTTTCACAAAGGATCAAGAAAGACCTTAGAGATTGGTTTCACTTAAATTGGAACCAAAGACAAAATCTTGTGAATATAATAAGATAAGGAAATTGAATTTCCAAAGTCAATAAAGCCCTTACCAAAAGCCATACCAAATGGTGAACAAATAATCCTAAAGGGATTTATTTGGATAAACATTTATCAAAGGAAAATAAATTGTTTTGGAAACACTGTTTTAGATCTTTTAATAAAAGACTTTGGTTTCAAATGAAAAGATAAGCCAAATTAATTTTGGCCAAGCTTTTGAAATAAAATATTTTGTTTTGATAAAATGAGTAAAGGTTTATTTAAATAAAATAAAGGATATAAATATCCAATTTTATTTAAGTAAAAGCTTTTCCCATTTTAAATAAACACCAAGTATTTTATTACTACTTTGAAATCTTTTATTCAAAGGTTTTGCTTTGATTAAAATGAGTAAAGGATTATTTAAATAAAATAATAAGGATTTAAATATCCAATTTTATTTAAGTAAAGGCTTTCCCATTTTAATTAAAACACCAAAACTTATTCATTTATTTAAATAAGTTTCCAAGTATTCTTTTAATTTTCAAATTAAACCTTCTGGTTTGGTTTTGAAAATAATTGGAATTCAAATGGAAATACTATTAAATAAATCAAACCCTAATAACTAAAGATCCATTTTATTTAATTATTAAATGGATCCTAAAAATAAATAAAAATATTGAGGCTCATGGATCAAGAGTTATGTTGAGGCTCATGGATCAAGAGTGGAATTTTTCCATCCCGATGACGGAGAGATATACTCTGGGCCCTCTCGGTGATATCACGTTAATTAGCTTGCAAGCAAGTGATTGGATCACTAGAATGTTATATCACGGGAACGAGAAAAGAGTACATGTCGGTAATGAGATCAAACTAGGTATGGAGATACCGATGATCAAATCTTGGACATGTAATATATCGCGAGACAAAGGGATTGAGTTACATGCGTATAAGGTTCACACGATCACAGAAGTCATCGTTGAATGTGTGGGAGTCAGTACGGATCTCCATGTCATGCTGCTTATTATTGATCGGGGAGGGGTCTCGATCATGTCTACATTATTCGTGAATCGTAGGGTGACACACTTAAGGGATACCAACACCATTTGGAGCAAATAATATGCCAGAGAAAAGAAAACGAAAGCACAGGAATTTATTTCACTAGACACCGGAATCGTTTCGGTTGAAATTACTGAAACTGGTTTTGCATGTGAAATTGAATAATAACAAGGGGTTTTATGTGAATGTTTGTTAATTAAAGTAATTAAAAATTTCTAAATAAATAAATAAAAGAGTTTTATTTAATGAGAGATTGCGTTAAATTTGGTGGAAATTTAATGGAGGTGAGTGGAATTTTGTGTGGGTGGCTATTTATGTTAGTGGGAGCTCCACCCACATGAATGTGGAAGAGGTGGGGGCACCTCCATGGCTGCCACGCCATGGGAGTTGGCTGCCCCCCCTCTCCCTATAAAATGCACCCCGCTCCCTTCTCTCATCTCACACCTCCTCGTGAAAGATCTCTCTCCCCCTTTACAATTTTCCCATGGTCTCGGATCAGCGAGATACATGTTCCCGGTGGCTTTTTCTGGAAGGATTTGTTGCTTCCGCTGCTTCGCTGGAGCGAGGGCACGGAGGTTGTCGGGGTACCCAGACATGTGTGCGATCACGGATGCACCACTACTTTGTGGTGCTGGACTTGATGGTGTTGGACCAGCTGGACCAGATGGACTTCATCACGATCTTGAGATCGGCAAGCGTTCGACTACATCATCCACGATTACAACCTCGTTAACACTATTCGGTCTTTGAGGGTATGTATTCTATGGATGTATATCCACCTGTTGCTTGTATCTAGTAGATAAATCTTGGTACATAGTTGTTCCCATCGTAGGAATTTTTTTTGTTTTCTATGCTACGAACCCTTCAGTGGTATCAGAGCCGGATCTATTCGTAGATGCTTTGCACGGGTAGTACACATATGAGTATGTGGGCGCTGATGGTCATGTTATTACTTCTTCTTTGTACTTTGGATATTGGTGGCATAGTGGGATGAAGCGGCCCGGACAAACTTTACATGTCCTCGCACATGAGACCTGTTCCACGCTTGACATGCAACTAGTTTTGCATAATTGGCTTGCGGGTGTCTGTCTCTCCTACTATAGTCAATATATTTACAACGAGTTGTAAATAATTTGGTTATCATCATTGTGGTTCCATGTTCGTAGGTAAGAACGGTTCCATCTCCGAAAGCCCTTAGCCACATAAAACTTGCAATGGATAAATTAGAAGCGTCTAGTTTAGATTGTTGATGGGATAGTGTCATGATATGGTGATGTTATAAGTAAAAGTATAAGTCGATACTCTTACAAACACATAACCTGTAAGTTCGATAGACCTTGGCCTTACACATAAAGGAATGATGAAGATCATACCACGATGCACATGATAACGATCAAGTGCAAGGACCATATCATTTCACTTTTCACATAAGATGTTTGTTGCATCGTATATTGATAGTTTGGAGTTATCATAATAAGATAATCCCTCATTTAGATATCAAGATAAAAATGTGTTCTTCCTTAAGTATGCACCGACAATGTTTTGCTGCTTCAAGACATCACGTGATGATCGGGTGTACTTGAATCCACGAGCATATCTCAGGTGTAAGATAGTTTTACACACGCGAATACTAAGGTTCTTACTTGGCAAGCCTAGCATGTGCAGACATGGCCTCGAAACACGGACTGAAAGGTTAAGCATGAGTCATATGCTTGATATGATGACCATGTAGATGCTCGCCTTTGAAGCTACACAGACTCACATGATGATCGGACTTGGTGTAGTGGATTTGGTTCATGTAATCACCAACAAGACACGAGGGATGTCGTTTTTGAGTGGGAGTTCATTTCTAATTTGGATTAGTAAACTCAATTTATCATAAATTAAATCAAAGTGAATTTGCATAATTTGTTGTAGTCATTGGCATTCGTTCACCACCTTATGCTTAGTTGTAATTGAGATAATAGAACTATAGAATTCTGGATATTTACTTTACGAACTGGTATTGTATTGTGTTGAGTGTCAATGTAAAGTTTAAAGTCCTATTGCAAACTTTGTTTACTCCGTTAAGTTTCATAATTAGTATTAAATCGAGAGTGAAAATTACAGTGTTAGTATATAAAGTATCATGTTTTCCTCCATGATTCTTGAATTAAATATCGATATTATCTAGGAACTGAAATAATTGTTTTAGAAACCATAATGTGTAGCATATATAACGATATCTGAAACAATATTTTGGTTGCAATATGATAGAGTATAATGTATGTTCTCATTTTGGATGAGAATTTATGAAGGTTAGAGATGCTAGACATCCTAATCATCCAAAAGGGTTTTGGAAAGTAACATTATACTCACGATTCGCCTTTATAACCTACATTAGCTTGATCATGAAAGTCGTCATGATAAGGATGAATAGAAGATGTATGTAAAGTGTTTACTACACTAAAAGATTGCTAAAGAATTGATTTTTAAAGAACGCCATTCATTTGATGATGATGATCTACTTCAAAGTGCAAGTCCAAAGGTATTAGTATTTAAATATACAAGCTTTGGACTATGTGTCATGTATATGGCGCCACTTCTGATGTTGATAGATTCTTTTAAAAGGAAAAGGAAATGCTGAAAGAGAATCTATAAAATATATTTGGCAGAAAAGAAAAGATTGGAAATATCCATTTTAGGTATATAGATGATATACATGTTATGATTGTATTCTTTGCTTGTTAAACAATGTGGTTCTTGGGTATTAAATACCGAATTGGTTGGTATGAAATTTCATACAGAATGACGCAATTCATGAACAACAATGGACTAAGTAACTAGAAAGAGAATATGTGATGATGTTCATCGAAAACAAACAAACCGTTGTTTGTATTTCTTGTTGACATCAAAGCTTTCCTTCAAGATTTTTTTTAATAATAGTTATTTAAATCATGTATTATGAGAACAAATATTGTTCAAATAATTACCCTATTCCATATAAGATGGATGATTTACAAATCTAATTGGAGAAATCACATCCATAAAACTAATGCTAAAATGTCGCAAGACAAATGATTGTAAGATCACTTACGAAGTGACATCGCCATTTAAATTATATTGGAAAGAAAACATGAAGAAACTCCATATTCATGGATTTTTGGAGTGTTTGATTTGATCAAATGACGCTTGTGAGACTTTCCTCAGGATAATTAAAACTTCCTTCAACGGCCAAAGAAGAATGATCGACTAAATTATTGGAATTTATGCATATCGATGTATGTAAGCCATTATGTGTGGTCGTAAGCGATGGATTTCAACTTCATATGCTTTCTCCGGAAATTTCAGTGAATATTCACTTAATGAGAAAGAAGTATGAAATATTTGAAAACGTTCAAAGACTTTCAAGATAGAGTGGAAAATCATTGTAACAAGAAAATAAATAATTTATGATTTTATCATAAAGGGATTTATTTGAGTTGCAAGTTTAGCAAAACACCTAGATTTGCATCTCCCGAAACACCATAGGAATATGGAGTGTTTGAGATTTGTAATCAAAACTTGTTTGACATGGTTGGATCAAAGGTGTTATGTATAAAACTACCATTATGTTTTAAAAGATTAAAGCTTTAGAGACTACCGCTTTTACACTGAAAAGAGCTCCATATTGATCCGTTGAAATGACACCATGTAAGTTTTGGTTTGGGGTAAAACCCAAGTTGTCCTTTATTAAATTTTGGTATGCTAAGCATAAGTAAGATGTTCACAACCAAAGTCGGATGAGCATTTCTTTGTAGGTTATTTTGAATAACCATTGGGTATTCCTCCATAACACCAAGGACAAAAGGGTTTGTCGCTTGAAAAAGGAATTTTTCACAAAAGTTAAGTGTGAGGACAATAGAAATTTGATAAGGTTAACGAACCTTATCCATATGTGCTGAGTTGCGCAGCGCCAGAAAATGTTCCGGAGGCAGCCACAATGCTCATGGCTCACGTTCCTCAAAGGTTGTGGTCACGAGGGTCTAAGTTCCTATTGAAACAAGTAGGTCGGATAAACATTCAAATGCTAAGATTTGAGAGTAAATCATTGTTGTTTGACAATGATGAACCGACTACATGCAAAGAAGCGATGATGGGCCCTGACTCTGTCAAATGGCTTGAAGACATAAAATCCATGATAGTTCCATTCACGAGAAATCTAGTTTTCTGAACTTGGAAGACCCTCCAGAAAGGTGTAAAAACCTATCTGTCATATTTGGATCTATAAAGAAACAGACATGGCTAGTTCACATCTATGAAATAGTCGACATATCATAAATTATTTTACGACAATGTTCAAGGAGTTGACTATGACAAGATTTCATCTTTCATAAGCGATATTTAGTCTGGATGGATTAAAGTAGCAACCACTACATATAATTTGGCATATGGTAGATGAATAAAAAAACAAAGTTCTTATAATAGAATGGTGACCTAGGAAGTGTGGATGACATGATCCAAAGGGTTTTGTTAATTCAAAGGATGCTAAAAAGGGCATGCAAACTTCAATGGTTGAAGTAAGCATCACGGAGTTGGAATCTTCACCGTGATGAAACTATTAAAGAAGTTTAATTTCATCAGGAGACGATGGAGATGCTTGCATTTGCAAGAAATTAAGTGGGAGCGCTGAGACATATTTCTAATACATTATGTGGAGGACATCTTGTTGATTGGAAATGATGTAACTTTTATTGACAAAGGTTAAGAATTTCATTTCGATGAAAGACTTAGGCAAAACCCAAATATTTAGCATGAATGTCTACATGGATGGACTGTGATGCTAATATGGTTGTGCCAAACGTACATATATGAGATATTGAAGGAGTTCAATATAGAAACAACGATAAAAGGTTCTTTTCACATGGAAAAGAATTGAATCAAAATTCAAGTGTACTAACACTTGGTAAGTGAAACAAGATTCAAGTGTTTTGACACTTGGTGAGTGAAATCACAAGAATATTTTGATCAATCATACCATGATATGTACACATCCAGATATGTCCTATGGTCTAAGTGTTATAAGCATATACCAGAATGAATCATAAAATGATCATTGGAAGATAGTAAGGATATTCTTATAATCTTTTGGAAGAATTAAGAAAATATTCCATTTGTATAAGAGACAAATAGTTCATTGTAAAGCGTTACATTGATACTAGTTTTGTCACAAGATACAAAATTAATTTTATCTCAATTTAAACTATGGGTGGCACAATGAAATGGAAAGAAGTTTCCATGACGGATCTGGATGAATTCCGAGGTTAATACATTGTGACAGATACTACAACAAAAGGCTAAGTATATGACTGCTACAGTAGCAGCAAAGGAGGGCATTTGTGTCAAGTAGTTTGTTATCAAACTAAGGTGTGGTTCGCTACGGGATAACACTAAAGATATATTGTATGATAATAGTATCGACATGATTTAACCCGAAGGAACTAAAGGTATCACCAAAAGACCAAATTTATACAATGCCAACTCATTGGAGAATGAGTGATGCGTGAAGACGCAAAGACATGCAAATACACACAGACCTCAAACCGTCAGATCTGTAGATTATGTTAACCACTTCAATCGCGTATATGGAACACCATAAAGCCATAGGTGTTCAATAAGCAATGTTTTAAAACTAGATTATTGTCTCTAGTGCAAGTGGGAGACTGAAGGGAATATGCCCGAGAGGCAATAATAAAGTGGTTATTATCGTATTCCTTATTTATGATAAATGTTTATTTTACATGATATAATTGAATTAATACGGAAACGTTAATACATGCGTCTTTAATAAACAAAAAGAAAGTTCCTACTTATGCCTCTCTTATAAACTAGCTCGTTGATTAATAAGATGATGAAAGGTTTCCTTATCATGGACATTGGATGTCATTAATAACGAGGTGACGACATTTTTAGAATGATGTGATGAACGTTAATCCGAAGTATAGCATTACGATCAAGGTCATTGTGTTTATATTGCTATAACATCATACGAAGTAATCTTAGTCCTTAGACCATGAGATCATGTCAATCACTAACACCGAAAGAGTATCTTGATAACATCAAACATCACACCATAACAGGGTGACTATAAAGATGGTTTCAGTGCTACGAAGGTGTTATGTTGAGGCTCATGGATCAAGAGTGGAATTTGTCCATCCTGATGACAGAGAGATATGCTCTGGGCCCTCTCGGTGATATCACATTAGTTAGCTTGCAAGCAAGTGATTTGATCACTAGAATGTTATATCACAGGAACGAGGAAAGAGTACATGTCGATAACGATATCAAACAAGGTATGGAGATACCGATGATCGAATCTCGGACATGTAATATATCGCAAGACAAAGGGATTGAGTTACATGCATATAAGGTTCACACGATCACAGAAGTCCTCGTTAAATGTGTGGGAGTCAGTACGGATCTCCATGTCGCGCTGCTAATTATTGATTAGAGAGGGGTTGCGGTGACCCAGCATACCACTGCATGATGTAGTACACTATAGTCGTTGACATAACACCAATGAAACATCGCTCACTAGTATTACATCCCTTAGAGTGGTACAACAGAAACACAACAGGTCCAAGACTTCACTATAGGTTACAACTCAAATCTTTACACAAGATCCATAGAACACTCTAGGTTAAAGAGAGAGAAAGAAACTTCTTACAAAGAAGAATCAGAAATAAACAACTCAAAAACTATCATACTAATAAGACTAGTATCTGAACAATTGATCTGGCATTGCTGCTATTGCAATACACTATAGAAATAGGTTCTATGGCTAGAGATTATATTCCTATCTAATCAGTAACTTCGTCTTCCCTTGAGTTGATGTATATGTTGACTTTCTTGACTTCATTTAAGAGCTTGAGCTTTTTGATGATGATTCCTGGAGCATAAGTTGATGTAGACATCGTCTGTATTGGCTTCAGAATCTAGCAAGGGTTAAGAAGATACGTTGAGTACGAGCATACTCAGCAAGTTCACTAGAAAGGAGTGTTTGATGTACTATATCTACAGCCACAGACCATAGGTCATAGGCAATGCAAGTTTTTGTAAACATTTCTTCAAAGATTGCTTTTATTCTGAAAAGCTATATCCTTCAGTCTTCACAGGTTTACCAGAACTTTCATGGAGTTCTTTTCCTGCCGCGTTCATAGCTCCTTCCCGGAACAGGGAGTAACAAGTTACAGTTCTTACACTCTACAGAGGTGCGTTACTTTACCCATGAGAGATCTTACCTTTGTTGCACATCCTAGTTATAGGATCGTTCACACTTCCTTGGTGTGAGGCCCAGACTAAGATCCAAGCCAATCACTGCCTTCTCTGCGACCCCGCATGTCTCCTTGGTGTATGCCAGCCCACCTATTGAATTATGGCAATTGGCAGTACAGACCGTTCAGATGTCGGAACTATCGTGGGACGTTGAGGGTTCCCACCCATATGCTGCATATCCTCTACGAATTACCAATTAATATGCATGCTACAAGTGATAACAGCCACGACCTGCACATCCGGCTCCATGCGAGAGGGAAAAGATACATCTGACTTCTCCATCCCATTCCAAATCTCATGGTCAACGCGTAATATACGGCGCAAGAATCACTGGCGACATTGGTTGTTAAATTCTAGGTGATATAGTCATGTGCAGTGGTATTCCAACTACCAGACTTAATGGATTAGCTGATCACCCTGGATCAGTAACCAATAATTCACATTATCATCAAAAATAGTGTTTTCTGACCTTTTTGAAATGCAGGTGATGAAAACACTGGATTTGCAAAATACTTTATAGAAAATAATCAAAGGACATGAGCAAGTGTGAAGTTGCCTTTTGTGATTGCAAGATTATGCACTCACGGTCTTCAAGACAATATAAGATCCAATATCTGAAATCAACATCATTGGTCCGGTAAGGACTAATGTTTAAAGAAGAAAGATGCTATTATGCATAAGTACTGTAATGCAATTTCATAAACTCGAATCTCGGGGATAGCGTTGTTCTAGGGTTTGGATACTGGAATTGGTTACTTTAGAATGTGTTGTCATTTTAGATAATTTTCATGTTTATGCTTCTTATTAAGGCTTGTGATTGTGTGTGAAACAACATGTAATTATAATATCATAAAATAATGAGATACACACAAATGTGAAATGCTACTCAATATTACTTATATTATAATTGTTTATCTTCAAATTTTTACTTTACAAGTAATGTCACTTATAAATAACTTAAGTGTTATCAATCCTAAGTATACAAGTAAAGTATAAAGTAATGTGATTATGATTAATTGTCATATGTAGACTGAAATGGCAATATGAATAACTTTCAAAGAAAAGATTTTTTTATTAAGGTTTAAACAATTCTGATAGTTTTTAGAATATGGTTGATAGAATGTATTTGATATTGTTTATTCTTGCTTGAATAGTTTCGACTTGAGATGCTTATAACTTAATTAGAATAGACCAAAGTTAACTATAAAACACATAACAAAGTATTTAACATAGTATTTAAAGTATTGTAGACTAAAGTTAACTTTGAAGACATAGATGGATTTAAGGTATATTACTTATGATAATTGTACTTTGTTCACTTCATAAGGTTCCTTTAAAGTTAACTAGGAATGGTATTACTTTTATTTGGTATAGTGGTATCTCAAGATTATAATGGAATAGAATCATTTATGTTTTTTATAAATGAGTGGTTATGGTTTGTAATCAAGGTAATAGTATTACTTAACTACTTATGAATTCACTATAGTGTTTTGGTTTGTTGATAAACTTGTGGTTAAAGTAAAGGAATAGGTTTTATTTCACTATAAGTTATTCTTGGAGATTTTATATTGGATAAGGATCTTTTTAGAAAATAAACTACACATATGGTTGAAGGATAATTCAATAAAATTATATTTAAAATGTGTTGAACCATGCTGACATCACCCCTGGATGATCCACAAATCATGGTTGAATCCTTGAATCAGATGCGTGCGCGGGTTGGTGCTTGGGCTTATCGGAAAGAGGAGACAGAGGCGACTCTAGTGGTGATAGCGCCGCCCTATTTGGTCGCTGGAGCATAGTGGGCGACGGCGGCCAGCGGCGGTAGTTACCATCGAGAGTGAAGACGATGTTACAGAGTAAGGGAAACAGCATGGAGGATACTGGAAGAATCAGTGACTCACCAGGAAGCTCGCAGAGGTGTCCGTGAGGGGAGGCGAGCTCAGAATTGGCGACGAACGACGATGACTGGTGACGGTAGTGAGGTGTCGATTGACTGGTTAGAGAGCATTCAGACTTAGATGAACTGGCTTGGGATAAGGAGGACAACAAGGCGAGTCCAACGGCACCCCCAGGGAGGCCAGGGGAGCTCGAGATCGACGGTGATGTGCAGCTCTGGTGAGCTAGGTTTTCGGTTAGAGAGGAATTTGGGGAGGAAGAATAAGGATAAGGATCTTCGGCGCGTCGATGGTCTTCTTATAGGCAACGAATAGCGGCAACGCGGATCTTGACGTCTGTGGTCATCGCGATGACGGCGAACGACCAACATGGTGCCAGGCAGCTGCTTCGCCGGTGTTGCTTTCTGGCGAGAGGAAGAAGAAAGGAGGAAAAAGAACGAAAGGGTATGTGGGGGGCTGGCTTTGGGCCGACGTGGGATAATGGGGAGCTAGCGGAGAGGTTTGGCTGCGGCTCACGAGCGACTAATAGGACGAAGAGGAAATGGGCCATGGGCCAGATTTGATCTCCTTCTGTTTTTTCCTGGTTCTTTCCCTTTTCTATATTCTGTTTTGTTTTCAGCTTTGAATTTGCACAATTTATTTGAGTTTTCTTTATAGAATTTATTTGCTGGATATTTGAAGTAATACTAAAATGTATTTATTATCATTTTGTGAATTTTATAGTATAATGTTATTATTTCTTTATTTTCTTATGTATATATATATCTATCTTTCCTTTTAGTAATTGTAGGGTCTTTTCATATGAATTTATTTTATCTAATATCTATTAACTCATGAGATTTGATTCTTATTAACCTCTAATATTAAAGAAACTTTTATATATATTGATCCTTCAATATTATTTGATACATAAAGTTTGAAGGAACTAATAGGGTTAATATTATTCCTATGAATTTAGGAAATAGCAATGTATATATTTTATTATAACTACATAAGAGTTAGGGTTTGAATTGTAAATTCTTACCCTAGGGTTTAGGGTACTTAATATACTTATATTATTTTGTTGATGTGAATGAAGATTAATGGCTAAATATATTGTCTTTATGTGTGTGATCTTTAATGATATCACCCTTTAGAATAGAAAGTTATTTTCTGCAATGTCTTATGGAAAAGAATTTATAAAGATAACTCCTAAGCACATGTGGTTATGATAATTGGAAATGACAAAGATGTGCTTAAGTGATTTGCTATAGGAAAATATTACTATAAGCCATTGAGAAAATATGATGATTGACCAGATATATGCAATGGATATTAGGTTTGGTTATAGAATTAAGGTTGCATGTTTACCAGGAATTCCTATCTTCTATATTTAATAATTCTTGAATTTTACCTAAAGAATTCCTTTCCTAGATATACTACTCTTTCATACCCATCATCATGTGCTAACATGATGAGCTTTACTTCACAAGAATATTCTATCCACCTTTTATTCTTCTAAATCCGTTTATAAATCCAATGAGCTTGACACTAAAGCTTTCATAATCTTCTCATATCCATACTTGGTTATATCAACTACTCTACTGCTGATAACCTCCAATCCAACAAGTAGTTACTTCTAACTCCATTCATACTTGTAACACTACGGTTCTGAAAAGACCGTAGCTTCTATGTGACATGCAAATCCCTAGATCGGTTCATTGGCCCACAATAGAATAAGATGAATAACATAGCAAAATATCCGTGTATCATAAATAACGAAGATCCAGAGTATCATTATTACAATATAATCTTAGCTCAAGGCTAGCTCAAATTATTCAGGTAGCAACATAAATATAGTAAATCCTCCATTCTTCAAATTGCCCACAAGTGAACAAGTGCCGAGTGGAGTACCGTGGCCTAAGTCGATTACTCAGAATCGGAATATCCTGCAACATGAAACGTAGCAGCCCCGAAGGGTCAATACATGAAATATATGGAAAGTAGAGCTATTAAAGGAGACAATAGAGCTAACAACTACATGCATATTTGGCAAGTGGAGCTGTGGCTAGCTTGCATTTACAAAATCCTTTGTCCTACTTTCATAAACAGTTTTTGATTTTCTTTGAAAAGATCCCAATTAAGTTAACCCATCAACATTACGGCAATTATGAAATTGGAATGAGCGAGAAACATGTCATGAAATCAATATCAAGCAACTAAGATGTCCATAACCGGGGACACGGCTAATCGATTAGATTATACACCCTGCAGGGGTTAGTACACTTTACCCATGTGACTTGGCCAGCCCAACTCGTACCACCACTCTCATTTTGGTTGATGATAGGGATAAGTCCAAGAAGAGACCATTCAGGAAGTAGCTCCCCAAACCCGACACGCACCAGTCCAACCTACCAAAATTCTACATCTCTGGATACGTGGGTTCGAGTTACCACAATCTACTGAGTCCAACCAACCTCCCATTTCATTATTGGCACATGGTTGTATACGTAAGCTACAAAATAAAGAATCCAATCATTTTCTCGATACAGGTGCCTTTCATAATGATACCACCAAAAATTATCAATCCCATCACACCCAGGAGATTCATTGATTAAGTTGTTTTTAGTTTTCACAAACCAACATATTTAGAAACAACTTTCAGTGATGTAACCCAGCCCTCGTTCATCATAGCATGGCTAAGCACATCTACCAACGGTGGTTCATCTACCGGAAAATCCTACCACATAATAGGACATAGCATAGTGATTGTAATATCCTACACATGCATCTACAAACTACACGACAATGCATTGAAAACAGTAGGACAACATCATGAACAAAGTAGCATCTACTTGCCTTGGCTGTAGCGGTCGGATGAACAATCCACACACGAGCAAGCGTTGCACTCGTCACAATCTACACGATACAATTGCAATCATATAAACAAACCATCCACAATCATATGCAAACAAAGATGATGCAAGATGCATGCATGACAAGTTGAACATTGCTACAGTAGCATCACATATTCTTATTCAGTACCTACTGTATGCATGCATGGAAAATATTTTAAATGCAAAGAAAACAAGGCATGCAATTTATAATGCTCAAATAATAGAGCTAGAAACTAAATAATTAGCCACTGCTAACATACTATTTGTAAAATCTTGGAAAACTTCCACTGTATAGGCAACTCAAAATAGAGTCAGTACCAATTGGAATTTCTCAAAAAGGTTTTGTATAAAGCCCTGTGTAATTAAAATACTCCAGAAAGCCTTTGCATAGGTTCTGCCAAACCAGTACTGTAAGCCTAACTTTTTAATTCACTGAAGGATTCCTTTTGTTCTACTGATTCCAGGGACATCTTATTGCAATTTTTGGAGTTACAGAACTTATTCTATCAATTTATTACTCTAAAAAGAGCATTAAGTCATTTAATTAACTGAGGCAAAACCTTTCTGTAAAAGTCTAAAGCAACTGTACAGCAATAATCTATGTGATACACTGAATCCATACATATTTTATTTGCAATTTTTGGCCCAGTAGATCTAAAGATATGAATTTTTTAAGATTGCAACTAAATCTGCCAAATAAATCGATTAAAAAAATCTCAGTCAACTTTGACCAGCTGACCGCGCTGACGTGGCGCGCTGACTGGTCAGCGGTCAGAGCTGACTAGTCAATGGTCCATGTGGACCATTGGATCAAGATCGAGCGGCAGGGAAGCAAGGCGGCGAGGTGCTCACCGGAGGGCGTTGGCGGCGAGCTCGTGGCGGCGGCGCTGGCGGGCTTCGGCGGCGGCTGAGGGCGGGACGGCATCGACGGCGAGCTGGCGGTTCTCCTCGAGGCGGCGGCGGCGGTCGGCGAGCTCATGGGCGACGCCGGTGGTCAGCCGAAGTGGCGGCGGCGGGGTCGGCTTCGGCGGCGGCGTGGTCCTGCGGGTAAGGAGGGGAAGGGCGAGCCAGGAGGCGGTGGCGGCGAGCTCGCGGGCTCGCGAGGCGAGGGGGAGGGGGGTGCGCGTGGCGGCGGTGTTCACCTTGTCAATGGCGCGGTGGCAGCGACGAACTCCGGCGAGCAATTTCTCCACGTAGGCGGCACGATTAACAATGATTCTTTGGGGGGTTGGAAGAGGGAAACAAGTAGATGGATATAGGCAAAAATCTCGGAGAAATCGGTTCAGAAACGGCCCGATTCCGGAGGATTTGGTGCAGCACACGTTTTGGAGAAGAACTCGGCTGATAGGTGGGTCCCACGGCTGTCGCTTTCTTTTTGGATCTTTTCCTTTTCTTTCTCTCTGTCGAATTTTTTTAACTGAAATTTCTGACAAAGCAATGTCTACTCTAATCATCAAGATTTAGTTTTCCATAACTTCTTCTACGAAGCTCCGATTCGGGCCATACAAAGTGCTACGGGTTCGTGGCGGAACCCTCTATGCACCTGTGCCTTCCATACACCCAAAATATAATGTTTTTAACAGGGGCATGGTAAAACCAAATGTTCATGTGTAGGTGTCAAAATGCAAATGTAAGTGGTTTGTTTTGTCAAAACCTTTTCGAACCGAAATTTTGCAAGGATGATCATGATGAAATGCTATGAATGTTATGAAGTACCAAATCTAAAATTTGGGATGTGACAAGATTAACCCCCTTAAGATGAATCTCGTCCCCGAGATTCGGCGTGGCTAGCAAATAGGTGTGGGTGGTCCTCTTGGATGTCATCCTCACGTTCCCAAGTGGCTTCCTCTTCGGTGTGGTGGCTCCATTGCACCTTGCAAAACCTGATCGTCTTGGTACGAGTAATCCTCTCCGCTGTCTCTAGTATCTTTACCGGCTTTTCTTCATAGGTCAATTCATTCTCGAGCTGAACCTCCTTTAGTGGCACCATGTCTCTCAATGGTGTATCCACCATCTCCGGATGGCACTTCTTCAGCTGGGACACGTGGAACACATTATGGACGGTGGACAGAGCCTCTGGCAACTCCAACTGATAAGCAACCTCTCCTTTGCATGCTAAGACCCAATATGGCCCAATAAACCGAGGTGCCAGCTTACCCTTGATTCCAAATCTCTTAATTCCACAAAGTGGCGACACTCTAAGGTATGCTCTATCGCCTATCTCATACACCACTTCCTTGCGCATGGCATCAACGTAGCTCTTTTGCCTCGATTGTGCCACCCTCAGTCTGTCCCTGATCAAGGCGACCTTCTCCTCAGCGTCCTTGATCAAATCAGGTCCAAACAGCTGACGTTCTCCCACTCCATCCCATAGCAATGGTGTCCGACATCTTTTCCCATATAGCACATCGAATGGCGATGTCTTGATGCTGGTTTGATAGATGTTGTTGTAGGACTCAGCATACGGCAAATTCTCATCCCAACTAGAACCATGAGCCAAGGCGCAAGCCCTCAACATATCCTCCAAAATCTGATTTACCCTCTCGGTCTGTCCATCAGTCTAGGGGTGGAATGCTGTACTAAACTCCAACCTAGTTCCCAATGACTCATGAAGCTGGCGCCAAAAGTGCGATGTAAATTGGGTGCCTCTATCTGATACAATGCTCTTGGGAACTCCGTGTAGGCACACAATTCTGTCCATATAAATCTTGGCCAACTTTGCACTCGTGTATGTTCTCTTTACCGGTATAAAGTGGGTTACCTTGGTCAAATGATCGACCACTACCCAAATGGAGTCATATCCCGACCTGGTCCTGGGCAATCCTGTGATAAAATCCATTCCCACTCTATCCCACTTCCAATCCGGCACGGGCAATGGCTGTAGCAGTCCTGCCGGCTTCTGGTGTTCCACTTTCACTCGGCTACATACATCACATAAGGCAATATGCTCAGCGATGTCTCCCTTCATGTTGTTCCACCAAAATCTGTCCTTTAGATCCATATACATCTTCGTATTGCCCGGATGTATGGAGTACGGCGAGTCATGAGCTTCCTACAGAATCAACTTCCTTATCTCCGGATCATTGGGAACGCACAAACGATCTCCATACCACAAGGTTCCTTGCTCATCCTCACGGAATTCTTTTGCTCGATCCTCCTTCATCTTTTCCTTTATTTCATATATCTCCTTGTCTCCTACTTGAGCCTTCCTGATCATGTCCTGTAGCGTTGGTTGGACTTCCATTGCTGCCAAATATCCTTCTGACACTACCTCCAGTCTAAGGTCCTTGAATTGCTTGCACAAATCCTTGGGCAATTCCCCAACAGTCAATCCATTGGCATAGACCTTCCGGCTCAGAGCATATGCTACTACATTTGCTTTCCTGGGTGGTATTGCAGATTCATATCATAATCCTTGATAAGCTCCAACCATCTCCTTTGCCTCATGTTCAGTTCCTTCTGCGTAAATATGTACTTCAATCTCTTGTGGTCGGTGTACACATCACAGTGTTTTCCCATTAGGTAATGCCTCCATACTTTGAGCGCATGAACAACTGATGCTAATTCCAAGTCATGTGTGGGATAATTCCTCTCATGGTGTTTAAGTTGTCGAGAGGCATATGACACCACTCTCCCATCTTGCATCAGCACACTTCCAAGTCCCTGCCGAGAGGCATCACCGTACACTTGGAAATCCTTCTGAAGATCTGGTAGACACAGAACAGGTGCGGTCACTAGTCGACGCTTCAGTTCCTGAAAGCTGGCTTCACACGCATCCGTCCATTCAAACTTCCTCTCCTTCTTCAGAAGTTCCGTCATTGGCTTAGCAATCTTGGAGAAATTTTCAATGAACCTCCTGTAATATCCAGCAAGTCCCAAAAATCTCCGAATATCTCCCACATTCTTGGGCGCTTCCCACTCAGTTATGGCAGTCACTTTGCTTGGATCAACAGCGACTCCTTCTCCTGACACCACGTGTCTAAGAAAACCAACAGTGTTAAGCCAGAATTCACACTTACTATATTTGGCATACAGCTTGTGTTCCCTCAGCTTCTCCATAATCAGTCGGAGATCTTTCTCATGTTCAGCATCATCCTTGGAATATATCAGTATGTCATCAATAAACACCACCACGAACTTGTCCAAGTACTCCATGAATACCTTGTTCATCATGGTCATGAAATATGCCGGAGCATTCGTTAGTCCAAAAGACATAATTGTATACTCATATAAACCATACCTAGTAGTGAAAGCAGTTTTTGGTATGTCCTCCTCCCGGATCTTCAATTGGAAATAACCCGATCGCAGATCAATTTTGCTAAACACCTTCGCTCCTTCCAGTTGATCAAACAAATCATTTATGTTCGGCAGGGGGTATTTGTTCTTGATGGTCACTTCATTCAGCGAGCGATAGTCCACCACTAATCTCTTGCTGCTATCTTTCTTCTCCACAAATAGCACAGGTGCACCCCATGACGACGAACTAGGCTGAATAAATCCCTTGTCCAACTGCTCCTTTAGCTGTTTCTTTAATTCTTTCAGCTCATCCACATCCATCTTATATGGTCTCTTTGCTATAGGTCCTGTTCTCGGCATCAGATTGATCACAGGGGTACTCCTTAATCACAGGCACAGTATCCATGCTAACCCCCTTAAGAGAATTCAGCTTACACCTTCCCGGTCGCACAGCCGACTTGAACCTAATCCTCTTACCATCCGGGGTTTTGAGCGAAACTGCTCGCTGTGCACAATCTATGTGTCACCCATGCATAGACATCCAATCCATGCCCAGAATTACATCTAAACCTTGTGATACCAAAACTACCAGATGTGCAATGAAATTGTGTGCTCCAATCCTCACAGTTAAGTCGCGGCATCCCGTGCTAGATATCATATCCCCTCCAGGTGATCTTACTCTAATAGACCCTTTTAGAGACTCCGTAGGTAACTTATACTTATCCACAAATGCCCTTGATATGAATGAATGCGATGCACCAGTATCGAAAAGTATAAGTGCAGGGTGAGTGTTGATTGGAAACTTACCAACCACAAGATCAGGCTCATCTGGGATCTCCTCCACATTCATGTGGTTCACTGTGGCCTTCTGGTTGTTGCCTGGCTTCAGTCCCTTCTTCTCCGGACAGTTGTCTGCATAATGTCCCTTCTGGCCACACTTGAAGCATGTCACCTCACTCAGGTCCTTCTTCACAAAGCTGCGGTCACGGTTGCGGTCATGTCCACTGTGTCCTCCAGAATGGTGGGTGTGTCCCCCCTTGTGGCTGTGGCGGTTGCTCTTGTGGCTATCATGGCGATGTCCATCGCCTCCATGGTTGTGGCGGTCATGGCTTCCATGGTGCCCATGATCACTTCCCCCATGCTTGGAGTATCCATCATAAGAAGTGCGAGACTTGTGGTGAGAACCAGAGTGGTGATTGCTGCTCTTTCTCTTGCGGTTTTCCACCTGCTCACTACTAGGAAAATGCTTGTTCGTGGCGCACCTGAAAAGGCCATCCGTGGCGCACTAGCAGTGCGCCATGGGCCTCACGCTACGGCTATCTCCTAGCCGTGGCGCACTACCTGGTGCGCCACGGTTGTGTCGAGATAGGCGTGGCTCACATGCCAGTGCGCCACGGAAAGTAGTCCAGGTATGCCACGCGTATGAAACGATAACCATGGCGCACTAGGTGCTGTGCGCCATGGATATAAATTTCAAAATTCAAAAAAAAGCAGCAGATCTGGATCTCGTCGTCAGTGCCGTCACGCGTCGGTGCAGGTCGCCGTCGTCTCCTCGTCGTACAAGGAGGAGGAGGAAGAGGAGGAGAAGAAGGAGCCTGTCGTCTCGTCGTTGGAACTGCAAGGAGGAGGCCGCCGTCACCATCTTCACTTCAAGGAGGAGGAAGAGGAGGAGAAGGAGAAGGAGAAAGAGAAAGAGAAGGAGAAGGAGAAGGAGGAGAAGAAGAAGGAAATGAGAAGGGAGGAAAAGGATAAGGAGAGAAGGGGAGGGAAAAGAAAAGGGGTAGGTGGGCGGGGTGAGGATTCGAAATTTGAATCCCGCCCAAGCTTATCCGTGGTGCACTAGGTGGTGGTGCGCTACGGGTAAGTCGCCCTCTATTTTTTTTCTGCAGGAAAAAACGGTCTTTTGACCGTAACTTTGTACTCTTTTCGAATTTTGAAAATCTAAAAAATCGCTAAACGACCGGAGGTGGTTGCGAGCAGATGCGAAATCTCGTTCTCTTCATTTTGGTATATTATACAATTTTTTCGATATCGTATGCAAAAGTTACGGCCTTTTTACCGTGGCATGACTTTTTTTGCAAATAAAGTCGAAACTCATGTTTGTTAATTTTACTAGAAGCTATACCACATTACCTACCTAAATATGAAAGGATTTAATTTTTTGAAGTGTTTATCATTTTCTTTTATTTTTTCCAAAGCCTAAAAAGGCGATCCACGGGGGGGGGGGGGGTGGAGTTGGTGCAGGATAGTTAGGCGTAGGCCACTAGGGCAAGGTGCCCTACTACTATGTTTATACATCCGTGGCGCACATGCCATAGTGCGGCACGGATGTGTCTGGCCGTTTCACAGCAGAGAGGGGCATGCGCTTAGGCGTAGCGCACCTACCCTATGTGCTCTACGGATGTTTGGCGTGCGGCCAACAGGGCCCTGGCCCACACATATCTGTGGCGCACTATGGTCATGTGCGCCACGGTTGTTCTAGTTACTAGTAGGGCACTGCCCATAGGTGAGCCACGCCTGTTTTAGCCGTGGGGCACTTCAACCATGTGAGCCACGGATGTGCTGATTACCTATAGCCATTTTCCTAGTAGTGGCTTGTGCTTCCCTTCCAAGATCCTGGCCTTGTCCATAAGCTCCTGGAAAGTGGGGCAATAAACCACCAATAGCTGCACTGAAAGCTCATCACTGAGGCCATCCAGGAACCTCTCCCTCCTTTTTGCATCAGTGTCAACATCCTCAGGTGCATAACGAGATAGGTTGTTGAACTCCTCAATATACTCAGCCACGGTGCGGTTGGTTTGGCGCAAGTTGCGAAATTCCTTCCTTTTCAGGCTCAGAACTCCTGAAGATACGTGGTTGGTCCTGAAACCTTCCTCAAACATTGCCCAAGTCACAGTGTCCAGAGGGTGGGTGATCTGAAAAGTGTCCCACCACGAAGTGGCTGGTCCCTCCAGTAGGTGAGCGGAAAATCTCACCTTCTCAGCATATGTGCACCCAACAGTTACTAGATCCTTGTTGACTGAACGCAACCAGTCGAGAGAAACCATCGGCTCTGTTGCAGTAGAGAACTTCGCTGGCCTTAGCCTCAGAAACCTAGTAAGTGCATCTCCCTGAGGAGCCAAGTTACTCACGCATTTTATTTGAAACAAACCATGCATTTAATCGTGAAGTTCATAAACGAGATATAAAACAATTGAATTAAAGGAATAGATCAATAAAGGAGTGTAACTACCTCGGTGAATTACGCTCCTAGTTACAAGCCTGGATGAGCAGAAATGGTTGAAATAGTATAGTGGGGCCCAAATGCCACTCACAGGTAGACCTTTCGGCCGTTCCAACCATTTCCAAACATCGGGACAAGAACGGGTGGCGTAATTGGCAGGCGAAGGGATCAACTACATACACAAATGAGTATGTATGCAAGCCACCATACAACAGTACATCAGAGCCATTCCATCTAAAAAGAAAGGAAATATAGCAACGCCATACGGCAAGATCCAAATATCCTAGATAGATATAATAGTTTAGGATATCTCCTCATACATCAAACATCAGAGTATCAGGCGGAAGCGGAAGACAAAATCCGAGTACGGATAAGAAGCAAATCGGCATAAGATGCCCCATAAATAAACACATCCTGCCCACAGATCTAACGGATCCCCGTTCCCGGAATCTCTACACCGAATGATCGTTGCCCACATCGTCCGTCTCCTCCACCCAGTATCCATCTTGTGAGTGTACCTGTTCATCTGAACCAATAATTTATCGTGTGAGACCCTAGGGGTACTCAGCAAGTCTTTATGCCGCTAAAGGGGACACAACCTGGGGTGACGCAATTGCAGCAAAAGATAAACCCTAGCAATTCTATAGATACTCGCTAACCATCCGCCTAACCAGAGATAGACGGATGTCCGTGAATTAATAACAACAGTTATAATGGTAATGTCCACAGATCCATCCTCCTCCTTGCTTACCGACGAGGAAGCGGACGAACAACCCCCCCATCCGTTGGCAGTTTTATTATCCATTCCATGAGTGTTGCACTATTTACTAGTCAGGTACTTAGTCAAATTAAAAGCGGTACTTTAGTTATTCTTGTCTATGATCGAGAAACTGTGCTCCAAGTCGTCCATAATCATGGACACGGCTTTGAAAGTTTTTACCCTGAGGTGCACAAATAGCAACACACACTCGATCAACTTCGGAAAAACCAAATCAAAACCAACGAGGCAGTCACGACAAAGCGATCACAGGATTCAGAAATATTTCAGGGGGCCACCCCATTAAGCTACCCGCGACGAAGTTGGCCGACTCCGAAACGGACTCAAGGTTTATGCCTGGCGCCAATGTAAATGATGGGAACCGAAAATGTGGACTGGGCTTGTCGACATACAAAAACACTCGCTTTCCTAACAAAGACAAAGGTGCAAGACTCGCACAATTTAAATAAAGCAGTAAAGCATGGCATAAGTACAGGATAGTAAATAAAACCTCAAACTAGTTTGTGGCCCCAATAAATAAGAATGAATCAAGCTCTAGCTCAGGGGGGTTCATAAGCCTCCCGGATGTGGATAGCGCGAATATTCAAGGAACAGGAATCAAGTACTCGGGGTCCTACGGGACACAAGTGAGCCTGAAAAACCAAATAGCAAATATGGCTCACCGATGCCACTTTCATTAGTTATCCCATTACTACTCAGGTTAAGTTGTTTAGGTACCTCGTTATCCATCAGACACTCACATACCCTACACATGTTGTTCTCGACTGCATGGCTCAGACAACTCCTGTAGTAATGGCTCATGGGATGGAGGAACAAGCTTCGGTGGGGTTTAAAAGTAAAGGCTATGCAATACTTGGGATTCAATTTAATGCAATCGCGACTCAATGATGCAAGAATAAGAAAGAGGCAATAGGTACTATATGTATGCAAGCATGTGGTAGTGCTTGCCTGGCAGCTCAGTTGAAGCAAGGGATGGATCTGGGTAGTGCTCCTGGGTGTCTTGATATATCCCACGCTCAAGTCTATTCGAAGAAGAACCAAACAAACAAGGCCAACATAAATAAAGTGCACAAGCATATGAATTAAATGCATCAAGCAAACAATCATGCCATGATGAATGATGCACAATTTGCATGGCAATAATGTAGCATGGCATGGGTGAGGTGTGGAATACAAGAATAAATCATTTTATTGAATTTTGGCCACATTTTATCCTCATATTAGTTGCTGTCCACTTTATATTTATATGATGCATGCTGCAAAATAGATGATGGAATGCATAAACAGAAAGGTCTCGTCGAGCTAATCATTTTAGACATATTATTTGTTAAATTTGGAGTTATAAAACAAAAGTTATTAATTAATTAAGGAAAAAGGGCATTTTCTTGTAATTTTAATCAACTTGGAAAATAAAGTGTCCAAAATATATTTTGAAGGCCATATTTGAATTCCTCACATTTTTCTGATTTGAAAACATATATTATTTGTATTATTTGGGTTTATATTTTAAAAGTTATTTAAAAACAGATTTAAATTTGAATTTGAAAAAAAAATTGAATTTTTTTTGAATTAAAACAGATATGCAGAAAATACTTTTCTCACATACTCAGATCCAGCCACAGCCACAGACAGGTGGGGCCAAGCTGACTGGGCGTCTCAGCGCGCAGAAATCCTCCTGCCATCATGCGCTGCTAGCCTATCGCATGTGTGGGACCAAGCGACCTCCTCGTGGTCCATCATACTGGCAGTCCAATGGAGGACACGTGGTGGATCCGAGGACTGCGGTTGAGGAGTACAAATCTCGAGAGCCTTTTGCAAAACGCCACGAAGGCTGACATGTGGGTCTAGAGGGAGCGCGGGTTTAGGAATAAAAAGCTAGAGGGGGTTTAACGCAAAACGACATCGCGATGCACTGTGCTTCTTCTCTCTCTGCACCGAGCGAATCGGTCTTGGCGGGCGAGGATCGATCCGGGACCTGGCGTCTTGTGAGGCGGCAGCGGCAAGGGGTGGGGGTTGTTGAGAGAACAGATCGGTGGCTAGGTAGGGTTTACCTTGACGCGAAGCGAGCAGACGCCTTCTTCGCCGGGCGCCAGGCGTCTTCGGCACAACGTCCGGCGAGGCTAGGGCAGATCAGAGAGGCGGACCATGTCGTCGAGGTGAGGGCTCACCGAGTGTGTCTTGTGGCGTTAGTTCGGGCAGGGCGCTGGCGATCGTCGGCGTGGCTCATGGACGGCTAGGGTTTGGCGTCGGCCTTGGCGTCGATCTGGTGGTTCTGTTAGCCTCCTCCTTGTTGCACAGCTGATGCAGGGGACCCTCCTTGTACTCCTCGATCACCTCCAAGTCGTGCTCGTCGCCTGGTATGGTGTAGCCGAGAGGAGGCCGAGGGTTTGCCGGCGATGGGGTAGACGGATGTGATGGAGAAGAGGGGGGAGAGGCAGGGCGCTGGGGCTGGATCTGGCGAGGCAGAGAGGTGGTGGGGGATGGGATAAAGCAGAGAGGGGTAGGTAGATGCCGTGGGGAGGTGGTAGACGAAAAAGGTGGCTCGGCCACCTTTCTCTCCTCCTCCTTCTCACGTGCTAGGTCGGGCAGGGGCAGGGCAGGGCAGGCCAGGCTCGGTGGATTCGGTGGAGGGGCCCTCATGGCAGAGATAGAAAGGAGAGGGGGAGGCTCGGGTTAGGGTTGCACTAGGGTCGGGTTAGGATTTGTCTTGGCAAGGTGGGAGGTAGCTAGGTGGAGCTAGGGTTTGGTGAGAGGGTGGCCAAGTGGGGCCAAGCTAGGAAGAGAGAAGAGAGAGGCCGAGAGGGGTGATGTGGTGGCTAGGGTGGTTAGGTTAGATGAGGAGAGAGAGATGGTTTCCTTTTGGCAAGCTCAAGCAAGAACAAGATCAAACCAAAGCTAGACCAAAAAGAGGGAGAGGTGGTGATATGGTTTTAAGCAAGATCAACTAAGACCAAGCCAAAAAGGAGTGGTGGAGAGAGAGAGAGATGATCCACTCAAAAATCAAATAAAATCCAAATGACAAGCAAAAGGTGGTACTTGCATGGGCCATGCATAATAATTAATACCATGCTTATTTTGTGAAACAAGATTATTTTCATGGCATTATTCTTATGCATTCCAAAATGTGGAGTAAGGCCTAAGCAAAAGAACTTGAAAGGATGCCCCATGTGGAGTAGAGGGAGATGACCATGTTTGAATAGAAATGGGACTTGCTAGTGTGTAGGTGCCACTAGGTATTTAGTAATCCCAAAATTATCCCAACATGATGATAACCCCCAAAACAACCCATGTGGAAGCTAGGAAAGGTCCCACTCACAAGGCATGCAAAGATGGCCATGTGGCTCTCATAAACCAATATTGTGAAAACAACATGATGCTAAGATGAGAGCATGTGGAAAAAGAATTGGATCCATCCCAACCCACATGAGCTAGAGGTAAAACCCAATAAGTGCAAAGCTCATATTTAGTTGGATGGTGGAATATAAGGTGGTGAAAAGAAAGGGTGGTGGAGTTAACTAAAAGATATGCCCCCAACTCAACTTGGGCATTTAAACAATATATCAAGAACCAAATATAATATCAAGAGGCAAATACAATTTACAATGCATATGAGAGAAGAACCAAATCAAAAGGGTTTTATATGATGCTCAAATGCAAGGTGGCATGATGACATGAGCATGATATAATGATGATGCAACAATTATATATTTGAAGTAGCTATATAGACTAGGCTAGTAGCATTGCAATTGTTAGACAATTGGGATGCTACAACTCTCCCCCACTAAACAAGAATCTCGCCCCGAGATTCCTAGGAAAAAGAAAACAACACAAGGAGAGGCGGGTGTTCGAACGAAGGTGACCCTCACGTTCCCAAGTTGATGAACAACGGAATGGTGCGACCACCACACCTTGCAAAACCTGCTAGACTTGTTGCGAGTCTTGCGGTTTGCTTCGAGAACAACGGATAGAAGAGTTGAAGGATTGTCGTGATACAAGAAGGATAGGATGGACATAGCTCCGGTTTTCTCAATAAACATGATAAAAGAGAAGATCCACTATGACAATAGCATCGTATCTTCTCTCGGATTTGAGAAATGAAGTACGGAAATAATATTGCCTTCAAACAATAGAATCCCTAGATATCAACAGAAAGATTTAGTTAGACATCGTCGGATTAGATTCTTGTTGCGCCGGTAAGGACCACAAGATCACGCAATTGAGGTGCGCGGATATAACTCCCAGAGATGGAGGTGAAGCTAGATCATGGTGGGATCCCGAGAAGCAAAGAGTATGGAGGATCTGGAGTTTATTGTAGAGATACTTATTGCTTTCTTTAGCCTTGAGGCTAACGCAAAAGATTTGCGGCTGATGGCATCAACCATAATTGGCTTTACCACAGAAAAGAGTTGATGAAACAAAGAGAGAGATCGTTTCCTTTCATCTTGTTTGGGGATGTCGAGCATCGGTAGAATGACGAGGACAGAAAAGATTTTGCGTTTGTTTCCACCAGATAATTGAAGATTTTGCTTCATCTAGGATAGACAGGCCACCAAAAAGAGATTATTGATTACTTTCTTCGAGAGAGCACTCCGGAAAAACAAGGACGGAAGTAAAAGTATCGAGGGCTAAAGGCCACTTTTAACTACCGTGGAATGAGTGAAATCACATTAATTCACCAATTCAATGTACAAGAGCGGATGATAAGAGTAGTGGTATGGTAGCTACTCCATCCTGCACTCGAAGCATTACTCCGTACATGAATAAGAAAACCATGCGACCCAACTACCGAAACAGACTGAAGGTATTGACAAGGATAACTCATGGAACTCTGTTAGAAAACAAGGATAGATGCAAACGATTCGTAGAATTCATAGATAGATAAAGATGATGATGTTGTCGTCATGTCTGAAGTACCAAGCCACCAGAAAGATATGAAGGAAGATTACGGAGAAGAACTGCAAGATTCAACAGCTACAGAAAAGATAGCACCAACTTGAACAGAAGGAATACAAGATCTGGAAGGTCTTCATGGCCTCCGGTGGATTGAGCATAGACGATAGAGCGAGAGGGTTTCAAGAGATTACTTAACGAGATAGAGGTGAAAAGAACTCCATGTTCTTCTTGAAAAGATTGAGAGAGATTTAGCAGTTTAGAGGAAAAACCTTTAGCGAAACGACGATGATAACTTGCCAACAAGGAAAACTCCGGGTTTGATTGAAGATGGAAGATGGAATTAACAATGAACTTGCTGATTCCAGAATTGAAGCGATCTATTTAGCAGAAGGACGTGGCCAAGATAGGTGACTTCAAAAAGTCAGAATTTGCGCTTTGAGAACTTTGCACACAGGCAGTGCTCCCGAAGCTTGAGAGAAAAAGACACAGATGATCTTCCATGTCCTTCCATTGATATCGAGTAGGCAAGCATATTATCAACATATACCACCATGGATTAACAAGATATTCTCAGAATACCAAGTTCAAAAGACGAGAGAGACGAACAAATGCTCGAACACTTTCTGAGCTCAACGCTCGTAGAAAGATCAATATTAAGAGCACGGGTTCGTGTTGAAGAAGATGCACTGGAAGAATAGATTATCTGGTCCTTCGGAAGAAAAAGAGATGTCACCTGGTCCACATTGTCGTTTGGATCACCGGTTACAAAGATAAAGAGATCTTGGATAAGAACGATGATAGCTCATACCTTAAGCAAAGCTACCAGAGACGAAAAGATGCAATTCCCTCGTCTCAAAGAGAATTTTGCAGATATGGAGTTGAAAAAGATGTGCAGCATGATGGACATATGATATATCACCGTAGTGCCTTGAGAAACTCCGGATTGCCAAAGATGCTTGAATATGCATAGATATGATTACGGTGTACTCAAAATCACAGGAGATAACCGTCACCATTTGGAGGATAGTGGTGATTGCATTTTCCATATTCCAATCGTCACTTATCATGAGTGGAATATAGCTATGCCGAGAGCCAAATTACAATCATCAGCATCGGATCGACACACGTTATGTATTTAGCCCAAGAGAATTGGAGATGAAAAGAAACTCTAGGATTAAGCGCCGGTGACAAAAGAAAGAGTTAGCATGGACATGCTGATAAAAGGGAGATAGATAATGTTTCACACACGACTGAAAAGGAGTGTGGAAACACAGATGTATCAAAGAAAAATTTTCCGCATTTTCAGCATTAAAATACCAATAGATGCGCAAAATCACTTAGCAGATAGAGATTAGCAACTGATGGTTTCACAGAATGTGGAGTTGCTAGAAGGAAGGACACCCTTAAAAAGATGGCACCGGTTAACGAGGAGTCAGATAGATCGCGCTGGTTTTCAAAAGCCTGTCGGTATTGAATGTACCAACAGTTGATAACCAAAAGGCCGATAAAGATAACATGTTGGATGCAACAGATAGACAAGGAATTACACACACGCACACACTTTCTATGGTACTACGGAACCCAGAACACGTGAATCCTAGTTTGAATTTTAAGAAGAGGATTGAAAATGTTACACTTCCTTACCAGAAAAGGGTGGGTGGTTGGGTAAGAAGAAAAGTGGAAGCAGTCCTACTCTCACGTTTTGTTTTTCCCTAGTATACATAACTACCAAAAATATTTGCTAGACTGACAACGACCATTTGGCTGAGACCCTGAAGGTCGGGATGGCTCTGATACCAATTGTAACTACCTCGGTGAATTACGCTCCTAGTTACAAGCCTGGATGAGCAGAAATGGTTGAAATAGTACAGTGGGGCCCAAATGCCACTCACAGGTAGACCTTTCGGCCGTCCCAACCATTTCCAAACATCGGGACAAGAACGGGCGGCGTAATCGGCAGGCGAAGGGATCAACTACATACACAAATGAGTATGTATGCAAGCCACCATACAACAGTACATCAGAGCCATTCCATCTAAAAAGAAAGGAAATATAGCAACGCCATACGGCAAGATCCAAATATCCTAGATAGATATAATAGTTTAGGATATCTCCTCATACATCAAACATCAGAGTATCAGGCGGAAGCGGAAGACAAAATCCGAGTACGGATAAGAAGCAAATCGGCATAAGATGCCCCATAAATAAACACATCCCGCCCACAGATCTCATGGATCCCCGTTCCCGGAATCTCTACACCAAATGATCGTTGCCCACATCGTCCGTCTCCTCCACCCAGTATCCATCTTGTGAGTGTACCTGTTCATATGAACCAATAATTTATCGTGTGAGACCCTAGGGGTACTCAGCAAGTCTTTATGCCGCTAAAGGGGACACAACCTGGGGTGACGCAATTGCAGGAAAAGATAGACCCTAGCAATTCTATAGATACTCGCTAACCATCCGCCTAACCAGAGATAGACGGATGTCCGTGAATTAATAACAACAGTTATAATGGTAATGTCCACAGATCCATCCTCCTCCTCGCTTACCGACGAGGAAGCGGATGAACAACCCCCCCATCCGTTGGCAGTTTTATTATCCATTCCATGAGTGTTGCACTATTTACTAGTCCGGTACTTAGTCAAATTAAAAGCGGTACTTTAGTTATTCTTGTCTATGATCGAGAAACTGTGCTCCAAGTCGTCCATAACCGCGGACACGGCTTTCAGAAAGTTTTACCCTGCAGGGGTGCACAAATAGCAACACACACTCGATCAACCTCGGAAAAACCAAATCAAAACCAACGAGGCAGTCACGACAAAGCGATCACAGGATTCAGAAATATTTCAGGGGGCCACCCCATTAAGCTACCCGCGACGAAGTTGGCCGACTCCGAGACGGACTCAAGGTTTGCGCCAATGGCTGTAAACGACTGGGAACCCAAAAATGTGACTGGGCTTGTCGATACCGCGAAAACACTCCGCTTTCCTAAACAGTACAGTGTGCAGTACCTCGCACAATTTAAATAAAGCAGTAAAGCATGGCATAAGTACAGGATAGTAAATAAAACCTCAAACTAGTTTGTGGCCCCAAGAAATAAGAATGAATCAAGCTCTAGCTCAGGGGGGTTCATAAGCCTCCCGGATGTGGATAGCGCGAATATTCAAGGAACAGGAATCAAGTACTCGGGGTCCTACGGGACACAAGTGAGCCTGAAAAACCAAATAGCGAATATGGCTCACCGATGCCACTTTCATTAGTTATCCCATTACTACTCAGGTTAAGTTGTTTAGGTACCTCGTTATCCATCAGACACTCACATACCCTACACATGCTGTTCTACGACTCGCATGGCTCAGACAACTCCTGTAGTAATGGCTCATGGGATGGAGGAACAAGCTTCGGTGGGGTTTAAAAGTAAAGGCTATGCAATACTTGGGATTCAATTTAATGCAATCGCGACTCAATGATGCAAGAATAAGAAAGAGGCAATAGGTACTATATGTATGCAAGCATGTGGTAGTGCTTGCCTGGCAGCTCAGTTGAAGCAAGGGATGGATCTGGGTAGTGCTCCTGGGTGTCTTGATATATCCCCTGCTCAGCGTCTATTCGAAGAAGAACCAAACAAACAAGGCCAACATAAATAAAGTGCACAAGCATATGAATTAAATGCATCAAGCAAACAATCATGCCATGATGAATGATGCACAATTTGCATGGCAATAATGTAGCATGGCATGGGTGAGGTGTGGAATACAAGAATAAATCATTTTATTGAATTTTGGCCACATTTTATCCTCATATTAGTTGCTGTCCACTTTATATTTATATGATGCATGCTGCAAAACAGATGATGGAATGCATAAACAGAAAGGTCTCGTCGAGCTAATCATTTTAGACATATTATTTGTTAAATTTGGAGTTATAAAACAAAAGTTATTAATTAATTAAGGAAAAAGGGCATTTTCTTGTAATTTTAATCAACTTGGAAAATAAAGTGTCCAAAATATATTTTGAAGGCCATATTTGAATTCCTCACATTTTTCTGATTTGAAAACATATATTATTTGTATTATTTGGGTTTATATTTTAAAAGTTATTTAAAAACAGATTTAAATTTGAATTTGATAAAAATTTGAAAAAGATTTGAATTAAACCAGATATGCAGAAAATACTTTTCTCACACACTCAGATCCAGCCACAGCCACAGACAGGTGGGGTGGGGCTATGGCTGCGCGTCAGCGGAGAAATCCTCCACCCATGGCTGCTTTGCTAGCCTATGCAGCAGACAGGTGGGACCAGGGCGACCTCAGGGTCCACTGCGCGCGCAGCCGTCCAGCGGAGGACACGTGGTGGATCCGAGGACTGCGGGTTGAGGAGTACAAATCTCCGAGAGCCTTTTTGCAAAAACGCCACGAAGGCTGACATGTGGGTCTAGAGGGAGCGCGGGTTTAGGAATAAAAAGCTAGAGGGGGTTTAACACAAAACGATCACTGATGCTTCTTCTTCTCTCTACGCACCGGGCGACGGATCGGTCGCGTGGCGGGGATCGATCCGGGACTGGCGTCTGGCGAGGCGGCAGCCAGTGCGGTGGGGTGGGGGTTGTTGACAGAGAACAGATCGGTGGCTAGGTAGGGTTTCTGCGCGACGCGGAAGCGAGCAGACGCTGCGCTCGCCGGCGCACAGAGCGTGCTCGGCACAACGTCCGGCGAGGCTAGGGCAGATCAGAGAGGCGGACCATGTCAGGGAGGTACAGGGGCTCACCGAGAGTGTGCTGGCGGCGTTGGTTCGGGCAGGGGCGCTGGCGATCGTCGACGTGGCTCGCGGACGGCGGCTAGGGTTTGGCGTCGGCCTTGGCGTCGATCTGGTGGTTCTGGTTCGCCTCCTCCTCGTTGCCGTGTACAGGGCGATGCAGGGGACCCTCCTTGTACTCCTCGATCACCTCCAAGTCGTGCTCGTCGCCTGGTACGGTGTAGCCGAGAGGAGGCCGAGGGTTTGCCGGCGATGGGGTAGACGGATGCGGTGGAGAAGAGGGGGGAGAGGCAGGGCGCTGGGGCTGGATCTGGCGAGGCAGAGAGGTGGTGGGGGATGGGATAAAGCAGAGAGGGGTAGGTAGATGCCGTGGGGAGGTGGTAGACGAAAAAGGTGGCTCGGCCACCTTTCTCTCCTCCTCCTTCTCACGTGCTAGGTCGGGCAGGGGCAGGGCAGGGCAGGCCAGGCTCGGTGGATTCGGTGGAGGGTCCCTCATGGCAGAGATAGAAAGGAGAGGGGGAGGATCGGGTTAGGGTTGCACTAGGGTCGGGTTAGGGTTTGTCTTGGCAAGGTGGGAGGTATCTAGGTGGAGCTAGGGTTTGGTGAGAGGGTGGCCAAGTGGGGCCAAGCTAGGAAGAGAGAAGAGAGAGGCCGAGAGGGGTGATGTGGTGGCTAGGGTGGGTAGGTTAGATGAGGAGAGAGAGATGGTTTCCTTTTGGCAAGCTCAAGCAAGAACAAGATCAAACCAAAGCTAGACCAAAAAGAGGGAGAGGTGGTGATATGGTTTTAAGCAAGATCAACTAAGACCAAGCCAAAAAGGAGTGGTGGAGAGAGAGAGATGATCCACTCAAAAATCAAATAAAATCCAAATGACAAGCAAAAGGTGGTACTTGCATGGGCCATGCATAATAATTAATACCATGCTTATTTTGTGAAACAAGATTATTTTGATGGCATTATTCTTATGCATTCCAAAATGTGGAGTAAGGCCTAAGCAAAAGAACTTGAAAGGATGCCCCATGTGGAGTAGAGGGAGATGACCATGTTTGAATAGAAATGGGACTTGCTACTGTGTAGGTGCCACTAGGTATTTAGTAATCCCAAAATTATCCCAACATGATGATAACCCCCAAAACAACCCATGTGGAAGCTAGGAAAGGTCCCACTCACAAGGCATGCAAAGATGGCCATGTGGCTCTCATAAACCAATATTGTGAAAACAACATGATGCTAAGATGAGAGCATGTGGAAAAAGAATTGGATCCATCCCAACCCACATGAGCTAGAGGTAAAACCCAATAAGTGCAAAGCTCATATTTAGTTGGATGGTGGAATATAAGGTGGTGAAAAGAAAGGGTGGTGGAGTTAACTAAAAGATATGCCCCCAACTCAACTTGGGCATTTAAACAATATATCAAGAACCAAATATAATATCAAGAGGCAAATACAATTTACAATGCATATGAGAGAAGAACCAAATCAAAAGGGTTTTATATGATGCTCAAATGCAAGGTGGCATGATGACATGAGCATGATATAATGATGATGCAACAATTATATATTTGAAGTAGCTATATAGACTAGGCTAGTAGCATTGCAATTGTTAGACAATTGGGATGCTACAAGGAGTTAGGGAAATGTGGCTTGCCTGTGACCAGCGAGACATCCCTACCAGAAAACCAATAATAAAAATAAAGGAATAACCCGATTCTTTCTTCTTCTCGGAGTCTCGCAATTCGCAACTATCGCCGTTATCGATCATACATGCAAACAAACAATACCCCCATCAATACAATGCATACAAGCCTCAAACCATACAGAAAGAAAAGTATAATCACATGATATATATCAGTAGTGTGTTGGAGGTTTGATTTGATTGATTGGTAAAAGGTTTGGAGGCATTGGAAAAAGATCTTGTTGGATTTATAGTCTAGGAACTCCTAAGAGAGGGGTTTTTGACAAACGGTTTGTTCTGTACAGTACCACTATATAAAAATGATACTGTCAGATAGGTATTGATAAAATGAATCCAACCAAAGTGGTTTCACTATTTTATCAATTTCCATTGATTTATAAAGATTTTTATAGTGGATAAAACTCTAGTTTTAGGAAATAATTCACCAGACAAATTCTGGAGCTCCAAAAATTATTTCCTTGGGCGATTAGGTAGGATTTAGTGGACTGATTCAAGTGGTGTTGGAATCAACTTAAAACAATTACCAGAATTCCCTTGAGAAATTCCCAAAGACATTACTAGATGAGATTTGTATTTTTCATCATATTTAATCTACGGAAGATTTTTATGTGATTCCAATGACACTTATTAGGTATGTGAAATACATTTTTATAGAAATTGGAATGAATTTATGGATGAATTACCCATGCACAAAAAGGATTAATTCACCAAAATTCAAAGAGAGATCAAAAACTTTTGGGCTCTGGGGTTCTGATATGTATGGGTATGTATATGTACAGAGAGTTGGAATTGGGTCAATATCTCATTTGGTTTGTCCTAGAGAAATTTCTAAAGTTAGATTTGGCAAGGCTTTTGTTATTTTTATCAGAGGCAGACTAGGGAGCAAATGAATATGGGGCTAGGGTTAAATGTAAGGTATGGCCCATACCTTTCAGTAACAATTGGATTTACTCCATTTGGATTTACCAAACTCCCTGGAAGGTTTGTTGAATCAAAAAGACACCCTGGGGTAAACTATTTATTAGAAAATAACTATAAATAATCTGGTCAAGGTAGAGGTATTGGATGTTAGGGAAAACATGTATTTATAAAAGGAAATTTAGATATGGATAATGTGAGTCAGTTTCCATATTTTAAACTAATTAAATTGGGAGACTATACTGCAGATCTGGGGGAAAATAAATAAAAATAAAAGGACCATGGGCTGGGATCTGGGCTACATGGGCCGGCGGGTGGAATTCGGCCTGCCCGGGTGGTGCGCTGCGGGCGCTGGGATTGAATCCCTAGCAACCGGGGCCCAGTAGTTAGTGACCCGGGGCCACAACGGGGTATGGGGGGCTGGCGCTCGTTGGATCTAGGCGAGATCCACGACTCTGGTTTGTCATCTCCGGCGAGACAGAACCAGCGGCAGCGAAACTCTAGGGCATCAGGGAGAGACGGGAGCTCAGCAGAGGGCGTGGGAGGTCAATTTGAGATTGGTTTTACTTTAACCGGGTTTTTTGGTCCAGCTTTGCATACGGGCATTTTTGGTTTGGGTGTTAATGGGATTTTTAGATAACAGTTTGGTTTGGTTTGGTTTATCCTCACAAGCGGTTAGGTGCAGTTGGGTATGGGTTTCAGTGGTTTTGGTTCCTAACAAGCTCAAATCGTGGTTCCAAACCGGTTCATGTGAGTGGTTCGTCCCTGGCGCTCGAGCCGTCGTCGTCTTGATCCGCGATCGCTGCCCTCGCTCTTAGCTCGCCGTGGCCACCCCTCCCCCTTCCCCATGACTGAAGCTGCCACCGCTCGCGCCATCCCCTTCCCATCCCCCCCCCCCCCCACACACACACCCCAAAGGGTCTTCTCCTCCTCGATCGCTCCTAGGAGCCAGAGCAGCTGCAGCACAAGGGCAAGGCAGGTGGCGACGGTGGAAGAGGTCTGTCCGGCGAGGAGAAGATACGATGACGACTTGCGAGGCGATGCAGCTAAAACAAACTGCACTCACTATCTCAATTGATTGTATCAGATTCATAAATATACAGAGTTCATCAAGATATACTGGATAGGTATGTTGCATTACTATTAGTATTAGTATTGTTGCATTAAAGTTTGAAGGCTCTTCGGGTCCCAGTTTCTGCACCCAGTATAGCTAGTGAGATCAAGTGATACTATAGTTGCATATTGTATAGTTTGTCATCTTCATACGTACGCATAAGTCAGGCAGAGAGAAATGTATCTTGTTCCATATGAGACATGAGTTGCTCCGGTCAGTCAGATTGAATCAATTAATTGTTCTCCATCTGACCATATCCTATTTCTACTTTTAAGAGTTTAGTCCAGTGACTTAATCAAAAGAGGTTAAGGGCAAAATCATATTTTTCATTAGCCAATCTCACTAGCTATACTAGGTGCAGATCACAAGCTATAGTAGGTGAAAGTCGTCCTCTTCTTCAAAATTTCATGCTATATGCTTCTGGAAATTGGGATTTTTTTGGGAAAGATTTGAGCCTAGGATCAAGACTGACCAGATTGATGTGTGATCTGTTAATATGAAAAGGCAACTCAAGTCCATTTCGTTCTATACTATATTTATATTGAGTGTTAAATGCCCTACTCTAAAGTGCTAACTTGTTAGTTGGCTGACACATGTGTGGCATACATAGTTGAACCAAATTGAACAACTGACGGTGATTCAAATTTAAGATTATTCAAATTCAAATTGTTCTAGCTAGAGAAATTCTGAAAATGAACTGCAGATGACATATGACACTAGCAGTGATTCAAACTGAAGTTTGATTCAGTTTTTGCATTTTTATTCAGGAACTAACAGTGACAGCAGCGGAGCGGCGGATGGAGCTGCAGATGGCAGCGGAGAGGTGAAGGTGAGGGACGGAGCTCCTCTGCATCGCCTCGATTGAGCTCGATGGTTCTTCGCAGAAGCAGGGGTCCACAGTGGCGCCGTCGAGGAGCAGCGCGAGCCGGCGGAGCAGAGAAGGAACCAGCAGCGAGCGCATTGAGCAGCACGACAGCGAGCTCGACGTCGAGAACTTTAGAGAAAGTTTCGAGCCTGGAGGTGCTCTCGCTGGCTAAGGAGCTCTGAGCCTTGAGCAGGACCTTGTCAGTGATGTGGGGAAGAAGGGAGGCGATGCTGGGCAAGCTGGACCTTGCCGGCAAGGTGCTGCTGGTGCCAGCGTCCGGCGAGGGGTGCTGCTGCTGATGAGGCTGGCGAGCTGCCAGAGCTCTCCTCGTCGACTTACGTAGGGCTGGCAGAACTCTCCTAATCGATTTGCGCACCATCACTACTGAAGTAGAGCATCATCCTCGGCACCGGCACCGCCAGAATCCCCAACCGTCACCATCGTGCAGCACAAGCCGTTGTCTAGTGTGGTCGTCGTGTCATGTACCGGCAAGGTGCAGCTGTTTGGCTTCTGGCAGGCGTGGGTGCAGGCTCTCACCGTAGCGCTTGATTCATTCTTGGATCCTTACGTTCTCGTTGCTTCGTTACTAGAACCCATTTGATCCAACAGTTCTGAACCCACGGTTGAAGAATTGGTTTAGTTCGGTCTAACTGAGAAAACGATCAGGTTTGGTTTTGGTTAGGTTGGCTTAAATATCAAATGGGTTCAGTTTAGGTCCAGTTGTTATGTTTGCTGGCATGGGTTTGGTTGAGGTATGGTTTAGTTGTCAAACCATTCTCAGGTTTAGTGGGAGGCCCCAGGATGGCGCGGGGCGACGCGGTCGACAACAGCAGTAAGAATGAGGGGCGGCGTAGTGGGCTTTGACCTCGGGAGGGAGCTCGCGCAACGGGGGCCGAAGTAGAGCTCGTTGGGGTTCACCGGAGTTTCTTTTGTGGTCTCTGCATGTCAACAAGGAAGGCACCGATAGTATCAGAGAGAGGACGGGAGATCAGGGAGGAGACATGCAGGGGAGGAAAACGAAAGGGGATAGTGCCTTGCTCGGTTTTTTGGGGGAGGCCGAGGCCTCCTTCTTCTTCTCCCTTGAGTAGTGTAGGGCAAGGGGGAGGGAGAGAGTGGTCTGGGGAGTGAGTGGGGAGCAGAGGGGGAGAATGAGGGCCGAGAGATGGGATGGCAAGCCTCTTCCCCTTTTAGACAGAGGTGGGTGGGTCTATGGTGGATGAAGTCCAAGGAGGGGATGGGAAAGGAGCTACCCGTGGATTGAGCAAGTAGGGTGGTGGAGGGAGGTGATGTGGGTCCTGGTGCTCGACTAGAGGGAGAGGGGAGGCGTGCTATAGCTGGGGAGGAGATATTTTTGTAATAAGAGAGGGCCACACATTTTTCTTCCTCTCTAAAGCACAAGAGAAAAAAAGGGAAGGGGAGCTATTGTAGCTAGGGATACAGTGTGACACAACCAGGGGTGTGTTGGGTGCTATGGTGAAGTATTTAACAAGATTTGGTGGGGGTTTGGGTTGGTTTGAACAAGGTTTGCTTGATTTTGCAAATTTTATTGATTTAGTGCTTGTGAAGGAAGTTGGAAATTTTACATATGGTCAGGTGATGAGATGGTTTTGGTGGATGGGTATGATCAAGATACTTCCATAGGATTTAGTTGAGATTTTTCTGATGATTAAAAGTCCACTTAAAACCATTTATTCAAAAAGGGCAGAAGTAGTTTCTAGAAGCTCCTTTGATATTTTTACATGGGGCAAGGTTGGTATTTTATGTGATATGGTCCTGAATATCATATTTCACATTGGAGAATTTTATTGGAATTTATCGAGGGGGAAAAGTATTTTTAAGGAATTATTTCTTGTTTCTGCCAAATAAGAAAAAGGGCAAAATTAAATAATAAAAAATCTAAAAAATATTTATTTTTGAGTTGGAAAAATGGGACATGATATATAGGCACCATATGTGCCTTGAGTTATCCAAGTGAGTTGGAGAAAAAAACTTGCCTTTATAGATAGAGATTTTAGGGTTTTGCCAGAAAAGGAATTTAAATAGCTTTAGGCTCCAAATAATTATGGAAATCATTTGGCAAAAGATGATATCCAAAGTAGATGATGTAGACTTGATTCATACATCATTGTCCACTTCGGTTTTGAAGGATTTTGGTGAAATGGGAAGAAACTAGGATTTAGGGAATCTAGGGTTTTGTTATTTTCATGCCATCAAAACATGGTTGGATTAGTGAGCTCATAGCTCACCTTGGTACAAGGGATATATGGATAGATAGACCAAGTTATATAGATGATCATGGAAGTAGGAGATGGGCTTGGTTGGGTTTGGGGTGGTGTAGGAGTGATGGCAAACTTCGATGTAAATAAGGCTGCCATAACAGGATTGTCATGATGCCAAATAAACTAGGTGGGTTTAAGATACAAAAGGTTCCAATGGAAACAAGTGAAGTAGGCAATATGATAAGATTTGCAGAAAAGATTATTATCTTGGCTACAAAACCATCATGGATGAGTGGGAACCAGAATGGCTTAGCCAAGGGAAAGAGTGGCATTTGGTAGTACTAAATTTGTACTACAAGATGGTTCAGGTACATTCTCAAGAATTCACCTAGGTTGTAAAAGGTAGAGATCCAAAGATTGAATCTAGATAAGAAATCCAGACTTAGCCATTTTGGCAGATTTAGAGTTTCAGACTAGAGTACAAGTGTAGATGATTTTGAGTGGATGTTGTGTTACAGTGTCATGATCAAAGGGATGATGTTGATGGGTTAACTAGGTAGATAGGATTCATGCTTAGATTGGTTCTTCACTAAGTTGGGAACCATCAAAAGGGATTATCCCTGGATTTATCTTATTAGGAGATGAGGTGTCCACTTTAGTTACTGAGGATAGATCCAGATTTGGATGTTTGGCCTGAGATTAATGGTCACAAACATAGATTGGGTCCTAAGGTATGAGCTACTAGATTATCTCACTCTAGTTCCTAGGCAAACAAGGCAATCAACAGATCAAGGCAATTCATCAGACAATAGATCAAGGCAATTCATCTTATCAACTTATCCAACTACTACTAAGGTTACCATCAAGCCTAGATTGAGGTAAAGATGGGCATTTTGAATTTTTTATGCTTTGAAGTAAGATAAGGACCATCTTGGTATCTCTACCAAGATTGGAATGAGAAGATTTTAATAAAGGTTTTGGAAAACTTAGGGATGAGAGTAGCTGGGAGTTCTGTCTTGAAAACATAAGGAGATTATACTTAGGTCTCCATAGTTTTGTTAATAGAACTAGTAGAGTATTTTGTTGTGTCAAAGTCATCTTGGCTCAGGTTTTGAAATGCCAGAACATTTGAGAATATGAAAGATGATCCAAGACATCTCTTTTGTAAAATAGATTTTGTAAACTAGTGTTGACTTAAGGAGTACATCACCCAATACACAATCAGTTGCTTGAACATAAGAAAACAAGTAAGCAAACATAGCAACACTAAATAAGAAAAAGTTTTTGTTTCCCCCTAATTTTTGCCTTTTTGACAAAAGATCAGGGTTGCTAAAATTGGGATGTTACAATTTCTATTGTGGAAGCACGAGCACCTGTTATTGTGCTGAACACAGCTATCCATAATTCCCATTGCAGCCCGCCAAACCCATTACAATAATTGTGCTCGCATTAAACAGAACCGAAATTGCAACCGACCTAAACAACATCTAGACCCAGATCACACCACTGTCGTTAGAGTCCACCTCGATTGGTGACCCCTCCACGCCCTTCCCAGCGACATCCACTCTCGCCCGTGGCTTGCCCTTTGCCAAGGAGGCTTCAATGGTGTTCTGTATTTCTTCGTTGCTATCCTCCTCCTTGTCGGAATCAACAATGATGAAGGGGATGGGGTGGCAACGATCGAGCCAATTTGTGCCTCGCGGCTCCTGCTCGAGCTCGACGCTGCAGCAGTGCGTCTGCACATAGGAGGATCCGAGCTCGGAGACGCAGTGCAGCCGTTCGGCTCAAGAAACAATGGCCATTTTATACTGCAACAGTAGGATCTAGGGGTAGATCCTCCGCGGCGAGCCCGACTGCGAGCGCTGGAGTGGATGGATCTGCCACCGCGATCCATGAAGGCGGATTTTTCCTGATACAGGGTGTACGAGGAGGGTGGAAAACTGTGAGACCAGGCATGTGACGGCTACTCGGCAAGGCCTCCCAGCGATATGTAGGCGGGCATGAGGCCAAAAAATTTCGATCAATGAGCGTGAAAGGGCCTTTGAACAACGAAGGAGCAAGCTTTGGAGGAGCCCCACCTATCAGCCCAAAGTGGATGGTAGGATTCTCCTCGAGTTACTGGGTGGGATAAATCACGCATCACCGTTCCCCTGATCTGACATCCAAGGCTCCTCCATCGTCCCCTCTTTCCTATTCCCTCGCTCCCCTAGCCCATGGCTCGCAGCTCATGTAGTTCGTCTGGGGCAGAATCAGGGTCGGCTCAATGCCACCAGGCCAGTGCCCCCATCAGGTACCGGAAGATGCCCTACGATTACTACACCGATATGCTATGTTTGTGCGGTGAGAAGATGCCGAGATGGATTTCTTGGATCGATGAAAGTACTGCAGGAAAATTCAGCAACTGCGGCATTAGAGTGGTAATCTCGTATGCTATGCGCAGTTGGTAACCCTGATCCGGGAAGCATTATGTAATTTTGTTTTTGTTTTCTTTGATTGTTTGCAGTAAGGGAGGGGACCAGAATGTGATAAGTTTGTGTTGATCGAAAAGACCCTTACAGGTTTTCACAAGGAGCTTGTTCAGGATCTTCATGATGCTGTGTGGGACAAGAAAAAGGAGATTCGTGTGCTGGAGCGAGATATCCGGGAGCATCGCCAGATGAAGGGGAGGAACGAGCAAGGAGGGGCGTGCATGCTAATTTGTGAAAGCAAGCTGGTGAGATAGATGAGCTAAATATTTTGCTGAAAATTGGAAACAATTTCCTCATTATCTGGCATATCTGTTTCCTTTGTTCTTTATGTTGCCATGGCGTTTTCCAGCAGCTGAAATAAATTGCTGCTTTGTGGGATTGTAGCAGCTTAGGACATGTTTTCAGCTCAGAACCTTTTAATAAGTGTAATGCTAAAAACAGGGATTCAATCCGGCTGGCGCAACCAGTAAGCGCTTACGTAAATTATGTCTATATCACTACCATCCATCGAACTGGAGAAGCAATCCCCCTCGGCTCCGGTGATGTGATTCTATAAATAGGAGTGGCACATTCACAATTTCGGCTTCAACAAGTGTCTTCAGCCATTACCAAATCTCAAGTGGTTGCGAGAGCGGGATGACATAGTCAATGAACGGAGAAGTACTAGAACGTGAAATAACTCATATTGTCTTAGACACCACTACACGCTTGTTTCGTCCGACAATTCCCATGAACACAGTCATTTGTTTAACAGAAAATGGCGTGTTCTCTGCTGGAATGTGCGTGGTTTGAATTCAGATGCTAGATAGAATGAAGTGCGTAATTAAATTAACGAAAGTAACTATGACATTATTTGTCTTCGAGAAACAAAATGTGAACAGTTTGATTGGAAATTTATCCGCAAATTTTGCCCCGAAAATATTTAATAATTTTCCTTTTGCTCCATCTATTGGAGCCTCGGGGGGGATAATTGTTCTGTAGAATTCAGCAAGATTTTCTGGTATTCTGATTGAAGTGCGGAGATTTGGGGTGGTAATTAAATTCACTTCCTTACATAATAATTCTGTCTGGACTTTGGTGTTAGTGTATGGACCATGTCAGGGCCAAGAGCGTCAAAACTTTGTCACTTGGTTATATGATCTGCCTATACCCGTGAGGGAAAACTGGCTGCTCCTTGGTGATTTTAACTTTATTCGCTCTACTTAGAACCATAATAGACCTGGAGGGTATGTTAACGATATGTTTCTTTTCAATGAAATCATTGGACATCTTGGGCTATTAGAATTGCCTCTAAAGGGTCGAGCTTTCACTTGGTCTAATATGCAGACCGTACCGTTGTTGGAGTAGTTATATTGGTTCTTTACCAGTGCCAACTGGATATCTGATTTCCTTAACTCAATGGTGTTACCTTTAGCTAAAACAGGATCATACCATGTACCATGTGTGGTGACCATTGACACTGATATCCCTAAGGTGAAATTGTTTCGTTTTGACAAATATTGGGTGGACTTGCCAGGTTTCTAAGATTGTGTTATAAAGTCTTGGGCCAAAGAATCACACAAATCAAACAGTTTAGCAATCATGGATGATAAACTCAAAACTCTTAGACAGGACTTGAAAAAGTGGCACACTAGTCAGTCTAAATTGAAGGCTAATATCACAAACTGCAACAAAGTTAATTTAATCTTAGATACTTTGGAGGAAGCGAGGCCATTGTTCAGGTTTGAGTTTAATTTTAGGAAAATTGTTAAGCTGCACCTTTCTGAGCTGATTCGTGTTGAATGTAATTATTGGAGAAAGAGATGTAGAGTCAGATGGATTCAGCAAGGGGAGGACAATACTAAGTTCTTTCATGCAATGGTAATAGAATGTTTTAGAAGAAACAACATTATGTTGATTGATGAAAATGGTAATGAAGTGTCAGATCATGAACAGATGGCAGGAATGTTATGGAAAGCTTATAAGGAGCGCATGGGGCACTCTGAAGGTATAGCCATGCAATCTGATTTATCTTCCTTTCTTACACCTGTAGAGGATTTGAATGATTTGACAAAGTCGTTTGAGAAAAAATAGATGGATGAGGTAATTCTGAATATGCCAACTGACCGGGCACCGGGTCGAGATGGATACAATGGCTTATTTGTCAATCGTTGTTGGCATATTATTCTATCTAACTTCTATAAGCTTGCGAATGATTTCAATGAAGGGAAGATTGGTCTACATAATATTAATGGCTCGTACATCACACTGGTTCCCAAGGTGGCTGCACCCACCAGTGTGAATGACTTTCGACCTATTTATCTTACAAATTTCCGCCTTAAGTTCATCACAAAGCTTGTTGCAAATCATCTACAAAGCAAAATCCTGCAATGTATTCATAAGAACCAGTATGGTTTCTTACGTAATAGATCTATCCAAGATTGCCTTGCATGGGCATTTGAATATATCTATCTTTGACATGTTTCCAAAAAACCTATAATCATTCTAAAACTTGATTTTGCAAAGGCCTTTGATACGATTGAACATGAATCTATCATTGAGGTTATGAAGCACAAGGGATTCAATGGAAAATGGTTAAGATGGGCCAGAGAAATTCTTTCCTCGGGAACTTCGGCAATTCTTTTAAATGGTATCCCTAGAACTATATTATTTGTTTGGGTCTGATCTTCTTCCGTCTGTCGTAACTGAGCTCATGAATCAGGGATTGATTAGTGCTCTGATCATCACTCATGAAGTGGATTACCCCATCATTCAATATGCAGAGGACACGATGTTGATTATACCAGGGGATATAGATCAAGTGAGACACCTAAAGCATGTTTTACATAAGTACTCTCTCTCTCTCACTATGGGTCTCAAAATTAGTGGACAAGTTTAGAGGGGTAGCTAAAGTGTCTTTGGGGAGAGCAGAGAGAATTTATCCAAGAAAACCCTCTGATAATGTCGGGCCTTATGGAGGAAAATTAGTCCGGTCTCTCACATTTAGTCGGGCCTTATGGAGGAAAACCCTCTGTTAGAGCAGAGAGATAGATGGACATACAATTGGGGGGAACACTATGAAGCTAGGAAATTCTATGCTCATATCCATGCTCACATGACTGCCCCAAAGGTATATCATTGGTTATGGAAATCTGCTTATATTTTGAAGACTAAAGTCTTTGCCTGGCTACTGCTCTCGGATAGATTGAATACAAGAGACATGTTGCAGCGTGGACATTGGAGGGTCAATGATGACACTCATTGTGTATTGTGCCCACTAAGAGCTCATGAGGATAGAATGACTTGTTTTTTGAGTGTAATTTTATTGCCAGGATCTAGACTTACCTTCAGATAGATTGGTCACATAGTAATGGTGATCTACTGTCACATCCCAAATTTTAGATTTGGTACTGCATAGCATACATGTCATTGCATCATGAACATCATTGCAAAAATTCAGTTTGAAAAGGTTTTGGCAAAACACCTCACTTGCATTTGCATTTTGTCACCTATGCATGAGTGCTCGGTCTCTACCTTGCATCTGCTAGAATGGTATATTTTAGTTGTTTGGAAGGCACAGGTGCATAGAGGGTTCTGACACGAACCCGTAGCACTTTGAATCGTCTCAATCGGAGTTTCACAGCAAATTCTCTGATGAACTGAATTTTGTGCTTATTTGTAGACAGTTTCGGACAAGAATTTCAGTTAGGAATTGTTCAGGAAAAAGAAAAAGAAAAAAATCAAAAAAAAAGAGGAACAACGCCAAGAGCTAGCCGGGCCATGAGGCCAATGAGCCCACCTGGCCTGCTGAGCCGACAGGCCGAGAACATGGCCTTGACGGAATATGGCCCACAGATGCGCTGGCCGACAAGGAGGCCCCACCTATCAGCCCGGCGACAGGAGGCCGACGCGGACTCCGCCGTCCACCCGATCTTCGCAGCGGCCGTTCCCGAGCGGGACTCCGATCGATCCCCCCCCTTAAACCATCGGGCAGCCACCTCTCCCCCCCCCCCCCCGCCTCGGACCCTAGCCGCCTGAGCCAGCCCGTTCCGCCGCTGACATCGCCACCATTGCCGCCACTAGCGAGCTCGCGGACGAGGTAGAAGGCGACCGCCCTGCGCTCCCCTCTTGCCTCTGCGACCTTCCCCTCGCTCGACTGATTCGCCCCATAACTTTTCCCCCTCTGCAGAGCCCGCCGCCGCCGGGGATTGCTCGCCGGAGCGCGCCACCGCCGCCGCCGCTCCAGCCGCCCGCTGCTACCACCCGCGGACACGCCAGCCACAGCCGTCGCCTCCACGAGCTCCGCCGCCTCACCCCGCATGCCGTCGCACCGACCGCTGCCGCCAAAGAACGCCTGAGCCGCCGCCGCCGTCGCTGTTGACCCGCGCCGCCGCCCTTGACCGCTGGTAAGCGCCGCCCCTCCCTCTGCCCTTCGATCTGGATCCAACGGTCCAGATGGACCGTTGACTGGTTGGTCAGGGCGCTGACTAGTCAGCGCCATGTCAGCGTGGTCAAGTCAGTCAAAGTTTGACTGATGTTTTAATTCGATTTATTTTTGGCAGAAATTAGATAGATCTTGTAAAATTGATAGAAAATAACCTACTGGGATAAAAATTGCAAATAAAATATGTATGGATTCAGTGTTTCACGTAGAATATTTCTGTATAGTTGTTTCATATTTTTGCAGCAAGGATTTGTCTTGATTAATTAAATAGTTTAATGTCCTTTTAGAGTATTAAATTCATAGTAAAATTTCTAAAACTCCAAAAATTGAAAATAAGATTTCCCTGGAATCAGTAGAACAAGAGGAATCTGTTAGTGAATTAAAAAGGTAGACTTACAGTAATGGAACTTACAGAACCTATAAAAAGGCTTACTACAGTATTTTAATTACCTAGGAAATTTTATAAATCCTTTTTGAGTGATTCCAGTTGGTACTGGTTCTATTTTAGGTTGCCTACATAGTGGATATTTTTCCAAGATTTTACAAACAGTTCAATAGAAGTGGCTAAATAATTGGGTTATAGCTCAATTGTTGGTCATTTAAAATTGCATGCTTTGTTTTCTATGCACTTAAAATGTTTTCCATGCATGCATATAGTAGGTGTACTGAATAAGATTATATGAAGCTACTGTAGCATTGTTCAAATTGTCATGCATGCATCTTGCATTGTCATGTTTGTATATGATTGTGTTTGGTTTGTTTATGTGATTGCAATTGTATCGTGTAGATTGTGACGAGTGCAACGCTTGCTCGTGTGAGGATTGTTCGTTCGACCGCTACAGCCAAGGCAAGTAGATCCTACCTTGTTCATGATGTTGTGCTACTATTTTCAATGCATTGTCATGTATTTTGTAGATGCATGTGTAGGAAAGTACTATCGCTATGCTACGTCCTATTATGTGGTAGGGCTTTCCTGTAGATGAGCCATCGTTGGTATATGTGCTTAGCCATGCTATGATGAACGAGGGTTGGGTTACATCACTGAAGGTTGTTTTCTAAATGTGTTGGTTTGCGAAAACTAAAAAAAACTTAATCAATGAATTTCATGGGTATGATGGGATTGATAATTTTTGGTGGTATCATTGTGGAAAGGCACCCAGGTATCAAGAGAAAATGATTGGCTTCTTTATTTGGTGGCTTACGTGTACAACCATGTGCCAATAATGGAATGGGCGGTTGGTTGGACTCAGTAGGTTGTGGTAACTCGAACCCACGTATCCAGAGATATAGAATTTTGGTAGGTTGGACCGGTGCCTGTCTGGTTTGGGGAGCTACTTCCCAGACGGTCCCTTCTTGGACTTCTCCCGATCATCACTCAATATGAGAGTCGTGGTACGAGCTGGGCTGGCCAAGTCACATGGGTAAAGTGTACTAAACCATGCAGGGTTTAGAAACTAATCGATTAGCCGTGTCCCCGGTTATGGACATCTGAGTTGCTTGATATTGATTTCATGACATGTTTCTCGCTCATTCTAATTTTCTAATTGCTTTAATGTTGATAGGTTAACTTTATTGGGATCTTTTCAAAGAAAATCAAAAAAACTATTTACGAAAGTAGGACAAAGGTATTCACAATTGCAAGCTAGCCACAGCTCCACTTGCCAAATATGCATGTAGATGTTAGCTCTATTGTCTCCTGTAATAGCTCTACTTGCCATACATTCCATGTATTGACCCTTCTGGGCTGCTATGTTTCATTTTACAGGATATTCAGATTCTGAGTGATCGATTTAGGCCACGGTACTCCACTCGGCACTTGTTCACTTGTGGGCAATTGAAGAATGGAGGAGTTATTTTATTTATGTTGCTACTTGAATAAGCTAAGCTAGCCTTGGGCTAAGCCTTTATTGTAATAATGATACTCTGGATCATCGTTATTTATGATACACAGATATTTTGCTATGTTATTCATATTTATTCTATTGTGGGCCAATGAACCGATCCAGGGATTGGCATGTCACATAGAAGCTACGGTCTTTTCAGAACCGTAGTGTTACATCTGCAAACGTCTATTACTCTAGCAAAGAGGAGTATTGGGAAGCCTTTCTTCATGGAGGTGTTAATCACAGCTTGCTGGAACATTTGGCTTGTATGAAATGGGAAAATATTCAGGGATGACAGACCATATTTTGGAAAATGGAAGGCTTAGATTGTTCATGACATGTTTCTGCTGCAATATCGTATCAAATCCAAGTACAAGGAGCAACTAATAGATTGGATCACAGCTTTGCATTAGATCTTTTAGCTTACTAATCCCCCTTTTCTTTAGCATGTAAATATGTGTACAGAATACCTTTTCTTTGTTTACAATAAATTGTTGTGGGGCTTTTGCCTCATAGCCGCAATAAAAAAGCACAGCTCCATAATTTTACCGAATACATAGATAGGTTCGAGATCAACACATTATTGTGCTTCTTCTTAGCTAGCCTTCTTACCCTTCCTGGGTGCCACTTCTTTGCCTCGGTGTCCTCTGTCTTCTTCATTGCCCGCCTTCCTCCTCTTCCTGGGTGCCAGCTTTCTTACCTTCACATACTCTGCATCTCCGGGTCGAGGAAAGTCAGACCAATCAACATCAGAATCATGTTTAGCATCATCACTCCACTCGTTTTGATTTTCTTCTCGCAGCAAAATCACTGAGTCCACGGTCATGTTTCTTACCTTGCGCTTCATGTCAAAAACTAGTACACGGTTAAGCACCTAATATCTATAGAGTATGAAAGAATTTTTTTGTATAGGTACCATCTCATACCTAGGTTTGGGTGCATTAAGAGGACACTCCGCTGCTCTATGGCATATAAGATGGCAGGTCTTGCATCAGTTTTTGCCCTTCTTGCTACCACTAAAAGTGGAACCACACCCTCTCTAGAAAATTCTTAAACCTTTTCACCTGTGGTATACCTCTACCCCTTTTTGTTAATGGCTGGCACAAGTCAAAACTTAGTTGGACTTGAGGCCACTGAGATGGGTCTTTACAGGGCTTGACGGAACCAGCGTACACAACTCTAAACTTTTCTAGAGAGAAGTAGTCAGATAAATATTGATCCAAATGTGGTAGAGTTCTTTTCTTCACCAAGAAGACCAATGCGTGGTCGCATGGTTTCCTGATATGTTGCCAATCTAAGCACGTGCATTCCCACCGCTCGATGTTCACAACATCCCTGTGGCCGTTTTTGGACATATCAACCACCTCACAGCTATTGTTGTTTGACGGGAGAACCCTAAGATGACCAAGCCCTCGGCTTCTCTTATGCAGTTGCTATACAATAGGTAGTAGCATATGGCCTCTAAGTCTCCAACCAATCTCTCTCCTTATATTTAATATCTTCATGATCATACCCCGTATGCCATCCATCAACATATGAACAGGACGGACTTTTATGTCCTTCACCCAATTATTCAGGCATTCAGCTAGGTTGTTATTTATGTAATCAACTTTGATGTCAGGGTTGAACTAACTCCTCTTCCATAGCTGCGAATGATGTGCGTCCAAGTACTGGGGAAGATCTAGGGCTTCCGCAAAAATATTGCTCATGAAATATTTGCAGTGCCCAGCTCTGTAAGATCTAGCAGCAGCAAACATGTAACCAAATACGCTGCATGCGTAGTGCCTGTACAGGTTGAGCATCAGGTGGGCATGGCATTCTCTACTATCATCTCGTGAGAACACCTCCTTCACTGCATTCCTCATCCTTTGCATGCATTTATGGATATAGCCAATGGATCCATTTGTCCTATTGATCTCCTGAGCTGCCTCATAAACCAGACCCATTTTTCCTTTGTCTCTGTATTGAATAGCCTAAATGCCACTAGGAACATCTAGTTGTGACCATCCAATGCTGTCGCAGATGCCAGGCAGCCTTTCCATTTGCCAGCTAAGACAGTACTATCTACGCTCAGTTATGGCCTTCATCGGTCCTTAAATCCCTGGATGCATGGTTTAAGAGCCATGAAAAATCTGTTGAAATAAATTTTACCACCTACCGATTTAGTGTCGATCTCCCCAACACTCCTTGGACACCTAGCTATTAGTCCAATTCCCATGCAAGATTTTCAGAGCTTTCTCTTTACCTTTCCAAACCGTGTAATATGGTAGGACAATGTTGTACTAAGAAACGAGTTTATTCTGAATATTCTATGCGGGCTCCCTAGGGTTCTGCTTTAGTATGGACATAGATTGTAAAGCCACCCACTCCGTATCAGCCATCGTGGATTTCAGCATGCTCCCTGTCGCACACATGTGGGGAGGGCCCAATTTGTTCACCTACAACACAGATTAATTTACAGCATAAGCGGAGTTGATAGGTAGATCTTTCACATCAACTTTACTTATATTATAGAGTGAAAAATGAGAAATTTTAAATGGTTTGCTCCATTCATCGCCAGGATATCCTAATTGCCTTTGACGTGGGTAGGGCTCTTACTACGATCCTACACGAACAAGGTATCACCACCTGTCCATTCTTCCACTTTAACCTGCAAACGGCCTCATACCTCTAGGCAGTGTTCTTCACTCTATGAACATCGAACTCTCCCTTGATACCAAAATGCCGAAACGACATCCTGAACTCATGCATGCTGCTAAACTCGGTGCCAACCAAAATTATAGGATCATCATGGTCATGTATCACATCATCTACGTCGGGACCCAAGTCATCAACTGTAATTCCAGCCCCATCCATAAGTGTCTTGTCGATCTCATCATCACCGGATTCTTGATGCTCCATAGTGCCATCTTCTATATCTGATTCAGAATCTTCACCATCCTCACCAATGCCTAGCACTGCACACATTGTATTGACTCCCAGGGGTGTGGCTGCACCATCATTTGCACCTACATGGACCGAAACATTGGCCCAATCTACCTCCTCGACAACTCTGTTTTCTCCTAGACGCTCTGTTGGTGCTACTGCAACCATAGGGGGTGGTCTTACACTATCATGCATCACATGTTCATCAACAGACAAACAGTAATTAGATTCTATTTCATCTCGACTGTACAGAACCCTCTTGCTCTTCTTGTGTACATCCTCCTTCCTGATGGTATCATTTGTGATGGTAGCCCCATTAGGGCTTGACCTCTGTGTTGTGTTCCTCACCGAACCAACCTTTTGTAACACACTCGTATCGGCCCTATGCAAGTTTTAGTGATTCCCGCCAAACCCGCAAAGAAACGATTCAAAGGTGCCCACCAGGCACTTGTGTACGGGTGGAAAACGAAGTAATAACATTACACAATAGTCCATGATGGAACCCACAGAACATATATATACAACAATGACTCAATGAGTCAAGAATATAGATATACAATACAAAGATCCAAATCACGTTGAAAAAGATACAACGTCCGAGTACAAACAAGAAGCAAATGGGGCTAAGAGCCCTGAAGAATAACCAATGGAGTCCATAACCCCGCACATGCCAAGCCAGAAGGGTAACCGTGCTAACGACGTTGATCTCAAACCTACCAAACAAAAGGGGTGTCGACAAAGGGCAAAAGAAAAAGGGTAGCGGTCAGTACTAAGGCCAGTACATGGCGAGTCTTAGGATTCGATGGCTCTCGCCTACAGAGGTATGGTGGACTGAAGCGGTAGTGAAGCATGCGCTAAACAACCTATAAAGACTCGATATACAACTGTCGGCTATCAGAGAAAGAGAAGAAAGACCTATCCGTATCCAACCTGATACTACCACCACACATACTCATCTTGATATGCCCCCTCGAGACCAAACAAGGAAGTCAAGCCGAGGAAACTCACACGGTTGGCAGTTTTAATCATTCTTTCCATAGTGATTATCCAACTTACTAGTCATATCAGATAGAAGTCATATTATAATAGTAAACTTTAGTTATAGTTGTCTATGATCGAGATTTGTGCTCCAAGTCGTCCATAACCGTGGACACGGCTTTTCAAAAATATTTAACCCTGCAGGAGTGCACCAAAGTTTCCACACGCACTTCGACCCTTGTTGCCAGATCAATTAACATACTTCCATCGGTATGTCGGCGGGGCCTAGGACACGATGCTTTTCCTGACTCAAAGCAAGTACATGGGGGCCGCGAAAGAGCTACCCGTACGAGGTATAGCTAATCCTCCTCGCACGGACTCTAGGGTTGCGTACACTTAAACGGGATCAGAGGTCATAGATAAAATATTCCCGTGATAGAGTGCCGCACCTACGCAACAATAATATACGCTCATCGAGCAACAGGTAATAAACATGGCATACCTAGCATAACATGGCATACATGGCATAACGTGGCATGAAACTTCAAACTAGTTTTTGGCCCCATTACAGTACTTTAAAATCAGGTACTAAGCCGATAGGGGTGCCCAAACACCCCACATGTGCTTAGCGCGCTCAGTCTCAGAATAGGTGTCAAGAACTCGGATCCTATGTGGACACAAGTGGGCGGTTAACAACCAAATCTCAACTATTACCCATCGGTGCATATTCGTTCATTATAACCATTTTAATATTTAATTAACCAGCAGTAATTAAAACCACGATCATCTCCACCTTTATGAATATGTCAACCCACAACATTAGTGGAACATCGACGACGCGAAGAAGCACCTAAGCAAGAGAGTACGACTCGCAAGGCCAACTATCTACACAAACAACAGACAATAGGAGGTGTCCAAGACAATATAAAGGTTACAGGGATATATAAAGGGGTTCGGAATCTAAAGCATCGCAACACAGATAGCAATAGATCAACAGGAGGAAGTAAAGACTATGAATGTAAAATAGGTAGAAAGGGGGAGAATGCTCGCCTGAAAACATTGCCAAAGGTTCATCCGAAGATAGAGTCGACACTCGCATCAACTCATCGACCTACTCCATGAAGAAGAAAAAACTAGCAGAAACACGGGATGCACTATTTAATACTACGGTAGAAGATCGGGCATGATGCATGTATGATGTATGATGTATGATATGGCAAAGGTGCGATGCAGTTAGGCAATATTAAGCGAAAAGAGTGTCCCGACAGTTATTAGATGGTTTATGTTGTTTAGATACCCCACAATTTAAATGTTGACTTAACAAGGCAAATAGGGGCACTGGTTCGCTACATAAATTTAAATGCAGTCAATATAAGACTAGAAAAGCCCACATATGGTCTCCATATTAAATTATGAGCTGAACCGACTATACAAACCGGACGCGCGAAATATGTATGCAAGCATGTACAATTAATATGAAAGAAGGTATATATATATGACAATTTATAAAATAGGGGGGCTCGGGAGGGTTCACACATGGCGGTTTGACGATCTTGGGTTTCGAGCGATCGGTCTTCGGATCCGGGGTTTCGGGGTTCGACGGGGTTCGGTCTTCAAACTCCGGGAACGGGCCTTCGTTTTCCGTGATGGAGATCTTCGGGTTATCGGGTCCATGAAGAAGTCCTTGATGTTCCGAGGGTCCTTGATCAATGGTAGTTCTTGTCCGCCGAGGTCCGCATCATCGGCATCATCTACCCTTGTTCTATCGGAGACGGAGATAGCCTTTGACGTGGCGCCACATCTCGACACATACATCTCCACCACCACAAGTTCTTCACTTACACAACAAGCAGTGGACCACCAGGGACCGAACAAGCTACAGGCAATAAGATTAAACAGAGCTTCGAGCATGCCAAAGGTATCCATGTAGAAGCACACATCGATTGGCGACCACGGATCGGTTAAGCTCGTGGTAGTGATAGCTCCAGGACACCAGTGCCATAGGTCGATCTGGGGCGGCGTCCGCGCCATGGGGACAACGATAGGAAGCAGGCGACGACGCTGGGGCCCAAGGGGGAGCGTCACAACGAGGGGCAGCCATAGGCAACATTAAAGGGGAACAGAGAGGCGCACTGCAGGCGACGAGGACGCACGTGCTGGCACGGCCGGGAGCAGCGGCTGGGGACGCGCGGCCATGCGCATGCGGCGGGGCGTGCTCGGGCTCGGGGGCAGATCAAGGGGAGAGCAACGCTGCGGGAGGAACTGTGGGCGGAAGGGCATTGGGAGGTTAGGTGACGTGCGACGGTGGCGATGACCGGAGGCATGCGACAGGGCACGCAGTTCAACGAGCTCGGCGGGGACGGGCGCTACCGGGCACGGGTAGACGGCAAGGAGGGGGCGGCGCCAGCGGGAGGGTAGCGGGCTCACTAGGCCGCAGACGTGGGAGAGAGGGAGGTGGGGGAGATCAAGGCGGGGATGGGTGGTCATCGGGGATAGATAGAGGCAGGGTCGGGAAGAGGCATGCGATGCGAGGGGGGAGGAAGAACACGAGGGGAGCGGGACAGGGAATCCGAGGTGGGGCCGTGTGTGCAGTGACAGTGAGGCATACCCATTAATATCTTATGATGAACGGATGTTGAAGCACCGTACGACGTAAACCCAACCACGAGAATTCCTGGACTCAAAGAAAAAGATAAGAGAGCAGATTCAAAACACGTCGAGATAAGAAAAGAATAGCAGAGGGGTAAGGAGTAAAAGTAGTCCTAATCAGATCTATCTAACCGATTTTTCCCAAAATAGTTTGATGCTCTACAATGGTCGTTAGCTAGGTTATCCTACAGGCTGGACCAGTAGGGTATTGTAACTGCTGAGCTCTGATACCACTTTGTAACACCCTCGGATTGGCCCTATGCAAGTTTTAGCGTTTCCCTCCAAACCCACATAGAAACGATTTAAAGGTGTCCACCAGGAAATTGTGTGCGGGTGGAAAACAATGTAATAATATTACTCAATAGTCCACGATGGAACCCACAGAACATATATATAAAACAATGACTCAATTAGTCAAGAATACATATATACAATACAAAGATCCAAATCACCTTGAAAACAATACAACGTCCGAGTACGGACAAGAAGCAAATGGGGCTAAGAGCCCTGGAGAATAACCAATGGCGTCCATAATCCTGCCCAGGCCAAGCCGGAAGGGTAATCCATCTAACAACGTCGATCTCAAACAGGTCAAACAAAAAGGGTGTCGACAAAGAGCAAAGGAAAAAGGGAAGCAGTCACTACTGAGGCCAGTACACGGCGGATCTTAGAATTCGACAACTCTCGCCTACATACGTATGGTGGACTGAAGTGGCAGCGAAGCATGTGCTAAACAACCTATAGAGACTCGATATACAATGGTCGGCTATCAGAGAAAGAGGAGAAAGACCTATTCGTATCCAACCTGATACTACCACCATGCATACCCATCCTGGTATTTCCCCCTCGAGACCAAACGAGGAAGTCAAGCCAAGTAAACTCACACGGTTGGCAGTTTTAATCACACTTTCCATAGTGATTATCAAACCTACTTGTCATATCAGATATAAGTCATATTATAACAGTAAATTTTAGTTATAGTTGTCTATGATCGAGAACTATGCTCCAAGTCGTCCATAATCGTGGACACGGCTTTCTGAAAATATTTAACCTTACAGGGGTGCACCAAAGTTTCCACATGCACATGGACCCTTGTTACCAGATCAATTAACATACTTCCATCGGTATGTCAGCGGGACCTAAGACGCTTTTCCGGACTCAAAGCAAGTACATGGGGGCCGCGAAAGAGCTAACCGTATGAGGTATAGCTAATCCTTCTTGTACGGATTCTAGGGTTCACACATGGCAGTTTGACGATCTTGGGTTTTAAGGGATCGGTCTTCGGATCCGTGTTTTCAGGGTTGGACGGGGTTCGGACTTCAAACTCCAGGAACGAGCCTTCGGTTTCCATGATGTAGATCTTTGGGTCATCGGGTCCGTGAACAAGGCCTTGATGTTTCGAGGGTCCTTGATCAATGGTAGTTCTTGTCTGCCGAGGTCCGCATCATCGGCATAATCTACCCTTGTTCCGTCGGAGCCGGAGATATTCTTTGACGTGGTGCCACATCGTCATCTTGACACATACATCTCCACCACCACAAGTTCCTCAGACTAGCCTCAATGGGAGTATCATAGTTGGTATCATACACTACATGCATGCAAAATGCTTATGTTTCACTGCAATTAATGATGAGAGAGATGTTAGTAGTATCATAAGTAGATACAGTATCATAGCACTTAAAAATAGAAAATTTAGTGTCAAAAAAATCTAGTACACAAATTTGCATTGAGATTCTACAAAACAATAAATACTATGAGTCTATGATACTAATACATGATACAATGCATTGTAGATATAGTATCATACACTAGTATCATATGCATGATACTAACATATGATACTCTTCATTGTGACTAGTCTCACTTACACAACAAGCAGCGGACCACCAGGGACCGAACAAGATATAGGCAACAAGATTAAACAAAGCTTCAAGCATGCCAAAGGTATCCATGTAGAAGGACACAACGATTGGCGACCACTAATCAGTTGAGCTACATGGCGATGACGACTCGGCAGCGCCGGGTCGATCGGGCGGCGTCCGTGCCATGGGGACGACAACAGCGACAAGCGGCGATCTTTGGGGCCCAAAGCGGCGCCACGGCGGCCGAGCAGCGCTAAAGAACAGAGGCGGCAACGCAGGCGACGAGGACGTGCATGCTAGTGCGGCCGGGAGTGGCGGCTGGGGACGCGTGGCCACGCACATGCGGCGGGGCGTGCTTAGGCTCGGGGGCGGAGCAATGGGAGACCAACGCTGCGGGCGGAACTACGGGCGGGAGGGCGTTGGGAGGTTGGGCGACAACGACCGAAGGCATGAGGCTGGGCGCGCCGGTCGACAAGCTCGGCAGGGATGGGCTCTACCGGGCACGGGTCAACGGCGAGGAGGGGGCGGTTCCAGCAGGAGGGTAGCGGGCTCGCTAGGCCATAGACATGGGAGAGAGGGAGGTGGGGAGATCAAGGCGGAGAGGGGTGGTCGTCGGGGACATAGAGAGGCAGGGTCGGGAAGAGGCGTGCGACGCGAGGGGAGAGGAAGAACGCGAGGGGAGCGGGACAGGGAATCCGAGGTGGGGCCAGGGGAAGCGGGGTGGGCCAGGGTGTGCAGCGACGATGAGGGAGGAGGGCACGTCGGGGTGGCCAGGGGAGCGTGCGGGAAGCATGTCGCGGCTTGGTGCGCTGTTGCGCGCGCGTGGAGTGCATGTGTGTGGCGGCGGCGGGTGGGTAGGGTTAGGCTAGGGTTTGGTTGAGGGGTTAGGTGGTTAGGGTCCCATTCGGCTAGGCCTTTTGGCCTGGCCGGTTTAGGTATAGGTTTTTTTCTATTATTATTATTTAAAATATTTTGTTTTGTTTCTTTTGTTTTTAAATTGATTTTATAAATAGCTTTGCACTATTAAAATAGCAATAAAATATAATTTGAATAAAAGAGGAGATGTAATGTAGAAAATAAAATTAGGGTTTAGCGAATAAATATTTTGAGAATTAAACATGCATGACGATATGACGATTCTTTAAAAAAACATAATTAGGGATTTCTCGGGGTGCTACACCTTTTTGCTGCTACTCCTCAGTGTGATTTCCTTCCTGTTTCCCCTCACGGGTGTTGGTTCCTACGTGCCAGCTTCATTGCTTGACCTCTGCGGCGTGTTCCCCTTCGAATTAGCCCTTTTGCTACCACTATTGGGTGTGTTCTCCTTCCCGCCTGCATTATTGCCGGATCTCTACGGCGTGTTCCTCTTCAAGCTAGCATTTTTGCCTCTACTATTGGGTGTGGTATCCTCCGTGCGAGCCACCTTAGCCTTTTTGCTGCTGCTCCTGGGTGTTTTCACCACCGGTCTGGCCCTCTAATCTTTTTTGCTTCTACTGTTCGGTGTTGCATTATGACCGGATCTCAGGGGGGTACTTTGCGGCGTGGTTCCTTTTTTCATGCAACTCTTGGGTCTCCTGTTCTCTAGCATGATCTGGTTGGTGTTGCCCTTCTTCGGGGTGCTCTTTCTAGGGATGCTCTTCCTGCTCCACTTTATATTGCTCCCCTGTAAGTCTCTCCTCTGTTTGAAGCTACTGTCACTCAAACCATGTAGAGAGAGATCCTCCATCAGGTCAATCATGTTTTCTACAAGTTCGTCTTTATCATTGCCGACCTCAAATTCTTGTCCAACAGTGAGCAGGTGCGCGAACAGGAACACTTCTAGTCTAGTTTGACTCATCCTACTTATTGGTACGGCTAAATCACTGTCAACTTTCACTTCTATAGCCTTTTTACTGTTGTAAGAAAAAAATGCCAAATGTGCTTCCTGGGAGGAACCCCACTCCACCTTCACATGTAACACTGTTATTAGTTCAGATATCTGTACCACTTTAGGATCATATGTGCCAACGAATACATCAATGTCGTCGATGATTTTTCTGTGCCATCATCTAATTCTGCAGTGAACTTCTCGACACTGATACGAAAGTGTACCTTGCCATCACCAGTTTCCTCATGACCGAGACCACCGAGAGGTTCGATGATAGTATTAGAGTCCAGACCATGGGCTTTCTCCGCAACAACTGGTCTTCGATTAGCCTCGACGACATCAGCATCACGCTGAACTTCACCACAGGATCGAGGAGGACCAACACCCAAAATAGCAGTTCTGGCAATAGCAACATTGCGAAGGCCTCACAAAGCCTTCGTTAGCACAACAGCAGCAGGTATTGGGTCAGTAGCAGGCTGAGCAACAATACTAGCAGTTTTGGCAATAGCGGGGTGGCCTCCCGAAGCCTTAGTTTGTGCAACAGCAGCAGGGATTGGGTCAGTAGCAGGTTGAGCAACAACGCCAGCAGTTCTGGCAACAGCGGGGCGGCCTCCCGAAGCCTTAGTTTGCACAACAGAAGTAGGGACTGGGTCAGTAGTAGGCTGAGCAACAACACCAGCGATTCAAACAGCGATGGGACGCCTCCGAAGCCTTAGTTTGTGCAATGAGCAGGGGATTGGGTCGATAGTGAGGAAATAACACCAACAGATTTCACGGGCGGCCTCCTAAAGCCTTAGTTTGTGCAACAACATCAGGGATTGACTCATTAGCAGGTTGAGCAACAACACCAGCAGTTCTGGCAACGGAAGCACGACCTGCATCCACAACAGTGTCTTTCACCATGGCAAAACAAGCACTCCTTTGAGGAGGTTGCGCTGCAGAAGGATGGCGTAGATGAGGAACCACATTTTGCTTAACCATCAGCGGGGCTTCGAGTCAGACCATCCTGAGCTTGAATAGCAGGGCCACTAGGAGTGGAAGCAGCTTCCACATCCACTATTCTACATTCCAGGAGAAACAAGCCAGCGGACACTGTTTTATCAACCCGGACATCAAAATGTCAGGCTTTATAGTAACCTTTCTGCGTTGTTCATCCATGAAGCTGAACAGTGCAGTCTGCATCAGCCTCATTTCAATATGTTTACGCAGAGCAGCAACCATACCAGGGATAGTGAAAATCTGTGTTGGTGCTTATTTAATTGCAACATATGTACCATAATTCCACTTGGCCTTCACATTTGGTATTTGCGGTTGGTATCCATTGACGCGTACCAAAACCACGTAAGGGGCCTATGGGGGTCCCTAGTTGAGAGAAATGGGGGGACAAAAAATAAGAACTTGTCTGTTAGCGTTCCTCCAGCAAACAATTCTAGGTTCGATCTATATCTTTCAGGTCAATAGACAGATTCTAGCTATAGTTAGTGTGAAAAGCAAAGAGAAGAGTAGCTCACCCGCATGTATCCAATATTTATTTTAGGGTACGATGATCTGCCATCCTCCATGCTGATTAGCTCGTCCAGCGGCAGAGGCAGGCTAGATCCTCGGAACGGTGGGCATAGCATGCGGCATTAGAGCTCAGGATCATTGATGCCTATGCACTTCTATTCTTGTAGACAGTTGTTGGGCCTCCAAGTGCAGAGGTTTGTAGAACAGCAGCAAGTTTCCCTGGAGTGGATCACTCAAGGTTTATCGAACTCAGGGAGGAAGTGTTCAAAGGTATCCCTCTTAAGCAACCCTGCAATCAAGATACAAGAAGTCTCTTGTGTCCCCAACACACCCAATACACTTGTCAGGTGTATAGGTGCACTAGTTCAGCGAAGAGATAGTGAAATACAAGTGGTAACGGTGCTAGAAAATAGCTTGACGGTGAGGTAAAGACTAAAGGCAAAACGAAGGAAGCAAGCAAATATGTAACAGATCTAGATGCAAACAGTGTTTCAATGTTTAGAAACATGGCCTAGGGATCATACTTTCACTAGTGAACGCTCTCTCATATAAATATATTCTCTTCATGATACTACTCTTAAATACTCTCCGGTTGGACACTCTAATCCATGGTAGGGCTATAACAGCACTCCTCGAAGTTTGACTTTCCTAATCTAGATAACCCCACACTGTCACCTTGAGTGCTAGATGGTTCCAACAAACACCACAATTTCATAGAGACAACCAACTCAAAATATACTCATGATAAATATATATGTAATCTAGCCTAAGTGCCACACAGGGTGTGCATGCTGTCACTTTCACACACGTAGGTAAAATCATAGATCTATTAAAGCATGATGAGTATTTATGTAGACTCTAGCCTAAGTGCCACCATGGCGTGCACGCTGTCACTTTCACACACATGGGGAGAGCAGAGATCTATTGAAGAACTTGAGTAGCAAAGTAGATCTACTTGATTACAAAGCTCATGACCAAAACAAGATCATGCATAGAGAGAGAGAGAGAGATGAACACATAGCTACCGGTAGAGCCCTTAGCCTTGAGGAAGAACTACTCCCTCCTCGTCATGGGAATCAGCAATGGTGGTGGAGATTGATGGATATGGCTCCGGGGGCACTTCCCCGTCCCGGCAGGGTGCTGGAACAGAGACTTTCTATCCCCCGAATCTCCCCTTCGGTGGCACCGGCGCTGCGGAACGTTTTGTGGCTTTCTCCCAGATTATTTAGGGTTTCTGAGTAGGGGGCTTGTTATAGGCAAAGGAGGCAAGTTCGGTGGAGGGCCAGGGGCCCACACCCCCTGTGGGTGCGGCTAGGGTGGGACCCGCGCCCACCTAGGGTGGCCCCACCCTGGTTTCCTCCTCCGTCTGGTCTTCGATTTTCCGTATCGTTTAGGGAAAATATGAACTTTGGCTTTTGTCTCGGCCAATTCCGAGAATGTTCATTTTTTAGCTTTCTGAAACCAAAAACAACAGAAAACGGGCAACTAGAACTATTGCATCTTGTCAATAGGTTAGTTCCAGAAAGTGTATAAAAATACCTCAAAGTGTAGACAAAACATAGCAAAGTGGATACTAAACAAGCATAGAACATCAAAAATTATAGATACGTTTACGACGTATCAAGCATCCCCAATCTTAACTCCTACCCACCCTCGAGTAGGTAAGTGATAAAAAGAATAATTTTTGAGGTGACATGTACCATCAAAATCAACATCAAACCATTTGCAAGCATTGAAAGCTGGGATCAAAGAACTCTAAACATGTGCATGAAAGATGGAGTTCTAACAATAAGACAAAGTAACTATGCTACAACATGAAAGGATACAAACAAACATCATGAATTACAATGCATTGAAAGCGTTTGTTTGTTTCACATATAGAAAACATAGCATAGTGGCATTCAGCTTGTCCCTCATGGAGTAGCAAATAGATGCATAGGACACCTTCAAAGTTCAGAAGAGTTACTAGATACAAATAGTGGAGACTCAATATAATGATGGAAGAAAGGCCCTTCAAAGGGAAGCAGGTATTTCAAGTTTCAAAAAGAGCTTCCAAAAATTATGGTACTTGTTAGCTTTCATCTCTCATTACCCCTATCATAAGCATCTTGAAGTGATTAAGGTTAAAGTGAACAGACTATGGAGTATATGCTTGACAAAGTATAAGTTGGCAATCTCATGTCCCTTGAATATGTGGGCCGCTCCTCATGCTACTCAAGTTTACTTACTTGCAAGTTCTTGTCATAGTAAGTACATGTGTATCATAGAGAACCACCAACGGGGTACCCCTTGCACATGATACAGGAGCTATCCCATAATTAAAATGACAAGGCAAGCTGACAATGAGCATCTCAGTATTCTTCTTATTTACCATGGGAATATGGTGCTTTTTTCACTCTTTCCTCTATTCTCATATTTTTTCTCTTTTTCTCTATCTCTTTTTTTCATAAGAAGAATGCTTCATAGATGTCACTATGGTGATGCTGCAAGTTTCCACCATGATTAGGCATGGCTTAGGCTAGCGGCCCAGGCGTTTCTCTAACATACATACATAACTCCATGGACTTACAAGCTCCCCTTTCATTTCACACCGACGACATCCATAGACAAAAGAGCATGATATCAACTGTGTACAAAGTACAAGTGCAATGTTGAAAGCGTTCCCCGTGACAACACGGTTCTGCTAATTCCAACGTATAAGTGCAAGCATATACAAGATAGATGACACAATGGTTCAAGTTTATTAGGGGGAAGAAAAATAAAGTGTGCATTCAAGTTTGTGAGAGCTTTAATCACTAAGTTTTCTCATAACAAAATACTTTTTAATTGGAAGATAGATGAAAACAAGAATATACTTGGAATGGTGTAACACACCATGCATAGGAATTTATAGTGGACACTTTGGAATAACTTGGTTTCTTGGGATTTGGAAGCATGAGCAGAGCTTACTCATACAACTGGAGGCTAGCAAAAGACTGAGAACAACCAACTAAGAGAGCAATAATGGACATAATCATGAAGAGCGACAAAACATTACTAATCAAAGCATAGAGTGGTACTACAAGTCAAGGACTAAATGATCATAGAGTCTATGGTTACTTGTTAATAGTCAAAGGTGAATACCACAATATTATGCCTTTTGTATGCTAAAACAACGCACGATTCTTTCAAGGCACATTAAGCAATCTCAATTGTTTGTAACAAGTCATGCTGCAGCAATAATCACTAAGCAAAGGTCAAAGCAACAACTAGCATGACATGATAAAGTCTAAGCCACAGCCAAAACAAGCTCCTTTTGTAGGGGTTCGTAGCATGGAAAACAAAAAAATTCTACCGCATGCACACAAACAAGCCAAGATCTATCTACTAGATTGTAGCAACGAGTCGATAGAGGAACTCACCCTCGAAGATTCCAAAGTGGTTAACGAGAGCAGATTCTCGTGGGTGATGTAGTCGTACACTTGCCGATCTCAAGATCGCATAGACGATCCTTCCGTATTGCGTTCGCAGCTCCTCATGGTCACATCGCCTGCGTTCGACGAAGACCTTCCTCTCCTTGTTCCAGAAAATGGAGGTTGTAGCACTCTCCTCGCGATTCCGGCAGCACGACGACGTGGTACCGGAAGTAGAGGGGAGATCTCGCAGGGCTTCGCCTTAAGCCGGAGCGAGTATGGTGGACTATGAGAGAGCCTTGGTGATCTAGGGTTTAGACACACCAATTAGAAGGGGCTAAACCAGCGGCTAGGGCAATTAGAAGCTCTAACTTTCGGCTTGGGAGAAATCCCTAGTGGCTAGGGTTTAGGTTTAGAGGAGGCCACTTGTGTGTCTAGGAGGGAGCCCTGCCCTCCTTATATAGGTGGAGGGAGGCCGGCCAAGGGAGGAGTCCCTCCCAACTCGGATCCCTAGTGGGCGGTGGAGGAGGAACTCTCCCCAACTCGATTTCCACTTCTTCTCCACTTTCCAAAATAGCCGTTTGACTTTTCAAATTGGCGTTTGACTTTTCAAACTAGGATTTGATTAAACCCTTTATTTTGTACAGCGATGACACCTAGTACATGATGCAATCATTCCAACTTGCAATGACACATTCATGTACCCTTCCCCTCCGGAGTGCCGGACATTCCGGAACCTTCTAGAACATTCCCGATGAAAACACCAGAACCATTCTCCAACCCCGAAACAGGACTTTCCTTATATGAATCTTATTCTCCGGACCATTCCGGATCTCCTCGTGATATCCCGGATCCCATCCGAGACTCCGAACAACATTCGGTCTCTTACTCATCATTCCATAACTACTCCACAACATCGAATCCTTAAGTGTGTCTCCCTACGGTTCGTGAATTATGCGGACATAATCGAGACACTTCTCCGATCAATAACCAATAGAGGAATCTGGAAATTCATATGGCTCCCACATATTTCTACGATTACTTTGCGATCGAATGAACCACTTACATACGATACCAATTTCCCTTTGTCTCACGATAGTTTACTTATCCGAGGTTTTGATCGTCGGTATCTCTGCATACCTAGTTCAACCTCGTTACCGATAAGTACTCTTTTCTCGTTCCCGTGGTATGTGATCCCTTGTGAACCAGTCACATGCTTGCAAGCTAATTGGATGACATTCCACCGAGAGGGCCCAGAGTATATCTATCCGTCATATGGATGGACAAATCCCACTCTTGATCCATGTGTCGCAACCAATACTTTCCGAACACTCAATGCCACCTTTATAGCCACCCAGTTACGGTGTGGTGTTTGATGTCATCAAAGCATCCTTCTGGTGAATGTGATAAGCATGATCTCATGGTCGAAGGAATTAGGTTACTATGTATCAGAAAGCTTATAGCAAATGAACTATATTAAATGACTTGATCTTTATGCTACGCTTAACTATAGGAGTATGTCCATCACATCATTCTCCTAATGATATGACCTTGTTGTTAATAACATCTCTATGTTCATGATCAGGAAACCATGATCATATATTAACCAACAAGCTAGTTTAAACAAGAGGCTTTACTAGGGACTCTTTTATGTTTACAAATCACACAAGTATTAATGTTTCCTGTTAATACAATTATAGCATGGTATGTAAACATTTATCATAAGCATGAAGATATGATAATAACCTACTTTATTATTGCCACTTGGGCATATATCCAACAGTCTCCCACTTGCACTAGTGTCAATAATCTAGTTTCAAACCTTTGTGTATTCAACACATATGGCTTTCCGGTGTTGTATGTACACGATTGCTAGTGGTCAACTGATCTCCGGATCTGACACTTCCAGGTCCGTGTGTAATTTGCATGTCTTTGCGTCCCTACGCATCACTCATTCTCTAATGAGATGGCTTTGTATAAATTTGGTCCTTTGGTGAGACCTTTAGTTCTTTGGGGCTAAAACATGTTGATAATATTGTCGTACAATATATCTTCATAGTATTATCCCTGCTGTGAACTACACCTAGTTTGATAACAAACTACTTGACACAAATGCCCTCTTTTGCTGCTATAATAGCAGTCATATACTTAGCCTTTTGTTGTAGTATCTGTCACAATGTCTTAACTTTGGAACTCATCCAAATCCATTATGGAACTCACTTTCCATTATATTGTGCCACCCTTACTTTAGATTGAGATAAACTTAATTTGTACTTTGTGACAAAACTAGTATCAATGTAATACTTTTACAATGAACTAACCATCTATTTGCCACTTCTACAAACTAATATATTCTTAGTTCTTCCAAAAAAATCATAAGAATATCCTTACTATTGTCCAATGATCATCTTATGAATCATTCTGGTATATGCTCATAACCTTTTAGAGCATAGGACATATCTGGATTTGTACATATCACAGTATGATTGATATAAATACTCTTTGTGATTTCATACATCAAGTATCAATCTATACTTGAATCTTTGTTTCACTTACCAAGTGTCAATACACTTGAATATATCATCAATATTGAACTCATTCAATCCTTTATGTGCGACAAGAACCTTTCTTGTAGTTTCTATATTGAACTTATTCAATACATCATCTATGTACTTTCGGCACAACCATATTAGCGTCTATTGATGCAAATATTTGGGTTTTGCCTAAGTCTTTCATCGAGATGAAATTCTTAATATGTGTTAATAAAAGATACATCATTTTTAATCAACAATATGTCTTCCACATAATGTATTAGAAACATGTCTTAGCGCTCCCACTTAATTTCTTGCAAATGCAAGCATCTTCATTGTCTCTGATGAAATTAAACTCTTTAACAGTTTCATCATAGTGAAGATTCCAACTCCGCAATGCTTACTTCAACCATTGAAGTTTGCATATGCATTTAGCATCCTTTGATTTAACAAAACCCTTTGGACTGTGTCATGCACACGTCCTAGGTAACCCTTCTATTAGAAGAACTTGTTTTGTTTATCCAACTACCACATAACAAAATTATATGTAGTGGTTGCTACATTAATCCGTCTAGACTAAATATCGCTATGAAAGATCAAATCTTTGTCATAGTCAACCTTTGAACATTGTTGTGAACTCTTTCCCAACATGTCGACAATTTCATAGATGCGAAACATCCATGTCTATTTCTTTATAGATCCAAACACAACTGTAAGGTCTTACACCTTTCTCGAGGGTCCTTCAAGTTCAAAACTTGATTTCTCGTGTATGGAACTATCACGGATTTTATGGCTTCAAGCCATTTTACGGAGTCAGGGCCCATCATCACTTCTTTGCATGTAGTCCGTTCATTATTCTCAAATAATGATTCAACCCTCAAATCTTGGTATTTGATTGTTTACTCGACCTACTTGTTTCAATAGGAACTTTAGACCTTTGTGTCCACAACCTTTGAGGCACGTGAGCCATGAGCATTGTTGCTGCCTTCGGAACACTTTTCGGCGCAACTCTGCACATATAGCTAAGGTTCTTTTAACCTTATCAAAGTTCTATTGTCCTCCCAGTTAACTTTTCACGAAAAATTCCTTCTCAAAGAAACTTGACGTTCTAAGCGACAAACACTTTTGTCTCCGGTGTTATGGAGGAATACTTAACAAAGACAGGTTCATCCGACTTTGGTTGCAAACATCTTTCTTATGCATAGCATACCAATGTTTAAGAAAGGACAACTTGGGTTTTATCCCAAACCATAACTTTATATGGTGTCAATTCAACGGATTATGATGGAGCTCTTTTCAGTGGAAAAAACGGTAGTCACTAAAGCTTTTAACCTTTAAAATATAATGGCAGTATTATGAATTACACCTTTGATCTTACCATGTCAAACAAGGTTTAATTACATATCTCGAACGCTCCATACTCTTATGGTGTTTCGGGAAAATGCAAATCCATGGAACGATTCCTTAAATCTTAGGTATTATGCTAAACTTGTAACTCAAATATCTTCCTTTATGATCTTATCATAAACTATTTATATTCTTGTTACAATGATTTTGCACTTCATCTTGAAAGTTTTTGAACATTTCAAATGTTTCACACTTCATCCTTATTAAGTAAATATTCATATATTCACTCAAATTTTCGGAGAAAGCATATGAAGTTGAAATCCATCACTCTTGACTACACATAATGGACTTCGTACAACAATATGTACAAATTCCAATAAGCTAGTCATTCGTTCCCTTTTTGCCTATGAACGAGGTTTTAATTATCCCTAGGAAAGTTTCACAAGCGTCATTTGATCAAAAATCAAAAGACTCCAAAATTCCATACACATGGAGTTTCTTTCAATATAATTTAAACGGCGATGTCACTTCCTAAGTGATCTTTCAATCAATTTGTCTTTCGACATTTTTAGCACTAGTTTTATGGATGTGATTTCTCCAACGAGATTTGTGAATCATCCATCTTTTATGGATTACGGTATTTATTTGAACAACCCTTTTGTTCTCATAATACCTAATATAACAAATCTTGAAGGCAAGCTTTGATGTTTTACGATCAACACAATAACCCTTTATTTGTTCTCGATGAACATCATCACATATTCTTTTGCTAGTTACTTAGGCCATTGTAGTTCATGAATTGTGTTGTTTCGTATGACGATTCACACCAACAAATTCAGTATCAAATACTTAAGAACCACATTGTTTAATAAGCAAAGAATATAGCCATAACATGTATATCATCTATATACTTAAGCTAAACAATTCTAGTCTTTTCTTTTTTGCCATATACTTATGAGATTCTCTTTCAGTATTTCTTTTGAAAGAATTTGTCAACATCAATAGTGGATCCATACACATGACTCATAGTCCAAAGCGTGTATAGTTAAATACCAATGTCTTTGGACTTGCACTTTGAAGCAGATCACCATTATCAAATGTTTGGTGTTCTTTCAAATTCCTTTCTTTAGTAATCTCTTGGTGTAGTAAACATTTTACCTACATCAAATATTCACCCTTACCATGGAATTATTCATGATCAAGCTACTTTTAGCTTATAACGATGAATTGCGAGTATAATGTTGCTCTCCAAAACCTTTTGGAGGATTAGGACAACTAGTGTCTCCAACCTTTTGCAAATTCTCATCAAATATGAGAACATGACTTTTGCCATATTATACTCTATCATGTTGCAACCAAAACTTTGTTTCAGATATCACAATATCTTCCACACATCATGGTTTCTGAAACAACTCTTTCAGATCCTAGATAACCTTGATATTAAGACAATCCTTTGAATATCAAGAATCATGGAGACAAACATGATACTCATACACTAACATTTGGAATTGTCACTCTTGATTTAATACCAATTATTAAACTTCATGGAGTAACCGAAACTTACTGAAAGTTTGCAATAGGACTTCTAAACTTTAGATTAACACTTCAAAACAATACGATACCAGTTTCATAAAGTAACTAACCAGAATTCTATAGTTCTATCATCTCAATTATAACTAAGCGCAAGGTGGTAAACGGATGCCAATGACTACAACAACTATGCAAATTCACTTTGATTTAATTTATGATAAATAGTGTTCAACTTTTAATCATATTGCTGTTGAACTCCCACTCAAAATAATATCCCTCACATTGTTTTAGTGATCACACGAACCAAATCCACCACATCAAAACCGATCATCACGAGAGTTGATGTAGCTTCAATGGCGAACAATCAACATGTTCATCATATCTACTATATGACTCATGCTTTACCTTTCGGCGATCTGTGTTCCGAGACCATGTCTGTACATGCTAGGCTAGTCAAGATCAAACCTTAGCTTCCGCATGAGCAAATCTGGCTTGCTCATGTTGTATACACTCGCAGAATCTAACACACCCGATCATCACGTGGTGCTTCGAAACAACGAGCTTTAGCAATGGTGCTTACTAAGGATGAACACTTTAAAACTTGAAATTTATGTGCATGAGGGATCATCTTATAATGCTACCGTCGTTAACTAAGCAATACAAGATGCATAAAGGATTAACATCACATGCAATTCATAATATGTGATATGATATGGCCTTTCTGCTTTGTGCTTCCAATCTCCATCTTCAAGCATGAACATGATCTCTATCATCACCGGCATTGCATCAAGGTCAATGACGCCGCTCCATGGTTGTCGTCCACCGGCTTCAACTATTACAACTACTTTGAATAGACACGCGGGTCTTAACAGAATTTAAAGACAACCATATGGCTCCTGCCGGTTGCCAACTTACAATAAGGAACATTGCATACATCAAATATAATCACAATCATGGCCATATCACATCACAGCACACCCCTGCAAAACAAAGTTAGACGCCTCTCATTTTCTTTGCATATTTTACGTGGTTTGGGGCTTTCAATAAGTGTCACTCTAACTTACGAACAAGAACCACAACATTGATACTAGTATTGTCAATCACCCGTTGTAAATTGAATCTTAACTATGTTGGGAGAAACAGGCACCCGCAAAGCCACTTATGCAATACAAGTTGCATGTCAAGCGTGGAGCAAGTCTCATGAACGATGTCATGTAAGGTTAGCCCGGGCCGCTTCATCCCACCATCCCGCAAGATGCAAAGTACACAAGAAGCAATCGACAATAAAAGCATCAATGCCCACAATGACCATTGTGTTCTACTCGTGCAACAGATCTACATATAGACACGGCTCTGATACCACTGTAGGGGTTCGTAGCATGGAAAACAAAAAATTTCTACCGCATGCACACAAACAAGCCAAGATCTATCTACTAGATTGTAGCAACGAGTCGATAGAGGAACTCACCCTCGAAGATTCCAAAGTGGTTAACGAGAGCAGATTCTCGTGGGTGATGTAGTCGTACACTTGCCAATCTCAAGATCGCGTAGACGATCCTTCCGGCGCTGCGTTCCGGCAGCGCTCCCGCAGTCGGTCACACGTTCGGTACTCAACAAAGACCTTCCTCTCCCTTGTTCCAGCAGGCAGCGGAGGTTGTAGCACTGTCCTCGCGATTCCGGCAGCACGACGGCGTGGTACCGAAAGTAGAGGGGAGATCTCGCAGGGCTTCGCCTTAAGCCGGAGCGAGTATGGTGGACTATGAGAGAGCCTTGGTGATCTAGGGTTTAGACACACCAATTAGAAGGGGCTAAACCAGCGGCTAGGGCAATTAGAAGCTCTAACTCGGCGGCTTGGGAGAAATCCCTAGGCTGTGGCTAGGGTTTAGGTTTAGAGGAAGGCAACTTGTGTGTCTAGGAGGGGAGCCCTGCCCCTCCTTATATAGGTGGAGGGAGGCGCCGGCCAAGGGGAGGGAGTCCCTTCCCAACTCGGATCCCTAGTGGGCCGGCGGTGGAGGAGGAACTCCTCCCCAACTCGGTTTCCCACTTCTTCTCCACTTTCCAAAATAGCCGTTTGACTTTTCAAATTGGCGTTTGACTTTTCAAACTAGGATTTGATTAAACCCTTTATTTTGTACAGCGATGACACCTAGTACATGATGCAATCATTCCAACTTGCAATGACACATTCATGTACCCTTCCCCTCCGGAGTGCCGGACATTCCAGAACCTTCTAGAACATTCCCGATGAAAACACCGGAACCATTCTCCAACCCCGAAACAGGACTTTCCTTATATGAATCTTATTCTCCGGACCATTCCGGATCTCCTCGTGATATCCCGGATCCCATCCGAGACTCCGAACAACATTCGGTCTCTTACTCATCATTCCATAACTACTCCACAACATCGAATCCTTAAGTGTGTCTCCCTACGGTTCGTGAATTATGCGGACATGATCGAGACACTTCTCCGATCAATAACCAATAGAGGAATCTGGAAATTCATATGGCTCCCACATATTTCTACGATTACTTTGCGATCGAATGAACCACTTACATACGATACCAATTTACCTTTGTCTCACGATAGTTTACTTATCCGAGGTTTTGATCGTCGGTGTCTCAACCAATACTTTCCGAACACTCAATGCCACCTTTATAGCCACCCAGTTACGGTGTGGTGTTTGATGTCATCAAAGCATCCTTCTGGTGAAGGTGATAAGCATGATCTCATGGTCGAAGGAATTAGGTTACTATGTATCAGAAAGCTTATAGCAAATGAACTATATTAAATGACTTGATCTTTATGCTACGCTTAACTATAGGAGTATGTCCATCACATCATTCTCCTAATGATATGACCTTGTTGTTAATAACTTCTCTATGTTCATGATCAGGAAACCATGATCATATATTAACCAACAAGCTAGTTTAAACAAGAGGCTTTACTAGGGACTCTTTTATGTTTACAAATCACACAAGTATTAATGTTTCCTGTTAATACAATTATAGCATGGTATGTAAACATTTATCATAAGCATGAAGATATGATAATAACCTACTTTATTATTGCCTCTTGGGCATATCTCCAACACCTTTTTGTTAAGCATTAAGCTTCCTACTTTTTTCCAACACCAATCAACTTATTTGAAACAACTCACAAAGATGATAATCAATAAAGATCAGTGAGCTTGTCTCACAAATCCTCAAAGAACAACTAAAAAGCTCTAAGCAAAAAGCACAAGAAAACTAAGGCTAAACATAGTGCTAGCAAAAGAGAACACTCACAAGACAATAAGAATGCAAACTAGAGTGTTCTTGGCAATGAAAACAGAGAGTCTCTCTCTCCAAAAAAAGTGTGCTGTAATCCAAGAAACTTACTTAAGCAAACTAAACAAAAAAACTAAAAAAACAAAGACGCTCCAAGAACAACACAATTGTTCATGAAGCAATAAAAATGAAGTGTCTAGAAAGACCTGAGATTTTTACTGATGAAGAAGGGGATGCCTTGGGCATCCCCAAGCTTTGACGCTTGTAACTCTTGAATATTTCTTGGGGTGACATGGGTTGGCATCCCCAAGCTTGAGCTTTTTTCCATTCTTCATCTCATTACATCATTCTTTCTCTACTGCTGAAAATTTTCCTTCATACAAAAGTTCACACAATCTTCATTAGCAACATTAATGTATTCAAAAGATAATAGACCCTTGGGTTTTGGTTTTGAAACAGAAAAACTTTCACTAAAAACACAAGATACTGTAGCAATTCCCTCAAAAAGCTCAATTTCCCAAAAATAACCCCAAAAGGAATCAATAAGAAGCAAATGCAAATAATGGCAGAAATCTGTCAATACAGACCAGCAGGTAGAAACCAATTTTTTGGAAGACCTTCTGTTTCTCAAATCAAAACGTCTTGAACTAACAAAAGTTAGCTAACATACTACGGGATATTTTATTCATACAATATCAGCTCAATCCGACTTACAGACATTCCTCACTAATTTTTATGGTGGAGCACAAAAATTTGTTTCGGGACAACAACTCCCTAAATGTTACTTCCCTCTCATTAGAGGTTATTCTTGGAACAAAAATCAAATAAAAAGTATAAGGAGAGGCCATTACAGAGGTAGTAACTTCCAAGACTCAAGAGAAGTCTTGGGTTATCTCCCAACAAGTACTTTTCTTTACCGCCTTTAAGTTAGGCTTGATAGTTTGAGAAGATGGTCCCATAAGAAATATGAATTGAAGTAAAAGATAGCATCAAGAAGCAAATTCAAAACACATTTAAGTCTAACCCACTTCCTATGCATAGGAATCTTGTAAAGAAACAAGTCATGAAAGCACAAATAAAAAAGCATAGGAAAGCAAAACAAGTGCAACTTCAAGATTTTCAACATAAAGAGGGGCAACTTAGAATTGTTGAGATACATAAAACCATGTTTCCCTCTCTCATAATAACTTTCTATAGCATCATGAATAAAATTAAGAATATAAGTATCACATAAAACATTCTTATCTTGAGCCACATGCATATAATAATTATTACTCTCCACATAAGCATAATCATTCTTATTAATTGTAGTGGGAGCAAATTCAACAAAATAGCTATCATTGTTATTCTCATCACCATAATCATCAAATATAGGAGGCATATTTTAATCACAATTGATTTTCTCCTCAATAGTACTTGGACTGAAAATATCATATTCATCATTGTAATCATCATATATTGGAGGTTTGGTATCATCATAAGCAATAGAATAGCTATCTTCCAAAGATCGGGGACTAAAAAGATAATTTTCATAAAAACTAGCTTCACCAAGCTTAGACGTTTCCATAGCATTAGCAATAATGGTGTCCAACAAATACATACTAATAACATTGTTATTAGCATGCAAATAAAGTTCCATAGGTTTTTTAATTTTCTCTTCAAACACTTCATGTCCTAACTCAAGATAAATACTATAAAGCTCTCTAATTTTTTTTTGTTTTCCATTAAGCCTAACTAGTGAAAATAAGAAACAAAAATACAAAACTGCAGAATCTAAAGGAAATAACTTCGAGCACTCACATCGGAGGATGTTAGTACCTTTTACCTTACCTCCCGACAGCGGCCTTAAAATAGCTTCGCTTCATTGCCGTGTAAGTAACGTGTGTGAGTGCCTTTTACCTTTCCTCCCGGCAACGGCGCCTGAAAATAGCTTGATGTCTACGCACTTCTATTCTTGTAGACAGTTGTTGGTACTCCAAGTGCAGAGGTTTGTAGAATAGCAGCAAGTTTCCCTTAAGTGGATCACTCAAGGTTTATCGAACTCAAGAGGAAGTGGTCAAAGTTATCCATCTCAAGCAACCCTACAATCAAGATACAAGAAGTCTCTTGTGTCCCCAACACACCCAATACACTTGTCAGGTGTATAGGTGAACTATTTCGGCGAAGAGATAGTGAAATACAAGTGGTAACGGTGCTAGAAAATAGCTTGATGGTGAGGTAAAGACTAAAGGAAAAAAGAAGGAGCAAGCAAACATGTAACAGATCTAGATGCAAACGGTGTTTCCATGTTTAGAAACAAGGCCTAGGGATCATACTTTCACTAGTGAATGCTCTCTCATGTAAATATATTCTATTCATGATACTACTCTTAACTACTCTCCGGTTGGACACTCTAATCCATGGTAGGGCTAGAACAACACTCCTCGAAGTCCGCCTTTCCCAATCTAGATAACCCCACACTGTCACCTTGAGCGCTAGATGATTCCAACAAAGACCACAATTTCATAGAGACAACCAACTCAAAATATACTCATGATAAATATATATGTAATCAAGCCTAAGTGCCACACACGGTGTGCATGCTATCACTTTCACACACATGGGCAAAAGCATAGATCTATTAAAGCACGATGAGTATTTATGTAGACTCTAGCCTAAATGCCACCATGGAGTGCACGTTGTCACTTTCACACACATGGGGAGAGCAGAGATCTATTGAATCACTTGAGTAGAAAAGTGGATATCCTTTATTACAAAGCTCATGACCACAACAAGATCATGCATATATAGAGAGATAAACACATAGCTACCGGTAGAGCCCTTAGCCTTGAGGAAAAACTACTCCCTCCTCATCATGGGAATCAGCAATGGTGATGGAGATGGTGGTGGAGATCGATGGAGATGGCTCCGGGGGCACTTCTGCCCCCAGGGTGCCCAGAGAGACTTCTGTCCCGAATCTCCTCTTCGGTGGCGGCGGCGCTGTGGAACTTTTCATGGCTTTCTCCTAGATTATTTAGGGTTTCTGAGTCGGGGGCTACTTATAGGCGAAGGAGGCAAGGTCGATGGAGGGCCAGGGGCCCACACCCCCTATGGGTGCGTCTAGGGTGGGACCCACGCCCACCTAAGGTATGGCCACCCTAGTTTCCTCCTCCGTCTCGTCTTTGATTTTCCGTATCGTTCAAGGAATAATATGAACTTTGGCTTTTGTCCCGTCCAATTCTGAGAATGTTCATTTTTAGCTTTCTGAAACCAAAAACAATAGAAAACAGGCAACTGGCACTGTGGCATCTTGTCAATAGGTTAGTTCCAGAAAGTGTATAAAAATACCTCAAAGTGTAGAGAAAACATAGAAAAGTGGATATTAAACAAGCATAGAACATCAAAATTTATAGATACGTTTACGACGTATCAATCATCGAGAGGTCGCGGCAACTTGGCATTGGAAGGCAAATGTGTTCTGGATGGAGGGTGGATTTCGTCGGCGGTGGCGCTAGGGTTCATGTGAAGGAGGGAGTGAATTTGTGAATTTTGTCAACGCTCTAAGGCGTGGGGTCTAGTTCCTCGTTTTTCCTACGTGGTTGCCGACTTGGCGCTCGCGTCACGGACAGAGTAGTGACATGGAGGTCCCGAACGTCTCCTTCACGGGGTAGTTGACGGAAAGTTTGTATTTGGTAGGGGTGGGACGAATTCGGCTCGAAATGGGCCTTTTGAGTGATTGGCAGCCCAAGTTTGCGAAACCCATCTATTACAAGGAACTTGGACCCCACGTTGCACTCGCACGAGAAGTTGGACCCCGCAAGTTGAAATACCCCAACTTGACACAATAAGATTCGATAATCAACCCCCACCCCCCGGTGGCTTTCCTTGGATCTCGGGATGAGATTCCTTATTAGTGGTGTTGAGTTGTAATGACCCAAAAAAATTTCGAAATAAAATTGCTTGTTATTTTCTGTTTTGCATTATCATGGCATCATCATGCATATTCTTGTTCTAAAATATTTTCACCAAAATCCTATTTTGTTTTCTAATTAGCCGCGTCCTTTAATTTCAAATTAAAAACCCGGTCTTCTGGATATTTTGTTTTGTCTAAAAGCTATTTACAAAAGACTTTTAAAACAAAACAAAAATAAATAAATAAATATTTGTAAAAACTGGGCGAGGCAACCACCGGCCAGGCCCAAAAGCCCAGCCAGCAGCCACCTACAACCCCGGGACAAAACCCTAATCTGAACCCTGCCGTTGCACACACCCAAGGCACTAGCACACACACGCACTCACCCAAACGCCACATAGCATGCCGCCACACACCACTGGCACATAACACCACACACGCACATATCTTTCTAGTGGACACAACACCACACACACCACCATGCCCCAATGACCCACGCACGAACAAGAATCACGCACGCGGTTGCCACCATCTCCCCATCGTGACCCTGGTCCACCGCCTCCTCCCTGGACGCCTAGCGCCGCCTCCCTCTGACCCCCCCACCGCCTAGACCTAGACCTCAAACCTGCCAACTACGGAACCCTTGCCTCTGTTCCGCGCGCCGCCGGTTTCTCTCTGGCCGCCTTCGACCTCATATAACCTTCTTCATCCTCAAGCTCCGCCGCTCGGCCTCTCTAGTGCCGGCCGCCATCAATCTCCTCCGCCTCCATAGCCCTCGCTCCCCCGGTTGGCCTTTGTTGCTGGCCGCGCGCCATGGCCGCCACCACGAAGCTCCGCTTCTAGCCAGCGCCCTCCGCCCGCATGTGCCTCCTCGTCTCTTCCCCATCCCATCGACCGTGCGCCTACCTCTTTGTTCCGGTAAAATGCCGCCGGTGGCCCTGTTCTCCTGCATGTGCACGTCCTCCCAGCGACCTCTTCCAAGTCCATCGGCCCTCCTGTCGCATGCTAACGACAACGTTCTTGAGCCAATGCCCGAGCGAGACGTGGTCTTCCTGCAGCCTAAAGCTGACCTTGATCAGTTGGTTCTTATTGCAGGCATGTTGTAGTGTGGCGTGGTGCTGCTCAATTGAAGGCAAAGACGAAGATTATCTGAGTGTTGGTGCGTGTGCTGCTGAAGGTCTCTGAGATACTCATGTTGACGCAATATCGTCGCAAGGACCACACCAAGATCGACCTTGATGAACCATCGACACCAATCCAAGTTCGCCACCAACCAAGAGTTCTTCACGGATCAAAGACCGAACCCCGATGCTTTCTTCTTCCTCTCGAAGCCACCGAACCTAAATCCCTCCGAACCCAAGACCTTCGAACCTAATGTGTGACCCTTTCCCGATACCCTATTTGATAAATATAATATAACTTGTGCATATTAAATATTTCATGCTTGCATACATATCTATTTGTCTGGGGTACTTTATTGAATCACCTAATAAATAATTATGGAGACTATATGCGTGATAATCTTGTCTTATTTCGACTCCATTTAAATTGTGTAGTTCACTGATGCCATGTTTTGCATTATTAACTCAACATTTAAAATGTGGGGTAGTTAAATAACTTGAACCCAATAATAATTCCCGGGATCCCAATTCCGCTTAATATTGCTAAGATAGACCACATATCGCCATGTCATGCATCATATCATAAACACGCCGGGTTTTCCGCTGTAGTATTAAATAGTGCATCGAGTGTTCTTTCTAGTGCTTTGCTTCTTCACCGGATAGTACGATGAGTCGATGTGAGATACGACAAGCCTCTGGCTACCCGACAATGTTTTTCAGTTGAGAATTCCCCCCTTCTTCCTATTTTGCATTTATAGTCTTTACTTGCTTCCTTTGATCTATTGCTATCCTTATTGTCGATGCTATAATATTGTTCCTTTATTTATCTGTTCCACTATATTGCCTTGGTTATCCTATTGCCTTGTTTGAGTAGCTAGTTTGTCCTTGCGAGTTATAGGCATGCTTAGTATTGCTCTCATACAGGTGGAAAATGATACTTGGATATTGATGGTCATAAGATAATTAAATTGGTGATGTTGGTTATGGTTACAATTTCACCTAATGATAAGGCCCTGGAAGGTAACACCTTTGAGAATTGATTGACCCGACATAGGACCCATTTATTATACGATACTAGTTCTGAGTAGATTGTGGTAACCAAACGTGGGGCCTCTAGAAACCCCCCCCCCCCCTCAACTATCGGCGCCATTCGTATATCTAGAGGGTTACATAATTGGTTTTCCATTTGGTCATATGCATAATATGTCCTTGTACATGGGTATGTTGGATATGTCTTCGTACTTGATATTTTGGTGGATTGCCATGGATTGCATACATAAATTGCGGCACACGTTGACGGCACCCACAGTGTCTACAAGTTACCCCGCAGGGCCCGATCCACCAGTAGGCGCAAACGATGTGCCTTCTTTGAGAATCGTCATACCTCTTGGTTGGTTCCACACAGTAGGTGATGCCTTTGGATGTGCTCGTAGTTAAGGGATAGTTCTTCATGTGAGATTCGGATGGCACGCATAATATGTTGCCTAAATGGTTGTGCATGCGTTTGGGTACAGTAGTGCACCCCTGCAGGGTAAATCTTTTCGAGAAGCCGTGGGTCCACGGTTATGGATGCCTCAGGAGTACAGTGTCATGATCATAGACAATGTCACTAATGTTTTGCCTCTTTAATAATATGATTATTAATTATCCTTATCGCACCTGCTTAACTAAAATTTCCATCGTGTGTGTTTCGCAAGGGGACTTCCTTAACTGGTCTTCGAGGGGGAATCCTTTGGATGGGTTATGTTTGGTGTTATACTATAGTTATCATATATCACTCTCTTCTCGCTCTAATAGCCAAAGTTGTAGCATGTCTATATAAGTTATATAGTGCAAGCTTTGCTGTCTCTGATCCCACCATACCTATGTAGGCAAAGATCGCCAAATTCTAGTCTCGCCGTGTACTGGCCTCAGTACTAACTGCTCCCTTTCTGTTTCATTTTTCCCTTTGTCGGCACCCTTTGGCTTTGACAGGTATCTGATTGACGGAATTATCAAGGTTACCCTTATGGCTTGGATTGGTAAGGTTTTATGGACACCGCTTGGTTATTCTTCAGGACTCTTAGTACCATTTGGTTCTTATCTGTACTCAGATACTATTTTTCTTTCTCTTTGAATTGTATCACTTGTATTCTTGACTTGTCGAGTTGTCGTTGTATATATAAGTTATTATGGACTCTTTTGTAAACTACTATGATGTAACTACTTGTAATCAAATCCCACCCCCACGAAAGTGTCTGGTCGGCGTATTTGAATCGCTTATATGCGGGTTTTGGCGGGAAATGCTAAGATCTGCATAGACCCGATTCGGGGGTGTTACAATAGACCATTAGGCAAAGGAGCTGGGATCAAGTGATCCGCTCCATGTATATTAAGAAAATATCTACCATGAGTTTTAGAAACCATACCACATGCTCTTAGAGCAGGATACCAAGACGGTGACTTCCTACCAACGGTTGGATGTTACCTAGATTGATATGAAGTGCATGTGCGAGAACGGTCACAAATCCCCCTCCGCATATGGATCCATGAGATTGAAGAGCCTAATGCTTAAGGTAAAACATAAGAAAATCGCCGAAATTTTGCACTAAGTTACAATTAACAATAGCAGCTTCCGCGAGGATCAGCATGTCCTCCTCATTAACTCTAGTAAACTCACCATGTGTCTGCAAGGTGTTAGCAACTATATAAAATAGATAGCGAATAGCAGGATGATCAATTTGGTTTCCCTTGGGTGTGTTTCCATGAAGTCTCATCAAATTAAAGTACTCCCAAGGTGTAGGATTTAAAACAAATACAGTTGTGTGTACATCAGTGGTGTTGTTGGCAAACCCCAAAACATTGAGCCCATTGGTCGAGTGTTAGGATGTACTCACGGTTCATAAGGCGGAACTTGATGTGATCAACTCTAGGACTTTGTGAAAGGATACAAATGCCTCCTAGAGGAGGGGTGAATAGGTGGTTTAAACAAACTTTTCTGAGAGTGGCTCAACAAAGGCAGAATTAAACGGGCATTTACTTTGTCAAGCACAAAAACTAGAACAACTAGGGTTCTTATACATCGGAAATGTATCTATAATTTTTTATGTTCCATGCTTGTTTAGTATCTACTTTTCTTTGCTTTATCTACACTTTGAGGTGTTGTTATTGTAGGGGTTCGTAGCATGGAAAACAAAAAAATTCTACCGCATGCAAACAAACAAGCCAAGATCTATCTACTATATTGTAGCAACGAGTCGATAGAGGAACTCACCCTCGAAGATTCCAAAGCGGTTAACGAGAGCAGATTCTCGTGGGTGATGTAGTCGTACTCTTGCCGATCTCAAGATCGCGTAGACGATCCTTCCGGCCATGCTCCGCAGCGCTTCAATGGTCACACGTTCGGTACTCGATGAAGACCATCCTCTCCCTTGTTCCAGCAGGCAGCGGAGGTTGTAGCACTCTCCTCGCGATTCTGGCAGCACGACGGCGTGGTACCGGAAGTAGAGGGGAGATCTCGTAGGGCTTCGCCTTAAGCCGGAGTGAGTATGGTGGACTATGAGAGAGCCTCGGTGATCTAGGGTTTAGACGCACCAAGGATAGGGAGCTAGGCCGGCGGCTAGGGGAAGGGGATTGCCCCAACTCGGCGACTTGGCAAACCCTAGGAGGCGGCGGCGACAATGGTGGAGGCCGGCGGCTAGGGTTTAGGTTTAGAGGAGAGAGGTGTTGTATCCTTGGAGGGGCAGCCCTGCCCCTCCTTATATAGGTGGAGGGAGGCGCGCCAGGGGAGGGGAGTCCCTCCCCAACTCGGATCCCAAGTGGGCCGGTGGTGGAGGGGAGGAACTCCTCCCCAAGTAGGTTTCCTACTTCCCCTCCACCTTCCAAAATAGCCGTTTGACTTTTCAAATTGGCGTTTGACTTTTTCAAACTAGGATTTGATTAAACCCTTTATTTTGTTCAGCGATGACACCTAGTACATGATGCAATCATTACAACTTGGTATGACACATTCATGTACCCTTTCCCTCCGGAGTGCCGGACATTCCGGAACCTTCTAGAACATTCTCCAACCCCGAAACAGGACTTTCCTTATATGAATCTTTATTCTCCGGACCATTCCGGATCTCCTCGTGATATCCCGGATCCCATCCGAGACTCCGAACAACATTCGGTCTCTTACTCATCATTCCATAACTACTCAACAACATCGAATCCTTAAGTGTGTCTCCCTACGATTCGTGAATTATGCGGACATGATCGAGACACTTCTCCGATCAATAACCAATAGAGGAATCTGGAAATTCATATGGCTCCCACATATTTCTACGATTACTTTGTGATCGAATGAACCACTTACATACGATACCAATTTCCCTTTGTCTCACGATATTTTACTTATCCGAGGTTTTGATCGTCGGTATCTCTGCATACCTAGTTCAACCTCGTTACTGATAAGTACTCTTTTCTCGTTCCCGTGATATGTGATCCCTTGTGAGCCAGTCACATGCTTGCAAGCTAATTGGATGACATTCCACCGAGAGGGCCCAGAGTATATCTATCCGTCATATGGATGGACAAATCCCACTCTTGATCCATGTGCCTCAACCCATACTTTCCAAACACTCAATGCCACCTTTATAGCCACCCAGTTACGGTGTGGTGTTTGATGTCATCAAAGCATCCTTCCGGTGATGGTGATTAACATGATCTCATGGTCGAAGGAATTAGGTTACTATGTATCAGAAAGCTTATAGCAAATGAACTATATTAAATGACTTGATCTTTATGCTACGCTTAACTATAGGAGTATGTCCATCACATCATTCTCCTAATGATATGACCCTGTTGTTAATAACATCTCTATGTTCATGATCAGGAAACCATGATCATATATTAACCAACAAGCTAGTTTAACAAGAGGCTTTACTAGGGACTCTTTTATGTTTACAAATCACACAAGTATTAATGTTTCCTGTTAATACAATTATAGCATGGTATGTAAACATTTATCATAAGTATGAAGATATGATAATAACCACTTTATTATTGCCTCTTGGGCATATCTCCAACAGTTATATGTTTTCTGGTACTAACCTATTAACAATATGCCACAGTGCCAGTTGCCTGTTTTCTTCTGTTTTTGGTTCCTGAAAAGCAGAAAATCAATATTCTCGGAATTGGACGGGACAAAGGCCAAAGTCAATATTTTGACGTGGGGAACACCGTCAGAGCACGGACTAGGGTTAGTCACGCTGGGTGTGACCACCTCGCCACCGCCTCGCTTCTTCGCCTATAAAGACGCCCCGATGCCAAAACCCTAAGTACCCAATCAATATTCCACGAAATCATCTGTAGCCGCCGCCACCATCGTCCCTAGATCGGGGGAATCTGAGGGGAGATCATCCCAAAGGCCTTCTTCTTCATCATGCCAGCCTCTAGTATGAAGTGTGAGTAGTTCCACCTTGGACTACGGGTCCATGTAGTATCTAGATGGTTGTATCTCCTCCTTTGTGTGTCAACACCCAGATTTTTAATCCCAGATGCCTGTTATGCCATACATCGCAATCCCAGGATTACCATTTTTGCGAGACATAATAGATTGGATATCACAGTGCATCATCCATTACAAACCATACATAAGGTCTTACAACAAATAAAGGATCTCATGATCCAGTCTTAGTACATTCAAAGAAGCGGAATAATATAATAACGGTAGTGTGGGTGAAGCTCCATCTTCATGGTCATAGGCAATACTGATGATGGGAGATGATCCTAGTTGTCATAACCTTCCTGTGGTCCATCCTCCTGATAGTCCTCTTCATAGTCTAGCCACAGGAATATCCAGGGACAAAGCCATGAGTACTCACAAACTAACAGTGGGACTGGATACAATTTCCCTAACGCGAGTGCTCAGGTGCTACTACTCCTCGGAATCGGTGTCCTCCTCATCATAATCTTCATCATCATCAATGAAGGCGAAGTCATCCTCATCGGTGAAGAAGTCCATGGCTTGATCCTCCAGGAAGTCATCATCATCACTGAGATAAGGGTAGGGGTCTCCACGGATGTCCTCTCCTTCATTATCCCTCTCCTCAAGCTGCATGTCCCTCTCGTGGATGGTCTCCTCCAAGTTTGTGATCCGGTGACGGAGGCGGGCAATGATGCGCTCCTTCTTGTCAAGCTGATGGCGACGAGACTGGCGATCCTTCACCAGCATGGCGATGTCCTGGTCCTTATTGACGGAGATGGCGTAGTTGTGGTTGGCGTAGGAACGGGCATTGTCTAACTCCTTCTGCCGGTCATACATCATGAAGCTGAGATGGTCCACTTGATGCTTCAGCTCAGGGTGATATGGTGCCTCTAGTGGTTGTCCCATAACATCACGCCTTTGGGTAGTACTCAAAGCGCGTTCCCTTGATTTGATTGATGCTTTGTCCACACAGACGGGCAAGAGCTTCTTGCATGGCCCTGGCAAGTCCATCTAGATAGTTGTTCTCCCTTAAGGTGAACTGGACTCCCTCTGAGGTGGGGGCTTCAATCTTCCTTCTGATACTTGCAACAATCAGCCATTGCAATTCTCCTCCTTCCCGATCGTTGAGCTAGGATCCGAAGAACTCGGGGTGTGGGCGCTCCAGAAGTTCCAAAAGCTGGTCCCGCTCAAAGATGAGATCTCCTCCATTTCATAACTGATAGAACTTGCTATACTTCACGTCCATCTACAAGAATGTAGGATGAGTAAGTTAGTAGAGTGATCAAGTGTGTCAAATTTTATGTAAGTTTGCAAGAATTTTTGAGGAACATGAATTTTTATGAAATCACCTAAGGGATAAGAATGAGAATGAGTTTTTCATAAATACTCACTTCTTTTGTTTGGAAACTAAGTTTTTGATTCAAGCTCCATTCTAAACTAGGGTCTCCTATGGTCAGGATGGCTCTGATACCAACTTGTCAACACCCAGATTTTTAATCCTAGATGCCTGTTATGCCATACATCACAATCCCAGGATTACCATTTTTGCGAGAGATAACAGATTGGATATCACAGTACATCATCCATTACAAACCATACATAAGGTCTTACAACAAATAAAGGATCTAATGATCCAGTCTTAGTACATTCAAAGCGGTGTAATAATATAATAACCGTTGCGTGGGCGAGGCTCCATCTTCATGGTCACGGGCAATGCTGACGATGGGAGATGATCGTAGTTATCGTAACATTCCTGCGGTCCATCCTCCTTATAGTCCTCTTCATAGTCTGGCCACGGGAATAGCCAGGGACAAAGCCATGAGTACACTTTAAGTACTCACAAACTAACACTAACAGGTAAATGGTTTGGGTAGAAATGCTAAGCTCTAGGTTGTTTTGCAAAAAACCAGATTTATCTTTAACTGAGTTTAGAAGCAAAGAAAACTAGTTTAAGGTTTTATAACACCTAAGTGGGAACTTGAGTTTTCACTTTCACAACCCTGTTGTGGTCAAGTCAAGGTCATGATTCATTTCACAAGTCATTTTGAAAAAATCTAACGACGGAACAGTATGGCCACTCCAACTTTCCATAACCGCGGACGCGGCTATTCAAATAGTTTGACACTCTGCAGAGGTGGTACACTTTCATCACAATATTCGATACATCCGTTAGGAACAATCCTGAATTCAACATACTCGGCATGTGGATAATCAATCCTAACCTTTCAATTACACCCTAGTATAGGCACCTCTCCTATGAGTTTGGCCTCCCAACCATGACCATCTGTCATCTTGGGAACTGCATAGGTGGGCAATCATCACGAGGTAGCCTCGGCTCAAACCTCATCCGCAAGGGAACCCATACTAAGGTATATAAACTTCCAGTCAAGCCCTACCCAATTTTGGGTATTGTGGTTGTACGGTAAAATTGGAATGGTATCGCATCCAGACACAACCATCAGTTTTATAAAGGGCTAAGGCTCATGCCTCAATATTTCATCATCAAAATCACCTTGTGTTCACTAACACATGTCAAAACATTTCATTAGAATGACTTATCATGCTAAGGTTTTCATAACCATTTTCACCAAGTATTCCCATCGAAAGTGATCAAGTTTTATGCTTAGCACTAGCAACTACAAGTGGTGTAAATACTAATGAGGGGTGATAATCAACTGTGACCTATCTAAGTATAAACTCATGCCTCAGGATGACATCAAGATTTATCTAACTTAGGCCAAGTTTTATGCTCTATATGCTACATATAAATATTTCCGAAACTCACGAGTCTCTAAGTAAAAGTAATAAATAAATAAAATACTAAAGCTTGCAAGTAAAATTGGGATTTGATATCATCAAGTGGTATAACCAAGGCATGCCTAATGCATTGCATAGGTTATCTTGTAGGTTTAAGCTTCCAAGTACATGGTTTAGCTTAGCTTGCTAAGATAGTAGCTTGCCTTGTGCAGTGCAGTGGTTGAAGTTCTCCTTGGCTTCTTCCTCATAGTAATCTCCTTCCTCTTCGTATCCTTGGTCGGTACTAGCGTCTATAAATAAATACGAGGTACACAATCACCAAACAATACTTAACTAGTTCTATTTATCACACCAAGTTTTTCACTAGATGATCTAGCATCATCACAATCATCACATGGATTAAGGCAATAGTTTTATTTATTTATTTTAGAAAAGTAATTTCTACTCATTGAAAAACTACTTAAGATTTAATATTCTCCAACTAACACATGGGATCATGTTGACACATGTCATCACCACATATTTTAGTACTTGGGAATGTGATTTAAAGTGGTGTCACAATTTAATAAGGTTGAACCTTTTTATTTTAATTAAATAAAGTGACTAGAAATGCCTATGGGCGTTCTTTTATTACTTGTCCATTATTACTCCAAGTAAACCTAGATATTTTTATATATTCAGAAAGGTCTTGTCAAATGTGACTTTTGAGAGTTGGAATCAACTCAAAAGCATTTATGGTTGAATTTTGAAAAATGTTTGAATGCAGAAAAGTCACTGCCTTGTTATTTTTACTATAGGTGATCTATAATTCCAAATGGTTTGAATCCAACGGTTTTGGATTAAGAATTTCTATACCTTTGTAACAAAATTGGTTTCATGCAATTTGGTTCATTGAAACTCTGTGGATTTATTTTTGAATCCACTGCCAGAACTAAGTTTGAAATTAAATAGATACACCTAATTTCAAACGAACTGGGTCACGCGGTTTAAGTGGTTGTCCCCACTCGTCAGTGAGACAGAGAGTGGCGAAGGGGTATGGGGCGATTATAACAGTAGGATTAGAACTAAGATCAATGGCTGAGGGTCGTCGTCCACGTCTGAACAGAACGCGACGAGCACGAACCCTAGCGCATCCAGTGGGGGTCAATGGCGGCTCACTGGGGCTCAGGCGATGGTCGGCAATGGGGGAGAATGTCGAAGTCGACAACTACGATCCTCCTGGTACTAGCGGCTCCTCCTAGGGTGGCTCCAATCAGTGGCGTCCTTCTCCTCCAGCAGCGGCAAGCTTCGGCAAAATTCTGGTAACCTGGTGCTCGCCTTGCTCTGGGGAAGAAGTGGGGTGGTTCTGAGAGAGAGGGGAGTGGAATTGTGTGACGAATTCGAACGGGGGAGGCCTCTATTTATAGTGCGACGAGGGAACCGAAGGGTGCGGGCGGAGCTCGTCGGGGTCGGCTTCACTGTGAGCTAATGGCATGGCCGTAGGTAGGGGACGGTGCGCTGCCTCCTGGGGAAGCTCAACGGCTTGATGGCGAGGCGTGGGGCGGTGCGGTTCAGTCGGAACACGTCGATGCTCTGGGCCGCACAGACGAAAGTTTTAATGGCGCAGATGCTCTACGGGTCGCGTGGCGGCGAACGGGGTTGTCTGGGAGGTTCCTGGGCAGTGGTGATCGCGTACGCGAGCGACGAAGGCGGGGCGCGGTCTGTGCGAGCGTGTCGAGCGCGGGAATCTGGCATGCTCTCGGCATGGTCATAGAGAGAATGGGCGCGAGCGTTTCGTGTGGTCCAGTGGCTAGCAGGGATCGAGGGCTGGACAGGGGGTGGCGGTGGACGGTGGCGTGCTTGCTATACATGGTTGGCGATGCTGGTTAGGCTTGTAGCATGCTATCGATGTTGGGGGTGGCAAGTGTGCTCGGCCATGGTGACCATTGATGGCATGGTCGAGTTCACAGTGAGCTAGGGCTTCTTAGGCAAGTTTAATGATCTACTAGGAGTATAGTGAGAGCTAGAGAGGGAACAATGTTGGCACATACACTGCTCACAATAGTGTTTGATGTTTAATTTGATTTGTGCTCAGAAGGTGTTTGATGAAATGGCCGCAAGAGATTTAAATTTGAGTTTTTGGATGAAACTTGGTGGGTGCAATGGTCACATACTAGGTAGTCTCTGGTTTCTTGGTTCTGTCAAGGTTCACTGGTTTGGTTGGGTTTTGAGAAATGGTGATCTTCCCATATGATATAGATTTAATTTTGAATTGTCATTTGAATCATGTTGCCAAATTTTTCTCTGGGTTTTCAAGGTGGGCTTGGGTTCACTTTCACTTGGTCTAGCAAGGGGTGAAAAGAAATGGATTTGTTTCTGTTTGAAATCTTTGACTAGAAACACTCAAAGTGGTCTAGTGAGCAAGATTGGCAAAAATGACCATTTGCTTGTTTTGTTTGTTTTTGAATTTCTATTGATTTGATTCTGCTTGGATTTGATTTAGATTTTGTTGTTTTCATCTTTAAACCATTCCTTTCTATTCACAACCATCACATAAGTCCATTCATGCATTCATACATTCATCACATACACACATGCATTCGTATGGATTTTATTAACAAAAGTTTTTGTTAACCCTAATTTTGGGTGATTGGAATTGATAACCTTGATTAATATTTTTGGGATGTTACATTGTGATACCATGTTTAGATCTTGTGAGCTCCGTTCATGATCAAGATCATCTATTTGTAATCATGCATGTTGTGTTTGCGGGGATCCGATGGATATTGACATTACTATGTCAGATTGATTAATGGTTGTCTATTTGATTCTATCATGTCTGTGTTGTTTGTGATATTGCATGCTCTCCATTTCTAGTAGCTATCTTGGCCAAGTAGATGCTAGTGACTCCAAGAGGGGGTATTTATGCTCGATAGTGGGTTCATGCCTCTATTTAATCTAAGGGAAGTGATAGAAATATCTAAGGTTGTAGATGTGTTGTTGCTACTAGGGAGAAAACAATGGTCTCTTGTTCATGGAACAAGTGGATTGTTTACCTTACACACTTTGCTTAATGCAGTTATCTGTTGCTTGCAACTTAATACTGGAGGGGGTTCAGATGATAACCTGAAGGTGGATGTCTAGTCATAGATGCAGTTGGATGGCGGTCTATGTATCTTGTTGTATTGCCCAATCGAATCTCATAGGATCATGAATGTCTAGTATTGCATTGTTATGCCTTGCTCAGTCCTGTCAATTGCCCCCCTGTAATTTGTTTACCCAGCATGCCATGTTTGTTTATCTAAGGAGAACACCTCTAGTGAACTATGGACCCAGGTCCAATCTTTACCATTGATACATCTTCCACTGTTAGTATTTACTTTTTTCAAACCACCATTACCTTCCACACTGTACAGTTAATCCTTTGTTACAGCAACCGGTGAGATTGACAACCTCATTGTTCGTTGGGGCAAAGTCTTGAGTTTGTGTGTGCAGGTCTCCAAGTTGCTACCAACACCTTTGAGACGTTTCCTTCCTCCTACTGGTTCGATAACCTCAGTTTCTTACTGAGGGAAGACTTGTTGTTGTGCTCATCACACCTTGCTCTTGGAGTCTCCCAACAAAGCGCTACCACACGCCATCAGATTCACCTATGTGCACCAATAACTTATGTTAAGCAAGACAAGCAACTATGTGATAGCAAGATATATATACTTCAATCACGAAGGCTATCACAAAGTAAGGTGCATAAGTAAAAGATCGAGTATAAAGATAACCAAGGCACACGGAGATGACAATGTTTTACCGAGTTCCTCCCAACATGGAGTACGTCTTGTTTGGGTAGGGGTGGTATCAAACCACCAACACCAGAAAAGGCCTCCCTTTTTCTCCTGTGAATCTCACCCCAACGGGATCGATCCACACTTCCACTAACGGTGCACTTGTCGGTGGCAATCCGGAACCTCTCAGAAAGTTGGGGCACTTCTCCACAACTCAATTGGAGGCTCCCAACAAACAAGCTTGGGGAAATCTCCACAACTTAATTGGAGTCCCCAAGTAATCCACAAACCTGCAAAACAACCCAACCGTCTAGGGTTCCAAGAACCCAAGAGTAAAAAGCTTCTCAGGTTTCACCCAATAGAATCCTCACCGAGAACTCAAATTGATGCACCAAATGCAATGGCAAGAACCCAATAAGTGCTCAAGTCCTTCTCTCCCAAATTCCACCAAAGCTACAAAAGCTTGTGGGGGAATAAGAGAGGAAGAACAATGAAGGAAATCCACAAAAGACTCCAAGATCTAGATCCCAAGATGTTCCCCTCACTTAGAGGAGAGATTGATTGGTGGGGTTGTAGATCTAGATCTCCTCTTTCAAATCCCTAAAGTATATGCAAGAATCATATGAGGAATTGAAAGGAAGTAAGCTCAAGAAGGTCAAGAATGGAGGAGAAGACTTTCAAAACTCGAGCAGACTCATTGGAGAAGAAGGGCCCCTTTTCATAGGCCCACTGATTTCTGACCGTTTTCTGCCCATTGGGGGGTTTCCACACTGGAGACTCCGGTCTGGAGACCGGAGACTCTGATCTGCACATATCTGATACGTTAGAAACGTATCTATAATTTTTGATGCTCCATGTTTTTTTTGTATCTACTTTGCTTTGCTTTGTCTACTCTTTGAGGTGTTTTTATGTCTTTTCTGGAACTAACCTATTAACAAGATTCCACAGTGCCAGTTGCCTGTTTTCTTCTGTTTTTGGTTCCAGAAAGGTAGAAAATCAATATTCTCAGAATTGGACGGGACAAAAGCCAAAGTCATTATTTTCCCGGAGCAACACGGAACCACGAAGCAGAGCCGGAGGGGGGCCATAGGGTGGCCGCACCCCCTAGGCGCAGGAAAGCCCTGGAGGCACCCACAGGGGATGTGGGCCCCTTGGACCCCCACCGACCTTGATTCTTGCGCCTATAAGAAGCCTCCGACCCAAAAAGCCTAGGGCATCCAGAAGAAATCCACGAAAACCTCCGTTGCACCGCCCCCACTGAAGGGGAGATTCGGGGGACAGAAAATCTCTATTCCGGCACCCTGCTGGGACGGGGAAGTGCCCCTGGAGCCATCTCCATCGATCTCCATCGCCATCTTCATCACCGTTGTTGATTTCCATGATGAGGAGGGAGTAGTTCTTCCTCGAGGATAAGGGCTCTACCGATAGCTATGTGTTCATCTCTCTCTATGAATGATCTTGTGGTCATGAGCTTTGTAATCAAGTAGATCTACCTTGCTACTTAAGTGGTTCATTAGATCTCTGCTCTCCCCATGTGTGTGAAAGTGACAGCATGCACGCCATGGTGGCACTTAGGTTTTAGTCTACATAAATACTCTTTGTGCTTTAATAGATCTATGCTTTTTCCCATGTGTGTGAAAGTGACAGCGTGCATACCGTGTGTGGCACTTTGGCTAGATTGAATTTTTTTTATGAGATATATTTGGAGTTGGATGTCTCTATGAAATTGTGGTGTTTGTTGGAACCATCTAGAGCTCAAGGTGACAGTGTGGGGTTATCTAGATTGGGGAAGGCGGACTTTGAGGTGTGCTGTTATAGCCCTACCATGGATTAGAGTGTCCAACCGGAGAGTAGTTAAGAGTAGTATCATGAAGAGAGGATATTTATATGAGAGAGTGTTCACTAGTGAAAGTATGATCCCCAGGCCTTGTCGTGGGAACGGCCACGACAGATGCTATCGGCAGCGAATGGTAGAGCAAAGGGCAAGGGCGGCCAGCCATCTGCGGTGCGAGATGAGGTCGGAGACACAAGGATTTACCTAGGTTCGCCCCCCGAAGGGTAAATACCTACTCCCGCTAGATTGTATTATGGAGAGAGTACAAGGGCGAGCTCGATGAGTAGGCGGCGAGTCGCTAGGGTGTATGATGGAACGTGTCCTTTATGCATACCCTATCGAGGTTTATATAGGCTCACCTTGCTAGGGTTTACAGATCTACAACCGAGTTAGTTAAGGATTCGGAGGGTTCTTGACCTAATCCGACTGGGCTTAGCTACGCTTCTGGGCCTCCAGCTTCCAGTCGCCTGGGTCCTTGCCAAGTCTCGATCCAGTCGCCGTCCTACAGGCCCACTCGCTGGCAGGTTGGGCCAGTAGGAAACGTCTTGCGGGGTATACCCCGGTCGGCATATCCCCATCAGTAGTCCCCGAGGCCGTCGTTGATTCGTCACAGGTGTTTGTTGGCAGTCGGAGTAGGCGGGTCCAATTCGGACGCCCAGTCCAATCGGCGATGGACTCCTGAATAAAGGAAAGAACTAGTCATTTTAGTCGCAATAATGGCGACTAGTCAGATCGCAGCTTGGCGAATAGGTCGGCGAGTAGTTAAGTCACTGTTATAGAGATCAGGTCGGCGAATCGTCAAGTCGCTGAAGACAGCGAGTCGAGTGGATGAAGTTGGACCGTCAGCGCTGGTCAAAGTAGTCGTGGGGTAATCCAACGGTAACATCGGCGTAATTACCGCGCGGTAACGGCTCCCTGAACACACCTCGTGGCGCGAAGCTACGCCGTCGAAGAAGAAACCACCGCCACTAAAGAAGAGGAAGCCGGCTAAGCCGGTATCCCCGCCTCGGTCTGCGAGTAGCTTTGACGCTACCAGCGCAGTCGAGGAAGCTAAAGTCGACGCACCGCGTAGCGCAATAATCGGCGCGGCCGCTGCGTAAGACGAGATGTCATTGGCGTTGCCGCCGTCTCGCCGGGCTCGTGGCCGCTCCAGCCGCAGGGACCTCGCCGCCAAGGGGAGTTCCCACGGCGATCGCCACTGAAGCTCCTTCCGCGGCCTCATCCTCGAAGAAGCCGTCGGTGTCTTGGGCGCAGAGTGTGTTCGAGACGGAACTCAATCAGAAACTGGGGCCGGAGTTGGAGAAGCCGGCCAGCATTCATACTGGCCTACGTTTTATCCCAGTCGCCAAGTGAGTGTTTCTCAATCTTTTCATTTGTCTGCTTGATTTATGTCCGACTGGCGAGTTTACTGACGGAGTTGTTCGGCAGGACTAGAGTGAAGAAGATAGGTCACCCTTCGGTGGCCAAGGTTGCATCTGGTGCCACGAAGGAACCAGTCGACCCTTTGAATAAGGGAAGGGCGACGAGGTCGAGGTGCCTGCTGAAGGCGCAAAGAAAGCAAAGGGCGACGAGGTTGTCACAATTTCGGACGAGCCGGCGGTCGCCCCGAGCGACGCTCCAATTGCAGTGGACGCAGCCCCGAGGGCTATGGTGGACACGGATTCGCAGCGGGCAGAGCCCGTGGCCTCGGTTGGGGCGACAGGCCCACCTTCGGGTGGTGCGGGAGCCGCGGTGGCAACGTTCCCTCGCTTTGTATCGAGGGCCTCCGCGGCGAGTGCCTCGGTGCCGTCGAGCCAATTGCCCGAGGCCGCCGGCACGGAGGTCGAGCAGCGTCACGGACGTACTCCATTCGTGCTCCCATCGGTGGATGCAATGGAGCTTTTTTTTTCAGTGGTCGGATTCTTATTGTTTTCGAGTCCAGTCCCTGAGTGGCTGGTCGTTGAATTTCAGCGGCTAGGCACTTAGGATTTTCGCTGCCCAGTCCCCGAGTGGCTAGTCGCTGAATTTCAGCGGCTAGGCACTTAGGATTTTCGTTGTTGACGCTTCCATGGTTGCGCAGGGCCTGCAGCACGAGTCGGCGGAGCGGCTTGCCGCCAGGGAGCATGTGGAGAGGGAACTCCTCATTGTTCAGGACACGAACGAGCAGCTTCGAGCGACTGCGGGTGAGTGTTCGTCGTGCTTGATGCTGGTCATAAATTTGTCCTTCTCGTAATCATGGTGTTGTTGATGCAGAGGATAGCGCAGCCGCGGTGGAGAAGGCTCGTCAGGGCCTCGTTCCGGTGAGTGAATTGACGGCTGCACAGTCGTCCTTGAGCGCCGCGGAGAAGCGAATCGCCGACCTGGAGCGTGATCTCAAGGAGGCAAAGGCGGAGGCGACCTCGGCGGATGGGCGGGCCAAGGCAGTCGTTGCTTCTGCTTCTGAGGAGCGGAAGATGTCAGACGTGCTCGTCGCCGGGCAGCGGGATGACCTCTCCGGTCTTCAGGATTTCATCACGGAGCGCTGTCGCCCGTTGATTCGTTAGTTTTTCTTTGGCGAGTCCACGAGCGCGTGGGTCGCGTTATTTTGCTGGAGCCACCCTTATTATTTTCTTGTGTTAATGCGTCACCACTCTGGTTGATTCTGCCGCGCTGTCGGTGACCTGCATCCGGGCGTATCTGCAGGAGATCTCGCCCATGGAGGTGATTCCCAGTGACCTCGTCGAGGTTTGGCGCTATCTGGAGAAGGCCCAGGCGGTTGTGGAATTCATGACGCGGTCGGCCTTCCGTCGTGGTGCGGCGACTGCGCTGAGTCTTGGGCTCGCGCACTTTCCTAACGACTTCGACCTTGATGACGTCACGAGCGGGTACCCTTCGTCGACGGGCGCAGTCGAAATCGCCGAAGTGCTGAAGCTGACGGAGCGGGCTGCGGTGTACGCCGACCGGGTGTGGGCGATGGGTGACCTCATTCCTTACCAGGAAACGGTCGTCGCCCCGAACGACCCCGAGCCGGCGCACCGCCACTTCAAGGTGGAGCGGCCATTCCGTGCGGCCATGGCGGATGAGCTCACGACGTACCCATCGAATCCGTGGATTCCTTTTATTCATTGTCGCAAGGGTGTTGGTGCCTCATCGTCGAAGCCTGTGGAGTAGAATAGTTTGCCGATCGGTGTTAGTTAGGATAAGTATGTTGTCGAGTGTTTTGTACACCCGCTTGAGTTTGGCGACCAAGGGCTCGTAGCGGCACGAGGTCTTGAAGCAGTGGATCGCGATGTCCGGGTGGATTCCGGCCGCGTTGTACCACAGGTCTTGCCACCGTTGGACCCAGCTGTGGGTCGACTCGCGGGGTCCCTGGACGCATCGCTCCAGGTCCTCGATGGTGGTGGCGCGGGTGTAGGAGCCCTCGAAGTGCCTGACGAAGGCGTCGCGCATTTCCTCCCAGGAGTCGATGCTGTCTGCGGGGAGGGTGTTGATCCATTGCCGGCACACTCCCTCCATCATCAGGGGGAGGTAGCGAGCGGCGAGCAGGTCAGTGTGGCCGGCGATTCCCATCGCCATGAGGTACGTGTCCAGCCACACGGACGGGTCGTACGAGGGGTCGTACTTCTCAATCTCCTTCGGCGCCTTGAAGTTCTCTAGGTATTTTTCGCCTCGGATCATCGGTCTGAAGCATTGAGGTCCGACTCGGCTCAGCGATCCCCTTGGTTTGCGTCGCGGCGGTTGATGAGGGTATGCCTCAAATCGTCGGGCTGGCGTGCGCGCCGGCTCTGGTTGTTGATGATGTGGGTGCGCGCGTCGACTGGCTGCCCCTTGGCGGTGACGAAGTTGTTCGCCGGTCGCGGGTCGTTGGTGGAGAGTGCCGCGTGTGCGGGTCGGTGTTGGAGCTGCAGGGGCTCGGGTGGTGGGCAGTTTAGGGTGTTTGCCGCCATTGGGAGGCCGCGCGAGGCCGCCCTGCTGCCTGACGAATGCGAGTACATGCGACCCTGCGAGTCGGCTCTCATATTTTGTTGCTCGACGGACTTGGCGAGTAGAGCCTTGGCTTACTGGATTTGCAGGGCGCCTTCCCCGGTCACGATGATGTTGTCGACCGCAGCTCGGCTTGTGACGATGTTGTCCATCGGGGTGGAGAATAGAGGGAGGCCATTCGCGTCTCGCTCTCGATCCTTGGTTGATCTCGGGGGAGGCGTGCGGCGGGGGGTGGTGGGGGGCGTCGTTGGCCGTTGCGTCTGGTGGTGGCCGGGAGCTCCCTCCTGGCGGCGCGTTCTTGCAGATCGCACGCTCGGCTATACGGGCCGGGTCATTTTTGTCGTTGAAGTTCAGGGCGCGGCCCTGAATGGTGGGGTTCAGGAGCGACCTGATGCGGAGTTGGTGGTAGCGCGAAAGCTCCTGCGCTGTCACCTGCTCGAGGCAAAATTTCTCGCGCTCGGCTTGTTCCTTGCGGACCGCCTCCTCCAATCGCAGGCGGAGTTCCTCGACCTCCATCACCGTCGCGGTCGGAGGGATCGGCGTGGAGAAGGGGTATGGCAGGGCGTCCGCACCATTCGCCATGTAGGCCGCGACATTACGGCTAGATCCGACGTGGAGTTCGCCGGAGTTCTCCGACCCGGAGTCGAAGTTGAAGATCCCAAGAATGGTGGGGTCCTTGAAGTCTCCCATGTTGGAGACTTGGGTGATGGAGCCCGCGGGTGACGCGGTGACGATGGATCCGGCGGCCGATGTCGGGGTCGCCGAGTCGGCGTCGGCGTTGAGGTCCACGTCGTCCGCGACCATGGTGGTTTCGGCCACATTGCTATTGGTCGAGTCGTACTCGGAGGCGAGGTGGTGGATGGTGTAGACCTGACTCTCAGAGAGCTGGTCGTGTGGTGGCGACTCGCGGATGCGAGCCGAGTCCTCCAAGACGATGATGTCGGTGAAGCCGACGAAGAGGTTGATCGTGCCGACCGGCATGATCACGCTATGCATGACGGGGTGCACCGCCGGGACGTAGCTGCTCGGCAAGATCTGGAGGATATCGCCGATCGCGATCATGCGGCCGGTGGCGATCGTCTCGTTGATGGGAAGATTGGATCTCGCCACAGAACATCGGCTTGATCGGCTAGGCCCCACGGTGGGCGCCACTGTCGTGGGAATGGCCACAACAGATGCTGCTATCGGGAGCGAATGGTAGAACAAAGGGAAAGGGCGGCCAGCTATCTGTGGTGCGAGATGAGGGCGGAGACACAAGGATTTACCCAGGTTTGGCCCCCCGAAGGGTAAAGACCTACTCCTGCTAGATTGTATTATGGAGAGAGTAAAAGGGCGAGCTCGACGAGTAGGCGGCGAGTCGCTAGGGTGTATGATGGAACGTGTCCTCTATGCGTACCCTAGGGAGGTTTATAGATCAACAACTGAATTAGTTTAGGATTTGGAGGGTTGTTGACCTAATCCGTTCTGGCTTAGCTACGCTTTTGGGCCTCCAGCTTCCAGTCGCCTAGGTCCTTGCCAAGTCTCGATCTAGTCGCCGTCCTGTAGGCCCACTCACTGGCAGCTTGGGCCAGTAGGAAACGTCCTGCTAGGTATACCCCAGTCAGCATATCCCCATCAGGCCTTGTTTCTAAACATTGAAACACCGTTTGCATCTAGATCTGTTGCATGTTTGCTTGCTCTATTTCTTTACCTCATGGTCAAGATATTTTCTGGCACCGTTACCACTTGTATTTCACTATCTCTTCGCCGAACTAGTGCACCTATACACCTAACCACCTATTGGGTGTGTTGGGGACACAAGAGACTTCTTGTATATTGATTGCAGGGTTGCTTGAGAGGGGATACCTTTGACCACTTCCTCCCTGAGTTCGATAAACCTAGGGTGATCCACTTAAGGGAAACTTGCTGTTGTTCTACAAACCTCTGCACTTGGAGTCCCAACAACTTTCTACAAGAATAGAAGTGCGTAGACATCAAGCTCTTTTCTGGCGCCGTTGCCGGGGAGGTAAGGTACTCATATCCTCCGGTGTGAGTGCTCGAAGTTATTTCCTTTAGATTCTGCAGTTTTGTCTTTTTGTTTCTTGTTTTCACTAGTTAGGCTTAATGGAAAACAACAACAAAATTAGAGAGCTTTATAGTGTTTATCTTGAGTTAGGACATGAAGTGTTTGAAGAGAAAATTAAAAAACCTATGGAGCTTTATTTGCATTCTAATAGAAATGTTATTAGTATGAATTCTTTGGACACCATTATTGCTAATGCTATGGAAAAGTCTAAGCTTGGAGAAGCTAGTTTTGATGAAAATGATATTTTTAGTTCCCCAGCTTTGGAAGATAGCTATTCTATTGCTTATGATGATACCAAACCTCCAATATATGATGATTACAATGATGAATATGATATTTTTAGTCCAACTACTATTGAGGAGGAAATTAATTGTGATTAAAATATGCCTCCTATATTTGATGATTATGGTGATGAGAATATTAGTGATAGCTATTTTGTTGAATTTGCTCCCACTATAGTTAATAAGAATGACTATGCTTTTGTGGAGAGTAATAATCATTTTATGCATGTGGCTCATGATAAGAATGTTTTATGTGATAGTTATATTGTTAATTTTGTTCATGTTGCTACTAAAAGTTATTATGAGAGAGGGAAACATGGTTTTATCTATCTCAACAATATTAAGTTTCCTTTCTTTATGTTGAGAATTTTGAAGTTGCACTTGTTTTGCTTTCCTATGCTTGGTGCTTTGTGCTTTCATGAGTTGTTTCTTTACAAGATTCCTATGCATAGGAAGTGGGTTAGACTTAAATGTGTTTTGAATTTGCTTCTTGATGCTCTCTTTTAAATCAATTCATATTTTTTACGTGAGCATCTTCTCAAACTATCAAGCATAACTTAAAGGCGTTAAAGAAAAGTACTTATTGGGAGATAACCCAGGAGTTTACTTGAGTCTTTGAAGTTATTACTTCTGTAATGACCTCTCCTTATCCTTTTTGTTTGCTTTTTGTGCCAAGAATGACCTCTAATGAGAGGGAAGTAAGATTTGGGATGTTGTTGTCCCGAAACAGATTTCTGTCCTCCACCATTAAAATTCGTGAGGAGTCTCTATAACTCGGATTGAGATCAAAATTTACGAATAAATCCCCCAGTATGTTAGATAACTTTCATTAGTCCAACACTTTTTAATTTGAGCAACATAAGGTCTTCGAAAAAATCGGTTCCTACCTACTTGTCTGTTTTGACAGATTTCTGCCATTATTTGCATTTGCTTCTTATTGATTCCTTTTTGGCTTCTTTTTGGGAAATTGAGCTTTTTGAAGGAGTTGCTACAGTATCTTGTGTTTTTATTGAAAAGTTTTGTTGTTCCAAAGCTTAGGTTTAATATCTTTTGAAAACACTAATGTTGCTAATGAAGATTGTGTAAAGTTTTGTATGAAGAAAAAATTCTAGGTGTAAAGAAAGAATGATGTAATGAGATGAAGAATGGACAAAAGTTTGGGGATGCCACCCCGTGTCACCCCAAGAAATATTCAAGAGGTACAAACGTTAAAGCTTGGGGATGCCCAAGGCATCGCCTTCTTCATCAATAAAAATCTCAGGTCTTTCTAGACACTTCGTTTTTATCGTTTCATGCACAAGTTGTGTTGTTCTTGGAGCGTCTTAGTTTTCGTTTTTGGTTTTTGTTTGCTTAGTTTGCTTGAGTAAGTTGGTTGGTTACACCACACTTCTTTTGGAGAGAGACACTCTGTTTTCGTTGCCTTGAACACTCTAGTTTTCACTCTTATTGTTTTGTGAGTGTTCTCTTTTGCTAGTACTGTGTTTAGCCTTAATTTTCTTGTGCTTTCAGCTTAGAACTTTTTAGTTCTTATTTGTGGATTTGTGAGACAAGCTCACTGATCTTTATTGATTATTATCTTTGTGAGTTGTTTCAAATAAGTTGATTTGTGTTGGAGAGGAGTAGAAAGTTCTTGCTTGAGTAGTACAAGAGGAGCTTGCTTTGACTGTGACTTAGACTTTAGCATGGCATGCTAGGTGTTGTTTTGACCTTATGCTTAGTGATTATTTCTGTAGCATGTCTTGTTCCAAACAATTGGGATTGCTTAGTGTGCCTTGAAGAAATTATGCGTTGTTTTAGCATGCAAAAGCATAGTATAGTCGTATTCTCCTTTGATGTTTTACTTGGGTTGACTTGGCGCATGCTCACACCATGTTATGACTCTCACAAGTCACCAATAGCCTCTATGATAATTTAGTCCTTGACTTGTAGTACCACTCTTTGCTTTGATTAGTAATGCTTTGTTGCACTACATGATTATGGCCATTATTGCTCTCTTAGTTGGTTGCTCCCAGTCTTTTGCTAGCCTCCACTTGTATGAGTAAGTTATACTCATGCCTCCAACTTCCAAGAAACCAAGTTATTCCAAAGTGTCCACTATAAACTCCTATGCATGGTGTGTTACACCATTCCAAAGTATATTCTTGTTTTCAGCTATCTTCCAATTAAAAACTATTTTGTTATGTGAAAACTTAGTGATTAAAGCCCTCACAAACTTGATGGTACACTTTATATTCTTTGCCCCTAATAAACTTGAACCATTGTGTCATATATGTTGTATATGCTTGCACTTATACGTTGGAATTAGCAGAACCGTGTTGTCATGGGAAACGTTTTCAACATTGCACTTGTACTTTGTACTCAGTTGATATCATGTTGTTTTGTCTATGGATGTCACTGGTGTGAAATAAAAAGGGGGCTTGTAAGTCCATGGAGTTTGAATCCTGTGTTAGAGAAACGCATGGGCCGCTAGCCTAAGCCATGCCTAATCATGGTGGAAACTTGCAGCATCACCATAGTGAGCTATCTATGAAGCATCCTCAATAAATAGCTATGCATATGGTAAATAAAAAGATTGCTGAGATGCTCACTGTCTGCTTGCCTTGTCATTTTGGTTATGGGAAAGCTCCTATACCATGTGCAAGGGGTACCCCGTTGGAGGTTCTCAATGATATGAAAATACTTACAATGACAAGAACTTACACGTGACCAAAGTTGAGTAGCATGAGGTGTGGCCCTCATATTCAAGGGACTTGAGATTGCTAACTTATACTTCATCAAGCATATACTCCATCTTTGTCACTTTAACCTTAATCACTTCAAGATGCTTATGATAGGGGCAATGAGGGCTGAAAGGTAACAAGTACCATAATTTTTGGAAGCTCTTTTTGAAACTTGAAATCCCTGCTTCCTTTATAAAAGGCTTTTCTTCCACCATTATTTGAGTCTCCACCTTCTACCTTTAGGCACCATTAAGAGAGAATAGTTGTCATTCTGTGTGCAGTGTTCCAAATCTTATTGATTGATGCATATAGTGTTATTACTTGTTCTTATGCTACTTGTTTCTAGTCACCCTTGTGAACTTTGAAGGTGTCCTATGCATCTATTTGCTACTCTATGAGGGACAAGCTGATTGACACTATGCTACGTTTTCTGTATGTGAAACAAACAAACGTTTTTCAATGCATGTTATTCATGATCTTTGTTTGTAACTTGTCATGTTGCATGCGTAGTTACTATGTCCTATTGTTAGAACTCCATCTTTTATGCACATGTTTAGAGTTATTTGATCCCAGCTTTCAATGCCTGCAAATGGTTGGATCTTTATTGTGAGGGTGCATGTCACCTCAAAAATTATTCTTTTTATCACTTACCTACTCGAGGATGAGCAGGAGTTAAGCTTGGGATGCTTGATACGTCATAAACGTATCTATAATTTTTGATGCTCCATGCTTGTTTTGTATCTACTTTGCTTTGCTTTGTCTACACTTTGAGGTGTTTTTATATATTTTCTGGAACTAACCTATTAACAAGATGCCACAGTGCCAGTTGCCTGTTTTCTTCTGTTTTTGGTTCCAGAAAGGTAGAAAATCAATATTCTCGGAATTGGACGGGATAAAAGCCAAAGTCATTATTTTTCCCGGAGCAACACGGAACCACGAAGCAAAGCCGGAGGGGGGCCACGGGGGGCCGCACCCCCCTAGGAGCGGGCAAGCCCTGGAGGCTCCCACAGGGGTGTGGGCCCCTGGACCCCCACCGACCTTGATTCCTGCGCCTATAAGAATCCTCTGACCCAAAAACCCTAGGGCATCTAGAAGAAATCCACGAAAACCTCTGTTGCGCCGCCACCACTGAAGGGGAGATTCGGGGGACAGAAAGTCTCTGTTCCGACACCCTGCCGGGACAGGGAAGTGCCCCTGGATCCATCTCCATCGATCTCCATCGCCATCTTCATCACCGTTGCTGATTTCCATGATGAGGAGGGAGTAGTTCTTCCTCGAGGATAAGGGCTCTACCGGTAGCTATGTGTTCATCTCTCCCTATGCATGATCTTGTGGTCATGAGATTTGTAATCAAGTAGATCTACCTTGCTACTCAAGTGCTTCATTAGATCTCTGCTCTCCCCATGTGTATGAAAGTGACAGCGTGCACGCCATGGTGGCACTTAGGTTTTAGTCTACATAAATACTCTTTGTGCTTTAATAGATCTATGCTTTTCCCCACGTGTGTGAAAGTGACAGCGTGCATACCGTGTGTGGCACTTTGGCTAGATTGAATATTTGTTATGAGATATATTTGGAGTTGGATGTCGCTATGAAATTGTGGTGTTTGTTGGAACCATCTAGAGATCAAGGTGACAGTGTGGGGTTATCTAGATTGGGGAAGGCGGACTTTGAGGTGTGCTGTTATAGCCCTACCATGGATTAGAGTGTCCAATCGAAGAGTAGTTAAGAGTAGTATCATGAAGAGAGGATATTTATATGAGAGAGTGTTCACTAGTGAAACTATGATCCCTAGGCCTTGTTTCTAAACATTGAAACACCGTTTGCATCTAGATATGTTGCATGTTTGCTTGTTGTAGTCTTTACCTCACCGTCAAGCTATTTTATGGCACCGTTACCACTTGTATTTCACAATCTCTTCGTCGAACTAGTGCACCTATACACCTGACAAGTGTATTGGGTATGTTGGGGACACAAGAGACTTCTTGTATCTTGATTGCAGGGTTGCTTGAGAGGGGATACTTTTGACCACTTCCTCCCTGAGTTTGATAAACCTTGGGTAATCCACTTAAGAGAAACTTGTTGTTGTTCTGCAAACCTCTGCACTTGGAGGCCCAAGACCTATCTACAATAATAGAAGTGCGTGGACATCAATATCTCACACCGGAGATTCCGGTCCATCTCCGGACCAACTGCGGACCCCTATACAGAATGTCTCGGTCTAGGACTTGATGTTCCCTCCGGAGTCCATGGTGGAAATACTCACACTTCATACCAGAGGCTGGCATGATGAAGAAGACGGAGGATATTCCGGTCTAACAGTATAAACCGGAGATTCTGGACAAATATCCAGTCTGAACCAAATACGAGGCAAACTTCAAATGGCGATATCTAGAGTTTGGAAACTCCGATTGACCCAAAACCATTTTTTTTGGAAAGAGGACAACAAGAGATACCCACCTAAAATTGAAAATATTGGATGCCACCAAGTGATAATATTTCATGTATTGTAATGTGAGATACCTCCCTTGGTGAGAAACCGAAAAACCTCAAAGATAAAAAATGCAATGAGATATAAAAGGTAAATCCGTTTTTGATGAACTAGAGCTTGTTATGAATATTACCACAAGCTCTGGAACCTCACAAGGATAAGATCCAAATAACAACCAAGAAAGGATGATGCTAAGTATGCAAAGGTTTGAGCTCTCTTTAAAATATATGATCGAGTTACTCACTTGAGAGCCCCTCTTGATAGTACGGTTATCTATCCTATAAACCGGTCTCCCCAACTAACACAATGAGACCGGTAAGAATAAAACCCTATGAAGATCATACCTTTGCCTTCCGCATATTCCACTTGATCTTGATGTCGATGATCTTGTCCTTCTCAATATGGAATGCCTTTCTTGATTGCTCTTGCACGCACTCGCTTGATGAAGACTTGCAAGTTGCTCCCCCATACAACATGGCGAAACCTTTACTTTGACCTTGTCTTCATCGATCCATGATCACCGAGGATGGCAAGCTTCAAGCATGAGATCTTCTAGAGATGGCACATCTTTAGCTTGCACAACATTCCTTCTAACACCATTTGGATGATGTCTTGAAGATCATATGATGATCTCCATCTTCTTCTTCAAGACACCCTTGATCTTATTTTCTTTATTCTTGTTCTTCTTCTTCTTCATTTCTTATTTCTTTATTATGTTGGTGTCTTGAAAATACACACGAGGTATCATTCCATCTTATTCTTCAAGACACACTTGCTATAGGCCCAACTCTCACTTGACCAATCTCCGAGTCACTCTTTAAGCCTTGGTCAACACTTGATCTTCTTCACTTTATTCTTCTTCATTTCTTCTAACTTGAAGCCAACACATGCTCCAAGAGATGCCAATGGACAATTCCTACAAGTGTAACTCAATGCAAACATTAGTCCATAGAGATTGTCATTAATTACCAAAACCACACATTGGGGCCCACATGCTCTTTCACTTTGTTCCTCGATAAAGTTGTAATGGTCCACCGTATGCGTCAAGGTGCTGAGAAACTCAAGTGTCAAGTGGCGATGCGTGATGACATCCTGAAAGACAAAGTCATACAAATGAACATTGTTGCAAAGTAAATCGAAATCAGCACGAATGCCAAGTTGGTTCAGGATATAGGGACACACCCACTTGGTGGACTTGATTTCTCAGAGCTTGAGACGATTGAAATGGTTCGGCTGAAACTCCTCGGTGAACTCAATACCAACTGACTGGGGGTTAACATATCAACGGGTGGTGCGGAAGATTCCGCAGCCACTACACATGTACGGCTCCTCATGTTCATCTAAAAATAATAAGATAGAATAAATAAGTAATAATAAAAAATTCTATTAATAAATTTTGATCCAATAGAAACATAGAATATCTGATTCTCTACACTATTTATAAAAGGATACTCCTCTAAAACAATACTAAGCATGCTCAACATCAAGATTGAATCAAGAACAATATCTAAGTCTAGATTGACAATGGTGAATGATTGAGTGAAGCTTTTACAAAAATAAGTTGAGGATCGAAGGAGAATCATACCTTAGATCAATTGAGTGGGGGGAATCATAGAAAGATTGGGTATATTTGAAGATCCAATGGAGGTGGTTTCAAGTTTGGAGGAAGAAGAAAGAGAGATTGATTTTTGGGGATTTTTAGGCTACCTCATCGGGGTGCTTATGGTGGCTGCGTACGTGGTACGGGCGGGCGGTACGGCCGAAGCCCGCCCATACCAGATGACAAACCTTGGGGGCGACGGCTGCTCCTTGGCGGTGCACTCTATATGGGCGTGTGGTACGATCGCGCGTGCCCGTACTGCTTATCATTATCACTACTGCAATGTTCACTTGAAATCTGATGATTGCTCGAGGGTACGCTATGGGAACTATTCAAAAAATCATCCGATATGCCAATTTATCGGCCGATTTATCGTTTATCACTGGGTGACCGATAAGCCGATTAATAAATTTATCGCCCAATAAATCGGCTAATACACCAAAAAAATCACTAATTTCGTACTGACCGAGCGATATCCTAAACAATGGGTATGTGCGTGCTGTACAGGCGCGTCCGACCGTACCAGTGGTCGTCGGTGACACTGTTTTCTGTGGCAAAAATCAAAGTTTCTATTTTTCTATGACTCAAGATGGTACGGCCGCATGGTACGGGCCTCTCCGGTCGTACCACAGGTCATTAAGTGCACTATGAGCTGCAAAACTTCAAGAATTTGATTAGTAGCTCCATGCGCCTTTGCACATCTCATCATAAGTCAAAATAACATCAAACATACTTCATAAAAATTCAGCAATACTTTTGGCCATGTGTTAGTAAATTAAAAGATCGAGGATTACCTTATTTATTCTCCTCTCTATAATGGATTTCTTGAACACTCTTTATTAAAAACAAAAAAACAAAACTAACAAGAATAACACAAAAGTAAAATTTTAGTTCACATGGGTTGCCTCCCATGATGCGCTTCTAGTTATGATCGATGATCTTCACCCTGATGGCAATCATTTAGGTTTGAGGAGTGGAATACCCACTCTGAAATAGTTGGCGTTCAAAGTAATTATACCATCATCATCATTAGGCTTGGCCTTGTTTTTCCTAGAGAAGTGGACTATAAAAGGACCTCTAGATGCTATCCCTATTCTCACATTCCTCTCATGTAAATTAATTAAAGCTTTAATAGTTCTTAGAAATGGCCTACCTAAAATTATAGGTGCTATGGGATCTTCAGGCCCACAATAACAAGATCAATAAGAACTAGACTACCTTTAATTTCAACAACTATATATTGTTTTATCCCAACAACTTGTTTATAAGTTGAATCCTCTAGGTGGAGTCTTAATTTAGTAGTAATGAATGGACCCAAGTTTAATTTATCAAATAAGCTTTTGGAAATTGTTGAGACGCTTGCACCAAGATCACAAAGTGCGGATATTTCATTGACTCCCAACTTAACTTTAATATTGGTCTCAAATATATCATCTAGCTTATCAGCTAGTATTTTATACTCCATATCTAACTCACAAACTTTAGATGCTACTTGTTGTATAAATTATTGGTACATAGCATCTTTACCTTGTTCTATACCGGGATTCTTTACGGTGATTATCTTTAATAGATCTTACATGGTATATTCCGGTCTTGGTGCATTGATATAATCAAGCTCTTCAGGTTTCTATTCATTCGTTACCACCCTCATCATCTTGAGGTCTTCTATCGGATTTGGCTCGGGTTTTCTAGCAAACTTTGCTAATATGAGATCTTCACTCTTAGCTACTTTACCCATCTGAGCCTCCATCGTCTTTGTCCTTTCCTATAGAGTTTGCACATTATTTCTAATTGCAATGGTCTGGTTAGATAATTTTCCTATACTACTCTCATGGTTCTCCGTGATTTTGGTAAGCATATTATTTTTCTTGGTTTGAGCTTGTATAAAGGTTCTAACAGTTTGTTCAAACGAGAGATTGCCATGATTTGCTCCATTGTTATTATTATCATAATTATTGTAAGGAGATCCTGTAGGATTAGGATAATGTTTTTGAGCATTAGAAGCATAATGATTTTTCCATGCAGGATTAAAAGGAGTGCGAGCTATAAAAGTGACATCATTAAGATCGGTAGCGATAGCATTAAATTTGGTATCTTCTTTACCTTTTACTATGCTTAGCAGCTCGTCTACCTTAGATGTAATCTCTTCATTATTTAACTCGGTGATTGAACTTACTCTCTTCGAGGTTATTTCCACATGCCATTGGGAATGATTATTTTGCATATCATATAGTAGTTTCTTTGCAACACTCACTTGCTTTCCCATGATTGTTCCTCCTGCTACAGTATCTAGCATAGACTTAGACATTGGGTTAAGACTGTTATAAAACAAATGTAATATAAGCCATTCTTCCGTCCCATGACTAGGACAGTTCATTACGATTTCTTTCATCCTTTCCCACACAAGCGCTAGTGGCTCACGATCTTCTTGTCTAAATCTTGTAATGTTGGATCTTAGCTGCTTAGCCTTAGTCGGGGAAAAAATTTAGTCATAAATAAATTAGTACATTCCTCCCAAGATTTAATAGTGCCCTTTGGTAGAGCTATCAACCAATCCTTAGCCTTTCTTCTAAGAGAGAAAGGAAACAATCTTAATTTGATAGCATTTGGATCTACATATTTAATACGCATCATGTCACAAATTTCAATGAAAGTGTTTAAGTGTGAACCTGAATCTTCAAAAGATGAGCCCCCAAATTGGTTCTGTTGAACAAGCTTAAAAGGTTAGGCTTAATTTCATAATTTTCCGCATCAACAGCGGGATGAGTGATAGGTGCACGAATAAAATCATCAGTGGGAGTAACATACTCCCCAAGTCAATTTTGAGCCATGGCTCTTATATTTTTGGTAATTTTTAAGTTATGAAAACAAAGAACAAGTAACTATTTTTTTTGGATTTTCAAATAGATAACTGGAAAGTAAAATAATAACAAGAAATAAACTACAAACTAATAATAAAACTAAAAACAAGGTATCTAGTGACCTCACTAGGAAAGCGAAGTTGCTTCCCCGACAACGACGCTAGAAAAAGGGTTAATACCTTCGATCTGGATTCACAGATGTAGTATAATAGCCTTTTCCGTAGAAGACCTTGGTTTAATTGAACCTTGGAAATCAATGCTAAAAGGAAATAAAAAGGACATGTCTACAAGACTTTGTTTCTTTGTTTTTACCTTAGTTTACCGGATCAATCTAGTTTACTTTTATAGTAGGTTGAATCAATGGATGGAGATAGGTCAGGGTTGAAGATCCACCTATAGCTGCACATCATATGGGATAAAAGATAATAGTCATGTGTAATGTTTGAATGGAGATAATCTCTTGTGGGCAACACATCCTAATATATTAGAGCCTCCATGACGTAGCGGGCATAGCAATAGTGTTTTTGTCCAACCGAGTGCACACCGAAGCAACAGGCTACACATGATTATTAAGTGTAGAACACATATTAAAGCATTAAGTGGTGATGTTGTTGTGATCTCGAATGGGTCGCTAAGCGAAGATCATACTACCCTTTTTGTCACTGAGGTTCCTATGAGATCGTCGCTAGCCAAGTATCTCACCTCAAGCCTTTATCAATCTATGGGATCTTGGGTACCTACAAGCCCATAGATTGAGATAAGAGAAAAGGAAACAAAAGATACAATTATCAATAGAAAACAAAATACAATACTCCCATGATTAGATTCTCATAATTTTTGCAAGGTTTCTCCCCAACCCGCAGCCCGTGAGGACTACTCACTCATAACAAATAGATCTACGATAGAAAATATTGTGCAAAATACTTAGATTGAAATCAAATATTATTAAAATGGTCGCCAAATCACAAGGAGATCTAAAGTACAAAGCAATGGTTATGGCTAGTGGAGGGGATGGATGAACAATGGTGTGGATCTCCTTTGGTGGTGGTGTGATGAAATCTGAGAATGGCGGCTCCCTGCCTGGCGGCTGGAGCCTCAAAATATATAGGCGTATTCACGAAAGTCATAGAGTTTGACAAGACGGAGCCACTGCCGCATGGTACGGGCATCCCTACCCATACCAGTGGTCGTTAAGCCCACTGACGCCTAAAATTAGCTTCCTAATTACTTGGTCGTGTAGATTTCCTCAAAATCCTTCATTATGACTTCTGATTTCGCATTAACACCCGTGATTTCCTGCACAACATAATTCAAAGCAAGCTTTTGCATATCTTTGCAATTATTAGTCATTAGTGGCAAGGACTAAGAGTTTCTTGTCAATTTCTTAACTAAAAACAATATTTAAACACAGTGGAATATGGCAAATATTGGAGCCATCACCCACCCGACAGTAGCAGCGGTGGAGGCAGCTGGGCATTTGCCTGTGCCACCAGGTCGGTGAGCTGGCCGACCTCTTGGTAGCCGCCCCACAAGGCATCCTCGTCCCACACGCTCGTCGCAATGGCATGCTCGATGAAGGCGTCCTCGTCGTAGCCCCGCGACAGGACCTCCTGATATCCCACAAGTATAGGGGATCATGTGTAGCCTTTTCGATAAGTAAGAGTGTCGAACCCAACAAGGAGCTAAAGGTAGGATAAAATCTTCTCTCAAGTTCTATCAACTGCTGATACAACTCTACGCACACTAAATGTTTGCATTATCTAGAAAATAAACTAGAGCAACAATATGACTATGAGAGATAGCTTTGCAAGATAATAAATACAAGAAGGTAATTGTTAGTGGTGCAGCAATAAAATATACTAAGTAACCATAAACTAACAGTACCATGAGTGTGGAAAGTGGTGGTAATTGTTATGGTTTTTTCCAAGTTTAACTAGCGAATAAATCGGGTTCATTGTCTTCGATGCAGTTTTCTATGTGGGAGAAGGTAAATATACATGCACTTCACTACTTGGAATTACAAGTACTATATGAATGGATTGTTAGCAAGCATCCTCAAATACTAACAATGCATTAAGGTTTCCCCAACCATAGCCTTAAGTTAATGGTCCTCTTACTCCCGTACGTGCAATCCTCGGGTTTCTGTCACTCCGGTAGAACTTCCCCTTCCTCTTACACATACTACAAACCCTATGATGTTTAATCCATGCACACACAAATATAATGTACACCAAAGAACTATACCATATCAACATACAACTCTAATAAAACAAAGACATTCAACCAAGCAATCAAAAGACAAATAAACTACACAAACATGACATAGATCACAGGATTATAACTTATAGCATCGATCACCATGTTTATATAGGACGGTACAGAGGTGTGTGGGAGGATGAACCACTGTATACAAGGAGGAGTTGGTGATGGAGATGGCGGTGAAGACGATGAAGGGGGCAGCGAGAGGTGCAGGGCGGCGACGGCACAAACGCCGGCACGGGGAGCTCCTTCCTTGCCGCTGGCATCATGGGGGAGCGCCGCCCCTTAGCCCCTTACTTCATGGCTTCTTGGGAGCCCTCCCAGGAAGATGGGATCCATGGGAAAGGAAAAAAACTTGGCTTTTGGTGGATGCAATTCGTGGGTGGAGGAGTCCCCCACGAGTTAGGTTTCCTCCCTTTATATAGCTTCTCAGATTTCTGTTACCCAATCTAGGGTTGCAGAAAATAGGACTTCTCTCGGCCGTCCGGACATGGAATTAGTTAAATTCTATGTCCAGAACGTTCCACGCGAAATTTACAACAACTTTATAGTTGGGAGTTTTCCGTTTGATGCCGTCTTCGACCCGTAACGTGGCCATCTTCGAAAAAGGTTCTAGGACAGATTTCTGGAAAGTCCTGATTTGACTCCAACAAGGTTTCCTCTTGTATTCTTGGTAATTCCTACACATCAAAGTGTAAAACAAGAACATTGTGCAATTTTGCAACTATTCGTAGGTTAGTCCAAATAAATCATAAACTTTATATAAAAACAAGTGTCAAAAGCATAATATTAGCATAAAGCCATCAAAAATTATAGATACGTTTATGACGTATAACCCCCCAATACTCCGTGGACAGGTGTGCAGCGGCGAATGCGACTGGGTCCAACGCCTCCTCCTTGACGATGTAGTCGTTGGCATCGCTACCATGCTCGTCATTGCAGTGGTTGATGGGAGTAAGGGCATTTACACTGGGCCGACGCAACCCGTCCGAGCGCGTCCGAGCAGGACATGCGAGGCTTCTCTAGCGGCATGACCCATCCGGACTGACCCAATTCCTGCAGGGCATCTCCACTAGGACGACCAAAACTATCGCCCCAAAGGGTCCGATTCTGTCCGTTTGGGTTGGGCCGCGGTCACTTTTTGGTCGTGGTCCGTCCAGCCGCGCCCCGCGGCGCGACCCATCTGTCCGTCCTGGCGTTTGTTGGCACCATCGCTGGCCAAAACTTTGTCAATCAGCTCAAACACTCAATTTGACAAGCAAATAGTGCATAATTTTACTATCAAATAATATGACAGACGTGTGCCATCATCCTTTGGGAATTGCCAACAAGTGGTCAGTGGATCTGGAATGTGCAAAAGGGGACAATATCACACATAATATGCAAAAAATCGCAGCTTCTGCCCAAACTGTCTCTTCGTTGTCGGCATAGCCATCGCCGCCCTCATTGATCATGTCGTTGTGCATGAAGTCCTCAACATCATTGGACACGAAATCCTACAAACAATTTGGCCATGATAAAGTGGCGGGAGCAGTATACTAGCAATGGAAAAAGAAACATCGCGACCATACCGTGTCATTGGCAAGTGGCGGCTGCTCGGGCATTTCGTCAAACAGGTTGACTGGCCCTAGCATGTATGCCACGGAGATGGACCGCCGCTTCTTCTACTCCTCCAGGGTTGTGTTTGTGGCCGTGGGAGTGCGATTGAGGTCAATGGGAATCTCTCCTGCCTCCAACGACGTTGTGCGGGACAGACAAACCGGGAGAGCAAGGCCACATTCCTACCATGGCCTTCAAGCGAAGGTGTGTGCGGTCCTGGCATCCTAGGCTGATCTGGTGGCCGACCACTAGGCATGGAAGTAATGGAGATGGTAGAGGATGCGCCGGCCATGGCCAGGCCGGGAAGAGCGACGGTGCCACCGAAAGCGGTGATCAGCGCCTCATGCTTCATCATGTTGACAGCATGCTTGGCGGCATTCACTACCAGCTCATCGATGTTGACCCTGTTCTAAGCCGCGAGGATGCGCCCGTTCTCCTCCTGACACTCCATGTCAACCTTGGAAGCAATGGGTCAAGCTCTCACCACTACCGCCGGCTAGCGTGCTTGTCCGACTCAACTTTTTGCTCCTTCGTCGTCATATCCTTGGCCGGCTTCTTTGGTCGGCCGCACTTCTTGGCGGCGGCACCACTAGAGGGCGCAACATCGGCCATGGTGGCGGGATCCATCGCCTCTGCTCATGTTCCCGCCAGTTGAAATTTGGGAGAAGGTTTTTGGAGGGAGAAGTGTAGTCGTTTGTGTGCCACTGGCGGGAGGGACCGCCAAAGGTGAAGGGAGAAAGCGGGAGGACAAGCGCACTATCCGGGCGGACACAACCGAGGCCCAAATTTGGTGCATGGGTGTGTTGATCCACGCGAGTCTGTCCGAATGGGTCGCCTCATTGGGTCGACGCGTAGCTGCCCGCGAGTCCATTTGGATGCGTTCGGACGCCAGCGGACCGGTTGGGTCCGCCTGGTGGAGATGCCATTACCATACCATCATCACCTTAAGAGCATCTCCACCAGAGGCTCCAAACTAGCACTAAGCTAAAAAAAACCGCCGATATAGCATGGACACGCTCGAGCGCTCCTCCAGCAGGCGATCTAACCGTGCGTGCGCTGTAAAAATTTAGCGTGGCATGGCGCTTTATGCTATCCGAGGCCAAATATTTGGTGCGCCGACTATAGCGCGTGCTATCGCTAGCAACGCGCGTGAAGAACCAACCGCCCGGAAAAATCACCCGCGCTCGCGCGACTCCATCGCCCTCTCCCCTTCCGCACGGGCACTAGCGCAATACCGGTGATGGAGGGGACCTCTAGCATGCCCTAACCCCTCCATACTCTATCCACCCTACTGCTGCCACAGGTGGGCCACCGCTGCCGCCGGGAGAAATTTCGCCACTGCCCGCGTCCTCTTCGTGTCGTCACGGCCCAACACCGGCGCTAGCTTCACGCAGCTACCGCCAACCGCGCCGGCGAAGGGGAGGTCCCTGCTCCCAAGCGCCCGGTGCTAGCAGCAGGCACCCAAAAACCAAAGGCGAAGGCCGCGAAGAAGGTCACCGCTCGGCGCGTGCCCACCGGCACCACCGACGGCATCCGCAGCAGTGGCCAGCGTGCGCAACATGCTCGGTGAAATGGAAATAAGGTAAATTTCTCTCTCTTTTTGTTGTTTTTTAGAAAGATGATTGTGGAGGAGGAGTTTGACATGTGTTCGTGCAATGTAGTGTCGATGATCATAGCTTCTTAGATGCTATGAATGTTGTCTCATATTTATCACAAGCACATGTGGATGTGGATGAAGATAATGGTTAAGAGGAGGAGTTTGAAGAGGATGAGTATGGCGAAGGCTTGATTGAGCAGCCGAGAGAGGACGACGAACTAAACTATGGAGGAGTATTGCTTGATTTTCAAGGATTGGTTGAACATTGGCATGGATCCGTCGGTTGGCACGGACTAAACTAGGGAGACATACTGGATAAGAATGAAGGAATACTTTGATGCACAAAACACAAGTGGAAATGTGCACACTCTCCAATCTCTTCGGTCGCGTTGGTCGACGATTAACTTCAATTGTCAAAAGTGGGCGGGTGTGAAAAAATATGTCTATGTGACCAAACCAAGTGGCATAAATGATGTGGATAGGGTAAGTATTCTATTGTGTGTTAGTGTTTCATTTCGATGTTGAGATGTGTTTCTTGTTGTACATGACTCATTTCTTCTCTTTGTGTTCACAATGTAGCTTAGCATTGGTCAAGGCTTGTACCGAGATGAGGGAAAAGGACCAAGAAGGGAAAGAAGATACTTGGAAAGTCATTTACATTGCACCATTTCTATGTTGTGCTAGGAAATGAAGATAAGTGGAGGAATCGTGAGATGGACGTGCCAACAATGCCATGCATGCAATCGCGGAGGCAACTATCATAGATGATGATGGTTCAAGTGATGAGGACAAGAAGAGGAGCTCCACTCCTCACTCGGTTGCCAACACAAGAATACCCATGCTTGGAAAGAAGGCCGCCAAATATATGAAGGGGAAAAACGACATTGGTGATGACATAGCAAAAGCTATGAAAAGGATAGCCAATGCAAGAGCAGAATACAACGAAGATAGGAAGTTGGAAAGAAGCTTGGAGGCCGAGGCACAGAGGGTGGCATTGGAGGAGAGGTTAGCGACCGCCGAGGAGAGGAAGTTGGCATTGAAGGACAAGAAGCTGGCCAATGAGGAGCATCAATGCTTAGTGGAATAAGAGAGGATGCTTCTTTTCATGGACACTTTGAACATGGATGAAAGGGAAAAAAAAGAGTACGTTAACCTAGCTCGCGTTGAAGTGTTGGACAAAAAAATAAAGGTGTCAAACCTCTCGAAGGGTCAAAATGAAGGGATAAATGCACCGATGGATGGCTATGGAGCCATGGGTGGCATGGAAAGCACTTTGGGTGGCTATGGAGGCATGGGTGGCTATGGAGTCTATGCACCACCGGCACCATATGGAGGCATGGGAGCACCACCGGTACCATTTGGAGGTATGAGATGCATACGACTTGAAAGCATGGGTGGAATGAGAGGCACTTAGGGTGGCATGGGGGCATGGGGGAGTTGTCGGGGGGATTCATGGCCTCCTTGGTTGATCCAAGGCCTTCTTCCAACATAGTCGTCCTAGACTCAGAAGAAGAGAGAGCAAAGAATGGAGATAACAATGACTATGAAAATTGTGGCAAATGATTTGTTTGTGTTTGTTTGAGGCTTATTTGTGATGAAATTGTGTGTTGGTATTATCCTTTGTGTTTCAACTATGTCATTGATTTGAACTATGCTATCTAGGTTGATATTTCGAGAAATTAGAGCTATTTATTGTTGAATTTGTTTGATTATTTTGATTTCTTGACATAATAAATGCTTGTTATTGTTCTTTCTGCCAGCAACGCACGCCCAAATTTGCAGCGCCTGATGGGGGCTTGTTTTATTTAATTACTACAAAACGGAGCCTCCAACAAAGGGAGCGCAGATGTTGCGCACTCTAAACTAGTGTAGCATGCTGCATCTGAGTTTTACAACGTCTCTGTGGAGATGCTCTAAATAATTTGTTTGAGGCTTATTTGTGATGAAATTATTTGTTCGTATTGTCCTTTATGTTTGAACTATGCTATCTAGGTTGATATTTCGAGAAATTAGAGCTATTTATTGCTAAATTTGTTTGATTATTTTGATTTCTTGACATAATAAATGCTTGTTATTGTTCTTTGCACCAGCGCCGCGCACCCAAATTTGCAGCGCCTGATGGGGGCTTGTTTTGTTTAATTAAGCGCTACAAAACGAAGCCTCCGACAGAGGGATCACAGATGTCGCGCGCTCTAAACTAGTGTAGCATGCTGCATCCGAATTTTACAGCGCCTCTGTGGGGATGCTCTAAATATATATCCTAAACCAGCTAGCTTCTTTTTTTCTCAGAATTTTGAGCCGACCGTGAGATTTTCCGTGGTGCTAACACATGTTATAGGCTTTAGTTTTTGCAACTCCGTGTGTATTCTCAGGTGCATGAAGTGTTTTCCTGTGGTGGGCCGGGCTTAGGTGGCATCGACGTGGCGCTGGCGTTTCTACATGGTCTTTTTCACCTTGGTGTGCTTTTGGGTGCCCATAGCTGTGGATGGGCTTGTCGTCGCAGGCTTCTCGTCGTAGTGCACTCGATTTGCTTCTCATCATTAGTTTTTGTTAGCATTAGCTGATGTGACCAACTTGGTTTGCTTGTCATTATTATTTTTGTTGGCACTAGCCGATGTGGCCAACATTTTTCTTGGCATTATCTGGTTGATTCAACCGATGTTTTTTCCTCTTCGATCCATCGTATTCCCTCCTCGTCATGTTATTTTTTATCTCTTATCCAGTTTATGCACCCTTTATCATTTCCTATCTTGGATCTATATGTGATTAGCTTTTTCTAGAGAGGCGCGTCAGTGGGTGTCCAACACGTGGACATGCAAATTAGTAGTCATCAGGGTACGTGTTGGCTTGGCATGCTTCCTTTGTTTTGTCTTTTACACATACATCTCTCTCGATGTTTATGGAAACATCCCGTGTACTCTTTGAGTTCCTATTTATCTTGCCCTCTCAGTTTTGAAATGTAGGCGGTAGCTAGCAGCGCTGCTTGGAGCATCAAGGTAGAGGCAACGTGTACGATGGACGAGGGCGAGGTCGTCCGGAACTTGGCTGGGACAATCTGCTACCCAGGTGTGGCTTGCATGGTCAAGGATGCTTTGTTGTGCCGTGAGCTCCTAATGGCCGAGCTCCCCGCGATGAGCTCTTGGTGGCCGAAGCTCCTACACGGCTGGTCACTACGGGACGCGCGCGCTACGCCGAGGGCAAAAGGCCGTCGGCGTAGGCCAAAATACCCTCGACGTATGGTACGTCGAGGGCTGCCCTCGGCAAAGATCTCCCTTGGCGGAGCACACTCAAGCCGTCGGCGTATCGAAATCTTGGCCAGATGCTACGCCGAGGGTTTTGCTTGTCAGTGCATAGCCTGTCGGCCGGTTGCAAAAACATTTTTTAAAAAATATATATTTTTTTTTAAAAAATATATATTTTTATTTTTGAAAAAAAATAATTTTTTTATTTTTTTTTTCTCAATTTTTTTATTCTTTGAATTGTTTCACTTGTTAATCTCCTACTTTGAACATTTTTAACACTAATTATACTTAATATTTGATTAAATTTTAGTCTTTGTCAAACTTCCCAGCAGGTCACTCATTTTAATACTACTCCAGCTTCAACACGCTTAACTTCCTCGTTCCTTCAGAATCCGTTTCCGCAAAGTAATTCATACATTGGTGTCAATACTATGATATCAATTATTAACTCTTATATCATCATGTCACATGTTTGTATTGTTTAAAATTATAAACAATTATTTAAGTAAATATTAATGAATAAGTAAAAATATTATTGAATTCAAATAAAAATATAATAATTTTATTTTTTTGTATTTTTCTATTTAATATAGAATAATTAATATCTTTAAATCTGTAAATCGAAATTCAACAAATAATATGTCTAAATTGATCAGAAAAATGAGATAAATCTAAATATGATATCCATATCAACTAATCACAAACCCTCCATTTTTGAATTAGCTATTTGGTGGTTGCTTTAGAAAATCCCCTTTTTGCGCTCGGATAATAAAAAATGCCTTTTTGGTGCGATGAAAAGGAAAATTTGCATTGGATCTTTGATAAAATAGCATATTGTGAACCTAAAAATGATTTTTGTAGAAAAACATGAGCATCAGATCATATACTTGTAGTTCATATCTGACCCACTTCCTACCGATTCGGCAGGAATTTGTCTTTTTCACCAAAGGTGGACAGAAAGGTTTCGGATCCCCTGTTGGGACATTGTCCATATAAGGTGGTATAGTATTTTTGTAAAATGTGATGGTAGTATTTTGAATTATCCATTTGGTGGTTGCTTCACAAAACCGTCCATTTTTTATGCTTGGAAAATAGAAAATGGCTTTTTGATACGACGAAAAGGAAAATTTCCTCCTGCAACATTGTTCGCCATCCCATGATGCATGTGTATGCATAATATGGGCAAATTATCACAAACTATGCCTTGATTCTAACCATAACATTGGTCATTTGACCCGAAAGACAAGAAACCTCGAATGAGATAGGTCATTTTGTGAAGGTTTTTTTGAGACATAATCAATATATCAAGTTTGCTATTTTTCCTTATAACTATGTCACATAATATGACACCACGTGAAGGTTTCGTATTGTTTCGATCGTTTTTGAATTTTTTATGCCCGTTTTAAACTATCGTCAAACTTTGTCGAACGGCGGACATAAAGATTCTTAGCTCGGGGCCGAGCCTCACTAAAATTTCATTGGATCTTTGATAAAATAGCATATTTTGAACCTAAAAATGATTTTTGTAAAAAAAAATGAGCATCGGATCATGTACCTGTAGTTCATATCTGACTCACTTCCTACCGATTCGGCAGGAATTTGTCTTTTTCACCAAAGGTGGACGGAAAGGTTTTGGATCCCCCTATTGGGACATTGTCCATATAAGGTGGTATAGTATTTTTGTAAAATGTGGTGGTAGTATTTTGAATTAGCTATTTGGTGGTTGCTTCACAAAACCGTCCAATTTTTATGCTCGGAAAATAGAAAATGGCTTTTTGGTGCGACGAAAAGGAAAACTTCCTCCTGCAACATTGTTCGCCATCCCATGATGCATTTTTATGCATAATATGGGCACATTATCACAAACTATGCTTTGATTCTAGCCATAACATTGGTCATTTGACCAGAAAGCCAAGAAACCTCGAATGAGATAGGTCATTTTGTGAAGTTTTTTTGAGACATAATCAATATATCAAGTTTGCTATTTTTTCTTATAACTATGTCACATAATATGACACCATGCGAAGGTTTCGTATTGTTTCGATCGTTTTTGAATTTTTTATGCCCGTTTTAAACTATCGTCAAACTTTATCGAACGGCGTACATAAAGATTCTTAGCTCGGGGCCGATCCTCGCTAAAATTTCATTGGATTTTTGATAAAATAGCATATTGTGAACCTAAAAATGATTTTTGTAAAAAAACATGAGCATCGGATCATATACCTATAGTTCATATCTGACCCACTTCCTACCGATTCGGCATGAATTTGTCTTTTTCACCAAAGGTGGACGGAAAGGTTTAGGATCCCCTTGTTGGGACATTGTCCATATAAGGTGGTATAGTATTTTTGTAAAATGTGGTGGTAGTATTTTGAATTAGCCATTTGGTGGTTGCTTCACAAAACCGTCCGTTTTTTATGCTCGGAAAATAGAAAATGGCTTTTTGGTGCGACGAAAAGGAAAACTTTCTCCTGCAACATTGTTCGCCATTCCATGATGCATGTGTATGCATAATATGGGCACATTATCACAAACTATGCCTTGATTCTAGCCATAATATTGGTCATTTGACCCGAAAGCCAAGAAACCTCGAATGAGATAGGTCATTTTGTGAAGGTTTTTTTGAGACATAATCAATATATCAAGTTTGCTATTTTTCCTTATAACTATGTCACATAATATGACACACGCGAAGGTTTCGCATTGTTTCGATCGTTTTTGAATTTTTTATGCCCGTTTTAAACTATCGTCAAACTTTGTCGACGGCGGACATAAAGATTCTTAGCTCGGGACCGAGCCTCGCTAAACTTGCATTGGGTCTTGGATAAAATAGCATATTGTGAACCTAAAAATAATTTTTGTAAAAAAACATGAGCATCGGATCATGTACTTGTAGTTCATATCTGACCCACTTCCTACCGATTCGGCAGGAATTTGTCTTTTTCACCAAATATGGACGGAAAGGTTTCGGATCCCCCTATTGGTACATTGTCCGTATAAGGTGGTATAGTATTTTTGTAAAATGTGGTGGTAGTATTTTGAATTAGCCATTTGGTGGTTGCTTCATAAAACCGTCCGTTTTTTATGCTCGGAAAATGGGAAATGGCTTTTTGGTGCGACGAAAAGGAAAACTTCCTCCTGCAACATTGTTCGCTATCCCATGATGCATGTGTATGCACAATATGGACACATTATCACAAACTATGCCTTGATTCTAGACATAACATTGGTCATTTGATCCGAAAGCCAAAAAACCTCGAATGAGATAGGTCATTTTGTGAAGGTTTCTTTAAGACATAATCAATATACCAAGTTTGATATTTTTCCTTCTAACTATGTCACATAATATAACACCACGCGAAGGTTTCGCATTGTTTCGATCGTTTTTGAATTTTTTATGCCCGTTTTAAACTATCGTCAAACTTTGTCGAACGGCGGACATAAAGATTCTTAGCTCGGGGCCGATCCTCGCTAAACTTTCATTGGATCTTTGATAAAATAGCATATTGTGAACCTAAAAATGATTTTTGTAAAAAAACATGAGCATCGGATCATGTACCTGTAGTTCATATCTGACCCACTTCCTACCGATTCGGCATGAATTTGTCTTTTTCAACCAAAGGTGGACGGAAAGGTTTCGGATTCCCTTGTTGGGACATTGTCCATATAAGGTGGTATAGTATTTTTGTAAAATGTGGTGATAGTATTTTGAATTAGCCATTTGGTGGTTGCTTCACAAAACCGTCCGTTTTTTATGCTCGAAAAATAGAAAATAGCTTTTTGGTGCGACGAAAAGGAAAACTTCCTCCTGCAATATTGTTCGCCATCCCACGATGCATGTGTATGCACAATATGGGCACATTATCACAAACTATGCCTTGATTCTAGACATAACATTGATCATTTGATCCGAAAGCCAAAAAACCTCGAATGAGATAGGTCATTTTGTGAAAGTTTCTTTGAGGCATAATCAATATAGCAAGTTTGATATTTTTCCTTCTAACTATGTCACATAATATAACACCACGCGAAGGTTTCGTATTGTTTCGATCGTTTTTGAATTTTTTATGCCCGTAATAAACTATATATAATGTTTTATATTTTACTTAATTTTTATTTATAAATGTGTAATATTTGAGTGTAGATAGATAGGTCTTATTATTCTACAGATTTTGATATATTATTTGTATTTTTCCGAATTAGAATAATTTAGTTATGATTTTTCAAAGTTTAATGAGATAAAATAAAAAATAGCTACGCCGAGGACATGCACCGATTAGTTATCAGCATGATGATTGCACAGCCAGAAGCATGTTGTGTTCATGCTGCGGCTAAGTCAAGTCTTTGCATTATTCCCGCATCGGCATGATCCATCGCTCATGGGATGCCATCTGCAAAATATGGATCATGGCGACTTTTACGTTTGTTTTTGAGGTGTGCTCACGCGCGTACGTGCGCTGGCGCGACGCCACACCAGGCCATAGGATCAAGATCCCACGATGGGTTGATGGGTTACGCATCGCAAAAACTGTCTCTCATGTGCCTCTGTTTTCTCTGTTCTTCTCAATTAGTTCACTGCCGTGTGTGGCTAGGAGTTCACAGGATCGTGTGAGTGCATATCATGGCCTGACTTGTGTCAAGTAGCTGGTCGGGGTGCGGCGGTCAAGTATGAATCAGTATTGGGTTTTCATTAGATCTACTAGCCAGCCAGCTTTGCCGTTGTTTTGTTTGATCTAAACTGTGCCCCTGTATGCTTCTCTTATTCATATTTCTGTTCGTGCATGTATGAAATATTCGTCTATGAGATTCACACAAAAAAGAAAGGAAAGATATGTCTATGCAAAGGGCAATAGTGTACGCAAGATCCATACTGGAGGCGAGATCTGAATTAATGTTGCATGCAGGCGAAGTCTGAAGATTAGTAGCGGCGCTCGACCGAAGAAGTCTAGCGACAGAGGCTTGCTGCAAGTACAGCCAGAATTGAGAGACGAGAAAGGGCAGGAGAAAAGTAACTTGCTGAATCCCTGCGTGGTGTATTATGCAGTGGTCCGGCGGGAAGGTGTTGTCGACGGTGAGGGCGAGCAACGGCAGCTCCTGGAGCTACCGGCTCCGGAGCGCGGGGGCAGTGCAGCTAGAACGGGTACTGGAGTACCAGAGGAGTGTCCTCTTTGAGGGGACACAGTTGTTACTGGCCACGGTGGAGCTGCTGGCGTCCAGGTGCTCGACATTGCCGAAACGTGCGCGACACAAGTTGGCCAAGAAACGGTTCTACGGCGGATTGGCGGCGAATATGACGCTGCCGAGGCAACCGTCGTGGCGGACCTCACCATGCGGTGCGTCAGCGACAACCCTGGGATGAGACCTTCCATGGTGGACGTTGTGCAGGTGCTCCAGGAGAAGACTGCCGCGTTGATCTCATGTATGTAATCACGGTAAGCAATTCCTTTTTTCATAGCAGTTGTGTGCTTCGAACTCCTCTTTTTGTTCTCTTGTTTAATCATATGTTGTATGGTGAGTCTGGTGACAGCAAAGTGTGTGTAATCTGTTGGGTACTCCTTTTCCTTTATACGTGTGTAATGTTGTGATCAGGTACAAAAATCGTATACAAAGACACAGAGACTAATGCAACGAGTTCATTTTTGTCAAAAGATTCTACATATCTCTTCTTTTTCACTTTTTATCATAGTTTAGTATATCGTAATTTTTAGAACAAGTTTAGTGTATCACTGGAGATGCAGCCTCTTTCCCCTTTCAAAATTTTGCTCTATTTTCATTTTGTTCCGGAGCATAGAGTTCTTCTTTTTGCTTTCTTGTATAAATATACAACATGTCAGTTTTCAAGCACGAGAAAGGAGAGAGCAAGCGACAGAGAAACTTGGAAGCCACCTCCTGAATTTGGTTTTATAAAGGTCAACATGGCGAAAATCTCGTTCTACACCCGGGTGTATATGCACTCAGGCTGCAAGTTGGAGCAGGCCATCCGCGGCGCCGCAAACCCAATCCTGCATACGAGCTTATGCGGACACCCGCGACAGAGCAGTGCAAATAAGCAGAATATGTGGGCCGTGCCGCGTATTACGCACAGTCCCGCATATGGCTTTCCCCAACCAGACACAGAACGGTGGAACTGAGTTGCACCCGAACGCCGCCGGCTAGCTCCGCCATGGTCGCCGCTCTGACTCTGGAGACCGTCCTATGATGATTTGGGTAGAACGATGCCCTTTCGCTCGGACTCGATACGTGTTAATATATGCCGAGAGATGGCAGGGATAAGTACAGATTCGGTTTACAACTTGATCTCCAAGATTAGAGATTGATCTCTATCCTAATACACCGGTGAGATCCTTTTAAACTAAACAACTTATCCCTTCTAGACTATGTATACGTGACAGGCCGCATACACTAACAAATATTTCTAACATCCCTCCTCAATCTCAGCCTTCTTGAAGATTGAGATTGTGCTTGAATTCTTCAAGTTGTCGAGTAGATAGTGCCTTTGTAAAACCATCTGCTATTTGGTCTTGAGAAGAAATGAAACGAATCTCAAGCAACTTATTAGCAACTCTTTCTCTCACAAAATAAAAATCAATTTCAGTGTGTTTTGTCCTTGCATGAAAAATAGGATTAGCAGATAAATAAGTTGCTCCCATATTTATCACACCAAAGGGAAGAGACTTGGTTCCTTTTAATTCCAGGTTCTCCCAATAGAGATTCCAACCAGATTATTTCTGCTGTAGCATTTGCTAGAGCTTTATACTCCGCTTCTGTACTTGATCTTGATACAGTTGCATGTTTTCTAGCACTCCAAGAAATAAGATTTGGACCAAAATAAACTGCAAACCCTCCTATAGATCTTCTATCATCCACACACACCCAGCCCAATCAGCATCTGAGAAGGCACTTATTAAGGTGGAAGAGGATTTTCGAGAAGTCAAACCAAGACTTGTGGTTTCCTTTATATACCTCAATATTCTTTTGACTGCATTCCAATGAACTATGGGTGCATGTAGAAACTGGCATACCTTATTTACAGAAAAGGCTATATCTGGCCTTGTGAGAGTCAAGTACTGAAGTGCACCTACAATGCTTCTATAGTTTGTACTATCTTCTGATCCAAGAGCACTCCCTTCAATAGCTGACAATTTTTCTGAGGATGACAAGGGAGTTGGCGCAATCTTGGCATCTTTCATACCAACTCTGGACAATAAATCCAAGGCATATTTCTCTTGGGTTAGTACAATATTGTCATGAATTTTCTTAACTTCAATTCCCAAGAATTAATGCAAGTCTCCTAGATCCTTTAATGCAAAAGATGCACTCAAATCTTTGAGAAGCTTTGTTGGAGGAACTAGTGACAATGATATCATCAACATAAACTAACACAAAAATGGTGATATCAGATTTGTTATAAATAAACAATGATGTATCAACTTTTGAGGGGATGAAACCAAACTCTTGAAGCTTAGAGCTTAATTTGGCAAACCATGCTCTTGGTGCTTGTTTGAGTCCATAGAGCGACTTGTCCAACTTGCACACATGATAAGGTGCATTAGGATCTTCATACCCAGGTGGCTGCTTCATATATACTTCCTCTTCCAGAACACCATGTAAAAACGCGTTCTTCACATCTAACTGTCTCAAGCTCCATCCCCTAGAAACAGAAATAGCTAGAATAAGTCTTATAGTAGAAGCTTTAACAACAGGACTAAAAGTGTCCTCATAATCTATGTCATATCTTTGTTTGAATTCTTTAGCCACTAATCTAGCCTTGTATCTATCTATAGTACCATCAACTTTCTTTTTGATTTTATAGACCCATTTACAATCTATAAGATTTATGCCATGTTTATGTGGTACTAAATGCCAGGTTTTATTTTCTACCAAGGCTTTATACTCATCATCCATAGCATGTTTCAATTTTCACTTTTGAGAGGTATTTGCAAGTTAGCAGGTTCACTAGAGCAAACAGACAGGCCATAGCGCACTATGCCATCAGAGTAAATTTTTGGAGTAATTTTACCAGTTTTGGATCTTGTCCGATGTGTAGCTGTTGTTGCGGTGAGCAGGCGATTTGTTGCACGAAGATCCCCCCTGCAGGCACAGCAGCAGATCAAGATCGGGAAAACCGCCCCGTACAGCGGTCACTCCACGTGCGGGAGAAGACGGTATTGGCTCATCAGCCTAGGCCCGATCAGACCGAGCGCGTTGGGGCCACCGCGTAGGCTATCCGCGGGCGGGCAGGGCGTGCGTGAGTGCGCCACGTGCAGACGCGTCATCTGGTGGGCGGTGTGCCGCTTCGGATGAGGAAGAGGCGGGCGACGCGGAGCCCGAGAATTGGTCCCGGCTGTGGCCCGCGGGAGAGGAGTCTGTGCCAGATTCCTCGGAGACGGATCCCGAGGCGGATACGCGGGCAGATCCCAAGGGCGATGCGCTGGAAGCTGTAGGAGAATCTGCATCGGTCTCCGCGCTCGTACTGGTAGCAACAGAGATCTCCTGGCTGCTGTCCTGAGCTGAATTTTGCTCCGTTTCTAGATCAACTTGCATGGTGCGTCTTCCATGGCCCTGTTGCTGCAACGGAGGAACACTAGACAGATCAAGATTAGTAGGATCATCAGATGTTGAGTCATTACATTGTGGTTCCCCGAGAGTAGAGTTTTGGAGAAACTCTGGTAGAAGGAGAATTTCTTGGCGCAAGAGAGCTCCTGCATTTGGGTGAAGTTTGGCAAACGGGAAAACAGCCTCATCAAAAACAACATCGCGAGATATGTATATACGACCAGAATTAACATCAAGACATTTGACCCCTTTGTGGATCAAGCTATATCCCAGAAAAACGCACTGTTTTGACTGGAAGGCTAACTTGCGTTTGTTGTAGGGTCTAAGGTTGGGCCAGCAGGCGCAACCAAACACGCGGAGAGAGGAAAAATCCGGGATTTCTTGGAGAAGGCGTGTCATGGGGATGTCTTGGTTAATAACAGACGAGGGAAGCATGTTGATGAGATATGTTGCTGTTAGAAAAGCTCCATCCCAAAATTTTAGTGGCATGGATGCATTTGCTAGAAGTGCTAGACCAACTTCTACAATATGTCTGTGTTTTTTCTCTGCCGAGCCATTCTGTTGATGGACATGCGGACAGGAAACATGATGGGAGATTCCCATTTGATTAAAAAAGGGGTGAAGTTTCTCATACTCTCCTCCCCAATCTGTTTGCATAGCAATGATTTTTCTATTGAATTTGCGTTCAACGAGGCTTTGAAAGTTTTTAAAGATGTAAAACACTTCAGATTTTTTCTTGAGAAGATAGATCCATGTAAATTTTCTATAATTATCAATGAAGCTTACATAGTATAAAAAACAACCAACAGAGGTAGGTGATGGTCCCCACACATGTGAGAACACAAGTTCAAGTGGCATGGTTGACACACTAATGGATCTATTATAAGGGAGCCGATGAATTTTTGCTCTTTGACATGGATCAAAAACAGACTCAATTCTAGACTCTTTAAAACATAGAAGATTAAAATTACTAAGCACACGTTGAACAACTTTGAAAGAGGGATGATCTAATCGATCATGCCACCGTGTAGATGAAGGCTTGGTGGCGCTAAGGGCTTGTTTATTGGAGATAGATGACGAAGACACCAACGGGTAGAGACCTTTTGTGCATCTACCTTTAAGAAGTACCTTCTTCGTGTCCTGTTCCTTCACATAAAAATGCCATGGATGAAATTCGACAGACATTATTATCACGTGTTAATCGATGAATGGAGACAAGATTTTTTGTGGCTGAAGGAACATGGAAAACATTGCGAAGATGGAGTTGTTTAGAAGGGGAATCAACAAATACATGACCAAACTGAATGATGTCCATACCTGATCCATTTACCGTGTGGATCTTCTCCCCTCCATTGTACTTCTCTTGCATGGTGAGCTTGTTGAGCTCGCCGGTGACGTGGTTGGTGGCGCCGGAGTCACCATACCAGTTGGTGTCGACTCCGTAGGAGGCCACATTGGCACCCTTGTCTTCTTCCTCTTCTTCATCATCGGAGTACCGATGCTAGCACTTCCATGCAGGATGGCCCGGTTTGCCGCAGATCTAGCATGTGATGACGTCCTTGCCCTTGTTGACGTCGCCCTTGCCGTTGCGGTGGCCGCCGCCACCACCATTGTTGCTGCCCTGATATGGCGAGCGCCTCCACGGCCATAGCTGTGGCCGCCTCCGCCACGACCACATGGTGCACCGCGTCCGCCACGCCGTCCACCGCGTCCTCTCGCGATGGCGTTGACAGAGGCATCGCCATGGATGCCGGTCAGCATCTCCATCCGATTGTCGTACGCCATCACCTGGGCGTACAACTCACTCACGTAAGCTTGACAACGGGGTTTGCCCCAATTGCCGCGAAGAGAGGGTTGTAGGAGTCGTCGAGGTTGGCCAGGAGGTACTCAACTTGCTCGTCCTCCTCCACCTTGAGCCCGGCGGCAGCTAGCTCGTCGCAGATCTCCTTGATCGCCGCAAAGTACTGCGGCGTGGTTTTTCCCTCCTTCTTGGTGTTGGAGAGGCGGGTGCAGAGGTTAGCGATGCGAGTGCGTGACTGCGTGGCGAACATAGCCGTCACCGCTGTCCACACCTCCGCGGAGGTCCTCATGCCGATGCACGAGACCATGATTTCTCTCGTGATGGAGTGATGGAGGTAGGTAAGGACCTGCTGGTCCGTGGCCACCCATGCCTCATAGTCGGGGTTGGCCTCCTCCTTGCTTGCCGCCCCATCCTTGCCTGCGACGACGATGGTTTTGGGCGGTGCCTTGGTGGTTCCATCTAGGAACCCCATGAGCCGGGCACCACGCACCGCGGGGAGGACTTGAGTCTCCCAGAGGAGATAATTTTCGCGGGTGAGCTTCTCCGCGGTTCCCTGGCTCGGTAGAGGATTATTCATGGCGACGGGATTGGAAGATGAGCTCATAGATGTGTTTTGTGGAAGAGAAGGCTCCGATACCATATGATGATTTGGGTGGAACGATGCCCTTTGCCTCGGGCTCGATACGTGTTAATATATGCCGAGAGATGGCAGGGATAAGTACATATTAAGAAACAGTAAAACTCACCTAGCTACCGACTCTCACAGCGATTTGATGACCTGGATCGTCGGATCTGCTCATTGAACGTTCCAGATCAACACGGCAATTCCTGGGTCGCTAATCTCCTTCAGTTTCGTTGGATCGCAGTAAACGGCCCAAGCCACCGTGATCGGGCTGCTACTCCACGGATCAACTCAGGCTACTCCTGGTTATTCGGGCCGTGAAACAGTTATATGGGCCACACCGGTTAGCCTTTTCTCGGTTGGAGTCCTCGTGTACAGTAGAAAACTGCAATCCTCCCTGTTTTTTCCCCCTTTTCGGTCTGCCCCTGGTGGCTGTCCCGTTCTCCCTCCCTCCGCCCGCCCCTTGCTTCAGCGCTGGCTAGCTCGGGCAGCAGTGTGTATTCTGGCGAGGTGAATTTATGTATTCTGGTTGCCGATCTCGCTCCGTTTCGTATCAATTTAGAAGAGAATGTCCGATTCATACGCTTCTTCTCCGTCGCCGGCGCGGTGAGGATGCGGTCAGCCAGCGGAGTGGGCTTCCTTCTAGTGGGATTGGGCTCCCTCGATTCGCCCGAGGACGCGGCCCAACGCGGAGCACATGCTCCCCTTCCACCTATGCAGCCGGCGTCGTAATCATGTCATACAAACAACTGAAACCGCCAGTGGCGTCATAATCACGACGGTATAAAATTCGACCCTCCGCCTGCTATAATTGTGGTGATTGATCTCAGCGTTATTGTCAGTTTCTTCTGTCCTTCATATATATCTGCAGCGAGCAATCATCTTTCTTTTGCCCTTCCATCTCACCTTGGGCCTCCCATTGTTCGTCAGCAATGTCCCTTGCTTAAGGTGTCTTCTTATTTGCCCGCAATGCTTCTCCTTCTCTGTAATTTAAAGGATGCCAACATTAGTTATCCAACTGAATTACCGTTGTTTGTTTCATGAGTTGACGATGCTTTTTCGTTTGGAATTTCAGTTCAGGAGCTCCTCCCAGCAACTGTCGGCTGTTGTACAGGTATATACTCGTTCATGCTATTTTACCTCTTTTTTGTTGTTAATAACTTTACTGGTTTCTTCAAGTTTGTTGTCGACAATGTGCAACTTCTTGGATCTGCATGCGTTTGTCTGCTTTCTTTCGTTACTATGACACACATTAGCTTGCCATCTTGCATTCTCTATATTTCGTAACCTGTCTATATCACAAGATGTATACGGCAATAGATGAAATGACAAAGTTACAGGACAACCATAAGATCATCTGCGTCCATAGATCCTGCAGATATGATGCCACTGCAAGTATCACCTGTACGTGACCGATCAATTAGTCTGACCGGAGTATGTTTTCAGTACAGAAGGGACACTTCTAGATTTTGATTTGTTGCTCGAAATTTTGGCATTGCAGGAACTGGCAGGAGAGCTCGGGATTACACTGTGTCATTTCATCAGCCAGGCCACCGGTCTCTCTTATAATTTTTTTTTTAGATTTGCAGAAATAATTGCCATAAAATAATAACAGTACCTAGAATTTTTCTATTGCAATGATTTAAGTTTCCCCTATTTTTGGCATGTTCCATTTAGGTTGTCCTTGGATTTAAAATAGAACATGCATGCCTTAAACTGATTTAAAAACTTCTATTTCTACACCTCAATTTGATCCCTTACATGTAATGGGTGTCTCATCATACAAGTCTTTGTTTCCTGATATTTCTATAATTCCTATGCGGTTCATTTTTTGCATAATATAGAATTTTCAGTATTCGTATGCTCAGTGTGACACATAATAACCTAGGAACAAGCTGTATGAAAAACTATCTTGGATCGAGTGTCTTGCTTTGAAGTCATGAGGTTGATCTAGCAATATTGACTTATTGAGCATACCTTCTACAAGGTGCAAGACCAAACTCTACATACACACAACTGTGGAGGGTGCCCATTGGGCAGTTGGTTTTGCTGCTGATACAATTTTAGCTGGCAAGTACTGGCATAGTATGTACATAAAAGATTGCTAGCTGAAAGACAAATTTGGTAAAAGCTTATATTCTCATTTGACTTTTAACAGTTTTCAGGAGCTATTAGCATGTTGATATTATAGCGTAATTAACTATGAGGCCTTGAACTAATGACCTAATTGACTATTTGATTCTTGCATAATTTTCAAAGGATGGTTTGTGCACCAGCTCTGGACATCTGTACTGTAGTTTTGTGTTGTACTTTGTAATGAAATTTAGCTTTACCCAAAATAATTCGTATTAGTTCTCAAGATTCAATATTCAGTGAGATACTCAGAACTGATCAATCACATTTTTTTGTTACCATGAAACTGTGGGGCAAAACCTCCACAGAAATTTATTTATTATATAAAGGGGTGACACTATGTACAAAATGGAAAAAAGAGTAGGGAGAAGAAAAGCAACTATGCACAGCGTATTGTGGAACTATTCCAATACCATACAAATATCTACCCAATTAATCGTATGAAAATTAAAAAAAATATGTATATGTACCTAAATGATCCGGACTAACTGTCGGTAAAGTTACTCAAGAACATCGGGTTTTAGCCGAGAGGATATAAATGTCCTTTGCCAGTTTATTGACGCCTCTTTTTCAGAACTGACGATACATCCTTAGGTATGGAAGCTTATATTGTGTCAGCAGGCTAGGGCTTCACTCTATCTTGTTCACGGGACAACTACTAATGTGCTTTTCATGAGTTATTAAAGGAGCTCATTTGATTATTCTTTTCCATGAAGGTCCTGGCTTGATCAAATGCAAGCTTTCTGATCTTTTTTATAAAAGTACTTGTTACAATCACAAAAGCATATCAGATGTTGATTTTAGAATTTGATGGTTTAGTCTGTACAGACTTGAGAAGATGACCAATTATATTAATGCAAAAGTCGAATTTAAAGAACGTGCGCCTCCTATGAGAGTTGGACTACTGAATTCTTATCAACATATAGTGCAAGATGCTAGCCTTTGGACTACTTAGTGTTGTATGTTTTTGCTCTATCCATTCTTTGCATCTCCTTGGCATGATGTGATATGGAGAAAACGTCAAAAGGAAAGCTGTTGTGTGATTCTGGCAGTTGTAACTCGATATAAATCTGTTCCGTCACCTGTATAAATGCATTGTAATTGGATTTTTTTAATTTTATAAATGTTTCTATTATCTAAGATTATCAAATATTTTGTTCATTTCTCATAATCGACGGGCGCGGCAATACGCGCTTTCACGGTCTAGTTCGATTTACAACTTGATCTCCAAGATTAGAGATTGATCTCTATCCTAATACACCGGTGAGATCCTTTTAAACTAAACAACTTATCCCTTCTAGACTATATATACGTGACAGGCCACATACACTAACAAATATTCCTAACAAGTCCGCTATAGCTTCTCTTCAACCCGTTCTTCCCTGTGTCGTGCCTCCCCGGCGACCACTGCTGGCCACGCCCCTCCCCTTCCCTGTGTCGTGCCTCCCCGGCGACCCCTGCTGGCCACGCGCACGAGCGCCCCCCACCACCGGACCTGCTGGACAGATGGAGCGGCACCCGTCTCCGCTTCGCCACTCGCCCAGGTCGCCACCGGACCTGCTGGACAGAGGGAGCCTTCGCCGCTCGCCAGGTCGCCCACGCCGGTGCTCGTGGAGGACGAGTGAGAGCTACGGAAAGGCCACCGCACGTCGACCGAGAGGCCGGTGCTCGTGGAGGACGAGTGAGAGCTACGGAAAGGCCACCGCACGTCGACCGAGAGGCTGCAACTGCAAGCTCCGACGACCTCTGGTTGGTAGCTTGTGACACGAACAGCTGCAGGCACTAGTGATATGTGCTCAGCATGACGTTGTGCACGTATACACTGAGTATAATTAGTGTATTCTACAAGGGTAAGCGGCCGAAAAGCAATCGATCGATTTTGTATTGTAAGCTAGCTGTGTAGAGACCGCAAGCGTCGTCAACTCGTCATAGCCAGCTTTTTTTACTTGAGAAAAATTGCCTTAATCCTTAGCTAGCTAGCTTCGTCGCTGTCAGTTGAGAGGTGCACAGCTGCGGAGGATGAAGGCCAATGCGGCCAAATGCGGGTGCCGCGTAAATGCGAGCGCTGCTTAGCGGGCGGCTGCGGCGGCCCTCTTAATTTCTGCGGGCACATGCGGCAGAAATGTGGGCACCCGCATAGCGTCCCACTTGCAGCGTGGATATGCACCCGGTAGAAAAAACGTTTTTCAAGAAGTTAAATTTTTTTTGAAGAAAATGATCACGTGTAGCTTCATGTTTGAGGTGTACACAAAGTCATTTCACCGAAAACTGATATGTTGTGTGTTCTGTGTAAAAAAAGACAAATTTTTGCATCGTGAAGCACGTTACTTTAGCACCAAATTTTGTCTTTTTTGCACAAGCCACCCAAAATGTTCATTTTTCACGAAACGACTCTGCGCGCGACTAACACTTGAAGTTCTACATGCACTTTTTTTTTTTGAATTTTTTTAGCATTTCAAATTTTGATAAAAATCAATTTTAAATAAAAGGTGCATATGCACCCGAGAGCAAAAAAAAAAAACCACATCCTCAACATGGATGCTTCCTTCATTTTTGAGTCTGGGGTTGTTAGCGTTGTCCCATGAGAGACTGAACTGGTACAATCAATAACGATACTCTTTCTCCGATCAATATTACTTCTACTGAAATAGATGTATGTAGACATATTTTAGTGCTAAATACATCTATTTTAATGATAAGTAATATAGATCGAGGGAGTACTACTATTCAAAAAACATTTTTTTGTAGTTGTAAAGATCAGAACAATGCTAGGATCTTCCAAGAAAAGTTGAGCTCATTGAATTATAATGGTTTTTTATAACTTTTTATAACAACTAGACATATTTTTTCTTGCTTGTTTTGAATAAAACTTGATAAATATATAGGCCAGATCACGATATCATGCCCTATTATGTGATAATGTGTGTTGATCTAAATAAATAAAGTACATCAGTTCTATCCTGGGCTTCATCAAACCAACAAGGTAAAGATATAATTTTTTTCTTCCTCGAAACAAGCGTTACGCCCTTGTTTATAATTTTTTCTTCCCATTGAAGATAAATACATATCAGAGATGTAATTTTATTGTTACAATATTTTTGTTTGATTTCTGTTGAGATATGTGTTAAACATTGCTCTTATATTTTAGATTCTTATATTCTAGCCGGTTTGGGCCTATCGTATTTTTTCTAACGGTTCTTGTTTTATCGATAGAGAATTCATTATCGTAGTGGAAAAATAAAAATCTATATGCAGTTGATGGGTTCATAAATTGATATTTTGTTCACTCTATTATAGCTAGCTTAAATCTTTGCATATCTTGCAGTTCAACGGGTGTACGATCCTGATCTTTTAATTTCCTTTACGTGAGTGTGTTGTAAACTTCAAGTCGGTTCTTAACCCCACTACTTCTAATATTTAAGCAGTGTCTAAGTTGCCAAGAGAAAAACCCTCAAGGCAGTCATATTTAAGATGTACATCCTCACATTGAAGTATGAATTAGTTCTTAGGCAATGGTCTATGTGCTCAGCTTATCCCAACACCAACATGCAATTGAATACATCTCAGTGACAGTATTCACGCTGCGCCGATTCTAGTAATTTAATAGTACTAGCTGAATGTCCGTGTATTGCTACGGTCTTCTTAGATTTTTTATCACATGTACAAAAATAACACATAAAAATACACAGAGTACAGACAAATAATGTTATGAAGTCAATAGAATTGGTGCTTATAGATTAGTATTAGAAATAGCCGAGTGCCCGCGGCATTGCGGTGGATTTCTTGACACGGTATAGAGAGCCTCGTAATGCGGCACACATGTTAAGTGTTGGCGGTAAACCGGCTTTGAGCCCCTAGGTCAGTCCTTTTTCCTGCTCGACGGTACTTGAATTTCCAATGCACTGCCTTTTCTGAGGGCCCATGGCTACCTCTTTTTTCACAACAACTCCGGAGTTCATATTTCTTTTTGGCGCGTTTACCGGCCGATATGTGTATTGCACATAACCAATGTTGTGTACTACTTATTCACAAAAAAAAATCATAAAATAAAGTTGTGTAATACTTTTGATTAACTGACAACTAAAAAGTAGTCTGGTGGTTCTTTTTTATACAGGAGACTAAATCACTAAACTATCAGAAATTAACATTTGTATTTTTGAGTCGAATAAGTAAACGGTCAGCATGAAATAGCTGTACTGCCGCATATCTCTCTACTTCTCCACCGCATCTCTCTATGTGCTTCTCCACATCTTCTTCTTCATGAAGTACAAACATCCATTTTGGTATCTCGGTTTTAGCACAAGTGAATGTGACCTTATATTGCATCATGGACAAAATTTCTTAGACGTCAGATTCTCTCTGTCATCATTCATCAGGGACCAAGAAAATAACAGTCAAATGGTCGGTGACTCAAATTGTTCCTTCTCTGATATTTTTTTGGGCGCAACTGGGCAGAAAGTTGGTAATGAAACAAGTAGCATTCAACGGAACGACAACGCCTACATCAAATAGAGGACACGACGATAAAGGCCAACTTGGATCAAGCTGTTAGGGTAATAGACTTGTTGTATTACCAGAGGACCAAAGGCCACAATATATAGTACATGTATAGGCGCAAATATACAGAAAACCCCCTAACACACGGGAAAACTACCATATACAAATATATACTCTAACACCCCCCTCAAACTCATGGTGGATCCACAACACTGAGTTTGGAGAGTAAGAAGTCATGCTTTGCTCGAGTTTGTGCCTTTGTAAAGAAATCCGCCAACTGCAAATCTGAAGGCACATAATGAAGCGCAACAACCTGATCTGCACCTGAGCACGTGTATAAAAAGCGTCAACACCAATATGCTTGGTCAGCTCATGCTTGACCGGATCACGTGCAATACTAACAGCAGACAAAAGAGGAGTGGATGTCATAACAGAGACCCCAAAATCTGCAAGCAACCACCGTAACCAGGTTACCTCAGCAATCAACAAAGCCATAGCCCGCAGCTCAGCCTCAACACTCGAACGGGAAACCGCTACCTGTTTCTTCGTCTTCCAAGCAACAAGCGAACCACCAAAAAACACACAGTAAGCAGAAAGTGAACGACGATCCGTAGGATCACTCGTCCACGTAGCATCCGAGTAGCACTGGAGCTGGAGAGAGCTGGAACTAGGAAAGAAAAGGCGACGAGTGATCGTGCCACGAAGATAACGAAGGACACGGAGGAGATGACTATAGTGAACGGTGGTAGGAGCTGAGACAAACTGACTCAGAATATGAACATGATAAGAGATATCAGGACGAGTGACAGCAAGATAAACAATACTCCCAACAAGATAGCGATAACGCGTGGGATTAGGAAGAGGATCACCATCAGTAGGACGAAGCTTAACATTAAGCTTCATAGGAGTCTCAACAGTGCGCTCATCCCCAAGAGCAGCACGAGCAAGAAGATCCTGAATATACTTTTTCTAAGAGATAGAAAAGCCATCAGAAGTGGAGGAGACCTCAATCCCAAGAAAATAGCGAAGAGGACCAAGATCATTCATAAGAAACTGATCACAACGACGAGCCTTGACAAAGGAAATATACTCAGGATCATCACCAGTAATGATCATATCATCAACATAGAGAAGAAGAAGAGTGCGTCCACGAGGAGAAGTGTGAACAAATAGCGCTGGATCATAAAAACTAGGAGAGAAACCAGCAACAGTCACCACAGAGGCAAAGCGCTCAAACCAGGCACGAGGGGCCTGTTTCAGGCCATAAAGGGAACATCGAAGACGACAAACCATCCCATTGGGAACAGAATACCCAGGAGGAGGCTGCATGTAAACCTCCTCACTCAACTCGCCATTAAGAAAAGCGTTCTGAACATCAAGCTGGGACACAGACCAGCGTCAAACAGAAGCAACATCAAGAAGAGTACGCACAGTGGTCATATGAGCCACAGGGGCAAAAGTCTCATCATAGTAACGGCCGTGCTCCTGCTGAAAGCCATGAGCCACAAGACGCGCTTTATAGCGCTCAAGAGATCCATCAGAGCGGGTCTTAATTTTATAGACCCACTTACACGTGATAGGACGAACACCAGGAGGGGGAGAAACAAGATCCCAGGTGCCAGTGCGCTCAAGCGCAGCGATCTCCTCAGCCATGGCAAGATGCCATTCAGGATGACGCTCGACATCTCGATAAGAAGTCGGCTCGAAGACGACAGAGAGACCATACTGACTAGGAGAGTAACGGTCTGGAGCACGACGCTGACGAACAGGCCGTGAAGAGGGAAGCTCATCGGCGGAGGACGAATCATCAGAAGAAGAGGAAGAAGGAACAGCAGAGGAAGGGTTCGAAGCCGGAGAACGAGGTGGAGAAGAAACTAGGGGAGAACAAGGAGAACTAGGGGAAGTAGACGAAGGAGAGGATGGCGCCGATATAGAAGGGGGCGCATCATAAGTAAGAGGTGGAGAAGAAGGGACAGCAGGAGGTACATCAGGAAAAAGAAGAAAAGAGATATCATCCACCGGGTAAGTACCAGAGGTGGGGCGAGGATAGAAGGGACGCGTCTCATCAAACGTGACATCATGAGAGATGCGCATCTGACGACCTACGGGGTCCCAACAGCGATAGCCCTTATGCTCATCATCAGATTCGAGAAAAACACACTCAACGGTGAAGCGGTCGGTTTGGTGCGTCATGATGAAGGACATAGCAAACGCAACCAAATAAACAAAGAGTCGAATAGTCTGGAGAGCTACCAGAGAGACGTCAGAGAGGAATACCACCTTGAAGGGTAGCAGAAGGCTGAATGTTAATGAGGTAAGTCGATGTAGCGACAGCCTCAGCCCAGAAATGCGGCGGAAGAGAGAAAGCAATCATCATAGCACGGGTAGTTTCAAGAATATGACGATGCTTACGCTCAGCGACACCATTTTGAGCATGGGCGCCGGGACACGAGAACTGAGCGAGGGTGCCCTGCTCAGCAAGGACACCACGCAGGTGCTGGGAGATATACTCTCCTGCAGAATCAGCACGAAACGCACGAATAGGCATGGAATACTGAGTACGAACCATGGCCGCAAAACGCTGATAAATAGATAGCACCTCACTGCGAGAGCGCATAAAAAACAACTAGGTGTACCGTGAAAAATCATCAATGAATAAAATATAGTATCGATGGCCCCCTTTGGAAGCAAAGGAGCGGACTAAACATCTGAATGAACTAAATCAAAAGGTCGCTGAGATACGTACACACTAGTAGGATAGGGAAGCTGAATCTGTTTGCCTAACCTACAACCACGACATGAATGTAAAGACACATCTCACGAGGCCAGACCGAGAAGACCACGACGAACTAAGGACGATAAACGGGAGCCACAAAGGTGACCCAGCCGATGATGCCACTGCTGAAAAGAGCCAATGACAGAAGCAGCAACCGCAGAAGAACTAGTAGATGAAGTGTCAGTGGATGGAATGCGAAGCCAGTCTAACTCCCATAGCCCCGGAGACTCAAGGCTGCGAGGATCAGCTCCAACCAGGGCCTCGGTACGGCGGTCCTGAACCACACAAGAATCAGCGTCAAGAATGACACGACAACCAGAATCAGTAAGCTGACTAGCAGAGAAAAGGTTCATCGTAAGACTAGGAACATGAGAAACGTCAGGAACAAAGAAAGATGAAGTAGAAAGGGTGCCTCGACTGGAAATAGGAAGAGAGGTACCATCAGCCGTGATAACACGGACATGAGAAATAAGAGAGCGAAGAGCAGAAAGAATAGAGGACGCATAAGTCATATGAAAAGAAGCTCCAGAATCCAGATACCACGGGGATGACGTACCTGACTGTGTAGAAGGTGGTGGTCGCGCGGTGCCAGAAGAGCTAGGCACAGAACCAACAGTACCCGACGAGGAAGAGCCTATAGCAGCGAGTAGACCACGAAGAATGTCCTGATCAGACAGTGCAACAGCAGAAGATCCTGAAGAACCAGCCTACCTACGAGCATGGTACTGCTGACGTAAGCTAGGATCCCTCCTCTAGCAGCTAGAGACATCATGGCCAGGCTTGCCACAGTAGGCACAGGGAGGACAAGGAGGTGTTGTCATACCACGAGGCTGCTGAGGCTGACTTTGGCCCTAGACCGGAGGAGTAGAGAGTATCTTTGGCCGCCAGACGAAGCCGATGTACGGGGCGACCATGAGCGGCAAGTACGGAGGAACCTCAAGAAGACCAGCACCACGAAGACGAGTCTCCTCGGCCTGAAGCTCGGGGCGTACCTCAGAGAGAGGAACACGACCACGGGCAAGCAGCTGGGCACGACGCGGCTCAAACTCCTTACGGAGCCACGACAAGAACTCAAAAACACGCTGAAACTCCAGATCCGCGCGCACAATCAGACAACAGGGACAGGTGGCACACACAGCTGTACGAAGAGAATTAAACTGACGCCAAATAGCAACACTCTGAGTATAGAACTCATCAACAGTAGAGTCACCCTGCTGAAGAGCATGCTCCTGGCAAACCACAGACAGGTAAAGAGCATCCCCAGACGACTGATAGCGCTGACGAAGAAAAGCCCACTGAGCAGCAGCAGTGGAAAGACCCATGAACTCAGCAGCATACTGAGGCAGAACACTGGAAGTGAGAACAACATCAGCACGAGCATCCTCATCTATCCACTGGGTGTAGTCAGTCAGATCCTGAGGAGCATCGGGGGCAAGGCTTCAATTAGATCATAGGCCTGGATCGATTTGAACGCTTGGGAAATCGATCGCTGCTTAATTTAAAGTCGCAGAGGAGGCAAGACTCGAGTCTGAGCCAAGGTTGTTTGGGACGAGGATACTTGAGCCGGATACTTAAGGTTGTTCCGGACCTGGTTACTTAGTCGATCGAGGAGACCGGTTTTTATACCGATTGACTTGCTGTTTTTTAGCGATTGACCAACTGAGGAAGCATGCCTAGCGCGCTAAGAGCATCTCCACTGGCCTACCGAGGATGCCGATCCATACGCCAAAATTAGGTACGGACGCTGAAAATCGGCCCAGTCGCGTGCCCACGGACTTGTTTTCGTACGGATTTCGGCGTGTTTTGGTCTGGCCTACCCAGGCCGTTGTAGGGGTTCGTAGCATGGAAAACAAAAAATTTCTATCGCATACAAACAAACAAGCCAAGATCTATCTACTAGATTGTAGCAACGAGTCGATGGAATAACTCACCCTCGAAGATTCCAAAGTGTTTAACGAGAGCAGATTCTCGTGGGTGATGTAGTCGTACTCTTTCCGATCTCAAGATCGCGTAGACGATCCTTCCGCCATCGCATCGCAGCGCCCAGATCGGTCACACGCGTTCAGACTCGACGAAGACCTTCCTCTCCTTGTTCCAAAGAAAATGGAGGTTGTAGCACTCTCCTCGATTCCGGCAAAGACAACGGCGTGGTACCGGAAGTAGAGGGAAATCCCAGGCTTCGCTTAAGCCAAAAGTGCGAGTATGGTGGAGCTTATGAGAGAGGCTATTAGTGGTCTAGTAATTAGACACACCAATTAGAAGGCTCTAAACCAATTAGAAAGCTCTAAACCGAAATAGCTCTAAACCGGGGTTTAGGTCTAGGGTTTAGTTTAGAGGATAGGAACTAGTGTGTGCTAGGAGGGGCAGCCCTGCCCATCCCTTTATAGGTGTGAGGGCGGCCAAGGGAGGAGTCCCTCCCCAAGTCGGCCTTGGGAGGCGCCGCCAAGGGACTCCTCCCCAAGTCGGTTTCCTCTTCTCCTCCTCTTTCCACTTTCCAAAACTTGTTGCTTGACTTTCAAACTAGCCGTTTGACTTTTCAATTTAGGATTTAAATAAACCCTTTATTTTGGACAGCAAAGACACCTAGTACATGATGCAATAATTCCAATATGTAATGACACATTCATGTACCCTTCCCCCTCCGGAGTGCCGGACATTCCGGGACCTTCTAGAATGTTCCCGATGAAAACACCTAACCATTCCCCAACTCCAAACAGGACTTTCCTTATATGAATCTTATTCTCCGACCATTCCGGATCTCCTCGTGATATCCCGGATCCCATCCGAGACTCAACAACATTCGGTCTCTTTCTCATAATACCATAACTACTCAAACAACGTCAATCCTTAAGTGTGTCTCCCTACGGTTCGTGAATTATGCGGACATGATCGAGACACTTCTCCGAACAATAACCAATAGAGGAATCTGGAAATTCATATGGCTCCCACATATTTCTACGATTACTTTGCGATCGAATGAACCACTTACATACGATACCAATTTCCATTTGTCTCACGATATGTTACTTATCCGAGGTTATGATCGTCGGTATCTCTGCATACCTAGTTCATCCTCATCGATAAGTACTCTTTTCGCTCGTGATATGTGATCCCTTGTGAGCCGTCACATGCTTGCAAGCTAATTGGATGACATTTCACCGAGAGGGCCCAGTATATCTATCCGTCATATGGATGGACAAATCCCACTCTTGATCCATGTGTTTCAACCAATACTTTCCTAACACTCAATACCACCTTTATAGCCACCACATTACGGTGTGGTGTTTGATGACATCAAAGCATCCATCCAAGAAAGGTGATATGCATGATCTCATGGTCGAAGGAATTAGGTTACTATGTTTCAGAAAGCATATAGCAATTGAACTATTGAAATGACTTGATCTTTATGCTACGCTTGTCTATAGGAGTATGTCCACCATATCATTCTCCTAACGATATGATCTTGTTGTTGATAACATCTCAATGTTCATGATAGGGAAACCACAATCATCAATCAACCAACAAGCTAGTGAAGTATAGAGGCTATACTAGGGACTTCAAATTAAGTTTACAAATCACACAAGTATTAATGTTTCCTTGTTAATACTATTATAGCATGAATGTAAACATTTATCATAAACACAAAGATATAATAATAACTATATTTATTATTGCCTCTAGGGCATATCTCCAACAGTCTCCCACTTGCACTAGAGTCATCTAATCTAGATTACATGGTAATATACCGAACACCCATGGCAGTTTGGTGTTGGTCATGTTTTGCCCTCGGGAGAGGTTTAGTCAACGGATCCGCCACATTCAGATCTGTGTGTACTTTGCAAATCTTTATATCCCCATCCTGGATATGTTCTCGAATAGCGTGAAAACGCAGCTTGATATGCTTCAGCTTCTTGTGTGACCTTGGTTCTTGCGCATTGGCTATGGCGCCCATGTTATCACAGTAGATAGACATTGGGTCCAGCGCACTAGGAACCACACCCACTCGTAATGAACTCTTTCATCCATATCGCTTCTTGTGAAGCCTCAAGCGACCATGTATTCCGATTCAGTTGAAGATCTCGCCACAACGCTTTGCTTTGCACCTCCGCTAATCACGCACCATTCAAAATAAATACGTATCCAGATTGTGATTTAGAATCATCCGGATCGGTGTTCCAACTAGCATCGGTGTTCCAACTAGCATCGGTGTAACCATTAACAACGAGCTGTTCATCACCTCCATAAGAAAGAACCATATCCTTAGTTCTTCTCAAGTACTTAAGGATGTTTTGATCATTGTCCAATGATCCACTCTGGATCACTTTGATATCTGCTAGTTAAACTAACGACATATGCGATGTCGGGTCTAGTACATAGCATGGCATACATTAGAGATCCTATGGTCGATGCATAGGAGTCTTACTCATCCTTTCTCTATCTTCGCCGATGTCGGACTTTGAGTTTTACTCAAGGTCGATTAGCAACATGGGCAAGAACCCTTTCTTGCTATCTTCCATTCCAAACCTCTTTAGAACTTTGTCCAAATATGTACTTTGTGACAATGATATTTGGCGTTTCGATCTATCTCTATAAATCTTTATGCCTAATATGTAAGCTGCTTCGCCAAGATCCTTCATTGAAAAACTATTATTCAAATATTCCTTGACACTATTAAGAAGGTCTACATCATTCCCAATCAACAATATGTCATCCACATACAGTATTAAGAATGCTACAGAGCTCCCACTCACTTTCTTGTAAATACAAGCTTCTCCATAAGTTTGTATAAAACCAAAACTTTTGATTACCTTATCAAAACGTTGATTCCAACTTCGGGATGCTTGCTTCAATCCATAGATGGACCGTTGAAGCTTGCATACCTTGTTAGCATCTTTAGGATCGACAAAACCTTTGGGTTGCATCATATACAACTCTTCATCAATGTCTCCATTGAGGAATGCTTTTGACATCCATCCGCCATATCTCATAATCGTAATATGCAGTGATTGCTAACAAAATCCTCACAGACTTTAGCTTCGCCATCGGTGAGAAAGTCTCATCGTAGTCAACTCCTTGAATTTGTCGAAACCCTTTTGCGACAAGTCGAGCTTTATAGACATAACATTACCATCAAGATCTGCTTTCTTCTTGAAAATCCATTTGTTCTCGATAGTCTTCCGGCCATCCAGTAAGTCCACCAAAGTCCATACTTGGTTTTCGTACATGGATCCAATCTCGGATTTCATGGCTTCTTGCCATTTATTGGAATCTGGGCTCATCATCGCTTCCTCATATGTCTCGGGGTCATCGGTGTTGTCCACCACCATGACATTCATAACGGAATCATACCAATCTGGAGTGGGTACGAGTTCTCGTTGATCTCCGAGGCTCAGAGTAACCTCAACCAAGTTTCATGATCACCATCATTAGCTTCCTCTCTTATTGGTGCAGCACCACAGAACTTCTTCCGGTCTTGCGCTACTCGCAATTTCGAGAGAAGGTTCGACAACCTCGTCGAGTTCTACTTTCCTTCCAGTCACTTCTTTCGAGAGAAATTCCTTCTCTAGAAAGGATCCATTCTTGGCAACGAAGATTTTGCCTTCGGATCTATGATAGAAGGTATACCCAATAGTTTCCTTCGGGTATCCTATGAAGACGCATTTTTCCGCTTTGGGTTCAAGCTTGTCCGGTTGTAACTTCTTTACATAGGCTCAGATCCCCAAACTTTAAGGAACGACAATTTAGGTTTCTTCCCAAACCATAATTCATATGGTGTCGTTTCAACGGATTTAGACGGTGCCCTATTTAAAGTGAATGCGGCCGTTTCTAATGCATAACCCCAAAATGATAGCGTAAATCAGTAAGTGACATCATAGAACGAACCATATCTAAGAGAGTTCGATTCTGACGTTCGACACACCATTCTGTTGTGGTGTTCCCGGTGTCAATCATGAAAAGTATTCCACATTTCTTCAAATGCTCGCCAAACTCGTAACTTAGATATTCACCTCCACGATCAAAACGTAGAAATTTAATCTTCTTGTTACGTTGATTCTCTACCTCACTTTGAAACTCCTTAAACTTCTCGAAAGTTTCGGACTTATGTTTCATGAATTAGATATACCGATATATACTCAATTCATCCGTGAAGGTATGAACATAACGATAACCACCACGTGATGCTACACTCATTGACTACACACATCGGTATGTATGATTTCCAATAAGTCTCGTAGCTCGCTCCATTATACCGAAAATGGAGTCTTAGTCATTTTACCCATCGACATGCCTCGCATCTTTCAAGTGATTCAAAATCAAGTGATTCAAGAAGTCCATCGAATGGAGTTTCTTCATACGCTTCACTCCAATGTGACCAAGACGACAATTGCCACATATAGGTCGAGTTATCGCTGATTTCAATCGTTTAGCTTCAATGTTATTAATATGTGTATTTCTACTATCGAGATTCAACAAGAATAGACCATCTATCAAAGGTTCATGTGCATAAAACATATTACTCATATAAATCGAACAACCATTATTCTCGGATTTAAACAAGTAACCGTCTCGCAATAAACAAGATCCCGATATAATGTTCATGCTCAACGCAGCACCAAATAACAATTATTTAAGTATAAAACTAATCCCGATGGTAGATGAAGAGGTAGCGTGCGATCGCGATCACATCAACCTTTGATCCGCTTCCCACGCGCATCGTCACCTCGTTCTTCACTAGCTTCCGTTTATTCTGCAGCCTCGCTTCGAGTTACAAATATGAGCAACCGAACCAAAGATCAAATACCCGTGCACTACTACGAATACTAGTGAGATACACATCAATAACATGTATATCGATATACCTTTCTTCTTGATGTTGCCGTTCTTCAAATCCGCCAAGTACTTTGGGCAATTCCGCTTCGATGACCTTTTCCTTGCAAAAAGCACTCGGTTTGAGCTTAGGTCCAGCCTTGGTCTTCTTCGTCGGCGTGGTAACTTTCTTACCACCCTTTTGAAGTGTCCCTTCCGCTTAGACTTGCCTTTCTTGAATTTGGTGGTCTTATTGACCATCAACACTTGGTGCTCTTTCTTGATCTCCACTTCGCAGATTTTAACATAGCAAACAGTTCGCAACTCTTTGTTCATGTTACGCATGTTGTAGTTCATCACAAAGTTCTTGTAACTTGGTGGTAGTGATTGGAGGATGCGGTAAACCCCCAAAGTATTAGGAATCACTATACCCAAGCTTTGAAGTTTATTTGCGTGCCCGGACATCTTAAGCACATGCTCACCGGCCAGTCGCCCTCTTCCATCTTGCGATTAAAGAACTTTTCGTAAGCTTCATAACTTTCAATTGCCGCATGAGTCTCAAAAATTAATTTGAGATCCTCGACAATATCATATGGGTCCGACTCTTCAAACCTTTTCTAAAGCTCCGAATCTAAACCATACAAGATAGCACACTGAACTATGGAGTACCGATTCTTCCGAGCAAGGTAAACATTCTTTACTTCATCGGTAGCATCACCGCAGTGGGTCACCCAATGTGCATCCAAAGACATAGGTCAAATTACACCGTGAGGACAATCCTCAAATTGCGGAACCAATCCGCCAAGTTGCTTCCATTGTTTTCAACTTTTCTTTCTCTAGGAACGCATTAAAATTGATGGTAGGTGCCATTGATCTACAACATATTTGCAATAGTTTAGACTAAGTTTATGACAAATTGAGTTCAAATTAATTAATGAAATTAAACTAGGTGAACTCCCACTCAAAACAACATCCCTCACATTGTTTTAGTGATCACACGAACCAAATCCACTACATCAACACCGATCATCACGAGTTGATATAGTTTTAATGGCGAACAATCATCATGTTCATCATATCTACTATATGATTCATGCTTTACCTTTCGCGATCCGTGTTCCCGAGGCCATACTGTACATGCTAGGCTCGTCAAGATCAAACCTTAGCTACCGCATAAGCAAATCTGGCTTGCTTACGTTGTATTCACCCACGGAATCAAAGACACCCGATCATCACGAGGTGCTTCGAAGCAGCAAGCTTTGGCAACGGTGCATACTAAGGGTGAACACTTTAGAACTTGAAATTTATGTGCATGAGGGATCATCTTATAATGCTACCGTCGTCTACTAAGCAATACAAGATGCATAAAGGATTAACATCACATGCAATTCATAATATGTGATATGATATGGCCTTTCTTCTTTGTGCTTCCGATCTCCATCTTCAAGCACGAACATGATCTCCATCATCACTGGCATAGCATCAAGGTCAATGACGCTTCTTCATGGTTGTAGCCCACCGACTTCAACTATTACAACTATTTTGAATAGACACGCAGTCTTAACATAAATTAAAGACAACCATATGGCTCACATCGGTTTGCCAACTTATAATAAGGAACATTGCATACATCAAATATAATCACAATCATGGCCATATCACATCATCAAGACACCCTGCAAAACAAAGTTAGACGCTTCTACTTTCTTTGCATATTTTACGTGGTTTGGGGCTTTCCATAAGTGTTGTTCTAACCTACGAACAAGAACCACAACATTGATACTAGCATTGTTGATTACCCGTTGTAAATTGGATCTTTACTATGCTAGGAGAAACAGGCACCCGCAAAGCCACTTATGCAATACGAGTTGCATGTCAAGCGTGGAGCAAGTCTCATGAACGATGTCATGTAAGGTTAGCCGCTTCATCCCAACATACCGCAAGATGCAAAGTACAAAAGCAATCTACAATAAAAGCATCAACGCCCACAATGACCATTGTGTTCTACTCGTCAACAGATCTACATATAGACACGGCTCGATACCCTTTGTAGGGGTTCGTAGCATGGAAAACAAAAAATTTCTATCGCATACAAACAAACAAGCCAAGATCTATCTACTAGATTGTAGCAACGAGTCGATGGAATAACTCACCCTCGAAGATTCCAAAGTGTTTAACGAGAGCAGATTCTCGTGGGTGATGTAGTCATACTCTTTCCGATCTCAAGATCGCGTAGACGATCCTTCCGGCGCCACGTCTAGCTGGCGGCCCCAATCGGTCACACGTTCGGATTGACGAAGACCTTCCTCTCCCTTGTTCCAAAGAAAATGGAGGTTGTAGCACTCTCCTCGCGATTCCAGAAGACAACGGCGTGGTACCTAAGTAGAGGGAAATCCATGAGGCTTCGCCTTAAGCCCAAGTAGTATGGTGGAGCTTATGAGAGAGGCTATTAGTGGTCTAGTAATTAGACACACCAATTAGAAGGCTCTAAACCAATTAGAAGGCTCTAAACCAAATAGCTCTAAACCGGGTTTAGGTCTAGGGTTTAGTTTAGAGGATAGGAACTAGTGTGCTAGGAGGCGTGCCGCCTCCCTTTATAGGTGGGAGGGCGGCCAAGGGAGGAGTCCCTCCCAAGTCGGCCTTGGGAGGCGCCGCCAAGGGACTCCTCCCAAGTCCTCCTCTTCTCCTCCTCTTTCCACTTTCCAAAACTTGCGTTTGACTTTCAAACTAGCCGTTTGACTTTTCAATTTAGGATTTAAATAAACCCTTTATTTTGGACAAAGAAGACACCTAGTACATGATGCAATCATTCCAATATGTAATGACACATTCATGTACCCTTCCCTCCGGAGTGCCGACATTCCGGGACCTTCTAGAATGTTCCCGATGAAAACACCTAACCATTCCCCAACTCCAAAACGGGACTTTCCTTATATGAATCTTATTCTCCGGACCATTCGGATCTCCTCGTGATATCCCGGATCCCATCCGAGACTCAACAACATTCGGTCTCTTTCTCATAATACCATAACTACTCAAACAACGTCGAATCCTTAAGTGTGTCTCCTACGGTTCGTGAATTATGCGGACATGATCGAGACATTCTCCAACAATAACCAATAGAGGAATCTGGAAATTCATATGGCTACATATTTCTACGATTACTTTGCGATCGAATGAACCACTTACATACGATACCAATTTCCCTTTGTCTCACGATATGTTACTTATCCGAGGTTATGATCGCTTGTATCTCCGCATACCTAGTTCATCCTCGCATCGATAAGTACTCTTTTCTCGTTCCGTGATATGTGATCCCTTGTGAGCTCACATGCTTGCAAGCTAATTGGATGACATTTCACCGAGAGGGCCCAGAGTATATCTATCCGTCATATGGATGGACAAATCCCACTCTTGATCCATGTGTTTCAACCAATACTTTCCGAACACTCAATACCACCTTTATAGCCACCCACGGTGTGGTGTTTGATGACATCAAAGCATCCATCCAAGAAAGGTGATATGCATGATCTCATGGTCGAAGGAATTAGGTTACTATGTATCAGAAAGCATATAGCAATTGAACTATTGAAATGACTTGATCTTTATGCTACGCTTGTCTATAGGAGTATGTCCACCATATCATTCTCCTAACGATATGATCTTGTTGTTGATAACATCTCAATGTTCATGATAGGGAAACCACAATCATCAATCAACCAACAAGCTAGTGAAGTATAGAGGCTATACTAGGGACTTCAAATTAAGTTTACAAATCACACAAGTATTAATGTTTCCTTGTTAATACTATTATAGCATGAATGTAAACATTTATCATAAACACAAAGATATAATAATAACTATATTTATTATTGCCTCTAGGGCATATCTCCAACAATGGTACCAGATCCCCGGCACGCCTCGAACATGGGACTCAAATGAAAATGGGTGTGGGCCAGCTCTGTCGGCGAGAGAAGGCGCCACTCCCTCCAATTCGTTGAGCTCCCGCCCTTTTCTTCCTCCTCCCGCCTTTCTTCACCATTCCCCCACTCCCGCCACTTTGCCGAGCCCGACGCCCGACATGCCGCCCAAGAGCTTCGTCCAACCCAGATCGATCCTCGGCGAGGGTCCCGTGGAGAAGAAGCGAGAAGCCGAGCGCCACGGCAGCCGGAGGATGTCCTCGACGAGTGGGAGAAGAGAGCACGCTAAGCGAGATCTCGTCGGTGGCGGAAGGACAAAGGAGAGAGGCGAAGCTCCGGCAAGAAAGGCGAAAAGAGCGAGCGATGGTGAAGGCAGCGGAGGAGGAGCAGGCGATGGCCAAGGCGAAGCAAGCGGCGACGCGTTCGGTGTTGATGGCGGCGCCGTACCCACCACACTGGGAAAGTCAGGCGAGCGTGGGCTCACCCGCCGGATTCTCGCCGATCTCTCCGTGAGCTTCCAGAGAGCTGGCGATACCGACAGAGGTACTCCTCGTCGCCCGAGTTTGACAGCGGGTTCAACCCCAACGTGATCTTCCCTTGCCCGGCGCCGCGCCCTCCTTCGGACTTCGGCGTGGACATCAACCTCCCCTACTCCACCTCTCCGGCGTACGCAAGCCCCGCTCTGCACCGTGGACCGCTGCCTTTCGGCGGAAGCTCGGCGCCCTTCGGCGAGGCCGTCGCGTGCAACCTGTTCGGCGGAATGCCGGGCGCACTTCTGGCCGGCATGACGTCCGAGGCATACATGGAGGACTTGATCGCAACAGGATCGGCCTCCAACCACCCCTCCTTCTTCACGGAAGAGCAGACCCGGGCCGACACCGAGCACGGCATCGAGTCCCAGGACCTCGCCGACATCGATACCGAGGAGACGCAGGCCGAGCAGACACATGCCGGGCACTTCGGCGGACGCTCGGCTAAAGTGGACCGTGGCCGAGGACACCTGCCTCGCCGAAGCATGGAAAACGGTGAGCATGGATCCGATCACCGGTGCTAACCAAAATTCAGACAATTATTGGCGGCGCGTGAAGGCAGCATTCGACGAGCGTAGCATGTGCGACTCAAAATATCACAAAATCCACATGGAGTGAGGGGAAAAGGCTATTATCAATAATTGGGCGATCATCCAGACTGCATGTAGCAAGTGGCACAGCTGCGTGGAAGAGGTCGACTGCACACAAGCCAGTGGAGAGAACATGGACAACAAGGTACTCGCGAACACTATCTTTGTCATGCAATCTCTTCCATTTTGACAAACTTGACACACTTTCATTTTGCAGCTGCGTCGTGCACTTGCTCTGTTTCGAGAGGACATGAAGATGGAGTTCAAGTTCTATCATGTCTTTGAGCAAATCGAGCATTGCGAGAAGTGGCGGAACACTTGCTTGAGTCTCTCCAAGAGCAAGGACGACGTCTACAACCCCGAGGCCCCGACCGCTGCTGCCAGCGAAGGAAGACCTGAGCTCGACCAGAAGAAGGCGAAGATTCTCAAAGCCGCCGGACCTCCCGCCGAGCGTCTCTAGGCTTCGATCGAGAAATGCATCGCCGACACGAGGGAGCAGGCCGAGAAGAGGGTTGATAAGAGCGAGGAGCGCTGGAAGCAACTGATCGAGACACAAGGGGAAAAGGTGGCCCTCATCAAGGCCAACCTCGCCGAGAAGAAGGCCAACTATGCCGCCAAGAAGCACAACACGGACATCAAGTTCCTGATGGGCGACGAGGACACGTCGAAGATGAGCTCACCGGTCAAGGCCTGGTACATGACGCAGCGTCAGGCCATCCTGCAGGGCGTGATCACGGCTTCCCCTTCCTCTGCGTCGAACGTGCCTACGCCGAACGCTCTCACGCCGAGCTCTGCTTCTACTTTCTCCAACCCGGCGGCCATCAACGGCGAGAGGGACGACAACGCCGCATCGGTCACGCCGCAGGAGCCCATTCCCATCGACGACTGAGAGTCATTTCCCCTGTTTTGTAATAAAAATCAGCCGCCGAATTTGTGGACGTACCTGTCGAACACCTTGTGGCCAAGCACTCGCCAGCGAGAACGATAAAGATTCAAATATATCTCCGTTTTGTATTCGCCTGGGTACTCGGCTTTGAGTGCGAGGTGAAGCTGGCGTACCCGAAAACTTGCGCCGTCCGGCCAAAAAAAGGTCCGGATTTCGGGCTTGGTTCGCCCAACGAGTGGAGATGCTCTAACGACATACCTACCGCGGTCGGACTAACGACGGATGAAAACCTGGGGTGACGAAAATCACCTTAAGACTTTTTATATAGAACTAGTTGAATGACTATGCGTTGCTACGATATTATAAAAATATAGAAAGAACAATAAAATAAACATACAAGTTAATCTTTTCTTAGTCTCCATAATATCTCGTTGCCAGTTGAGACATGTAATATTGCAAACATGATAAAAAAAAAATCACATGTCTACACCAATAAACATGGTGCCTCACCCACGTCATCGTATTTCCTCTTTCCCACCCACGTCGACAGCGGTCATGTGTTGCCAGAAAAGAATTATTTCAACTTCATTTGACCATAAAATTACATCCTACAATTCTATGTCATTCAAAAAGTCAAAAGTTACTTATCTGCGTAAAGAACACCTTTGTGACAAACAACGTGAACTAAACGATAATCACGGTATTCAATACGCTTCCGTATTGATATGATGAATTACCAAGTTATCAAATTAATAACTAAAAGTATCTGTAACTAATATCAGCAATTTCCTATTGTATATCTTGGACTCCATATAGTAGTTGGTCTCTAGCAATACAAACGAATCTTATTTTCCATCTCTCGCTAGCAAATCAGCTAACCGGCTCGCCGACTCGGTCTGAACTTTCTGCCCAAAGTCACACTAAAAGTGCAACAGCAATGCCTCATCCTCTCTACCTGACCAAACGCTACTTACAGAAACAGCTTGTTGTCGTCGACTCGTCGTATCATTTTCTCCATTAAGCTCCCTCTTTATCGTCGGAACTATCATGAGGATGCCAGAATCATTGGAAGCTACCTATCCGCGATCTTTCAGGTGCTTGAAATTAGTTGTGGCTGCTCACCCACGGTCGGAAGGCGTTCACATTCAGGAGCTGCTCCTTGTTTCCCAGACCCCCATTTTCCTGGTCCCTGAGCCACCTCTGTCACTCTGCCACTCAACGCCGGCCCCCTCTGCCCTCCCCATCCTGGATCGAGGTCGTCCCCAAGGCTCTGTTCGGGAAGATGGTGACAAAGGAGAGAGTCTTTCGTGAACGAACGTGCGCTCGAACTGCCGCCATGCCCCGTCATGGCCGCGGCCCTTTGTTCGCGAGGCCTCAAGCCAAGAATTTTTTTAGAGGTAGCGACGGAGCTGACGTTCGACGCCGCCTGGTCGAATCCGGGAGGAGTCGTACGTGCGTTGCCAGCATGGATCGCATCCGGCATCCCGCACAAACCAACCTCAAGAAAACCGGCCGGCGACCGCATCTTCATCGTGGTCGATCTAGTTTTCGATTTCGCCATGGTCGTGACACGTGCAGGACTCCTGGTTTTCGGCAGGCATCGATATGGACGGCGGCCGGCTGGATTCAGTGGCGGCGGGCGTCGATTTGGCGGCGAAATCCAGAGACGCGAGCGGTCGGCGGCACGCGTGGATCAGGGGGATTAGTTGATCGTGAGTGGATAGGGTTCGTATACGCACGGGACATAGGCCACACACGGACGCGGGGTATCCTATACGCACGGGACAGTTCTCTCAATTCGTACACAAGGAGGTTTCCTCTATGAATACGAATAGATTGAGCAAAGAGCGACACACAAACCATGGTCGACGGACGAAATTGCGTGAGACGAAAACCACCTCTAGCAAAATTATATAATAATAATATATATATATATATACTAGTTGATTGTCTGTGCGTTGCTACGGTCTTTTAATTTTCTTTTCTTATCTTTTTCTGGTCAAGTTACCATTTGTCCGTTTGTGCAGATTGCTATCTACTATTACATCAGAATTTTTTGTTGCTATAATGCCATGTATCTTTCCTCAATGTTTAATGGACTTTAATATTGTCTTCATAAGATAGTGGGAAGGATTGATCATCTGCAGTATCGAATTAGTTTGATGTGCTGCTTAGGACTTAGCAGCCTATAGTTTTCTCTACAAATACAGGTGCCTCTCTGTCATATTTTTTATTTCCAAGCATAAATTACATATCTTATATTTTTATAGAATGCTAAACCAAGTACAGCTAACCAGTGCAAATTAAATTACGATCTAAATCTAGAAACACATCTTCTAAAATTATTCAAGTGCCTAATAGAACCATCTTAGAAGTTACATTCCTGAACATTGGACAATTTCTAAAATAGGATAGGATGTGACACAAAAAACACAACTACACGAGGAAACTAAAGAGTGGACGTAGACTGATGATAGAACAATTGGATTGGCTTGGAATCGGAAAAGACGGATACATAATTAGTACTCTTTGAACTCGATGAGATGGATGGACCGCCTCATGATCAGTACAGTGAGTTAACCGAGCGCTTGCTACAGCAAAATCTGCTAAATTGTACATGTCAATTTCTTCACAAGAGAGGTTAGCAAATGTGAGGCAAAATATAAGGCAAGCAAGTACAACATGGATAACACCATAAGAATCATCTTGGGAGGTCAAGATAGTACGAAAAACTGATACCACATGTGTTAATGGTAAGTTTCCCTGTGATATCATTGTAGTAGACATGAAGAGACCAAACGGAGGTAGAATATAATCGTGACATACTGGATAAAAAAAAAGGAGTTTGCCTAGAGATGTTCTGGTTATTGACATATAGCAGAGAAAGGACAGGGGTAGAGGTTATTGTTATATTGCCTTGTAGTTGTCTCAATGGTGTAGACCTCGGGGATGAGCCATGGTGAGCCAGTCTAGGTTGCGGGGCGAAAGATGCCATGACGGCAAGCAGCACCAGCGACAACATAGTTCGTCTCGCTCCTTCCTCTAGCAAGACATGCGAGATTAGTTTCTCTGAAGCGAGCGCCGACACCGGCCATGGCACAATACACCTTATGAAGACTCTGAGTAGCTGCAGATTCATATCAACAGCTCTGTGGAGTGCGAGTTAGTGTTGTCCTGGCTCTCCTGCTTTCAGATGCCAACAAGGAGATGGATTCAACCTTGATTCTGGTTTCATTCATTTTATTGGGCCAGGATTGGGTCAGTGGGGCATGTAAGAAAGAGACTTCAATTTCCACGACATAATAATTCTAACATCGAGTAAATTTGTTAATGATCTAACAAAAACGTCAAGCAGATACCATCTAAGTAGACAGCACACCTAAAAAACGTCCTAGTCCTAGAAGAATGGCGCTGTCTGCAGCACAGTACCGACCGTCGCTGAACGCCAGGGCGAGGCACACGCTAAGCTCCGCGCCGGCAGCCTTGGCAATAGTTGCGGTTACCCACAGGCGCGTGGACTCGTAGGCAGCGAAGATGGCTGCCAACGGTCAGCCCCTGGCGGTGTGATCCAAGTCGTTGCCGGAATAGCATCGAAGACCAAATCGAACGAGTTGAACGAACTATACCTTGGCGACGCCAGCCTTCCGTCCCCTCGGACTTGGTCGATCCCCTGAAAAGCTTTCTCCCTACTTCTCCTCCTCCGACTCCTTCGATCTGCAACACGCCAGATCCTCACCGTCCAAGCCTGGAGCTCGGCCGGGAGGACTTTGGCCGGCTATGAAGACGTCGACGGCCTGGAGAGAAGGCGCTCCCCGGAAAGCTTTCTCCCCTGCTTCTCCTCCTCTGACTCCTTCGATCTGCAACACGCCAGATCCACATCGCCCAAGCCTGGAGCTAGGCCGGAAGGACTTTGGGCGGCTGTGTGAACATCTACAGGCTGGAGAGAAGGCGCTACCCGCCGCCGCTCACCGTGACCGGGACGGTGCAGCAGAAAAAAGGGAATGGAGTAGTTGACCCATCGGGAGGACTTGTTTAAGCTGGAGTTTTGGGGATTTTGGCGAGGACGAGAGAGGAGGAGTTTTCTGGACTTTTTTTTTCAACGGGTACAACTTGGCGGTGGCAGGTCTGTTAAATTTGTCAAACGTACAAGGGTAAACTTGGGAGAAAAAAAGTCGGACGAAAATTTCAGGACGACGAAAACCACCTCAAGAAAAATTATATAGTAGATAAGTTGATAAAATGTGGTTCTATCTTTATCCTATATCTTATGCTATGAGTGTTTGATGGCTGGTTGATAGAAGCATTCCATCTTATTCATATGTATCATCATTGGAGGTAGGCCATAGGCACCGGCCATGCAATCAGCCAAGCATGAACAGCATGAGAACACACAAATGCCGCGATAGAAAATGAGCTATTTGGAAGATGACCAACACGGTAATTGCAGGAGTTTGGGCCGGCGTAAAGGAAAAAAAGAAGAGAAATCAGCTGATGGCGACAACACCGCAATTTGAGTAAGACGACCAGGCGTAGCAATCCGGTTATTGAACTGTTGTTGGTGTTTCGTTTGATCTATAAAGCTGAGCTACGGCCTTACTTCAAAAAAAGTTGAGCTACGGCCTAATGTTTTAGAAAATCTGATCATTGATGGAGCTCGGCCATGCTGTAAGCGGCTTTTCTCTCTATCAGATCGGTTAATCTGTGGCAAACCTTTTTTGATCTTGTCGCTGGTTACCTAGATCTTGCTCGTCTCTTGGGAAATTTGAAAAGAAAGGAACGAGAGGGTCTTTAATAACAAATCTTCTATGCCTTTGGACATCATGAAAAGAATCAAGGAGGAAGAAAATGATTGGATTTTAGCCGTGCTAAAGATCTAGTGGATATCACGAGTTGATTCGTGCTCTGTTATCCTGAAAATCCTCATGGGTTATTCACCTCTTGGATGTAGCATGTCCTTTCTGTTTTTTTCTTTTTGATGGCTTAGCCCCCCTATTTGTTCCTCCTTTATCAATATATAGACAAAGCTTTTGCCTCGTTTTTTTTAAAAAGTATGTGTTCCATCTATGGATCCTTCCATCCCCTCGTCCTCGATGAACTATGGCATGGAGGCGACTGCGTCAAGCTGCAATTAGTAGAGAAACCCCGACACCTCATGCGCGGAGCCCTTGTTACCACAATTAACGAGAGCTACCGCGCGGAGCCCTCGTCTTAGGTGTGGCCACGCGATATCTACCATCGCACATGCCAGCGCGGACGTGCAACGGCATAATGTATGTAGGTATGGGCAATCGCACATTAACATGACTGCAACAACCATGATTACATGCTTGCACCAGATGTATACAAAAAATAGGAAATATGCAAGACGCGATATGAATCCATTAGTAGAAGAACACAGCTTTGTCAAAATCCATTAGAGGGATAGATGCAGAGCAATTCTCTTGCAAGTTTCACCGGCCCAGTTTATCATCTGCTTTCAGTAGCGCCTCCCAATGAGCAGATCAAAAGTTCTTGCCGTCCAATCCTATGTAGCTAAGGCTTGCGACCGATGTTGTTGGCGACCAGACCTGCGCGCGGCAGCTTCACCTAGCTGTCTGTCTTCTTGCTGTTGGGCTTGATGATGGCGTCGATCTCCTACATAAAGATGATGTAGGTCGTTTTCTCCTCTCCATGCACTAATCGTCGCTCTGGCCGGCCACGGCAGAGATGATACTTAAGCATGTCGCCTGCGAGTAGAGCCTTGCTGTTGACACGTAGGCTTTGACCAGCTTCATCCCAGAAATATTGTCGGTCGTGATCGATCGATCTAATGAGAGCGACTCGATTGAATCGGCCGCCTAGGGTTTTTGTGTCGAGGCTTACAAGCTATGGAGAGATCGCGGCGCGCTGGAATCTAGTATAATGCTAAGGGCGTGCCGACTTACATACGTCTCCGTTACTCGATCGATTCATTGACTTCTTGTACATGGTCCCGTCGATACCTGACCTTCTTTTCCTTGTCATACGGATACATCCTTGATGTACAATTTTTTTGGGGGAATCTTTGATGTACAATTGATGTTGGGCCGTCCTAGCTTAGGTGTATGCGTGGCCCATGTCCAGGCGCGAGGAGGTCTAACTGCACCTATCGATAGATGGAGTCTGCTAATCTTGTTTGCGTACGGGGTGTGAACGAACTCATCGCCACCGCGCACACGTACCGCCGACATGAGACCGTATAAAATTAGACTGAGAGGTGAACGGGCTACAAGACTCTTAACCAACACGGATTGACGACGTACGAAAAGATCAACGCGAACGAAAACCACCTCTAGACAAATTATAGACTAGACTAGAAGATAGCTGAATGCCCGTGCGTTGCCACGATCTTTTAACTTTTGTTATCGTCGCAAGTGCCACACCTGTAGACATAAGATGCACGTGTATCTATATAAAACAAAAATATCCAAATAGTATTCAACAAGCTAACACTCCATATCCATTATGCATCATCATGTAGAAAGCTTGAAAACACAGTGTGTATTCTGGCATGAACATCCACTATGAATTCGAAAATGCACTGGCCATATGGCCGCCGATGCACTGGGGCAGCAGATGAACAGCACACTGAATGTAAAGACGACAACGACTTCATATACTTGTGTGTGAGCTTGTCCATCTATGGCGTTATTCCCGGTAAAGTCACCATGGCGGCTGATGGTTGCTCATGTGCTTTTGCTTGGGTAAGCGACCTGGTTGGGATATTAATTGTGAACGTAGCAGCTGAACCGTGGAGTTCTCAATCGACAACGTCATATATCCTCCTTATTATCAATCCCTGAACCATGGATGCCAATAGTTAATCACGTATCTTCCTTTTCTGGCTTTCCCATACCTATGATCCTATCTGTTGAAAATATAAACAAATTACCATAATATTTAATCCGAAATAAGTAATAATAAATCATGACTATAAGTGCTGGAATTAATCTAATCATATATACTAGCAAATAGACGAACAGATCATATTCAACCAGAATAAACAGATCACATCTATTCCAAGAGCTAGTACAAGAAACTGTAACAGAAACTGAACTAGATAGGAACAGATTACGTACGGTGCTGGAGGAGGAATCGGGTTCGCGTTCAGGTTGGGGTTGAGGTGCGCGTTGACACCAGTGTCGTCAGCCATGGCGTCGATGTAGAGGCTGCTGATGTCCGGGAAGAAGTCCTCGTCGGGAAAGGAGTGGTCGGTCGACGTGATGCCGTCGATGGTCAGACAGCGCCTCCCAAAACCTGATCGCCCCTCACCGTACAGGATCACGAGACGGCAGCGTCGTGTGGCGAGGCGGCGAGGCGGCGGAGGAGGAGGAGCGCGCGTGTATGCCACTCCTCTTCACTCTCTTTAGGAGGTAGTGAAACACTCCACTATATATATTGGTCCAACTCCCTCTAAACTAGCAAGGTGGGACTAAACTTTGATGCCACCCCTTGCTAGGCATGAATGGGCCAAGAGAATTTCAGAATTTGTATTAGGCTATGGGCCAAGGCCCACACCCAAATTCCAACACTATCCATCCCGTGCGATTTCCCCCCGTGGTTATCCTGCCCGCAACCCAACCAAACCTGTTTCTTTTCAGAAAATGCGACCAGGCCCTCCCAACCTCCGGTCCTCCCTCTGCTCCCAGCCTCCCATCCGCGCGCGAGGGAGAGCCTGAGCACCTTCCTTGTCGCTTGCTGCTCACCATACGCTCGATCTCTATGTCCTCGACGCCTCCCTCCTCAACTCTCTCTCTCTCTCACCGAGCCGGTCGCCGCCGCCAACCTCAACCCATCCCCTCTCTGTATTGTCGACCCGCCGCCAGGAGCATGACGCGCACATCCTCTCTCGGTGATGCTCCGCCTCGCGCGCTAGCTCTGCCGCCGGTCTCTTGGTCCCGTCTCGTCCTCGCCTTTTGGCGCCTCCAGCTTGACGCCCGACTTCTGCCACGGCAGTCCCCGAGCGCGCCTCTCTCTGGCTATCTCGCTCACGGCCGAGCTCGGCCCCTCTTGGCCCGTGGCGGTGACGGTCAACCTCCAGGACGGGCCCGGCCGGCGCTGCCGGGCCCGGCAGCTCCTCCCCCGTGTAGACCTCCTCCTCCTAGTGGACAGCCCGCAACTCCATGCCCTCCGGAACAGTTCTGGTCAACGGCGGCGTCGTCGCTCGGGGCAGGAGAAAAAGCAAGGGAACGCTTCGACCGCCCCAACTCCGTGCCCCGGGCTCCTCACTCCTGTGTGGAATCCCCGCGTCCCTTCTGACGTTGATCAGTTTCCTACACGAATACGAAAGCGTTGGGGGAAGGACGACGTACGAAAAAAATTAGGACAAAAACCACCTTAAGACACCCGGCAGCTCCTCCCCCGTGTAGACCTCCTCCTCCTAGTGGACAGCCCGCAACTCCATGCCCTCCGGAACAGTTCTGGTCAACGGCGGCGTCGTCGCTCGGGGCAGGAGAAAAAGCAAGGGAACGCTTCGACCGCCCCAACTCCGTGCCCCGGGCTCCTCACTCCTGTGTGGAATCCCCGCGTCCCTTCTGACGCTGATCAGTTTCCTACACGAATACGGAAGCATTGGGGGAAGGACGACGTACGAAAAAAATTAGGACGAAAACCACCTTAAGACAAATTATAGTATAGATATTATAGTATATATATAATATATATAGATAGATAGATAGATAGATAGATGGATAGACTAGCGGAATAACCAAAATTAGACTACAAGATAAAACAGTACATGGTTTCCAAGGCAGATTTGACATAGGTATCATAATTTTTTTGAACTGTTTCGGGTACATCTGAAACCAAAGCGATTTGATAACTGAAGGCGTTTGTACTATGAACGGCGAAGTTTGTTAACTCGTTGTTCATATAAATAGTAAGCATGTCCGTGCGTTTTGCACCGGAAGAGAAACCATCAACTTTCAAAACTAACTCAACAATCTGTATATCTCGTGTATAACTTAAAAATCCGTGCATATCCACCCCAAATATACAAATCCATTTACCATAACAAAAAATCATATTGGTTGAGGCTGAAATGTTAAACTTAAAAAATCAATCATTGTCTACTAAAGATTCAAAATTAACGAAACATGTGAGTGCAAAGGACATGTATTTGAACCGAGGTAGTTGCATATTTGTCAGATTTATATTGGAAACACCTAACATAATCAATGGTTCACATTTGTCGTCACGAATCATCAATGCTGAATATATTGCAATAAAAGGGAATCGTTTCTGCTTGTTCCGATGGGACGAGCCAGTGTCACGGATCCCAGGCACAAGGAAAGGGAGAATGATATCAACATGGCAGGCTTCCGTTCTACAACAAATCAATATGCCGCCCAAACATGAAAAACAATATATGTAGTAATATTTACCACCGAAGCATCTTAAGTTTCACTTTGGTTTTTCGTTTATATCATTCAATATGTGTTAGACTTTCATTCAGAATTTGCTTGCAATATACTACAATCCATTTAGAAGTAAAAATTATCAAGATCTACTATCCAATCTTTCTTTACAACATGGTTATCCGGGAGCACAAAACAGCATATACTACGCAGACACTTATGAATTGATAATGGAATTATTACATGTTACACGGATAGAGCACCGAATAAGATAATATTTTCAAATCATATTAACAATTGAGCTCACACAGATAATCTCCAGGCTTCAATTTAATATATATTAAATCCGAGGGAGTTTTGTTAGCACATGATTATTATTAGGTATAGATTACTACATGTTGTATCTCACTGCCCAAACAACACCGAAATTATATCTTGCGAGCCTGTATGTCAGAGGTAAAGTTCCAAAGGAAAACAAACTTGTAGGTCAAACGGCACCAATTAGTCTGAACCTGAACCGCTCTTATATCCCTTGTTGGCTTTTCTCGAAGGATTGCTCCTAAAAGGCTAGAAACATGAACAGAGGACCTCTAACAATCAAGGGCTTCATGTAAAAAACAATCAAGGGCTTACCCTGGGAGAAGCAAAGGAGAATTCCAGAAATTAAATCTAATCTAAAGCTAGTAATACAAATAGGAGAAGATATGCAGAATTGATGTCCCATGTATAAATCTAACTTGCATCAGATCAGAGAAAAGGAACAAATTACCCATGCCCTGTCGAGATGGAGTTGAGTCGACGAGCGGCAGGTCACACCAAACGATGTAGGCCGGCGCCAGCTGACTCTATTGCACATGGTAGCAATGGCCTCTTCGTCATCGTCCCGTTCACCCCTACACCACTCTCATTCATTCCCCCTAGCGCACCTCCTTGGTCATGTTTGGCCGAGCTAAGCTCTGCCCCGCTTTGCCTCTGCCTCTGACCCACTCCAGCATGGAGGGCTCCACCACCGCTGACCCGGGCTCGTGCCGCCCCAATCGGGCGCATGTCGAATAGCAGTAGCCAACGCCGCCGCTCGGGTGCGGCTACCGCTATCAACCTCGGGCAGGAAGGAGCGCCCCGTTGCCCCTGATGGGTGGTCATCTCCTTGATGTGGCGACACCGCCACGAGGATGTGAATCGGCCGGCTCGAGCGCCCGCGTCGAGGAGGTCGACGATCTTGCCGGGCAACTTCAAGGGGAGCTCTAACCGCGATGGTCGCCGCCTGTCAATACCCGGATTTTTAATCCCAGATGCCTGTTATGCCATACATCGCAATCCCATGATTACCATTTTTGCAAGACATAACAGATTGGATATCACAGTACATCATCTATTACAAACCATACATAAGGTCTTACACAAATAAAGGATCTTATGATCCAGTCTTAATACAATTCAAGCAGCGGAATACCGTAATAATAGCGATAGCGTAGGCGAGGCTCCATCTTCATGGTCACAGACAATGCTGACGATGGAAGATGATCCTAGTTGTCGTAACCTTCCTGCTGTCCATCCTCCTGATAGTCCACTTCATAGTCTGGCCACGAGAATAGCTAGGGACAAAGCCATGAGTACTCTTTAACTACTCGCAAACTAATACTAACAAGTGCAGTGGTTTTTCAGTAGGAAATACTAAGCTCTAGGTTGATTTGCAAAAAGCCAGATTTATCTCTACTAAGTTCAGAAGCAAAGAAAGCTAGTTGAAAATTTTATAACACCTAAGTGGGAACTTGAGTTTCATGTCACAACTCTGTTGTGGTCAAGTCAAAGTCATAAATCATTTCATAAGTCATTTTGAAAACATCTGACAATTGAATAGTATGGCCACTCCAACTGTCCATAACCGCGGACGCGGCTATTCGAATAGTTTGACACTCTGCAGAGGTGGTACACTTTCACCACAACATTCGATCCATCCATCAGGAACAATCTTGAATTCACCATACTCAGTATGCGGACAATCAATCCTAACCTTTCAATTACACTCCCTAGTATAGGCACCTCTCCTGTGAGTTTGGCCTCCCAACCATAACCAACTGTCATCTTTGGAACTACACAGGTGGACAATCTTCACAAGATAGCCTCAGCTCAAACCTTGGCCGCAAGGGAACCCATACTAAGGTATATAAATTTCTAGTCAAGCGCTACCCAAATTTTGGGTATTGTGGTTGTACGGTAAAATTAGAATGGTATCGCATCTAGACAACCATCAGTTTTATAAAGGGCTAAGGCTCATGCCTTAACATTTTTATCATCAAAATCATCTAGTGTTCAAGAACACATGGCAAAACATTTCAGTAGAATGACTCATCATTCTAAGGTTTTCATAACCATTTTCACCAAGTATTCCCATCTAAAGTGATCAAGTTTTATGCTTAGCACTAGCATCTACAAGTGGGGGATAAACACTAATGAGGGATGGTAAACAAGTGTGTCTTATCTAAGTTCAATCTCATGCCTCAGGATGACATCAAGATTATCTAACTTAGGCCAAGTTTTATGCTCTTTATGCTACCTTTATATATCTTTCTAATATCTACAAGTCACTAAGTAAACTCCAATAAAAGATTTGATAAAGAAAAAAATAACTAAGCTTGCAAATAAAACTAGGCTTGGTTATCAAGTGGTGTAAGATTGCAAGTAAAACTTGCATGGTTTAGCTTGCTAAGATAGTAGTATAAGCTTGCTAAGTTAATTGCTTGCTATGGTAACTTGTAGTGTTAGGCTTGCCTTGTGCAGAGCAGTGGTTAATGTTCTCCTCGGCTTCTTCTTCGTAGTATCCTCCTTCTTTCTCGTATCCTTGGTCGGTACTAGCATCTATAAATAAATACGACGTACACAATCACCAAACAATACTTAACTACTTTTACTTATCACACCAAGGTTTTAACTAGATGATCTAGCATCATCACAAACATTACAATTAATAAGGCAAATAGTTTTATTTCCTTTATTTTAGAAAAGTTATTTCTACTCATTGAAAAACTATATAAGATTTAATATTCTCTAACCCAAACATGGGATCATGTTGACACATATCATCACCACATATTTCAGTACTTGGGAATGTGATTTAAAGTGGTGTCACAATTTAATAAGGTTTACCTTTTTATTTTAATTAATTTAAAGTGACTAGAATTGCCTATGAGGCATTCTTTTATTACTTGCCCATTATTTCTGTAAGTAAACATAAATATTTTTATATATTCTGAAAGGTGTTGTTAAATATGATTTCTGAGAGTTGGAATCAACTCAAAAGCTTTTATGGTTGAATTTTGAAAAATGTTTGAATGCAGAAAAGTTTCTGTCTTGTTATTTTTACTATAGCTGATCTACAAATCCATTTGGTTTGAATCCAACGGGCTTGAATTAAGAATTTCAGTACCTTTCTAACAAAATTAGTTTCATGAAATATGGTTTAGTGAATCGAGCTAGGTTGATTTTTAAATCTAGGTACAGAACTGAGTTTGAAACTAAAAGAATAAACCTAAATTTGAATTATTGGGTCGTGCGGGATGTTAACTGGGCCATCCCACTATGCACAACGCGCGCATGCTGGTTAAGTGGCTGTCCCCACTCGTCAGTGCGACAGGAAGTGGCGAAACGGTACGAGGCGATTAGGATCGTAGGATTAGAAGCTAGATCTAGGTTGAGGTTCATCGTCCACGCCTGAACAGGACGCGACGAGCACGAACCCTAGCACGACCAGTGGGGGTCGTGGGAGGCTCACCGGGGCTTAGGCGAGGGTCGGCGATGGGGGCGAACGACGAAGTCGACGAATGTGATCCTCCTGGTACCGGCAAGTCCTCCTAGGGTGGCTCCAATCAACGGCGCCCTTCTCCTCCAACAGCGGCAAGCTCCGGCGAAATTCTGGCGATGCGCTGCTCTCCTTTCTCCGGGAGTGAGGTGGGGTGCTTCTGAGATACAGGGAGTGAGATGGTGTGAAGAAATAGAGCGGGGGTGGCCTCTATTTATAGTGCAGTGAGGGGACCGAATGGTGCGGGCGGAGCTCGTCGTGGTCGTCGTTACAGCGAGCTACTAGCATGGGCAAAGGTAGGGGACGGTGTTGTGCTCCCTGGCGAAGCTCAACATCATGGCTACATGGCGTGGGGTGGTGCGAAATGGTTGGAACGTCTCGGTGCTCTGAGTGGGTCCGACGGTGGTTTTAATTGCGCACAACGTCCATGGTCCGTGCGGCGACGAACGGGCATGTCTGGGTGTTCCTGGGGTGGTGGCGATCCTTCCTGCACGCGGCGAGGGCGGTGCGCGGTCTGTGGGATTGTGTCACGGGTGACGCTCTGGCGCGCTCTCGGCATGCTCGCAGAGAAGTTGGGTGCGCTCGGGCTGTGTGGTCCAGGGGTTGGCTGCGCTCGAGGCTTGGACAGGGGTGGCGGTGGACGGTGGAGAGTGTCTCAGACAATGTTGGCGAGGCTAGAGCTTCTCCTAGCTCGTTGGTGACATTGGGGTGGCAAGGGTGCTCTCGGCATGCTTTCCATTGATGGCATGGTCTGCTTTAAAGTGAGCTAGAGGGGTTAAACAAGTTAGATGATCTACTGAGAGTGTAGTGTGAGCTAGATAGGGAACAAGTTAGGCCAAAATTACTTCTCATAATAGTGTTTGTGGTTTGTTTGTTTGGTGCCAGCAAGGTGTTTGATAAAATGACCGAAAGAGATTAAAATTTGAATTTATGAATCAAACTTTGTGGGTGTATTAGTTACATATTAGGGAGTCTCTGGTTAGTTGGAAAGGTCAAGGGGCACTGGTTTGGTTGGTTTTTGAAAATGGGTGATCTTCACATATGATAAAGATTCAATTTTGAAATGTTATTTGAATCAAGTTGCCAAAAGTTTCTGCAAGTTGAAAGGTGGACTTTGATTCAGTTTTACTTGGTCTAGCAAGGGGTGAAAAGAAATGGAAATGTTTCTGTTTGAAATCTTGGACTATAAACACTCAAAGTGGCCTAGTGAGCAAGATTGGCAAAAATGACCATTTTCTTTATTTTTTTGTTTTTGATTTTCTCTTGATTTGTTTCTGCTTGGAAATGTTTTAGATGATGTTGTTTTCATCTTTAAACCATTCCTTGCTATTTAGATCAATCACACAAGTCCATCCATGCATTAATACAATCATCACATTCACATATGCATTTATATGATTTGAATTAACCAAAGTTTTTGTTAACCCTAATTTTGGTGATTGGAATTTGATAATCATTGTTCAACATTTTTGGGATGTTACAAACCTTCCCTCCTTAAACAAAATCTCGTCTCGAGATTTGAGAAAGAAGAAAGAAGAAAACTAGGATTTAAAAAGATCGAGAAACTCCGTCTTGATGTGATCTTCTCGCTCCCAGGTAGCTTCTTCTTCAGTGTGGTTACTCCACTGAATCTTGAGAAACTTGATGCTTCGGGTCCTGGTGGTGCTGAAAGCTTCCTCCAAAATACAGATGGGTACTTTAGGATATGTCAGGTCATCGTTGATCTCTATGGTACGGTGATCAATGTTCTTGAAAACTTCAGTCTTCTCTGGGACTTCAATGCCTTTGCGAACCAACGATATATGGAACACATTATGCACTAATGACATCTCCTCTGGCAGGTCCAGCTGATACGATACTTCTCCTCGACGATTCAGAATCTTGAAAGGCCCGATATATCTGGGGGCTAGCTTTCCTTTGAGCTGGAAACGTTGCATTCCCTTCAAAGGCGACCCTTTGAGATACACAAAGTTTCAGATATTGAAAGCGAGGTCTCGACGTCTCTTGTTGGCATAACTCTTTTATCTGGATTGGGCAGTCTTGAGGTGCTCACGGATCTTGTGAACTTTCTCTTCTGCTTCTCGTAGGATGTCGGGTCCGAAAATCTGACTCTCTCCTACTTTCGACCAATTCAAATGGGTACAACACTTCCTGCCGTACATGAATTCAAATGGGTCCATTTGCAAACTGGCTTGATAACTTTTGTTGTACGAAAATTCTGCGAAAGGCAGACAATCTTCCCATTTGGATCCATACTCTAGCACACAATCTCTCAACATATCTTCGAGTATTTCATTTACTCGCTCCGTTTGTCCATCGTTCTGAGGGTGATAAGCTGTGCTAAAATCTAATCTTGTTCCTAATCCTTCTTGGACATTCTTCCAAAACCTCGAGGTAAAATGAGTTCCTCAATCCGACACGATGTTCTTGGGGACTCCGTGCAGACTGACGATTCTAGCGATGTACAACTCCACTAGCTTCGAACTTTGGTAGGTGGTATTGACTGGTAAGAAATGGGCGACCTTGGACAATCTATCAACTGTGACCCAAATAGAGTCATTTCCCCTACTAGAAGTAGGAAATCCGGTGATAAAGTCCATTCCAACTGAATCCCATTTCCATTCTGGAATCTGTAATGGTTGCAACAGTCCTGCGGGTCTTTGATGTCCCTCCTTAAATCTCTGACAAATATCACACTTGGCGATATAACTGTCGATTTCTCTTTTCATCTTATGCCACCAAAATTGCTCCTTCAGATCCTGATACATCTTTGTTCCTCCGGGGTGGATAGAATAAAGAGTATCATGGGTTCCTTCAAAATAACTTCTTTCAACTCTGAATCTGCTGGTACACAGAGACGTCCTTTGTACCTCAACACTCCTTCTTCATCTACGGTGAATCCGGGTACTTTGCCTGTACCGATACGACGTTTGATTCCGTCAATACTAGCATTTCCTTTCTGCGCCTCCTTGATCTGACTGATCAAAGTGGGTTGAAGTTCTATGCTAGCCAAAAATCCTTCACTTACTAATTCCATTCTGAAATCTTCCATCTCCTTGTGCAAACTTGGTTGCTCCTTCAGAATCATGGAGTTCAAGCGGCACGGCAATATGCTAAGGGCATCTGCTACCACATTGGCTTTACCGAGGTGATAGTGAATGTCCAGATCATAGTCCTTGATTAGCTCTATCCATCTTCTCTGCCTCATATTCAACTCCTTCTGAGTGAATATATACTTCAGGCTCTTGTGATCTGAGTAAATCTCACAACGGTTTCCCATCAGGTAATGCCTCCATGTTTTCAGGGCTTGAACTACGACTGCTAGTTCAAGGTCATGGGTAGGATAATTCTGTTCATGATGCTTCAGTTGTCTGGATAGATAAGATATAACCTTGCCTTATTGCATTAGCACACATCCGAGACCGATCTTGGATGCGTCACAATACACATCAAAAGGCTTCGTAATGTTCGGCATGATTAAGATTGGGGCTGAAATCAATCTCCTCTTGGGTTCTTGAAAAGTCGCTTCACATTTGTCCATCCATTCGAACTTCTTATCCTTCTTCAACAATTGGGTCATGGGTCTGGCGATGCTCGAGAATCCTTCTACGAACTTGCGGTAATATCCCGCTAATCCGAGAAATGCACGAACTTGGGTTTGAGTGGTTGGGGCTTGCCAATCTTCAACATCTTTCACCTTTGCAGGGTCAACGGCAATTCCTTCGGCTGATACGATATGTACGAGGAATCCTACCTCTTGTAACCAGAATTCACACTTGCTAAACTTGGCATACAACTGATGCTCCCTAAGGGTTCCAAGGATGGTCCTCAGGTGTAGCTCATGTTCTTCTTCCGATTTGGAATATATCAGAATGTCATCGATGAAAACAACGACAAACTTATCCAGGAAGTCCATAAAAATCTTATTCATGAGGTTCATGAAATAAGCGGGGGCATTGGTTAATCCAAAAGACATGACAGTGTACTCATACAATCCATATCTCGTGGTAAAGGCAGTCTTTGGAATATTCTCTGCGCGAATATTGAGTTGATGATAACCAGTTCTAAGATCAATCTTAGAAAACACTTTGGCACCGGTCAACTAGTCAAACAGGTCTTCTATCTTCGGTAGTGGGTACTTGTTCTTGATGGTGACATCATTCAGCTTCCGATAATCCATACACAAACGGTTACCTCCATCCTTCTTGTCCACAAACAAGACAGGTGATCTCCATGGCGACGCACTTGGTTGGATCAATCCTATCTCCAGCATAGCATCCAGTTGCTTCTTCAGCTCCAGTAATTCATACGGGTTCATACTATATGGTCTCTGGGCTATGGTCCAATTCCAGTAATTAGTTCAATGATAAACTCGATATCCCGATCTGGGGGCATACCGGACAAAACTTCTGGAAATACATCGGGGTATTCACAGAATATCCGGACTTGGTCAATGGTTGGTTGGGCTATACTCTTGTTGCACTTGAATTGATGGGGCAAGGTTTCAGATACATGCTCTACTGATATTCCGGCTGTACTGGTCATGGTTATGGCTTTCTTGGCACAATCGATTAATCCTTTATGTTTCGACATCCAATCCATTCCTAGTACTACTTCCAAACCTTTAGTTTTGTAACACTACGGTTCTGAAAAGACCGTAGCTTCTATGTGACATGCCAATCCCTGGATCGGTTCATTGGCCCACAATAGAATAAAGATGAATAACATAGCAAAATATTCGTGCATCATAAATAACGAAGATCCAGAGTATCATTATTACAATAAAAGCTTAGCTCAAGGCTAGCTCAACTTATTCAAGTAGCAACATAAATATAGTAAATCCTCCATTCTTCAAATTGCCCACAAGTGAACAAGTGCCGAGTGGAGTACCGTGGCCTAAATCTATCACTCAGAATCAGAATATCCTGCAACATGAAACATAGCAGCCCCGAAGGGTCAATACATGGAATGTATGGCAAGTAGAGCTATTAAAGGAGACAATAGAGCTAACATCTACATGCATATTTGGCAAGTGGAGCTGTGGCTAGCTTGCATTTGCAAATACCTTTGTCCTACTTTCATAAACTGTTTTGATTTTATTTGAAAAGATCCCAATTAAGTTATCCCATCAACATTAAAGCAATTATGAAATTAGAATGAGCGAGAAACATGTCATGAAATCAATATCAAGCAACTCAGATGTCCATAATCGGGGACACGGCTAATCGATTAGTTTATACACCCTGCAGGGGTTAGTACACTTTACCCATGTGACTTGGCCAGCCCAGCTCGTACCACCACTCTCATATTGGGTGATGATAGGGAGAAGTCCAAGAAGGGACTATTCGGGAAGTAGCTTCCCAAACCCGACACGCACCGGTCCAACCTACCAAAATTCTACATCTCTGGATACGTGGGTTCGAGTTACCACAACCTACTGAGTCCAACCAACCGCCCATTCCATTATTGGCAGTTACCAATAAAATATGAAAAATCGTGTAGTACAGCTGGGTCAGCAGAAAACCGCATCAGGAAAAACTAGGATATCAACCAAAACTTGTCATAACTCTTCTATAAAATTCGCACAAATAATCCTGGAACATTGGAGTACACATAGGAGCAACTAAACACTCTTAAACTAACAGTAATTAAGTTTTACATTGATCGAGACTTAAGCTAACGATGTATCCTAATGAAGACTAATTGGTGGGCATCTATCTACTTCATGAAGAGGTTGCAGTAGGTCCTCGCACTCATGCGTTGGCACTTCTGTCCACGAACCAACCATGGCGGCGGAGTATACACCTCTCCTGAGTCATCACTTGAAACCTCAAATTCCACCTCTTCTGGATCCTCCTCTTCTTCATCCTCTGCTGCAGCTGCAACAGCTTCATCTCCTCCACCATCATCGTCTCCATCATCATCATCCTCGTCCTCCTCATCATCATCGTTCCCACTGTCATCATCATCATCATTGTTGCCATCATCTCCATTATTGTCATCAGAGGGTGGATTCAACTGTGCTTGGAGAGCGGCAATCTGGGCTGCCATATCAGCAATAGTCTGGTCCCTTTCCTGGACGGTCCCTTGCAGCTGTTGTATGGCTTGATTGTTTTCCTGCATGGTTCCATTAAGCTAAGCTATGGTTGCATCCCTTCCTATTAGTGTATTATTCAGAACATCTACAGCTTCATGCAAGGTCTCAATCTCCTGTCCCTAGACCACCATACCGTTGCCGGCAAAGTCTGCTATCTCTTTTACCATCATCGCTTTCTCAGCTAGAGCTCCATTCTCCCTTTCCATATCCTCTATGTGCCTCCGACGGGGCGGCATGTTGTTCCTGTCGCCCGGGGTAACCACAATGTTCCCATTCTCATCACGCCTTCCGTAGTCACGGTAGGGTGAGTCTTCTGGCAGCAGGTGTCGGACAAGGTGGCACTGGCGTGATAGGGCTTCATGCAGGGCTAAGTTTATTCCAAGTCCCCAGTTGCAGTATGTCTTGGTGTAGACCAGATGCACAGGGTTTGGCAAGGCGGCATCCCTGAAGATGAAAGTGGTGATCTCCCAGGCGTCCTCGCCATATCCATAGGTGTACAACCTTCTTCCCTTGAACATGGGAAGTGGCAATCCCAATGACTGCGAGAGCTGTGCCAACTATCTCGCAAAGGTCCTTGGTGATTCCATCGTTGCATACTCAGTCCTGACTTCTCCCATCTATCAATTAAAAGAGGAAAGTGTGAGAATAGCATATGGTAAAGATTTACGAGAGTGAAAGGCATAGGATGAAAGACAAAGTTATATAAGCTTCAATAATTCTATGGCTTCCTAATCCGAACCTAGGTCACGATCCTACAGTCGACACACGGGCTCTGATACCATCTTGTAACACTACGATTCTGAAAAGACCGTAGCTTCTATGTGACATGCCAATCCCTGGATCGGTTCATTGGCCCACAATGGAATAAAGATGAATAACATAGCAAAATATCCGTGCATCATAAATAATGAAGATCCAGAGTATCATTATTACAATAAAAGCTTAGCTCAAGGCTAGCTCAACTTATTCAAGTAGCAACATAAATATAGTAAATCCTCCATTCTTCAAATTGCCCACAAGTGAACAAGTGCCGAGTGGAGTACCGTGGACTAAATCGATCACTCAGAATCGGAATATCCTGCAACATGAAAGTAGCAGCCCCGAAGGGTCAATACATAGAATGTATGGAAAGTAGAGCTATGAAAGGAGACAATAGAGCTAACATCTACATGCGTATTTGGCAAGTGGAGCTGTGGCTAGCTTGCATTTGCAAATACCTTTGTCCTACTTTCATAAACAATTTTGATTTTCTTTGAAAATATCCCAATTAAGTTATCCCATCAACATTAAAGAAATTATGAAATTAGAATGAGCGAGAAACATGTCATGAAATCAATATCAAGAAACTCAGATGTCCATAACCAGGGACACGGCTAATCGATTAGTTTATACACCCCGCAGGGGTTAGTACACTTTACACATGTGACTTGGCTAGCCCAACTCGTACCACCACTCTCATATTGGGTGATGATAGGGAGAAGTCCAAGAAGGGACCATTCGGGAAGTAGCTTCCCAAACCCGACACACACCGGTCCAACCTACCAAAATTCTACATCTCTAGATTCGTGGGTTCGAGTTACCACAACCTACTGAGTCCAACCAACCGCCCATTCCATTATTGGCACATGGTTGTACATGTAAGCTACAAAATAAAGAAGCCAATCATTTTCTCTTGATACCAGGGTGCCTTTCCGCAATGATACCACCAAAAATTATCAATCCCATCACACCTAGGAGATTCATTGATTAAGTTGTTTTTAGTTTTCGCAAACCAACACATTTAGAAACAACTTCAGTGATGTAACCTAGCCCTCGTTTATCATATCATGGCTAAGCACATCTACCAACGGTGGTTCATCCACATGATAACCCTACCACATAATAGGACATAGCATAGCGATAGTATTATCCTACACATGCATCTACAAAATACACAACAATGTAATGAAAGTAATAGGACCATATCATGAACAAGGTAGCATCTACTTGCCTTGGCTGTAGCGGTCTAACGAACAATCCACACACGAGCAAGCGTTGCACTCGTCACAATCTACACGATACAATTGCAATCACATAAACAAACCAAACACAATCATATACAAACAATGACAATGCAAGATGCATGCATGAAAAGTTGAACATTGCTATAGTAGCTTCATATATTCTTATTCAGTATACCTTCTGTATGCATGCATGGAAAACCTTTTAATTGCATATAAAACAAAGCATGCAATTTTAAATCCCCAAAGAATTGAGCTAGAACCTAAATATTTATCCACTGCTAATAAACTGTTTGTAAAATCTTGGAAAAATATCCACTGTGTAGGCAACCTAAAATAGAACCAGTACCAACTGGAATCACTCGAAAAGTATTTATACAATTTCCAGGGTAATTAAAATACTCCAGTAGGCCTTTTTATAGATTCGGCAAATTCCAATACTGTAAGTCTACCTTTTTAATTCACTGTAAGATTCCTCTTGTTCTACTGATTCCATGGACATCTTATTTGCAATTTTTGGAGTTGTAGAACTTTTACTAGGAATTTAATACTCTAAAAAGGACATTAACCCATTTAATTAACCAAGTCAAATTCTTGCTGCAAAAGCATAAAAAACTGTACAGTAATATTCTACATGAATCACTGAATCCATACATATTTTATTTGCAATTTTTGGCCTAGTAGATTATTTTCTATGGATTTTACAAGTTCCATCTAAATTCTGCCAAAATAATTTGAATTAAAATTAAACAGTCAAACGTGACCGTTAAACTGTTCGCCGACGTACCACCAGGCACCACGCTGACGGCGCATTGGGCGCTGACTAGTCTGGACCATTGGATGTTGATCAAAGGGCAGAGGAAAGGCGTGCGTGGGTGCTCACGGGCGGTCGGATCGGCTGGCGATGGTCAAGGGCGATGGTGGCGTCCCGGCGCGGCGGCGAGAGGTGAGACGATGTTGGGGGCGAGGTGGCGGAGCTCCTCGAGGTGGTGGCGCGGGTTGGCGCGTGCGCAGGCGACGGCGGTCGGCGGCTGGAGTGGCGGGCGGCGTCGGTGGCGATGGCGACGGCTCGCGGTGGCGTCGGGCCTGCGGGGGAAGAGAGGGAGGCGGTCATCGCGTGGCGGCGGTGACTCATAGCGGGCGAGCGGGGCGATGGGGAGGCACGGGCGGCGGCCTCGGTGCTTACCAAGCTCGAAGGCAGCGGCGGCGGTCGCAAACTCCGATGAGAAATTTCTCGGCGATGGCGGCGGGGTAGATGGCGATTTTTAGGGGGTTTGGAAGAGGGAAACTAGGGCTTTAAGAGGATAGGCAAGGTTCACGCGGGGACGTTCGGATTCGACGCGAATTCCCGCAAGAATCGGAGTGGCTGTTTGAGTTGGGGAAGAACACGGTCAGGAGGATGACAAGTGGGTCCCTTTGGCGGTGTACGCTGTGGTGACGGTAGTCCCGCTCGTCAGCCGGTTGTGGCGGCGGCGTCTACTATCTTCCATACTGGTCACGGGCTTGCTGGCATGCCCTGGGTAGGCCCAGCTGGGCCACGGCCGGGCTGGCTGCGCCGGCTGCCCCCTTTTCTCTTTTTTTTTGATTTTCTTTTCCTTTTTCCTGGTGAATTTCTTAACTGAATTTTTATCTGAAACTGTCTAGAGTTAAGTCAACAATTCAGATTGCCATAGAATTTGCTCCGGAGCTCCGATTGAAGTGATTCAAAGCGCTCCGGGTTCGTGACGGAACCCTCTACGCACCTGTGCCTTCCAAACAACTAAAATATATTGTTTTTAACGTAAGCATGGTAAAACCGAGCATTCAAGTGTAGGTGTCAAAATGCAATTGCAAGTCAATTGTTTTGCCAAAACCTTTTCAAACTTAATTTTTGCAATGCTGATCATGATGCAATGACTTGTATGCTATGCAGTACCAAATCTAAAATTTGGGATATGACAATACTAACCCCCTTAAGATGAATCTCGTCCCCGAGATTCGGCGCGGCTAGCAAATAGGTGTGGGTGGTCCTCTCGGATGTCATCCTCACGCTCCCAAGTGGCTTCCTCTTCGGTGTGGTGGCTCCAATGCACCTTGCAAAACCTGATCGTCTTGGTACGGGTAATCCTCTCTGCTGTCTCTAGTATCTTGACTGGCTTCTCCTCGTAGGTCAAGTCACTCTCAAGCTGAACCTCCTCTAGTGGCACCGTGTCTCTCAATGGTGTATCCACCATCTCCGGATGGCACTTCTTCATCTGGGACACGAGGAACACATTGTGGACGACGGATAGAGCCTCTGGCAACTCCAACTGATAAGCAACCTCTCCTTTGCGTGCTAAGACACGATACGGTCCTATAAACCGAGGTGCCAGCTTACCCTTGATCCCAAATCTCTTAATTCCATGCAGTGGCGACACTTTGAGGTATGCTCTATCACCTATCTCATACACCACTTCCTTGCGCTTGGCGTCAGCGTAGCTCTTCTGCCTCGACTGTGCTACCTTCAGTCTGTCCCTAATCAAAGCGACCTTCTCCTCGGCGTCCTTGATCAAATCGGTCCAAATAGATGACGCTCTCCTACTCCATCCCATAGCAATGGTGTCCTGCATCTTTTCCCATATAACACATCGAATGGCGGCGTCTTGATGCTGGTTTGGTAGCTGTTGTTGTAGGCAAACTCAGCATACGGCAAATTCTCATCCCAACTAGAACCATGAGCCAAAGCGCAAGCTCTCAACATATCCTCCAAAATCTGATTTACCCTCTCGGTCTGTCCATCAGTCTGTGGGTGGAACACTGTGCTAAACTCCAACCTAGTTCCCAATGACTCGTGCAGCTGGCGCCAAAAGTGTGATGTAAATTGGGTGCCTCTATCTGATACAATGCTCTTGGGAACTCCATGCAGGCACACAATTCTGTCCATATAAATCTTGGCCAACCTTGCACTCGTGTAGGTTATCTTCACCGGTATGAATTGGGATACCTTGGTCAAATGGTCGACCACTACCCAAATAGAGTCGTATCCCGACCTGGTCCTGGGAAATCCTGTGATAAAATCCATTCCCACTCTATCCCACTTCCAATCCGGCACGGGCAATGGCTATAGCAGTCCTGCTGGCTTCTGGTGTTCCTCCTTCACTCGGCTACATACATCACATAGGGCAATATGCTTGGCAATGTCTCCCTTCATGTTGTTCCACCAAATCTGTCCTTCAGATCCATATACATCTTTGTATTCCCCGGATGTATGGAGTATGGCGAGTCATGAGCTTCCTACAGAATCATCTTCCTTATCTCCGGGCCGCTGGGCACACACAAACGATCTCCATACCACAAGGTTCCTTGCTTATCCTCGCGAATTTCTTTTTCTCGATTCTCCTTCATCTTTTCCTTTATCTCCTCTATCTCCTTGTCTCCTACTTGAGCCTTCCTGATCCTGTCCTGTAGCGTTGGTTGGACTTCCATTGCTGCCAAATATCCTTCTGACACTACCTCCAGTCTAAGCTCCTTGAATTGCTTGCACAAATCCTCGGGCAATTCCCCAATAGTCAATCCATTGGCATAGACCTTCCGGCTTAGAGCATCCACTACTACATTAGCCTTTCCTGGGTGGTATTGCAAATTCATATCATAATCCTTGATAAGCTCCAACCATCTCCTTTGACTCATGTTCAGTTCCTTCTGTGTAAATATGTACTTCAGGCTGTTGTGGTCGGTGTATACATCGCAGTGTTTTCCCATTAGGTAGTGCCTCCACACCTTGAGCGCATGCACAACCAATGCTAATTCCAGGTCATGCGTGGGATAATTCCTCTCATGGTGTTTAAGTTGCCATGAGGCGTATTACACCACTCTCCCATCTTGCATCAGCACACTTCCAAGTCCCTGTCGAGAAGCATCACAGTACACTTGGAAATCCTTCTGAAGATCAGGTAAACACAGAACATGTGCGGTCACTAGTCGATGCTTCAGTTCCTGAAAGCTGGCTTTACACGCATCTGTCCACTCAAACTTCCTCCCCTTCTTCAGAAGTTCCGTCATCGGCTTAGCAATCTTGGATAAATTTTTTATGAACCTCATGTAATATCCAGCAACTCCCAAAAAGCTCCGAATATCGCCCACATTCTTGGGCGCTTCCCACTCAGTTACTGCCATCACTTTGCTTGGATCAACAGCGACTCATTCTCCTAACACCACGTGTCCAAGAAACCAAACAGTGTTGAGCCAGAATTCACACTTGCTGAATTTGGCATACAGCTTGTGTTCCCTTAGCTTCTCCATAATCAGTCGCAGATGTCTCTCATGCTCAGCATCATCCTTGGAATATATCAGTATGTCATCGATGAACACAACCACGAACTTGTACAAGTACTCCATGAATACCTTGTTCATCATGGTCATGAAATATGCCGGAGCATTTGTTAGTCCAAAAGACATAACCGTATACTCATATAAACCATACCTAGTAGTGAAAGCAGTTTTTGGTATGTCCACCTCCCGGATCTTCAATTGGAAATAGCCCGATCGCAGATCAATTTTGCTAAACACCTTTGCTCCTTCCAGTTGATCAAACAAATCATTTATGTTCGGCAGGGGGTATTTGTTCTTGATGGTCACTTCATTCAGCGAGCGATAGTCCACCACTAACCTCTTGCTGATGTCCTTCTTCTCCACAAATAGAACAGGTGCACCCCATGACGACGAACTAGGCTGAATAAATCCCTTGTCCAATTGCTCCTTTAGTTGTTTCTTTAATTCCTTCAGCTCATCCACATCCATCTTATATGGTCTCTTTGTTATAGGTCATATTCCCGGCATCAGATCGATGAGAAACTCCACATCCCTGTTAGGTGGCATCCCCGTAGCTCTTCCGGAAATACGTCAGGGTATTCTTTAATCACAGGCACAGTATCCATGCTAAACCCCTTAAGAGAATTCAGCTTACACCTTCCCGGTCGCACAGACGACTTGAACCTAATCATCTTACCATCCGGGTTTGTCATGGGAATGACCACGGCAGATGCTGCAATCGGCAACGAGTAGTAGAACGAAGGGCAAGGGCGGCCAGTCATCTGCGGTGCGAGATGAGGGCGGAGACACAGGGTTTTACCCAGGTTCGGCCCCCCGGAGGGTAAAGACCTACTCCTGCTAGATTGTATTATGTTGGAGATACAATGGGGCGAGCTCGACGGCTAGGCGGCGAGTCGCTTGGGTGGATGATGGAACGTACGTTTACACGCCCTGTAGGGAGGTTTATATAGACTCACCCTCCCTAGGGTTTACGAATCTCAACCGAATCTGTTAAGGTTTCGGTACTCGTTTAACCTAATCTGACTGGGCCTATCTACTCTCCTGGGCCTTCAGCTTCCAGTCGCTTGGATCCACGCCAGGTCTTGATCCAGTCGCCGTCTTGCAGGCCCACTCGCCAGGTCATGGGCCATTCGGAAACGTCCTGCTGGGTATACCCCGGTAGGCATATCCCCATCAGTAGTCCCCGAGGCCGTCGTCGATTGGGCGCAGGTGGTTGCTGGCAGTCGGAGCATACAGGTCCAATGCAGACATCCAGTCGAATCGGTGGCGGGCTCCTGAATAAAGGAAAAAACTAGTCATTCTGGTCGCAGCGAATTCGGCGAAATACTTAGTCACTGTTGTAGTGATCGGGTCGGCGAGCCGAGTGGCTGAAGTTGGACCGTCAAACGCAGTCAAAACTAGCCGTTGGGGTAATCCAACGGTAACTTTTGGCGTAATCACTGCGTAGTAACGGCTCCCTTATTTGGTGGGTAACAATCACTATATAAAGGGAATAGTAGGCGATCGCAGAACCATCTCCTCGTCATTTCCTCCGATTGTGCGCACCTCCATTTCTCCCGCATCGCGACCCAGCCAATCCAAAATCCTCCGACCTCCACGAACCTCTCCGCCAATGGCCCCTCCACCGAACCATGGGGCAGGTCCAAGTGTACGAGAGCGCTACTGGCGTCCTTCGAGGAGGCCGGGATCCTGCGCGCCGGCAGGTGGCGCATCCCTGCGGCCGAAGAGGTGACTCCGGACCCGCGCGAGGGAGAATTCGTCTGCTTCACCAGCCACTTGGAACGGGGGCTGGGATTCCCCACATCTCTCTTCTTCCGGCGCTTCTGCGCCTTCTACGGGATCCAGCCATCAGACCTAGGCCCGCACAGCATCGAGCAGCTCGCCATTTTCATGGCGTTCTGCGAGTGCTATCTGGGCTGCAGGCCCTACTTCCCCCTGTGGCAAGATCTGTTCCACGGAGGATCGGGCCAAGAAGCAGCGCCCAATGCTTGCCGCGGGTGGCTTGACGTTTCAATTGAAGTCGAAGGCCTCCTTTTTTGATTTGATGCTACCCGCCAAGGCGGCGAGCGAGTGGAAGAAGTCTTGGTTTTACGTTACCGAGGCGACTCCAGACGGCGAGGTGGCGATTCCAAGATACTCCGCCGACCGGCCCGAACCGCGCCGACTCCAAGTCAGCAAGCTTCCAACAGACCAGCGGATGGTCGTGGATGAGATGCTTCAGACCATCCGCGGCCTGAAGAAGAAAGGTCTTCAGACCATCAAGTTGTAGAACTGCTGGCTCGGGCAGCGACTCGTTCCTCTGGCCCACCGTGACCATTATATGTACGAGTACACGGGTCGGGAGGACTCGACGAAATCCTGCCTCGCCGAGTGGAAAGTCGAAGACTACATCCTGGCGTTGAAGAAGATCACCCAGGCGGTGTACCTAGATGCGAAGACCGGGGTCACCCCCTATACCGCGAAGCATCCACCCCCGACGGTAAGTCATCTTTCTATCATTCGCACTCGCAGTTGATGCTGTCGCGGTTATACTGATATTGTCTTATGCCTATTGCAGTTATTTCAAGTGGTGGAAGGGTGGCTTCCGCCTGCGGACGACGAGAATTCGAGCTCGTCCGTCCAGGAGGGGGGCGAATCGCCTCCTGCAAGGGGCGGCGTCAAGAGTGACAGGAGCAGCGACGACGACGAGTACGAGGAAGAGGTTGCCCCGCTGGTTCGCAAAACTCGCGGACAGCGTCAGCGTGAACTCGAAGCGAGCAGAAGCCTCGAACTTCATGATGATGACGACGACGATCTTCCCGAGCTCACCTCGCGTCGCGAGGCCACTCCGTCGAAGAAGAAGAAGAAGGAGGCGAAGGCCCCTCCAAAGAGGAAGACGAAGCCGGCAAGGCAGGCGTCTCCGCCTCATTCGGCGAGCAGCTCCGACGGCGCCAGCCTGGCCAAGGATGAAGCTCCACAGACGATGGCAGCACCGGATGTCACCGCCGTCCTAAGTGAGGTGCCTCTGGCCTCAATGCCTCCCCCATTCGCCCCAGTCTCTGGGTCGGGGGTCGCTCTAGTCGCGGCGGCTTCGCCTCCCAGGAGAGCTCCTGCCGAAAATGTTGCGGAGGCTCCTGTCGCGGCCTCGTCAACAAAGAGGCCGTCTGTGTCTTGGGCGCATGATGTCCTGGAGATGGGCCTCGATCGGGTGGGCCCCGAACTGGAGAAGCCGGCTAGCATCCGCACAGGGCTGCGGTTCATACCAGTCGCCAAGTGAGTTTTATTCACCTGCTTTAATTTTCGTTGTACTCGAACCACTTTGCTCATGTAATCGATTTGCAGGACTGGGTTAAGAAGATAGGCCACCCGTCCGTGGACAATGTGCCGCCAGTCGCCTCCGAGGAGGACTCTTCTCGGAAGAGGAAGACTGACGAGGTTGCTGCCCCCACGGTTAGTGCCAAGAAGGCCAAGAGCGACGAAGTCGTCACGGTGTCTGACGACACGATGATTGCTCCGAGTGATCCTGCGGCAGGGGCGGCCTCGACGACCAAGGAGGGTGCTTCCTCGCCTGGGACGGCCGAGCCGGTCTCTTTTGGTGCCGGTGCATCCATTGCGACATTCCCCCGCTTCATGGCCAGAGCGGCCACGGCGAGTGGTACCACGCCATGGAGCCGCGCACCTGGGGTCGCCGAGACGGAGGTCGAGCAGCGTCGCGGGCACACTCTGGCTCTTCTCACATCCGTGGACGCACTACAACTTCACGACATGCTGGGCGCAGCCATCGAGGTATGTCCAGTCCCCGAGGATCGGGCCACTGAATTGCAGTGGTCAGATTCTTTTGGTGCTTTGCTTTTTTTTCTTGCGCAGAGTCCCCGAGTGTGCATTCGCTGAATTTCAGCAGGTGGGCGCTCAAGAATTTTGATCGCTAGTCCCCGAGTGTCCAGTCGCTGAATTTCAGCGGGTGGGCACTCAGGATTTTTGATCGCCAGTCCCCGGGTGTCCAGTCGCTGAATTTCAGCGGGTGGGCACTTAGGATTTTTGATCGCCAGTCCCCGAGTGTCCAGTCGCTGAATTTCAGCGGGTAGGCACTTAAGATTTTGTTTTTGTTAACTGTTTGACTTTTGCACAGGGTTTGCAGCGTGAATCAGCCGACCGGCTTGCTGCGAAGTGTCGCGCGGAGAAGGACCTTGTCGCCATTCAAGAGGCAAACAAGGACTCCAGGCGATTGCTGCAAAGGCAGAAGAGGTTCGCCAGGGCCTTGTCCTGGCGAGTGAGCTGACGGCGGCGCAATCTGCGCTGAGTTGGCCGAGAAGCGGATCGCCGACCTTGAGCGCGAGCTTAAGGGCGCGAAGGAGGAGGCGAGATCGGCGGATGAGCGAGCCAAGGCCGCTGTTGCGGCCGCCGCTGAGGAGCGTAAGGTCTCCGACGCCCTTGTTGCTGGGCTTCAAGACGACTACTCCTCTCTTCAGAGCTTCATCACGGATCTCTCCCGTCCGTTGATTGGTAAGTGTGCCTGCCTCTGCCTATAACATTTCCATTGTGTAATCTTTGATGTGCTCACTACCCCTCTTGTCCACAGGTCGGATTATTGATAGCTCGGAAGAGGCGCAGTCGTTCGACGCGCGGCAGTGTGTGGCCACTCTGGTCGACTCGGCCATGCTGTCCGCGACTTGTATTCGGGCGTATCTTCAAGAGGTGTCGCCCACGGAAGTGATTCCCAGCGACCTCGTCGAAGTGTGGCGATACTTGGAGAAGGCGCCATCGGTCATCGAATTCATGACGCGGTCGGCGTTCCGGCGTGGGGCGGCGACGGCGCTTAGCCATGGGCTCGCCCACTTCTCGGAAGACTTCGATCTAGACGACATGACGAGTGGCTACCCGTCGTCGATGGGCTCGGTGGAGATCGCTCAGGTGCTGAAGCTGACGGACCGCGCCGCGGTGTACTCCGATCGCGTCTGGGCGATGGGCGATCTCCTTCCTTATCAAGAGACGATCGTTGCGCCCAACGACCCCGAGCCGCAGCACCGGGACTTCAAGGTCGAGTAGCCCTTCCGTGCGGCAATGGCGGGTGAGCTGACGACGTACCCGTCAAACCCGTATACTCCCTTCATTCGCAATCGCAAGGGTGGCGGCGAGTCGACGTCGAAGCCTGCGGAGTGAAACATTGTGCCCTGGGGCGTTAGTAGCAGTTCTGCCGTTGGGCATACTTTGTATTTTGTGACAAATGTGACATGCTATAACGAGATATCGTGTTGTTTTGTGATTTGATTTGTGTTTGAGATTGAGGGTTGAACGAGTCCCCGAGCGCGTCCGCCCTTTTTATGGGGTTCACCTCGTTTGTTTATGTGTTTTGTGGTTTTGAACGTTTTGTTAATGAGGTCGACTCACCCGAGCTTGGAAAGCCAGTCGCAAGGCGACTCCCATGAGTGCTCAGTACTTCACCGTTTTCCCTTGCGCGAACGAGGTCGGGTAGCCGAGTCCCCGAGCGTGGTACTTGGTTGTTCTAGGCGCAACTCTAGGGTGGGTGAGGACTGATCGCGTTAGAGTAGGCGCATCACTCCTTCCTGGCCCGGCGGGTCAGTCGCGTGGCGAGTCCTGGGCATGCTCTCATACTTGGCATTTTCCCTAGCCGCTCGCGCTGAACTGGTCGTCAGTCCCCGAGCATGGTACTTGGCCGTTCGAGTCACTGTGCCGAGGATGCGGAGGATCATGGTCGCTGTGAGGAGCGAAGGCAGTTGTCTTGGCTCGTTAAGCCAGTCGAGCTAGGCGACTCCAATGGGGCTCCGGGTAGGCGTTTTTCGTGGACGTTACAAGACCTGGGGTAACCCAATGCCCTTGTAGCGCACTACTTGGCCGTGCCGATCGCTGTACCAGAGGTTGACTCCTGCAGTTAGCTTGGTGTTGTTACTACGAGTGCGAGTGGCACAAGACACGAAGAGTAAACGCAATTTGCGGTAACCAATATTTTTATTTCATAGCGACTATAGGATACATGTGTGGAGTTCTAGGAATAGAACTTCCGTAGGAGGTTTACATTCCATGGTCGCTTGACGTCGAGTTTGCCGTCCCCGCGGACGTCGATGAGGTAGTAGGCGTCGTTGCCGAGTACTCGCCCGATGGCGAATGGTCCCTCCCATGGGGGGGAGAGCTTGTGCATGCCCTTCCTGTCCTAGATGAGTCGTAGCACCAGGTCGCCTTTCTGGAAGGTGCGAGTTTTCACCCGCCGGCTATGGTAGCGGCGGAGTCCTTGCTGGTAGATGGCAGTGCGAGAGCGAGCTAGGTCGCGTGCCTCGTCGAGTTGATCGACTCCATCCTGACGTGCGAGTTCGTTCGCAGCCTCCGTGTAGTGGACAACCCTTGGCGAGTCGTGCTCGAGGTCGGTGGGCATGACTGCCTCGGCGCCGTACACCATGAAGAAGGGGGTGAACCCTGTCAACCTGTTAACCAAGGTGTGGATACCCCAGATGACGGAGGGTAGCTCCTCGACCCATCACCCGGCGGTGCGCTCGAGCGGTACTTGGAGCCGCGGCTTCAGGCCGTGGAGGATGCTCTGGTTGGCCCGTTCCGCCTGGCCGTTGGACTCCGGGTGGGCGACTGACGCAAGGTCGAGCCGGATGTGGTGTTCCTCGCAGAACTCGGCCATGGCCCCTTTGGCGAAGTTGGTGCCGTTGTCCGTGATGATGCTGTTTGGGAACCCGTAGCGATATATGAGCTCGCGTAGGAATTTGGTAGCGGTCTTCCCGTCGCATTTCCGGACTGGCTTGGCCTCCACCCACTTTGTGAATTTGTCGACCGCGACCAGGAGGTGGGTAAAGCGGAGGGCCTTTTGAAAGGGCCTACCATGTCCATACCCCACACGGCGAATGGCCGGTGATGGGGATTGTCTTTAGCCGAGCTCGCACGTGTGTACGGTTGGCGTGCCGGCACCCGGCGCACCGCTGGACGATGTCGATGGCGTCGGCGTGTGCGGTGGGCCAGTAGAAGCCGTGCCGCATAGCCTTTGCGACCAGAGAGCGGGCTCCGGCATGGTGGCCGCAGTCGCCGGAGTGGATGTCGTGGAGGATCTTGCGTCCTTCGGCGGGTTGGACGCAGCGTTGGAACACGCCTGTCACGCTGCGCTTGTGGAGCTCGCCGTCGATGATGGTGAAGGATTTGCATCGCCGTGCAACCATCCGGGCGTTTGTCTCGTCCGCCGGCAAGGTGCCAGCCTCCAGGTAGGCGATGTACGGCTTGGTCCAGTCGTCTGGCTCGGCGATGAGTGCGACCAGGGCTGCCTCTGGCTGCAGCGGGACTCCGATGTCAATCTCCCTTGGGGGAGAGACTGACGGCTTGGTGATCGTGTCAAGGAAGATGTCGACGGGTGGTGCGAGTCGAGCCGACCCGATGCGAGAGAGTGTGTCGGCCTCCTTGTTCTTCCGCCGGTCGATCCATTCGATGGAGTAGCCTGCGAAGTGTCCGCCCAACTTGTCCACTGCTTGGCGGTACGCTGCCATGGTGGGGGAGACGGCGTCGCAGGTGCCAGCGACTTGCCCGACGACGAGGTCAGAGTCTCCGTAGCAGCGTAGGCGGTTGACGTTCATTTCCTTGGCAGCTCGCATGCCGTGGAGTAGTGCCTCGTACTCGGCCATGTTGTTGTGGCAGGGGGTGAAGTCAAGGCGAGGAAGGGCGTGGCGAGCTTTTCGCCGGTGAAGTCAACACGATCCCTGCTCTGCGCGTCCGCGTTCTTGGAGCCGTCGAAGTGCAGGCTCCAGATGGTGGAGGTATGGCAGCTTTTCCATTCTGGGCCTCTTCGGTCGGCGATGAAGTCGCGAGGGCCTGCGACTTGATCGCTTTTGGCTCGTGCTTGATGTTGTGGGCCGATTTGACCACTTGGCGACTCGCCCGGTCGCCTCACGGTTGTGGATGATGTCCTGCAACGGTGCTGAGGAGACGACCGTGATCAGATGCTCCTGGAAGTAGTGCGGCAGTCGCCGCTGTGCTCTGAATACTGCGTATACCAGTTTCTGGTATTGCGGGTACCGCTGGCGCGACTCGGTGAGGACCTCGCTGATGTAGTACACCGGTCGCTGTACCGGGCGCTCCTTTCCTTCCTCCGGCCGCTCGACGACCATGACGGCGCTGAGGACGCGCTCGGAAGCTGCGATGTAGACCAGCATGGGTTCTTTGTCGACGGGGGCGGCGAGTAGTGGTGCTGCGAGTAGCACCTTCTTGAGGTCGCGGAGTGCGTCGTCCGCCTCCTTATCCCACTGGAAGGTGGGGTTCTTTCGCATCAGGCGATATAGGGGCATCGCCTTTTCTCCCAATCGGGGGATGAAGCGGCTGAGAGACGCGACTCGCCCGGCCAGCTTCTGGACGTCGCGCAGGCACTCAGGTTTGACGAGTCGAGCGATCATGTCGATCTTGGTGGGGTTCGCCTCGATCCCTCGCTTGGATACGACGTACCCCAGTAGTTTCCCTGCTGGTACACCGAAGGTGCATTTGCCTGGGTTTAGCTTTATCTTGTATTTCCGCAAGTTGGCGAATGTTTCCGCCAGGTCGGCGAGTAGATCGCCTTGGCGAGCGGACTTTACTACCACGTCGTCAATGTAGACGTGGATGTTGCGGCCTATTTGGCTCGCAAGGCATTCCTGCATGCACCGCTGGTAAGTTGCCCTGGCGTTCTTGAGGCCGAAGGTCATGGCAGTGTAGCAGAAGGCTCTGAATGGCGTGATGAACGCCGTCTTCTCCTCGTCATCAATGGCCATCTTGATCTGGTTATACCCAGAGTAGGCGTCGGGGAAACACAGCGACTCCGAGCCTGCATGGAGTCGATTATTTGGTCGATCCGCGGGAGGACGAATTGCTCCTTCGGGCAGGCGCTGTTTAAGTTTGTGTAGTCGATACACATCCTCCTGGTCCCATTTTTCTTCTCGACCAGGACTGGGTTTGCCAACCACTTGGAGTATTTGATTGGCCGGATGAAGCCTACAGCGAGTAGACGCTGCACCTCCTCGGCGATAGCTCGGCGGCGCTCTTCATTGAAGGGCCGCAACGACTGCTTGACGGGTCGCACTTTGGGGTCGGCGTTTAGTTTGTGCTCAGCGAGTTCCCTAGGGACACCAAGCATGTCAGAGCGCTTCCATGCGAAGATGTCCCTGTTCTCACGGAGGAACTCGATGAGCGCGCCTTCCTAGGCTAGGCTCATGCCCGTCCCGATCGTCACCGTCTGGCTGGAGTCGCCTGGGACCAGCTCGACGGTGAGGGTGTGCGTCGTTGCCTCGAAGGCTGAGGTGTTGGCGCCCTCCGAATTGGGCTTCTTGAGTATGGTGGGGTCGTCGTTGTTGACCCCGCTCGCGTATTTGGCGAGCTCGTCGGCGTGGTTGGTCTCTGCCGCGATGACGGCGTCGGCGAGTTCGGCTCCTTTGGCCTCGCACTCGGCGGCCATGTCGGGGTCGCCGTTGACGGTGATGACGCCGCGCGGCCCGGGGAGCTTCATCGCGTTGTACGCGTAGTGGGGCGCTGCCATGAACTTGGCGAACGCCTGGCGCCCCAAGACGCAGTGGTAGGGGCTATCGAAGGGTACCAGCTCGAAGACGCAGTGGTAGGGGCTATCATGCGGCCGGTGGATACCGAATCGTTGATGGGCAGATTGGATCTCGCTGCAGAACACCGGCCAGACCGGCCAGGCCCCACGGTGGGCGCCACTGTCGTGGGAATGACCACGGCGAATCTTTGTCGGCAGCGAGTAGTAGAACGAAGGGCAAGGGCGGCCAGCCATCTGCGGTGCGAGATGAGGGCGGAGACACAGGGTTTTACCCAGGTTCGGCCCCCCGGAGGGTAAAGACCTACTCCTGCTAGATTGTATTATGTTGGAGATACAATGGGGCGAGCTCGACGGCTAGGCGGCGAGTCGCTTGGGTGGATGATGGAACGTACGTTTACACGCCCTGTAGGGAGGTTTATATAGACTCACCCTCCCTAGGATTTACAAATCTCAACCGAATCTGTTAAGGTTTCGGTACTCGTTTAACCTAATCCGACTGGGCCTATCTACTCTCCTGGGCCTTCAGCTTCCAGTCGCTTGGATCCACGCCAGGTCTTGATCCAGTCGCCGTCTTGCAGGCCCACTCGCCAGGTCGTGGGCCAGTCGGAAACGTCCTGCTGGGTATACCCCGGTAGGCATATCCCCATCAGGGGTTTTGAGCGAAACCGCTCGCTGTGCACAATCTATGTGTCCCCCATGCATAGACATCCAATCCATGCCCAATATTACATCTAAACCTTATGTCTCCAATACTACCAGATGTGCAATGAAATTGTGTGCTCCAATCCTCACAGTTAAGTCGCGGCATCCCGTGCTAGCTATCATATCCCCTCCAGGTGAGCTTACTCTAATAGACCCTTTCAGAGACTCCATGCGTAACTTATACTTATCCACAAATGCCCTTGATATAAATGAATGCGATGCACCAGTATCAAAAAGTATAAGTGCAGGGTGAGTGTTGATTGGAAACTTATCAACCATAAGCTCTGACTCATCTAGGATCTCCTCCACATTCATGTGGTTCACGTGTATACAGTTTGTTGCACAGCTTGATCCCTTCTTCTCTGGACAGTTATCTGCATAATGTCCCTTCTGGCCACACTTGAAGCATGTCACCTCACTCAGGTCTTTCTTCACAAAGTTGCAGTCACGGTTGCGGTCATGTCCACTGTGTCCTCCAGAATGGTGAGTGTGTCCTCCCTTGTGGCTGTGGCGGTTGCTCTTGTGGCTATCATGGGGATGTCCATTGCCTCCATGGTTGTGGCGGTCATGGCTTCCATGGTGCCCATGGTCACTTCCCCCATGCTTGGAGTATCCATCATAAGAAGTGCGAGACTTGTGGTGAGAGACAGAGTGGTGATTGCTGCTCTTTCTCTTGCGGTTTTCCACCTGCTTGTGTTTCCCCTCCAAGATTCTGGCCTTGTCCATAAACTCCTGGAAAGTGGGACAATAGACCACTAGCAGCTGCACTAAAAGCTCTTCACTGAGGCCATCCAGGAACCTCTCTCTCCTTTTGGCATCAGTGTCAACATCCTTAGGGGCGTATCACGATAGGTTGTTGAACTCCTCAATATATTCAGCCACGGTGCGGTTGGTTTGGTGCAAGTTGCAAAATTCCTTCCGCTTCAGGCTCAGAACTCCTGAAGATACGTGGTTGGTCCTGAAACCTTCCTCAAACATTGCCCAAGTCACAGTGTCCAGTGGGTGGGTGATTTGAAAAGTGTCCCACCACGAAGCGGCTGGTCCCTCTAGTAGGTGAGTAGCAAATCTCACCTTCTCAGCATCTGTGCACCCAACAGTTACCAGATCCTTATTCACTGAACGCAACCAGTCGAGAGCAACCATCGACTCCATTGCAGTAGAGAATTTCGCTGGCCTTAGCCTTAGGAACCTTGTAAGTGCATCTCCATGGGGCTGGTTGTTCCCATTGTTGTTGTTGTTGTTGTTGTTGTTCCCATTGTTGTTGTTGTTGTTGTTCTTGTTGTTCTTGTTGTTGTTGTTGTTGTTGTTGTTGTTGTTGTTGTTGTTGTTGTTGTTGTTGTTGTTGTTGTTGTTGTTGTTGTTGTTGTTGTTGTTGTTGTTGTTGTTGTTGTTGTTGTTGTTGTTGTTGTTGTTGTTGTTGTTGTTGTTGTTGTTGTTGTTGTTGTTGTTGTTCTTGTTGTTCTTGTTGTTGTTGTTCTTGTTGTTCTTGTTGTTGTTCTGAGCTTCCATGAACTGGGTCATCACTTGGGTCAGCTGTGCCTGAGCCGCCATGAGCTGATCCAACTCAGTAGGTTGACGGTGGGGAGGCATCTGCGGTTCAGCACAGGTAAGCTTAGAAAGAATCGATTACGAAAACAGGATTCTACCCATGCATTATATTCAAACAACAACAAGGCAATCACAGGAAAACATGAGCAAGCAACACATCAGCAAATAAACGATCCAGCAACGTTCCAGGGGTTATCCTAGCACTATATATCTACTAAAATAGTTTTAGAAGCGTTGGCAACAGTTGCCAACACCAATTGGCCAACAAAGCATAAAAACAGAATCTGTCAGAACAGTCCAGCAGTGTTCACGAATTTTTCTACCTGACTTAAACTCATCAGGAATTTGTTCTGTTTTTTGTGTATACAGTACAGAGAGTTTCGAACCAACACTATTTGTTTCAGATTTTTCCGATTTACCAATAAAATATTAAAAATCGTGTAGTACAGCTGGGTCAGCAGAAAACTGCATCAGAAAAAACTCGGATATCAACCAAAACTTGTCATAACTCTTCTATAAAATTCGCACAAATAATCCTGGAAAATTGGAGTACACATAGAAGCAACTAAACACTCTTAAACTAACACTAATTAAGTTTTACATTGATCGAGACTTAAGCTAACGATGTCTCCTAACGAAGACTAATTGGTGGGCATCTATCTACTTCATGAAGAGGTTGCAGTAGGTCCTCGCACTCATGCGTTGGCGCTTCTATCCACGAACCAACCATGGCGACGGAGTATACACCTCTCCTGAGTCATCACTTGAAACCTCAAATTCCACCTCTTCTGGATCCTCCTCTTCTTATTCATCCTCTGCTGCAGCTGCAACAGCTTCATCTCCTCCACCATCATCGTCTCCATCATCATCATCATCCTCGTCCTCATCATCATCATCGTTCCCACTGTCATCATCATTATCATTGTTGCCATCATCTCCATTATTGTCATCAGAGGGTGGATTCAACTGTGCTTGGAGAGCGGCAATCTGGGCTGCCATATCAGCAATAGTCTGGTCCCTTTCCTGGACAGTCCCTTGCAGTTGTTGTATGGCTTGATTGTTTTCCTGCACGGTTCCATTAAGCTGTGATATGGTTGCATCCCTGCCTATCAGTGCATTATTCAGAACATCCACAGCTTCATGCAAGGTCTCAATCTCCTGTCCCTGGACCACCATACCGTTGCTGGCAAAGTCTGCTATCTCTTTTACCATCATCACTTTCTCAGCTAGAGCTCCATTCTCCCTCTCCATATCCTCTATGTGCCTCCGACGGGGCGGCATGTTGTTCCTGTCGCCCGGGGTAACCACAACGTTCCCATTCTCATCACGCCTTCCGTAGTCATGGTAGGGTGAGTCTTCTGGCAGCAGGTGTCGGACAAGGTGGCACTAGCGTGATAGGGCTTCATGCAGGGCTAAGTTTATTCCAAGTCCCCAGTTGCAGTATGTCTTGGTGTAGACCAGATGCACAGGGTTTGGCAAGGCGGCATCCCTGAAGATGAAAGTGGTGATCTCCCAGGCGTCCTCTCCATATCCATAGGTGTACAACCTTCTTCCTTTGAACATGGGCAATGGCAATCCCAATGACTGCGACAACTGTGCCAACTGTCTTGCAAAGGGCCTTGGTGATTCCATCATTGTATACTCAGTCCTGACTTCTCCCATCTATCAATTAAAAGAGGAAAGTGTGAGAATAGCATATGGTACAGATTTACGAGAGTGAAAGGCATAAGATGAAACACAGAGTTAATATAAGCTTCAATAATTCTATGGCTTCCTAATCCGTACCTAGGTCACGATCCTACAGTCGACACACGGGCTCTAATACCATCTTGTAACACTACGGTTCTGAAAAGACCATAGCTTCTATGTGACATGCCAATCCCTGGATCGGTTCATTGGCCCACAATAGAATAAAGATGAATAAAATAGCAAAATATCCGTGCATCATAAATAACGAAGATCCAGAGTATCATTATTACAATAAAAGCTTAGCTCAAGGTTAGCTCAACTTATTCATGTAGCAACATAAATATAGTAAATCCCCCATTCTTCAAATTTCCCACAAGTGAACAAGTGCCGAGTGGAGTACCGTGGCCGAAATCGATCACTCAGAATCGGAATATCCTGCAACATGAAACGTAGCAGCCCCGAAGGGTCAATACATGGAATGTATGGCAAGTAGAGCTATTAAAGGAGACAATAGAGCTAACATCTACATGCATATTTGGCAAGTGGAGCTGTGGCTATCTTGCATTTGCAAATACCTTTGTCCTACTTTCATAAACAGTTTTGATTTTCTTTGAAAAGATCCCAATTAAGTTATCCCATCAACATTAAAGCAATTATGAAATTAGAATGAGCGAGAAACATGTCATGAAATCAATATCAAGCAACTCAGATGTCCATAACCGGGGACACGGCTAATCGATTAGTTTATACAACCTGTAGGGGTTAGTACACTTTACCCATGTGACTTGGACAGCCCAGCTCGTACCACCACTCTCATATTGGGTGATGATAGGGAGAAGTCCAAGAAGGGACCGTTGGGGAAGTAGCTTCCCAAACCCGACACGCACCGGTCCAACCTACCAAAATTCTACATCTCTGGATACGTGGGTTCGATTTACCACAACCTACTGAGTCCAACCAACCGCCCATTCCATTATTGGCACATGGTTGTACATGTAAGCTACAAAATAAAGAAGACAATCATTTTCTCTTGATACCAGGGTGCCTTTCCGCAATGATACCACCAAAAATTATCAATCCCATCACACCCAGGAGATTCATTGATTAAGTTGTTTTTAGTTTTCGCAAACCAACACATTTAGAAACAACTTCAGTGATGTAACCCAGCCATCGTTCATCATAGCATGGCTAAGCATATCTACCAACGGTGGTTCATCTACAGGATAACCCTACCACATAATAGGACATAGCATAGCGATAGTATTATCCTACATATGCATCTACAAAATACACAACAATGTAATGAAAGTAATAGGACCATATCATGAACAAGGTAACATCTACTTGCCTTGGCTGTAGCGATCGAACGAACAATCCACACACGAGCAAGCGTTGCACTCGTCACAATCTACACGATACAATTGTAATCACATAAACAAACCAAACACAATCATATACAAACAATGACAATGCAAGATGCATGCATGACAAGTTGAACATTGCTACAGTAGCTTCATATATTCTTATTCAGTATACCTACTGTATGCATGCATGGAAAACATTTTAAGTTCATAGAAAACAAAGCATGCAATTTTAAATGCCCAAAGAATTGAGCTAGAACCTAAATATTTAGCCACTACTAATAAACTGTTTGTAAATCTTGGAAAAATATCCACTGTGTAGGCAACCTAAAATAGAACCAGTACCAACTGGAATCACTCGAAAAGGATTTATACAATTTCCTGGGTAATTAAAATACTCCAGTAGGCCTTTTTATAGATTCTGAAAATTCCAATACTATAAGTCTATCTTTTTAATTCACTGTAAGATTCCTCTTGTCCTACTGATTCCAAGGACATCTTATTTGCAATTTTTGGAGTTGTAGAACTTTTACTATGAATTTAATACTCTAAAAAGGACATTAACCCATTTAATTAACCAAGTCAAATTCTTGCTGCAAAAGCATAAAACAACTGTATATTCTACGTGAATCACTGAATCCATACATATTTTATTTGCAATTTTTGGCCCAGTAGAATATTTTCTATGGATTTTACAAGTTCCATCTAAATTTTGCCAAAATAATTCGAATTAAAATTAAACAGTCAAACGTGCCCGTTTGACCACGCCGACATGGCTGACTAGGACCATTGGATGTTGATCGGAGGGCAGAGGAAAGGCGTGCGTGGGTGCTCACCGGAGCAGTCGACGGCGGCGGCGGAGATGGTCGGGGCGACGACGGTGGCAGTCCTCGGTGATGGCGAGAGGTGAGACGGCGTCAGGGGCGAGGTGGCGGAGCTCCTCGAGGTGGTGGCGCGGGTCGGCGCGTGTGCAGGAGACGGCGGTCGGTGGCTAGAGTGGCAGGCGGCGTTGGTGGTGACGGCGATGGCTCGCGGTGGCGTCGGGCCTGCGGGGGAAGAGAGGGAGGCGGTCAACGGGTGGCGGCGGTGAATCGCAGCGGGCGATCAGGGCGATAGGGAGGCGCGGGCGGCTGCGTCGGTGCTTACAGAGCTCGGAGGCGGCGGCGGTCGCAAACTCCGGCGAGAAATTTCTCGGCGATGGCGGCGGGGTAGATGGCGATTTTTGGGGAGTTTGGAAGAGGGAAACTAGGGCTTTAACAGGGTAGGCAAGGTTCACGCGGGGACGTTCAGATTCGACGCGAATTCCCGCAAGAATCGGAGTGGCTATTTGAGTTGGGGAAGAACACGGTCAGAAGGATGACAAGTGGGTCCCGCCTAGTGGTACCTTGATGGTGGTAATGGTGGTCCAGCTTCGTCGTGAGGGGCTGCGTGGCGGCGCCTACTATCCGCCTTGTTGTGCTACATTGCTCTCTTAGGCTGCTGCTTTCTTGCCCGAGACTGGCAGGAGCCCAGCTTGCCCCATTCATTTTTTTATTTCTTTTCCTTTTTCCTGGTGAATTTCTTAACTGAATTTTTATTTGAAACTGTCTATAGTTAAGTAAAAAATTCAGATTGCCATAGAATTTGTTCCGGAGCTCCGATTGAAGCGATTCAAAGTGCTACGGGTTCGTGACGGAACCCTCTATGCACCTATGCCTTCCAAACAACTAAAATATACTGTTTTTAACAGAAGCATGGTAAAACCTAGCATTCAAGTGTAGGTGTCAAAATGCAATTGCAAGTGAATTGTTTTGCCAAAACCTTTTCAAACTGAATTTTTGCAATGATGATCATGATGCAATGACATGTATGCTATGCAGTAAAAAATCTAAAATTTGGGATCTGACAAGTTTCGAGTACTATTAGATTAGCATAAAAATCTATGCCATGGATTCAGATAGGAACGGCCTTGCAAATTTGTCTAGCTTTGGTGGTTAAACCAGGTATTTGAACTATCATAACATGCTTCAATTTGGTGGGTTGAATCTTACTAGTGCATGCAAATTCTTCGGTAACAAACTAGTGCGATGCTCCATAGTCAAACAACACTCTTGCAAGTACTGAGTTAACAGAAAACATACCCAACACGACATCTGGCGCTTCTTGGGCTTATTCATGCATGAGAAAGAGATGGCCGTTGCGGTCCTGGGGCAAACCTTCTTCCAGGATGAACACGACGCTGTTGCTGAGCTGGGGCATTTGCATTGGGGGCTGCAGCAATCTTCTTAGGGCACTCATTGGAATAGTGACCCTTGCTTCCACATTCATAACAAGTCACCTGAGACTTGTCCTTTGCTGCAACAGGCACAACATTGCTTCCAGTCCTTGGGGCAGTGTTGGTGTTGGTGGCGGCATTGTTGTTGTTGAACTTGGGTGGTGCACGATTGAAATTGCTGGGGTTCCCGGGGTTGTTGTGATTTCCTTCGAGCCTTGGGTTTCCTCCACGGATGGGATAGGTTGGATGATTCATCGGGCGTCTATTGGTTCTTGGGGCAAATCTTGGAGATGGGTTGGGGCGATACTTTGGGGTATGATGGGTTCCTGGTTGATGCATCATGCGACGCTTGCGGTTCTCATTAGCTTGGTTAATCTTGCCTTCCATCTGAATGGCAGAGTCCACTAAGGCTTCAATATCAGCAAATGGGATATTGACTAACACTGTTTGCATCTCATCGTGTAGACCATTCAGGAATATCTCCTTCTTCTTGGCTTCGGTATCTATCTCATCAGGTGCATACCTAGCCAATGACAAAAATTTGTCATGGTACTCAACTATGGTCATCCTGCCTTGCTTAAGTTCCCTGAATTCATATCTCATCGGCTTGATCAAACCCGGTGGCACATGGGTTCTGCTGAACTTGACTTTGAACTCTATCCAAGTCATCATCTATCCTACAGTCATGGCATGAACGCTGTTCCACCATGCTCTTGCATCTCCGGCCAGATAGTGGGTGGCGAACAGGACTTTCTCATTAGCTTCCACTCCTGCAACTTCCAAGTTGTTCTCCATGGTTTGCAGCCAATCATCTGCATCGAGGGGCTCCTCAGACTTAGTGAAGATGGGTGGATTGGTGTTCTGGAAATTCTTGAGCTTGGACCCATGGTTGTCCTGATTTCCATGGCCTTGATTGTTGTTGGCCATCTGAGCTATCTGTTGAAGGGTGGGTTGGCTTGACGTTCGGCTCTCTTAGCTTCGCCGTCCAAAACCAACCTTTGCAAGATTTGCAACATCGGGTCCGAGGATGAAGTGCTTCCTCCGCGAGGCATCTGAAGATTGAGGTAGATCATGAGAAAAGAGGGAAATTCCTACGGTTCAGGGGTTTTGGTGTTTTGAAAAGTTTGGAAGTTTGACTCAGATTTTTCTAGCAACTTGCTTTTCATTCAATCATTCATAGCACACGATACAAACACACACCACAACAAAGAAAAACCGATGGTTTTAAGAACCATTCTATGAAACTACGATACAGTGGGACCGAATACAACTTACTAACGCTAGTTCTCGAGTGCTACTACTCCTTGGAGTCGGTGTCCTCATCCTCCTCCTCCTCATCATCATCAATGAAGGAGAAGTCATATTCATCGGTGAAGAAGTCCATGGCCTAATCCTCCAGAAAGTCATCATCATCACTGAGATAGGAGTAGGGGTCTCCACGAAGGTCTTCCCCTGCATTCTCCCTCTCCTCCAGCTGCATATCCCTCTCGTGGACAGTCTCCTCCAACTCTGTGATCCTGTGGCAGTGACGGGCAATGATGCACTCCTTCTTGTCGAGCTGATGGTGACGAGACTGGCGATCCTTCACTAGCATGGCAATGGTCGGATCCTTCTTGGCGGCGATGGCATACTTGTGGTCGGCATAGGAGCGGGCATTGTCTAACTCCTTCTGTCGGTCATACATCATGAAGCTGAGGTGGTCCAATTGAGTCTTCAGCTCATGGTGATATGGGGCATCCAGTGGCTATCCCATAACATCATGCCTTGGATAGAACTCAAAGCGGGTACCCTTGATCTGATTGATACTCTGCCCACACAGACGGGCAAGAGCTTCCTGCATGGCCCTGGCAAGTCCATCGAGTCAGTTGTTCTCTCTCAAGGTGAACTGAATTCCCTCTGAGGTGGGGCCTTTAATATTTCCCCGGAGAATTGCAACAACTATCCATTGCAATGCCTATTATGCCATACATCGCAATCCCAGGATTACCATTTTTGTGAGACATAATGGATTGGATATCACAGTACATCATCCATTACAAACCATACATAATGTCTTACACAAATAAAGGATCTCATGATCCAGTCTTAATACAATTCAAGTAGCGGAATAACGTAATAATAGCAATAGCGTAGGCGAGGATCCATATTCATGGTCACAGGCAATGCTGACGATGGGTGATGATCCTAGTTGTCGTAACCTTCCTGCTGTCCATCCTCCTGATAGTCCACTTCATAGTCTGGCCACGGGAATAGACAGGGACAAAGCCATGAGTACTCTTTAACTACTCGCAAACTAATACTAACAAGTGAAGTGGTTTTTGAGTAGGAAATACTAAGCTCTAGGTTGTTTTGCAAAAAGCCAGATTTATCTCTACTGAGTTCAGAAGCAAAGAAAGCTAGTTGAAAATTTTATAACACTTAAGTGGGAACTTGAGTTTCATGCCACAACTCTATTGTGGTCAAGTCAAAGTCATAAATCATTTCATAAGTCATTTTGAAAACATCTGACGATGCAACAATATGTCCACTCCAACTGTCCATAACCACGGACGCGGCTATTCGAATAGTTTGACACTCTACAGAGGTGGTACACTTTCACCACAACATTCGATCCATCCGTCAGGAACAATCCCGAATTCACCATACTCAGTATGCGGATAATCAATCCTAACCTTTCAATTACACTCCCTAGTATAGGCACCTCTCCTGTGAGTTTGGCCTCCCAACCATGACCAAATGTCATCTTGGGAACTGCACAAGTGGATAATCTTCACAAGGTAGCATCAGCTCAAACCTTGGCCACAAGGGAACCCATACTAAGGTATATATATTTCCAGTCAAGCCCTACCCAAATTTCGGTATTGTGGTTGTACGGTAAAATTGGAATGGTATTGCATCCAGACGACCATCAGTTTTATAAAGGGCTAAGGCTCATGCCTTAACATTTTCATCATCAAAATCATCTGGTGTTCAAGAACACATGGCAAAACATTTCAGTAGAATGACTCATCATTCTAAGGTTTTCATAACCATTTTCACCAAGTATTCCCATTTAAAGTGATCAAGTTTTATGCTTAGCACTAGCATCTACAAGTGGGGGATAAACACTAATGAGGGGTGGTAAACAAGTGTGTCTTATCTAAGTTCAATCTCATGCCTCAGGATGACCTCAGGATTATCTAACTTAGGCCAAGTTTTATGCTCTTTATGCTACCTTAATATATCTTTCTAATATCTACAAGTCACTAAGTAAACTCCAATAAAAGCTTTGATAAAGAAAAAAATAACTAATCTTGCAAATAAAACTAGGCTTGGTTATCAAGTGGTGTAAGATTGCAAGTAAAACTTGCATGGTTTAGCTTGCTAAGATAGTAGTATAAGCTTGCTAAGTTAATAGCTTGCTATGGTAACTTGTAGTGTTAGGCTTTCCTTGTGCAGAGTAGTGGTTGAAGTTCTCCTCGGCTTCTTCTTCGTAGTATCCTCCTTCCTCTTTTGTTGACACAAAGACAGTGGGGAAGTCCCCCACTGTGTCATTTTCATTTTTATAAAAAGGTGGGACTGTACATGGTGAAAGTCAAAAAAAACTAAAAATTTACAAAGTGTCTATCCAAGCTTGCATGCCTTCAAGCGGGCTAGGTTTGATTCTATGTCTAATGTCAGCTACTGACAATTTCAATAAGCTATAACAGCTATCCAGGCACCTAATTTGCAGATAAAAAATGATGCCATTCCTATGACTCCATAGGCTCCAGCATCCAGCCATGATAGTGATATTAAAGAGCTGGTTTGATGATCTGTCATGAGCCTCCTGGATCATACTTATTAATGGATAATCAGTGTTCCATTCAACTCCAAGTTTCCACCAGAAATTTTGACTAAAGTCACACCTGAAGAATAGATGATCAACAGACTCGGTAGTGTCTTCCTCACAAAGGACACATGTGTCATCCTCAATGTTGAAATTTTTTCTGACAAGAAGATCTCTAGTATTTAGTCTGTCATTTAGTAGCAGCCAGAAGAAAAACTTGTGCTTGGGAAGACATGGGGATTTCCAAATCCATTCAAAAGGTTTTGGTGCATCAGGAGCTTTGACAAGAAGGTCATATACCTTTTTAGTTGAATATCTATCAACACCCCATGGGAATGTCCATTTGTCCTTGTCCACATCATTGGAATTAGTCTGGAGGATTATAGATAAACTGTTTATCTGGTTTTCTGCAATAAGTGATAGTGGTAGTTGAAACATATCCAGTAACCCCCCCGCAAGCTGATATTGTTTGGCTTCATGGGTTCTGATCTTTGGCTTTTTGGCAAATGAGTATAGCTTAGGGAACTTGTTACATAGTGAAGTGTCATTCCATTTGTCATGCCAAAACATAGTACCATTTCCCTGACCAGGAACAATATTGGTCATATTCTTGAAATCCAAAAGAAATGAGAGACAATTTCTCCACCAGAAAGATCCCTTGTATGAGTTACAATCTGGCAAAGTGCCATTTTGTAGTGTGCTTGCCAGGTAAGGTTGACCCAAGGTATATCCAGACAGTTGAAGAATTTATACAGATTTTTGATCATCATAGCCTTATTATGTTATTTCAGGTTGAATATTCCCAGTCCACCTGCCTTTTTGATAAGCAAACTTTGTCCCATGCCACCAGACATTTACCTTTTTTTTAATGTCCTTGCCATGCCATAGAAAGGTTCTGGTAGACTTGTTCACATGGTAAATGTGTGAGTAGTGCAATTTCATAGCACACATAATATGATTGGGCATTGCAAATATAACTGACTTGATTACAACAATTATGGAACAGTGTGATAGTAAGTTGGAGATGCCTGCCAATCTTTTATCAACCTTACTAATCAAGGGGGATAGGTCATCTATACTTGGTTTTGTGGTTCCCATAGGGAGTCCCAGGTATGTGAAGGGTAGAGATTCCAATTTTCAACCAAAACTATCAGCAAAGGTTCTGCATCTATCAGCTGTCATATTAATTGGGACCATAGAAGATTTATGAAAATTTATCTGAAGTCCAGTTGATTTAGAGAAGTCCATAAGAAGATTCTTTAGATAAGTGAGCTGATCCTGGACTGCAGGTAAAATAAAAAGTGTGTCATCTGCATACTGAAGAATTGGGTAATTCTGCCCATATGCCTGACCAATAGGAAGTGCTAATTCATCATTTTTCCAAGCATTATTCACAATAATTTGTAGAAGTTCTATAGTGGCCACAAATAACAGAGGTGATAGTGGGTCACCTTGTCTGACTCCTCTCTTGCATCTTATATTTTTTCCAGGTACTCCATTTAGTATAACTGAAGTGTTTGCACTAGTAAGTACCTTGATGATCCATCCAATGATTTTGTCACCAAATCCAAAGTGCTTGAGCATTGTGATGATAGTACTGTATTCAATCATGTCAAATGCTTTCTCAAAGTCAAGTTTTAATATGATGATCTCTCTCTTGGATTTATGACAAATATGCAGATATTCAAATGCCCAGGCCAGGCAATCCTGTATTGTTCTAGATTTGATAAATCCATATTGGTTTTTGCTGACAATGGTGATAATAATGTTCTGAATTCTATTGGAAATTAATTTTGTCAGAATCTTGAGTGCCATGCTAACAAGTGGGATGGGTCTAAAGTCAGATGGTTTCATGGGATTTGAAATTTTGGGGATAATAGCAATGTGTGCAGTATTGATACTATGAATGTCCAGCTCCCCACTATGAAATCTGTTACATAAATTATAGAACTAGACTTTGATGATATTCCAATATTTCTTTATGAAGTAACCATTAAAACCATCAGGCCCAGGGGATTTATCATTTGGCATGTGTTTGATAATGTCATCAATTTCCAAATGAGTGAATGGTTCTTCCAGTGATGTAAGGTCATGTGGGGTAATAAGATTTTGCAAATCAAACATCATCTCAGTTTCAGAGGTTTTCCCAAGTCTATCTCTGAAAGCAGTCCATAAAAGTGCAGCTTTGTGATCATGGTCAGTGATTTCATTGCCCTGTTCATCATGTAGAGCAACAATATAACTGTTTCTGTAATTCTAGTGGCAATGGAGTGGAAGAACTTAGTGTTCTCATTACCAAGTTTAGCCCATCTAATGTTTGCCATTTTTCTCCAATATCTTCTTCTTGCTTCAAGCAGTTTGGACAAATGAGATTTTATGATACTCCTGAAATTCATCTCAGGCACTGACAGAGCCCTCTATTCCTCAAGACCATCCAAAAGTGATGGGGATATGCCTACCGGGGTATACCCAGCAGAACGTTTCCTATTGGCCCAAGCTGCCAGCGAGTGGGCCTGCAGGACAGCGACTGGATCGAGACTTGGCGAGGACTTAGACGACTGGAAGCTGGAGGCCCAGAAGAAAAGCTAGACCCAGTCGGATTAGGTCAAGAACCCTTCGAATCCTTAACTAATTTGGTTGTATATCTATAAACCCTAGCGAGGTGAGCCTATATAAACCTCCCTAGGGTACGCATATAGGATATGTTCCATCATACACCCTAGCAACTCGCCGCCTAGTCGTCGAGATCGCCCTTGTACTCTCTCCATAATACAATCTAGCAGGATTAGGTCTTTACCCTCCGGGGGGCCGAACCTGGGTAAAACATTATGTCTCCGCCCTCATCTCGCACCGCAGATGGCTGGCCGCCCTTGCCCTTCGTTCTACTACTCGCTGCCAATTGCAGCATCTGCCGTGGACACTCCCACGATAGTGGCGCCCACCGTGGGGCCTGGCCGGTCAGGCCGGTGTTCTGCAGCGAGATCCAAAATGCCCATCAACGAGACGATCGCCACCGGCCGCACGATTGCGATCGGCGAGATCCTCCAGATCTTGCCGAGAAGCTACGTCTCGGCGGGACACCCCGTCACGCACAACGTGATCATGCCGGTCGGCACGATCAGCCTCTTCGTCGGCTTCACCGACGTCATCGCCTCGGAGGACTCGGCTCGCATCCGCGAGTGGCCCCCACGCGACCGGATCTCTGAGAGCTAGGTACGCACCATCCACCGTCTCGCCTCCTAGTAAGGCTCGGCCAACAGCAACATGGCCGAAACCGCCATGGCTGCGGACGACGCGGCCCTCAACGACGACGACGACTCGGCGAACCCGGCTTCGGCCGCCGGATCTATCGTTACCGTGTCATTTGCGGGCTCCATCACCTAGGTCTCCAATGTGGGAGACTTCAAGGATCCCTCCATTCTTGTGATCTTCGACTTCGATTCCAGGTCGAAGAACTCCGGCGATCTCCACGTCGGATCTGGCCGCAACATCGCAGCCTACATGGCGGATGGTGCGGACCCCCCGCCAGACCTCTTCTCCACGCCGATCCGCCAACCGTGATGACAACGGAGGTCGAGGAACTCCGCATGCGACTGGAGGAGGCGGTCCGCAAGGAACAAGCCGAGCGCAAAAAATTCCGCCTCGAGAAGGTGACAGCGCAGGAGCTTTCGCGCTACCACCAACTTCGGATTAGGTCGCGCCTGAACCTCACCGTTCAGGGCCGCGTCCTGAACTTCGACAATGAGAACGACCCGGCTCGCATAACCGAGCACGCGATCTGCAAAAACGCGCCGCCAGGAGGAAGTTCTCGGCCACCACCAGGCCGCACGCCCCCTGGATCAGCCGAGAATCCTGGTCTCCTCGCGGGAGCGAGACGCGAATGGCCTCCCACTGTTCTCCACCCCGATGGACAACATAGTCGCTAGCCGAGCTGCGGTCGACAACATCACCGTGACCGGGGAAGGCTCCTTGCTTATCCAGTACGCCAAGGCTATACTCGCCAAGGCAGTCGAGCAAAAAAACGCGGGCACCGACTCACAGGGTCGCATGTACTCACGTTCGTCAGGCAGCAGGGCGGCCGCACCCTCAACTGCCCACCACCCGAGCCCCTGCAGCTCCAACATCGACCCGCGCATGCGGCACTCTCCACCAACGACCCATGACCGGCGAACAACTTCGTCGCCGCCAACGGGCAGCCAGTCGACGCGCGCACCCACATCATCAACAACCAGAGTTGGCGCGCATGCCAGCCTAATGACTTGAGGCATACCCTCACCAATCACCACGACGGTGAACCAAGGGGGTCGCTGAGCCGAGTCAGACCCCAGGGCTTCGGACCCATGATCCGAGGCAAAAGATACCCGGCGAACATCAAGGCTCCGAAAGAGATCGAGAAGTATGACCCCTCGTACGACCCGTCCGTGTGGCTAGACACCTACCTCATGGCGATGGGAATCGCCAGCCACACCGACCTGCTTGCCGCTTTCTACCTCCCCCTGATGATGGAGGGAGCGTGACGGTAATGGATCAACACCCTCCCCGCGGAAAGCATCGACTCCTGGGAGGAAATGTGCGATGCCTTCGTCGGGCACTTCGAGGGGTCCTACACACGCGCCACCACCATCGAGGACCTGGAGCGATGCGTCTAGGGACCCCGCGAGTCGACCCGTAGCTGGGTCCAAAGGTGGCAAGACCTGTGGTACAACATGGCCGGAATTCACCCGGACACCGCAATCCACTACTTCAAGACCTCGTTCCGCTACGAGCCCCTGGTCGTCAAACTCAAGCGGGTGTACAAAACACTCGACAACATAACAGACCTCCTCGAGATCGCCAAGCAGTACGCAGAGGAGGACCCACACCAAGAAACCGACGACGAGTCAGGAGGGAATCTCCGCACGGGCGGCCACGACAACGGGAGACGACCCGAGCTACGGTACATCAACACTTGCCCCACCGGCAAGCACTGAGGTGACGGGCGAGTCGACTTCGTCGCCAATGCCGGGTACGCCCCACGCGAGCCCAAAATCTTTTGCCATGATGGAGTTCAACGCCACGACGACGGCAACTACAAGGCGAAGCCGCGATTCGACCCCGTGGCTCTCCTTAACCAGCCCTGTGTGTTTCACAGTAGGCAGGGGAAATATGCCATGCACACGACCGCCGACTACCACTCCCTGAGGGATCGAGAAGGCACAGCACGCGAGGGAAGACCCCGAGAACCACCCGCCAAACGGCGGAAAATTCGGCAACGACGTTGGCTCACTCCACACCTTCACAGGCTTCAACACGAAGCGCGAGAAGAAGGTCATCGCCCGCGCTGTCGCCGTCAATGCAGTGTCCCAGATCGACATCCCCCAGTTCCTTAACTGCTCCGAGCAACCAATCACCTGGAGCCGCGAGGACCACTCGCCACGGATCGAATATCCGGGCCGAGTCGCCTTGGTCGTCAAGACCAAGGTGGGAGATTATTGGCTCCCCAAGACATTGATGGACGGCGGCAGCTCCATCAACATGCTGCACCTGGACACATTTAGGCGACTGCAGCTCCCGCAGTCGATGATCGAGACGACCTACACCACCTTCCATGGCATCGTCCCCGGTCGGAAGGTGTACCCGATCAGCAAGGTGATGCTGCCAGTGACCTTCGACACACCAGCGAACTTCCGCACCGAGCGGATCGTCTTCGAGCTGGTGCAGTTCAACAGCCCCTACCACTGCGTCCTGGGGCGCCATGCGTTCGCCAAATTCATGGAAGCGCCCCACTATGCGTACAACGCGATGAAGCTCCCCGGGCCATGCGGTATCATCACCGTCCATGGCGACCCCGACATGGCCGCAGAGTGCGAGGCCAAAGGCGCCGAGCTCGTCGACGCTGTCATCCTGGCAAAAGCCAACCACGCAAAGGAGCTTGCCAAGTACGTGAGCGGGGTCAACAATGATGACCCCACCATACTCAAGAAGCCCAACTTGGAGGGTGGCAGCTCCACCGCCTTTGAGGCAACAACGCACACTCGCACCGTCGAGCTGGTCCCAGGCGACTCCAGCCAGATGGTGACGATTGGGACGGGAATGAGCCCAGCATAGGAAGGCGCGCTCATTGAGTTCCTACGTGAGAATCGCGACATCTTCGCATGGAAGCCATCCGACATGCCTAGTGTCTCGAGGGAACTCGCTGAGCACAAACTCAACACCGACTCTAAAGCGTGACCCGTCAAGCAATCACTGTGGCCCTTCAATGAAGAGCGCCGCCGAGCAATCGCCGAGGAGGTGCAGCGTCTACTCGCTGCAGGCTTCATCCGGCCAATCAAATACTCCAAGTGGCTGGCAAACCCAGTCCTGTTTGAGAAGAAAACCGGGACCTGGAGAATGTGTATAGATTACACAAACCTTAATAGCGCCTGCCCGAAGGAGCAGTTCGTCCTCCCGCGGATCGACCAAATCATCGATTCAACCGCGGGTTTGGAGTCTCTATGCTTCCTCGATGCCTACTCTGGGTACAACCAGATCAAAATGGCAGTCGAGGACGAGGAGAAGACGGCGTTCATCACGCCATTCGGAGCCTTCTGCTACACCGCCATGACCTTCGGCCTTAATAACGCCGGGGCGAACTACCAGAGGTGTATGCAGGAGTGCCTTGCGATCCAAATCGGCCACAACATCCACGTCTACATCAACGACGTGGTGGTAAAGTCCACTCGCCAGGGCGACCTACTCGCCGACCTGGCAGAAACCTTTGCCAACTTGCGGAGGTACAAAATAAAGCTAAACCCAGGAAAGTGCACCTTCGGTGTAACCACTCGTCAGCTGCTAGGGTACGTCGTCTCCAAGCACGGGATCGAGGCGAGCCCTGCCAAGATCAACACGATCGCCCGACTCGGCAGACCCGAGTGCCTACACGACGTCCAGAAGTTGGCCGGGCGAGTCGTGGCTCTCAGCTGCTTCATCCCCCGGCTAGGAGAGAAGGCGATGCCCCTCTACCGCCTAATGCGCAAGAACCCCACTTTCCAGTGGGACAAAGAGGCAGACGATGCTCTCCACGCCCTCAAGGAGGTTCTACTCGCGGCACTACTACTCGCCGCCCCCGTCGAGAAGGAGCCCATGCTCGTCTACGTCACGGCCTCCGAGCGAGTCGTCAGCGCCGTCATGGTTGTCGAACGACCAGAGGAAGGCAAGGAGCACCCAGTGCAGCGACCTGTGTACTACATCAGCGAAGTCCTCACCGACTCGCGCCAGTGCTACCCGCAATACCAAAAATTGGTATATGTGGTCTTCAGAGCCCAGCGGCGACTGCCGCACTACTTCTAGGAGCACCCAATAACGGTCATCTCCTTAGCACCGTTGCAGGATATCATCCGCAACCGTGAGGCGACCGGGCGAGTCGCCAAGTGGGCCGTCGAGATCGGAGTCCACAACATAAGGTACGAGCCGGGCAAGGCGATCAAGTCGAAGGCTCTAGCAGATTTCCTCGCCGACTGGGAGGAGGCCCAGCAGCCAGACAAACTTCCATACCTCCATTACTGGAGCCTACACTTCGACGGCTCCAAGAACACAGATGGCGCAGGGGCAGGGATCGTGCTCACATCTCCGAAGGGCGACAAGCTACGCTACGCCTGTACCTCGACTTCACCCCTTGCACCAACAACATGGCCGAGTATGAGGAGCTACTCCACGGCATGTGGGCAGCCAAGGAGATGAACATCAATCACTTGCGCTGCTACGGCGACTCCGACCTCGTCGCCGGGAAAGTCGTCGGCACCTGCGACACAATTTCCCCCACCATGGCGGCATACCGCCAAGCAGTGGACTAGCTGGGAGGCCACTTCGCGGGCTACTCTGTCGAGTGGATCGCTAGGCGGAAGAACGAGGATGCCGACGCACTCTCCCGCATCGGCTCGGCTCGACTCGCACCACCCGCCGGCGTCTTCCTCGACACCATCACCAAGCCTTCCGTCTCTCCCCCGAGGGAGATCGACATCGGAATCCCGCTGCAACCAGACGCAGCCCTGGTCGCACTGATCGCCGAGCCAAGCGACTGGACCATGCCATATGTCGCTTACCTAGAGGGAGGCACCCTACCCACTGACAAGACGGAGTCCCGGATGATAGCACGCCGCTGCAAATCCTTCGTCATCATAAATGGCGAGCTCCACAAGAGGAGCATGACCGGCGTGTTTCAACGCTGCGTCCAACCCGCAGAAGGACGCAAGATCCTCCAGGACATCCACGCTGGCGACTGCGGCCACCATGCTGGCGCCCTCTCCCTAGTCGCCAAGGCCATGCGACATGGCTTTTACTGGCTCACCGCACATGCCGACACGGTCGATATCGTCCAACGTTGCGTCGGGTGCCAGAAGTACGCCAACCAGACGCACGTGCCGAGCTCGGCACTCAAGACCATCCCCATCACCTGGCCATTCACCGTGTGGGGCATGGACATGGTGGGCCCGTTCAAGAAGGCCCCCTATGGCTTCACCCACCTCCTAGTCGCAGTTGACAAGTTCACAAAATGGGTGGAGGCTAAGCCAGTCCGCAAGTGCGACATGAAGACTGCCACCAAATTCCTACGCGAGCTCATCTACCACCACGGATTCCCGCACAACATCATCACGGACAACGACACAAACTTCGCCAAAGGAGCCATGGCAGAATTCTGCGAGGAGCACAATATACGACTCGACCTCGCCTCAGTCGCCCACCCGGAGTCTAATGGACAGGCGGAACGCGCCAACCAGAGCATCCTCCATGGCCTGAAGCCATGACTGCAAGTTCCACTCGAGCGAACTACCGGGTGCTGGGTCGAAGAGCTCCCCTCTGTCATCTAGGGCATCCGCACCTCCGTCAACAGGTCGACAGGATTCACTCCCTTCTTCATGGTGTACGGTGCCGAGGCCGTCATGCCAACCAACCTCGACTCCTCGAGGACGATTCGCCGTGGGTAGTCAACTACATGGAGGCCGACAACGAGCTCGCATGCCAGGACGGAGTCGACCAGCTCGACGAAGCACGCGACCTAGCTCGCTCCCGCACCGCCATCTACCAGCAAGGGCTTCGCTGATACCACAGCCGGCGAGTACGAACTCGCACCTTCCAGGAAGGCGACCTGGTACTGCGCCTAATCTAGGACAAGAAGGGCATGCACAAGCTCTCTCCCCCTTGGGAGGGACCATTCGCCATCGGGCGAGTCCTGGGCAACAACGCCTACTACCTCACCGACGTCCAAGGCGACGAAAAACTTGACATCAAGCAGCCATGGAATGTAAACCTCCTACGGAAATTCTACTCCTAGAACTCCAGACATGTACCTCCTACCCGCTATGAAATAAAGAAGATTGATTCACACAAATTGTGTCCACTCTCTGTACCTTGTGCCACTCGCACTCGTAATAACAACACTATGCTATTCGCAGAAGTCAACCTTTGGTGACGCGACCAGAACGGCCAAGTAGTACGGTACGAGGGCATTGGAAAACTTCAGGCCTCGTACCGTCCACACAAAAAAAAAGCCAACCCGGAGCCCCATTGGAGTCGCCTCGCTCGAATGGCTTCCCGAGCCAAGACAACTGTATTCGCTTCCCACAACGAGCCAGTCCTCCACATCCTCGGCACAGCGACTGTGGCATCCCGCAAAACCACTAGTAGAAAATCGCGTTGTTTTTGTGCATTGCATCATCATGACCGCATGCTCATGTCATCATGCCACATTGCATTTGAGCATCGTCATCACCTTGCATTTGCTTGCATAAAAATATTTTCGCAAAACCTATTTCTGTTTTCTAAACGCCCGCCTTTGTTCAAATGCAAACCCGGGTCTCCGGAATATTTTGCTTTGTCTAACCACAGATTTCAAACGCCCCGTTTTAATTAAATAAAATGTTTAATTATTTTTAGGGCGGAACTGGCCGATCTGACCCAGTCGGCCACCCCCAGTTCAAATCGGTCCACCCAAAATCCCTAACCTACCCAGTCCCAGTCCCACCCAATCCTAGTCTACCCACCAACCAGTACCCGCCACCTCACCGTGCCCTCCACCTCATCGCACACCCCGCCACCTCACCAATCCCCTTCTTTCCTCCACTCCCTCTCTCACACAGCCCCCCACCTACACCTCTTTCTCTCTCCCTTACACCCCGGCCCCACCTCCTGCACTCGGTCCCACCCCGCAGCACCCCACTCCCTCTCTCACCCCAACCGACCCCACCCCCAGGCCCTACCACCCGCCCTTGGACCCCACCACACCCACACACGCGACACACGCCACCGCCCCGTCCTATCCTCCACCAACCTCTGCCCCTCTTCCTCCGACCTCGATCCGGCCGAGATCCCTCCTCCAGGCCGGCCTGCGCCTCGGCCGGCCACCTCCTCGTCGCCCGCGTTCTCCGCTCTGGCCCGGCCTCGCCCGCCCGTCCTCGGCAATCGCGCCGCTAGTACCTCGCCGTCCTCCAGCGTCGCTGCGCGCATCCGCCCGCTTCGACCTCCCCGGGAAGAGCTTCGCCGACCAGCGTCCTCGCCGCCGCCTCTGCGTCTCCGGCCGCCCGGGCCAGCGTCCCCTACAGCGTCGCCTCCCGCCTTGCGTCACCTCTGCTCGTCCTCGCCCGGCCTCCGTGACCTCCCCTTGCAGCGGTGCCCCTGTCCTGCTCGCTGCGTCGGCGCATGCGAGCCGTCCGCCGGTTCCTTCAGAGCTTCCATGCGTGTGTGTGTGTAAGAGGGTGTGAGAGCCTGTGCTTGTCTCTGTTTTGGTCCAGTCTCGGTGTGCTAGCATCGCGAGACCGTTCCCGAACCCGATGGCGCCCGAGGAACCAACGACAAGACCGTCGACGCCATTTCAAGTCCATCATCAACATCCGGAGGCGGATCCTCGAAGACCGCACTAGCACCACACCAAGCACACCGACAACAGGAGCCGGAACCCCAAAGTCGCCAACACGGAAACCCTAGATCTACCGGCGACCCGACCAAAACCCGAAGACCGATCCCGCCGAACGCCAAGATCTTCAATCGGAATTAGAGGACGCCGAGACCCCGGTACGACAAGACCGCCTTCCCACACCGATGCCCGGGAGTCGGATGCCAAGTTCTACTTCCAACGAGTTGACCGATGATCGAGATGGCACCTCAAGGTCTTCATCCCGGTACGACAAGCACTTCGCCGTCGCACGCCAAGTTCTTCTTCCCGAACGCCAAGACCGAACCGATACGAGGACCCGACAAGATCTTCGTGACGACAAGATCGGCACCGACCAGGGCGGATCCGATGTGCCCCCGACGCCAACCAAGTTCTCCTTCTCGGATGCGACAAGATCGACTTCCGTTGTCCGAGACCGATCTCGTCGAGCCGTTCTCCCGTCGAACCCTGAGACCGACCCCGAACCCCTCAGAGACCAAGATCGTCGAGCCCCCTCTAATGTGTGACCCCTTCTCGAGCCCTATTTTATAAATGATATATTAATTGTTGCATATTAAATTGTCATACTTGCATGCATACTTGTCTGTGGTTTGGGGGCCTTACGCCGATTCACCATATAATTAAATATGGGGCCCATATGCGGGCAAATCTAGTCTTATATTGGCCTCATTTAAATTTGTGTAGCGAACCGATGCCATGTTTTGTCCTGTTAAGACAACATTTAATTTGCGGGGTAGATAAACAACATGCACCACCTAATCAATTGTCGGGACCCCGGTTCCACTTAATATTGCTCAATTGCATCGCATCTTTGCCATGTCATGCATCATACATGCATCATGCCCGATCTTTTGCCGTAGTATTAAATATTGCACCCGGTGTTTATTCTAGTGTTTTGCTTCTTTGCGGATAAGGCCGTTGAGTTGATGTGAGCTTCGCCCCGATCTTCGGATGAACCTTCGGCAATGTTTTCAAAGCAGCATCTCCCCCTTTCTACCTATCTTACTTTTATAGTCGTTATTTCCTCCTGTTGATCTATTGCTATCTGTGTTGCGATGCTATAGTTTTCGTACCCGGGATATCCCTTGCAGCCTTATATTGCCTTGGACACATCCTACTACCTGTTGTTTGGTAGATAGTTGGACTAGCGCGTCGTAGTCGCTTGCTCAAGTGCTGTTGCGTGTCGTCAAGTACCACAGTTGTTGGAGTATTGCCGCCTGTTCGATGTTGGAGATGATCTTGGCTTTATTTATCGTTAACTTTAATTACTGTTTAACAACTAAAATTGAAGTAGGTAAGCAGAGGCACCGGTGGGTGATAGATAATGTCTGGTTTCCGACCGCCCACTTGTGTCCCGTAGGACCCCGAGTTCTTGACACCTGTTCCGAGATCGAGCGCGCTAACCACAAGTGGGGAGATATGGGCCCCCCATTGATTAGTACCTGATTTCAAATTATTGTACTGGGGGCCACAACTAGTTTGAGGTTTTATCTACTATCCTGTACCTATGCCATGCTTTACTGCTTTATTTACGATTGTGTGAGGAGCACGCTGTACTGTTTTGGAAGCGGAGTGTTTTCGCGGTATCGACAGTCCCAGTTTTGGGATTTGCTGTCGTTTACAGCCACTGACGCAAACCCTGAGTCCGTCTCGGAGACCGGCCGACTTTGTTGCGGGTGTACTTAGTGGGGTGGCCCCCCGTGCTTGCTTTGGGTCTGGAAACGTCGTGACTTAGGCCCCGCCGACATACCGATGGGTGTATGTTAACCGATCCGCAAAAGGGTCGAAGTGCTTGTGGATACTTTGGTGCACCCCTGCAGGGTTTAATCTTTTCGAGAAGCCGTGTCCGCGGTTATGGACGACTTGGAGCACAGGTCTCGATCATAGACAACTATAACTAAAGTTTACTGTTATAAATTGACTTGTATCCGATATGACTAGTAATCAGCTTCACTGCAACGGAATGGCTAAATAAAAGTACCAACAACTGCTGGGTTTGGGTTATCTCATGCTAATTGTATCTGACTAGTAAGTGTTGCAACTACAACGGAATGGTTAACTAAAACGGCCCACTGTTTATTTTATCAGGACGATAATCTACACCTGACTAGTAATTGCTGCAACAATAACTGAATAACTAAAACTGCCAACGGCGTGCGTTCCTCGGTTGACTTCCTCGTTTGGTCTCGAGGGGGAATACCAGGATGGGATGTTTGGTGTTAGCATCAGGTTGGTTCCGGATAGGTCTTTCTTACCCCTCTCTGATAGCCGCCTGTTTTATCGAGTCTCTATAGGTTGTTTAGTGCATGCTGCGCTGCCGCTTCAGTCCACCATACCTATGTAGGCGAGGACCGCCGAATTCTAGCCTCGCCGTGTACTGGCCTCAGTACTGACGCTCCTCTTTTTCCTTTGCCCTTTGTCGGCACCCCTTTTGTTTAAGCAGGTTTGAGGTCGACGTCGTTAGCAGGGTTACCCTTCCGGCTTGGCCTGGGCAGGGTTATGGACGCCATTGGTTATTCTTCAGGGCTCTTAGCCCCATTTGCATCTTGTCCGTAGTCGGACGCTTCATCTTTTCAAGGTGATTTGGATCTTTGTATTGTATATCGGTATTCTTGACTCTTTGAGTCGCTGTTGTATATATCTGTTCTGCGGGTCCCATCGAGGACTGTTGTGTAATGGTATTACTTCGTTTTCCACCCGCACGAAAGTGCCTGGTGGGCACCTTTGAATCGTTTCTATGCGGGTTTGGCGGATTTCGCTAAAACTTGCATAGGGCCGATTTTGAGGGTGTTACAGAGTGGTATCAGAGCTCAGCAGTTGCGATACCCCACAAGTCCAGCCTGTAGGATAACCTAGCTAACGGCCGACGTAGAGTGTCAAAACTATTTTTGCAAAATCGGTTGGATAGTTCTGATTAGTTCTGATTTTACTCCTTAGCCCTCTGCTGCCCTCCTCTCACCTCTGCGTGTTTTGAATCCGCTCTCTTCTCTCTCTTCGAGTCCAGGATTTCTCGTGGTTGGGTAACATCGTACCTTCAGGGTTTCGCTTCCTCCTTTGGTAACGGTGTTGCTACATCTGGTCTTCATGCTATCCGAGGAATCCTTCGTCCGGGTGCCTTCCGGTGTTTTCCGACACGACGACATCATCTACGCCAGATCCGATGCAGAGTCTGCATCACTCCTTTGTTTCTGAACCTCGATTGTCGAGATCTTCAGTCTGACTCCGAGAATGGTTGCACGCCTTTCTACTGATTGTGCAGAGTAATAGTTTGGGTGCGTGATGGATTGGCCCCCATGCCGACTACCCTTTCTATTCGCTCTTGTACATTGAAGTGGGATAGGCCGCATCTTTTCTCTCTTTCTATCGAAGTTAGAGGTGGCTTTATTTGTTGATACCTCTACCTTCGCCTTTGTTTCCTGGAGTGTGCTCTCGACGATCACGGACAACGACCTCTTGTTAGTGGTGTCGCGAAGATCTACACGAAGCGAGAAGACGCAGATCGCCGACCTTCCTTCCGGTACCATGAGGCGGATCTCGAGGGCGAGATCCATTGTTAGTGGTGTCGAATTGTGGCATCCCGCAAAACCACTAGTAGAAAATCGCGTTGTTTTTGTGCATTGCATCATCATGACCGCATGCTCATGTCATCATGCCACATTGCATTTGAGCATCGTCATCACCTTGCATTTGCTTGCATAAAACTATTTTCGCAAAACCTATTTCTGTTTTCTAAACGCCCGCCTTTGTTCAAACGCAAACCCGGATCTCCGGAATATTTTGCTTTGTCTAACCACAGATTTCAAACGCCCCGTTTTAATTAAATAAAATGTTTAATTATTTTAGGGGCAGCGAACTGGACGATCCGACCCAGGCCACACCCCCGATTCAAATCAGTCCACCCAAAATCCCTAACCTACCCAAATCCCTCCCACCCAATCCTAGTCTACCCACCAACCAAGACGCCACCTCACCGTGCCCCCCACCACCTCGCACACCCCGCCCCCTCACCAATCCCTTCTTTCCTCCACTCCTCTCTCACAGCCCCCACCTACACCTCTTTCTCTCTCCCTTACACCCCGGCCCCACCTCCTGCACTCGGTCCCACCCCGCAGCACCCCACTCCCTCTCTCACCCCAACCGACCCCACCCCCAGGCCCTACCACCCGCCCCTGGACCCCACCACACCCACACACGCGACACACGCCACCGCCCCGTCCTATCCTCCACCAACCTCTGCCCTCTTCCGACCTCGATCCGGCCGATCCCGCCGCCGCCTCGCCTCATGGCCTCCCTCTCCCTCCATCGGCCCTGGCCCGCCACATCGCCAGCCGCCTGGCCGCCGCCTCCACATCGCTTCCGCCTCGCCTCTCTCCGTCCTCCGCTACACACTCGCCCGACCCGGCCCGCGCCGCCACATCGGCCTCCCCGCCTGCCGCAGCCTCAGCGCCTCGCCGCCGGAGATCCACTCTCCCGAGCCGGCCTGCGCCTCATGGACACCTCTCGTCGCCCGCGTTCTCCGCTATGGCCTCGCCGCTGTCCTCGACGTACGCCGCCAAGATTTCGCTGTCTCTCCTGCGCATCCACAAGGCTCGTCCTCCCCTGGAAGAGTTCGCCGACCAAGGCTCCGCTTCTCGCCTCTCTGCTCTCCGCCGCCTGGGCCCTCGCCTGCGTCGCCTCCCCAGCCTGGCTACCTCTCGCTCGCCCGGCCTCGCGACCTCCCTTGCAGCCGGTGCCCCTATCTCGTCGCTGCCGACGCATGCGAGCCGTCCGTCGCGGTTCCCTTATGTAGCTTCCTCGTGTGTGTAAGAGGGTGTGAGAGCTGGTTGTCTCTGTTTTGGTCAGCCTCGGTGTGCTAGCATCGCGAGACCGTTCCCAACCCGATGGCGCCGAGGAACCAACGACAAGACCGTCGACGCCATTTCAAGTCCATCATCAACATCTGAGGCGGATCTCAAGACCGCACTAGCACCACACCAAGCACACCGAAAACAGGAGCCGGAACCCCAAAGTCGCCAACACGGAAACCCTAGATCTACCGGCGACCCGACCAAAACCCGAAGACCGATCCCGCCGAACGCCAAGATCTTCAATCGAAATTAGAGGACGCCGAGACCCCGGTACGACAAGACCGCCTTCCCACACCGATGCCCGGGAGTCGGATGCCAAGTTCTACTTCCAACGAGTTGACCGATGATCGAGATGGCACCTCAAGGTCTTCATCCCGGTATGACAAGCACTTCGCCGTCGCACGCCAAGTTCTTCTTCCCGAACGCCAAGACCGAACCGATACGAGGACCCGACAAGATCTTCGTGACGACAAGATCGGCACCGACCAGGGCGGATCCGATGTGCCCCCGACGCCAACCAAGTTCTCCTTCTCGGATGCGACAAGATCGACTTCCGTTGTCCGAGACCGATCTCGTCGAGCCGTTCTCCCGTCGAACCCTGAGACCGACCCCGAACCCCTCAGAGACCAAGATCGTCGAGCCCCCTCTAATGTGTGACCCCTTCTCGAGCCCTATTTTATAAATGATATATTAATTGTTGCATATTAAATTGTCATACTTGCATGCATACTTGTCTGTGGTTTGGGGGCCTTACGCCGATTCACCATATAATTAAATATGGGGCCCATATGCGGGCAAATCTAGTCTTATATTGGCCTCATTTAAATTTGTGTAGCGAACCGATGCCATGTTTTGTCCTGTTAAGACAACATTTAATTTATGGGTAGATAAACAACATGCACCACCTAATCAATTGTCGGGACCCCGGTTCCACTTAATATTGCTCAATTGCATCGCATCTTTGCCATGTCATGCATCATACATGCATCATGCCCGATCTTTTGCCGTAGTATTAAATATTGCACCCGGTGTTTATTCTAGTGTTTTGCTTCTTTGCGGATAAGGCCGTTGAGTTGATGTGAGCTTTGCCCCGATCTTCGGATGAACCTTTGGCAATGTTTTCAGGCGAGCATCTCCCCCTTTCTACCTATCTTACTTTTATAGTCGTTATTTCCTCCTGTTGATCTATTGCTATATGTGTTGCGATGCTATAGTTTTCGTACCCGGGATATCCCTTGCAGCCTTATATTGCCTTGGACACATCCTACTACGTGTTGTTTGGTAGATAGTTGGACTAGCGCGTCGTAGTCGCTTGCTCAAGTGCTGTTGCGTGTCGTCAAGTACCACAGTTGTTGGAGTATTGCCGCCTGTTCGATGTTGGAGATGATCTTGGCTTTATTTATCGTTAACTTTAATTACTGTTTAACAACTAAAATTGAAGTAGGTAAGCAGAGGCACCGGTGGGTGATAGATAATGTCTGGTTTCCGACCGCCCACTTGTGTCCCGTAGGACCCCGAGTTCTTGACACCTGTTCCGAGATCGAGCGCGCTAACCACAGGTGGGGAGATATGGGCCCCCCATTGATTAGTACCTGATTTCAAAGTATTGTACTGGGGGCCACAACTAGTTTGAGGTTTTATCTACTATCCTGTACCTATGCCATGCTTTACTGCTTTATTTATGATTGTGTGTGAGGAGCGCTGTCTTTGTTTTAGGCGGAGTGTTTTGCATGTCGACAGTCCCAGTTTGGGGGATTGGCTGCCGTTTACAGCCACTGACGCAAACCCTGAGTCCGTCTCGGAGACCGGTCGACTTCGTTGCGGGTGTACTTCGTGGGGTGGCCCCCCGTGCTTGCTTTTAGTGCAGGCGTCGTGACTTAGGCCCGCCGACATACCGATGGGTGTATGTTAACGATCCGCAAAAGGGTCAAGTGCTTGTGGATACTTTGGTGCACCCTGCGGTTTAATCTTTTGAGAAGCCGTGTCCATGTTATGGACGACTTGGAGCAGGTCTCGATCATGAACAACTATAACTAAAGTTTCTGTTATAAATTGACTTGTATCCGATATGACTAGTAATCAGCTTCACCGCAACGGAATGGCTAAATAAAAGTACCAACAAGCTGGGTTTGGGTTATCTCATGCTAATTGTATTCGACTAGTAAGTGTTGCAACTTCTAGCGGAATGGTTAACTAAAACGGCCCACTGTTTATTTTATCAGGACGATAATCTACACCTGACTAGTAATTGCTGCAACAATAACTGAATAACTAAAACTGCCAACGGCGTGCGTTCCTCGGTTGACTTCCTCGTTTGGTCTCGAGGGGGAATACCAGGATGGGATGTTTGGTGTTAGCATCAGGTTGGTTCGGATAGGTCTTTCTTACCCCTCTCGATAGCCTTTGTTTTATCGAGTCTCTATAGGTTGTTTAGTGCATCTTTGCTGCCGCTTGATCCACCATACCTATGTGGCGAGGACCGCCAATTCTAGCCTCGCCGTGTCTTGGCCTCTCGATCTTGGCTCCTCTTTTTCCTTTGCCCTTTGTCGGTACCCCTTTTGTTTAAGCAGGTTTGAGATCGACGTCGTTAGCAGGGTTACCCTTCCGGCTTGGCCTGGGCAGGGTTATGGACGCCATTGGTTATTCTTCAGGGCTCTTAGCCCCATTTGCATCTTGTCCGTAGTCGGACGCTTCATCTTTTCAAGGTGATTTGGATCTTTGTATTGCATATCGGTATTCTTGACTCTTTGAGTCGCTGTTGTATATATCTGTTCTGCGGGTCCCATCGAGGACTGTTGTGTAATGGTATTACTTCGTTTTCCACCCGCACGAAAGTGCCTGGTGGGCACCTTTGAATCGTTTCTATGCGGGTTTGGCGGATTTCGCTAAAACTTGCATAGGGCCGATTTTGAGGGTGTTACAGCGACTCAAACGGCAAAGTACCACGCTCGGGGACTGACGCCAGCCCAAAGAGGAGCGGCTAGGAAAAAACGCCAAGTACGAGAGCACGCCCTGGACTCGCCACGCGACTTGTCCTACGGATCAGGTGGAGTGACGCGCCTAACACAACGCGCCTCGTCCTCACATACCTCGGGCACGCGGCTAGAACAACCAAGTACGACGCTCGGGGACTCGGCGACCCGACCCTGTTCGCGCCTGGGAAAACGACCAAGTAAAGAGCGCCCCTTGGAGTCGCCATGCGACTGGATTTCCGAGCCATGGCGAGTCGACCTTAACTCACTAACAGTCCAAACAACACATAAAAACGAGGTTAACCCCATAAAAAGGGCGGACGTGCTCGGGGACTCGCACAACCAACAACCAAACCAGAAAAACAATGACAAAAGAGTCCTTGTATTTCTTCATAGCAGCAAAATTTGTTCGCTTACAAGGATAATTACACATTCGTCCTAAACTAACGCCGATCGGCAAAGTACTCTATTCTGCAAGCTTCGACGAGGAGGTGCCACCATCCTTGAGACTGAGGATAAAAGGAACCCACGGATTAGATGGGTACGTCATGAGCTCACCCGCCATGGCCGCACGGAATGGCTGCTCCACCTTGAAGTCGTGGTGCGCTGGCTCGGGGTCGTTCGGGGCGATGACCGTTTCCTGGTAAGGAATGTGGTCTCCCATCGCCTACACCCGGCCAACGTACACCGCCGCCCGCTCTGTCAGCTTTAGCACCTTGGCGATCTCGACTGAGCCCGTCGACAAAGGGTACCCGCTCGTGACGTCATCAAGGTCGAAATCGTCGGGAAAATGTGCGAGCCCAAGGCTTAGCGCAGTCACCACTCCACGGAAGGCCGACCGCGTCATGAACTCCACAACCGCCGGAGCCTTCTCCAGATAGCGCCAAACTTTGACGAGGTCGCTCGGGATCACCTCTGTGGGCGAGATCTCCTGAAGATACGCCCGGAGGCAGGTCGCTGACAGCGCGGAAGAATCAACCAGAATGTTTTCACATTGCCGCGCGTCGTACGACTGCGCTTCTTCTGCATTATCAGTAATCAGGCCTGCAACACACAAGCAAATAGTAAGGGAAGTACCAGAAAAACAATGCGGTTCGCGCGTTCAGGGAGTCGCAGAAGGAAAACTCACCAATCAATGGGCGACAGAGATCCATGATGAAACTTTGAAGAGCAGAGAGGTAATTCTGCAGCCCGGCGACGAGTGCGTCCGACACCTTCTGCTCCTCGGTAGCAGAACCAACGGCCGCCTTGGACCGTCCATCCGCCGAGCTCGCCTCCACCTTCGCCTCCTTGAGCTCACGCTCTAGTTCAGCGATTTGCTTCTCCGCGGCGCTCAAGGACGACTGGGCAGCCGTCAACTCACTCGCCGAAACAAGGCCCTGGCGAGCCTCCTTCACCGTGGCCGCATTATCCTCTGCTTCAACAACAAAACGATTACAAGCATAACAAGTTTATGATCAGCGCCAAGCATGATGAACACTCACCCGCATTCGCTCGAAGCTGCTCGTTCGTATCCTGAACAGCGAGGAGCTCCTTCTCCACGCGATGCTTGGCAGCAAGCCGCTCTGCCGACTCGCGCTGCAGGCCCTGTGCAACAATGAAAGCGTCAGCGACAAAAATTCCTAAGTGCCTAGCCGCTGAAATTCAGCGACTAGCCACTCGGGGACTGGATGACAAAAATTTCTAAGTGCCTAGACGCTGAATTCAGCGACTAGCCACTCGGTGACTGGACGGAAAAAAAATTCCTAAGTGCTTAGCCGCTGAAATTCAGCGACTAGCCACTCGGGGACTGAATGGCGAAAAACAATAAGAATCCGACCACTGAAATTCAGTGGCCCGATCCTCGGGGACTAGACATACCTGGATGGTGGCACCTAGCATGCCGTGAAGTTCCATCGCGTCTACCGACGAGAGCACGAGTGGAGTATGCCTGCGACGCTGTTCGACTTCCGTACCGATGGCCCTAGGCAATTGGCTTGACGGCACCGAGGCACTCGCCGTGGCAGCCCTAACTACAAAGCGAGGGAACGTCGTCACCGCGGCTCCTCCACCACCCGAAGGTGTGCCAACCGCGTCATTTGAGGCCGTGGGGCCTGCCCACTATGACTCCGCGTCCTCCATGGCTCTCGGAGCCACGTCCACCGCAATCGGAGTTTCGCTCGGGGCAACGGTTGGTTCGTCTGAGATTGTGACGACCTTGTCGCCTTTTGCTCTCTTGGCGCCTTCAGTGGGCGCCTCCACCTCGTCTCCTTTTCTCTTCTTCGAGGGGTCAGCGAGTGCCTCCGTGGCACACAAGGGAAACGTGGCCACCGAAGGGTGACCTATCTTCTTCACTCCAGTCCTGTGCAACAACCCCGTCAGTAGACTCGCCAGTCAAACATACATCAAGCAGACAAACGAAAGGATTGAGAAACACTCACTTGGCGACTGGGATAAATCGTAGACCAGTATGAATACTGGGCGGCTTCTCCAGCTCTGGCCCTAGTTTCCGACTAAGGCCCGCCTTGAACATGCTATGCGCCCACGACACTGACGGCTTCTTCGAAGACGAGGCCGCGGCAGGAGGTTGATTAGAGATCACCGCGGGAGCTCCTCTCGGCGGTGAGGCCCCTGCGGCTGGAGCGGCCACCAGCCCGGTAACTGGGACGAACAGCGGCAGTAGAGATGTCAATGGCACCTCGTCTTTCTCAACGGTCGCACCAGTCGCCGCGGTCGCAGGCGCTGCTGCTTCTTTGGCTGTGCTGGTAGCATCGGAGCTACTCGCGGACCGAGGTGGAGACACCGGCTTAGCCGGATTTGTCTTCTTCTTTGGTGGTGGCGGCTTCTTCTTCGATGGTGTGGCTTCACGCTGCAAAGTGTGCTCGGGAAGCTCGTCGTCGTGGGCCTCGAGGCTCTTGCTGGCCTCGAGTTCGCGCTGATGTTGCCCACGGGTCTTGCGAAACCGTGCGTGCGGCGACCTCCACCGCTTCGTCGCCATCGTCATCATCATCATCGTCACCGCCCCCGTCACTTCTGGCATCTCCCTTATCGGGCGAAGACTCGCTCTCGTCTTCAGCGGACGAGTTTGAGTTCTTCAGCGGGTGGAAGCCAACCTTCCACCACTTAGAATAGCTGCAACAGCCAAGCAAAATTAGCACGACCACGAATGCAAAACTGTGACTGCGAGTGCATGGGAAATAAAGGAACTCACCGTTGGGGCTTGGCGCTTCGTGGTGTAAGGTGCGACCTTGGCCTTTGCATCAAGATACACCACCAGGGTGATCTTCTTCAGGGCCAAGGTGGAGACGTTGAGTCTCCACTCGGCATGGCAGGACTTCATCGGGTCGTCCTTGCCTGTGTACTCGTACATATAATGTGCGCGGCTGGCCAGAGGCACGAGCCATCGTCTGAGCTAGCAGTTTTAGAGGTTGATGGTTTGGAGGCCCTTCTTCTTCAGGTTGCGGATGGTCTGTAACATCTTGTTGACGACCATCCGCTGATCTAGCTAAAGCTTGGTGACTTGGAGCTGACGCGGCTCGGGCTGGTCGGCGGAGTACGTCGGGAGAGCCACCTCGTCGCGTGGCGGCGACTCGGTCACGTAGAACCAGCTCTTCTTCCATTCATTTGCTTCTTTGGCGGGCAGCATTAGATCAAAGAAAGACGCCTTCGACTTTAGCTGAAAGGTTAGGCCGCCCGCGGCTAACATTGGGCCGCCTGACTCTTCGCGGCTGATCCTCCCATGGAACAGATCTTGCCATAGGGGAAGTACGGCCGACAACCCAGGTAGCACTCACAGAAAGCCATGAAGATGGCGAGCTGCTCGATGCTGTGCGGCCCTAGGTCCGACGGTTGGATGTCGCAGTAGGCGCAGAAGCGGCAGAAGAAGAGGAAGGTGGGGAATCCGAGCCCCCGCTCTAGATGGCTGGTGAAGCAGAAGAATTCCCCCTCGCGCGGGTTTGGGATCACCTCTTCGGCCGCAGGGATGCGCCATCTCCCGGCGCGGAGGATCCCTACCTCCTCGAACGACTTCAGCAGCGCCTTCGTACACTTGGATCTGCCCCATAGTTCCGCTGCAGGGGCCATAGATTGAGGGATCTGGGGCTGTGAATCGCTCTGGGTCGCTCTGGTCGCTGCGTAGAATGGAGAATTGAGAATACACGAGATCGGAGGAAGTGAGGGAAGTGTTTTCCCCTCGCCCGTCACTCTCCTTATATAGCGGTTGTTACCCGCCATTTTTGGAGAGCCGTTACCACGCGGTAATTACGCCGATATTACCGTTGGTTTACCCAACGGCTAGTTTGACCAGCGCTGACTGTCCAACTTCATCCACTCGACTCGCTGTCTTTAGCGACTTGACGATTCGCTGACCTGATCCCTGTAACAGTGACTTAACTTCGCCGACCTGTTCGCCAAGCTGCGATCTGATTGGTCGATGTTATTGCGACTAAAATGACTAGTTCTTTCCTTGTTCAGGAGTCCACCACCGATTCAACTGGGCTTCCAAATTGGACCCGCATACTTCGACTGCCAATGAACACCTGCAACGAATCAATGATGGCCTTGGGACTACTGATGGGGATATGCCTACCGGGGTATACCCAGCAGGACGTTTCCTATTGGCCCAAGCTGCCAGCGAGTGGGCCTGCAGGACGGCAACTGTATCGAGACTTGGCGAGGACTTAGACGACTGGAAGCTGGAGGCCCAGAAGCATAGCTAGGCCCAGTCGGATTAGGTCAAGAACCCTCCGAATCCTTAACTAATTCAGTTGTAGATCTGTAAACCCTAGCAAGTTGAGCCAATATAAACCTTCCTAGGGTACGCATAGAGGATACGTTCCATCATACACCCTAGAGACTCGCCGCCTAGTCGTCGAGCTCGCCCTTGTACTCTCTCCATAATACAATCTAACAGGAGTAGGTCTTTACCCTCCGGGGGGCCGAACCTGGGTAAAACCTTGTGTCTCCGCCCTCATCTCGCACCGCAGATGGCTGGCCGCCCTTGCCCTTTGTTCTACTACTCGCTGCCGATTGCAGCATCTGCCGTGGCCACTCCCACGACAAAAAGTGATAAAACAAAGTTGCAGTTAGCAATGATAATGTTGAGGTTAGAGATGGGTTTACTCCACTTTTTGATAGCATGCCTTAAGTTTTTGAATCTAGAAGACAGATCATGTGCATCATTCTTGAATAGGCCTTTGTTAACCCAATTGTTTTGCACAATATCTAATAGTCCTTCAAATTCTAGCCAGTAGTCCTCAAATCTGAAGAGTTGTGATTTTGGTATATCAGTGCTGATTTGTATCAGAATAGGGATATGGTCAGAGCCTAGTCTAGCCAAGGGAGTAGCCATAGTATTGGGGAAAGTAGTGGTCCATTCATGAGATGTAAATATCTAGTCTAGTTTCTCAAGGAGAGGTTGCTGTTGCATATTTGACCAAGTGAATGATCTCCCTTTCAGTGGAATTTCCTCCAGATCATGTTCTTGAATGATGGAGTTAAAAGGATGAATGTTTGCTATATTTCCCCCTGCTCTGTTTCTGTCCTCAGAGCTTCTGATCATATTGAAATATCCCATGATGATCCACAATTTATAGATAGACGAGTCAATGTTCAAGAACCAATCAATAAACTCAACCCTTCCATCATTTGTGCATGGTGCATATATGTTGGTAATGTAAAACTCCTCATTAGTTAAATAAAATATAAGTTTTACAGTAAGGTGGAAAACAGATTGGCTGATCACAGTGCCATTAAACATATTGCCATTCCAAATAGTAATCAGTCCACCAGAATTGCCTATGGATGGCTGGTATGCAGATTGTCCTAATCTTCTAGGAAATAATTTTTTGATGTTGATATTGTCAAATATTTCTCTCTTAGTCTCCTGGATACATAAGATGTTGCAATTGCTCTGATCGATTTTATCTGCAAGATCATCCCATCTTTCCTGTGAGTTAATGCCTCTAATATTCCAGTCAAGAATTTTAATTTGTCTACTCATTGGAAACCTTGGTATGTTTGTTGTGACAGATATACATGCACTGTATATCAAAAATGGCAGGACATGAAGAGTTAGATATGTTCTTGTATTCATAATGATGAGTACACTGTTTGCACTGTAACAACCAGATGATACATAGCATATTTCCCAGGCAGTTATCCAGTGAGGAAAATGAATAATAAAATGGTGATCCAAACAGGACAGATATGATAAAACCACATCAAACAGTGGAAAGTACAACCCAGATAAGATAAGGTAATTGTTTTGCTCTGAACACACCAGAGACTTTATATGATAAATATAGGGAGTCTGACATAATAACTTGACATGATTAAAGTAAGAGTAAAATCCTAGGATAACAGAGCATCTACTGTCCATGCTCTTGGACATAGTGCATATGTGATTACACACTATCATTGGAACTATAATAGTTCAAGTTGGCAGCAGAGACCTCCCCAGGAGGAATCTGACAGAAGCTGGTGCCAATGGCCTGAATTGTGTTAACTGGAAGAACTGGTGGGGGTGCATTGTTGTTGTCCATGACAATAGCTTCAAAGTGGCCAGACAGATTCATAGGAGTGACTTATGCATTGGAGGCATGTTCATCAGCACTGGCCTTGTTCTTGAAACCTGCATTGAGACTTGCAATTCTGCAGCTTCTCCTGACATATTTGACAGAGCTAGGCTCTGGTTTCTTCCTTTTATTCTTGGGGAAGTTGTCTGGATTGCGAATCACAGTGATACTGTCAGAGCTGTCAACAGGTACTGGTATGTAGCTAGGGCCATCTCCATCAACAGCAGTATTGTTGGTGTCAACCACCTGTGAATCATTGTTTGTCTCCATCTGGGCAATATTTTGCAGGGCGTTTTGCCGATTGGAGGGGAACAATGTTGATTTCCAGTGTGAATTTGACAATGTTGATGCCATTGTTTACTGATTCATTCATCTGAACTGATGCTCCAGTGATAGTGCTACCAGCAATGTTGGGGAAGTTTGCATGCTCTTCACCCATCAAGCTAACAAGCAGGTTGGATAGGTTAGCAATGGGGTCCTGTTCAACAGTAGGCACATTCTGGTTTTCAGGAATCTCAGGCTGCAGAGGGGGGGTTGCAGGTTCCAGGATGACAGCAGCCTCATTTTGGGCATTAGCTGCAGGAGCAGCATTTCCAACTACATCATGTGCAGGTGCAACAGTCTCATTCTCATCATGTGCAGGTAGGGGGTCTTCATCACCAACATTGCCACCAAGCATAGTGGTAGATAGCAAGATCATGGGGCATGTCCAGGAATCACCACTGCCATCATCAGATACATTTTTGCCAACAACCACACTCAGAGGAAGTGTGTCAATGTCATATGCACAAAATTTAACCAAAATTCTAGCCTTTTTTGACAGATCCTTATTCTAGACAAGAAATCTACCAAAGGGGATAAATGTTTTCATCACAGATTTAGGATCCCATAGCTGTTGTGGATAGTTGAGTAACATGCACCAGATGTCATGGGTGAAAACAATAGCCCTATGGTTGATACCACAATCCTCATTAACAATCCTCAAACGACTCTCTCCTATCTGATATGGACTACCTCCAACAGCAGCATCTCTACCAGTGACAGTAGAAAAACGAAAGAGAGCGGTACCCATGGCACACTTGGATGTGCTACGCACTTGCAGACCTAGTCCATGGAGAAACTCATCGATGATCGTGATAGAGCCGAGGAAGTCAGTAGCATCAGGGTTGGGGGCGAGGGTGGCGATTGCCCATTCATCAGCATAGATTGGCGTGTCCCCTCCTAGGAACACATAGCTTATTTGGGTGCGTAGTGGCCCTGGAGGGATAGCAGCCATGCCAGGGGGCACGTGAGGGGCATGGTCCATCTTCGGGGTCACAAGCAATGCTGACGATGGGAGATGATCCTAGTTGTCGTAACCTTCCTGGGGTCCATCCTCCAAGTACTCCTCTTCATAGTCTGTCCACGGGAATAGCCAGGGACAAAGCCATGAGTAGTCTTTAAGTACTCGCAAACTAATACTAACAAGTAAAGGGTTTTTGGATAATAGGACACTAGGCTCTAGGGTTATTTTGCAAAAAGCCAGATTTATCTGTACTAGGCTCAGAAGCAAGAGAGCTAGTTGAGGTTTATAACACCTAAGTGGGAACTTGTATTTCGTAGCACAACCCTGTTGTGGTCAAGTCAAAGTCTCAATTCATTTCACAAGTCGTTTTGAAAACAACTGACGGGGGAACAGTATGGCCACTCCAACTGTCCATAACCGCGGACGCGGCTATTCGAATAGTTTGACACTGCAGAGATTGTACACTTTCACCACAACATTCGATACATCCGTCAGGAACAAATCCTGAATTGACCATACTCAGTATGTGGATAATCAATCCTAATCTTTCAATTACACGCCCTAGTATAAGCACCTCTCCTGTGAGTTTGGCCTCCCAACCATGACCAACTGTCATCTTGGGTACTGCATAGGTGGACAATCTTCACAAGGTAGCCTCAGCTCAGACCTTGGCCACGAGGGAACTAATACTAAGGTATATAAGTTTCCAGTCAAGCCCTACCCAATCTTCGGGTATTGTGGTTGTACGATAAAATTGGAATGGTATCGCATCCAGACAACCATTAGTTTTATAAAGGGCTAAGGCTCATGCCTCAACATTTTCATCACCAAAATCATCCGGTGTTCAGAAACACATGTCAAAACATCTCAGTAGAATGATCCATCATTCTAAGGTTTTCATAACCATTTTCACCAAGTATTCCCATCTACAGTTGGTCAAGTTTTATGCTTAGAACTAGAATCTACAAGTGGGGGTAAGTACTAATGAGGGGTGGTAAGCTAGTGGAGTTTCAACTAAATACAACCTTATATCTTAGGATGGTATCAAGGTTTCTAGCTTAGGCCAAATTTTATGCTCTTTATGCAACCTTCAACTATATCTTTCTAGAATCTACAAGTCACTTGAGTACTCTCTAAGGAAGTAGCTTTGATAAGGAAATAAAATAGAAAGCTTGCAAATAAAACTAGGATTGGGTTATCAAGTGGGTATGATCACATATGCTTAAGGCATATAGTTGGCATGGTAACAAGTAAGGGTTTGTTTGCATCAGTGGAATATCTTGCAAGGGTTAGCTTGCACATTCACTAGTAGTATTAGGCTTGCATAGGTAAAGTATCTTGCAAGTGTTAGCTTGCACATTCACTAGTAGTATTAGGCTTGTATAGGTAAAGTATCTTGCAAGTGTTAGCTTGCCTTGTGCAGAGCAGTGGTTGAAGTTCTCCTCGGCTTCTTCTTCGTAGTATCCTCCTTCCTCCTCGTATCCTTGGTCGGTACTAGCGTCTATAAATAAATACGATGTACACAATCACCAAACAATACTTAACTACTTGCAATCATCACACAGAAGGGTCCTATAGATGATCTAGCATCATCACTAACATTACAAGATTAAATGTTGGTTTAATTCCTTTTATTTTTAGAAAAGTAATTTCTACTCATTGAAAAAAAACTACTTAAGATTTAATATTCTCCAAAACAAACATGGGATCATGTTGACACATGTCATCACCACATATTTTAGTCCATGGGAAAGTGATTTTAAAGTGGTGTCACAATTTAATAAGGTTTTACCCTTTTATTTTAATTAAGTAAAGTGGCTAGAAATGCCTATGTGGCATTCTTTTATTACTTGGTCATTATTTCTTTAAGTAAACCTATATATTTTTATATATTCTGAAAGGTATGATTACATGTGATTTTTGAGAGTTGGAATCAACTCAAAAGCTATTATGGTTTTAATTTGAAAAATGTTTGAATGCAAAAAAGCTTCTGCCTTGTTATTTTTGCCAAGGTTGATCTACAGATCCAAATGACTTGAACCCAACGGGCTTGGATTCAGCATTCCCAGACCTTTATAACAAAATTGGTTTCATTCAATTTGGTGCACTGAATCGATCTGGGTTTATTTTTGAAACTGGGTACAGAAGTGTGTTTGAAATAAAATGGAAAAGGTTTAATTCAAATAACTAGGCTGCACGGGAAGCGATACTGGGCCGGCCTGCTAAGCGCAGCGCTTTCGCGGGCTATTTAAGTGGCTGTCCCCACGCGTCAGTGAGACATGGGGGTGCGAAACTGTATGGGGCGATGTGGTGCGTTCGATCTGGTTCTAATCCAACGGCTGAGGGTCATCGTTGACGTTGGGCAACGCCAGCGAGACAGAAACCTAAGCGGCAGTGGGGTCGTTGGGGCTCACCGGGTGCGGGTCGGAGAGGCGGGCGAGCAGCAAAAGTCGGCGGCGGCAAACTTCAGGTGGTCGCGGCAGATCGTGGGTGGACGAAATCGACGGCGCCCTTCTTCTCCAGAGGCGGCCTGCTCCGGCGCGATTCCGGCGATGCGCTGCTCGCCTTGCTCTAGGACTGAGGTGGGGTGGTTCTGGGTGAGAGAGGAGTGGAATGGTGTGAAGAATTCGAGCGGGGGTGGCCTCTATTTATAGTCGCGACGACGAGACCGAACGGGATGGGCAGGCGACGGTGGCGACATGGCTACGGGCTGCTAGAGGCATGGCCGGCGGTGGCGATCGCTTGGTGGTCTCCTGGCGATGCTCTACGGCTTTAATGCACGCGTAGGGACGGTGCGGTTTGGTCTGGAACGCGCGATGCTCTGCACGACAGAGGCGACGTCTTCGACGGTGAGCGGTGGCTGTGCGGCATGGGGCGGCGAACGGGGATGTCTGGCGGTCTCCTGGGTCGGTGGTGATCGCGTATGCACGCGGCGAGGGCGGCGCGCGGTCTGTGGGCGTCGATCGAGCGTGGCGCTCTGGCGCATGCTCGGCATGGTTGCTGGCGAGCTGGGCACGGTCCGTGCGTGTGGTCCAGGGGTTGGCAAGGTTCGAGCGTTGGACAGGGGGTGGCGGTGGGGTGTTGGCTGCCTCCTGGACATGTTGTTTAGGCTTAGTGCTTGCTCTGGCTATCTAGCCATGGTCGGCTGGCAAGGGGGTGCTCGGGTTGGCATGGCATGGGGCAAACGGTAGGGGCTAGGGTTGGTCCAAGCACTGGTTGGCACTGGGGGAGACAAGGGTGATCAATGATGAACATTGCTTAGCCAAATTACTGCTCAAAACAGTGAAGTTAGGCGAGTTTGATTTGAATCTGCCAACTGTTTGATGAAATGACCGCAAGAATTCAAGTTTTGAATTTTAAAAAGATTTTTGGTGGGTGTGCTAGATTGGTGCTGGTGAGTCTGCAGATGCTTGGGTTTTTAAAGTTGAGCTTGTTTGAGTGGTTTTTGAAAAAGTGGGATCTTCCCATACGAGAAAGATTTAATTTTAAAATGTCATTTAAACTATGCATTTGAAAGTTTCTGGATGATCACAAAGTAGGCCTTGATACTTTGTTATGAGTACAATCAAGAGGTGCAAACATCCAGAAGGCCTTGTTTGGATACACAATTTTAATAAAACTAGTTTCCCGTAGGCTCGGCTAACTGCCTAACAACCTAAAACTATGTTTGTGTGCGGCAACAAAAACGGGATTATACAAAATTCGGTTCCCACAAAGCCAGGAAAGTGAGTTTAGACAAAAACGGCTAATACTCGTTTTTCAGAAAACGCGATTGCAGAAAACTCAATCACAACTAACTCCTTTTATCGGCTCCTTCGGCAACAAACTTCGCCATTGTTTTCACTTCATCGACGCCATATTTTTTCATCGCTCCCACATATACGTACCCGATCGACGCTAGTATTACATGATTAGGAAAACGCATAACTATGATCTAAAAACATTCCGGCTGGCTGCTTGCGCCGGCTTGTATCACCTCTGGCAGTTGACGCTGGCTGGGAAGACAAGGGCTCTTTTCCTGGACTTGTTTCCGCACAAACAATCAGACAACAGATTCATCATATCCTACGCCATGATCAGAAATTATGCAACACACGGAAAAGAGGACTCTTTTTCCAGTTCCAAACGCGACACAGCTATAGAAACGTCCATGTCTTCAGACCTTCAGCGGCAGACGCCCATGAGCGGCAAGATCCGGTGGCTTGGTGATGATGTTCACCTCCCGGAGCAAGTCCTTGAATGCCTCCGCCGATGTCGGAACCACAGTTACCTGGAGGGTACGCCGACAAGCGTCCACTTCAGGTCGGCGCTGAGCCCGCGGCGGCGGCTCGAGTGACGCCGGCTTCAAGGACCACCCCCGCATGCTCATCACCCAGTGCACCATCGGTTACGCCCGTGGCCAACCAATCGTGTGGTCTCCGTCGGTGGTGTTGGAGTCGTCATCGGCGCAGTCGCGACGGTGCTCCGACGGTGGGGGTGGTGGTCCAAGGAATTTACTGGGAATAGCTTGACCTGCCGTCGAGGGGCAAACCGAACATGTAATGCTAAAAACCAGTTTAAGGAGTTCCTAATCCAAACATAGTTTTTCATACGCTTATTCCTAACAGAATTTTGGTAAAACCGGTTTCCCCAACAAATCTCCCTAAAACGTGCTTTACTAAAACTCAGCGCTAATCACCTTTATCCAAACAACCACGAAAAGTTTCTGTTAGGTTCTGAAAGTTTGAGACAGCCAAAGTAGGCATGGGAGTTAAATTGGTCAAAATGACCATTCCCTTATTTTATTTGTTTTGATTTACTTGTCTTTGAGAAAAGTGTGGGAAATGTTTAGATGATGTTTATTTCACCTAAGCATCCATTTACAAGTAAAGGAACACACAAACAAGGTGGTTCAAAAGAATTTCAAATAAAATGCATACACATATGCATGCTTTCATAATTTTAATTAGAAAAGTTTTTGTTAACCCTAATTTTGATGATTAGAGTTTGATGATCCAAGTTTAGTATTTTTGGGATGTTACAAACCTTCCCCCCTTAAACAAAATCTCGTCCCGAGATTTGAAAAAGGACGAAAAAGATTACCTAGGATTTGAAGAGATCGGGAAACTTCGTCCTGATGTGATCTTCGCGCTCCCAGGTAGCTTCCTCTTCTGTGTGGTTGCTCCTCTGAATCTTGAGAAACTTGATGCTTCGGGTTCGGGTAGTTCTGAAAGCTTCTTCCAAAATACGGATGGGTACTTCGGGATAGGTCAGGTCATCGTTGATCTCTATGGTCCGATGGTCGATGTTCTTGAACACTTCGGTCTTCTCTGGGACTTTGAGACACTTACGAAGTAACGAGATATGGAACACATTGTGCACGGCAGACATCTCTTCGGGTAGTTTCAATTAATATGATACTTCTCCTCGACGGTTTAAAATCTTGAAAGGTCCGATATATCTGGGGGCTAACTTTCCTTTGAGTTGGAAACGCTGCATTCCCTTCAATGGCGACACTTTCAGATAAAAAAAATGTCCTATGTTGAAGGCGAGGTCTCGACGTCTCTTGTCGGCGTAACTCTTCTGTCTGGATTGGGAAGTCTTGAGGTGCTTACGAATCTTGTGAACCTTCTCTTCCGCTTCTCGTAGGATGTCGGGTCCGAAAATCTGACTCTCTCCTACTTTCGACCAGTTCAAAGGGGTGCGACACTTTCTTCCATACATAAATTCAAATGGGGCCATTTGCAAACTGGCTTGATAGCTATCGTTGTATAAAAATTCTGCAAACGGTAGACATTCTTCCCACTTGGATCCATATTCTAACACACATGCTCTCAGCATATCTTCGAGTATTTGATTTACTCGATCCGTTTGTCCATCTGTCTGAGGGTGATACGCAGTACTGAAATCTAGGCGGGTTCCTAAACCTTCTTGAACTTTCTTCCAGAATCTCGAGGTAAACTGAGTTCCTCGATCCGATACGATGTTCTTGGGGACTCCATGCAAACTAACTATTCTAGCGATGTACAACTCTGCTAGCTTCGAACTCTGATATGTGGTCTTGACGGGCAAGAAATGGGCGACTTTAGACAATCTGTCCACTATGACGCAGATAGAGTCATTTCCCCTACTAGAAGTAGGCAGTCCAGTGATAAAGTCCATTCCAACTGATCCCATTTCCATTCCGGAATCTGCAAGGGTTGCAACAATCCAGCGGGTCTTTGATGTCCTGCCTTGACTCGCTGACATATATCACACTTGGAGATATAGCTTCCGATTTCTCTCTTCATCTTATGCCACCAAAATTGCTCTTTCAAATCCTGATACATCTTCGTTCCTCCGGGGTGGATAGAATAAAGAGTATCATGAGCTTCCTTCAAAACAACTTCTTTCAACTCAGAATCTGCTGGTACACAAAGGCGTCCTTTGTACCACATAACTCCTTCTTTGTCTTCGGTGAATCCAGGTACTTTGCCTGTACTGATACGACGCTTAATTCCGTCGATACTAGCATTTCCTTTCTGCGCCTCTTTGATCTGGCTGATCAAAGTGGGTTGAAGTTCTATGCTAGCCAAAAAATCCTTCACTCACTAATTCTATTCGAAAATCTTCCATTTCCTTGTGCAGGCTTGGTTGCTCCTTCAAAATCATGGAGTTCAAGCGGCATGACAATCTGCTAAGGGCATCTGCTACCACATTGGCTTTACTAGGGTGATAGTGAATGTCCAGGTCGTAATCCTTGATTAGCTCAATCCATCTCCTCTGTCTCATATTCAGCTCCTTCTGAGTCAATATATACTTCAGGCTCTTGTGATCCAAATAAATCTCACAACGGTTTCCCATCAGGTAATGTCTCCATGTCTTCAGGGCTAGAACTACGGCTGCGAGTTCGAGGTCATGGGTTGGGTAATTTTGCTCATGTTGCTTCAATTGCTGAGATAGATAAGATATAACCTTGCCTTCTTGCATTAGCACACATCCGAGACCGATCTTGGATGTATCGCAATACACATCGAAGGGCTTCGTGATATCCGGCATGATCAAGAGTGGGGCTGAAATCAATGTCTTCTTGAGTTCTCGAAAACTCGCTTCACACTTGTCGGTCCATTCAAACTTCTTGTCCTTCTTCAGCAATTGGGTCATAGGTCTGGCGATACTCGAGAATCCTTCTACGAATTTGCGGTAGTATCCCGCCAATCCGAGAAATGCACGAACTTGGGTTTGAGTGGTTGGGGCTTTCCAATCTTCGACATCTTTCACTTTGGCAGGGTCAACGGCAATTCCTCCGGCTGATACAATGTGACCGAGGAATCCTACCTCCTGTAACCAGAATTCACATTTGCTAAACTTGGCATACAACTGATGCTCTCTAAGGGTTCCAAGAATGGTCCTTAGGTGTAGCTCATGTTCTTCTTCCGATTTGGAATAAATCCGAATGTCATCGATGAAAACAACGACAAACTTATCCAGGAAGTCCATAAAAATCTTATTCATGAGGTTCATGAAATAAGCGGGGGCATTGGTTAGTCCAAAAGACATGACATATACTCGTATAATCCATATCTGGTGGTAAAGGCAGTCTTTGGAATATCCTCTACATGAATCTTGAGTTGATGATAACCAGTTCTAAGATCAATCTTAGAAAACACTTTGGCACCGGTCAACTGATCAAACAAATCTTCTATATTGGTCAAGGGGTACTTGTTCTTGATAGTGACATCATTCAAATTCCGATAATCCGTACACAAACGGTTACCTCCATCCTTCTTGTCTACAAACAAGACAGGTGATCTCCATGGTGACACACTTGGTTGAATCAATCCAATTTCCAGCATGGCATCCAGTTGCTTCTTCAGTTCTGCTAGCTCCGACGGGTTCATACTATAGGGTCTCTGAGCTATGGGTCCCCCCCCGGGGATTAGTTTGATGATAAACTCGATATCCCGATCTGGGGGCATACCTCGCTAATGACAAAAATTTGTCACGGTATTCTACTACAGTCATCCTTCCTTGCTTTAGTTCTCTGAACTCGTCTCTCATCCTCTTGATCAAACCCGGTGGCACATGGGTTCTGCTAAACTTGACCTTGAATTCCTCCCAGGTCATCATCTGGCCTCCGGTCATTGCACGAACAATGTTCCACCATGCCCTGGCATCTCCGGCTAGATAGTGGGTGGCGAACAGTACTTTCTCGTTGGCTTCCACTCCGGCTACTTCTAAGTTATTTTCCATGGTCTGCAACCAATCATCGGCGTCTAGGGGCTCTTCTGACTTAGTGAAAATAGGTGGGTTGGTATTCTAGAAATTCTTGAGCTTAGATCCATGGTTGTCCTGATTTCCGTGGCCTTGGTTGTTGTGGGCAAGCTGAGCTATCTGTTGCAGGGTGGCTAGGTTGGCTTGACATTACGCTCTTTCAGCTTCATGGTCAGAAGTCAACATTTGCAGGATCTGCAACATCGGGTCCGGGGATGAACCACTTCCTCCGCGTGGCATCTGAAGATTTAGATAGATCATGAGAAAAGAGGGAAATTTCTGAGGTTTCGGGGACTTTGAAAATTTAAAGTTTGACTCAGATTTTTCTAGCAACTTGCTTTTCATTCATTCACTCATAGCACACGATACAACACACACCACAACAAAGAAAACAGATGGTTTTAAGAACCATTCTGAAAACTACGATACAGTGGGACCGAATACTACACACTACGCTAGTGCTCATGTGGTACTACTCCTCGGAATCGGTGGCTTCATCATCTTCATCATCATCGATGAAGGCGAAATCATCCTGATCGGTGAAGAAATCCATAGCCTGATCCTCCAGAAAATCATCATCATCGCTGAGATAGGAGTAGGGGTCTCCACGAAGATCTTCTCCGGCATTCTCCCTTTCCTCCAACTGCATGTCTCTCTCATGGATGGTCTCCTCCAAAGATGAGATGTGGTGACGAAGACGGGCAATGATGCGCTCCTTCTTGTAGAGCTGACGGTGGCGAGACTTGCGATCCTTTGCTAGCATGGCGATGGTTTGATCCTTCGTCTTGATGATGGCAGACTTGTGGTTGGAGTAGTCACGACAATTATCCAACTCCTGCTGACGATCGTACATCATGAAGCTAAGGTGGTCCAATTGAGTCTTCAGCTCGGGTGGTATGGTGCTTCCAGTGGTTGTCCATTTGCATCACGCCTCGGGCAAAACTCAAAGCGAGTTCCCTTGATCTGATTGATGCTCTGCGCACACAGATGGGCAAGACTTTCCTGCATGGCCCTAGCAAGTCGATTGAGCCAGTTGTTCTCTCTCAAGGTAAACTAAATTCCCTCAGCAGTGGGAGGTTCAATCTTTCCTCGGAGACTTGCAACAATTAGCCACTGCAGATCTTCTCCTCCTTGATCATTGAGCTGAGCTCCGAAGAACTCGGGGTGTCGACGCTACAGAAGTTCCGAAAGCTGGTCCAAATCCCTCTCAAAGATAAGGTCTCCTCCATTCCCCAACTGATAAAACTTGCTGTACTTCACGTCCATCTATAAGAATATAGGATGAGTAAGTTAGTAGAATGATCAAGTGTGTCAAATTTTTATGTATTTTGCAAGAGTTTTTTTTTGAGGAACATGAATTTTCATGAAAGAGTCAAAGGGATAAGAATGAGAATAAGTTTTTGTAAATATTTGCTTCCTTTGGTTTTGAAACTAAGTTTTTGATTCAACGTCCGGTCTAACTAGGGTCTCCTATGGTCAGGATGGCTCTGATACCAACTTGTCAGCACCCGGATTTTTAATCCCAGATTCCTGTTATGCCATACATCACAATCCCAGGATTACCATTTTTGCGAGACATAACATAATTGGATACCACAGTACATCATCCATTACAAACCATACATAAGGTCTTACACAAATAAGGATCTCAAGATCCAGTTCTTAATACAACTCAAGCAGCATAATACGTAATAATAAAGGTAGCGTAGGCGAAGCTCCATCTTCGGGGTCACAGGCAATGCTGACGATGGGAGATGATCCTAGTTGTCGTAACCTTCCTGGGGTCCATCCTCCAGGTACTCCTCTTCATAGTATGGCCACGGGAATAGCCAGGGACAAAGCCATGAGTACTCTTTAAGTACTCGCAAACTAATACTAACAAGTAAAAGGGTTTTTGGATAATAGGACACTAGGCTCTAGGGTTGTTTTGCAAAAAGACAGATTTATCTCTACTAGGCTCAGAAGCAAGAGAGCTAGTTGAGGTTTATAACACCTAAGTGGGAACTTTTATTTCGTAGCACAACCCTGTTGTGGTCAAGTCAAAGTCTCAATTCATTTCACAAGTCATTTTGAAAACAACTGATGGGGGAACAGTATGGCCACTCCAACTGTCCATAACATGACGGACTATTCGAATAGTTTGACACTCTGCAGAGATTGTACACTTTCACCACAACATTCGATACATCCGTCAGGAACAAATCCTGAATTTACCATACGCAGTATGCGGATAATCAATCCTAACCTTTCAATTACACGGCCTAGTATAAGCACCTCTCCTGTGAGTTTGGCCTCCCAACCATGACCAACTGTCATCTTGGGTACTGCACATGTGTACAATCTTCACAAGGTAGCCTCAGCTCAGACCTTGGCCGCGAGGGAACTAATACTAAGGTATATAAGTTTCCAGTCAAGCCCTACCCAATCTTCGGGTATTGTGGTTGTACGATAAAATTGGAATGGTATCGCATCCAGACAACCATCAATTTTATAAAGAGCTAAGGCTCATGCCTCAACATTTTCATCACCAAAATCATCTGGTGTTCAGAAACACATGTCAAAACATCTCAGTAGAATGATCCATCATTCTAAGGTTTTCATAACCATTTTCACCAAGTATTCCCATCTACAGTTGGTCAAGTTTTATGCTTAGCACTAGCATCTACAAGTGGGGGTAAGTACTAATGAGGGGTGGTAAGCTAGTGGAGTTTCAACTAAATACAACCTTATATCTTAGGATGGTATCAAGGTTTCTAGCTTAGGCCAAATTTTATGCTCTTTATGCAACCTTCAACTATATCTTTCTAGAATCTATAAGTCACTTGAGTACTCTCTAAGGAAGTAGCTTTGATAAGGAAATAAAATAGAAAGCTTGCAAATAAAACTAGGATTGGGTTATCAAGTGGGTATGATCACATATGCTTAAGGCATATAGTTGGCATGGTAACAAGTAAGGGTTTGTTTGCATCAGTGGAATATCTTGCAAGGGTTAGCTTGCACATTCACTAGTAGTATTAGGCTTGCATAGGTAAAGTATCTTGCAAGTGTTAGCTTGCACATTCACTAGTAGTATTAGGCTTGTATAGGTAAAGTATCTTGCAAGTGTTAGCTTGCCTTGTGCAGAGCAGTGGTTGAAGTTCTCCTCGGCTTCTTCTTCGTAGTATCCTCCTTCCTCCTCGTATCCTTGGTCGGTACTAGCGTCTATAAATAAATACGATGTACACAATCACCAAACAATACTTAACTACTTGCAATCATCACACAGAAGGGTCCTATAGATGATCTAGCATCATCACTAACATTACAAGATTAAAGGTTGGTTTAATTCCTTTTATTTTTAGAAAAGTAATTTCTACTCATTGAAAAAAAACTACTTAAGATTTAATATTCTCCAAAACAAACATGGGATCATGTTGACACATGTCATCACCACATATTTTAGTCCATGGGAAAGTGATTTTAAAGTGGTGTCACAATTTAATAAGGTTTCACCCTTTTATTTTAATTAAGTAAAGTGGCTAGAAATGCCTATGTGGCATTCTTTTATTACTTGGTCATTATTTCTTTAAGTAAACCTATATATTTTTATATATTCTGAAAGGTATGATTAAATGTGATTTTTGAGAGTTGGAATCAACTCAAAAGCTATTATGGTTTTAATTTGAAAAATGTTTGAATGCAAAAAAGCTTCTGCCTTGTTATTTTTGCCAAGGTTGATCTACAGATCCAAATGACTTGAACCCAACGGGCTTGGATTCAGCATTCCCAGACCTTTATAACAAAATTGGTTTCATTCAATTTGGTGCACTGAATCGATCTGGGTTTATTTTTGAAACTGGGTACAGAAGTGTGTTTGAAATAAAATGGAAAAGGTTTAATTCAAATAACTAGGCTGCGCGGGAAGCGATACTGGGCCGGCCTGCTAAGCGCAGCGCTTTCGCGGGCTATTTAAGTGGCTGTCCCCACGCGTCAGTGAGACATGGGGGTGCGGAACTGTATGGGGCGATGTGGTGCGTTCGATCTGGTTCTAATCCAACGGCTGAGGGTCATCGTTGACGTTGGGCAACGCCAGCGAGACAGAAACCTAGCGCGGCCAGTGGGGGTCGTTGGGGGCTCACCGGGGTGCAGACGAGGGTCGGAGAGGCGGGCCAACGACGAAGTCGACGACGGCAAACTCAGGGGTGGTCGCGGCAGCTCCTGGGGTGGACGAAATCGACGGCGCCCTTCTTCTCCAGAGGCGGCCTGCTCCGGCGCGATTCCGGCGATGCGCTGCTCGCCTTGCTCTAGGACTGAGGTGGGGTGGTTCTGGGTGAGAGAGGAGTGGAATGGTGTGAAGAATTCGAGCGGGGGTGGCCTCTATTTATAGTCGCGACGACGAGACCGAACGGGATGGGCAGGCGACGGTGGCGACATGGCTACGGGCTGCTAGAGGCATGGCCGGCGGTGGCGATCGCTTGGTGGTCTCCTGGCGATGCTCTACGGCTTTAATGCACGCGTAGGGACGGTGCGGTTTGGTCTGGAACGCGCGATGCTCTGCACGGCAGAGGCGACGTCTTCGACGGTGAGCGGTGGCTGTGCGGCATGGGGCGGCGAACGGGGATGTCTGGCGGTCTCCTGGGTCGGTGGTGATCGCGTATGCACGCGGCAAGGGCGGCGCGCGGTCTGTGGGCGTCGGTCGAGCGTGGCGCTCTGGCGCATGCTCGACATGGTTGCTGGCGAGCTGGGCGCGGTCCGTGCGTGTGGTCCAGGGGTTGGCAAGGTTCGAGCGTTGGACAGGGGGTGGCGGTGGGGTGTTGGCTGCCTCCTAGACATGTTGTTTAGGCTTGGTGCTTGCTCTGGCTAGCTAGCCATGGTCGGCTGGCAAGGGGGTGCTCGGGTTGGCATGGCATGGGGCAAAGGGTAGGGGCTAGGGTTGGTCCAAGCACTGGTTGGCACTGGGGGAGACAAGGGTGATCAATGGTGAACATTGCTTAGCCAAATTACTGCTCAAAATAGTGAAGTTAGGCCAGTTTGATTTGAATCTGCCAAGTGTTTGATGAAATGGCCGCAAGAATTCAAGTTTTGAATTTTGAAAAGATTTTTGGTGGGTGTGCTAGAGTGGTGCTGGTGAGTCTGCAGATTCTTGTGTTTTGAAAGTTGAGCTTGTTTGAGTGGTTTTTGAAAAAGTGGGATCATCCCATATAAGAAAGATTCAATTTTGAAATGCCATTTAAACTATGCATTTGAAAGTTTCTGGATGATCACAAAGTGGGCCTTGATACTTTATTATGAGTACAATCAAGGGGTGCAAAGATCCAGAAAAGTTTCTGTTAGGTTCGGAAAGTTTGAGACAGCCAAAGTAGGCATGGGAGTTAAATTGGTCAAAATGACCATTCCCTTATTTTATTTGTTTTGATTTACTTGTCTTTGGGAAAAGTGTGGGAAATGTTTAGATAATGTTTATTTCACCTAAGCATCCATTTACAAACAAAGGAACACACAAACAAGGTGGTTCAAAAGAATTTCAAATGAAATGCATACACATATGCATGCTTTCATAATTTGAATTAGAAAAGTTTTTGTTAACCCTAATTTTGATTATTAGAGTTTGATGATCCAAGTTTAGTATTTTTGGGATGTTACACGTGCGGGCTGGTTAAGTGGCTGTCCCCACTCGTCAGTGAGACAGGGAGTGGCTAAGAGGTACGGGGAGATTAGGGTCGTAGGATTAGAAGCTAGATCTACGGATGAGGTTCATCGTCCATGCCTGAACAGGACGCGACGAGCACGAACCCTAGCACGGCCACTGGGGGTCATGGGAGGCTTACCGGGGCTCAGGCGAGGGTCGGCGATGGGGGCGAACGACGAAGTCGACGACGGCGATCCTCCTGGTACTGGCAGCTCCTCCTGGGGTGGCTCCAATCAACGACGCCCTTCTCCTCCAGCAGCGGCAAGCTCCGGTGAAATTCCGGCGATGCGCTGCTCGCCTTGCTCCGGGAGTGAGGTGGGGTGCTTCTAAGAGAGAGGGGAGTGAGATGGTGTGAAGAAATCGAGCGGGGGTGGCCTCTATTTATAGTGCAGCGAGGGGACCGAATGGCGCGGGCGGAGCTCGTCGTGGTTGTCGTTACAGCAAGCTACTAGCATGGCCAAAGGTAGGGGACGGTGCTATGCACCCTGGCGAATCTCAACGGCACGGCTACGCGGCGTGGGGCGGTGCGGAATGGTTGGAACGTCTCGGTGCTCTGAGCGGGTCCGACAGTGGTTTTAATGGGGCACATCGTCCATGGTCCGCGCGGCGATGAATGGGCATGGCTGGGGTGTTCCTTGGGGTGTGGCGATCCTGCCTGCACGCGGTGAGGGCGGCGCACAGTCTGTGGGCTTGTGTCGCGGGTGACACTCTGGCGTGCTCTCGGCATGCTCGCAAAGAAGTTGGGCGCGCTCGGGCTGTGTGGTCCAGGGGCTGGCTGCGCTCGAGGCTTGGACAGGGGGTGGCGGTGGACGGTGGAGAGTGTCCCAGACAAGGTTGGCGAGGCTAGAGCTTCTCCTAACTCGCTAGAGACATTGGGGTGGCAAGGGTGCTCTCGGCATGCTTGCCATTGATGGCATGGTCTGCTTTATAGTGAGCTCGAGGGGTTAAACAAGTTAGATGATCTACTGAGAGTGTAGTGTGAGCTAGATAGGGAACAAGTTAGGCCAAAATTACTGCTCACAATAGTGTTTGTGGTTTGTTTGTTTGGTGCTAGCAAGATATTTAATGAAATGGTCGAAATAGATTCAAATTTGAATTTTCGAATCAAACTTTGTGGGTGTATTAGTTACATACTAGGGAGTCTCTGGTTAGTTGGAAAGGTCAAGGGAAACTGGTTTGGTTGGTTTTTGAAAATGGGTGATCTTCACATATGATAAAGATTCAATTTTGAAATTTTATTTGAATCAAGTTTCCAAAAGTTTCTGCAAGTTTGAAAGGTGGGCTTTGATTCACTTTTACTTGGTCTAGAAAGGGGTGAAAAGAAATGGAAATGTTTTTGTTTGAAATCTTGGACTAGAAACACTCAAAGTGGCCTAGTGAGCAAGATTGGCAAAAATGACCATTTGATTTATTTGTTTTGTTTTTGATTTTCTCTAGATTTGTTTCTGCTTGGAATTTTTTTAGATGATGTTGTTTTCATCTTTAAACCATTCCTTGCTATTTAGATCAATCATACGAGTCCATTCATGCATTCATACAATCATCACATTCACACATGCATTCATATGATTTGAATTAACCAAAGTTTTTGTTAACCCTAATTTTGGTGTTTGGAATTTGATAATCATTGTTCAACATTTTTTGGGATGTTACACCGCCTCCCCGCTGCCCTCGGTTCTCGGTCGAGTAGGCAAGCATAAGGATGGCGCAACCGTCTTGGAGCTCGCAGGGCATGGCTGACGACGGGGTCCTGCTACTTCAGGCGTGGCGTGAGGACGGCGGGGACCGACGTGTTCTTCCAAAGCGGAGGCAAGCTGCGGGGAGGCAACGAGCGAACGGGTTGCTGGTGGCTACGGGAAGAGCCTCGAGCGCAGACTGCAAAGAAGGGCGAGAGTGGAGGACGGAGGGGAACTGCCTTGATGGCGGTGGGCGACTAAATCACCATGGCGCCGGAGGTTGCCGGTGTTGCAGGTCAGCAGCCCTCTTGCCGGAGTCGGCACTGGACCACAAGGGAGGAGGGGGCTGGTGGTGCAGAGGCGGGGCAGAGGGGAGGGGCACCAGTGATGCTGAGGATCCAGGAAGGGGTGTCCGTGGCCTTTGGCTGTGGGATGGGGACAACGCCTTCAGTCTATCTCGAGGCAGAAATAACGGCGCTGCCGGTGGATGTCAAGGCAGCGCCGGTCGCCGAGTTCTTCAGCGGGTTCGAGGCTTCGAGCGGGTCAGAAGAGGTGGAGCAAGATGGGACGGTCGCGCGTGTGTGGACTTTTTCTTTTTCTTTTCTTTCCACTTAGGGATGGCATACCATGTAAATACCCCAAATAGGCAGGGGCAAAACCGTCCAAAAAAAAGTTCAGACGGAAAAATTTGTGTGACTAACCTAACTCAACATAAATTAGTAGATATATATATACTAGCAAAATGCCCACGGGTTGCGGCGGAAAAAGTTAGTCTTAGTTGTGTCGGTGGTGAGTTATTTTAATCAGTGGCACGTCATAGTATAGACAGTTTTTTTAGATATCCGCTCCTCGATTAGTTAATTGTTCCAATTCGCATTTCCTTTCTTCAAACCCCCTATTCATCTTCTTTGGCGTACTTTCCTTTCATCTCCTTATGAATTACGTTCCACTGTGGACTCTCGATGGCACCGTTCTGTTTAATTAGTCCACTCATTTAGTTTATTATCAGCTTACACAATTCATCACAATCGTTTCCGTTTAATTAAGCATCCCATAGTTTCTTTTAAATCAGCTCACAATCCTTCCGTTTAGTTGCTGCTTGTTTTGATTTTTCCTTTTAATCTTATGATAATAGGCGGAAGCGATTGTAATATAAACTAGTGTTTGATCCTTATAATACAGTAGAGTGGAACTAAACATGAGGATACCAAATTTAATTACACGATCAAAATAAGCTGGGCCAGACCTTACAATCAAGCTCCAGATAAAATAAAAAAAGCGACAGTAGGAGCCCATCATGCTCCCGGCCACCTCCCCATAGGCCCGCGTGGCTCACACGTGCCCTCTCATTTTAGAGGTATATACTGCCTTTTTCAATGGTATATTAGAAATAATGGGGCTAATCCATTTAGGCCCATGTGTATTTCAGATTTTCTCTAAATCTCAAAGCCCAAATTTGTGGCAGCCCATATGTGTTTGGGCCCATGTTTGTGGCAGCTCACATGGGAGTGGAGTGGGAGCTAAAGTTTAGTCCCACATGAAAGTTGGAGGAGAGTTGCACCACCTTATAAGGTGGAGTGTTGCACCACTTTGTAAGTGAGTGGCAATAAGAGAGATACACATGCGCGCTCCTCCTCCGATGATGCCGCCACTCGCACGCACGCATGCACGCTCGCCTTGTCTCGTCACGACACGCGCGCATGCCACGGGTTGCGGGAATCTCGCCGAGCCGAGCTTTATCTGACGATGAAAGTGTTCCATATCAGTAAAGGCGAACCTGAAGGAACTATATCTGACAAGGATCGGAAGAAGTTCGAGGATGCCAATACTGTCTTTGTGGGATGTATTCTGAGCATTCTTGCTGACCGTCTGTGTGATGTGTTTATGCACATAAAAGACGGAAAGGAGCTCTGGGATGCACTGGATGCCAAGTTTGGTGCTGCAGATCTTTGGCGGTGAGCATATATCATGGAGAGCTTCCATGATTTTAAGATGACTAAGGACCTTCCTGTGGTTCAACAAGCTCATGAGATACAGTGCATTGCCAAAGAGCTCTAACTCCTTAAGTGTACCTTACCCGACAAGTTTGTGGCAGGATGCATTATTGCTAAGTTGCCCCTTCATGGAGGAACTTTGCCACAACTCTCAAACACAAGAGACAGGAGATATCAGTTGAAAATCTGATAGCGTCCCTTGATGTTGAGGAGAAGGCTCGGACTAAGGACACTACTGAGAAAGGAGAGAGTCATGCTACTGCCAACTTTGTGTAGAAAGGCAAATCTGTAGGCAAGAACAAAGGGAACTTCAAAACCTCCTTTAACAAGACTGTAAAGACTACAACCTTCAAGAAGAAGAAGACGAACATGGACAAGAGTGAACTGTCTTGTTACACTTGTGGAGAGCCCGACCACTTTTCCAAGGACTGTCCAGAACACGCAGACCGTAGAGGGAAAAAGGCCAAGACTGTCAACGTAGTGACCGCTAGCAATACTGATGGGTATGGTAATTTATTTACTGTTCTTTCAGTATTTCAATCACCAAGTTGGTGGCTTGATACGGGTGCTAATGTTCATGTATGTGCTGACATCTCTATGTTCACTTCTTATCAGGTCGCTCGGGATTTATCCGTCCTAATGGGGAATGGATCACATGCTTCTGTTCGTGGTGTTGGCACGGTGGATCTGAAGTTTACTTCCGGAAAGATCGTGCAGCTGAGGAACGTGCAACATGTCCCTACTATGAACAAGAATCTCGTTAGTGGCTCCCTTCTATGCAGAGATGGGTTTAAGGTTGTCTTAGAGTCCAATAAAGTCGTTATTTCGAAACATGGACAATTTATTGGTAAAGGTTATGAGTTTGGAGGCTTGTTCCGGTTTTCACTTTCAGAGTTTTGTAATAAATCCGTGAATCATATCTGTGGTGGTGTTAATGATGATACCAGGGTTTGGCATTCTCGTTTATGTCATATTAATTTTGGTTTGATGTCTCGGATGTCCAGTATGAGTTTAATTCCAAATTTCACTATTGCCAAAGGTTCTAAGTGCCATAGTTGTGTGCAATCAAAGCAACCTCGAAAGCCTCACAAGGCTGCCGAGGAGAGAAACTTGGCACCTCTAGAACTCATACATTCTGATCTATGCGAGATGAATGGTGTGTTGGCAAAAGGTGAAAAGAGATATTTCATGACATTGATAGATGATGCTACTAAATTCTGCTATGTTTACTTGTTGCAAACTAAAGATGAGGCTTTAGACTACATTAAAATCTATAAGGCTGAAGTTGAAAATCAACTAGAGAGAAAGATCAAGCGTCTTAGGTCGGATCGTGGTGGTGAGTATTTTCCCAAAATATTTGACGAATTCTGCCAGGAACACGGAATTATTCATGAGAGGACGCCTCCCTAATCGCCCCAATCAAACGGGGTTGCCGAGAGGAAAAAACTGCACGCTAACCGACTTGGTGAATTCCATGTTAGCCACTGTTGGTTTATCAAAGGCATGGTGGGGGAGGCTTTGTTGACTTCATGTCATGTCCTGAATAGAGTTCCTAACAAGAATAAAGAAAAGACCCCTTATGAGGAGTGGGTTGGGAGAAAACCATCACTTTCGTATCTGCACACTTGGGGGTGTTTGGCGAAGGTCAACATACCGATCCCTAAGAAACGCAAGCTCGGACCCAAGACAGTGGATTGCATCTTGCTAGGATATGCTCCACGGAGTGTAGGCTATAGATTTCTAGTGGTTAAATCTGAGGTACCTGATATGCATGTTGATACTATAATGGAATCTCGTGATGCAACATTCTTTGAGAATATTTTTCCTATGAAAGATATGCATAGCATTGGTAGGATTTCTTCTGAAATACTTCCTGAATCTAGTGCATCTATTGAGAATTCTGAACAACCACATGAGGAATTTCTTGAGAAGGATGACGATGAACCTCTCACGAGGAGTAAGAGACAGAGGGTTGCAAAATCCTTTGGTAATGACTTCATCGTGTACCTTGTGGATGATACTCCCAGATCCATTACTGAGGCATATGCATCTCCTGATGCAGATGATTGGAAAGAAGCTGTCCAAAATGAGATGGACTCGATTCTTTATAATGGAACCTGGGAATTATCAGAACGACCCTATGGTTGTAAACCTGTGGGATGTAAGTGGGTGTTCAAGAAGAAGCTAAGGCCTGATGGTACTATTGAGAAGTACAAGGCGCGTCTTGTAGCTAAGGGCTACACACAGAAAGAAGGCGAAGATTACTTCGACACCTATTCACCTGTCGCTAGACTGACCACCATTCGAGTACTACTATCCCTGGCTGCCTCTTATGGTCTTCTCGTTCATCAAATGGACGTGAAGACAGCTTTCCTTAATGGAGAGTTGGAAGAGGAGATCTATATGGATCAGCCGGATGGGTTTGTGGTAAAAGGTGAAGAGACAAAGGTGTGTAAGTTATTAAAATCTTTATATGGCCTGAAACAAGCACCTAAGCAATGGCATGAGAAGTTTGACAGAACTCTACTTTTTGCTGGCTTTGTCATTAATGAGGCTGATAGGTGTGTTTACTATCGCCATGGTGGGGGCGATAGCGTTATATTATGTTTGTACGTGGATGACATTCTGATCTTTGGTACAAACATGAAAGTGATAAATGAAGTCAAGTCTTTCCTGTCAAAGAGTTTTGATATGAAAGATCTGGGAGAGGCTGATGTCATTCTGAACATCAAGCTTATTAAGAACGAGAATGGGATTACTTTAACGCAATCTCATTATGTTGAGAAGGTCTTGAGCCGATTTGGCTTTAATGATGGCAAGACTTCTCCAACACCTTATGATCCCAGTCTGACATTACGAAAGAATAAGAAGGAACCAATAGATCAGCTGAAATATTCACAAGTTGTTGGTTCTCTCATGTACTTAGCAAGCGCTACAAGACCCGATATATCTTTTGCTGTGAGCAAGTTGAGTAGGTTCATTTCTAACCCGGGTATTTATCATTGGCATGCACTTGAAAGGGTCATGCGCTATCTATGTGGTACAATGAGCTATGGGATTCACTATTCAGGGAATCCTGCTATGCTTGAAGGATATAGTGATTCGAATTGGATCTCTGACGATGATGAACTCTACGCCACGAGCGGGTATGTGTTTACCCTTGGAGGTGGCGCAGTGTCATGGAGGTCTCGTAGACAAACCATATTGACGAGGTCAACTATGGAATCAGAACTTACTGCTTTAGACACAACCACTGTTGAGTCAGAATGGTTGCGTGAGCTCTTGATGGACTTGCCTGTGGTTGAGAAACCTGTGCTGGCAATTCTTTTGAATTGTGACAACCAAACTGTTATTGTCAAAGTGAACAATTCTAAGGATAACGCGAAGTCATCAAGAAATGTGAAAAGACATTTGAAATCTGTCAGGAAATTGAGAAACTCCGGAGTAATAATTGTTACGAATATTCAAACAGACAAAAACCTACCAGATCCCTTTACAAAGGGACTATCACGAAATGTGATAGAAAGTGCATCGAGGGAGATGGGGTTGAGACCCATGGATGTCACACCTAGTGGTAAACCAACCTATGTGATCGGAGATCCCGTGAATTAGGACCTAGGAAGAACAAGCTAGTGGTTTGGCTGAGGAGAGTATTTTGTAACCCTATCTATGTGAAGATGCATGACTCTCATAATCTGTAAGGCAGGTTGGCAACATGCCTTAATGTCTTTTTGTTGGCTTTAATTAGCAAAGATGCCGTCCTACAGGGCATTCTTGAAAGAACACACCTATATGAGCTCGACTGTAAACATCGCAGTCTGTGAGATTTGGATGATCTCTAGTAAACTCATGAAGAGACCAGGGAGTATGATGCATATGCTCCAACCCGCGGGGTAGGCTACTGACAGCCAAGTACTAGTTATGATTTTGAGCGAAATCTATTGGCACCAAACTTGCAATTCAAGGTTCGTCCATTGTTCAAGTTGTTGATAGACGTAGTTCAAGATTCTAGGCGGAAGTTCAACTTAACAGTCTTTGCTGAAACACTGGTATATAAACAAGTAGCAAGGATTGGCAAATCTTCAAATGAGCATTTGAGATCTGGTGGGGGATTATTAGAAATAATGGGGCTAATCCATTTAGGCCCATGTGTATTTCAGATTTTCCCTAAATCTCAAAGCCCAAATTTGTGGCAGCCCATATGTGCTTGGGCCCATGTTTGTGTCAGCTTACATGGGAGTGGAGTGGGAGCTAAAGTTTAGTCCCACATGGAAAGTTGGAGGAGAGTTGCACCACCTTATAAGGTGGAGTGTTGCACCACTTTGTAAGTGAGTGGCAATAAGAGAGATACACACGCGCGCTCCTCCTCCGACGACGCCGCCGCTCGCACGCTCGCCTCGTCTCGACGCGCGCGCGTGTCGCGGGTGGCGGGTTGCGGGAATCTCGCCGAGCTGAACTTTATTTTGATCGTAAGCTACTGTAACCGACTCGAACATGCGTAACGTGGACTCGGCCCATGTTCGCCTCCGTTAGGGTTTCCTAAGCTGCTCTATATAAAGTCCTGCGCGGCTACCGCCACAATACCACCGAAAACCAATCTAGGGTTTTGCCATCCTCTCTACTTGCGCCGTCACCGTAGTCTACTCCATCCCGCTTGCCGGCGTGCACCGGCCGACGGGAGAGCAGGTCTCCGGAACCACTCGCCCTTGTGATCCTGTACGGGAGAAGGCGAATAAGGTTTTTGGAAAGCGCTCCGCGCGACTGCTCGAGTTCTCCATCACGGGTCGTCTTCCATCCAAGTCAGGCGGGGCTGCCTACCGCCGTCTTCGTCGTCATCTGCTGCGATTACTCTTCCCCAAAGTTTCTACTACGACAACCGAACGGCACGTGCTACGTGATCCTGATTGGTTATTCATCATGTTCTGTGAGTACATGTTAAGCTGCTCTTTGTTTCCGATCATCCTTGTTTAGTACATCTAGTATGTTCGAGTTACATGAGCTAGTAGCTGGTTTTGTCATGATTTATATTCTGAAATTAATCGTGGAAATTATTCCTAATATTCCAACAGTATATACTAATATAATTTTTGGAGTACATACTATAGAACAATTAAAGAAGAGTATGTACTTTAGTTTTTGAATTACAACCATGGTGTGTAGACATAAAACTCCTTGCACGCAGAGCATGTGGAAGAATCCTGGAATTACAAGCTTGAAACCATGCATATGTGTGGATGAATCCTGGAATTACAAGCTTGAAGTCATGCATATGTGTGCACCCTGGACGTCGGCGAGAACAGTGATTGTTGCATGACAGTACATAATCTCCCACACGAGTCAGCAGCGCCGTTGTGCGTTTGAAGGCGGAGCAACTGCCTGGCTCTTGCATGTATTCATCTTGATCAGCAGAGCTTGTTTTTGTACTCCCTCTGTCTGCAAATAAGTGTATTTTTAGACTTGTTCTAAGTCAAATTTTACTATGTTTGACTAATTTTTTAGGACAACGTATCAATATTTATGATACTAAATTGATACCATAAGATTTATTTTTAAATCTAGTTTTATAATGTGTCAATTTGATGTAATATATGTTCCTATATTTCTCTATAAAGTTGGTCAAATTTAATTATATTTGACTTAGACAAAAGCTAGAAGTACACTTATTTGCCGACGGAGGGAGTATAGGGTTGAGTACTTGAGTCACCACGCGAGACGTGTTGCGTGAGGCCGCCCGGCCGCGTGGCACATGAGAACATTGTCGAGCTGGTGTCGTCGCCAACGGGACTTGGCCATCGTCACGAGCTCTACACATTTGTGAGTTTCATTTATAACAAAGCCTGCAACAGTTAAAGTTTTTTCAAACTTCTTATGCCACTATTTATAGACTTGTTTTAGGCCATATAAACACTTCAACAATTTGTACATCTTTCCTTCTTGACCACTTGCCACAAAACCATATGGCTGATCCATATAAATTTTCGCATCCAACTCTCCATTTAGAAAAGTTGTCTTAACGTCTATTTGAGAAACGAGATGACCATGAGAGGCAGACAATGAAAGTAGTACTCGAATGGTGGTAAATCTGGCAACAGGTGAGGAAGTGTCAAAGAAGTCTTCACTTTATTTTTGAGTATAACCTTTGGCCACAAGCCGTGTCTTGTACTTCTCAATAGTACCATTGATACGTCCAAAACGTATCTACTTTACCAAACACTTTTGCTATTGTTTCTCCTTTAAACTTGTGTGATTCGGATACAACTAATACGGACTGACGCTGTTTTCAGCAGAATTACCTTGGTGTCTTGTTTTTATGCAGAAAATCAACTATCGGGAAAATCCCGAAAAATATGCCAAAAATTATATTTCACCAGAAGAACCACGGAGCCAGAAGACGAGACGGAGAAGGGGCCTGGGGGGCCCACACCCCTGCCAGGCACGGGCCCACCACTGGCCGCGCCGAGGGGGAGGGGGGGTGCAGCCACCCAGGCACCCCCTCGGGTTCCCTCTGCGCCTATAAGTTGCCTTTCGATCTAAAAACATAGGAGGGTTCGATAGTTTTACAGAAAGAGTTCCGCTCCGCCGCCGTCATCAGAAACCAAGATTCGGACCCAGAAACTCCGTTCTGGCACCCTGCGAGGACGGGGAATTTGGAGAGGATCATCGCCATCGTCATCACCAACGCATCTCCATCAACCATTGATGTTTCCCTCATCCATGAGTGAGTAATCCCCCGCTGTAGGCTTGGGGATGATAGGGATTAGATTAGTTCTATCATGTAATCGAATAAGATCTATTAGGGCATAGTGCCTAGTATCTCTATTAGTGCTATTTAACTTTGTTACAACTTGTTGTGCTTAATGCTTGTCATTAGGATCCGAGTGCCATGATCTCAGATCTAAACTTACTATTGAATCATTATGATAGTATTGTTTGTGATCTTATCTGCAAGTTGTGTACACATATCATTGTCCGGATCCGAAGACCCCAAAGTAACAATAATAGGGACAACCGGAGGGGATGGCTGTGGTGTGAGGATCATATGTGTTCACGGAGTGTTAATGCTTTTCTCCGGTGCTCTATTGAAAGGAGCACCTTAATTGCCAGTAGTTCCCTAGAGGCCCTGCTGCCACGGGCTGGCTGGACAGAAGATGTTGTGCAAGTTCTCATTGCGAGCACGTATGACTATATTTGAAGCACATGCCTAGGATTGTTTAGTACTTGGATGCTTGTTATTATTTATCTGCAATGTCCTAGATCTTGAAGTTACATGTTTAGACTCGTCCATGCGACGGCCGTCCATCCATCCCTATGCCTACCGCACTCGAATCCCACTGTTACCGTTACTATTACTATTGCTCCTGTTTCACTGTTGTTGTTGCTTTGATGTTGCTACCACAAACTGTTGCTACTGATAAACTTCTTTGAGCAAGAACTATTTCCAGGTGTAGCTGAATTGAAAACTCCGTTGTTAAGGCTTGCAAGTATTCTTTGGCTCCCCTTGTGTCGAATCAATAAATTGGGTAATACTACCCGCGAAGACTATTGCGATCCCCTATACTTGTGGGTCATCAAGAAAATTTTCTAGCGCCGTTTCCGGGGAGCATAGCTTTATTTGTAAGTTCACTTGGATCTATTTCACCAGAAGACCCACGGAGCCATAAGACGAGACGGAGAAGGGGCCTGGGGGCCCACACCCCTGCTAGGCACGGGACCACCACTGGCCGTGCCGAGGAGGGGTGCAGCCACCCCAGGCACCCCCTCGGGGTTCCCTCTACGCCTATAAGTTGCCTTTCGACCTAAAAACAGAGGGGGGTTTGATAGTTTTATAGAAAGAGTTCCGCTCCGCCTCCGTCATCAGAAACCAAGATTCGGACCCAGAAACTCCGTTCTGGCACCCTGCCGGGACGGGGAATTTGGAGAGGATCATCACCATCGTCATCACCAATGCATCTCCATCAACCATCGATGTTTCCCTCATCCATAAGTGAGTAATCCCCCGCTGTAGGATTGGGGATGGTAGGGATTGTATGAGTTCTATCATGTAATCGAATAAGATCTGTTAGGGCATAGTGCCTAGTATCTCTATTAGTGCTATTTGACTTTGTTGCAACTTTTTGTGCTTAATGCTTGTCACTAGGATCCGAGTGCCATGATCTCAGATCTGAACTTATTATTGAATCATTATGATAGTATTGTTTGTGATCTTATCTGCAAGTTGTGTACACATATCGTTGTCCGGATCCAAAGGCCCCAAAGTAACAATAATAGAGACAACCGGAGGGGATGGCTGTGGTGTGAGGATCACATGTGTTCATGGAGTGTTAATGCTTTGCTCCGGTGCTCTATTAAAAGGAGCACCTTAATTGCCAGTAGTTCCCTAGAGGATCCACTGCCACGGGCTGACTGGACAGAAGATATTGTGCAATTTCTCATTGCGAGCACGTATGACTATATTTGGAGCACATGCCTATGATTGTTTAGTACTTGGATTCTTGTTATTATTTATCTGCAATGTCCTAGATCTTGAAGTTACATGTTTAGACTCGTCCATGCAACGGTCGTCCATCCATCCCTATGTTGGTACAGCTGGGTCAGCAATTTTGTTGGAGCTCTTGGACTTGGTACAGCTGGGTTAGCAATTTTGTTGGAGCTTTACCGAGGAATAACCAATGATGATAGATGTAGAGCTCAACGGGGAAAGATAAGAAACATTTAGCTTCCAGCCATCAGGTACTTCGCTTACTATCTTGCCACTAGTGTTCTTGGTAGGGAGAACACTAGTAATATTTCCAGCTATCATTTGGCTTTCATAGTTGCTGCGCTCAACAATGATACCAAGTATAATCTTGGTTCTCTCATTGCTCATCGCTTAACAGCTAAGGGACCCATTTATGGGGGAATTATTGCTACTCGTGTTGCTGCTGCCTTGGACATTGCTGTTGATCCAAATGATACAATCTTGGCTCCTGAGAGGCTTGATCTTGCTGCCATGAAGGCGCATCACTTTGTCACCACTAGCTCTACCCTTGAGAATTTGGCTTATAGAATGTTGTTTATTGACGGGGAAGAGAGAGAGAGAGAGAGATCCCTCTCTCCCAAACCACTTTGTTCAGTATTTCTCAAGGGCCTTTGTCACACTCCAAGGAGGAGATGGATGAGTTGCTGCGCTCCCTTAACTTCCATGGGCACTATCAGGAGGAAGAGCCCTCATATGACCCCGTTGTACACTACACGGGGGAGTCCTCGAGATCGTACCAGGACGAGGGAGCCTCCTCGTCATACTACAGAGGTGCATCTACCTGGGCATCATGGGATTGGGACCCACTTAGGCCAAAAGCCTAAGCTTGGGGGGGAGGTATACCGACATCAGACTCATATATATATCATGTTCGGTCGGTTCTTTGTATATCCATTGTTTCGCTTTATTTTTGGTTCTTGTTGCTTCTTTCTCAAAAACACAAAAATACCAAAAATATTTTCGTTGTTTCTCTTGGTTTGTTTCTTTGCTTTCGTTTGCCTTAAGAGAAAAATATAAAAAGATTTTGCTTTGTTTGGTTTGCTTTTTTTTTGTTTGGTTTTTCTTTGTTTGCTTGTTTCTAAAAAAATTGAAAACACCAAAAATATTTGTTGTTCTTCTTTGATTTTGTGAGTTCTTTGCAGGGTTCAGCCGTCCTCAGTGGATTTTGGTTTCATGTTATTATTCAAGTCACACAACTGAAGGGCAATAATGAAGATTAAGACAACTCGAGGTGTGGTAAGAGGTTAGTAACGAACTCTATTCGTTTAATTTTTTGTACATATACTCATCATTATGAGCATGCTTAGCCTGTTTGTGTAAGGTGTATGTCATTATGGATGCTTAGTAGTTCTTGCTTGTCTATGATTAGCTCTAGCTTGTTAATAGTTTGTAGCATGTCATATGAATGTTTGCTTGCATTGCTTTACTCATATTTTGGTATGATATTGTGGTATCCTCCTATGACTGTTCATATGAATTGACTTGGCACATGCTCACGCATGCATATGACTAATCAATAGTCAGTAAGCCTCGATGATTTATTTTTCCTGAGAGTTATTGTATCACTTTCATGCCATAATTAGTCATGTTTTGTTGCAAGCATGATTACGACAATTATTGCTCTCTTGTTTGTCGCCCCCTCTCTATTTGCTAGCCATCACTTGCACTGAGTATGAGCTCTACCTATGTTTCCAACTCCGCAAAACCAACATTGCCAGCTCTGTCCACCATACCTACCTATTAGCATCATTTGCTACTTCAGTGCATATTCAATATGCCTTGTTTTCTTCCAAAATAAAATGTTGTCTGTTTTGAGAAACTTAGTTAGTAAAACTCTCATGAACTTGATGGCACACTTTATTCCTTGCACTTAATAATCCTGAACCATTGTGACTAGTCCATGAAAGTTATATGCTTGCAGATATGCTGGGAGTCAGCAGAACCGTGCTATCATGGGGAACACTTTTAACACTTTTTGGATATCCTATCCAGTTGATACTTTGCTCTTTTGTTTACGGATGTCGACAATGTGAAATAAAAGGGGAGCATGTGAGTTCATGGAGTTTATACATTGTGTTAGAGGAACACCTGGGCCTCTATCCTAAGCCATGCCTAATCATGGTGGAAACTTGCAGCATCACCATAATGAGCATTTATGAAGAATCTTCAATAAAAAGCTATACATATAGTAAATAAAAAGACCGCTGAGGTGCTCATTATCTGCTTGCCTTGTCATTTTGATCACGGGATAGCTCATGTATCATGTGAAAGGGGTACCCCGTTGGCGGTTCTCTATGATATGCATGTATTTACAATGACAAGAACTTATAGGTAACCAAACTTGAGTAGCATGGGGAGCGGCCCTCGTACTCAAGGGACAAGGGATTTCCAGTCTATGGTCTGTCAAGCATATAATTCAGAGTGGACCTCACTTTTACCTTAACCATATGAAGATGCCTATGATAGGGGCAATGAGAACTCAAAGCTAATGAGTACCTTCCTTTCAGCATTAGGAAGCCTTTCAAACTTTTCAAAACCATTTTCACAACCTTGTTGACTCACCACTTATTCTATGAGGACCTTCTTGAGAGCATAGTTGTCATTCTTGTGTTTGTTCCAAAACTTGGTTAATTATGTCATGACTTTGATGCTTGTATCTCTGATATCTTTACTTCTAGTCTTCACTTGAACTTCAGAGGTGACTTGGCATTTTTATTGTGCTCTACAAACAAAGGCAAGCGAGATACCACTCTATCATACCTTACTATGAGCATTGCAATGTTGCTTATGTTTATATTCCATGCTACTTATTATTATTGAGTTGGTTTCTCTTCATAGCTTGCAATGACTATTGAGTAGACCTAGTTGCATACTTCTTATTATGAATAGTTTAAGCATCTACTCCTGTGCTGAGAATATATACATCATATGAAGAAAATGTGTTCGTGAAAGTTCTTTTATCGCACTCAGTTTTCAACTAAATTACTTGAGGACAAGCAATAAGCTAAGCTTGGGGGGGGGGGGGGGGGAGTTGACACGTCCAAAACGTATCTACTTTCCCGAACACTTTTGATATTGTTTCTCCTCTAAACTTGTGTGATTTGAATACAACTAACACGGATTGAAGTTGTTTTCAGCAGAATTACCTTGGTGTCTTGTTTTTGTGCAGAAAATCAACTATCAGGAAAAATCCACGAAAATATGCACAAAATTATATTTCACCAGAAGACCCATGGAGCCAGAAGACGAGACAGAAAAGGGGCCTGGGGGCACACCCCTGCCAGGAGCGGGCCCACCACTGGCCGTGCCTAGGGGGTGCAGCCACCCCAGGCACCCCCTCGGGTTCCCTCTGCGCCTATAAGTTGCCTTTCGACCTAAAAACAGAGGGGGGTTCGATAGTTTTCCAGAAAGAGTTCCGCTCCTCCGCCACCACCAGAAACCAAGATTCGGACCTAGAAACTCCGTTCTGGCACCCTGCCGGGACGAGGAATTTGGAGAGGATCATTGCCATCATCATCACCAACGCATCTCCATCAACCATTGATGTTTCCCTCATCCATGAGTGAGTAATCCCCCACTGTAGGCTTGGGGATGGTAGGGATTGGATGAGTTCTATCATGTAATCGAATAAGATCTGTTAGGGCATAGTGCCTAGTATCTCTATTAGTGCTATTTGACTTTGTTGCAACTTGTTGTGCTTAATGCTTGTCACTAGGGCCCGAGTGCCATGATCTCAGATCTGAACTTATTATTGAATCATTATGATAGTATTGTTTGTCATCTTATCTGTAAGTTTTGTACACATATCATTGTCCTGATCCAAAGGCCCCAAAGTGACAATAATTGGGACAATAGGAGGGGATGGCTGTGGTGTGAGGATCACATGTGTTCATGGAGTGTTAATAATTTGCTCCGGTGCTCTATTAAAAGGAGCACCTTAATTGCTAGTAGTTCCCTAGAGGCCCATTGCCACGGGCTGGGCCGATGTAAGATGTTGTGCAAGTTCTCATTGCGAGCACGTATGACTATATTTGGAGCACATGCCTAGGATTGTTTAGTACTTGGATGCTTGTTATTATTTATATGCAATGCCCTAGATCTTGAATTTACATGTTTAGACTCATCCATGCAACGCCCGTCCATCCATCCCTATGCCTACCGCACTCGAATCCCACTGTTAATGTTACTGTTACTATTGCTCCTGTTTCACTGTTGATGTTGCTTTGCTGTTGCTACTGATAAACTTCTTTGACCAAGAACTATTTCCAGGTGCAGCTGAATTGACAACTCAGTTGTTAAGGCATGCAAATATTCTTTGGCTCCCGTTGAGTCGAATCAATAAATTGGGTAATACTATCCGCGAAGACTATTGCGATCCCCTATACTTGTGGGTCATCAACCATCAGGCGTAAGATTTTTCTTAAACACCCACTTGCATCCTACAGGTTTTCACCCATAAGGGTGATCCGTGATTTCCCATGTTCCATTAGCTAAGGTGGAATCCATCTCACTACGGATGGCTTCCTTCCAGTAGTCAGCATCAGGAGATGCATATGCATCTGAAATGGAAGTGGGACTGTCATCCACAAGGTAGACAATGAAATCATCACCAAAGGGCTTTGCAATCCTCTTTCTCTTACTCATTTTAGGAATTTCATTATCATTCTCCTTAGGACTTTCAGAGTGTTCAATTGGAATGATAGGTTCAGAAATTGTAGCAAATTCCTGATTAGATGAACTAGTATCTCCGGATTTGGTGAGTTAGGTTTATCTGTTGGGCCACGCGGAGATAAAACAAAAAATTTACTCTAACGTGGTGATCCCAAGAACTAGCTGAGGTAGAAGGCCACGAGGTTAACCACTAGACGCAGCGATTGGATTATCGATGAAGCGCATCGGTTGATGCGATCAGATCCTCACGATTCGATCGTCACGGTGCTGATCGCACAACACCTCTGCTGGTATCCACACGTACAAGGAGGCGCGCCGGCGAATCGCTAGGTTAGATTACGGCTGGCGTGGAGCTAGGGTTTCCAACACATAGAATGACCTAACCGAACAACGATTAACCTTTCTGGGTTAAGGTGCTCCACTATATATAGGGAGTGAACGTGGGCTCTGCTCGCGTGACCCATTCAATAAAGCCCATATAACACTAGTCACCGTGAGTCCAACTCACTAACTCAGTCCTAATCAGGTTTAGGTCCAACCCAACCAGATTATATGTTCAGATCCAATCCGAACTTGCTCCCACTCTTAAGTGTGTGACCCCGCAGGCTCATGGCTACTTGGACACGATTGGAGTCCGACTCTCAATCGATCAGTCGGTAGCGGCTCCTAGCAGAACGTGCCGACTCCCAAGTACCAAAGAGTCATGACGACTTGCCTTTCCAATGTGACTTGCGTCCGAGTCCCTTTTGCCTCACGATATACCCTGTCAGACTACAGGCGAATAATTGTCATCCCTTAAATAGTCCGACTCTCTTCTCGATCCGAGATAAGTGATTCACCCGACTAACTCTTAGTCGATCGCCTCGGTTAACACTTAACCGAGTCGTGCATGGACATGCTTTACGAATCATATCTCACAAGAGGGCCCAGAGAATATCTCTCCAAGTGGAGGGGCAAAATCCCATCTTGGTTATTCACATCACGCAGCTTGATTCTCAGTCGACCCGAACCCTGCCTTTATAACTGCCCAGTAACGGATCAGCGTTTGACATAACCTAAGTCAGTGATCCTCAACTTGGACTATGCAACAACCTCAGGTCTAAGGATTACATTGATTGAGATATACAAATAACAACTTGTTCGTTGTACCTCAATATGGGTCAATCCGACTAGCTAAACTCTTTAGTCGAATCTGTGTAAGTTGGAATAGCATCTCCATGCCCATGACAAGTGGAACCGAGTCATCAAGCCAACTTTCACATTGGTCTAAGTTGTGTGTCCAGCACAACCTCAATGACCAAGGATATTTAGTACAAACAACATGAATGCATAGTTCCACAACCGAATCACATATTCAATGATACACATCAGATGTTTATACAAGGACTACTTAATATCTTTATGAATACAATGGGAAAACTCATCATACATGATTGCCTCTAGGGCATATTCCCAACATTATCCTTCATAGAAAAATTATCCTCAAAGAAAATCACATCAGTCGACTCCATAATTATACCAACATGTATGTCAGGTACTTTAGATTTTACTATCAAGAATCTATAACCAATGCTATGAAAGGCATAGCGCAGATGAACACAGTCAATGGTTTTTGGTCCAAGCTTGCGCTTATTGGGGATTGGTACATTAACCTTTGCCAAACAGCCCCAAGTAGTGTAAGTAAGAGAGTTTTAATCTTTTCTTCTCCCATTCTTAGAATGGAGTAATTTCTTTGTTCTTTGTGGAAACTCGGTTTAGGACATGACAAGAAGTCAATAGTGCCTCCCCCATCATTCCTTAGAGAGACCTGATGTGTCTAACATGGCGTTAACCAAATCTGTTAGTGTACGGTTCTTTCTTTCGACTACTCCATTCGACTGGGGTGAGTAGGGAAGCGTCCTATAATGAATTATGCCATGTTCCGCACAAAAGGAATCAAACTCGTTGGAAAAATACTCTCCATCACGATCAGACCTAAGCCTCTTAATCTTTCGATCAAGTTCATTTTCTTCTTCAGCTTTATAGATTTTAAGAAACTCAAAGCCTCATATTTTGATTTCAAAAGATACACATGACAGTATCTTGTAGAGTCATCGATCAACGTCATGAAATATTTCTTTCCAACTCTCGTCAACACACCAATCATCTCACATAGATCAGAGTGTATGAGCTCTAGTGGTGTTAAATTTCTCACTTTTGTAGTCATATGTGACTTGCGAGGTTGTTTTGCTTGCACACAGACTTGGCACTTAGATCCCTTGATAGTACTGAAATCAGGGATTAAATTCATTTTACCTAGTCGCATCATACAACCAAAATTAATATGGCAAAGTCGAGAATGCTAGATATTTGATTCAAAATTCGTGTAGATATGATTAACAACTTTATTACAAATGTCTAACAGAGCTAAGCGGGACAAGCCTCCGCACTCATAACCTTTACCAACAAAAATTCCATACTTAGAAATTACAAATTTATTGGACTCAAATACAATCTTGTAGCCATCTCGACATAGAAGAGATCCGCTAATAAGATTTTTATTTATTGAGAGAACATGATGTGTGTTCTTCAGGTGCACGGTCTTTTCCGAAGTGAACTTCAAATTGACCATACCAACACCATAAACAAAAGCATGCGAGTTGGTCCCCATCAGCATAGGCTGAGTCCCTCTTACCTAATAAGAATAAAACATGGAAATATTAAAACAAACATATACATTAGCGCCCGTGTCAATCCACTAATCAGGAGAATGACATAATGAAAGAACAGTAGGTAATATACCATACCCAACATCCTTCATCCCAACGTCGCCCATGACAACATTAGCAGTCTTGCTGCCCTTCCCATGATGGCACTGGCGCTTGTCAAAGAAATTGGGGAAAGCATGAGCCCAATGATCAGGATCACCGCACACATGATAAGCACCTTTCTTCTTATCGGTTTTCTTCTTAAAACTGGTAGGCTGTGAAGCCTTGTTCTTCACATCGAACTTTCCTTTGCCATCAAACTTTCCCTTGTTCTTAAATTTGTGAGGCTGGAAGTTTTTTCTATACCAGGTTGGCACTTGAGCCTCCCTTAGAACCTCGATCACGTGTGTCTTTTTCTCTCGCCTTATCTTCCACATCAAGAGTTCTAATAAGATCCGACACAGAAAACTCTTGTCTCTTGTATTTCAAGGAAGTAGCAAAGTTCCTCCACAAAGGGGGAAGCTTGGCAATAATGCCCCCAGCAATGAACTTGTCTGGTAACATACACGGAAAGTGCTCAAGCTCCTTGGCCAGTGACTGTATTTTATGAGCCTGCTCAACCACGAAGCGGTCATCAATCATCTTGTAGTCATAGAATTGATCCACAACATACAGTTCACTGCCAGCGTCCGAGACCCCAAACGTGGCCTTGAGCGCATGCCACATGTCCTTGCCATTATCAAATGACATATAGGGTTCAACAATGTTCTCCCCAAGAATCATCAAAGTGGCCTTGAACGGGGTTAGTTTTTTGGAAAACTTGTTCCTGAGAAGGAGCAAGATATCCCTTAGGCTTTCCAAGAATGGCGTCATAGCAGTTCATGTTCTAAAACCATAGAACTGCTCTCACGTGCCATCTCTTATAATGCGTACTCTCAAAAACTGGTGGCTTCACAGAAGCAACGAAACCACTTTGAGCAAATTGCCTATAATAAGGTTTTGGAATGTTGAATAAAAGAGGAATTTTTCAAGAGTTTTAACCATAACAAACGGTAGATATAAGACATGCATAATAAGATAAACAAAATTGAGGAAGATGATGTACATCACAGCAGAGGAACCGCCGGTGTTGGCGTTGGCACCGTCGTCAGCCATGTCGTCGAGGAAGAGGTTACTGATGTTGGGGAAGACGTCAGTGCAGTCACTATCCATGAAGGAGTCCATAATGAAGTCAGTAGTTGTGCCAATAACGCTTGCCAAAAACCTTATCGTCCTTCTCCCATACAGGACTCGAAGCAGCGGGGTCTCGGAATCCTACTATCCCAGCTCGCGGTGCATGCCGCAAGACGGGATGGGGAAGATCAAGGTAGTGCAGTGCTCTAGAACTGGAGGCGATGTACTAAAGCATGTCTGAGGAGAGGAGCGACCTCTCACTCTTATAGGCATGGGTACGCATGCGAACATGCAGCGTCGGTAGAGGAAACGAACAGGCAACGACCGGAGCCGAACAACCTCCACTATGTCCGAATTAAATCTCCACTTAATTCATATTAAACTCCCACTTACGTAGACTGTTTAGATTATTAGTCCATTCATGCTCGGCAAAAAAAGAGAAGCTCCAGGCATTCTCGCAACCCACGGCGTGCGCGCGTCGTGACGAGGCGAGGCGAGGCGAGCGAGAAGGAGCAGCGCGCGTGTATATGTCTTCTCTTCTCAAGCTCGTACAAATGGTGGAAGACCTCTCCTTATAAGCTGGTCCAACTTCCACTCAACTAGCAACGTGGGACTAAACTTTTGTCCCAGCTCTTGTCTTGCATGATCTGCCAAATGAGTCACTAGGATTTCAGGAATTTATTGTCATATAATAAATGGGTTAGGCCTATTTAGGCAAAATTCCAACACCCTTTTAAACAACATACACAGCGCAACAGCATCACATAATCTCTCATGTTTATAGATGTTGTTACACAATCGCAAAGCAAAAATAGATTAAATAAATAACAAGAACACTTATTTCACATGAAAACCCTTACAGGAAAGAACCACAGAACGCATGACAGCGTATCACTATAATTGGAAGGAGTATTACAATACACGAAGGACAAACCCTCTACGTGCTATCAATATGGTGGAACTCTCTCAATCTATTCTATGACTACCTGATACTATATATATTGGGGCAAACAACTCTTTTGTCTTGGTGGACACGAAACAGAGTTATAGATGTGCTATGTCTAGCATGGTTGGCACGCCGTAGTACGTTAGGACTCCATGTGTAGTATAATAAGTATATAGGATTCAGGTCATATTCAACAATCTCCATCTTAAACTGAAATCCTTACAATAATCATAGATAACATTCAACTCCTCAACTAAATTCATCATCACAGGTAAAATTTGTGCCTTGAAACCTCCACAGGACTGATATACTTCTCATGAAGTCATATTGAGCAAATCAAACGGTAGGTCGTTTGAAAACAACATAGTTATCAACAAAGCAGACAAAGGAACTTAGGTCTTTCATAATACTCGATAAAAGTTTGAGTCTGTGTCACTAACCTCAAAAAAGTGAAATTGCTCAATCATCGAATGACATAAGTCATCATATCTCCTGTGGTGCCCCGAGTGAGTGTGTAGCTCATAGTGCAACATCTTGGTGCACATAAACATTATGAAGAACTCATCTCATAGAATCTGAAAGTGCTATAAAATCACAAACCTCGGCAAACAATAGTCATGCAAGAGCATCTGGTACGAAGAACATCACGTACACCAAAAACTGCAGCCTTGTAATGGTTGATAAAAAATCCATGACATGGTCAAAAACTGTCCCTATGAAACAACTAGCGGATGAAGGAACCTTCTCAACATGCAATGGAGATTCAACTCTGCAATAGATCCGTCTTGAAAGAGCAAAGACAACTAAACTAAATGTTGTAGTATCTAGCAGAAACAAATCTCCTGTTGCACCTCAAACTGATCTTCATCATAAACTTTAATAACAAAGACAAAAAACCTTCACAGGCATAACAACAAAAACTTTGGAGAGTAAAGAGTATATGCTAGCTATCAACAGCTTAACAACCACCTCCTCCGTTTTTTAATTTCTGATAACTGAATTGTGTTCTTCATGTAATCGCAGCAATATAACATCTTAAATTTGCATTCGTAATATCTCCCATATAAATTTCATTGAATATGAACAATTATAAACTTACTTGAACTTCCGGTCTCCAAATAAGATAACCCAAATAACGAACGAGTCGTCATAGAACGCCGAAAGTATAACTGCCATAATATTGAGCCCAAACTGTAGTACAGACTGTTCGCAGCAGCACATATAATCAGCCAATTGTATGGCAGGCTTCAACAAACTCCACCTTGAACTGAATACTATCAACAAACGATGATCATCTTAGTGGCAAATCATCGAACATAGGTGGCTCCGGTAAAACCGGTATTGGGACCATAATAGAGCGTGGGTTAATGCTCGAGCAGAAAAATAGATTGTTCACTTTGTCCGTGTTGGTAGTAACATCAGTATAAATTACACCTGTGCTAGGATAATCCGCATCTTGATTTGATGAAACAAGCCATACCAAAACGACTTTTAATAGAATCAATAAACATGCGGAGTAAAAACAGCATTGCGAACTTTCCTAATGGACTTGAAGTGCACATAGAAGTTTGAAAGATAAGTAGGACCTTCACGTGAAGAGTAGCAATCAGACGGTGTAGTCCTTGCTTTGAAACTTGATCCATGAGTTGATATCAATCGAGTGTGCTTCACTATTGATTCACGCCCATCTCCTGATACAAAATTGATACCGGATGGAGGACATGATACACAACGGATCGAAAGTCGTACTGAATGGAGTTACATGCGGATGGCCCTACGATCTCAGCGATCTTGACGCACGAGCGAAGCGACAAATCCTACTGTCGCAGATGGATTGGCAACGGCGCACGGAATACCGATCAAAGAAGAAGTCTGCATCGTAGTCTCTAGATCCGATCTCATACAAATATGATTCGGTTTGGTGTAGGTGTGTGATGCCGTAAGATTGGGATTGTTGATCCAATGAAGAAGACACTGCATGATGCTCCCCTGTAGTCGTATGTGACTTGCGAGGTTGTTTTGCTTGCGTGCAGACTTGGCACTTAGATCCCTTAACAGTACTGAAATTAGGGATTAACCCCAGGCTCCATGACATCCAAACCATCTTTTACTACCAGATTTAATATATGTGCAACACAACACATATACACATATTTACCCTCTAACATAAGAGCATTAGTGTCCAGCTTATCTGGTAGAACTTGCATAGCTTTATCATTTGATGTGCAATTATCCAAGGTCACCGTTTATATCTTCTTCTCTAGGTTCCACTCAACAAGACATGCATGTAAGGCTACACATATCACTTCAGCATTATGAGGACACGACACATACATGAACCTAAGTCAAAAGAGACACATAAAGATGGATCAACATATATATATATATATCAGATTGAAAATAATTGAACATTAGTTGTTTGTACATCAAAAGAAAGCTCTTTAGATTCCAAGAACCATCAATATAATGTGCGGTAATAGCGATGTACCCTTTCTTTTGATGGTTAGCAGTCCACAAATCCGTAGTTATGGAAAAACGGTTTGGAAAATTTGCAAAGTACTTCACCATGTTATCCCTTTGAACTTCATACATATTTATAATATCCTGCCTAATAGTGTTTCTTGACACCACCTTAAACAATGGTTGTAAACAATTGCAAAACTTATGAAAGCGAGCATGATCAACAATAGATAATGGGTACTCGTGCACACATATCATTAGTGCAAGTTCTTTTCTAGCCACTTCTTGGTTGAAATTAGTATTCTCTAAACTTACACTTCCATCCACATCTTTCGACAACTTCAATTTCTATTGTTTAGGGCCTATTGGCGCATGCCGAGAATGACAAGTGTTGCGATGGTTTCGTAATTGTGTTGTGCTGAAGTTTGATTCTCCGGCAAAATCAGGATGACACCAATTACATAAAGCTCTCCACTTCCCTGTCAAGAATTCTTTTGTAAAATCATCCCACACATCAGATTTAAGCTTTCTCTTATTTGATCCCTTACCTGTTACAGCTTAGTCTACTGCCACCTCAACATCAGCACCACCGGTATCAATACCTTGAGAGGACTCTGGATGTGCACGAGTGATACATCCAAAATGTATCTACTTTCCAAAACACTATTTCTATTGTGTCTCCTCTAATTTGTGTGATTTGGATACAACTAACACGATCTGACGCTGTTATCAATAGAATTGCTTTGTTGTCTAGTTTTTGTGCAGGAAATCAACTTTCAGGAAAAATCCTAGAAAATATTGCCACGAGGGGCCCACACCACCTGGTGGCACGGGCTAGGCCAGGCAGCGCCTGGGGGTGTTGTGGCCACCTCAGGCACCCCCTCGACATCTCCCTTCGCCTTCATAAGTCCTCTAACCTAAAAACATAGGGGGTTTCTAGTTTTTCCAGATAGAGTTCCGTTGCGCCGCCACCACCAGAAACCGCGATTCAGAACCAGAAACTCCGTTATGGCACCCTGCCGGGACGAGGAATTGGAGGAGATCATCGCCATCATCATCACCGACGCCTCTCCATCAACCATCCATGTTTCCCCCATCCATGAGTGAGTAATCCCCCGCAGTAGGCTATGGGGATGGTAGGGATTGGATGAAATCTATCATGTAATTGCATCAGATTGTTAGGGCATTGTGCCTGGTATCTTTGTTAGTGCTTTTTGACATTGTTACAACTTGTTATGCTTAATTCTTGTCAGTAGGTCCCGGGTGCCATGATCTCATATCTGAACATGTTATTGATTCATGATGATAGTATTGTTTGTGATCTTATCTGCAAGTTGTTTACACATATTATTGTCCGGAACCCGAGGCCCCAAAGTGACAGAAATTGGGATAACCGGAGTGGATGGCTGTGATATGAGGATCGCGTGTGTTCATGGAGTGTTAATGCTTTTCTCTGGTACTCTATTAAAAGGAGTACCTTAATTGCCAGTATATTCCCTTGAGGCCCCGCTGCAATGGGCTGGCAGGACAAAAGATGTTGTGCAAGTTCTCATTGGGAGAACGTATGACTATATATAGAACACATGCCTATTATTATTTAGTACTTGGATGCTTTATCTTATTTATCTGCAAATGTCCTAGATCTTGATATTACATGAATAGACTTATCCATCCAACGCCTGTCCATCCATCCCTATGCCTACCGCACTCAAATCCTGCTGTTTGCTACAATTGTTGCTACTACCTTTATTTTCCTGTTGCTGTTACTTTGCTATTGCTACTACAAAACTGTTGCTACTGATAAACTACTGTGAGCCAGACTATTTCTAGGTGCAGCTGAATTAACAATTAAGTTCGTAAGGCTTATAAATATTCTTTGGCTCCCCTTGTGTAGTTCAATAAATTGGGTTTTACTACCCTCGAAGACTGTTGCGATCCCCTATACTTGTGGGTCATCAAGACTATTTTCTGGTGTCGTTGCCGGGGAGCATAACTTTATTTGTAAGTTCACTTGGGATTAATATTGTTCACTGCTATTCTTTTCATCATGGGGAAAACTCATGATGGAAAATTTCCTAAATTACCATCAACTACAAGAAGAGGTACAGTTCTGAACACATCTTTTGCTCTTGATTCACCATCGGTGATGAGTAACCTCCTTACACCACCACCACATACACATGCTACACACACTGCTAATACTGCTGAATCTAAAATTGCTTGATGCTCATGATGTTACTTATACTGTGCTTGATGAGAGTGGTTCATTAGATCCTTTCCTAGATGCTACTATTTCTAGAACTATATTGGAAAACACTAAAACTCCTAATGAAGACACTACTACACCTGTTAGTTCACCTAAGTCTAGAGAGAGTTATGATATTAATGATGGTTATATTGAAATGACTGATGAATTTATTGAAGAATTCCAAAACACACATGGTGCTAGTGCTATTAAGAATCTTCTTGAGAGACGTACTATTAGACCCAAACTATTTCCTGATGCTAATTTTGCCACATCTCCCATAAACATTAAAGATAAAGATTATGATTTATCTCTTGATTTATCCTATATAAACATTGTTAAGAAAGAACCTTTTTGTGGGACTGAGAATGAAAGGGCTGTGGCACATATGACTGAGCTTTCTACTACGAGTGGTTTATTTTCTAATGATGTTAAGATGCGCACCTAGTTTGTTGCTAAAATTTCCCTTTTTTCACTAAAAGGAGAAGCTAAAGCTTGGTTTAATAATTTACCTCCTGGATCCATTGATAGCCCTGATTGCTACTTTCTTTCAAAAATATTTCCCTCCTAGTGCTTGACATGCTGTTTTTTAGAAACTACTTGATTTTAAGCAGGGGAAAGAGGAGAAATTGCCTGAGTCATGGGCAAGTTTCTATGCTTTGATTCATGCACATCCTGGATGTTCATTACCTAAAAATGAGCTTCTTGATATATATTAAAATGGACTAACTAATGAATCTAGTACATACCTGGATAGTTGTGCTGATTGTGTTTTCAAGAAAAGAACTCCCGCAGAAGCTGAGGAATTAATGGCTAAAATAAGCAAGAATTATGATGATTGGGCTATAACTGAGCCAATTACACCTGAGTCAACTACACCTAAACCAACTATGCCTGAGCCAACCCCAACACCAATACCAAAGAAGAGGGGAGTGATTGAACTAAATTATGAAGTGATGAAAGAAGCTAAGAAATGTCTTAAGGAGAAGGGTATTAATTCTGAATATGTGAAGAATTTACCTCATATAGAAGAATTATGTAAGCCAATCTCCCACTCATCCACTATTGATGTACACTCTCTCCAACATTTTGATGAAGGTGATATTCCTTATGGTAAACCTCCTGATCAATGCTTAGCAGAACTTGATATCTTTATTGTTAAGCAAGGTAATTTTAATAAGCAAGTGCAGAATCATTTAATGGAAAACACTAGAGCTATTAATGAGTTGAAGGATATTGTGGAAAGAACCTCCAATGATGTTAAAGTGATTGTTAAACATTTCCAAATGGTTCAAACTCAAATTGATCAACTTTCTAAAGTACAAAAAGATATGCTAGTTAATGCTTTTGAAGATAAACATGCTTATGAAATTAGAACTAGGAGTGGTGCTGTCACTCAGGATCCTTTGTATCCTTAGGGACATCCTAAATTAATTGAGCAAGATTATCAACAAGTTGAAAATAGTAGTACTTATTCTAAGAAAAGAAAAAGAAACATAAAATAGTTGTAGAATCTTCTGAACCTACTATAGATCCTAATAGTATATTTGTCTCTGATGTTGAATCTGAAAGTGGTAGTGATAAAAATGATGTTCATGATAAGGAAGAAATTGAAGAGGAACCTGAGAGGCACACTAAGAACACTAAGTACACTAAGGAAGATTTTGTTGCTAATAAACATGGTAGTGAAAGAGAGCCTTGGGTGCAAAAACCAATGCCTTTCCCTGATAAGAAACACAAGTCAAAGGAAGAAGTACACTATAACAAGTTTTGCGAGTGGATGAAACATTTATTTTTGCAAATTCCTTTGACTGATGCTATTAAATTGCCTCCTTATTCAAAGTATATGAAAGACATTGTTTCTAATAAAAGGAATATTCCTAATGAGGAAATTTCTACTTTGCTTGCTAATTACTCCTTCAATGGTAAGGTTCCAAAGAAACATGGGGATCCAGGGATTCCAACTATTCCTTGCTCTATTCAAAATAATTATGTTAGAACTACTTTGTGTGATTTGGGAGCAGGAGTTAGTGTTATGCCTTTTTCTCTCTACAAGAGACTTCAACTAGAAAAATTGATACCAACTGATATATCTTTGAAAATGGCTGATAAGTCTACTACTATCCCTGTTGGTATATGTGAGCATGTTCATGTTCAAGTGGCTCATAACTGTTTGATATTAACTGATTTTGTTGTGCTTGAGATGCCTGAAGATGATAATATGTCTATTATTCTTGGGAGACCTTTTCTTAATACTGTAGGTGATGTCATCAATTGTAATCAAGGAAAAGTAACTTTTAATATTAATGACAAGGAGCATACTATTTATTTCCCCAAGAAGATCGATAAGAGTTATGGCCTAAATTCAATTGCAAATATTGAGGGCATCAAAGTTGGAGAAATATATTGTCCCATTCCACAAGAAAATTATGAAACTATTATGATTGGGACTATTGTTATCAATATTGAAGTAACATAATCATTTAGTGAAATGCAAGTTTTGTTTCATATAAAATTGTTTTGGTAACAAGACTTGATCAACCTTGTTAATAAAGGGATTTTAATGAACAAAAAAATGTTTTCACAATGATTATCCTTGCTCACCATTACTTTATTCACTCCAATCTTTGCTCTTCAACTTGTTCGTCTTTGTTTTGCTAGTTGCTTGATTTTTAGAGTGTCTTAGAACTTTTGTAGTTTTAGCTTTGGTTTTCTTTGCATCTTTCCAAATTCTTTTTTTGTGAGAAAATCAATTTTAATTACCTGAAAATTGCCCAAAAATAAAGTTTCCAGAAAATTAATATTAAATTTTTATGCCAAAAACAGGGCAGAGTGGTACCTGGAGTGACCCAGGGGGACCCACCAGGTAGGCACACCCCCTGGTGGCACAGCCAGACCAGGGGCACGCCTGGCCCTGGTGTGGGCCACCCCTGGCCCTCCACTTAGTCTCCATCCTCCCACTTCTTTCTCTCTCCTGAAAAACACCGGAAAACTTCACATAGCTCGAGTTCTTGCTCCCGATTTTCGATCTCCTTGCTAAGCCCATCTTTCCTGCTGATTTTTGGAGGGATTGCTCTCCGGTATGTGCCTCCTCCGCTTGTCCAATTAGATTTTTGATTCGTGTATTATATCTTGAGTATTTTGCTACTGTAGGTGACAGTTTATGTGAGTTTGCATGCTTGTTCTTTGCTTAGATAATTCAGTTTGCAAGTTCCGATAGTAGTTCCCCATGATTTATTAACTTGGAAATCACTTGGTTTGATGTTTATCTACAAATTTCAGAAAAAGGTAGATGGACAACTATACCTTTGGAGAAGTGTTTGAAAGAGAAACACCTAGGAGGGCAAGGCCTTCGAGATCAGCCTCATATAATGATGATCTTATTACACCGCTCTTTTGCAATGAGGGAGATCATGGAGATGCACACCAATCTACCTTCCCTTGGTTTGCCTTTTTGCAAGCTATAGGGATCCTCGATGATTTCCTAATTCTTGTCCAGAGGGTTGGTCTAACCGCTTATATGCAGGATGAGAGTGAGAAATATGCTTTGCTCACCAAACATTTTGTGGAAAGCTTCACTTTTACAAACACCCCTTTCAGTTCAAAATTTTCATTCAAAATCTATGATAGGCCTATCACCATGCCATTGGAAAGATTTTGCAGCATTATTGGTATTGGCATGGCTGGTACGGTGAAGAAGATTTAAGGACGACCCACTGATTTGTTTGAGCTCTTGATACGTCCAATTTGCATCACCATTCTATATCATAAATTTCTTCTATTCATTGATATATTTCATATTAAGATGTGATACTTATGTTATTTCATTTGTTTTTGCATGTTGGATGATTCTTGGAGGATGAACTGTCCGAGTCAGGATTCTGATGGAAAAAGCGGTGTTTTGATGCAATTTCACGAAGATCAGAAAAATACCAGAAAAACTACAAAAAACTATATTTTCCCAAAAGACGAAGGATGGCAGAAGGTAACGCGGAGTTGGGACACAGGGGGCCCATAACCCCCAGGCGCGGGCCACCTTGGGCAGCGCCTACAGGGGGTGTGGCCATGCTAGCCCACCTCTGGCTCTGCCCTCTCGCCTATATCTTCTCCTCGAAACCCTAAAGTCATGGGAGAGACCACAGAAAGATTCCGCGGCCTCTGCGGGGCGGAAACTACAGAGAGAGAAAGAGCTCTCCGACAGACAGATTTCAGCCGGGGAAATTCCTTCCCGGAGAGGGGAGATCGTCGCCATCAACACCATCATCAAACTAGACTTCATTGGGATCATCATCATGATCCACACCATCATCTCCACCAGCACCATCATAACCACTCCATCCCACTATAACAATTGTGTTGAATCTTGCATAGTTCTTAGGGGAAACTTTCCCGGTGTAGTTGATGCTTGTGAGTGGAACCATTGAATTATTGTTTATGTTCAGATTGTTATCCATCATTATATCATCTCTGATCTTGATCCATATGATGTCTCATGAGTAGTTTGTTTAGTTCTTGAGGACATGCGAGAAGTCATGTTGTTAGTAGTGGAATTGTGTTGAGGTATTATTCAATGGTTTAATATTTAAGTTGTGGTGTTATTCTTCTAGTGGTGTCATGTGAACGTCGACTACATGATACTTCACCATTTATGGGCCTAGGGGAATGCATTGTTTATTTGTCTACTAATTATGGGGTTGCCGGAGTGACAGAAACCTAAACCCCCGTTAGGAAACCTTTGCACAAGGGAGTGTAGGATCTCAGAGTTTAAGGCCGTGGTTAGGTTTTTATCTTAATTAATTTCTTGTAGTTGCGAATGCTTGCAAGTGGTTTAATCACAAGTATGTATTAGTCCAAGTAAGATCGGTACATTAACACAGGTTCGCCCACACAACACTTATAAAATCAAAGAAGATTAATCAACTATATGAAACAAAAGCACTTGACAACATTCCCATGTGTCCTCGAGAACGTTTGGTCCTCATAAGTATTCCTACCGGCTTGTCCTTTGCTAAGAAAGGATTGGGCACTTGCTGCAATTATTTGATGTCTTTATTTACTTGCACTTTATTTCCTTGCTTTATCAAAAACCCCTAAAAATCCGTTTGCTAAGTATTTACAGAGATTTCCTGCTCCATACCACTAGTCAACACCTTCTGCTCCTTGTTGGGATCGACACTCCTATTTATCGAAAGTACCACGATCCACCACCTATACTTGTGGGTCATCAAGACTATTTTCTGGCGCCGTTGCCGGGGAGTGAAGCGCTATTAAAGAGTGGAACTGGTAAAGGAAACTTCTACTGTGAGTATTGTTTTTATTTCTGTTTGTTACTTAGTTTCCAACATGGATAACCCACTTGGTTTCCTATTTGGGAAAGCTACTACCACTGCTAGGGTAGTAGATGAACCACCACTTTTTGAGATAGATCCTTTTAAGATACCTACAAGAATCGTTGACCGTGTTATGGATAATTAGTATTTTGGGGATGAAACTGTCCATCCTGGTGATCACTTGCTTTTTATCCATGAATATGCGGGTTGTTTAAGTGTGCAGGTATCACAACTGAACAAGTTAAGAAGAAGTTACTCTCTATATCATTGAAAGGAAGAGCTGAAGAATGGTATAAGCTGCTGAAGAATGAACAATCTATGGAATGGGAGGAAATAGTACCTCTCTTTTATTCTAAATTAAATCCTCCCAGTGAGATTCATAAGGATAGGAATCTAATATATAACTTTTGGCCTCCTGATGGAGAGAGTACATCCCAAGCTTGGAGGAGATTGAAGCTACTAATGCTTAAATGTCCTATTCATGAACTCTCTAACAATATTATTATTAATAACTTTTATGCAAGCCTTTCTCTTCATGATACAGATTTATTAGATGCTTCTTGTGCTGGATCATTCACACGTATGAAGGAAGAAGCTAAATGGGATCTTCTACACCGTATTCAAGAGAACACTGAAGCATGGGAGAATGACAAAGGAAGAAAGTTAGGTATAAATTATGATGATGAATGTATTAAATCTTTTATGGGAACTGATGACTTTCATGATATTAGTACTAAGTATGGTCCTGATTCTCAAAGTATTGCCAATTGTTTTAAGGCCTTTGCCTCTTACATAGAGATTCCTAAAAAGAGGTGGAACAAGTACCATGTGACTTATAAAGTTATTGTTAATCATGTTCCTGTTAGAAGCACTGAAGTTTGTACTGTTGATCCTATTTTGCCTGAATATTATATTGAGAAAATACCTTTTCCTTCTAAGGTAAAGGAACATTCTATCATAGCTAATGTGGTTAGCAAAAGTACAAAGAAAACTGTGGAACCCGATGAGCAAATAAACATTGAACATGTAGTATCTATTGTGAAAGATCTTGTCACTAAAAATATAGAGGATGAGCACATTGTCTTCTGTGAAGACGCTTCTAATATTGTCTCTCATCCTAGTAAAGCTAGGAAAAGTAGTGTCCCTGTGCTTTCTGTGAGAATTGGTGATCATTGCTATTATGGTTTATGTGGTATTGGTGCTAGTTCTAGTGCTATTCCTTATGAGATTTACAGAGAAATTATGCATAAAATTGGTCCTTGTGAACTAGAAGACATTGATGTGATTATTCACCTTGCTGATAGAGATACAGTCTGTCCAATTGGCATTGTAAGAGATGTGGAGGTTCTTTGTGGTAAGATTAAATATCCTGCTGATTTTCTAGTGCTTGGTTCTGAATCTAGTAAAACTTGTCCCTATCATTTTTGGTAGAGCTTTCTTGAATACTTGTGGAGCTATTATAGATTGTAAGAAGGAGAAAGTTTTAACTAAGTTTGATGGAGATTCTTATGAGTTTAACTTTTCCAAATTTGCTCAAGCTCCCTATTACAATAATATGCCTAATGAATATTTTAGGGTGGAACAACTTGCTTTTATTGATCTAGTTTATGACCTTAGACCTCTTTTTGATGATTGTAAGTATGGTCACTCTGATGATAAAGTTGTTTCTTGTGATAGTTATATTTTCAACTTTATTCAAAGTGCTACTAAAAGTTATTATGAGAGAGGGGAACATGGTTTTATGCATCTCAATAATATTAAGTTTCCCCGCTTTATGTTGAAAGCTTTGAAGTTGCACTTGTTTTTTCTTCCTATGCTAGTTGCCTTTTTTTAAATAATTTTTTTTCTCATGAAACTCCCTTGCATAGGAAGTGGGTTAGACTCAAATGTTTTGGATATTTGCTTCTTGATGCTCTCTTTCACTTCCAATCCATATCTCCTATGTGAGCATCTTTGAAATTATTAAGCCTAACTTAAAGGCATTAAAGAAAAAGTACTTGGGAGATAACCCAATAGTTTTATTGAGTCTTGGAAGTTATTACTTTTAATAACCTCTCCTTATCATTTTTGTTTTGGTTTTTGTGTCAAGATCAACCTCTTTTGAGAAGTAGGTGTGTTGTGAGAAGTTGCTGTTCAGGGACAGATTTTTGTGTTGCATCGTAAAAATTCGTGCGAGATCTCGGTACAACTGATGGAGATGTAATTTTCTGTGCTTGCTCCCCGAGTTTTTATCCAACTTTCATTAGTTTTGCACTTTTTGATTTGAGCAACAGAATTTTTTCGAAAAAATCAATCTTTACCTGCTGGTCTGTTTTGATAGATTTCTGCCATCATTTGCATTTGCCTCTTAAATCGATTTCCTTTCAGATTATTTTGGGGTCTTTGAAAGGAGTTGCTCAAGTAGATTTTGTTTTGATGGATTTCAGTTGAAGTTTGAACCTAAAGGTTTATTTTTTTGCATACACTAATGTTGCCAATGAATTTTGTGTGAGGCTTTGCATGAAAGGAATTTTCAGGTGTTGGAGAGAAGGAATCTGCAGAGTCCATCTTTGAATAGGTAAAAGTGGTGAAAATAGAAGGTGTGTGAAAACCTTTTTCTTTATATTTTTTATGTTTTTATTACATATGGAACGTTACGAGACGAAACGGAGGAGGAAATGGAGCCCAAGTGGGCCACACCCACCAGTGGCGCGGGCCCCAGCTGGTCGCGCCACCAGGGGGTGTGAGCCCCCTGGAGTCCGTCTCCACCCCGTTTTCGCATAGTACCTGCCTTATGCAGTAAAACTTCGTAATATATAACGCCCCCGGATCCCCCGAGGTTCGTATATCATGTTCTCGTCGTGTTTTCATTTCGATTTGTTTCTGTCAGGAAATACTCTCAAGTTTACATGCACCATGGTTTCTGCCAACAACAAGGGCACGAAGCTTGTGGAAGATGATCTTTAAAACCCCAAGGAGGAGGAGATCTTTGTTGGGTATGAAGAGGGCGTGAAGGAGGATGAGCATCTAGACACCCGCGCTACCGTTGCAAGCATTGGAGTGGTGGCAAACCCTATCAACCTTAGGAGGACTGTACGGATGTCTACATGAGGGAAACCTTCGCGTCATTGCCTCGCTCCACGGTCACTTCCTCCACGTACCAAGAACCCCTTCCATACTCTTATACATGAGCAAAAATTCCAAAAGGTGCCCAAAGGGAAGTTGCCCTCTAGTTCGGATATGCCTCATTCTAACCATGTAGGGAAGGAACACTCTAATAAGGAAGAGTGGGGAAAGAATAACAAGGATTGGGATTCTCGGTCCGACATGATCATGAACTGCATTGAGCATAATTCATAGTTGACTTGTAATCTAACCTTTGAGATAGAGGACTTGAAGAAGCTGGTTGAAAATCTCATCAAGGGAACACCACCACCATCGAAGGAGTTTCGTCATCAGGTTTTGGCATCCCCTTGGCTTGTTCCAAGCTTGGGGGAGTGCCGTGGTATCACATCATTATCTTTTATCTTCTTACCTTTTTAGTAGATTCATACCTTGGATAGAGAAGTTATCATATAGGATGGTTTGCATTGTGGAAGTATCTCTCCTTTAGTTGGTTTTCTTTGTGTCCCTTGGTGTGAGTGACTTTATAGAATGTTAATGAGAAGCTTCATTTTTTACTTTTTGCACTTCTTATTTTAGTTTGCAATCCCTATTATATGATTGATCTTGTTGTTTAGTATTGGCATCACTTTGGGAGCATCAAGTAGATCTAAGTTGCTTTTAGAAAACCGAGCTCTGGTCAGTAGCAACACTTTTTGAGGTTTGAAAGGAAAAGAGGAAAGCGCTTACAGGTATTTTGTATCATTTATTTTCTTTCTTCATTGGCTCATAAGCTTAGTATTCTTTATTTAATATCATTTGTCTTCAAGGAAGATTGCATGTTTGACTTTATCACTTGTATGTTTGCTTGTTTCCTTCAAATCTTTTGCTTGCTAGCCAGCCTTGCTAGCCAAAAACATGTGCTGAGAGGGAACACTTCTCATGCATCCATTCCTTTAAACCCAAACATGTGCCATTTGTGTCCACCATATCTACCTATTAAGCATTATTACTATTCCAAGTAAATTCTCAAGCTTCATCTATCTTTGAAATTAAAAATTATTTTGTTATGTGAAAACTAGTTAGTAAATCTCTCACGAACTTGATGGCACACCTTATTTTCTTGCCCCTAATAAACTTGAACCATTATGTCATCGAAGTTGTATATGCTTGCACCTATACGTTGGGATTAGAAGAACCATACTGTCACGGGGAACCCTTTCAACACCTATAAATATCTATCCAGTTGATATCATGCTCTTTTGTTTATGGATGTCTGATACGTTGAAAACGTATCTATAATTTTTTATGTTACATCCTTGTTTAGTATCTACTTTGCTTTGCTTTGTCTACATTTTGAGGTGTTTTTATATGTTTTTCTGGACTAACCTATTAACAAGATGCCATAGTGCCAGTTGCCTGTTTTCTTCAGTTTTTGGTTCCAGAAAAGGCAGAAAATCAATATTCTCAGAATTGGACGGGACAAAAGCCAAAGTAAATATTTTATCGTTGGTAACACGGAGCCAGAATACGAGATAGAGGGGATCCACCAGGGGGCCACACCCCCTGGCCACGCGTCTAACCCTAGCCTGCGCCTGGGGGTGCGGCCACCCTGGCTGCCCCTACCTCGCCTCTTCGCCTATAAAGACCCCCCGATACCAAAACCCTAAGTACCCGATCAATATTCCACGAAACCGTCTATAGCCGCCGCCACTATCATCCCTAGATCGGGGGGATCTGAAGCGCTTCTCGGCACCCTGCCGGAGGGGAGATCATCCTGGAGGCCGTCTTCTTCATCATGCCAGCCTCCGGTATGAAGTTTGAGTAGTTCCACCTTGGACTACGGGTCCATGTAGTAGCTAGATGGTGGTATCTCCTCCTTTGTGCTACCATGTTTAGATCTTGTGAGCTCCGTTCATGATCAAGATCATCTATTTGTAATCATGCATGTTGTGTTTGCGGGGATCCGATGGATATTGAGATTACTATGTCAATTTGATTAATGGTTTTGTCTTATTGATTCTATCATGTTTATGTTGTTTGAGATCTTACATGCTCTCCGTTTCTAGTAGCTATCTTGGCCAAGTAATGCTCTTCATCATGCCAGCCTACGGTATGAAGTGTGAGTAGTTCCACCTTGGACTACGGGTCCATGTAGTAGCTAGATGTAACATCCCAAAAATCATGATTTCAAAGTTTGCATATCATTCATGCATTCAAAATCATTTTAGGATCATTTTTCAAAAACAAAAGCATTTGCTGTCTGTTATTTTATGTAAGCAAGGAAATGGCCTTATTGCTACTCTCTAATATGAGAATACTTGTCTTAACCAGAAAAGGTTTGAACATAAGTTTGAGTGATGTTTCTAAGGCTTGGTCAAAGTTTCAAAACAAATTATGAATTCAAAACCATTCTCATGTCTTATTTAAATAAATAATAAAGGTAAGGTTTTATTTTAAATATCAATGGGCCATTGTAAATTTGAGTGAACAACAATACTTTATACACAAATATGTACATGTTTCACTTTACAAAAATCCAGAAAGTGTTTGAATTCAAACTCTTTTAAAATCATTTGAAAAGGATTCCTGGAAAATCAAACAGAAAAAGAAAAAGGGAAAATAAAAGGAAAAGGGTCGGCGACACTTATTCGGCCTAGTAACATATGCAGCCCACCCGGGTTTTTTCCCTCTCCCTCTGTTTCTCACCTCGCCCGCGCTTACCCCCTCGCTGACCACTGGGCCCTGCAGCCACGTCATCTTTTCGTCCCCAAATCTCGCCCGCGACCAGCTCCGCTGCGGCCGTTTCTTCCCGATGATCTCGCGCTTGATTACGCGTTATTGCGAGCGTAATTCCTTCTCCTCGCTCGGCTACTTAAACCCCTCCCCACTCCGCTCCTTTCCCCTCACTCACCAACCACAGAACGCCGCTAGGCTGCCCACAATCGAGCTTGCGCCGCCGCAGTACCGAGCATCTCCGGCGGTGAATTCCGGTGAGTACTCCCCGTCCCTTGCCTCCTAGTCTTGCCAGTATGATCACTGCATCCTTGCGCATCTTTTAACACCACTGGTGTGTGCTAGGACCACCCAGAACCTTGCCAACGTCGACGACTGCATGTGCCTGACGAAGCCATCAACTCCGACGAGCTCGCACGGTAAATCCAGCCTTCCCCTCCTTCTGTGGTTCATGCTCACACACTCGCCAGAATCGTGCACATTTAACAGCATCACTATTTTTCCTTAGCACGCACCGCAGCGCCTGATCCCTCCTGTCGTCAGTAGCATCTACGAAGAGCAATCCCCGTCGACCTCGAGCGCCCCTTCGCCAACCAAGCACACTTTGAGCATCAGTAGCGCATGGAGAACTCGGTGAGCTATTCCTCCCTCTTCCGTGCTTCCTATATCGTCGGCATCGTGCATGTCTGACCGCACCGCCACCAGACACCGTCGCGCGCCGCCCATCTTTGGCCAAACGCCTGTGCGCCGTTAGATCTGAATCCAGCGAGTAGGTAGGTTCACTTAAATCGAACCGGTACACTCATCTGTGCTGCTCGGTCCACTTTAAATCCAACGCTCCATAGAGCTGAATCCGCGCGAAACGGTATCGGCCAGTTAGGTTAAGACACATGGCTCAGGATTTGTTTTAAAAACAGAATTGAAACTATTGGATGTTCAAACTTGCAAAATTCGTAACTTTTGATCCACACGTCCAAATTTTGCAAATTTTATATCATTGGAATCAGAATAAAGAGTACTTTACAACCATGCACTTTGTTTAATGAATTGTTTTTGTAAACTTAGTTGTTTTTGTAGAGACATATGTAGGCTTATTTTGTGTATAAAATTAATTGGAAAATGCTTTAAAGGCCAAACAAAGTTTATTTGATGTATAAATGTTTAGTTTATTGACCAGTAATGTTTTACTTGTCTTGTTGGTTTAGAAAAATCATCACATGGCATTTGCATGCATTCATGTATTTTTGCTTGTTTATTTTGATATGTGAATTTGGTGCTATCATTTTATGTGTAGATTTTGGTGCTAGTGGTGATTGTGACTGTGAGGATTGTTGTTACTCCCCCAACTACCAAGGCAAGTGGTGCTTCATACTTTTTTCCCAATATTTTGACTATGCATTAGAAATATTTTGTATAGGGCTTGCATGATAATTTTTGCTAAGTATCTATATGCTATGCTTGGGAAATCCTAGTAGTTGTAGAATTGTTAGAATTTTCTCTAAGTTAAGATACTTGCTATTGCCATGCTTAGCCTAGCTAGTAGCAACCAAGGGTGGATTACATATACATGCTATGGAAAATATTTCTAAGTCTTTGACTTATGTTTTTCTTAATAAAACAACTAAGCGAATGAAACACTTGGGTGGAATGGTGGATTGGTTTGTGTTGAGTGGTTACACAAGGCCCATTTCTATGGTTTACCTTGTGTATCACACTTGTGGAATGCCACCCAGGAACAAAGGGATTTGAGATGCCATATGTTAAGAAACTTCTAGTGTAGCCACATGGCATTATGGGCTCTGCCTGGATCATATAGGTTGCAATAACTTAGCCATTTGGAACGTTCTTGGTAGTGGGTGATAGGTTGGAACGCGTCCATTCCATGTAAGGGAAGGCTTCTGAAAGGTCCTGTCTTGGTGAAAATCAAGTCTTGTGGGGAAAGTGCACCACCTCTGCAGAAGGAAGAAACTAAGTACTTAGCCGTGTCCCCGGTAATGGACAATTTGAGCATCATGACATGGAAGATATCAAGAATCTCCTCATCCCAATTTTCTAAGTTAAAACTTGTGGTTAAACAAGGCTGAAGGTTCACCAATTTCTATTGGTGGTTCCTTGGGAGTTTTTGCCAAACAAAAACTTAGTGTTTTCAACTAATAGGTAAAACCTATTTTGAGCAAAGCAAGCCTAAGCTACACTCAGCCAAATTCATGTAGAAGCTAGATTCTATTATTCTACTAAGGTATCACTTGCCAATACTATTCTAATGTATTGACCCACTATGGCGGTAACTTGTGATGTTGCAAGTTACTCTGATGAGGATTAGGGTTATGAGTCTACACTCAACATGCTTGCCTGTGGCACATGAAGATGAAGACTTTTATTTATAATTATTATGATAAACTATTGTACTAGCCTATGGCTTTTAAGTTGTAAAAGACTATGTTATCTCTGGAATGACGATGTAATAAATGACCTTTGTTTCTGTGTACTTCATCTTGAAATGTGGATGCTAGCAATTGATCGAGGGACTAGCATTGCAATCACAGGGACCTTTACCTTTATAAAGGTGGGGTCTTACAGATGGTATCAGAGCACTGTGTTGCCTGTAGGATTATGACCCTAGGATTGGATTAGAAACCACTAAGGAAATTTTTTCAACATTTTCCACACTTGTCTTTTTCTTCTCGTAAACTTTTCTAATCTTCTTTCTCATCTCTATTTGTAGATGAACTCCATCAATGAAGCCGTGAGGAAGGGACCACTCATGACCATGACTTTGGAGTGTGAGACTGAATTTCCCAAGGCCCTCAAGAACCTTATGGTTACCATGGGGATACATGGTGCAGCTGTGTACAAAGGATTCCCTGTGATGGATGAAGGAGAAGAGTATTGATGGGTGCAACTTTACTTGTACAAAAACAAGGAAGACAACCACAAGGATTCAGGTTTCTGCATGGTCACCAACTCAGAAATGCACACAACATTCTTTGACTCTGCAAGAAATGCAGCTTGGAATGCCATCAAGGAACTTGCTGATAGACTCAAGTGCAGAATGCTCAACACCCAAAATGACCTTAGAGAAGAAAAGAAGCGTACCTAGGACTTAGAGGCTGCTAACCAACATCTAAGAGAAGACATTGTAGATTTAGCAATGGAATCATGTGATCAAGATCGACAGATTGCCTCTAGGGATGCCCTGATAGCTAACTTGGCAAGTGAGTGGGGATTGTACTATACTCCGTTAGTTGGACCACCACACTTATCGTTTTTACTACCAAATTTTTTTGTCTAAGTTATGTTGAACCTTTGATGTTTGTAATGGATTTGTGTATGCCATGACTTGTGTGATTGTTGCAAAAGATGTGCTTGTGATATTTTGTCTTGTGATTTTTTCTCTATTTGATGTTGATTCTAAGTTTTCTCTATCTTATATAAATAGATGCCTAATTTTATTATCAACACGGCCGAGGAGTTCAAGGGAACTCGTTTTGGTACTCCTCTCATTGAGCTCACTAGTGTTCTCAACCTTCCACTTCCTAGCATCATGACACTTCCACTCACCAAGTTTGAGAGGAAGGACCTATGGGGCTTCAGAGTCACTCAGCCGGGACGCCAGACAGAGCCAACCACGGAGACCATCACTTTCAAGCTGATGCATGACGATAAGGAGAAAGGCTTAGATGTAGTCATGCAGGAGTTACTCGGACGCCTGGTAGGGAGACACTCCACCGAGCTTAGAGGTCTTTACTTTCACCCCTTCGGGAGACGCAACAAGGAGGGTGAAGCTATAGAGTACGAGGATGCTGCTAGAGAGACGATGGAGCCGATTTGTCTATACCTCTAGGACCTAGAGGGTCTTATTAGACACCTAGATATTGATAGGACCAACTTCATGCTTAGCAATGATGAGCTCCAGGTTCAGCTTCATGAGAAGGATAAGCTCTTTGCAGAGCAAGACGAGATAGTCAAGGAAATGGAGGCCAAGTTTGAAAGCCAGGACAAGAAGTTCAAGAGCTAGGAGAAAACAGTCCAAGATAGGAACAAGAAGATCCGGGAGATGAAGGAAGAGCTAGAGGCCAAGGACTTCGAGCTTGAGCATTACCAGGGAGTGATCGAGAGGCTTCGCTCACAGAAGAGGGCTCTTAGGGCCAAGATAGAGGCCTTGACTACTAATGTTGAGGAGTACAAGACCGCTATGGAGAATGCAGGTCTTACCCTTGTTGATGTGGAGATTGATGTGGAGGAGTAGTGTAGACTACTTGTTTATCTTTCATCTACCATACTTTTCTTTATTGAGTCGCAATGACCATCCAACATGTGGGTGTCTTGCTATGGTGTGTTTGCTTTTTCCAAAAACTTGTTATTTATGTCGTCCAAACTCTATGTTATTTTTATGATTGGTTATTGTGATTGTCTATGTGATGTATTTTGCATGTTAAGCATCTATGGGTATCTCATTCTTATCCTTATTAAAACCACAGATGCCTCCTCGACGTGCCAACCCCAACCCAAACAACAACAATGTCACCCCCGAGATGCAGCAGTTGATGACATCACATGCACAACTGATGCAGATGATGACCACTTTTATGCAAAACCAGAATCAGAATAACAACAATAACAATAACAACAACAACAACTAGAATAATCCACCAGGATTCGACATGCTCACCAGATTCCTAACATTGAGGCCTGCAAAGTTCTCAGGAACCACCGATCCAATGGTGGCCAATGATTGGTTACGTTCAGTGAACAAGGATTTAGTGACTGTCGGCTGCACCAACAAAGAGAAGGTCAGGTTTGCAGCACATCTGCTGGAAGGGCCTGCAGCAACCTGGTGGGATAATTTTCATATCACCACTCCCATTGAGGATGTGACTTGGGCTATATTTGAGGATGGATTCTGTACAGCTCACATCTCATCCAGAGTGATGAATTTGAAGAAGAAGGAGTTCCACAACCTGAAACAGCGTCACCGCGGCGTGACCGAGTATATTGAGGAGTTCAACAATCTGGCGCGTTATGCACCGGATGAAGTGGATACAGATGCCAAGAGGAAGGAGAAATTCCTCGAAGGACTGAATGATGAACTGAATCTTCAGCTGTCTGTTCCCTATGTTCCAACATACCAATCACTTCGTGACAAGGCTACCATCTTGGAGAACAAGATGAAACAGGTTGAGAGCAGGAAAAGGAAGCTGTAAGGTTCCCAACCTTTAATAAGGTAGAGATCCCTGTGTTTACAATGCTAGTCCCTGGATCAATAGCTAGCATCCACAGTTAAGATGTAATATCAAGAAACAAAGGTCATAATACAACTTTATAACCAGGAATAGCATAATTTATTACATCTTATATAGCTCATTTGGCTATCTCATTACAATGCAGCAGAATATAACAATAGCATGGAGTCCTTCATCTTCAAAGTGCCACAGGCAGACATGTTGGTTGTAGACTTGTAATCCTGCTTCACTAATATCAAACAAACCTGCAACATAACAAGTTACAGCCACAAGGGTCAATACATTTGAATTGTATTGGCAAGTGATACTATGGTAGTATAGTGGAGTCTATCATCTATATGCATTTGGCTAAGTGGAGCTTAGGCTTGCTTTGATCAAAATAGATTTTCCTTATCATTTGAAAACTTGCTTGACAAAAATCACCCAAGGCATCTCCCAATAGAAATTGGTGATCCTTCAACCCTTGTTCAACCACAAGTTTTTAACTTAGAAATTGGGATGAGGAGATTCTTGATACCTTCCATGTCTTGATGCTCAAATTGTCCTTTACCAGGGACATGGCTAAGTACTTAGATTTTTCACTCTGCAGAGGTGCTGCACTTTCCCCACAAGACTTGGTTTCACCAAGACAAGATCTTTCAGAAGCCTTCCCTTAGACCAGAATGGACGCGCTCCAACCTATCAAACCCCTACCACCAACTATCCATTTGGCTAAGTTATTGCAACCTATATGATCCAGGCAGAGCCCATAATGCCAAGTGGCTGCACTTGAAGCTTCTCAACATTTGACATCTCAAATCTCTTTGTTCCTGGGTGGCCATCCACAAGTGAGATACACAAGGTAGACCATAGAAATGGGCCTTGTGAACCACTCAACACAAACCATTCCTTCCATTCCACCCAGGTGATTCATTCACTTAGTTGTTTTATTAACAAAACACAAGTCCACAGACTTAGAAATTTTCCATAGCATGAATATATATTCCACCCTTGTTTTCTACTAGCTAAGCTAAGCATGATAGTACTAGGAATCTTAACTTAGCAAAATTCTACTAAGGTTTCATCTACTAGGATTTCCCATGGCATAGTTTACACTTAGCAAAATTCCATGCAAGTCCTACTTAGAAATATCACTAATGCATAGTGAAAATAATGGGACAAAAGTATGAAGCATCACTTGCCTTTTTGGTAGAGAATATAAGTTCACTCCTTGATCTTTGCAATGTTCACACACTTCAAATCACTACAATTCAATCAAGCAAGCAATATTTCAATCTACCATTCAAGCAATATCACATAAATTAATAGAATCTAAACAATGCGTATAAGCATGCCAAACTTTGTTTTATTTACAAAAGTGGTTTATAATAGGTTATAAACATTCTAAAACAATCATTGATCATTTTATAAAGTGGCAAAACTATTTGCAAAAGATTTTACCTATAAACCATTTTTAAACCAAATCATATTTTATGTGGTTGAAAATGCCTTTAGCAAAGTAGCAATCTTTATAGGGTTTACCAAATATATTTTTAAATCATAAAACTTGGTGTTTGGGGTCAGAGAGTTTATTCCAAAACATTTCCCAAAGATTTTCTCCCAAAAGCATTTTTAATAAATAAACATTATTTTTATTTGACTAGAAATGCTTTAATTCAAGGTTTTATTCTTTTGCTTCACCAAATATGTTTTTGAAATCACAAATTGATTTCTATGGTCAGTAGGTTCAAAACAAACCATTTTCCAAAGGTTTTATCTCAAAAATCATTTTAGAACAATTTTTATATTCTAAACATGCATACACAAGTTTCTGCAAAAACAACCAATTTAACAGAAGCATTTTATGAAACAAAGTGCATGGTCAGAAAGTACGTGTCTTTCTGAATCCATTGATATAAAATTTGCAAAATTTGGACGTGTGGTTTGAAAGTTATGAATTTTTCAAATTGGCACATCTAATAGAACAATTCTGTTTTAAATCAAACAAACAAGGACACGTGGCTGCTTGTTACTGGCTGGTACCGGTTCGTTCGGATCACTCACTGAGGGCCGTTGGATTTAAGTTACATCGCACGGCACAGAGGCACTACTTACCCTTTCGCTTAGCTTCTTTCCTAGCCACTAGATCAAGATCAAACAGCGTACATCACGCTTGCCAGAGATGGGCGGCGCTGGCTCTGGCTACGGCGGGGCTGGTGATAGAGGAAGCGAGGGAGGAAGGGGATTGGCTCACTAGGTTCAGGAGATCACGGCGATGCTCAACGTGCTTGCGGTTGGTCAAGGGGTGCACGGGTGTTGTCGGAATTCCTCGCCGGAGATGCTCCTGGCGTCAGCACGTTCGGGAGTCGTCGGAGGCGAGGCTACATAGCGCGCTAGGACACGAAAACGGTGGAATTAGTTGTGGCAGAAGTCACTGGTCTCAGGCGCATCATCGAAAAGAAGAGGGGCGGTCAGAACATTACCAGGGGAGTCGCCGGAGAGGGAGCAGACGGCGGTGATGTTCAGTTGAGGAGGTTGCCCACGTCCTGGGTCAAGCGCGGGCAAGTTGAGGATGCAGAGAGAATCGCCAGGGTCTGGTGGTCACGCTTGGGTGCTCGAGGAGGCGAGGGGCGGCAGGGTTTGGCCGGAATTGTCGCCGGAGCTTGTCGGAGACAGTGGCGGTGTAGAGAGAAATTGAGCAGCCTGGGGGCGCGCTAGGGTGAGGCGACGGAGGGGAAAGAGAGAGGGGAGGTAGGCGCTTTAGATAGCATGGTCGCGGGGTGGAGTAACACAGGCAGTAAAGTGTATTGACGCCGGCTTCAACGGCCAGAAACGGCAAGGGGGAAAGAGGGGGCGGGTTTCACGCGAGGAAGACGATGACGGGGCGGTGGGGTCGTTTCGTCAGCGAGAGAGGGAGTGGGGAGAGGGGGTCCACGCGTCGGTGACTCAATGTAAGGACTCAAAAGGCATTTTTCCATGGAGAGAAGCAGTGGGCTATGTTGGGCTTATTGGGCTGGGTTGTTCCTTTCATTTTTTTATACCAAATGTTTTTCTTTTCTGTTTTTGAATAATCTGATTTGATTTTCATTCAACCAATTCAAGCAACAAATAAAATCAAACCTCAACCAAAATTTGTGTAGGTTTAAATACTGATTAGTAATATAATCTGAAGTCAGTTTTGGATTAAAACTTTATTCTCTTTGGGGTCTTTTTAATTATTCAAAAAGGCCCTTGTTTTAAATCAAATGAGATTTAATAATATTTCAAACACCATTTAAATTCTTTAAACTTTCCAAATCTTTTCAGTAGGTTTTTATTTGTTTAATAGGGTGTCAAATAATTCATCTTGAATTATTTAGAAGGTATTTAATATGATTCATAAATCATTTGAATTGGTTATTTGTTTTAATTCCAATGGAATTAAAAATAGTTTTAATTCCTTAATTTTTTATTTGGAAGATTTATTTAATTTAAATTAATTAAACAACTTTTATTCCACTTGTGTAAATCCCAAAATACTATTTTCTCATGAATTATATAATTATTCCTATTAGAGATTTGTCTTTATTAAAATAGGGATAGAATGGTCAATGCCATTTTATTTTATTTTGGAAATTCTTTATCCTTTTATTTTATTTGGATTTGGATTCCATTCATTCCATTTGCTTAATGGATTAGGCCAAGGTTTAATTTGGTCTTTAAATAATCCTTATTTAATATTTCTTTCTTCATCTTATAAAATCCATATCTTTTTATTTATAGATCCAAACTTGGTGACTCCAATTTGTAAAATCTTATTTGATATTTATTTATCCTTTTAAATATCTTTAGGATTATTTGCTCACCATTTGGTATGGATTTATAGATAGGTTCTTTATTAGCTTTGGAAATTTAATTTCCTTATCTTATTATATTCATAAGATTTTATCTATGGCTCCAAATTAAATGAAACCAATTTCTATGGTTTTACTAACATTTATATTTGTCATTCTTGATTATTTTTAAATGTTTGTTTGACAAATTTATATTTGGATCAAAACCATAGTCTTAGAGATAACTTGGAAATGTTTTTCTTCCCTTGGGGTTTTGGTTTATTTCTCAAGTGTTTAAATTTCCAGATGCATTTAAAGAGAATGCATTACTCTTGATTTGGATTTTGTTGAATTTCAAACTTTAATTAAAGTTTGTTCAAGATGGGATTTTAAGTTACTATTTAGAAACAAAAGTTTCTTTTCACCCTAAATTTCAACAAAATTTTATTCTGTTTATTTGTTTTTTTCACATTACAAGATTTGGAAAATCTTGGGATGTGACAGAAGCACAGCTTTGATAAGCACGGCTCTGGATCGTCTCACAAGCGTTCCCATCATGATGACAGTGGAAGTTTTGGATCCCACAAACATGGAAAGTACAACAACCACCACAGCCACAACCTCCATCATGACAACAAGCATCACTGTAGTCAGGATAATGACAAGTACAAGAACCACAAGAGTGGACACAAGAGTCACCACAGTGGAGGTGGAAGTGGAAGTGAAATGGAAGTCAGCCTACAAAGAGAGATATCAGTCAGGTTGAGTGCTTCAAGTGTAAGAAGATGGGATACTATGCAAATGAGTGCCCAGAGAAGAAGGTTGAAGGAACCACCAAGCCCAACCCTTTCCAGAAGGGACAAGTGAACCACATCAATGTGGAAGAAATATATGAGGAACCTGATGCTGTGGCTGGTAAGTTCAAACTCAATTATGTTCCAGCACTTGTTCTTTTTGATATCGGCGCATCACATTCATTCATATCAAGAGCATTTGTTGATAGAAATGAACTTTCAGTTGAAACTATTGGGTGTCCTATAAAAGTAAGTTCTCCTGGTGGAGAAATGATAGTGAACTCAGGATGTCATGACCTAGTCATAGAATTTGGGAAGTATAAGTTTCCCGTTAATTTGATAATCCTAAATTCCCAAGGATTGGATGTCATTTTGGGAATGGACTGGATGACTAAGTACAAGGGAGTGCTAGATTGTGCCAATCATACTGTCACACTCACAACCCCGGATAATAAAAGGATTAGATTTAAGACTAACTTTGAATCAAATGGGAGTAAGCTAAATTATCTTAAGGGGGTTAGCATAGACAGTGTGCCAATTGTGGGAGAATATCCAGATGTGTTTCCGGAGGAATTGCCAGGAATGCCACCAGATAGAGATGTGGAGTTTCTGATTGACTTGCTGCCAGGATCAGGACCAATAGAAAAGATACCTTACAAGATGTCGGTTGATGAGTTGAAGCAACTCAAGAAACAACTTAGAGAACAGTTACAGAAAGGATTTATTCAACAAAGTTCTTCGTCTTGGGGAGCACCAGTATTGTTTGTTGAAAAGAAAGATAGAAGTCAAAGGTTATGCATAGATTATCGTTCACTCAATGAGGTGACTATCAACAAAAAATATCCTTTGCCCAGAATCAATGACTTGTTTGATCAGTTAGAAGGAGCCCGTGTGTTCTCAAAGATTGATCTCCGATCAGGCTATTTTCAACTTAAGATAAGGGAACAAGACATACCTAAGACTGCTTTCACCACTAGGTATGGATTGTATGAGTACACAGTGATGCCATTTGGTTTGACCAATGCACTAGCCTACTTCATGAATATGATGAAAAGGTGTTCATGGAGTTTCTTGACAAGTTTGTTGTCGTCTTCATCGATGACATTTTGATCTACTCCAAGAGTAATGAAGAGCATGAGGGACATTTGCGTTTGATACTTGAGAAGCTTAGAGAGCATAAACTGTATGCCAAATTCAGCAAGTGTGAATTCTGGCTGAATGAGGTTGGATTTCTTGGACACGTTGTGTCAGGACATGGTATAGCAGTTGATCCCGCAAAAGTGTTAGTTGTAACTGAGTGGGAATCTCCTAAGTCAGTGAAAGAAGTCTGTAGTTTCCTTGGCTTGGTAGGATACTATAGAAGGTTTATTCAGAATTTCTCAAAGGTAGCTAAACCAATGACGGAGTTACTCAAGAAAGACAAGAAATTTGATTGGACTGAAGGATGTGAACTCAGTTTCCAAGAATTAAAGAAGAGACTAGTGACAGCACCCGTTTTATGTCTGCCATATTTGGAGAAGGATTTCCAAGTTTATTGTGATGCATCTCACCAAGGTTTGGGTGCAGTTCTGATGCAAGAAGGGAAAGTTGTGGATTATGCCTCGAAACAACTCAAAACTCATGAAGTGAACTATCCTACTCATGGAGACATTATCTTTTGGGAAAGTGATGTGAAGTGTTCACAGATCACAAAAGTTTGAAGTATATCCTCACTCAGAAAGAAATCAACATGAGACAAAGAAGATGGCTAGAACTCATCAAGGAGTATGACTTGAGTTTGCAATACCACCCCGGTAAAGCAAATGTTGTAGCGGATGCATTAAGCCATAAGTTTTATGTGAATGGCCTTACTAAGGGAGAGTTGCCAGATGATCTGTGTGCCCAATTCAAAGATCTCAGATTGGAGATAGTGCCTGAAGGACATCTCGTGTAATTGGATGTTCAACCCACCTTGTTGGACAAAATCAAGGAAGCGCAAAAGATGGACAAGGAAATTGAGGAGATTAAGGAAAAGATTGGTAAAGGAAAAGCCAAAGGATTCCATGAAGACGAACAAGGTACTTTATGGTATGGAAAACATATCTGCATTCCGCAAGATCCGGAGCTTAGGAAACTGATTTTACAAGAAGCACACAACTCACCATATTCCATTCATCCGGGTAACACCAAGATGTACATGGATGTGAAGGAAAGATTTTGGTGGAATAATCTCAAGAAGGACATCGCCGAACATATTGCTTTGTGTGATGTATGTAGTAGGGTGAAAGCGGAACATCAGAAACCAGCAGGATTTTTACAACCACTACCTATTCCTGATTGGAAGTGGGATAAGATCGGCATGGATTTCATCACTGGATTGCCAAGGACTAGATCATGATATGATTCTATTTGGGTAGTAGTGGATCGCCTAACCAAAGTGGCTCATTTCATACCCGTGAAGACAACCTATACAAGTGCTAAGTTGGCCAAGATCTATATGAATAGGATTGTGTGTCTGCATGGAGTACCCAAGAGTATTGTGTCTAATAGGGGAACTCAATTCACTTCCCATTTTTGGAGGCAACTACATGAGTCATTTGGAACAAGATTGGAATTCCGTACTGCTTTTCATCCCCAGACTGATGGACAGACAGAAAGGACCAACCAGATTTTAGAAGATATGTTGAGGGCATGTGCCCTAGACTATGGAGCTAGTTGGGATGAAAGTCTGCCTTACGCAGAATTCTCTTATAACAACAGCTAGCAAGCCAGTATTGAGATGGCACCATTTGAGTTTCTCTATGGGAGAAAGTGTACCACACCATTGCTATGGAATGGTGTTGGAGAAAGGAACTTATTCGGGCCAGAACTGATCAAGGAAGCTGAAGAGAAAGTTAAGTTAGTAAAGGACAGATTGAAGATAGCACAGTCCCTACAAAAGAGCTATGCAGATCCAAAGCATAGGGAGGTCAGATATGAGGTGGGTGATAGAGCATATCTTAGAGTATCACCACTTCGTGGGGTGAAAAGATTTGGAGTCAAAGGAAAATTGGCCCCAAGATATGTTGGACCATTCAAGATTCTGAGCCGTAAAGGAGAAGTAGCTTATGAGATTGAATTGCCTGAATAATTATCTGCCATTCACAATGTGTTTCATGTGAGTCAGCTAAAGAAATGCCATCCAGAGATGGAAGAGACTTCTTTGAAGGATACTATACCTTTGGAGGAGGTCCAATTGGAAAGTGATCTCACTTGTGAGGAAAAACCTATCAAGATTCTTGAAACTGCAGAAATAGTTACTCGGACAAAGACTATCAAATTCTGCAAGGTTCAGTGGAACCATCATTCCGAAGAAGAAGCAAAATGGGAAAGAGAAGATGATCTTCGGAAAGACCACCCTCACCTATTTGCTAGCCAATCCGAATCTCGAGGGCGAGATTCACCTTAAGGGGGTTAGATTTGTAACATCCCAAAAATCCTGATTTCAAAGTTTGCATATCATTCATGCATTCATAATCATTTTAGGATCATTTTTCAAAAACAGAAGCATTTGTTGTCTGTTATTTTATGTAAGCAAGGCAATGGCCTTACTGCTACTCTCTAATATGAGAATACTTGTCTTAACCAGAAAATATTTGAACATAAGTTTGAGTGATGTTTCTAAGGCTTGGTCAAAGTTTCAAAAAAAAATTATGAATTCAAAACCATTCTCATGTCTTATTTAAATAAATAATAAAGGCAAGGTTTCTTTTAAATATCAATGGGACATTGTAAATTTGAGTGAACAACAATGCTTTATACACAAATATGTACATGTTTCACTTTACAAAAATCCAGAAAGTGTTTGAATTCAAACTCTTTTAAAAATATTTGAAAAGGATTCCTGGAAAATCAAACAGAAAAAGAAAAAGGGAAAAGAAAAGGAAAAGGGCCAGCGCCACTTATTCGGCCCAGTAACAGATACAGCCCACCCGGGGTTTTTCCCTCTCCCTCTGTTTCTCACCTCGCCCGTGCTCACCCCCTCGCTGACCACTGGGCCCTGCAGCCACGTCATCTCTTCGTCCCCAAATCTCGCCCGCGACCAGCTCCGCCGCAGCCGTTTCTTCCCGATGATCTCGTGCTTGATTATGTGTTATTGCAAGCGTAATTCCTTCTCCTCGCTCGGCTACTTAAACCCCTCCCCACTCCGCTCCTTTCCCCTCACTCACCAACCACAGAACGCCGCTAGGCTGCCCACAATCGAGCTTGCGCCGCCGCAGTACCGAGCATCTCCGACGGTGAATTCCGGTGAGCCCTCCCCGCCCCTTGCCTCCTAGTCTTGCCAGTATGATCACTGCATCCTTGCGCATCTTTTAACACCACTGGTGTGTGCTAGGACTACCCAGAACCTCGCCAACATCAACGACTGCACGTGCCCGACGAAGCCATCAACTCCGATGAGCTCGCACGGTAAATCCAGCCTTCCCCTCCCTCTCTGGTTCATGCTCACACACTCGCTAGAATCGTGCGCATCTAACAGCATCACTATTTTTCCTTAGCACGCACCACAGCTCCACCAACGTCGACGCCCGAGCCTGCCCATCATCAGTAGCATCTAGGGCGAGCAATCCCCGTTGACCTCGAGCGCCCCTTCGCCAACCAAGCACACTTTGAGCATCAACAGCGCACGGCGAACTCGGTGAGCTATTCCTCCCTCTTCTGTGCTTCCTGTATCGTCGGCACCGTCCACGTCTGACCGCGCCGCCGCCAGCCACCATCGCACGCCGCCCATCTTTGGCCAAACGCCTATGCGCCGTTAGATCTGGATCCAGCGAGTAGGATAGATTCACTTAAATCGAACCGGTACGCTCATTTGTGCTGCTCGATCCACTTTAAATCCAATGCTCCACAGAGCTCAATCCGCGTGAAACGGTATCGTCCAGTTAGGTTAAGACATGTGGCTCAGGATTTGTTTTAAAAATAGAATTGAAACTATTGGATGTTCAAACTTGCAAAATTCATAACTTTTGATCCACACGTCCAAATTTTGCAATTTTATATCATTGGAATCAACATAAAGAGTACTTTCTAACCATGCACTTTGTGTAATGCATTGTTTCTGTAAACTTAGTTGTTTTTGCAGAGACATTTGTAGGCTTATTTTGTGTATAAAAATTAATTGGAAAATGTTTTAAAGGACAAATAAAGTTTTGATGTATAAATGTTTAGTTTATTGACCAGTAATGTTTTACTTGTCTTGTTGGTTTAGAAAAATCATCACATGGCATTTGCATGCATTCATGTATTTTTGCTCGTTTATTTTGATATGTGAATTTGGTGCTATCATTTTATGTGTAGATTTTTGTGCTAGTGGTGATTGTTACTGTGAGAATTGTTGTTACTCCCCCAACTACCAAGGAAAGTGGTGCTTAATACTTTTGTCCCAATATTTTGACTACGCATTAGAAATATTTTGTATAGGGCTTGCATGATAATTTTTGCTAAGTATCTATATGCTATGCTTGGGAAATCCTAGTAGTTGTAGAATTATTAGAATTTTATCTAAGTTAAGATAATTGCTATTGCCATGCTTAGCCTAGCTAGTAGTAACCAAGGGTGGATTACATATACATGCTATGGAAAATATTTCTAAGTCTTTGACTTATGTTTTGCTTAATAAAACAACTTAGTGAATGAAACACCTGGGTGGAATGGTGGATTGGTTTGTGTTGAGTGGTTACACAAGCCCCATTTCTATGGTTTACCTTGTGTATCACACTAGTGGAATGCCACCCAGGAACAAAGGGATTTGAGATGCCATATGTTAAGAAGATTCTAGTGCAGCCACATGGCATTATGGGCTCTGCCTGGATCATATAGGTTTCAATAACTTAGACATTTGGAAAGTTGTTGGTAGTGGGTGATAGGTTGGAACGCGTCCATTTGGTCTAAGGGAAGGCTTCTGAAAGGTCCTGTCTTGGTGAAAATCAAGTCTTGTGGGGAAAGTGCACCACCTCTGCAGAAGGAAGAAACTAAGTACTTAGTCGTGTCCCCGATAATGGACAATTTGAGCATCATGACATGGAAGCTATCAGGAATCTCCTCATCCCAATTTTCTAAGTTAAAACTTGTGGTTGAAAAAGGCTGAAGGTTCACCAATTTCTATTGGTGGTTCCTTGGGAGTTTTTGCCAAACAAAAACTTAGTGTTTTCAACTAATAGGTAAAACCTATTTTGAGCAAAGCAAGCCTAAGCTACACTCAGCCAAATTCATGTAGAAGCTAGATTCTATTATTCTACTAAGGTATCACTTGCCAATACTATTCCAATGTATTGAACCACTGTGGCTGTAACTTGTGATGTTGCAGGTTACTCTGATGAGGATTAGGGTTATGAGTCTACACTCAACGTAATTGTTATGATAAACTGTTGTACTAGCCTATGGCTATGGAGTTGTAAAAGACTATGTTATCTTTGGAATGACGATGTAATAATGACCTTTGTTTCTTTGTACTTCATCTTGAACTGTTGATGCTAGCAGTTGATCCAGGGACTAGCATTGCAATCACAGGGACCTTTACCTTTATAAAGGTGGGGTCTTACACTAGATGGTTGTATCTCCTCCTTTTTGCTACCATGTTTAGATCTTGTGAGCTCCGTTCATGATCAAGATCATCTATTTGTAATCATGCATGTTGCGTTTGCGGGGATCCGATGGATATTGAGATTACTATATCAGAGTGATTAATGGTTTTGTCTTATTGATTCTATCATGTCTGTGTTGTTTGAGATCTTGCGTGCTCTCTGTTTCTAGTAGCTATCTTGGCCAAGTACATGCTAGTGACTACAAGAGGGGGTATTTATGTTCGATAGTGGGTTCATGCCTCTATTTAATCTAAGGGAAGTGACAAAAATATCTAAGGTTGTAGATGTGTTGTTGCCACTAGGGAGAAAACAACAGTCTCTTGTTCATGGAACAAGTGGATTGTTTACCTTACACACTTTGCTTAAAGCAGTTATTCGTTGCTTGCAACTTAATACTGGAGGGGGTTCGGATGATAACCTGAAGATGGATAACTAGTCATATATGCAGTTGGATGGAAGTTTATGCATCTTGTTGTATTGCCCAATCGAATCTCATAGGATCATGAATGTCTAGTATTGCATTGTTATGCCTTGCTTAGTCCTGTCAATTGCCCTGTTGTAATTTGCTTACCCAGCATGCCATGTTTGTTTATCTTAAGGAGAACACCTCTAGTGAACTATGGACCCCAGTCCAATCTTTACCATAGATACATCTTCCACTGTTACTGTTTACTTTCTGCAAACCGTAATTACCTTCCACACCATACAGTTAATCCTTTGTTTTCAGCAAACCGATGAGAATGACAACCTCACTATTCGTTGGGGAAAAGTCTTGAGTTTGTGTTGTGCAGGTTTCCAAGTTGCTAGCAACACCTTTGGGTCGTTTCTTTCCTCCTACTGGTTCGATAACCTTGGTTTCTTTCTAACGGAAGACTTGCTGATGTGCTCATCATACCTTCCTCTTGGGGTCTCCCAACGAAGCTCTGTAGTGATCTGAGCACACCAAGCCGTTTTCTGGCGCCATTGCCAGGGAGGCTAAGGTCGGCTTCACAAGGGGAGTCCTTCACAACCTTTCTCTTCACTTTGTTTTTGTTTTGCTTAGTTTCTTTTTCTTTCTTTTGTTTGCCTTTTTTTATCAAAAACTTCAAAAAAATAGTTCGTTTGGTTTGCTTTCTCTTATTAAAAACACAAAAAAATTAGTTCCCACTCTAGTTGCTGGTCTATTATTGCCTTGGTTTGTCATGCTTTATATCAATGGATGGTTTCTTTGAAACTAGTTCTTATTGGCAAGGTGGGTTCACGGAAGAACAAAAGAGTTATTATAAGGAACACCGTTTGTCACAAAATGGGAAACACTTATGGGAACAAATTGATAAATTGAATATTATTGCTAGAGTGGTGTGCTCTACTTATAATGTTACTTATTGCTTTGATAAATCTTTTTGCAATAGGAGGTATAAACACCTACCTTTTAAATGTGAGTATAATGATAATGTTACCATATCTTCTTATGTTAAAGGAAATTATGACTTTTATGATGTGGAACTAATTAAAGAATTTATTGCCTTCAAGGGTGCATTTGAACTTGCTAGTTTTCTTGAAAATACTGATGATGCACCTTATGAATATGAGGTTTATGAGATACTTAAATTTTTCTTTGATAATTACAAGGAAGAAAATAGCTATATTCTTGAATATTTTAATAGGTGCTTTCCACAAACGGAAGAGACTAATGCCTTGCAGGAACCTATGGAAGAAGAAATTGTTGAACCTAAAAGCTCATTAGATGAAAATGAGGAGGAGAGAGATGAACAAAAGGAGGAAGAATGGATCTACCCATGCCTACCTTCTAATGAGAGTAACTCTTTATCCCTTAAATTATTTGATTATCCCCCATGCTTACCAAAGGAGGATGAATGTCATGTTGCTGTGGATTCTTTTGAAATATCTGCCATGGGTAAAACTTGTGATTATGCTCCTGTTACGCATGGTACTAAAGAGTTTTTCTTAGAAAATATTTATGATAAAGCTCTAGATGATGGTCCTATATTGAATGATCAGTCACCTTGTTATAAAATTGTTAAAAGTGGGTTTGAAGGTTTTAATCCCATTATTTTTGAGCTTGATAAAAATTATGTATCTATAGATCATGAAAAGCAAGATTTATGTGATAGTTATATTGTTGAGTTTATTCATGAGGCTACTGAAAATTATTATGAGAGAGGAAAATATGGCTGTATAAGTTTTCATGGTGCTGAAACACCTCTCTATGTGCTGAAAGTTGTGAAGTTGCTCTTGTTTTATCTACCCATTCTTGTTACTATCTACTTCTTTGATTTATTTTCTTACAAGATTCCTATGCATAGGAAGTGGGTTAGACTTAAATGTGTTTTGAATTTGCTTCTTGATTCTCTCTTTTACTTCAATTCATATTTCTTATGTGCGCATTTTTCTTGTGCCTAACTTAAAGGCGTTAAAGAAAAGTACTTATTGGGAGATAACCCAAACGTTTTATTGAGTCTTGGAAGTTATTACCTCAGTAATAACCTCTTCTTATAATTTTTGTTTGATTTTTGTGCCAAGAATAACCTCTAGTGAGAGGGAAGTAAGATTTGGGGAGTTGCTGTCCCGAAACAGATTTTTGTGCTCCACCATAAAAATTCGTGTAAAATATATGTAAGTCGGATTGATATGATATTTTCTGAATACATCCCCCAGTATGTTAGATAACTTTCATTAGTTCAACATTTTTTGATTTGAGCAAAAAAAGATCTTTGAAAAATCGGTTTATACCTGCTGGTCTGTTTTGACAGATTTCTGCCATTATTTGCATTTGCTTCTTATTGATTCCTTTTTGGGTTCTTTTTGGGAAATTGCACTTTTTGCGGGAACTTCTACAGTAGCTTGTGTTTTTATTGAAAGTTTTTCTGTTCTAAAGCTAAACCCAAAGGTCTATTATCTTTTGAATACACTAATGTTGCTAATGAAGATTGTGTGAAGTTTTGTATGAAGGAAATTTTTTTGGTGTAGAGAAAGAATGATGTAATGAGATGAAGAATGGAAAAAAGCTCAAGCTTGGGGATTCCACCCCGTGTCACCCCAATAAATATTTCAAGAGGTACAAGCATCAAATCTTGGAGATGCCTAAGGCATCCCCTTCATCAATATAAATCTCAGGTCTTTCTAGACACTTCGTTTTTATTATTTCATGCACTATTGTGTTGTTCTTGGAGCGTCTTAGTTTTCGTTTTAGTTTGCTTAGTTTGATTGAATGAAGTAGTTTTGACCCCCGTTCTCGCTGTGTTGTTTCAAATAAGTTGATTGGTGTTGGAGAGGAGTAGAAAGTTCTTTGTTGAATAGTGCAAGAGGAGCTTGCTTTGACCGTGACTTAGAATTTAGCATGTCATGCTAGATGTTGTTTTAACTTTATGCTTAGTGATTATTGTTGTAGCATGACTTGTTTCAAACAATTGGGATTGCTTAATGTGCCTTGAAGGAATCATGCGTTGTTCTAGCATACAAAAACATAGTATTGTGGTATTCTCCTTTGATGCTTTGTCTGGGTTGACTTGGCACATGCTCACACCATGTTATGACTATTAACAAGTCACCATAGCCTCTATGATCATTTAGTCCTTGACTTTTAGTACCACTTTATGCTTTGATTAGTAATATTTTGTCGCTCTGCATGATTATGGTCATTATTGCTCTCTTAGTTGGTCGCTCCCAGTCTTTTGCTAGCCTCCACTTGTATGAGTAAGTTCTACTCATGCATCCAACTCCCAAGAAACTAATATATTCCAAAGTGTCCACTATAAATTCTTATGCATGATGTGTTACACCATTCCAAGTATATTCTTGTTTTCATCTATCTTCCAATTAAAAATATTTTGTTATTTTGTAAACTTAGTGGTTAAAGATCTCACGAACTTGATGGCACAATTTATTTTTCTTTCCCCTAATAAACTTGAACCATTGTGTCATCTATGTTGTATATGCTTGCACTTATACGTTGGGATTAGCAGAACCATGTTGTCATGGGGAACGCTTTCAACATTGCACTTGTACTTTGTACACAGTTGATATCATGCTCTTTTGTCTATGGATGTTGTCAGTGTGAAATGAAAGGGGAGCTTGTAAGTATATGGAGTTATGTATGGGTGTTAGAGAAACGCCTGGGACGCTAGCCTAAGCCATGCCTAATCATGGTGGAAACTTGCAACATCACCATAGTGAGCAATCTATGAAGCATTCTTCTTATAAAAAAAGAGATAGATAAAAAGAGATTGAGAAAAAGAAAAAAATATGAGAAAAAAGGAAAGAGATAAAAAAGCACCATATTCCCATGGTAAATAAGAAGATTGATGAGATGCTCATTGTCTACTTTCCATGTCATTTTGATTATGGGATAGCTCATGTATCATGTGCAAGGGGTACCCCGTTGGCGGTTCTCTATGATACACATGTACTTACTATGACAAGAACTTGCAAGTAACTAAACTTGAGTAGCATGAGGAGCGGACCTCATATTCAAGGGACATGAGATTGTCAACTTATACTTTGTCAAGCATATACTCCATGGTTTGTTCACTTTAACCTTAATCACTTCGAGATGCTTGTGATAGGGGCAATGAGGGCTTAAAGCTAACAAGTACCATAATTTTTGGAAGCTCTTTATTAGACTTGAAATCCCTTCTTCCCTTTATGAAGGGCCTTTCTTCCACTATTATATTGAGTCTTCACCTTCTATCCTTAGGCACCAATTAAGAGAGCATAGTTTCCATTCTTAGTTCTATGCGCATTGTCCCAAAACATATTGGTTGATGCATATTGTTGATATTACTTGTTCTTGTGCTATTTGTATCTAGTCACTCTTATGAACTTTGAAGGTGTCCTATGCATCTATTTGCTACTCCATAAGGGACAAGCTGAATGCCACTATGTTATGTTTTTTGTATGTGAAACAAACAAACGTTTTTCAATGCATGTTATTCATGATATTTGTTTGTAACCTTTCATGTTGCATGCATAGTTACTTTGTCTTACTGTTAGCACTCCATCTTTCATGCTGATGTTTAGAGTTATTTGATCCTAGCTTTCAATGCTTGCAAATGGTTTGATCCTAATTTTGATGGTCCATGTCACCTCAAAAATTATTCTTTTTATCACTTACCTACTAGAGGACGAGCAGGAGTTAAGCTTGGGGATGCTTGATACGTTCAAAACGTATCTATAATTTTTGATGTTCCATGCTTGTTTAATATCTACTTTACTTTGCTTTGTCTACACTTTGAGGTGTTTTTATATGATTTTCTGGACTAACCTATTAACAAGATGCCACAGTGCCAGTTGCTTGTTTTCTTCTGTTTTTGGTTCCAGAAAAGGCAGAAAATCAATATTCTCGGAATTGGACGGGACAAAAGCCAAAGTCAATATTTTACCGTGGGGAACACGGCGCCCGAGAATCTGAGGCGGAGGGAGCCACCGAGGCCACACCCCGCCGCAGCTAACCTAGCAGGTGCACAGGGGTGCAACCGCCAGCTGCCTGCCTCGCCTCTTCGCCTACAAATACCCCCGATACCAAAACCCTAAGTACCCGATCAATATTCCACAAAACCATTTGTAGCCGCTGCCACTATCGTCCCTAGATCGGGGGATCTGAAACGCTTCCCAACACCCTATCGGAGGGGAGATCATCCCGGAGGCCTTCTTCTTCATCATGCCAGCCTCCGGTATGAAGTTTGAGTAGCTAGATGGTTGTATCTCCTCTTTTGTGCTACCATGTTTAGATCGTGTGAGCTCTGTTCATGATCAAGATCATCTATTTGTAATCATGCATGTTGTGTTTGCGGGGATCCGATGGATATTGAGATTACTATGTCAGATTGATTAATGGTTTTGTCTTATTGATTCTATCATGTTTATGTTGTTTGAGATCTTGCATGCTCTCCGTTTCTAGTAACTATCTTGGCCAAGTAGATGTTAGTGACTCCAAGAGGGGGTATTTATGCTCGATAGTGGGTTCATGCCTCTATTTAATCTAAGGGAAGTGAAAGAAATCTCTAAGGTTGTAGATGTGTTGTTTCCACTAGGGATAAAACAACGGTCTCTTGTTCATGGAACAAGTGGATTGTTTACCTTACACACTTTGCTTAAAGCAATTATTCGTTGGTTGCAACTTAATACTGGAGGAGGTTCGGATGATAAGCTGAAGGTGCATTACTAGTCATAGATGCAGTTGGATGGCGTTCTATATTGTTGTATTGCCCAATCGAATCTCATAGGATCATGAATGTCTAGTATTGCATTGTTATGCCTTGCCCAGTCCTGTCAATTGCCCTGTTGTAATTTGTTTACCCAGCATGCCATGTTTGTTTATCTTAAGGAGAACACCTCTAGTGAACTATGGACCCTGGTCCAATCTTTACCATTGATACATCTTCCACTGTTACTGTTTACTTTCTGCAAACCACCATTACCTTCCACACCATACAATTAATCCTATGTTTTCAGCAAACCGGTGAGATTGACAACCTCATTGTTCGTTGGGGAAAAATCTTGAGTTTGTCTTGTGCAGGTTTCCAAGTTGCTAGCAACACTTTTGAGTCGTTTCCTTCCTCCTACTGGTTCGATAACCTTGGTCTTTTTCTGAGGGAAGACTTGATGCTGTGCTCATCATACCTTCCTCTTGGGTCTCCAAACAAAGCTCTACAGTGATCTGAGCATATCAATGTCGTCGGTGTGAAATAAAAGGGGAGCTTGTAAGTCCATGGAGTTATGTATGTGTGTTAGAGAAACACCTGGGCCGCTAGCCTAATCCATGCCTAATCATGGTGGAAACTTGCAGCATCACCATAGTCTGCAATCTATGAAGCTTTATTCTTATAAAAAAGAGAGACATATTGCAAAGTGGAAAGAGAGAGAAAAAAGCACCATTTTCCCATGGTAAATAAGAAATTGCTAAGATTCTCACTGTTTGCTTGCCTTGTCATTTTGATATGGGATAGCTCCTGTATCATGTGCAAGGGTGATGAGTACAGCAGCACTTCGTTGGGAGACCCCAAGCGGAAGGTATGATGCAGTTCATCAGGTAAGTTTCCATCAGTAAGAAACCAAGGTTATCGAACCAGTAGGAGGAAGGAAACACCCCAAAGGTGTTGCAAGCAACATGGAGACCTACACAACACAAATTCAAGAATTTTCCCCAACTAACAGTGAGGTTGTCAATCTCACCGGTTGCTGTAACAAAGGATTAAATGTATGGTGTGGAAGGTAATGGTTTGCAGCAAGTAAACAAGTAACAGTGGAAGATGTATCAATGGTAAAGATTGGACCGGGGTCCATAGTTCACTAGAGGTTCTATCCTTAGATAAACAACATGGCATGAAGGGTAAACAAATTACAGCAGGGCAATTGACAGGAACTGAGCAAGGCATAACAATGCAATACCAGACAAAAAGATCCTATGAGTTTCGATTGGGAAATACAACAATATACATAGATCGTCATCCAACTGCATCTATGACTAGAAGTCCACCTTACGGTTATCATCCGAACCCCCTCCAGTATTAAGTTGCGAGCAACAGACAACTACTTTAAGAAAAGTGTGTAAGGTAAACAATCCACTTGTTCCATGAATAAGAGACCATTGTTTTATCCCTAGTAGCAACACCACATTTACAACCAAAGAGATTTCCGTCACTTCCCTTGGAAATTAGAGGCATGAACCCACTATCGAGCATAAATACCCCCTCTTGGAGTCACTAGCAACTACTCGGCCAAGATAGCTACTAACAACGGAGAGCATGAAAGATCACAAATAGACATGATAGTATCAAATAAACAAAACCATTAATCAATCTGACATAGTAATCTCAGTATCCATCGGATCCCCGCAAACACAACATGCATGATTACAAAGAGATTAGATCTTGATCATGAACGGAGCTCAAAAGATGTATACATGAAAGCACAAGGAGGAGATACAACCATCTAGCTACTACATGGACCCATAGTCCAAGGTGGAACTACTCACACATCATACCGGAGAGAAGGCCTCTGGGACGATTTCCCCTCCGGCAGGGTGCCGGGAAGAACTTCAGATCCCCCTGATCTAGGGACGACGGTGACGACGGCTACTGAAGGTTTCATGTAGTTTTGATCGGGTGCCTAGGCTTTCTGCATCGGGGGCTTCTTATAGGCGAAGAGGCGAGGCTGGGTGGTGGCCAGGGGCCCCACATCATCACCGACGCCTCTCCATCAACCATCCATGTTTCCCCATCCATGAGTGAGTAATCCCCCGCAGTAGGCTATGGGGATGGTAGGGATTGGATGAGATCTATCATGTAATTGCATTAGATTGTTAGGGCATTATGCCTGGTATCTTTGTTAGTGATTTTTGACATTCTTACAACTTGTTATGCTTAATGCTTGTCACTAGGTCCCGGGTGCTATGATCTCAGATCTGAACATGTTATTGATTCATGATGATAGTATTGTTTGTGATCTTATCTGCAAGTTGTTTACACATATTATTGTCCGGAACCCGAGGCCCCGAAGTGACAGAAATTGGGATAACCGGAGTGGATGGCTGTGATATGAGGATCACGTGTGTTCACGGAGTGTTAATTCTTTGCTTTGGTACTCTATTAAAAGGAGTACCTTAATTGCCAGGATATTCCCTTGAGGCCCCGCTGCAATGGGCTGGCAGGACAAAAGATGTTGTGCAAGTTCTCATTGGGAGAACGTATGACTATATATGGAACACATGCCTATGATTATTTATTACTTGGATGCTTTATCTTATTTATCTGCAAATGTCCTAGATCTTGATATTACATGAATAGACTTGTCCATGCAACGCCCGTCCATCCATCCCTATGCCTACCACACTCAAATCCTGCTATTTGCTACAATTGTCACTACTACCTTTATTTTCCTGTTGCTGGTACTTTGCTATTGCTACTACAAAACTGTTGCTACTGATAAGCTACTGTGAGCAAGACTATTTATAGGTGTAGCTGAATTGACAATTAAGGTTTTAAGGCTTATAAATATTCTTTGGCTCCCCTTGTGTAGTTCAATAAATTGGGTTTTACTACCCTCGAAGACTATTGCGATCCCCTATACTTGTGGGTCATCAAGACTATTTTCTGGTGTTGTTGTCGGGGAGCATAAATTTATTTGTAAGTTCACTTGGGATTAATATTGTTCACTACTATTCTTTTCAACATGGGGAAAACTCATGATGGAAAATTTCCTACATTACCACCAACTACAAGAAGAGGTACAGTTCTGAACACATCTTTTGCTCTTGATTCACCATCGGTGATGAGTAAGCTCCTTACACCACCACCACATACACATGCTACACACACTGCTACTACTGCTGAATCTGAAATTGCTTCTGATGCTCATAATGTTACTTCTACTGTGCTTGATGAGAGTGGTTCATTAGGTCCTTTCCTAGATGCTACTATTTCTAGAACTATATTGGAAAACACTGAAACTCCTAATGAAGACACTACTACACATGTTAGTTCACCTAAGTCCAGGGAGAGATATGATATTAATGATGGTTATATTGAAATGACTGATGAATTTATTGAAGAATGCCAAAACACACATGGTGCTAGTGCTATTAATAATCTTCTTGAGAGACGTACTATTAGACCCAAACTATTTCCTGATGCTAAGTTTGCCACATCTCCCATAAACATTAAAGATAAAGATTATGATTTATCTCTTGATTTATCCTATATAAACATTGTTGAGAAAGAACCTTTTTGTGGGACTAAGAATGAAAGGTCTGTGGCACATATGACTGAGCTTTCTACTACGAGTGGTTTATTTTCTGATGATGTTAAGATGCGCACCTATATTGTTGCTAAATTTTTTGTTTTTTCACTAAAAGGAGAAGCTAAAGCTTGGTTTAATAATTTACCTCCTGGATCCATTGATAGCCCTGATTGCTACTTTCTTTCAAAAATATTTCCCTCCTAGTGCTTGACATGCTAATTTTTAAAAACTTCTTGATTTTAAACAGGGAAAAGAGGAGAAATTGCCTAAGTCATGGGCAAGGTTCTGTGCTTTGATTCATGCACATCCTGGATGTCCATTACCTAAAAATGAGCTTCTTGATATATATTAAAATGTACTAACTAATGAATCTAGGACATACCTGGATAGTTGTGCTGATTGTGTTTTTAAGAAAATAACTCTCGTAGAAGCTAAGGAATTAATGGCTAAAATAAGCAATAATTATGATGATTGGGATACAACTGAGCCAATTACACCTGAGTCAACTACACCTGAACCAACTATGCCTGAGCCAACCCCAATGCCAATACCAAAGAAGAGGGGAGTGATTGAACTAAATTATGAAGTGATGAAAGAAGCTAAGAAATGTCTTAAGGAGAAGGGTATTAAATCTGAAGATGTGAAGAATTTACCTCCTATAGAAGAATTATGTAAGCCAATCTCCCACTCATCCACTATTGATGTACACTCTCTCCAACATTTTAATGAAGGTGATATTCCTTATGGTAAACCTCCTGGTCAATGCTTAGCGGAAATTGATATCTTTATTGTTAAGCAAGGTAATTTTAATAAGCAAGTGCAGAATCATTTAATGGAAAACACTAGAGCTATTAATGAGTTGAAGGATATTGTGGAAAGAACCTCCAATGATGTTATAATGCTTGTTAAACATTTCCAAATGGTTCAAACTCAAATTGATCAACTTTATAAAGTACAAAAAGATATGCTAGTTAATGCTTTTGGAGATAAATATGCTTAAGAAATTAGAACTAGGAGTGGTGCTGTCACTCAGGATCCTTTGTATACTTAGGGACATCCTAAAATAATTGAGGAAGATTATCAACAAGTTGAAAATAGTGGTACTTATTCTAAGAGAAAGAAAAAGAAACATAAAATAGTTGTAGAATCTTATGAACCTACTATAGATCATAATAGTATATATGTCTCTGATGCTGAAATTGAAAGTGGTAATGATAAAAATGATGCTCCTGATAAGGAAGAAATTGAAGAGGAACCTGAGAGGCACACTAAGAACACTAAGTACACTAAGGAAGATTTTGTTGCTAATAAACATTGTAGTGAAAGAGATCCTTGGGTGCAAAAACCAATGCCTTTCCCTGATAAGAAACACAAGTCAAAGGAAGAAGAACAATATAACAAGTTTTGTGAGTGGATGAAACATTTATTTTTGCAAATTCCTTTGACTGATGCTATTAAATTGCCTCCTTATTCAAAGTATATGAAGGATATTGTTTCTAATAAAAGGAATATTCCTAATGAGGAAATTTCTACTTTGCTTGCTAATTACTCCTTCAATGGTAAGGTTCCAAAGAAACATGGGGGTCCAGGGATTCCAACTATTCCTTGCTCTATTCAAAATAATTATGTTAGAACTACTTTGTGTGATTTGGGAGCAGGAGTTAGTGTTATGACTTTTTCTCTCTACAAGAGACTTCAACTAGAAAAATTGATACCAACTGATATATCTTTGAAAATGGCTGATAAGTCTACTACTATCCCTGTTGGTATATGTAAGGATGTTCCTGTTCAAGTGGCGCATAACTGTTTGATATTAATTGATTTTGTTGTGCTTGAGATGCCTGAAGATGATAATATGTCTATTATTCTTGGGAGACCTTTTCTTAATATTGCAGGTGCTGTCATCAATTGTAATCAAGGAAAAGTAACTTTTAATATTAATGACAAGGAGCATACTGTTTATTTCCCCAAGAAGATCGATAAGAGTTATGTCCTAACTTCAATTGAAAATATTGAGGCCATCAAAGTTGGAGAAATATATTGTCCCATTCCACAAGAAAATTATGAAACTATTATGATTGGGACTATTGCTATCAATATTGAAGTAACATAATCATTTAGTGAAATGCAAAGTTTTGTTTAATATAAAATTGTTTTGGTAACAAGACTTGATCAACCTTGTTAACAAAGGGATTTTAATGAACAAAACAATGTTTTCACAATGATTATCCTTGCTCACCTTTACTTTATTCACTCCAATCTTTGCTCTTCACCTTGTTCGTCTTTGTTTTGCTAGTTGCTTGCTTTTTAGAGTGTCTTAGAACTTCTATAGTTTTAGCTTTGGTTTTCTTTTGCAACTTTCCAAATTCTTTTTCTGCGAGAAAATCAATTTTCATTACCTGAAAATTGCCCAAAATTAAAGTTTCTATAAAATTCATATTAATTTTTTATGCCAAAAACGGGGCATAGTGGTACCTGGAGTGACCCAGGGGGACCCACCAGGAAGGCACACCCCCTGGTGGCGCAGCCAGACAAGGGGCACACCTGGCCCTCCACTTAGTCTCCATCCTGCCACTTTTTTCTCTCTCATGAAAAACACCGGAAAACTTCACATAGCTCGAGTTCTTGCTGTTCTTGCTCCCGATTTTCGATCTCCTTGCTAAGCCCATCTTTCCTGCTGATTTTTGGAGGGATTGCTCTCCGGTATGTGCCTCCTCCGCTTGTCTAATTATATTTTTGATTGGTGGATTATATCTTGAGTATTTTGCTACTGTAGGTGACAGGTTATGTGAGTTTGCATGCTTGTTCTCTTCTTAGATAATTCAGTTTGCAAGTTCCAATAGTAGTTCCCCATCATTTATTAACTTGGAAATCACTTGGTTTGATGTTTATCTACAAATTTCCGAAAAAGGTAGATGGACAACTATACCTTTGGAGAAGTGTTTGAAAGAGATACACCTAGGAGGGCAAGGCCTTCGAGATCAGCCTCATATAATGATGATCTTATTACACCACTCTTTTGCAATGAGGGAGATGATGGAGATGCACACCCATCTACCTTCCCTTGTTTTGCCTTTTTGCAAGCTACAGGGATCCTCGATGATTTCCTAATTCTTGTCTAGAGGGTTGGTCTAACCGCTTATATGCAGGATGAGAGTGAGAAATCTGCTTTGCTCACCAAACATTTTGTGGAAAGCTTCACTTTTACAAACACCCCTTTCAGTCCAAAATTTTCATTCAAAATCTATGATAGGCCTATCACCATGCCATTGGAAAGATTTTGCAGCATTATTGGTATTGGCATGGCTGGTACGGTGAAGAAGATTTAAGGACGACCCACTGATTTGTTTGAGCTCTTGATAGGTCCAATTTGCATCACCATTCTATATCATAAATTGCTTCTATTCATTGATACATTTCATATTAAGATGTGATACTTATGTTATTTCATCTGTTTTTTGCATGTTGGATGATTCTTGGAGGATGAATTGTCGGAGTAAGGATTCTGATGGAAAAAGCGGTGTTTTGATGCAATTTCGCGAAGATCAAAAAATACCAGAAGAACTACAAAAAACTATATTTTCCCAAAAGACGAAGGATGGCAGAAAGGAAGGCGGAGTTGGGCCACAGGGGGCCCACAACCCCCAGGCGTGGGCCACCCTGGGCTGCGCCTATAGGGGTTTGGCCACGCTAGCCCACCTCTGGCTCCACCCTCTCGCCTATATCTTCTCCTCGAAACCCTAAAGTCATGGGAGAGACCATAGAAAGATTCCACCGCCTCTACGGGGCGGAAACTACAGAGAGAGAAAGAGCTCTTCGGCAGACAGATTTCTGCCAGGGAAATTCCTTCCGGAGAGGGGAGATCGTCGCCATCAACACCATCATCAAGCTAGACTTCATTGGGATCATCATCATCATCCACACCATCATCTCCACCAGCACCATCATCACCACTCCATCCCACTATAACAATTGTGTTGAATCTTGCATAGTTCTTAGGGGAAACTTTCCCGGTGTTGATTACTATTGTAGTTGATGCTTGTGAGTGGAACCATTGAATTATTGTTTATGTTCAGATTGTTATCCATCATTATATCATCTCTGATCTTGATCCATATGATGTCTCATGAGTATTTCGTTTAGTTGTTGAGGACATGGGAGAAGTCATGTTGTTAGTAGTGGAATTGTGTTGAGGTATTATTCAATGGTTTAATATTTAAGTTGTGGTGTTATTCTTCTAGTGGTGTCATGTGAACATCGACTACATGACACTTCACCATTTATGGGCCTAGGGGAATGCATTGTTTATTTGTCTACTAATTATGGGGTTGCCGGAGTGATAGAAACCTAAACCCCCGTTAGGAAACCTTTGCACAAGGGATTGTAGGATCTCAGAGTTTAAGGACGTGGTTAGGTTTTTATCTTAATTACTTTCTTGTAGTTGCGAATGCTTGCAAGGGGTTTAATCACAAGTATGTATTAGTCCAAGTAAGGTCGGTACATTAACACAGGTTAGCCCACACAACACATATAAAATCAAAGAAGATTAATCAACTATATGAAACAAAAGCACTTGAGAACGTTTGGTCCTCATAAGTATTCCTACCTGCTTGTCCTTTGCTAAAAAAGGATTGGGCACTTGCTGCAATTATTTGATGTCTTTATTTACTTGCACTTTATTTCCTTGCTTTATCAAAAACCCCTAAAAATCCATTTTCTAAGTATTTACAGAGATTTCCTGCTCCATACCACTAGTCAACACATTCTGCTCCTTGTTGGGATCGACACTCCTATTTATCGAAAGAACTACGATACACCCCCTATACTTGTGGGTCATCAAGACTATTTTCTAGTGCCGTTGCCGGGGAGTGAAGCGCTATTAAAGAGTGGAACTGGTAAAGGAAACTTCTACTGTGAGTATTGTTTTTATTTATGTTTGTTACTTAGTTTCCAATATGGATAACCCACTTGGTTTCCTATTTGGGAAAGCTACTACCACTGCTAGGGTAGTAGATGAACCACCACTTGTTGAGATAGATCCTTTTAAGATACCTACAAGAATCGTTGACCGTGTTATGGATAATTAGTATTTTGGGGACGAAACTGTCCATCCTGGTGATCACTTTCTTTTTATCCATGAATTATGCGGGTTGTTTAAGTGTGCAGGTATCACAACTGAACAAGTTAAGAAGAAGTTACTCTCTATATCATTGAAAGGAAGAGCTGAAGAATGGTATAAGCTGCTGAAGAATGAACAATCTATGGAATGGGAGGAAATAGTACCTCTCTTTTATTCTAAATTATATCCTCCCAGTGAGATTCATAAGGATAGGAATCTAATATATAACTTTTGGCCTCCTGATGGAGAGAGTACATCCCAAGCTTGGAGGAGATTGAAACTACTAATGCTTAAATGTCCTATTCATGAACTCTCTAACAATATTATTAATAATAACTTTTATACAAGCCTTTCTCTTCATGATACAGATTTATTAGATGCTTCTTGTGCTGGATCATTCACACGTATGAAGGAAGAAGCTAAATGGGATCTTCTACACCGTATTCAAGAGAACACTGAAGCATGGGAGAATGACAAAGGAAGAAAGTTAGGTATAAATTATGATGATGAATGTATTAAATCTTTTATGGGAACTGATGACTTTCATGATATTAGTACTAAGTATGGTCTTGATTCTCAAAGTATTGCCAATTGTTTAAAGGAATTTGCCTCTTACATAGAGATTCCTAAAAAGAGGTGGAACAAGTACCATGTGCCTTATAAAGATATTGTTAATCATGTTCCTGTTAGAAGGACTGAAGTTTGTACTGTTGATCCTATTTTGCCTGAATCTTATATTGAGAAAATCCCTTTTCCTGCTAAGGTAAAGGAATATTCTATCATAGCTAATTTGGTTAGCAAAAGTACAAAGAAAACTGTGGAACCCGATGAGCAAATAAACATTAAACATGTAGTATCTATTGTGAAAGATCTTGTCACTAAAAATATAGAGGATGAGCACATTGTCTTCTGTGAAGACGCTTCTAATATTGTCTCTCATCCTAGTAAAGCTAGGAAAAGTAGTGTCCCTGTGCTTTCTGTGATAATTGGTGATCATTGCTATTATGGTTTATGTGGTATTGGTGCTAGTTCTAGTGCTATTCCTTATGAGCTTTACAGAGAAATTATGCATGAAATTGGTCCTTGTGAACCTGAAGACATTTATGTGGTTATTCACCTTGCTAATAGAGAGACAGTCTATCCAATTGGCATTGTAAGAGATGTGGAGGTTCTTTGTGGTAAGATTAAACATCCTGCTGATTTTCTAGTGCTTGGTTATGAATCTAGTAAAACTTGTCCTATCATTTTTGGTAGACCTTTCTTGAATACTTGTGGAGCTATTATAGATTGTAAGAAGGAGAATTTTTTAACTAAGTTTGATGGAGATTATTATGAGTTTAACTTTTCCAAATTTGCTAAAGCTCCCTATTACAATAATATGCCTAATGAAGATTGTAGGGTGGAACAACTTGCTTCTATTGATCCAGTTTATGACCTTAGACCTCTTTTTGATGATTGTAAGTATGGTCACTCTGATGATAAAGTTGTTTCTTGTGATAGTTATATTTTCAACTTTATTCAAAGTGCTAGTAAAAGTTATTATGAGAGAGGAGAACATGGTTTTATGCATCTCAATAATATTAAGTTTCCCTGCTTTATGTTGAAAGCTTTGAAGTTGCACTTGTTTTGTCTTCCTATGCTAGTTGCCTTTTTAAAAAAAATTGATTTCTCATGAGACTCCCTTGCATAGGAAGTGGGTTAGACTCAAATGTTTGGATATTTGCTTCTTGATGCTCTCTTTCACTTCAAATCCATATCGCCTATGTGAGCATCTTTGAAATTATTAAGCCTAACTTAAAGGCATTAAAGAAAAAGTACTTGGGAGATAACCCAATAGTTTTATTGAGTATTGGAAGTTATTACTTATAATAACCTCTCCTTATCATTTTTGTTTTGGTTTTTGTGTCAAGATCAGCCTCTTTTGAGAAGTAGGTGTGTTGTGAGAAGTTGCTGTTCAGGGACAGATTTTTGTGCTGCATCGTAAAAATTCGTGCGAGATCTCGGTACAACTGATGGAGATGTAATTTTCTGTGCTTGCTCCCCGAGTTTTTATCCAACTTTCATTAGTTTTGCACTTTTTGATTTGAGCAACAGAAGTTTTTCGAAAAAATCAATCTTTACCTGTTGGTCTGTTTTGATAGATTTCTGCCATCATTTGCATTTGCCTCTTAAATCGATTTCCTTTTAGATTATTTTGGGGTTTTTGAAAGGAGTTGCTAAAGTAGATTTTATTTTGATGGATTTCAGTTGAAGTTTGAACCTAAAGGCTTATTTTTTTGCATACACTAATCTTGCCAATGAAGTTTGTGTGAGGCTTTGCATGAAAGGAATTTTCAGGTGTTGGAGAGAAAGAATCTGCAGAGTCCGTCTTTGAATAGGTAAAAGGGGTGAAAATAGAAGGTTTGCGAAAAACCTTTTTCTTTATATTTTTTATGTTTTTATTACATATGGAACGTTACGAGACGAAACGGAGGAGGAAACGGAGCCCAAGTGGGCCACACCCACCAGTGGCGCGGGCCCCAGCTGGCTGCGCCACCAGGGGGTGTGATCCCCCTGGAGTCCGTCTCCACCCCGTTTTCTCACAGTACCTTCCTTATGCAGTAAAACTTTGTAAAATATAACCCCCCCGGATCCCCCGAGGTTCGTATATCGTGTCCTCGTCGTGTTTTCATTACGATATGTTTCTGTGAGGAAATACTCTCAAGTTTACAGGCACCATGGTTTCTGCCAACAACAAGGGCAAGAAGATTGTGGAAGATTATCTTCAAAACCCCAAGGAGGAGAAGATCTTTGTTGGGTATGAAGAGGACGTGAAGGAGGACGCGCATCCAGACACCCGCTCTACCTTTGCAAGCATTAGAGTGGTGGCAAACCCTATCAAGCTTAGGAGGACTGTACGGATGTCTACAGGAGGGAAACCTCCGCGTCATTGCCTCGCTCCACGGTCACTTCCTCCACGTACCAAGAACCCCTTCCATACTCTTATACATGAGCAACAATTCCAAAAGGTGCCCAACGGGAAGTTGCCCTCTAGTTGGGATATGCCTCGTTCTAACCATGCAGGGAAGGAACGCTCTAATAAGGAAGAGTGGGGAAAGAATAACAAGGACTGGGATTCTCGGTCCGACATGATCATGAACTGCATTGAGCATAATTAAGAGTTGACTTGTAATCTAACCTTTGAGATATAGGACTTGAAGAAGCTAGTTGAAAATCTCATCAAGGGAACACCACCACCACCGAAGGAGTAATTCGTCATCAGGTTTTGGCATCCCCTTGGCTTTTTCCAAGCTTGGGGGAGTGTCGTGGTATCACATCATTATCTTTTATCTTCTTACCTTTTTAGTAGATTCATACCTTGGATAGAGAAGTTATCATATAGGATGGTTTGCATTGTGGAAGTATCTCCCCTTTAGTTGGTTATCTATGTATCCCTTGGTGTGAGTGACTTTATGGAATGTTAATGAGAAGCTTCATCTTTTACTTTTTACACTTCTTATTTTAGTTTGCAATCTCTAATATATGATTGATCTTGTTGTTTAGTATTGGAATCACTTTGGGATCATCAAGTAGATATAAATTGCTTTTAGCAAAAAGAGCTCTGGTCAGTAGCAACACTTTTTGAGGTTTGAAAGGAAAAGAGGAAAGCGCTTACAGGTATTTTATATCATTTATTTTCTTTCTTGATTGGCTCATAAGCTTAGTATTATTTATTTAATATCTTTTGTGTCTTCAAGGAAGATTGCATGTTTTGACTTTATCACTTGTATGTTTGCTTGTTTCCTTCAAATATTTTGCTTGATACCCATCCTTGCTAGCCAAAAACCTGTGCTGAGAGGGAACACTTCTCATGCATCCATTCCTTTAAACCCAAACATGTGCTATTTGTGTCCACCATATCTACCTATTAATCATTATTACTATTCCAAGTAAATTCTAAAGCTTCATCTATCTTTCAAATTAAAAATTATTTTGTTATGTGAAAACTAGTTAGTAAATCTCTCACGAACTTGATGGCACACCTTATTTTCTTGCCCCTAATAAACTTGAACCATTATGTCATCAAAGTTGTATATGTTTGCACCTATACGTTGGGATTAGCAGAACCGTACTGTCACGGGGAACCCTTTCAACACCTGTAAATATCTATCCAGTTGATATCATGCTCTTTTGTTTATGGATGTCTGATACGTTGAAAACGTATCTATAATTTTTTATGTTCCATGCTTGTTTAGTATCTACTTTGCTTTGCTTTGTCTATATTTTGAGTTGTTTTTATATGTTTTTCTGGACTAACCTATTAACAAGATGCCACAGTGCCAGTTGCCTGTTTTCTTCAGTTTTTGGTTCCAGAAAAGGCAGAAAATCAATATTCTCGGAATTGGACGGGACAAAAGCCAAAGTCAATATTTTACCGTGGGGAACACGGAGCCATAATACAATATAGGGGGGAGCCACCAGGGGGCCACTCCCCCTAGCCACGCGGCTAACCCTAGCCCGGGCCTAGGGGGTACGGCCGCCCTGGCTGCCCCCTACCTCGCCTCTCCGCCTATAAAGACCCCCCGATACCAAAACCATAAGTACGTGATCAATATTCCACGAAACAGTCTGTAGCCGCCACCACTATCATCCCTAGATCAGGGGGATCTGAAGCGCTTCTAGGCATCCTGCCGGAGGGGAGATCATCCCGGAGGCCTTCTTCTTCATCATGCCAGCCTACGGTATGAAGTGTGAGTAGTTCCACCTTGGACTACGGGTCCATGTAGTAGCTAGATGTAACATCCCAAAAATCATGATTTCAAAGTTTGCATATCCTTCATGCATTCATAATCATTTTAGGATCTTTTTTCAAAAACAAAAGCATTTGCTGTCTGTTATTTTATGTAAGCAAGGCAATGGCCTTATTGCTACTCTCTAATATGAGAATACTTGTCTTTACCAGAAAAGATTTGAACATAAGTTTGAGTGATGTTTCTAAGGCTTGGTCAAAGTTTCAAAACAAATTATTAATTCAAAACCATTCTCATGTCTTATTTAAATAAATAATAAAGGCAAGGTTTATTTTAAATATCAATGGGCCATTGTAAATTTGAGTGAACAGCAATACTTTATACACAAATATGTACATGTTTAACTTTACAAAAATCCAGAAAGTGTTTGAATTCAAACTCTTTTAAAATCATTTGAAAAGTATTCCTAGAAAATCAAACAGAAAAAGAAAAATGGAAAAGAAAAGGAAAAGGGCCAGCGCCACTTATTCGGCCCAGTAACAAATGCAGCCCACCCGGGGTTTTTCCCTCTCCCTCTGTTTCTCACCTCGCCCGCGCTCACCCCCTCGCTGACCACAGGGCCCCGCAGCCACGTCATCTCTTCGTCCCCAAATCTCGCCCGCGACTAGCTCCACTACGGTCGTTTCATCCCTATGATCTCGCGCTTGATTACGCATTATTGCGGGTGTAATTCCTTCTCCTCGCTTGGCTACTTAAACCCCTCCCCACTCTGCTCCTTTCCCCTCACTCACCAACCACAGAACGCCACTAGGCTGCCCATAATCGAGCTTGCGTCGCTGCAGTACCGAGCATCTCCGGCGGTGAATTCCGGTGAGCACTCCCGGCCCCTTGCCTGTATGATCACTGCATCCTTGCGCATCTTTTAACACCACTGGTGTGTGCTAGGACCACCCATAACCTCGCCAACATCGATGACTGCATGTGCCCGACGAAGCCATCAACTCCGACGAGCTCGCACGGTAATCCAGCCTTCCCCTCCCTCTCCGGTTCATGCTCACACACTCGCCAGACTCGTGCGCATCTAACAACATCACTATTTTTCCTTAGCACGCACCACAGCTCCACCAACGTCGACGCCCGATCCTGCCCGTCGTCAGTAGCATCTACGGCGAGCAATCCCCGTCGACCTCGAGTGCCCCATCGCCAACCAAGCACACTTTGAGCATCAGCAGCGCACGGCGAACTTGGTGAGCTATTACTCCCTCTTCCATGCTTCCTGTATTGTCTCCACCGTCCACGTCTGACCGCGCCGCCGCCAGCCACCGTCGCGCGCCGCCCATCTTTGGCCAAACGCCTATGTGACGTTAGATCTGGATCCAGCGAGTAGGATAGATTCACTTAAATCTAACCGGTATGCTCATATGTGCCGCTCGATCCACTTTAAATCCAATGCTCCATAGAGATCAATCTGCGCGAAATGGTATCGGCCAGTTAGGTTAAGACACGTGGCTCTGGATTTGTTTTAAAAACAGAATTGAAACTATTGGATGTTCAAACTTGCAAAATTCATAACTTTTGATCGACACGTCCAAATTTTGCAAATTTTATATCATTGGAATCAACATAAAATGTACTTTCCAACCATGCACTTTGTTTAATGAATTTTTTCTGTAAACTTAGTTGTTTTTGCAGAGACATTTGTAGGCTTATTTTGTGTATAAAAATTAATTGGAAAATGTTTTAAAGGCCAAATAAAGTTTATTTGATGTATAAATGTTTAGTTTCATGACCAGTAATGTTTTACTTGTTTTGTTGGTTTAGAAAAATCATCACATGGCATTTACATGCATTCATGTATTTTTGCTTGTTTATTTTGATATGTGAATTTGGTGCTATCATTTTATGTGTAGATTTTGGTGCTAGTGGTGATTGTGACTGTGAGGATTGTTGTTACTCCCCCAACTACCAAGGCAAGTGGTGCTTCATACTTTTGTCCCAATATTTTGACTATGCATTAGAAATATTTTGTATAGGGCTTGCATGATAATTTTTGCTAAGTATCTATATGCTATGCTTGGGAAATCCTAGTAGTTTTAGAATTGTTAGCATTTTCTCTAAGTTAAGATACTTGATATTGCCATGCTTAGCCTAGCTAGTAGCAACCAAGGGTGGATTACATATACATGCTATGGAAAATATTTCTAAGTCTTTGACTTATGTTTTGCTTAATAAAACAACTAAGTGAATGAAACACCTAGGTGGAATGGTGGATTGGTTTGTGTTGAGTGGTTACATAAGGCCCATTTATCTGGTTTACCTTGTGTATCACACATGTGGAATGCCACCCAGGAACAAAGGGATTTGAGATGCATATGTTAAGAAGCTTCTAGTGCAGCCACATGGCATTATGGGCTCTGCCTGGATCATATAGGTTGCAATAACTTAGCCATTTGGAAAGTTGTTGGTAGTGGGTGATAGGTTGGAACGCGTACATTTGGTCTAAGGGAAGGCTTCTGAAAGGTCCTGTCTTGCTGAAAATCAAGTCTTGTGGGGAAAGTGCACCACCTCTGCAGAAAGAAGAAACTAAGAACTTAGCCGTGTCCCCGGTAATGGACAATTTGAGCATCAAGACATGGAAGCTATCAAGAATCTCCTCATCCCAATTTTCTAAGTTATGGTTGAACAAGGGTGAAGGTTCACCAATTTCTATTGGTGGTTCCTTGGGAGTTTTTGCCAAACAAAAACTTAGTGTTTTCAAATGATAGGTAAAACCTATTTTGAGCAAAGCAAGCCTAAGCTACACTTAGCCAAATTCATGTAGAAGCTAGATACTATTATTCTACTAAGGTATCACTTGCCAATACTATTCCAATGTATTGACCCACTGTGGCTGTAACTTGTGATGTTGCAGGTTACTCTGATGAGGATTAGGGTTATGAGTCTACACTCAACATGCTTGCCTGTGGCACATGAAGATGAAGACTTTTATTTATAATTGTTATGATAAACTCTTGTACTAGCCTATGGCTATGGAGTTGTAAAAGACTATGTTATCTCTAGAATGACGATGTAATAATGACGTTTGTTTATGTGTACTTCATCTTCAACTGTGGATGCTAGCAATTGATCCAGGGACTAGCATTGCAATCACAGGGACCTTTACCTTTATAAAGGTGGGGTCTTACACTAGATGGTTGTATATCCTCCATTTTGCTACCATGTTTAGATCTTGTGAGCTCCGTTCATGATCAAGATCATCTATTTGTAATCATGCATGCTGCGTTTGCGGGGATCCGATGGATACTGAGATTACTATATCAGACTGATTAATGGTTTTGTCTTATTGATTCTATCATGTCTGTGTTGTTTGAGATCTTGCGTGCTCTATGTTTCTAGTAGCTATCTTGGCCAAGTAGATGCTAGTGACTCCAAGAGGGGGTATTTATGCTCGATAGTGGGTTCATGCCTCTATTTAATCTAAGGGAAGTGACAAAAATATCTAAGGTTGTAGATGTGTTGTTGCCACTAGGGAGAAAACAACGGTCTCTTGTTCATGGAACAAGTGGATTGTTTACCTTACACACTTTGCATAAAGCAGTTATTCGTTGCTTGCAACTTAATACTGGAAGGGGTTCGGATGATAACCTGAAGCTGGATTACTAGTCATATATGCAGTTGGATGGAAGTCTATGTATCTTGTTGTATTGCCCAATCGAATCTCATAGGATCATGAATGTCTAGTATTGCATTGTTATGCCTTGCTTAGTCCTGTCAATTGCCCTGTTGTAATTTGTTTACCCAGCATGCCATGTTTGTTTATCTTAAGGAGAACACCTCTAGTGAACTATGGACCCCGGTCCAATCTTTACCATTGATACATCTTACACTGTTACTGTTTTCTTTCTGCAAACCACCATTACCTTCCACACCAAATAGTTAATCCTTTGTTTTTAGCAAACTGGTGAGATTGACAACCTCACTATTTGTTGGGGCAAAGTCTTGAGTTTGTGTTGTGTAGGTTTCCAAGTTTCTAGCAACACCTTTGAGTCGTTTCCTTCATCCTACTAGTTCGATAACCTTGGTTTCTTTCTGAGGGAAGACTTGCTGATGTGCTCATCATACCTTCCTCTTGGGGTCTCCCAACGAAGATCTACAGTGATCTGAGCGCGCCAAGCCGTTTTCTGGCGCCGTTGCCGGGGAGGCTAAGGACGGCTTCACGAGGGGAGTCCTTCACAACCTTTATCTTCACTTTGTTTTTATTTTTCTTAGTTTCTTTTGCTTTCTTTTGTTTGCCTTTTTTATCAAAAGCTCCAAAAAAAATAGTTCGTTTGGTGTGCTTTCTCTTATCAAAAACACAAAAAAATTAGTTCCTACTCTAGTTGCTGGTCTATTATTGCCTTGCTTTGTCATGCTTTCTATCAATGGATGGTTTCTTTGAAACTAGTTCTTATTGGCAAGGTGGGTTCATGGAAGAACAAAAGTGTTATTCTAAGGAACACCGTTTGTCACAAAACGGGAAACACTTATGGGAACAAATTGATAAATTGAATACTATTGCTAGAGAGGTGTGCTCTACTTATAATGTTACTTATTGCTTTGATAAATCTTGTTGCAGTAGGAGGTATAAACACCTACCTTTTAAATGTGATTATAATGATAATGGTACCATATCTTCTTATGTTAAAGGAAATTATGACTTTTATGATGTGGAACTTATTGAAGAATTTATTGCCTTCAAGGGTGCATTTTAACTTGCTAGTTTTCTTGAAATTACTGATGATGCACCTTATGAATATGAGGTTTATGAGATACTTAAATGTTGTTTTGATAATTACAAGGAAGAAAATGGCTATATTCTTGAATATTTTAATAGGTGCTTTCCACAAACGGAAGAGACTAATGCCTTGCAGGAACCTATGGAAGAAGAAATTGTTGAACCTAAAAGCTCATTAGATGAAAATGAGGAGGAGAGTGATGAACAAAAGGAGGAAGAATGGATCTACCCATGCCTACCTTCTAATGAGAGTAACTCTTTATCCCTTACATTATTTGATTGTCCCCCATGCTTACCAAAGGAGGATGAATGTTATGTTCCTGTGGATTCTTTTGAAATATATGCCATGGGTAAAACTTGTGATTATGCTCCTGTTACGCTTGGTACTAAAGAGTTTTTCTTAGAAAATATTTATGATAAAGCTCTAGATGATGGTCCTATATTGAATGACCAGTCACCTTGTTATAAAATTGATAAAAGTGGGTTTGAAGGTTTTAATCCCATTGTTTTTTAGCTTGATAAAAATTATGGATCTGTAGATCATGAAAAGCATGCTTTATGTGATAGTTATATTGTTGAGTTTATTCATGAGGCTACTGAAAATTATTATGAGAGAGGAAAATATGGTTGTATAAGTTTTCATGGTGCTAAAACACCTCTCTATGTGCTGAAAGTTGTGAAGTTGCTCTTGTTTTATCTACCCATTCTTGTTACTATCTGCTCCTTTGATTTATTTTCTTACAAGATTCCTATGCATAGGAAGTGGTTTAGACTTAAATGTGTTTTGAATTTGCTTCTTGATTCTCTCTTTTACTTCAATTCATATTTCTGATGTGAGCATTTTTCTTGTGCCTAACTTAAAGGCGTAAAAGAAAAGTACTTATTTGGAGATAACCCAAACGTTTTATTGAGTCTTGGAACTTACCTCTATAATAACCTCTTCTTATCATTTTTTTTTGCTTTTTGTGCCAAGAATAACCTCTAATGAGAGGGAAGTAAGATTTGGGGAGTTGCTGTCCCGAAATAGATTTTTGTGCTCCACCATAAAAATTCATGTAAAATCTATGTAAGTCGGATTGATATGATATTTTCTGAATACATCCCCCAGTATGTTAGATAACTTTCCTTAGTTCAACACTTTTTTATTTGAGCAACAAAAGGGCTTTGAAAAAATCGGTTTCTACCTGATGGTCTGTTTTGACAGATTTCTGCCATTATTTGCATTTGCTTCTTATTGATTCCTTTATGGGTTCTTTTTGGAAAATTGAACTTTCTGAGGGAACTTCTACAGTAGCTTGTGTTTTTAGTGAAAGTTTTTCTGTTCTAAAGCTAAACCCAAAGGTCTATTATCTTTTGAATACACTAATGTTGCTAATGAAGATTGTGTGAAGTTTTGTATGAAGGAAAAAACATTGGTGTAGAGAAAGAATGATGTAATGAGATGAAGAATGGACAAAAGCTCAAGCTTGGGGATGCCACCCCGTGTCACCCCAAGCAATATTCAAGAGGTACAAGCATCAAAGCTTGGAGATGCCTAAGGCATCCCCTCTTCATCAATATAAATCTCAGGTCTTTCTAGACACTTCGTTTTTATTATTTCATGCACTGTTGTGTTGTTCTTGGAGCGTCTTAGTTTTCGTTTTGGTTTGCTTAGTTTGATTGAATGAAGTAGTTTGGACCCCCGTTCTCGCTGTGTTGTTTCAAATAAGTTGATTGGTGTTGGAGAGGAGTAGAAAATTCTTGCTTGAATAGTGCAAGAGGAGCTTGCTTTGACCGTGACTTAGAATTTAGCATGTCATGCTAGATGTTGTTTTAACTTTATGCTTAGTGATTATTGCTGTAGCATGACTTGTTTCAAACAATTGGGATTGCTTAATGTGCCTTGAAGGAATCATGTGTTGTTTTAGCATACAAAAACATAGTATTGCGGTATTCTCCTTTGATGCTTTGTTTGGGTTGACTTGGCACATGCTCACACCATGTTATGACTATTAACAAGTCACCATAGCCTCTATGATCATTTAGTCCTTGACTTTTAGTACCACTTTATGCTTTGATTAGTAATATTTTGTCGATCTGCATGATTATGGTCATTATTGCTCTCTTAGTTGGTCGCTCCCAGTCTTTTGCTAGCCTCCACTTGTATGAGTAAGTTCTACTCATGCATCCAACTCCCAAGAAACTAATATATTCCAAAGTTTCCACTATAAATTCCTATGCATGGTGTGTTACACCATTCCAAGTATATTCTTGTTTCATCTATCTTCCAATTAAAAATATTTTATTATTTGAAAACTTAGTGGTTAAAGCTCTCACGAACTTGATGGCACAATTTATTTTTCTTGCCCCTAATAAACTTGAACCATTGTGTCATCTATGTTGTATATGCTTGCACTTATACGCTGGGATTAGCATAACCATGTTGTCATGGGGAACGCTTTCAACATTGCACTTGTACTTTGTACACAGTTGATATCATGCTCTTTTGTCTATGGATGTCGTCGGTGTGAAATTAAAGGGGAGCTTATAAGTCCATGAAGTTATGTATGTGTGTTAGAGAAATGCCTAGGACGCTAGCCTAAGCCATTCCTAATCATGGTGGAAACTTGCAGCATCACCATAGTGAGCAATCTATGAAGCATTCTTCTTATAAAAAAAGAGATTGAGAAAAAGAAAAAAATATGAGAAAAGAGGAAAGAGATAAAAAAGAACCATATTCCCATGGTAAATAAGAAGATTGATGAGATGCTCATTGTCTACTTGCCTTGTCATTTTGATTATGGGATAGCTCCTATATCATGTGCAAGGGGTACCCCATTGGCGGTTCTCTATGATACACATGTACTTACTATGACAAGAACTTGCAAGTAACTAAACTTGAGTAGCATGAGGAGCGGCCCTCATATTCAAGGGACATGAGATTGTCAACTTATACTTTGTCAAGCATATACTCCATGGTTTGTTCACTTTAACCTTAATCACTTCAAGATGCTTATGATAGGGGAAATGAGGGCTTAAAGCTAACAAGTACCATAATTTTTGGAAGCTCTTTATGAGACATGAAATCCCTTCTTCCCTTTATGAAGGGCCTTTCTTCCACTATTATATAGAGTCTTCACCTTCTATCCTTAGGCACCAATTAAGAGAGCATATTTTCCATTCTTAGTTCTATGTGCATTGTCCCAAAACTTATTGATTGATGCATATTGTTGATATTACTTGTTCTTGTGCTATTTGTATCTAGTCACTCTTATGAACTTTGAAGGTGTCCTATGCATCTATTTGCTACTCCACAAGGGACAAGCTGAATGCCACTATGTTATGTTTTTTGTATGTGAAACAAACAAACTTTTTTCAATGCATGTTATTCATGATGTTTGTTTGTAACCTTTCATGTTGCATGCATAGTTACTTTGTCTTACTGTTAGCACTCCATCTTTCATGCTCATGTTTAGAGTTCTTTGATCCTAGCTTTCAATGCTTGCAAATGGTTTGATCCTGATTTTGATGGTGCATGTCACCTCAAAAATTATTCTTTTTATCACTTACCTACTGGAGGACGAGAAGGAGTTAAGCTTGGGGATGCTTGATACGTTCAAAACGTATCTATAATTTTTGATGTTCCATGCTTGTTTAATATCTACTTTGCTTTGCTTTGTCTACACTTTGAGGTGTTTTTATATGATTTTCTGGACTAACCTATTAACAAGATGCCACACTGCTAGTTGCCTGTTTTCTTCTGTTTTTGGTTCTAGAAAAGGCAGAAAATCAATATTCTCGGAATTGGACGGGACAAAAGCCAAAGTCAATATTTTACCGTGGGGAACACGGCGCCAGAATACGAGAGAGGAGCCACGAGGCCACACCCCCGGCCGGCTAACCTAGCCGTGCACAGGGGTGCGCCACTGGCCTGCCTCGCCTCTTCGCCTACAAATACCCCTGATACCAAAACCCTAAGTACCCGATCAATATTCCACAAAACCATTTGTAGCCGCTGCCACTATCATCCCTAGATCGGGGGATCTGAAATGCTTCCCAACACCCTATCGGAGGGGAGATCATCCCGGAGGCCTTCTTCTTCATCATGCCAGCCTCCGGTATGAAGTTTGAGTAGCTAGATGGTTGTATCTCCTCCTTTGTGCTACCATGTTTAGATCGTGTGAGCTCTGTTCATGATCAAGATCATCTATTTGTAATCATGCATGTTGTGTTTGCGAGGATCCGATGGATATTGAGATTACTATGTCAGATTGATTAATGGTTTTGTCTTATTGATTCTATCATGTTTATGTTGTTTGAGATCTTGCATTCTCTCCGTTTCTAGTAGCTATCTTGGCCAAGTAGATTCTAGTGACTCCAAGAGGGGGTATTTATGCTCGATAGTGGGTTCATGCCTCTATTTAATCTAAGGTAAATGACAGAAATCTCTAAGGTTGTAGATGTGTTGTTGCCACTAGGGATAAAACAACGGTCTCTTGTTCATGGAACAAGTGGATTGTTTACCTTACACACTTTGCTTAAAGCAGTTATCCGTTGCTTGCAACTTAATACTGGAGGAGGTTCGGATGATAACCTGAAGCTGTATTACTAGTCATAGATGCGGTTGGATGGCAGTCTATGTATCTTGTTGTATTGCCCAATCGAATCTCATAGGATCATGAATGTCTAGTATTGCATTGTTATGCCTTGCTTAGTCCTGTCAATTGCCCTGTTGTAATTTGTTTACCCAGCATGCCATGTTTGTTTATCTTAAGGATAACACCTCTAGTGAACTATGGACTCTGGTCCAACCTTTACCATTGATACATCTTCCACTATTACTGTTTACTTTCTGCAAATCACCATTACCTTCCACACCATACAGTTAATCCTATGTTTTCAGCAAACCGGTGAGATTGACAACCTTACTGTTCATTGGGGCAAAGTCTTGAGTTTGTGTTGTGCAGGTTTCCATGTTGCTAGCAACACCTTTGAGTCGTTTCCTTCCTCCTACTGGTTCGATAACCTTGGTTTTTTCTGAGGGAAGACTTGATGCTGTGCTGATCATACGTTCCTCTTGGGGTCTCCAAACGAAGCTCTACAGTGATCTGAGCGCATCAATGTCGTCGGTGTGAAATAAAAGGGGATCTTGTAAGTCCATGGAGTTATGTACGTGTGTTAGAGAAACACCTGGGCCGCTAGCCTAATCCATGCCTAATCATGGTGGAAACTTGCAGCATCACCATAGTCTGCAATCTATGAAGCTTTCTTCTTATAAAAGAGAGAGACATATTGAAAAGTGGAAAGAGAGAGAAAAAAAGCACCATTTTCCCATGGTAAATATGAGATTGCTAAGATGCTCACGGTTTGCTTGCCTTGTCATTTTGATATGGGATAGCTCCTGTATCATGTGCAAGGGTGATGAGTACAGCAGAACTTCGTTGGGAGACCCCAAGCGGAAGGTATAATGCAGTTCATCGAGTAAGTTTCCCTCAGTAATAAACCAAGGTTATCGAACCAGTAGGAGGAAGGAAGCACCCCAAAGGTGCTGCAAGCAACATGGAGAGCTGCACAACACAAACTCAAGACTTTGCCCCAACTAACAGTGAGGTTTTCAATCTCACCGGTTGCTGTAACAAAGGATTAAATGTATGGTGCGGAAGGTAATGGTTTGTAGAAAGTAAACAAGTAACAGTGATAGATGTATCAATGGTAAAGATTGGACCGGGGTCCATAGTTCACTAGAGGTTCTCTCCTTAGATAAACAACATGGCATGAAGGGTAAACAAATTACAGTAGGGCAATTGACAGGAACTGAGCAAGGCATAACAATGAAATACCAAACAAAAAGATCCTATGAGATTCGATTGGGAAATACAACAATATACATAGACCGCCATCCAACTGCATCTATGACTAGAAGTCCACCTTCCGGTTATCATCCGAAACCCCTCCAGTATTAAGTTGCAAGCAACAGACAACTACTTTAAGCAAAGTGTGTAAGGTAAACAATCCACTTGTTCCATGAATAAGAGACCATTGTTTTCTCCCTAGTAGCAACATCACATCTACAACCAAAGAGATTTCTATCACTTCCCTTGGAAATTAGAGGCATGAACCCACTATCGAGCATAAATACCCCCTCTTGGAGTCACTAGCAACTACTCGGCCAAGATAGCTACTAACAACGGAGAGCATGCAAGATCACAAACAACACAGACATAATAGTATCGAATAGACAAAACCATTAATCAATCTGACATAGTAATCTCAATATCCATCGGATCCCCGCAAACACAACATGCATGATTACAAAGAGATTAGATCTTGATCATGAACGGAGCTCAAAAGATGTATACATGAAAGCACAAGGAGGAGATACAACCATCTAGATACTACATGGACCCTTAGTCCAAGGTGGAACTACTCACGCATCATACCGGAGAGAAGGCCTCTGGGATGATTTCCCCTCCGGCAGGGTGCCGGGAAGAACTTTAGATCCCCCTGATCTAGGGACGACGGTGGCGGCGGCTACTGAAGGTTTCATGGAGTTTTGATCGGGTGCCTAGGGTTTCTGCATCGTGGGCTTCTTATAGGCGAAGAGGCGAGGCTGGGAGGCGGCCAGGGGCCCCACACCCTACCCAGGCACGGGGTGGGCCCACACCCGCCTAGAGGGTCTGGCCGCTCTGGTTTGCTTCTCTGTCTTGTCTTCTGGCTTCGTGTCCCCCATGGTAAAATATTGACTTTGGCTTTTGTCCCGTCCAATTCCGAGAATATTGATTTTTTGCCTTTCTGGAACCAAAAACAGAATAAAATAGGCAACTGGCACTGTGGCAACTTGTTAATAGGTTAGTTCTAGAAAAGATATAAAAACACCTCAAAGTGTAGACAAAGCAAAGCACAATAGATACTAAACAAGCATGGAGCGTCAAAAATTATAGATACGTTTCCGACGTATCAAGCATCCCCAAGCTTAACTCCTGCTCGTCCTCGAGTAGGTAAGTGATAAAAAGAATAATTTTTGAGGTGACATGCACCATCAAAACCAAGATCAAACCATTTGCAAGCATTTAAAGCTGGGATCAAAGAACTCTAAACATGTGCATGAAAGATGGAGTTCTAACAATAGGACATAGTAACTATGCATGCAACATGAAAGGATACAAACAAAGATCATGAATAACATGCATTGAAAAAGGTTTGTTTGTTTCACATACAGAAAACATGGCATAGTGGCATACAGCTTGTACCTCATAGAGTAGCAAATATATGCATAGGACACCTTCAAAGTTTACAAGGGTGACTAGAAACAAGTAGCACAAGAACAAGCAATATCACAATATGCATCAATCAATAAGTTTTGGGACACTGCACACAGAATTACAACTATGCTCTCTTAATGGTGCCTAAAAGTAGAAGGTGGAGACTCAAATAATGGTGGAATAAAGGCCCTTCACAAAGGGAAGCAGGGATTTCAAGTTTCAAAAAGATCTTCCAAAAATTATGGTACTTATTATCTTTCAGCCTCATTGCCCCTATCATAAGCATCTTGAAGTGATTAAGGTTAAAGTGAACAAACAATGGAGTATATGCTTGAAAAATTATAAGTTGGCAATCTCAAGTCCCTTGAATACGAGGGCCACACCTCATGCTACTCAACTTCAGTCACCTGTAAGTTCTTGCCATTCTAAGTGCATGCATATCATAGAGAATCGCCAACGGGGTACCCCTTGCACATGGTACAGGAGCTATCCCATAACCAAAATGACAAGGCAAGCAGACAATGGGCATCTCAGCGATCTTTTTATTTACTATATGCATAGCTTTTTATTGATTATGCTTCATAGATAGCTCACTATGGTGATGCTGCAAGTTTCCACCATGATTAGGCACGACTTAGGCTAGCGGCTCAGGCATTTGTCTAACACAAAATACATACCCCATGGACTTACAAGTTCCCTCTTTATTTCACACTGGTGACATCCATAGACAAAAGAGCATGATATCAACTGAGTACAAAGTACAAGTGCAATGTTGAAAATGTTCCCCGTGACAGCACGGTTCTGCTAATTCCAACATATAAGTGCAAGCATATACCACATAGATGACACAATGGTTCAAGTTTATTAGGGGCAAAGAATATAAAGTGTTCCATCAAGTTTGTGAGGGCTTTAATCACTAAGTTTTCACATAACAAAATACTTTTTAATTGGAAGATAGCTGAAAATAAGAATAGACTTGGAATGGTGTAACACACCATGCATAGGAGTTTATAATGGACACTTTGGAATAACTTGGTTTCTTGGGAGTTGGAAGCATGAGTAGAACTTACTCATACAAGTGGAGGCTAGCAAAATACTGGTAGCAACCAACTAAGAGACCAATAATGGCCAAAATCATGCAGAACAACAAAACATTACTAATCAAAGCATAGAGTGGTACTACAAGTCAAGTACTAAATGATCATATAGGCTATGGTGACTTTTCATAGTCATAACATGGTGTGAGCATGTGCCAATTCAACCCAAACAAAGCATCAAAGGAGAATACCATAATACTATGCTTTTGCATGCTAAAACAACGCATAATTATTTCAAGGCTCACTAAGCAATCCCAATTGTTTGGAACAATACATGCTACAGTAATAATCACTAATCATAAGGTCAAAACAACACCTAGCATGTCATGCTAAATTCTAAGTCACAGTCAATGCAAGCTCCTCTTGCACTTTCAAGAAGGAACTTCCTACTCCTTTCCAACACCAAGCAACTTATTTGAAACAACACAGCGAGAACGGGGGTCCAAACTACTTTATTAAAGCAAAATAAACAACTAAGCAAACCAAACGAAAACTAAGATGCTCCAAGAACAACACAACTTGTGCATGAAACAATAAAAACGAAGTGTCAAAACAGACATGAGCTTTTTATTGATGAAGAAGGGGATGCCTTGGGCATCCCCAAGATGTGACGCTTGTACCTCTTGGATATTTCTTGGGGTGACACCGGGGTGGCATCCCCAAGCTTGAGATTTTGTCCATTCTTCATCTCATTACATTATTCTTTCTCTACACCTGAAATTTTTCCTTCATACAAAACTTCACACAATCTTCATTAGCAACATTAATGTATTCAAAAGATAATAGACATTTAGGCAAAGCTTTGAAACAGAAAGACTTTTCACTAAAAACACAAGCTACTGTAGTAACTCCTTCAAAAATCTCAATTCCCCAAAAGAGAACTAAAAAGGAATCAATAAGAAGCAAATGCAAATAATGGCAGAAATTTGTCAAAACAGACCAGCAGGTAGAAACCGATTTTTTCGAACATCTTCTGTTTCTCAAATCAAAAAGTGTTGAACTAACAAAAGTTAGATAACATACTGGGGGATTTATTCGTAAATTTTGATCTCAATCCGAGTTACAAAGACGGCTCACGAATAGTTTTGGTGGAGGACAGAAATCTGTTTCGGGACAGCAACTTCCCAAATCTTACTTCCCTCTCATTAGAAGTCATTCTTGGCACAAAAAGCGAACAAAAAGGATAAGGAGAGGTCATTACTGAAGTAATAACTTCCAAGACTCAAAGTAAACTCTTGGGTTATCTCCCAACAAGTACTTTTCTTTAACGCATACGCCTCACGAATTTTTTTGGTGGAGGACAGAAATCTGTTTTGGGACAGCAACTCTCCAAATCTTACTTACCTCTCAATAGAGGTCATTCTTGGCACAAAGAGCATAAAAAAGGATAAGGAGAGGTCATTACTGAAGTAATAACTTCCAGGACTCAAATGAAACTCTTGGGTTATCTCCCAACAAGTACTTTTCTTTAACGCATATGAGTTAGGCACAAGAAGCAAGAAGAATCAAGTATTTTCAAATGAGGCATTAACCCTCTTGTTCTTTCCTTTCTTACCTTTCTTCTCCTCTTTAGGGAAGATATGATTTCTTACCGGAGGAGCAAAATTCATAATGCCTTTTCCCACATTTATTATTGCTCCTAGGTGTTTCAGTTGGGATCTTCCAAGTGTGATCTGTCCTTTGCCTACACATTCAATAACAACATAATCAGTGGAAACCATTTTCCCTGAGATTTTTGTAAACACACCTTAAGCTATTTCAAATGAGGCATTAACCCTCTTGTTCTTACCTTTCTTCTCCTCTTTAGGGAAGATATGATTTCTTACCGGAGGAGCAAAATTCATAATGCCTTTTCCCACATCTATTATTGCTCCTAGGTGTTTCAGTAGGGATCTTCCAAGTGTGATCTGTCCTTTGCCTACACATTCAATAACAAGATAATCAGTGGACACCATTTTCCCTGAGATTTTTGTAAACACACCTTAAGATAATCAGTGGGCAATAAAGGGGCATTATTAGTAAGAGAGATTTCCTCTCCTCCTTCAGAAATCCCCCGAAGACTCAAAGAATCATAAATATCTTTAGGCATGAGACAAAATTCAGACATGATATCACAGCGAGCATCAAAAAGTGTAGTATTTATAAAGACTTTGATTGTGGGAAACCACTTTCAAGGCTCAGAATTTATGGTAACATGATCATGGCAATCCCTAAGCATGTGATATCAACTATTCATAGCAGCAATACTGGTCTCAAGAGTGTTCAACCTAGCAAAAATATTTTTGAAGGAAGAATCAGACTTGCCAGGTGTACCATAAATTATAATCAATTTCTTTATGGCATCAAAAGCTTCATCCTCGGTACATAGGAAAATATCTTTCTCAGCCACAGTATCCAAAGCATATCTATAACGAAGAGCAATACCGCGGTAGAAACTATCAATAACCAATCTAAGACTCATCTTAGGCTCAGTTTCCCTCTGTAAAGCGGAGGTTCTAGACCAAGCTTCTTTAAAACTCTCTTCACTTTTTTTCTTAAAAGTGGACATCTCTTCCATAGGTGAAATAAAGATTGGTCCAAAACCAGACATGCTAGCAACTAGGGTAGGAACTAATTTTTTTGTGTTTTTGAATAAAGGAAGCAAACCAAACTAGACTAATTTTTCTAAGTTTTTGAAAAGAGGCAAACAAAACCAAGCAAAAGAAACTAAGCAAACTAAAAATAAAGTAAAGAGAAAGGAAGTGGAGGACTCCCCTTGTGAATACTTCCTCAGCCTCCCCCGCAATGGTGCCAGAAAAAGGCTTGATGAGTGCAGCAGCACTTCGTTGGGAGACCCCAAGCGGAAGGTATGATGCAGTTCAGCAGGCAAGTTTGCCTCAGTAAGAAACCAAGGTTATCGAACTAGTAGGAGGAAGGAAACGCCCCAAAGGTGCTGAAAGCAACGTGGAGACCTGCACAACACAAACTCAAGACTTTGCTCCAACTAACAGTGAGGTTGTCAATCTCACCGATTGTTGTAACAAAGGATTAAACGTATGGTGCGGAAGGTAATGGTTTGCAGCAAGTAAACAAGTAACAGTGGAAGATGTATCGACCGGGGTCCATAGTTCACTAGAGGTGCTCTCCTTAGATAAACAACATGGCATGAAGAGTAAACAAATTACAGCAGGGAAATTGACAGGAACTGAGCAAGGCATAACAATGCAATACCAGACAAAAAGATCCTATGAGATTCGATTGGGAAATACAACAATATACATAGACCGCCATCCAACTGCATCTATGACTAGAAGTCCACCTTCAGGTTATCATCTAAACCCCCTCCAGTATTAAGTTGCAAGCAACAGACAACTGCTTTAAGCAAAGTGTGTAAGGTAAACAATTCACTTGTTCCATGAACAAGAGACCGTTGTTTTCTCCCTAGTAGCAACAACACATGTACAACGAAAGAGATTTCTGTCACTTCCCTTGGAAACTAGAGGCATGCACCCACTATCGAGCATAAATACCCCCTCTTGGAGTCATGAGCAACTACTCGTCCAAGATAGCTACTAACAACGGAGAGCATGAAAGATCACAAACAACACAGACATGATAGTATCAAATAGATAAAACCAGTAATCAATCTGACATAGTAATCTCAATATCCATCGGATCCCCGCAAACACAACATGCATGATTACAAATATATTAGATATTGATCATGAATGGAGCTCACAAGATCTATACATGAAAGCAAAAGGAGGAGATACAACCATCTAGTTACTACATGGACCCATAGTCCAAGGTGGAACTACTCATGCATAATACCGGAGAAGAAGGCCTCCGGGATGATTTCCCCTCCGGCAGGGTGCCGGGAAGAACTTCAGATTCGCCCCTCGATCTAGGGACGACGGTGGTGGTGGCTATAGAAGGTTTCATGGAGTTTTGATCGGGTGCCTAGGGTTTATGCATCGGGGGCTTCTCATAGGCGAAGAGGCGAGGCTGGGAGGCAGCCAGGGGCCCCACACCCTACCCAGCCACGGGGTGGGCCCACCCGTGCCTAGGAGGGTCTGTCCGCCCTGGTTTGCTTCTCCGCCTCTGCAACTTCTTGTCCCCCCCCCCCAATAAAATATTGACGCCTGCCTTCTCTAGTGTGTCCCCACTAGTAAATATTGACTTTGGCTTTTGTCCTGTCCAATTCCGAGAAAATTGATTTTCTGCCTTTCTCGAACCAAAAACAGAAGAAAACAGGCAACTGGCACTGTGGCAACTTGTTAATAGGTTAGTTCCAGAAAAGATATAAAAACACCTCAAAGTGTAGACAAAACAAAGCAAAGTAGATACTAAACAAGCATGGAGCATCAAAAATTATAGATACGTTTCTGACGTATCAAAGGGATACCCCATTGGTGGTTCTCTCTGATACGCATGTACTTACTATGACAAGAACTTACCGGTAACTAAAGTTGAGCAGCATGAGGAGCAGCCCTCCTACTCAAGGGACATGAGATTGCCAACTTATATTTCTACAAGCATATACTCCATCTTTGTTGACTTAAACCTTAATCACCTCAAGATGCTTATGATAGGGGCAATGAGAGCTCAAAGCTAGTAAGTATCATAATCTTTTGAAAGCTCTTTATGAACTTGAAATCCCTTCTTCCCTCTATGAAGGTCCTTTCTTCTACTTCTAAGTTGAGTCAGTAAACCTATTACTCTCTATCTCTAGCAAGCATTTGAGTTGTTGTGTACCAAGCATTCATATGATGATTTATTCAATCATGTTCCTTATCTTGCTTGTTTTGCAGATTGCTCTTATCTAAATGATTATTACTCTGAAAGCCATCATTATGAAAAGCCTTTTATGTTTGATCAAAGAGTAATCCTATTATAAACTTCTTTACAAAATCTTTGCTTGAAAACTGTTTGCCAAGTGTTCTCTGACCAAGAACAAAGTTTGCCAATCCCAATTATGATTTATCTTTATGCATATTTATTGTGACTCCCATACTTGTTGCAAGATAAGTTATATAATGGTGAGTTTCTTTCTAATATGAGTTGTGTATTGGTAAGTGTGATGCTTCTTGTCCGTATTCTTTTTATCGACACTTCACTCCATAAACCTTTGGACATGTTTACTGAGCTTAGTTTTTGCTTGGGGACAAGCGAGGTCTAAGCTTGGGGGAGTTGATACGTCCAATTTGCATCACCATTCTATATCATAAATTGCTTCTATTCATTGATATATTTCATATTAAGAGGTGATACTTACATTATTTTTTCTGTTTTTGCATGTTGGATGATTCTTGGAGGATGAACTACCGGAGTCAGGATTCTGATGGAAAAAGCGGTGTTTTGATGCAATTTTGCGAAGATCATAAAAATACCAGAAAAACTACAGAAAATTATATTTTCCTAGAAGACAAAGGATGCCAGAAAGGGAGGCGGAGTTGGGCCATAGGGGGCCCACACCCTCCCCAGGCGTGGGCCACCCTAGGCCACGCCTACAGGGGGTGTGGCCACGCTGGCCCACCTCTGGCTCTGCCCTCTCGCCTATATCTTCTCCTTGAAAACCTAAAGTCATGGGAGCGATCATAGAAAGATTCCGTCGCCTCTGCGGGACGGAATCTACAGAGAGAGAAAGAGCTCTCCGTCAGACAGATTTCTACCAGGGAAATTCCTTCCTGGAGAGGGGAGATCGTCGCCATCAACACCATCATCAAGATAGACTTCATCGGGATCATCATCATCATCCACACCATCATCTCCACCAGCACCATCATCACCACTCCATCCCGCTATAACAATTGTGTTCAATCTTGCATAGTTCTTAGGGGAGCTTTCCCGGTGTTGATTACTATTGTAGTTGATGCTTATGAGTGGAACCATTGAATTATTGTTTATGTTCAGATTGTTATCCATCATTATATCATCTCTGATCTTGATCCATATGATGTCTCATGAGTAGTTCGTTTAGTTCTTGAAGACATGGGAGAAGTCATGTTGTTAGTAGTGGAATTGCGTTGAGGTATTATTCAATGGTTTAATATTTAAGTTGTGGTGCTATTCTTCTAGTGGTGTCATGTGAACATCGACTACATGATACTTCACCATTTATGGGGCTAGGGGAATGCATTGTGTATTTGGCTACTAATTATGGGGTTGCCAGGGTGACAGAAACCTGAACCCCCGTTAGGAAACCTTTGCACAAGGGAGTGTAGGATCTCAGAGTTTAAGGCTGTGGTTAGATATCTTAATTACTTTCTTATAGTTATGGGTTCCTGCAAGGGGTTTAATCACAAGTATGTATTAGTCCAAGTAAGGTCGGTACATTAGCACAGGTTCACCCACACAACACTAATAAAACCAAAGAATATTAATCAACTATATGAAACGAAAGCATTTGACAGTATTCCCATGTGTCCTCGAGAACATTTGGTCCCCATAAGTATTCCTACCGGCTTGTACTTTGCTAAGAAAGGATTGGGCCACTTGCTGCAATTATTTGCTGTCTTTATTTACTTGCACTTTATTTCCTTGCTTTATCAAAAACCCCTAAAAATCCGTTTGCTAAGTATTTATAGATATTTCATGCTCCATACCACTAGTCAACACCTTCTGCTCCTCGTTGGGATCGACACTCATATTTATCGAAAGTACTATGATACACCCCCTATACTTGTGGGTCATCAGCTCTATCGTGGGGTAAAAAATGATGATGACCACACAACCCAACGCGGGAAGATAAGAAACACTCAACTCCCAACTCTCAGATATTTTGCTTATTATCTTGCCACTAGCATTCTTGGTAGGGAGAACACTACAAATATTTCCAACTATCATTTGGCTTTTCTCGTTATTGCGCTTAATAATGAAACCAGGTATAATCTTGGTTCTCTCATTGCTCGCCGCTTAGCTGCTAGAGGACCCATTTATGGGGGTATTATTGTTGCACACGTAGTTGCTTCCTTGGATCTTTCTGTAGATCCGAATGATACAGTACTGGACCCATTTAGCTGCCATGAAAGCGCATCACTTTGTTACTGCTAGCTCTAGCATTGAGAGTTTAGTTTACATGATGATGTTTACTGACGGGGATGAGAGGGAAATTCCCTTGCCACAGTCTACCTTGTTTAGTATTTGCAGGAGGCCATGGTCACGCCCCAAGGAGGAGATGGATGATCAGCTCTGCTTGCTTGGTTTCCACGGTCACTACCAGGGGGATGCGCCCTCTTATGTTTACTCTGTGCATTACACAGGGGTTTCCTCAAGTACGTACCAAGACGAAGGCACCTCCTCGTTACATTACGGAGGCGCTCCTTCTTGGCCAGACTGGGAATGATCACCACTTAGGCCAAAAGCCTAAACTTGGGGGGAGTTATACCAACATCACACTCATCTACATATCATGTTCCATCGGTACTTTGCATATCCATGTTTTGCTTTCTTTTTAGTTTTGTTTCTGTTTTCCAAAACACAAAAAGACCAAAATATTTTTGTTGTTTCTCTTTGTTTGTTTCTTTATCTTTTAGCATTGGTTTTTTATAAGAAAAATCCAAAAATATTTTGCTTTGTTTGCTTTTGCCTTCATTGCTTGCTTAAAAAAAATCGAAAACCCAAAAATATTTGTTGTTCTTCTCTGGTTTTGTAAAGTTCGTTGCAGGGTTCAGCGGTCCTTAGTGACTTCTTTGGAGTTTGGTTTTATCTTATTATTCAAGCAACACAAGTGAAAGGCAATAATGATTATTTATGACAACTCGAGGTGTGGTAAGAGGCTAGTAATGAACTCTATGTGTTTTCATTTTTGTACATATACTCATCATTATGGGCATGCTTAGTTTGTTCATGTAAGTTGTATGTTATTTAATGGATGCTTAGTATTTCTTGCTCTCTTATGATTAGCTCCAACTTGCTAATAGTTTATAGCATGCCATATAAATGTTTGCTTGCATTGTTCTATTCATAACTTGGTATGACATTGTGGTATGCTCCTCTGAATGTTTCATTTGAATCAACTTGGCACATGCTCACGCATGCATATGACTGAACAAAAGTCGGTTAAGCCTTGATGATTTATTTTGCCTTAGAGTTCTTGTATCACTTTTATGCCGTAGTTAATTTTCTTTTGTTGCAAGCATGATTATGACAGTTACTGCTCTCTCGTTTGTCGCTCCCTTCCTATTGCTATCCTTCACTTGCACTAAGTATGAGCTCTACTCGTGCATCCAACTCCCCAAAACCAAAATTCTCAAAAAGTGTCCACCATATCTACCTACTATCATGATTGTTATTCCGTGCATATTTATTATGCTTGTTTTTTTTCAAATAAAATGTTTGCTTGTTATGAGAAAGTTAGTTAGTAAAGCTCTCACGAACTTGATGGCACACTTTATTTTCTTGCACTTAATAAACCTGAACCATTGTGACTGTCCATGAAAGTTATATGCTTTCAAATTATAGGCTGGGAGTTAGCAGAACCGTGCTGTCATGGGGAACGCTTTCAACACCTGTAAATATTATCCAGTTGATATCATGATCTTTTTTTACGGATGTCGGCGGTGTGAAATAAAAGGAGAGATTGTAAGTCCATGGAGTTATGTATATGTGTTAGAGAAACTCTTGGGAAGCTAGCCTAAGCCATGCCTAATCATGGTTGAAACTTGCAGCATAACCATAGTGACCAATCTATGAAGCATCCTCAGAAAAAAATAGAAAAAAGAGAAGAAAAAATGCACCATGCTCTTGGTAACTAAAAGGATCGCTGAGATGCTCACTGTCTGTTGCCTTGTCATTTTGATGTGGGATAGCTCCTATGTCATGGGGCAAGGGGTACCCCGTTGGCGGTTCTCTATTATACGCATGTACTTACAATGACAAGAACTTACCGGTAACTAAAGTTGAGTAGCATGAGGAACGGCCCTCATACTCAAGGGACATGAGATTTCCAGTTTATGATCTATCAAGCATATAACTCGAATTTGACCTCACTTTAAACTTAACCACTTAAAGATGCCTATGATAGGGGCAATGAGAGCTTAAAGCTAATGAGTACCATACTTTCAGCATTTGGAAGATTTTCAAAACCTTTTCACCTCTTTGTTGAGTCACCACTTATTCTATGAGCACCTTCTTGAGAGCATAGTTGTCATTCTTAGTGTAATGTGCTTGTATCAAAACATGGTTAATTGTAGCATAACTTTGATGCTTGTATCTTTGATATCTTTACTTCTAGTCTTCACGTCAACTTTAGAGGTGCCTTGGCATTTATGTTTTGCTCCACAATCAAAGGCAAGCGAGATACCACTCTATCATACCTTCCTATGAGCATTACAATGGTGAAGCCGCGCTTCCTATCCTTCACCTTGGCAATGTCCTTGAGGCGGACCTTGATGGAGTCACTCAAGAAGTTGTCCTTGGAGATGCGTAGGCTATCCTTCCTATCCTTGGTATACTGGTGCATCAGCTTCGCGTGGTGCTATAGAGGCTGGATCTGCCTAACGAACCAGCACATGGCTAGGTCCAATCCGGTCAAACCCGTCTCTATGAACCACTCGATTCGCCTTATGGCGCGGGAGGCTTTGTTGTCGCAGGGAAGGGTGGCTTGGGATCTCCATGTCGGGGCTTCAGCGGCGGCCCCGTCGACAAAGTCCGGGTACGTTGCTTCTCGGCTGGCCAGAGGGATATCTGGTCCGTAGTAGTACGTCTTCTCCCAGTTCTTGCAGAATTCGTGGCCTACAATGTCGGGGAACCGCCGGCTAGGCCGGATCTTGAAGCTAATGGTTCCGCAGTTTCTGAGATCATCCTTGCTCGCTCCGGCTTCCCTAGTAACGGTGAAGAAGTATATGAACAGATCTAACCTAGGCCTAATTCCTAGGTAGCCCTCACAAAGTGCCGCATAGTTGCTAAGCGCGAGGATGATATTCGTAGATAAGTTCTGAGGTTGAACCCGGTAGTGGCTAAGGACTGCTAAGAAGAAGTCAGATATTGGGAGGGAGACGCCGTGTCCCATCTGTGCTTTGAGGTACACCTTCTCTCCGGCTTGGGGAGAAGGGGTGACCTCGCCGGCCAGCGCCGCCCTCCAGACTAGCCCCTCCGTCATGGGGAGGTACCCCTCAGCGAGCATCTCCTTGAGATCGACGTTAGAGACATCAGAGCCGCGCCACTCTCCCTTGTGAGAGTCGCCCTCCTCCTCGAGCGGTTCTAGCCCTGCTGGAATATGGTCGCCGCTGCTGGATTCCACCACCGCGGTGCGTGGCAGTACCAGGCCTTCTGGGGGAACCTGAACGGAGCCTTCCGGATTCGTCGCGGCATCGCTCGTTGCCGCCATGGAAGGGGTTGCACTACTGCTCACCATTGAGGAGGGGAGGAAGGTGACTATGGACTAGGGAAAACTAGGGTTTTTCTCGGTGCACGCGGAGAAATCAAGGAGAAGTTTGCTCGAGGAAGAAGATGACGCGAGGAAGAATGAGGTGAAAAGATAAAATCTACCATGGTTATTATTTATAGTCCTCCGCATCAAGATTCGTGCAAGTTGATCGAACGATTGTTGCGTGGACAGCGCGTGCTTGGAAATTTCGCCATGTTCCCACCGCCTTCGCCAATGTTTCGCATCCTTCGCGCGGGAAAAATGGCTATGATTGCGCTCTCTACATGTGGGAGTTACGAGGCGTCGCTGACCTATGGTCTATGTTGCTCTGGCTGACACAGGCAGGTGAACCATCCCATCCGAAGATTCCAGCATGAACGGATCTAGTCCGGCTACGAGAAGAGTATGATGGAAGATTCAGCAGTTCTCTGACTTACAAGTTGAAGACAGAGAGCATTGCAGGGTTCTTGCAAGGACTACAAGATATTGCTTGACGATTTGCCAACATTCATCTAGACGGAGCATTCAACCTAAAGAGGCAAGACGGCGCAAGATCTCGGAGTTCTTCGGGGGCTACTGTTGGGGATATGCTAAATGGGTATCACCATAGCATGTCTCTAATCCGGATAACCCAGGTGGCCCACAGTTGGTAGAAAGGCCCATGGCCTGCTGGGCGGCCCAGTTAGATGGATCCATAAGGGAGGCCCATGTCGGATAAAGGAGGGCTACTGAGAAGTCACCGACATACCCGGAGCCTTAGAGTGCAAGACATGATAGACTAGTTGTATACTGTGTAGGACTCTGTAACCTGTCCAGCAAGGACTTTGAATATAACCCTAGGATCTGGCGATTATATAAGCCGAACCTATGGGAGCCTTTAGGAGAGTCACAACTAATATCGCACACAGCGAACCGATCCCTGTAACTTGGCGTATTGCCATTATAGTGATTTATAGCAGGAGTAGGATCCCGCCACCGTCGTGGGATCTGAACCTGGGTACCTTCCGCCTTACCCCACATCTCTAAATGCACTCTGTGAGGACCCCTCCATGGCGTACTCGTCGACAATACCACAACAGCTCCCGGCTTCAACTTATCAGACATCGCGTTGTAAGTGAGTTATCCTGATTCACTTTCCTTCCTCTATCTGAGTAGTGTGAGTTGTTGTTTGATCAAATCTTTTCTTGTAGCCATTCTTTAGAGGAGTCCCTTAATGGGGGCACTCAAGAGATTATGGCGGAGTCGAAACCAACGGCTTCTATCCCCCAGGTGGTGGCCGACTCTGAGGATTATGACCCGAACTCCTCCAGGCGAGAAGCTCGTGCAGTCAAAGCTCAGAAGACAGCACGTAGACCTTCGGAGTCAACGCCTGAACATGTAAGTACCGTTTGCTTTACTCCTTGCGGGGAGCCCACGAGCCTTTTTGGGTGATCTATTGGGTGTTTTGCTTTTGCGGGGCAGAGCCCCCGAGACCTTTCTGACGATTTCTTGGTATTTTATTTCTGTTTCTTCTGCATCCCTTTGTGCACAGCGCAAACCTGCTTATCCAGCAGCACCTGGCGTTGGAGGCTAACCTGAAGCAGCTTCAAGGTACATAACTTTTTCACCTTGCTTGAGTTCGTCTGTCTCAATGATTTTCTTATATTGATCAAGTGTTTCTTCATGTTGCAGATGAAAACAATGCGGCTCTCCGAAGACTGGATGCTCTCGAGAAGAGCCTTGGTCGAGCGGAGAAGAAGGTTGTGGATGTTGTGGAGGCCAAGGAGCGCTTGCAGAAGGAGGCTGTCGATCGCGAGGAGCAGCTCGCGGCTGCAGCTGCTGCCCACGAGAAGGAGATGGCGGATAAGCTTATGGCTGTAGCCAATCTTTTTCTGGTGAGTTTCCCTTGACTTGTTTGGGTCTTCTGTTTTTTCGATTGTGTCTTGTCTTTTCTTATTCGGGTTCTTTTCTTCTTTGTTTCAGATGCATCAGGCATCACGTTTGATCGTGGTGCGCTGGAGCATGGAGATGCATTGGCTGATGCTACCGTGACGGTCGAATATCGCTGCACCGCTGCCGCTGGCTCCTTGGCGAAGGCCCAAGAAGTGCTCACGCGCTTCTACAAGGAGGTCGTCCCAAAGGGCGTTTACCTTGAAGATGTTGACGCCCTTGTGGATGCGCTATCAGAGGAAGCTCCGGCAGCGTATAAGCGCAAGCAGAAGGGCATCGGCGCCTCCATCGGGCTAGCGATGGCCATGACATCTGGATCTGAGTTGGACCTGCCGCATATCATGTCCCAGATGCCGACGGCTACAGATGGCTCGGAGGTAGCTTTTGCCCTCTTTGCCTCTCGTTGTAAGCGCTATGGGGCAAGAGCAGGCAGTCTGGCTCCGAGGCCACCCCGGATGCGGGAGTGTAGGCCTTTGTAATATAGATTGTGTAGTTGTCTCTTTTTCTTTCTACTGTAATATTTTGCTGATGAACAAGCTCGACTATGCCACAAGGTGGCTTTAATGTATAATGTTATATTTCGAGCTGCTGCCAGAAATGCTTTGTAATCTACATGCTTGACTTATTTGCCTTTAGGGTCCTTCGGGTGAGGTTCCTGATGTCACTCCGACTGCTCCTAAGCCGTGACCATCCTTGAATGATGCGTTGCAGCTGGTTTTTTGCGCGATCATGTCTGCATCTTGGAAAAATATATCCTTAGCATTCGAGGCCACGCAAATGTGTGGAAGTCGAAGGCTGAGCAAGCCACTAACAGGGAGGAGTTCTTGATGGGGGAGTTGCGGAAAATGGGCGAGCAACTGCAGTGTGAGTTTTCGTGAACTGCTGTTCTTTCGGGTTCACCTTATTTACATGTCATCTTATTCCGTGCTTGGTGCAGATGTTAATCTCGTTCTGAGGGAACAGAAGGAGCGTGTTGCGATTTGGATGAATTTCTTGACGCAACAGGACTTGGAGGTTGGTGGTTTCTTCTAGATGGACTGCGATTGAGCCATCGTCCTTGCGATGGTGCAAGATCGCGTGCACCAGGTTCTTCGGGTGCTACGGCAGGCGAGGACTTCGCTGGAGGCCATTTGGGCCGTCATGTTCCCTTTGGATGATGCGCCTTCCAACTTATGGGGCCTTCTAGCGAAATTTTGGGACGCAGGCCACGTCAGGGAGTTGGTGTGGCATCAGCTGATTGCTAGGGTGAAGGCTGCCTTATTGCTCGTTCGGCTGCATCGCCGTGATGTCAATCTCGCGGAGGTGGCGACTGGGCCGCCCCTTCGACCGGATGGCACCCTATGGGACATGCGCCCGCATTATGCGGCTGTGAGGCAGCATGCTGAAGAGATCATAGATATATTAGAGCAGCGGGCGAATGTAATGCTCCAGAATAGGGAGATCCTGTAAAGAAAAACTTAATGTAAAATTTGTATTTATTTCGAGTGGGCTCGTACTGCCCTTTGCAAAGTTTATATGTACTAGCACGTGGTGCTTTGTTATGTGCATGTCCTTTTTGTTAGCCTGGCGTGGTCAGCTACTTAGCTTGCATGTATTGTTCTCAGTCAACGAGATCATGAGGTGAGGCGTATCCCCTGAGCGTGTTTTAGCGGTAAGTAATGCAAAGAAAAAGAAATTTCGGCCAAGGGACTTAGCTTTTATTCATAGTGTAGCGAGGAGGTACATTGTTCGGCTGAGTAGCCTTTGCTGAGCAGCCTTATTGAAAGTAAAGGGTAGCTAGGGGTAGAAGCGTCACAGATGTGCGACATTCCAGGGATTGGAGTATTCGAATCCTGATGCGATGTCCATTATGCGGTAGGCGCCACCTGGGATGATTTCTATGACGATGTAGGGTCCTTCCCAGGGTGATTCGAGCTTCTTCAGCCGTTCTTGCTTGAGTCGTAGGACTAGGTCTCCTTCGGCGAAGGACCTTGGGCGCAGCCGACAGCTGTGATAGTTGCGGATACTCTGCTGGTAGACCGCTGAGAGAGCCACGGCAATGTCGCATGCCTCGTAGAGTGTATCAACGGCATCTTAGAGTGCGACCGTTGATTTGGCTTCACTATAGGCGATGACCCATGGGGCTTTGTGGCGTACCTCGGCAGGCAGCACCTCTTTGCTCTGGATGACCATGGTGCATAGGTAACGTCCATGGATTGGGTCGCTGTTGCTGCAGCTTTCGGATCCAGAACCGTATGTTCCTTCATCTAAGGGAGGGCCACGCAGATCTGAGTTGCAGATGCCGCTATCGTCTGACTTTTCTGTCAGCGTCACGCGTGTAACGCCCGATAGGTGGGACCCATGAAGTGGGCCTGATGGATGGTGGTGGCACCCGCTCTGGGAGGCGGAGGGTGCCGGTCTACCCCACCTGGAAGCAGAAGCTCCCGAACAGCATCTCAAGCCCGTCGCCAATGGACTTGAAATCCCTCAGGGTGACCGGCGAGTGGGCAGTGAAGTCGAGGGTGCCGAAGAGGAGGTGACTCCCCGTCGCCGATGCGTTATAGATCGCTCTGGATGGGACCGTCACGATCGCACAATCAGCGTCCCCACTTCCCATAGACGGCGCCAATTGATGAGGTTCGATCTCGTCAATGCACATTGTTATGGACATGGGTTTTGGAGAAGATGGGGATGCTGGAGATCACGGAACGGTTAACAGACAAGCAATGTGGGACACGAGATTTACCCAGGTTCAGGCCCAAGGAGGGAAAACCCTACTCCTGCTTGTCTGCTCTTGATTACGGTGGAACCAAAGGTTACAGGGGTGCGCCGATGCAATCTGGCGTGAAGGTGTGTATGCGAGGGTGGAAGATATCCTTCTCGATTAGGTCGGGTCGGTTATAGATTAGGGTAGGTACCCTTTGAAATTCTATCTACTCTAGACTTGTTCTCCAAGGATCTGAAGACATCATGGGCTTGGGCCACCCAAAATCTTCAGGGGCCGATTGTCTTGACGTGGCCCTTCCTTGGACTGGACCAGGTATACCAACGTTGTATACCCATGGGTTATAACCATGTCAATCACAATTTAAGCCTAATAAATAGCTCTAACTGAGATGTAATTTGAAATACCATCTTACATTTTCCTGATTTGTGGATGGTGTGGGATCTAAGCATGGCTGCATCAAGAAACAAAACCAAATCAGGGTGCTAGTAATTGTTGCCGTCGGAGGTAGTACTTGTAAGAAACATACAAGACTACACAAGATAAGAGAGTGTTGAATGATTTTGAATGATAGAGGTAGGAACTAGGAATTGTTACCATCATGGAGGTCGGCGACGATTGGCGATTCTTGAGGTCGGGTGGTCGCCGTCGATTTCCTAGCAGAGGAGGATAGGGGCAACATCGAGAGCTAGGGGAGGTCGGGGAGGAGGGGCGGTCGCCGTCTCCATCCGTCAGTCCGTCGTTTCCCCTGGCATGGGCGTCTGCCGCCTGGCGGCTGGCTCGAGTACAGCCTAGGGGCTGGGGCGGTGACACATACGACCTGAGGCTTGGTTACACCGTACACTAATTGGGGAATTAGTTAGTAATTAGGATTATTACTTAGGTGGGATTTTGGGCCCGTGGATTGAAAGTTGGGGCCTTTTATATTGAGTAAATACTGCATATGTAAAAACAATCTCAGTGACATATGTGTCCCACGTGTCAGCTGGGTATCTGTTGGATACCCATGGAGCAAAATCACTACCCATGCACGCCCCATGAATTAGCGGATATCCGCCCCATGAAATTCGTGAATGTAATTAGGCCTCCATACCCTTGCCCACTAGGTCGGATATCCGTGGATACCCGGATCCATTGATAAAATTGCCATCCCTACTTGAAACCTCCATAGGACTGATAAACTTCGCATGAACTCACATTGGAAAAATCAAATTGTAGGTCGTTCAAAAACAACATAGCTGTCAACAAAGGAGACAAACAAACTTAGGTATGTCATAATACCCGACAAAAGTCTGAGTCTGTGTCACTAACCTCTAAACAATGAAATTGCTCAATCATCAAATGACATAAGTCATCATATCTCCTGTGGTGCCTCGAGTGAGCGCATAGCTCATAGTGCAACGTATTGGTGCACATAAACATTGTGAAGAACTCATCTCATGGAATCTGAAAGTGCTAAAAAAGCACAAACCTCGGCAAACAATACTCATGCAAGAGCATCTGGTACGAAGAAGATCACGTACACCAAAAACTGCCATCCTGTAATGGTTGATGAAAAATCCATGACATGGTCATAAACTGTCCCTATAAAACAACTAGTGGATGAAGGAACCTTCTCAACATGCAACGAAAGCTTCAACTCTACAATAGATCCCTCTTGAAAGAGCAAAGACAACTAAACTAAATGTTGTAGTATCTAGCAGAAACAGATCTCTTGAATAACATAGATAAAAAACCTTTACATGCAGAACAGCAAAAACTTTGGAGAGTAAAGAGTATATGCTAGCTTCCTCCATTTTTTTAATTTCTGATAACTGGATTGTATTACATGTAATCGCAGCAATATAACACCTTAAATTTGCATTCATAATATCTCCCATATAAATTCCATTGAATATGAACAATAATAAACTTAATTTAACTTACAGCCTCCAAATAAGATAACCCAAATAATGAACGAGTCGTCATAGAACGCCGCAAGTAGAACCGCCATAATGTTGAGCCCAAACTAACAGTTTGTATGACATGCTTGAACAAACTCCACCTTGAACTGAATACTATCAAAAAATGATGATCATATTAGTGGCAAATCATCGAACATAGGTGTCGGGGGTAGAACCGGTATTGGGACCGGGATAGAACGTGGGTCAATGCTCGAGCTGAAAAATAGAATGTTCACTTTGTCCGTGCTAATAGTAACACCAGTATAAATTTCACCTGTACTAGGAAAATCCGCATCTTGACTTGATGAAACAAGCCATACCAAAACGACTTTTAATAGAATCAATAAACATATGGAGTAAAAACAGCATTGAGAATTTTCCTGATGGACTTGAAGTGCACGTAGCAGTTATAAAGATAAGCAGGGCTTCACGTGAAGAGTAGCAATCGGACGTTGTAGTCCTTGCTTTGAAACTTGATCCATGAGATGATATCAATCGAGTATGCTTCACGATTGATTCATGCCTAGCTCCTGGTACGAAAGTGATACCGGCTGGAGGACAAGATACACAATGGATCGGAAGTCGTACTGAACGGAGTTACATACGGATGGCCCTGCGATCTCAGCGGTCTTGACGCACGAGCAAAGTGAAAAATCCTACTGCCGTGGATGGATTGGCAGCAGCGCATGGAACACTGTAACACCCTCGGATCAGTCCTATGCACGTTTTAGCGATTTCTACCAAACCCATATAGAAACTATTCAAAGGTGCCCACCAGGCACTTTCGTGCGGGTGGAAAATAAAGTAATGTCATCACACAATAGTTCATGATGAAACCCATGGAAAGAAATATATTTAACATGACTCCATGAGTCAAGAATACAGATATACAATACAAAGATGCAAATCACCTTAATAACGATATAGCGTCCGAGTACGGACAAGATGCAAAGTGAGCTAAGATCCCTGAAGAATAACCAATGGCGTCCATAACCCTGCCCGGGCCAAGCCCGAAGGGTAACCCTGCTACCGACGTTGATCTCAAACCTGTCAAACACAAAGGGGTGCCGGCAACAGGCAAAAGAAAAAGGGAGCGGTCAGTACTGAGGCCAGTACATGACGAGTCTTAGAATTCAGCGGCTCTCGCCTACATAGGTATAGTGGACTGAAGCGGCAGCGCAGCATGCACTAAACAACCTATAGAGACTCGAGGCAATTGTCGGCTATCAGAAAAAGATGAGAAAGAACTATTCAAAACCAACCTGATACTACCACCAATCATACTCATCCTGGTATTTCCCCCTCGAGACCAAACGAGTAAGTCATGCCAAGGAAACTCACACAGTTGGCAATTTTATTCATTCTTTTCATGGTGGTTATCCAACTTACTAGCATATCAGATACATGTCAAATTATAGCAATAAACTTTAGTTATAGTTGTCTATGATCGAGAACTGTGCTCCAAGTTGTCCATAACCAAGGCCACGGCTTTTCGAAAAGATTTAACCCTGCAGGGGTGCACCAAAGTTTCCACACGCACCTACACCCTTGTTGTCAGATCAGGTAGGTACAAGATCACAAAACATACACCCAACGGTATGTCGACGGGGTTTCGGACACGACGTTTCCTAGACCCAAAGCAAGCACATGGGGGCCACCCCTCTAAGCTACCCGTAATGAAGTCGTCCGGTCTCCGAGACGGACCCAGGGTTTGTGTCAATGGCTATAAACGACTGGGAACCCAAAAGTGTGGCTGGGCTTGTCGATACCGCGAAAACATTCCACATTTGTTCCTAAATAGTGCAGGCGCTCCACGTCCAATAGTAAAAAAAGCAGTAAAGCATGGCATAAGTACAGGATAGTAATAAATCCCCAAACTAGTTTGTGACCCTCAGTACAGTACTTTGAATTCAGGTACTAAATCGATGGGGATGCCTAGACACCCCACCTGTGGTTAGCGCGCTCGATCTCGGAACAGGTGTCAAGAACTCGGGGTCCTACAGGACACTAGTGAGCGGTTAAAAACCAAATATTGTCTATTACCCACCAGTGCCTCTGCATTACTTACCTACTTTAAATTTTAGTTATTAAACGGTAATTAAAGACATGATTATCTCCACCATTAAGCATGTTTCAAGCACCCAACAACGATGGAACATCGACGACGCGAAGCAGCACCTGAGCAAGCAACTACGACTCGCAAAGCCAACTATCTATCAATCAACATGCAATAGGAGGTGTCCAAGACAATATAGAGGCTTCAAGGAATATCACTGGTGCACGGAATCTAAAGCATCGTAGCACAGATAGCAATAGATCAATAGGAGGAAGTAAAGACTATAAAAATAAAATAGGTAGAAAGGGAAAGAATGCTCGCCTAGAAAACACTACCGAAGGTTCGTCCGAAGATCAGGTCGACACTCGCATCAACTCATCGACCTAATCCGTGAAGAAGCAAAGCACTAGGAGAAACACCGGATGCACTATTTATTACTATGGCAGAAAACCGGGCATGATGCATGTATGATGCATGACATGGCAAAGATGCGATGCAATTTGGCATTATTAAGCGAAACTGGGGTCCCAACAATTAATTATTAGGTTCAAGTGGTTTAGATACCTCTCAATTTAAATGTTGTCTTAACAAGGCAAAATATATCACCGATTCGCTACACAAATTTAAATAGAGTCAATATTAGGCTAAATTCGCTCGCATATAGTCTCCACATTTAATTATAAGGTGAATCGGCATAATATTCCCATACCACATAATATGTATGTGACATGATCAATTTAATATGCAACAATTATATATCATTTATAAAATAGGGCTTGGATAGGGGTCACACATTGGGTTGCGAAGATCGTGGGGCTCGGAGGGGTTCGGGGAATCGGCCTTGAAGTCAAACTTGGCATTCCAGGGATCTTCCGGTCGAGGGCCTCGACGCGATCGGTCTTCGGGGCCGGGACTTCGGATCGTTGGGGGCTCGGTTTTTTCCGAGAAGGAGAACTTGGCGAGGTTCTTGTCCATATTGTAGTTCTTGTTCACCGAGATGCCTCCAACAGCCTGCTAATTGTAGTCGAGGAGGGAGCATCAAGCCATCCTCCATAACTCCCTCTTTGCAGCTTCAACACATCCAGAAGCGCACTGTACATCTTTGCATCACGAGCTAGGGGTTGCAGGAACATCGCTCAGCCACAGGGACACACACAGAAGCGAGTGGCGCTGCCAAGAAGATCACCAAAAGAAAACACATAACACCCATAGATCTAGGCATGGCAGGAGGCAAGCCTTAGCCCTGTTGGAAACAATGTTTCCTTGCACATGTGCGCGTGTCCTGTGGTGTCCTCACAGACATGGTCAGTGGAGAGAGTCCACGCGGGCACGACCGGACAAGGGCGACGACTGCAAGCGGCGCTTAGGATCTTGGCGGGGAGAGGGCGAGGTAGATGTGCGGGGTGGCCGGAGGCGCTTGAAGCGGGACGGGGAGGAGCTTGCGGAGGAGAAGGGGCCGCGATAGGGCGGGCGGAGAGAGAGGCCAGGGATGGCAAGGACCGGCGGTGCTCGAGCAGGAAGATGGCGAGGGCGACGGGCAGGCAGCGGACGGGCGCCTACGGGCAGGGCCAGCAACGAGGAGGCAGTGAAGGGAGCGTCAATGGCGGGGAGCTTGGCGGGGTGGAGGTCGAGGCGTGGGCCCTGGAGATGGGACGCTGAGCTCGTGGACGGGCCGACTGGTGCCATAGTAGAGGGCAGCTGACGGGGTCGCTGCCATAGAGAGGGGGCCGAGAGACGTCGGACGGCGACTCGATGTGGCGGAAGAGATGGCGACGGGATGGGGAAGGATCGAGCGAGGATGGGGGTTTGCGGAGGGAGACGCGTCGAGCGGGGATGGGTCCAGGTGTGTCGGGGTGGGGCCGGGTTTGGTGGGTGGAGCGGGAGTGTACCGAGCATTAGAGCATCTCTAACAAGAGCTTGCATCGCGCCGGCACCCGCAAAATTCCGACGGATTTGCGGTTTGCGGGCCGGGTGTGCGCTCTAGCAGGCCCGACAAACAGGTCGGCCTGCAAAATATCTTTGCAGGTCCCGCGAATCCCGGCACCGCCCCCTACTTATAGCGGCCGGCGGAGCGAGCGAGGTTCTCAAACCGCACTCCTCCGCAGTGACCTAACCCTAGCCGTCGCGCCGAGTCCCCAACTCCGGCGAACAATTACTAGCCTCAACGCTGCAGATCCGCACTCCTCCGCCATGTCTTGCACTTGCGGCGGCCAGGTCCACTTCGGGCTAGGCGGCAGGCGCGTCGGAGGCGGCGGGGGCGGCCGTGACCGCGACGAGGAGCACCGCCGCAAGCTCGTCGCGATCGAGGCAGAGAAGAAGCGGAAACGGTCCGTCGGCGCGAAGAAGCACGCGACGCTCAGGTGGTGCATCCGCGACGAGTCACCACCGCCGAGCCTTCGCGCGTACGCGCCGGCGTGGTTCCGCTGGCCTCTTCTCGACTACGCGGCCAGGGAGGGGAGCTCCCGCGGCTCGTCGTCGGCCTCGTCCCCGCCCGTGTTCCCCAACAGCTGGCTCATCTACGCCCACAACGACGCGGAGGAGCATGCCTACCTGGCGGCCGCCATCCGTGCCTCGGAGGTTCGATTTCGTAAAGGCCCATTGTTATAGACTTGGGTTTTGGAGAAGATGGGGATGCTAGAAGTCGCAGAATGGTTAACGGACAAGCAATATGGGACACGAGGTTTACCCAGGTTTAGACCCCCGGAGGGAAAAACCTACTCCTGCTTGTCTGCTCTTGATTACGGCGAAACCAAAGGTTATAGGGGTGCGCAGATGCAATCTGGCATGGAGGTGTGTATGCAGTGAGTTGAGGTCCTTCTCGTCGTGCCCTCCTGACCTTTATATAGAGAGGCACATCCCGGGCTTAGGTCGAGTCGGTTACATATTAGGGTTGGTACTCTTTGAAATTCTATCTATTCTAGACTTGTCCTCCAAGGATCCAAAGACATCATGGGCTTGGGCCACCCGAAACCTTCATGGTTGCGTGTCCTTGCGTGGGACTTCCTTGGGCTGGACCAGGTATACTAATGTTGTGCACCCGTAGGGTATATCCATGTCAGTAGCCCCCAAGTGTTTAGTCGAATCATAGATTCGGCTGGAGACTCTTCAATCTTTCGGGTGCTATGTAGTTTGACCTTATTTACAAGGAGAAATGTTTAGTTCATAGGGATTGTTGATACGTGTGCCTGACTCACCCGACGGATCAGGGCTAGTTAACTGTCATAGGACAAAACAACACGATCTTCATCAAACTCGAGTCCCCGGACTCAAATTCGGAACAATTGCTGGTGTGATTTGACTCGGCCGTTGAGGACTTATAGAAGTCGAACCCCAGTGATTGTCAAGTGATATACCCAACGTGTCTGTCAGAATTTTCATCGTCCCTATTGACACGGATGTTTACTGGCAGAGCGCAGTCAGGTGAGTTACCAGACCATCAGATGATATCTGTAGGTCTTACCTTTGCGTCGCAGACACAACATCCGAAGTTTTGTCATCGCGGAGGTGTTTCGGGTGGCCAAGGAGATTGCTTCTAACTTAACAATGATTTGGGCAAAGTTGAAAAAAAGATTTTTGTCATATTTTGATCCAAAGGATCACAGTCGAAATATTCATAGGGTGCGAGGCCAACGCTCCCTATGGGAGTAGTCCCCGAGTGTCTGTTCGAGTCGTAGACTCGAGTAGAGACTTTTGTTCAGTCGTTTACAATATAGGTCTGAAGGACACAATTTTTTCGGATGCTCAATTGACGCTCCCTATGGGAATAGCCCCGAGTCCGTAGTGGAGTCGCAGACTCGACATAGGACTCGAAAATAGTTGCGAGGTGTAGTCACCTTAGTCATTTCTCAGGTGCGCGGCCAGCGCTCCTGATAGGAGTAGCCCCCGAGTAGTTTCTCGAATCGTAGATTCAAGTAAGTACTTGATTGATCAGCCGAAAACTTCCAGCCATTGCTAGCTTTGCCTTGATGACGTCAGTGCTGACGATTGGTGATCTCAACCGTCTGCGGTAGGAGAGATGATGCGACAAGAAGATCATGGGTCCCACCTCCTGACTTGAATTTGACTAGTCATGCGCAGACGTGGCGAAAATCACGGCGTCTCCTCGATTTCCGCATGTAGTGGACGACGTGCGGGCGACGGTTCGATGTAGTGTTGACACATGTAGGGTTAGATTCGAGGTGCGCGCTAGGGCTTGTGGATCAACGGATCCTATGCGTAGTCATCGTCTTTTTATAACGTGGGTAAACCGTAGTTTTCTTTTACCCTGTGTCATTTGTCCATCTCCATTGCCTCCATTTTCGCGAGCTTCGTTGTGCTTCACTATGCTCTGGATATTCTGTGTTGTTTTCCTTCTTCCTTCTTGCACGCACACCGCCACCATCACCACTGCGAGATGGGCAAGACCAAGAAGACCGCTGCTGGAGCTGGGTAGAGCACCACCGCCGGCGGAAAGAAGATCGCCACAACGGTCCACGCCATGGACGGTGGTAGAAGCACACAGAGATGCGCGACGGGGACTTGCGCAAGCTGCGCAATGCTGGGTTGATTCCCCAGAACAAGGAGGATGCCATCCTCCCCGGCGACGAGGTAATCCCGCGCCCACCCGAAGGGTTTTGGCTCATGTTTTACGCCTTTGTCATCTGTGGTCTCTCTCTTCTTGTTCATGATTTTCTTCGTAGATTCCTCTTATTTTACGGGATTCAGTTACATCATCTTTCTCCCAATTCTCTCCTCCATATCGCCTGCTTCATCACTCTTTGCGAGTGCTGGCTCGGTATCGAGCCGCACTTTGGCCTCTTCCGGAAGCTCTATTATGTGAAGAGGCTGTCCGGCACCGGCGAAGTCTATCCGCTTGGCGGCTGCATCATCTATATTCCATCCTCTATTATTTTCTTCTCCTTTTCTATGTGCGAGTCCGTCCAGTACCGGCAGAAGAAGTGGTTTTACATCCGCGATGCCAAGGTGGACAGACAAGATTTTTGGCTCGCCCCTTTTAACTCCTCTTAGAAGATCACCCCGAAGAGATCGTGGAAGAACCACATCTTGGAGGGTGAAATGGCGGTGGTGGAGGAGCTCTACCGTCATGTGGAGGCGCTCCAGATGGTTGCTGGAAAAGAGGTCAATGGTGTGGACATCATCCGCACCTTCCTCAAGCGTTGGGTGTAGCCGCTCCAAGCGAGGGCGCATCTGATGTTTCTCTATGCTGGCCACAACGACCCGACGAGGGTCTCATCCGAGGAGTTGTCTCAGGGTGATCTTGATAGAGCCCTTCGGCCTCTCCTAAAGAACAAGGCTGACGAGGACCTCCCGGGGAAATCCTTGACCGCCCCCTTTATTGCTGCGAATGCAGTTCCTTAGGTGTACACTTGTGTCCTGCGCGTTGTGCTTTTTCGAGTGCTTTTTGCAACCTGTAGCGTTACTAATCTTCTGTCTTTGATTTGCAGGATTTCAAGGTAGCAGGGATGATGCCCCCTCTGCTTGAGAAGTTTCTGTTATCGTCGGACAACGAAGTTGTGGACTCTGAGTCCGAACTTCCTCCGGCTCAGTCACCTACTATGGATTCTCCCGAGGGGAGTGAAGGGCGGACCCGAAAGCGCACCCGGAGCGAGTCTTCGGATGCGTCTACCCCTCCAACTCCAAGAGATCCATCGTTCCTCGAGCATCATGGTGAGGATGAGGGTGCATCGTCTGCACCTTTTCCTGATGTGCCTCTTCGGGCGGTGGCTCCACAGCCGCCGGCCAAGAAGAAGAAGCAGAAGGCGGCTCTCGTCTTCAACTTATCGGACATTGAGTCATAAGATGCTTTGTCTGGCCTTTTTTCTATTGTTTGTCTATGTAGCCTCGATGTGATGTGAATCTTATCTTTACTTGTAGCGACTCTTCGGAGGAGTCCCTTAACGGGTTTACTCAAGAGATTATGGCGGAGTCGAAGCCAACAGCTTCTATTCCCCAGGTGGTGGCCGACTCTGAGGATGATGGCCCGAACTCCTCTAAGTGAGAGGCTCGGGCTGTCGTGACTCAGAAGGCAGCTCACAAACCTTCGGAGTCCTCACCTGAACACGTAAGTGTTACTTTTCATACTCCATGGGGGGAGCCCCCGGGCCCTTTTTGTTTTGACTTTGTTGATCGTTTTTGGGGGAGCCCCCAAGCCGTTTATTTATCGAATTGTGTTTCTGTTTTATCTGTAGTCCTTTGTGAAAGGTGCCAACCTCCTTATCCAACAACATCTAGCGCTGGAGGCTAACCTGCAACAGCTTCAAGGTATGTGACTTTTCGCCTTGTTTTTGTTCGTCTGCTCCAATGTCTTTCTGGTATTGATCCGTTGTCTTATCGTTTTGAAGATGAAAACAAATGATGCGCTCCGAAGGCTGAACTCTCTCAAAAAGAGCCTCGGCCAGGTAGAGAATAGGGCAGCTGATGCTGCTGAAGCTAAGGACCGCCTGCAGAAGGAGGCTGCCGATCGCGAGCAGTAGCTTGTGGCCGCAGCGGCCGCCTGCGAGAAGGAGATGGCGAATAAGCTTATGGCTGCAGCCAAAGCTATTTTTGGTGAGTTTCCCTTGCCTTGTTTGGGTCTTGTGTTCTTTCGACTACAGCTTGTCCTTTCTCATTAGGGTCTTTCTCCATGTTTATTTCAGATGCTTCAGGTATCACATTTGAGCGTGGTGCGCTAGATCGTGGAGATGCTTTGGGTGATGCCGCCGCTGCGATTGAGGATCGTTGGTTGTGCTGCCGCCGCGGGCTCCTTGGAGAAGGCCAGGAAAGTGCTCGCGCGCTTCTAGAAGGAGGTCGTCCCCGAGGGCGTTGTCCTTGATGACGTCGACGCCCTTGCGGATGCTCTGTCGGAGGAGGCCTCGGCGGAGTACAAGCGTAAGCAAAAGGGGCTTGGAGCTTCCATGGGGCTAGCCATGGAGATGGCATCCAGAGCTGAGCTGGACCTGCCACACATCACGTCTCAGATGCCGACGGCTGCAGATGGCTCTGAGGTAGCTTTCACCCTCCTTGCTTCTCGTTGTAAGTTCTATGGGCGGAATCTCATCGATCTCTTGGCTGACTACGCGGAGAAGCAACAGCAGGAGGTCAAAAGCAGGCAGTCTGGCTCTAAGGCCACCCGGATGCAAGAGCTTAGGCCTTTGTAATTTAGATGATTTAATTTCCTCTGTTGCTTCCTTTTGTAACCATTTGCTGATGAACAAAACCAACTATGTCACGAGGTGGCTTTATTGATGTATATAAGTTTATCTTTCGAGCTGCTGCCAGAAATTCTTGTGATGTTCATGCTTGATTTATTTTGCCTTTAGGGTCCTTCGGGTGAGGTTCCGGTTGTCACTCCGACTGCTCCTGAGACACGACCATCTTTGGATCATGCGTTGCAGTTGGTTTTTTTGCGTGATCGTGTCTGTAGCTTGGAGAAGGATATCCTTAGCATTCGAGGCCACGCGGATGTGTGGAAGTCCAAAGCTGAGCGAGCCATAGCCCGGGAGGAGTACTTGATGGGGACTTGCGGCAGATGGGCGAGCAACTGCAATGTGAGTCTTCGCGAACTGCTGTTCTTTCAGGTGTAGCTCTATATGCTTGATCATTGCATGCGTTCTGCAGGTGTGAATCTCGTTCCAAAGGAAGAGAAGGAGCGCATCGCCATTCGGATGAATTGTTTGACGCAGCAAGACTTGGAGGCTGGTGGCTTCTTCTGGATGGACCGTGATCGAGCCATCGTCCTTGCGACGGTGCAAGATCGCGTGAACCAGGTTCTTCGGGTGCTGAGGCAGGCGAGGTCATCACTGGCGGCTTTCTGGGCTCTCATGTTCCCTTGGATGCTGCGCCTTCTACCTTCCTGGGTCTTCTTGGTAAATTTTGGGACGTAGGCCACGTTAAAGAGTTGGTGCGGCATGAGCTGATTGCTGGGGTGAAAGCTGCCTTGTCGCTCATTTGGTTGCATCGTCATGATGTCGATCTTGCGGAGGTGGCGACTGGGCCGCCCCTTCAACCGGATGGTAGTCTATGGGACATGCACCCTCATTATGCGGTTGTGGCGCAGCATGCTGAAGAGATTGTAGATTTGTTCGAGCAGTGGGCGAATGTAATGCTCCAGAATAGGTAGATCCTATAAAGAAAACAGATGATGTAAATTGCGTATTTATTCGAGTGGGCGCGTAATGCCCTTTGTAAAGTTTATATGTACTAGCACGTGGTGCTTTGTTATGTGCATGTCTTTTTTGTTAGCCTAACGTAGTCAACTACTCAGGTTGTATGCATTGTTCTTAGTCGACGAGGTCGTGAGGTGAGGTGTAGACCCTGAGCATATTTAGCGAGAAATAATGTAAGGTGAAAAGATATTTGGGCCAAGGAACTTAGCTTTTATTCATAGAATAACAAGGAGGTACATTGTTCGGCTGAGTAGCCTTATTGAAAGTAAAGGGTAACTAGGGGTAGAAGCGTCACAGACGTGCGACGTTCTAGGGGTTGGAGTATTCGACTCTTGATGCGATGTCCATGAGGCGGTAGGCGCCACCTAGGATGACTTATGTGATGATGTAGGGTCCTTCCCAGGGTAACTCGAGCTTCTTCGGTCGTTCTTGCTTGAGTCGTAGGACGAGGTCTCCTTCGACGAAGGACCTTGGGCACAGCCGACGGTTGTGGTAGTTGCGGAGGCTTTGTTGATAGACCGTTGCGCGAGCTGCAGCGATATCGCATGCCTCGTCGAGTGTGTCGACAGCGTCTTTGAGTGCTGCCGATGATTCGCCTTTGCTGTAAGCAACGACCCATGGGGCCTTATGGCGTACTTTGGTGGGTACCATGGCGTCGGCTCCGTGCACCACGAAGAAGGGCGTGAAACCGGTTGAGCTATTCGGCGTTGTACGCAGGCTCCAGAGGACGAAGGGTAGCTCCTCTGCCCAGGCTCCCGCAAGCCTTTAGAGTGGGCATAGTAGGCGTTTCTTGATGCCGTTGCCTATGAAGCCGTTGGCCTTTTCGACCTGTCTGTTCGTCTGCTGGGGCGCCATGGAGGCGTATGATATGTTGATGCCGAGGTTCTCGTAGAAGTCTTGGAATTCCTTTGAGATGAAGTTCGAGCCGTTGTCCGTGATGATGTTGTGTGGCATGCCGAACCTGTAGACAATGGACTCGAAAAACTTGACGGCAGTTTTGCCGCTTTGGTTGGTGACAGGCATGGCCTCGATCCACTTGGTGAACTTATCAACTATGACCAGGAGGAAGACGTGGCCTCGTTTCGAGGATTTTGGCAGTTTGCCGATCATGTCGAGGCCCCATTGTGCGAAGGGCCAGGCCAGCGGTATGGGCGTTAGCTTGGATCCTGGTGCGTGCGGCTTGTTCGCGTACCTCGGACAGGCGTTGCACCTTTGGACGATGTCCTTGGCGTCATTCATGGCTGTTGGCCAGTAAAATCCAGCTCGTAGAGCTTTGGCGACTAGGGCACGGCTGCCCACATTATGGCCGCAGATGCCCTCGTGGATGTCTTGGAGGATATTTTTGTCGTCACCAATGGTGACGCACCTTTGGAGCACACCCAAAATGTTGCACTTGTACAACTCGCCATTGTGGAGGGTCAAGGCCTTAGACCGGCGAGATATGCGCTGGGCATCTGTCGGGTCATCGGGCAGATCGTTGTTTATTAGGTACCGATGGTATGGTTGCGTCCATGTCTCTTCAACTACCATGACCTACATCAGGCTGACCAGCTCGACCTCGGTGTCGAGCTTTTGGGGTCCTTCTTGTCCTTCAGGTAGCGCAGCCCCGGAGTGCTCTACTTCTTTGACTGAGCCCTTTGGGAATTTCTTATTTATAGAGGATACATGGATTTGTTCAAGGAACATACCTGGTGGAACCCGTGTGCAGGTTGAGCCGATGTTGGCGAGCCTGTCAGCTTCTTCATTGCTTTCCCTTCCAATGTGCCAACGCTCGCAGCCGTCAAAGTCTCCTTCGAGTGAGTTGTAGAGCGCCTGGTATGCGATCATGTTGGCGTTGTGAGCATCGCACTCGTTCATTGTCTGTTGGACGACATAGTTCGAGTCAGCGTAGATGACGAGGTGTGTTGCACCATAGATCTTGGCCATCCTCATGCCATGGATGAGGTCCTCGTATTTGGACTCATTGTTGGAGGCGCGAAACTTCATCCGAAGGACATATTTCATATTGTTGCCCTGAGGGGACGTCAATATGACGCCAGCTCCAGCTCCGGCCTCACGCTTGGAGCCGTCGAAGTGCATCGTCCACGATTGTGACATGTTCGGAGTGTCCGGCAGCTGGAGTTCCATCCAGTGGACGAGAAAGTAGGGGAGGACCTGATATTTGATGGCCTTGCTCCGCTCATAGATTATGTCTAGAGGGGACAACTCAATGCCCCACAGGACTACGTGTCCCGTGGCTTCGGGGTTGTTCAGGATGTTGGACAGTGGGGCATCGTTGACGACCATGATCTGATGCTCCTGGAAGTAGTGGCTCAACCGAAGAGTCGTCATGAATACGCCGTAGGCAAGCTTCTGGTAGTGAGGGTACCTTTGTTTCTTTGGAATCAGTACCTCGCTGAGGTAGTAGATTTGAAGTTGGACCCCGTGGGTCTTTCCGTCTTTGGGTCGTTCGACCACAAGTCGTGCTTACCGCCTGGTGTGTAGTTGTGATGTATAGCAGCAAAGGCTCCTATTCCTTTGGCGTGACCAGGACAGGCGAGGTAGAGAGCGGCCGCTTTAGTTATTCGAAAGCGGCATCTGCTTCGGGTGTCCACTCGAACTTGTCCATCTTGCGTAGCAGCTGGTAAAAAGGTAGGGCCTTCTTACCCGTTCGACTGATGAATCTGCTCAGCGCTGTGATCCGCCCAGCCAATAGCTGGACACCTTTGAGGTTCTTCGGCTTCTCCATGGCCAGTATGGCCATGATTTTCTTCGAGTTAGCCTCAATCCCCCGCTGAGAGATGAAGTAGCGAGTAACTGGCCAGATGGGATGCCAAAGGCACAGTTTTCTAGGTTTAGCTTGATCTTGTAGTGATCAAGGTTATCGAACGTCTCGCGGAGATCGTCGATCAGCGTCTTGGCATCCCTGGTCTTGATCACTATATCGTCAACATAGACTTGGATGTTGCGGCTGATCTGGCTTTTTAGGCACGCCACCATGCACCTATGGTACGTGGCACCTACGTTCTTCAGCCCGAAGGGCATAGTGTTGTATCAGAACACTCCGAACAGCGTAATGAATGATGTTTTCTCCTGATCTTGGACCTTCAGCCGAATCTGGTTGTAGCCTGAGTAGGCATCAAGGAAGGAGAGTTTCTCCCATCTGGCATTTGAATCGATGATTTGATCGATCCGTGGTAGAGGGAAGTGGTCCTTGGGACAGTACTTGTTGAGCAATGTGAAGTCCACGCACATCCGCAGGATATCCGTGTCCTTTTTGGGGACCAACATGGTGTTTGCCAGCCACTCGCTCTCCTTGATTTCTCTGATGAAGTTGGCATCAAGTAGTCTGTTGACTTCGACTACAATGGATTCGTGTCTTGGCTCGGACAGTCGTCGGATTGACTGTTTGACAGGCTTCGCATCCGGAAACACATTGAGTGCATGCTCGGTGAATTCCATGGGAAGTCCTGGCATATTCGCAGGACACCAGGCGAAAATTTCCTAGAGCTCACGGAGGAATTCGACGAGCGCGCTTTCCTATGTGGAACTGAGGTCGTTGGCGATCAACGCCATCTTGGAGGCGTCCAACGGATGGACCTGCACCTCTTTCGTGTTGACCGTGGAGTCGAATGACATATCAGGTGCGTTTTTTCTGGTGGCTAGGGGTGCCCCGTTGTCTGTCACCTCTCTGAGCCTCGTGAGTTCCTCCTGCATGCCGAACGACTGGGAGATTTTGTTGAAGTCTCTGTCACAGTGGTCAGATCAGGTGAAGCTTCCCTAGATGGTGATGACGCCCCTAGGTCCTAGCATCTTCAGTAGCAGGTAAGTGTAGTCGGTACTGCTAAGAATCTTGCGAATGCCACGCGCCCGAGGATGGAGTGGTACTGTGATGGCTAGTCCACCACTTCGAACTCCAGCCGCTTGATGGCTGGCTCAGTTGATGATTAGCTTGTTGGGAACCCCAAGAGCAAGGTGTGAAGTAGCACAGCAGCAAGTCTTCCCTCAGTAAGAAACCAAGGTTATCGAACTAGTAGGAGAAAGGAAACGTCACACAGGTGTTGCAAGCAACACGGAGACCTACACAACACAAACTCAAGACTTTGCCCCAACTAACAGTGAGGTTGTCAATCTCACCGGTTGCTGTAACAAAGGATTAAACGTATGGTGTGGAAGGTAATGGTGGTTTGCAGCAAGTAAACAAGTAACAGTGGAAGATGTATCAATGGTAAATATTGGACCGGGGTCCATAGTTCACTAGAGGTGCTCTCCTTAGAAACAATATGGCATGAAGGGTAAAAAAATTACAGCAGGGCAATTGACAGGAACTGAGCAAGGCATAACAATGCAATTACTAGTCAGAAAGATCCTATGAGATTCGATTGGGCAATACAACAAGATACATAGACCGCCATCCAACTGCATCTATGACTAGAAGTCCACCTTCAGGTTATCATCCGAACCCCCTCCAGTATTAAGTTGCAAGCAACAGACAACTGCTTTAAGCAAAGTGTGTAAGGTAAACAGTCCACATGTTCAATGTACAAGAGACCGTTGTTTTCTCCCTAGTAGCAACAGGACATCTACAACCGAAGAGATTTCTGTCACTTCCCTTGGAAACTAGAGGCATGAACCCACTGTCGAACATAAATACCCCCTCTTGGAGTCACTAGCAACTACTCGGCCAAGATAGCTACTAACAACGGAGAGCATGCAAGATCACAAACAACACAGACATGATAGAATCATAAAGACAAATAATCAAACCAACATAATAATCTCAATATCCATCGGATCCCCGCAAACACAACATGCATTATTACAAATAGATTAGATCTTGATCATGAACGGAGCTCATAAGATCTATACATGAAAGCACAACGAGGAGATACAACCATCTAGCTACTACATGGATCCATTGTCCAAGGTGGAACTACTCACGCATCATACCGGAGAGAATTCCTCCGGGATGATCTCCCCTCCGGCAGGGTGCCGGGAAGAACATCAGATCCCTCCTCCCCCGGATCTAGGGACGACAGTGGCGGCGGCTACAGAAGGTTTCGTGGAATATTGATCGGGTGCTTAGGTTTTCCGCATCGAGGGCTTCTTATAGGCGAAGGGGGAGGTCGAGGAGGCGTCCAGGGGCCCCACACCCTGCCTAGGCGTGGGGAAGGGCCCACCCATGCCTAGGGGGGTGTATGGGCGCCCGGGCCCGCTTCTCCGTCTAACTTCTAGACTTCTTGTTCCCCACGGAAAGTTATTGACTTTGGCTTTTGTCCTGTACAATTCCGGGAATATTTCCTTACTAGATTTTCTGTGGCACCTTGTTAATAGGTTAGTACCACAAAACATGTAAAAAGCACCTCAAAGTGTAGACAAAGCAAAGCAAAGTAGATACTAAACAAGCATGGAGCATCAAAAATTATAGATATGTTTCCGACGTATCATCGCTCGCGCCTGAAGTTTTCGTGTTGGCCGAAGATGACGTCGAGCCATATCTTCCCTAGGGGATATATGCCTTTCTGAGGAACTATGTCGTGGAACATCGTGTCTGATTGCTCCAGGCTGCACAGCGGGATTCGCATCGCTGCGAGTGTGCTGGCGAACATCAGATTGATGCCGCTGCCACTGTCCATGAAGACGCGGCTCATCTTGAACCCCCCGATCTGTGCCTCGAGCACTAGGACGGCTTGACCTAAGCGAGGGATCTGTCGTGGGTGATCCAAACGGTCGAACGTGATGCAGGACTCCGAGCCACTGAGGTACTGAGGGATGGCTGGTGGGGAGGTCACCGCCAGGCTAACTTCGGGTGATCTTCTTTTGCACCCTGTTTGTTGGGCGCCCCTTCTGGATCATCAGGGCCCCCTTTGGTGGCGGATACCCTCCTGCGGCGTTGTTTGGCACTGGTGCGATCGTTGGATTCGACGGTCCAGCTGTTGGTGGTGGAGGAGCTCCGTGGGCGATGTCGCCTGGTATGGGTGCGGGCCCAAATCCAGGGTTCACGGTGCGCCACATTTGGGTGAGACCCTTGCTGAGTTTTTGGAACTCGCGACAGTCCTTCAGCATGTGGCTGGCCTTCTTCTTACCATCATGTTTGTCGATGTAGAAGTGGATGGTGCAGGGACCAGACAGCTTGTCGTATGCCGAAGGCTCGTCATCGTGGCTGCGGCGTTGCCACGTTTGCGTGGGTCGCCCACCATCGCGGTAGTTGCTTCCGTGGTGTCTGCTGATGCGGTTGCTATCATTGCGTTGATCGGCGTATCCAGTCACGACCATGTCGACTCCGTCTCGATCGTCATAGATTCGCGATCTTCTTTTGCTGCGGCGTTCGTGTCTGCGGCCGTAGTCGTCTTCTTCATCCGAATGTGCTCGGGTGATGGAATCCTCGCCGTCTGCCCACCAGTTGGCGATGTCCATGAGGTGCTCGAGTGTTTTGGGCTTGACGCACCCAAGCTCCTCCTTGAAATCTAGGCGCCTGGCACCATCCTTGAAGGCGTCTATTGCTCGTTCCTCGAAGATATGCGCCGCTGAGTTCTTGATATGGGACCAGCGGAGTATGCACGAGCGGATGGACTCGTTGGACTGTTAGGTGCAGGCCCGTAGTTCTTTGATCGAAGCTAGCCTCTTGCTGGTGCCCTTGAAGTTGCGGATGAATCTGTACGCTAGCTCTTCCCAACTTCGGATGGATCCGGAGGATAGGCTGCTAAGCCAGACTCTGGCCACGCCTATCAGCTGCAGCTGAAGGCATTGTAGGGCGGTGTTCTTGTTTCCACCGTGGAGCTTGACTGATGACAGATGATCGTCAAGCCAGGCCTTTGGTTCCTGCGTGCCATCAAACTTCGAGTTGTCCGAAGGGAGCTTGAAATTTTTCGGCATCCTCGTTCATCAAACGGATCTGCTGAAGCACCTGGCGCCGCACAGCTCTCGGTCGTCTTCCTCATCAGACTCAGTTGAGCATGCGCGCTTGGCGCATGCCTTGTCGATCTTGCGTTGGTTGAGCTCTTTGTGAGCGTCGTAGTTGCTACTACGGCATCATGGGATCTTGTGGCGACGGGGCAGGTCGTGCTCATCGTCTTCGGATGAGGGCGTAGGGCTGCGGTTGAACTTGACCACAGCTTTTTTCTTTGGCTCTGCAGGAGCCTCGTTGTGGAGCGCCGCTCCGACGAGTCCGAAGCCAGCTAGAGCGAACTTGTGCATGGCGCTCTTAGGGTCTCCCACCGGAGGTGGATGGGACGCGAGATATGTAGTGGCTTCCATGATCGCAACCTGCGGTGTCTTCGGCATGACGTTGCCGTGTGAGTCCATTGTCATGAAGGACATGTTGAGGCCCCGGGTGACCTCGCGTCGCGCAGCGCGGTCCATGTGCTCTGTGTGGGAGTGATACTTATTGGCATTGTTGCCATGCGATCTGGAGCCATGATGACCCACAAGTATAGGGGATCGCAACAGTCTTCGAGGGTAGTATTATCCAATTTATTGATTTGATACAAGGGGAGCCAAAGAATACTTGCAAGCCTTAAAAACTGAGTTGTCAATTCAGCTGCACCTGGAAATAGTTCTTGCTCACAGAAGTTTATCAGTAGCAACAGTTTGTAGTAGCAACAACAAAGCAACAGGAGCAGCAAAACAGGAGCAATAGTAACAGTAGTAGCAAATAGTAGGATATGAGCGCGGTAGGCATAGGGATGGATGGACGGGCATTGCATGGACGAGTCTACACATGTAACTTCAAGATCTAGGGCAACTGCAGATAAATAAGAATAAGCATCCAAGTACTAAACAATCATAGGCATGTGCTCCATATATAGTCATGCGTGCTCGCAATGAGAACTTGCACAACATCTTTTGTCCCGCCATCCTGTTGCAGCGGGGCCTCAAGGGAACTACTGGCAATTAAGGTGCTCCTTTTAATAGAGCACCGGAGCAAAGCATTAACACTCCATGAACACATGGGATCCTCACGTCGCAGCCATCCCCTCCGGTTGTCCCAATTTATGTCACTTCGGGGCCTTTGGTTCCGGACAATGATATGTGTACACAACTTGCAGATAAGATCACAAATAATACTATCAGAATGATTCAATAATAAGTTCAAATCTGAGATCATGGCACTCAGGCCCTAGTGACAAGCATTAAGCACAACAAGTTTCAACAAATTCAAATAGCACTAGTAGAGATACTAGGCACCGTGCCCTAACAATCTTATTCGATTACATGATAGAACTCATCCAATCCCTACCATCCTCATAGCCTACAGTGGGGGATTACTCACTCATGGATGAGGGAAACATTGATGGTTGATAGAGAGGCGTCAGTGATGACGATGGCGACGATCCTCCCCTAATTCCCCATCCCGGCTGGGTGACAGAACAGAGTTTCTAGTTCCAAATCGCGTCTTCTGGTAGTGGTGGCGCAGCAGAACTTTTTCTGGAAAAACGACGAACCCACCCCCTCGGTTTTTAGGTCAAGAGGCTTCTTATAGGCGAAGAGAGAGGCCGAGGGGGTGCCTGCGCTGGCAACACCCCTCCTAGGCGCGGGGTGGGCCCACCGGCAAGGCAGGGGGTTTGGGCCACCCAAGGCTCCCCTCCGTCTCGTACTCTGGCTTCGTGGATCTTCTGGTGAAATAGGATTTTTGGCATATTTTCAAGGATTTTTCCTGATAGTTGATTTTCTGCACAAAAATTAGACACCAAGGAAATTCTGCTGAAAATAGCGTCAGTCCGTGTTAGTTGTATCCAAATCACAAAAGTTTAGAGGAGAAACAATAGCAAAGTGTTCGGGAAAGTAGATACGTTTTGGACGTATCAACTCCCCCCAAGCTTAGCTTATTGCTTGTTCTCAACCAATTCAGTTGAAAACTGAGTGCGATAAAAGAACTTTCACAAACACATTTGCTTCATATGATGTAAATATTCTCAGCACATGAGTAGATACTTAAACCATTCATAATAAGAAGTATGTAACTAAGTCTACTCTATAGTCATTGCAAGCTATGAAGAGAAACCAACTCAATAATAATAAGTAGCATGAAACATAAACATAAGCAACATTGCAATGCTCATAATAAGGTATGATAGAGTGGTATCTCGCTTGCCTTTGTTTGTAGAGCACAATATAAATGCCAAGGCACCTCTGAAGTTCAAGTGAAGACTAGAAGTAAAGATATCAGAGATACAAGCATCAAAGGCATGACATAATTAACCAAGTTTTGAGACAAACACAAGAATGACAACTATGCTCTAAAGAAGGTGCTCATAGAATAAGTGGTGACTCAACAAGGAAGTGAAAAGGGTTTTGAAAAGTTTGAAAGGCTTCCAAATGATGAAAGTAAGGTACTCACTAGCTTTGAGCTCTCATTTCCCCTATCATAGGTATCTTTATGTGGTTAATGGTTAAAGTGAGGTCCAATATGAGTTATATGCTTGACAGACCATAAACTGGAAATCCCATGTCCCTTGAGTACGAGGGCCGCTCCTCGTGCTACTCAACTTTAGTCACCTGTAAGTTCTTTTCATCGTAAATACATGCATATCATAGAGAACCGCCAATAGGGTACCCCTTGCACATGATACAGGAGCTATCCCATGATCAAAATGACAAGGCAAGCAGACAATGAGCATCTCAGCGATCTTTTTATTTGCTATTTGCATAGGTATTTATTGAGTATGCCTCTCAAATGCTCAGTATGGTAATGCTGCAAGTTTCCACCATGATTAGGCATGGCTTAGGCTAGCGGCCCAGGCGTTTCTCTAACACATATATATATAACTCCATGAACTCACAATCTCCCCTTTTATTTCACACTGACGACATCCGCAAACAAAAGAGCATGGTATCAACTGGATATGTATCCATAAGTGTTGAAAGTGTTCCCCGTGACAGCACGGCTCTGCTAACTCCCTGCCTATAATTTGCAAGCATATAACTTTCATGGACAGTCACAATGTTTCAGGTTTATTAAGTAAGAGAAATAAAGTGTGCCATCAAGTTCGTGAGAGCTTTACTAACTAACTTTCTCAAAACAGACAAACATTTTACTTGGAAGAAAACAAGGCATAATGAATATGCACTGAATAGCTAATGATGTTAATAGGTAGGTATGGTGGATACTGTTGGCAATATTGGTTTTGGGGAGTTGGATGCACAAATAGAGCTCATACTCAGTGCAAGTGAAGGCTAGCAAAAGAGAGGGAGCAACAAACGAGAGAGCAATAATTGTCATAATCATGCTTGCAACAAAACATGACTAATTATGGCATGAAAGTGATGCAATAACTCTGAGGTAAAATAAATCGTCGAGGCTTACTGACTATTGTTTAGTCATATGCATGCGTGAGCATGTGCCAAGTCGATTCACATGAAACATTCAGAGGAGGATACCACAATATAATACCAAAATATGAATAGAACAATGCAAGCAAACATTCATATGACATGCTACAAACTATTAGCAAGCTGGAGCTAATCACAAGAAAGCAAAAACTACTAAGCATCCATAATAACATACACCTTACATGAACATACTAAGCATGCTCACCATGATGAGTATATGTACAAAAATGAAAACAAATAGAGTTCGTTACCAGCCTCTTACCACACCTCAAGTTGTCTTAATCTTCATTATTTCCCTTCACTTGTGTGACTTGAATAATAACATGAAACCAAAATCCACTAAGGACGGCTGAACCCTGCAAAGAACTCACAAAACCAAAGAAGAACAACAAATATTTTTGGTGTTTTCGATTTTTCAAATAAGCAAACAAAGCAAAATCTTTTTGTATTTTTTTCTTTAAGGCAAACAAAAGATAAAAAACAATGAAACAAACCAAGAGAAACAACGAAAATATTTTTGGTATTTTTGTGTTTTGGGAAAGCAGGAACAAAAACCAAAAAGAAAGTGAAACAATGGATATACAAAGAACCGACGAATCATGATATATAGATGAGTGTGATGTCGGTATACCTCCCCCCAAGTTTAGGCTTTTGGCCTAAGTGGGGCTCAACTCCATGGTGACCAAGAAGGCGCACCTCCGTAATACAACGAGGAGGCCCCTTCGTCCTGGTACAAGCTCGAGGACTCCCTTGTGTAGTGCACAGAGGGGTCGTATGAGGGTGCGCCCCCCTGATAGTGTCCATGGAAGCTAAGAATGCGCAGCTTCTCATCCATCTCCTCCTTCGAGCATGACAAAGGTCCCTGGGAAATACTGAACAAAGTGGTTTGGGTAGAGGGATCTCTCTCTCTTCCCCATCAGTAAACAACATTCTATAAACCAAGCTCTCAAGGGTAGAGCCAGCAGTGACAAAGTGATGCGCTTTCATGGAAGCAAGGTCAAGCCTCTGAGGAGCCAAAACTGTATCATTTGGATCAACAGCAATTCTAGAGCAGAAACAACACGTGCAACAATAATTCCTCCATAAATGGGTCCCTTAGCAGCTAAGCGACGAGCAATGAGAGAACCAATATTGTACCTGGTTTCATTGTTGAGTGCAGCAGCTAGGAAGGACAAACGATAGTTGGAAATATTTCTAGTGTTCTCCCTACCAAGAACACCAGTGGCAAGATAATAAGCAAAGTACCTGATAGCTGGGAGCTGAATATTTCTTATCTTTCCTCGCTAGGCTCTACGGCCATCATCATTGGTTATCCTGTGGTAGAGCTCCAACAAATCAGTGGGTTGAGCTGGAATCTTCTTCGCCGACCCAGCTGTACCAAGTTCCAGGATCTCACAAAATTTCTTCAATGTCAAGGTGTAAGGCCTACCATAAATTTTGAAAGACACATCTGGCTTGAACAAGCTGTTAGAAAAAGAGAAGCTGTCCACAAATGTTTTAGTGAGCGTAGCATATTGCACGCTCTCATCCTGTATATAACTTGTTAGTCCAACCCTCCGAACCAAGGTTAGAAAATCATCAAGAATCCCAGCAGCCCGCAAAAAGGTTGGGCAAGGAAAGGTGGAAGGGTGTGCATCTCCCTCGTCCCCAAATTGCGGTGTAATGAGATCCTCATTTTATGAGGGCCTAGCTCGGGAGGATGATCTTGAATGCCTTGCCCTCCTAGGTGCATCACTCTCAAATATTTCACCAAAGGTGTGGTTGTCCATGACATCTTTTTTCTGAAATTTTTAGACAAATAACAAACCAAGTGATTTCCAAGTTTATAAATGATGAGAAACTACTATAGGAACTTTCTATAGGGCTACACATGCATTAAAATGGAAACTCTAGGCATAGAACAAGCATGCAAGCTCACAAAACATGACACCTATAGCAGCAAAATACTCAAGATACAATCTACCAATCACAAATCTAATTGGACAAGTGGAGGAGGCACATACCAAGGAGCAATCCCTCCAAAAAATCAGCAGCAAAGATGGGCTGAGCAAGGAGATCGAAAATTGGGAGCAAGAACAGCAAGAACTCGAGCTTGAGAAAATTTTCCGGTGTTTTTTGGGACAGACAAAGAAGATGGCTGGGAGGAGGCACTTTGGAGGGCCACACCTCTGCTAGGCGCCACCTAGGGGATGGCTGCGCCACCCAGGGGTGTGCTGGCCTGGGGTGGCCCCCTGGGTCACTCCAGGTGTCCCTCTAACCCTTTTTCGAGGAAAATTTTATTTTGAATATTCTGGGATTTTTCGGGAAACTTTATTTTTGGCCAAATTTCAGGGTATGAAAATTGATTTTCTCCCATAAAAGATTTTTTTAGAAGAAGCAAAAGCAAACCAAAAACAAACTACAGAAGTTCTAAGAAACTTTAACAAGCAAAAAACTAGCAAAACCAAAGCTAAACAAGAGAAAGAGCAAAGACTAGGAAGGAGAAAAGTAAAAGTAAGCAAGAATAACCACAGTGAAAGCATTATTTTGTTCATAAATCCTTTAGTTAACAAGGTTGATCAAGTGTTCTTACCAAAACAATCTTAAATGTTACTTGAATGGTCCAATGATTTAGGCAATTCAATCTCAATCTCATATGATTCAGGCAATTCAATCTCAATCTCATATGCTAATTCAATCTTAAATGTTGAAACACATTGTGAACGGCAGACAATGATTCAGGCAATTCAATCTCATATGCTAATTCTCCTTTACGGCTCAGAATCTTGAATGGTCCAACATATCTTGGGGCCAATTTTACTTTGACTCCAAATCTCTTCACTCCACGAAGTGGTGATACTCTAAGATATGCTCTATCACCCACCTCATAGATGACTTCTCTATGCTTTGGATCTACGTAGCTCTTTTGTCGGGACTGCGCTATCTTCAATCTATCCTTTACTAACTTGACTTTCTCTTCAGCTTCCTTGATTAGTTCTGGCCCAAACAAGTTTCTTTCTCCAACACCATTCCATAACAATGGTGTAGTACACTTTCTCCCATAGAGAAATTCAAACGGTGCCATCTCAATACTGGCTTGATAGCTGTTGTTGTAAGAGAATTTTGCGTCAGGCAGACTTTCATCCCAACTAGCTCCACAATCTAGGGCACATGCCCTCAACATATCCTCTAAAATCTGGTTGGTCCTTTTTGTCTGTCCATCAGTCTGGGGATGAAAAGTACTACTGAATTCCAATCTCGTTCCCAATGACTCATGCAGTTGCCTCCAAAAATGGGAAGTGAATTGAGTTCCCCTATCAAACACAATACTCTTGGGTACTCCATGCAGACACACAATCATATTCATATAGATCTTGGCTAACTTAGCACTTGTATAGGTTGTCTTCACGGGTATGAAATGAGCCACTTTAGTTAGGCAATCCACTACTACCCAAATTGAATCATATCCTGATCTACTCCTTGACAGTCCAGTGATGAAATCCATGCCAATCTTGTCCCACTTCCAATCAGGGATAGGTAGTGGTTGTAACAATCCTGCTGGTTTCTGATGTTCTGCTTTCACTGTGCTACATACATCACACAAAGCAATATGTTTGGCGATGTCCTTCTTGAGATTATTCCACCAAAATATTTCCTTCACATCCATGTACATTTTGGTGTTACCCGGATGAATGGAATATGGTGAGTTGTGTGCTTCTTGTAAAATCAGTTTCCGAAGCTCCGGATCTTGCGGAATATAGATACGTTTTCCATACCATAAAGTACCCTGTTCGTCTTCATGGAATCCTTTGGCTTTTCCCTTACCAATCTTTTCCTTAATCTCTTCAATTTCCTTGTCCATCTTTTGGGCTTCCTTGATCTTTTCTAACAAGGTGGGTTGAACATCCAATGACATGAGATGTCCCTCAGGCACTATCTCCAATCTGAGATCTTTGAATTGGGCACACGGATCATCAGGCAATTCTCCCTTAGTAAGGCCATTCACATAAACCTTACGGCTTAACACATCAGCTACAACATTTGCTTTACCGGGGTGGTATTGCAGACTCAGGTCATAGTCTTTGATGAGTTCCAACCATCTTCTTTGTCTCATGTTGATTTCTTTCTGGGTGAAGATATACTTCAAACTTTTGTGATCTGTGAACACTTCACATCGCTTTCCCAAAAGATAATGTCTGCATGTTTTGAGTGCATGGACAACAGAGTCTAACTCCAAATCATGAATAGGGTAATTCACTTCATTAGTTTTGAGTTGTCTCGAGGCATAAGCCACAACTTTCCCTTCTTGCATTAAAACTGCACCTAATCCTTGGTGAGATGCATCACAATACACTTGGAAATCCTTCTCCAAATCTAGCAGGCATAAGACTGGTGCTGTCACTAGTCTGTTCTTCAACTCTTGGAAACTGAGTTCACATCCTTCAGTCCAATCAAATTTCTTGTCTTTCTTTAGTAACTCTGTCATTGGCTTAGCTACCCTTGAGAAATTCTCAATGAATCTTCTATAGTATCCTGCCAAGCCAAGGAAACTACGAACTTCTTTCATTGACTTAGGAGATTCCCACTCAGTTACAGCTGACACTTTTGCGGGATCAACTGCTACACCATCTCCTGACACAATGTGTCCAAGAAATCCGACCTCATTTAGCCAGAATTCACACTTGCTGAATTTGGCATATATCTTATGCTCTCTAAGCTTCTCAAGTATCAATCGCAAATGTCCTTCATGCTCTTTATTTCTCTTGGAGTATGTCAAAATGTCATCAATGAAAACGACAGCAAACTTGTCAAGAAACTCCATGAACACCTTGTTCATCATATTCATGAAGTAGGCTGGTGCATTGGTCAAACCAAATGGCATCACGGTGTATTCATACAATCCATACCTAGTGGTGAAAGCAGTTTTAGTTATGTCTTGTTCCCTTATCTTAAGCTGAAAATAGCCTGACCGGAGATCAATCTTTGAGAACACCCGGGCTCCTTCTAACTGATCAAACAAATCATTGATTCTGGGCAAAGGGTATTTGTTCTTGATAGTCACCTCATTGAGTGAACGATAATCTATGCATAACCTTTGACTTCTATATTTCTTTTCCACAAACAAAACTGGTGCTCCCAAGATGAAGAACTTGGTTGTATAAATCCTTTCTGCAACTGTTCTCCAAGTTGTTTCTTGAGTTCTTTCAACTCATCAACTGACATCTTGTAAGGTCTCTTTGCTATTGGTCCTGATCCTGGAAGCAAGTCAATCAGAAACTCCACATCTCTATCTGGTGGCATTCCCGGCAATTCCTCCGGAAACACATCTGGGTATTCTCTCACAATTAGCACACTGTCTATGCTAACCCCCTTAAGAGAATTTAGCTTACTCCCTTTTGATTCAAAGTTAGACTTGAATCTAATCCTTATATTATCCGGGGTTGTGAGTGTGACTGTACGGTTGGCACAATCTAGTACTCGCTCATACTTGGTCATCCAATCCATTCCCAAAATAACATTCAGTCCTTGGGAATCTAGGATTATCAGACTAACTAGAAACTTATGCTTTCCAAACTCTATTACTAGATCACGACATCCAAGGCTTACTATCATATCTCCATCGGGAGAACTTACTTTTATAGGACACCCAATATTTTTAGTTGGAAATTCATTTCTATCAACAAATTCTCTTGATATGAATGAATGTGATGCACCAGTATCAAAAAGAACAAGTGCTGGAATAGAATTGATTTTGAACTTACCAGCCACAGCATCAGATTCCTCATATATCTCTTCCATGTTGATGTGGTTCACTTGTCCCTTCTGGAGTTGGGCTTGGTGGTTCCTTCAACCTTCTTCTCTGGGCACTCATTTGCATAGTGCCCCATCTTCTTACACTTCAAACATTCAACCTGACTGATATCTCTCTTTGCAGGCTGACTTCCACTTCCACTTCCACCTCCACTGTGGTGACTCTTGTGTCTACTCTTGTGGTTCTTGTACTTGTCATTATCATGACTGCGGTGATGCTTGTTGTCATGATGGCGGTTGTGGCCGTGGTGGTTGTTGTACTTTCCATGTTTGTGGGATACAGAATTACCACTATCATCATAATGGGAACGCTTGTGAGACGATCCCGAGCTGTGCTTATCAAAGTTGTGCTTCCTCTTCCTGCTCTCAATCTGTTTCATATTGTTTTCCAAGATGGTAACCATGTCACAAAGTGATTGGTAGGTTGGGACATAGGCAACAGACAGCTGCAGCTTCAGTTCATCATTCAGTCCTTCGAGGAATTTCTCCTTCCTCTTGGCATCAGTATCAACTTCATCCGGTGCATAACGCGCCAGATTGTTGAATTCCTCAATATACTCAGCCACGCTGCGGTGACGCTATTTCAAGTTGTGGAACTCCTTATTCTTCAAATTCATCACTCCGGATGAGATGTGAGCTGTACGGAATCCATCCTCAAAGATAGCCCAAGTCACATCCTCAATGGGAGTGGTGATCTGAAAGTTGTCCCACCAGGTTGTTGCTAGCCCTTCTAGCAGATGTGCTGCAAACCTAACCTTCTCTTCGTCGGTGCAGCCAACAATCACTAAATCCTTGTTCACTGAACGTAGCCAATCATTGGCCACCATTGGATCAGTGGTTCCTGAGAACTTTGCAGGCCTCGGTCTTAGAAATCTAGTGAGCATGTCAAATCCTGGCGGATTATTCTGGTTGTTTTTATTGTTGTTATTGTTGTTGTTGTTATTCTGATTCTGGTTCTACATGAAGGTGGTCATCATCTGCATCAGTTGTGCTTGTGCTGTCATCAACTGCTGCATCTTAGGAGTGACATTGTTGTTGTTGTTTTGGTTGGGGTTGGCACATCGAGGAGGCATCTGTGGTTTTAATAAGGATAAGAATTAGATAACCATAGATGCTTAACATGCACAATACATCACATACTCAATCACAATAACCAAGCATCAAAATAACATAGAGTTTGAACGACATAAACAACATGTTTGGAAATGCAAAACACACCATAACAAGCCACCCACATGTTGGATGGTCATTGCGACTCAATAATCAAAAGTACGGTAGATGAAAGATAATCGAGTAGTCTACACTACTCTTACGCATCAATCTCCACGTCAACGAGGGTAAGACCTGCATTCTCCATGGCGGTCTTGTAGTCATCAACACTAGTAGTCAAGGCCTCTATCTTGGCCCTAAGAGCCCTCTTCTGTGAGCGAAGCCTCTCGATCACTCCCTGCTGATGCTCAAGATCGAAGTCCTTGGCCTCTAGCTCTTCCTTCATCTCCCGGATCTTCTTGTTCCTGTCTTCGACTCTTTTCTCCTGGCTCTTGAATTTCGTGTCCTGGCTTTCAAACTTGGTCTCCATTTCCTTGACTATCTCGTCTTGCTCCGCGAAGAGCTTGTCCTTCACTCGGAGCTAAACCTGGAGCTCGTCATTGCTAAGAATGACGTTGGTTGTAACATCCCAAAAATATTAAACTAGAATCATCAAACTCTAATCATCAAAATTAGGGTTAACAAAAACTTTTCAAATTAAAAATATGAAAGCATGCATGTGTGTATGCATCCCATTTTGAATTCTTTTGAATTGCCTTGTTTATGTGTTTCTTTGCTTGTAAAAGGATTATTAGGTGAAATAAACATCATACAAACAATTCCCAAACTTTTCCTAAAGACAAATAAATCAAAACAAACAAAATGAGTGAATGGTCATTTTGACCAATTTAACTCCCATGCCTACTTTGGCTGTCTCAAACTTTCAGAACTTAACATAAACTTGTTTGGATCTTTACACCCCTTGATAGTACTCTTAACAAAGTATCAAGGCCCACCTTGTGATCATCCAGAAACTTTCAAATGCATAGTTTAAATGACAATTCAAAATTGAATCTTTATCATATGGGAAGATCACACTTTTTCAAAAACCACTCAAACAAGCTCAACTTTCAAAACCCAAGCATCTTCAGACTCACCAGCATCAACCTAGCACATCCACCAAAAATCTTTTCAAAATTTAAAACTTGAATTCTTGCGGCCATTTCATCAAACACCTTGCTGATTCAAATCAAATAAAATCTAAACACTATTATGAGCAGTGATTGGAGCCTAACTTGTTCCCTCTCTAGCTCACAGCAACCTCAGTAGATCATCTAGCAAACTAAACCAAGAACTATCCCCACTATAAGCTTGGCAATGCCATCAATGGTGAACAGCCGAAGCTCACCATGTCACCCCAGTGTGGACAGCAAGCTAGGAGAAGAAACAAGCCTAGCCAACATGTCTAGGAGCAAGCCAACATCCCACCGCCACTCCCTGTCCAGCGCTCGAGCGTTGCCAACCCCTGGACCACACGCACAGACCGTGCCCAGCTCGCCAGCAAGCATGTCGAGCATGCGCCAGAGCACCACCCTCGACCGAAGCCCACATACCGCGCGCCGGCATCGCCGCCTGCATACACGATCACCACTGACCCAGGAGACCACCAGACATCCCTGTTCGCCGCCCCATGCCCCGTAGCCACCGCTCGCTGTTAAAGACGCCGCCTCGGCCGCGCAGAGCATCGCACGTTCCAGACCATTTGCCACCGCCCCTACATGCGCATTAAAGCCATAGAGCATCGCCAGGAGACCACCAAGCGATCGCCACCGCCGGCCATGCCTCTAGCAGCCCGTAGCCATGTCGCCACCGTCGCCTGCCCATCCCGTTCGTTCTTGTCGTCGCGACTATAAATAGAGGCCACCCCCAGCCGAATTGAGCACACCATCTCACTCCCCTCTCCTCACTGATCGTTCCACCCTGTTCCCGAAGCAAGGTGAGCAGCGCTTCGCCGGAATTCCACTGGAGCCCGCCGCTGTTGGAGAAGAAGGGAGCCAGCGATTGGAGACGCCCCAGGAGAAGCTGCCGGTATTAGGAGGTTCGTCGTCGTCGACTTCGTCGTTTGCCCGCCTCGCCGACCCTCGCCTGAGCCCCGGTGAGCCCCCGACGACCCCCACCTACCGCGTTAGGGTTCAGTCTCGCCGGCGTTGCCCGATGTGGACGACGACCCTCAGCCGTTGGATTAGAACTAGATCGAACGACCATATTGCCCCATACCGCTGCGCACCCCCTTGTCTCACTGACGCGTGGGGACAGCAACTTAACCAGCCCGCGTAAGCGCTGTGCTTAGCAGGCTGGCCCAGTATCGTTTCCCGCGCAGCCCAGTTGTTTGAATTTGGATTTTTCCATTTTCATTCAAACACACTTCTGCACCTAGTTTCAAAAATCAACCCAGCTCGATTCGTTGAACCAAATTGAATGAAACCAATTTTGTTAGAAAGGTCTGGAAGTGCTGAATCCAAGCCCATTGGATTTAAATCATTTGGATCTGTAGATCACTCTTGGTAAAAATAACAAGGCAGAAGCTTTTCTGCATTCAAACATTTTTCAAATTTAAACCATAATGGCTTTTGAGTTCATTCCAACTCTCAAAAATAACATTTAACCATACCTTTCAGAATATATAAAAATATATAGGTTTACTTACAGAAATAATGATCAATTAATAGAAGAATGCCACATGAGCATTTCTAGTAACTTTATTTAATTAAAAATAAAAGGTTAAACCTTATTAAATTGTGACACCACTTTAAATCACATTCCCATGGACTAAAATATGTGGTGATGACATGTGTCAACATGATCCCATGTTTGGTTTGGAGAATATTAAATCTTAAGTAGTTTTTCAATGAGTAGAAATTACTTTTCTAAAAATAAAAGGAATTAAACCAAGCTTTAATCTTGTAATGTTAGTGATGATGCTAGATCATCTATAGGACCCTTGTGTGTGATGAATGCAAGTAGTTAAGTATTGTTTGGTGATTGTGTACCTCGTATTTATTCATAGACGCTAGTACCGACCAAGGATACAAGGAGGAAGGAGGATACTACGAAGAAGAAGCCGAGGAGAACTTCAACCACTGCTCTGCACAAGGCAAGCCAATACTTGCAAGCTAACACTTGCAATTTAGCAAGCTTATACTGATATTGATGCAAGCTAACACTTGCAAGATACTTTACCTATGCAAGCCAAATACTACTAGTTGAATGTGCAAGCAAATACTTGCTTGTTACCATGCCAATTATATGCCTTAAGCATATGTGATCCTACCCATTTGATAACCCCATTCCTAGTTTTACTTGCAAGCTTCTACTTTATTTATTTATCAAAGCTACTTCCTTAGAATGTACTCAAGTAAATTGTAGATACTAGACCGATATTTGAAGGTTGCATAAAGAGCATAAAATTTGGCCTAAGCTAGATAATCTTGATGTCATCCTAAGGCATGAGATTGAACTTTGTTAAACTCCACTTGTTTACCATCCCTCATTAGTACTTACCCCCACTTGTAGATGCTAGTGCTAAGCATAAAACTTGATCAAATTTAGATGGGAATACTTGGTGGAAAAATGGTTATGAAAACCTTGGAATGATGGATCATTCTATTGAAATGTTTTGGACATGTGTTTCCGAACACCAGATGATTTATGGTGATGAAAATGTTGAGGCATGAGCCTTAGCCCTTTATAAAACAGATGGTTGTCTGGATGCGATACCATTCCAATTTTACCGTACAACCACAATACCCGAGAATTGGGTAGGGCTTGACTGGAAATTATATACCTTAGTATTAGTTCCCTCACGGCCAAGGTCTGAGCTGAGGCTACCTTGTGAAGATTGTCCACCTGTGCAGTACCCAAGATGACAGTTGGTCATGGTTGGGAGGCCAAACTCACAGGAGAGGTGCTTATACTAGGGCATGTAATTGAAAGGTTAGGATTGATTATCTGCATACTGAGTATGGTGAATTCAGGATTTGTTCCTGACGGATGTATCGAATGTTGTGGTGAAAGTGTACAATCTCTGCAGAGTGTCAAACTATTCGAATAGCCGCGTCCGCGGTTATGGACAGTTGGAGTGGCCATACTGTTTTCCCCGTCAGATGTTTTCAAAATGACTTGAGACTTTGACTTGACCACAATAGAGTTGTGGCATGAGATACAAGTTCCCACTTAGGTGTTATAAAACCTTAACTAGCATTCATTGTTTCCAAACTTAGTATAGGTAAATCTGGCTTTTTGCAAAACAACCCTAGAGCTTAGTGTCCTACTACAAAAACCCCTTTCACCTGTTAGTATTAGTTTGCGAGTACTTAAAGAGTACTCATGGCTTTGTCCCTGGCTATTCCCATCGCCAGACTATGAAGAGGAGTACCTGGAAGATGGACCCCAGGAAGGTTACGACAACTAGGATCATCTCCCATCGTCAGCATTGCCTGTGACCCCGAAGATGGAGCTTCGCCTACGCTACCGATATTATTACGTATTCCGCTGCTTGTGTTGTTTCAAGACTGGATCATGAGATCCTTATTTGTGTAAGACCTTATGTATGGTTTGTAATGGATGATGTACTGTGGTATCCAATTCTGTTATGTCTCGCAAAAATGGTAATCCTGGGATTGCGATGTATGGCATAACAGGCATCTGGGATTAAAATACGGGTGTTGACATTGGTCCTATCAGTATCTAGGTGTCTAATAAGACCCTCTAGGTCCTGGAGGTACAGACAAATCGGCTCCATCATCTCTCTAGCAGCATCCTCGTACTATATAGCATCACCCTCCTCGTTGCGTGTCCCAAAGGGGTGAAAGTAAAGACCTCTAAGCTCGGTGGAGTGTTTCCCTACTAGGCGCCCAAGTAACTCCTGCACGACTACATCTAAGCATTTCTCCTTGTCGCCATGCATCAGCTTGAAAGTGATGGTTTGCGTGGTTGGCTTTGTTTGGCGTCCCGGCTGGGTGACTCTGAAGCCCCATAGGTCCTTCCTCTCAAACTTGGTGAGTGGAAGTGTCATGATGCTAGGAAGTGGGAGGTTGAGAACACTAGTGAGCTCAATGAGACGGGTACCAAAACGAGTTCCCTTGAACTCCTCGGCCGTGTTGATAACAACAGTAGGCGTCTATTTTTATAAGATAGATAAAAGTTAGAATCAACATGAATATAGAAAAATCACAAGACAAAATATCACAAGCACATCTTTTTGCAACAAACACACAAGTCATGGCATACACAAATCCATTACAAACATCAAAGGTTCAACATAACTTAGACAAATTTTTGGAAGTAGAAACGATAAGTGTGGTGGTCCAACTAACGAAGTACGTCACAACTCTCACTCACTAGACAAAATAGCTATCATGCATCCTTAGTAGCCATCTGTCTATCTTGTTCACAAGACTCCCATATTAAATCTATGATGTCTCCCCTTAGTTGTTGGTTGGTAGCCTCTAATTCTTGGATATGCTTCTTTTCTTCTCTAAGGTCATTTTGGGTGTTGAGCATTCTGCACTTGAGTCTATCACCAAGCTCCTTGATAGCATTCCAAGCTGCATTTCTTGCATAGTCAAAGAATGTTGTGTGCATTTCTGAGTTGGTGACCATGCAGAATCCTGACTCCTTGTGGTTGTCTTCCTTGTTTTTGTACAAGTGAAGTTGCACCCACCAATACTCTTCTCCTTCATCCATCACAGGGAATCCTTTGTACACAGTTGCACCATGTATCCCCATGGTAACCATAAGGTTCTTGAGAGCCTTGGGAAATTCAGTCTCACACTCCAAAGTCATGGTCATGAGTGGTACCTTCCTCACGGCTTCGTTGATGGAGTTCATCTACAAATAGAGATGAGAAAGAAGATTAGAAAAGTTTACGAGAAGAAAAAGACAAGTGTGGAAATTTTTCTAAGTGTTGAAATTTTTTCCTTAGTGGTTTCTAATCCAATCCTAGGGTCATAATCCTACAGGCAACCTGGCTCTGATACCATCTGTAAGACCCCACCTTTATAAAGGTAAAGGTCCCTTTGGTTGCAATGCTAGTCCCTGGATCAATTGCTAGCATCCACAGTTTAAGATGAAGTAAACAAAAACAAAGGTCATTATTACATCATCATTCCAGAGATAACATAGTCTTTTACAACTCCATAGCCATAGGCTAGCACAAGAGTTTAACTTAACAATATAAATAAAAGTCTTCAACTTCATGTGCCACAGGCAAGCATGTTGAGTGTAGACTCACAACCCTAATCCTCATCAGAGTAACCTGCAACATCACAAGTTACAGCCACAGTGGGTCAATACATTGGAATAGTATTAGCAAGTGATACCTTAGTATAATAATAGTATCTAGCTTCTACATGAATTTGGATAAGTGTAGCTTAGGCTTGCTTTGCTCAAAATAGGTTTTACCTATCAGTTGAAAACACTAAGTTTTTGTTTGGCAAAAACTCCCAAGGAACCACCAATAGACATTGGTGAACCTTCGCCCTTGTTCAACCACAAGTTTTAACTTAAAAATTGGGATGAGGATATTCTTGATAGCTTCCATGTCTTGATGCTCAAATTGTCCTTTTCCGGGAACACAGCTAAGTACTTAGTTTCTTCCTTCTGCAGAGGTGGTGCACTTTCCCCACAAGACTTGATTTTTATCAAGACAGGACCTTTCAGAAGCCTTCCCTTAGACCAAAACAGATGCGCTCCAAACCTATCATCCCCTACCACCAACTGTCCATTTGGCTAAGTTATTGCAACCTATATGATCTAGGAAGAGCCCATAATGCCATGTGGCTGCACTAGAAGCTTCTTAACATATGGAATCTCAAATCCCTTTGTTCCTGGGTGGAATTCCACAAGTGAGATACACAGGGTAAACCATTGGAAAATGGGCCCTGGTAACCACTCAACAAAAATCCACCAAGCAATTACCATTCCACCCAGGTGTTGCATTCACTTAGTTGTTTTATTTAGCAAAAACATAAGTCAAGACTTAGCAATATTTTTCCATAGCATGTATATATTCCACCCTTGGTTGCTACTAGCTAGGCTAAGCATGGCAATAGCAAGTATCTTAACTTATAGAAAATTCTAACAATTCCACAACTACTAGGATTTCCCAAGCATAGCATATAGACACTTAGCAAAAATTATCATGCAAGCCCTATACAAAATATTTCTAATGCATAGTCAAAATATTGGGATAAAAGTATGAAGCACCACTTGCCTTGGTAGTTGGGGGAGTGACAACAATCCTCATAGTCACAATCACCACTAGCACCAAAATCTACACATAAAATGATAGCACCAAATTCACATTTAAAATAATCAAGCAAAAATATATAAAGGCATGCAAATGCCATGTGATGATTTTTCTAAACCAAACAATACAATAAAAACAGAACTGAATAATAAACAAAACAATTATACATCAAATAAACTTAATTTGGAATTTAAAACATTTTCCAAATAACTTTTATATACAAAATATGCCTACAAGTGTCTCTGCATAAAATTCCATTTTAACAGAAACAAAATACAAAACTAAGCTCATAGATGTGTAGGATTAATTTTTGTGATTCCATTGATATCTTATTTGTATTTTTTGGATAAACAGAGCAGAAGTTATTGAATTTACAAGTTTAAATAACTAATAGATCTAAATTCAGATTTTAAATCTAAAACCTAGCCACGCGGCAGCCTCTGATTGGTACCGCTTCAACTAAAAATATAATCATGGCCCTAGGATCCATATCCAATGGATCAGATCTGATCGACCAAAACTCAGCGGCGCGAATGGCTCAGGCGGCGGCGACGGCTCTGGCGGTGATACGCCGGCGATGTCATAGGTGCAGGGGGTGTGCTAGTGCTTACCGAGACCGCGAGGACGTGGAGATGCTCAATGTGTAGGTGGACAGGGTCGGGGCGCATTGACACAGCAGCAAAACCTCATCGGAGTTCGTCCGCACGTCGGGTGCTCACTGTCGGAGTCGAAGACGATGACCTAGGGCGCAAGGAATCAAACGACAAGCGTTAACAGATGCGTAAGGCACTGGCGAACACAGTTGCGTGAACCAGAGACAGAGGGGAACACGGGGCTCACCGGAATGACTCGTCGGAGTTGAGCTAAGCTTCGGGCGTTTGCAGGTGTTGACGAGGGCGACGACCTGGGGCGATTTAGGACGAATTGAAAACATGAGAAGATGCACAAGGCGATGGAGAAGCAGTTCGTGTGATGGCTCGCCGGAGTTCTTCGGTGCTGCAGCGGTGTAGGGCGAAATTCGTGGAGCCTGGTGACGCTTCTGGCTGGTTGTGTTGGGGGAAATGGCTGCGAGGGGGAGGTGATTAAGTAGCCAGAGCGGGGGCGAGGATTGCACACGAAATCATCAGCATTTAATCGAATTAAGACGCGACAGTGAAGGAGGAGGAAGAAACGGCAAGGCCGAGTCGTGGGCGGGGTTTGGGGACGATGATGACGGGGCAGGTGGGTCCGGGGTGTCAGCGAGGGGGGTGTGCGTGGGTGAGAAACAAAGGGAGAGGGGAACCCCGGGTGGGTTGGCTAATGGGCTGGTTCCAATACTAGGCAGTTTGGCAACGCTGGCCCTTTTCCATTTCTTTTATTCTTTTCTATTTCTGTTTTGATTTTCTGAAATCATTTTCAAATGCTTTTCAAATGAATTTGAATTCAAATTTTCTCTGGATTTTTGTAGAGTGAACCATGCACATATTTGAATATAAAACATTTTTTTCACTCAAATTACATTGGCCCATTGAATTTAAAATAAAACCATGCCTTAATTATCTATTTATAATAGGCATAAGAATTATTTTGAATTCATATTTTTGTTTTGAAATTCTTACTAAGCTTTGGAAACAACATTCAAACCTATATTCAAACCTTTTCTAGTTAAAACAAAGCATTCTCATATTAGAGAGTAAAATAAATTCATTTCCTTATGTACATAAAATATTAGGCAACAATTTCTTTCTATTTTGAATTCTTATTTGAAAAATGATCCAAATGCTTATGAATGCATGAATGATATGCAGGCTTTACAAATCATGATTTTTGGGATGTTACATGTACCTAGTGTTCTTAGTGTGCTTCTTAGGTTCTTCCTCAACTTCATCCTTATCAGGAGCATCATTTTGATCATTACCACTCTCAGTTTCAGCATTAGAGACATATATACTATTAGGATCTACAGGAGGTTCAAGTGGTTCCTCAACTATTTTATATTTCTTTTTATTTCTCTTATGAGGACTACCACTACTTTCACCTTGTTGAGAATCCTGCTCAATTCTTTTAGGGTGTCCTTCGGGATATAAAGGGTCTTGAGTAGCTGTACCACTCCTAGTTCTAATTCCATAAGCATGTTAATCTCCTAAGGCATTAACTATCATATCTTTTGGTACCTTAGCAAGTTGATCAATTTGGGTTTGAACCATTTGAAAGTGTTTACAAAGCATTTTAATATCATTAGAAGTTCTTTCCACTATCTTTCAACTCATGGATAGCTCTAGAGTTTTCCAATAAATGATTCTGAACTTGTTTAACAATAAATGTGTCAAGTTCCCCTAAGCATTGGTCAGGAGGCTTACCACAAGGAATATCACCTTCATCAAAGTGAGAGAGTGTACCTCAATAGTAGATGAGCGGGGAATTGGCTTGCATAATTCTTCTATAGGAGGTAGATTCTTCACATCTTCACCTCTAATACCTTTCTCCCTTAGACATTTCTTAGATTCCTTCATCACTTCATCATTTAATGCAATTACTCCCCTCTTATTTGGTGTTGGTGTTGGAACTGGTTCAGGCACAACTGGTTCAGGAGTAATAGGCTCAGGTGTATTTAGCTCAGTTTAAGTCCAATCATCATAATTCTTGCTTATTTTAGCCATTAATTTTTCAGCATATGTAGGAGTTCTTTTCCTGAAAACACAATCAGCAATACTATCTAGGTATGTCCTAGAATCATCAGTTAGTCCATTATAATAAATATCAAGAAGCTCATTTTTAGGTAATGGACATCTAGGATGTGCATGAATCAAGGCACAGAACCTTGTCCATGACTCAAGCAATTTCTCTTATTCTCCCTGTTTAAAATCAAAAAGTTTCTGCAAAGCAACATGTCTAGCACTAGGAGGAAAATATTTATGGAAGAAAGAAGAAATCAAGCAATCAGGACTATCAATGGATCCATTAAACCAAGCTTTAGCTTCCCCTTTCAGTGAAAAAGGGAAGATATTTGTAACAAAGTACTTGCGCATCTTAAAATCATCAGAGAATAAAGCACTCATAGTGGAAAGCTCATTCATATGTGCCACAGCACTCTCATTTTCAGTCCCACAAAAAGGTTCTTTCTCAACAATGTCTAAATAGGATAAATCAAGAGAGAAATCATAATGTTTATCTTTGATATCTATGGGAGAGGTGGCAAACTTAGGATCAGAGGATAGTTTAGGAATAATGGTATGTCTTGCAAGGAGACTCTTAATAGCACTAGCACCATGTGTGTTTTGGCACTCTTCAACAAATTCATCAGTAAACTCAATGTAGCCATCAATAATATCATAACTCTCTCTAGACTCAGGCGAGCTAACAGGTGTAATTGTGTCTTCACTAGGATTTTCAGTATTCGCTAGACTAGCCATAGTAGCATCTAGGAAAGGACCTAATGAACCACTCGCATCAAGCACATTAGAAGTAACATCATGAGTATCAAAAGCAGTTTCAGATTCAGCAGTAGTAGCAGTGTGTGTAGCATGAGTATGTGGTGGTGGTGTAACAAGCTTAATATAACAGACGGTGAATCAAGAGCAGCAGAGGTGTTTAGGACTGTACCTCTTCTTGTAGTGGATGGTAAAATAGGAAACTTTCCATCACGAGACTTCCCCATGATGAAAGGAGTAGAAGTGAACAATAATAGATCCAAGTGAACTTACAAATAAAGCTATGCTCCCCAGCAACGGCGCCAGAAAATAGTCTTGATGACCCACAAGTATAGGGGATCGCAACAGACTTTGAGGGTAGTATTACCCAATTTATTGATTTGACACAAGAGGAACCAAAGAATACTTGCAAGACTTAACAACTGAGTTGTCAATTCAGCTGCACCTGGAAATAGTTCTTGCTCACAGAAGTTTATCAGTAGCAACAGTTTGTAGTAGAAACAACAAAGCAACAGCAACAGCAAAACAGTAGGATATGAGCGCGGTAGGCATAGGGATGGATGGACGGGCGTTGCATGGACGAGTCTAAACATGTAACTTCAAGATCTAGGGCAATTGCAGATAAATAAGAATAAGCATCCAAGTACTAAACAATCATAGGCATGTGCTCCATATATAGTCATGCGTGCTCGCAATGAGAACTTGCACAACATATTTTGTCCCGCCAGCCCATTGCAGCGGGGCCTCAAGGAAACTACTGGCAATTAAGGTGCTCCTTTTAATAGAGCACCGGAGAAAAGCATTAACACTTCGTGAACACATGTGATCCTCACATCACAGCCATCCCCTCCGGTTGTCCCAATTTGTGTCACTTCGGGGCCTTTGGATCCGGACAATGATATGTGTACACAACTTGGAGATAAGATCACAAACAATACTATCATAATGATTCAATAATAAGTTTAGATCTGAGATCATGGCACTCGGTCCCAAGTGACAAGCATTAAGCACAACAAGTTGCAAAAAAGTCAAATAGCACTAGTAGAGATACTAGGCACCATGCCCTAACAATCTTATTTGATTACATGATAGAACTCATCCAATCCCTACCATCCCCATAGCCTACAGCGGGGGATTACTCACTCATGGATGAGGGAAACATTGATGGTTGATGGAGAGGCATTGGTGATGACAATGGAGAAGATCCTCCCCAAATTCCCCGTCCCGACAGGGTGCCAGAACGGAGTTTCTGGTTTCGAATCGCGGCTTCTAGTGGTGGTGGTGCAGCGGAACTCTTTCTGGAAAAACGATCAACCCCCCCCCCTTCCCTTGGTTTTTAGCTCAATAGGCTTCTTATAGGCGAAGAGAGAGGCAGAGGGGGTGCCTAGGCTGGCCACACCCCTCCCAAGCGTGGGGTGGGCCCACCCGCCTGGCAGGGGGTGGGCCACCCAGGGCTCCCCTCCATCTCGTACTCTGGCTCCGTGGATCTTCTGGTGACATAGGAATTTTGGCATATTTTCTGGGATTTTTCCTTATAGTTGATTTTCTGCACAAAAACTAGACACCAAGGTAATTCTGCTAAAAACGGCGTCAGTCCGTGTTAGTTGTATCCAAATCACACAAGTTTAGAGGAGAAACAATAGAAAAGTGTTCGGGAAAGTAGATACGTTTTTGATGTATCAAGCCACCGGCGGCGGAGAGCGCAGCTCGCCGCGCGCTGGACTCCGCAGCCGCCTCCTTGCACTTTTCGAGCTCTTCCATCAGCTTCACCTGGCGGTTGCGCTCGTCGATGAGGAGGAGGTGATAGGCCATCAGTAGATCCCGTGAAGCATTCACGGGTAGGATGATGTTGCCCGCCATAGCTTCGCATGCCTAGCGCCATCCTTCCTCGTTGAGGTTGATCTTGTTGTAGGCGTGAGCATTGCCCTCGTTGGGCCTGTTAGGCGGATTTCCCCCGTTTCCTCCGTTCTCAGCCTGAGGGTTGGGTGCACTTGAACCTGGCGGCAGTTCCATTTTGTTCTGGATGACGACAGCACAAAGATAGCGCCCGCAGACTGGATCGCTGCTGTTGCAGCTTTCGGATCCGGAACTGTAGGTTCCTTCATCTAAGGGAGGACCGCATAGATCTGAGTTGCAGGTGTTGTTGTCATCTGACTCGTCTATCAGCGGGACCCATGAAGCGGGCCTGATGGATGGTGGTGGCACCCGCTCTGGGAGGCGAAGGGTGCTGGTCTACCCCACCTGGAAGGAGAAGCTCCCGAACAACATCTCAAGCCCGTCGCCGATGGACTCGAAATCCCTCAGGGTGGTTCGTGAGTGGGCGGTGAATTCGAAGGCACCAAAGAGGAGGTGGCTCTCTGTTGCCCATGAGTTGTAGATCGACCTGGATGGAACCGTCACGACCACACGATTAGCGTCCCTAGTCCCCACGGTCGGCGCCAATTGACGAGGTTCGATTTCGTCAATGCCCATTGTTATGGACTTGGGTTTTGGAGAATATGGGGATGCTAGAAGTCACGGAACGGTTAACATACAAGCAACCCGGTACACATGATTTACCCAAGTTTAGGCCTCCGGAGGGAAAATCCTACTCCTGCTTATCTACTCTTGATTACGACGAAACCGAAGGTTACAGGGGTGCGCAGATGCAATATGGCATGGAGGTGTGTATGCAGTGAGTTGAGGTCCTTCTCGCCGTGCCCTCCTGGCGTTTATATAGATAGGAAGGTCCCGGGCTTAGGTCGAGTCGGTTACATATTAGGGTTGGTGCCCTTTGAAATTCTATCTATTCTAGACTTGTCCTCCAAGGATTCGAAGACATCATGGGCTTGGGCCACACGAAACCTTTATGGGCTACGTGGGCTTGTGTGGGCCTACCTTGGGCTGGACCAGGTGACGAGTTTCGATCTTGTCAATGCCCATTGATATGGACTTAGGTTATGGAGAAGATGGGGATGCTAGAGATCGCAGAACGGTTAATAGACAAGCAACGCGGGACACGAGGTTTACCCAGGTTCAGGCCCCCGGAGAGAAAACCCTACTCCTGCGTGTATTCTCTTGATTACAGTGGAACCGAAGGTTACAGGGGTGCGCAGATGCAATTTGGCATGAGGTGCGTATGAGGTGAGTTGAGATCCTCCTCGTCGTGCCCTCCTAGCCTTTATATAGATAGGCAGGTCCCGGGCGTAGGTCGAGTCGGTTACAGATTAGGGTTTGTACCCTTTGAAATTCTATCTACTCTAGTCTTGTTCTCCAAGGATTCGAAGGCATCATGGGCTTGGACCACCTGAAATCTGCACAGGCCGCATGTCTTGACGTGGGCCTTCCCTTGGGCTGGACCAGGTATGCCAATGTTGTGTACCCATGAGGTATAACCATGTTAGTAGCCCCCGAGTGTTCAGTCGAATCATAGATTCGGCTGAGGACTCTTCAATCTTTCGGGTGCAGTTGAGCCTATTATTTTAAAGAGAAAATGTTTTAGTTCATAGGGATTGTTGATGCGTGTGCCTGACTCTCCGACGGATCAGGGCCAGTTAACTATCATAGGACAAAACAACACGATCTTCTTCAGACCCAAGTCCCCAGACTCAAATCCGGAACGAATGCTAGCGTAATTTGACTCAGGCCGTTGAGGTCTTATAGGATTCGAATCCCAGTGGTTTTCAAGCGACGTACCCAACGCGTCTGTCAGGATTTTCATCGTGCCTGTTGACACGGAAGTTTACTTGCAGAGCGCAGTCAGGTACATTACCAGGCCATCAGATGATATATGTAGGGCTTATCTTTGTGTCGTAGACATAGCATCTGAAATTTTATCACCGCGGAGGTGTTTCGCGTGGCCAAGCAGATTTCTTCTCACTTAGCGTTGATTTGGGAAAAGTTGCCAAAAAGATTTTGTCGTATTTGATCCGAAAGATCACAGTCGAAGAATCCATAGGGTGCGTGGCCATGGGAGTAGCCCCCGAGTTTCTGTTCGAGTTGTAGACTCGATCAGAAACTTTAGTTCAGTCGTTTTCAGCTTATGTCCGAAGGACACAATTTTTTCGGATTCTCAACCAATCCTCCCTATGGGAGTAGCCCCCCGAGTCTGTAATGGAGTCGTAGACTCGACGTAGTACTCGAAGATAGTTGCGACGTGTAATACCTTAATCATTTCTCAGGTGCGCGGCCAGCTCTCCTGATAGGAGTAGCCCCTGAGTAGTTGCTTGAATCGTAGATTCGAGTAAGTACTTGATTGATCAGCTGAAAACTTCCAGCCGTTGCTAGGTTAGCCTTGATGACGTCAGTGCTGACGATTGGTGATCTCAACCGTCTGTGATGGCAGAGATGATGCGAAGGAATGACCGTGGGTCCTACCGTCTGACTTGAAGTTGATTATTCACGCGCAGACGTGGTGAAAATTACGGCATCTCCTTGGTTTCCGTGCGTAGTGGACGGCGTGCTGGCGACGGTTCGTTTTGTGCTGACATGTGTAGGGTTGGATCCTGGGTGCGCACTAGGGATTCTGGATCAACGGCTCGTGTCCGTCGTCTTCCTCTTTTAATACCGTGGGTAAACAGTGATTTTCGTTTTACCCATTGACATTTGTTCATCTCCATTGCCTCCATTTTCACGAGCATTGCTTCTCTCTGCTGTGCACTGGAAATTCTTCGCTCCTTTCCTTCCTCTTTTCTTCGTGCACACCGCCGCATACGACGCCGCGCGATGGGCAAGCTGAAGAAGACCACCACTGGAGCTGGCTCGAGCACCGCCGCCGGCGGCAAGAAAACCGCCGCGACCACCCTTATCACGGATGGTGGGTGGAGACGCAGAGAGATGCGCGACGGGGATTTGCGCAAGCTGCGCAATTCTGGGTTGATCCCTCAGAACAAGGAGGAGCCATCATCCCTTGTGATGAGGTATTTCCCCACCCACCTGAAGGGTTTCGGGTGATGTTTTTTCTTTTGTCATCCGCGTCCTTTCTCTTCCTGTCCATGATTTCCTTCGTGGACTCCTTTTCTTCTATGGGATTCGGTTACATCATATGTCTCCCAATTCTCTTCTCCACATCGCCTTCTTCAAAACTCTTTGCGAGTGCTAGCTCGGTATCGAGCCACACTTTGTCCTCTTCCGGAAGCTCTATTCCATGAAGAGGCAGTCCTGCACTAGCGGAGTCTATCCGCTTGGAGGCTGCATCATTTCCATCCGCCCTTTCGTCCAATTCTTCTCTTTTTCTAGCTGCGAGTCCGTCCAGCAATGGCACCAGAAGTGGTTCTACATATGCGGTGCTAAGCTGGACGGTCTGCAATATGGGCGTGCCCCCTTCGATTCCGATCAGAAGATCATCCAAAGAGATCGAGGAAGAACCACATCTTGGAGGGTGAAGCTGCGGAGGTGGAGAGACTCTACCAGCGGTTGGAGGCTCTTTAGCTGGTGCCAGGAAAAGAGGTCAATGGTGTCGACATCATCCGCACCTTCCTCAAGCGTCGGGTGCAGCCGCTCTAGGCTAGGGCGCACCCAATGTTCCTCTACACCATCTCCAGCGATCCAACAAGGGTTACACCTGAAGAGTTGTCTTCGGGTGACCTGGATAGGGCTCTTCGTCCCCTGCTGAAGGCCAAGGTCGATGAGGACCTCCCGGGGAAATCTTTGACCCCTCCTCTTAGCGCCAATAGAGGGGTTTCCCAGGTGATGCTTGTTTGTGCGCGTAGCGCTTTTTGCAAGTGTTTGTCATTTGCTATTTTTACTTATCTTGTTTCTCTTTTCTTGTCGTTTGTGCAGCGTCTCAAGGTAACGGGGTCTATGCCTCCTCTGCCTAAGAAGTATGCGGAGGCGCCGGACAGTGAGGAGGTGGACTCCGAGTCTGAGCTTCCTCCAGCTCAGTCGCCTACTGCGGATGCTCCCGAGGCGAGTGAAGGGCAGACCCGAAAGCGCTCCCGGAGCAAGTCTTCAGATGCGTCTACCCCACCAACTCCAAGGGGTCCGTCCTTCCTCGAGCGCCATGGCAAGGATGATGGTGCGTCTTCCACACCATTTCTTGTGGTGCCTCTTCGGGTAGTAGGTCCAGAGTCGCCGGCCAAGAAGAAGAAGCAGAAGGCGGCTCCCATCTTCAACTTATCGGACATCGCGTCGTAAGTATATTTGCCCGCATATTTTTCATGTTGTCCGTCTGACTAGTGTCAGTTGTTGTTTCGATTGAATCTTTCTTTTTAGCCATTCTTCGGAGGGGTCCCTTGATGGGGACACTCGGGAAGGTATAGCGGAGTCGAAGACGATAGCTCCTCCCCCTCAGGTGGTGGCCGACTCTAAGGATGATGGCCCAAACCTCTCCAAGCGAGAAGCTCGGGCAGTCGTAGCTTAGAAGACTGTGTGCATAACTTCGGAGTCCATGCCTGAACACGTGAGTACTTTTTGTTTGACTCCTTGAGGGGGGAGCCCCCGAGCCTTTGTTGGGTGACCTGTTGGTCATTTTGCTCGTGCGGGGCGGAGCCCCCGAGCCCTTTCTGATGGTTTCTTGGTCTTTTGTTTCTCTTTCTTTTTGCATCCCTTTGTGCACAGCGCCAACCTCCTTATCCGGCAGCACCTGACGCTAGAGGCTAGCATGCAGCAGCTGCAAGGTACGTAATTTGCTCACCCTGTTATAGTTCATCTATCCTAATGGTTTTGCTTGTATTGATCAGGTGGTTCTTCATGTTGCAGATGAAAACAATGCGGCTCTCCGTAGACTAGATGCTCTCGAGAAGAGCCTTGGTCGAGCGGAGAAGAAGGCCGCAGATGCTGCGGAGGCCAAGGAGCGCGTGAAGAAGGAGGCTGCCGATCACGAGGAGCAGCTCGCTGTTGCGGCGGCTGCTCGCGAGAAGGATATGGCGGATAGGCTTATGGCTGCAGCCAAAGCCTTCTCTGATGAGCTTCCTTTTACTTGTTTGAGTCTCGTGTTTTTTTGACTGTGTCTTGTCTTGCTCTTATTCGAGTACTTTTTCTTTTTTGGTTCAGATGCTTCGGACATCACGTTTGATCATGGTGCGCTGGTCGATGCCACTGCGGCGGTCAAAGATCGTTGCAGCACTACTGCTGGCTCCTTGGCGAAGGCCAAAGAAGTGCTCAAGCGCTTCTACAAGGAGGTCGTCCCCAAGGGTGTTACCCTTAAATATGTCGATGCCCTTGCGGATGTGCTATCAGAGGAATATCCGGTGGTGTATAAGCGCAAGCAATAGGGCATCGGTGCCTCCATGGGGCTGGCGATGGCCATGGCGTCTGGAGTTGAGCTGGATCTGCCGAACGTCATGTCCCAGATGCCGACGGCTGCATATGGCTCAGAGGTAGCGTTTGCCCTCTTTGCCTCTCGTTGTAAGCGGTATGGGCCTAAGATTATTGATCTTCTGGCTGAGTATGCCGCGAAGCAGTAGGAGGAAGCCAAGAGCAAATAGTCTGTCTCCGAGGCCACTCCGAATGTGGGTGCTTAGGCCCATGTGTTGTAGCTAGGATAGTTTATCCTTTTGTTTTCTTTTGTAACATCATGTTGATGGACAAACTCGATTATGCCACGAGGTGTCTTTATTTATGTATATAAGTCTATGTTTTGAGATGCTGTCAAAAGTGTTTGCGATGTTTACACTTGCCTATTTGTCTTTAGGGTCCTTCGGGTGAGGTTCCTGTTGTCACTCTGAATGCTCCTGATCCACGACCATCCTTGGATGATGCGCCACAGTTGATTTTTCTACGTGATCGTGTACGCAGCTTGGAAAAGGACATCCTTGGCATTCAAGGCCACGCAGATGTGTGGAAGTCGAAGGCTGAGCGAGCCACTGCTAGGGAGGAGTTCTTGATGGGGGAGTTGCGGCAGATGAGCAAGCAACTATAATGTGAGTCTTCGTGAACTATTGTTCCTTCAGGTATAGTTCTATATCTTTGCTCATTGCATGTGTTCTGCATGTTCTAATCTCATTCTAAAGGAAGAGAAAGAGCGCGTCGCGATTTAGATGAATTGCCTGACGCGGCAGGACCTGGAGATTGGTGGCTTTTTCTGGATGGACCGCGATCGGGCCATCGTCCTTGCGACGGTGCAAGATCGCGTGCACCAGGTTTCTCGGGTGCTGAAGCAGGCAAGGACTTCTCTGGCGTCTATTTGGGCCGTCATGTTCCCCTTGGATGAGGCACCTTCCAACCTTTGGGGCCTTCTTTCTAAATTTTGGAACGTGGGCCACGTCAAAGAGTTGGTGCGGCGTCAGCTAATCGCTGGGGTGAAGGCCGCATTGTCCCTTGTTCGGCTGCATCGCCGTGATGTTAATCTTGCAGAGGTGGCGACTGGGCCACCCCTCCGTCCTAATGGCACCCTATGGGACATGCGCTCGAATTACGCGGTTGTGGTGCAGCATGCTGAGGAGATCGTAGATCTATTCGAGCAGCGGGCGAATGCAATGCTCCAGAATAGGTAGATCCTGTAAAGAAAAACTTAATGTAAAACTTGTATTTTATTCGAGTGGGCTCATTGTGCCCTTTTTAAGAGTTATGTGTATTAGCATGTTGTGCTTTGTGCATGTCCTTTTCGTTAGCCTGACGTGGTCATCTACTCAGGTTGTATGCGTTGTTCTCATTCGACGGAGTCATGAGGTGAGGCGTAGCCCCCGAGCGTGTTTTAGCGATAAGTAATGCAAACATAAAAAAGATTTCGGTTAGCTTTTATTCATAGCATAACAAGGTGATGACTTACAAGTATAGGGGTGTATTGTAGTACTTTCGATAAATAGGAGTGTCGATCCCAACGAGGAGCAGAAGGTGCTGAACAGTGGTATGGAGCAGGAAATCCCTGTGAATACTTAGCAAACAGATTTTTAGTGGTTTTCTGACAAGGCAACAAAACAAGGAGCAAGTAACAAAAGTAACGAACAAACGGAGCAAGTGGCCCAATCCTTTCTTAGAAAAGGACTAGCCGGTGGAAATACTTATAAGGACCAAACGTTCTCGAGGACACATGGGAATTTTGTCAAGTGCTTTCGCTTCAAATAGCTGAGTACTCTTCTATGGTGTTTGTAAGTGTTGTGTGGGTGAACCTGTGCTAACATACCGCCCTTCCTAGGACTAATACATACTTGTGATTAAACCCCCTGCAAACATTTGTAACTACAGGAAAGTAATTAAGATATAAATCTAACCACAGCCTTAAACTCTGAGATCCTACGCTCCCTTGTGCAAAGGTGTCCTAACGGAGGCCGGGCAGGTGGGCCACACCTGCCCTAGGCGCAGGGTCATGTGGGCCCCCTGAGGCCCCACTTCATCCCTCCTTCTCGCTTCCTTCGTATTTTGGTAAAATAATACGTTTCCATATTTTTCTTGTATTTTCTGATCTTCGCGAAATTTCACCGAAACGCCTTCTTTTCCATCAGAATCCAGACTCCGGCAGTCCATCCTCCAAGAATAATCCAACATGCATAAACAGATGAAAATCCATAAGTAATACCTCATAATAAGACAAATATCAATGAATAGAGGTAAATTATGATATAGAATGGTGATGCAAATTGGGCGTATCAACTCTCCCAAGCTTAGACTCCGCTTGTCCCCAAGCGAATATTGAGCTCAGTAAACATGTCCATAGGTTTATGGAGTGAAGTGTCGATAAAATAATATGAACAAGAAGCATCACACTTACCATTACACAACTCATAGAATAAAGCAAGTCACCATTATATAACTTAGCTTGCAACCAAGTACAGCAGTCACAATAGAGATACTTAAAGATAAATCATAATTGGAATTGGCAAACTTGTTCTTGGTCAGAGAACACCTGGCAAACAGTTTCACAAAATCTTTTTGTAGAAGTTTCAAAACAGGAGCACACTTTGCTCAAAAAGGTTTTTCACAAGTGAAGGCTTTCAAAGTAATACTCAATAGATAAGAGTTTTGTGCAAACAAGGAAGATAAAGAACATGATTGAATAAATCACCATATGAATGCTTGAAATGCAACAACTCAAATGCTTGCTAGAGATAGAGAGGAAGTAGGTTTACTGACTCAAACTGGTAACTAGGAGAATTGTCCCTTCATAGAGGGTAGCAGGGATTACAAGTCATAAAGAGCTTCCAAAAGATTATGGTACTTACTAGCTTTGAGCCCTCATTGCCCCTATCATAAGCATCTTGAGATGATTAAGGTTAAAGTGAACAAAGATGGAGTATATGCTTGACGAAATATAAGTTGGCAATCTCATGTCCCTTGAATATGAGGGCCACTCCTCATGCATAACTTTGGGTCCAGGTAAATTCTTGTCATTGTAAGTATTTGCATATCATTGAGAACCGCCAACGGGGTACCCCTTGCATATGGTACAGGAGCTTTCCCATAACCAAAATGACAAGGCAAGCAGACAATGAGCATCTCAGCAATCTTTTTTTTACCATATGTATAGCTTTTTATTGAGGATGCTTCATAGATAACTCACTATGGTGATGCTGCAAGTTTCCACCATGATTAAGCATGGCTTAGGCTAGCGGCCTAGGCGTTTCTCTAACACATAATACAAACTCCATGGACTTACAAGTTCCCTCTTTATTTCACACCGTTGACATCCATAGACAAAAGAGCACGATATCAACTGTGTACAGAGTACAAGTGCAATGTTGAAAATGTTCCATGTGACAACACGGTTCTGCTAATTCCAACGTATAGATGCAAGCATATACAACTTCGATGTTCACAATGGTTCAAGTCTATTAGGGGCAATGAAATAAAGTGTGCCATCAAGTTCGTGAGAGCTTTACTAAATAGTTTTCACATAACAAAATGCATTTTAATTCGAAAGGTAGATGAAGCTTGATAATTTGCTAGGAATAGCAAAAGCTACTAGGTAGATATGGTGGACACAAGTGGCAAAAGTTTTGGTTCAAAGGATTTTGGAAACATGAGAAGTATGCCTTCTCAAAACAGGTTTTTGGCTAGAAAGGCTGGGTAGCAAGCAAGAGAGTTGAAAGAAACAAGCAAACATAGAAGTAATAAAGCCAAACATGCAATCTTCCTTGAAGGCACAAAAGAATCTTAAATAAATAATACTAAGCTTATGAGCCAACAAGAAAGAAAACAAATGATACCAAATACCTGTAAGCTTTTTCTTTCTTTTTCTTTCAAACTAAAGCCACTGGCCAGAACTTGGTTTGCCAAAACCAATTTAGATCCACTTGATGATCCCAAAGTGGTGCCAATACTGATAAACAAGATCCACCATATAATAGAGATTGCAAACTAAAATAAGAAGTGCAAAAAGTAGAAGATGAGACTTCTCATTAATATTCCAATAAAGGCACTCACAGGGATGCATAGATAATCGAATAAAGGAGAGATACTTCCACATGCAAACCAAACTATAAGATAACCTCTCTACCACATATATGAATCCTCTAAAAAGGTAAAAGATAAAAGATAATGGTGGTGATACCGTGGCACTCCCCCAAGCTTGGAACATGCCAAGGGGATGCCAAACCTGATGCGAATTACTCCTTCGGTGGTGGTGGTGTTATCTTGATAATCTCCTCAACAAGTTTCTTCAAATCCTCCATATCGAAGGTCAGAGTACGAATTAACTCCGAATTATGCTCAATGCAGCCCATGATCAACTCGGACCGAGGATCCTAGTCCTTGTTACTCTTTCTCCATTCTTCCAAATTAGAGCGTTTATTCCCTGCACGGTTAGAACAAGGGGTACTAGGAGGAAGTGTGCGTGGAGCAAGGATATGACATGGAGTTCTCCCTCCTGTAGACATCCGTGCTGTCCTTCTAAGCTGGGTAGGTTGTGCCACCAAACCAATGCTTGCGACGGTAGCGCAGGTGTCTGGTTGCTTGTCCTCCTCCATGTCTCCTTCATACCCTACTGAAATATCCTCCTCCTTGGGTACTTGAGGTTCTTCTTCCTCGGGCTTCTTGCCTTTGTCGTTGGTGGAGGCCATGGTGCTCTAAACTTGAGAAGATTTCCTGACAAAAACAGATTGAAACAAAAACACGACGAGAACACGATGCACGAACCTCGGGGGATCCGGGGGGTTATATATTACGAAGTTTCAATGCATAAGGAAGGTTTTGACATGGAAAGAAGACGGAGACGGAGTTCGAGGGGGGACACCCCCCTTAGGCACGGCCAAGCGCGGCCCGCTCCTGGGGTGGGTTTGTCCACCCCGGGCTCCGTTTCCTCTTCAGTTTTGTCTTATAACTTTCCTTATGTATTAAAAACATAAAAAATACAAAAATATTGGGGTTTCACGAACCTTCTGTTTTCACCACTTTTATCTATTCAAAGACGAACTCTGCAAATTCCTTCTCTCTTTCTCCTGTGAATTTCCTTCATACAAAACTTTTGCACAAGCTTAATGACAAAATTAGTGTAAGCAAAAACAATAAACCTTTGGTACACACTTCAACTGAAAACCCATCAAAACAAAAGCTTTTGTAAGAGGAAAATGCAAATGATGGAAGAAATCTGTCGAAACAGACCAGCAGGTAAAGATTGATTTTTTCGAAGACCTTATGTTGCTCAAATCAAAAAGTGTAGAACTAATAAAAGTTGGGTAACAACTTGGAGAAAAAGCTCAGAGAAATGAAGCTCCATCCGAAGAACTGATCTTCCTAACGAATTTTTACAATGCAGCACAAAAATTTGTCCTAGGATGGCCACTTTTCACAACTCCTCTACTTCACAAAAGTAGTTGAACTTGACACAAAAACCAAAACAAAAAGGATAAGGAGCGGTTATTACAGAAGTAATAACTTCCAAGACTCGACAAAACTCTTGGGTTATCTCCCAACAAGTACTTTTCTTTAATGCCTTTAAGTTAGGCTTGAAACTTCCAAAGATGCTCACAAAGGAGATATATATCTGAAATGAAAGAGAGCATCAAGAAGCAAATAACCAACACACTTGAGTCTAACCCACTTCCTATGCATGGGAGTATCATGAGAAAATGAATTGTTGAAACAAAAGGCCACCAGCATAGGAAGGCAAAACAGATGCAACTTCAAAGTTTTCAACATAAAATGGGGAAACTTAACATCATTGAGATGCATAAAACCATGTTTCCCTCTCTCAAAATAACTTTCAGTAGCACTTTGAATAAAGTTGACAATATAACTATCACTGGAAACAACTTTATCATCAGAATAAGCATACTTACTGTAACTACCTCGGTGAATTACGCTCCTAGTTACAAGCCTGGATGAGCAGAAATGGTTGAAATAGTACGGTGGGGCCCAAATGCCACTCACAGGTAGACCTTTCGGCCGTCCCAACCATTTCCAAACATCGGGACAAGAACGGGCAGCGTAATCGGCAGGCGAAGGGATCAACTACATACACAAATGATTATGTATGCAAGCCACCATACAATAGTACATCAGAGCCATTCCATCTAAAAAAGAAAGGAAATATAGCAACGCCATACGACAAGATCCAAATATCCTAGATAGATATAATAGTTTAGGATATCTCCTCATACATCAAACATCAGAGTGTCAAGCGGGAGCGGAAGACAAAATCCGAGTACGGATAAGAAGCAAATCGGCATAAGATTCCCCATAGATAAGCACATCCCGCCCACAGATCTCACGGATACCCGTTCCCGGAATCTCTACACCGAAAGATCGTTGCCCACATCGTCCGTCTCTTCCACCCAGTATCCATCTTGCGAGTGTACCTGTTCATCTGAACCAATAATTTATCGTGTGAGACCCTAGGGGTACTCAGCAAGTCTTTATGTCTCTAAAGGGGACACAACCTGGGGTGACGCAATTGCAGCAAAAGATAAGCCCTAACAATTCTATAGATACTCGCTAACCATCCGCCTAACCAGAGATAGACAGATGTCCGTGAATTAATAACAACAGTTATAACAGTTATAACGGTAATATCCACAGATCCATCCTCCTCCTCGCTTACCGACGAGGAAGCGGACGAACAACCCCCCCCATCCGTTGGCAGTTTTATTATCCAATCCATGAGTGTTGCACTATTTACTAGTCAGGTACTTAGTCAAATTAAAAGCGGTACTTTAGTTATGCTTGTCTATGATCGAGAAACTGTGCTCCAAGTTGTCCATAACCGCGGACACGGCTTTTAGAAAGTTTTACCCTGCAGGGGTGCACAAATAGCAACACACACTCGATATGCCTCGGAAAAACCAAATCAAAACCCAACGAGGCAGTCACGACAAAGCAATCACAGGATTCAGAAATATTTCAGGGGGCCACCCCATTAAGCTACCATGACGAAGTTGGCCGACTCGAGACGGACTCAAGGTTTGCGCCAATGGTCGTGAACGATCGGGAACCCAAAATGTGGATCGGGCTTGTCGACACATGGCAAAACACTCCGCTTCCCTAACAACAATTATTAAGACCTCGCAATTTAAATAAAGAAGTAAAGCATGGCATAAGTACAGGATAGTAAATAAAACCTCAAACTAGTTTGTGGCCCCAAGAAATAAGAATGAATCAAGCTCTGGCTCAGGGGGGTTCATAAGCCTCCCGGATGTGGATAGCGCGAATATTCAAGGAACAGGAATCAAGTACTCGGGGTCCTACGGGACACAAGTGAGCCTGAAAAACCAAATAGCGAATATGGCTCACCGGTGCCACTTTCATTAGTTATCCCATTACTACTCAGATTAAGTTGTATAGGTACCTCGTTATCCCATCAGACTCTCACATACCCTGCACATGCTTTGTTCTCATCGCATGGCTCAAACAACTCCTGTAGTAATGGCTCATGGGATGGAGGAACAAGCTGCAGTGGGGTTTAAAAGTAAAGGCTATGCAATACTTGGGATTCAATTTAATGCAATCGCGACTCAATGATGCAAGAATAAGATAGAGGCAATAGGTACTATATGTATGCAAGCATGTGGTAGTGCTTGCCTGGCAGCTCAGTTGAAGCAAGGGATGGATCTGGGTAGTGCTCCTGGGTCTCTTGATATATCCCCGCCAAGTCTATTCGAAGAAGAACCAAACAAACAAGGGCCCACATAAATAAAGTGCACAAGCATATGAACAAAATGCATCAAGCAAACAATCATGCCATGATGAATGATGCACAATTTGCATGGCATTAAAGTAGCATGGCATGGGTGAGGTGTGGAATACAAGAATAAATCATTTTATTGAGTTTTGGCCCCATTTTATCCTCAATTAAGTTGCTGTACCCAATATATTTATATGATGCATGCTGCAAAACAGATAAAGGAATGCATAAACAGAAAGGCCTCGTCGAGCTAATCATTTTAGACATATCATTTGTTAAATTTGGAGTTATAAAACAAAAGTTATTAATTAATTAAGGAAAAAGGGCATTTTAATGTAATTTAAATCAACTTGGAATTTTACATGTTCAAAATATATTTTGAATGGCATATTTGAAATCCTCACATTTTTCTGATTTGAAAACATATATTATTTGTATTATTTGGATTTAAGAATTAAAAGTTATTATAAAACAGATTTAAATTTGAATTTGATTTAATTTGAAAAAGATTTAAATTTAAACAGAATACAGGAAATACTTTTGTTACTCAGACTAATCTAGCCAAAGACACAAACAGGTGGGTCCAACGCTGACTCAGCAAAATAGTGGCAGAAAAGGGTTTTTCCTCTGCGTTCTTTGCCGATACGAGCCGACGGGCAGGGGGTGGGACCCACGTGTGGTCCACGGCAATGTGAGACAAAGGGCGACCAGCAGGTGGGGCTGGGCTGGAGCGCGGGTTAAGGTTTGCAAGAGGCTAGGGGGTGTTCTGTAAAAGTGCTAGCGCGGCTGACTAGTGGGCCAGGCGGACCGCGGGTTTAGCCACAAAAAGGTGCAGGGGGTTAAGTGGAAAACGACCATGGCCCGTACTGTTCCTCTTCTCATTGAGCCGCAGACGGATCGGAGCGGCAGCTGAGGTGGGGATCGATCCTGAGACCTAGGGCTCGCGCGCGGAGGCGGAGCCACTGCGGTGGCCTGGGCTTGGTGACAGCAAGGGGGTTGGGGCCTAGATGGGGTCTTGCGCGCCGCTATGGCGAGGAGAAACGTACGCGACGCCGGCGCACAGAGGCCGTTCGTCGGATTGTCCGGCGCGACCAGGGCAAGGCTGCGACGACGAGGATGTCTGGGGGGTTGGGTAGCTCACTGAGAGTTGGTTGACGTGGTCGGATCGGCTGGGCGCAGGGAGACGGCGGCGACGCAGACGGACCGAGCTAGGGTTTCACGCCGGAGCGCCGTCGGTGTTCAGCCTGGGCTCCTCCTCCTCGCTGTGTCTGAGGCGACGGGGATCTCTGTCCTTCCTCGACGACCACAACACCACGCCTCCTCGTCTGCAGGTGGGCCTTGGCCGACGGTGGCAGCGATGGTTTAGCCAGCGATGGAGAAGAGGAGCTGGCAGGCGCCTCGGCCAGATCTGGAGATGCAGGAGGACCGAGAGGTGGTGGTAAAGCAGAGGGGGAGAGGGGTGCCGTGGGGAGATGGGGTAGATGGGAAAAGGTGGCCTCGGTGCCACCTTTCTCTCCTCCCCTCCTCACGTGCTTGGGTCGGCCAGGACAGGTGCATGGGGGGCTTCCAGGTGGGACCAGAGGGCGAGGCCAAGGAGGCAGGGGCAGGCTAGGGGGCCAGGCAAGAGAGGGAGAGAGGGAGAGGTAGGCTCGGGTTAGGGTTTGGGGAGCCTCGGGTGAGCTAGGCTCGGTTAGGGTTTGGTATGAGGGTAGCTAGGGCAGGGGTGAGGTGGCAGAAGAGAGGGTGGCGGTGGGGCCACGCGCGGTGAGACAGAGGCCGAGAGAGAGCGGTGGGGTTCGGGTCTCGCTTAGAGAGGGGGTATGGTTTAGAGAGGGGGGTAGAGAGGAGAGATTAGGTGGAGTGTCCTTTATGACAAGATCAAGCATGCTCTAGACAAGCTCCAACAAGATCAAGTCAAGAAAAAGAGAGGGATAGAGATAGAGAGAGAGATGATGATCCACTCAAGATTCAAATAAAAACCAAATACTAGAAAAGGTGGCACTTGCATGGCCCATGCAAAATATTTGATACCATGTTGATTCTTGTGAAGACAATAATATTAAACATGGCATTGTTCCTTTGCATTTCCAATAGTGGAATAAAGCCAAGCAAAAGAAATGAAAGGATGCCCCATGTGGAGTAGTTGGAGATGGCCATGTTTGAAATAAAATGGGACATGCTAGTGTGTATGTTCCACTAGATGATTACTAGTCCCCCAAAAATATTCCCACATGAGCATAAATCCATAATAATCCATATGGAAGCTAGGGAAAAAGGGTTCCACTCACAAGGCATGCAAAGGTGGCCATGTGGCTCTCATATATCCATAATGTGAAAACAACATGATGCTAAGATGAGAGTATGTGGATAAAGAATTGGATCCATCCCAACCCACATGAGCTAGAGGTAAACTCAATTAAAGTGCAAAGCTCATATTAAGTTGGATGGTGGAATATAAGGTGGTGAAGAAAGGTGGTGGAGTAAAATAAAAGATATGCCCCCAACTCAACTTGGGCATTTAACAATATATCAACAGCCAAATACAATATCAAGAGGCAAATACAATTAACAATGCATATGAGAGAAGAACCAAATCAAAAGGGTTTTATATGATGCTCAAATGCAAGGTGGCATGATGACATGAGGATGATATAATGATGATGCAACAATTATATGTTTGAAGTAGCCATTATATTACTAGACCAAGTAGCATTACAATTGTTAGACAATTGGGATGCTACAACTCTCCCCCACTAAACAGGAATCTCGCCCCGAGATTCTAGGAAGAAGAAGAAGACACAAAGAGGGTAGGATACTTGGCACGGAGCTCATCTTCGCGTTCCCAAGTGGCTTCATCAACGGAATGGTGCGACCACTGCACCTTGCAGAACTTGATGGACTTGTTGCGAGTCCTTCTTTCTGCGACTTCAAGGATTTTTGTGGGGTGTTCTTGATAAGACAGGTCTTCTTGGAGATTGATAAGCTCATGGTCCACGGTCCTGCCGGGATCCTTGAAGCACTTCTTGAGCTGAGAGATGTGGAAAACATCATGGACCTTGAGTTTTTCCGGGAGCTCAAGAGCATAAGCAACTTCTCCTCTTCTTCCACGAATTTTGAAGGGACCGATGTATCTAGGAGCCAGCTTCCCTTTGATACCAAAGCGGTGCGTTCCTCTCATGGGAGTGACACGAAGGTAAACGAGATCACCAGGGACATACTCCATGTCCGTGTGCTTTCTGTCATAATTGCTCTTCTGGCGACTTTGAGCAATCCTCATATTTTCAAGAATGATGTGAACCTTCTCCTCCGCTTGAGTTACAATGTCAGGGCCAAACAACATTCTTTCTCCTGCACCCGACCAACCAATCGGAGTTCTGCATTTGCGACCATAGAGAGCCTCAAATGGTGCCATCTTTAGACTTTTCTGGAAGCTATTGTTGTAAGAGAACTCAGCATAAGGAAGACATTCTTCCCACTTCATGCCAAAAGAGATGACGCAAGCACGAAGCATATCCTCCAGAATCTGATTGATCCTTTCAACTTGTCCTTGCGACTGAGGGTGGTAAGCTGTGCTGAAGTTCAACTTTGTTCCCAAAGCATTTTGGAAACTTTCCCAGAACTTGGAAGTGAATATGCTTCCACGGTCTCAACTGATCTCAAGCGGAACCCCATACAGAGAGACAATTCTGTTGATATAGAGCTCAGCCAACTGAATTGCAGAAATGGTTTCCTTGACAGGGAAGAAGTGATCCACTTTAGAAAGCCTGTCAATGACAACAAAGATTGCATTGTTGCCCTTCTGCGACCTTGGAAAACCAGTGATGAAGTCCATCTCCACTTTCTCCCATTTCCATTCCGGGGGTTTCAATGGCTGTAGAAGACCGGAAGGTTTCTGATGGACAGCTTTCACTCTGCGGCAGACATCACACTCCGAGACATACTTTGCACAATATCTGTTTTAAACCAGGCCACCAATATTGTGTTTTCAAGTCCATGTACATCTTTGTGCTGCCAGGGTGGATAGAAAGAACAGAATCATGCGCCTCCTTGAGAACTTGCTCTCTCAAACCCGGGTAGTTCAGAACAAACATCCGGTGTTCAAAGAAGAGCGTGCCTTGATCATCGACGTGGAAGGACTCATACTTCGGAAGCTGAAGCCTAGAGATGATCTTTCTTGTGTACGGATCACCAAGCTGACGAGAGCGAACCTTTTCTTCCAAGAGAGGGGTCGCTAGAAGGTTCAGGAGATAACCTTGTTCCACAATTTCAAGGTTGAGCTGACGGAATTCCTCGCACAAGAGAGGCTGTTGTTCTTCCATCATGAGGTTGTTGACATAAGCTTTGCGGCTGAGAGCATCGGCCATGACATTAGCTTTGCCGGTGTAGTTGATGGTCGATCAAGTCATTGATTGCCTCAATCCATCTCCTCTGCCAAGGTTGAGATCAGGCTGAGTGAAGATATACTTCAAACTCTTGTGATCGTAAAAGATCTCACAACGGTTGCCAAGGTGTAGTGCCTCCATACTTTCAAAGCAAAGACAACTGCTGCGAGCTCGAGGTCATGTGTAGGATAGTTGATCTCATGCGTCTTCAACTATCGAGAGGCATAAGCAACAACTTGTTTTTCTTGCATAAGGACCTCACCCAATCCTTGCAAAGAGGCGTCACAGAATATCTGGAACGGCTTGGATGTATCCGGAGGAACCAAGACTGGTGTGGAAGTGAGCTTCTCTTTGAGTGTCTCGAAGCTTGCTTGACATGCAGGAGTCCAAAGGTATTTCTTGCCTTTCTTGAGGAGATCGGTAAGAGGCTTCGCTATCTTCGAAAAGTTCTGAACGAAGCGACGGCAATAACTAGCCAAACCAAGGAAACTCCGCACTTCTTTGACATTAACAGGAGGAAGCCATTCAACAATTGTCTTTACAGTTTCCGGGTTGACTGCAATGCCCTTGGCAGAGATGACGTGACCAAGATAGGTTACTTGAGGCAGCCAAAACTCACACTTGGAGAACTTTGCATACAGGCGGTTCTCACGAAGTTTGTTTAGGACACACCGAAGGTGTTCTTCATGTTCTTTCTGTGACTTAGAATAGACTAGGATGTCATCCAGATAGACCACAACGAACTTGTCAAGATACTCCATGAAAACCGAGTTCATGAGCCTTGAGAAGGTGGCAGGTGCGTTGGTGAGACCGAAAGACATGACCGTGTACTCATACAGGCCATAGCGGGTGGTGAAAGCTGTTTTAGGAACATCTTCCTTGCGAATCTTGATTTGATGATAACCACTTCTCAAGTCAAGCTTAGAGAATACCACAGCTCCAGCTAGCTGATCGAAGAGATCATTAATCCACGGAAGGGGATATTTATTCTTGATGGTTTTAGCATTGAGAGCCCGATAGTCAACACAAAGTCTATCAGTCTTGTCTCGCTTCTTCACAAAGATTGTTGGGCTACCCCAAGAAGAAGTATTGTGTCGAATGAAACCCAACTTCTCTTGTTCATCAAGTTGACATTTGAGTTCAGCCAACTCAGCAGGACCCATTTTATAAGGTCGCTTGGAGATAGGAGCGGTACCAGGTTCAAGCTCAATTACAAACTCAACCTCACGATCCGGAGGCATACCTGGCAACTCTTCAGGAAAGACATCTGGGAACTCACAGACCACCGGAACACTCTGAATAGCTTCCATAGCATCATCATTCAGAGCCGCCAAAGAGAAAAGCTGGATAGCAGGAGTCAGACTTGGAGAATAGACTATATGGCCTTCAGGAATCTTCAGAGAAACCGAGCGTTCAGCACAATCAATCACAGCTGCATTTGCTGTCAACCAATCCATGCCCAAGATGACATTAATGTCAGAATTGCCCAGAATGATTAAGGAAGCCGAGAACGAAGAGCCACCAATATCAATTTGATTGCCATGGCTGATTTTAGAAGCTGCCATTGTTGCTCCAGGAGAAAGGACCATTAACCGCTTAAGGAGAGGATCCATAGCTAACCCATTCTCATCTGCAAACTTGGTTGACACAAAAGAATGCGATGCACCAGAATCAAACAAAACTCGTGCAGGGACTGAGTTAACGGATAGCATACCCATCACAACTCCAGGTGCATGCTCAGCTTGAGCGGCGTTGACACAGTTGGCACGAGCAACAGTAGACCCGGGCTTGGTGTTGATGTTGAGAGCCCGAGGTGGTGGTGCACGATCCAAAGGAGAGCTTGCCGCAGATCTTGGAGGTGGTGGAGGAAGAGCCTTGTTCTTCATCGGACAGTTCCAGCTTTGATGCCCGGAGTTTCCACACGTGTAACAAGCACCAGGTGGACGTGGAGCAACGTAGCCAGGGACTCCGCCAGGCGCTCCAGGGTAGTGGTGGTTGTAGCCCCTGGGAGCAGCAGTGAGGAAGTTTGGTGGCCTTGCCGCGAAGCTTGAAGGTCTTGGTGGAGCTGGGAGCGACGATGGGGTGTTAGGAACCCAGACACGACGCTTAGAAGGAGCTGACATAGCTGAAGAGCTTGTTGCATCACGGCTGTGTTTCTTTGACTCCTCAAACACTTGCCTACTTGCTTCTTCCTGCAGAGCTGTATGCTGGAGTTCCAGAAAAGACGCCGGCCTTGCATGTGTGATTGCATATTTAATCGATGCATTGAGCCCTTGCCGGAACCTCTTTTGCTTCTTCTTGTCATCAGAGATCTCATCGCCACCATAACGAGAAAGGTTCATGAAGTTCCTGATGTAGGTATTGACATTATCATTGCCCTGCTTGAGGTTGAGAAACACTTCCTTCATCCTCTCCATGACAATTTCGACAGAATCGCTCTTTGAAAGCTCCATGAACTGTCCCCAAGTAGGCTGAAAACCGGCGCTTTGCCTTCGTGTAATTCTCCCACCAGAGAGCTGCATCTCCTTGAAGGTGAGTGGCACACTTTACCCATTCTTGCTCAGAACATCAGCCATCAAGAACCTTGACATCTCACGCAACCAATCATCAGCATCAAGTGGTTGATCAGAAACATCAAACTGGCATGGGTTGAACTTCAGGAAGCTCTTGATGTCTCCTCGCTTGGGAGGTGGAGGTAGCGGAACAAACTCATTCCTCCTGACACTTTCCTCAAAATGCTGCTGGTTCTGCTGCATTGCTGCCAAGGCATTGGCGATGCTTGACAACGCTGCCCCCAGTTCAGGTTGTATGTCCTCCTCAGAACGGCGTGGTGGTGCCATCCTGTGATTGATATAAAACACAAGTCAGTACTATGATGGAGAATAATAATAATCCAAAATAGTACCAAGATGGAATTAATCACGATTAAAGGATACAATTTACTAAGATGATATTAAAATATCAACGAAGTTCAAAGCACCTAGAAGATATTAAGCATATCGCACACGACTGAAAAGGAGTGTGGTACACAAATATATCAAAGAAAAAATTTCCGCAATTTCGGCATTAAAATACCAATAGATGCGCAAAATCACTTAACGAATCAAGATTAGTGCCTCTACCAATTCAATATACAGGAGCGAATGATAAGAGTAGTGGTATGGTCGCGACTCCATCCCGCACTCAAATCATTACTCCGCACATGAATAAGTAGAACACATATCCCAACCCCTTCTTCTCACGATGAACCTAAAGATTAGTAACTACGGAAACGAACACCCCAAACAAGATGACGTTGGATAACAAAGAGTGAGACAGATCGCGGCGGTATACAACGAATCAGATAGATCGCGTCGGTTTGCAAAAGCCTGTCGGTATGGAATGTACCAACAGTTGATAACCAAAAGGCCGATAGAGATAACAAGTTGGATGCAACAGATAGACAAGGAATTACACACACACACACTATCTATGGTACTACGGAAACCCAGAACACGTGAATCCTAGTTTAAATTTTAAGAAGAGGATAGAAAACGTTACACTTCCTTACCAGAAAAGGGTGGGTGGGTGGGTAAGAAGAAAAGTGGAAGCAGTCCTACTCTCGCGTTTTGTTTTTCCCTAGTATACATAACTACCAAAAATATTTTCTAGACTGACAACGACCATTTGGCTGAGACCCTGAAGGGCGGGATAGCTCTGATACCAATTGTAACTACCTCGGTAAATTACGCTCCTAGTTACAAGCCTGGATGAGCAGAAATGGTTGAAATAGTACGGTGGGGCCCAAATGCCACTCACAGGTAGACCTTTCGGCCGTCCCAACCATTTCCAAACATCGGGACAAGAACGGCGGCGAATCGGCAAAGCGAAGGGATCAACTACATACACAAATGAGTATGTATGCAAGCCACCATACAATAGTACATCAGAGCCATTCCATCTAAAAAGAAAGGAAATATAGCAACGCCATACGGCAAGATCCAAATATCCTAGATAGATATAATAGTTTAGGATATCTCCTCATACATCAAACATCAGAGTGTCAAGCGGGAGCGGAAGACAAAATCCGAATAAGGATAAGAAGCAAATCGGCATAAGATGCCCCATAGATAAGCACATCCCGCCCACAGATCTCACGGATCCCCGTTCCCGGAATCTCTACAACGAAAGATTGTTGCCCACATCGTCCGTCTCTTCCACCCAGTATCCATCTTGCGAGTGTACCTGTTCATCTGAACCAATAATTTATCGTGTGAGACCCTAGGGGTACTCAGCAAGTCTTTATGCCTCTAAAGGGGACACAACCTGGGGTGACGCAATTGCAGCAAAAGATAAACCCTAACAATTCTATAGATACTCGCTAACCATCCGCCTAACCAGAGATAGACGGATGTCCGTGAATTAATAACAACAGTTATAACAGTTATAACGGTAATATCCACAGATCCATCCTCCTCCTCGCTTACCGACGAGGAAGCGGACGAACAACCCCCCCATCCGTTGGCAGTTTTATTATCCAATCCATGAGTGTTGCACTATTTACTAGTAAGGTACTTAGTCAAATTAAAAGCGGTACTTTAGTTATGCTTGTCTATGATCGAGAAACTGTGCTCCAAGTCGTCCATAACCGCGGACACGGCTTTCAGAAAGTTTTACCCTGCAGGGGTGCACAAATAGCAACACACACTCGATATGCCTCGAAAAACCAAATCAAAACCCAACGAGGCAGTCACGACAAAGCAATCACAGGATTCAGAAATATTTCAGGGGGCCACCCCATTAAGCTACCCGCGACGAAGTTGGCCGACTCCGAGACGGACTCAAGGTTTGCGCCAATGGCTGTGAACGACTGGGAACCCGAAAATGTGACTGGGCTTGTCGACACCGCGAAAACACTCCACTTCCCTAACAAAGATATGCGTACCTCGCACAATTTAAATAAAGAAGTAAAGCATGGCATAAGTACAGGATAGTAAATAAAACCTCAAACTAGTTTGTGGCCCCAAGAAATAAGAATGAATCAAGCTCTGGCTCAGGGGGGTTCATAAGCCTCCCGGATGTGGATAGCGCGAATATTCAAGGAACAGGAATCAAGTACTCGGGGTCCTACGGGACACAAGTGAGCCTGAAAAACCAAATAGCGAATATGGCTCACCGGTGCCACTTTCATTAGTTATCCCATTACTACTCAGATTAAGTTGTATAGGTACCTCGTTATCCATCAGACTCTCACATACCCTGCACATGCTGTTCTACGACTCGCATGGCTCAAACAACTCCTGTAGTAATGGCTCATGGGATGGAGGAACAAGCTGCGGTGGGGTTTAAAAGTAAAGGCTATGCAATACTTGGGATTCAATTTAATGCAATCGCGACTCAATGATGCAAGAATAAGATAGAGGCAATAGGTACTATATGTATGCAAGCATGTGGTAGTGCTTGCCTGGCAGCTCAGTTGAAGCAAGGGATGGATCTGGGTAGTGCTCCTGGGTCTCTTGATATATCCCCTGCTCAGCGTCTATTCGAAGAAGAACCAAACAAACAAGGGCCCACATAAATAAAGTGCACAAGCATATGAACAAAATGCATCAAGCAAACAATCATGCCATGATGAATGATGCACAATTTGCATGGCATTAAAGTAGCATGGCATGGGTGAGGTGTGGAATACAAGAATAAATCATTTTATTGAGTTTTGGCCCCATTTTATCCTCAATTAAGTTGCTGTACCCAATATATTTATATGATGCATGCTGCAAAACAGATAAAGGAATGCATAAACAGAAAGGCCTCGTCGAGCTAATCATTTTAGACATATCATTTGTTAAATTTGGAGTTATAAAACAAAAGTTATTAATTAATTAAGGAAAAAGGGCATTTTAATGTAATTTAAATCAACTTGGAATTTTACATGTTCAAAATATATTTTGAATGGCATATTTGAAATCCTCACATTTTTCTGATTTGAAAACATATATTATTTGTATTATTTGGATTTAAGAATTAAAAGTTATTATAAAACAGATTTAAATTTGAATTTGATTTAATTTGAAAAAGATTTGAATTTAAACAGAATACAGGAAATACTTTTGTTACTCAGACTAATCTAGCCAAAGACACAGACAGGTGGGTCCAACGCAACGCTGACAAAAAAAAACAGGCAAAAAAGGGTTTTCATCATGTTGCTTTTGCCACCACAAAGGCAAACAAGGGGGACCCCAACACCACAGGTCCACGTGGATGGTGAGAAGGGCAGCAATGGGCTGAGCTGAGTTAAGGTTTGCAAGAGGCTAGGGGGTGTTCTGTAAAAGTGCTAGCGCGGCTGACTAGTGGGCCAGGCGGACCGCGGGTTTAGCCACAAAAAGGTGCAGGGGGTTAAGTGGAAAACGACCATGGCCCGTACTGTTCCTCTTCTCGCTGAGCCGCGGACGGATCGGTGAGCGACAGCGCGGGGTGGGGGATCGATCCTGAGACCTAGGGCTCGCGCGCGGAGGCGGAGCCACCGCGGTGGCCTGGGCTTGGTGACAGCAAGGGGGTTGGGGCCTAGATGGGGTCTTGCGTGACGCTATGGCGAGTACGCGACGCTGGCGCACAGAGGCCGTTCGTCGGATTGTCCGGCGCGACCAGGGCAAGGCTGCGACGACGAGGATGTCTGGGGGGTTGGGTAGCTCACCGAGAGTTGGTTGACGTGGTCGGATCGGCCTGGGGCGCAGGGAGACGGCGATGACGCAGACGGACCGGAGCTAGGGTTTCACGTCGGAGCGCGTCGGTGTTCGGGCCTGGGCTCCTCTCCTCCTGCTGTGTGTGAGGCGACGCCGGGATCTCCTGTCCTTCCTCGACGACCACAACACCACGCCTCCTCGTCTGCAGGTGGGCCTTGAAGCCGGCCGGTGGCCGGCGATGGTTAGCTGGCGGCGATGGAGAAGAGAGGGGAGCGGGCAGGGCGCCTCGGCCAGATCTGGAGATGCAGGAGGACCGAGAGGTGGTGGTAAAGCAGAGGGGGAGAGGGGTGCCGTGGGGAGATGGGGTAGATGGGAAAAGGTGGCCTCGGTGCCACCTTTCTCTCCTCCCCTCCTCACGTGCTTGGGTCGGCCAGGACAGGTGCATGGGGGCTTCCAGGTGGGACCAGAGAGGGCGAGGCCAAGGAGGCGGGGGGCTCGGGCTAGGGGGCCACAAGGCAGGAGTAAGAGAGGAGAGGGTAGGCTCGGGTTAGGGTTTTGGGGGAGCCTCGGGTGAGCTAGGCTCGGTTAGGGTTTGGTATGAGGGTAGCTAGGGCAGGGGTGAGGTGGCCAGGAAGAGAGGGTGGCCGGTGGGGCCAAGCTAGGTGAGAGAGAGGCCGAGAGAGAGAGGTGGGTTTAGGGTTTAGCTTAGAGAGGGGGTATGGTTTAGAGAGGGGGGTAGAGAGGAGAGATTAGGTGGAGTGTCCTTTATGACAAGATCAAGCATGCTCTAGACAAGCTCCAACAAGATCAAGTCAAGAAAAAGAGAGGGATAGAGATAGAGAGAGATGATGATCCACTCAAGATTCAAATAAAAACCAAATACTAGAAAAGGTGGCACTTGCATGGCCCATGCAAAATATTTGATACCATGTTGATTCTTGTGAAGACAATAATATTAAACATGGCATTGTTCCTTTGCATTTCCAATAGTGGAATAAAGCCAAGCAAAAGAAATGAAAGGATGCCCCATGTGGAGTAGTTGGAGATGGCCATGTTTGAAATAAAATGGGACATGCTAGTGTGTATGTTCCACTAGATGATTACTAGTCCCCCAAAAATATTCCCACATGAGCATAAATCCATAATAATCCATATGGAAGCTAGGGAAAAAGGGTTCCACTCACAAGGCATGCAAAGGTGGCCATGTGGCTCTCATATATCCATAATGTGAAAACAACATGATGCTAAGATGAGAGTATGTGGATAAAGAATTGGATCCATCCCAACCCACATGAGCTAGAGGTAAACTCAATTAAAGTGCAAAGCTCATATTAAGTTGGATGGTGGAATATAAGGTGGTGAAGAAAGGTGGTGGAGTTAAATAAAAGATATGCCCCCAACTCAACTTGGGCATTTAACAATATATTAACAGCCAAATACAATATCAAGTGGCAAATACAATTAACAATGCATATGAGAGAAGAACCAAATCAAAAGGGTTTTATATGATTCTCAAATGCAAGGTGGCATGATGACATGAGCATGATATAATGATGATACAACAATTATATGTTTGAAGTAGCCATTATATTACTAGACCAAGTAGCATTACAATTGTTAGACAATTGGGATGCTACACTTACAGTCACCAAAAAGAGGTCCAAGGTCATAGACTGGATCAATAGAAGCAAGTTGTTCCATCCTAAAATATTTATTAGCAAGCTATTTTCACAAGGAGCTTTAGCAAATTTGGAAAAGTTACTCATAAGAATCTCCATCAAACTTAGTTAAAACTTTTTCCTTCTTACAATCAATAATTTCTCCACAAGTGTTCAAGAAAGGTCTACTAAAAATGATAGGACAAGTTTTGCTAGCTGCTGAATTAAGCACTAGAAAATCAGCAGGATATTTAATTTTACCACAGAGAACCTCCACATCTCTTACAATACCAATGGGGCAAATGGTCTCCTTGTTAGCAAGGTGAATAACCACATCAATGTCCTCAATCTCACAAGGACCAATCTCATGCATAATTTCCATGTAAAGCTCATAAGGAATAGCACTAGAACTAGAACCAATATCACATAAACCATAGTGTCAATGATCACCAATTTTAATAGAAAGCACAGGAACACTAGCTTTACTAGGATAAGATATAATATTAGAAGCGTCTTCACAGAAGACAATGTGCACATCCTCTATATTTCTAGTGACAGTGTCTTTCACAATGGCTAACACAGGTTTATCACTCAATGCTTACCAGGATCCACAGTTTTCATTGTTATTTGTACTAATAATCATAGAATACTCCTTTACCTTAGCTGGGGAAGGCATTTTCTCAATATGAGGTTCAGGCACAATATGATTAGTAGTACAAACTTGAGTACTTCTAATGGGAGCATGATTAACAACATCTTTATAAGGAGCATGGTACTTATTCCACTTCTTCTTGGGAATTTCAATGTAAGAGGCAAAGGCCTTAAAACAGCGGGCAATACTTTGGGAATCAAGACCAAACACATTGCTAATATCACGGAAGCTATCAGTTCCCATAAAAGATTTGATGCATTCATAATCGTAGTTTATACCTGAATTTCTTTCTTTGTCATTCTCCCAAGCTTCAGTGTTCTCTTGAATACGGTCTAGTAGATCCCATTTAGCTTCTTCCTTCATACGTGTGAATGATCCAGCACAAGATTGCATCTAGTAAATCTTTATCATGAAGAGAAAGCCTAGCATAAAAGTTATTGAGAATAATGTTATTAGGGAGTTCATGAATAGGAAATTTAAGCATTAGTAACTTCAGTCTCCCCCAAGATTGAGATGTACTCTCTCCATCAAGAGGCCAAAAGTTATATATAAGATTTCTATCCTTATGGATCTCACTGGGAGGATAAAATTTAGAGTAAAAGAGAGATGAAATCTCCTCCCATTCCATGGATTGTCCATTCTTCAGCAGCTTATACCATTCTTCATCTCTCCCTTTCAATAATATGGAGAGTAACTTCTTCTTCACCTGTTCAGTTGTGATACCTGCACACTTAAATAACCTGCATAATTCATGGATAAAATGCAAGTGATCACCAGTATGGAGAGTTCCATCCCCAAAATAATAATTATCCATAACACGATCAACAATACTTGTAGGTATCTTAAAAGGATCTATCTCAACAGGAGGTGGTTCATCTACTACCCTAGCAGTGGTAGTAGTTTTCCCAAACAGAAAACCAAGTGGGTTATCCATATTGGAAACAAAGTAACAAGCACTAACAAAAGCAATACTCACAGTAAAAGTTTCCTTTACCAGTTCCACTCTTCAATAGCGCTTCACTCCCCGGCAACGGCGCCAGAAAATAGGCTTGATGACCCACAAGTATAGGGGGGTGTATCGTAGTACTTTTGATAAATAGGAGTGTCGATCCCAACGAGGAGCAGAAGGTGCTGAACAGTGGTATGGAGCAAGAAATCCCTGTGAATACTTAGCAAACAGATTTTTAGTGGTTTTCTGACAAGGCAACAAAACAAGGAGAAAGTAACAAAAGTAACGAACAAACAGAGCAAGTGGCCCAATCCTTTCTTAGCAAAGTACTAGCCGGTGGAAATACTTATAAGGATCAAACGTTCTCGAGGACACATGGGAATTCTGTCAAGTGCTTTCGCTTAAAACAGCTGAGTACTCTTCTCTAGTGTTTGTAAGTGTTGTGTGGGTGAACCTATGCTAACATACCGCCCTTCCTAGGACTAATACATACTTGTGATTAAACCCCCTGCAAACATATGTAACTACAGGAAAGTAATTAAGATATAAATCTAACCACAGCCTTAAACTCTGAGATTACGCTCCCTTGTGCAAAGGTGTCCTAACGGGGGTTCAGGTTTCTGTCACTCCGGCAACCCCACAATTAGTATCCAAATACACAATGCATCCCCCTAGGCCCATAAATGGTGAAGTGTCATGTAGTCGACGTTCACATGACACCACTAGAAGAATATCACCACAACTTAAATACTAAACCATTGAATAATAACTCATCATAGATTCACTAGTAACAACATGACTTCTCCCATGTCCTCAAGAACTAAACGAACTACTCACAAGATATCATATGAATCATGATCAAAGATGATATGATAATGGATAACAACCTGAACATAAACAATAATTCAATGGTTCCACTCACAAGCATCAACTACAATAGTAATCAACACCGGGAAAGTTTCCCCTAAGAACTAAAGCAATATCCAACATAATTGTTACAGCAGGATGGAGTGGTGGTGATGGTGCTGGTGGAGATGATGGTTTGGATGATGATGATGATCCCGATGAAGCCTAGCTTGATGACGGTGTTGATGACGATGGTCTCCCCTCTCCGGGAAGGAATTCCCCGTGAAATCTATGCGGAGGATCTTCTCTCTCGATGTTTTCCGGCCCCAGAGGCGGCGGAAATCTATCTGTAGTTGCTCCCTTAGCCTTCGGGTTTTGAAGGGAAGATATAAGCGAAGGGGCAGAGTCGGAGGCGGGTGGGGTACACACTGCCTAGGCGCGGGTCAGTGGACCGCGCCTAGAATGTGGGCCCCCTGAGGCCCCACTTCGTCCCTCCTTCTGGCTTCCTTCATCTTCTGGTAAAATAATACGTTTCCATATTTTTTTGGTATTTTTCTGATCTTCGTGAAATTGCACCAAAACTCCTTCTTTTCCATCAGAATCCAGACTCCGGCAGTCCATCCTCCAAGAATCATCCAACATGCATAAACAGATGAAAAGCCATAAGTAATACCTCATAATAAGACAAATATCACTGAATAGAGGTAAATTATGATATAGAATGGTGATGCAAATTGGGCGTATCACGAGGAGGTACATTGTTCGGCTGAGTAGCCTTATTGGAAGTAAAGAGGTATCTAGGGGTAGAAGCGTCACAAACGTGCGATATTCCAGGGGTTGGAGTATTAGACTCCTGATGCGATGTCCATGAGGCGGTAGGCACCACCTGGGATGACTTCTGTGATGATGTAGGGTCCTTCCCAGGGTGACTCGAGCTTCTTCGGTCGCTCTTGTTTGAGTCGTAGGACGAGGTCTCCTTCGACGAAGGACCTTGGGTGCAGCCGGCGGCTGTGGTACTTGCGGAGGCTTTGCTGGTAGACCGTTGAGCGAGCCGCAGCAATATCGCGTGCCTCGTCGAGTGTGTTGACGGCATCTTTGACTGCGGCCGTTGATTCGTATTTGCTGTAGGCGACGACCCGTGGTGCCTTATGGCATACCTCGGCAGGCAGTGCTGCTTCAGCACTATGCACCATGAAGAAGGGCGTGAGCGTGAGAGCTTGGCGTTATGCGTGAGGCTCCGGAGGACGAGGGTAGCTCCTCCGCGAGCTCCGCAAGCCTTTCGAGTGGGCATAGTAGGAGTTTCTTGATGCCATTGCCTATGAGGCCGTTGGCCTTTCCGACTTGTCCGTTGGTCTGTGGGTACGCCACGGAGGCGTATGATATGTTGATGCCAAGGCCCTCGCAGAAGTCTTGGAATTCCTTTGAGATGAAGTTCGAGCCGTTGTTCGTGATGATGTTGTGTGGCACACCGAACCTGTAGACTATGGACTCGAAGAACTTGACGGCAGTTTTTCCACTTTGGTTGGTGACAAGCATGGCTTTGATCCACTTGGTGAACTTGTCGACTGCGACCAGGAGGTAGACGTGGCCTCCTTTCGAGGATTTGGGCAGTTTGCTGATCATGTCGAGGACCCATTGGGCGAAGGGCCAGGCCAGTGGTATGGGCCTTAGCTCCGATCCTGGTGCGTGCGGCTTGTCTGCGTACCTCTGACAGGCGTTGCACCTTCGGACGATGTCCTTTGCATCGTTCATGGCTGTTGGCCAATAGAATCCAGCTCGTAGAGCTTTGGCGACTAGGGCGGCTGCCTGCATGATGGCCGCACATGCCCTCGTGGATGTCTTGGAGGATGGTTTTGCCGTCATCGATGGTGACGCACCTTTGGAGCACACCCGAAATACTGCGCTTGTACAGCTCGCCATTGTGGATGGTGAAGGCTTTAGACCGGCGAGATATGCGTCGGGCATCTGTCGGGTCATCGGGAAGTTCGCTGTTTATCAGGTACCGAAGGTATGGTTGTGTTCATGTCTCTTCGACCTCCATGACCTGCATCAGGCTGATAAGCTCGGCCTCGGTGTCAAGATTTCCAGGTCCTTCCTATCCTTCGGGTGGCATAGCCCCCGAGTGCTCTGCTTCTTCGGTTGAACCCTTTGGGAACTTTCTCTTGATAGAGGGTACACACATTTGTTCGAGGAACACACACCTGGTGGCACCCGTGCACAAGTAGAGCCGATGTTGGCGAGCCTATCGGCTTCTTCATTGCTTTCCCTTCCGACGTGCCGAAGTTGGTAGCCGTCGAAGTCACCTTCGAGTGAGTTGTAGAGCGCCCGGTACGCGATCATGTTGGCGCTGTGAGCGTCACACTCATTCATCGTCTGCTGGACGACAAGGTTCGAGTCACCATAGATGACTAGGCGTGTTGCGACACAGATCTTGGCCATCGACATGCCGTGGATGAGGGCCTCGTATTCGGCCTCGTTGTTGGAGGCATGAAATTTCATCCGAAGGACGTATTTCATCTTGTCACCTTGAGGGGATGTCGGTATGACGCCAACCCGTACTCCAGCTTCGTGTTTGGAGCCGTCGAAGTGCATCGTCCATGATTGCGTCATGTCCGAAGTATCCGGTAGCTGGAGTTCCATCCAGTGTACGAGAAAGTCAGGGAGGACCTGAGATTTGATGGCATTGCGCCGTTCGTAGAGAATGTCTAGAGGAGATAGCTCGATGCCCCCACAAGGCTACGCATCCTGTGGCTTTGGGGTTGTTCAGGATGTTGGACAGTGGTGCCTCGTTGACAACCATGATCTGGTGCTCCTGGAAGTAATGGCTCAACCGACGAGCCGTCATGAATACGTCGTAGGCGAGCTTCTAGTAGTGAGGGTACCTCTGCTTTGTTGGAGTCAGTACCTCGCTGAGGTAGTAGATTGGGTGTTGGACCCCATGAGTTTTGCCATCTTCGGGGTTGTTCGACCACGAGTACGGTTCTTACCACCTGATGTGTAGCTGTGATGCATAGCAGCAATGGCTCGCTCCTTTGGCGTGACCACGACAGGTGAGGTGGAGAGCAACCGCTTGAGGTCCTCGAATGCGTCGTCTGCTTTGGGTGTCCACTCGAACTTGTTCGCCTTGCGCAGAAACTGGTAAAAAGGCAGGGCCTTCTCGCCCATGCGGCTGATGAATCTGCTCAGTGCTGCGATTCGCCTAGCTAGCTGCTGGACACCTTTGAGGTTCTTCGGCTTCTCCATGGCTAGTATGGCCCTGATTTTCTTCGGATTCGCCTCGATCCCCCGTTGGGAGATGAATTAGCCGAGTAGTTGGCCAAATGGGACGCCGAAGGCGCACTTTTCTGGGTTTAGCTTGATCTTGTAGTAATCAAGGTTATCAAACGTCTCACGGAGATCGTCGATCAGCGTCTTGGCCTCCCTGATCTTGATTACTATGTCGTCGACATAGACTTGAATGTTGCAACCTATCTGGTTTTTCAGGCACGCCTGCATCCACTTCTGGTACGTGGCGCCTGCGTTCTTCAGCCCGAAGGGAATGGTGTTGTAGCTAAATACTCCGTATGGCGTGATAAATGTTGTTTTCTCCTGGTCTTCTACCTTCGGTCGAATCTAGTTGTAGCCTGAGTAGGCGTCAAGGAAGGAGAGTTTCTCGCATCCTGTAGTCGAATTGATGATCTGATCGATCCACGGTAGAGGGAAGTGGTCCTTTGGATGGTACTTGTTGAGCGATGTGAAGTACACGCACATCCGCAGGTTGTCTATGTCCTTTTTAGGGATCAGGACGGTGTTGGCCAGCCACTCGCTCTCCTTGATTTCCCGGATGAAGTTGGCATCGAGCAGTCTGTTGACTTTGATTCCAATGGCTTTAGCTCTTGGTTTAGACAGTCGTCAGATCGATTGCTTGACTGGCTTTGCGTCGGGGAACACATTGAGTGCATGCTCGGCGAATTCCCTGGGAACTCCTGGCATGTCCGCGGGACACCAGGCGAAGATTTCCCATCGCTCACAGAGGAATTTGACGAGCGCGCTTTCCTATGCGGGGCTGAGGTCGTTGGCAATCATCGCCGTCTTGGACGCGTCCGTCGGGTGGACCTGCACCTTTTTCGTGTTGACCATGGAGTCGAACGACATATCGGGTGTGTTTTGTCTAGCGACTGGGGGTGCCCCATTGTATGTTACCTCTCTGAGCCTCGTGAGCTCCTCCTGCATGCCGAACAACTGGGAGATTCTGTTGAAGTCTCTATCGTAGTGGTCGGAGCGGGTGAAGCTTCCTTGGACGGTGATGACGCCCCTGGGTCCTGGCATCTTCAATAGCAGGTACGCGTAGTGCGGTACTGCCAGGAATCGTGCGAATGCCACGCGCCCGAGGATGGTGTGGTACTGTGATGGCCAGTCCACCACTTCAAACTCCAACCTCTCGCGCCTGAAGTTTTCAGGCTGGCCGAAGATGACGTCGAGCCATATCTTTCCCAGGGGATATGTGCCTTTCCCTGGGACTATGTCGTGGAACGTTGTATCTAATTGCTCCAGGCTGCATAGCGGGATCCACATTGCTGCGAGTGTGTTGGCGAACATCAGATTGATGCCGCTGCCGCCATCCATGAAGACGCGGCTCATCTCAAATCCTTTGATCTGCGCCTCAATTACCAGGGCAACATGACCTGGGCGAGGGATCTGGCATGGGTGATCTGAATGGTCAAACGTGATGCAGGACTCCGAGCCACTGAGGTACTCAGGGATAGGGAGGCTACTGCCAGGCTGACTTGGCGGGTGATTTTCTTTTGCACCCTATTTGTTGGAGCCCCTCCTGGATCATCAGGGCCCCCTTCGGCGGTGGGTACCCACCTGTGTAATTATTTGGTGTTGGTGCTATCGCTGGATTCGACAGTCCAACAGGTGGTGGCGGAGGGGCTCCGTGGGTGATGTCACCTGGTACAGGTGCGGGCCCAAATCCGGGGTTCATGATCTGGTGCCGAATTTGGGTGAGACCCTCGCTAAGCTTCTGGAACTTGCGGCAGTCCTTTAGCATTTTGTTGGCCTTCTTCTTGCCATCCTGCTTGTCGACGTAGAAGTGGATGGTGCAAGGACAAGACAATTTGTCGTATCCCGAGGGCTCGTCATCACGGTTGCGACGTTGCCACATCTGTGTGGGTCGCCCTCCGTCGCGGAAGTTGCCTACGTGGTATCCGTTGCTGCGGTTGCCGTCATTGCGTTGGTCGGCGTATCCAGCCGCGACCATGTCGACTCCGTCACGATCCTCGTAGATGCACGATCTTTGTTTGTTGCGGCGTTCTCGCCTATGGTCGTAGTCGTCCTCATCATCCGAATGCATTCGGTGGACGGAGTCCTCGCCATCTGTCCATCGGTTGGCGATGTCCATGAGGTGGTCGAGCGTCTTGGGCTTGACGGGTCCAAGTTCTTCCTTGAAGTCCGGGTGCTTGACACCATCCTGGAAGATGTGCGGCGGAGTTCTTGATGTGGGACCAGCATAGTATGTACGAGCGAATGGACTCGCTGGTACATTGGGTGCATGCTCGCAGTTCCTTGATCGAGGCTTGCCTCTTGATGGTACACTTGAAGTTGCGGATGAAGCTGTACGCCGGCTCCTCCTAGCTTCAGATGGAGCCGGAGGACCGGCTACTGAGCCAGATCCAAGCTGCGCCTGTCAGCTGCAGCTGAAGGCATTGTAGGGCGGTGTTACTATTACCACCATGCAGCTTGATGGATGAGAGGTGGTCACTGAGCCAGGCCTTCGGGTCTTGTGTGTCGTCGAACTTCAGAATGTCTGAAGGGAGCTTGAAATTTTTCGGCATCCGCGTTCGCCGAACGGATCTGCTAAAGCATCTGGCTCCGCACAGCTCTACGTCGTCCTCTTCGTCGGATTCAGTTGAGCATGCACGTTTAGCGCATGCCTTGTCGATCTTGCGTTGGGTGAGATCATTTCGAGTGTCGTAGTCGCTATTGCGGCGCCGTGAGCTTTTGCGATGTCGAGGCGGATCGTGCTCGTCCTCGTCGGATGAGGGTGTAGGGCTGCGGGTGAACTTGACCGCAGATTTTTTCTTCGGCTACGCAGGAACCTCATCGTGGAGTGTAGCTCCAATGATTCTGAGACCGGCTAGCGCAGATTTGTGCATGGCGCTCTTTGGATCACCCACTGGGGGTGGATGGGATGTGAGGTATGTAGTGGCCTCCATGATCGCAGCCTGCGGTGTTTTTGGCATGACGTTGCTGACATGGTTATACCCAACGGGTACACGACCTTAGCATACCTGGTCCAGCCCAAGGAAGGCCTACAAGCATATACACGGCCCATGAAGACTTTCGGGTGGCCCAAGCCCATGACGTCTTCGGATCCTTGGAGAGCAAGACTAGATTAGATAGAATATTCGAAAGGGCAAACCCTAAAACCTGTAACCGACTCGGTCTGTGCCTGGGACCTGCCTACTTCTATACAAGGGCTAGGAGGGTACGACGAGGAGGGAACTTCATACCACCACATACACACCTCCACGCCAGATTGCATCTGCGCACCCCTGTAACTTTCGGTTCTGCCGTAATCAAGAGCAGACAAGCAGGAGTAGGGTTTTCCCTTCGGGGGCCTGAACCTGGGTAAACCTTGTGTCCCCGTTTTGCTTGTTTGCTAACCGTTCCGCGATCTCCAGCATCCCCATCTTCTCCAAAACCCAAGCTCATAACAATGGGCATTGACGAGATTAAACCTCGTCAATTGGCGCCGTCTATGGGAACTGGGGATGCTGATTGTGCGATCGTGATGGTCCCAACCAAAGCGATCTACAACTCCGCAGCGACGGAGATTCATCTCCTCTTCGGTGCTTTCGACTTCACCGCTAGCCACCCTGAAGGACTTTGAGCCCGTTGGCGACGGGCTCGAGATCCTGTTCGGGAGCTTCTGCTTCCAGGTGGGGCAGACCGGCACTCTCCGTCTCCCAGAGCGGGTGCCCCTGCCATCTCAGGCCCGTTTCATGGGCTCCACACCCCATGCTACGCACATCGCCGTCGACAGATGAGTCCTATGATAGCAGCTGCAACTCAGATCTGTGTGATCCACCATTGGAGGAAGGGACCTACGGTTCCGGATCCGAAAGCTGCGGCAGCAGCGATCCAATCTACGAGCGCTACCAATGCGCCGCAGTCATCCAGAGCGACGTGGATCAGGAGCACAACCCTCCACCCAACCCGCAGGGTAGAAACGGCGAGAACAGGATAAACTAGTCCCCCCCTCCCAACGAGGAGGACACTGATCCCAATCGGATCATCCACCTCAGCGAGGAAGGATGGGCTCAAGCACGCGAAGCCGTGGCAGGCAACAAGATCCTTCCTGTAGGTGCCTCACGGGACCTACTGATGGCGTACCACCTGCTCCTAGTCTAAGAGCACAAGAAGCAGCTGAAGATGCAAGAAGTGCTTGACAAGCGCAAGAAAGCGGACTCGGAGTCCAGCGCGCGGCGAGCTGCGCTCTCTGCCATGGGCGGCTCCAGCTCGCATGGCAACCATGGCAGCAAGCACCGTTCTCGCACGGAGAACATGGACCCCAAGGCACGTCGCGAGGTGACTCGGACCCTCAACATGTCTTTCATGGAGATGGATGCCGACGGCAACGTCATCCCGAAGACACCGCAAGATGCGATCATGGCAGCCACCACATACCTCGCGTCCCATCCACCTCCGGTGGGGGACCAGAAAAGGGCCATGCACAAGTTCGTACTTACCGGACTCGGACTCATTGGAGCTGCGCTCCACAGAGAAGCTCCTGCGGAGCCAAAAAAGAAGGATGCGGTCAGGTTCAACCGCAGCCCCACGCCTTCATCCGACGAGGAAGAGCACGACCTACCTCGAAGGCACAAGAGCTCGCGCCATCGCAGCCGCGATTATGACGCTCGAAGCGAGCTCACCCAACGCAAGATCGACAAAGCGCGCGCCAAGCGCGTCTGCTCGTCCGAATCCGAGGAGGACGATGAAGAAGGAGAACTCTGCGGAGCCTGATACTTCAGCAGATCCGTCTGGTGGACACGGATGCCACGGAACTTCAAACTTCCTTCGGACACTCCGAAGTTCGACGGTACATAGGACCCCAAGGCGTGGCTCAGCGACCACCTGTCGTCCGTCAAGCTACACGGTGGAAACAAGGACACCGCCCTACAATGCCTTCAGCTACAGCTGACAGGCGCAGCCCGGATCTGGCACAGCAGCCTATCCTCAGGATCCATCCGAAGCTGGGAGGAACTGGCGTACAGTTTCATCCGAAACTTCAAAGGCACCAGCAAGAGGCCAGCCTCGATCGAGGAGCTACAGGCCTGCACCCAACGAACGGGCGAATCCATTCGCTCGTACATACTACGCTGGTCCAATACCAAGAACTCCACGGCGCACATATCCGAGGAGAGAGCGATCGAAGCCTTCAAGGATGGCATCAAACGCCAGGACTTCAACGAAGAACTTGGGTGCGTCAAGCCCAAGACACTTGACCACCTCATGGACATTGCCAACAGGTGGGCAGATGGCGAGGACTCCGTCCACCGAGCGCACTCGGAGGAGGAAGATGACTACGGCCGTCGACGTGAACGCCGTAGCAAGAGAAGACCGCGCATCTACGACGATCGCGACAGACCCGACATGGTCGCGGCTGGCTACGCCGAACGCCGCAGCGACGGCAACCGCAGCAGCGGCGGATACCGTGGAAACAACTTCCGCGACGGAGGACGCCCAGCGCAGTCATGGCAACGTCGCGGCCATGATGATGGACCCTCAGCATACGACAAACTGTCGGGTCCATGCACCATCCACTTCTACATCGACAAGCAGGATGGTAAAAAGAAGGCAAGCCACATGCTCAAGGATTTGCGCGAGTTCTAGAAACTCAGCGAGAGCATGTCTCAGATGAGGCAACAAGCCCCGGACCACGGGTACGGGAATGCACCCGCACCAAGTGACATCGCCCACAGAGCTCCTCCACCACCACCCGTGGGACTTTCGAATCATCCAATCACACCTGCGTAGAACAACGGCGGAAATGGGTACCTCGTGCCAAAAGGATCACTGATGATCCAAAAGGGGCGCCCAATGAACAGGGTGCAGAAGAAAATCACCCGTCAGATCAATTTCGATGTGACCGCTCCACCTGCCATCCCTGAGTACCTCAGTGGATCGGAGTCCTACATCACGTTCAGCCGTTCGGATCACCCCTGTTAGGTTCCTCGCCCAGGTCATGGTGCCCTGGTGCTCGAAGCGCAGATTGGAGGTTTCGACATGAGCCGCGTCTTCATGGACGGCGGCAGCAGCATCAATCTAATGTTCGCCAGCACCTTAGCAGCAATGCGGATCCCGCTGTGCAGCCTAGAACAATCCGATACAACGTTCCACGACATCGTCCCAGGGAAGGGCATATTCCCCCTGGGAAAGATATGGCTCGACGTCATCTTCGGCAAGCCTGACAACTTCCGGTGCGAGCTACTCAAGTTTGAAGTGGTGGACTGACCATCACAATACCACGCCATCCTCGGGCGTGTGGCATTCGCACGATTCCTGGCAGTACCACACTACGCGTACCTACTACTCAAGATGCCAGGACCTAAGGGCGTAATCACGGTCCACGGGAGCTTCACCCGATCGGACCACTACGACAGGGACTTCAACAGAATCTCCCAGTCATTCGGCATGCAGGAGGAGCTCATAAGGCTCCGAGAGGTGATAGACAAGGGGCACCCCCAGTTGCAAGACAGAACGCACCCGACATGTCTTTCGACTCCACCGTCAACACAAAGAAGGTGCGGGTCCACCCGACGGATGCCTCCAAGACGGCGCTGATCGCCAACGACCTCAGCCCCGCATAGGAAAGCACGCTCGTTGAATTCCTCTGTGAGACTGGTGTCCTGCGGACATGCCAGGAGTTCCCAGGGAATTTGCCGAGCACGCACTTAACGTCTTTCCAGACACCAAGCCCGTCAAACAGTCCATCTGACGATTGTCCGAACCACGGGCTGAAGCCATCGGAGTCAAAGTCAACAGACTACTCGATGCAAACTTCATCAGGGAGATCAAGGAAAGCGAGTGGCTCGCCAACACCGTGATGGTCCCCAAAAAGGACACGGACATCCTGCGGATGTGCGTGGACTTCACATCGCTGAACAAGCACTGCCCTAAGGATCACTTCCCTCTCCCTCGGATCGATCAGATCATCGATTCGACTGCAGGATGCGAGAAGCTATCCTTCCTCGACGCCTACTCAGGCTACAATCAGATTCGACTGAAGGTCGAAGATCAGGAGAAAACGGCGTTCATCACGCTGTTCGGAGTATTCTGCTACAACACAATGCCCTTTGGGCTGAAGAACGCAGGCGCCACGTACCAACGATGCATGCAGGCATGCCTGAATGACTAGATCGGCCGCAATATCCAAGTCTATGTCGATGACATAGTAATCAAAACAAGGGAGGCCAAGACACTGATCGATGATCTCCGCGAGACGTTCGACAACCTTGATCGATACAAGATCAAGCCAAACCCAAAAAATTGCGCCTTCGGCGTCCCATCTGGTCAACTGCTAGGCTACTTCATCTCCCAGCGAGGGATCAAAGCAAACCCAAAGAAAATCCAGGCCATAATGGCCATGGAGAAGCCGAAGAACCTCAAGGGCGTCCAGCAGCTTGCTGGGTGAATCGCGGCATTGAGCAGATTCATCAGCCGCATGGGCGAAAAAGCCCCGCCTTTCTATCAGCTGCTACGCAAGGCAGACAAATTCGAGTGGACACCCGAAGCGGACGACACATTCGAAGATCTAATGCGGTTGCTCTCCACCTCGCTCGTCTTGGTCACGCCAAAAGAACGCGAGCCTCTACTGCTATACGTAGCAGCTACACACTAGGTGGTAAGCACCGTGCTTGTGGTCGATAGACCAGAAGATGGCAAGACCCATGGGGTCCAATGCCCAATCTACTACCTTAGCGAGGTATTAACGCTGACAAAGTAGAGGTATCCTCACTACCAGAAACTCGCCTACGGCGTATTCATGACGGCTCGTCGGCTGAGACACTACTTCCAGGAGCATCAGGTGATGGTCATCAACGAAGCACCCCTGAATAGCATCCTGAACAACCCGAAGGCCACAGGACGTGTGGCCCTATGGGGCATCGACTTGTCACCTCTAGACATCGTCTATGAGAAGCGGCACGCGATCAAGTCTCAGGTCCTTCCGGACTTCCTCGTCCACTGGATGGAACTACAGCTGCCAGACACCCCGGACATGACACAGTCATGGACGATGCACTTCGACGGCTCCAAGCGCGAGGCCGGAGCAGGAGCCGGGGTCATACTGACCTCCCTGCAGGGCGACAAGATTAAGTACGTCCTCCGGATGAAATTTCGAGCTTCCAACAACGAGGCCGAGTATGAGGCCCTCATCCACGGCATGAGGATGGCCAAGAACTGCGGCGCAATGTGCCTGGTCATCTACGGCGACTCGAATCTCGTCGTCCAGCAGACAATGAACGAGTGCGACGCACACGCGGCCAACATGATTGCGTACTGTGCAGTCTACAACGCACTCGAAGGAGACTTTGACGATTGTGAGCTTCGACACGTTGGGAGAGAAAGCAATGAAGAATTCGACAGACTCGCCAACATCGGCTCCACCTGCGCACAGGTGCCACCAGGTGTGTTTCTCGAACAGATCTGCGTGCCATCCATCAAAAGTAAATCCCAAAGGGATCACCCGAAGAAGCAGAACACTCGGGGGTTGCGCTACCCGAAGGACAGGAAGGACTAGAAAAGCTCGACATAGAGGTCGCAGTGGTCAACCTGATGCAGGTCATGGCAGTCGAAGAAACATGGACACAGCCATACCTCCGATATCTGATAGACGGGGAGCTGCCTGACAGCCCGACAGATGCCCGGCGCATATCTCGCCGGTCCAAGGCCTTCACCATCATCAATGGCGAGCTGTACAAGGGCAGCATTTCAGGTGTACTCCAAAGGTGCATCACCATCGGTGACAGCAAAACCATCCTCCAAGACATCCACGAGGGCATCTGCGGCCATCACGCGGGCAGCCGCGCCCTTGTCGCCAAAGCTCTACGAGCTAGGTTCTACTGGTCAACGGCCATGAACGACGCCAAGGACATCGCTCGAAGGTGCAACGGGTCCCAAAGGTTCGCAAATAAACCACACGCACCAGGATCGGAGCTCAGGCCCATACCCCTGGCCTGGCCCTTCGCCCAATGGGGCCTCGACATGATCGGCAAACTGCCCAAGTCCTTTAAAGGAGGCCACGTCTACCTCCCGGTCGTAGTCGACAAATTCACCAAGTGGATTGAGGCATTGCCAGTTACTAACCAAAAGGGCAAAACGGCCGTAAAATTCTTTGAATCCATAGTCTACAGGTTCGGCGTGCCGCACAGCATCATCACCGATAACGGGTCGAACTTCATCTCCAAGGAATTCCAGGACTTCTGCGAAGACCTCAGAATCAACATCACATACGCCTTTGTGGCGCACCCGCAAACAAACGGGCAGGTCAAAAAGGCCAACGTCCTCGGCGGCAGCGGCATCAAGAAATGCCTAATGAGCCCACTCCAGTGACTCGCAGGAGCCTGGACACAAGATCTACCTTCCGTCCTCTGGAGCCTACGCACGACGCCAAACAGCTCAACTGGCTACACTCCTTTCTTCATGGTACACGGAGCCGAAGCCGTGCTGCCCGCAGAGGTGTGTCACAAGGCCCCACGGGTCATCGCCTACAGCGAAGTAGAATCAATGGCTGCACTCGAAGACGTCGTCGACACACTCAACAAGGCACGTGACACAGCCGCGGCTCGATCAGCGGTCTATCAACAGAGCCTCCGCAACTATCACAGCCGTCGGCTGCGCCCAAGGTCCTTCCTCGAAGGAGACCTAGTCTTACGACTCAAGCAAGAGCGACCGAAGAAGCTCGAGTCGCCCTGGGAGGGACCCTACGTCGTCACTGAAGTCATCCCAGGTGCGCCTATCCCCTCAAGCACGTGGAGTCTGGAGTAGCATACTCCAACCCATGGAACGTCGCACAACTGCGACGCTTCTACCCCTAGCTACCCCCCCTCTTTTTACTTTCAATAAGGCTATTCAGCCAAGGCTACTTAGCCGAACAATGTACCTCCTCATTACGATGTGAATAAAGCTAAGTGTTTCTCCCCAAAAATTTATCTATTTTTCGCATTTTCTTCATGTTACAACACACTTGGGGGCTCCCCTCACCTCACGACTTCGTCGACTGAGGATAACGCGTGTACACCTGAGTAGTTGACTACGTTAGGATAACGAAAAGGGCACGCATACAAATAAAGCACCACATGGTAACAACAATCAACCTTTACAGCAAAGGGAATAACATGCCCAGTCGAATACATATAAATTTTACATCTATCTTTTTACAGGTCCTACCTATTCTGAAGAATCACCTGCGCACGCTGCTCAAAGAGATCTACAATTTGTTCGGCATACTGCCTTACAGCCGCATAATGTGGACGCATGTCCCACATGCCACCATCCGGCCGAAGAGGCGGCCCAGCCGCCACAGCAGCAAGATCTACATCAGGGCGATGCAGCCGCACGAGGGAAAGCGCAGCCTTCACCCCTGCAACCAGCTGATGCCGCACCAGCTCCCTGACATGATGCACATCCCGAAACTTCGCCAGCAGGCCCATAGAGTCGATGGTGCCTCATCCAGGGGAAACATCACGTCCAGAATTGACGCCAAGGAAGTCTTCGCTTGCCGCAGCACCCGCGACACCTGGTGAACACGATCCTGCACAGTCGCAAGGACCATAGCACGATCACGATCCATCCAGAAAAAGCCGTCGGCCTCCATGTCCTGCTGGGTCAGGCAATTGATCCGAACAGCAACACGCTCTTTTTCCTCCCTGGTAACAAGGTTAGCACCTGCAACAATTGCAAAGTAAGATGACAGGCCAACAGGCGCATCCGAAAAATGAGCAGCAGCTCGAGGAAACTCACATTGAAGCTGTTCGGCCATACTTCACAACTCCCCCATTAGATACTCCTCCCTGGCGGCGCCCTGCTCCGCCTTCGACTTCCAAACATCCGCGTGGCCTCGAATGCCAAGCAACTCTTTCTCAAGACTACGGATGCGGTCATGAAGAAACACAAGCTACGACGCATCATCCAAGGATGGTCGCAGCTGCGATGCAGACGAAGTATCAACAGGGTCATCACCTGAAGTCCCCTAGAGGAAAAGAAGGCAAGGATATGAACAAACGCACAAATAAGCAAACAGCTTGGAGACTCATTATATACAGCAAAAGCCACTACGTGGCACAAGAAATTTTCATAGATACAGTACAACAAAAGAAACAAAAGCTATCCTACAACTACAAGGACTAAGAAGCTGCATCCTGAGTGGCCTCGGAGCCGGACTGCCTGCTCTTGGCCTCTCCCTGCTGCCTCACCGCGTACTCCGCCAGCAATTCAATCAGCTTCGGCCCATAGCGTTTACAACGGTCAGGGTAGATGGTGAAGGCTACCTCGGATCCGTCGGCGGCTGTCGGCATCTGGGAGGTGACCTGTTGAAGATCCAGCTCCGCTCCAGACGTCATGGCCATCGCCAGCCCCATGGACGCGCCGATACCCTTCTACTGGCACTTGTACGTCGCGGGATCCTTGGATGACAGTGCGTCCGCCAAATATTCGACATCCTCAAGGGCGACGCCCTTGGGGACGAGCTCCTTGTAGAAGCTCCCTTGGGGACGAGCTCCTTGTAGAAGATCCTTGTATAAGCGAGCCGACCACGGTACTACAGCGGTCTTCGACCGCCGTAGTGGTGTTATCCAGAGCACTTCCGTGCTCCAGGGCACCACGGTCAAACTCGATGCCCGCGGCGTCTAGATAAATGGAAGAAGCAAAGTGAAAACCAAAACGAAGCTAGAAAGACAAGGAAGCCGAAAAGGAACAGACGAAACTACTCACCCGAAATAGCCTTCGCAGCGCCATCAGCTTGCCGGCTACCTCCTTCTCGCGCGAGGCCGTGGCGGTGGCGAGCTGCTCCTCGTGATCCGTGGCCTCTTGCTGCAGGCGCTCCTTGGCCGCAGCCGCGTCGGCTAGTTCCTGCTCAAGGCGCTCCTTAGCGCCAACGGCATCTTCGGCCTTTTTCTCCACTCGCCCGAGGCTCTTTTTGAGAGCATCAAGCTCACGGAGGGCAGTGTTGTTCTCGTCTGCAACAAAGAACAAGCATGAGAATTCAGCAGAAATCAAGCAGCCGAAGAAGCAGAAGATAGATAAAACACACGAACCTTGGAGCCGCTGAAGGCTGGCCTCCAATGCCAGATGCTACTTCACCAGCTGATTGACACCCTGAACAAAAGGCTGTGAGAAGATGAAACTTGTCAGGGAAAAGGCTCGAGGGCTGCGCCCAAGGAAACGAGCAAAACAAATCATGCCACAAAAGCGCTCGGGGGCTTCCCCCCCCCCCCCGCCCCCGAGACACGTACAAAAAATAAAGGCATGATCAGCAGATCATCCGACAGATGCTCGGGGGCTCCCACCGAGACACAAAACAAAAATGATCAGCAGATCATCCGAAAAAATGCTCAGGGGCTTCCCCCGCGGCAAGAACGAAAGCACTTACATGGTCAGACAGCGACTCCGAAGGTCCGGCTGTAGTATTCTGGGGGACAACCACCCGAGCCTCCTGCGGAGAAGGGTTCGGAGCAGCGCCCTCAGAGGTGGCCACCGTCTGAGGAGGAGGAGGAGGAGCAACCTTCGACTCCCCCACCATCTCCCGAGCGCCATCGCTGAAGGAGCCATCGGAGGAGTGGCTACAAAAGAAAACATCACACAAGTACAAGCAAGCAAAATCGAAAGAGAGCAAAAAGCAACTGCAGATATTTACGAGTCCATATCGCTCAAACTGAAGACAGGCAAGGCCCTCTTGCCTTTCTTATCTTCCTTCTTCTCTTCCTTCTTCCGCTTCGCCGGCGGCTGCCGCGCCATAGCCCGCACAGGCACGGCCGGAATAGGAGAGGAAGAGTCACCATGACCCCCACTGTGACGCTCAAGGCATGACGGATTCCTAGGGGTTGGTGGAGTCGAGGCATCCGACGATTCGCTCGAGATCCATGTCCGCTTTCGAGTCTGCTCCTCGCTCGACCCAAAAGTTTCTTCAGCTGGCGACCGCGCTGAAGGAAGCTCAGACATGGAGTCCACTACCTCATTGTCCGGTGCATCCGGAAAACGTTCGGCTAGTGGAGGCGCCATGCCAGGCACCTTGAACTTCTGCACAAAATAAAACAAACTCTCAGTATAAACAAACTGCAAAGAGACGCAGTCGAAAAAAGCGCTACGCGCACGTCACAGATCTACACCTGCGGCACCGGTCGAGAGGCCCAGAATGGAAGGGTCAGCGAGCTACCTGTAATATCCTCGTCAGCCTTAAACTTCAGCAGCGGCCGGAGGATTCCGTCCATATCCCCCTTGGAGAGCTCTCCAGTCGAAACCCTAGTCGGGTCGTTGCGGGCAGAATAAAGGAACATCGGGTGTGCCCAATCCTGGAGCAGCTGCACCCGACGTTTGAGGAAGGTACGGATGATATCCACACCGTTCACCTCTTTATCCGGAATCACCTGGAGGTCCTCCACCCGACGATAAATCTCCTCTATCTCCGCCACCTCACCATCCAAGATGTGGTTCTTCTAGGACCTCTTCGGCTGGATTTTCTAGGAGGGGTCGAAAGGAGCAAGGCCAAAGTTCTGCCCGGCCACTGTGGAGTCGCGGATGTAAAACCATCGCCTCCGCTAGTACTGGACAGACTCAGACATTGAAAAAGATAAGAAGAGAAAGTTGGATTTAAGGGAAATGACGCAGCCGCCGATGGGATAAACGCCATCGGAGCCAGATTGCCTCCTCACGGAATAGAGCTTCCGGAAGAGGCCAAAGTGCGGCTCAACACCGAGCCAGCACTCGCAAAAGGTGATGAAGCAGGCAATATGAAGAAGAGAGTTCGGCGAAAGATGATGGAGCTGGATGCCATAAAACAAAAGCAATCCACGGAGAAAATAGTGGATCAGGAAAGAAAGGCCCCGAAGGACAAAAGCGACGAACATGACCCGAAACCCAGTGGGAGGACGGGGAATGACCTCGTCACCGGGAATCCTAACGGCCTCCCTATCCTGTGGGATCAGACCCGGCTCATGGAGCTTGCGGAGATCGCCCTCGCGCGTCTCCGATCGTCACCAGCCACCATCGGTGATGCGAGTAGCGGCGAAACCCTTCTTGCCGCCGGCGGCAGCACTAGTACCAACCGCGGTGGAGGCCTTCTTGGACTTCCCTATCGCAGTGCGGCGACAACGTGAAAGCAGAAACAAAGATGGAAAGGTTCAAATAAATTCCAGCGCACGGCGTGAAAAACTCACGAAGATGGAAGCAGTGAAACAAGAATGGCTGCGGTGAAAAACAAACACAACTTTTCCCCAATGATCATAAGGACGAAGAAGACGCACGGTGACCGTCCATCGGCAAGCCCTAGAGCCAACATCAAGATCCGACCGTCCACGTGTCAGCACGGCAGTGAACCGTCGCTCACACGCCGTCCACTACGCACGGAAATCGAGGCGACGCCGTAATTATCTCCATGTTGCGCGTGACCAGTCAATTCAAAGTCAGAAGGTGGGACCCATGTTTGTCCAGTCACGTCATATCTGGCGCCGCAGATGCTTGAGGTCACCGATCGTCAGCAATGACGTCATCAAGGCTATACTAGCAACGGTTACAATTCTTCGGCTACATAGCTAAAAGTACTCACTCGAATCTACGATTCGACTAACTACTCGGGGGCTACTCCTATCAGGAGCGCTGGCCGCGCACCCGAAAAACGATCAAAGTACTACACCATTGAACTATTCTTCGAATCCTACGTCGAGTCTACGACTCCACTACGGACTCGGGGGATACTCCCATAGGGAGGATGGATTCAAGCATCCGAGAAAATTTGTGTCCTACGGACCTAAAAGTCAACAAAGACTGAATTAAAGTCTCTGCTCGAGTCTACGACTCGAATAGACACTCGAGGGCTACTCCCATAGGGAGCGCTGGTCGCGCACCCTATGAATTCTTCGACTACAATCCTTTGGATGAGCATGCAAACACTTTTCGGCAACTTTACCCCAGTTAAATGCTAAATGAGTAACGTCCTCTTTGGCCACCCAAAACACCTCCGCGGTGATAAACATTCGGATGTTGTGTCTGCGATGCAAAGATAAGACCTACAGATACCATCTGATGGCCTGGCAACGCACACGACTACGCTCTTCTAGTAATAATCCGTGCCAACAGGCGCGATGAAAATCCTGACGGACGCGTTGGGTACACCATTTGAAAATCACTGGAATTCCACTCCTGTAAGTCCTCAACGGCCTGAGTCGAATTACGCCAGCATATGTTCCAGTTTCGAGTCGAGGGACTCGAATCTGAAGAAGATCGTGTTGTTTTGTCCTAAGACAGTTAACTGGCCCCGATCCGTCGAGAGAGTCAAGCACACGTGAAAGGATACGGATGTCGCCTAGAGGGAGGTGAATAGGCGATTAAAACTTTTCCTAGAGTGGCTCAACAAAGGCGGAATTAAACTAGTGTTTACTTTGTAAAGCACAACCTAGAAACAACTAAGGTTTACCTATGTGCACCAACAACTTATGCTAAGCAATACAAATAACAAAGTGATAGCAAGATATATATTACTTCAAGCACGAAGGCTATCACAATGTAAAGTGTATAAGTAAAGAGCTCGGGTATAGAGATAACCGAGGCACGCGAGGACACCGATATTTTACCGAGTTCCTCCCAACATGGAGTACGTCTCGTTTGGAGAGGGGGGTGGTATCAAACCACCAACGCCACAAAAGGCCTCCCTTATTCTCCGGTGAATTTCACCCCAATGGGATCGATCCACGCTTCCACTATCGGTGCACTTGTCGGTGGCAACCAGAACCTCTCACAAGGTTGGGGCACAACTCCACAACTTAATTGGAGGCTCCCAACAAACGCCACAAAAGGCCACAATGCCACCAAGGCCACAAACCGTCTAGGGTTCCAAGAACCCAAGAGGGACAAGCTCCAATGAGTAAATCAAATCAAATTCTCCGAGGAGAACTCAAATCGATGCACCAAATGCAAATGGCAAGAACACCACAAAGATGCCCAAATCCCTCACTCTCAAGTTCCAACAAAGCTACTAAAGTTATTGGGGGAACAAGAGATGAGGAATCAAAGAGAGACACAAAATCCCCCAAAATCTAGATCCCCAAAGATGCACTCACAAAGAGATGAATCGGTTAGGTCAAAACGTGGAGCTAGATCTCCTCTCTTTTCCACTCAAGTATGGGCAAGAATCATCGGAGGGAAAAGATTAGGCAAGCTTCAAGATCTAGAGCAAGTGTGGACAAAGTTTAGCCTAATAGATAAGAGAGAAGCTTGTTAAACTGAAAACGGACAAAGCTTAAATAGAGGGCCCAGAAAATCTGGCCGTTGGGGCTAATTTTCGATCTGGACCGGTAGTACCGTAAAACGCCGGTACTACCGCAGCAAGCGAGTCAACGCGGGCAGCAGCAGCAGCTGGCGCGAGCGGCAGACGCGCATGCCAGCGCTGGCAGTGCGCATGTGAGCAGCAGCTGCGGGGCCCAGTGGGGCACGCGTGGGGCACGCAAGGTTGATATGAGCGCAGCGACGCGGGAAGCAAATGCCGGTCAACGCAAGACGCTGCTGGCGAGCGCAAACGCGGCACGCGCGAGCAGCGGCAGCAGCATGGCCCGCGCGGGATCGATGGGACGCGGCGCATCCGCGCAAGCGGGCAGAGGTGGGACCACAACGGAGCAGCGCAGTCAACGCGAGCGAGCGAGCGCAGCGAGGCGAGCGCAGCGAGCAGGCCCAAGGAGATCTGGATTTGAGAAAAATAATCTGGTCCGGCCGGTATTACCGGCCCATCCAGGCGGTACTACCGGGCCGGTCCGGTAGGACCGGAAAATGGTACCGGGCCAGACTGAAGAGGGCTACGTGCGCCAGGCACGACCGGTACTGGGCCAGGTAGTACCGGACGGTCCAGTTTTTCTTTTTCTTTTTTTAATTAAAACGACAAATATTCAAACGGACATAACTTTTAAAAGGTAACTCCGATTGACCCGATTCCAATTGCGTCGGATAGAGGGCGACAAGGGCTTCCCAATAAAAAGTGGAAATATTGATTATCACCAAGTGAGAAAGTATCAATTAAAATAATGTGATATACCTCACTTGGTGAGAAACCGAAAAGCCGCATAAATCAAAATCGCAACAAGATATAAATAGGAGATCCGATTTAGATGAACAAGAGCTTGTTATGGAGATTACCACAAGCTCTATATCATCGCATGGATAAGACCAAATAACAACCAAATATGATGATGCAAGTATGCAAAGGTTTGAGCTCTCTCCGAACGATGTGACCGAATTACTCATACGAGAGCCCCTCTTGATAGTACGGTTATCTATCCTAAACCCGGTCTCACACACACAACGAGATACCGGCAAAAGGGAAAACCTATCAAGATTATACCTTTGCCTTGAGCATTCCACTTGAGCTCGATGTAGACGATCTTGCCCTTCTCAAGATGGAACGCCTTTATTAATTCCTCATCATCGACCTCGCATATTGAGCTTGCCCAACATATCTTGTATGCATTTTATTGACCTTGAAGCCAACACATGCTCCAAGCGATGCCAATGGACAAATCCTACAAGTATAACTTAGTACACACATTAGTCCATAAAGATTGTCATTAATTACCAAAACCACACATGGGGTCCAACATGTTCTTTCAATCTCCCCCATTTTGGTAATTGATGACAATCCCTTTAAGAGGGTTTATATAAGGAATATTAATGAATAAAATGGTAATACCAATATTAAATACTACAAAAGTATGTGATATTGGTACCACCACCATATATAGAGCAAACTCCCCCACAATCTATGCATGTGTGATGAATCTTGAATTTCATTGCATATATTGCCAATCATTATCATTGGTGGCGTTTCCTCTATATATATACCACATGCTAAGCAACAACAAAGATGCAAGAGCATGAGAAGCAAATGCACAAGAACAAACTCAATGCATAAACCAACTTCCCTTAAACCCTCTAAAACTTCTCCCCCATTGGCATCGATTGTCGAAATGGGTGACAAGTTCTAGAAGGCAAATATAGTAATAATTCCTCCAAAGGTGTGCCTTCGCACATATCCAATGATGAATACTTGGGAGGGAGTAGAACTATATCGAGGACCCGAAGATTGCAAAAAAATAAAGTCAAATGATGCAAGCAACTATAAGGTCCGACAAATTAATTTAAAAACAACAAATGAGTCCAAATGGAAACAACAAGATATTATGATATGAGCAAAAGAGTGTTTTAAATAACAAATAGAGAAGCTCCCCAAGGTTTGTGCACAATTCAAAAATAAATGTATTGGAATAAATAATGCACAAATATGGAATCCTTGCTCCCCCATAAGCATTTAAAACACAACAAATATGAAAGAATGCAAATGAGTATTATTAAAGGAATTAGATGAGCTCCCCAAAGAGAATGCACCAATTATGATAATTGCATTTGGGAATGAGGTGCATAGTCATGGACTCCTCACTCATCCAAATTCATTTAACAATACAAGACATGAAAGAACAAATATGAGTGTCCGAAGATGCAAACAAGAGGAACACGCACTCATAGGAAAAAAATTGGAAGCCACCGACGAATCAAAAGGAATAGAAAGGTGGTCTCCAAGGATTAAAAATCAACTAAAAATTATCTTCTCATATGTGGTATATGTATCTAAGTGGAAAATATCACAAAGACATATTCCAAAGAAGAAAAATGCACACATAAAGAAGATTATACAAGAAAGCACATGAAAGGCAAAAATGAAGTCATAACATATATTAATAAGATTCTAACTTCAAAGCATGGCCAAAGGCTCACATATATCTTATTGTACATTAATGAGCTTCAAACACCAACACACTACATATATTACAACTATCACCAAGGGAAAAAGGATAAAGTTGGAATATATGGAGAAAGGCAACAAGTATCATACGATAGAATAGACTAGCAAAAATCTCACTATTGCATATGAGAGAAGTTGATGAAATGATAGGCCATAAAATTGCTAGATTGACATATTTGGGATTGGAGGATCATATGCATGATTTTGTATAGTCCCAATTATATGTACTCATCTCAACTTATACACATTTACAATAGAGAGTTCTATTAAAACCATGGCTAGAACTACAACAATTACAAATACATGAATTCATGCTAGAAGGCAACCGGCAACCCGTTGGAATCAAGATATATGAGCATGAGAAAGAGATACTTGTTACCGAGATATAATTGATAGGATGTAGAGTATATGAATTCGTTGATCATCCTATAGCTTGCCTCACATATTCTTCTAAGCATCACTTCTTCAAAATTGAGAGACAAGCGTCCAATATATATCTCCAATGTACCTAAAACACATTTAAGTACAAAATGGTCCCCAAACTTCTTGGGTCCAAAGTAGTTAGAGAAACTACAATACATAGGAGAGACTCCACATAATTATGTGCACATTGATATGAAATTGAATTTCATGCACAACTTAGCCGATGGGAATTGGTGGAGCTTCCCCTATATATTGGATCAAAGAAAGCAAACATGCCTTAATATAAGAATATAGTAAATATGCATGCATAAAGCTTTCAAGAACCAAAAAGGAGATACAATTTGAACAAAAACACCAAGTAAACCGAGATGGCACACAAAAGAGTGTGACAAGACAAGCGGTGTCCAAATTGTATCAAAGAACCAATTCAACACATGAACGATCACAAGTTCAACAAATGAACTAGGCTAAGGCCAAAAGAGAAAAAAAAGATAGAAATAAAAATGCTCAAGGATTTATCTCATTCTAAAATGGTCAAATCAAGAAGCAATGAATGAGACAAAACCAACTCCCAAAAAGAGCAAGGTTCCAACAAGAAACCAAACTCCCCAAACTTATCATGATGGCACAAATACCAAAACGAAAAGATTGAGGTTCAAAGCACATAAAACCCGATATGGACCAAACAAAGAAGCATAAATATGAGTGTTCTAAATAATATAGGAGAGCTCCCCCATAGATAGTGCATTATGTAGGATTTTCCTTTTAGATGCAAAATGCACACAAATGGGATCATCACTAGTACCTACAATAAGTAAAACACAAAAGGATATCAATAAAATAAGAAGATCCACAAGAAGCAAGGAAGGCTTGGAAGACAACACAAAACATTTTCTTGGCCAAAGATAGGATAAAATTAAGCAAGGGCCAAAGTGAATATGATCAATAAATTCTACCATAAGTTGGGTGCTCATTGTCCAAGGACAAGAAATATTGGGAATAATTTTCCCAATGTAGCTTGCATGGATATCCAAGATCATAGTCACAACAAGAAGCATATAACTAAATATAAGAATTGAGCATGATACTTCAAACAAGATTCTTAGTAGCTTCCAATAGTCACACAATCACTAGTGATTAGAGTAACTTGAAGCAAATGGTTTCCATGCGAATATAAATATCTAAATATGAGGAAACACATACCAAGAACCATTCTCATATACAAGATCCAACATAAGATCAATAAAGCCATTCAATCAAATTGGGACTTGTATGAGCAAATGTGTCACATAGGTGCTAGATAATTATCAATATCAATTCTAAGTGACACAACCTCGAATATTCACAATTTCTAGGATTGTAATATGCACTAAGCATATGACTCCCCCATAATGTGATACTACCATAAAACCAACACGAGGGAAAAGGATACAAATAGAGATAATTAGTGGACATTATAAAATTAAATTTCTCATGAGAATTATACCACATAGAGACTAGACAATAATCCAATATAAATACTAGGTGGTAATCCTCATGTACACACATTTTTAGGATTGTGGAATGCCTAAGCATAACACTCCCCCAAAATGGGATAGTCCATTAATCTCTCACAAGAGCCAAATAAGATACCAAAATATAAACAAGTAAGGCTCCAATACAAGAAACACACATACATGGTGTGCCACCTAATCATACACAAATATGTTTGATACCTCAAGATAATTAGGTGGAAAACACAACATGTACAAAAGCATGGAAGATACAAAACCAACACATGCACAAGGGGGCGAGTAACTTTCAATGAAATGAGTTAAGCATATGTTACCACAAGGAGGAACATTGGAAATATAATAGGAGCAATATACTCCACATGACTTGGCTTGACAAAAATAATAATGAAGATCCCTTAATTCTTCATGATGTAGCTAAGACTCCAATGCCCTCCAACAAACACCTATTGATCAAGTTTTGGCTTGTTGGTCCCCAACCAAGTTGGGTCCTAAGAGGTTAGTCACAATAGGCTTGGCAACCCAAATGGATATTTTCTTGACACCACATTGGGTACCAACAAATTTGGCAAACACATTGCCAACCTCATCCTTACAAAGAGAATAAACATCATCAATAATGATAGGGTTGGATGAGGAGATACCAATAGTGCATGAGGAAGAAATATGCCCCTTCTCACGGCATAAGTAGCAAGTTCTACTCTTGCCATCTTTCTTCTTAGGTGAAGCCACAACTCGAGGAAGAGCTCGAGTAGTCCTCTTAGGAAGAGGCCCATTAATGACTTGAGGTGGAGCTTGAGGCCGCTTCCCTTGTTGCTTCACACTAGGAGACTTCTTCTTCAATGGGCAAGATCTAACATGATGCCCTTCTTCCTTGCACTTGAAGCAAACAACATTGGCCGGATTCTTGACTTGATGTTGGCCATTCTTCTTGTTGTCCTTGTGATTCAACATGATAGTGGACTTGTTGTTGACATTGGAGTTGAATCCAAGCCCACTCTTGTCATTGGGGGATTTTTGCACACTCAAGATTTTGTTGAGTGCGGCCTTCCCTTGTTGACCCTTTTTCAAGTCATTCTTCAAAGAAGTGACTTGAGCCTTGAGCTCTTTGATTTCCTTTACATGGTTAGTTTCAATACAAGTACTAGAGGAAGTAGATGCTACATTGTTAGAGCAACAAGGCATGGAATGTAATTCATCACGAGATATAGCATGGTTGTGAGAGGATGAATTACAAGGACTAGCACATGGCAATATAACATTTGGAGTAGATATAGTGCTAATGTCCACATGAGGCCCACTAGATGTTACCTTTGACATGATGGCCTCATGAGCCAACTTTAGCCTACCATGGGAGACTAGGAGATCCTCATGCGAGCTTGAGAGCTTAACATGGATTTCTTCTAATTTCCCATAGTTGCTAGTTAGCAAAGCAAGTTGAGCCTTTAGCTCAACATTCTCCTTCAAAATAGATGCTTCACAAGAAATAGAGTTAGTAGCACAAGCATCATTACTATTAGCAAGAGGTGAGGGAAACTTGTCAAGCTCTTTTGAATATGAGGCTTTAAGTTGCTCATGTGACTCGGTGAGTTTGATGAGCTCACCCTTTATGACCCTAGAGCCATTTTTGAGGTGCTCAAAATCCTCAACAAGTTTAGCATAAGCAACTTCAAGTTCATCATTTTTAACCTTGAAGGAGTTAGCCACCGCAAGTTCTCTATCATGGTATTCCTTTACTCTAGATAATTCTAGAGTAAAAGTCTCCTCAAGAGATTCTTTGGTGGTTTGTTCTTCTTCAAGGGAGTCCTTTACTTGAGCAAGTTCATTAGCATATTCACGCTCAAGTGCAAACTTTTCATCAATTATGTTTTCTTGCTCCTCAATAAGATCATTGCCTTCTATAGCATAATTCAAGATTTCAAGAAGGTTGGAGGAAGCAAGTTTATTTTTGTAGAGAGCACTATAGACAACCTCTCCCATTTTCTTAATAGAGGTAATATCATACTTACCTCTATAATCATCATTATCATTCTCAACCTCATCATCATCATCATGAGATACAATGGGATTCAAAGAGGTTACCTTTGTTCCCTTAGCCATAAGGCACATGTGAGAACCGGAGGAAGGTGATGATGAGATTGCACTTGAAGCTCTCTTCAAGACCTTGTCTTGGCCCATAGAATCTTCATTTTCCTCTACATGGTTAGCAACACAAGCACTAGAGGAAATAGAAGCATTTTTATCATGGCAACAAGACAACATGACCATATCATCATGATATTTGTTCAAGTCATTTATACATGATATGCAAGGACTATTAACACAAGCATGTGAGGAATTTTGAGTGCTAGAAGTGTTAAGGTCCAAAGATAGATCATTACAACTAGATAGATATGAGGGATTACAAATAGTGAACACACTATCCATATTGCAATTTCTATCACCACTCACCATATCATTACCTTGTGAAAAATCACATGTTGGTGAAGTGGTAGACGATGAGAACTCATCTCGACCGGAAGTGGAAGCAACACAATTATCCTCAATAATGTTGGACTTGCTATATTTATCTTGAAGCTTGGTCCATATCTCACGAGCGCTTGAATAAGCCATGATAGACGAAAGAACTACATTGCTCACAACATGCAAGAGAATTTTAGTAGCTAGAGCATCTATATGAGAGTTCAACTTCTCCTCTAAAGATTCGTTTTGTGTATCCATAGGAGAAGAGAGACCCACATATAGATAGCCCTCGATAATTGGGTGAATTTCCCAAAATAACTTAAGCATGCGAATTTTCCAAACATCATAATTTGTGCCATCGAATGTGAGCATGTCATTGTGCACTAATCCTCTAGCCGACATCTTTACTCTCAAGGCGGTGAAGCCTAAAATGAGAGACCGGGCTCTGATACCAATTGAAAGGATACGGATGTCGCCTAGAGGGGGGGTGAATAGGCGATTAAAACTTTTCCTAAAGTGGCTCAACAAAGGCGGAATTAAACTAGTGTTTACTTTGTAAAGCACAACCTAGAAACAACTAAGGTTTACCTATGTGCACCAACAACTTATGCTAAGCAATACAAACAACAAAGTGATAGCAAGATATATATTACTTCAAGCACGAAGGCTATCACAATGTAAAGTGCATAAGTAAAGAGCTCGGGTATAGAGATAACCGAGGCACGCGGGGACACCGATATTTTACCGAGTTCCTCCCAACATGGAGTACGTCTCGTTTGGAGAGGGGGTGGTATCAAACCACCAATGCCATAAAAGGCCTCCCTTATTCTCCGGTGAATTTCACCCCAATGGGATCAATCCACGCTTCCACTATCGGTGCACTTGTCGGTGGCAACCGGAACCTCTCACAAGGTTGGGGCACAGCTCCACAACTTAATTGGAGGCTCCCAACAAACGCCACAAAAGGCCACAATGCCACCAAGGCCAAAACCGTCTAGGGTTCCAAGAACCCAAGAGGGACAAGCTCCAATGAGTAAATCAAATCAAATTCTCCGAGGAGAACTCAAACCGATGCACCAAATGCAAATGGCAAGAACACCACAAAGATGCCCAAATCCCTCACTCTCAAGTTCCAACAAAGCTACTAAAGCTATTGGGGTAACAAGAGATGAGGAATCAAAGAGAGACACAAAATCCCCCAAAATCTAGATCCCCAAAGATGCACTCACAAAGAGATGAATCGGTTAGGTCAAAACGTGGGGCTAGATCTCCTCTCTTTTCCACTCAAATATGGGCAAGAATCATCAGAGGGAAAAGATTAGGCAAGCTTCAAGATCTAGAGCAAGTGTGGACAAAGTTTAGCCTAATAGATAAGAGAGGAGCTTGTTAAACTGAAAACGGGCAAAACTTAAATAGAGGGCCCAGAAAATCTGGCCGTTGGAGCTAATTTTCGATCTGAACCGGTAGTACCGTAAAACGCCGGTACTACCGCACCTGGCAAAAGCGAGCTAGCAAGCAGCAAGCGAGTCAACGCGGCCAGCAGCAGCTGGCGCGAGCGGCAGACGCGCATGCCAGCGCTGGCAGCGCGCATGTGAGCAGCAGCTGCGGGGCCCAGTGGGGCACGCAGCGTGGCAAAGCAAGGCCATAAGCAGCAGCGAAGCAATGACGGTCGGCAACGCGGCATGCTGTGGCGAAGCGCAACGCTGACGCGCGGCAGCAGCGGCAGCAGCATGGCCCGCGCGGGATCGATGGGACGCGGCGCATCCGCGCAAGCGGGCAGAGGTGGGACCACATGAACAGCGCGATCCAAGCGAAGCGGCAGCGAGGCGAAAGCGCAGCGAGGTGACAAGGAGATCTGGATTTGAGGAAAATAATCTGGGCCGGCCGGTAGTACCGGCCCACCCAGGCAGTACTACCGGGCCGGTCCGGTAGGACCGGAAAATGGTACCGGGCCAGACTGAAGAAGGCTGCACGCGCCAGGCACGACCGGTACTGGGTCCGGTAGTACCGGACGGCCCAGTTTTTCTTTTTCTTTTTTTAATTAAAACAAGAAATTTTCAAACGGACATAACTTTTAAACGGTAGCTTCGATTGACCCGATTCCAATTGCGTCGGATATAGGGCGACAAGGGCTTCCCAATAAAAAGTGGAAATATTGATTATCACCAAGTGAGAAAGTATCAATTAAAATAATGTGATATACCTCACTTGGTGAGAAACCGAAAAGCCGCATAAATCAAAATCGCAACAAGATACAAATAGGAGATCCGATTTAGATGAATAAGAGCTTGTTATGGAGATTACCACAAGCTCTATATCATTGCATGGATAAGACCAAATAACAACCAAATATGATGATGCAAGTATGCAAACGTTTGAGCTCTCTCCGAACGATGTGACCGAATTACTCATACGAGAGCCCCTCTTGATAGTACGGTTATCTATCCTAAACCCGGTCTCACACACACAACGAGAGACCGGCAAAAGGGAAAACCTATCAAGATTATACCTTTGCCTTGAGCATTCCACTTGAGATCGATGTAGACGATCTTGCCCTTCTCAAGATGGAACGCCTTTCTTAATTCCTCATCATCGACCTCGCATATTGAGCTTGCCCAACATATCTTGTATGCATTTTATCGACCTTGAAGCCAACACATGCTCCAAGCGATGCCAATGGACAAATCCTACAAGTATAACTTAGTACACACATTAGTCCATAAAGATTGTCATTAATTACCAAAACCACACGTGGGGCCCAACATGTTCTTTCAACACGCATCAACAATCCCTACACACTAAAACCACTCTTTGATGACCAAAAACAACCGCACCCGAAAGATTGAAGAGTCCTTAGCCGAATCTACGATTCGACTGAACACTCGGGGGCTACTGACATGGTTATACCCAACGGGTACACGACCTTAGCATACCTGGTCCAGCCCAAGGAAGGCCCACAAGCATATACACGGCCCATGAAGACTTTTGGGTGGCCCAAGCCCATGACGTCTTCGGATCCTTGGAGAGCAAGACTAGATTAGATAGAATATTCAAAAGGGCAAACCCTAAAACCTGTAACCGACTCGGTCTGTGCCCGGGACCTGCCTACTTCTATATAAGGTCTAGGAGGGCATGACGAGGAGGGCACTTCATACCACCGCATACACACCTCCACGCCAGATTCTGCCGTAACTTTCGGTCTACGCACCCCTGTAACTTTCGGTTCCGCCGTAATCAAGAGCAGGCACGCAGGAGTAGGGTTTTCCCTCTGGGGGCCTGAACCTAGATAAACCTCGTGTCCCGTGTTGCTTGTTTTCTAACTGTTCCGCCATCTCCAGCATCCCCATCTTCTCCAAAACCCAAGCTCATAACAATGGGCATTGACGAGATTAAACCTCGTCAGTTGCCATTCACGTCCATCGTCATGAAGGACGTGTTGAGGGTTGTGGTGACTTCAAAGAGTGCGGCGGGGTCCATGTGCTCCATGCGGGAGCGATGCTTGTTGGCGTTGTTGCCGTGCGAGCTAGAGCCGCCAGTGGCGGAGAAGGCAGCTCGCCGCGCGCTAGACTCCAAAGCCGCCTGCTTACGCTTGTCGACTTCCTCCATCAGCTTCACCTGCCGGTTATGCTCGTTGATGAGGAGGAGGTGATATGCCATCAGCAGATCCCGTGAAGCATTCACAGGTAGGATGATGTTGCCTGCCATGGCTTCTCGCGCTTGGCGCCATCCGTCCTCGTTGAGGTTGATCTTCTGGTAGGCGTTGGTGTCGCCTTTGTTGGGCCTGAGTGGCGGATCTCCCCTGTTTCCTCCGTTCTCACCTTGCGGGTTGGGAGGTGGGTTGGGTGCACTCAAACCTGGTGGCAGTTCTGCTTCTCTCTGGATGACCACGGCGCATAGGTAACGTTCGCGTATTGGGTCGCTGCTGTTGCAGCTTTCGGATCCCGAACCATAGTTTCCTTCGTCTGAGGGAGGGCCGCACAGATCTGAGTTACAGTTGCTGCTATCATATGACTCGTCTGTCAGTGTTGACGTGCGTAGCGTGCCGATGGGTGGGACCCACGAAGCGGGCCTGGTGGATGGTGGTGGCACCGACTCTGGGAGGCGGACAGTGCCGGTCTGCCCCACCTGGAAGCAGAAGCTCCCGAACAGCATCTCGAGCCTGTCACCAACGGACTCGAAATCCCTCATGGTGGCCGGTGAGTAGGCGGTGAAGTCAAAGGTGCCGAAGATGAGGTGACTCTCCATCGCCGATGAGTTGTAGATCGCTCCGGATAGGACCGTCACGATCGCACAATCAGCATCCCCAGTTCCCACAGACGGCGCCAATTGACGAGGTTCGATCTCGTCAATGCCCATTGTTATGGACTTGAGTTTTGGAGAAGATAGGGATGTTGGAGATCGCGGAACGGTTAACAAACAAGCAACGCGGGACACGAGGTTTACCCAGGTTCAGGCCCCCGGAGGGAAAACCCTACTCCTGCTTGTCTTCTCTTGATTACGGCGGAACCGAAGGTTACAGGGGTGCGCAGATGCAATCTGGCGTGAGGTGCGTATGAGGTGAGTTGAGATCCTCCTCGCCGTGTCCTCCTAGCCTTTATATAGATAGGCAGGTCCTGGGCGCAGGTCGAGTTGGTTACAGATTAGGGTTTGTACCCTTTGAAATTCTATCTACTCTAGTCTTGTTCTCCAAGGATCCGAAGGCATCATGGGCTTGGGCCACCCAAAATCTGCACAGGATGCATGTCTTGACGTGGGCCTTCCCTTGGAATGGACCAGGTATGCCAATATTGTGTACCTGTGAGGTATAACCATGTCACCAGGTATAATGATCTTGTGCACCCGTAGGGTATATCCATGTCAGCCGCCACACCGGAGGAATAGATCTAGATCTAAACCTTCTCCACCACCATAGCCATCTTCCACCACTTGTAATAGTAGATCTCATATCCAATTGGTGACATTGTAAGACTATTTGCTATCAACTCTATGATCTCTATTACAATGTTTATGATTGTCTATTTCATCTCTTTGTATGAGTAATTCTCCTTGGGCTAAGGGCTTCGGCCTAGTCGTGTAGCTTTTGTGCTTGTTATTTATCATAGATGGGATCATGTATTAGTTTGTATGACATCATGATTGTAGTACTCTCTCTTGCCTCAATCTAAGGACTTGTCAGGTACCCAAGATCCCGAGGATTGATCCAGGTAAAGGGAGTGTAAGTAACGACTGATCTGCAGGATAGGAACCCCAGTGACAGAAAGGGTAGTACAATTGTATATGAGGAACTTACATGGGATTAATGGTTGCATCACTATGCATATCATTAGTTTTCTTTCTTCTATGGATGAGACTAGTAGGTTATTGCCATAAGCGGTTGCGGAGGTGATAACATTTATGGATGCACTGCCCACATATAATTATCTTGCTCTAACAATTACATGAGTATTTTATTATTATCTATTATTTCCATCAGATGTTTTGCACAGCTACTGGTGAAAACCGAAGACCCTAAGCCCTCTCTCTTTCGCCCTATCGTCAACAACAACAACAACAACAACAACAAGAAGAAGAAGATTGCAAACTCTTGGTCTGGTAAAAACGCAATAGGAATTCTAAAAATCTCGAAGATCCGTGTAAGTAATCTCACTTTGCTTTATGCTTCCTGGGGATTCGATAAAACTAGGTCTAATAGGGAAAAAGAGCTATACTACATCCATAATCCGGATCGAAGGTATCACCTTCCACCGCTCCTCTACCTCCATGGCCTAGGGTTCCTCCATAGGTGGCCGCTACTGCAATGAACAACGGTGCTGCTCCCTGCCACATTGGCAATTTTTGCTACCTGCGGTTGTCAAATTTGCTACATACGGCTGTGGACGTTGCTACATATGACGGACTATTTTGCTACATAGTATGTTTTTGCGACAATGTCTCCAGCAAATTCGGTTTGCTACATTTTTGTTATTTTTTTGCTACATTTGATTTCTGATTTTGCTACAATATCGTAATTTTTTTGCTACACGACATCCCCGGTGAGGTCTCCGACGAGGTGTCTAGAAAAGTCTCCGGCGATGTCTCGGGCGAAGCTAGTCTTTTTCTATATTAGAAGAATTCTGTCGCTACAACCGTCTTGTGTTTTTGCTACAACAATGTCAACTTTTTGCTACAAGGTCTCCGGTGAGAGTCACAGCGAGTTTTATCCGACGATGTCTTTGGCGAAGTCGGTTTTGCTACATGGTCTCCGGCGAGACGTTCTATTTTTTGAAACGAACGGTTTTTGTGCTTCGGAAGAAAAACGGGGATATCTATCGCAAAAACGGGGTGTTTTGCAGCACACGTGACGTGCAGAGAAGCATGACGATGCTCCCATCGTTCAGGGGACTCCTAGTGCGCGTCTATATTATTAGGGTATATATATATGCGTAGATATCATATATATATATATATATATATATATATATAGGGTGGTGCTATTTGACACCCAGGGTGTAAAATAGTTATTCTACACCCACCCTCTATCTTTAGAACCGTATATTATTTTTACGTCACGTAAATTTTGTATTACTTCGTAAGTTGAGAAGAACATAATAAAATTTAGAAATGGCATAATTTTTTGTATACATGCCGTAAAAGAAATATTTTTGGTGTTTTTTACACTATAATGACTCATAAACTTTATTTTTGTATCAATTTTTTTGGTTGTGGTGAATATATGAACATAATTATTCGTATACAAAACATAATTTTTTAAATCTAACAACGTAAAAATATGTTGGGTGCAAAATAACTATTCTGCACCCTGGGTGCTGAATAGGGTTTCTATATCTCTCTATATATGTATATATATCTACTATATAATTTTTGTTGAGGTGGTTTTCGTCATCGTACGTTACATTGGTTTTGCGATCCGACAGTGTTCGTGAAGGAATCTGATCGCTATTACGTATACGGTATACCGATTCAAGGAAAGTCACGTCCGGTTTGGATAAATAAAAGTCGACCGGCGATCGTACCTTCGACGCGGTACGTGCGACCTACCAGCTGCCTTTTTTTTCTTCTCAAATATAAAAATAAATAAAATGAAGAAATATACTTACCACAGCACGGCGACAATCGAGACGAAATCGAGCGACGACTCCGTTAATTCCTTTTTTCATCTCTCTTGGGTCAAATGGGCTGGCCCTCCAAAGAAAAATCAACTGTTTTTCCATATAATATTTTAAAGCAAAAATAATAATACTCTACATGCGTACGTTGATTCCATCCAAAACGAAAAAGGCTAATTAAGCACGTACACGTGTGTGCGTGTGTCCATGCCTGCATCTAAGGGGCGATGAAAACCATCTAGGGGGAGTAGTATAGATTTTTGTCTTGAAGAGTAAAAAAAATTTAGCATAATTGTATGTATTTGCATGGCACGATAGGCGGTCAATTCTGCACGAAGGGTACGCAAGGTTTCTGATAAAATGGTCTCTGGAGTTGTTGGGTGCACGGATTGCATTTTTGTTGTAGCTAATTCTGCTGCAATGGGAGGGTTATTTGCATAAAATGAGATAAAATAGTTAAGTATTTTTTATTTGTTCTGACGGTACTATATTCAACAATTTTGCATTAGCAAGTACAACTGTATTATATCCTTGACTTGCCATCCTTCCGCAAATCCATATATGTATATTTAGAAATTTATGGTCACGTATCATGTGTTAGACAATGCTTGATTGTACGATCTCAACAGAATAATTTCCACCTCCAAAATATGTTTCCTTTTTAAGAGCACCCACAATGTGTGGCTAAGGGTGTATTTGGTTGAGCTGTAGATTTTTGAAAATCAGCTGTAGAAAATCTGCTGCCGAAAAGCTGCTGTGAGCTAACAACTGTAAGAAAGCTGGAAGTTGTTTGGTTGGAATAACTATGAACTTTGGATTCAACAGAAAATGTACGTAATGTCCTCAGGTCTTGAGAGATAATGTGTAGATTATATGTATGCTAATGGACCGCTGAACAAGCATTTGAACATGGATAGACATGCAAATGACCAATTGGGATGGAAATTTTCATTTCTTATATTTTATACATATAGCTAATAGAAATAGAAATTGATGTCATAAGATTACAACAAACAAACATTACACAAAATACATGGTTCGCAACATGGTGTTCTTCAGCGACAAACACCTTGCATTTTTCAGATTTACATATAGCAAACACTTCAGATTTACATATAGCAAGTATTTGTCTTTCTACAAGCATTTTCACAAACACCTTGCAAGCAATCTCCAAACCACGTGAGAGAGGAGGAAGGATATATGGAGTGAGAGGGGGAGAAATAGGACGGGAGAACCACCATTCGACCTCCGACCGACCGGCGTCGCACGTCCTTCCTCGAGGTGGCGGCGCGATGGACTAGGCTATGGAGGAGGCGGCAGGCTAGGGGCAAGAGCTTGACGTCGGGTCAACGGTCGAGGCGGTCTAGCAGGGTATTCGGAGTGGAGAGCTCGGGGGGATCGACTCCCGGCCTGTTCCTCGCTGGAGGCCGCCGGAATAGGCCGGCAAGGGGAACCCTATCCAGGCTTCTCCACTGCTGGTGCGTGTCATGGGGAAAAGAAAGGAGGAAGGAGGAGGGTTGGAGTGGAATAGAGAAAGATGAACCGGTCAGTTTTTTACTTACTAGTGGCATGGTGGGTAATTTACTAGTTTTTGGCTCAACGCGACGCAGGGAAATCTGGGTCACCAACTTTCTCTTTGCACTACGAAAATCTACTGCGTTTTCAGAATCTGGGTTGGCCTAGAACCCCTTTGGTTTAGATTTTAGCTTTTTGATAGTGAATCTGGTTGCAAAATCTCAACCAAACACACCCTAAATGTGATTCCAAATTCTGGTTTTGGCTTTTGGAACTAGTTCCTCACATTGTGAGGGTAGTTCTAAATTAGGAAGAAGAGGGAACCAGAGCAGGCTCTTGCTCCGAATGCCAAATTATGGCAAGCAATAGTTTAATACCTTTTATTCAACTACCAACACTAAAGTGCATGCACATGCATGAGGAGAGGAGAGAGAACACCTATTCTCTATGTGATTTTATTTTGTTGTAGGACCTGTTGTACAGATATTTGGAACTAGCTACATTGTGGAGGTGTTGCTAAATTTGATACCAATGCCAAATAGTACTTTATCAGAAATTTGGCTACGGCAACGCTGTGGGTGCCCTAACATGCTATACAGATTCCTACTATGTTGTAATAATGAGTTATATTTCTCGTTTTGTGATCCTGACCCAAGTCCTTCGGTGATATTAAACCTATTATAGAGGTGCGGTTTGTATGTGTCTTCAGCTTTCATTGTCACAACAAAATTTGCAGATGCGTCATGTACCTTTTAATATGAACGATATGGAATGAAAAATACAAACAAAGTTTTAGAAAATAGATTTTATTGTCATGATAATTTCTATACAAATTAAATTATTTAAATGAATGAAAAAGAAAATAGTTAAGAAAGAACTGAGAGCTTTGATATGCTAGATGGGTGAAAACTGTGCTGTGATAAATGGTTTTAGTGAGTGATCTTCTCTTCAAAAATACAAATCTTGGTGGACAAGTGGACAAATGTGATATGGCTGAGACTCGCACGTACGAGAGGACTTTCGTTTACCTTTCAAGACCTAGACCACTTTGCATACCTCAAGCCGGCATTCTCGGAGCCCTTCGCCTTTGAAGAGTGGGGTTTCTCGGTTGACAGGACCAAGCTCGTGCCTCACGACAAGTTGAATCATACAGAACGAACCGTTGCAACACACGGGCATTTAACTAGTATCTACTAATTTTTGTTGAGGTAGGTTCATTCAATACGTTTTGGTCAGCCAAAAATACGTTTCCATCTGTTGTCTGCCGTGATTCTGGCCGTAATCATTAGTTTCCTAATCCTAACCTTAAGCACTACAGGAACCTGGCGCCGTTCCTCCAGCTCTCCACCAATCCCGCGACGGACGCCTCGCACGAACCCTAGCGTGCCTGGCTCGCGGTCTGTGACGCCGACGAAGATGCTCCCAGCGGCGAGCGGGAGGAGGAGGACGAGTGCCTCTCATCCTCCCTCACGTGCTCTGCTCCCCTCAACTATGCTCCACTCAACACCGCGACGAGAAGATCAGCGCCCCAGACGGCAATGACCTGCTCTCATGGCGCCTCCAGGTAGAGGAAATCACGAGATCCAGTGAGCCTACCACGCTTCAAAGCCGGTTGCAGAAGGAGATTCACATGCTGTGCTCATTCGATTTGAGCCAAGCTGCTTTCTGCGCTGCGTGACGAATTTGGTAGCGTAGATGGAAGAGGATCAATAGAGGTGCTCTGAGGATAAGAAAGAAACGCCACCAGCTCCAGGGATCAGTCAGCAGCAACGGCTGATGATTCTGTGCCCTCCTCGACGCACCTCTTGGCATGCCTCTTCTTTAGCTTCCTCCCGCCATCGTTGTAGGCTGCTGGCACCACGACATCCGCAACACCGGCGTGGCGGCGCGTTGCTACGTAGAGGCTCGCCAAGACTGAACCGTGAGCACCGGTGAGGGAGGTGGATCCGCCGGAGGGGATCTTGGAGGAAAGTAAGAGACATGAGGACAATAAGAGGGTAACTCGAATCTGCGAGGGTGTAGCACATCTTCTTACTGAAAGATACATCTGCAACAATTGCTACAAGCAGAAATTCAAACGAGCATTCTGGTGGCGGTGCCGCTAGAAAATGGGTCGCCGGAGCGATGACGGCAAGGCCGAGTTGTGACGAACGGCGATGCATGGCACAAGCGTGCTACAAGGAGCAAGAGCAAGAGAGGAAGGGCTCGCGAGGTTCTCCTGCTCACCAGGAGCGTGTCGGTGCGGTCGGCGAGGTCAGGAACGGTGGACCAGCAGCGTCGGCCGGAGGCGGAGAGGATGTCGGCGATGTCGCTGATTCACGACATATCGTGTTGATTCCGGGAGTGGGGACAAAGCTGACGGCGAGGCGGAGTTTTTGGGCATCTTGGCCTCGCTCAGGGAGTCGTGCTTTGTACGCGCGACGCGTCGGCGGTGCAACAGCGAGTTCGGGCGTGTCTGGACCGAGGGGTGAAGGGACCACTGGAATTCGACCTGCTAGCTCCACCATCCAGCAGCCACGGCGAGGAGAAGATGGAGTCGGTGATTTGAGCTACTGTATTACCAGGGGCGGCGGTAAGCCGCATTGTTACGCGGCGGCGGCGGCGAGCCCGGCGGTCCGTCGTGTCGGGCGAGTTCCTCGAGGCGTCTGTTGGCGAAAAACTGCCTCCAGAAGACCAGGTTGCCCTGCTCCTCGGTGAGATCCGGGTCTTGCACGGCGGCGATAGCGGCCTAGATCTCTCCGGCCAGTTCTGGGTCTTCCATGGCGGCGATAGCGGCCTGGATCTCTTCGGCGAGGTCGTCTCCGTCCGGCACCGGCGGAACGGGGATCCCGCCGGCGCTAAGTTTCCAGCCTACGGGGAGACGAGTGTCCGACGGCGCCGTATAGCGCGCCTAGGGAGCAGCCGGGCTTCCCATGGCGACAGCGTGCGTCGTGCCTCGGCCATGGTTTCTCGGCGGAGTTGAGGAGGAAGAAAGGTGCGAACGTCTGAAGTTCGCCGGAGTTGTGGTGGTGTGAGGGACTGTGAAGAGAGACGGCGAGATGTATGGCTTTTATAGGCCGGAAGAATGGCGGGAGGGGTGTAGCGGCGAGGGCGGGAAAAGGAAAACAGCGGGAAGGATGGCAGCGAGTCGGCTTCTGTCGCTGACAGGCTGGTCCACTCGCCGAATTTGCTTCGTCCGGCGTCCCCAGGGCGTACCCAGGATCCTGGGTTCGGCCTGGGTAGTCCGGACCAAAGTTGAACCAAATCCGACCGAAAAGAGGTCCCTGGATACGCGACTGGGCCGATTTTCGGCGTCCGCATCGGCCTCCTGGGTAGGCGAGTGGAGATGCTCTTGGTAACAGATGGTATCTAAACTTAATATATGTACTTATATCTGAACTTGCACCCCTTCATTGGAGCTAAAATTTACCCCTTCGTTTTTTAAAAAGGAAGTGCACTTACAACTTTGCAGAATTACATATATATATATATATATGAACTTTATATAAAAAAAGATGAGTTCACGGTGATGGTGTGCGCGCGTCCTTTTCAATTATACAAATCTAATGTTGGAATATGTCAGTATAATCAATCTAGACAGTTTTAGCTCCAACAATGCAGGTAGCAATAGTACTTAATTTCTTATGATGGTTGTTTTTTGCAAGTTATTTACTTAGAAGTTAGCAATATGACTAATAAAATTTAGAAATAAAACATGATACATGTGTAACACCGTTAACATTAAAAAAAGTTGTAGCACCGTTAATATGACTAATAACAGTTAAGTTGTAGCACCGTTAGGTTTCAAAAAAAAAGTTGTAGCACCGTTGCAACACACATACTGTCAACATCCGGATTTTTAATCTCAGATGCCTGTTATGCCATACATCGCAATACTAGGATTACCATTTTTACAAGACATAACAGATTTGGATATCACAGTACATCATCCATTACAAACCATACATAAGGTCTTACACAAATAAGGATCTCATGATCCAGTTCTTAATACAACTCAAGCAGCGGAAATACGTAATACTAAAGGTAACATAGGCGAAGCTCCATCTTCGGGGTCACAGGCAATGCTGACGATGGGAGATGATCCTAGTTGTCGTAACCTTCATGCGGTCCATCATCCTGGTGTTGGAGATATGCCCTAGAGGCAATAATAAATGTAGTTATTATTATATCTTTGTGTTTATGATAAATGTTTACATTCATGCTATAATAGTATTAACAAGGAAACCATTAATACTTGTGTGATTTGTAAACTTAATTTGAAGTCCCTAGTATAGCCTCTATACTTCACTAGCTTGTTGGTTGATTGATGATTGTGGTTTCCCTATCATGAACATTGAGATGTTATCAAACAACAAGATCATATCGTTAGGAGAATGATATGGTGGACATACTCCTATAGATAAGCGTAGCATAAAGATCAAGTCATTTCAATAGTTCAATTGCTATATGCTTTCTGATACATAGTAACCTAATTCCTTCGACCATGAGATCATGCATATCACCTTTACTGGATGGATGCTTTGATGTCATCAAACACCACACCGTAATGGTGGCTATAAAGGTGGTATTGAGTGTTCGGAAAGTATTGGTTGAAACACATGGATCAAGAGTGGGATTTGTCCATCCATATGACGGATAGATATTCTCTGGGCCCTCTCGGTGAAATGTCATCCAATTAGCTTGCAAGCATGTGACTGGGTCACAAGGGATCACATATCAGGAGCGAGAAAAGAGTACTTATCGATGTGAGGTTGAACTAGGTATGCAGAGATACCGACGATCATAACCTCGGATAAGTAACATATCGTGAGACAAAGGGAAATTGGTATCGTATGTAAGTGGTTCATTCGATCGCAAAGTAATCGTAGAAATATGTGGGAGCCATATGAATTTCCATATTCCTCTATTGGTTATTGTTCGGAGAAGTGTCTCGATCATGTCCGCATGATTCACGAACCGTAGGGAGACACACTTAAGGATTCGACGTTGTTTGAGTAGTTATGGTATTATGAGAAAGAGACCGAATGTTGTTGGTCTCGGATGGGATCCGGGATATCACGAGGTGATCCGGAATGGTCCGAGAATAAGATTCATATAAGGAAAGTCCTATTTGAGATGGCGGAATGATTCCGGTGTTTTCATCGGGAACATTCTAGAAGGTCCCGGATGTCCGGCACTCCGAAGGGGGAAGGGTACATGAATGTGTCATTACATATTGGAATGATTGCATCATGTACTAGGTGTCTTTGCTGTCCAAAATAAAGGGTTTATTTAAATCCTAAATTGAAAAGTCAAACGGCTAGTTTGAAAGTCAAACGGCAAGTTTTGGAAAGTGGAAAGAGGAGGAGAAGAGGAAACCGACTTTGGGGAGGAGACCCCTTGGCGTGGCGCCTCCCAAGGCCGACTTGGGGAGGGACTCCTCCCCTTGGCCGCCGGCCCTCCCACCTATAAAGGGAGGGGCAGGGCCTCCCCTCCTACACACACAAGTTCCTATCCTCTAAACTAAACCCTAGACCTAAACCCCGGTTTAGAGCTATTTCGGTTTAGAGCCTTCTAATTGGTTTAGAGCCTTCTAATTGGTGTGTCTAATTACTAGACCACTAATAGCCTCTCTCATAAGCTCCACCATACTGCACTTTGGCTTAAGGCGAAGCCTGGGATTCCCTCTACTTCCGGTACCACGCCGTTGTCTTTGCCGAATCGCGAGAGTGCTACAACCTCCATTTTGCTGGAACAAGGAGAGGAAGGTCTTCGTCAGTCCGAGCGTGTGACCATTCATGGGAGGCGCTACTTGAACGCGGCCGGAAGGATCGTCTGTGATCTTGAGATCGGAAAGAATACGACTACATCACCCACGAATCTGCTCTCGTTAAACACTTTGGAATCTTGAGGTGAGTTATTCCATCGACTCGTTGCTACAATCTAGTAGATAGATCTTGGCTTGTTTGTTTGTATGCATAGAAAATTTTTGTTTTCCATGCTACGAACCCCTCTGATGGTATCGAGCCGTGTCTATATGTAGATCTGTTGCCGAGTAGAACACAATGGTCATTGTGGGCATTGATGCTTTATTGTAGATTGCTTTTGTGTACTTTGCATCTTGCGGTATGTTGGGATGAAGCGGCCGGGCTAACCTTACATGACATCGTTCATGAGACTTGCTCCACGCTTGACATGCAACTTGTATTGCATAAGTGGCTTTGCGGGTGCTGTTTCTCCTAGCATAGTAAAGATCCAATTTACAGGTGATCAACAATGCTAGTATCAATGTTGTGGTTCTTGTTGTAAGTTAGAGCGACACTTATTGAAAGCCCCAAACCACGTAAAATATGCAAAGAAAGTAGGCGTCTAACTTTGTTTTGCGGGGTGTCTGATGATGTGATATGACCATGATTGTGATTATATTTGATGTATGCAATGTTCCTTATTGTAAGTTGGCAACCGGCGGAGCCATATGGTTGTCTTTAATTTACATTAAGACCTGCGTGTCTATTCAAAATAGTTGTAATAGTTGAAGCTGGTGGGCGACAACCATGAAGAAGCGTCATTGACCTTGATGCTATGCGGTGATGATGGAGATCATGTTCGTGCTTGAAGATGGAGATCGGAAGCACAAAGAAGAAAGGCCATATCATATCACATATTATGAATTGCATGTGATGTTAATCCTTTATGCATCTTGTATTGCTTAGTAGGCAGCGGTAGCATTATAAGATGATCCCTCATGCACATAAATTTCAAGTTCTAAAGTGTTCACCCTTAGTATGCACCGTTGCCAAAGCTTTGCTTGAAGCACCACGTGATGATCGGGTGTCTTTGATTCAGCTGGTGAATACAACGTAAGCAAGCCAGATTTGCTTATGCGGTAGCTAAGGTTTGATCTTGTGAGCCTAGCATGTACAGACATGGCCTCAGAACACGGATCGCGAAAGGTAAAGCATGAATCATATAGTAGATATGATGAACATGATGATTGTTAGCCATTGAAACTATATCAACTCTCGTGATGATCGGTGTTGATGTAGTGGATTTGGTTAGATGTGATCACTAAAACAATGTGAGGGATGTTGTTTTGAGTGGGAGTTCACCTAGTTTAATTTCATTAATTAATTTGAACTCAATTTGTCATAAACTTAGTCTAAACTATTGCAAATATGTTGTAGATCAATGGCAGCCCTACCATCAATTTTAATGCGTTCCTAGAGAAAGAAAAGTTGAAAAACAATGGAAGCAACCATGGATTGGTTCCGCAATTTGAGGATTGTCCTCACAGTGGTAATTTGACCTATGTGCTGGATGCACGCTAGGTGACCCACCTGCTGATGCTACCGATGAAGTAAAGAATGTTTACCTCGGAAGAATCGGTACTCCATAGTTCAGTGTGCTATCTTGTATGGTTTAGAATCAGACTTGAGAAAAGGTTTGAAGAGTCAGATCCATATGATATTGTCGAGGATCTCAAATTAATCTTTGAGACTCATGCGGCAATTGAAAGTTATGAAGCTTCAAAAGTTCTTTAAGCGCAAGATGGAAGAGGGCAGCTCAATCGGTGAGCATGTGCTTAAAATGTCTGACGCATAAATAAACTTCAAAGTTTGGGTATAGTGATTCCTAATACTTTGGGGTTTACCGCATCCTCAATCACTACCACCAAGTTACAAGAACTTTGTGATGAACTACAACATGCGAACATGAACAAAGAGTTGCGGAACTGTTTGCTATGTTAAAATCTGCAGAAGTGGAGATCAAGAAAGAGCACCAAGTGTTGATGGTCAATAAGACCACCAAATTCAAGAAAGGCAAGTCTAAGCAGAAGGGACACTTCAAGAAGGGTGGTAAGAAAGTTACCACGCCGACGAAGAAGACCAAGGCTGGACCTAAGCCAGAAACTGAGTGCTTTTACTGCAGGGAGAAGGTCCTTTGGCGGAATTGCCCAAAGTACTTGGCGGATTTGAAGAACGGCAACATCAAGAAGAAAGGTATATCGATATACATGTTATTGATGTGTATCTCACTAGTATTCGTAGTAGTGCCCGGTATTTGATACTGGTTTGGTTGCTCATATTTGTAACTCGAAGCAGGAGCTGCAGAATAAGCGAAAGCTAGTGAAGAACGAGGTGACGATGCGGCGTGAAGCGGATCAAAGGTTGATGTGATCGCGGTCGGACGCTACCTCTTCATCTACCATCGGGATTAGTTTTATACTTAAATAATTGTTATTTGGTGCCTGCGTTGAGCATGAACATTATATCGGGATCTTGTTTATTGCGAGACGGTTACTTGTTTAAATCCGAGAATAATGGTTGTTCGATTTATATGAGTAATATGTTTTATGCACATGCACCTTTGATAGATGGTCTATTCATATTGAATCTCGATAGTGGAAATACACATATCAACAACATTGAGGCTAAGCGTTTGAAATCAGCGATAATTCGACCTATATGTATCGTCGTCTTGGTCACATTGAGTGAAGCGTATGAAGAAACTCCATTCGATGGACTTCTTGAATCACTTGATTTTGAATCACTTGAAAGATGCGAGGCATGTCGATGGGTAAAATGACTAAGACTCCATTTTACGGTATAATGGAGCGAGCTACAGACTTATTGGAAATCATACATACCGATGTGTGTGGTCCAATGAGTGTAGCATCATGTGATGGTTATCGTTATGTTCTTACCTTCACGGATGACTTGAGTAGATATGGATATATCTATTTCATGAAACATAAGTCCGAAACTTTCGAGAAGTTTAAGGAATTTCAAAGTGAGGTAGAGAATCAACGTAACAAGAAGATTAAATTTCTACGTTCTGATCGTGGAGGTGAATATCTAAATTCTGAGTTTGGCGAGCATTTAAGGAAATGCGGAATACTTTCACAATTGACACCGCCGGGAACACCACGCGTAATGGTGTGTACGAGCGTCGTGTCGAACTCTCTTAGATATGGTTCGTTCTATGATGTCACTTACAGATTTACCGCTATCATTTTGGGGTTATGCATTAGAAATAGCCGCATTCACTTTAAATAGGGCACCGTCTAAATCCGTTGAAACGACACCGTATGAATTATGGTTTGGGAAGAAACCTAAATTGTCGTTCCTTAAAGTTTGGGGATCTGAAGCCTATGTAAAGAAGTTACAGTAGGACAAGCTTGAACCCAAAGCGAAAAAATCGTCTTCATAGGATACCGAAGGAAACTATTGGGTATACCTTCTATCATAGATCCGAAGGCAAAATCTTCGTTGCCAAGAATGGATCCTTTCTAGAGAAGGAATTTCTCTCGAAAGCAGTGACTAGGAAGGAAAGTAGAACTCGACGAGGTTGTCGAACCTTCTCTCGAAATTGCGAGTAGCGCAGCACCGGAAGAAGTTCTGTGGTGCCTGCACCAATAAGAGAGGAAGCTAATGATGGTGATCATGAAACTTGGTTGAGGTTACTCTGAGCCTCGGAGGTCAGCGAAATCGTACCACTCCAGTTGGTATGATTCCGTTATGAATGTCATGTTGGTGGACAACACCGATGACCCGAGACATATGAGGAAGCGATGATGAGCCAGATTCCAATAAATGGCAAGAAGCCATGAAATCCGAGATTGGATCCATGTCGAAAACCAAGTATGGACTTTGGTGGACTTACGGATGGCGGAAGGCTGTCGAAAACTAATGGATTTTCAAGAAAAGCAGATGCTGATGGTAATGTTCTGTCTATAAAGCTCGACTTGTGCAAAAGGGTTTCGACAAATTCAAGGAGTTGACTACGATGAGACTTTCTCACGGTAGCGAAGCTAAAGTCTGTGAGGATTATGTTAGCAATCGCTGCATATTATGATTATGAGATATGGCGGATGGATGTCAAACAGCATTCCTCAATGGAGACATTGATGAAGAGTTGTATATGATGCAACCCAAAGGTTTTGTCGATCCTAAAGATGCTAACAAGGTATGCAAGCTTCAACGGTCTATCTATGGATTGAAGCAAGCATCCCGAAGTTGGAATCAACGTTTTGATAAGGTAATCAAAAGTTTTGGTTTTATACAAACTTATGGAGAAGCTTGTATTTACAAGAAAGTGAGTGGGAGCTCTGTAGCATTCTTAATACTGTATGTGGATGACATATTGTTGATTGGGAATGATGTAGACCTTCTTAATAGTGTCAAGGAATATTTGAATAATAGTTTTTCAATGAAGGATCTTGGCGAAGCAGCTTACATATTAGGCATAAAGATTTATAGAGATAGATCGAAACACCAAATATCATTGTCACAAAGTACATATTTGGACAAAGTTCTAAAGAGGTTTGGAATGGAAGATAGCAAGAAAGGGTTCTTGCCCATGTTGCTAATCGACCTTGAGTAAAACTCAAAGTCCGACATCGGCGTAAGATAGAGAAAGGATGAGTAAGACTCCTATGCCTCAGCCATAGGATCTCTAATGTATGCCATGCTATGTACTAGACCCGACATCGCATATCTTTGTTAGTCTAACTAGCAGATATCAAAGTGATCCAGGAGTGGATCATTGGACAGCGGTCAAAAACATCCTTAAGTACTTGAGAAGAACTAAGGATATGGTTTTTTATTATGGAGGTGATGAACAGCTCGTTGTTAATGGTTACACCGATGCTAGTTGGAACACCGATCCGGATGATTCTAAATCACAATCTGGATACGTATTTATTTTGAATGGTGCAGCGATTAGCTGGAGAGTGCAAAGCAAAGCGTTGTGGCGAGATCTTCAACTGAATCGAAATACATGGCTGCCGGAGGCTTCACAAGAAGCGATATGGATGAAAGAGTTCATTACTGAGCTGGGTGTGGTTCCTAGTGCGCTGTTGGACCCAATGTCTATCTCTTTGTGATAACATGGGCGCCATAGCCAATGCGCAAGAACCAAGGTCACACAAGAAGCTGAAGCATATCAAGCTGCATTTCCGGGCTATTCGAGAACATATCCGGGATGGGGATATAAAGATTTGCAAAGTACACAGATCTGAATGTGGCGGATCCGTTGACTAAACCTCTCCGAGGGCAAAATATGACCAACACCAAACTGCCATGGGTGTTGGTATATTACCATGTAATCTAGATTAGATGACTCTAGTGCAAGTGGGAGGCTGTTGGAGATATGCCCTAGAGGCAATAATAAATGTAGTTATTATTATATCTTTGTGTTTATGATAAATGTTTACATTCATGCTATAATAGTATTAACAAGGAAACCATTAATACTTGTGTGATTTGTAAACTTAATTTGAAGTCCCTAGTATAGCCTCTATACTTCACTAGCTTGTTGGTTGATTGATGATTGTGGTTTCCCTATCATGAACATTGAGATGTTATCAAACAACAAGATCATATCGTTAGGAGAATGATATGGTGGACATACTCCTATAGATAAGCGTAGCATAAAGATCAAGTCATTTCAATAGTTCAATTGCTATATGCTTTACGATACATAGTAACCTAATTCCTTGACCATGAGATCATGCATATCACCTTTACTAGATGGATGCTTTGATGTCATCAAACACCACCGTAACGGTGGCTATAAAGGTGGTATTGAGTGTTCGAAAGTATTGGTTGAAACACATGGATCAAGAGTGGGATTTGTCCATCCATATAGCGGATAGATATTCTCTGGCCCTCTCGGTGAAATGTCATCCAATTAGCTTGCAAGCATGTGACTGGGTCACAAGGGATCACATATCACGGAGCGAGAAAGAGTACTTATCGATGTGAGGTTGAACTAGGTATGCGGAGATCTGACGATCATAACCTCGGATAAGTAACATATCGTGAGACAAAGGGAAATTGGTATCGTATGTAAGTGGTTCATTCGATCATAAATGTCGTAGAAATATGTAGGAGCCATATGAATTTCCATATTCCTATATTGGTTATTGTTAGAAGTGTCTCGATCATGTCGCATAATTCACGAACCGTAGGGAGACACATAAGGATTGACGTTGTTTGAGTAGTTATGGTATTATGAAAGAGACCGAATGTTGTTCGGGTCTCGGATGGGATCCGGGATATCACGAGGTGATCCGGAATGGTCGGAGAATAAGATTCATATAAGGAAAGTCCTGTTTGAGTAGCGGAATGATTCCGTGTTTTCATGGGAACATTCTAGAAGGTCCCGGAATGTCCGGCACTCCGAAGGGAAGGGTACATGAATGTGTCATTACATATTGGAATGATTGCATCATGTACTAGGTGTCTTCTGTCCAAAATAAAGGGTTTATTTAAATCCTAAATTGAAAAGTCAAACGGCAAGTTTTGGAAAGTGGAAAGAGGAGGAGAAGAGGAAACCGACTTTGGGGAGGAGTCCCCTTGGCCGGCGCGCCTCCCAAGGCCGACTTGGGGAGGGACTCCTCCCCTTGGCCGCCGGCCCTCCCACCTATAAAGGGAGGCGCAGGGCCTCCCCTCCTACACACAAGTTCCTATCCTCTAAACTAACCCCTAGACCTAAACCCCGGTTTAGAGCTATTTCGGTTTAGAGCCTTCTAATTGGTTTAGAGCCTTCTAATTGGTGTGTCTAATTACTAGACCACTAATAGCCTCTCTCATAAGCTCCACCATACTGCACCGGCTTAAGCGAAGCCTGCTGGGATTTCCCTCTACTTAGGTACCACGCCGTTGTCTTCTTGGAATCGCGAGGAGAGTGCTACAACCTCCGCTGCCTCTTTGGAACAAGGAGAGGAAGGTCTTCGTCAGTACCGAGCGTGTGACCCATTGCAGGGGCGCTGCTTGAGGCAGCGCCGGAAGGATCGTCTGCGATCTTGAGATCGGAAAGAAATGACTACATCACCCACGAGAATCTGCTCTCGTTAAACACTTTGGAATCTTCGAGGTGAGTTATTCCATCGACTCGTTGCTACAATCTAGTAGATAGATCTTGGCTTGTTTGTTTGTATGCATAGAAAATTTTTGTTTTCCATGCTACGAACCCCTCTGATGTATCGAGCCGTGTCTATATGTAGATCTGTTGCAGAGTAGAACAATGGTCATTGTGGGCATTGATGCTTTTATTGTAGATTGCTTTTTGTGTACTTTGCATCTTGCGGTATGTTGGGATGAAGCGGCCGGGCTAACCTTACATGACATCGTTCATGAGACTTGCTCCACTTGACATGCAACTTGTATTGCATAAGTGGCTTTATGGGTGCTGTTTCTCCTAGCATAGTAAAGATCCAATTTACAACGGTGATCAACAATGCTAGTATCAATGTTGTGGTTCTTGTTAAATAAGTTAGAACGACACTTATTGAAAGCCCCAAACCACGTAAAATATGCAAAGAAAGTAGAGGCGTCTAACTTTGTTTTGCGAGGGTGTCTTGATGATGTGATATGACCATGATTGTGATTATATTTGATGTATGCAATGTTCCTTATTGTAAGTTGGCAACGGCGAGCCATATGGTTGTCTTTAATTTACTGTTAAGACCTGCGTGTCTATTCAAAATAGTTGTAATAGTTGAAGCTGGTGGGCGACAACCATGAAGAAGCGTCATTGACCTTGATGCTATGCGGTGATGATGGAGATCATGCTCGTGCTTGAAGATGGAGATCGGAAGCACAAAGAAGAAAGCCATATCATATCACATATTATGAATTGCATGTGATGTTAATCCTTTATGCATCTTGTATTGCTTAGTAGGCAACGGTAGCATTATAAGATGATCCCTCATGCACATAAATTTCAAGTTCTAAAGTGTTCACCCTTAGTATGCACCGTTGCCAAAGCTTGCTGCTTCGAAGCACCACGTGATGATCGGGTGTCTTTGATTCCGCGGGTGAATACAACAGCGTAAAGCCAGATTTGCTTATCACGGTAGCTAAGGTTTGATCTTGACGAGCCTAGCATGTACGGACATGGCCTCGTGAACACGGATCGCCGAAAGGTAAAGCATGAATCATATAGTAGATATGATGAACATGATGATTGTTCGCCATTGAAACTATATCAACTCTCGTGATGATCGGTGTTGATGTAGTGGATTTGGTTCGTGTGATCACTAAAACAATGTGAGGGATGTTGTTTTGAGTGGGAGTTCACCTAGTTTAATTTCATTAATTAATTTGAACTCAATTTGTCATAAACTTAGTCTAAACTATTGCAAATATGTTGTAGATCAATGGCAGCCCTACCATCAATTTTAATGCGTTCCTAGAGAAAGAAAAGTTGAAAACAATGGAAGCAACCGCGGATTGGTTCCATAATTTGAGATTGTCCTCACAGCTGGTATTTTGACCTATGTGCTGGATGCTCCGCTAGGTGACCCACCTGCAGCTGATGCTACCGATGAAGTAAAGTATGTTTACCTCGCTCGGAAGAATCAGTACTCCATAGTTCAGTGTGCTATCTTGTATGGTTTAGAATCGGAGCTTCAGAAAAGGTTTGAAGAGTCAGATCCATATGATATTGTCGAGGATCTCAAATTAATCTTTGAGACTCATGCGGCAATTGAAAGTTATGAAGCTTCTGAAAAGTTCTTTAACTGCAAGATGGAAGAGGGCAGCTCCGTCAGTGAGCATGTGCTTAAAATGTCTAAACGCAAATAAACTTCAAAGTTTGGGTATAGTGATTCCTAATACTTTGGGGTTTACCGCATCCTCCAATCACTACCACCAAGTTACAAGAACTTTGTGATGAACTACAACATGCGAACATGAACAAAGAGTTGCGAACTGTTTGCTATGTTAAAATCTGCAGAAGTGGAGATCAAGAAAGAGCACCAAGTGTTGATGGTCAATAAGACCACCAAATTCAAGAAAAGGCAAGTCTAAGCGAAAGGACACTTCAAGAAGGGTGGTAAGAAAGTTACCACGCCGAAGAAGACCAAGGCTGGACCTAAGCCTGAAAGCCAGTGCTTTTACTGCAAGGGAGAAGGTCATGGAAGCGGAATTGCCCAAAGTACTTGGCGGATTTGAAGAACGGCAACATCAAGAAGAAAGGTATATCGATATACATGTTATTGATGTGTATCTCACTAGTATTCGTAGTAGTGCTGGGTATTTGATCTTGGTTTGGTTGCTCATATTTGTAACTCGAAGCAGAGCTGCGAATAAGCGAAAGCTAGTGAAGAACGAGGTGACGATGCGCGTGAAGCGGATCAAAGGTTGATGTGATCGCGGTCGGCACGCTACCTCTTCATCTACCATCGGGATTAGTTTTATACTTAAATAATTGTTATTTGGTGCTGCGTTGAGCATGAACATTATATCGGGATCTTGTTTATTGCGAGACGGTTACTTGTTTAAATCCGAGAATAATGGTTGTTCGATTTATATGAGTAATATGTTTTATGCACATGCACCTTTGATAGATGGTCTATTCATATTGAATCTCGATAGTGGAAATACACATATCAACAACATTGAGGCTAAACGTTTGAAATCAAGCGATAATTCGACCTATATGTGGCACTGTCGTCTTGGTCACATTGGAGTGAAGCGTATGAAGAAACTCCATTCCGATGGACTTCTTGAATCACTTGATTTTGAATCACTTGAAAGATGCGAGGCATGTCGATGGGTAAAATGACTAAGACTCCATTTTACGGTATAATGGAGCGAGCTACAGACTTATTGGAAATCATACATACCGATGTGTGTGGTCCAATGAGTGTAGCATCGCGCAGTGGTTATCGTTATGTTCTTACCTTCACGGATGACTTGAGTAGATATGGATATATCTATTTCATGAAACATAAGTCCGAAACTTTCGAGAAGTTTAAGGAATTTCAAAGTGAGGTAGAGAATCAACGTAACAAGAAGATTAAATTTCTACGTTCTGATCGTGGAGGTGAATATCTAAGTTACGAGTTTGGCGAGCATTTGAAATGCGGAATACTTTCAATTGACACCGCCGGAACACCACAGCGTAAATGGTGTGTCGAACGTCGTGTCGAACTCTCTTAGATATGGTTCGTTCTATGATGTCACTTACAGATTTACCGCTATCATTTTGGGGTTATGCATTAGAAACAGCCGCATTCACTTTAAATAGGGCACCGTCTAAATCCGTTGAAACGACACCGTATGAATTATGGTTTGGGAAGAAACCTAAATTGTTCCTTAAAGTTTGGGGATCGAAGCCTATGTAAAGAAGTTACAGCCGGACAAGCTTGAACCCAAAGCAAAAAAATGCGTCTTCATAGGATACCCGAAGGAAACTATTGGGTATACCTTCTATCATAGATCCGAAGGCAAAATCTTCGTTGCCAAGAATGGATCCTTTCTAGAAGAATTTCTCTCGAAAGCGGTGACTAGGAAGGAAAGTAGAACTCGGCGAGGTTGTCGAACCTTCTCTCGAAATTGCGAGTAGCGCAGCACGGAAGAAGTTCTGTGGTGCTGCACCAATAAGAGAGGAAGCTAATGATGGTGATCATGAAACTTCGGTTGAGGTTACTCTGAGCCTCGAGGTCAGCGAAATCGTACCACTCCAGTTGGTATGATTCCGTTATGAATGTCATGTTGGTGGACAACACCGATGACCCCGAGACATATGAGGAAGCGATGATGAGCCCAGATTCCAATAAATGGCAAGAAGCCATGAAATCCGAGATTGGATCCATGTACGAAAACCAAGTATGGACTTTGGTGGACTTACCGGATGGCCGGAAGGCTGTCGAAAACTAATGGATTTTCAAGAAGAAAACAGATGCTGATGGTAATGTTACTGTCTATAAAGCTCGACTTGTCGCAAAAGGGTTTCGACAAATTCAAGGAGTTGACTACGATGAGACTTTCTCACCGGTAGCGAAGCTAAAAGTCTGTGAGGATTATGTTAGCAATCGCTGCATATTATGATTATGAGATATGGCAGATGGATGTCAAAACAGCATTCCTCAATGGAGACATTGATGAAGAGTTGTATATGATGCAACCCAAAGGTTTTGTCGATCCTAAAGATGCTAACAAGGTATGCAAGCTTCAACGGTCTATCTATGGATTGAAGCAAGCATCCCGAAGTTGGAATCAACGTTTTGATAAGGTAATCAAAAGTTTTGGTTTTATACAAACTTATGGAGAAGCTTGTATTTACAAGAAAGTGAGTGGGAGCTCTGTAGCATTCTTAATACTGTATGTGGATGACATATTGTTGATTGGGAATGATGTAGACCTTCTTAATAGTGTCAAGGAATATTTGAATAATAGTTTTTCAATGAAGGATCTTGGCGAAGCAGCTTACATATTAGGCATAAAGATTTATAGAGATAGATCGAAACGCCAAATATCATTGTCACAAAGTACATATTTGGACAAAGTTCTAAAGAGGTTTGGAATGGAAGATAGCAAGAAAGGGTTCTTGCCCATGTTGCTAATCGACCTTGAGTAAAACTCAAAGTCCGACATCGGTAAGATAGAGAAAGGATGAGTAAGACTCCCTATGCCTCAGCCATAGGATCTCTAATGTATGCCATGCTATGTACTAGACCCGACATCGCATATCTTTGTTAGTCTAACTAGCGATATCAAAGTGATCCAGAGTGGATCATTGGACAGATCAAAAACATCCTTAAGTACTTGAGAAGAACTAAGGATATGGTTGTTTCTTATGGAGGTGATGAACAGCTCGTTGTTAATGGTTACACCGATGCTAGTTGGAACACCGATCCGGATGATTCTAAATCACAATCTGGATACGTATTTATTTTGAATGGTGCAGCAGTTAGCTGGAGGTGCAAAGCAAAGCGTTGTGGCGAGATCTTCAATGAATCGAAATACATGGCTGCTTGGAGGCTTCACAAGAAGCGATATGGATGAAAGAGTTCATTCTGAGCTGGGTGTGGTTCCTAGTCTGCTGGACCCAATGTCTATCTCTTGTGATAACATGGGCGCCATAGCCAATCGCAAGAACCAAGGTCACACAAGAAGTGAAGCATATCAAGCTGCATTTCCGCTATTCGAGAACATATCCAGGATGGGGATATAAAGATTTGCAAAGTACACAGATCTGAATGTGGCGGATCCGTTGACTAAACCTCTCCGAGGGCAAATATGACCAACACCAAACTGCCATGGGTGTTGGTATATTACCATGTAATCTAGATTAGATGACTCTAGTGCAAGTGGGAGACTGTTGGAGATATGCCCTAGAGGCAATAATAAATGTAGTTATTATTATATCTTTGTGTTTATGATAAATGTTTACATTCATGCTATAATAGTATTAACAAGGAAACCATTAATACTTGTGTGATTTGTAAACTTAATTTGAAGTCCCTAGTATAGCCTCTATACTTCACTAGCTTGTTGGTTGATTGATGATTGTGGTTTCCCTATCATGAACATTGAGATGTTATCAAACAACAAGATCATATCGTTAGGAGAATGATATGGTGGACATACTCCTATAGATAAGCGTAGCATAAAGATCAAGTCATTTCAATAGTTTAATTGCTATATGCTTTCTGATACATAGTAACCTAATTCCTTCGACCATGAGATCATGCATATCACCTTTACTGGATGGATGCTTTGATGTCATCAAACACCACCGTAACAGGTGGCTATAAAGGTGGTATTGAGTGTTGGAAAGTATTGGTTGAAACACATGGATCAAGAGTGGGATTTGTCCATCCATATGACGGATAGATATTCTGGGCCCTCTCGGTGAAATGTCATCCAATTAGCTTGCAAGCATGTGACTGGGTCACAAGGGATCACATATCAGGAGCGAGAAAAGAGTACTTATCGATGCGAGGTTGAACTAGGTATGCGGAGATACCAGCGATCATAACCTCGGATAAGTAACATATCGTGAGACAAAGGGAAATTGGTATCGTATGTAAGTGGTTCATTCGATCAAAGTAATCGTAGAAATATGTAGGAGCCATATGAATTTCCATATTCCTCTATTGGTTATTGTTAGGAGAAGTGTCTCGATCATGTCGCATGATTCACGAACCGTAGGGAGACACACTTAAGGATTGACGTTGTTTGAGTAGTTATGGTATTATGAGAAAGAGACCGAATGTTGTTCGGGTCTCGGATGGGATCCGGGATATCACGAGGTGATCCGGAATGGTCCGGAGAATAAGATTCATATAAGGAAAGTCCTGTTTGAGTAGCGGAATGATTAGGTGTTTTCATCGGAACATTCTAGAAGGTCCCGGATGTCCGGCACTCCGAAGGGAAGGGTACATGAATGTGTCATTACATATTGGAATGATTGCATCATGTACTAGGTGTCTTGCTGTCCAAAATAAAGGGTTTATTTAAATCCTAAATTGAAAAGTCAAGCAGCTAGTTTGAAAGTCAAGCAGCAAGTTTTGGAAAGTGGAAAGAGGAGGAGAAGAGGAAACCGACTTTGGGGAGGAGTCCCCTTGGCGGGCGCCTCCCAAACCGACTTGGGAGGGACTCCTCCCCTTGGCGCCGCCCTCCCACCTATAAAGGGAGGCAGGGCCTCCTACACACACAAGTTCCTATCCTCTAAACTAAACCCTAGACCTAAACCCCGGTTTAGAGCTATTTGATTTAGAGCCTTCTAATTGGTTTAGAGCCTTCTAATTGGTGTGTCTAATTACTAGACCACTAATAGCCTCTCTCATAAGCTCCACCATACTCGCACTTTGGCTTAAAAGAAGCCTGCGGGATTTCCCTCTACTTAGGTACCACGCGTTGTCTGCGGAATCGCGAGAAGTGCTACAACCTCCGCTGCCTTGGAACAAGGAGAGGAAGGTCTTCGTCAATGCGAGCGTGTGACCGATTGCGGGGCGCTGCGGGGAACCTTGGCGGAAGGATCGTCTACGCGATCTTGAGATCGGAAAGAGTACGACTACATCACCCACGAGAATCTGCTCTCGTTAAACACTTTGGAATCTTCGAGGGTGAGTTATTCCATCGACTCGTTGCTACAATCTAGTAGATAGATCTTGGCTTGTTTGTTTGTATGCGGTAGAAAATTTTTGTTTTCCATGCTACGAACCCCTACACCTGGTACTCCTCTTCATAGTCTGGCCACGGGAATAGTCAGGGACAAAGCCATGAGTACTCTTTAAGTACTCGCAAACTAATACTAACAAGTGAAGGGGGTTTTTGTAGTAGGACACTAAGCTTTAGGGTTGTTTTGTAAAAATCCAGATTTACCTCTACTAAGTTCAAAAGCAAAGAAAGCTAGTTGAAAATTTTATAACACCTAAGTGGGAACTTAAATTTTAATATCACAACCCTGTTGTGGTCAAGTCAAAATCTCAATTCATTTCACAAGTCATTTTGAAAACATCTGACGGGGGAACAGTATGTCCACTCCAACTGTCCATAACCGCGGACGCGGCTATCCGAATAGTTTGACACTCTGTAGAGATTGTACACTTTCACCACAACATTCGATACATCCGTCATGAACAAATCCTGAATTCACCATACTCAGTATGCGGATAATTAATCCTAACCTTTCAATTAGCTTGCAAGGTTTCAAGTATTGGCTTGCATAGGTCAACTTGGGTAGTAAGGCTTGCATAAGTATCAGTATAAGCTTGCCTTGAGCAGAGCTGTGGTTGAAGTTCTCCTCGGCTTCTTCTTCGTAGTATCCTCCTTCCTCCTCGTATCCTTGGTCGGTACTAGCATCTATAAATAAATACGAGGTACACAATCACCAAACAATACTAAACTAATTTCAATCATCACACAAAGGTGCACTATAGATGATCTAGCATCATCACTAACATTACAAGATTAAAGCTTTTGTCTTATTTATTTTATTTTTAGAAAAGTAATTTCTACTCATTGAAAAACTACTTAAGATTTAATATTCTCCAACTCAAACATGGGATCATGTTGACACATGTCATCACCACATATTTCAGTACATGAGAATATGATTTGAAGTGGTGTCACAATTTAATAAGGTTTAACCTTTTTATTTTAAATAATTAAAGTGACTAGAAATGCCTATGTGGCATTCTTTTATTACTTGAACATTATTTCTGTAAGTAAACCCATATGTTTTTATATATTCTGAAAGGTATGATCAAATGTAATTTTTGAGAGTTGGAATCAACTCAAAACCTATTATGGTTGAATTTTGAAAAATGTTTGAATGCTGAAAAGCTTCTGACTTGATATTTTTACCAAGGTTGATCTACAGACCCAAATGATTTGAATCCAACGGGCTTGGATTAAGCATTTCAGTACCTTTCTAACAAAATTGGTTTCATGTAATTTGGTTCATTGAATCGAGCTGGGTTGATTTTTGAATATAGGTACAGAACTGTGTTTGAAATAAAATAGAAAAATCTAAATTCAAACGGTTAGGCTGCGCGGGAAAGGTTAATGGGCCGGCCCAGTGTCACTCCGCAGCACGGGGCTCAGCTGACAGAGGGGTTCCACCAGTCAGTGGCTCATAACACGCGAAGCTGTACGAGGTTGTGTGGTTCGTTGGATTAGAAGGACAATCAACGGCTGAGGGTCGTCGTCGACGATGAACATGTCATCGGCGAGCTCGAACCCTAGTGGCTCAGTGGGGGTGCATAGGGGGCATACCAGGTCTCCAACGACAACGGCGAGGCGGGCAAACGAACGAGTGGTCGACGGCGAGCTCAGGGATGGTCGAGGCAGATCCGGGGGTGGTCGAAATCAACGGCTCCCTTCTTCTCCAGGGGCGGCCTGCTCCGGCGCAATTCCGGCGAGCTGCTGCTCCTCGTGCTCCGGCGAGAGGGTGGAATGATCAGTGAGGTAAGGGGAGTGGAATGGTGTGCTTCAATCGGCTGGGGGTCGCCTCCTTTTATAGGCTCGATGGCGAGACCGAGAGGGATGGGCAGGCGACGGTGGCGACATGGCTACGGGCGGCTAGCGGCATGGCTGAGGTTGGCGGTCGACGGGCAGTCTCCTGGCGATGCTCTAGAGCTTAAATGCGCGCTTAGGGGCGGTGGCAATCGGTCGGGAACGTGAGGTGCTCCGCGCGGCAGAGGCGGCGTCTTGACGGCGGTGCTGTGAGGCAGGCGTGACGGGGTGTCTGGCGTGTTCCTGGGATCATGGTGAAGCGGTGGGCACGAGGTGCGGTCGAGGGGCGGCGTGTGCACGCGTGTCGGTTGCTGCGCTCTGGTGCATGCTCGGCATGTCGCAGTGGCACTGGGCGCGCGGCATTCCTGGTGGTCCACGACTTGCACTGGCTTGGGGAGGGGACAGTGGGAGGCGGTGAGGTGCTGGCTACCTCCCAGACAAGGTTGGCAAGGCTAGGGTTGCTGCTAGCTGGCCGGCGACAATGGGGTGGCATGGTGAGGCTCAGCCTGCTCACCATTGATGGCAAGGGCAAGCTCACAGTGATTCTAGAGGTTACTAACTAAGCTAGATGATCTACTAGATGTTTGCTGTGAGCTAGAGAGGGGACAAGGTTGGCCAAATCACTGCTCAAAATAGTGTTTGTGATTTGTTTGATTTGAATCTGCAAGATGTTTGATGAAATGGCCGCAAGAACTTGAGTTTTGAATTTTGAAAAGATTTTTGGTGGGTATGCTAGGCATGTGCTGAGGATTCTGTGGGTGCTTGGGTTTTGAAAAATGAGTTTGTTTGAGTGGTTTTTGAAATAGTGGGATCTTCCCATATAAGATAGATTTAATTTTAAACTGTCATTTAAACTTAGCATTTGAATATTTTTGGATGATCACAAAGTGTGCCTTGGTACCTTATTATGTGTACTAACAAGGGGTGCAAGGATCCACAAATGTTTCTATTGAGTTTTGAAAACTAGAGATAGCCAAAGTAGGCATGAGAGTTAATTTGGCAAAAATGACCATTCACTTCCTTTGTTTATTTTGGGTTGTTTGTCTTTGGGAAAAGTTTGGGGATTGTTTAGATGATGTTTATTTCACCTAAAAATCATTTTATAAGCAAAGAAACACAGAACCATGGCAATTCAAAAGAATCCAAATTTTGAGTACACACCCATATGAATGCTTTCATAATTTTAGTTGGAAAAGTTTTTGTTAACCCTAATTTTGATGATTAGAGTTTGATGATCCAAGTTTAATATTTTTGGGATGTTACACATACATGTGTGCTATACTATTTCAAATTTTGTGGATTACAAGCCGATGAAAGATATATTATGTCAATGATTCAAAAAAATCAAAAGGCATAGGACTTGACGTCATTATATCAAAACTTTTAAAAACACCATCGCTAGAGAGTTAAACTATTTGATCTAGAGATGTTGTAGCAACGCACGGACATTCAACTATTATATATACTAGCAAAATGTCGTATTGCGGCGGAAAGAGAAAACAATGGAGTTATATGAGTATGGAAACACAAATGGCAGGTTTTTATAGTAGTAGTCGCAACTCCATGTCAAACTTTTAGCTTTGTGCTTGCAGCCAAGGTGAAACAATGGTTCTTCTTTTTTGCCCGTTCAGTTCATTTTCTTGGAGGAAGACTGCGGATCACGTTTAATTAGCCCATCAATTCCACTCTTAATCCATCAATTCCACTCTATACATTAGGCAACCATATCTTCAACCAGATCTTCAATTAGCCCACAATTTCTTCCCACATTAGCCTACTCCCCACTTTCTCGAAAGTCCCATTGGATCCAATCTTTAGATTTCCGATCAAGACGATGCTGATTGTTTATTCTAGAGGAGGCTGATTCAAGTCAATTTATGGAGGTATATAAATCGGTGAAAATCAGTTGAAGGGAGCAATATAGGACTATCTATCTACTATATAATTTTTCTTATGGTGGTTTTCGTCTCCACCAAATTTTCGTACGTCCTATGATGCTTTCCTTCCTAGGTTGGTCGCTCTTCGTATCGTGACGGTGGTAGGTGCGTTTTCGTACAGGTTTCGAATTCAATCACTAAAACAGGAGTAAAAAAAACTCGAGCCCGACAGGGTCCAAGTACCAGATGAACGAGTACCACGCGGCCGAGAGCAAAACGGCCGGGCTTTGTAGCCCAGCAACCGCTACGCCATATTCCTTGCCCGCGCGCACGTACTGCTTCTCATCGTTCTCGAGTATCAGCTATCAGCTACCTAGCGCTTGCTTCATGTATCTGCCGTGCTAGCCTGCACTGTATATCTTTGACCTCGGCCTTGAGTCGTCACCTCCTTTTTCACGCGCATGTGCCGCGCCAGCCAGCCACATCGCGGGAACTAGCAAGGTGGAACGCGTCGGGGTGTGCGATGTCGTGCCGACGGCGGAGTGCCCAGAGCTGCACGCATCCATTATTTTGCTCTTTCATCGACCAAATCACCGGCTTCCTTCACCGAGTGCATGCAAGACTTGGTCATTTCTGATTGATTTTGCACACGACCGCACACTACTTTTAGTTTTACTCACCATGGCGTCAAGAAAGTTATTATTATTTATAGGCTTAAGCCTGGTGATGACCCAGCCAGCTGAGACCACTCCCAGCACAAAGGTGCACATCCGTTGGATTTTGGACAGGAGGGCATCTGGATCGTCAAACATGGGTGATCAGTTGGGATTTTTCTTACCGTGAGAGGAAGTTGTTCTGTTAGGCGTGAATCGTGATGGACCCATCCAAAAACCTGGCCCGCGATGCAGCGACCAAACGCCTGGTATATCGGGAAAACTACAGCGGCACCTCGATCATGCCGACCCAAACCCGACCCTGCTTTCTTCTCCCGTGCTTGGCCCTCTCCCATACCGGGCCGCTGCACCAAATTTCGTCCCGCCGCTACCACCCCGCAGCGATTACCGCCACCAGAGTGCAAACTGTCGCCCCGTCGCTGGCTCCCATCCAGATCCGGCCGATTTCCCGTACCTTCAGCCCGCCATGGTCGGCGGTGTCCCGAGTGCACCGGCCCGATGAATGGCAAAGGCTGCGCGAAGGATCAACCTCCGTGGGGCGACGTCTGCTGCATCCGGCCTTCCTCTCTACCACGCTACAGCTTGCCCATCGGCCCCGGAGGCCCGGACGCGATGCTAACAGGGAAGGCGAGGTGGAGCTCGGCTCTGGCCAGCTCGAGTCGTTTCCGGTCCTCCCTTGCGTCGTTGGTGACTAGGGGGAGCCACCAGGAGCCGCGCATCCCTCTCCTGCCATTGAACCTTCCGGCTGCGAGACGATGGTGCCGCTGCCACCGCCTCCAACATGTTCGGGGAAATGCCCAAACAGCCTCGAAAGAATATCCCGACCCTCTAGGTTTCGCTATTTCCCCCATGGCTCGAGGCTGCCGTCGCCGCCACTACTGGTCGCCGCCACCGCGCTGCCAAGCTCCCTCAGTCCCTGGCGGGTTTCTTCTACACCAGCACAACGGGAAGCGTCACCCAATGTCCGCCCTCCACTTTTTCAAAGTCTCCGGAATCGGGGGCAGCCAGCTGATCTACCCGACCATCACCACATCGTTCTCTTCGACTGCTGCAACGGCCTCCTCATCTTCCGCTGGTATGGCACCTCCGCTCAGGCCAACACAGAGTTCCAGTACATCGTTGCAACCTCGCCCATGACTGCGAAGTGTGCTTTTGTGCTCCTGCGTGCCAACGTTTGTGCAGCCAATGAAGGTCAGCGTATACTTTCATACTGTATGAATCTGATGAAGTGACGAAGGACTGTTTTGCTCTATTTGGAATGGACGACCGGCTCAGTTTGCCCAACCGTCGTTGTGCAAAATTTTGGTTTCAGGGGTTGTGCAAAATTTGGTGTTCTTTGTACCTCTTGATATTCCAGACACCAAAATTTGGTACGGCACCTCTTCTCGGGACATCATATTTTTTGCCTTGACAAGGTCTGAAGATATGTTCTCTCTTTTGCCAAAAAGATTTGGAGACTGGTGATATTTATTTCTTTGATAGTTACATGGAACTAGAAATGATTGAGGAACTACCGAACTAATTATCTGGGCGTTATTAAGGAATGATAGGTTGCATCAAGGTAGAGACTATTTTGCAGAAAAAAACGCAAATATGCTTTCCATATGACGTTGCCTTGTAGGATATAAATTGGTTTAGCCACAAATTAACTTTTTAGCTATTATTTAATTAGCTCTTGCTTAGCGATCCAGTACTGTTAATGTTTTCTTTCATGCTGACCAAAAGACAAAACTTGCAAAACCTATCGGTTTCAAGTTTTACCCTACAACTGTCTAAAAAGCAGATTAAAGTTAAATCATGTGATAGTTACAATATTTTCTTTTGTATAACTAGCTGGGTGAATGTTCAGTTTTGTACTGTTTTATCTGAAGGAATTAAAAATTGTTTTCAACATTAAGAAGTTAGAACTCATGGCCAAAGAATTATAAGTAGAAAATTATTATTGAAATTAACTTGGTTGTAACTTGATTATTTCATTCATGTTTGTTTATTGATCTCAGATCCTGATGTATTAAACATTAGCATGGTTTGATTTTTTTCTGCAAAATTTGTAGCATGCATCAGATTCACCAAAATATCTCCTTGCGGTACTTCATGGTCTGTCAGTGTGCTACTTGGGGATCTTGCTTCCGTGGTGTTTCTGCAAGCATTTGCGCATGGCCTTCGCTCTGCTGGGACGAGATGGTAGCGACCTGTGGTTGCCTTTGTTAGGAGAACTCCGAATAGCTGAGGAGGGTCCGGGTAGTGTCGACGGAGGTTAAGTACATTGGGTTATCAGACGCAAGCCCTGACAACATCAGTCATGCTTGACATCGAGCTTGAGACTGTGCCACTCGGCAGTTGAATTCGGCAATTCCAAAGTCTACTTGTGTTGTTCCGTAGTCGATAGTCCTTGCTTTGATTGGTAGCATCCATTCTAAGATGATGTTATTTATGTTCTTTTTGCAGTATAGTGGAAAGTGGATGGCCTACGTTTTACTTTTGCAGCAAACAGGGATTTGATTGTTGATGGTGATTCCTTACATGTGTCCCAGCAGGTGCACCGATGGAGGGGTTCACATATCCATCAAGTTATCTGCTAAAAGGAGTTTATAGTGCCTAATATGAAGGTGACATGATAATTCCCTCCATTCCTCGCAAAAGCATTTTATTTAGCACCTATAATTCATTTATGTTTGACTTTAAGCTTGTTTACCCGAGTTTGAATGCATCTAATGTTTTTGTGAGTACATTGACCTGCTATTTAACTGACTCATCTCAGACTCTTATTCTGGGTTTTTTTTCAACTCAAATTTGTTTTCCAGGATTTTCATGAAGAAAGTTTTTTATCGTTGTTCTATGGGAGTTTGTAATTCAAAATTACTTGTTGGCTCGAATAGATTCTTGTGGAGACATATACATGGGTATTTCTTTCTGATGATGACTGGGAGCACATTTCAGGCAGTCTTTGGTGGAACTGCAGAAGATATTGCTGAAAAAAAGATGAGAGACTTGATTCAGCCTTTTTTTTCTCGACCGGTTAAAAAAGGGTCATTTGTTTGATACAAACATGTATAATTATTGTTTTTATTTGTACTTATCAGGCTAGAGATAGAATGATACTTTCGTATACACTTACGCAACTCTCTGATGGAAGCCTCCTGTGATATGGTTGTACCCTATGGGTGCGTGACCTCAGCATACCTAGTCCAGCCCAAGAAAGGCCCACGGCGGATGTACGCCGGTCCATGATTTTTGGGTGGCCAAGGCCCATGACGCCTTCGGATCCTTGGAGAGCAAGACTAGCGTAGATAGGAAATTTAAAGGGGTAAAACCCTAGAACTTGTAACCGACTAGGTCTATGCCCGGGACCTGCCTAAGTCTATATAAAGGCCAGGAGGGCACGACCTAGGTCTCTCGACTCATACTTTCGCATACGCACCTCCACACCAGATCGAATCTGCGCACCCATGTAACCTTCGGTTCCGCCGTAATCAAGAGCAGACAAGCAGGAGTAGGGTTTTCCCTCCGGGGGCCTGAACTTGGGTAAATCTCGTGTCCCCTGGTTGCTTGTCTGTTAACCGTTCCACGATCTCCATCATCCCCATCTTCTCCAAAACCCAAGTCCATAACAATGGGCATTGACGAGTCGAAACCTCGTCAATTGGCGCCGTCTGTGGGAATTGGGGCTGCTGATTGTGCGGTCGTGACGGTCCCGACCCGATCGATATACAACTCTGCGGCGACGGAGAGTCACCTCCTCTTCGGCGCTTTCGACTTCACCGCCCACCCGCCGGCCACCATGAAAGACTTCGAGCCCGTAGGCGACGGACTCGAAATCCTGTTCGGGAGCTTCTGCTTCCAGGTGGGGCAAACTGGCACCCTCCGCCTCCCTGAGCGGGTGCCCCTACCATCAATCAGGCCCGCTTCATGGGCCCCACACCCCGTGCTACGCACAACATCATCAGCAGATGATTCCTATGACAGCAGCAGCTGCAACTCCGATCTGTGCGATCCGCCATCAGATGCAGGGACCTACGGTTCCGGATCTGAAAGTTGCAGCAGCAGACCGATCTACAAGCGCTACCAATGCGCCATCATCCAGGAACAAGCGCCTAACCCGCCCAACCCCAACCCGCAGGGGCGAAGCGGCGGGAGCGGAAGAAGCGATCCCCCACCCGACGAGGAAAACAATGGCCACGTCATCCAACTTAGCAAAGAAGTATGGGTCCGAGCGCCACATGTAGCGGCGACATAGTCCTGCTGCGGGCGCCTCACGTGAACTCGATGGCATACCACTTCCTCCTCATCGAGGAGCACAAGAAGCAAGTCAAGATGCAGGAAACACTTGACAAGCGCAAGCAAGCAGCCTCTGAGTCCAGTGCGCGACGAGCTGCGCCGCCATGGCCCCCGGCTCTAGCACGAACGGAAACCAAGGAAACAAGCACCGCTCTCGGGTGGAGAACATGGATCCCAAGGAGCGCCGTGATGTGACCCGAACTCTCCACACATCGTTCGTGGAGATGGATGCCGACGGCAACATCATCCCGAAGACACCGCAAGCTGCGATCATGGCAGCCACTGCGTATCTCGCGGCCCACCCACCTCCGGAGGGGGACCCGAAAAGAGCCATGCATAAGTCCGCACTCACCGGACTCGGACTTGTCGGAGCTGCGCTCCACCAAGATGCTCCTGCGGAGCCGAAGAAGAAAGCTCCGGCCAGGCGCGACCGGAGCCCCACCCCTTCATCCGAAGAGGAAGAGGAACACGACCTTCCTCGAAGGAAGAAGAGCTCGCGTCGCCATAAACGCGACTACGACGCCAGAGACGCGCTTACACAGCGCAAAATCGACAAAGCGCGAGCCAAACGTGCATGCTCGTCTGAATCCGAGATGGACGAAGACGAAGGAGAACTCTGTGGAGCCCGATGCTTCAGCAGATCTGTTCGGCGAACACAGATGCAACGCGATTTCAAGCTTCCTTCGGATACTCCGAAATTCAACGGCACGCAAGATCCAAAAGCCTGGCTTAGTGACCATCTGTCATCCGTCAAGCTGCACGGCGGCAACAAAGAAACCGCCATGCAATGCCTTCAGCTGCAGCTGACAGGCGCGGCGCGGGTCTGGCTCAGCAGCCTATCATCAGGGTCCATCCGAAGCTGGGAGGAGCTAGCTTATAGCTTCATTCGAAATTTCAAGGGCACCAGCAAGAGGCCCGCCTCAATCGAAGAGTTGCGAGCCTGCACTCAGAAAACGGGCGAATCTATTCGCTCGTACATACTACGCTGGTCTAACACCAAGAACTCCGCAGCACACATCTTCGAAGAGAGGGCCATCGACGCCTTCAGGGACGGCGTCAAACGCCCAGACTTCAAGGAGGAACTCGGGCGCGTCAAGCCCAAAACACTCGACCACCTCATGGACATCGCCATGTGGTGGGCGGCGAAGATTGCATTCACCGAGCACAATCGGATGAAGAGGACGACTACGGCCGAAGACGGGAACGCCGCAGCAAGAGGAGATCGCGTGTCTACGACGATCGCGACGGACCCGACATGGTCGCGGCCGGCTACGCTGACCGTCGCAACGACAACAGCCGCAACAGCGGAGGATACCGCGGAGGAAACTTCCGCGACGGCGCCAACGCGGTCGTGGCAACGCCGCGACAACGGACCCTCAAACGCCGACAAACTTTTGGTCCATGAACCATCCACTTCTACATCGACAAGCGGACGGCAAAAAGAAAGCTAGCCACATGCTCAAGGCTGCCGAGTTCCGAAACTCAGCGAAAGCATGGTGCGAATGAGGCAACAAGCCCTAATCCCTGCATTCGAAACGCACTGCGCAGGTGAAATAGCACATGGAGCTCCTCCACCGCCTATCGGAGGCCCAAACCAACCAATCGCACCGCGCGTAACAACGGGAACGGGTACCCCCCGAAAGGAGCACTAATGATGATCCGTAAGGGGCCCCCGAATAGGGTGCGAAGAAAATCACCCGACAAATCAACTGGCGTGGCAACCCCACCTGCCATCCACAGTACCTCGGCGGATCGAGTCCTGCATCACATTCACTGTGCGGATCACCCTTGCGGATCCCCGCCCAGGTCATGCTGCCCTGGTGCTGGAGGCGCAGATCGGAGGTTTCGAGATGAGTCGCGTCTTCATGGACGGCGACAGCGGCATCAACCTAATGTTCGCAAGCACTCTATTAGCAATGTGGATCCCGCAATGCAGCCTGGAACAGTCAGACACAACGTTCCATGGCATCGTTCCAGGGAAGGGCATATTCCCCCTGGGCAAAATAGGGCTCGACGTCATCTTTGGGAAGCCGGACAACTTCCGGCAGGAGCGACTTGAATTTGAAGTGGTGGACTGGCCGTCACAATACCACGCCATCCTTGGGCGTGTAGCATTCGCAAGGTTCCTGGCTGTCCCACACTACGCATACCTGCTACTCAAGATGCCAGGGCCGAAGGGCGTCATCACAGTCCACGGGAGCTTCACCCGATCGGATCAATGCGATAGGGATTTCAACAAAATCTCCCAGTCTTTCGGCATGCAAGACGAGCTCGTAAGGCTCCGTGAGGTGACGGACAATGGGGCACCCCCAGTCACAAGGCAAAACGCACCTGACATGTCTTTCGACTCCACCGTCAACACAAAGAAGGTGCAGGTCCATCCGACGGATGCCTCCAAGACGGCGCTGATCGCCAACGACCTCAGCCCCGCATAGGAAGGCGCGCTCGTCGAATTCCTCCGTGAGCGCTGGGAAATCTTCGCCTGGTGTCCTGCGGACATGCCAGGAGTTCCTGAAATTCGCGAAAACGCACTCAACGTCTTTCCAGACACCAAGCCAGTCAAGCAGTCCATCCGGAGACTGTCCGAGCCACGAGCCGAAGCTATCGGCAAGGAAATCAATAGACTACTCGCTGCAGACTTCATCAGGGAAATCAAGGAAAGCGAGTGGCTTGCAAATACAGTGATGGTCCCAAAGAAGGACACGGACATCCTGCGGATGTGCGTGGATTTCACGTCACTAAACAAGCATTGCCCAAAGGACCACTTCCCTCTTCCTCGGATCGATCAGATCATCGATTCGACTGCAGGTTGTGAGAAACTCTCCTTCCTCGACGCCTACTCAGGCTATAACCAGATTCGACTCAAGGTCGAAGATCAGGAGAAAACGGCGTTTATCACACCGTTCGGAGTATTCTGCTACAACACAATGCCCTTCGGGCTAAAGAACGCAGGTGCTACGTACCAGCGATGCATGCAGGCCTGCCTCAAGGACCAGATCGGTCGCAACGTCCAAGTCTATGTTGACGACATAGTAATAAAAACCAAGGAGGCAAGAACACTTATCGACGATCTCCGAGACATTCGACAACCTCGATCGCTGAGGATCAAGCTCAACCCTGAAAAGTGCGCCTTCTGCGTCACATCGTGTCAACTGATTGGGTACTTCATCTCTCAGCGAGGTATCTAGTCGAACTCGATTATAATCAGAGCCATCATGGCAATGGAGAAGCGAAAAAACCTCAAAGGCGTCCAACTCGCGGGGCGAATAGCGGCGTTAAGCGATTCATCACCGCATGAGCGAGAAGGCCCTACCATTTTACCGGTACTCGCCGTCGGAGAAATTGAGTGGGCCGGAAGCCAATGATGCATTCAAAGCCTTAGCGGCTCCTCTCCACCTCGCCCGTCTTGGTCACGCCAAAGGGCGCGAGCCTCTTCTTTGTACATAGCAGCCACACACCAAGTGGTCAAGACCGTGCTAGTGGTCGAACGACCGAAGAAGGCAAGACCCACGGGTCCAGCGCCCAATCTACTACCTCGGTGAGGTATGCGACACCAACAAAGCAGAGGTACCCTCACTACCGAGCTTCGCCTACGGCGTGTTCATGACGGCTCGACGGCTGAGCCATTACTTCGGGAGCACCGGTGATGGTCGTCAACGAGGCACCCTGACAGCATCTGAATAATCCAGAGGCCACAGACGCGTGGCCACTGTGGGGCATCGAATCTGTCACCCTTGGACATCGTCTCTGAAGCGACTGTAATCAAATCTCAAGTCCTTCCGGACTTCTGGTACATTGATGGAGCTGCAGCTGCGGACACCCGGACATGTCGCGGTCATGGGCGATGCGCCGGCGGCTCCAAGCGTGAAAGTGGAGGCGAGGCGGGTCATACTAACCTCCCCGCAAGGCGACAAGATGAAGTACGTCCTTCGGATGAAATTCCGAGCTTCTAATAATGAGGCCGAATACGATGCCCTCATACACGGCATGAGGATGGCAAAAATCTGCGGCGCAACGCGCCTGGTCATCTACGGTGACTCCAACCTCGTCGTCCAGCAGACGATGAACGAGTGCGACGCACACGCTGAAAACATGATTGCGTACCGTGCTCTCTACAACGCACTCGAAGGAGAATTCGACGGCTGCGAGCTTCGACACGTCGGAAGAGAAAGCAACGAGGAGGCCGATAGACTAGCCAACATCGGCTCCACCTGCGCAAAGGTGCCACCAAGTGTGTTCCTCGAATAGATCTGCGTGCCATCCATCAAGCGGAAATTCCCCAATGGATCACCTGAAGAAGCAGAACACTCGGGGGCTACGCTGCCCGAAGGACACGAAGGACCCGAGAAACTGGACACAGAGGTCGCCATGGTAAACCTAATGCAGGTCATGGCAGTCGAAAAAACTTGGACGCGACCATACCTCTAGTTCTTGTTAAACGGAGAACATCATGAGATACAATGGGATTCAAAGAGGTAATATCATACTTACCTCTATAATCATCATTATCATTCTCAACCTCATCATCATCATGAGATACAATGGGATTCAAAGAGGTTACCTTTGTTCCCTTAGCCATAAGGCACATGGAGAACCGGAGGAAGGTGATGATGAGATTGCACTTGAAGCTCTCTTCAAGACCTTGTCTTGGCCCATAGAATCTTCATTTTCCTCTACATGGTTAGCAACACGAGCACTAGAGGAAATAGAAGCATTTTTATCATGGCAACAAGACAACATGACCATATCATCATGAGATTTGTTCAAGTCATTTCTACATGATATGCAAGGACTATTAACACAAAGGTGCGTCACCATCGGCGACGGGAAAGCCATCCTCCAAGACATCCACGAGGGCATCTGCGGCCATCACGCAGGCAGCCGCTCCCTAGTCGCCAAAGCTCTACGGGTCGGATTCTACTGGCCAACGGCCATGAGAGATGCAAAGGACATCGTCCGAAGATGCAACGGGTGCCAACGGTTCGCCGACAAACCGCACGCACCTGGGTCAGAGCTCAGACCCATACTTATAGCCTGGCCTTTTGCCCAATGGGGCCTCGACATGATCGGCAAACTGCCAAAGTCCTCGAAAGGGGGACACGTTTACCTCCTGGTCGCAGTCGACAAATTCACCAAGTGGATCGAGGCCATGCTGGTTACCAACCAGAAAGGCAAAACTGCCGTCAAATTCTTCGAGTCCATTGTCTACAGGTTCGACGTACCGCACAACATCATCACCGACAATGGATCGAACTTTATCTCCAAGGAGTTTCAGGACTTCTGCGAAGGCCTTGGGATCAACATCACATACGCCTCAGTGGCACACCCGCAAACGAACGGGCAAGTGGAAAAGGCCAACGGCCTAATCGGCGCTGGCATCAAGAAGCGCCTCATGAGTCCACTCGAACGGAAAGCAGGAGCCTGGACGAAAGAGCTACCATCCGTCCTGTGGAGCTTACGAACTACGCCAAACAGCTCCACAGGCTATACACCGTTCTTCATGGTGCACGGAGCCGAGGCCGTGCTACCAGCCGAAGTACGCCACCAGGCCCGGTCGTAAACTTACAATGAGCCGAATCCACGGCTGCACTCGAAGACGCCGTCGACACACTCGACGAAGCAAGAGACATAGCAGCATCTCGATCAACGGTGTACCAGCAGAGTCTCCGCAACTACCACAGCCACCGGCTTCGCCCCAGGTCTTTCGTCGAAGGAGACCTCGTCTTGCAACTCAAGCAAGAGCGACCGACGAAATTAGAGTCACCATGGGAAGGACCCTACGTCATCACCGAAGTCATCCCAGGTGGCGCCTATCGCCTCAAGCACGTGGAATCTGGAGTCGCATACTCCAACCCATGGAACATCGCGCACTTGCGACGATTCTACCCCTAGTTACCTATCCCTTTACTTTCAATAAGGCTTTTTCAGCCAAGGCTATTCAGCCAAACAATATACTTCCTCCATTACGCTATAAATAAAAGCTAAGTGTCTCGCCCCAAACTCCCGTTCATTATTTGCAACTTTACTTTATGCTACAAACGCACTCGGGGGCTCCCCCCACCTCACGATTTCGTCGACTGAGGATCACGCGTGTACACCTGAGTAGCTGACAACGTCAGGCAAACGAAAAGGACACGTACTCAAACAAAGCACTGCGTGCTTACAGCAAACAAACCTTTACAACAAAGGGCACAACACGCCCAGTCGAAATATACAAATTTTACATCTATCTCTTTTACAGGTACTACCTATTCTGAAGAATAACCTGAGCACGCTGCTCAAACAAATCTACGACCTGTTCGGCGTACTGTCTTACAGCCGCGTAATGCGGATGCATGTCCCACTCATCACCATCCGGCCGAGGAGGTGGCCCAGCTGCCACAACAGTCAAATCTACATCAGGCCGGTGGATTCTCACGAGAGACAAAGCAGCCTTCACTCCTGCACGAGTTGTTGCCGCACCAACTCCTTGACATTGCTCACGCTCCGAAACTTCGACAGAAGACCCGCAAGGCTCGTCGGCGCAACATCTAAAGGAAACATGACGTGCAACACCGAGGCAAGCGACGTCTGCACTTGGCGAAGCACCCGCGAAACCTGGTGCACACGATCCTGCACCATCGCCAGAGCCATGGCACGGTCACGATCCATCCAGAAGAAGCCACCAGCCTCCATGTCTGTTGAGTCAAACAATTGACCTGAACAGCGACACGCTCCTTCTCTTCCCTCGGAGCAAGGTTAGCACCTGCGACAATCGCACAAAATAAGAGGCAAGGCCAGCAGGCTAATTCGAAGAACTGAGCTGCAGCTCGAAAAAAGAACAACTTACACTGAAGTTGCTCAGACAGCCAAAGCAGTTCTGCCATCAAGTACTCCTCTCTGGCTGCACCACGATCCGCCTTGGACTTCCAAACATCGGCGTGACCTCGCAATCCAAGCAACTCCCTCTCAAGACTACGAACACGATCCCGAAGAAAAGCGAGTTGCGAGGAATCATTCAACGATGGCCGCAGCTGCGCTGCAGGTGAGGTGTCAATAGGGTCAGCACCCAAAGGAACCTAGAACAGCAGAAAAGCAAAGGGACACAAACATTCAGACAGTGGTAGAGCACAACTCAGAAGAATTCATTAAGCATATAAAGGCCACTACGTGGCACAAGGATTGTGTTCCTCAAAATATTTACAGCAAAAGCAGACTACAAACTATCCTACATCTACAATGCCTAAGACGCGGCACCCTGCATCGCCTCGGAGCCAGACTGCCTAGCCTTGGCCTCCCCCTGCTGCCGCAGCGCATACTCAGACAGCAAATCAATGAGCTTTGGCCCATATCACTTGCAGCGAGCAGAGTAGGCAGCAAAAGTACCTCGGATCCATCTGCGGTCGTCGGCATCCGGGAGGTGATCTGGGGCAGGTCCAGCTCTGCTCCAGCCGCCAAGGCCATCGCCAGCCCGACGGACGCGTCGATGCCCTTCTGCTTGCGCTTGTACGCCACAGGCGCTTCGGCTGACAAAGCCTCCGCCAGAGCATCCACATCATCAAGGGCCGCGCCCTTAGGGACAAGCTCCTTGTAGAAGCGGCCAAGGACCTCCTTCTCCTTGGCAAGGGAGCTGACGATGGTGCTGCAACGATCTTCGACCGCTGCAGTAGCATCATCTAGAGCACTCCCGTGCTCCAAAGCGCCTCGGTCAAACTCGATGTCTGCGGCATCTAAGACAAAAAAAAGAGAAAAAAAAGAAGAAATGAAGAAAGCAACACAGAAGAAAGCAAGAAAACGAGAAGAAAGAAGCACAAATACAACACTCACCCGAAACAGCCTTGGCAGCAGCCATGAGATTGCCTGCCACCTCTCTCTCGTGCGCAGCCGCAATAGTGGCCAGCTGCTCCTCACGGTCCGCGGCCTCCTGCTGCAGACGCTCCTTTGCTTCGGCTGCCTTAGTCAGCTCCAGCTCGAGGCGTTCCTTCGCACCAACGTTGGCCTCGGCATTCTTCTCCGATTGACCAAGGCTCTTTTTGAGAGCGTCGACCTCACGGAGAGAAGTATTATGCTCCTCTGCATCCAAAACAAGCAAACGTCAGAGAGCGGGACCAGAATAAATAAAAGAAGCACCAAAAGCAAACAGGTACCTTGAAGCTGTCGGAGGTTAGCCTCCAGCACCAGGCGCTCCTGCACCAGCCGCTTGGCCTCCCGCACAAAAGGCTGCAGAAAAAGAAACACCAGTAAGGAAAAAGGACTTGGGGGTTGCGCCCAAAATTAAGGAATAAAGCCAAAACTCGAACATGAAGACACTCGGGGGCTCCCCCCCTCCCAAAGATTCGAAAAAAGAACAAGACACGAAATTTTTCATACACCCGGGGGCTCCCCCCCATGGTACGAAGAAGAGGTACTTACATGCTCTGATGGCGACTCCGAAGGCCCGCTGGCGAAATTCTGAGGCGCAACCACCTGCACCTCCTGCAACGGAGGATTCGGAGCGGCACCCCCTGACGTTGCCACCGTTTGAGGAGGAGGAGACGCAACTTTCGACTCCCCCATCATCTCCCGAGCACCATCGCTGGAGGATTCATAGGAGGAATGCCTGCATACGAAGCAATCAGTACAAGTGCAAAATCAAGAAGGAAAAAGGACAGCAGTAAGACAAGAAACTTACGAGACCAGCGAGCTCAGGTCAAAGATAGGAGGAGTCCTTCGGAATCTCTTCTACACCTTCTTCTCTCCCTTCTTTTCTTCCTTCTTCCGCTTCGCTGGCGGGTGCGGCGCTACATGTGGCATCCCGCAAAACCACTACTAGAAAATCGCGTTGTTTTTGTGCATTGCAGCATCATGACCGCATGCTCATGTCATCATGCCACATTGCATTTGAGCATCGTCATCATCTTGCATTTGATTGCATAAAACTAATTTCGGAAAAACCTATTTTTGTGTTTTCTAAAACGCCCCGTCTTTGTTTAAACGCAACCCCGGGTCTCCGGATTATTTTGTGTGTCTGCTATCGGTTTGCAAACAGTGCATTTAAAATAAATAAAATATTTAATTATTTTAGTAGGGGCAGTCGACCGGGCCGAACCGAACCAGTCGACCACCCCCAGTATTAAAACCGGTCCACCCCAAACCCCTTTTACACCCAGTCCTATTCTACCCACCCCTCCAGCCACTTCACCCCGCCCAATAACCTGCTGCCACCTCACCTCTTCCCTTCCCCTATCCTATCAGACCTTGCCACCTCACCAGGCTGCCCCTCTCCCCTCTCTCACACGCACTCACGCACACACCTCCCTGCCTCACCCTGGTCCCACCGCGCAGCGACCCTGAACCCTCTCTCACCTGGTCCAACCACCAACCCCCTGGCCACCCGTCCCCGCGTTTGACCCCACCCGGCCCCGCTTCTGGCCCACCACGATAGCGACCCCCCTCCCACCTCTCGCTCGTCTCCCTTCTCTCTCCCCCGCGATCCCCTCCTCCTCGCCAACCACCTCTCTGCACCATCGGCGCCCCCTCCGCTCCTCCCTCCTCGACGGCCCCGCGCGTCGTCGCCGCCTCTCCCCGTCTGCCCCGCCGCGCGCCCCGTCGGCCGTCCTCTGCTCCTCCTTCCCGCGCTCGCCGCCCCTCTCCCGCGGGCCCCTCCTCCGTCGGCGCCCCGCCTCACCTTTCCCTCCGGCCAGGCGCGCTCTGCCCAGGCAGCCTTGCCCAGCGCGCCCTCCCACCCCCCCCCCCGCCTACTGCTGCCCCCGCCTCCCCCGTGCTACCTCCCCCCGGCCCCGTGCTCCCGTGCGCCCAAGCCCGGCCAGCCGCGCGGCGCCCTCCTCTCCGGGCCGCCCGCCTCTCCGTCCCCAAGCCCCCCGGCCGTCTCCTCCGCGCCGGCGCCGCCCGCCCGACGTCGCGCCTCATGCCGCCGCCCCTCCGACGGCCTCTCCCCGGCACCTCCCGGCCAAGCTCGCAGGGCCCGCCGCCGATCCCCCTGCAGCGTCTCTGCCTCCAGCCGACAGCGCCGCCGCGTGCATCTCCTCCACCTCCCCCGGGTACATCGCCGCTAGCCAGAGACCTGGGCGCCGCCCCTTGGCCGCCCGCGCCGGCAGGGTCCCGTCACCGCCATGCCCTGCAACGTCTCGGTGTTCTTGTTCCGCAAGCTCGCGTCCAACCATGTGGCCAGGAGCTTTGACCGGTTCAAAACATTGGATTTTGCGTCGCTGGTGTACTTCTGTCCACTGTCGACAACGAGTCCCTCACCGACAAACAAGATCGACACCGAACCCAGATGGCGCCCTACTCCAAGATCTTCGTCATGTATTCCAAGTCCATCGCAATCGACCGCAGAAGGAACCTAGGGAGATGCCACTGAGATCAGACGTCCCCGTACCGTATCGCCTTGGTCTTCGACAAGGATCTGACAAGATCGCCTACATGGATGCCCAGTTCCCCTTCACGGACCCGAAGACCACCAAGTGCTCCGTCATGGATAAGATACCCGGACCCCGAAGACCGATCCCGGCGACCGCACATGCGACAAGTACTTCCTCCCGGAACGCCAAGACCTACTCCGCTAACCGAGAACGAACCCGTCGGACCCTGAACCCTGAGGCCGGACCCCGAACCCCCGGAACCCCCAAGTTCGTCGAGACCCTAATGTGTGACCCTTATCCGAGAACCCTATTTTTATGAATGCCATCTATATAAATTGTTGCATATTAATTGTTCATGCATGCATATTTGTCATGTGGTTTGGGGGCCTTATGCCGATTCACCTTATAATTAAATATGGGGCCCATATGCGGGCAAATCTAGTCTTATATTGGCCTCATTTAAATTTGTGTAGCGAACCGGTAACTTATCTTGCCCTGTTATTACAACATTTAATTTGCGGGGTAGATAAATAACTTGAACCGTTTAATTAATTGTCGGGACCCCGCCCGCTTAATATTGCTCAATTGCATCGCTTTCTTTGCCATGTCATACATCATACATGCATCATGCCCGATCTTTTGCCGTAGTATTAAATAGTGCATCCGGTGTTTATTCTAGTGTTTTGCTTCTTCGCGGATAAGGCCGTTGAGTTGATGTGAGCCTCGCCCCGATCTTCGGATGAACCCTCGGCAATGTTTTCAGGCGAGCACCTCCCTCCTTTCTACCTATCTTACTTTTATAGTATTTATTCCCTCCTATTGATCTATTGCTATCTGTGTTGCGATGCTCTAGTTTTCGTGCCCGTGATATCCCTTGCAGACTCATATTGCTTTGGACACATCCTATTACCTGTTGTTTGGTAGATAGTTGGACCTGCGCGTCGTAGTCGCTTGCTCAAGTGCTATGCGTCGTCAAGTACCACAGTTGTTGGAGTATTGCCGCCTGTTCGATGTTGGAGATGATCTTGGCTATATTTACCGTTAACTTTAATCACTGTTTAATAACTAAAATTGAAGTAGGTAAGCAGAGGCACAGGTGGGCAATAGATGTTATTTGGTTGTTAACCGTCCACTTGTGTCCCGTAAGACCCCGAGTACTTGAATCCTGTTCCAAGACTATTCGCGCTATCCACATCCGGGAGGCCTTATGGACCCCCCTGAGCCAGAGCTTGATTCATTCCTATTTCTTGGGGCCACAAACTAGTTTGAGGTTTTATTTACTATCCTGTACTTATGCCATGCTTTACTGCTTTATTTAAATTGTGCGAGGTACTGCACACTGTACTGTTTAGGATCGTGGCCCGATTTTGCTATATCGACAAGCCCAGCCACACTTTCGGGTTCCCAGTCGTTTACAGCCGCCTCCACAACCTTAAGCCCGTTTCGGAGCCGGGCCCGTTCTTGGGATCTACTTAAAGGTGGCCCCTGAAATATTTCTGAATCCTGTAATTGCTTTGTCGTGACTGTCTCGTTGGGTTTTGATTTGGTTTTTCCGAGGCATATCGAGTGTGTGTTGCTATTTGTGCACCCCTGCAGGGTAAAACTTTCTGAAAGCCGTGTCCGCGGTTATGGACGACTTGGAGCACAGTTTCTCGATCATAGACAACTATAACTAAAGTAGTGCTATAAATTTAACTTTATAATGACTAGTAATCAGCTTCACTATAATGGAATGGCCAAATAAAACTTCCAACAAGTGCTTGTTTGAGTTGTCGCTTGCGACCAGTGTACCTGACTAGTAAGTATGACAACTATAACGGAATGGCTAAATAAAAATACCAACAACTGCTGGGTTTTGGGTTTATCTCATGCTATCTATATCTGATTAGTAAGTGTTGCAACTATAACGGAATGGTTAACTAAAAGTGCCCACTGCTTATTTTTATCAGGATGATTATCTATACCTGACTAGTAATTGCCGCAATGATAATTGAATAAATAAAACTGCCAACTGTGTGAGTTCCTCGGTTGACTTCCTCGTTTGGTTCTCGAGGGGGAGACACCAGGATGGGTTTGTTTGGTGTTATTACCAGGTTGGTTCCGAATAGGTCTTTCTTTCCCCTCTCTGATAGTCGCTAGTCAGACGAGTCTCTATAGGTTGTCTAGTGCATGCTGCCGCTGCGCTTGATCCACCATACCTATGTAGGCGAGGACCGGATTCTAGCCTCGCCGTGTCTTGGCCTCGATCTTGACGCTCCTCTTTTTCCTTTGCCCTTTGTCGGCACCCCTTTTGTTTAAGCAGGTTTTGAGATCGACGTCGTTAGCAGGGTTACCCTTCCGGCTTGGCCTGGGCAGGGTTATGGACGCCATTGGTTATTCTTCAGGGCTCTTAGCCCCATTTGCATCTTGTCCGTAGCTGGACGCTCTATCGTTTTCAAGGTGATTTGGATCTTTGTAATGTATCTCTATATTTTTGACTCATGGAGTCGTGTTGTATATATATCTGTTCTGTGGGTTCCATCGAGAACTGTTGTGTAATGTTATTACTTCGTTTTCCACCCGCACGAAAGTGCCTGGTGGGCACCTTCGAATCGTTTCTATGCGGGTTTGGCGGGAATCGCTAAAACTTGCATAGGGCCGATTCTGAGGGTGTTACACTACAGCCCGCACAGGAATGGCAGGAATGGGAGAGGAAGAGCCTCCATGCCCGTCACTATGACGCTCAAGGCACAGAGGGTTTCTGGGAGTCGGAGGAGTCGAGGCATCCGAAGACTCGCTGAAGCTCCGTGATCGTTTGCGCGTCTGATCCTCACTCGACTCGTTGGCATCTTCCGTCGGAGATCGCGTCGACGGCAGCTCGGACACGAAATCCACCACGTCATTATCCGGAGCATTCGGAAATAACTCAGGCAATGGCGGCACCATGCCCGGCACCTTGAAGCTCTGCAAAAAGAAGGTACTTTGTTAAGCAAACCAAGGAAAACAAATATGCAGTTGATAAAGCGCCACGCCGCGAATCTACACTGGGCGGCCGTCGAAGAAAGCGGAGGAGTCGGCCGACTTCCGGATTTCCTCTTGACCTTGAACTTCAGCGGCAATGACGAAGGTCTGTCAAGATCCCCCTCGGAGATTTTCTCAGCCAAAACCCTCGTCGGATCACGGCGCCCAGAATAAAGAAACGTCGGGTGCGCCCTCGCTTGGAGAGGCTGCACCCGACGCTCAAGAAACGTCCGGATGATGTCCACGCCGTTCACTTCCTTCTCCGGAATCAGCTGGAGATCCTCCACCCGACGGTAAAGGGCCTCTATCTCCTCTGTCTCGCCATCCAAAATCTGGTTTTTCCAAGATCTTTTTGGCTCGATTATCTGGGAGGGGTCAAAAGGAACAAGACCAAAATCTTGCCCAGGCACTATGGAGTCGCGGATGTAAAACCATCGCCTCCGTCAGTACTGGACAGATTCGAACATGGAAAAGGAAAAGAAAAGAAGATTGGGACTAAGGGAGATGATGCAACCCCCAATGGGATACACACCATCCGAACCAGACTGCCTCTTCATGGAATAAAGTTTCCGGAAGAGGCCAAAGTGCGGCTCAATGCCGAGCCAGCACTCGCAAAAAGTGATGAAGCAAGCAATGTGGAGAAGCGAATTGGGAGACAGATGATGAAGCTGAATGCCATAGAGAAAAAGCAGTCCACGGAGGAAGTTGTGGACTGGAAAAGAAAACCCACGCATAACGAAGGCGAGAAACATAACCCGATACCCAGCTGGGGGACGGGGGATTACCTCATTGCCTGGGAGTCTGACGGCCTCCCTATCCTGCGGGATCAAACCCCGCATGGGTTTATGAGATCACTCTCCCGTGTCTCTGATCGCTGCCAGCCACCGTCGGTGACACGGGTAGCGGTGGCGCCTTTCTTTCCTCCGGCGGCGCTGGTCCCAACTGCAGATGACGATTTCTTTGGCTTCCCCATCGTGCTACGGCGGCGCCGGCGGTGAAAGCGCAGAAGGGAAGATGGAAATGTGGAAGGAAATCCCAGCGCGCAGCAAGAATCGCTAGAGCACAAGGAGGCAGTGAAAACAAGAACTGATGCGGTGAAAACAAACTGCAGCTTTCCCCAATGATTATAACAGCGAAGACGATGCACGGCAGCCGTCCATCTAGAAGACCTAACGCCAACGGCAGATCTGACCATACACGTGTCAGCATCACAACAAACCGTCGTTACCACGCCGTCCACTACGCGCGGAAATCGAGGAGACGCCATAATTATCTCCACGCCGCGCGTGACCGGTCAATTCAAGGTCAGCAAGTGGGACCCACGTTCGTCCAGTCAAGTCATCTCTGGCGTAGCAGACACTTGAGGTCATTGATCGTCAGCACTGATGTCATCAAAAGCTATAGTAGCACCAACTACAATTCTTCGGCTCCACAGCTAAGAGTACTCACTCGAATCTTCGATTCGACTAAATACTCGGGGGCTACTCCTATCAGGAGCGCTGGCCGCGCACCCGAAAGACGAATAAAGACAAAATATTTCTTCGAGTCCTACGTCGAGTCTACGACTCCACTACGGACTCGGGGGCTACTCCCATAGGGAGGATGGATTTAAGCATCCGAAATTTTTTGTGTCCTACGGACTTAACAACTGAACAATGTTTTGAGCTAAAGTCTTCGCTCGAGTCTACGACTCGAACAGACACTCGGGGGCTACTCCCATAGGGAGCGCTGGCCGCGCACCCTATGAAATCTTCGACTGCGATCTTTCGGATCAGCATGCAAAAACTTTTTGGCAACTCTGCCCCAACAAAATGCTGAGTGAGCAACGATCTCCTTGGCCACCCGAAACACCTCCGCGGTGACAAACATTCGGATGATGTGTCTGCGACACAAAGATAAGACCTACAGATATTATCTGATGGCCTGGCAACGCACACGACTACGCTCTGCTAGTAAAAACCCATGCTAACAGGTGCGATGAAAAATCCTGACGGACGCGTTGGGTACATCAATTAAAATCACTGGAATTCCACTCTTGTAAGTCCTCCGCGGCCTGAGTCGAATTACGCCAGCATATGTTCCAGTTTCGAGTTGAGGGACTCGAACCTGAGGAAGATCGTGTTGTTTCGTCCTAAGACTTAATCGACCTGATCATCGGGTGAGTCAGGCACACGCATCAACAATCCCTACACACATACTATTAACACATAGTTACACCCGAAGGATTGAAGAGTCCTCAGCCGAATCTACGATTCGACTGATCACTCGGGGGCTACTGACATGGTTGTACCCTACGGGTGCGTGACCTCAGCATACCTAGTCCAGCCCAAGGAAGGCCCACGACGGATGTACGCCGGCCCATGAAGATTTTCGGGTGGCCAAGGCCCATGACGCCTTCGGATCCTTGGAGAGCAAGACTAGCATAGATAGGAAATTTAAAGGGGTAAAACCCTAGAACTTGTAACCGACTAGGTCTATGCCCGGGACCTACCTAAGTCTATATAAAGGCCAGGAGGGCACGACCTAGGTCTCTCGACTCATACTTTCGCATACGCACCTCCACGCCAGATCGAATCTGCGCATCCCTGTAACCTTCGGTTCCGCCGTAATCAAGAGCAGACAAGCAGGAGTAGGATTTTCCCTCCGGGGGCCTGAACCTGGGTAAATCTCGTGTCCCCTGGTTGCTTGTCTGTTAACCGTTCCACGATCTCCAGCATCCCCATCTTCTCCAAAACCCAAGTCCATAACAATGGGCATTGACGAGTCGAAACCTCGTCATCCTGCAACATAGCATGTATATGGTCATCTTTGTTTTCCCCATTCTAAGTTTATTTGAATTTCTGTTGGACTTGAACATACACGCCTGAAAACATGACGTAATATGAATTTGAGGCCATTCATGGCAATCTGTAGATCAAGAGATTCTTTTGTTATTCAGAACCACATTTCACAGTAAGCAAGCTAACAATATAATCTGAAGTGATATATATTGATGCGGAGATATGAATCACTGCAAGTAAAATGTTTTTGCAAAAAGAAAAAATTCTGTAAAATGTAGTTTCAGATCTGAAAGCATTTCACTTCTACTACAAGGACAAGCATTAGGAAAACATGTATGCACATTATTTTGATAGTGTGCAAAAGACTACTTTCATATAGTTGTATATTTTGTTGTTACTATAATAATTTTGTATGTTTGTTCTACCATGAAAAAACAAGTAGATGTATGATTGACAATAGAGATGATCGGGTACTGCGATAACTGTGACTATGAGGGTTCCCGGTTTATCTTGTTGCAATAAAAGAACTCAATTAGATCACTGGCTGACAGCTAGGCTCAATCAGGTCACTGGCCGACAACTAGGTCGCACCCATATCCAGGACTGGCCCATCACGACTGACACAGAAATGCCAAAAGTATTGTAGGCGGCGTGGCGTTACGCCGCGCTTACCATCTAGTACTGTGTACTCTTGCTAGGTGTGGCCGGTGAGCGGGTGAGATGCATGTGCAAATGTATAGGCATTATATACATAATTAACCTCATGGTAATATGAAAGATTATAATGTTAATTAACACAAATTAATAGATTTTTTATTGAAACATCTGGCAGAGCAATACTTTTATTTGAATATGTTTTTACTACATCTAGGTAAATTTTATTGGAACAGCTGGGAGACAATACCCTTTAGTTCTATATGTTGTAGCAATATGCCAGAATGTAAAAAATAAAAAAAATAACTAAGGAATAAATTTACACCACTTACAATATTACTTTTAAAAAGGAGCACATTTTTTCCATATATACCAACACAACCACACGTATGGGACATTCAAAGAAGATATCGATGTTTCTTATGAGACCATAAGATTGTCAAACAATCATGGCATAAATAAAATCATTTTTTAATTATTTTTTGTATATTCTTGTAGTTCTGTAGCAACGCACGGGCATTCAACTAGTTTAATATAAAATATACAACATCTCTCTTGTTTACCCGTAAACAGAATCTCGTATAATCAAAAGTCAGATAGCAGGCCCAATAAAAACCCAGCAGCGCCCCACTACGAGCCTAGCGTATAAAGGAAACACATATCCAATCGATCCCCATCTTCTTTTCTTTTTCTACCGTTGTTCTTCCAGGCTCAACAACAAACGCCCTCTGACGTCTCCCGCTGCCCGTTGGTGAGGTTCGCGTACAGCTTCATGATCCTCCCGGTGAGCCACGGTGCCTTGCCTCCCTCCTGGATTAATCAAGAGCGCGGGGATAGGCAGCGACTTACAACACAAGAAGAAATGCAGCTAGGTGAATGGAACAAGGGGTGGGCATTAGTTACTTTGTCGCCTGGTTCAGGATGGCGTTGGCTGCTCCCCCCATTTCCTCTCCTCATGTTTCGTACATACACCCAATCTTCCAATCTTATTTCTCTACTCGACGACTCAAATCCATTTTGGTAACATGTACAGCTCGTGCCGATCTAGGATAGAATAAAAGTTTCAAGAATAAATGCCTCTGATTAATCCAGTACATGGCGTTTGGGGCTGTCATGGCCCTATTCTACCGGCCGGAGAACGTGGAAGATGCCGACGGCCGGAGATCAATGTGGTGGCGGGAAGGTGCGGTTCTGTTCTACTCGGGAGGATAGAGCGGGTTCGTTCGATAGGTGATTTTTGCGGAAAAAATGAAACGGTACCGGTATCTTAGTGTATTATGTGTTTTGATGGGAGGGCAAAACAGTCCAAAAAAGTGTTGGACCAGGAGAAACACTCCTTCCTTTATTATTAGGTATAGACTAGGAAACATACCCGTGTGTTGCAACGGAAAAAAACAATTGGTATCCTTGAAAAAAAAATGAGAGAACACAACTGTTGGCCTTGCAAGAGTGAGAGGATAGTATCATGCTAGCAATTTCTACAAAGTCCATGTCAATTTCTCGTGAATGAATAAGGTTCCTTTTTTACAAATTTCTCCATCCATTTTTCATGTTCTCAATTTCTTCATCATTTTATATACTATTTAAAAAATAAATTTTCAAATTTACGAAACAAAAGTTATAATTTAGTGACCAGAAACAAACACATCTTAGACTGTAGATTTTACATTTTACTATGCATGACAAATTGCCAGGCCCATGATCAAAAAATGGGTGGCAACATCCGTGTGTACCACTCCAAAGCGCTACAATTTATGTTAAAATGCAATCAGCTAGCATGAAGAGATATCAATAAAGCACACACGCGCTAAGCCTGATCTTCAAATGCAAGTGTCCTGTTACTGTTCGTATAATCACAAGCCTGGATTTTTGTTCGCCTCGACTCTGGTCGCCATTGATCCCTCCTTGCATGCAAGGCGCCGGACGCCATTCTCCAGTCGTCGTTCGTTTCTGACGGCTCTGAAGTTGTGGCCGCCTGCCGGCCGGCAGCTCGTGATTCAGCGGCTGCCGCTTCTCCCCGCGCGTGCAGCTCGTGCTTGCGCCCCGGTGCTTTGGTGCACCGGCATCCAGGTCTCGGCTTCCTCTCTAAATCCCGCCCTACAAGATCATGCCACGTCGAATTGACATCGAACCAGTCTTCATTTGGGAGTGGACGTTGCTGTGCTATGCCCCTGTTGCATGTCTACTATTCCATTAATCTCGACGGCCCAAGGCAGATTCCTTTGTGATTATTTAATTTCAATCTCTTGAGTGCTTGTTGTTTCCAAGTTGCCTTGTTGATATTTCTAGAAAGCTTGTCGATGTATATAAACTGGTAGGACTGGGTAAAAATAATCGAGGTGGGACTATATTCAGATTAGACGGGCAACTTAAGGCAATCCGGAGAGCCGTGCGCAGCTATACTTGACTTAGCCAGCGAAACAACATGAAAAAAATTAGGATTTCTGTTTTTTTTTTTTACTTAGCGGTGGCGTGGGGTAATACATGGTTTTGTGAGAGGGCAAACCTTTCGATAAAAACATGCAAAACTCAAATTCTGCTCTAGATTATTATTTATTAAATGGTAAAGATTTATCGTTTTTGTTGCACATGCTCGAGTGGAATGAAACTGCTTCTCACTTATACAAAAAAATTGATGGATTGAACTAAGAAGACGATGTCCCCTGTTTGATGCGTTTAACTGAGAAGACGTTTGCCTCCAACAGGGCGCAACGGAGTGTATGTGCTCCTGTATAAACTAACAAGCATTGTATATTTGTGTACACAATAAAAGTATTGGAATGTTTATATAAGGAAATTAAAATTTAAATTCGTGATGAATATCCATAATTAGCATGAATGTGAAGTGTATTGAAGCATAATCAAAAATATGGAGTTCATCCGTTGCGTAGCCTCAATTTACAAGAAAAAAAGATGAGAAGCCAATACATTGACATCAGGCGCACAATTTCTATCATGCTAGCTCGTTGCTAGAAGGGCCCAAGAATCTGCTCCATGTAGACACGCGCATACCTATTCTTGAATGGGTCAAACCCACCTTCATGCCGAGAGCATCGTCTCCTAGGCCCAAGGAACTCCCTTCGAACTTCCTGCCTCCAACATCCTCTCGATCCGGTGCCCACAGTTCACTGGATGCACGTACCTAGCGGCAGTCCGTCGTTGCCCTAATAACATCCCATCGCGTGCACATGTTGATGCCGTTTGTCGCCATGGCCCCTCGATACATCCACCTCACCGTCGCAGAGCACTTCTGTTTCTCCGGCTATCCCCCTGCTATCGGGCTCGCCTCTTTCCGCGTCGTTCTGTTCTATCTCAACCAAATCCTGTTGCTTGGCTTGTTGACAGACAATCCCGAAAATATATAAACTAGTAGAATTTATCGTAAGGGGGCAGGGTGGTACTATTCGTATACGCGGGATCTCCTGAGCCGTGTTTAACGAATCGGATCGGTTCAGTAGCAATGATCACCAATTTTAACAGAAAGCACAAGAACACTAGCTTTTCTAACTTTACTAGGATGAGAAACAATATTAGAAGCGTCTTTACAGAAGACAATGTGCTCATCCTCTATATTTCTAGCGTCAAGATCTTTACAATAGCTATCACAGGTTCAATATTCAATTGCTCATCAGGCTCCACAGTTTTCTTAGTACCTCTAATATCTGCATTAATCATCATGAATACTTATTTACCTTAGATGGAAAAGGTATTTTTTTCAACATAAGGTTCAGGCACAATATGATTAGTAGTACAAACTTCAGTGCTTCTAACAGGAACATGACTAACAACATCTTTATAAGGTGCATGGTACTTATTCCACTTCTTTTGGGGAATTTCTATGTAAGAGGCAAAGACTTTAAAACAATTGGCAATACTTTGGGAATCCAGACCAAACTCATTACTAATATCACGGAAAACATCAGTTCCTATAAAAGATTTAATGCATTCATAATCATAGTTTATACCTGACTTTCTTTCTTTATCATTCTCCCAAGCTTCAATGTTCTCTTAAATACGGTCTAGAAGATCTCATTTAGCTTCTTCCTCCATACGTATGAATGATCCAGCACAAGAAGCATCTAGTAAATCTTTATCATGAAGAAAAAGCCTAGCATAAAAATTATTGATAATAATATTGTTAGAGAGTTCATGAATAGGATATTTAAGCATTAGTAACTTCAATCTCCCCCAAGCTTGAGCTGTACTCTCTCCATCACTAGGCCAAAAGTTATATATCAGATTTCTATCCTTATGAATATCACTGGGAGGATAGAATTTAGAATAAAAGAGAGATGTCATTTTCTCTCATTTCATGGATTGTCCATTCTTCAGCAGCTTATACCATTCTTCAGCTCTCCCTTTCAAGGATATAGAGAGTAACTTTTTCTTCACATGTTCAGTTGTGATACCTGCATACTTAAACAACCCGCATAATTTATGGATAAAAAGCAAGTGATCACCAGGATGAACAGTTATATCCCCTAAATAATAATTATCCATAACACGATCAACAATACTTGTAGGTATCTTAAAAGGATCTATCTCAACAGGTGGTGATTCATCTACTACCCTAACAGTGGTAGTAGTTTTCCCAAACAGAAAACCAAGTGGGTTATCCATATTAGAAACAAAGTAACAAACAGAAACAAAAAAATACTCACAGTATAAGTTTCCTTTACCAGCTCCACTCTTTAATAGCGCTTCACTTCCCGGCAACGGCGCCAGAAAATAGTCTTGATGACCCACAAGTATAGGGGGTGTATCGTAGTACTTTTGATAAATAGGAGTGTCGATCCCAGCGAGGAGCAGAAGGTGTTGACTAGTGGTATGGAGCAGGAAATCTCTGTAAATACTTAGCAAACGGATTTTTAGGGGTTTTCTGATAAAACAACAAAACAAAGTGCAAGTAATAAAGACAACGAACAACTACAGCGAGTGGCCCAATCCTTTCTTAACAAAGGACAAGCCGGTGGAAATACTTATAAGGACCAAACGTTCTCGAGGACACATGGGAATTCTGTCAAGTGATTTTGCTTCAAATAGCTGAGTACTCTTCTTTGATGTTGTAAGTGTTGTGTGGGTGAACCTGTGCTAATGTACCAACCTTACTTGGACTAATACATATTTGTGATTAAACCCCCTGCAAGCATTCGTAACTACAGGAAAGTAATTAAGATATAAACCTAACCATGGCCTTAAACTCTGAGATCCTATGCTCCCTTATGCAATTGTGTCCTAACGGGGGTTCAGGTTAGTGTCACTCCGGCAACCCCATAATTAGTAGCCAAATACACAATGCATTCCCCTAGGCCCATAAATGGTGAAGTATCATGTAGTCGACGTTCACATGACACCACTAGAATAATAGCACCACAACTTAAATACTAAACCATTGAATAATAACTCAATACAAATCCACTACTAACAACATGACTTCTCTCATGTCCTCAAGAACTAAACGAACTACTCACAAGACATCATATGGATCAAGATCAAAGATGATATGGTGATGGATAAAAATCTAAACATAAACAATAATCTAATTGTTCCACTTACAAGCATCAGCTACAATAGTAATTAACACCGAGAAAGTTTCTCCTAAGAACTAATGCAAGATCCAACATGATTGATACAGCAGGACGGAGTGGTGATGATGGTGCTGGTGGAGATGATGGTGTGGATGATGATGATGAACCCGATGAAGCCTAGCTTGATGACGGTGTTGATGGAGACGATCGCTCCTCTCCGAGAAGGGATTTCCCTGGCAGAAATTTGTCTGCCGGAGAGCTCTTTCTCTCTCGGTGTTTTCCGCCCGACAGAGGCGGCAAAAATCTTTCTGTGGTCGCTCCCTTGGTGTTAGGCTTCCGTGAGAAAGATATAGGCGAGAGGGAGGAGTCGGGAGCCGGCCAGGTGGGCCACACCTGCCCTAGGCGTGGGCAAGGTGGGCCCGTGCCTAGGGGGTGTGGGGCCCCTGTGGCCCGGCTACGCTTCCCTTTCTGGCTTACTCTGTCTTCTAGGAAAATATAGTTTTCCAATATTTTTCTGGTATTTTTTTGATCTTCGCGAAATTGCATCAAAACACCTTTTTCCATCAGAAACCTGACTCCGGTAGTTTATCCTCCAAGAATCATCCAACATGTAAAAACAGAGGAAAAGACATAAGCAATACCTCATAATAAGACATAAATCAATGAACAGAGGTAAATTATGATATAGAATGGTGATGCAAATTGGACATATCATGGTCCTTTTCACGCATTGATCTCCATCGAGCGCTCTAGCATGATCTTCATCTTTCTACCGGTTTGACGCCAAGTTCATGGCGCCACCAGTAAGTCGTCCATCGGAACGATGACAATTAATACACAACTTAGTAACATAGAAGTAAACTACTTTACCTTCGTAACGACCAAAACCATATCAAATCACATGCCCTCCTGCAAAATTAAATTAGACACCTCTACTTTATCTTTTGCAAGTTTTACATCATTGTTAGGACTTTCGCAATGAAACCATTTCTAATCTACGAACTTTGCAACCACAACATGGATCCAAACAGTTGTCTCTACTACACCCATTTTGGAGGCCTCCATTGTAAATGCTATGTCAGCTATTGAAAAAGAGATAGACACCCTCTAGCCACTTATACGGAACAAGTTGTATGTCAAGCGTGGAACGTACGGATACGCGTAAGGTCGGTTTGAGCCTCTTCATCAAACAATACTGCAAATTAGAGGATAACAACTATAGGATTAATACCCGCACAACTCATGTGTGTACTGGTCGTACAACATCACTACGCATAGATCGACTCTAATACTACTATTGGGGTTCAGGTGCAAAAATGAAAAAATTCCTATGCAAGAACGTCCTAAGTCCCAAGATCTATATATTACTAATGTAGTAACAGCCAAAGGTTTCAGATACATACCCTTATAGTCCGAAAGTGGTTAACATTCCGAGAGAAACGTGGTTGAAGTAGTCATGCTAGTATATATCCGACCTCAAGGTCGTGAAGATCCTCGCAGGTCACCCCTTGCTTCATTATCGTGCAGCAGTCTGGCTCACGACATCCAAGGTGCCCCAAGTGTGCCCCCTCGTGGTTTCATACACATATGTTGTACGATGACGACCTCCGGCTCCCCGATCCCTGTTGGGAGTGCAGAAGTAGATCTCCGGCTTGGAATCTCCGTAACTTAACGACGCACGCGGTGAAACCTTGTTCGCACAGCCCATACATGGGGGCCACGGACACAAGGTAGAGAGAGGAGAGAAAGTCAACCAAATGACTACTCTTGTGTTTAATCTCACCCATGGGCACCCCTTTATTTGGAGGAAGGGGGTGTGTCCTTCCTATTAGGTTAGCCATATGGGACTAATAGTCAAAGGAAATAACCAGGAAAAAGATCACATAGCCGGCTGGGCCAAAACTCAGCCCAACAAGCAGTGCCACGCAGCAGCCTAGGCAGTGTCAGCCGAGTGGGCCTTGGCCACGGCCCACTCGTGTGCCCGTCTCTCCCTGGATCAGGGCCCGTCGCCGTACACGCTGGTTTCTTCTTTCTTTTCAGAAAAAAAAAGAAAGAGTTTTCTTTTAACTTACCGGTGGTTTAGCCGTAATAGGTGGTTTGGTGGGAGGGCAAAGTCGTCTAAAAAAGTATTGGACTGAAAGAAACACTTCGTGCTTTATTATTAGATATAGGTATATACTAGCAAAATTGCCCGTGCTTTGCACCGGGTTTATAAATGATTACTACTACATGTAAGAAATAAAATAAAATTTTGTTCTCCATAGACGTGATAATTAGATTTTGAGTGCTTTACTGCATAATGTAATAAGATTGGAGGCTCAAGTGACCGATGAAAGATCTTTTGTGTAATATAATAAGTGTATGGACTAAAATGAAAAAGTGACAAAGAGATAAGGCTCTCTCTAGCATTGTTTTTGTGGGACAAATTATGGAAGTGAATAAATCTAACATCGGCATGATCCAATTTCCCCAGTGCCGCCACCCCTGTCACTTCATTTCCCTCGTCCGATTTGAAAATCTACCAAGAAAATTCCCCTTTCTTTTCATTTGCTCTCCCGTGCATCTCCAAATCTTTCAAAGCCATGTTCTTGCAAAGAGGCTAGTACTCGTGCGCTTGGAACTGTACTACATAAAGGACCAAGGCGAGGCTGGATCTCCCAATCGATTCCCCGTCCTCTCCGCTTACCCGTCGCCAACCGCCCGACGCCGCCGTCCTCCTCTCACCCTGAAGCCCGCCGCCGCCGGTGCAGCCTTGCCCCGCCTCTGACAGGCTGGATCTCCCAATCGATTCCCCGTCCTCTCTGCTTCCCCGTCGCCAACCGCCCAACGCTGCCATCCTCCTCTCGCCATGAAGCCCATCGCCGTAGGTGCAGCCCTGCCCCGCCTCTAACCGCGTCCACCCGAGCTCGCTCCGGGCGCCGTGGCTCGCCTCCATCCTCACAACCGCAACTCATCTCCTCCTTCTCACTTGAGGTTTGTCCTGCCTCGGAAGGCTAACACAGTGGCCTACCAGAAGCGCCTCGCCTCCGGCCAAGGCTGCTTGCTCGTGTTTCTTGGCTTATGGATGCTTGTCGCCCGCAACCCCGTCGACCCTTGCTCTTCTAAAGGCAACCATTGTTGTTCTGTTCGCACATTGAGTTCTTATTGCGTGGCTTATTGACAGCCGACCTGCAAACGTATTTAAACCGCTGAAAATTCTTGTGAATGAGTAGTGTAGGACTATTATTAATCAAATACGGGGTCTCAGATCGTTTCAGGATCAGGCTAACAAAGGACCAAGCTAACAAAGGACCGGTTTAGGATTGGGCTGCTTCACGATTGGGCCAACAAAGGGCAGCGTGACGGCTACACGAGGAGTCAAAAAACCGTTCAATTTTAATTGGTGTCAATGGTGGGTTATTTTCACCTTACGAAGGGGCAAAGTGGTCCAAAGAAGTATTGGATCGGGAGAAACACTTCGTGCTTTCGATTCCCCGTCCTCTCCGCTTACCCGACGCCAACCGCCTGACGTCGCCGTCCTCCTCTCGCCCTGAAGCCCGTCGCCGCCGGTGCAGCCCTGCCCCGCCTTTGACAGGCTGGATCTCCCAATTGATTCCCCGTCCTCTCCGCTTCCCCATCGCCAACCGCCCGACGTCGCCGTCCTCCTCTCGCCCTGAAGTCAAAAAACCGTTTGATTTTAACTGGTGTCAATGGTGGGTTATTTTCACCTAACGAAAGGGCAAAGCGGTCCAAAAAAAGTGTTGGACCGAGAGAAACACTTCGTGCTTTATTATTAGTTATAGATTATAGATTATAGATATAGATATATATATTTCTCCCGGTCCAAAGATTATAGATATAGATATATATTTCTTCCGGTCCAATACTTTTTTGAACAGGTTTACCCTCCCACTAGACATCATATTACCCACTATGCCATCCATAAGTCAAAAGAAAAAAGATTGGATTTTTTACTATGTGAATCACGTCACAAGTAACAAGGTACGTGCATAAAAAAAGTAACACGTATGCTTGAATTTTTTACCTGTACGGTTCAGGTTCAAATCGAATCAACCATGACTATATGCGGATCATGCTTAGCTTGGCCCATGGGATAGGCCACGTGTACGTCATGCCCACGCACATCAGTTCTGTTACTTACACAACCTGATAATTTAATCTCACATTGCTTGTTTAGGGAGAGCTCCACCAGTTTATATAGTTGGCAATTTGTGTAGAGTATTAGTTGGGAATCAGACGCTATAGACACGAAGACTTATGGGATGCTTGGGCGAAGCTTTTCTCCTTGAGAGGGAGAGAGCCGTGGGGCTGCGACGGACGAGGAAGGGCATGAGGGATTATGGTTGTCTGGGCGAAGCTTTGAGACCTTGAGCGGGAAAGGTCCATGGAAGGCGGCTGACGAGGAAGGAAGCGCGATGAATGGATAGAGATGGAGGAGGCAAAAAAAGGATCCTAGAGGAAGAAAACATCCGATCAACACACCACCCTTCTTCAGAAATTGTGTACTTCTCGACTGGCGTGGAGCCGCTGACTTCCACTTGGCCTGAACTTTTTCACCTAGCTCCTGCAATCGTTGTTATCCATGCTAAAACTACAAGGAGGGTTAGACCATCTGCCATGCCACTAGCATTGCCGTATTCAGATCGAAGCATCTTCAACTCAGAGCAGTGAAGCATTGTAATCATGCCCTTACTCAAGGTAAAGCATAACCATCAAACCGTTGCTATTTTACACCAAGATGCTCCACTCTGTCGGAAGCTGGAAGCACACAATGGCCATGCGTATAATATTCCTTTAAAATGCTAACACTCGATGTTGAACAGAGAAACCAAAATAGACCATATTTTCATAGGATTTCTGGATCAATGTCACACCATTAAAAAAGATTCCTAGCAATTTTCATTATACGACACCTACCATATGTGAGCTAAACACATAGACGTATATGGCCCGTCTCCTGGCCTTGCTCCAAAAAGTCTAGGTCGATGTGCACTCGTACAATTCTCCATGTAAACTCTGATATAGGAGGAAAACAACTCCTTCCTCCAACCCATAAATCCAGGGAACGATCTAGACGAGGCCGCCTCCTCTCGATAACAGATCGAATCGCATATCCCTATATCCCTATCGAACCAAACTGTCTCCCCATCTTGATTCCCAACCTCGCGCAACCGACCTTCGACGTGGGAGCTCGCCGGAAGGGCGAGATCAGCAGCCTTCGATTGGTTTGTGTCATCCCGACATAATAGTTGCCCATAACCTCCTCATCGAGTAATCTGGCGGAGGCGGCCAAATCCCAATCTTGTTCAAATTTTTCTGACGACGTCGCTGGTGAGAGGTGGGCAGAAGCTGATCGCGTCTTTCAATTTTCATGGGTTTCACGCGGGACAACGAAGGCGAAAGTTTGTGCAAGCCATTCTCAACACTTATGCCGTCGCAGTCATCTGCTAACCAGTTACAAGTTATCTTTTTTAAATCCGATCCACGATCTATCTCCTCGGAGAACTGATTAGTTGACTCGCGGCCTGGATCCCATGGTCCAACTGTGATCGGAATCGGAAGACGCGCTGCAAGTATGGGCAAATAGTAGCTAGCTTGATAATATGGTGGCGATTTACTTTGCATAATGTTGTTTGGTTTTATTTATCTTACGACCACACATTTGCATATACTAGCTCGCATCTCTGTGACTCAAGGCTCGACGGCCACGCCGCAGGAGCAGCCGTGGCCGTCCGGCATGGTGGCTCGGTAAGGCCTAGCCAACTTGCTTTAGAGGCTGTTTGGTTATGCTTATTTATAGCTTTTCGCTTTTGGCTTATAAGCCACAAAAGCATCTAAATAGATGCTTTTGGCTTTGGCTTTTGGCCGAAAGCACCTATTTAGGTGCTTTTGTGGCTTATAAGCCAAACTCTAAAAGCTAGATTTAAGCCCAACCAAACAGGCCCTTAACCGTGTGGCTGATTTAAAAAAAGTTATGTGTTGTATAATTCAATAGAACTGGTTGTTGTGAGGAATTGTGTGGGTTAAATGCATGGGCTAATTAAACGGGATGGTGCCCGCTAGAGCCAGCAGTGGCGCACACTTATAATGAGGATAAAGGAAGCACCTTAAGAAAGAGGAAAAAAAAGGTTTAGAGAAAGGAAATATTTTGCTTGTGAACTGGAACAATTAATTGATCAAGGAGCGAATGTCACCGATCAAGTTAAAAAAACTCTCCGACATGCCACTGATTTAAAAAAAAACTCACCATCGACACCACAATGACTAACTTCTTTCGCTGCAACGCGTTGGCATTTTGCTAGTCTATACCTAATAATAAAGAAGTGTTTCTTCCGGTCTAACTATTTTTTAGACCAATTTACGCTCCCACCAAATTATATACCGGTTTAGTATTTTTTTCAGGTAGTTCAAAAACTGGCACCGCCAAGTCAAACACGAGGGCGACGGACCCGACCCTTCCTTCTCTCCAGGGAACGATCTAGGCGAGGCTACCTCCTCTCGAAAACAGATCGAATTGCATATCCTCGTATCCCTATCCCTATCGAACCAATCTATCTCCCTGCCTTGATTCCCAACCTCGCACAGCCGACAGGGCCGGCTCTATGTTTTGCGGGGCCCTAGTGCGAATTTGATAGCATGATCCTCGAAGGCATATCTAAAAATATAGACATATATACTTGTAATTAAAAATTAACATCCAACCACACACAACACATTCTTAGTCTCAAAATATAAAGAACTAGTATTTCTTGCTAGTTTTATTACCCCAAAGCTTGAATAAGATTTAATTCCAATTAGTTTGTGGATCATCCTCTTGTCTGGTTTCAGATTCTGGACTTTAATTATCGTCATTTACATCAACACTACTTGCTATAGGAAAATACCGTTTTGAAGTATTTTTGTGATTCAATAAGTTCAATCTCTCCTTTCTTTTATTCATTTTTACAGCACCAGACATATGTCTCGACGCCATATCACCTAAATTACATTACATGAAGAATTAAAGATAGAACCCTAATATATATTCGTACAAGTTTAGCTAAAAGACATAAAAACAAGAATTAAAGATTAAAAAAAATGAATATGCTAGAGAGAAGGGCGCAAAGCCGAAGTACCGAATTTTCAGCCGAGAATTAGGACGACCGAGATCGATCGGGAATCGGGTTGGGACGGACGGGCCCCAGATGCCGCAGAGGTCAAGGCGCAGGCATCGTATCAAGGCGTCTATGGAGGATGAAGGGTCATGTTCGCCTGATCGCGTAGAGCAAGGACTCTAGGATCGATTGCCTTTCCAAATTCCAACTTCACGTTCCCTGTGTGGTTTTTTTTCTCTCCGCTTGGGGCGGCTGAAATGTGGGTTTTTTTTCTCTCCGCTTGGGGCGGCTGAAATGTGGGTTTTTCTTAAGAGATGTATATAGTATGGAGTATAGAGAAATATATAATCATGGGCCCCTTTCCGGCTGGGGTTCTTGGCCTTTGCACAAGGTGGCCATGGCCTAGAGCCGGCCCTGACAGCCGACCTTCGACGTGGGAGCTCGCTGGAAGGGTGGGGGTCATGAAGGCGGGGACCTTGGCGGCATGGCGAAGGACAGGGATCGAGCGTTTATCGTGCGAGGCAACCGACACCTCCCATGTCTCTCCCCCGTGCAATCGCCACGCCGACGCCTCCCTGTCCACACCACCGCCGGCTCACCGACTACAACAAAACAATCTTTGCCCTGAAGCAGGCGTGAATCGAGCGGTGAGGCGATGACTTCCAAGGTGGAGCCTCGATTAGGACAGTGCTGACGAGAAATCCACGACGGAGAGCACGATACAGGCCGTTTGGGGATCGATTCGACAGCATGCGGCCCCGATCCGATGCCGAACATGGTGAATCAACCGGTGGCTCCACGAATTTCAGACCAAAGCAAACTCAGAAACCACTTTCATGTAAAAAAGAAAGGTTCCAAAATAAACGAAGGAGACGGGAAGGAGCTCATCTGGCTTCCCGATGCCTTCCGTGCTCACGAGCAGCTCCGCCCATCCACTCTCAGGTCGCCAAATCCGGAGGTGTCTTCGACCTACATGGGCATCCACCACCTCCGGCCGGTAGAACGGTATCGCGGAGTCCCACTTCTTGTCGAATATGCCATGACGGCATCGGCGCTGCACCTGGGATATGGGGGGATAAGGGTCGGGCGCCATGGAGGGTTAGAGTTGGTTGAGGGACGAGGAAGATGGGGGGCAATGGGAGCAGCTCCCGATTCTGACCGCTGATGATCGTGGATGAGGAGCCGCAGCCTTCATGCCCCTGAAAGCTCGTGGATGGGAGTTACAAGCGTCTTCTATTTTCCTGCAGACTTTAGGCAGAGAGATTAGATCGGATGCTTAGCTGATTACTATGTATATGGAAAATGAGTACAAGAAGAGGATCCTCTCCGCGGAGGAGGCGGTCTGCCTCATCCGTGGCGGCCGCGAGGAGACGGGGACACACATCGTCTTCGCGTGTCCCTTCACCCAACGCTTCTGGGTGACCGTGGGCGGGAGGCTGCCACTGGATGTAGACGTCAGGCAGCAGCACGGCTATGACGCTCCGGAGTCGGTCGGCATCAACACATCTTCCACCTTTCTGATCCTGTGTTGGTGGAACATTTGGAAGCACCGCCACGGGGTGGCTTTTCAAAACGACAGGCCGAGCCTCCCCCGGCTACTGGGGATGTGTCGCGAGGATGCGACGCTCTGGCGCTCCCGTGTCCCCCTGCCCTTTAGGGACGAGGCCGATGCCTGGGATGCCTGCCTCAGGCGGAGAGTGTGAACTACTTCCTGCCCTTGTTTCTCATCTATCCTCCCCATGTAACCCCCCTTTTTCCCTGCTTTCGTGTGAGTGCCTGGTGTAATCACGCTATCTGGCTTTAAGAGCCTTTTTACCATTCAAAAACAATATGCATTTAGTTGTCAAATTTGATTAGCTTCTACTCAATAACGTTGAATCTGATGTTTGACTTATCTATTATCCAACAAAGCATAGCAGTAAATGTGGACAAGGTTTTCTCCTTACTCTGGCGTAGATTATTTTAGATCGAGGTGCAGAACTGCGATATGGTTCACATCAATATGGAAGTGTGCTCGACATACAATGTATATTTCAGGGGAAAATGTTGGTCAATATTGGGCCAATTTATTTACACTGGATTCAGTTTTGACCCCTCCGCTGAACTATGCTCCATGTTTCAGATCGAGGTGTAGAATTGCGATATGGTTCACATCAATATGGAAGTGTACTCAATATACAATGTATTTTTCAGGGAGTAATGTTGGTCAATATTGGGAATATTTATTTACACTGGATTCAGTTTGACCCCTCTGTTGTACCGTGTGCTCCATGTTTCAGTAATGATACAAAATATTTCTGCCGTTCTTTTGACGGTTTGTGAAAAAGTATCCTTTGTGCATGCAAGTGATTGTTTGTATTTTTAGATGACAGGATTTTTTCCACTAAATTTCTATGGTGAAATTGAAGTCGAAATGGTTATTTTGCGAGTTTTATTTCACCGTCTTAAAAATCGTCTGCTATAGCCCAGTATTTTTAGTAGACATATTTTTGTATTGTCAGCCAAGTTTGAAGCATGTGTGCAATCTTTGCTAACAATTCTCTTTGGATTATTAAAGTGAATTCACGGTTCCAAATAAGATGTTCATTATCATACTGATTTCAATGTGGATGCAACACATAGTTTATATTTATATTACCTTCTCACCCAATTAAAGAGTTTACTTTGAAAAATGTCCTTTCACCCTTGTGTGTGACTTCTGGACGTTACTATCTTATTTTTTATTTTCGAAGCGAACTATCTTTGTCACAAAGTTATTACACTAAATGGATTTTGCTCAATCAATATGTAGTCTTTACATATTTTCCAAGAACAAAATAGTTAATGCAACTATTAAAAGACAGAGATGTTAAAAAGGGAAATATATACTACTAAATCCCAAATAATTAATGTTTGAATCCCAAAAATTATTGGACAGGAGAAAATTACTCGGAGTATGGAAATTTTTTAGTACCTTCTTATTATATTGGAAGACTTATCCTGTGCATAATTGGTGAAATTGCATTTATACCTATTTTATGAAAGATTGTACCATATGCATAGGCGTAGCCGGTGTTGGAGGACCACCTCACGTCGCATCTCTCTTCCCCGTCCCCCTCCGAAACCACTGTTACGCCCCATGGGAGGAGAAGGCCTTAGAAAAGTGGGGGTGAGGTGGCTGTTAGACTAGACAATGTTGAGTCGGTTTTGATTTGTTAGAGTTTGTTTTAGAGTCGGTTTAAGTAATCTTGGCCGGCAAGTTTTGTACCCTCATATATACTCTATATCCCTCAAGCAATAATATTATGCAAGTCAATCAAATTTACATGGTATCAGACAATTAGATCCTAGGGCATGGCGCTGCCACCGACGCCGCCCCCTCCTCCCCCTCCCGACTACTTCACCAAAAAGGCCGCCACCGCCGCTTCCCTGGGTGCCGCCGGCCAAACCTCCAACACCTCCCTTGCTCTACCCTCTCCAATCATGTATGTCTTCTCAAAAAATCTCTCTATGGTCTGAAGCAAGCACCTCGTGCATGGTTTCAGCGCTTTTCTACATTCATCTAAACTATAGGGTTTATTCCCTCTCTCTCCGACACATCTCTCTTTGTCTATCAATCAAATAATAACATTACCTATCTCCTCCTTTACGTTGATGACATTATTCTAACAGCCTCCACCCCAACTTTTCTCAACTCTATCATATCTAGTCTTCAACACGAATTCTCTATGACTGATCTCGGTGTGCTTCATCATTTTCTGGGCATTGCTGTAACTCGTGATTCTTCTGGCCTTTTTCTTTCTCAACGGCAATATACTCTCGATCTTCTCTCTCGTGCCGGCATGTCGAACTGCCAACCATCCCGCACCCCCATCGACACCACTTCTAAATTTTCTTCTACCGGCGAATCATTCTCTGATCCCACTCTATATCGAAGTCTTGCAGGAGCACTTCAATATCTCACGCTTACACATCCCGAAATTTCCTTTGATGTTCAACAAGCATGCATTTTCATGCATGATCCACGCCTTCCTCATTATAATCTAGTCAAAAGAATTCTTCGATATCTCAAAGGAACTCTTGATCATTGTCTTCATATTAATTCTTCTTCTCCAACAACTTTGACAGCATATTCCGATGCAGACTGGGATGGATGTCCTGAGACTCGTCGGTCCACATCTGGTTACTGTGTTTTTCTTGGCAATAATTTGATTTTTTGGTCTTCTAAGCGTCAGCTAACGGTTTCTCGTTAAATGCTGAAAGGTCGAGTACATGCGGTTGCAGAAACGGTATGGTTGCGTCAACTTCTTGCCGAGCTTCATCGCTCAATTCGGCAGGCTACCATTGTGTATTGTGATAATATCTCTGCAGTTTATATGGCGGGCAACCCAGTTCAGCATTGGAGGACGAAACATATTGAAATCGACATACATTTTGTTCGCGAGAAGGTTGCTCTTGGACAAGTTCGTGTTCTTCATGTTCCAACCACGGCGCAATTTGCTGACATCTTCACCAAGGGGCTTGCTACTGCACCATTCGTTGACATACGATCCAGTCTCAACGTCGTTGAGCTCGCCGATGAGACTGCAGGGGGATGTTAGACTAGACAATGTTGAGTCGGTTTTGATTTGTCAGAGTTTGTTTTAGAGTCAGTTTAAGTAATCTTGGCCGGCAAGTTTTGTACCCTCGTATATACTCTGTATCCCTTAAGCAATGATATTATACAAGTGAATCAAATTTACAGTGGCAATAGTGTCACATGGCTTTGTTGATGCATGTGTACCGTGTGACCTAGCTAAAGTGTCGGGCGATGTGTCTTTTTGTATTCTGTTGCAACGCATGATATATAGATAAAAAAAAGAAGGACCTGTCTAGGTAGACGCTGGCGCCCCTCTTGTTTTGAAAAGTTTATGTCCCTGATTGACCGAAAAGGAAGGAGCTGGAACTTAGCCTAGGTTCCCGACGAGCGCCGCCCTGTCGAGCATGAACGCGCCTTCCAGACGAGCACCGCACCGCCTTCACCTGCGAGCGCCGTCGTGCCTTCCCGACGAGCGCCGCCGCACCTTCACCTGCGAGCGCCGCCGCGCCACCCACTAGCCCTGCGAGCACCGCTGCGCCTCCCCTCCCCGCCAGCCAGCTGTAGATTGCAGGTCCCGCATCCTCTCCACGGCAGCCACCTTATCCGTTGTATTTTTGACATGGATTCCCGTTGTCGATTTGTTCTGAATGTGCTACAAGAGCAGGAACTGCACGGAAAGATGACCAGGATATCTTATCTCTTCGGTTGTTTTATAGTTTAGTCCTTTCCCTTCTTGATATATACATACAAAGCTCTCTCTTCTTTATTTTTTGTTAGGTCGTTGCTTAAAAAGGCATAATAGTTACCCGGTCCTAACTTCTAAATTTGACGCAACTTCATGAACGTTGACATGCAACTTTATAGCAGAGCTAGACAATTTTGCAACATCCAAAAATATCTTAATACTTCAGTACATAAGCTAGACTGGAAAATATAGAGTAGAGTCTGGAAAATATAGACCGGAAATTAGAACGTATTGTTGTCTACTTCCCTAATAATACTAATTTGTTGTCTAAACCACATTATAAATTGCTACGTGTCTGATAATGCTATTTTATTGCATAAATCACATAATAAGTCGCTACTTTTCTAATTATCTAAGCCGCGGAGCACGACCATGCAACAACGGTAGGCCATTAAGGCGGTGTTGCCGTGGTGAGTGAGCCGCTTCTAGACAAGCCAACATCGAAGCCCATGTGAAAGAACATGTTGGGCCTCCATGTGTGGTTTTGGTAATTAATGACAATTTTTATGGACTAATGTGTGTATTAAGTTATACTTGTAGGATTTATCCATTGGTATCGCTTGGAGCATGTGTTGGCTTCAAGATCGATAAAATGCAAAGAAGATATGTTGTGCAAACTCAATATGCGGGGTCGATGATGAGGAATTAAGAAAGGCATTTCATCTTGAGAAGGGCAAGACCGTCTACATCGAGCTCAAGTGGAATGCTTAAGGCAAAGGTATAATCTTGATAGGTTTTCCCTTTTGCCGGTCTCTTGTTGTGTGTAAGAGACCGGGTTTAGGATAGATAACCGTACTATCAAAAGGGGCTCTCGTATGAGTAATTCGGTCACATCGTTCGGAGAGAGCTCAAACCTTTGCATACTTGCATCATCGTATTTGGTTGTTATTTGGTCTTATCCATGTGAGGATATAAATTTTGTGGTAATCTCCATAACAAGCTCTTGTTCATCAAAATCGGATCTCCCATATGTATCTTGTTGCGATTTTGATTTATTCGGCTTTTCGGTTTCTCACCAAGTGAGGTATCTTACATTATTCTACTTGATACTTTCTCACTTGTTGATAATCAATATTTCCACTTTTTATTGGGAAGCCCTTGTCGTCCTCTATCCAACGCAATTTGAATCGGGTCAATCGGAGCTTCCAGTCAAAAGTTATTGCCGTTTGAATATTTGCCTGTCAATCTGTTTTCTGGGCCGAGCGGTAGTACCGCCCGGGCGGGCCGGTACTACCGCCCGGGCCTAAAAGCGGCCCGTTTTCTTTCTGCCTCGCTAGGTACCTAAATCCGGTACTACCGGCCGGCCCGGTAGTACCGCCCGGGTGGGCCGGTAGTACCGGCCGGCCCAGTTTATTTGCCCAGATATTTTTCAGATCCAGATCCAGATCCCGCGTTGTGGCTTCGCTCGCGTGCGTTGCGCGTTGACCGGCGGTGTGCCGCCTTGATCTCCGCGCGCATGCGCTGCTGGCCTGCTCGTGCGCGCTCGCGTCCACCGCTGGCTCCCGCTGGGCCCTGCCCTGCTGCGCTGCACTGCTGCCGCTCGTGGCGGGCCCACCCACCCGACCCGCGCGCGGCGCGAGGCGCGCTGCTCTGCCTCGCTGCTCGCGCGCGCAGCTCCTCCGCACGCCTGCGGGCCCCGCCAACTGCCGAGCTGCTGCTGCTGTTGCTGCTTGGCCCCATCGCTGCGCTGGCACGCGCGCGCGCTGGCCCCAGACCCGCTGCGCTTTCTCTTCCTGGCTCGCTCGCTGCTGTCCGGTTTGTTGGGACAGGTAGTACCGGCCCAATCCGGTACTACCGGACCGTCTAGAAAATCACCCCAGCGGCCAGATTTTGCCCGTGTCTTTAAATAGTTTCACCCCTTTGTCTTTTAGGGTTGCTTCTTCGTCCTCCTTTTGTCTAAGCTTTGCCCCCATTTGCCTTACTCTTTGAGCTTGATTTCTATACACCCCTCCATTGATTCTTGCATATATTTGAGGGGTTGTTGGAGGAGATCTAGATCTACGTTTTGACCAAACCAAAACATCTCTTTGTGAGTGTATCTTTGAGGATCTAGATTTTGAGGGGATTTTGTGTCTCTCTTTGATTCCTCTTCTCTTGTTCCCCCAATAGCTTTAGTAGCTTTGTTGGAACTTGAGAGTGAGGGATTTGAGCATCTTTGTGGTGTTCTTGCCATTTGCATTCGGTGCATCGGTTTGAGTTCTCCTCGGAGGATTTGGTTTGAGTTGCTCATTGGAGCTTGTCCCTCTTGGGTTCTTGGAACCCTAGACGGTTTTGTGGCCTTGGTGGCATTGTGGCCTTGGTGGCATTTATTGAGGCCTTTTGTGGCATTTGTTGGGAGCCTCCAATTAAGTTGTGGAGAAGTGCCCCAACCTTGTGAGAGGTTTCGGTTGCCACCGGCAAGTGCACCGATAGTGGAAGCGTGAATCGATCCCATTGGGGTGAGATTCACCGGAGAATAAGGGAGGCCTTTTGTGGCGTTGGTGGTTTGATACCACCCCCTCTCCAAACGAGACGTAATCCATGTTGGGAGGAACTCGGTAAAATATCGGTGTCCTCGCGTGCCTCGGTTATCTCTATACCCGAACTCTTTACTTATGCACTTTACATTGTGATAGCCTTCATGCTTGAAGTAATATATATCTTGCTATCACTTTGTTGCTTGTATTGCTTAGCATAAGTTGTTGGTGCACATAGGTGAACCTTAGTTGTTCTAGGTTGTGCTTAACAAAGTAAACACTAGTTTTATTCCGCCTTTGTTGAGCCACTCTAGGAAAAGTTTTAATCGCCTATTCACCCCCCCTCTAGGCGACATCCGTATCCTTTCACCATGTAAGCCGCTGCTAGACGAGGCAACATCAAAGCCTAACAAGACAACTTTGGAGGCCAGAGAAGAAACTTCGGAGCCTGAGAATGCAACTTGTGCCTGACTGGGCAACTTTGGTGTGCGATGATATAACTTCTGTACCCAAGGATTCAACTTCAGTAGGTCATTAGGACGGTGCTGCCATGGTGCCTGAAGACATCCCTCCTTTAGGCAAGCCGCTACTAGACGAGGCGACATCGGAGCCCGACGATGCAACTTTGGAGCCTGACTGATCAAGTTTGGTGCCCCACGATATGACTTTTGTGCCCGACGAGTCAATTTCAGTAGGCCATTAGGACGGCGCTGCCACGAGGCGTAAAGATATCCCTTCTTCAAGCAACTTTGGTGTCCGAAGAGGTAGCTTCGGTACCTAACAAGGCAACTTCGGTGCCAGGAGAGGAAACTTCGGTACCTGATGAGGCAACTTCGAAGCCCGACGAGACAACTTTGGTGCCTGACAAACAAACTTCGGGCTCTGAAGTTGCCTCGTCGGGCTCTGGAATTGCCTCACCGGGCACCGAAGTTGCCTCATCAAGCACAATTTTTTTCCCGTCGGGCACCAAAGTTGCCTCGCCGGACAAAAGTTGCCTCGCGGGGCTTCAAAGTTGCTCGCCGGGCACCGAAGATGCCTCGCCGGGCAAGAGTTTCCTTGTCGGGCTCCAAGGTTGCCTCGTCGGGAACCAAAGTTGTCTCGTCGGGCACCAAAGTTGCCTCGTCGGGCTCTGAAGTTGCCTCATCGGGATCCGAAGTTGCCTTGTCAAGCAGAGAAGTTGCCTCGCGGGGCTTCAAAGTTGCCTCGCTGGAAAGTTGCCTCGTCGGACTCCAAAGTTGCCTCGTTAAGCTTCAAAGTTGCCTCGCCGGCCACTAAAGTTTCCTCGTCAGGCTTCAAAGTTTCCTCATCGGGGTACCAAAGTAGCCTAACTAGGGTTCGAAGTTGCCTTGTTAGTCATAGAGGTTGCCTCGTATGGCTCTGAAGTTGCCTCGCTGGGCACCAAAGTTGCCTCGCCATGAACCGAAGTTGCCTCGTCGGGATCTGAACTTGCCTCGTCGGGCTCTGAAGTTGCCTCATCAGGATCCGAAGTTTCCTGGTCAGGCACAGAAGTTGCCCCATCAGGCACAAGTTTCCTCGTCGGCCTCCGAAGTTGGGCACAAGTTGTCTCGTCGGGCACAAGTTGCGCCATCGGCCTCGTCGGGGACAAGTTACCTCGTCAGGCTCCAAAGTTGCCTCGCCGATCTATGAAGTTGCCTCGTCAGGCTTCAAAGCTGCCTCGCCGGGAAAAAGTTACCTCGACGGACAACAAAGTTGCCTCGTCGGGCTCTAAAGTTACTTCGACAAGGCCTCTGAAGTTGCCTGGTCAGGCATAGAAGTTGCATCGTCTAGCTCCGAAGTTGCCTCGCAGGGCTTCAAAGTTGCCTCGTGGGGCACCAAAGTTTCCTCGTGGGGCACCAAAGTTGCCTCTCCGGGAAAAAGTTCCCTCGTTGGGCTCTGAAGTTGCCTCGTCGGGCACAAAAGTTACCTCGTCGGGCACCGAAGTTGTCTCATCGAGCTCTAAAGTTGGGCACAAGTCGCCTCGTCGGCCTCGTCGGGGTGCATAGTTGCCTCGTCGGGCACAAGTAGACTCGTCGGCCTCGTTCGGCTCCAAATTTGCCTCACTAGGCACAGAAGTTGTCTCGTCGGGCTCTAAAGTTTCCTCGTTAGGCACAGAAGGTGGCTCGTCGGGCTCTGAAGTTACCTCATCGGGCTCCGAAGTTGCCTCGTCAGGCACAGAAGTTGCCCCGTCGGGCATCAAAGTTGCCTCGCCGCACAAAAGTTTGCTCGACGTGCTCCGAAGTTGCCTCGTTAGACATAAAAGTTGCCTCACCGGGCTCTGAAGTTGCCTCGCCGGGAGCCAAAGTTTCCTCGTCGGGCACAGAAGTTGCCCCGTCGGGCACAAAAGGTGCCTCGCCTGACTCCAAAGGTGCCTCTCCGGGCATAGAAGTTGCCCCGTCGGGCACAGAAGTTACCTAATCGGGCTCCAAAGTTTCCTCGTCAGGTACAAAAGTTGCCTCGTTGGGATCTGAAGTTGCCTCGATGTGCTCCAAAGTTGCCTCGCTAGGCATAGAAGTTGGCTCGTTGGGCTTCAAAGTTGCCTCGTTGGGCCCTGAAGTTGCCTCGCCGGGTTTCGAAGTTGTCTCGTCAGGCTCTAAAGTTGCCTCGTCGGGCACAGAAGTTGCCCCGTCATGCACTGAAGTTGCCTCGCCGGGCAAAAGTTCCCTTGCCACGCTCCGAAGTTGCCTTGTTAGGCACAGAAGTTGCCTCGTCGAGCTCCTAAGTTGCCTCACCGGGAGCCGAAGTTGTCTTGTTAGGCACAGAAGTTGCCTCGTCGGGCTCCAAAGTTGCCTCGCCGGGAGCCGAAGTTGGCTTGTTAGGCACAGAAGTTGCCTCGTCGGGCTCTGAAGTTGCCTCGCCGGGAGGCAAAGTTGGCTCGTAGGGCTCTGAAGTTGCCCCATGCACAGAAGTTGCCCCGTCGGGCACAAAGTTGTCTCGTCGGGCTTTGAAGTTGACTCATCGGGCTTTGACGTTGCCTCGTTAGGCGTCGCCCAAATTTCGTCCATATCGACCATATTCGCCCATATTCACCCAAAACTACTTATATTCGCCCAAAGTTCGCCCGTATTTGTCAAAAGTTTGCCCAAAACCGCCTGTATTCGCCCAAAGTTTGCTAAAATTCGTTAAATTTTAGCCAAACACGAGAACTCGACTGGGAACGCGAGTGGGAAACTCGGCATTTTTAGGCCGAAAACTATTTTTTCCCGGACCAAAATACATCGGGATTTCGGTCTGGGAACACACAATGAGTGGGATGCTCTAAGGCCTACAGGCGACGCCTTCGACATCCCTTCGGTGAGCCATTGGCCTTCTATCGTGTGCGTGCGTATGGCAGAAAAAGTTCAGGACTGTTACTCCATCGAAGGTTCCTAGTCTAGGATTGCGGTGTTTTTCTTTGTGAGACGACGTGTGTGTAGGGGTTCGTAGCATGGAAAACAAAAAATTCTACCGCATGAACACACAATCAAGATCTAATCTATGATCAAGCCAAGATCTATCTACTAGATCGGTGCAACAAGTTGATAGAGTACTAACCCTCAAAGATCCAAAGCGGTTAACGAGAGCAGATTCTCGTGGGTGATGTAGTCGTTCACTTGCCGATCTCAAGATCGCGTAGATGATCCTTTCGGCGCCGCGTCCCGGCAGCGCTCCCGCAGTCGGTCACACGTATGGTACTCGATGAAGACCTTCCTCTTCCTTGTTCCAGTAGGCAGCGGAGGTTGTAGCTCTCTCCTCGCGATTCCGGCAACACGACGGCGTGGTGTCGGAAGTAGAGGGGAGATCTTGCAGGGCTTCGCCTAAGCCGAAGCGATTATGGTGGAGTAGAGGGAGCCCTGGCGATCTAGGGTTTAGAGGGCCGAGGTTTAGAGGTAGATAGCAACTAGAGTTTAGCTAGTCGGTAGCGGTTTAGAGGAGATCTAGATTGGTCGCAACTAGAGAGGGGGGGCGGCGGCCAACCTAGGTTTTCTTGGGCGCCTAGGGCAAGGGGGATACCTTGGGGTGCGCCCCTACCCCTCATTATATAGGTGGGGGGCGTCCAAGGGTGTTCCCAACCTAGGTGGAAACCCTCCCTAACTCAGAAACCCTCCCTAACTCGGAAACCATGTTGGGATTTGACTTTTTCAAACTACGTTTTTGACTTTCAAAGTAGAGTTTGATTTCTCTCTTCCAAGTGTCCAGCCAAGTGACCTAGGACATGATGCAACCATTACACTTTGTCATGACACATCCATGTACCCTTCCCCTTACGGATCGGTGAACCTTCTAGACCCTTCTAGAACATTCCGGTGAAAACACTGGAATCATTCCTGAGCTCCAAAATTGGACTTTCCTTATATGAATCTTATTCTCTGGACCATTCCAGATCTCCTCATGATATCCTGGATCCCATACGAGACTCCTAACAACATTCGGTCTCTTTACTCACATTCCATATCTACTAACAACATCGAATCCTTAAGTGTGTCTCCCTACGGTTCATGAATTATGCAGACATGATCGAGACTCTTCTCCGATCAATAACCAATAGAGGAATCTGGAAATTCATATGGCTCCCACATATTTATATGATTACTTCGTGATCGAATGAACCATTTACATATGATACCAATTTCCCTTTGTCTCGCGATAGTTTACTTATCATAGGTCTGATCGTCGGTATCTCTACATACCTAGTTCAACCTCGTTACTGATAAGTACTCTTTTCTCGTTCCCGTGATATGTGATCCCTTGTGAGCCAGTCACATGCTTGCAAGCTAATTGGATGACATTCCACCGAGAGGGACCAGAGTATATCTATCTGTCATATGGATGGACAAATCCCAATCTTGATCCATGTGCCTCAACACATACTTTCCGAACACTCAATGCCACCTTTATAGCCACCCAGTTACGGTGTGGTGTTTGATGTCATCAAAGCATCCTTCCGGTGATGGTTATTAGCATGATCTCATGGTCGAAGGAATTTGGTTACTATGTATCAGAAATCTTATAGCAAGTGAACTATATTAAATGACTTGATCTTTATGCTACGCTTAACTATAGGAGTATGTCCATCACATCATTCTCCTAATGATATGACCCTGTTGTTAATAACATCTCTATGTTCATGATCAGGAAACCATGATCATTATTAACCAACAAGCTAGTTTAACAAGAGGCTTTACTAGGGACTCTTTTATGTTTACAAATCACACAAGTATTAATGTTTTCGGTTAATACAATTATAGCATGGTATGTAAACATTTATCATAGGCATGAAGATATGATAATAACCACTTTATTATTGCCTCTTGGGCATATCTCCAACAGTCTCCCACTTGCACTAGAGTCAATAGTATAGTTTCAAACCTTTGTGCATTCAACACATATGGCTTTCCGGTGTTTTATTTACACGATTGCTAGTGGTCAACTGATCTCCGGATCTGACACTTTCAGGTCCGTGTGTAATTGCATGTCTTTGCGTCTCTACGCATCACTCATTCTCTAATGAGATGGCTTTGTATAAAGTTGGTCCTTTGGTGAGACCTTTAGTTTCTTGGGGTTAAAACATGTTGATAATATTGTCGTACAATATATCGTCATAGTACTATCCCGCTGTGAACCACATCTAGTTTGATAAAAAACAACTTGACACAAATGCTCTCTTTTGCTGCTATTATAGCAGTCATATACTTAGCCTTTTGTTGTAGTATCTGTCACAATGTCTTAACTTTGGAACTCATCCAAATCCATTATGGAACTTACTTTCCATCATATTGTGCCACCCTTAGTTTAGATTGAGATAAACTTAATTTGTAATTTGTGACAAAACTAGTATCAATGTAATACTTTTATAATGAACTAACCATCTATTTGTCACTTATATAAATAATATATTCTTAGTTCTTCTAAAAGATCATAAGAATATCTTTACTATCGTCCAATAATCATCTTATGAATCATTCTGGTATACGCTCATAACATTTAGAGCATAGGACATATCTGGATTTGAACACATAACAACATGATTGATAAAGTACTCTTTGTGATTTTATATATCAAGTATCAAAAATACTTGAATCTTTATTCAATCCTTCCTTTGCAATAAGAACCTTTCTTGTAGTTTCTATATTGAACTCATTCAATATCTCACCTATGTACTTCTGGCACAACCATATTAGCGTCTCAATTTATCCATATAGACATTGATGCCAAATATTTGGGTTCTGCCTAAGCCTTTCATCGAGATGAAATTCTTAACCTGTGTCAATAAAAAGATACATCATTTCCAATCAACAATATGTCTTTCACATAATGTATTAGAAACATGTCTTAGCGCCCCCACTTAATTTCTTGCAAATGCAAGCATCTTCATCGTCTTCGATGAAATTAAACTCTTTTAACAGTTTCATCATAGTGAAGATTCCAACTCCGTGATGCTTACTTCAACCATTGAAGTTTGCATATGCTTTTAGCATCCTTTGAATTAACAAAACCCTTTGGACTGTGTCATGCACACATCCTAGGTAACCATTCTATTAGAAGAACTTGTTTTGTTTATTCAACTACCACATAACAAAATTATATGTAGTGGTTGCTACATTAATCTGTCTGGACTAAATATCGCTTAATGAGAGATCAGATCTTGTCATAGTCAAATCTTTGAACATTGTCGTGAACTCTTTCCCGACATGTCGATAATTTCATAGATGTGAAACATCCATGTCTATTTCTTTATAGATCCAAATACGACTGTAAGGTCTTGCACCTTTTCAGAGGGTCTTTCAAGTTCAAAGCTTGAACTCTCGTATATGGAACTATCACGGATTTTATGGCTTCAAACCATTTGACGGACTCAGGGCCCATCATCGCTTCTTTCCATGTAGTTGGATCATTATTATCAAATAATGATTTAACTCCCAAATCTTGGTATTTTATTGGTTACTCGACCTACTTGTTTCAATAGGAACTTAGACCTCCGTGACCACAACCTTTGAGGCATGTGAGCCATGAGCATTGTTGCTGCCTCCGGAACACTTTTCAGCGCTGCGCAACTTTGCACATATAGCTAAGGTTCTTTTAACCTTATCAAAGTTCTATTGTCCTCCCACTTAACTTTTCACAGAAAATTCCTTTCTCAAAGAAACTTGACGTTCTAAGCGACAAACATTTTTTTCTTTGGTGTTATGGAGGAATACTCAACGATTATTCAAAATAACATACAAAGATATGTTCATCCGATTTTGGTTGCAAACATCTTTCTTATGCATAGCATACCAATGTTTAAGAAAGGACAACTTGGGTTTTATCCCAAACCATAACTTTATATGGTGTCATTTCAACGGATTATGATGGAGCTCTTTTCAGTCGAAAACGGTAGTCTCTAAAGCTTTAATCTTTAAAATATAATGGCAGTTTTATCAATTACACCTTTGATCTTACCATGTCAAACAAGGTTTCATTGCATATCTCGATTATTCCATACTCATATGGTGTTTCGAGAAACGCAAATCCATGGAACGATTCCTCAAATCTTAGGTGTTATGCTAAACTTTATAACTCAAATATCTTCCTTTATGATCCTATCATAAATTCTTTATTTTCTTGTTACATTGATTTTGCACTTCATCTTGAAAGTCTTTAAACTTTTCAAATGTTTCACACTTCATCCTTATTAAGTAAATATTCATATATTCACTCAAATTTTCGGATAAATCATATGAAGTTGAAATCTATCGCTCTTGAGTACACATAATGGACTTCATACAACAATATGTACAAGTTCCAATAAGCTAGTCATCCGTTCCCTTTGGCCTATGAGCGGATTTATAATTATCTCTAGGAAAATTTCACAAGCGTCATTTGATCAAAAATCAAAAGACTCCAAAATTCCATCCACATGGAGTTTCTTCATGTTTTCTTTCGAATATAATTTAAATGGCGATGTCACTTCCGAAGTGATCTTTCTTATCAATTGTCTTTCGACATTTTTAGCAATATTTTTATGGATGTGATTTATCCAACGAGATTGTAAATCATCCATCTTTTATGGATTACGACAATTATTTGAACAACCCTTTTGTTCTCATAATACCTGATAAAACAAATCTTGAAGGCAAGCTTTGATGTTAACAGCAACACAACAACCCTTTATTTGTTCTCGATGAACATCATCACATATTCTTTTGCTAGTTACTTAGGCCATTGTAGTTCATGAATTGTGTTGTTTCATATGACCATTCACACCAACAAATTCAGTATCCAATACTTAAGAACCACATTGTTTAATAAGCAAAGAATATAGCCATAACATGTATATCCTCTATATACCTAAGCTGAACAATTCTAGTCTTTTCTTTTCTGCCATATATTTCTGAGATTCTTTCAAGATTTCTTTTCTGTTCGAAAGAATATATCAACATCAATAGTGGAGCCATACACATGACACATAGTCCAAAGCATGTATAGTTAAATACCAATGTCTTTGGACTTGTACTTTGAAGTAGATCACCATCATCAAATACTTGGTGTTCTTTCAAATTCCATTCTTTAGTAATCTTTTAGTGTAGTAAATTTTTTATCAAATATTCACCCTTATCATGGAACTATTCATGATCAAGCTACTTTTATCTTATAACGGTGAATCGTGAGTATAATGTTGCTCTCCAAAACCTTTTGGAGGATTAGGACAACAAGCGTCTCCAACCTTTTTCAAATTCTCATCAAATATGAGAACATAAACTTTTCCATATTATACTCTCTCATGTTGCAACCAAAACATCATTTCAGATATCACAATATCTTCCACACATCATGGTTTCTGAAACAACTCTTTCAGATCCTAGAAAACCTTGATATTTAAACAATCTTTTGAATATCAAGAATCATGGAGACAAACATGATACTTATATACTAACACTGGAATTGTCACTCTTGTTTTAATACCAATTATTAAATTTCACGGAGTAATCGGAACTTACTGAAAGTTTGCAATAGCACTTTTAAACTTTATATTAACACTTCAAAATAATACGATACCAATTCGTAAAGTAACTAACCAGAATTCTATAGTTCTATTATCTCAATTATAACTAAGCGCAAGGTGGTAAACGGGTGCCAATGACTACAACAACTATGCAAATTTACTTTGATTTAATTTATGATAAATAGTGTTTAACTTTTAATCATATTGCTATTGAACTCCCACTCAAAACAATATCCCTCACATTGTTTTAGTGATCACACGAAGCAAATTCACTACACCAAGTCCGATCATCACGTGACATGATATAGTTTCAAAGGCGAACAATCATCATGTTCATCATATCATCTATATGACTCATGCTTTACCTTTTGGTATTCCGTGTTCTGAGACCATGTCTATACATGCTAGGCTCGTCAAGATCAAACCTTAGCTTCCGCATGAGCAAATCTGGCTTGCTCCCATTGTATACACTCGCAGAATCTAACACACCCGATCATCACATGGTGCTTCGAAACAACGAGCTTTGGCAATGGTGCCTACTAAGGACGAACACTCTATAACTTGATATTTTTTTGAGAGGGATCATATTATAATGCTACCGTCGCGAACTAAGCAATACAATATGTATAAAAGGATTAACATCACATGCAATTCAAAATATGTGATATGATATGGCCTTTCTTCTTGTGCTTCCGATCTCTATCTTCAAGCACGAACATGATCTCCATCATCACCGGCGTGGCGTCAAGGTCAATGGCGCCGCTCCATGGTTGTCGTCCACCAGCATTAACTATTACAACTACTTTGAATAATAGACACACGGGTCTAGACGAAATTAAAAGACAACCATATGGCTCCTGCCGGTTGCCGACTTACAATAAGGAACATTGCATACATCATATATAATCACAATCATGGCCATATCACATCACAACACACCCCTGCAAAACAAAGTTAGACGCCTCTAATTTTCTTTGCATGTTTTACGTGGTTTGAGGCTTTCAATAAGTGTCATTCTAACTTACGAACAAGAACCAGAACGTTGATGCTTGAACCATCAAGTGCCCATTGTAAATTGAATCTTTACTATGATGGGAGAGACAGACACCTGCAAAGCCACTTATGCAATACAAGTTGCATGTCGAGCATGGAGCAAGTCTCATGAATGATGTCATGTAAGGTTAGCCCGGGCCGCTTCATCCCACCATACCGCAAGATGAAAAGTACACAAGAAGCAATTGATAATAAAAGCGCCACCGCCCACAATTTCCATTGTGTTCTACTTGTGCAACAGATCTACATATAGACACGGCCCTGATACCACTGTAGGGGTTCGTAGCATGTAAAACAAAAAAAATCTACCGCATGAACACACAATCAAGAACTAATCTATGATCAAGCCAAGATCTATCTACTAGATCGGTGCAACAAGTTGATAGAGTACTAACCCTCGAAGATCCAAAGCGGTTAACGAGAGCAGATTCTCGTGGGTGATGTAGTCGTTCACTTTCCGATCTCAAGATCACAGAGATTTAACCTGCATCGTTCCCAAGAGCGCTCCCGCAGTCGGTCACACATACAATACTCGATGAAGACCTTCCTCTCCCTTGTTCCAGCAGGCAGCGGAGGTTGTAGCTTTCTCCTCGCGATTCCTAAAGACGACAAATGGTGCTCAAGTAGAGGGGAGATCCCGCAGGGCTTCGCCTAAGCCGGTGCGAGTATGGTGGAGTAGAGGGATCCCCGGCGATCTAGGGTTTAGAGGACCGAGGTTTAGAGGTAGCTAGCAACTAGATTTTAGCTAGTCGGTAGCGGTTTAGAGGAGATCTAGATTGGTCGCAACTAGAGAGGGGGACGGCGGCCAACCTAGGGTTTCTTGGGCGCCTAGGGCAAGGGGGATACCTTGGGGTGCGCCCCTACCCCTACTTATATAGGTGGGGAGCATCCAAGGGTGTTCCCAACCTAGGTGGAAACCCTCCCTAACTCAGAAACCCTCCCTAACTCAGAAACCATGTTGGGATTTGACTTTTTCAAACTTCCTTTTTGACTTTCAAATTAGAGTTTGATTTCTCTCTTCCAAGTGTCCAGCCAAGTGACCTAGTACATGATGCAACCATTACACTTTGTCATGACACATCCATGTACCCTTCCCCTTCCGGATCGGTGAACCTTCTAGACCCTTCTAGAACATTCCGGTGAAAACACTGGAATCATTCCTGAACTCCGAAATTGGACTTTCCTTATATGAATCCTATTCTCCGAACCATTCTGGATCTCCTCATGATATCCCGAATCCCATCCGAGACTCCGAACAACATTGGTCTCTTTACTCACATTCCATATCTACTAACAACATCGAATCCTTAAGTGTGTCTCCCTACGGTTCGTGAATTATGCAAACATGATCGAGACTCTTCTCCGATCAATAACCAATAGAGGAATCTAGAAATTCATATGGCTCCCACATATTTCTACGATTACTTCGTGATCGAATGAACCATTTACATACGATACCAATTTCCCTTTGTCTCGCAATAGTTTACTTATCTGAGGTCTGATCGTCGGTACCTCTACATACCTAGTTCAACCTCGTTACTGATAAGTACTCTTTTCTCGTTCCCGTGATATGTGATACCTTGTGAGCCAATCACATGCTTGCAAGCTAATTGGATGACATTCCACCGAGAGGGCCCAGAGTATATCTATTTGTCATATGGATGGACAAATCCCAATCTTGATCCATGTGCCTCAACACATACTTTCTGAACACTCAATGCCACCTTTATATCCACCCAGTTACGGTGTGGTGTTTGATGTCATTAAAGCATCCTTCCGATGATGGTGATTAGCATGATCTCATGGTCGAAGGAATTAGGTTACTATGTATCAGAAAGCTTATAGCAAGTGAACTATATTAAATGACTTGATCTTTATGCTACGCTTAACTATAGGAGTATGTCCATCACATCATTCTCCTAATGATATAACCCTGTTGTTAATAACATCTCTATGTTCATGATCAGGAAACCATGATCATATATTAACCAACAAGCTAGTTTAACAAGAGGCTTTACTAGGGACTCTTTTATGTTTACAAATCACACAAGTATTAATGTTTCCGGTTAATACAATTATAGCATGGTACGTAAACATTTATCATAAGCATGAAGATATGATAATAACCACTTTATTATTCCCTCTTGGGCACATGTCCAACAGTGTGATGCAAGGATAGTCTTTTACATGGTTATACCCTACGGGTACACAACATTAGCATACCTGGTCCAGCCAAAGGAAGTCCCACAAGAACGTACGTGGCCTGTGGAGATTTTCGGCTGGCCCAAGCCCATGAAATCTTCGGATCCTTGGAGAGCAAGACTAGAACAGATAGAATATTCAAAGGGGGCAAACCCTAAACTTGTAACCGACTCGATCTGTGCCTGAGACCTGCCTAACTCTATATAAAGGCCAGGAGGGCACATCGAGGAGGGCCAATCCGTTCCACCGCATACACACCTCCACGCCAGATTACATCTGTGCACCCCTGTAACCTTCGGTTCCGCCATAATCAAGAGCAGACAAGTAGGAGTAGGGTTTTCCCTCCGGGGGCTTGAACCTGGGTAAATCTCGTGTCCCCTGGTTGCTTGTCTGTTAACTGCTCATGATCTCCAAAGACCCCATCTTCTCCCAAACCCAAGCTCATAACAATGGGCATTGATGAGATTGAACCTCATCAATTGGCGCCGTCTGTGGGAAACGGGGGCGCTGATTGTGCGATCGTGACGGTCCCGACCAAAGAAATCTACAACTCCTCAGCGAAGGAGATCCATCGGACGGGCTCGAGATCATGTCCGGGAGCTTCTGCTTCCAGGTGGGACAGACCGACACTCTCCGCCTCCCAGAGCGAGTGCCACTGCCATCGATCAGGCCCACCTCATGGGCCCCGCATCCCAGCGTGATACGCACGTCAACATCGACAGATGAGTCATACGACAGTAGCAGCTACAACTCAGATCTGTGTGATCCCCCGTCCGGATCCGAAAGTTGTGGCAGCAGCGATCCAATCCGCGGACGCTACCAATGCGTCGTGGTCATCCAAAGCGACGTGGAGCAACAACTATCAGGTTCGGGTGCACACGTACCGCCACCCAACCCACAGGGTAGAAACGACGAAAACAGGAGGCAACCATCCCCCCACCCAACGAGGACGACCCCGATGCCAATCAAATAATCCACCTCGGCGAGGAAGGATGGAACCAGGCATGCGAAGCCGTGGCGGGCAACAAGATCCTGCCTGTGGGTGCCTCACGGGACCTGCTAATGGAATACCACCTGCTCCTCATCGAAGAGCACAAAAAGCAGGTGAAGGTGCAAGAGATGCTCGACAAACACAAGCAAGCGGCCTCGGAGTCTGGCTACAATGAAGGCGCTTCACGCCGCTATGGCGGCTCCAGCTCGCACGGCAATCAAGCCAACAAGCATCACTCTCGCACGGATAACATGGATCCCGCTGCACGTCACGAGGTGACTCGAACCCTCAACACGTCTTTCATGGAGATGGACGCCAACGGCAACGTCATCCCGAAGACGTCGCAAGCTGCGATCATGGCAGCCACCACATATCTCGCGTCCCATCCACCTCCGGTGGGGGACCCGAAGAGAGCTATGCACAAGTCCGCACTAGCCGGACTCAGACTCTTTGGACCTGCGCTCCACGAGGATGCTCCCGCGGAGCCGAAAAAGAAAGTTGCGGTCAGATTCAACCGCAGCCCCACACCCTCATCCGATGAGGACGAGCACGACCTACCTCGACGACGCAAGAGCCCACGACGTTGTAGCCGCGACTACGACACTCGAAGCGACCTCGATCAACGCAAGGTCAACAAGGCACGTGCCAAACGCGTGTGCTCATCCGAATCCGAAGAGGATGATGACGAAGGAGAAATCTGCGGAGCTCGATGCTTTAGCAGATCTGTTCGGTGGACACGGATGCCGAGAAACTTAAAGCTTCCTTCGGACACTCCGAAGTTTGACGGCACGCAGGACCCTAAGGCGTGGCTCAGCGACCACCTGTCGTCCTTCAAGCTGCACGGCGGAAACAAAAACACCGCTCAGTTGCCTTTTCACCAGAGTCGACAGCGCAGCTCGATCCGCTCAAGCAATGTCCTCGGGTTCCATCCGTGTAGCATCCCAATTGTCTAACAATTGCAATGCTACTAGCCTAGTCTATATAGATGCTACCTTCAAACATATAATTGTTGCATCATCATTATATCATGCTCATGTCATCATGCCACCTTGCATTTGAGCATCATATAAAACCCTTTTTGTTTTGGTTCTTATCTCATATGCATTATTAATTGTATTTGCCTCTGGATATTGTATTTGGTTCTTGATATATTGTTTAAATGCCCAAGTTGAGTTGGGGGCATATCTTTTATGAACTCCACCACCTTTATTTCACCACCTTATAATTCCACCATCCAACTAAATATGAGCTTGGCACTTATTGGTTTTACCTCTAGCTCATGTGGGTTGGGATGGATCCAAGTCTTTTCCACATGCTTTCATCTTAGCATCATGTTGTTTTCACAACATTGAAACATGAGAGCCACATGGCCACCTTTGCATGCCTTGTGAGTGGAACCTTTTCCTAGCTTCCATATGTGGAGTTTGGATTCATGCTCATGTGGGAATATTTTTGGGACTATTAAACATCTAGTGGAATATACACACTAGCAATTCCCAATTATAATCAAATGTGATCATCCCCATCTACTCCACTTGGAACTTATTCTGCAATTCTTTTGTTTGGCTTTATTCCAACTTTGGGAATGCCTAAGAATGATGCCATGATTAATATTATTGTTTTCACAGGATTTAATCATGGCAATTGTCATCTTTGCATGGGCCATGCAAGCACCACCTTATTCTAGTCCTTTGGTTTTTGATTTGATTTTTATCTTGAGTGGTTCATCTCTAATCTATCTCTCCCTCCCTCCTTTTGGGCTTGGTCTAAGTTTGATCATGCTTAAACCACATCACCTCATTAAACCCTAATCTAAACCATACCCCCTAGTACCTAAACCTAACACCATACCCTCCCTCTCTCTCTTCCTCCTAAACCCTAGCTACCTCTAACCTAACCCGAGCCATACCTCTCTCTCTAACCCACCCTAGTTAACCCTAGCCCCACCACGAGCTCCTCCTCCCTTGGTTCCTCTCCGCCTCTCTCACCATAGGACAAGAAGGAGGCAAGAAAGAGCCCTAGCCCATCCCTCCTCCTCACTTTATGCAAAGCCACCACCCCATGTGCTCCTTCCACCCTCTCTACCCTAACCACCCAGCTCTCCGATCTCGATCCGGGGTCCTCAGATCCTCTCCTTCCTCCCCACCGCTCTCTCCTCCACCACCATGGCCATGGACAGCTCCATGTCCATCTCCAACCCTAGCCTCGCCACCTCTTCCTCTAGACGATCCGAACGCTAAGCTGTCCAAGGAACGCCAGAGCTTCCGCTTCTTCTTCGTCGCTTAGAACCGCAGGGAGCTGCAGGACTCGCCGAGAAGCCTCGCCGCCACGTGTCCGTGAGCACCAGAGCTCCGGCCAGCCAGCCACGCGCTACCGCATGACCGCTCAAGCTCCAGCCGACCACACCGCCAAGACTCTGGTGAGCCTCCCTACTCACGGACTTGCCTGGCCTCTCTCTGGTGCCTCAGAAGGCCGCCGCCACCCGTCAACAGCCAGGCTACAGCAGACGCTGCCGGTCCGTGCTGGCCGCCACCATAGCTTCCGCCTGTTTCTCACAAGGTCCCGCCGACCTGATCCACCTCCGCCAAACCCTAAGACGAAGTTGTAGATCCCAAACCTCTTTGTTTTTCGCTTTTGGGTCACACGTTTCAACCAGCGTCGCCGCCATCGTCACGGAAAACGCGGTCTCTCGCCGGCAAGATCGCCGTCACACAAGCAAGCTCACCGGCATTTCAAGGCTTAGCCCTGTAGTTTTTCCGCCTCAACCCGAGCTCCCTAGTGCCCCACCGTCACCATGTATCGCTTTTGCAAGAAAACCCCTAAGACCTGGCCATCACAGACTAGTCCCTCCTCGCAGGATTGCCCACGTGTCACCGGGTCATTGGCTGCAGGACCAAGTAGACGCCGCCCCACCATCATCCGCACTGTTAGCAATTTCACCTCATGGTGACAAAGTCCCCACGCCAGTCCCGCCACTGTGCTGAGTCAGCGCCTGCCCGCTTTCACTGACCCGGCTAGGATCCCCGAGTATAAAAAGTCTGTGATTTCTGTTTTAAATAAAAACAATTTCAAAATGTTTAAATAAGAATTTAATTTTTTTAATAACTTTTAATTGGTAAATCCAATTTAAACAAATAATATATGTTTTCAAATCAGAAAATATGAGGATTTCAAATATGGCCTTCAAAATATATTTTGGACACTTTAATTTTCCAGGTTCATTTAAATTACAATAAAATGCCCCTTGGACTTAAATAATTAATAACTTTTGTTTTATAAATCCAAATTCAACAAATGATATGTCTAAAATGATTAGCTCGACGAGACCTTTCTGTTTATGCATTCCATGGTTTGTTTTGCAGCATGCATCATATAAATATATTGTATACAGCAACTTAATTGAGAATAAAATGAGGCCAAAACTCAATAAAATGGTTTCTTCTTGTATTCCACACCTCACCCATGCCATGCTACCTATTGCCATGCAATTTGTGCATCATTCATCATGGCATGATTGTTTGCTTGATGCATTTAATTCATATGCTTGTGCACTTTATTTATGTTGGCCCTTGTTTGTTTGGCTCTTCTTCGAATAGACGCTGAGCAGGGGATATATCAAGAGCACCAGGAGCACTACCCAGATCCATTCCTTGCTTCAACTGAGCTGCTGTGCAAGCACTACCACATGCTTGCATACATATAGTACCCATGCCTCTATCTTATTCTTGCATCATTGAGTCGCGATTGCATTAATCAATCCCAAGTATTGCATAGCCTTTACTTTTAAACCCCAATCAAGCTTGTTCCTCCATCCCATGAGCCATTACTATAGGAGTTGTTTGAGCCATGAGTCGAGAACAAAGATGTGTAGGGTTTGTGAGTGTCTGATGGATAACGAGGTACCTAAACAACTTAACCTGAGTAGTAACGGGATAACTAATGAAAGTGGCATCGGTGAGCCATATTCGCTATTTGGTTTTTCAGGCTCACTTGTGTCCCGTAAGACCCCGAGTACTTGATTCCTGTTCCAAGAATATTCGCTTATCCACATCCGGAGGCTTATGGACCCCCCTGAGCCAGAGCTTGATTCATTCTTATTTCTTGGGGCCACAAACTAGTTTGAGGTTTTATTTACGATCTCGTACTTATGCCATGCTTTAATGCTTTATTTAAAATTGTGCGAGGAGCACACTGTACTGTTTAGGAAAGCGGAGTGTTTTCATGTGTCGACAAGCCCAGCCACATTTTCGGGTTCCCGGTCGTTCAGCCACATCGCGCAAACCTTGAGGCCGTCTCGAGTCACTAACTTCGCTATGGTAGCTCAATGGGGTGGCCTCAAATATTTCTCAATCTCGTGATCGCTTTGTCGGATCGCCTCGTTGGGTTTTGATTTGGTTTTTCCGAGGCATATCGAGTGTGTTGTTATTTGTGCACCCCTCGCAGGTAAAACTTTCAAAGCCGTGTCCGCGTTATGGACGACTTGGAGCATAGTTTCTCGATCATAGACAAGCATAACTAAAGTACCGCTTTTAAATTGACTAGACTAGGTACCGACTAGTAAATAGTGCAACACTCATGGAATGGATAATAAACCCAACGGATGGGGTTGTTCGTCCGCTTCTCCGGTAAGTTTAGAAGGAGGATGGATCTGTTAAGATTACCGTTATAATCAAGTATAACTGTTATAACTGTTGTTATTAATTCACGGACATCCGCTCATCTCGGTTAGGCGGATGGTTAGCAGTATCTATAGAATTGCTAGGGTTTATCTTTTGCTGCAATTGCGTCACCCCTGTGTTGTGTCCCTTTAGAGGCATAAAGACTTGCCGAAAATTCTAGGGTCTCACACGATAAATTATTGGTTCAGATGAACAGGTACACTCGCAAGATGGACACTGGGTGGAAGAGACGGACGATGTGGGCAACAATCATTCGGTGTAGAGATTCCAGGAACGGGGATCCGTGAGATCTGTGGGCGGGATGTGCTTAATTATGGGGCATCTTATGCCGATTTGCTTCTTATCCGTACTCGGATTTTGTCTTCCGCTTCCGCTTGATACTCTGATGTTTGATGTATGAGGAGATATCCTAAACTATTATATCTATCTAGGATATTTGGATCTTGCCGTATGGCGTTGCTATATTTCCTTTCTTTTTAGATGGGATGACTCTGATGTACTGTTGTATGGTGGCTTGCATACATACTCATTTGTGTATGTAATTGATCCCTTCGTCACCGACACGCCGCCTGCTCTTGTCCCGATGTTTGGAAATGGTTGGGACGGCCGAAAGGTCTACCTGTGAGTGGCATTTGGGCCCCACCGTACTATTTCAACCATTTCCGCTCATCCAGGCTTGTAACTAGGAGCGTAATTCACCGAGGTAGTTACAATCCGAAGCTGGGAGGAACTGGCCTACAGTTTCATCCGAAACTTTAAGGGTACCAGCGAGAGGCCAGCCTCGATCGAAGAGCTGCGAGCCTGCACTCAACGAACAGGCGAATCCATTCGCTCGTACATACTACGCTGGTCCAACATCAAGAACTCCGCGACACACATGTTCGAGGAGAGAACGATCGCGCTTTCAAAGATGGCGTCAAGCGCCAGGACTTCAATGAAGAACTTGGGCGCGTCAAGACCAAGACACTCGACCACCTCATGGACATCGCCAACAGGTGGGCAGATGGCGAGGACTCGTCCACCGAGCACACTCGGATGAGGAAGATGACTACGGCCGCCGACGCGAACGCCGTAGCAAGCGAAGATCACGCGTCTACGACGATCGCGATAGACCCGACATGGTCGCGTCTGGCTATGCCGACCGCCACAACAAAAGCAACCACAGCAGCGGCAGATACCATGGAAACAACTTCCGCGATGGAGGATGCCCAACGCAAACGTGGCAACGCCACGGCCGCGACGACGAACCCTCGGCATACGACAGATTTTCGGGCCCATGCACCATCCACTTCTACATCGACAAGCAGGATGGCAAAAAGAAGGCCAGCCATATGCTCAAGGACTGTCGCGAGTTCCAGAAACTCAGCGAGGGCTTGGCCTAGATGAGACAGCAGATCCCGAACCCTGGGTTCGGACACGCACGTGCACCAGGCGACATCGCCTATGGAGCTCCTCCACCACCACCCGTGGGACCTTCGAATCACCCGATCACACCCATGCAGAACAACGGCGTAAACGGGTACCCCGTGCCGAAAGGGTCGTCGATGATCCAAAAGGGGCGCCCAGCAAACAGGGTGCAAAAGAAGATCACCCGCTAGGTGAGCCTGGCTGTGACCGCTCCACCCGCCATCTCTGAGTACCTCAGCGGTTCAGAGTCCTGCATCACATTCAATCGTTCGGATCACCCCCACCAGATCCCTCGCCCAGGTCATGTTGCCCTGGTGCTCGAGGCGCAGATCAAAGGGTTTGAGATGAGCCGTGTCTTCATGGACGGCGGCAGCGGAATCAACCTGATGTTTGCTAGCACCCTAGCAGCAATGCGGATCCCGCTATGCAGCCTGAAGCCGACGACGCATTCGAAGATCTGAAGCGGTTACTCTCCACCTCGCCCGTCCTGGTCACGCCAAGGGAACGCGAGCCCCTACTGCTATACATAGCCGCCACGCATCAGGTGGTAAGCACCGTGCTCGTGGTCGAACGACCCGAAGATGGCAACTCCCATGGGGTCCAACGCCCAATCTACTACCTCAGTGAGGTATTGACACCAACAAAACAGAGCTACCCTCACTACTAGAAACTCGCCTACGACGTGTTCATGACGGCTCGTCGGCTGAGCCACTACTTCTAGGAGCATCAGGTGATGGTCGTCAACGAGGCGCCACTAAACATCATCCTGAACAACCCCGAAGCTATAGGACGCGTAGCCCTGTGGGGCATTGAACTGTCCCCTCTAGACATAGTCTATGAGAAACGCCATGCGATCAAGTCTTAGGTCCTACCAGACTTCCTCATCCACTGGATGGAGCTACAGCTGTCAGACACCCCGGATATGACACAGTCATGGACGATGCACTTCGATGGCTCCAAGCACGAGGCTCGAGCAGGAGCCGGGGTCATACTGACATCCCCGCAAGGCGACAAGATGAAGTACGTCCTACGGATGAAATTTTGGGCCTCCAACAACGAAGCCGAATACGAAGCGCTCATCCACGGCATGAAGATGGCCAAGATCTGCGGCGCAATGCGCCTCGTCATCTATGGTGACTCAAACCTCGTCGTCCAACAGACGATGAACAAGTGTGATGCACACGCCGCTAACATGATCGCGTACCGCGCGCTCTACAACTCACTCGAAGGAGACTTCGACGGCTACGAGCTTTGGCACGTTGGAAGGGAAAGCAATGAGGAAGCCGATAGACTCGCCAACATCGGCTCCACCTGCGCATGGGTGCCACCAGGTGTGTTCCTCGAACAAATCTCTGTGCCTTCCATCAAAAGGAAATTCCCTAAGGGATCACCCGAAGAAGGTAGCACTGGGGTCGCGCTACCAAGGACAGTGAAGAACCCAAAACTCGACACGGAGGTCGCGTTGGTCAACCTGATGCAGGTCATGGCAATCGAGGAAACATGGATTTAAACTGCACCTTCGCACTGATAAATAGGGAATCGCCGATGACCCGGCTGCATGTCTGGCGCATATCTCGCTGGTCCAAGGCCTTCACCATCATCAATGGCGAGCTGTACAAGCGCAACATTTCAGGTGTACTCCAAAGATGCGTCACCATTGGTGACGGCAAAACCATCCTCCAAGACATCTAGGAGGTCATCTGCGGCCATGACGCGGGCAGCCGCGCCCTCGTCGCCAAAGCTCTACGAGCTGGGTTCTACTGGCCAACGGCCATGAACGATGCCAAGGACATCGTCCGAAGTTGCAACGGCTGCCAGAGGTTTGCAGATAAACCACACGCACTAGGATCGGAGCTCAGTCCCATACCCCTGGCCTGGCCCTTTGCCCAATGGGGCCTCGACATAATAGGCAAACTACCCAAGTCCTCGAAAGGATGCCACGTCTACCTCCTGGTCGGAGTCGACAAGTTCACCAAGTGGATCGAAGCCATGCCCGTTACCAACCAAAAGGGTAAAACGATCGTGAAGTTCTTCGAATTCATAGTCTACAGGTTCGGCGTGCTGCACAACATCATCACGGACAATGGGTCGAACTTCATCTCCAAAGAATTCCAGGACTTTTGCAAAGGCCTCGGGATCAACATATCATATGCCTCCGTGGCGCACCCGCAAACCAACGGGCAGATCGAAAAGGCCAACGGCCTCGTAGGAGGCGGCATCAAGAAACGCCTACTCAGCCCACTCGAACGGCTTATGGAGCTCGCGTAAGAGCTACCTCCTGGAGCTTGCGCACAACGCCAAACAGCTCAACTGGCTACACACCCTTCTTCATGGTGCACGGAGCCGAAGCCGTGTTACCTGGGGAAGTACGCCATAAGGCCCCACGGGTCGTCGCCTATAGCGAAGCCGAATCAACGGTAGCACTCAAAGACGTCGTCGACACACTCGACGAGGCACGCGACATCGTCATGGCTCGCTTGGCGGTCTACCAGCAGAGCCTCCGCAACTATCACAGTCGACGGCTGCGCCCAAGGTCCTTCGTCGAAGGAGACCTCGTCTTACAACTCAATCAAGAGCGGCCTAAAAAGCTCGAGTCACCCTGGAAAGGACCATACGTCATCACCGAAGTCATCCCAGATGGCGCCTACCGCCTCAAGCACGTGGAGTCTGGAGTCGCATACTCCAATCCATGGAACGTCGCACAATTGCGACGCTTCTACCCCTAGCTATCCCCCTTTTTACTTTCAATTAGGCTACTCAGCCGAACAATGTACCTCCTCATTACAATATGAATACAGCTAAGTGTCTCGCCCGAAAATTTATCTTTTCCTCACATTTCTTTATGTTACAACACACTGGAGGATCCCCCTCACCTCACGACTTCGTCGACTGAGGATAACACATGTACACCTAAGTAGATAATCATGTGCGGTGACCTAGCATACCACTGCATGTGTAGTACACTATAGTTGTTGACATGACATCCACAAAACACCGTTCCATAAATATCACATCCCTCAGAGTGGTACAACAGAAACATTGCGGGTCCATATTACAAACATACACACGTTATTATTATTACAATACCGGAAGTTCAAGACTTCCAAAAGATTCAACTTACAAACCAAAATATAAGTATTTCAGCGGAAGTTTCAAATTTAAAACTTAAACTCCAAATTGAGCTCAACAAATTATTGCTATATAATGTTCATGTTGCTCGGCTCAAGTGGCTACTAGAACTATAGTAATTATTCAGACTCTTGGAACTCTCATCCATAGACGATGTCGTAGTCCTCCCCTTCTACGGATCCATACAGGTTGGGCTCTTCATCAAAGACCTCCTCTTGGCTCTCAGATGCATACATTGGAGTCTCTTCGGGATTATCAGAGTCTAAGCAAGGATTCAAAGGAAAGGATGAGTAACAGCATTACCCAGCAAATTCATTATATGCAAGGTCGGAAGTTTGATGCTCTATCTACCACCTTGGACTATCAGTCTTTGGCACTATGCAATTTTCGTAAATATTTCTTCAAAGGTTGATTTTATTATGAAAATCTATGACCATCAGCCTTCACAGGTTGACCAGAACTTTCATGGAGTTCCTTTCCTGCCACGTTCTTAGCTCCTTCCCGGAACAGGGAGTAACAAGTTACAATTATTACACTCTGCAGAGGCGCGTTACTTTTACCATGAGAGATCAACTCCTTGTTGCACAACCAGGCGTACTTTCCCGTCCACAATTCCATGATGTGGGGCCCAGTAGTTGGTCCAAGCCAATCACTGCCCTCTCCGCGACCTCATATGTCTGCACGATCCTTCGGGGCTGTCTCACCTTTGTTAAGCCCCGTTTCGGGCAGGATAAAACCCTGATGAGTTCCCGAAGACTCTATGACCTAGTGATGCCTGGAATAGTACCATTTACATGGACTATATTCCTCAACACCATTCATAGATAATCTAGACACCAAAAGTGTGGGGCGTAAGGGTGCCCACCCATATGTTGGATCTGCACAAGGAATCACAATGTCACGTTAAGGTCGTCTTGCCTCCATATAAGAGGAAAAGGATACAGCTGACTTCTCCGTCCCATTCCAAATCTCATGGTTAACGCGTAATATACGGCGCTAGAATCACTGATGTCATGGGTTATTAATCCCTAGTTGTTCATCATTATTGCAATTAGAACCCTAAGTTCTATTGCTCCATCATATCATCACTTAGGATGATATCTAAGATTTAGTATCTTGAGAAAATATTGTTTTATTTTTCTATAATATAGATGATAACACACAATTCGCAAATACTTTGATAAAGACTCTTCAAAGCACATGAGCAAGTGACGAACTTGCCTTGTGATTGCAAGGTAGTGAAGTCGGATGCTTGCACTGGACCTTGAGCTTCTATGTCTACAAAAACATCATTATTGCCCGGTAAGGACAATATTTAAAGAAGCAAAATGATTATGCAAAGTAATGTAATCCATCATTTAGCTTTATATGTATTCTTGCCTGTTTATTTAAATTATAAAAATGCTTTTAATAATAAAGAATTTATAAATATTAATTTTTAATATTTATTGAATATTGTATTCCTTTATTTTATTTCAATTTATTTGCATTTTATTTAATTAATAATTCCTTTAAGAATTATCATTAAATACCAAAATTTGATATTAAATATTTGTTTAGTATTTTTTTAAAATACTACAATATTAATATATAATGAAAGTGATTTTTATTTATTTTTGTCATCTTTCAATAATTTTGTAAAATACCATAAGGAATATATATATTACAAAATTCTTAATAAAACTTATATGTCTAAAAAAAATTATTTCTTAATTTATTTGGATAGTTTGGATTATTGTGAGTCCAAAAATATTTTATTTACAATTTTTGGATTTTTATTTTATTTTCTAGAATTTATTTAAGTTCAGGGGCATTTTGGTCTTTTCCTATTTATTCAAAATAGCCTTTAGGTAAATGGGCTGCCTGTTTGGTTTATTGGGCCCTGGTGGCCCAATAGGACAGAACCAAAACCACACCCTGAAGGGGTTTCGGCCCAGTCCAGCCCACTCCCTCTATCACTCGCTCGACCTTATCCTTCTCTCCTCCTCGACCCCGTGGTCGATGGCGCTGCCACCGTGCTCTGCTCGCCGCTGTGGTCCTCCTTGGTTGCTGCCATGATGTAGGGCGAGGTTGTCAACCATGCGCTACCCTTATGTCCAATTCGATTTGGCTATGGAGCTTTCCCGTGGCCAAACTAGCCTCATCCCGAACCCTAGGGTTTGGGGTGATGCGGTTGCTGTCGCCGCCATTGCTGCCGTGTGCTGTGGTGGTGCTCCTCGCCTCTAGGCATGGCTATGGTCTCGCCTCGGCGTGGTGTGGGTCGCAGCGCCCCCCTTGGGGTGCTCCCCGTGTCGCTGTGTTCATCGTCGACCCTCTGCTTCCTCTTCTAATCTACAGCGAGGACCTTCGGTAAGTTGTTCCTCTTCCCCTCGTGCTCTCTGTGCTAGGCCATCCCATGCTAAATGTTGGTAGTGGCCATTCCTGGCTAGTGTCATATCCTAATTAGGATTATTTGTTCTGCTTAGGGTTCAAATCCCTCTGTTAATCGAATATCTGATGAGTTGGATCATGTATTGATGATCCTTAAACCTGTTGAGTGGTGAGTTGCTGTGGATTACTGCTGATGGTTAGCTTTGATGATGCTAGTGGCTTATCAACTGGGTCCCATTGTTAACTTTGACATGGGTCAGATGATAAAGGTGGCTTTGGAATTGTTGTTTGGAGATTCTAGTGGTTTGAGAGCTCATCACTGACATTACTTAGGTGCTAACAGTGAGCTCTGAGTGATGAGGTCACTGTATATTTAGTTATTGGCTTATATATTAATATAAAGTTTGAGATTAAATGGTATATTACAGTGATGATATATATATGAATATTCCTGGTTATGATTCATGTGATTAAGAACAGGAAAATGATTTATAGTTGGTTGGTTGTATCTGTGAAGATTGGATGCTTAACCTGCTTTGTTCAGAACTATTCTTGTGACACAATTCTAATATGGCACGACTAGATTCTATTACTTAGCTTGGTTTTGTTCAAGCTTGAGATGAGTTTGGCATTAAAGATAAGTAGAAACTTCTTTCCTTAAATCCCTAAGACCTATGATGTTGGTCTGAGGTTTAGGGATTAGACCCTTATCTTATTATTTCTCATAGATTGGTTCTAGTAGTGATACCAGCTATTGATTCCTAAGTTGATGTTTGGGAAAAATGATTTGTAGGCTTGATGAATTATATGAATTCATAAGATGAATTTCTAAGGTGCTACTCCTATTTAAGAGGTGTGCCTAGAAGTTTAGATTTTTGGCTATATTCATTCTTGAAATTTAAGTTGTAGCCTGATAACTAGGATCAATGATGTTATCCTGAGATCCTAGGTAGATCTATATAGTTTTCTGGTTGCTTTAATATTTAAAACTTCAATGATGGATTCACCCCACTTGGGTGTTTTTCTAAGAAGTGGAGTATGAGACAACTCATAAAAAAATTTCTAGCTTAGACAGATAGATTATGTGATGGTCTGTTACTACTAACCACACTTGGTTGTTGTTGTTGATCTTGTGGCTAGCTTGATCTGGTGCTCCCCTTGGTACTTCCAGTTTCTGTCTTGTCCTTGATCTAGCCCTCCACCTCCTGGTCCCGGTGGCTTGATCTTGTCATTGCTATCCACCTGTTCTACCCCCTCCTTATGTCACCATCTTGGTGAGATGATCTAGGGTTTAGTTGGTGTGATCTTTCTTGGCTTTGCCTTGGTTTAGCTGGGCTACTGTTCTTGGTGTGTATGCATCAGAGAATGGTGTGGGGTTTGCTTCCCACGGCTGTGTTGAGCAGTTTTGTGTGATTGAGTTGTTGTTGCTGGGCTGACAGCACACACCATGCAGTTCGGTGTGTGTGCTGCTTGTGTGTCTGCTGCACACCTTGTGGATATGCTCTGGATGTGAAGTTACTTTTATCTGGTTACATCTACTTGGCTAGTGAAACTTGCCCCTCCTTGCTATTTATTTGACTTATGGCTTAAAATTATAAAAGATATATTATTTCATATTGGTGAAACTTGCCCCTTAAAAGATTACTCCATCATGAACCTTGAATAGTGCAACTCACTATCAAGTCTGAGAGTAAAACAATTTTAACCTTAACTTTCTTTCTTTTTGTTTGTGTTTGTTTTGCAGGTACTAGACTTGGAGATGAACACTTTAGTTTAGGTTTTTCTTTTTCTTTATAGAATAGTCACTTGTAATATTTCTTTTATTCCTTTGTAATTTTTTAATTTATTCTTTTGTAATAAAGATTATACTATTATTCAATATATAAAGATTATTATTTTATTTATTTACTATTGTAAAGTTTGTTGCTCATTTACATAAGTTACATTTTTTGTAACTTATTTATTAAAGTTAAGGAATAAATATTCATTGTATTGATTATGTTATTTATTTAAGGTTTGAGCTACTAATCATATTCTCTTGACTAAATCAAAATACTCAAACATAATTCTAAATCCTTTTGAATCATAATTCAAACACTCAAGTTTTAAATTCAAATTTCATTTCCCAAAACACTCTAATCCACAAAGATCATATCAAAGTCTATAACAATCATCCTTCAAGACTATACCTAATCTCAAAGGATGAAAGAAACTTTGATCACTTTAGGTTTTTATTTGGCGAAAAATTTACCCACATTTTCACAGATGAATTAATGCAATATCACAAATTCCTAAATCTACCCTTCGTTGGTTCCTAAATGCTGGGATGTTACAGACTTCCCCCCTTAAATTAAACTTTGTTCCGAAGTTTGTTGAAGTGTACCTGAATAGTTCTGGATAGGCTTTTCTCAAGTCCTCTTCTTTCTCCCAAGTGGATTCTCTTTCGGGGTGATATTCCCACTGTACCTTGCAATATTTGATTGCCCTATTCCTCAACCTTTTCTAGTTTTCTTCCAAAATTTTACATGGCTTTTCAACATAGGTCAAGTCTGCTTGTAGTTCTATCTCCCGATGTGTGATTGCATCATACGGAACTTTCAAACATCTACGAAGTTGTGACACATGGAAAACATTATGCACTTGAGCCAATCTTGATGGTAACTCTAAAGCATAAGCTATAGTCCTATTCTGACTCAGTATCTTGAATGGTCCGATGTATCTTGGACTCAATTTTCCTTTAACTCCGAACCTTTTCACCCCTTTCATTGGACTTACTTTCAAATATACCATGTCTCCCACTTCTGGATACCAAGATCTTCGACTTTGATCAGCATAACTTTTCTGCCTACTCTGAGCTATTTTTAGTCTATCCTTGATCTTATCAATGATATCTTGTTTTTCCTTGATATAGTCTGGCACAAATTCCTTGCTGCTTCCACGCTCATACCAACATATTGGTGATCTACACTTTCTTCCATACAGAACCTGATATGGAGCTGCCTTTAGACTACTCTGATAGCTATTATTGTAGGAAAATTCTGCCAATGGTAGATGATCTTCCCATGTACCTCCAAAATCTAATGCACAAGCTCTCAACATGTCTTCTAGTATCTGATTTGTTCTTTATGTTTGACCTCCTGTCTCTGGATGATTGGATGTGCTAAAATCTAATTTGGAACCAAGTGCTTCATGTAATTGCTTCCAAAATGCTGAAGTAAACACGAATCCCTATTAGTTATGATCTTTTTGGGCACTCCATGCTTACTTACTATCTCTTTGATGTAAACTTCTACTAACTTCTCGGCATTATCTTTCTGATTTACAGGAATAAAATGTGCACTTTTAGTGAGTCTGTCCACAATTACCCATATCATATCCTTCCGTTTAGGTGTCATGGGCAATCCTGTGATGAAGTCCATACTTATTTACTCCCACTTTCATTCGGGAATTTCCAAAGTTTGTAATGGTCCTGCTGGACTTTGATGTTCAGTCTTAACCCTTTGGCAAGTATGGCATTCTGATACATATTTAGCAATGTCCCTTTTCATGTTATTCCACCAGGATAGTTCTTTCAAGTCCATATACATCTTAGTACTTCCTAGATGTATAGAATATGGTGTTTCATGTGCTTCCCTAAGTATGACATCACGAATCTCAGTCACATCAGGAACACAAAGACAGTCTTGAAACCATAAAGACTCATAATATCCAAGGCGAAAAACTGATTTTTGCCCTTGAGACATCCTCCGAATTTCCTCACAATGAAAGGATCTTCTGCTTGATGTCTAAAAATTTCGTGCTTAAGATCATTGTCCTACTCTACAACTACCTGCATAGTAGCTAATCCTCCAAGAACCTCTGTTCTAATGAATTGAAGATCTAATCTTTCCAAGTCCATTTGTAACTCTTTTGGTAGCTCCCGATTGCTAGGCTGAATGTCTGCACTCTTTCTGCTTAAAGCATCAGCTACAACATTTGCTTTCCCTGGAGTATAGTTGATTGTTAAATCATAATCTTTGATCAGTTCCAACCAACGCTTCTGTCTCATATTTAAGACTTTTATGGTCAGTGTATAACTCACATCTGGCTCCATAAAGAAAATGCCTCCATCCTTTCAGCACAAAGACTACTGCTGCTAATTCTAAATCATGAGTTAGATAATTGACTTCATGTGGTTTCAGTTGTCTTGAACCATAAGCAATCACCTTCCGATCTTGCATTAACACACAACCCAAACCTTCTTTAGATGCATCACAGTATACTGTGAAGTCCTTCCCTGTTTCAGGAACTGCTAAAATTGGAGCTGTGGTTAACCTAGTCTTCAACTCCTAAAAACTTGCTTCACACTTCTCATCCCAATTGAATGGTATATTCTTTCTTAACAATTTGGTCATTGGTCTAGCTATTTTGGAGAAACCTTCAATGAATCTCCAATAATAACTAGCCATTCCTAAGAAACCTCGAATTTGCTTCACATTGGTTGGTGCAGTCCACTCTAGTATTGACTGAACTTTAGATGGATTTACAGCAATTCCATCTTTACTGATCACATGGCCGAGGAATTCTACCTCATCTAGCCAAAATTCACACTTACTAAACTTAGCATAAAGTTTATGTTCCCTTAGAGTCTGCAATGCTATTCTCAAATGATCATCATGCTCTTCCTTATCCTTGGAATATATCAGAATATCATCAATAAAGACTATGACGAACTTATCCAAACATGGCATGAAGATTTTGTTCATCAAATTCATGAATATTGCCGGTGCATTGGTCAAACCAAATGGTACTACCAGGTACTCATGGTGTCCATATCTTGAGACAAATGCTGTCTTTGGAACATCTTCAGGTTTGATTTTTATTTGATGGTATCTAGATCTTAAGTCGATATTTGAAAATACTTCGGCTCCTTTCACTTGATCAAACAAATCTTGAATCCTTGGTAAAGGATACTTATTCTTGATAGTAACGTTGTTCAGATTTCTATAATCTCCACACATCCTTCTTCCACCATCCCTCTTATCCACAAAGATTACTGGTGTTCCCCATGGGGATACACTTTCCTGGATAAACCCTTTTCTGGCTAACTCATCAATTTCCTCTTTGAGTTCTTTTTAATTCTTTTGGTCCCATCTTATATGGTGCTTGAGCTATTGGTGCTGTACCGGGAATTAGATCAATAGTGAACTCTATCTCCCGATCTGGTGGCATTCCAAGTAGCTCTGCTGGAAAAACATCTTGAAATTCATTTACTATAGGAATATCTTCCAATTTGACCTCTTTCACCGAGTTCAACTGTAGATCCATCATGATATGACTGTGCTTATCTGCTTGGTAAACTATCCTTGCTCCACTTGGAGTTTTAATTGAGACAGTTTTCTCCTCACAATTTATCTGAACGCCATGTTCCATCATCCAGTCCATCCCCAGCACTACTGCAATTCCCTTCAAAGGAATCACATAAAGGTCTGCAAAGTATGTACAACCATAGATCGAGATAACCTGATCTTGTTTAATGTGGCGTATAATCACATTCCCCCTGCTGTAACTACGGTCATAGGGTTTTCTAACGTTGCCCTTCTAATCCCGAACTTATCACATAATTCTTCATAAATGAATGAAGTAGTTGCATATCAAATATAACTTTGTCGGGATTGGTAAGGATATTGAGCGTACCTATCACAGCATGCTCCACCTCCCCGATGGTTGCACAGTTCAGCTTCCCGGTAGGTCTGTTCCTCTTGCCATTGTAGTTCTTGCCATTATTTCCTCCTTTATTGGGTTGTCCATTTCCTCCACTGGCTTGCCTTCCATCTCAAAGCGGCTAACCTCCTTGTGGTTTGCTTGGACAATTGGGCTTGATGTGACCTCTCTGACCACAAGCATGGCATACAATTACTGGTTTCGGGCAATCCCTGCTCATATGGCCTGGGAGTTTGCAATTGTGGCATATAATATTCTTTACGTTTGGATTTGCACTCCGATTGGAATTGTTGTTGTGATAGGGCCTATTACTTGGTTTGAAATCCAGATTGGGCTTGGGCTTGCTTGCTTGTATTCTCTTGGTTTCCTTCTTAGCTCTCTTCCTTCTATCCTCTTGGACATTCTTGTAGTCATCTTCGAAGGTAATAGCTGCATCTAGCAACTGCTGATAAGTTTGCTTATTAGCCAACCTCAACTGCATCCTCACAAATGGATTTAATCCATGCAGGAAACGCTTCTTCCTCTTTTCCTCTGTATTAACTTCTTCCTCAGCATAACGATACAGTTGACTAAACTCCTGGATATACTTCATAACACTAGTATATCCCTGCTGCAGCTCCTCAAATTCTCTTCGCTTCAACTCCATAACACTCTCCGGAACATGATATTCATGGAATCTCTGTTTAAACTCTTCCCAGGTGTACTCCCTTCCTGGTTGTTGCATGGTCAACTGATTCTCCCACCATGATGCTGCAGGTCCAGTCAGAAGATGAGTTGCATACCTTAATTTCTCCTCATCATTGCAACCTACAGTCTTCAGCTTTCTTTTTGTATCTGCTAGCCAATCTTCTGCATCCATTGGTTCAGGAGCTGATGCAAAAGGTAACGGTCTTGCATTCTGGAAGTCAGATAGACTCACTCCTCCACCTTCAGGTGCCCTCTGATTTGCTCGTCCCAACAACTCCTCCATGAACTTGTTCTGGGTCTCTTGCATCATTTGCATACACTGCATAAAGTTCTGCTCCATTAACGGCCTCATTGGTGGTGGTGGTAATGATCCCTGATTTGCAGCATCTGCATTGGCCTTCTCTTTGTCCTCACGTTCCATCCGCTGCTATTCAGCTTCGGTTTCTACACCTGTATCCATGACCCTCTAGTCCTGCAACATAAAGCGAATACTCATAATTACATCATGTACATGTGTTCTGAGCTCGACTTTACGCACATAACTAGTCACAGAATGAAGATCCAAAGAAAATCCAAATATGCATTTCACATATTATACATAATATCATAATAATACAAAATCATTACAACATATACCATATAGGTATAATCACAACACTACCTTATTTATCTAACTATCTTATTTCTTAGAGTACAATACACGGTACTTGATACCCCTAAATAGTTGCCTACTTCTAGTAGTAACTACGCTCATCATACATGCCTGATGTCCAACCGTGATGACGTGATGTTTGTCGCACAGTTTGTGGAACAAATGGCCTTCCAGAAGGAACATACTCAGTATCTGAAGTGTTAGGACTTGAGTCATTACTCAACCTGAGTGCATTGACCCCCTCCAGCTCAGCTGAAAAGTCTTCAGAAACATATTCAACATTATCTCCTGCCTGCATCTCCTGAGCTTCATTCCTTGAGTAGTCAACAGGATACGCGGATCCTGCTGATCCCCAGGTGCTCCTTTGGGCAAGATAGTTAAACACCGGATAATGTGTATTCCCTGGGTTTTGAGAAGATGTTGATGATTCAAACACTCTCTCCTCAGGATCTTCTTCTTCATCCTAATTATCTATCGACATGGCATTTCTACTACTGTTACTAGGGTTAATTCTTGCACCCATCCAGCTAGATTGTCCAACATGTCTGTCAGAACCATCTGTGGACATCTGGTGTTCATGAGATCCTTCATATGATCCCCTTCTCCAACCATCAGAATTCTGAATAGGAAGTTCTGAATCAGAACCATCCTCTGAACCCTATGGTACTGCATACCTCGTATCCATAGTAGGATCATGTATAGGTTCAGGACTTGGTGAATAAGGATATGGTATAACAGATTCAGGATCTATAGGTATATCCTTAAAGATAGGTGTTGCACTACTACTTGCTTCCTTCTCCAACTGGATTGCTAACTGCTTCCTCCTTTCCAGATCAGTTAGATCCTCTAACATGTCATTTTTATCTTCGACAATCACTTGATGTGTCTTATAAAAAGATGCAACAAGTGTTCGGTATCTATCCATAAACTTGGAAGCTAATTTAGGATGCTTCTTAACCAAAGTAAGATGATCCGGTACGGGATCCAAGTCTATAGAATCATGGGGTATCACAGAAAATGTGCTACCCTCTAACTCCTTGGCTTTATGCTCCCGGATATTAGTTATCGCCTCCACAACAGCAACATGATAGGCTGCTAAATGACTTCTACCTTCACCTATAGGTAGATCGTGATATAATCCAAGATCCTCTGGGAGTTGGATACTCATACGATACTTAGATAAAATGCGGCCGTCATAATAGGTTATGGTGTTCACTGGAATTCTAGTTGGACAACTAAAAATCTTTAAAAGTTGACGAAGTTGGTTTGTGAATGATCCTTGATAATCATCAAGAGTCTCCTCTTTCCTTACCAAAGTCTGTTTTGGAAAATTTGGTGCCATAGCTCTGTATATCAAGAAAATAATTTTTATTAGTAACCAATAATATATTGCATCATAACAAAGAATTAACGCACTAAAACATATAATGGAATATTCTCATTTGAATACCCATTATATTTCTTTTAGAGAGTTCTTTATCATTACTATACTCTCCTACAGGTAATACCCTTACTAGGTTTCCAACCTAAGGTCAAAGCAATTTGCTCTGATACTAACTGCGGTGACCCAGCATACCACTTCATGTGTAGTACACTATAGTCGTTGACATGACATCCATAGAACACCGTTCCGTAAATATCGCATCCCTTAGAGTGGTACAGCAGAAACATTGCAGGTCCATATTACAAACATACACACGTTATTATTACAATCCGGAAGTTCAAGACTTCCAAAAGATTCAACTTACAAACCAAAATATAAGTGTTTCAGCAGAAGTTTCAAATTTAAAACTTAAACTCCAAATTGAGCTCAACAACTTATTGCTATATAATGTTCATGTTGCTCGACTCAAGTGGCTAATAGAACTATAGTAATTATTCAGCCTCTTGGAACTCTCCCCCATAGACGATGTCGTAGTCCTTGAAGGGAATATGCCCGATAGGCAATAATAAAGTGGTTATTATCGTATTCCTTATTTATGATAAATGTTTATTTTACATGATATAATTGTTTAATAAGGAAACGTTAATACATGTGTGTTTAATAAACAAAAAGGAAGTTCCTAGTTATGCCTCTCTTATAAACTAGCTCGTTGATTAACATGATGATCAAAGTTTCCTGATCATGGACATTGGATGTTGTTAATAACGAGGTCACAACATTAGTGTAATGATGTGATGAACATTCATCCGAAGTATAGCATTACGATCAAAGTCATTGAGTTTATATTGCTATAAAAACTTACGAAGTGATCCTAATCCTTAGACCATGAGATCATGTCAATCACTAACACCGGAAGAGTTTCTCGATGACATCAAACGTCACACCGTAACTGGGTGATTATAAAGATGGCTTCAGAACTACTAAAGTGTTATGTTGAGACCCATGGATCGAGAGTGGAATTTGTTCATCCCGATGACGGATAGATAGCTCTGGGCCCTCTCGGTGATATCACATTGATTAGCTTGCAAGCAAGTGATTTGATCACTAGAATGTTATATCACGGGAACGAGAAAAGATTACATGTCGGTAACGAGATCAAACTAGGTATGGAGATACCGATGATCGAATCTCGGACATGTAATATATCGTGAAACAAAGGGATTAAGATACTAGCGTAAAAGGTTCACACGATCACAGAAGTCATCGTTGAATGTGTGGGAGTCAGTATGGATCTCCAGGTCCCGCTACTAATTATTGATCGGAGAAGGGTCTCGATCATGTCCGCATTATTCGCAAACCGTAGGGTAACACACTTAAGGGATACCGACACCATTCGGAGCAAATGATATGCCAAAGAAAGAAAAAGGAAAGCGCAGGAATTTATTTCACTAGATACCGAAATGGGTTTTCGGGTGAAATTGCAGAAAGTGTTTCTGCATGTGAAATGAAATACTAGCAAGGGGTTATATGTGAATGTTTGTCATTAAAGTAATTGACAAAATTCTGAATAAATAAAAGGAGTTTTATTTAATGAGAGTTTGCATTAAATTTGGTGGAAATTTAATGGGAATTTGAGTGGGTTTTTTGAGTGGAGAGAATTGAAAGGCTTTTTATGTGAGTGGAGTGTCCACCCACATGAATGAAAGGAGGGGAGGGGCAGCTCCATGGCTGGGTGCATGGCCCCTTGGGTGCCCCCTCTCCCTATAAAAGGAGCCCCCCTCCCTCTCTCTCACTCACACCTCCTCGCGAAGGATCTCTCTCCCTCCTTTAGAATTTCCCCATGGTCTCGGATCAGCGAGATACATGTTCCCGGTGGCTTTTTCTAGAAGGATTTGTTGCTTCCGCTTCTTCGCTGGAGCGAGGGCGCGGAGGTTGTCGGGGTACCCGTATGTGTGTGCGATCACGGATGCACCACTGCTTTGAGGTGCTGGACTTGATCGTGATGGACCGGCTGGACCAGACGGACTTCATCACGATCTTGAGATCGGCAAGCGTTCGTCTACATCATCCACGAGTACAACCTCGTTAACGTTATTCGGTCTTCGAGGGTATGTATTCTATGTATGTATATCCACCCGTTGCTTGTATCTAGTAGATAGATCTTGGTACTTAGTTGTTCCCATCGTAGGAATTTTTTTGTTATAGTGGTATCAGAGCCGGATCTATGCGTAGATACTTTGCACGGGTAGTACACATATGAGTATGTGGGCAATGATGATCATTTTATTGCTTCTTAGTTGTACTTTGGATATTGGTGGCATAGTGGGATGAAGCGGCCCGGACAAACTTTACATGTCCTCGCACATGAGACCTGTTCCACGCTTGACATGCAACTAGTTTTGCCTAAGTGGCTAGCGGGTGTCTGTCTCTCCTACTATAGTCAATATCTAATTTGCAACGAGTTGTCAACAATTTGTTTATCCTCGTTGTGGTTCATGTTCGTAGGTAAGAACGGTTCTATCTTCGAAAGCCCTAAGCCACGTAAAACTTGCAATGGATAAATTAGAGGCGTCTAGTTTAGATTGTTGCTGGGCTAGTGTTATGATATGGTGATGTTGTAAGTAGAATTATGAGATGATACTCTTACAACACACATAACGTGTAGGTTGATAGTGATGTTTGATAGCATCTTATATTGCTTGTTTGGCGTTTTATTAGCATAATAAGATGATCCCTCATTTAGATATCAAGATAAAAATGTGTTCTTCCTTAAGTATGCACCGACAATGTTTCGTCGCTTCAAGACATCACGTGATGATCGGGTGTACTTGAATCCACGAGCATATCTCGGGTGTAAGACAGTTACACGCCGAATACTAAGGTTCTTACTTGGCGAGCCTAGCACGTCTGAACATGGCCTCGAACACGGACCAAAGGTTAAGCATGAGTCATATAGTAGATATGATGCCCATTTGATGCTCGCTTTTGAAGCTACAATCGACTCACGTGATGATCGGACTTGGTGTAGTGGATTTGGTTCATGTAATCACCAAAAAGACACGAGGGATGTCGTTTTTGAGTGGGAGTTCATTTCTAATTTGGATTAGTAGAACTCAATTTATCATAAATTAAATCAAAGTGAATTTGCATAATTTGATGTAGTCATTGGCATTCGTTCACCACCTTATGCATAGTTGTAATTGAGATAATAGAACTATAGAATTCTGGATATATACTTTACGAACTGGTATCGTATTGTGTTGAGTGTCAATCTAAAGTTTAAAGTCCTATTGCAAACTTTCAGCAAACTCTATTTACTCCATGAAATTTAATAATTGGTATTAAATTGAGAGTAACAATTCCAGTGTTAGTATCTTAAGTATCATGTTTGCCTCCATGATTCTTGATTGTTTTTAATATCAAGTTTATCTAGGAGCTAAAAGAATTGTTTCAGAAACCATCATGTGTGGCAGATATGCGATATTTGAAACAATGTTTTGGTTGCAATATGATAGAGTATAATATATGTTCTCATATTGGATGAGAATTTACGAAGGTTGGAGATGCTAGACATCCTAATCATCCAAAAGGGTTTTGGAAAGTAATGTTATACTCACGATTCGCCTTTATAAGATACAGTAGCTTGATCATGAAAGTCGTCATGATAAGGATGAATAGAAGATGTATGTAAAGTGTTTACTACACTAAAAGATTACTAAAGAATGGATTTTGAAAGAATACCGATCATTTTGATGATGGTGATCTACTTCAAAGTGCAAGTCCAAAGGTATTATTATTTGAATATACACGCTTTGGACTATGTGTCATGTATATGGCGCCACTGTTGATGTTGATAAATTCTTTTAAAAAGGAAAAGGAAATGTTGAAAGAGAATCTATAAAATATATTTGGCAGAAAAGAAAAGATTGGAAATATCCAATTTAGGTATATGGATGATATACATGTTATGGTTGTATTCTTTGCTTGTTAAACAATGTGGTTCTTGGGTATTGGATACCGAATTGGTTAGTATGAAATTTTATACGGAACGACGCAATTCATGAACCACAATGGCCTAAGTAACTAGCAAAAGAATATGTGATGATGTTCATCGAAAACAAACAAACCGTTGTTTGTATTTCTCGTTGACATCAAAGCTTGACTTCAAGATTTGTTTTAATAATTGTTATTTGAATCAGGTATTATGAGAACAAAGGTTGTTCAAATAATTACCGTATTCCATATAAGATGGATGATTTACAAATCTGGTTGGGGAAATCACATCCATAAAGCCTAATGCTAAAATGTCGCAAGACAAATGATTGGAAGATCACTTACGAAGTGACATCACCGTTTAAATTATATTGGAAAGAAAACATGAAGAAACTCCATTTTTATGGATTTGGAGTCTTTGATTTGATCAAGTGACGCTTGTAAGACTTTCCTCGGTATAATTAAAACTTTGTTCAAAGGCCAAAGAAGAACGAACGACTAAATTATTGGAATTTATACATATGGATGTATGTAGTCCATTATGTGTAGTCGTAAGCGATGGATTTCAACTTCATATGCTTTCTCCAGAAATTTGAGTGAATATTCACTTAATGAGAAAGAAGTGTGAAATATTTGAAAATGTTCAAAGACTTTCAAGATGAAGTGAAAATCATTGTGACAAGAAAATAAATGGTTTATGATTTTATCATAAGGGATTTGTTTGAGTTACAAGTGTAACAAGAAAATAAATGAATTATGATTTTATCATAAAGGGATTTATTTGAGTTGCAAGTTTAGCAAAACACCTAGATTTACATCTCCCGAAACACCATAGGAGTATGGAGTGTTTGAGATTTGTAATGAAACCTTGTTTGACATGGTTGGATCAAAGGTGTTATTTATAAAACTGCCATTATGTTTTTAAAATATTAAAGCTTTAGAGACTACCGCTTTTACACTGAAAAGAGCTCCATCTTGATCCGTTGAAATGACACCATGGAAGTTATGGTTTGGGGTAAAACCCAAGTTGTCATTTCTTAAATTTTGGTATGCTAAACATAAGTAAGATGTTTACAACCGAAGTCGGATGAGCATGTCTTTGTAGGTTATTTCGAATAACAATTGGTTATTCCTCCATAACACCAAGGACAAAAGGGTTTGTCGCTTGAAATGTGAAGTTTCTTGGAAAAGGAATTTTTCGCAAAAGTTAAGTGGGAGGACAATAGAACTTTGATAAGGTTAACGAACCTTAGCTATATGTGCTGAGTTGCGCAGCGCCGGAAATCGTTCCGAAGGCTGCCATAATGCTCATAGCTTATTTGCCTCAAAGGTTGTGGTCACGGAGATCTAAGTTCCTATTGAACCAAGTCGGTCGGTTAAACAATCAAATGCTAAGATTTGAGAGTAAATCATTATTGTTTGACAATGATGAACCGAATACATACAAAGAAGCGATGATGGGCCTCGACTCGCCAAATGGCTTGAAGCCATAAAATCCGTGATAGTTCCATACATGAGAAATCAAGTTTTGAACTTGGAAGACCCTCCGAAAAGGTGTAAAAACCTATCGGTCGTATTTAGATCTATAAAGAAATAGACATGGATGTTTCACATCTATGAAATAGTCGACATGTCGTAAAGTATTTTACGACAATGTTCAAGGAGTTGACTATGACAAGATTTGATCTTTCATAGCGATATTTAGTCTGGACGGATTAAAGTAGCAACCACTACATATAATTTGTTATATGGTAGATGAATAAACAAAAAAAAGTTCTTCTAATAGAATGGTTACCTAGGACATGTACATGACACGATCCAAAGGGTTTTGTTAATTCAAAGGATGCTAAAAAGGGCATGCAAACTTCAATGGTTGAAGTAAGCATCGCGGAGTTGGAATCTTCACCGTGATGAAAAGGAGTTTTTCATCAGGAGACGATGAAGATGCTTGCATTTGCAAGAAATTAAGTGGGAGCGCTAAGACATATTTCTAATACATTATGTGGAGGACATCTTGTTGATTAGAAATGATGTATCTTTTATTGAGAAAGGTTAAGAATTTCATTTCGATGAAATACTTAGGCAAAACCCGAATATTTAGCGTGAATGTCTATAGTGGATAGACTGTGACGCCAATATGGTTGTGCCAAACGTACATATATGAGATGTTGAAGGAGTTCAATATAGAAACGATAAGAAACAGTTCTTATTGCATGGAAAGGAATTGAATCAAGATTCAAGTGTATCGACACTTGATAAGTGAAACAAGATTCAAGTGCTTTGACACTTGATGAGTGAAATCACGAGAATGTTTTGATCAATCATACCATGATATGTACACATCCAGATATGTCCTATGCTCTAAGTGTTATGAGCATATACCAAAATGAATCATAAAATGATCATTGGACTATAGTAAGGATATTCTTATGATCTTTTGGAAGAACTAAGAATATATGTGTGTAGAGGTGACAAATAATTACAAATAGTTCACTGTAAAGCGTTACATTTGATACTAGTTTTGTCACAAGATACAAATTAAGTTTATCTCAATTTAAACTATGAGTGGCACAATGAAATGGAAAGGAGTTTTCATGATGGATTTGGATGTATTCCAAAGTTAAGACATTGTGACGAATACTACAACAAAAGGCTAAGTATATGACTGCTATAGTAGCAGCAAAGGAGGGAATTTGTGTCAAGTAGTTTGAAATCAAACTAAGGTGTGGTTCGCAACAGGCTAACACTAAAGATATATTGTATGACAATACTATCGACATGGTTTAACCCCAAGGAACTAAAGGTCTCACCAAAAGACCAAATTTATACAATGCCATCTCATTGGATAATGAGTGATGCGTGGAGACGCAAAGACATGCAAATACACACGGACCTGAAGCGTCAGATCCATAGATTATGTTAACCACTTGCAATTGCGTATATGGAACATCGGAAAGCCATAAGTGTTCAATACGCAAAGTTTTCAAACTAGATTATTGTCTCTAGTGCAAGTGGGAGACTGAAGGGAATATGCCCGAGAGGCAATAATAAAGTGGTTATTATCGTATTCCTTATTTATGATAAATGTTTATTTTACATGCTATAATTGTATTAATAAGGAAACGTTAATACATGTGTGTTTAATAAACAAAAAGGAAGTTCCTAGTTATGCCTCTCTTATAAACTAGCTCGTTGATTAACATGATGATCAAAGTTTCCTGATCATGGACATTGGATGTTGTTAATAACGAGGTCACAACATTAGTGTAATGATGTGATGAACATTCATCTGAAGTATAGCATTACGATCAAAGTCATTGAGTTTATATTGCTATAACAACTTACGAAGTGATCCTAATCCTTAGACCATGAGATCATGTCAATCACTAACACCGGAAGAGTTTCTCGATGACATCAAACGTCACACCGTAACTGGGTGATTATAAAGATGGCTTCAGAACTACTAAAGTGTTATGTTGAGACCCATGGATTGAGAGTGGAATTTGTTCATCCCGATGACGGATAGATATGCTCTGGGCCCTCTCGGTGATATCACATTGATTAGCTTGCAAGCAAGTGATTTGATCACTAGAATGTTATATCACGGGAACAAGAAAAGAGTACATGTCGGTAACAAGATCAAACTAGGTATGGAGATACCGATGATCGAATCTCGGACATGTAATATATCGTGAAACAAAGGGATTAAGATACTAGCGTAAAAGGTTCACACGATCACAGAAGTCATCGTTGAACGTGTGGGAGTCAGTATGGATCTCTAGGTCCCGCTACTGATTATTGATCGGAGAAGGGTCTCGATCATGTCCGCATTATTCACGAACCGTAGGGTGACACACTTAAGGGATACCGACACCATTCGGAGCAAATGATATGCCAGAGAAAGAAAAAGGAAAGCGCAGGAATTTATTTCACTAGATACCGAAACGGGTTTTCGGGTGAAATTGCAGAAAGTGTTTCTGCATGTGAAAAGAAATACTAGCAAGGAGTTATATGTGAATGTTTGTCATTAAAGTAATTGACAAAATTCTGAATAAATAAAAGGAGTTTTATTTAATGAGAGTTTGCATTAAATTTGGTGGAAATTTAATGGGAATTTGAGTGGGTTTTTTGAGTGGAGAGTATTGAAAGGCTTTTTATGTGAGTGGAGTGTCCACCCACATGAATGAAAGGAGGGGAGGGGGCAGCCCCATGGCTGGGCGCATGGCCCCTTGGGTGCCCCCCTCTCCCTATAAAAGGAGCCCCCCTCCCTCTCTCTCACTCACACCTCCTCGCGAAGGATCTCTCTCCCCCTTTAGAATTTCCCCATGGTCTCGGATCAGCGAGATACATGTTCCTGGTGGCTTTTTCTGGAAGGATTTGTTGCTTCCGCTGCTTCGCTGGAGCGAGGGCGCGGAGGTTGTCGGGGTACCCGTACGTGTGTGCGATCACGGATGCACCACTGCTTTGAGGTGCTGGACTTGATCGTGCTGGACCGGCTGGACCAGACGGACTTCATCACGATCTTGAGATCGGCAAGCATTCATCTACATCATCCACGAGTACAACCTCGTTAACGCTATTAGGTCTTCGAGGGTTTGTATTCTATGGATGTATATCCACCCGTTGCTTGTATCTAGTAGATAGATCTTGGTACTTTGTTGTTCCCATCGTAGGAAAATTTTTGTTTTCTATGCTGCGAACCCTACAGTCCTCCCCTTCTATGGCTCCATACAGGTTGGGATCTTCATAGAAGACCTCCTCTTGGCTCTCAGATGCATACATTGGAGTATCTTCGGGATTCTCAGAGTCTAAGCAAGGATTCAAAGGAAAGGATGATTAACAGCGTTACCCAGCAAATTCATTATATGCAAGGTAGGAAGTTTGATGCTCTATCTACCACCTCGGACTATCAGTCTTTGGAACTATGCAATTTTCATAAATCTTTCTTCAAAGGTTGATTTTATTATGAAAATCTATGACCATCGGCCTTCACAGGTTGACCAGAACTTTCATGGAGTTCCTTTCCTGCCGCATTCGTAGCTCCTTCCCAGAACAGGGAGTAACAAGTTACAATTCTTACACTCTGTAGAGGCATGTTACTTTTCCCATTAGAGATCAACTCCTTGTTGCACAATCGGGCGTACTTTCCCGTCCACAATTCCATGATGTGGGGCCCAGTAGTTGGTCCAAGCCAATCACTGCCCTCTCCGCGACCTCATATGTCTGCATGATCCTTCGGGTCTGGCTCACCTTCGTTAAGCCCCCTTTCGGGCAGGCTAAAACCCTGATGAGTTCCCGAAGACTCGATGACCTAGTGATGCCCGGAATAGTACCATTTACATGGACTATATCCCTAAACACCATTCATAGATAATCTAGACACCAAAAGTGGGGGGCGTAAGGGTGCCCACCCATATGTTGGATCCGCACAAGGAATCACAACGTCACGTTAAGGTCGTCTTGCCTCCATATAAGAGGAAAAGGATACAGCTGACTTATCCGTCCCATTCCAAATCTCATGGTTAACGCATAATATACGGCGCTAGAATCACTGATGTCATGGGTTATTAATCCCTAATTGTTCATCATTATTGCAATTAGAACCCTAAGTTCTATTGCTCCATCATATCATCACTTATGATGATATCTAAGATTTAGTATCTTGAGAAAATATTGTTTTCTTTTTCTATAATATAGATGATAACACACAATTCGCAAATACTTTGATAAAGACTCTTCAAATGACATGAGCAAGTGATGAACTTGCCTTGTGATTGCAAGGTAGTGAATTCGGATGCTTGCACTGGACCTTGAGCTTCTATGTCTACAAAAACATCATTATTGCATGGTAAGGACAATATTTAAAGAAGCAAAATGATTATGAAAAGTAATGTAATGCATCATTTAGATTTATATGTATTCTCCCCCGTTTATTTAAATTATAAAAATTCTTTTAATAATAAAGAATTTATAAATATTAATTTTTAATATTTATTGAATATTGTATTCTTTTATTTTATTTCAATTTATTTGCATTTATTTAATTAATAATTCCTTTAAGAATTATCATTAAATACCAAAAATTGATATTAAATATTTGTTTAATATTTTTTTAAAATACTACAATATTAATATATAATGAAAGTGATTTTTATTTATTTTTGTCATCTTTCAATAATTTTGTAAAATTCCATAAGAAATATATATATTACAAAATTATTAATAAAACTTATATGTCTAAAAAAATTTATTTCTTAATTTATTTGGATAGTTTGGATTATTGTGAGTCCAAAAATATTTTATTTACAATTTTTGGATTTTTATTTTATTTTCTATAATTTATTGAAGTTCAGGGGCATTTTGGTCTTTTCCTATTTTATTAAAAATAGCCTTTAGGTAAATGGGCTGCCTGTTTGGTTTATTGGGCCCTGGTGGCCCAATAGGACAGAACCAAAACCACACCCCAAAGGGGTTTTGGCCCAGTCCAGCCCACTCCCTCTGTCACTCGCTCGACCTTATCTTTCTCTCCTCCTCCTCGACCCCGTGGTCGATGGCGCCGCCGCCGTGCTCTGCTCGCCACCGTGGTCCTCCTTGGTCACTGCCATGATGCAGGGCGAGGTTGTCGACCACGCGCTACCCTTATGTACAATTCGATTTGGCTATGGAGCTTTCTCGTGGCCAAACTAGCCTCATCCCGAACCCTAGGTTTGGGGTGATGCGGTTGCTGTCGCCGCCATTGCTGCCGTGTGCTATGGTGGTGCTCCTCGCCTCCAGGCGTGGCTATGGTCGCTGCCTCGGTGTGGTGTGGGTCGTAGCGCCCCCCTTGGGGTGCTCCCCGTGTTGCTGTGTTCATCGTCGACCCTCTGCTTCCTCTTCTAATCTACAGCGAGGACCTTCGGTAAGTTGTTCCTCTTCCCCTCGTGCTCTCTATGCTAGGCCATCCCATGCTAAATGTTGGTAGTGGCCATTCCTGGCTAGTGCCATATCCTGATTAGGATTATTTGTTCTGCTTAGGGTTCAAATCCCTCTGTTAATTGAATATCTGATGATTTGGATCATGTATTGATGATCCTTAAACCTGTTGAGTGGTGACTTGTTGTGGATTAAGGCTGATGGTTAGCTTTGATGATGCTAGTGGCTTATCAACTGGGTCCCACTGTTAACTTTGATATGGGTCAGATGATAAGGTGGCTTTGGAATTGTTGTTTGGAGATTCTTGTGGTTTGAGAGCTCATCACTAACATTACTTAGGTGCTGACAGTGAGCTCTGAGTGATGAGGTCACTGTATATTTAGTTATTGGCTTATAGATTCATATAAAGTTTGAGATTATATGGTCTATTACAGTGATGATATATATATATGAATATTCCTGGTTATGATTCATGTGATTAAGAACAGGAAAATGATTTATAGTTGGTTGGTTGTATCTGTGAAGATTGGATGCTTAACCTGCTTTGTTCAGAACTATTCTTGTGACACTATTCTAATATGGCACACAAGACTAGATTCTATTACTTAGCTTAGTTTTGTTCAAGCTTAAGATAAGTAGAAACTTATTTCCTTAAATCCCTAAGACCTATGATGTTGGTCTGAGGTTTAGGGATTAGACCCTTCTCTTATTATATCTCATAGATTGGTTCTGGCAGTGATACCAGCTATTGATTCCTGAGTAAATGTTTGGGAAAAATGATTTGTAGGCTTGATGAATTATATGAATTCATAAGATGAATTTATAAGGTGCTACTCCTATTTAAGAGGTGTGCCTAGAAGTTTAGATTTTTGGCTATATTCATTCTTGAAATTTAAGTTGTAGCCTGATAACTAGGATCAATGATGTTGTCCTGAGATCCTAGGTATATCTATATAGTTTTCTGGTTGCTTTAATATTTAAAACTTCAATGATGGATTCACCCCACTTGGGTGTTTTTCTAAGAAGTGGAGTATGAGACAACTTATAAATATTTGTCTAGCTTAGACAGATAGATTATGTGATGGTCTGTTACTACTCACCACACTTGGTTGTTGTTGTTGTTGATCTTGTGGCTAGCTTGATCTAGTGTTCCCCTTGGTACTTCTAGTTTCTGGCTTGTCCTTGATCTAGCCCTCCACCTCCTGGTCCTGGTGGCTTGATCTTGTCCTTGCTATCCACCTGATCTACCCCCTCCTTATGTGACCATCTTGGTGAGATGATCCAGGGTTTAGTTGGTGTGATCTTGCTTGGATTTGGCTTGGTTTAGCTGGGCTGCTGTTCTTGGTGTGTATGCACCAGAGAATGGTGTGGGGTTTGCTTCCCACGGCTGTGCTGAGCAGTTTTGTGTGATTGAGTCATTTGTCAATGGCCAAAGACACACCATGCAGTTTGGTGTGTGTGCTGCTTGTGTGTCTGCTGCACACCTTGTGGATATGCTCTGGATGTGAAGTTACTTTTATCTGGTTACATCTACTTGGCTGGTGAAACTTGCCCTCCTTGTTGTTTATTTGACTTATGGCTTAAAATTATGAAAAATATATTCTTTCATATTGGTGAAACTTGCCCCTTAAAATATTACTCCATGATGAACCTTGAACAGTGCAACTCACTGTCAAGTCTGAGAGTAAAACAATTTAAACCTTAACTTTCTTTCTTTTTGTTTGTGTTTGTTTTGCAGGTACCAGACTTGGAGATCAAGACTTTAGTTTAGGTTTTTCTTTTTCTTTATAGAATAGTCACTTGTAATATTTCTTTTATTCCTTTGTAATTTTTTAATTTATTATTTTGTAATAAATATTATACTATTATTCAATCTATATAGATTATTCTTTTATTTATTTACTATTGTAAAGTTTGTTGCTCATTTACATAAGTTACATTTTTTTGTAACTTATTTATTAAAGTTATGGAATAAATATTCATTGTATTGATTATGTTATTTATTTAATTTTTGAGTTACTAATCATCTTCTCTTGACTAAATCAAAATACTCAAACATAATTCTAAATCCTTTTGAATTATTATTCAAACACTCAAGTTTTAAATTCAAATTTCATTTCCCAAAACACTCTAATCCACAAAGATCATATCAAAGTCTATAACAATCATCCTTCAAGACTATACCTAATCTCAAAGGATGAGAGAAACTTTGATCACTTTAGGTTTTTATTTGGCAAAACATTTACCCACATTTTTACATATGAATGCATGCAATATCACAAATTCCTAAATCTACCCTTTGTTGGTTTCTAAATGCTGAGATGTTACATCACGTCAGGCTAACAAAAAGGGCATGCATACAACCAAGCACCATGTGCTAATACAATTAGCCTTTACAACAAAGGGCACAACACGCCCAGTCGAAATACATACAAGTTTTACATCTATCTTTTCTATGGGACCTACCTATTCTAAAGGATCACCTGCACATGATGCTCAAAAAGATCTATAACCTCCTCAGCATACTGCCTAACAGCCGCGTAGTGCGGGCGCATGTCCCATAGGTCACCATCTGGCCGAGGAGGCGGCCCAACCGCCACAGCCGCAATATTAATATCAGGGCGATGCAGCCGCATGAGGGAAAGGGCGGCCTTCACCCCCGAAACCAACTGGTGCAGCACCAATTCCCTGATGTGACGCACGTCTCGAAACTTCGCCAGCAAACCCTAGAGAGTCGACGATGCTTCATCAAGGGGAAACATGACGTGTAGAATCGACGCCAGAGAAGTCTTCACCTGCCTTAGCACTCGCGACACCTGATGAGCACAATCCTGCACAATCGCAAGTACCGTAGCACGGTCGCGGTCCATCCAGAAAAAGCCTCCGGCTTCCATATCCTGCTGGGTCAAGCAGTTGATCCGAACTGCAACGCGCTCCTTCTCCTCCCTCGAAACAAGGTTGGCACCTGCAGCGACTATAGAGTAAGATGACTCGCAAACCAGGCGCATCCGAAAACGAGCAGCAGATCGAAGAAACTTACACTACAGCTGCTCGGCCAACTGCCGCAGCTCCCCCATCAGATACTCCTCCCTGGTGGTAGCTCGCTCCGCCTTCAATTTCCATACATCTGCATGGCCTCGGACGCCAAGTATCTCCTTCTCAAGACTGCAGACGCGGTCATGAAGAAAAACAAGCTGCAAAGAATCATCCAAAGATGGCCGCGGTTGTGGAGCAGACGAAGTATCGATGGGGTCCTCACCTGAAGGTCCCTAAAGGAAAACAGACAAAAGTATGAACAACACATGACTGAGCAATAGCTCAAAGGATCATTTATATACAACAAAAGGCCAGTGCGTGGCACATGGAAATTTGTCGTCAAATATTACAACAAAATAAGAAGAAAACTATCCTACAACTACAACGACGAAGACTAAGCAGCCGCATCCTGAGTGTCCTCGGAGCCAGAGTGCCTGCTCTTGACCTCCTACTGCTGCTTCGCCGCATACTCCACCAGAAGGTCAATGAGCTTCGGCCCATAGCACTTACAACGAGCAGCGTAGAGAGCGAAGGCTACCTCGGAACCGTCGAGAGCCGTTGGCATCTGGGAGGTGACCTGATGAAGATCCAGCTCCGCCCCGGATGCTAGGGCCATAGCCAGCCCCATGGAAGCGTCGATGCCCTTCTGCTTGCGCTTGTAGGCCGCAGGTGCATCCGCTGACAACGCATCCGCCAAAGAATCGACATCCTCAAGGGCAGCGCCCTTGGGAACGAGCTCCTTGTAGAAACGCCCGAGGATCTCCTTGGCCTTGGCAAGGAGCTAAGAAGCATTTACAATGTCTTCGACCGCCGCGGCGGCATCGTCCAGAACGCTCCCATGCTCCAAGGCACTACGATTGAACTCAATGTCCGAGGCATCTGAAGGAAAAGAAAGACAAAGAAGGAATTGAATAAGGGCATGGAGGCAGATCAACCGAAAAAACCAAAGACAGGCAAAACACTCACCTGAAATGGCCTTGGCAGCAGCCATCAGCTTCTCGGCCACCTCTTTGTCACACTCAACTGCAGCAGCGGCGAGCTGCTCCTCGCGATCCATAGCTTCCACTGCAGCGCCTTGGTCGCGCGTCGCTAACTCCTAACTCCGCCGAGGCGCTCCTTCGCCCCAACGGCATCCTCGGCCTTCTTCTTCGCTCACCCAAGGCTCTATTTGAGAGCATCAAGCTCGCATAGGGCAGTATTATTCTCATCTGCAAAAGCAACAAGAACATACATGAGCTCCACAAGTTAGCAAGAAGACGAAAAAGAATAGGATCAATTCAGCATGTACCTTGAAGCTGTCGCATGCTGGCCTCCGGCGCCAGGTGCTGCTGCATAAGCAGGTTTTGTCAACACCCGGATTATTAATCCCAGATGCATGTTATGCCATACATCGCAATCCCAGGATTACCATTTTTGCGAGACATAACAGAATTGGATACCACAGTACATCATCCATTACAAACCATACATAAGGTCTTACACAAATTAAGGATCTCATGATCCAGTCTTAATACAACACAAGCAGCGGAATACGTAATAATAACGGTAGCGTAGGCGAAGATCCATCTTTGGGGTCACAGGCAATGCTGACGATGGGAGATGATCCTAGTTGTCGTAACCTTCCTAGGGTCCATCTTCCAGGTACTCCTCTTCATAGTCTGGCCATGGGAATATCCAGGGACAAAGCCATGAGTACTCTTTAAGTACTCGCAAACTAATACTAATAGGTGAAAGGTTTTTTTTGTAGTAGGACACTAAGCTCTAGGGTTGTTTTGCAAAAAGCCAGATTTACCTCTACTAAGTTTGGAAACAACGAATGCTAGTTAAGGTTTTATAACACCTAAGTGGGAACTTGTATCTCATGCCACAACTCTGTTGTGGTCAAGTAAAAGTCTCAAATCATTTCACAAGTCATTTTGAAAAACATCTGACGGGAAAACAGTATGGCCACTCCAACTGTCCATAACCGCGGACGTGGCTATTCGAATAGTTTGACACTCTGCAGAGATTGTACACTTTCACCACAACATTCGATACATCCGTCAGGAACAAATCCAGAATTCACCATACTCAGTATGCGGATAATCAATCCTAACTTTTCAATTACACGCCCTAGTATAAGCACCTCTCCTGTGAGTTTGGCCTCCCAACCATGACCAACTGTCATCTTGGGTACTGCACAGGTGGACAATCTTCACAAGGTAGCCTCAGCTCAGACATTGGCCGTGAGGGAACTAATACTAAGGTATATAAGTTTCGAGTCAAGCCCTACCCAATTCTCGGGCATTGTGGTTGTACGATAAAATTGGAATGGTATTGCATCCAGACAACCATCAGTTTTATAAAGGGCTAAGGCTCATGCCTCAACATTTTCATCACCATAAATCATCTGGTGTTCGAAAACACATGTCCAAAACATTTTAATAGAATGATCCATCATTCCAAGGTTTTCATAACCATTTTTCCACCAAGTATTCCCATCTAAATTTGATCAAGTTTTATGCTTAGCACTAGCATCTACAAGTGGGGGTAAGTACTAATGAGGGGTGGTAAACAAGGGGAGTTTAACTAAGTTCAATCTCATGCCTTAGGATGACATCAAGATTATCTAGCTTAGGCCAAATTTTATGCTCTTTATGCAACCTTCAAAATATCCTTCTAGTATCTACAATTTACTTAAGTAAACTCTAAGTAATAGCTTTGATAAAGAAATAAAGTATAAAGCTTGTAAGTAAAAACTAGGATTGGTTTATCAAGTGGGTAGGATCATCTATGCTTAAGGCATATAGTTGGCAAGGTGACAAGCAAGTATTGGCTTGCATCAGTATCAGTATAAGCTTGCTAAATTGCAAGTGTTAGCTTGCAAGTATTGGCTTGCCTTGTGCAGAGCAGTGATTAAAGTTCTCCTCGGCTTCTTCTTCGTAGTATCCTCCTTCCTCCTCGTATCCTTGGTCGGTACTAGCGTCTATGAATAAATACAAGGTACACAATCACCAAACAATACTTAATTACTTGCATTCATCACACACAAGGGCCCTATAGATGATCTAGCATCATCACTAACATTACAAGATTAAAGCTTTGTTTAATTCCTTTTATTTTTAGAAAACTAATTTCTACTCATTGAAAAACTACTTAAGATTTAATATTCTCCAAACCAAACATGGGATAATGTTGACACATGTCATCACCATATATTTTAGTCCATGGGAATGTGATTTAAAGTGGTGTCACAATTTAATAAGGTTTATCCTTTTATTTTTAATTAAATAAAGTGACTAGAAATGCTTATGTGGCATTCTTTTATTACTTGGTCATTATTTCTGTAAGTAAACCTATATATTTTTATATATTCTGAAAGGTATGGTTAAATGTGATTTTTGAGAGTTGGAATCAACTCAAAAGCTATTATGGTTTCAATTTGAAAAATGTTTGAATGTAGAAAAGCTTCTGCCTTGTTATTTTTACCAAGAGTGATCTACAGATCCAAATGATTTAAATCCAACGGGCTTGGATTCAGCACTTCCAGACCTTTCTAACAAAATTGGTTTCATTCAATTTGGTTCACTGAATCGAGTTGGGTTGATTTTTGAAACTAGGTGCAGAAGTGTGTTTGAATGAAAATGGAAAAATCCAAATTCAAACAATTGGGCTGCACGGGAAACGATACTGGGCCGGCCTACTAAGCACAAAGCTTACGCGGGCTGGTTAAGTTGTTGTCCCCACACGTCAGTGAGACGAGGGGGTGCGAAGCGGTATGGGGAAATATGGTGCATTCGATATAGTTCTAATCCAACAGCTCAGGCGAGGGTCGGCGAGGCGGGCGAACGACAAAGTCGATGACGGTGAACCTCCTGGTACCGGCAGCTTCTCCTGGGGCGGCTCCATTTGCTGGCTCCCTTCTTCTCCAGCAGCGGCGGGCTCCGGTGGAATTCCGGCGAAGCGCTGCTCGCCTTGCTTCGGGAACAGGGTGGAACAATCAGTGAGGAGAGGGAAGTGAGATGGTGTGCTCAATTAGGCTGGGGGTGGCCTCTATTTATAGTCGCGACGACGAGACCGAACGGGATGGGCGGGCGACGGTGGCGACATGGCTACGGGCTGCTAGAGGCATGGCCAGTGGTGGCAATCGCTTGGTGGTCTCCTGGCGATGCTCTACGACTTTAATGCGCATGCAGGGGCGGTGGCAAATGGTCTGAAACATGCGATGCTCTGCGCGGTCGAGGCGGCGTCTTTGACGGCGAGCGGTGGCTACAGGGCATGGGGCGGCGAACGGGGATGTCTGGCGGTCTCCTGGGTCGGTGGTGATCGTGTATGCACGCGGGCGGCGCAGTGCGTGGGCGTGTCGAGGGCGCTCGGCGATGCTCGGCATGGTTGCTTTGGCGAGATGGGCACGCTGTATGCAGGTCGTGGGGTTGACAACGTTCGAGCGCTGGACAGGGAGTGGCTGTGGGGTGTTGGCTTGCTCCCAAACATGTTGGCTAGGCTTGTTTCTTCTCCTAGCTTGCTGTCCACACTGGGGTGACATGGTGAGCTTCGGCTGTTCACCGTTGATGGCATTGCCAAGCTTACAGTGGGTCTAGTGCTTTGTTTAGTTGGCTAGATGATCTATTGAGGTTGCTGTGAGCTAGAGAGGGAACAAGTTAGGCTCCAATCACTGCTCACAATAGTGTTTAGATTTTATTTGATTTGAATCAGCAAGGTGTTTGATGAAATGGCCGCAAGAATTCAAGTTCTAAATTTTGAAAAGATTTTTGGTGGGTGTGCTAGGTTGGTGCTGGTGAGTCTGCAGATGCTTGGGTTTTGAAAGTTGAGCTTGTTTGAGTGGTTTTTGAAAAAGTGGGATCTTCCCATATGATAAAGATTCAATTTTGAATTGTCATTTAAACTATGCATTTGAAAGTTCTGGGATGATCACAAGGTGGGCCTTGATACTTTGTTAAGAGTACTATCAAGGGGTGTAAAGATCCAAACAAGTTTCTTTTAAGTTCTGAAAGTTTGAGACAGCCAAAGTAGGCATGGGAGTTAAATTGGTCAAAATGACCATTCACTCATTTTGTTTGTTTTGATTTATTCGTCTTTGGGAATTGTTTGGATGATGTTTATTTCACCTAAGAATCCTTTTACAAGCAAAGAAACACATAAACAAGGCAATTCAAAAGAATTCAAAATGGGATGCATACACACATGCATGCTTTCATATTTTTAATTTGAAAAGCTTTTGTTAACCCTAATTTTGATGATTAGAGTTTCATGATTCTAGTTTAATATTTTTGGGATGTTACAAACCTTCCCCCCTTAAACAAAAATCTCGTCCCGAGATTTGAAAAAGGACGAAAAGATTACCTAGGATTTGAAGAGATCGGGAAATTCCATCCTGATGTGATCTTCGCGCTCCCAGGTAGCTTCCTCTTCTGTGTGGTTGCTCCACTGAATCTTGAGAAACTTGATGCTCCGGGTTCTGGTAGTTCGGAAAGCTTCTTCCAAAATACGGATGGGTACTTCAGGATAGCTCAGGTCATCGTTGATCTCTATGGTCCGGTGATTGATATTCTTGAACACTTCAGTCTTCTCTTGAACTTTGAGGCACTTGCGAAGTAATGAGATATGGAACAAATTGTGCACAGCTGACATCTCTTCAGGTAGTTCCAATTGATACCACACTTCTCCTCGACGGTTCAGAATCTTGAAGGGTCCAATATATCTGGGGTCTAACTTTCCTTTGAGTTGGAAACGCTGCATTCCCTTCAATGGCAACACTTTCAGATACACAAAATCTCCTATGTTGAAGGCAAGGTCTCGACGTCTCTTGTCGGCGTAACTCTTCTGTCTGGACTGGGCTGTCTTGAGGTGCTCACGAATCTTGTGAACCTTCTCTTCTGCTTCTCGTAGGATGTCGGGTCCGAAGATCTGACTCTCTCCTACTTCCGACCAGTTCAAAGGGGTGCGACACTTCCTTCCGTACATGAATTCAAATGGGGCCATTTGCAAACTAGCTTGATAACTGTTGTTGTATGAAAAATCTACAAACGGCAGACAGTCTTCCCACTTGGATCCATATTCTAACACACAGGCTCTCAGCATATCTTCGAGTATTTGATTTACTCGCTCCGTTTGTCCATCGGTCTGAGGGTGATATGCGGTGCTAAAATCGAGGCGGGTTCCTAAACCTTCTTGAACTTTCTTCTAGAATCTCGAGGTAAATTGAGTTCCTCGATCAGATACGATGTTCTTGGGGACTCCATGCAAACTAACGATTCTAGCGATGTATAACTCCGCTAGCTTCGAACTCTGATATGTGGTTTTGACGGGTAAGAAATGGACGACTTTGGACAATCTGTCCACTATGACCCAGATAGAGTCATTTCCTCTACTAGAAGTAGGCAATCCGGTGATAAAGTCCATTCCAACGGAATCCCATTTCCATTCCGGAATCTGCAATGGTTGCAATTGATCCAAATGGTCTTTGATGTCCTGCCTTGACTCGCTGACATATATCACACTTGGCGATATAGCTTCCGATTTCTCTCTTCATCTTATGCCACCAAAATTTCTCTTTCATATCTTGATACATCTTAGTTCCTCCGGGGTGGATGGAATAAAGAGTATCATGAGCTTCCTTCAGAATAACTTCTTTCAACTCAGAATCTGCTGGTACACAAAGGCGTCCTTTGTACCATAGAACTCCTTCTTAGTCTTCGGTCAATCCGGGTACTTTGCCTGTACCAATACGACGCTTGATTCCGTCGATACTAGCATTTCCTTTCTGCGCCTCTTTGATCTGGCTGATCAAAGTGGGTTGAAGTTTGATGCTAGCCAAAAATCCTTCACTCACTAATTCTATGCGGAAATATTTCATCTCCTTGTGCAAACTTGGTTTCTCCTTCAAAATCATGGAGTTCAAGCAGCACGGCAATCTGCTAAGGGCATCTACTACCACGTTGGCTTTACCAGGGTGATAGTGAATGTCCAGATTGTAATCCTTGATTAGCTCAATCCATCTTCTCTGCCTCATATTCAGCTCCTTCTAAGTGAATATATACTTCAGGCTCTTGTGATCCGAATAAATCTCACAACGGTTTCCCATCAGGTAATGTCTCCATGTCTTCAGGGCTAGAACTACGGCTGCGAGTTCGAGGTCATGGGTTGGGTAATTTTGCTCGTGTTGCTTTAGTTGTCGAGATAGATAATATATAACTTTGCCTTCTTGCATTAGCACACATCCGAGACCGATCTTGGATGCATCACAATACACATCGAAGGGCTTCGTGATATCCGGCATGATTAAGATTGGGGCTGAAATCAATCTTCTCTTGAGTTCTTGAAAACTCGCTTCACATTTGTTGGTCCATTCAAACTTCTTGTCCTTCTTCAGCAATTGAGTCATGGGTCTGGCGATACTCGAGAATCCTTCTATGAACTTGCGGTAATATCCCGCCAATCCGAGAAATGCACGAACTTGGGTTTGAGTGGTTGGGGCTTTCCAATCTTCGACATCCTTCACCTTTGCAGGGTCAACGGCAATTCCTCCGGCTGATACAATGTGACCGAGGAATCCTACTTCTTGTAACTAGAATTCACATTTACTAAACTTGGCATACAACTGATGCTCTCTAAGGGTTCCAAGAATGGTCCTTAGGTGTATCTCATGTTCTTCTTCCAATTTGGAATAAATCAGAATGTCATCGATGAAAACAACGACAAACTTATCCAGGAAGTCCATAAAAATCTTATTCATGAGATTCATGAAATAAGCGGGGGCATTGGTTAATCCAAAAGACATAACGGTATACTCGTACAATCCATATCGGGTGGTAAAGGCAGTCTTGGGAATATCCTCCGCGCGAATCTTGAGTTGATGATAGCCAGTTCTAAGATCAATCTTAGAAAACACTTTGGCACCGGTCAACTGATCAAACAAATCTTCTATCTTGGGCAAGGGGTACTTGTTCTTGATGGTGACATCATTCAACTTCCGGTAATCCGTACACAAATGGTTACCTCCATCCTTCTTATCCACGAACAAAACAGGTGATCTCCAAGGTGACGCACTTGGTTGAATCAATCCAATTTCCAACATGGAATCCAGTTGCTTCTTCAATTCTGCTAGTTCTGACGGGTTCATACTATAGGGTCTCTAGGCTATGGGTCCTGTTCCGGGGATTAGTTCAATGATAAACTCGATATCCCGATCTGGGGGCATACCAGGCAAAATATCTGGAAATACATCGGGGTATTCACAGACTATCCGGACTTGGTCAATGGTAGGTTGGGCTATACTCTTGTTGCACTTGAATTGGCGAGGTAAGGTTTCAGATATATGCTCGATCGATATTCCTATCTTGGTCATGGTGATGGCTTTCTTGGCACAGTCAATCAATCCTTTATGTTTGGACATCCAATCCATTCCTAGTACTACTTCCAAATCTGTAGTTCCGAGTACTATCAGATTAGCATAAAAATCTATGCCATGGATTCGGATAGGGACTCCTTTGCAAATTTGCCTAGCTTTGGTGGTTGAACCGGGAATTTGAACGATCATAACATGCTTCAGTTTTGTTGGTTGAATTTTACTAGTGCATGCAAATTCTTCGGTGACAAATGAATGCGATGCACCAGAATCAAACAACACTCTTGCAAGTACTGCATTAACAGAAAACATACCCAAAGACGACGCCCGGCGCTTCTCGAGCTTCTTCAAGATGCATGAGGAAAAGACGGCCGGTGCGGTTGAGTGAATTCCCTGGGGCAAACCTCCTTCCTGGCTGAACACGACGTTGCTGCTGAGCTGGGGCATTGGTATTGGGGGCTGCGGCATTCTTCTTGTTGGGGCACTCGTTGGAATAGTGGCCCTTATTTCCACAGTCATAACAAGTCACTTGCGACTTGTCCTTTGCTGCAACAGGCACAACATTGCTTCCAGTCCTCGGGGCAGTGTTGGTGTTGGTGGTAGCATTGTTGTTGAACTTGGGTGGGGCACGGTTGAAATTGCTAGAGTTGTCGGGGTTGTTGTGATTTCCTCCGGGCCTAGGGTTTCCTCGGTTGGGATAGGTCGAACAGTTCATTGGGGGTCTGTTGGTTCTTTGGGCAAATCCTGGAGATGGGTTAGGGCGATACTTTGGGGTCTGATGGGTTCCTAGTTGATGCATCATGCGACGCTTGCGGTTCTCATTGGCTTGGTTGATCTTTCCTTCCATCTGGATGGCAGAGTCGACAAGGGCTTCAATATCCGTAAAGGGAATATTGACCAACACAGTCTGCATCTCATCGTGCAGACCATTCAGGAATCTTTCTTTCTTCTTGGCTTCAGTGTCGATCTCATCCGGGGCATACCTAGCTAATGACAAAATTTGTCACGGTATTCCACTACGGTCATCCTTCCTTGATTCTGAATTCGTCTCTCATTCTCTTGATCAAACCCGGTGGCACATGGGTTCTACTGAACTTGACCTTGAATTCCTCCCAGGTCATCATTGGGCCTCCGGTCATTGCGCGAACACTGTTCCACCATGCCCTGGCATCTCCGGCTAGATAGTGGGTGGCGAATAGAACTTTCTCGTTAGCTTCCACTCCGGCGGCTTCTAAGTTATTTTCCATGGTCTGCAACCAATGGTCGGCATCTAGGGGCTCTTCACACTTAGTGAAAACAGGTGGGTTGGTGTTCTGGAAATTCTTGAGCTTAGATCCATGGTTGTCCTGATTTCCGGGGCCTTGGTTGTTGTGGGCAAGCTGAGCTATGTGTTGAAGGGTGGCTAGGTTGGCTTGACGTTCCGTTCTTTCAGCTTCGCGGTCACAAACCAACATTTGCAGGATCTGCAACATCGGGTCCGGGGATGAACCACTTCCTCCACGTGGCATCTGAAGATTGAGATAGATCATGAGAAAAGAGGGAAATTTCTAAGGTTCTGGGACTTTGAAAAGTTTTTAAAGTTTGACTCAGATTTTCTAGAACTTGCTTTTCATTCATTCACTCATAGCACACGATACAAACACACACCACAACAAAGTAAAACAGATGGTTTTAAGAACCATTCTGGAAACTACGATACAGTGGGACCGAATACTACTCACTACGCTAGTGCTCAAGTGATACTACTCCTCGGAGTCGGTGTAGTCGTCATCCTGATCATCCTCGTCATCATCAATGAAGGCGTAATCATCCTCATTGGTGAAGAAATCCATAGCCTGATCTTCTAGAAAATCGTCATCATCACTGAGATAGGAGTAGGGGTCTCCAGGAAGATCCTCTCTGACATTCTCCCTTTCCTCCAACCGCATGTCTCTCTCGTGGATGGTCTCCTCCAAAGACGAGATACGGTGGCGAAGACGGGCAATGATGCGCTCCTTCTTGTCGAGCTGACGACGGCGAGACTTACGATCCTTCGCTAGCATGGCGATAGTCTGATCCTTCGTCTTGATGATGGCGGACTTGTGGTTGGAGTAGTCACGGCAGTTATCCAATTACTGCTAACGATCGTACATCATGAAGCTGAGGTGGTCTAACTGAGTCTTCAACTTGTGGTGGTATGGGGCTTCCAGGGGTTGTCCATTAGCATCACGCCTTGGGCAAAACTCAAAGCGGGTACCCTTGATCTGGTTGATACTCTGCCCACACAGACGGGCAAGAGCTTCCTGCATGGCCCTGGCAAGTCCATCGAGCCAGTTGTTCTCTCTTAAGGTAAACTGAATTCCTTAGTAGTGGGAGGTTCAATCTTTCCTCGGAGACTTGCAACAATTAGCCACTGCAGATCTTCTCCTCCTTGATCATTGAGCTGGGCTCCGAAGAACTCGGGGTGCGGACGCTCCAGAAGTTCTGAAAGCTGGTCCAAATCCCTCTCAAAGATAAGGTCTCCGCCATTTCCCAACTAATAAAACTTGTTGTACTTCACGTCCATCTAAAAGAATATAAGATGAGTAAGTTAGTAGAGTGATCAAGTGTGTCAATTTTTATGTATTTTGCAAGAGTTTTTGAGGAACATGAATTTTTATGAAAGAAACAAGGGGATAAGAATGGGAATAAGTTTTTGTAAAAATTTGCTTTCTTTGGTTTCGAAACTAAGTTTTTTATTCCAAACGTCCAGTCTAACTAGGGTCTTCTATGGTCAGGATGGCTCTGATACCAACTTGTCAACACCCGAATTTTTAATCCCAGATGCCTGTTATGCCATACATCACAATCCCAGGATTACCATTTTTGCGAGACATAACAGAATTGGATACCACAGTACATCATCCATTACAAACATACATAAGGTCTTACACAAATTAAGGATCTCATGATCCAGTCTTAATACAACACAAGCAGCGGAATACGTAATAATAACGATAGCGTAGGCGAAGCTCCATCTTCGGGGTCACAGGCAATGCTGACGATGGGAGATGATCCTAGTTGTCGTAACCTTCCTGGGGTCCATCTTCCAGGTACTCCTCTTCATAGTCTGGCCATGGGAATATCCAGGGACAAAGCCATGAGTACTCTTTAAGTACTCGCAAACTAATACTAATAGGTGAAAGGGTTTTTTGTAGTAGGACGCTAAGCTCTAGGGTTGTTTTGCAAAAAGCCAGATTTACCTCTACTAAGTTTGGAAACAACGAATGCTAGTTAAGGTTTTATAACACCTAAGTGGGAACTTGTATCTCATGCCACAACTCTGTTGTGGTCAAGTCAAAGTCTCAAATCATTTCACAAGTCATTTTGAAAAACATCTGACGGGAAAACAGTATGGCCACTCCAACTGTCCATAATCATGGACGCGCTATTCAATAGTTTGACACTCTGCAGAGATTGTACACTTTCACCACAACATTCGATACATCCGTCAGGAACAAATCCTGAATTCACCATACTCAGTTTGCGGATAATCAATCCTAACCTTTCAATTACACGCCCTAGTATAAGCACCTCTCCTGTGAGTTTGGCCTCCCAACCATGACCAACTGTCATCTTGGGTACTACACAGGTGAAAAATCTTCACAAGGTAGCCTCAGCTCAGACCTTGGCCGTGAGGGAACTAATACTAAGGTATATAAGTTTCCAGTCAAGCCCTACGCAATTCTCGGGTATTGTGGTTGTACGATAAAATTGGAATGGTTCCAGACAACCATCAGTTTTATAAAGGGCTAAGGCTCATGCCTCAACATTTTCATCACCATAATCATCTGGTGTTCGGAAACACATGTCCAAAACATTTCAATAGAATGATCCATCATTCCAAGGTTTTCATAACCATTTTTCCACCAAGTATTCCCATCTAAATTTGATCAAGTTTTATGCTTAGCACTAGCATCTACAAGTGGGGGTAAGTACTAATGAGGGGTGGTAAACAAGGGGAGTTTAACTAAGTTCAATCTCATGCCTTAGGATGACATCAAGATTATCTAGCTTAGGCCAAATTTTATGCTCTTTATGCAACCCTCAAAATATCCTTCTAGTATCTACAATTTACTTAAGTAAACTCTAAGTAATAGCTTTGATAAAGAAATAAAGTATAAAGCTTGTAAGTAAAAACTAGGATTGGTTTATCAAGTGGGTAGGATCATCTATGCTTAAGGCATATAGTTGGCATGGTGACAAGCAAGTATTGTCTTGCATCAGTATCAGTATAAGCTTGCTAAATTGCAAGTGTTAGCTTGCAAGTATTGGCTTGCCTTGTGCAGAGCGGTGGTTAAAGTTCTCCTCGGCTTCTTCCTCGTAGTATCCTCCTTCCTCCTCGTATCCTTGGTCGGTACTAGCGTCTATGAATAAATACGAGGTACACAATCACCAAACAATACTTAACTACTTGCATTCATCACACACAAGGGTCCTATAGATGATCTAGCTGTAGGGGTTCGTAGCATGGAAAACAAAAAAATTCTACCGCATGAACACACAATCAAGATCTAATCTATGATCAAGCCAAGATCTATCTACTAGATTGTAGCAACGAGTCGATAGAATACTAACCCTCTAAGATCCAAAGCGGTTAATGAGAGCACATTCTCGTGGGTGATGTAGTCTTACACTTCCGATCTCAAGATCGCGTAGACGATCCTTCCGGCGCTGCGTTTCGGCAGCGCTTCCGCAGTCGGTCACACGTTTGGTACTCGATGAAGACCTTCCTCTCCCTTGTTCCAAAGAAAGCGGAGGTTGTAGCACTCTCTCCTCATGATTCCGGCGACCTGACGGCGTTATGCAGGAAGTAGAGGGAGATCTCATGAGGCTTAAGCCGGAGCGAGTATGGTGGACTATGAGAGAGGCCTTGGCGATCTAGGGTTTAGAGGCACCAAGGAGAGAGAGCTAAGCCGGTGGCTAGGGCAAGGGGAGGGCCCCAACTCGGCGGCTAGGCAAACCCTAGGGGCGGCGGCGACTTGGTGGAGGCCGACGGCTAGGGCTAGGGTTTAGAGGAGAGAGGTGTAGGGAAGAGGGGCACCCCTGCCCCTTCTTTTATAGGTGGGAGGGAGGCGCGGTTGGGAGGAGGGAGTCCTCCTCCAACTCCTCCTCCTTGGCCGGCGGGTGGAGGGAGTAGGACTTCCTCCCTAAGTAGGTTTCCTACTCTCCCTCCACCAAGCAAACTTGTCGTTTGACTTTTCAAATTGGCGTTTGACTTTTCAAACTAGGATTTGATTTATCCCTTTATTTTGCTCAGCGATGACACCTAGTACATGATGCAACCATTCCAACTTGTTATGACACATTCATGTACCCTTCCCCTCTGGAGTCTTGGGACCTTGGACCCTTCTAGAACATTCCCGATGAAAACACCGGAATCATTCCCCAACTTTGAAACAGGACTTTCCTTATATGAATCTTATTCTCCGGACCATTCCGGATCTCCTCGTGATATCCCGGATCCCATCCGAGACTCCGAACAACATTCGGTCTCTTACTCATCATTCCATAACTACTCAACAACATCGAATCCTTAAGTGTGTCTCCCTACGGTTCGTGAATTATGCGGACATGATCGAGAAACTTCTCCGAACAATAACCAATAGAGGAATCTGGAAATTCATATGGATCCCACATATTTCTACGATTACTTTGCGATCGAATGAACCACTTACATACGATACCAATTTCCCTTTGTCTCACGATAGTTTACTTATCCAAGGTTTTGATCGTCGGTATCTCTGCATACCTAGTTCAACCTCGTTACCGATAAGTACTCTTTTCTCGTTCCCGTGATATGTGATCCCTTGTGAGCCAGTCACATGCTTGCAAGCTAATTGGATGACATTCCACCGAGAGGGCCCAGAGTATATCTATCTGTCATATGGATGGACAAATCCCACTCTTGATCCATGTGTCTCAACCCATACTTTCCGAACTCTCAATGCCACATTTATAGCCACCCAGTTACGGTGTGGTGTTTGATGTCATCAAAGCATCCTTCCGGTGATGGTGATAAGCATGATATCATGGTCAAAGGAATTAGGTTACTATGTATCAGAAAGCATATAGCAAATGAACTATATTAAATGACTTGATCTTTATGCTACGCTTATCTATAGGAGTATGTCCATCATATCATTCTCCTAATGATATGACCCTGCTGTTAATAACATCTCTATGTTCATGATCAGGAAACCATGATCATATATTCACCAACAAGCTAGTTTAACAAGAGGCTTTACTAGGGACTCTTTTATGTTTACAAATCACACAAGTATTAATGTTTTCGGTTAATACAATTATAGCATGGTATGTAAACATTTATCATAAGTATGAAGATATGATAATAACCACTTTATTATTGCCTCTTGGGCATATCTCCAACACTAGCATCATCACTAACATTACAAGATTAAAGCTTGGTTTAATTCCTTTTATTTTTAGAAAAGTAATTTCTACTCATTGAAAAACTACTTAAGATTTAATATTCTCCAAACCAAACATGGGATCATGTTGACACATGTCATCACCACATATTTTAGTCCATGGGAATATGATTTAAAGTGGTGTCACAATTTAATAAGGTTTAACCTTTTATTTTTAATTAAATAAAGTGACTAGAAATGCTTATGTGGCATTCTTTTATTACTTGGTCATTATTTCTGTAAGTAAACCTATATATTTTTATATATTCTGAAAGGTATGGTTAAATGTGATTTTTGAGAGTTGGAATCAACTCAAAAGCTATTATGGTTTAAATTTTAAAAATCTTTGAATGCAGAAAAGCTTCTGCCTTGTTATTTTTACCAAGAGTGATCTACAGATCCAAATGATTTAAATCCAACGGGCTTGGCTTCAGCACTTCCAGACCTTTCTAAAAAAATTGGTTTCATTCAATTTGGTTTACTGAATCAAGCTGGGTTGATTTTTGAAACTAGGTGCAGAAGTGTGTTTGAATGAAAATGGAAAAATCCAAATTCAAACAAGCTGAAGTCAAGGAAGCGATCTTGGGCGGCTGGCTAAGCACAACGCTTACGCGGGCTGGTTAAGTTTTTGTCTCCACGCATCAGTGAGACGAGGGGGTGCGAAGCGGTATGTGGATATATGGTGTGTTCGATCTAGTTCTAATCCAACGGCTGAGGGTCGTCGTCCACGTCGGGCAGCGCCGGCGAGACTGAACCCTAACGCGGAAGGTGGGGGTCGTCGGGGGCTCACCGGGGCCTAGGCGAGGGTCGGCGAGGCGGGCGAACGACAAAGTCGATGACGGCTAACCTCCTGGTACCGCCAGCTTCTCCTGGGGCGGCTCCAATCGCTGGCTCCCTTCTTCTCCAGCAGCGGCGGGCTCCAGTGGAATTCCCACGAAGCGCTGCTCGCCTTGCTTCGGGAACAGGGTGGAATGATCAGTGAGGAGAGGCGAGTGAGATGGTGTGCTCAATTAGGCTGGGGGTGGCCTCTATTTATAGTCGCGACGACGAGACCGAACGGGATGGGCAGGCGACGGTGGCGACATGGCTACGGGCTGCTAGAGGCATGGCCGGCGGTGGCGATCGCTTGGTGGTCTCCTGGCGATGCTCTACGGCTTTAATGCGCATGTAGGGGCGGTGGCAAATGGTCTGGAACGTGCGATGCTCTGCGCGGCCGAGGCGGCGTCTTTGACGGCGAGCGGTGGCTACGGGGCATGGGGCGGCGAACAGGGATGTCTGGCGGTCTCCTGGGTCGGTGGTGATCGTGTATGCACGCGGCGAGGGCGGCGCACGGTCTGTGGGCATGTGTCGAGGGCGGCGCTCTGGCGCATGCTCGGCATGGTTGCTGGCGAGCTGGGCACGGTCTGTGCGTGTGGTCCAGGGGTTGGCAACGTTCGAGCCCGGAAGTGTGAGTGGGGTGTTGGCTTGCTCCCAGACATGTTGGCTAGGCTTGTTTCTTCTCCTAGCTTGCTGTCCACACTGGGGTGACATGGTGAGCTTCAGCTGTTCACCATTGATGGCATTGCCAAGCTTACAATGGGGCTAGTGCTTGGTTTAGTTGGCTAGATGATCTACTGAGGTTGCTGTGAGCTAGAGAGGGAACAAGTTAGGCTCCAATCACTGCTCACAATAGTGTTTAGATTTTATTTGATTTGAATCAGCAAGGTGTTTGATAAAATGGTCGCAAGAATTCAAGTTTTAAATTTTGAAAAGATTTTTGGTGGGTGTGCTAGGTTGGTGCTGGTGAGTCTGCAGATGCTTGGGTTTTGAAAGTTGAGCTTGTTTGAGTGGTTTTTGAAAAAGTGGGATCTTCCCATATGATAAAGATTCAATTTTGAATTGTCATTTAAACTATGCATTTGAAAGTTTCTGGATGATCACAAGGTGGGCCTTGATACTTTGTTAAGAGTACTATCAAGGGGTGTAAAGATCCAAACAAGTTTCTGTTCAAGTTCTGAAAGTTTGAGACAACCAAAGTAGGCATGGGAGTTAAATTGGTCAAAATGACCATTCACTCATTATGTTTGTTTTTATTTATTTGTCTTTGGGAAAAGTTTGGGAATTTTTTGGATGATGTTTATTTCACCTAAGAATCCTTTTACAAGCAAAGAAACACATAAACAAGGCAATTCAAAAGAATTCAAAATGGGATGCATACACACATGCATGCTTTCATATTTTTAATTTGAAAAGTTTTTGTTAACCCTAATTTTGATGATTAGAGTTTGATGATTCTAGTTTAATATTTTTGGGATGTTACAGGTTTGCACCATGCACAAAGGGCTGCGAGAAGAAACAAAGTATCACAAAAAAGGCTCGAGGGTTGCGCCCAAGAAATGAGCAAGACATCAAACACATGAAAAATGCTCGGGGGCTCCCCCTGAGACTCAAAAAGGAGGAAAACTCAACAGATCATATGAAAATAAGGCCTGGAGGCTCCCCCTACAGCAAGAGAGAAAACAACTTACATGCTTAGACGGAGACTCCGAAGGTCCCGGTGTAATCTTCTGGGAGACGATCACTCGAGCCTCCTGCGGAGAGGGCTTCGAAACATCGCCCCCAGAGGCGGCCTCCGTCTGAGAGGGAGGAGGCTTCAATTTCGACTCCCCTACTGCCTCCTGAGTGGCCTCACTAAAAGAGCCCTCAGAGGAGTGGCTGCAAGGAACATACCAATCAAAAGTAAGAAGACAAGAAAGTAATGAATCGCATCCGAAGATACTTACGAGTCCATGTCGCTCAAGTCAAAAAAGGGAAGCGCCCTCTTCCCTTTCTTCTCTTCCTTCTTCCTCTTGGGCGGCGGCTGCGACGCTACAGCCCGCACAGGCACGACTGGGATAGGCGAGGAAGAAACACCGTCACCTCCACTATGGCGAACAAGGAACGACGGGTCCCTAGGCGTCGGCAGAGTCGAGGCATCTTAAGATTCGCTTGACCTCCGTGCCCGCTTTTGGGTCTGCCCCTCGCTCGCCTCGGGGGCTTCCTTAGTTGGTGACTGCGCCGGCAGAAGCTCAGACTCGGAGCCCACAACTTCGTTGTCCGGCGCATCCGGAAACCTTTCGGGTAGTGGAGGCACCATGCCAGCCACCTTGAGGTCCTGCACAATGAAGACATAAAATTTCAGTACAAGTAATCACAAGGAAAAGCACTCGAAAAAAAGGCGCCATACCGTCATAAATCTACACTGTGTACTGGTCTCATGACTTTGAAAGGCGTTGACTTCCCCGGAAGGTCCTCGTCGGCTTTGAACTTCAGCAGTGGCCGAAGAACTCTGTCGAGGTCCCCCTTGGAGCGATCTTTAGTCGAAACTCTCGTCGGGTCGTGGCGGCCAGAATAAAGGAACATCGGATGCGCCCTAGCCTGGAGTGGCTGCACCCGACGTTTGAGGAAGATGCGGATGATATCCACACCGTTCACCTCCTTCTCCGGAACCACCTGGAGGGCCTCCACCCGACGGTAGAGCTCCTCTATCTCCTCCACCTCGCCCTCCAGGATATGATTCTTCCAGGATCTCTTCTTCAAGATCTCCTGGGTGGAGTCGAAAGGGGCAAGGCCAAAGTTTTGCCCGTCCACTGTGGAGTCGCGAATATAAAACCACTTCCTCCGCCAGTATTGGACGGACTCAGACAAAGAGAAAGAGAAGAAAAGAATAGTAGATCAAAGAGAAATGATGCAGCCGCCGATCGGATAAACTCCGTCGGAGCCGGACAGCCTCTTCACGGAATAGAGCTTCCAGAAGCGGCCAAAGTGTGGCTCGATACCAAGCCAACACTCGCAAAAAGTAATAAAGCAGGCGATGTGGAGAAGAGAATTGGGCGAAAGATGGTGCAGTTGGATGCCATAGAAAAACAACAATTCACGAAGAAAATCGTGGACTAGGAGAGAGAGGCCGCGAAGGACAAAAGCAACAAACATCACCCGAAACCCTGCGGGTGGACGGGGAGTTACCTCATCGGCGGGGACCCTAACGACGTCCTTGTCCTGCGGGATCAAACCCGCCTCACGCAACTTGCGCAGGTCGCCATCGTGCGTCTCCGAGCGCCGCCACCCACCTTCGATGACACGAGCAGCGACGGTGCCCTTCTTCCCGCCGGCAGCAGCACTGGTGGAGAACTTCTTTGACTTTCCCATCGTGGCGTATCGACGGCAGTTGTGTGCGCGCAAGAATGAGGAAGCAAACGATCGGAGAACGTCTAGCGCGCAAAGGGAAAAATCTGAAGAAATGGAGGCAGTGAAAAGCAAATGGTTAAGGGTGAGATCAAACTACAGTTTTCTCCACAGTTATAAGGACAAAGACGATGAACAGGGACCGTTCATCTGGAAGCCCTAACGCCAGGATCAGATCCAACCGTCCACGTGTCAACACAGTAGCAAACCGTCGCTCGTACGCCGTCCACTATTGTAGCACCCCGGTAAAAACCGTTACTAGTAAATCGCCTGTGTTTGTCTTTATGCATCATCATCAACATGCATATATTAGTCTAAAACTATTTTACTAAAAGCCTTATTTCCTTTTCTACAAATGTCCCTCTCTTTATTCAAATGTAAAACCCTCGGTTCGGCTGGATCTTTTATTTGCCTAAACTATTTTACAAAAGGATATTTAAAATTAAATAAAAATAATAAAACTCTTTCTAATCCGGGGAGGCAGTCTAGCCGGTAAGGCCAGAGGCCCAACCGGCCAAACCACCTACTATCCGGCCCATCTAAAATAAAACCCTAACCCTATAAACCACCCTAGACCTACCCCAAATCCCACCCTGTCGCTCGCCTCACCATCCCTCCACGCCGCCGCCGCTGTGTACCCCATACACCACTCCTTCTCCTGGATCCAACGCACGCACACTGTCCGTCGGGCCCCACCATGTATGTCTCGTGCCTATCCCCACCTTCCTGCCCCGAAATCCCCGGCCCCACTCCCTCACTCGGCAGGCCCAACCTCGCACCCCCGCTCCTCCCTCGCCTCCCTCGGTCCCGCAAATCACGCCGCCGCCTCCCCTCATCCTCCCGTCCCCCGACCTATGGCTGCTCCCTCCTCCTTCACTCGCTGCCTCGAGCCACCTCCTTCAAGCCCCGGCCGCTCCCTCCTCCTCGGGCCGACGCACGCCCCTCGCCATCGTCCTCGACCCGGGCGTCTCACCGAGCGAGGCCGCCTCTGCTCGAACCGCGCCACGCAGCGAGTTCCGCGTCGCCTCACCCCGTCCTCCTCTACACCTCACCGTCGCCACCCAGGTCCAACCCCGCCGCCAGGACCGCCCCTCCGTCTGCAGCAGAGCGCCGCCCCGCCTCCCTGGAGCCGTCCCCGCCTGGCTCCTCCTCGCCGGACGCCCGTGGCCCCCTCTCCACCGGACCCCAGCTTCCCTGCACCCTCCCGTCCGTGTTGGCCTCCGTCCTGTCGCCGTTTCCGCGGGTCCTCCTCGTCGGCCTTCCCTCCGCGACAAGCTCTGCTTCCGCCCAGGCCTCGGACAACTGCTGCCATGGGCCCGTCTGCCTCGATCCCCCTCCCTGTCGAGGTCGTGTCGTCTCCTGGCAGCACTACATCTCTCTGCTTGCAAGCCGACCGGTGTTGCCCTGCGGTGCTCTTGGCGTGTACTAGTTGATCTTTGTCCTGCGTGGCAATAAGTCCCGTGCTCGCCTCTACTTGACTCCCTAGAGCACCTCACTTCAATTTTTGCAATTTTGTTATGTCCCGATGCCTCTATCCGACGGTGCGGCGACACCACAAGATCTACACTCGTGCCATCAAGACCGACCACCGAAGACGAAACTCCAAGGTCTCCCTCATGGAACCCGAAAGCCATACTCCTGGGATTCGAAGGCCCTAACCTCGGACCCGATCCCGAACCCAGCATCGCGCCAAGTTCTCCTTCCAGGAGTCCGAAGATCGTGAACCTCGTCGAGACCCCGATGCACCAATCCGAAGACCGATCCCGGTGTTTGAAGACCGAACCCCAAGATCGTCGAACCCTAAAGTGTGACCCCTATCTGAGACCCCTATTTTTGTAAATGTCATCTATATAAATTGTTGCATATTAAATTGTTCATACTCGCATGCATATTGTGGATGTTTGGGGGCATTATGCCGATTCACCTCATAATTAAATATGGAGATCATATACTGACTATTTCAGTCTTAGTTTGTCTCTATTTAAATTTGTGTAGCGAATCGATGATATAATTTTGCCTTATTAATACAACATTTAAATGGCGGGGTAGCTAAACAACATGAACTTAATAATTGCCGGGACCCCGGTTCCGCTTAATATTGCTTAATTGCATCGCACGTTTGCCATGTCATACATCATACATGCATCATGCCCGATCTTCTGCGTAGTATTAAATAGTGCATCCGGTGTTTCTTCTAGTGCTTTGCTTCTTCACGGACTAGGCTGATGAGTTGATGCGAGTGACGCCCGTTCTTCCGATGAACCTTCGGCAATGTTTTTCAGGCGAGCATTCTCCCCCTTTCTACCTATCTTACTTTTATAGTATTTATTCCCTCCTGTTGATCTATTGCTATCTGTGTTGCGATGCTCTAGTTTTCGTACTCGTGATATCCCTTGCAGCCTCATATTGCCTTGGACACATCCTATTACCTGTTGTTTGGTAGATAGTTGGACTTGCGCGTCGTAGTCGCCTGCTCAAGTGCTGTTGCGTGTCGTCAAGTACCACAGTTGTTGGAGTAATGCCGCATGTTTAATGTTGGAGATGATCATGGATTTAATTACCGTTTAATAACTAAAATTGAAAGTAGGTAAATGCAGAGGCACCGGTGGGTAATAGACAATATTTGGTTTTAACGCTCTTTGGTGTCCGTGGGACCCGAGTTCTTGACACATTAGAGATCGAGCGCTAACCACGGTGGGGTGTGTGGGCACCCCATCGATTAGTACCTGATTTCAAAGTATTGTAGGGGCCACAAAGTAGTTTGGGGCTTTATTACTATCTGTACTTATGCCATGCTTTACGCTTTATTTACGATTGTCGTGGGCGCTGTCTGTTTTGGAACCAATATGGAATGTTTTCGATCGACAAGCCACACACTTTCGGGTTCCCGATCGTTACTGACCATTGTCACAAACCTCTGGGTCCGTCTCGAGCCGGCCGACTTTCTATGGTAGCTTAGTGGGGTGGCCCCATGTGCTTACTTTGGAGTGCAGGAAGCGTCGTGTCCAAACCCCGTCGACATACCGTTGGGTGTATGTTTTGTGATCTTGAACCTACCTGATCGACAACAAGGGTGTAGGTGCGTGGAAACTTTGGTGCACCTCAGGTTAAATCTTTTCGAGAAGCCGTGTCCGCGGTTATGGACGACTTGGAGCAGTTCTCGATCATAGACAACTATAACTAAAGTTTATGTTATAATTTGACTTGTATCCGATATGACTAGTAATCAGCTTCACTACAACGGAATGGCTAAATAAAAGTACCAACAACTCTGGGTTTGGGATACCTCATGCTAATTGTATCGACTAGTAAGTGTCGCAACTACAACGGAATGGTTAACTAAAAGTGCCCATTGCTTATTATATCGGGATGACTATCTATACCGACTAGTAATTGCAACGATAATCGAATAAATAAAGCATCAGCGTGTGAGTTCCTCGGATGACTTCCTCGTTTGGTCTCGAGGGAAATACCAGATGGGTATGTTTGGTGGTAGAATCGGGATGGTTTGAATAGGTCTTTCTTATCTCTCTCTCGATAGCGGCGGTTGTATCGAGTCTCTATAGGTTGTTTAGTGCATCTTGCGCTTCGCCGATCCACCATACCTATGTAGGCGAGGACCGAATTCTAGTCTCGCCGTGTCTTGGCCTCGATCTTTGGCTCTCTCTTTTTCCTTTGCCCTTTGTTGGCACCCCTTTGTTTAAGCAGGTTTTGAGATTGACGTCGTTAGCAGGTTACCCTTCGTCTTGGCCTGGGCAGGGTTATGGACGCCATTGGTTATTCTTCAGGGCTCTTAGCTCAATTTGCATCTTGTCTGTACTCGGACGCTGTATCGTTTTCAAGGTGATTTGGATCTTCGTATTGTATATCTGTATTCTTGACTCATGGATTCGTTGTTGTATATATCTTTCTGTGGGTTCTATCGTGGACTATTGTGTAATGATATTATTTCGTTTTCCACCCGCACGCAAGTGCCTGGTGGGTACCTTTAAATCGTTTCTATGCTGGTTTGGCGGGAATCGCTGAAACTTGCATAGGGTCGATTCTGAGGGTGTTACAACTATGCATGGAAACCGAGGAGACGTCGTAATTCTCGCCACGTCACGCATGACCAGTCAACTCCAAGTCAGAAAGTCGGACCCACGTTCGTCCAGTCACGTCACCTCTGGCGCCGCAGACGGTTGAGGTCACCGATCGTCAGCACTAACGTCATCAAACCACAGTAGCATCGGTTAGAAATCTTCAGCGGACAGCTAAAAGTACTCACTCGAATCTACGATTCGAGCAACTACTCGGGGGCTACTCCTATCAGAAGCGCTGGTCGCGCACCCGAGGCACGAATAAAGTACTACACCAATGATCTATTCTTTGAGTCCTGCGTTGAGTCTGCGACTCCACTACGGACTCGGGGGATACTCTCATAGGGAGGATTGATTCAAGCATCCGAAAAAATTGTATCCTACGGACCTGAAGTTAACAACGACTGAATTAAAGTCTCTGCTCGAGTCTGCGACTCGAACAGACACTCAGGGGATACTCCCATAGGGAGCGCTGGTCGCGCACCCTATGAATTCTTCGACTGCAATCCTTCGGATCGATATGCAAAAAAAATTCGGCAACTTTTCTCCAACCAACGCTAAGTGAGTAACATCCTCCTTGGCCACCAGAAACACCTCCGCGGTGATAAATTTTTGGATGCTGTGTCTGCGACGCAAGGATAAGACCTACATATATCATCTGATGGCCTGGTAACGCACCTGACTGCGCTCTACTAGCAAAAATCCGTGCCAACAGCTGCGATGAAAATCCCGACGAACGCGTTGGGTATATCATTCAAAAACTACTAGGATTCGAATCCTGTAAGACCTCAATGGCCTGAGTCGAATTACGCCAGCATCTGTTCCGGGTTCGAGTCTAGGGACTCGAATCTGAAAAAGATCGTGTTGTTTTGTCCTAAGACAGTTAACTGACCCTGATCCATCAAGAGAGTCAGGCACACGCATCAACAATCTCTACACACTAAAATCATTCTTTTCTTTAATAAACAAAAACATCCTCACCCGAAAGATTAAAGAGTCCTCAGCCGAATCTGCGATTTGACTGAACACTCGGGGCTATTGACATGATTTTACCCTACGGGTACATAACATTAGCATACCTGGTACAGACCAAGGAAGGCCCACAAGAACGTACGTGGCCTGTGGAGATTTTCGGGTGACCCAAACCCATGACATCTTCGGATCCTTGGAGAGCAAGACTAGAACATATAGAATATTCAAAGGGGACAAACCCTAAACTTGTAGCCGACTCGATCTGTGCCCGAGACCTGTCTAACTCTATATAAAGGCCAGTAGGACACGGCGAGGAGGGCCAATCCTTTCCAACGCATACACACCTCCACGCCATATTGCATCTGCGCACCCCTGTAACCTTTGGTTCCGCCGTAATCAAGAGCAGACAAGCAGGAGTAAGGTTTTCCCTCCGGAGACCTGAACCTAGGTAAATCTCGTGTCCCCTGGTTGCTTGTCTGTTAATCGCTCCGCGATCTCTAGCACCTCATCTTCTCCAAAACCCAAGCTCATAACAATGGGCATTGACGAGATCGAACCTCGTCAGTCTTTGGGCGATCGCGAGGGTGCACCAGACTCTTCCAACGAGCGCGCTTAGAAGCAATTTTGGTTTCATCCTTCCGCGACGACGTGCAACCAGCAGAGAGAGCGCCGCGCGAGTCGTTTTAGCGCCCGCGCGCTGGTTAGTATTTGGGAAAAAAGAAAGATAGATTCCAAAGTGTACCGGCAAATCTAGTTGCGATAATTACTTTTAATTTACTCGTTCGTCCCCTCAAACACAGCCAGCGGTAGGCTTTTCTTGGTGACTCAAGACGTGGAAAAAGCACGGTAGCGACCGCCCGTGCCACGTGCCAGCCCGCGAAGCAAGATGTCGTGCCTAGGCTGCGATCTCAAGCACGCGGGCCAGCCCAGCACATCCCGTTTAGTATGAGGTTGCCAGAATTTTGAAATATAGGTGCATAAAGAGGTGGCATGGGGAGTCGAACTCACAATCTGCAGCCCCCATTTGCTCCACCTAACCAACGGACCACCGCGGAGTAGCTGGTGAAGTTTATATTCTGTGTATATTGAGGGTTAACTTTACGGACCAATCAGAACCAATGACGAGCCGCCGTGCTTCGCGTGCCACGGGCCGACCCGTCTAACGCTGAGGCCATGCCCTGGCCTTGGAGGCAGCCTCCATACCGGTCCGACACGACACGTGGCTTGACAGACGATGCCGCGTGCTGGGGTCGGCCCATTAGCCAGATTTGCTCGCGTCCAAATTTCCCTCCTTCGTTTTTATTAGACCTTCCGCTCCCCGTCGTCGCCTCTGCCACCGCCCTCCCGTTCCGTCGTCGCCTCTGCCACCGCCCTCCCGTTCTTGTCGCTCCGCCCCCGCGCCCCCGCCGGATCCCTTCCCCCGAGCCCTCCGCCGAGCACCAAAACGCTAGCCCGATTCCCCGTCCCCTCCCAACATGAGTGACGCATCCGGCGCAACAGCCTCCGCTATGGGCAGCGGCAGGGAGCTCGCCAACCCACCATCCGACGGCATCTCCAACCTCCGCTTCTCCAACCACAGCGACCACCTCCTCGTTTCCTCCTGGGACAAGGTCAGCCACGCCGCACTTCCCTTCACTTCCTATCCCTTCCGGTCCTGAACCCGTCATAAACCCTAACTGCCTTGATCTGACCTCTTTTCGGTGATTGGGCTCTGATCCAGACGGTTCGGCTGTACGACGCCGATGCGAACGTGCTCAAGGGGGAGTTCGCGCACCCCGGGCCCGTGCTCGACTGCTGCTTCCACGACGACTCCTCTGGGTTTAGTGCTGGCGCCGACCACACCGTCCGGAGGTGATTTTTTTTAATGTTTTCTCGTTTCCTCCTTATTCCACACCCTTGTTTGCCTTGGATTGTTGGAGTGGGAAGAAGCTTCTGTATAATCGACTGGGTTATAGATTTGTAACCGTCGTACTTGGCATGGAATGTGTTTCCATGGTGATGAAGTGATATCAGCTTTCAGTTTTCACTTTTAGTGAACTCACTGCATGGAATGAGTAAATCGATTTGCTTCAGTGGTTGTCCTAGTTAGCACTTAACAAATTATCAGTAATACTCAAATTGCAACATAGCACAGTAGATAAGTTCTATGCCTGGTGCATTACAAATTATGATTGAATAACTGCCTGGCAGCAAATTGGGGTGCAGGGTGATTCAGGTTGATATGTTGGTTGTAAGCCCACAGTGCTTATCTGAATGTTGCTTGTAAACTGAAATTTGTAAGTTTCCCTTCTGTTATTACCAGTTATATCCAGATTTAGTAAGACTAACAAGAATGTGCTCACATGACTGCATCAGATTAGCATTTACTTCATCAAAGGAGGATATTCTGGGGCGTCATGATGGTCCAGTTCGCTGTGTGGAGTACTCTTATGCTGCAGGTACTCATTCCTATTGAATTTCTTTTGTGTTCATTTTTTTTCATGGAAAACTTTGCTGCAGCTTGAAGAAGTTAAAAGGTTAAACCAAATTTCATTATTTTACATTTGTACTAATAATCATATCATTCATTGAGAGTGCAGTTGATTTTTTCCAAAATCATCAGTAAATAAAACACACTGCTTACTGAATTCATGTTTATTCTTAGTAACAGTCTATAATTTGATGCTTTACAAGCTTGCAAGTCTAATCTTGCATTGCATATAATGAACTAATAATGACAATTTTCTTTTGGGTTATAATAATGCTGCAAGAATTTATTATATGCCCCAATGTAATAGACTTGTTGGCTGGCTTGTTGACAATGCTTTTTGGTAGATAGTCATGTCGACTTGGCTTGGTACTTATTTGTTCCACTGCGTGTTGAAAATTGATAGGCATTTGTTCATTTTGAATTGTTATCCATATAGTTTAGTATGCCAGTGTAACATCCATTGGCCTTAATTTAAGGACAATGATGTACAAAAATTGATGTACTATTATTCCATTGGGATGACTCACATGAGAATCGTTCTGATGGAGACCAAGCAAACATGCTTTCTAATCACCTCCCCGCTCCCAAACCCTCCTTCCCATCCCTAGCCCCCCCGCCAATGTTTTCATGCCTGTAGCCCACCACAGAGCAACCACTCCAGCCCCCTTCACCCCTCCCCCAGCTCCCCCCTCCGGCACCATGTCCTCCGGCGACAGTAGCGGTGGCGGCCACCACCGTCGAGAAGATCGATGGATGGTCTCCGATGGGTCGCCTTCGAGCCAGGGCTAGGGCTTCTGTAGTTACATCGATGTAGCGCAGACATCGGCTCCACCACGTGCCGCTGCGGCCGTGCCTCTGCAGCGTGAGGTCCGGCTGCTGCGCCCCGGCCGCCACCCATCTCGGCCCCCGCTTGGAGGTCCATCGCGTAACCGATGCTGCGCCTTGTGGGCCAGATGCCGATGGTTGGCAGCAGCCCAGACGCGGACATCACCAGCGCAGCTGCCCGTGCCGCGACGACAGGAACCAGCAGCAGCGCCGCCGAAGACCAACTCGGAGGCGGAGGCTGGCCTGTACCACCGCTGCCTCGAGCCATGACACCGCGTGCGCGACTGAACGAACGAGGTCCACTGTTGTTGCTGCCTCCTCTCCGGCCACGGGTACCGGTGATGCATGCCGGAGCATCACGCATTCGATGTACCTCGGCATCCACCTCACAATTAGGAAACCAACCACGGCCCATGGAAGGCAGGACCAATGGACAAAGCTGGGTGCCTGGCGCTCGTGAAATCTGTGTTGGGCGCAATACCCATCCATCAGCTACTCGTCATGGCTCCTGCAAAAAATTGCTCAAGCCAATCGAATGAATCCAGTGAGACTTTCTCTGGGCAGGGCATGCCACCGCCAACGGTGGCCACTGTCACGTGAACTGGCGATGCGTTGCTCGCCCCGTCGCCCTTGGCGGCCTGACTTGGAATGCACCAACCGCTCTCTATGTATGTGTTGGCTGTGGCTTAGCCGCATTGACAGCAGAAGAGCCTGGCACGACATGGACATGGAGTTCACCAAAGTGGAACGCGACTTCTTCACCTCCACCACCATGATCGAAGGGAACGGCCTTGACGTCAAGTTTTGGGATGGCTGTTGGATCAACGGGCAGTCCATCAGCGAGATCACCCCGCGACTACATGCCTGCATCTCTAAGCATTGCCGGAAGACGAGGACGGTGGCTGAAGCCCTACAAGATCACCGCTGGGCTCGTGACATCCAAGGAAACCTGGGCATTCACGAAATTGGACAGAACCTGCAGGTATGGCACACAATCGAGGGCACTGACCTATCTGAAGAGGCCGATTGCCTATGCTGGAAGTGGACTGCCATCAGAATTTAAGCCGCGTGCTCTGCCTACCTGGCGTCCTTCCATCGATCCTTGGCCTGCCCTGCTTGGAAGCACATCTGGAAGACTTGGGCACCACCACGCGTAAGGTTTTTACACTGGCTTGCTTTCCAGGATCGCTGCTGAACCGTGCAATGGCTCGAACATCATGGCCTACAGCACCACCCCAGGTGCCTCCTATTTGATCAGGAGCCGTAGTCCATGCACCACCTTATCCTGGCATGCCCCTTCTCACGGAAAATCTGGCACGAGATCATGTCTTGGCTGCGAATGACCTGCATAATCCCAACAACGATGATGCATCTCTCGTTGATTGGTTGGAACAAGCAAAGCACGACACACTGAAACCACAGCGCAAGGGCCTCACAACGACCGGTGCTCCTCCCGCCATGGATGATTTGGAAGCATCGGAACAGCCGTGTCTTTGACGGACTGCAGCCCTCAATCAGCTGTCTGATAGCTGCAATCAAAGATGAGGCTCGCCTATGGGCACAAGCTGGCGCATTAGGGGCTTAGAACCGTGCTTCCAGCCACTTGGGATGTTCATTAATTTTACTCCCTGCATCCTGTAACATAACCTCTTGGGAGGAGTGTATTCCTTCCTTTTCAATAAATGAAACACAAAGATTCTTTCGCGTTTTCTCAAAAAAAGAAAAAAAGAATTGTTCTTATCTATTTGCTTTAAAGATTGGTAAGTAAATCTCTACTTCAGACTTTTAAGTTGTCAAAGTAGATTAAACAAAGGATCCTAAACTAAAGATCCTCCCATGTTAAAAGAAAGATTGAGAGAGACAAAAGAAGAGTGAGTTTCACAAAACCGCAGGTGTAGTAAGTCGTTTCAGAAAACGACAAGTACTTGTACTTCTGCAATTTGTATTTAACTGATTCTTAAACCGGTAGTTCCTTGATAGTTGTAAAGAAAGCCGGTATTCTATAGTTTTTTGACATTTTGCTTTAAGTGGTTGTGGCATGCATGGACTCTGGATAATCGGTAGTTCATTCTGGTGATTGGTTGGGAAGAAAGTTAGCAATAGTAGAATGGAAACTACAATAAAATCAAGAAAGTAGCTTCTCCTTTCTACTCATGCTCCATTCATCCCAACCAATCATCTATATGAACTAACCAAAACCTGGCCAAATCCAGGTGTGGAGATAGGAGAAATGTTTGAGGGGAACTGCTAATAAAATTCATCTTGTTAATTATTGGGGAAGGCTAAGTACTAGTATTCACAATTTTTAGGTATTTTTAGCAAATAAAGTAAGATATCTTTAAAAAAAGCTCTGCCTGTTTCCGCCACTGTCGAAATCCATAGATGTATGTCACTACCTGACATAGGTATGCCCAACAGGCACCCGACTCTAGCCTACCTGGCTTGGCCCAATAGAAGGCACACACGATGATCTGCTAAGGATCCGCGAAGCCCACTGCAACTTGGTGGATACGAAGCCCATAAGGATTCCGTCTCATGGCATACAAGGCAAGAGCAAGATTAGAGATAGGAAAGTACTAGGGTTTCACCTTGATTTGTAACCGACTCAGACGGTACCTGAGACCTAGCTTGTGCATATAAAAGCTAGGAGGGGCCGCCGATGAGGGCACCACGCAATTCGCAACCACAACACCCATAGCTTACGCCAGATCCAATTCTGCGCATCCACAGCCATCTCGGCGACATTGTAACTTTCATCTTCATCAATCAAGAATAGACAAGCAGGAAGCAGGGTATTACCCTCCGGGAGCCTGAACCTAGGTAAACCATGTCCCCCTATTGGTTGTTAGCCGACGAAGTCACCAGCGCACACCTCTTTCCCGAAAACCCAAGTCCATCAACCATGGGCATTGCTGTGGAGACCCCACGTCACTACCATTTACAATGATTTTTGTCAAAACTAAAAAGGGCAGCCCAGTGCATGAAGCTCCCGCTTACGCAGGTATGGGGAAGGGTCGTACCCACTTGGGGTCTTTGTACAAATATTAAAAAAAGTGAACAAACTTCATGTGTTTGAATATGTAAATGCTGGTACTGGATAATTTAACTGAAATCGACAGACCATTGAAACTCTAATTATGCTAAGTTTTGGTACTCCCTCCGATCCTAAATAAGTGTCGTTTTGTACTAGAGTTAGTTCAAGACAGCAACACTTATTTAGGATCGGAGGTACTCCCTCTGTTTCAAAATATAAGATGTTTTAGTTTTGTGAAGCAAATGTATCTAGACTACTTTTAGTATATAGGTTCACTCAAGTTTGGAGTGAATCCACACACTAAAACAAGTCTAGATACATTTTCTTTACAATCCTAAAACATCTTATATTTTGAAACGGAGGGAGTAGTACTTAAAAAGGGTAGAAGCCATTATTCCTGGTCCATATCATTTATTCTGACTGCAAGACAGACCAGACTTTGTTACTTTCAGATTGCTAAACATTGTTCGTAGTGTGCAAATATTCGCAAGTTGGGCCCAACATTGTTTAAAATAGTATTCAGAACTATATTATGTGGCTAGTATGAGATAACTCAACACAATACTACCTCCATTCCAAAAAAGAAGGCGTATAAATTTTTTCTGAAGTCAAACGGTGTAAAGTTTGACTAAACTTACAGAATAAATTATTAACATTTACAAGACCTAACAGACATGATGTGAAAGTATAATGTATGATGTATCTTATGATATTGATTTTGTATTATAGATGTTGACAAATTTTTCTATGAGCTCGCTCAAAATTTAAGTCGTTTGACTTTTAGAAAAATTATATGCCTTCTTTTTCGGAATGGAGGTAGTAAGAAATTGACTTTCTGTCTGTGTATATTATCCATTTAGGACAAGTGATCACTGGCAGCTGGGATAAGACAATCAAATGCTGGGATCCAAGAGGAGTAAGCGGACCAGAGCGTACGCTTGTTGGGACATATGCTCAACCAGAGCGTGTGTATTCTATGTCATTGGTTGGAAATAGGTTGGTTGTTGCAACAGCAGGAAGGCATGTCAATATTTATGATTTGCGCAATATGTCTCAACCTGAGCAAAAAAGGGACTCATCCTTGAAATATCAAACACGTTGTGTTCGATGTTTTCCCAACGGAACTGGTAACTTGCTCTCACCCTTTACTAGGCGCACTACATTACTGCATGTTTCCCATTGTCAGCCTGATTTCAACGATCACAAGAAAGATTGAATAGATTACTGTAATATGTGGTTATCAATTTGGTGTTTTTGATCAAATATTGGTGCTTTCTTTGAAATCTTCCTTGGTTGTGTAGATCTCTTGTTGTGCTTGATATCCTACCTGAGAAAGATTATTAATCTGTATGCTTAAGCTATGCTTCGTTCTGTAAATTTTGATTTCAACTGTATGGAATATGCTCCTCCAGACAGGACGGTAATCTTTGTATGCAGCGTTTAACCTTATATGTGATTGAACTATTACAAAAACATGTTTATGCATACAATGGTATAACATTATTGGTAGGCATCGCTGGTACATGAATTTAAACATTACAAATCAGGTTTCAAGTACTAAAGTTTGTCTATATACATGCATGAAATAACATAAATGAACTATGTGGTATAAGGTTAGTGCCACCTGAGGAAAATATAGCAACTATGTTTTGAACATTACCATGTACAAACATATACATGCCTGCCTTCATCAGCATGTTTACAAATACTTCGCTCAAGCAGCCTTGAATTAGACCAATCTTGTCCTTTATTTTTCTATTTTTTCCTAATTAATCTTCTGTAATCCTGCTTGCTTCAGGGTATGCTCTAAGTTCTGTCGAAGGACGAGTTTCTATGGAGTTCTTCGATCTTTCAGAGTCTGCACAATCTAAAAAGTATGTATTCTACATTTTAGGTTAAGGCATCTGCTTATGTATTTGTCATTGTTTTACTTATCGCACTTGCTAATATTTATTTCCTCGAGTACACCACAGTTAAAGTAATGGATGAACAACTCTAGCTTCCATCTCTTGTGGATCTATCTGGTTATATCTTAATATTTAGTTATCCTTTCACTTGTCATATCTAGTTCAAACAATATCTAGGTGATACCGTGGAAACCACTTCGGTTTGAGCCAGAAATTCAACACAGAACATATAAAACTTACAGTTTTGTGGAGCTAAAATATGTAGTAGTATTGCACCACCTCCCAAACTCAAACTTAAACTAAAAAATGGTGTTTTAAATATCATATTGGAATTTTACTTTGAAAAGTAAGCTTTATATTTTACATTCATTTAGATTTATTATCTACATATTTCTCATTTCGAACCTTGTGTTACCTCCTGCTACCTATGTCGTTATATTAGTGGACGGAGAGATTATAAGTTTTTGTTCAGTACACCATGAACTAAACTGTGGCTGAACAGACCTGGGTGGTATACTTGAGTTTCTTCCTCTACCTAAACTAGCATTTTGTGGCAGCATTGGTTGTGTTTAAGTCTCTTCAGAATTTTCCTACGAGCTCTAGCTATTCCTGTAATAAGAGATGTTGGCAGGCAGACTGGCCTCAGTCTCCCAGGTAGTGCTTGGTTCCATCATTTTGTGGCAGCAATAGCTGCGTTTAAGTCTCTTCCGAATTTGCTCTAGTATTCCTGTCACGAGAGAGGTTGGCAGGCAGACTGGTCTCAGCCTCCCAGGTACGATCCTGGGTGGATGGCGGTGTGTTCAACACGCTCGGCCAATTAAGCAGCGGTTGGTTCCAGCTGCTATAACAATCACTCAAGCTCAAGCACCCCTTTTGTATTAGAAATGTAGAATACTGGAAAGAGTGGTCAAGCTTGTTATCCCCAGTAGTAACGCAAACTACATGGATCCAACCTGGTTTGTTTGCTAAGAATTTTAGCTTTTCGAAATTGAGCTTTGTGTTGGTGAGCTTTCTGTATGATCATGCATTAAACTCATGTCATAGCCATTCTAATGCAAAACTAGCAAAAAATGATAAAACGAAAACACTATACCTGACTTGTAAACCAGGAATTGGATTAGAGTCCATGTCCAAAATCCACGTATCCAACTGATGTCCACTCAAATGTGATATGATTCATATCCTATCCATAATTAATTGCATAGTATCCAAGTCCATCCAATCCAAGTAGCTCTAACAAATGGATATCCAAGGCCCAATTGGACCTCTCAGTAGGCACGTTGAGTGTTGGCAAACATGCACGTACAGAAGTTAGCTTGCTATGCATGCAAACAATACGAAGCAGTTTGGATTCCTACAGACAGTCTCGTATTGATTCACGGGCGTGGTTTGCAGCTGTGCCCATGTATAAATACACGGCAACAGCAACATAGACAAACACGACTCGGTGATGGACTCACAAACCAACTCGGGCTGAACTAGACACACGCACACGACGCCATGCCGACGTAGATTGGCATTATACCGGAGGCTGAGACATCCATTGGACCTTGGTCTATCCAATTCTCATGTCCAAAGTGTGTCCATCGCTATTGGATCATTTGTCCATGGAGATCCAATGTCCTGTGAAGCCCAGTCCACTAATAAGGTCCAATGAATTTTAGGTCAAAAATCTGTTGGACTATAGAGATCCAATTCCAGATTTACTAACTTGTAATTGTGCATAATCAATCACTCTGCAGTGCTCTCACTCTTTTCCTTCGGTCGCTTAGCTCGAAGATACAATCTGCTTATCTTTCTATTCCTATATAACCTACACTGAGTCATGGTGGCACTAACTGTCCAGGTTAAAATATTGTTTTATTCACTTGTTAATTTTCTTTCAGGTATGCTTTCAAGTGTCACCGGAAATCTGAGTCTGGCAGGGATATTGTTTATCCTGTCAATGCAATTGCATTCCATCCAATGTAATTTCTGGTTTTTAATTTCCGTGCTGATTTCTCATACTCCCCCCGTCCAGAAATAACTGACTTGGTTTTGTCTAGATTCAAATGTATCTAGATTCTAGACGCATATTAGTGTATAGATATATTCGAATCTAGACAAACCCAAATCAGTTATTTCCGGACAGAGGGAGTAGGTTTATTTGCTATGAGTTTTCCTTAATATTTTTTCTGTTGTCTGCAGATACGGTACATTTGCCACTGGAGGGTGTGACGGATTTGTAAATGTATGGGATGGCACAAACAAGAAACGATTATATCAGGTAATTGAGAGTTTTGCTTCTTGGAAAATGCGACTATCTGATGTGGCCTGTGTGTTCATGATCTTGTGCTTTGATTGCAGTACTCGAAGTATGCTTCGAGCATTGCTGCTCTGTCGTTCAGTAAAGATGGACATCTGCTGGCTGTGGCATCAAGCTACACCTACGAAGAGGGAGAGAAATCGTAAGACTAGACTAGGCCTGCAATTTTTCTGTCACTACTCAATTGGCAAGAACGTTCAGTTTTTTTTCACAATGTTTTTTTTATCAAGGGAAGTTGACTTAACTGGATCTCTTGCAATTTTCAGCCACGAGCCTGATTCAATATTTATCCGAGGGGTGAACGAAGTGGAGGTAAAGCCGAAGCCCAAGGCATTAGCTGCACCCCAGTAAAGCTCCGGGAGTGAAGCATTACAGCGGGACTTTACATTTTATTAGTGTCAATTGCATTAGTTGACTGAATCCCTTATTTATGTTAGCCTGAAATGTCAGTATCCATATCTGACAACTTTTCCACTCCCTCCCTCTCAAAATAGATGTCGCATTTTTTTCTAAATTTTGATGTATATACACTATTTAGTGTCTAGATACATTCAAATTTAGAAAAACTTTCGACATCTATTTTGAGAGTGTCTAGATACATTCAAATTCAGAAAAACTTATTTTGAGGCAGAGGAAGTATGATTTATTTCGCATGTAATGTCTGGAAAAAGCTGCTTATGTGGTTGTTTTCCTGTTCGTTGTATATTTTGATACCGAAGCATCTTAAGCTTAACTGATTTAGTTTTGCAACTTGAGCTTACTTGAATATGAGGAAAAGGATAAATCTGCCGCTTGTTTACTGGTGCTAATTCCACCGGACCATGCCTAAAATCCGAGTACTGTATACTCCGTTACTGTTACAGGCTGTTTGTAGTCACTTCACATGGCTGTTTGTGGTCACTTGACAATGCACAAACTTTGTGTGTCCGAAAATAAGTGATTTGAATTTGTCTAGATTCCCATTAATTTTATACATTAAAATATGTCTAGATATACATTAATCATTTTATGCCCTGGTTTTACCTCAAAGGGAAAAATGAAGGATTTTCTTTGATCGATTTGAATGCAATGAAAAAATCCCACCTCACCCCCATTCCTTATATGGAATACTATTCAATAAGAAATTTAGAGTTTTGGTATTTTTCTTTTTTAGTGTATTGTATTTTCTTTTTGCGAATAGGATCTTGGTATTAAAAGAAACATCGAATAATATAAAGCAACTAAAAAAACACACGAGATCATTAAGAAGCCTTTATCTTCAACCTCTAAATTGTGTTGACGGTGCGTTGCCGTTGTTGTTCCTCCCTGAGCTGGCCTGATGTTGTTAGTTGCAGATGGGAAGTCGTTAAACGGGTCAAGAAGATCACATTTGTCCTAGAGATGAAGAATGGATTTCTAATGAAGCTCCTTGACGATCCGAAGATCACCACAGCCAAAAGAAGCCCGTGAAGACCACACCACTCCCACAAGCTTCTCAATGTCGTCGTCGAGATGAAGCTGAAACCAGAAAGACATTTTTTTTGGAAGAGACGTCGCCGCCACCACTTGAGTACCGTCCCACCAAACATGAATCGTAAAAACATGAAAAACGGAGCCCTCCCGCCAGTGGGGCCTAGATCCACCCTGGCTCCATGGCCTGGAGGCCGAGGCGAGACAGATCGGCAGCGATGCCGATGAGATGTGAGGAGCCCAGCCGTCTGTGCGTGCGTGGGAGCACTCTATCCGATTGTCCGGCTTAATAGATCGAGTTTGCATGCCATCCGAATGACATTTTTGGTTCTTGTGACTTTATAATCATCTTGCTTGCGGTAGGAGATTCGAATCAGCCGCCTCACTTTTGGTGCTTTTTATGACTATAATCATCTTGTTTAGGGAGGGCAGTAGGAGATTTGGATGAGCCGCCTCCCATGTTGTTTGATTCGAGTGAAAAATCGTTGTCTCGAGCTGTCTGATCATACAACATACCTCGTGCAATATTTTTTTTATGTTTGCAACATCATGGCCACATTTCTTTCTGCGATGTGTAACACCATAAAAATAATTGTATCATTTTTGGAAACACCGGCAACACCAAAATACTGCCACGCAACAACAAAATTGGTACGCAACAAATCCCCTATGGTCATAGAAAATCCCAAGAAAATTTACCGTATTGGTGCAACATGGAGAGCAACTATTGCAACACTGCAAAAAGACTACAACATGAACACATTTGCAATAGAGAATCTAGAACTGCCCAACATATCGCCACGTCACAACAAAGCATATACGTGTTTGCATTGTGTTGGGTGAGCAATGCACAAAGTTATTAATCTTAATTTTGATCACTGACCTCAACATCCTGGGCTCATGGAGCCCTGATGGGGGTGGACTAGACGACTCCGAAGCTATTCGCTTTAGGCCCACCCTCTTCCACGGCTTGGCACCATTGACCCTACATATTGGAGCTCTCATAGTTGGCATCCATGGCGACACGACAAGCTCCACCATGTGTGTGTGTGTGTGTGTGTGGCGGCGACACTCGATGCTAGGATCACAGAATGATGGTTGACACTAGGACAGGTGGAGCGATGGTTGGCTAGCATATACAATGGCGTGAGTACACTAGTAGGAAATAGCTTGTAGTAACACTATCACTGTAGTGCCACTAAACTGCCATGCCAACGTTAGCACTAGCGGCGTGCCACTTTTGGCTAAGCCACCAGTAGGTACATGTCTCCGAAAGGGACACACCACTGGTAAGTAGGACCAGCTGTCCTCCCAGTCAAAATATACTAGGATCATGGAAATTTAAAGAGAGCCACTGGTAACTTTTTATTCGTGGCCTGCCCATATATGTACACACCACTAATAATTAGAATTCTCTGTTCAAAAGAATAAAAACGAGTCCATTACTAGTGGGATGTGGATATATGGACATGACACTAGTAATTTTTTAGTAGTAGTGTGCCTATATATACACACACTAGTAGTAACTAGACCTCAATGTTTGAAAAATAATAAAGTTGTCGTGGTATTGTCAACGAGTACGCCATGGTGGGTTCCTCATAGAGCATGGAGAGAGAGGAAGGGTAAGGCGGCGAGTTGGCGGGTATAAGGTAACACATATTACCTAGGTTGAGATCCCACAATGGTGGCGGAATCCTACTCCTGCTATAAATCACTATAATAGTAATACGCTGAGTTATAGAGATCGTATGGTTCGCTGTGCGAGGTTGAGTTGTGTCCTAAAGGATCCCATATGACCGGCTTATAAAAGCGCCATGACCTAGGTTATAGGATAAAGTCCATAATGGACAGGTTATAGAGTTCTACACTAACACTAACTAGTCTTCGTGTCTTGTACTCCAAGGCTCCGACTTCATCTATGTCGGCGTCATAGCCTTCCTTTTATCCGGCATAAGCCTCCATTCTAGATCCTTCTAACTGGGACACCCAGCGGGCCATAGGCCCTGCTACCAACTGCGGGCCACCCAGGTTATGCGAAATAGAGCTATGCTATGGTGATATCCATTATGCATATCCCCAATAATAGCCCCTGGAGAACTTTAAGATCTCCATCGTCTTGTTGTTGGTCCTTGAATGCTCCGTCTAGGTGATGTCGACAATCTTGGAAAGTAGCATCTTGAAGTCCTCCCGAAAAGCACTGCAAGTTTCTTCTCCGTCTTCAATGTGTAAGTCGGAGATATGTTGAGTCTTCAGTCACTTCCTCGTAGTCAGATATGTTGGAGATATGTCTAAGAGGCAATAACAAAGATGTTATTTTTATATCTTTGTGTTTATGATAAATGTTTACATCCCATGATATAATTTTATTAACCGGAAATATTAATACTTGTGTGTTTTGTAAACATAAAAGAGTCCCTAGTAAGCCCCTTGTTAAACTATCTTGTTGATTAGTAGATGATCATGATTTCCTGAACATGGACATTAGATGTTATTAATAACAAGATCATATCATTAGTAGAATGATGTGATGGACATACTCCCGTGGTAAGCATAGCATAATATCAAGTCATTTAGAGTTCGTTTGCTACAAGCTTTCAAATACTAGTAACCTAATCCTTCGACCATGAGATCATGTTAATCACCATCGCCAGATGGATGCTCTGATGACATCAAACACCACTTCGTAACCGGGTGGTTATAAAGGTGGCATTAGGTATTCTAAAAGTATGGTTTGAAGCGCATGGATCAAGAGTGGGATTTGTCCATCCATATGACAGATAGATATACTCTGGGCCCTCTCGGTGGAGTGTCATCCAATTATCTTGCAAGCATGCGACAAGGTCACAAGGGATGTCACACCACAGTACGAGTAAAGAGTACTTATCGATAGCGAGGTTGAACTAGGTATAGAGATACCGACGATCGAACCTCAGATAAGTAAAGTATCACTTGACAAAGGGAATCGGTATCGTATGTAAATGGTTCATTCAATCACTAAGTCATCATAGAAATATGTGGGAGCCATATGGATTTCCAGATCCCTCTATTGGTTATTGATCGGAGAGGTGTCTCGATCATGTCTGCATAGTTCGCGAACCGTAGGGAGACACACTTAAGGATTTGATGTTGCTTAAGTAGATATGGAATATGAGTTGGAGATCGAATGTTGTTAGGAGTTTCAGATTGGATCCAGGATATCACGAGGAGATCCGTAATGGTCTGGAGAATAAGATTCATATAAGGAAAGTGGTTTTCTAGGGTTCAGAAAAGTTTCAGTGTTTTGACCAGATACTTCTAGAATGTTCTAGAGGGACCACTAGTGGTTCCACCACCCCAGGAGGGGGTCACTTGGGAAGTGGCATGCCCTAGGGGCCAGCCGCACCAAACCCTAAAGGGACAATTCGGCCAATACTAGTAAAAGGGTCAAACCCTAGTTTGAATAGTCAATTGCTAGTTTGAAAAGTCAAACTCTAGTTTTTTGGTAAGAGGGAAGACTTGATGGAAAAGGTTACAACTCTCCCCTTGGTGGCCAAGTGGGGGGGGGGACACGGCCTAGGTTGGGAACCCTTGGACGGCCGCCCCCACCTATATAATGAGGGGTAGGGGCGCACCCCCACACCCCTTGTCCCTTGGCGCCTAACCCTAGCCGCCGCCTCTCTTCTCTCCCGTCCATCGCCCTACTCCGGCTTAGGCGAAGCCCTGCAGAAATGTCTCCTCCTCCACCACCACCACAACACCGTCGTGCTGTTGGGATTTCGAGGGGATCTACTACCTCCGCTGCCTGCTTAAACAAGGGAGAGGAAGGTCTTCATCGACTACCGTATGTGTGACCGACTGTGGAAACGTTGCCGGAACATGGAGCCGGAAGGATCATCTACACGATCTTGAGATCAGCAAGTGATCGCTACATCAACCACGAGAATCCGATCTCGTTAAACGCTTTGGATCTATGAGGGTTAGTTCTCCACAATCTCGTTGCACCGATCTCGTAGATTAGATCTTGGCTTTGCCATAGATTAGATCTTGGTTTAGTGTGTTCATACAATAGATTTTTTTGTTTTCCATGCAACGAACCCTACAGTGGTATCAGAGCGGACTCTATGCGTAGATCTGTTGCACGAGTAGAACACAATGGTTTTGTGGGCGTTGATGCTTTTGTAGTCACTTGCTTTTCGTGTACTTTGCATCTTGCGGTATGGTGGGATGAAGCAGCCCAGGCTAACCTTACATGTCGTCGTACATGAGACTTGCTCCACGCTCAACATGGAAGTTGCATTGCACAAGTGGATTTGCGGGTGTCTGTCTCTCCCACCATAGTTAAGATTCAATTTGTAATGGGCACTTGACCACACTTGTATCAGCGTGTGGTTCATGTTCATAGGTAAGAATGGTTCTTATTCAAAAGCCCCAAGCTACGTAAAACATGCTAAGAAAATTAGAGGTGTCTAACTTGTTTTTGCAGGGCATGTGATATGATATGATATGGCCATGATATGATTGTGAATATATTTGATGTATGCAATGATACTTATTGTAATATGGCAACCAGCAGGAGCCTAAAGGTTGTATTTAAATTCGTTAAGACCTGGGTGTCTATTCATCATGTAATATCTTTATTCCAAGTAGTTGTAATAGTTGCTATTGGTGATGACAACCATGAAGCGGCGCCATTGACCTTGATGCCACGCCGGTGATGATGGAGACCATGTTCGTGCTTTGGAGATGGAGATCAAAGGCACAAGAAGAAAGGCCATATCATATCATATATTATGAATTGTATGTGATGTTAATCCTTTTTATGCATCTTGTATTGCTTAGATCGCAACGGTAGCATTATAAGATGATCCCTCTCACTAAATATCAGTTAATAAACTATTCATCCTTAGTAGGCACCGTTGCTAAGACTCATCATTTTGAAGCATCATGTGATGATCGGGTGTGATAGATTATACGTGTGCATACAACGGGTGGAAGCCAGATTTGCACATGCAGATACTAAGGTTAACCTTAACGAGCCTAACATGTACAGACATGGCCTCAGAACATGGAATGCCAAAAGGTAAAGCATGAGTCATATGGATGATATGATGAACATGTTGATTGTTCGCCTTTGAAACTACATCATCTCTCGTGATGACCAGACTAGGTGTAGTGGATTTGGTTCGTGTAATCACCAAAACGACTTGATGGATTTTGTTTTCACTAGGAGTTTAAAAGTAATATGATTAAAGTTGAACACAATTTATCATAAATTAAATCAAAGTGAATTTGCATAATTGTTGTAGTCATTGGCATGCGTTCACCACCTTACTCTTAGTTATAATTGAGATAATAGAACTATAGTATTCTGGATAGTTACTTTACAAACTGGTATCGTATTGTTTTGAGTGTCAATCTAAAGTTTAAAAGTCCTATTGCAAACTTTCAACAAACTCCGCTTACTTCGAGAAGTTTAATAATTAGTATTAAAACAAGAGTAACAATTCTAGTGTTAGTGTCTAAAGTATCAAATTTGCCTCCATGATTCTTGATATTCAAAAGATTGTTTTAGTATCAAGGTTATCAAGGAGCTGAAAGAATTGTTTCAGAAACCATCATGTGTGGAAGATATTGCGATATCAAAAACAATGTTTTGGTTGTAACATGATAGAGTATAATTTGGCAAAATATATGTTCTCATATTAGATGAGAATTTGCGGAGGTTGGAGATGCTAGTCGTCCTAATCCTCAAAAAGGATTTTGGATAGCAACATTATACTCGCAATTCGTATTTACAAGCTATAATATCTTGATCATGAAAGTTGTCATGATAAGGATGAATAGAAGGTATAGGTAAAATGTTTACTACACTAAAAGATTACTAAAGAATGGATTTTGAAAGAACGCCAAACATTTGATGACGGTGATCTACTTCAAAGTGCAAGACCAAAGGTATTAGTATTTGACTATACACGCTTTGGACTGTGTGTCATGTGTATGGCGCCACTGTTGATTTTGATAGATTCTTTTAAAAACAAAAAGAAATGCTGAAAGAGAATCTTAGAAATATTTGGCAGAAAAAGGAAAAGACTGGAATTGTCAAGCATAGGTATATATATGATATACATGTTATGGTTGTATTCATTGCTTGTTGAAAAATGTAGTTCTTGGGTATTGGATATAGAATTTGTTGGTGTGAATTGTCATACAGAACAACACAATTCATGAACTACAATATCCTAAGTAACCCGCAAGATAATATGTGATGATGTTCATCAAAAACAAATAAAGTGTTGTTGTGTTTCTCGTTGACATCAAAGCTTGCCTTCAAGATTTGTTTTAATAAGTGTTATTTTTACCAGGTGTTATGAGAACAAAAGGTTGTTCAAATAATTCCCAAATACCATATAAGATGGATGATTTACAAATTTGTTTGGAGAAATCGCGTCCATAAAAACTAATGCTAAAAATGTCAAAAGACAAATGATTGAAAGATCACTTAAGAAGTGACATCACCGTTTAAATTATATTGGAAATAAAACATGTAGAAACTCCATGTTGATGGAATTTTGGAGTCTTTTGATTTTTGATCAAATAACACTTGTGGGACTTTCCTAGAGATAATTGAAACTTAGTTCAAAGGCCGACGAAGAACGAACGACTAACTTATTGGAATTTGTACATATTGATGTATATAGTCCATTATGTGTAGTCATAAGCAATGGATTTCAACTTCATATGATTTTACGTAAATTTGAGTGAATACATGTGTATATTTACTTAATAAGGATGACATATGAAACATTTGAAAATGTTGAAAGACTTTCAAGATGAAGTGGAAATCATAGTGACAAGAAAATAAAGAGTTTATGATTGGATCATAAAGGAAGATATTTGAGTTACAAGTTTAGCAAAATCACCTAAGATTTGAGGAATCGTTCCATAGATTTGCATTCCCGAAACACCATAGGAGTATGGAGTGTTCGAGATATGTAATGAAACCTTGTTTGAGATGGTAAGATCAAAGGTGTCATTCATAAAACTACCATTATATTTTAAAGATTAAAGCTTTAGTGACTACCGCTTTTACATTGAAAAGAGCATCGTCGTGATCCGTTGAAATGACACCATATAAGATATGATTTGGGATAAAACCCAAGTTGTCCTTTCTTAAACATTGGTATGCTAAGCATAAGTAAAATGTTTACAACCAAAATCGGATGAGCATGTCTTTGTATGTTAATTTGAAATAATCATTGAGTATTCCTCCATAACACCAAAGACAAAAGTGTTTGTCGCTTAGAACATCAAGTTTATTTAGAAGGTTTTCGTGAAAAGTTAAGTGGGAAGACAATAGAACTTTGATAAGGTTATTGAACCTTAGCTGATATGTGCTGAGTTGCGTAGCACCGAAAAGTGTCCTGGAGGCAGCAACAATGCGCATACCTTCTGTGCCTCAAAGGTTGTGGTCACGGAGGTCTAAGTTCCTATTGAGCCAAGTAGGTCGGTTAAAACAATCAAATACTAGGATTTGAGAGTAAATCATTATTGTTTGACAATGATGAACCGACTACATGCAAAGAAGCGATGATGGGCCCTAACTCCGTTAAATGGCTTGAAGCCATGAAATCCGTGATATTTCCATACACGAAAAATCAAGTTTTTGAACTTGGAAGACCCTCTGGAAAGGTGTAAGACCTATCGGTCGTATTTGGATATATAAATAGACATAGATGTTTCACATCTATGAAATAATCGACATGTCAGTAAAGAGTTTATGACAACGTTCAATAAGTTGACTATGACAAGATTTGATCTTTCATAGCGATATTTAGTCTGATTAATATAGCAACCACTATATATAATTTTCTTATATGATAGTTGAACAAACAAAACAATTTATTCTAATAGAATGGTTACCTAGGACATGTACATAACACGATCCAAAGGTTTTTTTTCATTCAAAGTATGCTAACAGGGCATGCAAACTTCAATGGTTGAAGTAAGCATCGCGGAGTTGGAATCTTCACCGTGATGAAACTGTCAAAAGAGTTTAATTTCATCGAAGACGATGAAGATGCTTGCATTTGAAAGAAATTAAGTGGGAGTGCTAAGCCATATTTCTAATGCATTATGTGAAAGACATATTGTTGATTGGAAGATGTATCTTTTATTGACACGGGTTAAGAATTTTATTTCGATGAAAGACTTAGGCAAAACCCAAATATTTGGCAACAATGTTTATGTGGATAGATTGAGACACTAATATAGTTGTGCCAAATGTACATAGATGAGATATTGAATGAGTTCAATATGGAAACGACAAGAAATGTACTTGTCGCACGGAAAGGATTGAATCAAGATTCAAGTATATTGACACTTGGTAAGTGAGATAAGATCCAAGTGTTTTTGACACTTGGTGAGTGAAATCACAAGAATATTTTGATTAATCATACCGTGATATGTACACATCCAAATATGTCCTATGCTCTAAATGTTATGAGAAGATACCCGAATGATTCATAAGATGATCATTGGACGATAGCAAGGATATTCTTATGATCTTTGGAAGAACTAAGAATATATTATTTATATAGAGGTGACAAATAGGTATATAGTTTATTGTAAATTGTTACATTGATACTAGTTTTGTCACAAGATACTATCTCAATTTAAACTATGGGTGGATCAATGCAATGGAAAGGAAGTTCCATAACGGATTTGGATGAGTTCCAAAGTTAAGACATTGTGACATATACTACAACAAAATACTAAGTATATGACTGCCATTGTAGCAGCAAAATAGGGCATTTATGTCAAGTAGTTTGTATAAAACTAGGTGTGGTTCACAGCGTGACATGGTTATACCCTACGGGTACACGACCTTAGCATACCTGGTCCAGACCAGGGAAGGCCCATGATAAATATACGCCGGCCCATGAAGACTTTCGGGTGGCCAGGGCCCATGACGCCTTCGGATCCTTGGAGAGCAAGACTAGGGTAGATAGAAAATTCAAAGGGTCAAACCCTAAAACTCAGAACCGACTTGATCATGCTCAGGACCTGCCTCTATATAAAGGCTAGAAGGGCACGACGAGGAGGCTCTCTTACAATCGCTCGCATACCATCGCATACACACCTCCACGCCAGATTGCATCACGACTTCAGAACCTTCGGTTCCACCATAATCGAAAGCGCATAAGCAGGAGTAGGGTTTTCCCTCTGGGGGCCTGAACCTGGGTAAACCTTGTGTCCCCGTGTTGCTTGTTTGCTAACCGTTCCGCGATCTCCAGCATCCCCATCTTATCCAAAACCCAAGTCCATAACAATGGGCATTGAAGAAATTAAACCTCGTCAATTGGCGCCATCTGTGGGAATTGGGGGCGCTGATTGTGCGATCATGACGGTCCCAACCAAAGCGATCTACAATTCTGCGGCGATGGAGAGTCATCTCCTCTTTGGCGCCTTCGACTTCACCGCCCACTCACCGGCCACCATGAAGGACTTCGAGCCTGTTGGAGACGGACTCGAGATCCTGCTCGAGCTTCGCCTGTGTGGGCGACGACACTCTCTGCCTTCCAGAGCGGGTGCCCCTGCCATCGATCAGGCCCGCTTCATGGGCTCCACACCCTGTGCTATGCACATCACCATCGACAGACGAGTCCTATGACAGCAGCAGCTGCAACTCCGATCTGTGCGATCCACCATCATACGAAGGGACCTACCGTTCCGGATCCGAAATCTGCGGCAGCAGCAAGCCGATCTACGAGCGCTACCAGTGCGCCGCAGTTATCCAGGATCAGGAACACAATCCGCCACCCAACCCGCAGAGTAGAAATGGTGGGAACAGAAGAAGCCAATCCCCCCACCCAACGGGGACAACAATAATCGGGTCATCCACCTCAACGAGGAGGGATGGTCTCAAGCACGCGAGGCCGTAGTAGGCAACAAGATCCTGCCCGCTGATGCCTCATGAGATCTGCTGATGGCATACCACATGCTCCTCATCGAGGAGCACAAGAAGTAAATCAAGATGCAGGAAGTGCTTGATAAGCGCAAGCAAGCATCTTCGAAGTCCAGTGTGTGATGAGCTGCACTCTCCGCCATGGGCATTGGCTCCAGCTCGCACGGCAACAACGACAACAAGCACCGTTCTCGGATGGAGAACATGTACCCTAAAGAGCGTCGCGAGGTGACCCGAGCCCTCAACGCGTCCTTCATGGAGATGGACGCCGACGGCAACGTCATCCCGAAGACGCCGCAAGCTGCGATCATGGCAGCCACCGCGTACCTCGCGTCCCACCCACCTCCGGAGGGGGACCCGAAGAGGGCCATGCACAAGTCCGCGCTTACCGGACTCGGACTCGTTGGAGCTGCACTCCATGGAGAAGCTCCCGTGGAGCCAAAGAAGAAGGCTGCGGTCAGATTCAACCATAGTCCCACGCCTTCATCCGAAGACGAAGAGCACGACCTTCGTCGAAGGCACAAGAGCTCGCGCCATCGCATCCGCGATTACGACGCCCGAAGCGATCTCACCCAGCGCAAAATCGACAAGGCGCGCGCCAAGCGCGCATGCTCGTCTCAATCCGAGATGGATGAAGACGAAGGAGAACTCTGCGGAGCCCGATGCGTAAGCAGATCTGTTCGACGGACAAGGATGCCGCGAAGCTTCAAGATTCCTTCGGACACTCCGAAGTTTGATGGCACACAGGACCCCAAGGCATGGCTCAGTGACCACTTGTCGTCCGTCAAGCTGCACGGCGAAAGCAGGGAAACCGCCATGCAATGCCTTCAGCTACAGCTGACAGGCGCAACTCGGATCTGGCTGAGCAGCCTATCCTCAGGATCCATCCGAAGCTGGGAGGAGCTGGCGTACAGTTTCGTCCGAAACTTCAAAGGCACTAGCAAGAGTCCTTCCTCGATCAAGGAATTGCGGGCCTGCACTCAACGAACGGGCAAATCCATTCGCTTGTACATACTGCGCTGGTCCAACACCAAGAACTCCACAGCGCACATCTCCGAAGAGAGGGCTATCGACGCCTTCAAGGACGGCGTCAAGTGCCAGGACTTCAAAGAAGAACTTGGGCGCGTCAAGCCCAAGACACTCGACCACCTCATGGACATCGCCAACAGGTGGGCCGACGGTGAGGACTCCGTCCACCGAGTGCACTCGGAGGAAGAAGACGACTATGGCCGACGACTCGAACGCCGTAGCAAGAGGAGATCGCCCGTCTACGACGATCGCGATGTACCCGACATGGTCGCGGCTGGCTACGCCGACCGCCGCAGCGACGGCAACCGCAATAGCGGCGGATAACGCGGAAGCAATTTTCGCGATGGAGGATGCCTAGCACAGTCGTGGCAGCATCGCGGCGGTCGCGACGACGGACCCTCAGCATACGAAAAACTGTCGAGTCCATGCACCATCCACTTCTACATCGACAAGCAGGATGGTAAGAAGGCAAGCCACATGCTCAAGGACTGCCACGAGTTCCAGAAACTCAGCGAAAGCATGGCTCAGATGAGGCAGCAAGCCCCGAACCCTGGATTCAGGAACGCACCCGCACTAGGCGAAATCGCGCATGGAGCTCCTCCACCACCACCTGCAGGAGGCCCAAACCACCCAATCGCACCCGCACAGAATAACGGTGGGCACGGGTATCCCCCACCGAAAGGAGCGCTGATGATCCAAAAAGGGCGCCCAATGAATAGGGTGCAGAAGAAAATCACCCCTCAGATCAACCTGGCTGTGACAGCTCCACCCGCCATCCCTGAGTACCTCAGCGGATCGGAGTCCTGCATCACGTTCAGCCGTTCGGATCACCCTTGCCAGGTCCCTCGCCCAGGTCATGCTGCCCTGGTGCTTGAGGCGCAGATCGGAGGGTTCGAGATGAGCCGCGTCTTCATGGATGGCGGCAGCGGCATCAACCTGATGTTCGCCAGCACCCTAGCAGCAATGCGGATCCCGCTATGCAGCCTGGAACAGTCAGACACAACGTTCCATGGCATCGTCCCAGGAAAGGGAATATTCCCCCTAGGAAAGATATGGCTCGACGTCATCTTCGGCAAGCCGGATAACTTCCGATGCGAGCGGCTCGAGTTCAAGTGGTGGATCGCCATCACAATACCACGCCATCCTCGGGCGTAGCATTCGCAAGGTTCCTGGCAGTACCGCACCACGCTGCATACCGCTACTCAAGATGCCGTGACCTGAGGCGTCATCACGGTCCATGGGAGCTTCACCCGATCGGACCACTGCGACAGGGACTTCAACAGAATCTCCCAGTCATTCGGCATGCAAGAGGAGCTCGTAAGGCTCCGTGAGGTGACGGACAACGGGGCACCCCCAGTCGCATGACAGAACACACCAGATATGTCCTTCGACTCCACCGTCAACACAAAGAAGGTGCAGGTTCACCCGACGGATGCCTCCAAGACGGCGCTGATCGCCAATGATCTCAGCTCCGCATAGGAAAGAGCGCTCGTCGAATTCCTCCGTGAGCGCTGGGAAATCTTCGCCTGGTGTCCTGCGGACATGCCAGGAGTTCCTAGGGAATTCACCGAGCACGCACTCAACGTCTTTCCAGACGCCAAGCCTGTCAAGCAGTCCATTCGACGACTGTCTGAACCACGAGCCGAAGCAATCGGAGTCGAAGTCAACAGACTACTCGACGCAAACTTCATCAGGGAGATCAAGGAGAGAGAGTGGCTCGCCAACACCGTAATGGTCCCCAAAAAGGACACGGACATCCTGCGGATATGCGTGGACTTCACATCGCTAAACAAGCACTGCCCGAAGGATCATTTCCCTCTCCCTCGGATCGACCAGATCATCGATTCGATGGCAGGATGCGAGAAGCTCTCCTTCGTCGACGGCTACTCAGGCTACAACCAGATTCGACTAAAGGTCGAAGATCAGGAAAAAACGGCGTTCATCACGCCGTTCGGAGTGTTCTTCTACAACACAATGCCCTTCGGGCTAAAGAACGCAGGTGCCACGTACCAACGGTGCATGCAGGCATGCCTAAAGGACCAGATCGGTCGCAATATCCAAGTCTATGTCGACTACATAGTCATCAAAATCAGGGAGGCGAGAACACTCATCGACGATCTTCGTGAGACATTCGATAATCTCGACCGCTACAGGATCAAGCTTAACCCTGAAAAGTGCTCCTTCGGCATCCCATCTAGCCAGCTGCTTGGTTACTTCATCTCCCAGCGAGGGATCATGGAGAAGCCGAAGAACCTCAAGGGTGTCCAGCAGCTTGCAGGACGAATCACGGCATTGAGCAGGTTCATCAGCCGCATGGGCGAAAAGGCTCTGCCATTCTACCAGCTGCTACGCAAAGCAGACAAATTCGAATGGACGCCTGAGGCAGACGACGCATTCGAAGATCTAAAGCAGTTGCTCTCTACCTCGCCGGTCCTGGTCACGCCAAAGGAACGCGAGCCTCTACTGCTGTACATAGCAGCCACACACTAGGTGGTCAACACCGATATTGGTGGTCGAGCGACCGAGGAAGGCAAGACCCATGGGGTACAACGCCCAATCTACTACCTCACCGAGGTATTGACACCGACAAAGCAGAGGTACACTCACTACCAGAAACTCGCCTACGACATGTTCATGACGGCTCGTCGGCTGAGCCACTACTTCCAGGAGCACCAGGTGATGGTTGTCAACGAGGCACCATTAAACAGCATCCTGAACAACCCGTAGGCCACATGACGTGTAACCCTATGGGTCATTGAGCTGTCACCTCTAGACATCGTCTACGAGAAGCGACTCGCGATCAAGTCTTAGGTCCTCCTGGACTTCCTAGTGCACTGGATGGAGCTGCAGCTGCCAGACACACCGGACATGACACAGTCATGGATGATGCACTTCGACGGATCCAAAAGCGAGGCTGGAGCAGGAGCTGGGGTCATACTGACCTTCCCACAGGGCGACAAGATGAAGTACGTCCTCCGGATGAAATTCCGAGCTTCCAACAACGAGGCCGAATATGAAGCCCTCATCCACGGCATGAGGATGGCAAAGATCTGCGGCGCAACGCGCCTGGTCATCTACGGAGACTCGAACCTCGTCGTCCAGCAGACAATGAATGAGTGCGACACACAGGCCAAAAACATGATCGCGTACTACGCACTCTACAACTCACTCGAGGGAGAATTCAACGGCTGCGAACTTTGGCACGTTGGGAGAGAAAGCAACGAGGAGGCCGATAGACTTGCCAACATCGGCTCCACCTGTGCACGGGTGCCACCAGGCGTGTTCCTCGAACAGATCTGCATGCCATCCATCAAGCGGAAATTCCGAAAGGGATCACCCGAAGAAGCAGAGCACTCGGGGGCTGCGCTACCCGAAGGGCAGGAAGGACCCGAAAGGCTCGACACAGAGGTCGCTGTGGTCAACCTGATGCAGGTCATGGCAGTCGAAGAAACTTGGATGCAACCATACCTCAAGTACCTGATAGACGGTGAGCTGCCTGATAGCCCGACAGATGCTCGGCGCATATCTCGCCGGTCGAAGGCCTTCACCATCATCAATGGCGAGTTGTACAAGCGCAGCATTTTGGGTGTACTCCAAAGGTGCGTCACCATCGGTGACGGTAAAACCATCCTCCAAGACATCCACGAGGGCATCTGCGGCCATCACGCGGGCAGCCGCGCCCTTGTCGCCAAAGCTCTACGAGCCGGATTCTACTGGCCAACAGCCATGAACGACACCAAGGACATCGTCCGAAGATGCAACGGGTGCCAAAGGTTTGCTGATAAACCGCACATACCCCGGATCAGAGCTCAGGCCCATACCTTTGGCCTGGCCTTTCGCTCAATGTGGCCTTGACATGATCGACAAACTAACAAGGTCCTTAAAAGGAGGTCACGTTTACCTCCTGGTCGCAGTCGACAAATTCACCAAGTGGATTGAGGCCATGCCCGTAACTAACCAAAAGGGCAAAAATGCCCTCAAGTTCTTTGAGTCCATTGTCTACAGGTTCGGCGTGCCGCATATCATCATCACAGACAATGGGTCGAACTTCATCTCCAAAGAATTCCAGGACTTCTGCGAAGACCTCGGAATCAACATCACATACGCCTCCGTGGCGCACCCGCAAACGAACGGGCAGGTCGAGAAAGCCAACGGCCTCGTCGGTGCTGGAATCAAGAAGCGCTTAATGAGCCCACTCGAGCGACTTGCAGGTGCCTGAACACAAGAGCTACCTTCGGTCCTGTGGAGCCTGCACACAACGCCAAACAGGTCAACCGGCTACACGCCTTTCTTCATGGTGCACGAAGCCAAAGCCGTGCTGCCAGCAGAGGTACGCCACAAGGCCCCACAGGTCATCGCTTACAGTGAAGCCGAATCGACGGCCGCACTCGAAGACGCCGTCGACACACTCGACGAGGCGTGTGACATAGCAGCAGCTCGATCAGCGGTGTACCAACAGAGTCTCTGCAACTACCACAGCCGACGGCTACGCCCAAGGTCCTTCGTCGAAAGAGACCTAGTCTTGCGACTCAAGCAAGAGCGACCGAAGAAATTCGAGTCACCATGGGAAGGACCCTACATTATCACTGAAGTCATCCCAGGTGGCGGCTATCGCCTCAAGCATGTGGAGTCTAGAGTCGCATACTCCAACCCATGGAACGTCGCGCAGCTGCGACGATTCTACCCCTAGCTACCCCCTCTTTTACTTTCAATAAGGCTATTCAGCCAAGGCTACTCAGCCGAACTATGTACATCTTCCTTATGATATGAATGAAGCTAAGTGTCTCGCCCCAAACTTTTTCGTTCCACATGTGCATTTTACTCCATATTACAAACACACTCGAGGGCTCCCCCTACCTCATGACTTCGTCGACTGAGAATATCACGTGCATCCTGAGTAGCTGACCACGTCAGGCTAACGAAAAGGACACATAAACAAACAGAACACCACGTGCTACACAACAATAAACCTTTACAATACTAAAGGGCACAACACGCCCAGTTGAATATATACAAATTTTACATCTACCTTTTTTATAGGTTCTACCCATTTTGCACAATAGCCTGCGTACGCTGCTCAAACAGGTCTACAATCTGTTCGGCATACTGCCTTACAGCCGCATAATGTGGACGCATATCCCACTCACCACCATCCGGACAAAGAGGCGGCCCATCTGATACAGCAGAAATATCTACATCGGGATGATGCAACCGCACAAGGGAAAGTGCGGCCTTCACCCATGCAACAAGCTGATGCCGCACCAATTCCTTGACATGGCGAACGTTCCGAAACTTCGTCAGTAGGCCAAAGAGAGTCGACGGCGCCCCATCCAATAGAAACATCACATGCAAAACTGACGCCAACGAAGACTGCACCTGACGAAGCACCCACGATACATGGTGGACACGATCCTGCATTGTCGCGAGGACCATGGTACGATCACGGTCCATCCAGAAGAACCCGCCGGCCTCCATATCCTGCTGGGTCAAGCAGTTAATCTGAACAACAACACGCTCCTTTTCCTCCTTCGGAGAAAGGTTAGCACCTGCAATACTTGCAAAAGTAAGATGCAAGCCCAACAAAGATCCAAACAACGAAAGCAGCTCGAAAAACTCACATTCAAGCTGTTCGGCCAGACAACACAACTCCCCCATCAAAAATTCCTCTCGGGCAGCGCCTCGTTCCGCCTTCGACTTCCAAACATCAACATGGCCACGCACTCCCAGAAATTCCCTCTCAAGACTACGTATGCGGTCTCGAAGAAACACAAGCTGCAACGCACCATCCAAGGATGGCCGCAGCTATGGTGCAGATGAAGTGTCAGCGGGGTCATCACCCGAAGGACCCTAGAGTACAAGAAGACAAGGATATGAACAAACAAACGAATGAACTCAGAACTCGGAAATTCATTATGTACAGCAAAAAGGCACTACGTGGCGCAGGGATTGTTCATAAACATAGTTACAAAAGCTATCCTACGACTAGAAGATCTAAGAGGCTGCATCCTGAGTAGCCTCGGATCCGGACTGTCTCCCCTTGGCCTCTCCCTGCTGCTTCAGCGCGTACTCAGCCAGCAAGTCAATCAACTTCGGCCCATAACATTTACAACGAGCAGCATAGATGGCAAAGGCTACCTCGGATCCATCAGCAGCAGTTGGCATCTGAGAAGTGACCTGAGGAAGATCCAGCTCCGCTCCAGAAGCCAAGGCCATCGCTAGCCCGACGGACGCACCAATACCTTTATGCTTGCGCTTGTACGCCACAGGTGCTTCGGCTGACAATGCCTACACCAAGGCATCGACATCTTCAAGTGCGACGCCCTTGGGGACGAGCTCCTTGTAGAAGCGCCTGAGAACCTCCTTGGCCTTGGCAAGCGAGCCGACCACGGTACCGCAACGGTCTTCGACCGCCGCAGCAGCATCATCCAGAGCACTCCCATGCTCCAGAGCACCGCGATCAAACTCGATGTCCGCGGCATCTAAAAAAAACAAAGGAAGCAGCATAAATAAAAGCACTACAAGGAAAGGCAAGGAAGCCGAAAAGAGAAGACAGAGAAACCCACCCGAAACAGCCTTGGCAGTCGCCATCAGCCTGTCGGCTACCTCTCTCTCACGCGAAGCCGTGGCGGTGGCAAGCTGCTCCTCGCGATCCGTAGCTTCCTGCTGCAGGCGCTCCTTGGCCTCGGCCGCGTTGGCCAGCTCCAGCTCGAGGCGCTCCTTCGCACTAACGGCGACCTCGGTTTTCTTCTCCGCTTGCCCAAGGCTCTTTTTGAGAGCATCAAGCTCACGGACATAGGTATTGTGGTCCTCTGCAGTCAGCAACACACCTATCAGATCGAAGGACAAAAATACAAGAAGAAGCAAAAAGACCAAGTCGTAAACATACCTTGAAGCTGTTTGAAGCTGGCCTCCAAGGCCAGGTGCTGCTGCACCAGTTGGTTGGCACCTTGCACAAAAGGCTGCAAAAAGAACTACCGATCAAAAGAACGGCTCGGGGGCTACACCCAAAAGAACGCGCAAAAACAAGGTACACATGCGAAAAACGCTCGGGGGCTCCCCCCGAGACTCGAAGGAAAAACGAATAACAAAATACCCTACAGATGCTCGGGGGCTCCCCCCCGAGGCGGGAAGAAAAGAATGACCAACAGATCATCCGAAAAGGCTCGGGGGCTCCCCCTGTGGCAGAAAACAGAATTACTTACATGGATAGACGGTGACTCCGAAGGTTCGCCTGCAGTCTTCTAAGGGAACACCACCAAAGCCTCATGCGGAGAAGACCTCGGAGCAGCGCCCTCAGAGGTGGCACCGTCTGAGGAGGAGGAGAAGGAATCTTCGACTCCCCCACCATCTCTCGAGCGCCATCGCTGGAGGAGCTGTCAGAGGAGTGGCTGCAAAAGAAAAACGTTAGCCAAGAACAATCAAGAGAAATCAAGAGACAAGAAAAAGGAACTGAGGAAGCTTATGAGTCAAGGTCGCTAAGGTCGAAAACAGGAGGAGTTTTCTTACCCTTCTTCTCTTCCTTCTTTTCTTCCTTCTTCTCTTCCTTCTTCCGCTTCGCCGGCGGGTGCGGTGCCACAGCCCGCACAGGAACGACAGAAATCAGAGAAGAAGAGCCCCCATGCCCATCACTGTGACGCTCAAGGCACATCGGGTTCCTAGGAGTCGGCGGAGTCGAGGCATTCGATGATTCGCTGGAGCTCCTTGTCCGCTTGCGAGTGTGATCCTCGCTCGACTCGTTCGCCTCTTCAGTCGGAGATCGCGCCGACGACAGCTCGGACATGGACTCCACCACCTCATTGTCCAGAGCATCCGGGAATACTTCGGGCAATGGAGGCGACATGCCTGGCACCTTGAATTCCTGCACAAAATGATAGCAAAAATTTCAGCACAAAGGTGGAAAACCAAACGCAGTCGAAAAATAGCGCTACGCGGACATCACAGTTCTGCACCTGCGGAACCGGACGGGAAGCAGAGAACGGAGAAGTCAGTGACTTCCCCGGAAGATCCTCTCCAACCTTGAACTTCAGCAGCGGACGAAGGATCTCGTCAAGATCCCCCTTGGAGAATTCCTCAGCCGCAACCCTCGTCGGATCACGGTGACCCGAATGAAGAAACATCGGGTGCGCCCTAGCCTGGAGCGGCTGCACCCGATGTTTGAGAAAAGTGCGGATGATATCCACACCGTTCACCTCCTTATACGGAATCAGCTGGAGATCCTCCACCCGATGATAGAGCCCCTCTATCTCCGCCACCTCTCCTTCCAAGATCTGGTTCTTCCAGGACCTCTTCGGCTCGATCTTTTGGGAGGGGTCGAAATGAGCAATACCAAAATCCTACCCAGCCACCGTGGAGTCGTGGATGTAAAACCATCGCCTCCGCTAGTACTGGACAGATTCGAACATAGAAAAGGAGAAGAAAATAAGATTGGATCGAAGGGAAATGACGCAACCCCCAATGGGATAGACACCATCAGAACCAGATTGCCTCTTCACGGAATAGAGTTTCCGGAAGAGGCCAAAGTGCGGCTCGATACCGAGCCAGCACTCGCAGAAAGTGACGAAACAAGCAATATGAAGAAGAGAGTTGGGGGAAAGATGATGCAGCTGGATGCCATAAAGAAAAAGCAGTCCACGAAGGAAACTGTGGACTAGGAAGGAAAAGCCCCGAAGAACAAATGCGAGGAACATAACCCGAAACCCAGCGGGGGGACGGGGAATTACCTTGTTGCCAGGGAGTTTGATGGCCTCCCTATCCTGCGGGATCAATCCCCGCTTATGGAGTTGGCGGAGATCACTCTCCCGCGTCTCAGATCGCCGCCAGCCACCGTCGGTGACACGGGCAGCGATAGAACCTTTCTTGCCACCAGCAGCGCTGGTGCCAACCGCAGAAGAGGACTTCTTAGGCTTCCCCATCGCGGTGCGGCGGCGCGGGCGGAGAGAACGTAGGATCAACAAAGGAAATGCTCGAGGATATTCCAGCACAGCCAGAAAGCTCAGAGCAGATTAGAGCAGTGAAACAAGAATGGTTGCGGTGAAAACAAATTAACTTTTCCCCAATGATTATAAATACGAAGACGACGCACAATGACCGTACATCGGGAAGACCTAGAGCCAACAGCAAGATCTAGCCGTCCACGTGTAAGCACAGCAGCGAACCGTCGCTCACACGCCGTCCACTACACGCGGAAATCGAGGCGACACCGTAATTATCTCCACGTCGCGCGTGACCAGTCAACTCAAGGTCAGAAGATGGGACCCATGTTCGTCCAGTCAAGTCACCTCTGGTGCTGTAGACGCGTGTGGTCACCAATCGTCAGCACTGATGTCATCAAAAGCTATACTAGCAACGGTTACAATTCTTCGGCTACACAGCTAAGAGTACTCACTCGAATCTACGATTCGATTAATTACCCGGGGGATACTCCTATCAGGAGCGCTGGCCGTGCACCCGAAGCATAATCAAGATATCACACTGCAAAGCTATTCTTCAAGTTCTACGTCAAGTCTACGACTCCACTACGGACTCGGGGGCTACTCCCATAGGGAGGATGGATTCAAGCATCCGAAAAATATGTGTCCTATGGACCTGGAGTCAAACTACGACTAAGTTAAAATCTCTGCTCGAGTCTATGACTTGAACAGACACTCAGGGGCTACTCCCATAGGGAGCGCTGGTCTCGCACCCTATGAATTCTTCGACTGCAATCCTTCGGATCAGAATGCAAAAACTTTTCGGCAACTTTGCCCCGACTAACGCTAAGTGAAAATCATCCTCCTTGGCCACCCGAAACGCCTCTGCGGCGATAAAATTCGGATGATGTGTCTACGACACAAAGATAAGACCTACAAATATCATCTGATGGCCTGGCAACGCACACGACTACGCTCTACTAGTGGAAACCCGTGCCAGCAGGCACGATGAAAATCCTGACGGACGCGTTGGGTACATCATTTAAATTTACTGGAATTCCACTCCTATAAGTCCTACGCGGCCTGAGTCGAATTACGCCAGCATCTGTTCCGGATTCGAGTCGAGGGACTCGAATCTGAAGAAGATAGTGTTGTTTTGTCCTAAGACAGTTAACTGACCCTGATCCATCGAGAGAGTCAGGCACATGCATCAACAATCCCTACACACTCAAATCATTCTCTAGCAAACAGAGATAGCCGCACCCGAAAGAGTGAAGAGTCCTCAGCCGAATCTATGATTCGACTGAACACTCAGGGGCTACTGACATGGTTATACCCTACGGGTACATGACCTCAGCCGAATCTATGATTCAAGTATATTGACACTTGGTAAGTGAGATAAGATCCAAGTGTTTTTGACACTTGGTGAGTGAAATCACAAGAATATTTTGATTAATCATACCGTGATATGTACACATCCAAATATGTCCTATGCTCTAAATGTTATGAGAAGATACCCGAATGATTCATAAGATGATCATTGGACGATAGCAAGGATATTCTTATGATCTTTGGAAGAACTAAGAATATATTATTTATATAGAGGTGACAAATAGGTATATAGTTTATTGTAAATTGTTACATTGATACTAGTTTTGTCACAAGATACTATCTCAATTTAAACTATGGGTGGCTCAATGCAATGGAAAGGAAGTTCCATAACGGATTTGGATGAGTTCCAAAGTTAAGACATTGTGACATATACTACAAAAAAATACTAAGTATATGACTGCCATTGTAGCAGCAAAATAGGGCATTTATGTCAAGTAGTTTGTTATAAAACTAGGTGTGGTTCACAGCGTGACATGGTTATACCCTACGGGTACACGACCTTAGCATACCTGGTCCAGACCAAGGAAGGCCCATGACAAATATACGCCGGCCCATGAAGACTTTCGGGTGGCCAGGGCCCATGACGCCTTCGGATCCTTAGAGAGCAAGACTAGGGTAGATAGAAAATTCAAAGGGTCAAACCCTAAAACCTGTAACCGACTCGATCTGTGCCTGGTACCTGCCTTCCTCTATATAAAGGCCAGGAGGGCACGGCGAGGAGTCTCTCTTACAATCGCTCGCATACCATCGCATACACACCTCCACGCCAGATTGCATCTGCGCACCCCTGTAACCTTCGATTCCACCATAATCAGAGCAGACAAGCAGGAGTAGGGTTTTCCCTCCAGGGGCCTGAACCTGGGTAAACCTTGTGTCCCCATGTTGCTTGTTTGCTAACCGTTCCGCGATCTCCAGCATCCCCATCTTATCCAAAACCCAAGTCCATAACAATGGGCATTGACGAGATTAAACGTCGTCACAACGGGCTAATACTATGAAGATATATTTTACGACAATTGTATCGACATGGTTTAACCCCAAGGAAATAAAGGTCTCACCAAAGGACCAAAGTTATACAATTCCATCTCATTGGAGAATGAGTGATGCGTAGAGACGCAAAGACATGCAAATACACACAGACCTGGAAGTGTCAGATCCGAAGATTAAGTTTACCACTAGAAATCGTGTATATACAACACCAGAAAGTCATAGGTGTTGAATGCACATTTTTTTCCAAAATAGATCATTGACTCTAGTGCAAGTGGAGACTGTTGGGGATATGCCCAAGAGGTAATAATAAATAGGTTATTATTATATCTCTGTGTTTATGATAAATGTTTACATCCCATGCTATAATTGTATTAACCGGAAACATTAATATTTGTGTGTTTTGTAAACATAAAAGAGTCCCTATTAAGCCTCTTGTTAAACTACCTTGTTGATTAATAGATGATCACGGTTTTCTGATCATGGACATTAGATGTTATTAATAACAAGATCATATCATTAGGAGAATGATGTGATGGACATACTCCCATAGTAAGCATAGCATAAGATCAATTCATTCAGAGTTAGTTTGCTACAAGCTTTCAAATATGTGGGAGCTATATGGATTTCCAGATCCCTCTATTGGTTAGTGATCAGAGAGGTGTCTTGATCATGTCTGCATAGTTCGTGAACCATAGGGAGACACACTTAAGGATTCAATGTTGTTTAAGTAGATATGGAATATGAGTTGGAGACCGAATGTTGTTCAAAGTCTCGAATTGGATCCAGGACATCACGAGGAGATCCTGAAAGGTCCAGAGAATAAGATTCATATAAGGAAAGTGGTTTTCCAGGGTTCTAAAAAGTTTCGGTGTCTTGACCAGATACTTCTAGAATGTTCTAGAGGGACCACCAGTGGTTCCACCACCCTGGGAGGGGGTCACTTGGACAGTGGAATTCCCTAGGGGCCAGCCGCACCAAACCCTAAAGCGCCAATTCGTCCAAGACTAGTAAAAGGGTCAAACCCTAGTTTGAATAGTCAAATGCTAGTTTGAAAAGTCAAACTCTAGTTTTTTGGTAAGTGTGAAGACTTGATGGAAAAGGTTCCAACTCTCCCCTTGGTGGCCGTGTTGGGGGGGGGGGACACGTCCTAGGATACGAACCCTTGGCCGGATGCCCCCCGCCTATATAATGAGGGGTGGGGGCGCACCCCCCACATCCCTTTTCCCTTGTAGACAAACCCTAGCCGCCGCCTCTCTTCTCTCTCGTCCATTGCCCTGCTCCGGCTTAGGTGAAGCCCTGGAGAAATATCTCCTCCTCCACCACCACCACGACACCATTGTGCTGTTGGGATTCCGAGGGGATGTACTACCTCCGCCACCTGCTGGAACAAGGGAGAGGAAGGTCTTTATCGACTAACATACATGTGACCGATTGCAGAAGCGATGCCGGAACATGGCGCCTGAAGGATCGTCTACACGATCTTGAGATCGGCAAGTGATCAAATGAATCAACCACGAGAATCCGATCTCGTTAAACACTTTGGATCTACAAGGGTTAGTTCTCCACAATCTCGTTGCACCAATATCTTAGATTAGATCTTGGATTTGCTATAGATTAGGTCTTTGTTTTGTGTGTTCATGCGATAGATTTTTTTTGATTTCCATGCAACGAACCCTACAGGATATTGTCCGACTATCTTAGAGAATCTTCAGACATGACCTGTTCTCTCCATCTATCAGGATATTGTCCGACTATCTTAGAGAATCTTTAGACATGACCTGTTCTCTCCATATGTCAGGACAATCTTCAGACATGACCTACACTACCTTGAAACTCACAAATTCGTAGATATTATCATTGCAATTTTCCCGCGCGAGAAATCCAAAACATTGGCGGCAGTTGCGAAGGCGTGGAAAAATTACCGCGCATGTTATCCCACATGTTGCACATGTTCGCTCCATTGGGTTCCCACTTGTATGAATCTTAATTTTGGGTCTTTATAAGTTACCGACAGTCAATTTTACTATTCACCTCCCTTTCCCTAGTATTCATCGCCTTCCTCGCGACGGGCACCATTTCAAGCTCCTGTGCGGCCAACCCTAAACCCTAATCCTCTGTCTTAACTTCTCATCCTCCAATGGAAAGCACAAACAAACCCTCGAAGGCGGCACCGTCTGATGCTCAAGCTGAGCCAACTAAGGATGTTGTGGTTCCACCGGAAGTGCTGGTCATTCCGGTCAATGCTATGGTGGAATAGACCACCACCGATGACCAGAAAGTGGTGGTGCCGGACCCCACTAAAGAGGAGGAGGAAGACGCTGATACAGATTCCCACAAGGGCCTGTTGAGGGGATCAAAGATCACCACCGCCGAGCTTAAGGAGCTCGTCGCCTAGGGGTACCTCCCATCGGCTGGCGCCGACCGACGAGGTTACTCCTTCTCCCCAAGCCGTAGAAATGGTATACCTCAAAGCCCAATTAGTACACATGCATATCCCTCCCTGTCTCCGACTTCTTCCTCTAAGTGCTAGAGTACTTCCTGTTGGATATATGCCTAAGAGGCAATAATAAAAGTAATTATTATATTTTTGTGTTTATGATAAATGTTTACATACCATGCTATAATTGTATTAACCGGAAACATTAATACTTGTATGATTTGTAAACATGTAAGAGTCCCTAGTAAGCCTCTTCTAATACGAGCTTGTTGATTAAATGATGATTATGGTTTCCTAATCATGAACATTGGATGTTATTAATAACAAGGACATGTCATTAGGAGAATGATGTGATGGACACACTCCTATAGTTAAGCGTAGCATAAGATCAAGTCATTCAATAGTTCATTTGCCATAAGCTTTCAAATACATAGTAACCTAAATCCTTTGACCATGATATCATGTTAATCACCATCACAGGATGGATGCTTTTATGACATGAAACACTACTTCATAACTGGGTGGTTATAAAGGTGGCATTGAGTATTTTGAAAGTATGTGTTGAGGCACACAGATCAAGAGTGGGATTTGTCCATCCACATGACAGATAGATATACTCTAGGCCCTCTCGGTGGAATGTCATCCAATTGGCTTGCAAGCATGTGACTAGATCACAAGGGATCACATATCACGGAACGAGTAAAGAGTACTGTCGGGGATATACTTTCTGGGTATAACCATAGGACTCGCTGACCAGGGTGGCCCACCAACGGGTTAGAGCTTTGCTTCACGAGCGGCCCAGTCAGAGAAAGAGGAGGAGCCAGTTCCGGCTATGGCAAGGCCTAGAAGAGTTACCGACTTAGGCCTGTAGTATTACTTGTATTCCAAGTTGTATCTAGTTACCGACTCTGTAACGTAGCCGGATAGGTCTCTCCTGTAACCCTAGGCCTTGGTATCTATATAAACCAGCCCTATGGGAGCCTTTAGGGCACAACCAATCTTACTACCACAATCACAACTCGCACATGCGAACCTCTCTTGTAATCCACTATAACATCCGGCTTACGCTGATATATTACTGGGTTGCTAGCAGGAGTAGGATCCGATCACCGCAGTCGGATCTGAATCTGGGTAAACTTTTGCTCACCACTCCTGGAACATCCGACGCCTCACACCCCATATTTCCAATGCCACTAGGACCCCCTATGGCGCACTTGTCGAAAATCCAACGATAGTTGGTGCCCACTGTGGGGCAGGTGACCTTTGGAGCTTCGTTCCAGCCAGAATCTGCGCGTGCAGGAATCGGCAAAACTATCGCCATGGGTCACGTGGTCTACGCCAGTGATGTCCCTCTCGTTATTCTCGATGAGACTTGGATTCTGGCTATCAAACCCGTGACGACCTACACGATCATGTCCATCGGCGTGATCGATATCAATCTCGGCTTCGCTGAACCCGCCCAACCCACCCTTGAGGTGATGACCATGGTGGAAAAAAATCCGGATCTAATTTGTCTGCAGAGGCGGAAGAGTTCAAGATCCCGGAAAAAATCAAAGCCACCCATCCCACTCCTGTAGTGGAAGAAGAGGTGGAAGAAAAATCCGGATTTCATCTCCCTGACGAGATCGGGTACACAGACGAAGACTACATTCGCTATGGATCCGGCCCTGCCGATGTCGTAGCAGAAAAATTACTCTTAAGGATCAAGATAAGGAAGATGACGAGACACCCCTACATCGATTACGAAGCAATCGCTGATATCAAGGAAAGATTTGAGATGGAGGAGGCGGAAACCCAGTTGTGCCACTACCTCAAGAACATGAACAAGAAGAGGCACTATTTCATGTACCACATAAGCTCTAGATCCGACTCTGTCGACGCTAGAGCCGGCAGCGATTCAGTCCTCGACGCAATCGAAGAAAACACCAATTTACCTGGCTCACCTCAGGAGTCAATGACGTCGCAGGAACTTCGAGACTCCAACAAGGAGATGGAGGAGTACGAACAAGAACACACCTCCAAACCAACGCAAGGTGAGCCGTAAAATTCCCCTAGTCCATATGATAGCATGGATGAAAGCTACACCTCGCAGGATGATATGGATATCGGAGATTCATCCAATGTCCACAAGCCAACCACTAAGGAAAGTACCGACGGAAGCTTATCCCTTGGTACCAGACCAAAATCAATTTTTTCCACCGGTACGCACGTTAAGGCTACTGGACGGTCAAAGAAGAAGAAGAACAAGAATCCGACACCACCAGAGCCGGACGTCGAGGAAACCAACAAAGAGAAAGTTAACAAAGAGATCAATATGGAGAATCAAGATGGTGATCCGATTAATACCACGCCGATCGACCCTCCTGTGGATGGACACATCGTCACCAAGGGTGCACGTGAAATTTACGGAGATGCTCTCACGATTCCAATCCCAACGGCTTCGGATCTTACTCCGGAGGCGCTGGAGAAAGGGCTGAGGACCTGGAAAAACACCGTCTGTTTCTGCTCGAAGAGGCCGCACGCATCGTTGAGCTTAAGCAACAGTTAGACAGTGATCCTACCAAATATCAGTTAGATTTCAAATGACACCCAAACAAAACAGGGGAGTTCTGTTTCTTGCCAACAAGAACCCGGATATCCACAGAGACCTATTTGACAGAAAAACTGAAGAGAAGATCCGAGTCTACAACATGCCGTTGGAAAATGCTGCCGTAGCTCGAGCCATCCTCGCCAATAATCCGTCTCCACAACAAGTCCAGCAGTGCGTTGCGTTGCTGGACAAAGGATTGAAGAAGCAGAAAACGGCCGCGTCATTCAGTGGAAAGCTGGCCTCAAAGTAGGAATTTTGCCACACTGGCGTAGACCAAAGCGCTGCTGGAAGACTCCGCAGGGATATGGATCAACACTATCGCCCTCGTGGAGAAGAAGAGAACTCAATAACCGGCTCAAACGACCTCTCTTGTAGGCCGGCACGTGACTAGGCAAGAGTTATTCCGGCTGCGTACTAAGATGCCATCAGGGCAATGGTTCCTCACCAGGACCATCATCAGCAAAATAACCGACATAGAGAAGACCTGGAAGTGTGCCGCTGGCGAGAGCAAGATCGGCTAAGGATGCCACCACCGAGCCGTCCGGCTGGTAACGCCGAACAAAGAGATGACCCAGACCATCCTGAATCAAGTAGGGATGGAGCCCGAAGAAACCAGCATTGGAGTCAGCATAATTAGGCTCCACCACCACCACCGTGTAACCTAGCCAGAAATAATCCACTAGGGCCACCCTCGCCCCCAGGCAGCGACCATGAAGGATCCTCCCCTACGTAGCCGTGGAAGCCGCAGGGGCGGAGGCGGCAATGGTGAGAGGAGAAGCAGAAATACGACTCTGCCGCGCAGAAGCCGTGAGCCTCCGAGGCACAGATCTCTCTCGCCAAACGATGCTCACCATCGCATTGAGTCAAACATAGAGGCGTGGCGGTACGAGGAAGAAGATGTGTACGTGGGACCCAAGTGCTTTGGCCCACACATACGTCAGCCCAAATTTCCAGTTGACTATAGTATTTCCAAACACATCCAACCCTACGACAACGCGGCTCGGCCAGATACCTAGCTCTAGGATTTTTTCCAGGCTTGCTGCATCGCCAAAGGAGGAAACAGCCTGGTCGCAGTCCGATATGTCCCGCTTATGCTGAGGAAGATGGCTCGATCATGGCTCACTGAACTGCCAGAGAATTCAATTCATAATTGGTATGATATGCAAAGTGCATTCTTTTCAAACTTAGAGGGAACATACAGGAGGCCCTGCATAGTCGGAGACTTGCAGCGTTGCACACATAGACCCGGCAAAACCTGTCGGGATTACCTCAGACACTAGATTGACACAAAGAACTCCTGTGAAGGAGTAAACGAGCAAACTGCGATAGAAGCCTTCATCGGAGGACTTCCAGTCAGACTTTTGCGTCACCGACTGAAGCGTGACCATGTCAGAGATTTGAGAGAACTGATAGAGACGGCTAGCAAATATGCTGATGCCGACAATGATTCAGAAGGGCTTCTAAATATTCTGGCCAATCCCAATGCGGCCAAACAACCAAAACAACAAGCTCAGAAGTGCAAGAACACCTCGGATGAAAAACCGGCTCCGGACAACACAGCTGTCAACGCAACGTTCGAATCTGGAGGACAAGGAGGGCACGGAGGTGGCCGGGGTAGAGGCCGTGAAACTTCCCGAATCCAGGGAAGAGGAGAACATCTACCAGGAAGAACCTATACCTGGGTCGACATGGCCAATAATCCCTGTGTCCACCACTTGGATAGTAATGGAGGATCTACCCACACAAATGCCGAGTGTCTTTTCAATGACGATATCAACAAAGATGAATCCACTGGCTACAGAGCCAAGCGACGAAAAGGAAAGAAAAATTCCGAGAAAGGTAAGGATCCCAAGGAAGATTCTGACATGGAAGAGGCGGATGCCGCACAACCCAAGTCGGATGGAAAGAAGGAATTTCCAACTAAAAAAGACGCATATGTCTGCTTCCTTGGATATCAGCTGGCTAAAGACAAGAAAGAGGTTCTCCATGAGCTCAATGCCATGGTTCCGGCTGATCCACAATTTCTGGATTGGTCAGATGTAACCATCACCTTTGATCGCTCAGATCACCCGAGGAAAACACATCGTCAGGGAAAGTACCCTCTGGTCATCAATCCTCTTATTGATGGCTATGAGTTTTCCAAAACACTCATGGACGATGGAAGCAACATTAACATCCTCTACATCAAGACGCTCCACCGCATGAAGCTACACGAGAGCCAGTTGAGTTACAGCAGTGTAACTTTCCATGGCATTGTACCAAGGAGACATGCGGATTCTCTGGGTGAGATTACTCTGGACGTGACATTTAGAACCCGAGATATTTACCGGACCGAGCCACTCTCTTTCGAGGTGGTTGTAGGGGTTCGTAGCATGGAAAACAAAAAAATTCTACCGCATACAAACAAACAAGCCAAGATCTATCTACTAGATTGTAGCAACGAGTCGATAGAATAACTCACCCTCGAAGATTCCAAAGTGTTTAACGAGAGCAGCTTCTCGTGGGTGATGTAGTCGTACTCTTGCCGATCTCAAAATCGTGTAGACGATCCTTCCATCCTTCCGGGCCCAAGCTCCCGCAGTCGGTCACATGTTCGGTACTCGATGAAGACCTTCCTCTCCCTTGTTCCAGCAGGCAGCGGAGGTTGTAGCACTCTCCTCGCGATTCCGGCAGCACAACGGCGTGGTACCGGAAGTAGAGGGGAGATCTCGCAGGGCTTCGCCTTGAGCCGGAGCGAGTATGGTGGACTATGAGAGAGGCCTTGGCGATCTAGGGTTTAGAGGCACCAAGGAGAGAGGGCTAGGCCGGCGGCTAGGGCAAGGGGAAGGCCCCAACTCGGCGGCTAGGCAAACCCTAGGGGCGGCGGCGACTTGGTGGAGGCCGGCGGCTAGGGCTAGGGCTTAGAGGAGAGATGTGTAGGTCTAGAGGGGCACCCCTGCCCCTCCTTATATAGGTGGGAGGGCACCGGCCAGGGGAGGAGAGTCCTCCCCCAACTCGGCCTCCTTGGCCGGCGGGTGGAGGGAGAGGAACTCCTCCCCAAGTAGGTTTCCTACTCTCCCTCCACCAACCAAACTTTCCGTTTGACTTTTCAAATTGGCGTTTGACTTTTCAAACTAGGATTTGATTTATCCCTTTATTTTGCTCATTGATGACACCTAGTACATGATGCAACCATTCCAACTTGTTATGACACATTCATGTACCCTTCCCCTCCGGAGTGCCGGACCTTCCGGACCCTTCTAGAACATTCCCGATGAAAACACCAGAATCATTCTCCAACTCCGAAACAGGACTTTCCTTATATGAATCTTATTCTCCGGACCATTCCGGATCTCCTCGTGATATCTCGGATCCCATCCGAGACTCCGAACAACATTCGGTCTCTTACTCATCATTCCATAACTACTCAACAACATCGAATCCTTAAGTGTGTCTCCGTACGGTTCGTGAATTATGCGGACATGATCGAGACACTTCTCCGAACAATAACCAATAGAGGAATCTGGAAATTCATATGGCTCCCACATTTTTCAACGATTACTTTGCGATCGAATGAACCACTTACATACGATACCAATTTCCCTTTGTCTCATGATAGTTTACTTATCCGAGGTTTTGATCGTCGGTATCTCTGCATACCTAGTTCAACCTCGTTATCGATAAGTACTCTTTTCTCGTTCCCGTGATATGTGATCCCTTGTGATCCAGTCACATGCTTGCAAGCCAATTCGATGAAATTCCACCGAGAGGGCCCAGAGTATATCTATCTGTCATATGGATGGACAAATCCCACTCTTGATCCTTGTGTCTCAACCCATACTTTCTGAACACTCAATGCCACCTTTATAACCACCCAGTTACGGTGTGGTGTTTGATGTCATCAAAGCATCCTTCCGATGATGGTGATATGCATGATCTCATGGTCGAAGGAATTAGGTTACTATGTATCAGAAAGCATATAGCAATTGAACTATTAAAATGACTTGATCTTTATGCTACGCTTATCTATAGGAGTATGTCCATCATACCATTCTCCTAACGATATGATCTTGTTGTTAAACATCCCAATGTTCATGATAGGGAAACCACAATCATTTATTAACCAACAAGCTAGTATTATGAAGAGGCTTTACTAGGGACTCTAATTTAGTTTACAAATCACACAAGTATTAATGTTTCCTGGTTAATACTATTATAGCATGAATGTAAACATTTATCATAAACACAAAGATATAATAATAACTACATTTATTATTGCCTCTAGGGCATATCTCCAACAGTCTCCCACTTGCACTAGAGTCAACTAATCTAGATTACATGGTAATATACCGAACACCCATGGCAGTTTGGTGTTGGTCATGTTTTGCCCTCGGGAGAGGTTTAGTAAACGGATCCGCCACATTCAGATCTGTGTGTACTTTGCAAATCTTTATGTCACCATCTTGGACATGTTCACGAATAACGTGAAAACGTAGCTTGATGTGTTTCAGCTTCTTGTGTGACTTTGGTTCTTGCGCATTGGCTATGGCGCCCATGTTATCACAGTAGATAGACACTGGGTCCAGTGCACTTGGAACCACACCGAGCTCTGTAATGAACTCCTTCATCCATATCGCTTCTTGTGAAGCCTCCGAAGCAGCTATGTATTCCGATTCAGTTGAAGATCTCACCACAACGCTTTGCTTTGCACTCCTCCAGCTAATCACGCACCATTCAAAGTAAATATGTATCCAGATTGAGATTTAGAATCATCCGGATTGGTGTTCCAACTAGCATCGGTGTAACCATTAACAACGAGCTGTTCATCACCTCCATAAGAAAGAACCATATCCTTAGTTCTTCTCAAGTACTTAAGGATGTTTTTGACCGCTGTCCAATGATCCACTCCTGGATCACTTTGATATCTGCTAGTCAAACTAACAGCATATGCAATGTCGGGTCTAGTACATAGCATGGCATACATTAGAGATCCTATGGCTGAGGCATAGGGAGTCTTACTCATCCTTTGTCTATCTTCTGTCGTTGCTGGACTTTGAGTTTTACTCAAGGTCGTATTGGGCAACATGGGCAAGAACCCTTTCTTGCTATCTTCCATTCCAAACCTCTTTAGAACTTTGTCCAAATATGTACTTTGTGACAACGATATTTGGCGTCTCGATCTATCTCTATAAATCTTTATGCCTAATATGTAAGCTGCTTCGCCAAGATCTTTCATTGAAAAACTATTATTCAAATATTCCTTGACACTATTAAGAAGGTCTACATCATTCCCAATCAACAATATGTCATCTACATATAGTATTAAGAATGCTACAGAGCTCCCACTCACTTTCTTGTAAATACAAGCTTCTCCATAAGTTTGTATAAAACCAAAACTTTTGATTACTTTATCAAAATGTTGATTCCAACTTCGAGATGCTTGCTTCAATCCATATATGGACCGTTGAAGTTTGCATACCTTGTTAGCATCTTTAGGATCGACAAAACCTTTGGGTTGCATCATATACAACTCTTCATCAATGTCTCCATTGAGGAATGTTGTTTTGACATCCATCTGTCATATCTCATAATCATAATATGCAGCGATTGCTAACAAAATCATCACAGACTTTAGCTTCGCTACTGGTGAGAAAGTCTCATCGTAGTCAACTCCTTGAATTTGTCGAAACCCTTTCGCGACAAGTCGAGCTTTATAGACAGTAACATTACCATCAGCATCTGTTTTGTTCTTGAAAATCCATTTGTTCTCGACAGCCTTCCGGCCATCCGGTAAGTCCACCAAAGTCCATACTTGGTTTTCGTACATGGATCCAATCTCGGATTTCATGGCTTCTTGCCATTTATTGGAATCTGGGCTCATCATCGCTTCCTCATATGTCGCAGGGTCATCGGTGTTGTCCACCAACATGACACTCATAACGGGATCATACCAATCAGGAGTGGTACGAGTTTTCGTTGACCTGCGAGGTTCTGTAGAAACTACAACCGAAGTTTCATGATCATCATCATTAGCTTCCTCTCTTATTGGTGCAGGCACCACAGGAACTTCTTCCGGTGCTGCGCTACTTGCAAGTTCGAGAGAAGGTTCGACAACCTCGTTGAGTTCTACTTTTCTTCCAGTCACTTCTTTCGAGAGAAATTCCTTCTCTAGAAAGGATCCATTCTTGGCAACAAAGATTTTGCCTTCGGATCTATGATAGAAGGTATACCCAATAGTTTCCTTTGGGTATCCTAAGAAGACGCATTTTTCTCGCTTGGGTTCAAGCTTGTCCTATCCGTAACTTCTTTACATAGGCTTCGCAACCCCAAACTTTAAGGAACGACAATTTAGGTTTCTTCCCAAACCATAATTCATATGGTGTCGTTTCAACGGATTTAGATGGTGCCCTATTTAAAGTGAATGCGGCTGTTTCTAATGCATAACCCCAAAATGATAGCGGTAAATCTGTAAGTGACATCATAGAATGAACCATATCTAAGAGAGTTCGACATTCGGACGTTCGACACACCATTACACCGTGGTGTTCCGGTGTCAATTGTGAAAGTATTCCGCATTTCTTCAAATGCTCGCCAAACTCGTAACTTAGATATTCACCTCCATGATCAGAACGTAGAAATTTAATCTTCTTGTTATGTTGATTCTCTACCTCACTTTGAAATTCCTTAAAATTCTCGAAAGTTTTGGACTTATGTTTCATGAAATAGATATACCCATATCTACTCAAGTCATCCGTGAAGGTAAGAACATAACAATCATCACATGATGCTACACTATTGACCACACACTCATTGGACCACACACATCGGTATGTATGATTTCCAATAAGTTCGTAGCTCGCTCCATCATACCAGAAAATGGAGTCTTAGTCATTTTACCCATCATACATGCTTCACATCTTTCAAGTGATTCGAAATCAAGTGATTCAAGAAGTCCATTGGAATGGAGTTTCTTCATACGCTTCACTCCAATGTGACCAAGACGACAGTGCCACATATAGGTCGAGTTATCGCTCAATTTCAAACATTTAGCTTCAATGTTATTAATATGTGTATTTCTACTATCGAGATTCAATAAGAATAGACCATCTATCAAAGGTGCATGTGCATAAAACATATTACTCATATAAATCGAACAACCATTATTCTCGGACTTAAACAAGTAACCGTCTCGCAATAAACAAGATCCCGATATAATGTTCATGCTTAACGCAGGCACCAAATAACAATTATTTAAGTATAAAACTAATCCCGATGGTAGATGAAGAGGTAGCGTGATCATGATCACATCAACCTTTGATCCATTTCCTACACGCATCGTTACCTCGTTTTCGCTAGCTTCCGCTTATTCTGCAAAGACTGCTTTACGAAAGTTACAAATATGAGCAACCAAACCAAAGATTAAATACCTGTGCACTACTAGTACTAGTGAGATACACATCAATAACATGTATATCGGATATACCTTTCTTCTTGATGTTGCCGTTCTTAAAATCCGCCAAGTACTTTGGGCAATTCCACTTCCAGTGACCTTCTCCCTTGCAGTAAAAACACTCAGTATCAGGCTTAGGTCCAGCCTTGGTCTTCTTCGTCGGTGCGGCAACTTTCTTACCACCCTTCTTGAAGTGTCCCTTTTGCTTAGACTTGCTTTCTTGAATTTGGTGCTCTTATTGACAATCAACACTTGGTGCTCTTTCTTGATCTCCACTTCTGCAGATTTTAACATGGAGAAGAGTTCTGGCAACTGCTTGTTCATGCTTTGCATATTGTAGTTCATCACAAAGTTCTTGTAACTTGGTGGTAGTGATTGGAGGACACGGTAAATCCCCAAAGCATTAGGAATCACTATACCCAAGCTTTGGAGTTTGTTTATGCGCCTGCATATCTTAAGCACATGCTCACTGACGGAGCTGCCCTCTTCCATCTTGCAGTTAAAGAACTTTTCAGAAGCCTCATAGCTCTCAACTGCCGCGTGAGTCTCAAATATCAATTTGAGTTCATGGACAATATCATGTGGGTCTGAATTCTCAAACCTTTTCCGAAGCTCCGATTCCAAACCATACAAGATAGCACACTGAACTGTGGAGTACTGGTTCTTCCGAGCGAGGTAAACATTCTTTACTTCATCGGTAGCAGAGTCGCAAAGGGTCACCCAAATGCATCCAGCACTTAGGTCAAATTACCAGCATTGAGGACAATCCTCAAATTGCGGAACCAATCCACGAAGTTGCTTCCATTGTTTTTCAACTTTTATTTCTCTAGGAGAGCATTAAAATTGATGGTAGGGTCCGCCATTGATCTGCAACATATTTGCAATAGTTTAGACTAAGTTTATGACAAATTGAGTTCTAATTAATAGTTAAATTAATCTAGGTGAACTCCCACTCAAAACAATATCCCTCACATTGTTTTAGTGATCACACGAACCAAATCCAGCACATCAAAACCGATCATCACGAGAGTTGATGTAGCTTCAATGGCGAACAATCGACATGTTCATCATATCTACTATATGATTCATGCTTTACCTTTCGGTGATCCGTGTTCCGAGACCATGTCTGTACATGCTAGGCTCACAAGATCAAACCTTAGCTTCCGCATGAGCAAATCTGGCTTGCTCACGTTGTATACACTTGCAGAATCTAACACACCCGATCATCACGTGGTGCTTCGAAACAACAAGCTTTAGCAACGGTGCTTACTAAGGATGAACACTTTAGAACTTGAAATTTATGTGCATGAGGGATCATCTTATAATGCTACCGTTGTTAACTAAGCAATACAAGATGCATAAAGGATTAACATCACATGCAATTCATAATATGTGATATGATATGGCCTTTCTTCTTTGTGCTTCCGATCTCCATCTTCAAGCACGAACATGATCTCCATCATCACGGGCATTGCATCAAGGTCAATGACACTGCTCCATGATTGTCGTGCACCAGCTTCAACTATTACAACTACTTTGAATAGACACGCGAGTCTTAACAGAAATTAAAGACAACCATATATTCCCCGTTGCCAACTTACAATAAGGAACATTGCATACATCAAATATAATCACAATCATGGCCATATCACATCACAACACATCCCTGCAAAACAAAGTTAGACGCCTCTAATTTCTTTGCATATTTTACGTGGTTTGGGGCTTTCAATAAGTGTCGATCTAACTTACGAACAAGAACCACAACGTTGATGTTTGAACTATCAAGTGCCTGTTGTAAATTGGATCTATACTATAATGGGAGAGACAGACACCCGCAAAGCCACTTATGCAATACAAGTTGCATGTTGAGCGTGGAGCAAGTCTCATGAACGAACATGTCATGTAAGGTTAGCCCGGGCCGCTTCATCCCATCATACCGCAAGATGCAAAGTACACAAGAAGCAATTGATAATAAAAGCACCACCGCCCACAATGACCATTGTGTTCTACTCGTGCAACAAATCTACATATAGACACGGCTCTGATACCACTGTAGGGGTTCGTAGCATGGAAAACAAAAATTTTCTACCGCATACAAACAACAAGCCAAGATCTATCTACTAGATTGTAGCAATGAGTCGATAGAATAACTCACCCTCGAAGATTCCAAAGTGTTTAACAAGAGCGTATTCTCGTGGGTGATGTAGTCATACTCTTGCCGATCTCAAGATCGTGTAGACGATCCCTCCCAAGGCCAGATTCCGCAGCGGCCCCGCAATGGTCACACGCTCAAGATTGATGAAGACCTTCCTCTCCTTGTTCCAGCAGGCGGAGGTTGTAGCACTTCTCATGATTCCGGCAGCACAACGGCGTGGTACCGGAAGTAGAGGGGAGATCTCGCAGGGCTTCGCCTTAAGCCGGAGCGAGTATGGTGGACTATGAGAGAGGCCTTGGCAATCTAGGGTTTAGAGGCACCAAGGAGAGAGGGCTAGGCTGGCGGCTAGGGCAAGGGGAAGGCCCCAACTCGGCGGCTAGGCAAACCCTAGGGGCGGCGGCGACTTGGTGGAGGCCGGCGGCTAGGGCTAGGGCTTAGAGGAGAGAGGTGTAGGTCTAGAGGGGCACCCCTGCCCCTCCTTATATAGGTAGGAGGGCGCCGGCCAGGGGAGGAGAGTCCTCCCCCAACTCGGCCTCCTTGGCCGGCGGGTGGAGGGAGAGGAACTCCTCCCCAAGTAGGTTTCCTACTCTCCCTCCACCAAGCAAACTTGCTGTTTGACTTTTCAAATTGGCGTTTGACTTTTCAAACTAGGATTTGATTTATCCCTTTATTTTTCTCAGTGATGACACCTAGTACATGATGCAACCATTCCAACTTGTTATGACACATTCATGTACCCTTCCCCTCCGGAGTGCCGGACCTTCCGGACCCTTCTAGAACATTCCCGATGAAAACACCGGAATCATTCTCCAACTCCGAAACAGGACTTTCCTTATATGAATCTTATTCTTCGAACCATTTAGGATCTCCTCGTGATATCCCGGATCCCATCCGAGACTCCGAACAACATTCGGTCTCTTATTCATCATTCCATAACTACTCAACAACATCGAATCCTTAAGTGTGTCTCCCTACGGTTCGTGAATTATGCGAACATGATCGAGACACTTCTCCGAACAATAACCAATAGAGGAATCTGGAAATTCATATGGCTCCCACATATTTCAATGATTACTTTGCGATCGACTGAACCACTTACATACGATACCAATTTCCCTTTGTCTCACGATAGTTTACTTATCCGAGGTTTTGATCGTCGGTATCTCTGCATACCTAGTTCAACCTCGTTACCGATAAGTACTCTTTTCTCGTTCCCATGATATGTGATCACTTGTGAGCCAGTCACATGCTTGCAAGCCAATTGGATGACATTCCACTGAGAGGGACCAGAGTATATCTATCCGTCATATGGATGGACAAATCCCATTCTTGATCCATGTGTCTCAACCCATACTTTCCGAACATTCAATGCCACCTTTATAACCACCCAGTTACGGTGTGGTGTTTGATGTCATCAAAGCATCCTTCCGATGATGGTGATATGCATGATCTCATGGTCGAAGGAATTAGGTTACTATGTATCAGAAAGCATATAGCAATTGAACTATTAAAATGACTTGATCTTTATGCTACGCTTATCTATAGGAGTATGTCCATCATACCATTCTCCTAACGATATGATCTTGTTGTTAATAACATCCCAATGTTCATGATAGGGAAACCACAATCATTTATTTACCAACAAGCTAGTATTATGAAGAGGCTTTACTAGGGACTCTAATTTAGTTTACAAATCACACAAGTATTAATGTTTCCTGGTTAATACTATTATAGCATGAATGTAAACATTTATCATAAACACAAAGATATAATAATAACTGCATTTATTATTGCCTCTAGGGCATATCTCCAATAGTGGTATCATTCAAAAGTGCTTACCATGCCATCTTCAGACATCTGGCTTACTGGGCGTTCATGGCTCGTCCCTGTTACATCTACAATATGATTAAACTTCTAGGTCCAAAGGGCATAATCACCATCCAGAGAAATCCGAGGAAGGCGCGAGAGTGCGATGAAGGATCTGCTTCCTTCGCTGAAGCCGTGATGCATGCCCAAGAGTACCAGGAGATCAAGAAGACCATCAACCCGTCTGATATGCCCGCTACAAAGAACGAGGTGCTAAAGCCAAGCATACAGTTCAAGGTGTCGGAAGAGACAAATAAAACATCGCTGAAGGAAGACGATCCCTCCAAGATGATGAACATAGGGATAAGCTTAGACATCGATAGGAAAGCGCGCTCGTGGAGTTCCTCAAAGCTAGTAGTGACATCTTCGCATGACAGCCTTCTGACATGAACGGAGTACCTAGGGAACTTACCGAGCACTCTCTTAATGTGTACCCTGATGCTAAACCCATCAACCAGTCTTTACGATGGTTTGGTGATGAAAAGCGCCAAACAATAGCCAAGGAATTAGCCCGACTAGAGTTAGCCGGGTTCATAACAGAGGTCATCCACACAGATTGGGTGGCAAATCCTGTACTCGTACCTAAAAAGGACACTATTGATTTAAGGATGTGTGTTGATTATACCGCTTTGAATAAGGCATGCCCAAAAGACCCGTTCCCTTTTCCAAGAATCGACCAAGTTATCGACTCAACGACAGGGTCGAAATTACTCTGTTTTCTCGACGCATATTCCGGATATCACCAAATACCGATGAAAGAGTCGGATCAAATTAAGACGTCTTTCGTCACTCCTTTCGGAACCTTCTGCTACAAAACTATGCCTTTTGGATTAAAGAACAAGGAGCAACATATCAACGTACTATGCAACATTGTCTCAACGATCAAATCGGACGCAACGTCCATGTATGCGTAGATGACATAGCAGTTATGTCCAAAACTAAGTGAACTCTAATTTCTGACTTGGAGGAAATATTTGCTAGTCTATGAAAAGTTAACATGATGCTAAATCTGAAAAAGTGTTTCTTTGGAATTCCAGCTGGAAAATTGTTAGGTTTCACCGTCTCTGAGCAAGGCATAGAGGTGAACTGGGACAAAAAGGCTATACTCAACATTACCAGGTCGACTCGCTTGAAGGACGTGCAACGTCTCACTGGTTGCATTGCAGCAGTGAATCGGTTCGTCAGCCGGCTCGGTGAAAGAGCCGCACCTTTATACAAACTCTTGAAGAAAACCAACAACTTTGTCTGGACCCAGGAAGCCGATACTGCCTTGCAAAGTTTGAAAGACCTACTTTCAAACCCACAAGTTCTCACAGCGCCAAAACCTTAGGAGCCTATGTTACTCTACATTGCAGCTGACATGGTTATACCCCATGGGTATACAACGTTGGTATACCTGGTCCAGCCCAAGGAAGGCCCACGTCAAGACACGCGACCCATGGAGATTTCGGGTGGCCCAAGCCCATGATGTCTTCAGATCCTTGGAGAACAAGTCTAGAATAGATAGAATTTCAAAGGGTACCTACCCTAATCTGTAACCGACTCAAACTAAGCCCGAGACATGCCTATCTATATAAAGGCCAGGAGGGCACGTCGAGAAGGATCTCTTCCACTCTCGCATACACACCTTCACGCCAGATTGCATCGGTGCACCCCTGTTACCTTCTGTTCTGCTGTAATCAAGAGCAGACAAGCAGGAGTAGGGTTTTCCCTCTAGGGGCCTGAACCTGGGTAAATCTCGTGTCCCACATTGCTTGTCTGTTAACCGTTCCGTGATCTCCAGCATCCCCATCTTCTCCAAAACCCAAGTCGATAACAATGGGCATTGACAAGATCGAACCTCGTCAATTGGCGCCGTCTGTGGGAACTGGGGACGTTGATTGTGCGATCGTGAAGGTCCCATCCGAAGCGATCTACAACTCATCGGCGACGGAGAGTCACCTCCTCTTTGGAACCTTCGACTTCACCGCCCACTCACTGGCCACCCTGAGGGATTTCGAGTCCGTTGGCGACGGGCTCGAGATGCTGTTTGGGAGCTTCTGCTTATAGGTGGGGCAGACCGGCACCCTCCGCCTCCCAGAGCAGGTGCCACCACCATCCATCAGGCCCGCTTCGTGTGTCCCACCTATCGGCGCGTTACACACGTCGACACTGACAGACGAGTCAGATGACAGCGGCAGCTGCAACTCAGATTTGTGTGGCCCTCTCTCAGATGAAGGAACCTACGGTTCCGGATCCGAAAGCTTCAACAGCGGCGACCCAATCCGCGGACGTTACCTATGCGCCGTGGTCATCCAGAGCGAAGCAGAACTGCCGCTAGGTTCGAGTGCACCCAACCTACCTCTCAACCCGCAAGGTGAGAACGGAGGAAATGGGGGAGATCCGCCGCTCAGGCCCAACGAAGGCGACACCAACGCCTACCAGAAGATCAACCTCAACGAGGACGGCTGGCGCCAAGCGCGTGAAGCCGTGGCAGGCAACATTGTCCTACCCGTGAATGCTTCACGAGATCTGCTGATGGCATACCACCTCCTCCTTATCAACGAGCATAACCGGCAGGTGAAGCTGATGGAGGAGCTCGACAAGCGTAAGCAGGCAACTTCGGAGTCTAGCGCGCGCCGAGCTGCACTCTCCACCGCTGGTGGCTCCAGTTTGCATGAGAACAATGGAAACAAGTATCACTCCTGCACGGAGCACATGCACCCCGCCGCGCATCGTGAAGTCACTAGGGCCCTCAACACGTCCTTCATGATGATGGACGTAAGCGGAAATGTCATGCCAAAAACACCGCAGGCTGCAATCATGGCGGCCACTACATATCTCGGGTCCCATCCACCTCCAGTGGGTGACCCTAAGAGCGCAATGCACAAGTCCGCACTAGCCGGTCTTGGACTCGTCGGAGCTGCGCTCCATGACAAGGCTCCTGCGGAGCCGAAGAAAAAAGCGGCGGTCAAGTTCACCCGCAGCCCTACACCCTCATCCGAAGAGGACGAGCACGATCTACCCCGACAATGCAAGAGCCCACAGTGCCGCAGTAGCGACTACGACACTCGCAACGATCTCACCCATCGCAAGATCGACAGGGCACACGCTAAACGCACGCGCTCAACTAAATCCAACGAGGAAGACAACGGAGAGCTGTGTGGAGCTAGATGCTTCAATAGATCCGTTCGGCAAACACGGATGCCAAAAAATTCAAGCTCCCTTTGGACACTCCGAAGTTCGACGGTACGCAGGACCCAAAGGCCTGGCTCAGCGACCACCTCTCATTCGTCAAGCTGCATGGCGAAAATAGGAACACCGCCCTATAATGCCTTCAGCTGCAGCTGACAGGTGCAACTAGGATTTGGCTCAACAGCCTGTCCTCTGGCTCCATCCGAAGCTAGGACGAGCTGGCATACAGCTTCATCCGCAACTTCAAGGGCACCAGCAAGAGGCCAGCCTCGATCGAAGAACTGCGGTCCTGCACCCAACGTACCGGCGAATTCATTCGCTCGTACATACTATGCTAGTCCCACATCAAGAACTCCGCCACGCATATCTCTGAAGAATGGACAATCGACGCCTTCAAGGATGGTGTCAAGCGACCGGACTTCCAAGAAGAAATTGGGCGCATCAAGCCCAAGACGCTCGACCACCTCATGGACATCGCCAACCGATGGGCAGATGGCGATGATTCTGTCCACCGAACACATTCGGATGACAAGGACGACTACGGCCGCAGGCGAGAACGCCACAACAAACAAAGATCGCGCGTCTACAACGACCGCGACGGAGTCGACATGGTCACGGCAGGATACGCCGACCGACGCAATGATGGCAACCGTAGCAGCGGATACCGCGGAAGCAACTACCATGACGGAGGGCGACACACGCAGACGTGGCAACGTCGCAGCCATGACTAAGAGCCTTCGACATATAACAAGTTGTCTGGCCCTTGCACCATCCACTTCTACATTGAAAAATAGGATGGCAAGAAGAAGGCCAGCCATATGCTCAAGGACCGTCGCTAGTTCTAGAAGCTCAGCGAGGGTCTCACCCAAATACGGCGACAGATCGTAAACCCTGGATTTGGGCCCACACCTGTACCAGGTGACATCGCCCATAGAGCTCCTCCACCACCACCCGCTGGACCGTCAAACCTAGTGATCGCACCAGCGCCAAATAATGGCGCAGGGGTTACCCACCACCGAAGGGGGACCTAATGATCTAGAAGGGACGCCCAACTAATAGGGTACAGAAGAAAATCACCCGCCAAGTCAGCTTGGCAGTGACCTCCCCACCAGCCATCCCTGAGTACCTCAGCGGCTCGGAGTCCTGCATCACGTTCGAGGAGCATTGGTAACAAGGTCATAAGTGTGGTAACAGTAGTGGAGCGTGAGGAATAAGGCCACAAGCATAAGGTGCAGTGTCCAACTTATTACCTGAGTGAGGTCCCGAAAGAGTCGAAACAATGGTATCCACACCATCAAAAGCTAGCCTATGGAGTGTTCTTTGCATCCAGAAAGCTATGCCACAATTTTCAAGAGCACAAGATCATAGTGGTGAGAACCGCTCCCCTGCGAGATATAATCAATAACCGCGACGCCACAAGACATGTCGCAAAGTGGGTAATAGAGCTTGCAGCTTTCGACATTGAGTACAAGCTGCGTACAACAATCAAGTCCCAAATACTAGCCGACTTTGTTGTTGATTGGACAGAGACGACAGAAAACACAAGTCCTCCAGACTCAGAATTTTGGACCCTTCACTTTGACGGATCGAAAGCACGAGGAGGCTCGAGGGCTGGCATGGTGCTCAAATCACCCCAAGGAGATAAGCTATTCTATGTGTTGCAAATACACTTCACGACAACCAACAATATTGACGAGTATGAAGCATTGCTGCATGGAATACACATGGCCAAAAATATTGGCATAACAAGACTCATGTGTTACGGAGACTAGGATTTAGTTGCTCAACAAGTATCTGATATCTGCAACACAAACAAGCACATGGCAGAATACAAAGCTGTTGTGGATGAATTATCTAAATTGTTCGAGGGTTTTGAAGTACAACACATCCCTTGAGCAGAAAATGAGGAAGCATATGCTGTATCAAGGATAGGCTCTGCATGGAAACAAGTACCGGATGGAGCTTTTTTTAGAGCATTTAAGGGTCCCCTCCATAGTCAGAGTTGATGAGGACTATCCGACGAAATCCGACTCACCTTTAATAGCAGTTCTAGCTGTAATTCCTAGTTGGACAAAACCCTATCTGGATTTCCTGATAGACGGAAAATTACCCGAAGACGAAGTCTTGAGCTGGCAGACCGTCCGACGAGCAAAAGCCTACACTATAATAAATTGCGAGCTCTATAAGCGGAGTGTTTCTGGCATTTTCCAGCGATGTATTTCTTTGGAAGAAGGAGTCGAAATCTTATGAGAAATCCACGAAGGAGAGTGTGGTCACCATGCTGCAGCCAGATCCTTAGTGGCAAAAGCTTTTAGACACGGATTCTTTTGTCTTACAGCTAAGGCCGATGTCAACAAACTGGTCAAAACGTGCAAAGGCTGCCAAAAGTACGCCCATCAGGCACACGTTCCGGCTAAACAACTGTGAATAATCCCTATTACATGGCCATTTGCGGTCTGGGGGCTTGATATGGTAGGGCCGTTTCGTACGTCAAAATGTGGATTTACTCACCTACTAGTGATGGTGGATAAATTTACAAAGTGGATTGAGGCTAAACCCGTAACCAGTTGCGGTGGTGTGGTGACCCAGCATACCACTGCATGATGTAGTACACTATAGTCGTTGACATAACACCAATGAAACACCGTTCACTAGTATTACATCCCTCAGAGTGGTACAACAAAAACACAGCAGGTCCAAGACATGACTATAGGTTAAACCTCAACTATTTACACAAGAGCCAGAGAACACTCTAGGTCAAAGAGAGAGAAAGAAACTTCTTACAAAGAAGAATCAGAAATAAACAACTCAAAAACTATCATATTAATAAGACTAGTATTTTAACTAATGGTCTGGCATTGCTGCTATTGCAATATGCTACAGAAATAGGTTCTATGGCTAGAGATTATATTCCTATCTAATCAGTAACTTCGTCTTCACATGAGTTGATGTATATGTTGACTTTCTTGACTTCATTGAAGAGTTTTAGCTTTTGATGATGATTCCTGGAGCATAACTTGATGTAGACGTCATCTTAATGGCTTCAGAATCTAGCAAGGGTTAATAAAATACGTTGAGTACGAGCATACTCAGCAAGTTCAGTAGAAAAGGAGTGTTTGATGCACTATATCTACAGCCACAGACCAAAGTTCATAGGCAATGCAAGTTTTCGAAAACATTTCTTCAAAGGTTGCTTTTATTCTGAAAAGCTATGTCCGTCAGCCTTCACGGGATTACCAGAAGTATCATGGAGTTCCTTTCCCGCCGCGTTCGCAGCTCCTTCCCGGAACAGGGAGTAACAAGTTACAGTTCTTACACTCTGCAGAGGTGCGTTACTTTACCCATGAGAGATCTTAGCTTTGTTGCACATCGAGCGGCCAACCCGTTCATACTTCCTTGGTATGAGACCTAGACTAAGATCCAATCCAATCACTGCCCTCTCCGCGACCCCATATGTCTGCGCGATACTTCGGGGCCGGCTCACCTCCGTTAAGCCCCCTTTCAGGCAGGCTAAAACCCTAATGAGTTCCCGAAGACTCTATGACCTGGTGATGCCTGGGAAAGTACCATATTAAATGGACTATACCCCTAAATACCATTCATAGATAATGTAGACACCAAAAGTGTGGGGCGTAAGGGTGCCCACCCATATGTTGGATCCGCACAAGGAATCACAACGTCACGTTAAGGTCGTCTTGCCTCCATATGAGAGGAAAATGATACAGCTGACTTCTCTGTCCCATTCCAAATCTCATGGTTAATGCGTTATATACGGCGCAAGAATCACTGGCGACATTGGTTGTTAAGTCCTAGATAATATGTTCCTTTACCACCGGAACTTTCATAGTAGGTTATTACCTCATGGTAAATAACCTATAATCATATTATTATGAAAATAGTGTTTTCTGACCTTTTTCAAATGCAGGTGATGACAACACTAGATTTGTAAAATACTTTACTGAAAATAATCAAAGGACATGAGCAAGTGTGAACTTGCCTTTTATGATTGCAATATTATGCACTCACGATCTTCAAGACAATATAAAAGATCTAATATCTGAAATCAGCATCATTGGTTCGGTAAGGAATAATGTTTAAAGAAGCAAGATGCTATTATGCATATGTAATGTAATGCAATTTGATAAACTCGAATCCCGGGAATAACGTTGTTCTAGGGGTTGGAAACTAGAAATGGTTCCTGTTAGAATGTGTTATCCTTTTAGATAAGTTTCATATTTGTGCTTCTTATTAAGGCTTGTGATTGTGTGTGAAACAACATGTAATTATAATATCATAAAACAATGAGATACACACAAATGTGAAATACTACTCAAGATTTCTCATACTATAATTGTTCATCTTTAAATTTTTACCTTACAAGTAATGTCACTTGTAAAGAACTTTTGTGTTATCAACCCTAGGTATACAAGAAAAGTATAAAGTACTGTGATTACAATTAATTGTCATTTGTGACTTAAGTGGCAAAACGAATAACTTTTGAAGAAAAGATTTCTTTATTAAGGTTTAAACAATCCTGATAGTTTTTAGAATAGGATTAATAGAATGTGATTGATGTTGTTTATGCTTGCTTGAATAATCTAGACTTGAGATGCTTTACGACTTAATTATAACAGACCAAAGTTAACTATAAAACATATAACAAAGTCTTTAGCCTTATATTTAAGGTATTGTAGAATAAAGTTAACTTTAAAGACATAGATGGACTTAAGGTATATTGCTGATGATAATTGTACTTTGTTCACTTCATAAGGTTCCTTTAAAGTTAACTAGGAATGGTATTACTTTTATTTGGTATAGTGGTTTCTTAACATTATAATTGAATAGAATCATTTACCTTTTTTATAGATGAGTGGTTATAGTTTGTAAACAAGGAAGGAATATTACTTAAATACTTATGGATTCATGATAGTGTTTTTGATATTTTTGTAAACTTTTGGTTGAAGTAATGGAAAAGATTTAATTTAGTCACAAATTATTCTTGAAGATTTTATAATTGATAAGGATCCTTTTAGAAAATAATCTATACTTATGGTTGAAGGATAATTCAATAAGATTCTACTTAAAATGTGTTGAACCATTTTGACTTCATATTATCAATATTTAAGACTAATACTATTTATTAGACTCAATTGGCTAATTGTAGAAATATTAACAAATTTTATTTACCTTATATGAATTATCAACTAAGGAAATAGGTTTAAATTCAAGTTGTTAAAGTGTTTTAAATTTTTATTTACCTTAAAAGTAGAATATTATATTTTTAACATGTGGGTATTATTTTTGTGATCATTTTGGTATATTACTTTTATTTTTGTGATTTATAAATAATAAGATATGATTTTTATAAGATTTATTACTTTATAAATACTTAATAAATAATAAATTTTTAAATAAATGAAATAATAATGCATGATTATAGTTTTGAATTATAGTTCTTATTTTTCTAAGATTTTTGGTATTTTATTTATATTTTTAACATCTACCAGTATTAATATATTAATTTTCAAAGTTTTATTACTTGTAAATTCTTTATTAAATAACAATTATTTAAATTTTTGGAATAATAGTGTTTGATAATGGTTTAATGTTATAGATTTTATTTCTCTGAAAATTTTCATATATAAAACATATTTTTTCTGAATTATAAAACAGAAGTTATTAATTTAACAAGATTTAATGATTTCATTTAATTTCTAGAATATTTAGATTTGGATTTATAATATTTAATTTATTTCTTAAAGAGCTTTTTATACTGCACACACACCTAGCCCCAGTTACTGACTGGTGGGGTACTGGCCACGTTGGATGCCACATGTGCAGTAGACTAGTCAACAGTGGATCTGGTCAAGGATGATGCATGCGTAACGTCACGATGACCACATCACGGACCCAAAATCCTTTTTACACTCTTAGTTAATCTAGCCAAAGACACGAACATGTGGGATCGTGGCCACCTCAGCTACCACATGTGCTTGCCGGAGCCTCACCGAAAATGGTGGCAGAGATGGTTTTGGGAGATGCGGCTAGAGGGTTTTGATGCAGGGGAGTACGTAGAACCCATATGTGGTAGCGCCACTCTCGGATGGTCATCAGAACAGGGAGTACGGCGATGGATGACGGCGGTGCACTAGGTCCAATGATGCGGACATGCTCAGAGACCACGGGAAGACGAGCTAGAGAGTGCTGGGGATTCGCGAGCTCACCAGGAACACGATGAAGGGCTCGGCGAGGCCGGAGGTGGTCAGGAGGTGGTCTAATTGTCGACGATGGTCTCTGTCAGGGTCAGAGAAGAGGGTCTCGATTCGGTTGACTCTGTGCATCCCGGATTGATTCCTTCCTCCAGGATGACGAGGGCGATCACACAGAGCTCCTAGCATCCTTGGACGGCTCCGGGGTGTTCTCCAGACGGTGGCGTGCATCGGCAGTTGAAGCTAGGTTTTCAGTTTGGAAGAGGAAACCGAGGGAGAAAGCTTCAGAGGAAGAGGAAGTTGATGAGGATGAGCGAGGGTTGCCTCCGTGGCCGTCTTATCCGTCCCTGGGTACCGGCGTCGAGGATCTTGGCGCGAGCGACGGCGGCGCGATCGACAGCGAGCTGCTTCGGGACGATCAAGAGGTAGACGATGAGGATTGAGTTGACAAAACGGTACCTGGGCCGGGCTTCTGTTGGGCCGTGGCGAAGTGAGTGGAAAAGGAGAGGTGTTGCTGCTGGGCGGTAGATAGGAGAGCAGAAAATTGGGCTTCGGGCTAGAACAAGGCTGATCTGTTTCTTTTATTCTTTTTCTTTTATATTTACTATATTTTGTTTTCTTTTCTATCTTTTATTTAAGCAATTGTTTTGACTTTTCTTAATGGAATTACTTTGCTAAATACTAGCAGCAATCATAAATTTATTTAGATTCAATTTGTGAACTTTTATTATATAATGTTACATTTCTTTATTTTGTGTTTATAGATCGTTCTAATATTTAGTAAGGGCCTTGGTTTTTCTTTTTCTTTCCATAATAAACCATGGATTATTAAATTATATTTCCTTATTTATTTATAAAACTTAGTTTTAGTGAATTTATAGTTTGGAGGGAAATTTTCATATGGTGATCCTTCATTATTATTTGATACATAATGTCCTAGGGAATTAATATGGTTAATATTATTCCCATGAATTTTGGAAATAACAATGTATATATTTTATTATAACTACCATAGGAGTTAGGGTTTGAATTGTAAATACTTACCCTAGGGTTTAGGGTTCTTAATATACTTATATCTTTTTATTAATATGAATAAATATTAATGGTTAACACATATTGTCTTTATGTTTGGGATCATTATTGATATCACCTTTTTAAAATAATAAGATGATTTTCTATAATGACTTATGAGGAAGAATTAATTAAGATAGTTCCTAAGCACATGTGATCATGATAGTTGGAAATGACAAAGATGTGCTTAAGTGATTTGCTATAGGAAAATATTCCTATAAAGCTTTGTAGAAGTCAGATGATATATTAATCAGATGAAATGGATATTATGTTTGGTTAAAGATTAGGGTTTAGTGTTTACCAAGAATTCCTATCTTCCATGATTCACAATCCTGGACTTCTAATTAAGGAATTCCCTTCCTAAATATACTACTTCTTCATATCCATCATCATGTGTTAACATGATGAGCTTTACTTCACAAGAATATTTTTATCCACCTTTTATTCTTCTTAATCCATTTATAACTCCAATGAGCTTGACACTAAAGCTTTCATAATATTTTTATATCTATACTTGGTTATATCAACTACTCTACTGCTGATAACCTCCAATCTAACAAGTAGTTATTTTTAACTCCATTCATACTCTTCCTTAATCATCCTTCACTAATATTACTTCAATAGATGTATACATCAAATCCTACTTCATCTCAACTGCTTAGTATTTCCAAAGAGGAAAATACTACTTCTTTAGTCCAATGTTGCTCTAACATCATCTTAATCATACTATCTTGTCTCTACTTGACTCCAGTATCTAATACTCCAACCTCACATTATATTAATATGACTTGTCATGGCTAACCTAGGATATCATATCTATACTAGGTTTCAATCATGTTTTATCCACCAATGTCACTTATACATGATATAAGCATTCAATCTTGGTGAGTAAGGCATGATCATTATAATCCTTTGATCCTTTATGGTTTAGGTTTCTAGTTGGCTAATCAAGGTTTTTAGCCATACCACGTTACAGTTGTATTATAATTATCTTCTGTTTATCTCTATTGGATTAAGAGATATAATTCATGGACTAGACCTACTTGATCCAATAGGACTACTCCTGGTAACTATCTTCAGGATTCATCCTTGTAATCTTCTTTATTACCATATAATTATATATTACAAATAACTCTTCTATCATTTCAGAAGTGAGTTAACTCCATCAATTATCACAATAATCTTATTTTCTTCCAACACTCCCATCCTATAGATGATATCTAAATCTAGCATTACTATTTACCCCTTCTTAGTTGTTTCTTTATAGGCACTTAAGTGAATGCTATGATATGGTCAATAGTTGATAGATTAAGAATTGGTGAATCAATAGTTGATTACTCAACATTGATGAACAACAAATATTGAGATAGGATTCTATAAGAATTGATATGGAAAGAAAGATATATGGTGAATGATCTTGACTTGGTTTCTTTCCTACTCAATCTCACTAAAGAGTTAAGGTTAGGTATTACCATGATACTCATGGTATAAGGAGATGAGATTAAGATAGATCAAGATTTAGTTGTTCCATTCCTATTACTTAGGTTATGTTTATAACTTGGTATTCATGAGTGGTGTAATGAATACTAGGATATGATTACTTAAGGATCAAATATAAATCATTAAATAATATATTAGGGTTTAACTTTCATTACATTTGATCTACCCTTAGATCAAATATCCTTTACCCAAAACAAGGTTTTAACAAAGGTCATATTGAAACTTATCGCAGTCAACTTGATGATCTATTTCAATTCCATCAAGTTGAGAGAAGCTTCAATCACTTTGACAAGTTTTGTTCAAAAGCGCGAAAATTATTCGGATTTCCTATGCACACATCTAGGTTCAGCTTATTTCTAAGCTCTAATGCTGGGATGTTACAGGTGGAGCCATAACCAAAAAGTTCGTTGATGACGTGATCATCCGATTCAGATATCCGCGTAGTATAATTACTGACAACGGGAGCAATTTTTCCATGGGAGAACTTGCCGAGTTCTGTGAAGAACAAGGGATCCGACTCGATATTGCATTAGTCGCGCATCCACAAGATAATGGACAAGTCGAAAGAACTAACGGTATTATTTTACAAGGACTCCGACCTCGTCTCAAGGCACCACTTCGTCGAGCCGCAGGGGCTTGGGGGGAAGAATTACCGTCTGTGATATGGAGCTTGCATACAACTCCTAATAGATCAACCGGATACACTCCTTTCTTCTTGGTCTATGGTGCAGAAGCGGTTCTTCCAAGTGATCTAATTTCTCAGTCTCCACGAGTCAAAGACTATATCGAAGAAGATGCAGAAGTTTACCGACAAGATGATCTCAATATAATCGAAGAAGTATGCGTCATTGCTGAGCAGAGATCTACAAACTACTAGCAGAAGTTACACAAGTATCATAGACAGAGAGTACAAAACCGTTCTTTCAAGAAAGGCGATTTGGTTCTCCGACTTGTGCAAAAAAGAAAGCACAAACTTTCCCCATTTTAGGAAGGACCTTTTATGATTATCAGAGTTCTGCATAATGGGTCGTATTATTTAACCGATACGAGACCAGTCAAGGAAAGACCAGATACTCGGAAAAGAAAGAGAGCTAGCGGTAGTACAGACCCAGATGAGATAGACCGTCCATGGAATATTGCACAGCTATGTCCCTTCTATTCATAGTTATATTTACTTGTAATCATATATGTACATGTTCAAAGTGAAATAAAGTTTTGGTTTCCTCATATATTATTTTTGAGAAGTTTTTGCCATCTTATTTCCAAAAGAGCATGTCATTTTCAAAAATCCCAGAATGCTTGAAAGTACTTTATGCTCATGTTCGTTATGGTTACAATTTTTGAATATCTAATTTTTTTTACCTTAGGGTAAAAAAATCAATTATTGTTTACACTTTGGTTTTTTATCTGATTGCTTAGACGCGGGTATCTTCCGAGTAATGAATTGTTGGTACTAGAAGCCGACTTTGTTTCCGAGTTTAAACTAGTTTAGCAATTGAGCTCCGTTGCTCGGCAAAGTTTTCGTGCTAAAGGTTGGCCGTCTCATGAAAGGGAAGAGGCAGAGAGCCAGATAAAATGACAAGTATAAGCATAAAAACTAGTGCTTCAGAAAATTTCAAGCACACGCATAAAATATATACAAGCAAAAGTGCTATGATAGTAAAAGCATTAGTTTTTACAGACCAACACAATGAAAATAATTGTTTCCATCATTACATTGCCCAAAGTTCAGAATAATGCATAAAAACTGTTTATGCTGCAGACTTAGGTGGTGGTGATGAAGAAGGTGGAGCGCTGGAGTTGACAACGTTGTCGCCCTAAACCTGAGACTCAGAAGCTGCTTCAGCATGGCTGTCTTCTGGCTCCTGAGGCGAGGGAGGCACAACGACGGATTCGAAGAATGGCATCATGTAATTGGTCATCTCCGCCACATGACAAGTGTAACCTACATAGGAATCTTGGATTGTCTTGATGTCCCGCGGTTTACCCTCATCGTCCTCCTCGGCAATACCCTTGGTGACATGCCAAATTGCCATCTCGCTATGGTGGCTCATCACCATGGTAAGAGCAGTTTGTGCAGCAGTCCGGGCGTAGGAGATCTTCCAGTCCTCGATAAGCTTCGGAATCTCCTTGGCCTTGTCCCTCACCTCTTGCACTGACATCTTGTGCAAGTCAGAAAGTTTGACCGACTCTCCAGCCTCTTCAAGAGTCTGGCGGAAGTCGAACAAAACATCTTTGACGAGCTTGATGCTCTCAAGGCGAGGTTCGGAGGTAGGAGAGTCGGAAAGATTCAGGGGGGCTGGGAAAGAACCAAAATTCAAAATTTGACTCAAAAAGAAAGTCGAAAAATCACTCGAAAAAAGTAAGTCGGAAATCTTACCTAGCACTGAATGATTCCACTGGGCATGCTCCTCACGGAGGCTGTTCAGCTCACTCTCTGTGTCCTGGGCCAGATCGCTCTGACTATCGAAATCCTTCTGAAGATCATCCAATTGTTTGTCTCGGAGGGCCAACAGCTTCTCGAGCCTCACGGTCTCATGGTTGCTGGACTCCAGGACAATAGCTACGGATTTCTTAGATTCAATAATCAGCTTCTCAAGCTTGTCCCGGAGCTCAGCATTCTCCAATTCCAAGACCTTGAAGTTCTCGAATTGCTCCACCATCTGGCTAGACTCACACAACAGTTCTGCAAAGGAAAAAATATAAGTCAGAGAGAACACGTTTGACTATGCCAGTAGCTAACTGTCAAAGAGGAAGTCAGAAAAGTTTACCTTCTACTTCATCTTTTTCAACTTTTAACTTCGAATTCTCAAGGCACATGGCTTTGATCTCATTGCGTTTGTTACATATGTTCTTGAGCAATTCCTAGTTGGAAGATGCAATTTTCTGTAAGTTTAGAGACGGAATACCGTCAGACGGCTAACTGTCAAAGAGGAAGTCAGAAAAGTTTACCTTCTACTTCATCTTTTTCAACTTTTAACTTCGAATTCTCAAGGCACATGGCTTTGATCTCATTGCGTTTGTTACATATGTTCTTGAGCAATTCCTAGTTGGAAGATGCAATTTTCTGTAAGTTTAGAGACGGAATACCGTCAGACGGCTACTAAGACTCGGGCTGCAAATTTAACTAAGTAAAAATACAACACGAGCCTTGGGGCTACACTACATCGTTCTTTTGCAACCTAGAAGCATTAACTCGGATTCAACGACGTTTATCCGACTTTATGCTTGGGGGCTAGAGGATATGATAATAAAAAAATGCAAATAAGAATCGGAAACTTACCATGTGTTCCAAGTGCAACTTATCAAATCCGAGTTTAGTGTTGTGGAACACTTTCTCGGCAAGGGAGAGGGAGGGAACATCTATCGCTGGGAGTTCGCCAGACTCTATCTTAGTGTCCCAGACTAAAATTTGGTCCAGGAGGCTGACCAGCTTGACGTCCTCCTGCTCCTAGCTTGCTGCCTCTGCGGTAAGGGTTTGCTTCTCAAGGATGGACTGAGCCAGCCTGAGGATCTCTTCCTTCTTCTTCCTCTTCAGGCCAGAGACAGCAGAGCCGGCCACTTTATCCAATATTCCTGTAGATATTACCATGGGATCATTACCCTTAACGGGTTCACCGTTGTTAGTTGCTTGACCACCAACGATGACCAAGGCTTTCAAGATGTTGCTCGCACCATGAGAGGCGGAAGCCTCTGGTGCTGATGGAGTACTGGAGGGAGTCGGTGGCGGCATGGCAGGGGATATAACAAGCTTCTGCTGACGGAACAGAAGCTTGCCTGGGTTGCTGTCTGGATTCGTCTTACTCTTCAAAACAACTTAAGCTTGAAAATCCAAATGTTAGGTATGCTTTGGAAAGAAAGAAAGGTACAAGATACTGAAAACAAAGAGACAGGGTGCTTACTTTTTAACTACTGGCGGCACTTGGCTACCAGCTGTGATAACAACTTACTTCGCCTTGCGCTTCTTGGGGGAGAAGGCGGAAACTTCTTGCACCTCATCATCCTTCGTTGCCTCCGGATCGTCTGAGAGATAGCCCTCTAGCAGAGCTAGCTCAGACCCGGGGAGTTTCTCGAGCTGACAAAGTCAAAAAGTGTCGATAAAGATAGAGTCGGAGAAAGAACATAAAGGAACGACAAAACGTGAAAGCAGAGTCGAAATATTTACCGGAGTCAAAGGACGGTTGGACGTGAACATATTCATAGAAATATCCAGAACTTTTCATTCCACTCTTTCCTTGATCAAATACTGCATAAGGGTCTTGTAATCCTTCGCTGGAATCCGGCTCGAGATGACCGCATCTTGTCCTTATTGTCGCTGGTGATCTGGTACATGAGGCGGTCTCCATGGTGCTGCAGAGGCTGAATCCGGTGCTCCAACCAGGAGTGGATCAAGTCGGATCCACGGAGCCCCATGTTCTTCATCAGAAACTCAATCCTCCTTTTGGCGAGGATCAAGATATCCGACAGTTCCGGCGCCTCCGCGTCCCATGACCTTTGGTGGGGAGCGGCACCATCGACGAAGGACGGAAGACCTTCCGCCTTTCCAGGAGCCGGAATATCCTTATGATAAAAGAAGGTTCCGGCCCAGCGTTTGACGGATTCACTAGCGTTAATCCTAGGATAAACTTGGTTTCTCCTAAGGACTAAGCTAAGAGTGCCAGTGGTGTAAGGCACACCGGCACTAATGGAGTTCTTCCGGGTACCATAGTAGTACCAGAAAATGGTGAGACTTGGCCTAATGCCAATAAACCCCTCGCACAGAGCTGCGTGGGTGCTAAGCTCAAGCAGAGAGTTGGGAGGGAGGTAATGGAGCTGCACACCGTAGTATTTGAGTACCTCGATGAAGAAGTCCGACGGTGGCAGGCTGAGGCCATGGTAGATGTGCGTGCCGAACAGCACCATCTCGCCGTCGCGTGGGGCGGGAACGGCGTGTCCTGAGGCGCCCCGCCATGCGTCGGCGATGATGAATCCCTCATCCTCCATGACCTGGAGTTCGGCGTCATCCATGACGCTGGGGACCCAGAGGCCCCGCATCTTCTTCTCATCCGCCGCCGCTCCTGAACCAGATGCAAACGCCATCGCTCTTGGAGAAGAAGGATTGCTGGGGAGAGAGATTTTTTCTCGTGGTGTGTAGATGGGAATGGCTGCGGAGTGCTCGAGGAGTACAAGGAGACAATGAATGAAGCAGTGGAGAGATAAATCTGAGAGAAGGGTTTTGTCCTCTCTTTTATTTTCCTCTATGCCAAGATTCGTGCTTTGGTCGCGTGATTTATGCCACGCGTATAGGAGAAAGGTGGGTAACTTCCTAGCGACTCCTCCGCCCCCTCGATTCTTGCATGAGCATTAAAATGGTGATCTATTCCGTAGGGAGCAGACCCACCAACGGTCGTGTCGATGGGGCTCTTGTCAGTGACAAGACCTGGTCTGAAAAGTTGTCAGCATGCACGCCGCTGTAAAATCTGGCTCATGTTTCAAACTGAGCAAGGAAAAGATTAATGTCAGAACAAAACATATCCGACTCAACTGACTCGGAATCCTACACTACTAAATGAAGTTTTCAGGAAACCTTCAAGATTCTCAAGACGAAGAAACCATCAAGCTAGACGATTTATCCGACTTTGGATCTTGGAGACTTCTGGGGGCTACTGTTGGGGATATACTTTTCGGGTATACCCACAAGACTCGCCGACCAAGGTGGCCCACCAATGGGTTAGAGCTTTGCTTCACGGGCGGCCCAGTCATAGAAACAGGAGGTGCAGTTCCGGCTATGGCAAGGCCCAGAAGTGTTACCGACTTAGGCCTGTAGTATTACTTCTAGTCCAAGATGTATCTAGTTACCGACTTTGTAATGTAGCCGGATAGGTCTCTCCTATAACCCTAGGCCCTGGTATCTATATAAACCAGCCCTATGGGAGCCTTTAGGGTACAACCAATCTTACTACCACAATCACAAATCGCACATGCAAACCTCTCTTGTAATCCGCTGTAACATCCAGCTTACGCCGATAAATTACTGGGTTGGTAGCAGGAGTAGGATCCGATCACCGCAGTCGGATATGAACCTGGGTAAACTTGTGCTCACCGCTCCTGGAACATCCGACGTCTCACACCCCATCTTTCCAACGCCACTAGGATACCCTATGGCATACTTGTCGACAATCCGATGACAAGTACTTATTGGTAACGAGGTTGGACTAGGTATGCGGAGATACCGACGATCAAACCTCGGATAAGTAATGTATCATGATACAAAAGGAAATTGGTATCGTATGTAAATGGTTCATTCAATCACGAAGTAATCGTAGAAATATGTGGGAGCCATATGAATTTCTAGATTTATCTATTGGTTATTGATCGGAGAAGTGTCTCGATCATGTCTACATAGTTCACGAACCGTAGGGAGACACACTTAAGGATTCGATATTTTTAGTAGATATGGTAATTAGTTGGAGATCGAATGTTGTTTAGAGTCTCAGATGGGATCCAGGACATCACGAGGAGATCCGAAATGGTCCGAAGAATAATATTTATATAAGTAAATTCCTATTCTAGGGTTCCAAAATATTTTCGGTGTTTTTATCGAAATCTTCTAGAAGGGTCTAGAAGGTCCACCACTCTGAAGATGGAAGGGTACATGAATGTGTCATACCAATGTAGAATGGTTGCATCATGTCCTACATCACTTGGCTGGACAATGGGAAGAGAAATAATCAAACTCTAGTTTGAATAGTCAAACTCCAATTTGAAAAGTCAAATCCCAACATTGAAAGTCAAACCAAGTGGAGGGATGTAGCATCCCGGGTAAACCCTAATTATAATATCGTCTGTTGTCATATGTTTTGTGCACCATCTTTGCATCATGCATTTATTTTGCCTCTCAAAATGTTTCAACCAAAGCTATTTTTTTACTGCAATACCTCTCCTCTTATTTCAAAACAAAATTCTATATTTATCTGCTAAACTATTTGACTAAAAACTATTTGCTAAAACATTACAAAACAAAAATAATATTTTATAAAAATAATAAACCTAAAAACCAGACCTAAACTGGCCAGGCCCAAATGGCCCAACCAGTGGAAACCCTAGACCAACCAAACCCCACCCTACCTAATCCCCACCGCCGACACCGACCCCACTGACACCCCAACCACCGTTCACGCCAGACTCCAACCCCCTACCCACACACCCCCGGCAACAACCGCGCCCCGCGACCTGGTCGCCTCTCCTCGCGGCCCCACCATCCCCACTTCTCCTCTCTCGCGCGGATGCCACCAACCCCCCCCCCCCCCGACCCCGCACGCTCTCGTGAGCGCCTCCCTCTCTAGCCCGATCCGCCGCCGCCAGCGTCCCGCCCGCGTGCCTCCCGAGCGCTGCTGGCCGGAGGACCCTGCCGACGCCCTGCCTCTCCTCTCGCTGCTGCCTCTGCTCGCCATACCGAGGCGCCGTCCGCCATCGAGTTCCGCCGCCTACCCGATGTATCCTCCTCCGCCGAAGCTCGCCGTCGCCGTATCGTCGGCGTGGTCCCGCCTGTTTCACTCTCGCCACGAACCGTCCACCTCGCCACCCTCTTCAACAACCGCCGCCGCTTAGAATCCTTCCTCCGCAGCACCGTCGCTCCCGGCCGCTGGCTCTCCTCGCTGGCCTCCTCCGGTCAAGGCCTCCTCCTTCTGCTTGGCCACGGCCATGCCATTGCCATTGCCGCCACCGCTGACCTCTGCTGCTGGCCCTCGCCAACCACGACCTCACCTTGCCGGTCCCCTGCACACACCGACAGCGTTGTCGTGGCTTCCCGACCTCGCCCTCTGCTCAAGGGCTCGCTGTGCACCGCGCCAAGCTCTGCATGTGCTTGCTTCCGTGTGTTGCTCTTGCGTCTGATGTGCCCTGGTACCTTTTGCTCTGGACGATTGGTACTGCTAGAGTTGTTGCGGATGATGTATGTGGTGTGGTGGAGGTGAAGTAGTAGTGGCAAATGGATGTGGTGGTTCGTGTTGCAACGATTTAAGACTCCACGGAGATGGATATGATGGTACGATGGTGAGGTAGGAGCACGGTGAAGCCACCAAGAATACCAAAGCCCGCTAGTTCTCCGATCTAGGGTTTTGCCAAGACCTTCAAGCCCAACGACATTGAACAAGTTCGGCACCAACACTTTAAGCGGGAATCCAAGATCCTCGAGACCCCAAGTGCAATGATCCCGAAGACCGAACCCGAACCCTGGAACCCCAAGATCTTCGATCCAATGTGTGACCCTAAGCCTCTATATTTTTATAACATGATGTTTAATTTGTGCATATTAAATTGTCATGCTTGCATACATATTATGGGTGTTTGGGGGTGTTTCGACGATTCACCTAAATTAAATATGGGATCCATATGCGGGCAAATCTAGTCTTATATTGGTCTCCATTTAAATTGGTGTAGTGAACTGATGCCATGTTTTGCCATGTTAAGATAACATTTAAATTGTGGGGCTTCTAAACAACTTGAACCACTTAAATATTTGCCGGGACCCCGGTTCCGTTAATATGGCCTAAATGCATAGCACCTTTGCCATGTCATACATCATACATGCATCATGCCCGATTTTCTACCGTAGTATTAAATAGTCCATCCGGTGTTTCTTCTAGTGCTTTGCTTCTTCACGGATTAGGCCGACGAGTTGATGCGAGTGTCGACCCGATCTTCGGATAAACCTTCGACAATGTTTTTCAGGCGAGCATCTCCCCCTTTCTACCTATCTTACTTTTATAGTATTTATTCCCTCCTGTTGATCTATTGCTATCTGTGTTGCGATGCTCTAGTTTTCGTGCCCGTGATATCCCTTGCAGCCTTATATTGCCTTGGACACATCCTATTACCTGTTGTTTGGTAGATAGTTGGACTTATGCTGTCGTCGCTTGCTTGCTCAAAGCGCTGTCGTCCAGTACCACAGCTGTTGGAAGGCTGCTATATGCTTTATGTTGGAGATGGTCATGGCTTTGATTATTGTTTAATAACTAAAATTGAAATTAGGTAAATGCAGAGGCACCAGTGGGTAATAGACAATATTTGGTTTTTAACCGCTCACTGGTGTCCCGTAGGACCCCGAGTTCTTGACACCTGTTCCGAGATCGAGCGCTCTAACCACAGGTGGGGTGTGTGGGCACCCCCATCGATTAGTACCTGATTTCAAAGTATTGTACTGGGGGCCACAAAGTAGTTTGGAGCTTTATTACTATCATGTACTTATGCCATGCTTTACTGCTTTATTTAAGATTGTGCGTGGAGCACCTGTACTGTTTAGGATTGCGGAGTGTTTTCGCGGTATCGACAAGCCCAGTCAAACTTTCGGGTTCCCAGTCGTTTACAGCCACTGACGCAAACCCTGGGTCCGTTCCGGAGCCGGCCAACTTCGTTGCGGGTAGCTTAGTGGGGTGGCCCCCATGTACTTGCTTTGGGTCTGGGAAACGTCATGACTTAGGCCCCGCCGACATACCGATGGGTGTTTGTTAACTGATCCGCAAAAGGGTCGGCGCGTGGATACTTTGGTGCACCCCTGCAGGGTTAAATCTTTTCGAAAAGCCGTGTCCGCGGTTATGGACGACTTGGAGCACAGTTCTCGATCATAGACAACTATAACTAAAGTTTACTGTTATAAATTGACTTGTATCCGATATGACTAGTAATCAGCTCCATTGCAACGGAATGGCTAAATAAAAGTACCAACAACTGCTGGGTTTAGGATATCTCATGCTAATTGTATCTGACTAGTAAGTGTTGCAACTACAACGGAATGGATAACTAAACGTGCCCACTGCTTATTATATCAGGATGACTATCTATACCTGACTAGTAATTGCTGCAACGATAACTGAATAAATAAAACTGCCAACTGTGTGAGTTCCTCGGTTGACTTCCTCGTCTGGTCTCGAGGGGGAAATACCAGGATGGGTATGTTTGGTGGTAGAATCAGGTTGGTTTCGAATAGGTCTTTCTTATCCCTCTCTGATAGCCGACAGTTATCTCGAGTCTCTATAGGTTGTTTACTGCATGCCGCGCTGCCGCTTCAGTCCACCATACCTATGTAGGCGAGGACCGCCGAATTCTAGTCTCGCTGTAATTGGCCTCAAGATCGACCGCTCTCTTTTTCCTTTGCCCTTTGTCGGCACCCCTTTTGTTTAAGCAGGTTTTGAGATCGACGTCGTTAGCAGGGGTACCCTTCCGGCTTGGCCTGGGCAGGGTTATGGACGCCATTGGTTATTCTTCAGGGCTCTTAGCCCCATTTGCATCTTGTCCGTAGTCGGACGCTCTATCGTTTTCAAGGTGATTGGATCTTTGTACTGTATATTTGTATTCTTGACTCATGGAGTCGTGTTGTATATATATATATTTTGTGGGTTCCATCGAGGACTATTGTGTAATGATATTACTTCGTTTTCCACCCGCACGCAAGTGCCTGGTGGGCACCTTTGAATCGTTTCTATGCGGGTTTGGCGGGAAGCGCTGAAACTTGCATAGGGCCGATTCTGAGGGTGTTACAGAGTGGTATCAGAGCTCAGCAGTTGCGATACCCCACAAGTCCAGCCTGTAGGATAACCTAGCTAACGGCCGAAGTAGAGTGTCAAAACTATTTTTGCAAAATCGGTTGGATAGTTCTGATTAGGTCTGATTTTACTCCTTACCCCTATGCTATTCTCCTCTTACCTCCGCGTGTTTTGAATCTGCTCTCTTACCTTCTTCTAGTCCAGGATTTCTCGTGGGTGGGTTTTCCGTCGTATCTTCAGGGTTTCGCTTCCTACTTTGGCAACGGTGCTTCTACATCCGGTCTTCATGCTATCTGAGGAATCCTCCATCTGTTGGACTTCTCTTTGTTCCTTCTCGTGCCTTCCGGTGTTTTCCGACGCGACGACATCACCTACACCAGATCCGATGCAGGGCATGCATCACTCCTTTGTTCCGACCCTCGTTTGTCGAGATCTTCAGTCTAATTCCGAGAGTTGGTTGCATGATTCGCCTATTCGTGTGCAGAGTAATGGTTTGGGTGCGCGATGGACTGATCACCATCCGACTACTCTTATCATTCGCTCTTGTACATCGAATCAGTGGATCCAGCAATTTTACTCCGTCCACGGAAGCTAGAGGTGGCTTTATTTGTTGATACCTCTGCCTTCGCCCTTTGTTTCCGGAGTGTTCTCTCGACGATCACGGACAAGGACCTCTTGTTAGTGGTGTCGCGAGGATCTTCACGAAGCGAGAAGATTCGGATCGTAGGCCTTCTTCCCCATACCATGAGGCGGATCTCGAGGGCAAGATCCATTGTTAGTGGTGTCGAATTGTAGCATCCCGGGTAAACCCTAATTATAATATCGTCTGTTGTCATATGTTTTGTGAACCATCTTTGCATCATGCATTTATTTTGCCTCTCAAAATGTTTCAACCAAAGCTATTTTTGTTTACTGCAATACCTCTCCTCTTATTTCAAAACAAAATTCTATATTTATCTGCTAAACTATTTGCCTAAAAACTATTTGCTAAAACATTACAAAACAAAAATAATATTTTATAAAAATAATAAACCTAAAAACCAGACCTAAACTGGCCAGGCCCAAATGGCCCAACCAGTGGAAACCCTAGACCAACCAAACCCCACCCTACCTAATCCCCACTGCCGCCGCCACCCCCTGGACACCCCCTGGACCCGGCCCCACCGCCCTCAACCCGACGCTCCCAGTCAACCACCGTTCCGCGTACTCCAAGCCCCTACCGACAGATCCCTGGCCCCAACCGCGCCCCGCGACCTGGTCGCCTCTCCTCGCGGCCCCACCATCCCCACTTCTCCTCTCTCTCGCGGATGCCACCAACCCTCCCGACCTCAAGACGCCTCGTGAGCGCCTCTCTCTGCCCGATCCGCCGCCACGGCCCCACCAGCGTGCCTCCCGGCCGCTGGCCGGAGGACTCGCCGACGCCTCGCCTCCTCCTCTCCTCGCCGCGCCTCGCCTCGGCTACCGAGGCCGCGCCCGTCCCGCCATCGAGTTCCGTCGCCGCCTACCCCGATGTATCCTCCTCTGGCCGAGCTCCGCCGTCAGGCTGTCCCGTCGGCGTGGTCCCGCCCTGTTTCCTCTCCTCGGCCACGAACCGTCCACCTCGCCACCCCTCTTCAACAACCGCCGCCGCCTAGAATCCTTCCTCCGCAGCACCGGTCGTCTCCGGCTCCTCTCCTCGCTGGCCTCCCTCGTCCGCGTCCGGTCGCGCTCCTCTCCTCCCGCATCTGAGCGCCAGCGGCCATGCTCGCTCGCGCCCCTGCTGCCATTGCCGCCCCACTGCCTGACCTCTGCTGGCCGCGGGCCCCTGCCAACCACGACCTCACCTTGCCGGTCCCCTGCACACCGACCCCCGCGTTGTCGTGGCTTCCCCGACCTCGCCCTGCTCTGCGGGCCTCGCTGCAGGCACCGCGCCAAGCTCTGCATGTGCTTGCTTCCGAGTGTGTTGCTCTTGTGCGTCTGATGTGCCCTGGTACCTTTTGCTCCTGGACGATTGGTACTGCTAGAGTTGTTGCCGGATGATGTATGTGGTGTGGTGGAGGTGAAGTAGTAGTGGCAAATGGATGTGGTGGTTCGGTGTTGCAACGACGAAGACTCCACGGAGATGGATATGATGGTACGGTGGTGAGGTAGGAGCACGGTGAAGCCACCCGAAGAATACCAAAGCCCGCTAGTTCTCCGATCTAGGGGTTTTGCCAAGACCTTCTGAAGCCCAACGACATTGAACAAGTTCGGCACCAACACTTTAAGCGGGAATCCAAGATCCTCGAGACCCCAAGTGCAATGATCCCGAAGACCGAACCCGAACCCTGGAACCCCAAGATCTTCGATCCAATGTGTGACCCTAAGCCTCTATATTTTTATAACATGATGTTTAATTTGTGCATATTAAATTGTCATGCTTGCATACATATTATGGGTGTTTGGGGGTGTTTCGACGATTCACCTAAATTAAATATGGGATCCATATGCGGGCAAATCTAGTCTTATATTGGTCTCTATTTAAATTGGTGTAGTGAACCGATGCCATGTTTTGCCATGTTAAGATAACATTTAAATTGTGGGGCTTCTAAACAACTTGAACCACTTAAATATTTGCCAGGACCCCGGTTCCGTTAATATGGCCTAAATGCATCGCACCTTTGCCATGTCATACATCATACATGCATCATGCCCGATTTTCTACCGTAGTATTAAATAGTCCATCCGGTGTTTCTTCTAGTGCTTTGCTTCTTCACGGATTAGGCCGACGAGTTGATGCGAGTGTCGACCCGATCTTCGGATAAACCTTCGACAATGTTTTTCAGGGGAGCATCTCCCCCTTTCTACCTATCTTACTTTTATAGTATTTATTCCCTCCTGTTGATCTATTGCTATCTGTGTTGCGATGCTCTAGTTTTCGTGCCCGTGATATCCCTTGCAGCCTTATATTGCCTTGGACACATCCTATTACCTGTTTGGTAGATAGTTGGACTTATGCGTCAGAGTTGCTTGCTCAAGCTGTTGTCGTCCAAATACGATTACTGTTGGAAGGCTGATATATGCTTTATGTTGGAGATGGTCATGGCTTTGATTATTGTTTAATAACTAAAATTGAAATTAGGTAAATGCAGAGGCACCGGTGGGTAATAGACAATATTTGGTTTTAATCAACACCGGTGTCCTGTAGGACCCGAGTTCTTGACACTGCCCGAGATCGAGCGCCTCTAACCACAGTGTGGGTGTGTGGGCACCCCATCGATTAGTACCTGATTTCAAAGTATTGTCTGGGGCCACAAAGTAGTTTGGAGCTTTATTACTATCATGTACTTATGCCATGCTTTATCGCTTTATTTAAGATTGTGCGTGGAGCACCTGTCTCGCTTAGGATTATGGAGTGTTTTCATGGTATCGACAAGCCCTACCAAACTTTCGGGTTCCCAAATCGTACCACCGACGAACCCCTGGTCCGTTCGAGCCTGCCAACTTCGCTATGGTAGCTTAGTGGGTTGGCCCCCATGTACTTGCTTTGGGTCTGGGAAACGTCATGACTTAGGCCCCGCCGACATACCGATGGGTGTATGTTAACTGATCTGGCAAAAAGGGTCGAAGTGCGTGTGGATACTTTGGTGCACCCCTGCAGGGTTAAATCTTTTCGAAAAGCCGTGTCCGCGGTTATGGACGACTTGGAGCACAGTTCTCGATCATAGACAACTATAACTAAAGTTTACTGTTATAAATTGACTTGTATCCGATATGACTAGTAATCAGCTCCATTGCAACGGAATGGCTAAATAAAAGTACCAACAACTGCTGGGTTTAGGATATCTCATGCTAATTGTATCTGACTAGTAAGTGTTGCAACTACAACGGAATGGATAACTAAACGTGCCCACTGCTTATTATATTAGGATGACTATCTATACCTGACTAGTAATTGCTGCAACGATAACTGAATAAATAAAACTGCCAACTGTGTGAGTTCCTCGGTTGACTTCCTCGTCTGGTCTCGAGGGGGAAATACCAGGATGGGTATGTTTGGTGGTAGAATCAGGTTGGTTTCGAATAGGTCTTTCTTATCCCTCTCTGATAGCCGACAGTTATCTCGAGTCTCTATAGGTTGTTTATCGCATGCCACGCTGCCGCTTGATCCACCATACCTATGTAGGCGAGGACCGCCAATTCTAGTCTCGCTGCATCGCCTCGATCGACCGCTCTTTTTCCTTTGCCCTTTGTCGGCACCCCTTTTGTTTAAGCAGGTTTTGAGATCGACGTCGTTAGCAGGGGTACCCTTCCGGCTTGGCCTGGGCAGGGTTATGGACGCCATTGGTTATTCTTCAGGGCTCTTAGCCCCATTTGCATCTTGTCCGTAGTCGGACGCTCTATCGTTTTCAAGGTGATTGGATCTTTGTACTGTATATTTGTATTCTTGACTCATGGAGTCGTGTTGTATATATATATGTTTTGTGGGTTCCATCGAGGACTATTGTGTAATGATATTACTTCGTTTTCCACCCGCACGCAAGTGCCTGGTGGGCACCTTTGAATCGTTTCTATGCGGGTTTGGCGGGAAGCGCTGAAACTTGCATAGGGCCGATTCTGAGGGTGTTACAAGGGAGATAGAGGAAACCTAGTGGAGGAAGGTTTCCCCTCCCTCCCTTGATGCCGACCATGAAGAGGAGTTGGGGGAGGACTCCCCTCCCCCTTGCTGCCTCTCCCACCCATAAAAGGAGGGGAGGGGCGCCCCCTTGCTCCACACCCCTAAACCCTAGGCTGTCTTCCCTCTAAACCACCGCTGCCCTAGATCTCCTTCAAGTTGCCGCCACCTAGCCCTGCCCTAGTCTCCGGCCACCTCCAGCCCTTGGCCTCTAAACCCTAGTTGCCAATTCCTCTCTACTCCACCATACTCGCTCCAGCTTAGGCGAAGTCCTACGGGATCTACTCCTCTGTTTCACCACCATGCCGTTGTGCTGCTGGAATTGAGAGGAGATCTACAACCTCTGCTACCTGTTGGAACAAGGGAGAGGAATGTCTTCATCGAGTACCAAACATGTGACCGACAATGGAGCACACCTCTCTAGCAATAGTATTCAATTTATCAATTTGTTCCCATAGGTGTTTCCCTTTTTGTGACAAACGGTGTTCCTTACAATAATTCTTTTGTTCTTTCGTGAACCGGCCTTGCCAATAAGAACTAGTTTCAAAGAAACCATCCATTGATAGAAAGCATGACCATGCAAGGCAATAACAGACCACCAACTAGAGTAGGAACTAATATTTTTGTGTTTTTGATAAGAGAAAGCAAACCAAACTAAACTATTTTTTTTAGTTTTTGATAAAAAGAGGCAAACAAAACCAAGCAAAAGAAACTAAGCAAACTAAAAACAAAGTAAAGAGAAAGGTTGAGGAGGACTCCCCTTGTGAAGACGTCCTTAGCCTCCTCGGTAACGGTGCCAGAAAGCTTGATGGCACCCGATGTTGACGTGGGAGCGCTTCATTGGAAACCCCAGGACCAAGGTGTGAAGAGCACAACAACAAGCCTTTACTCAGTAAGAAACAGAGGTTATTGAACTAGTAGGAGGAAGGAAACGTCTCAAAGTTGTTGCAAGCAACATGGTAACCTGCAGAACACAAACTCATGACTTTGCCCCAACGAACAGTGAGGTTGTCAAGCTCACCGGTTTGCTGTAACAAAGGAGAGGAAGGTCTTCATCGAGTACCAAACATGTGACCGACAGCGGAGCACTGCCGAAACACGGTGCCGGAAGGATTGTCTTCGCGATCTTGAGATCGGCAAGTGAACGACTACATTAACCATGAGAATCCGATCTTGTTAAACGCTTTGGATCTTCGAGGGCTAGTACTCCATCAACTCATTGCACTGATCTTGTAGAATAGATCTTGGCTTGTGTGTGTTCATGCGATAGAATTTTTTTGTTTTCCATGCTATGAACCCCTATAGTGGTATCAGAGCCATGTCTATGCTTAGACCTATTACACGAGTAGAACACAATGGTTATTATGGGCTTTGATGCTTTTGTTGTCGATTGCTTTTTGTGTACTTTGCATCTTGCGGGATGGTGGGATGAAGCGTCCTGGGCTAACCTAACATTACATCGTTCATGAGACATGCTCCACGCTCAACATGCAACTTGCATTGCATAAGTGGCTTTGTGGGTGTCTGTCTCTCCCACCATAGTGAAGATTCAATTTACAACTGGCACTTGACAATACTTGTATCAATGTTGTGGTTCTTGTTCGTAAGTTATAACGGTTCTTATTCGAAAGACACAAACCACGTAAAACATGCAACGAAAATTAGAGGCATCTAACTTTATTTTGAAGGGGTGTGCTGTGATGTGATATGGCCATGATTGTGATTATATATTATGTACGCAATGATCCTTATTGTAAGTTGGCAACCGGAAGGAGCCTTATGGTTGTCTTTAAATTTCGTTTAGACCTGCGTGTCTATTATTCAAAGTAGTTGTAATAGTTGATGCTGGTGGACAACAACCATGGAGCGGTGCCATTGACCTTGACGCCTGATGGCGCCCGGTGTTGACGTGGGAGCGCTTCGTTGGAAACCCCAAGAGCAAGGTGTGAAGAGCACATCAGCAAGCCTTCCCTCAGTAAGAAACAAGGTTATCGAACCAGTAGGAGGAAGGAAACGTCTCAAAGGTGTTGCAAGCAACGTGGAAACCTGCACAACACAAACTCAAAACTTTGCCCCAATGAACAGTGAGGTTGTCAAGCTCACCGGTTTGCTGTAACAAAGGATTAAATGTATGGTGTGGAAGGTGATGATGGTTTCAGCAAGTAAACAAGTAACAGTGGAAGATGTATCAATGGTAATGATTAGACCGGGGTCCATAGTTCACTAGAGATGCTCTCCTTAGATAAACAAACATGCATGCATGGTAAACAAATTATAGCAGCTCAATTGACAGAACTGAGCAAGGCATAACAATGCAATACTAGACAAAAAGATCCCATGAGGTTCGATTGGGAAATACAACAATATACATAGACCGCCATCCAACTGCATCTATGACTACAAGTCCACCTTCAGGTTATCATTTGAACCCCCTCCAGTATTAAGTTGCAAGCAACAGACAACTGCTTTAAGCAAAGTGTGTAAGGTAAACAATCCACTTGTTCCATGAACAAGAGACCGTTGTTTTCTCCCTGTGGCAACAACACATCTACCACCGAAGAGATTTCTATCACTTCCCTTGGAAAATAGAGGCATGAACCCACTATCGAGCATAAATACCCCCTCTTGGAGTCACTAGCAACTACTTGGCCAAGATAGCTACTAACAAAGGAGAGCATGCAAGGTCACAAACAACACAGACATGATAGAATCAATAAGACAAAACCATTAAATCTGACATAGTAATCTCAATATCCATCGGATGCCCGCAAAGCAACATGCATGATTACAAATATATGAGATCTTGATCATGAACGGAGCTCACAAGATCTAGACATGAAAGCACAAAGGAGGAGATACAACCATATAGCTACTACGTGGACCCGTAGTCCAAGGTGGAACTACTCACGCTTCAGACCGGAGGCTGGCATGATGAAGAAGAAGGCCTCCGGGATGATCTCCCCTCTGGCAGGGTGCCAGGAAGAACTTCAGATCTCCCCGATCTAGGGACGATGGTGGCGGCGGCTACAGATGATTTCGTGGAAATTTGATCGGGTGCTTAGGGTTTTGGCATCGAGGGGACTTTATAGGCGAAGAGGCGAGGCAGGGGGCCACCAGGGTGGCTGCACCCCCCAGGCGTGGGGTGGGCCCACCCACGTGGCCAGGGGATGTGGCCTTCTGTTGAGCCTTCTCTGTCTCGTATTCTGTCTTCATGTTGCCCACGGTAAAATATTGACTTTGGCTTTTATCCCGTCCAACTCCGAGAATATTGATTTTCTGCCTTTCTGGAACCAAAAACAGAAGAAAACAGGCAACTGGCACTGTGACATCTTATTAATAGGTTAGTACCAAAAAAATATAAAAACATCTCAAAGTGTAGACAAAGCAAAGAAAAGTTGATACTAATCAAGCATGCAACATCAAAAATTATAGATACGTTTCTGACGTATCAACGCCACGCCGATGATGATGGAGATCATGTTCGTGCCTGGAGATGGAGATCGAAGGCACAAGAAGAAAGGCCATATCATATCACATATTATGAATTGCATGTGATGTTAATCCTTTTATGCATCTTGTATTTCTTAGGTCGTGAAGGTAGCATTATAAGATGATCCCTCTCACTAAATATCAAGTAATAAAGTGTTCATACTTAGTAGGCAACGTTGCTAAGACTCATCGTTTAGAAGCACCACGTGATGATCGGGTGTGATAGATTCTACGTGTGCATACAACGGGAGCAAGCCAGATTTGCTCATGCAGATATTAAGGTTAACCTTGACGAGCCTAGCATGTACATACATGGTCTCGAAACACAGAATACCAAAAGGTAAAGCATGAGTCATATAGTTGATATGATGAACATGTTGATTGTTCGCCTTTGAAACTACATCATCTCTCGTGATGATTGGAATTAATGTAGTGGATTTGGTTCGTGTGATCACTAAAACAATGTGAGGGATATTTTTTTGAGTGGGAGTTCACCTAGTTAATTTAAGTATTAAATATTAACTCATTTTTTCATAAACTTAGTCTAAAATCTTACAAATATGTTGTAGATCATGGTGACCCCTATCACCATTTTAAATGCGTTCCTAGTGAAAGAAAAGTTGAAATAGAATGGATGAAACTTCACAGAATGGTTCTGTAACATGAGGATTGTCCTCAATGTTGAAAATTTGACCTATATGTTGGATTCACCGCTAGGTGACCCACCTACAAATACCGCGTCTTGAGATGAGCGCAATGTGTATGACACAAAGCGTGATGACTACAATCTTGTGGTGATCCTTATGTCGATGGAGCCTGCGCTCCAAGAATTCTTTGAACTTAGCAGCACTGCTACCATGGTGAAGGAACTCAAAGCCATGTTTGAGGGCCAAATCCGTGCTGAGAGATATATGATCTCTGCCGAGTTCTTTAGTGCTATGATGAAGGAACACTACTATATGAACTATCACCTCATGATGATGATGTAATATGTTCAACATCTTAAGGTACTAGGACATGAAATCCCAGTTGATCTTGTGATAGATAGAGTTCTGCAATCGCTCACACCCAGTTACAAAAGGTTTATGCTGAATTACAAGATAAGTGGTACGATTAGATCGCTCACTAAAATTGCTGCCACTTTGGTGGCTGCCGAAGTAGACATGAAGAATTAGGATGAGCTCAAGGTTAACTTCAAAGGCAACAAATCAATTGCTGCACCTGATAAGAAAACCCGAGTTGGCACTAGTCCTGATGATAAATGCTTGTATTGCAAAGAGTGTGGTCACTAGAAGTGGAATTGCCCCAAGTATTTGGCAGATCTGAAGAACGACAACATCAAGAAGAAAGGTATATCCGATATACATCTTATTGATGTCCATATTACTAGTAATCGTAATAGTGCCTGTGTATTTGATACTGGTTTGGTTGCTCATATTTATAACTCGAAATAGGTCCTACAGAATAAATGGAGACTAGCGATAGACGAGGTGACAATGCACATTGGAAATGGTTCCAAGGTTGATGTGATCGCTGTCGGCACGCTCCCTCTTCATCTACCATCGGGATTAGTTTTATACTTAACTAATTGTTATTTGGTGCCTGAGTTAAGCATGAAAATTATTTCTGGATCTTGTTTATTGCGAGACGGTTACTTGTTTAAGTCCAAGAATAATGGTTGTTCGATTTGTATGAGTAATATCTTTTATGGTCATGCGCCTATGATAGATGGTCTATTCTTGTTGAATCTCAATAGTAGTGATACACATGTTCATAATATAGATGCTAAACATTTGAAATTTAATGATAATTCTACATACATGTGGCACTGTCATCTTGGTCACATTGGAGTGAAGCGTATGAAGAAACTCCATTCCGATGGAATTCCTGAATCACTTGATTTTGAACCACTTGAGAGATGCGAAGCATGTCTGATGGGAAAAATGACTAAGACTCCATTCTCTGGTATAATGGAGCGAGCTACAAAGTTATTGGAAATCATACATACCGATGTGTGTAGCCCGATGAGTGTGGCATCGTGCGGTGGTTATCGTTATGTTCTCACTTTCACAGATGACTTGAGTAGATATGGGTATATCTATTTCATGAAACATAAGTCCGAAAATTTTGAAAAGTTTAAGGAATTTCAAAGTGAAGTAGAGAATAAACGTAACAAGAAGATTAAATTTCTACGATCTGATCATGGAGGTGAATATCTAAGTTACGAGTTTGGCGAGCATTTAAATAAATGCGGAAAACTTTCACAATTGACACCGCCGGGAACACCACAACGTAATGGTGTGTCCGAACGTCGTAATCGAACTCTCTTAGATATGGTTCGGTTTATGACGTCTCTTACAGATTTACCGTTATCATTTTGGGCTATGCATTAGAAACAACCGCATTCACTTTAAATAGGGCACCATCTAAATCCGTTGAAACGACACCGTATGAATTGTGGTTTGGGAAGAAACCTAAATTGTCGTTCCTTAAAGTTTGGGGTTGCGAAGCTTATGTAAAGAAGTTACAGCCTGGCAAGCTTGAACCCAAAGAGGAAAAATGCGTATTCATAGGATACCCAAAGGAAGCTATTGGGTATACCTTCTATCATAGATCAGAAGGCAAAATCTTTGTTGCCAAGAATGGATCCTTTCTCGAGGAGTTTCTCTCGAAATAAGTGACTGGAAGGAAAGTAGAACTCGACGAGGTTATCGAACCTTCTCTCGGATCTGAGAGTAGCGCAACACCGGAAGATGTTCCTATGGCGCCTATAGTAATAAGAAAGGAAGCTAATGATAATGATCATGAAAATTTGATTGAAGTTACTACTAAACCTCGCAGGTCAACGAGGACTCGTACCACTCCTGATTGGTATGATCATGTTATGAGTGTCATGTTGGTGGATAACACCGATCACCCTGTGACATATGATGAAGCAATGATCATGCCAGATTCCAATAAATGGCAAGAAGCCATGAAATCCGAGATTGGATGTGACACCCCGGGATCAGGGCTAAACAAATCCCAGACCTCCGTCTGAAATAAGCTTAACCTTGAGCTCGAGAATATACAGTGAAGAGTCGGTAACACAGCAGTGACCCTACGACACAAAATTTATTACAGCAAGCTCATAACTTATTAGAGAACCAAAATATTACAAGCAGAGGTCACTGACCACAAACATCAAACAATGGAAGGAAAATTATGCTATTAAGTATAGCAAACATAAAAAATGGCCTAAGAGGCCTGAAGCATAATGATGACGTCCCAGCCCATAGATTCTAGGCTGCCGGCCGGGAACCCCAAGCTACTCGTCGATGTTGATGTAGTACCAAACTGATCCTCATGTGAACACTTGCTCTGCCAAAAGTATCAACAAAGCAAGGGTGAGTACAGGGTGTACTCCGCAAAACTTATGGCTGGTGGAGTTGTTTTGCATAAAGCCATCTTTTGTTTATAAAACAAGAGAGAGAAGAAGCTCGTCTAATCAGAGTATTTTAAAAGAGGATAAGAGAGCGACATCTCCAAAATATTGATCATCATCTTTTGATATCCACCAATCATCATCAACTACCAACTAGGATCAACCCCTCGTACCCCATAAGGAAGCATCGTTAAGCACACGTTGATCTGCAAAATTTTACGATTAGGTTATAGTTCTCTATGATCTTGAGTCCGGTCGCCAAGTCGTTCATAATCGTGAACACGGCTTTTCGAAAAGATTATTACCCTGCAGGTATGTACAACTTTACCCACACGTACTAACCTTATCTTAATGCCACATGATTAGCCCTCTTCCTTGGAAGGCCGGCAAAGGGTGGTTAGACACGACCTTGACCTTGCTTTGTCGAGACCATGAGTCACGCAATAAGTATGGTTCTGCCGTAACGGGTCAAATCCTGAAGCCGGTACTTAAAGATGTGAGGCGAGGTTGGTTAACAGGGGCGCTAATCTACCCCAAGCAACCCCGGCCACGCTTACCTACCTGTTATGAATGTACCAACTTCACCCGGCAAATCTTTCAAAAGATTTTCTATGCATATGTCGAATGGAACGCCTGAACTATGTGACTCATGGAATCTACTAGGCAAGTTAGTTGCTCGTGAGGTTGTCCAGGCCCCGTGTGGTTGCACGCTCGTCTTGGTTCCAAAGGCAAGAACTCGGGTCCTAGTGGTGGCGAGCATGGGACTAGAAAAACCACATCCCACTGTGGCCTCCCATACAAGCCTTAGCATGTTTAATCTCATATCACCTCAGATATTATCTCATCATGTTCTCCTGTCATACTAGATTCTCTACATCTGATACATCATCTGGATGGACCAGAACTGACCGCTATGCATGGCTAAGCAGACACATATAAGAGCTCTAGCAGTGCACACAAGCCAAACCTAGTTATGCTAGGAGCAGTTGATCAGGTAATATAAGCTCAAGGGAGTAATGCAATAGACAGGATACTCTATCTATCGATAAAAGACCACAGTAGAATCGTATGCATCATGGCAAGAATTGAAATGCTTTTGAAATCATAGGATTATATCATGGTAGGGCTATGCTTGCCTTTGCCACTTGATAACTGATAAGCAGATCTTCAGGAACCTTGTACTTGACTTGATTATAGTTGATCAAGTATTGTTCGTCGATCTTCGATCTTCGACGGTGTTGATCTCTAGCTTCGATCTCGATCTCGATCTCGTATTCTACCGGGAAGAACCAAACACCGGAAATAAAGGGGAAACAATCAACTCATGGCATCGATGCAATGCTCAAACAAGAATGATGATATGACAAGTTAATTTGCATGAATTGAAACCCTATATGACAAGTTAATTAGGGGTTCCGAGGGGTAGAAACCCTATTTCGGGAAAACTCCGGGATCATATGAGAGGGGTGCATTTGTTCTTCTAATTAAACTTGTCATTTAAGTTGTTTAACAGTGCATGATTATAGCTTATATAGCTAGGTTTCATTTTTCTGAACATTTTGATATATTATTTGTATTTTTCTGACTTAAAATGAATTATTTATTGAATTTACAATATTCAAAAAAAAATCTGAAATTATTAATTTGTTTCTTAATTTAAATAAATCTGGAAATCCTTTTTACACCGAGGGCTGGCTAGCCACTATGGCTGACATGTGGGCCAGAGGCCACATAGGCAAGCCACGCAAGCAAGTGGACAGGGGGGAGGTTGGGTGTTTTTCACCTAGGCAGTAGCTAGCTAGGGTGACCATCGGGCCCGGTGCCACGTAAAGCCACGAGCTCACATCATAGCACCGCAGATGGCGGCGGGAACAGCGTTTTAGGGCGAGTGGGGATGTGTGTGTGCGTGCGTTAGAGAGGGAGTGCCGAGGCGAGACAGAAAATGGGGGCGCCACCCTATTGGGGTCACCGGAGCTTCGGCTCCGACGAGCTCCGACGGCAGCCCGCATAGGTGCTCGTGTCGGAGACGGTAGGGAGGAGGAGGGAGGGATTGGAGGGGTCTGTGAGGACGGTGAGCTCACCCTGGGGACATTGGTGACGACGGCAAGATGAGGTGAGGTCGGCAACAACGGTGATTGACGATGATGGCGGTCATCGGGCTCGAGGAAGACGAGGTCGTGGGCGTCGATTGGGGGCACCCCACGTCGATTCCATTGGCGAGGAGGAAGCTGGAACCATGGCGGAGCTCAAGGCAACCTTGGCAGAGCACGGGGAGGCCGGAGACGGCGGGACGACGATGAGGTCCAACGGTTAGTGTTCGGGTTTGGGAAACCTGGGAGAGAGGGAGGTCGTCCGGGGGAGACTGAGGGGATAAGAACGAAGGAGAGGCGTCGTAGTGCTGCTTATCCTCTCCTGCAGCGCGACGGATGGCGGAGCGCAAGCGGTGGAGAAGGACGGCGGCGCCGGTGACACCGAGCAGCATGTCTACCTAAGGAAGAAGACAGGAGGAGAGGCGAAGGGGTATGGGCCCTGGGTGGGCTGGCTTGGGCCGGCTGCGGCTGCTGCGAGCGGCAAGGAAGAGAAGAGGGGAGGTGGGTCGGTCTGGGCTGCGGCCTGAGAAGCTGCTGCTGTTGTTTTTTTTTAGAAAACATTTTTCTATTTAGTTTTCTTGTTTCTTTCTTTTGCAAATTCATTTCAAATCTGTTTTTGATCATTTGAAAAATACCAGAGCATTTGTATAAAGTATATAAAACATTGTGGGGCCCTTTTATTCAGATTGGGCTCCATTATTTTTGTGATTTCAAAATACTCAAAACCTTTTGAATGCATTTCAAATAGAGAGGAAAGGATTAGGGTTTTGCATTTAATTTTTTTCTTTGGATGCATTTTTTGATATGATGCTCATGCAATGCACAAACAAACCCTAATAATGATTAAGTAAAACTGGGATGTTACATTGGATCCATGTACGAAAACCAAGTGCAGACTTTGGTGGACTTACCGGATGGCCGCAAGGCTGTTGAGAAAAAATGGATTTTCAAGAAGAAAACAGATGCTGATGGTAATGTAACCGTCTAGAAATCTCGACTTGTCGCGAAAGGGTTCCGAAAAATTCAAGGAGTTGACTACGATGATACTTTCTCACCGGTAGCAGAGATAAAGTCTATGAGGATTTTGTTAGCAATCACTGCATATTACGATTATGAGATATGGCAGATGGATGTCAAAACGGCGTTCCTCAATGGTGACATTGATGAATATTTGTATATGGTACAACCCAAAGGTTTTATCAATCCTAAATATGCTAACAAGGTATGCAAACTTCAACGATCCATTTATGGATTGAAGCAAGCATCCCGAAGTTGGAATCAACGTTTTGATAAGGTGATCAAAAGCTTTGGATTTATACAAACTTATGGAGAAGCTTGTATTTACAAGAAAGTGAGTGGGAGCTCTGTAGCATTCCTAGTACTATATGTAGATGACATATTGTTGATTGGGAATGATATAGAACTTCTTAAAAGTGTCAAAGACTACTTGAATAATAGTTTTTCAATGAAGAATCTTGGCGAAGCTGCATACATATTAGGCATCAATATTATAAAAGATAGATCAAGACGCTTAATAGCGCTTTCACAAAGTACATATTTGGACAAGGTTATAAAGAGGTTTTGAATGGAAGATAGTAAGAAAGGGTTCCTGCCCATGTTGCCCAATACGACCTTGAGTAAGACTCAAAGTCCCTCTACATCAGAAGATAGAGAGAAGATGAGTAAGACTCCCTATGCCTCAGCCATAAGTTTTATCATGTATGCCATGCTATGTACAAGACCAGATATTGTATATGCTGTTAGTTTAACTAGCAGATATCAAAGTGATCTAGGAGTAGATCACTAGATAGCGGTCAAAAATATCCTAAAGTACTTGAGAAGAACTAAGGATATGGTTCTTTCTTATGGAGGCGAAGAAAAACTCGTTGTAAACGGTTACACCGATGCTAGTTGGAACACTGATCCGGATGATTCTAAATCATAATCTGGATATGTATTTACTTTAAATGGTGCAGCGGTGAGCTGGAGGAGTGCTAAGCAAAGTGTTGTGGCGAGATCTTCAACTAAATCAGAATACATAGCTGCTTTGGAGGCTTCATGAGAGGTGATATGGATGAAGGAGTTCATTATGGAGCTTGGTGTCGTTCCCAATGAATTAGACCTAATGACTATCTACTGTGATAACATGGGTGCCATAGCCAATGCACAGGAGCCAAGGTCACACAAGAAGCTGAAGCATATCAAGCTATGTTTTCATGCTATTCGCGTGAAGGGAATATGCCCTGAGAGGCAATAATGAAGTGTTTATTATGTGTATTCCAAGTATATGATAGATGTTTATTTTACATGCTATAATTGTATTACTACGGAAACATTAATACATGTGTGTTTAATAAACAAACAGAAAGTTCCTAGTTATGCCTCTCTCATAAACTAGCTCGTTGATTAACAAGATGATCAAGGTTTCCTGATCATGGACATTGGATGTTGTTAATAACGGGATCACAACATTAGTGTAATGGTGTGATGAACATTCATCCGAAGTATAGCATTACGATCAAAGTCATTGAGTTTATATTGCTATAACAACTTACGAAGTGATCCTAATCCTTAGACCATGAGATCATGTCAATCACTAACACCGGAAGAGTTTCTTGATAACATCAAACGTCACACCGTAACAGGGTGATTATAAAGATGGATTCAGAACTAATAAAGTGTTATGTTGAGGCTCATGGATCGAGAGTGGAATTTGTTCATCCCGATGACGGATAGATATACTCTGGGCCCTCTCGGTGATATCACATTGATTAGCTTGCAAGCAAGTGATTTGATCACTAGAATGTTATATCACGGGAACAAGAAAAGAGCGCATGTCGGTAACGAGATCAAACTAGGTATGGAGATACCGATGATCTAATCTCGGACATGTAATATATCGTGAAACAAAGGGATTAAGATACTAGCGTAAAAGGTTCCGACGATCACACGAAAGTCATCGTTGAATGTGTGGGAGTCAGTATGGGTCTCCAGATCCCGCTTCTGATTATTGATCCGAGAGGGGTCTCAATCATGTCCGCATTATTCACAAACCGTAGGGTGACACACTTAAGAGACACCGACATCCAATTGGAGCAAAAGTTTCATGCCGAAAGAATGAACAAGCGCAGGAATTTATTTCACTAGATACCGAAACAGGTTTTCGGGTGAAATTGCATAAAGTGGTTATGCATGTGAAATGGAATTCTAGCAAGGGGTTATTTGTGAATGTTTGTCATTAAAGTAATTGACAAAATTCTGAATAAAAATAAAAGAGTTTTATTTAATGAGAGTTTGCATTAAATTTGGTGGAAATTTAATGGGAATTTGAGTGGACTTTTGAGTGGAGGGAATTTAAAGGACATTTTGTGAGTGGAGTGTCCACCCACATGAATGAAGGAGGGGAGGTGCAGCCCCCATGGCCGGCGGCCACCCCCTTGGGTGCCCCCCTCCTCCTATAAAAGGATCCCCCTCCTCACTTGTCTCTCACACCTCGTCCTGAAGGATCTCTCTCCCCCTCTAGAATTTATCCCCCATGGTCTCGGACTAGCGAGATACATGTTCCTGGTGGCTATTTGGCAAGAAAGAGTTGTGCTTCCGCTGCATCGCTGGAGCGAGGAGGCGGAGGTTGCTCGGTGCCTCGAACGTGTGTGCGAGCACGGATGCGCTGCTGATTTGCGGCGCTAGGACTTCCTCTCGATCTTGAGATCGGCAAGAGATCGTCTACATCAACCACGAGTTGAACTCGTTAAGCTTTGTCGGTCTTCAAGGGTATGTTCTCTACGGATATACATCCGCCCGTTGTTTGTATCTAGTAGATAGATCTTGGTACATAGTTCCCATCGTAGGAAAATTTTTGTTTTCTATGCTGCGAAACCTACAGTGGTATCAGAGCCGGAACTATGCGTAGATACTTTACACGGGTAGTACACATATGAGTATGTGGGCAATGATGATCATGTTGTTGCTCCTTTGTTGTAATTTTGGATATTGGTGGCATAGTGGGATGAAGCGGCCCGGACAAACTTTACATGTCCTCGCACATGAGACCTGTTCCACGCTTGACATGCAACTAGTTTGCATAAGTGGCTAGCGGGTGTCTGTCTCTCCTACTATAGTCAATATCTATTTTGCAAACGAGTTGTCAACAATTTTTTTATCCTCGTTGTGGTTCATGTTCGTAGGTAAGAACGGTTCTATCTCGAAAGCCCTAAGCCACGTAAAACTTGCAATGGATAAATTAGAGGCGTCTAGTTTAGATTGTTGCTGGGCTAGTGTTATGATATGGTAGTGTTGTAAGTAGAAGTATGATATGATACTCTTACAACACACATAGCGTGTAAACTCCATAGACCTTGGAATTACACATATAGGTATGATAGTGATCATACCACGGTGCACATGATAGAGATCATATGCGGGAACCATATCATTTCACTAATAAACATGTGATGTTTGATAGCATCTTATATTGCTTGTTTAGCGCTTTGTTAGCATAATAAGATGATCCCTCTTTTAAATATCAAGATAAGAATGTGTTCTTCCTTTAGTATGCACCGATTATGTTTCGTCGCTCCAAGACATCACGTGATGATCGGGTGTTCTTGGATCCACGACCATATTTCGGGTGTAAAACAGTTACACACGCGAATACTAAGGTTCTAACTTGGCGAGCCTAGCATGTATGCATACGGCCTCGGAACACGGACCGAAAGGTTAAGCATGAGTCATATAGTTGATATGATGCCCATTTGATGCTCGCCTTTGAAGCTACACCAACCCACGTGATGATCGGACTTGGTGTAGTGGATTTGGTTCATGTAATCACCAAAAAGGCACGAGGGATGTCGTTTTTGAGTGGGAGTTCATTCGTAATATGGATTAGTTGAACTCAATCTATCATACACTTAGTCTAAACTTTACAAATTCTGTTGTAGATGGCACCACCTGCTTTTAATTTCAATGTGTTCATGGAGAAAGAGAAACTTGCAACGAACGGTAGCAACTTTACCGAATGGGCCATGAATTTGAGGATTCTCCTCTCTGTTGCACAAAAGCAATATGTGCTAGAAGCGCCGTTAGGCCCCCCACCTTTTGATGATGCCCCTGACGAGGAGAAGAATGTCTATCAGACTCGTCAGGAGGACCACAACTTAGTTCATTGCGGCATATTGTATGGGCTAGAGCCGGAACTTCGAAAGCGTTTCGAAAACGGCAATGCTTTTGATACAATGGGTGAGTTAAAAATGATTTTCACACACATGCTACTGTAGAGAGCTACAACGCTTGTAAAAGTTCTTTAGTCAAGATGATGGAAGAGCACATTCGTTAGTGAGCATGTACTCAAGATGTCGGGTTACGCCGATAAGCTTGTGTCCTTGGGAATATCGATTCCCATTGACTTAGGCATCCATCGTGTTCTGCAATCTCTGCCACCTAGCTATAAGAGCTTCGTGATGAACTATAATATGCAAGGCATGAAGAAGTCTCCCCGAGCTTCATAATGCTTAAAACTGCAAGTGGAGATCAAAAGGAACATCAAGTGTTGATGATCAATAGGAACACCGGTTTCAAGAAAGACAAGAAGGGAAAACGGAAGGAAGTAAGGGCGACAAGCACATTGCGTACTGAAAAGAAACCCCGAGTTGGACCTAAGTCCGATACCGAAAGTGCTACTATTGTAAGGGACTAGCCACATCGAAGCGAATCGTCCCAAGTATTTGGCGGACAAGAAAGCCGGCAAGGCAAACAAAGGTATATATGATATACATGTTATTGATGTGTACTTGACTAGTGCTCGCAGAGCACCGGGTATTTGATACCGTTCAGTTGCTAATATTTGTAACTCAATCGTGGGCTGCGGAACAAGCGACCGCTAGCAAGGGGTGAGGTCAAGATGCGGTCGCAATGGATCAAGCGTTGATGTGATCGCCGTCGAACGTTGCCTCCACTTGCCGGGATTAGTTATAAACTTGAATAATTGTTATCCGGTGCTCGCACCGAGCATGAACATTGTATCTGGATCGTGTTTGATGCGAAGTGGTTATTCATTTAAATCCGAGAACAATGGTTGTTCCATTTATATGAATGAAATCTTTTATGGTCATGCACCGATGATGAATGGTTTATTTATATTAGATCTTGATGATAATGTTACACATATTCATAATGTTGATGCTAAAAGGATTAAACTTAATGATGATATATCCGCATATATGTGGCACTGCCGTCTAGGTCATATTGGCGTTAAACGCATGAAGAAGCTCCATTCGGATGGACTTTTGGAATCACTTGATTTTGAATCATTTGATACATGTGAGCCATGCCTTATGGGCAAGATGACTAGAACGCCGTTTTCCGGTTCAATGGAACAGGCGATAGATTTATTGGAAATCATACATTCTGATGTATGTGGTCCAATGAGTGTGTCGGCGCGAGGTGGATATCGTTATTTTGTTACTTTCACGAATGATTTGAGTAGATACGGTTATATCTACTTGATGAAACACAAGTCTGAAACCTTTGAAAAGTTCAAGGAATTTCAGAATGAAGTGGAAAATCATCGTAATAGAAAGATCAAATTTCTACGGTCCGACCGTGGAGGTGAGTATCTAAGTTACGAGTTTAGCATTCACATGAAAGAGTGTGGAATTGTTTCACAACTCACGCCTGCCGGAACACCATAGCGAAATGGTGTGTCGGAACATCGTAATCGTACTTTATTAGATATGGTTCGATCTATGATGTCTCTGACGGACTTGCCGTTGTCATTTTGGGGTTATGCACTAGAAACTGCTGCATTCACTTTAAATCGGGCACCATCTAAATCCGTTGAAAAGACGCTGTATGAATTGTTGTTTGGAAACAAACCTAAGCTGTCTTTTCTTAAAGTTTGGGGATGCGATGTTTATGTGAAGAAACTTCAACCGGATAAACTCGAACCCAAAGCGGAAAAATGCGTCTTCATAGGATACCCTAAGGAAACTATTGGGTATTCCTTCTATCACAGATCCGAGGGCAAGGTTTTTGTTGCCAAGAATGGATCCTTTCTAGAGAAAGAATTTCTCGCGAAAGGTGTGAGTAGTCGGAAGGTAGAACTTGAAGAGGTTATTGAACCTTCTCTTCAAAGTATGGCGAGTAGCGCAGCGTCGGGAGTTGTTCCAGAGTTGGCTCCACCTGTTGAAGAGGGAACTAATGATAATGATCATGAAACTCCGAAAGAGAGTACTACCGAACCTCGCAGGTCAAGCAGGACGCGTGCAGCTCCCGAGCTGTACGGAAATCCCGTCATGAATTTCATGGTTGATGAAAATGATGACCCTGCGACGTATGAAGAAGCGATGATGAGCCTGGATTCCAACAAATGGTTAGAAGCCATGAAATCCGAGATGGAATCCATGTATGAAAATCAAGTTTGGAACTTGGTGGAATTACCTCACGACCGAAAGGCCATGGAGAACAAATGGATTTTCAAAAGGAAAACTGATGCTGATTGTAATGTGACCGTCTATAAAGCTCGACTTGTCGCAAAGGTGTTTCAACAAATTCAAGGAGTTGACTACGATGAGACATTCTCTCCCGTAGCGATGCTAAAGTCAGTTAGGATTATGTTAGCAATTACTGCATATTTCGATTATGAGATATGCAGATGGATGTCAAAACCACGTTTCTCAATGGTAATATTGAAGAAGAGTTGTATATGATACAACCAAAGGGTTTTGTCGATCCTAAGGATGCTAACAAGGTGTGCAAGCTTCAGCGATCCATCTATGGATTGAAGCAAGCATCACGAAGTTGGAATCTCCGCTTTGATGAGGTGATCAAAGAGTTTGGATTTGTCCAAACTTATGGAGAAGCTTGTATTTACAAGAAAGTGAGTGGGAGCAATGTGGCATTTCTGATATTATATGTGGATGACATATTATTGATCGGAAATGATATAGATCTTTTAAACAGTGTTAAAAGTTATCTAAACAACAAATTTTCAATGAAGGACCTAGGTGAAGCGTCATACATATTAGGCATAAAGATCTATAGAGATAGATCTAGGCGCCTAATAGGGCTATCGCAAAGTACATACCTTGATAAGATTTTAAAGAAGTTTAAAATGGACGGAAGTAAGAAGGGGTTCTTACCTATGTTGCAAGGCAAGACATTGAGTAAGACTCAAAGTCCGGCTTCGGCGGAAGAAAGAGAGATAATGGACAAAGTCCCCTATGCTTCAGCCATAGGCTCTATAATGTACGCCATGCTATGTACAAGACCAGATGTGGCACATGCTATTAGTTTGACTAGTAGGTACCAATCGGATCCGGTTCTAACATCGATAGCGGTCAAGAATATCCTTAAGTACTTACGAAGAACTAAGGATATGTTTCTTGTATACGGAGGTGAAGAAGAGCTCGTTGCTAAGTGTTATGTTGACGCTAGCTTTGACACCGATCCAGATGACTCTAAGTCTCAATCCGGATACGTATTTCTCATGAATGGCGGAGCGGTTAGTTGGAGGAGCTCCAAACAACCTGTGGTAGCGGGATCAACAACGGAGGCCGAATATGTTGCTGCTTCAGAAGCGGCTCAGGAAGCAGTTTGGATGAAGGAGTTCATATCCGAACTAGGAGTGGTTGCAAACGCGTTGGACCCAATGGTGATCTATTGTGACAACAATGGTGCCATTGCCAATGCCAAAGAACCAAGGTCTCACAAGCATTCCAAGCATATTAAGCGTCGGTTTCACTCCATCCGCGAGCATGTCAAGGATGGAGATATAAAGATTTGTAAAGTACATACGGATCTCAATGTAGCAGATCTGTTGACTAAAACTCTCCCTAGAGAAAAACATGATCAACACCAGAACTCAATGGGTGTTAGATTTATCACTATGTAACTAGATTATTGTCTCTAGTGCAAGTGGGAGACTAAAGGGAATATGCCCTGAGAGGCAATAATAAAGTGTTTATTATGTGTATTCCAAGTATATGATAGATGTTTATTTTACATGCTATAATTGTATTAATACGGAAACATTAATACATGTGTGTTTAATAAACAAACAGAAAGTTCCTAGTTATGCCTCTCTCATAAACTAGCTCGTTGATTAACAAGATGATCAAGGTTTCCTGATCATGGACATTGGATGTTGTTAATAACAGGATCACAACATTAGTGTAATGGTGTGATGAACATTCATCCAAAGTATAGCATTATGATCAAAGTCATTGAGTTTATATTGCTATAACAACTTACGAAGTGATCCTAATCCTTAGACCATGAGATCATGTCAATCACTAACACCGGAAGAGTTTCTTGATAACATCAAACGTCACACCGTGCAGGTGATTATAAAGATGGATTCAGAACTAATAAAGTGTTATGTTGAGGCTCATGGATCGAGAGTGGAATTTGTTCATCCCGATGACGGATAGATATACTGGCCCTCTCGGTGATATCACATTGATTAGCTTGCAAGCAAGTGATTTGATCACTAGAATGTTATATCACGGGAACGAGAAAAGAGTGCATGTCAGTAACGAGATCAAACTAGGTATGGAGATACCGATGATCGAATCTCGGACATGTAATATATCGTGAAACAAAGGGATTAAGATACTAGCGTAAAAGGTTCCGACGATCACAAGAAAGTCATCGTTGAATGTGTGGGAGTCAAGATGGGTCTCGGATCCCGCTTCTGATTATTGATCCGAGAGGGGTATCGATCATGTCCGCATTATTCACGAACCGTAGGGTGACACACTTAAGAGACACCGACATCCAATTGGAGCAAAAGTTTCATGCCGAAAGAATGAACAAGCGCAGGAATTTATTTCACTAGATACCAAAACAGGTTTTCGGATGAAATTGCATAAAGTGGTTATGCATGTGAAATGGAATTCTAGCAAGGGGTTATTTGTGAATGTTTGTCATTAAAGTAATTGACAAAATTCTGAATAAAAATAAAAGAGTTTTATTTAATGAGAGTTTGCATTAAATTTGGTGGAAATTTAATGGGAATTTGAGTGGACATTTGAGTGGAGGGAATTTAAAGGACATTTTGTGAGTGGAGTGTCCACCCACATGAATGAAGGAGGGGAGGGGCAGCCCCCATGGACGGCGGCCACCCCCTTGGGTGCCCCCCTCCTCCTATAAAAGGATCCCCCCTCCTCACTTGTCTCTCACACCTCGTCGTGAAGGATCTCTCTCCCCCTCTAGAATTTATCTCCCATGGTCTCGGACTAGCGAGATACATGTTCTCGGTGGCTATTCGGAAAGAAAGAGTTGTGCTTCCGCTGCATTGCTGGAGCGAGGAGGCGGAGGTTGCTCGGTGCCTCGAACGTGTGTGCGAGCATGGATGCGCTGCTGATTTGCGGCGCTAGGACTTCCTCTCGATCTTGAGATCGGCAAGAGATCGTCTACATCAACCACGAGTTGAACTCGTTAAGCTTTGTCGGTCTTCAAGGGTATGTTCTCTACGGATATACATCCGCCCGTTGTTTGTATCTAGTAGATAGATATTGGTACATAGTTCCCATCGTAGGAAATTTTTTGTTTTCTATGCTGCGAAACCCTACATCGCGAGCATGTCCAAGATGGTGACATAAAGATTTTCAAAGTACACACAGATCTGAATGTGGAAGATCCATTGACTAAACCTCTCCCTAGGGCAAAACATGACCAACACCAGAACGCCATGGGTGTTAGGTATATTACCATGTAATCTAGATTATTGACTCTAGTACAAGTGGGAGACTATTGGAGAAATGCCCAAGAGGCAATAATAAAAGTAGTTATTATTATATCTTTGTGTTTATGATAAATGTTTACATACCATGCTATAATTGTATTAAACGGAAACATTAATACTTGTGTGATTTGTAAACATGTAAGAGTCCCTAGTAAGCCTGTTGTAATACTAGCTTGTTGATTAATTGATAATTATGGTTTCCTAATCATGAACATTGGATATTGTTAATAACAAGATCATATCATTAGAATGATGTGATGGACACACTCCTATAGTTAAGCGTAGCATAAGATCAACTCATTCAATAGTTCGTTTGATATAAGCTTTCAAATACATAGTAACCTAAATCCTTTGACCATGAGATCATGTTAATCACCATCACCGGGTGGATGATTTGATGACATCAAACTACACTTCATAACTGGGTGGTTATAAAGGTGGCATTGAGTATTCTGAAAGTATGTGTTGAGGAACATGGATCAAGAGTGGGATTTGTCCATCCATATGACATATATATATACTCCGGGCCCTCTCGGTGGAATGTCATCCAATTGGCTTGCAATCATGTGACTGGATCAAAAGGGATCACATATCACGGAACGAGTAAAGAGTACTTATCAGTAACAAGGTTGAACTAGGTATGCGGAGATACCGACGATCAAACCTCGGATAAGTAAAGTATCATGAGACAAAGGGAAATTGGTATCGTATGTAAATGGTTCATTCGATCATGAAGTAATCATATAAATATGTGTGATCCATATGAATTTCCAGATTCCTCTATTGGTTATTGATTGGAGAAGTGTCTCGATCATGTCTGCACAGTTGACGAACCATAGGGAGACACACTTAAGGATTCGATGCTGTTTAGTATATATGGTAATGAGTTGCAGACCGAATGTTGTTTAGAGTCTCGGATTGGATCCAGGACATCCCGAGGAGATCCGGAATGGTCCGGAGAATAAGATTCATATAAGGGAAGTCCTATTCCGGGGTTTAGAAATGTTTTCGGTGTTTTCATCGGAATCTTCTAGAAGGGTCTAGAAGGTCTACCACTACGGAGTGGAAGGGTACATGAATGTGTCATACCAATGTGGAATGGTTGCATCATGTCCTAGGTCACTTGGCTGGACAATGGGAAGATAAATAATCAAACTCTAGTTTGAATAGTCAAACTCTAATTTGAAAAGTCAAATCCCAACATTGAAAGTCAAACCAAGTGGAGGGAGAGGAGGAAACCTAGTGGAGGAAGGTTTCCCCTCCCTCCCTTGCCGCTGGCCATGAAGAGGATTTGGGGGAGGACTCCCCTCCCCCCTTGTCGCCTCTCCATCCCATAAATGGAGGGGAGGGGCTCCCTCTTGCCCCACAACTCTAAACCCTAGGCCGGCTGCCCTCTAAACCGTCGTCGCCCTAGATCTCCTTCAAGTCGTCACCGCCTAGCCCTGCCCTAGCCGCCGGCCACCTCCACCCCTTGGCATCTAAACCCTAGTTGCCAAGTCCTCTCTACTCCACCATACTCTCTCCGGCTTAGCAGAAGCCCTGCGAGATCTACTCCTCCGTTTCACCGCCATGCCGTCGTGCTGTTGGAATTGAGAGGAGATCTACAACCTCCGCTGCCTGCTGGAACAAGGGAGAGGAAGTTCTTCATCAAGTACCGAATGTGTGACCGACAGCGGGAGCGCTGCCAGAACGCGGCGCCGGAAGGATCGTCTTAGCTATCTTGAGATCGGCAAGTGAACGACTACATCAACCACGAGAATATGATCTCGTTAAACACTTTGGATCTTTGAGGGTTAGTACTCCATGAACTCGTTGCACCGATCTCGTAGATTAGATCTTGGATTGTGTGTGTTCATGCGATAGAAATTTTTTGTTTTCCATGCTACGAACCCCTACACTTCCATGTCCTCCCTCACAACCTTTCTCTGAATAGCATCCTCGTATTTAGCAACTTTGTAGCTTTGTGAGTGAGTTACCTTGGAATAAAGCCTTAGCTAAACATATTTGTATACTTCTTTAATGTTAAGAGGGAGTCAAGCGTCAGGAAATAAGAACTTGCCAATTGCGGGACAATCAGTTTTAAGATTCGTCCAAACCGGAGATTTCCCAAAATTGTTGGGCATGAATCCATCAAGAACTGGCAGGAGACATATTTATACGGCCTGAATATCCCTACGGAGGGCCACGAAGCTACATATCCTGACTTCATCAATGGTGCTTCTACAGAATCCACCAACTGGAGGACCAAAGCCATTATCCCCTCTGACAAGGAAGCCTCTCGCATTGTAAGACATATAGAGTGGCTCACTGACACGGGTCTGACCGGCTTGGACCTGGCCATATGATGGTTCACTAGACGGATTCAACCCCTGCAGCAATGCCCCAACTTGATACACAAGTACACTTGAGAAAGGAGGGATCCACTCCGGATTTACCAAGACAACTTCTCGAGTGACTCCATCAAGAAGCGCATAAAGGATATGATCAAGGTGAAGGGCAAGAAGCGTGGCTTGAACATGACCTACGGCATGTTCGAAAGCAGCAAATGTCTAGAGGTAACATGTACCTTGTGTCACTTATATACTCCAAAGTTTCAGGGGTTGGTTCCTGTCAGAGATTTGTCCTGGTAGGGTATCTTGTCAAGTAGGAAGGTGTCGAACACGGGGGGATGAACACGATCTCTCCAAGACCTCTTAGTGACCTTGGCGAGAAATAATAAGAATCACGACAAGGATGACATGGTGATTTACCCAGGTTTAGGACACCGTGAGGTGTAAAACCCTACTCCTAGTTGGTTTTATGGCTTCTATCGCTTCACGAGGTTACAGATATAGAGTTCTGGGCTCTCCCTGATGAGTGGTTGAAGAAAGTGGATAACTTCCGCTCACGCTTGGTCTGGATGGACACAAAGGAAATGAATCTGTCACTCTTGGTTTGACAAGCCCAACAGTGAAGTTTCGTGGGTGGATCCGAGAAAGCTTCCCTAGTGGGGAATGGGGAATTATTGCTACCGACATCTCGAACCTGCATGCCGATGATCTGACGAAGAGATGGTCGCTAATGACTTCCTTCAGCGGAGGATTTCCCTGCTCCAGGTTCATACGAAGAACATGCGGGCCTACTCCATGGGGCTGATCGTATGAAGCTTCAGGAGGAGCTCCTTGACGTTGACAGGGTCGAGGAAGCAATGAAGGTTCTGTTTGCTGAGCAGGGCTCCGCTTATCCTCCTTCCGAGGTCGTCCCTTTGTACCGCTCCTCCAAGGAGATGAGGTGTGGGGTTCCAGCATTGATGCCTCGCTACAATGCCGAAGGCTTTCTTCCGGCATGGTGATAGAGGAAAGGGGGACCTGCTGCTTCTGCTGCCAGCCCGGAGGCGGTGGAGGAAGAGATGGCCCCGCGGGCTCCTTGGATGGAGCAAAGGCTTTAGGAGGTGGAGAGGCCCCTTCATGAAAGAGGTGGCTACACAAAGCGGTGTCGGTCTCTTCCAGTGAGGAGGGCAATGTAGGGGAGTTCCAAGTGGCGCCGTTGTTTTTCATACTCGAGGATGAACTTGCTGACAATATCACAGGCTCCCATGGTGATCTCGACGTGACCCCCAAGGCGGAGCATCATGATGAAGAAGAAAGCTTTCACCCGAAAGACACCCATGACCTTCTGTAGGCTGAGGATCTCGGTGAGGAGTCAGCCACCAGGGAGAAGAGGGAGCACGAGCCTCCCGACGAAGAGTAAGTTTTTATTCCCCTATGCACGTGGTTTCCTCCTCCGGGTCTGACAAAATGGAGGTAGTGGCCGTCGTTTTTCCCAATGCTTCTCCATTAGCGAGTGAGGAGTCCGAGCTCATGCCCTAGGAGAGGAGCCTCGCAGCGAAGTCATGCGCCAAGAAGATGCCCTGGGCCATGGTGGATGCCTCAGTGGTCGAGGAGGCTTGCCTCACGAGGGCAGCGGCTATAGACACCTCCAAGCCCCGGGGCCCCCGGCTGTAGCACCCCGGAAAAACCACTGCTAGAAAATCGAATGTTGTTTTTATTTTGTGCATCATCACGACATCATGCATACTTTACCTCTAAAATATTTTCATCAAAAGCATATTTTATTTTCTAGTTATCCCCCTCTTTTATTTCAAAGTAAAACCCAGGTCTTCCCAGATGTTTTTGAACAAATTTAAAAAATGTTTTATTTTGAAAATAAATAAGAAAATGTTTATAAAAGTTTAGGAGAGACAGCCCGCCAGGCTCAATAGCCTAGCCAGCCACCTACCATCCTAAACCCTAATCCTAAACCTAGCCTAGGCTAAACCCTAACCTAACATAACGCAACCTAACATACTCCCTCCGTCCGTAAAAAGAGTGACGTCTACGATCCTGAAAAATCCGTAAAATAGTGTACGTTTGGGTTCTCGTAGGTAGATTTGCATTTACCCCCTCCGTCAACGCCTCGTGTTCACGCGACCAGCGATGACCCAATCTCCTCCCCTCCCGCAAACCGCCCCCAATCCTCTTTCTTCTCTCCCAACGTTCATCCCCGTCGACCCAATCTAGGATCTTAGTCTCTCGAGCCTCCAATCCCAGGCCTTTCCCTCTCATCTCAGAGTGATGGCGGGCGGTCCATATAATCTGCCAACGAGTGGGGAGTCATCCCACTTGAGCCATGGCAGGCGGAGGAGAAGAAGCCGGCGATGGTAAGCGACTCAAGGTCGTCGCTCCTGCCGGCGGCGCAACACGGGGTCGCCGTGGATCTGGTAGTGGTGGCCACTGTCGTGCTCGTGTTGTGCGTTTTCGACTGACTTCGACCTCGTTGATCCGCCGCCGCCGGCGGAGCGGTTGCGGGGCAAAGCTCGTCGACCTTGACGATGATGAAGAAGGTGAAGGTGAAGATGGTGTTAGGCATGGCGTTTCTGTACCCGGCGTCGGAGCCGGTCATGGGGCTAACAAGGACGGCTCGGCGGCGGGCACTGTGCCAGACGACGGGGCGGCGGGCACTGGGCAGGATGGCTCGTCGACAAGCACTGCGTCGGGCGGCGGTACGACGGGCGCAGGGAAGGACGGCTCGTCGGCAAGCACTACGCCGGACGGCGGGGTGGCGGGCGCTGGGAAGGACGCGTCATGGGGCTGACCAAGATGGAGCGGAGCAGCCAAAGTAAGTTTGAAGGATGAGATCTTGTCAAACAGTATGAATTTCTATTGTTCTTGTCTCGGTTTATCCAACAAGTTTTGGTGATGTAGCAACAATATATCTTCAATATTTGTTCTCGTCTCAGTTTATGCAACAACGCATGACTATGGTTGCTAGATGAAATTCTGCTTGACATTTTCGGTTGGATAAATAAGGTGTGATTTTAATTGTGCTTGACATTTTCGGTTGGATAAATAAGGTGTGATTTTAATTGTTCTATTAGATGAACTCAGGAGAAATATTTTGTTACCAGATCAGAATCGCCAATCTATCTCACTTGATCAAAATTCCATAATTACAACAGTTCAACACTACAAAATGTTACCACATATACTATTACAACTTCTACTCTGCTAAGGTCTGCACGACGCTCTCGTACAGTTCACGATCACAACCTAGAACACTAGGAAGATTACCTACACGCTCTAGCCCATCCTTGTACATGTGAGGGATCTTGTAGCCATTGCCTCCACCTATCTTCATGACCTTAACTAAGCAGTTTTGTAAGGTAAGAAAAACCCTGTTTATCTTATCGGCGTCATAGGCATCATATTCATGCTTCACATTGTTTATCAGCTTATCTAAATTGTTTGAGACCAGCCTATCTGACATGGACTGTAATGAAGAAAATAGGCCAAGGTCTAAGATATTCATATCTGGTGAGTTTGCAGGTTGTTGCATTAGACGAATATCAATCCCTATTTGGGCAACAACATTAACAAAACCTGGGTCATCGCTTGGGACATGTGAGGGTGCATTATCTTGCTGGATCCATAGTCTCACCTGCGAGTTCTTGAGGCCAAACTGCTTGAATATTTGGTAGTACCTTCTCAACCAAAAATTGTCTCGATCTATTCCTATCAACTTTGATTGTTTTGGTGATTAGTGTCCCTCTTGGACGATTATCACTTCTCCTTGGCGCTGGCTCCTAAAACCAACAAACAAGCTCAAGTTAGATTAAGTACAGATGTAAATAAAGGTAGCTCTAATACAGAAAGTAAAGATTGAAATTCACCTTTTCGATAAAGGGCCAAATGCCTATCTTCCCATAAAAAATGCAAGTACCTTCTGTATTATATCTAGGCCTGGCTATTAAAACCAAAAACATTACTTTGCCAATGAAATTTTTATTTTGCACAGTCCTATTTGGTGGTTCTTCCGATGGCAACTTGTAAAATTTCATGGTCTTTTGAGTGGTGTTAAACCACTTTTCATCTAACTGTATTATGTTACGCATGTCCTTGAATCTGGGCCTATCTTGTAAACTGTTTTGGTCAAACATGGAGAGACAAAACCGAAGTCTAGCCTTCTTGTTTGCTTCCTTCAAATATGGCTTGAGTGAGCTTGAATGCCTATCGAGCAGGCCTTTCGTAAAAATCTTATGGAGTGTGGTTTTCTTCACACCCAGAACTCTTGCAAGACTGCGTATAGTTCTCCTTTGCCTTCGAGGAATGTTAGGAACCGTAATGAGGTCAACTATAATCCTTTTGCGCCCACAGTTTTTTGGCTTCCTTGATTTTACATCAACGGGTACTCCTTCACGACGGCACTCCTTCACTCTTCTCCAAACATGCCTTACCTTGTACACCGACACCTGGAACATGTTTGCAACTTCTCTGGTTGTGTTCTTCTTTAATTTCTAGTCGACGCTTCTTGCTATCAATTCATCACAGACACCACACCTTTGGACATCCGTTAGATTCTTGTATTTGTCATCATCGTGAACTTGCTGATTATCGGCTTGCTCTTGCTCCCCATCCATGTCTTCATCTGGTTCTGAATCATCCAGCTCTTCTTGCTCAAATTCAATCTCTACATTGCCTGCGTACACACCATAGTCCTCCTGATCTACCTGAAGGTTTTCTAGTGCATCGTCCATTGCTTTCAGTTCCTCTTCCATGGTCTGGAAAGCACCAGCTTGGTCTTCAAGCCCATTATCTATAAGGTGATGTACTATGAGTAGTTGAATAAGATTGTAATGAAACATTCAAATATGCTGGTTATAAGTTGTTTTACTAACCCGATTCATCTTCATCTGATTCATGCAGGTCCTCTTCTCCATGGTCAACATCGCCCTCATGATCATCTTCTACGGCAAAGAGGACACAATCAGCACATGCAGATGAATAAGGAGAACAAATGAACATTGCGTGTACCTGGATTGATGTTGAGATCAAATTGGTGGCCAACCTGGAGTTCTTCTTCATGCAAGGGAGGCTCGTGTTCATCTTCTCCCTCACCTGGTGCTATGTTCAAGTCAATATCCATGGGGTGTCTGTATGAGCCTGATGCTTTACTTGGTGCAATTGTGGTGGCTTTATAGCTAGTCACAGTCGCTTGGTCTCCTTGAAATATTTTGTACTGGCGCCTTAGGAATTTTTGTCATGGCGCCATTCTTCTATTCCACTGTTACTGTAGCTGGCGGGAAGTGAAAAGTGGTGTGCAGGAATGGATTTCTGTTGGCATCCAACATCTTTTGCTTTTATAAATAATTATTGTGACATGCTCATTTATTCTCTGCGTGGATCGAAGCATCAACAAAGCTAGCAGCACCTTAATTAAGGGAAGGAGAGGCGTTTGTGCAAAATCCTTATTTTGTCTTAGAATAGCCAAACATCCACTCTTTTCCGGACGGAGGGAGTAGACACACACCCTACCCAGCGGACGGAGGGAGTAGACACACACCCTACCCAGCCACCACACACTACACACCCGACACGAACGCACGCACACCACAAACCCACCCAAACCTGGCCACCCTGGACGCAACACACGCAACGCGTCTGCACACACCCAAGACACACGGGAACCACACGATGCATGCGCCCTCCACCCATCGCCACCTACCTCGTCGCTCTCCTCCTTCCCCCGCCTCGTCTCTCTTCTTCGTTCGAAATCATGCCGCCGCCATAGGATACGTCGCCTCCGTCGCCTCCCCTCTGCTTACGCCGCGAGCATGGTCCGCGCATGCCGTCACCTCTCGCCTGCAAGCTTGAGCTCCGCCGCCGCCTCTAGTGCCTTGCACCCCGCCGCCCAATCCCGAGCGCCGCCGCCTCTGTTTCTGGCCGTGGTGCCCATCCCTGACGCCAGCGAGCCCGAGCTCCTCGACGCCCCATCCTCCTACGCGTCGGCCGCCCGCATCGCCCCTCCTCTCGTGCCAAGGTTGCGTCCTCCCAACGACAAAGTCTAGGATTTTTTTGCAAGGGAGGCTGAAAGTTGACGACGCTACTTCCATAGAAATTAAGCCAATATATAAGACATAAAATTATTCAAGACAAAATATCACGAAAAAAGCATACAACAAAAAGGACAAAGTGAACTCTCTAATAAAACTAGTAAACAGACATGTACCTCTAAGAAATCACATCATACTCGCGCGAAAGATGTCCTCTACGATCCCTCAATTTATGAAACTGTATAATGATATGAACATCATGAATACTTCTGAATATATCTTTCTCACAGCAGCACACCATTAAATCATTTAGCCATTCATCGGACACCTTATTGCGCAAATCTGTTTTAATAATCTTCATTGCTGAAAATATGCTTCAATTGATGCAGTTGCCACAAGAAGAATGAGAGTCAACTTAATGAGACGACACACCAATGGGAAAGATGTGAACACAAACTTTTTTAATGCCAAAGCAATAACTAGTTACAGAAATAACTATATCTCCATGCTGAAAATTGAGAATTCCTCTGATATTTATGATCATGATGGAAAGGCCAGCATTCTTTGGAATGATTTTAAAGGTAGAATGGGATCCTCAGACAAGCCAACAATGCACTTTAGCTTACCAGAGCTGTATAATGATGCCATGGACTCTGATACCTCTGCTGCCCTGGAAGCCCCTTTCACAGAAAAGGAAATTGAGGATGTCATTCATGATCTACCTAATGAGAAATCTCCAGGGCCTGATGGCTTCAACAATGAATTTATCAAGTCCTGTTGGAACATTATTGGTGCAGATGTTACTCAGTTGATTCAAGATTTTTATGATGAAAAGATTTCTCTGGAAAGCATTAACTCTGCTTTCATCACTCTCATTCCAAAGACCGAGTCCCCTGTCCATTCTAATGATTTCAGGCCTATTTCTTTATTGAAGAGTGTGTTCAAAATAATTACAAAACTTATTACCAACAGACTCCAAACTATCATCCTCAAGCTTGTGCATAAAAATCAATATGGTTTTCTCAAGAATAGATCCATTCAAGATTGTCTAGGCTGGGCATTTGAGTATCTCTATCAATGTCATCAATCAAGGGAAGAAATTGTAAACCTAAAGCTGGACTTTGAAAAAGCTTTTGACAGAATTGAACACTCCACCATTATAAGCATCCTGGAAGCAAGAGGATTTGGAACCAAATGGATTAATTGGATAAAAATGATTTTCAATACTGGGAACTCATCTGTACTCCTAAATGGAGTACCTGGAAAAAAGTTTTATTGTAAAAGAGGAGTCAGACAAGGTGATCCCTTTTCACCTCTTCTGTTTGTGCTGGCAGCTGATTTTCTGCAAACTCTTCTAAACTCTGCCATGAATAAGAACCTTTTTAGCCTTCCCATTCCTTGTCCTGCTTGTCCTGATTTCCCTGTGATCCAATATGCTGATGATACCTTGGTTGTCATGAAGGCTGATTCAAAACAATTACTTTGCCTTAGATCAATGCTGAATTGTTTTGCCACTTCTACTGGGCTTAAGGTTAATTATGCCAAATCAAGTATGATGCCTATCAATCTAGATCCTGAAAGACTGCTTCATTTCTCTTCTATCTTTGGATGTAAGATGGGTAACCTCCCCTTCACATATCTTGGAATCCGTCTCAGCCTTACCAAGCCCTCTCTGGAGTTCTACCTTCCTATGGTGCATAGGGTTTAGTTCAGACTTGGAGGAATTGCAGATTTTTTGAATTATGGGGGAAAACTTCAAATGGTTAAGTCAGTTTTATCATCTTTACCACTCTTCTTCATGAGCTCTCTTGATGTTCCAATTACAATCAAGGACCAAGTTGTTAAATACATGAGACACTATCTATGGAGAAAAAACTGCTGATGTTCAGGCTAAAGGCACTGCAATGGTTGCTTGGACAAAGGTTTGCAGGCCAAAGAATCAAGGTGGACTAGGAGTTCTTAATCTTAACATCCAAAATACTACTCTGCTCCTCAAGAATCTTGACAATTTTTTTAACCACCATGATATCCCTTGGGTTCATCTTGTTTGGGAATCTTATTATAACCAAGGTAAACTCCCTGGTTATCAATTGGAAGGATCTTCTGGTGGAAGGCCCACCTGAAACTCATTGATGCTTACAAGGCCATGGCTAAATGTCAACCTAGAGATGGAAAAACTGCCTATTTCTGGTCTGATCTGTGGGATAAAGAATGTATGCAATTTAAGATGCCTCATCTGCTCTCCTATGCAAAGAACACCAGAATTACTGTCAAAGAGGTTATTCAGACTGAATATCTTGAGGATCTCTTTAATCTTCCTCTATCACAACAAGCTTTTTCTGAGTTTGAACAACTTGAATTGAGGTGCCAACAATTTATTCAGTTGGCATCGCCTGACAAATGGACTTACATTTGGGGCAGTGACAATTTTTCTGTTAAAAAATCCTATGAGGTTATGGCTGGCCATTAACCTGCTCCTCCTCACTTCACCTGGATTTTGGATTCTTCTTGCCAGGCTAAGCATAAATTTTTATTCTGGCTGCTTCTTCTGGATAGGCTAAACACAAGGAACCTTCTCAAAAGGAAAATTTTCTCTCTACCAGACTACAATTGTGCAATTAGAAACTGCCACTCAGAAGAAACTTTGATTCACCTTTTTTGGAACTTCCCTTTTGCTGCTGAATGTTGGGATTACATTTGTCCCCAAAGGGATCATAGACTCTCTGTGTTTGAGGCTTTCCAGGACATAAAAACCAAGCTCAAGCTTCCTTTTGCCATGGAGATAATAATTTTAGCTGCTTGGGGAATATGGATATGTAGAAACAACAAAATCTTTGAAAATGTTACACCACAATTCTCTACCTGGAAGGCAGTATTTCTGCACGAAATGAGATGGATCAAGATCAGAATAAAAAAGAAGCATGGCCCCAAATTTGATAGCTGGTTCCAGACACAAGTACATTAGTGGGTTACTTCTTGTAAACACACTGTAATATCTGTAATGATTTCCTACATTGTAACCCTGTACTTGCTACTATGTACTATGTTGCTATGATTACATAATAAAGAAAAGAGCTGCAGTGGGGGTTCCCTCCCCTACTATTTTACCCTCAAAAAATGGGAAAGATGTGTGTTTTATTGTTTGAACCATCAAATGAGCAAGTGTGGACAGATTTTTATATCCATTAAATTCTTCACTTCTCCTAATGTTCATAAGAAATCTTGGGAGGTCAATTCTTAGCAACAATCTGTCCGCTTCCGTGGAGTCCTCAGCATAAATTTCAGCAAGCCGAATAAGTTTCTCAACATTAAACTTTGATAAGTTGTTTACTGGACTAAGATAGGCCATACGATCGAGTAACTCAGTGGAAACTTCGTTGAGTCGATGATACATTCCAGCGAGAGTTGCATCAATGGCAACAGTGAATATGCTAACCTTGTAATAGTGGAGTCAAGTCGTCGTGTTCTTGGTGGTGCGAACAGTTTGACCCAAAGCTCCAACATGATCATCCATATTTGGCACTTTAATCTCATGTCTCTCACAAAATCTCTTGGCTTGGATCAATAAAGAATCCAACCCATTGTCCCTCATCCCTTGCAAACTTTCTTTCACATCCAAGAACAAACGCATGGCTTCAACAATATTTTGATTCTTCATTTGCAAAGCTAGTGAGAGCTGATTTGTAGTGTTTAACATGTTTATAAGAGCAACATGATGAACACAAATTCGAAGCATTGCATCTTAATAAGCAAACCAAAAGTCCCACCTTGACATGTGTGTTCCTAAGCATCAATCACCATAATTCCTAGAACACCTACCACAGCCTTCCACATTGTGAATATGTGAAGCAAGGTTCTCAAGTGTGAGCCCCACCGAGTGTCTCCCGATCTTGCTATGCTAGACTCTTGATGCAGCCCGGTTCCAGCTGAAATCATCCCATTGTCCAACAAATCTAACAATTCATCCCGGTGTTTTACAAGTAATGCATCTTTTCACTTGTCAGATGAACCAACTTGAGTCACTATCAAGGGAATAATGTTAAAGAAATTATCAATAGCATGTAACACCCTAGTTCTACTTAATCAATATTAGGGTTATTTTTGTGCATCATGAGCATCATCACTTAAATTGTGCATTGGAGAAAACAAATCAAAACTCTAAACCCTATTTTCTCCCCCTCTCTTTGAAAAGCATTCAAACGGTTTTGAATTTGAAAAAAAATCCAAAATGTATGGAGCCCAATTGAACTAGAGGGCACCACAGTATTTTAAATGTTTTACAAACCTCTCTGGTATTTTCAAATTACCCAAAACAGATTCAAAATGAAATTTACAAAAGTGAAATAGATTTTAGAAAAGGAAAAATGTTTCTGAATAAAAATAACCAGAGAGCAGCCAGTGGGCCGCAACCCATCTTCCCCTTCCTTCCCTCTCTCCCGCGTGTGCAGCAGCCAGCGGCCCAGTCCGGCCCACTCGGCCCAGTCCGGCCCACTCGGCCCAGTACCCCTTCGACGTCCCTCACCTTTCTTCCTCCTGACGGACGGCGAAGTATCTGTTGCCGATGCTGTCGCCTGCCAAGGCCATGATGCCTGTTGCCGCCCTGGAGACGTGGATACGACCCTTGCGGTGCCCTGCCTCTTCGTTGTCCTCTCCCTTTCCCGCTGGAGCTCTCTCCCTCATTCCCCACCTCTGGCCGAAACCTAGCCCCACAGTTGCTCACCGGCGTTGCCGTTCCCGACCGCCCTAGCCCGAGCCGTGGCCATCGTTGAGACCGCCATGGTGGAATCATTCTTCCTACCAAGCGGAGCAAGCCGAGGTGGCCCCAATGCCCCCAAACCACCCTTCGCCACCTCTTCCGACTCGCGGCCGATTCCGCCACCCCACACCCTCCCGACCGCACAGTCTCAACCCTGGTGAGCCCTTGAGTATACTAGTGCTCTCCAATCCCCTCCCTTCCTCCTCTCTATCGTCTCTGCCACGAGCACCTATGCGTGCCGCCGTCCGAGCTCATCGGAGCCGAAGCTCCGGTGACCCAAATGAGGCGACGCCACCACTATTTGGTTCGTCGTGGACTCCTGCGTCGAACGCGCGCACTCCCGAAGCCCAACACCGCCTCCTGCGTCGAGTCCGAGCTTGATCTGGGAGGTCCTGGCTATGGTGACGTCACGCTGACGTCACCCGGGCATCAGCGCGTGGTCAGCCCGGTCAAACCAGCCCTGGTCTGACTTTACCAGCTTGGCTTGCTAATGTGGCCCTAGGCCCAGTAGCCAGCCACTGTGGCTAGCTTCTACTTAGGTGAAAATAACCCTGACCCCTAGCTGATGTCATAATGTTGCAATAAAAGGTTTTAAATAATTTTAGAAATTGATATAATCTTGTAAATTCAATAACTTTTGATTTATAAGTCAAAAAATACAAATAATATATCAAAATGTTCAAAAAATGAAACCTAGCTATCTAATCTATAATCATGCATTGTTCAACAACTTATGTGACAAGTTTAATTAGAAGAACATAGTAACCCCTCACAGGTGATTCCGGAGTTTCCCCGAGTTAGGGTTTGTGCCCCTCAGAACCCCGATTAAGTTGTCGAGCATGCTTTAGGGTTACTTTTCAATACAATTTAACTTGTCATATCATCATACTTGCTTGAGCATTGCATCGATGCCATGTGTTGATTGTTTCCTCTCTTTCCGGTATTTGGTTATTTCCAGTAGAATACGAGATCGAGATCGAGATCGAAGCCAGAGATCAACACCGTCGAAGATCGAAGATCGACGAACAATACTTGACCAAATCTAACCAAGTCAAGTGAGAGATGTCCGAAGATCTGCTTATCTTTCATAAACTGGGAAAGGCAAGCATAGCCCCACCATAATATAATCCTATGGTTTCGAAAGTATTTCAATTCTGCCATGATGCATACGATTCTACTGTGGTCTTTTATCGATAGATAGAGTATCCTATCTATTGCATTACTCCCTTTTGAGCTTATACTACCTGATCCACTGCTCCTAGCATAACTAGGTTTGGCTTGTGTGCACTGCTAGAGCTCTTATTCGTGTCTGCTTAGCCATGCATAGCTGTTGAGTCTGGTCCATCCAGATAATGTATCAGATGCAGAGAATCTAGTACGACAGGAGAACGTGATGAGATGATATCAGAGGTGATATGAGTTAAACATGCTAAGGCTTGTATGGGAGGCCATGGTGGGATGTGGTTTTTTCTAGTCCCATGCTCGCCACCACTAGGACCTGAATTCTTGCCTTTGGAACCAAGACGAGCGTGCAACCACACGGGGCCTGGACAACCTCATGACTGACTAACTTTCCTAGTAGATTCCATGAGTCACATAGTTCGGGTGTTCCATTCGACATATGCATAGAAAATCTTTTGAAAGATTTGCCGGGTGAAGTTGGTGCATTCATAACAGGTAGGTAAGCGTGGCCTGGGTTGCTTGGGGTATATGGCGCCCCTGTTAACCAACCTCGCCTCACATCTTTAAGTACCGGCTTCGGGATTTGACCTGTTATGGCGGAACCATACTTATTGCATGACTCATGATCTCGGCGAAAGCAAGGTAAAGGTCGTGTCTAACCACCTGTGCCGGCCTTCCAAGGAAGAGGGCTAATCATGTGGCATTAAGAGAAGGTTAGTATGTGTGGGTAAATTTGTACACCCCTGCAGGGTAATAATATTTTCGAAAAGCCGTGTTCACGGTTATGAACGACTTGGCGATCGGACTCAAGATCATAGAGAACTACAACCTAATCGTAAAATTTGGCAGATCAACGTGTGCTTAAGGATGCTTCCTCATGGGTACGAGGGGGTGATCCTAGTTGGTAGTTGATGATGATTGGTGGATATCAAAAGATGATGATCAATATTTTGGAGATGTCGCTCTCTTATCCTCTTTTAAAATACTTTGATTAGACGAGCTTCTTCTCTCTCTTGTTTTATAAACAAAAGATGGCTTTATGCAAAACAACTCCACCAACCATAAGTCTTGAGGAGTACACCATGTACTCACCCTTGCTTTGTTGATACTTTTGGCAGAGTAAGTGTTCACCTTAGGATCAGTTTGGTACTACATCGACATCGACGAGTAGCTTGGGGTTTCCGGCCGGCAGCCTGGAATCTATGGGCTGGGACGTCATCATTATGCTTCAGGCCTCTCAGGCCATTTCTTAAGTTTGCTATACTTAATAGCATAATTTTCCTTCCGTTGTTTGATGTTTGTGGTCAGTGACGTCTGCCTGTAATATTTTGGTTCTCTGCTCAGTTATGAGCTTGCTGTAATAAATTTTGTGTCGTAGGGTCACTGCTGTGTTACTGACTCTTCACTGGATATTCTCGAGCTCAAGGTTAAGCTTATTTCAGACAGAGGTCTAGGATTTGTTTAGCCCTAATCCCGGGGGTGTCACAGTTCTTGGTATCAGAGCAGTACCGACCGTAGGAAAACCTTGCTATTGGTCTATGTTGAGTCTAGTGCTTGTGAAAACTATTTTAAAAGCTGAAAAGTATTTGCGAAAATTCTAGTATGCTTCTTTTACTCCTTACCGAGTTTCGCTCTAACTCTGGGTTATCTTATCTGGTGTTGATTTTGGAAAAGTTTTGACATCTCTTCTAGTCTTTCAGAACTTAGGTGCCTTCTTGGCATGTCGTTTTTAATCCAGTTGACCTAGTGTTGAGTTCTCTAGAGCTGTGTGTGTTGTGAATTCCTTGTTTCCCTTTGCTCTGTTTCTTCTGAGAGATTCCTTCCCATAATGATCTCTTTATGTTTTGGACCCACAATATTATATTGCTGGATCTGCAGTGTTCTGTTCTAGGCTTCGAGGTTTCCTTTCGCCTCGTGTGCCTCCTTTTTGTTTGTTGGGTACTTCAGAAGTCGTTTCTTCTCTTGGAAGCTACCTCGTGGTCACTATCTTGTAGTGTACGATGCGTCAGTTAAATAGTAGTTACTCCTTTCTTTGGGTTTTAACCCTTGGACTTGAACTTAAGATCCCTGATTATGCTGGATTCTGGTGTTGTGAATCTTGTACATGAAGCTGACCTTTAACCCAAGATCCATCCCTTTGACCCCTGTTGTTAATGTTCACACATTACCTCAGGATGGCTGGTATTACAATTCTAGCCTTCAATCTTGTGGCCTTTGTAGCGATTTAATTGTGACAACTAAGGACTTCCCGTACCACATGCTATGGCAGATGTTCTTTAATGGAACCAAGTAGATCATGACAAGAGTACTCCCCGAGAGTCTCATATCTATGCTCGTTACTCTGCCACACCTTACCCTTCTTTGCATTGGTCTTCGGAAGGTTGTTGACTTATGCATCCACATCTCGGGATTCTAACCTGAGCATGTTCCTTTACCTTGTTGTGTTCTGACCTTTGCCTATCAGCTGGTAGCCAAGTAGTAAATGTGCATCGGTGTCTTCTGATGCAAGATACTCTTGTGGTCCGTCAAGACAAACCATTTACGAATGTCTAGGAGAAACAAACTCTAGTACCTTGTCATATCTAGGTCCAGGTCAAAGTGTTGTGAACCGCAGATCAAGAGGCATTGATTAGCTTCTATCTGTCCTACCTTAAAGTATCACATTCTTTAATGCTAAGAGGTTGTGCCGAGTTTCATGAACCCTTAATGAAGTGATTCCCTTACACATATTTACCCACCCTTCCTCGAGCTTTTGTGCTTGTGAGTGATGCATGTGCATAATAATGTGGCCATCTAAGATTCTAGCAATTCTTATTGTTTAGAACTCAAAAGACAACTGTGTCATTCCTAGCGTGATTGGTTAACCCTATCACTAAGCGAAGTTTGATTGTTCTACCAAGTCCGTTATTCTGGTACACTCCCCTCGGTCAAAGAGTTAGACTTGTGCCGAAGCTCTGAGATTGTGTCTCCTTGCCTTACCAAGCAAGTTTCCTCTCGAACTAAATGACATACCGGTGGTCCGTGATATTCTAGATGTCTACTAGAAGTATCGCCATGTTGCCACGTGACCGTGTTGTCAAGTTCTTGAGAAAGTAAGTTCTCTGAACTGCTCCTATCTCCAAGGATCCGTAATTGGATACCCCTGAACTAGTTGGTTGAGCTTAAACAACAACTTGGAGAGTTGTAAGACAAAAGTACTATCCAACTTAGTTCTTTCTTAAAGGGATGTCTAGTTTTGTTCATGTTGAAGAAAGATAGTATTTCCTTTGTGGATATGTTATCTTCCCCCACCTTTGATTTGATTTGGGTTATCGTCAAATCAAACTCAGTTCGAAGGACTATCTTGATGATGTTCCTTCTCGTGGTGTTTCACTTGAGTGCATCTTCATGTTCTTTGGTCTGATCAATATTCTTGCCTTATTCACGCAACATATGAGTACATCTTCTTGGAGTGTTTTTATAAGTTTGTTGTTGATCCCATCAATGACATCCTTATCTTCTCCATGCTAGACAAGATTCATATGGAACAATTGACATTAATGTTGGAAACCTTCGAGAACCATATTCGAATTATTTCGAAGTATGTGTTCTGGATGTAGAAGTGACCTTCTCTAGTTCACGTGCAAACGTTGAAAGATGCCGCTGTGGATTCGAGTACAGTTAGCTCCGTTCCCTAAGGACACATGTGTGTTTCATTGTTAACACCTTATGTGTGTGCAGTTGTCTTCCGACAATTTGCTAAATACATTGGTATAGAAATCTAGCTCATCTTTTGAAGCTTGACACTATAGTCCATGTCTTGAGAATCTAGTGACTTTACCTTTGTGGTAAATGTTGCAAACTTTCTATTCAGACATGCTGGGTTTGAAATATCATTCCACCTAACCAAAGCTGAATCTCAAGCAGCAATGATGGTTGGTGCTCCTCAAGGTTTTGACATAGGTCTCTTTGTAAATCTGGCAAGAATGATGTAATGGTTGACACACTTAGCCAGAAAGACCTTTGTCATATCCTTTTGAATCAGCAGTAACAACCACTCTTCATGAGGCTTCTTCTATAATTAATTATAGGAGTTGTGCTTATGGTTTCCTTTGTCTCCGAAGTCTGACCTTTACTTGATGTTTGATTTCTTGAACATCGAGGAGAACATTTAAAGTAGTGTTGCTAAATGTCTCTCGGTCGATCCTCCAGACCCTTTTATGATGGCAAGCATTTTGTTGTGCCAAGTAATTGAAGTCTGAAAATGAAGTTTCTTTCTTCTCGTGTCATCAAGAATCCTCTTACCTATTCATCTTGGTGGTGAAAAGGGATATTATAATCTTTGGCGAAGATTCTGATAAACCTGGATGAATAAAGAGTTTCCTTTGTTCTCTCAAACCATGTTTTAAGAGTGACTATGATTTTGGTAATCAGAAGTTCCTCTTGCTACATGTTTCTTGTGACTTTCACGAGTCCTCTCCACCAAAATACCTTTCTGTCTTGACCTTTTGTTGGGTGAAAGACTGACCCTTCTGTTTCAAAAGTAGTTCAACAGCTTGGTTTTGTTGATCCATATCTCTGCAACCAGAAATCTCTACTTAATCCGTTTAGTAGAGGTTCCTCATCGAAGTCTGTGGTCATGTTCTTTTTGTTGGAAGCTTTCTTCTTTAGAAGCTTCAAAACCTTGTGCAAGTTCCATGGTCTCAATCCTTATGAAGACTAGCTATCTAACAACTTGAAACCTTCTCCTCTTGTTTCCTCTGTTACCTTGACGTGTTCCATGTTCGTCATCTCAGAGGTGTTTCTAAACACTCCATCCATGAATTGACCATGAGATACTCTGTGTTGTTTAGTGTGTTTCCCTCTTATCTTTAGAGTGGCCCTGTTTATTTCTCTTTATCTCTTTTCCTACCTTTGGAATCTCGGGTCAAGATTCTCATAAGGGGGATACAGATGTAACACCCCAGTTCTACTTAATCAATATTAGGGTTAGTTTTGTGCATCATGAGAATCATCATTTAAATTGTCCATTGGAGAAAACAAATCAAAACTCTAAACCCTATTTTCTCCCCCTCTCTTTGAAAAGCATTCAAATGGTTTTGAATTTGAAAAAAATCCAAAATGTTTGGACCCCAATTGGACTAGAGGGCCCCACAGTATTCTAAATGTTTTACAAACCTCTCTGGTATTTTCAAATTACCCAAAACAGATTCAAAATGAAATTTACAAAAGAGAAATAGATTTCAGAAAAGGAAAACTATTTCTGAATAAAAATATCCAGAGATCAGCCAGTGGGCCGCAGCCCATCTTCCCCTCCCTTCCCTCTCTCCCGCGTGCAGTGCCAGTACCAACCGCCCACTCGGCCCAAGACTCTCGACGTCCCTCACCTTTCTTCCTCCTCGGCGAAGGGCGAAGCGGCAGCTCGCTCAAGGCCGATGACGTCGTCGCCTCATGCTGCGTGATGCGTGTTGCCGCCCTGGAGACATGGATAAGACCCTTGCGGTGCCCTGCCTCTTCCTTATCCTCTCCCTTTCCCGCTGGAGCTCTCTCCCTCATTCCCCACCTCTGGCCGAAACCTAGCCCCACAGTTGCTCACTGGCGTCACCGTTCCCGACCGCCCTAGCCCGAGCCGTGGCCATCGTTGAGACCGCCATGGTGGAATCGTTCTTCCTACCAAGCGGAGCAAGCCGAGGTGGCCCCATATGCCCCAATCGCCACCTCCTTCCCCGACTCCGGCCATCGCCGTCGCCGTCGATTCCGGCCACCCCACGCCCTCCCGACCGCACAGTCGCGACCCTGGTGAGCCCTTGAGTATACTAGTGCTCTCCAATCCCTTCCTCCTCCTCTCTATCATCTCTGCCATGAGCACTTGTGCGTGCTGCCGTCCGAGCTCGTTGGAGCCGAAGCTCCGGTGACCCAAACGAGGCGGCACCACCTCTATTTGGTTCGCCGTGGACTCCTGCATCGACCGCGCGCACTCCGGAAGCCCAGCACCGCCTCCTGCATCGAGTCCGAGCTTGATCTGGGAGGTCCTGGCTGTGGTGACGTCATGCTGACATCACCCGGGCGTCAGCGCGTGGTCAGCCCAGTCAAACCAGCCCTGGTCCCACTTTGCCAGCTTGGCTTGCTGATGTGGCCCTGGAACCAGTAGTCAGCCACTGTGGCTAGCTTCTACTTAGGTGAAAATAACTCTGAACCCTAGCTGATGTCATAATGTTGCAATAAAAGGTTATAAATAATTTCAGAAATTGATATAATCTTGTAAATTCAATAACTTTTGATTTATAAGTTAGAAAAATACAAATAATATATCAAAATGTTCAGAAGAATGAAACCTAGATATATAATCTATAATCATGCATTGTTCAACAACTTATGTGACAAGTTTAATTAGAAGAACATAGTAACCACTCATAGGTGATTCCGGAGTTTCCCCGAGTTAGGGTTTGCGCCCCTCGGAACCCCTAAGTTGTCGAGCATGCTTTAGGGTTACTTTTCTATACAATTTAACTTGTCATATCATCATACTTGCTTGAGCATTGCATCGATGCCATGTGTTGATTGTTTCCTCTCTTTCTGGTATTTGGTTCTTTCTAGTAGAATACGAGATCGAGATCGAGATCGAAGCCAAAGATCAACACCGTCGAAGATCGAAGATCGATGAACAATACTTGACCAACTCTAACCAATTCAAGTGCCAGATGTCCGAAGATCTGCTTATCTTTCATCAACTGGCAAATGCAAGCATAGCCCCACCATAATATAATCCTATGATTTCGAAAGCATTTCAATTCTGCCATGATGCATATGATTCTACTGTGGTCTTTTATCGATAGATAGAGTATCCTATCTATTGCATTACTCCCTTTTGAGATTATACTACCTGATCCACTGCTCCTAGCATAACTAGGTTTGGCTTGTGTGCACTGCTAGAGCACTTATTCGTGTCTGCTTAGCCATGAATAGCTGTTTAGTCTGGTCCATCCAGATAATGTATCAGATGCAGAGAATCTAGTATGACAGGAGAACATGATGAGATGATATCAGAGATGATATGAGTTAAACATGCTAAGGCTTGTATGGGAGGCCATGGTGGGATGTGGTTTTTTCTAGTCCCATGCTCGCCACCACTAGGACCTGAGTTCTTGTCTTTGGAACCAAGATGAGCGTGCAACCACACGGGGCCTGGACAACCTCATGACTGACTAAATTGTCTATTAGATTCCATGAGTCACATAGTTCGGGCGTTCCATTCGACATATGCATAGAAAATCTTTTGAAAGATTTGCCGGGTGAAGTTGGTGCATTCATAACAGGTAGGTAAGCGTGTCCGGGGTTGCTTGGGGTAGATGGCACCCCTGTTAACCAACCTCGCCTCACATCTTTAAGTACTGGCTTTGGGATTTGACCCGTTATGGTGGAACCATACTTGTTGCGTGACTCATGGTCTCTGGGAAAGCAAGGTAAAGGTCGTGTCTAACCACCCTCTGCCGGCCTTCCAAGGAAGAGGGCTAATCATGTGGAATTAAGAGAAGGTTAGTACGTGTGGGTAAAGTTGTACACCCCTGCAGGGTAATAATCTTTTCGAAAAGTCGTTTTCACGGTTATGAACAACTTGGCGACCGGACTGAAGATCATAGAGAATTACAACCTAATCGTAAAATTTGGCAGATCAACGTGTGCTTAAGGATGCTTCCTCATGGGTACGAGGGGGTGATCCTAGTTGGTAGTTGATGATGATTGGTGGATATCAAAAGATGATGAGCAATATTTCGGAGATGTCGCTCTCTTATCCTCTTTTAAAATAATCTGATTAGACGAGCTTCTTCTCTCTCTTGTTTTATAAACAAAAGATGTCTTTATGCAAAACAACTCCACCAGCCATAAGTCTTGCGAAGTACACCCTGTACTCACCCTTTCTTTGTTGGTACTTTTGGCAGAGTAAGTGTTCACCTGAGGATTAGTTTGGTACTACATCGACATCGATGAGTAGCTTGGGGTTCCCGGCCGGCAGCCTAGAATCTATGGGCTGGGACGTCATCATTATGCTTCAGGCCTCTTAGGCCATTTGTTAAGTTTGCTATACTTAATAGCATAATTTGCCTTCCGTTGTTTGATGTTTGTGGTCAGTGACCTATGCTTGTAATATTTTGGTTCTCTGCTCAATTATGAGCTTGCTGTAATAAATTTTGTGTCGTAGGGTCACTACTGTGTTACCGACTCTTCACTGGATATTCTCGAGCTCAAGGTTAAGCTTATTTCAGATGGAGGTCTGGGATTTGTTTAGCCCTGATCCCGGGGGTGTCACATAGCAGGACTACATTCAGAAACAGTGACAACCACCAACTGCAACTGATGAGCAAAGCAATGGACATGGAATGCATATGGAGCTTCATCTCTAACCAATTTTTGCAAACCATTGAATTCTCCTCTCATATTAGAATCCCCATCATAGCCCTGTCCACATAGCCTACAAATTGGCAAATCATGATAATCCAACACAACAAGGAAAGCTTTTTTAATTCCAGCAGATGTACAATCTGTGATGTGCTTAATCATAAGAAATCTCTCTTGTAGAAACCCATGATCATCTACAAATCTACATGCATCAAGAAATTAACCAGATTAGTAAACAACAAGTAAACAATATTAGTAGTTTAAGACAGTACTGTAAAACAAGACAAAACATGGTATGCATTACCTCACAATCACTGCCATTTGCTCCTTTATTGAGCAATCTCTAGCCTCATCAATAAGGATTGAGAACTTATTATATCCAATGGCATCCTTAATAACCTTGGTCACATCCATTGTGCAACATGCAGCAAGGTCCTTTTGGATGTCCGAACAAATCATCTGTGCATTTCCTTGCCCCTTATCAAATGCCTCCTTCATGTCATCCTTCTTGTTCTTGTACCAGTCCAATAAATCCAAGAAATTGCCCTTGTTGATGGAAGTGGAGGATTCATCATGCCCACGAAAAGCCTCCCCTTGTGCTATGAGATACCTTGCACAATCTAATAATGCAGTTAGACGGATTTTATATAATATCTCAGACTCCTTGCTGTACACACGAAATTTGGTAGCCATCAATGGAGACAAGACGACACACTAACTGGCTGGACACTTCAATGCCGTCTCTTCGGCCTCCACGCCGGCATCCGATGCCGGTCCTTTTTAACTTACCATCCGCGGCCACCTTCTCCCCACAGAATACCATCCTCTCCTCCTTCTCCTCTTTGTTCTCCACTATCTATAGCTTGCCATGGCCGGTGGCGCTGGATCAAGGGGATGGCGCGGAGGCCATGGACATCGAGGGAGGCATGGAGGATGTGGCCAAATCACCGCGCCACCATGCTCTCCATCGCCGCCGTCGTTGCCCGAAGATTTCGACCCAGGCATCTAGTTCGCCGTGGCCATCCACCTCGGCATGCCGCGCGATAGGATGTTCCTCTCCCGCAGGATTGTGATGCTGATCGGTGATGAGCCGCCGCTTATCATTCTGCGAATGGCTTCAGGACCACCAGGTACCCGGTGGATATGTAGTCCGACCACCTCGGCCAGATGTACCTCGGCAACGGCTGGAAGTGCTTCGCCCGCTCGCACTAGATCGAGGCGGGCAACATCCTCGTCTTCAAGTACGATGGCGAAGGAAAGTTCGGCGTCAACGTCTTCGACCACACCATTTGCCGCTGCTGCTACCACTCCGACTCCGACGAGTAGGCTAGTCTGTGCGCGCGCATGTATGATCTATCAATGTAGGATTTGGCCATCTTCAATGAAAATCTTTATTCAACAAGCAAATATATTACAAACAAGAGTACAACATGTCGCCTATGGGTCGACCGACATTGGCCATTATAGCTGGACGCCGCCTACGGTTTGGTAAGGACCCATTCAAAGCTGAGAGAGCGGTGTGTCTGTAGATCTTCTTCGGCTTGGGGGAGGCGGGCACGCAGTTACGCATAGTCGGTATTGTCCCGCAATGCTTCACGGAGCTCGTCACGCACTTCCATGAGCACTACACGCCACCGGTGTTCCGGCAGAAAGACGCGCTCCATCACCTCCCATGACAAACGCTCGCCGGTGGTCTTGTTGTAGTTGTAGTGAGAGCGCCGTGGCAACGGTGGGTATGGCAACCACCACGGCCGCTCGGGCCCCTCTTCTCTATCAGCGTCGGGGTTGCCAAGGACCTCGTCGGGTCGACGCCGGCGGCCAAGCATGGTGTTTTTTGTGGTGTGGGTGGTGCATGTCTGGTCGTAGATAGCTTGGCGGCCTCTCCTATTTATGGATGCGCCTGGACGCGACGGGAAATACCCAGAACTCGCGGGAAGCGGCGGGAAAGAAAGGCGAGAGATGGCGTGACGACGGGAAGCCACTAGAAATACGCCGGCTTTGGCAATGGCTAGGCGCGGACAAATAGGTTGCGCCACTGGGCGTGGCTGACCGGACAGGTCGGACCCCCTCTCCAAATCGTCCACGGCCCGACCCAAACGGACTGTTTGAGGTGACTGGATGGGTCGGCCCGGTGGAGATGCCCTTACATACCGCCTCCGGCATGAGGTATATGTTATATATATATTTGTATATTGTATGTCCCCACTTGTTAGGGGGTTTTCCTGCATATTTCCACCTGTACATGTACTATATATTGTGGCCTTTGGCCTCCTGAGGAATATACGTTGCATATTCCTAACATGGTATCACAGTTAGGTTAGAAATTTTTTTTGCAACCTCGTCACAGCCGCCACCGTCCCTATCGTTGCCGTTTTTTTCCGCCATCGACCTCTCGTCTCCGCCCACTTCTTCCTGGCCGCATCTCCCCCGCCTTGGGCCACCGCCATCTGCTCACCGCCTACGGCCGCCGCCCCGATCTTCATCGACCGCCGCCACCTCTACATCGCCCGCTGCCGGACAGGCCGCCGCCGCCCACCGCGATCTTCATCAATCGCCGCCGCCACCGCCCGCATCTTCACCAACTGCCGCCGATGGGCCGCCGCTGCCCACCCCGCTCTTCAGTCTCGTCGCTGGCCCCAGCCCTCCTCCACCTTGCCGGCACCAGATCCACCCCTGCCGGCCCTCTCCCTTCTGCATCGTTCGCTTGTTCTTCGTCGGGCCTCGTCTAGCTCGATCTGATCTGAGCGTTGACTTCGAGAGAAAAAAAGTGAGAGAGAGATGTCTTCTGCATCGGGCTATGTTGCGATTCCTCGTTGCCTGGTGATCTTCGATGGCGCAAATTATCCTGATTTCACTGCCTTTATGCGTGTTCACATGCGCGGTCTCCGTATATGGGGTGTGCTCTCCAGCGAGGTCTCCTGTCCGCCGTGCCCCACTGCTCCTATGGCTCCTCTTCTGCGGCCGCCGATTGTTCTCGGCGCTGATGCTTCTCAGGAGGCCAAGGATGTTGCTCAGTGTGCCTATGATAGTGTTATTGCTGCATATGAGCTCAAGGTCAAATAGTACTCTACTGATCTCGAGACCTATCGTCTTGATCTGACCGCCTACACTCAGTGGGTCGATGAGGATGCTCGTGCTGCTGCTGTTCTCACCTCCAGTGTTCTTCCTCAGTTTGCTGCTGAGTTCATGAGTCTCCCTACTATTGCTGCTTAGTGGGCACATCTTCGTTAGCGCTATCAACCGTCTGGGGATGCTCTTTACCAGTCCGTGGTTCGCCAGGAGCATGCTCTTCAGCAGGGTGATCCCACTATTGATGAGTTATATACTCAGAGTGCTGCTATCTGGCGTCAGCTTGATTCTCTCCGTACTGCTGTTTGTGGCACATGCCCGTGCTGCCAGATTGTGCGCTCGGATTTGGAGGTTCAGCGCATCTATGAGTTTCTTTCTCGGCTCCACAAGGAGTTCGAGCCCCGCCGTGCTCAGTTGAATGCCCGTGGTCGTGTTCCGCTCTCTGAGGTGCTGTCTGAGCTTCGGGCTGACGAGGCTCGTCTCTGTCGTGCTGGTCTTCTTTAGGTTCCATATGTGCTTGCTACTCGTGGTCCTCCTCTGCCGTCTGCTCCCTCGACTCAGCCGGGGTCCTCTGTGTCGCCGCCGAAACTACCCACTCTCCAGGTCAGGGTCAGAGTCAGCACCAGGGTCAGAGTCAGCACCAGCAGTCTCGTGTGCAGTCTGCTCCTTCCGGCTCATCAGCAGTTGCTCTCTCTGATCAGGACATTATCCGGAGTCTTCGCGGTCTACTTGCTGCTATAGGCTCTTCTTCGACGAGCACTGCTGGTTCTGTGACTGATTCTCCAGGCACTGCGCGACCACCACCTTCTACACAGTCAGGTACATCCCCGTGGTATCTGGATTCTGGAGCTTCTTTTCATATGACCTCTAAGTCTTTTCTTCTGTCCACTATTCGTTCTCTCACTTCCCCTGTCCGTGTTCTCACGGCCGATGGTACCTCTCTTCCTGTTTCTAGTAGGGGCACCCTTTCTACTTCTTCTTTTTTTGTTCCTGATATTTCTCATGTTCCTCATCTTAAGATGAATCTGTTCTCTGATAGCCAGCTTACTAACTCTGGTTGTCGCGTCATTCTTGATGCTGATTCTTGTGTTGCCCAGGACCATCGCACACAGGCCCTGGTTGGAGCTGGCCCTCGCAGTCGTGACTCTTCAGGACTTTAGGAGTTAGACTGGCTTCGTGTTCCTTCTGTTGCCACTTCATCTGCCAGTTCTTCTCCGGTCGTCGCCTTTGCTACCGGCTCCTTCCAGCAGTGGCATCATCGTCTTGGTCACCTTTGTGACTCTCTCCTGTCGTCATTAGTTCATCGTGGTCTTCTGGGGTCTGTCTCAGGAGATGGGTCTTTACATTGTCAGAGCTGTAGGTTGGGCAAACAGATTCAGCTTCCCTATCCTACTAGCACGTCTGTATCTTAGCGACCTTTTGATTTAGTTCATTCCGATGTTTGGGGTCCGGCTCCTTTCGCTTCAAAAGGGGGCCATCGTTACTATATTTTATTCATAGATGATTTTTCTCGGTACAGTTGGTTATATTTTATGTGCTCTCGCAGTGAGGTGCTCTCCATATATCAGCGTTTTGCAGCCATGGTCCATACTCAATATTCTACCCCCATTCGTGTGTTTCATGCTGATTCTGCTAGTGAGTATATCTACCAGATGTTGCGAGGTGTCCTTGGTGAACAGGGTACCCTCGGTCAGTTCTCCTATCCCGGCGCACATGCCCAGAATGGAGTTGCTGAGCGTAAGCACCACCATCTTCTTGAGACCACTCGTGCCATGATGATTGCTTCTTCCCTTCCGCCGCATTTATGGGCTGAGGCTGTCGCTACGTTGGCTTACCTCATCAATATTTAGCCTTCTGCCGCTCTGCAGGGTGGTATCCCTCTTGAGCACCTATCTGGTCATTCTCCAGACTACTCTGTGCTTTGCTTGTTTGGTTGTGTTTGCTATGTTCTCCTTGCCCCTCGCGAACGCACCAAACTGACCGCTTAGTCTGTTGAGTGTGTCTTCCTTGGATATAATGATGAGCATAAGGGCTATCGCTGTTGGGACCCCTTTGGTCGTCGGATGCGTATCTCTCGCGACGTTATTTTTGATGAGACGCGCCCTTTCTATCCTCGTCCCACCGCTGGTACCTACCCGGTGGAAGATATCTCTTTTCTTATTTTTCCTGACACACCTCCTACTCCTGTTGTGTCTTCTTCAGGACCCACTCTCCCTGATGTCTCTTCTTCAACACCATCCTCTTCTACTCCGTCTAGTTCCCCTAGTTCTCCTCGTTCTCCGGATCCTTCCTCTGCTATTCCCTCTTCTTCTTCGCTGCCTCGAGTCGCCTTCCTCTCGATGAGCTTCCTCTACTGCCCCGCTTCACGTTGTCGTGCCCCCAACCGTTACTCTCCTAGGCAGTATGGTCTTCTGTTGCCTCTGAGCCGACTTCTTATCGGGATGCTGAGCTTCATCCTGAATGGCAGCTGGCCATGGCTGAGGAGATTGCTGCGCTTGAGCGCACTGGCACCTGGGATCTTGTTTCTCTCCCTCCCGGTGTTCGTCCTATCACGTGTAAGTGGGTCTATAAAATTAAGACCCGCTCTGATGGATCTCTTGAGCGCTATAAAGCCTGTCTTGTGGCTCGTGGTTTTCAGCAGGAGCACGGTCATGACTATGATGAGACCTTTGCTCCTGTGGCTCATATGACCACTATGCGTACTCTTCTTGCTGTCACTTCTGTTCGTCACTGGTCTGTGTCCTAGCTTGATGTTCAGAATGCATTCCTCAATGACGAGTTGAGTGAGGAGGTTTATATGCAGCCTCCTCCTGGGTAATCTGTTCCCGCTGGGATGGTTTGTCGTCTTCGGCGTTCTCTTTATGGCCTGAAACAGGCCCCTCGTGCCTGGTTTGAGCGCTTTGCCTCTATGGTGACTGCTGCTGGTTTCTCCCCTAGTGCTCATGATCCAGCACTGTTTTTTCACACTTCTCCTCTGGACGCACTCTTCTTCTTCTCTATGTTGATGATATGATCATTACTGGTGATGATCCTGAGTATATCGCCTTTGTTAAGGCTCGTCTTCGTGATCAGTTTCTTATGACTGATCTTGGCCCACTTCGATACTTTCTTGGGATTGAGGTTTCCTCCACTTCTGATGGTTTTTTCATCTCCCAGGAAAAGTATATTCAGGATCTTCTTGCTCGTGCTGCTCTTGGGGATGAGCGCACTGTTGAGACCCCTATGGAGCTTAATGTCAAGCTTCGTCCTACTGATGGTGATCCTCTTTATGATCCGACGTGTTATCGCCATCTTGTTGGGAGTCTTGTTTATCTTGCTGTCACTCGTCCTGACATATCTTATCCTGTTCATATTTTGAGTCAGTTTGTTTTTCCTCCTACCACTGTTCACTATAGTCATCTTCTCCGTGTTCTTTGTTATCTTCGTGACACGATCACTCGTCGCCTTTTCTTTCCTCGTTCTAGCTCTCTCCAGCTCCAGTGCTATTTGGATGTTACATGGGCGAGTGATCGTACGGATCGCCATTCACTTTCTACTTACTGTGTGTTTCTTGGTGGTTCGCTCATTGCCTAGAAGACGAAGAAACAGACAGCGGTTTATCATTCGAGTGTTGAGGCTGAGTTGCGTGCTATGGCCTTGTTGACTGCTGAGGTGACCTGGTTATGGTGGTTGCTTACGGATTTTGGGGTCTCTATTACCACACCCACTCTGGTTTTTTCTAACAGTATAGGTGCTATTAGTATTGCACGTGATCCGGTTAAGCATGAGCTTACCAAGCATATTGGTGTTGATGCTTTCTATACACACGCTCAGGTGTAGGCTCAGGTTGTTGCGCTTCAGCATGTGCCTTCAGAGTTACAGTTGGCGGATTTCTTTACGAAGGCACAGACCATTGCACAGCATACTTTCTTTCTCTCCAAACTCAGTGTTGTGGAGCCACCATGAGTTTGAGGGGGGGGGGGGGTGTTAGATATATATTTGTATATTGTATTTCCTCACTTGTTAGGGGGTTTTCATACATATTTCCACCTATACATGTACTATATATTGTGGCCTTTGGCCCCCTAAGGAATACAAATTGCATATTCCTAACAGTATATGCATGAATTAGAAACCAAATCATGCTCATTGTACGTTTGATGTTCATGAGGACTGCCTTGATTCTCCTCCACGGGGACGTGTTCCTCGTGTCGATTTTCCCAAATTCGATGGTGAAAGTCCTTAGTTATGGCAAATTAGGTGTGAGGATTACTTTGAATTGTATGAAACTTCTCTTCGTATGTGGGTTAAACTAGCTTCAATGCAGTTTACTAGCCCTCCTGCACGATGGCCTAATTCCATCAAGGCATCTCCTAGGAAGTTCACTTGGTCTGAATTCTGTCATGAGGTGTTGATTCGATTCGGTCGTAATCAACACCAATCCTTGATCTGTCGCTTGTAGAAGTAAGTGCAAATCGGTACTCTAGAATAGTATGTCACACAATTTTCTAAACTTATTGATCAGTTAGCTGCTTATGAAGCCAAACCTGACCCATTATACTATGTAACACGGTTCTTAGAAGGTCTGAAACCTGCTGTTCACATTTTAGTAGCTGTTCAACTTCCTCAACACTTGGATACTGCGTATACTATTGGTTTGGTGCTGGAAGAGGTGGGCGATGGTTTCATTGTACGAAATTCCCCAATCTCGACTGCTGTTCACAAGCAATATGTCCCTTTAGTGCAACAGAACAGAATTGCTAATGATCGAGCAATTCCCCGAGTCTAGGAACAGTCAAGTTCTACTGATGAAAAGATCACAACTCTGAAAAATTACCGCAGAGATAAAGGACTCTATTTCACATGTGGTGAACGCTGGGCTAAGGAACATAAGTGTCAACCCACAGTACAATTACATGTGGTACATGAATTGGTGGAATTCTTTCAATCTGATACAGATCAAGCTACAAAAAATGGAGATCATTGTGTCGATATGGAGCTGATGCATATTGATGATATTTATCCAGCTGTTATTCCACCTGAGAAGTCAATTGTTCTGAATTGTATGGTAGAGAATAAACTAGTGGTATTTCTTTTAGACTCTAGAAATAACAATTCTTTTATCGCATCTGTAGCTGAAAGGTTATCTGGCACACTACCTTTACCTTATTCTAGAAGGGTTAAAGTGGAGGGAGGAGGCATTTTGACTTGTGACTCGTATATTCCAAAATGCACATGGTCTTGTGGAGATTTAACTTTTTTCTTTGCTTTTAAAATTTTGCCACTTCATGGTTATGATGGCATTATTGGAATGGATTGGCTGTCATCTCACAGTCCTTAGATAATTGACTGGAACCACAAGTGTTTAGCACTACAATATCAAGGTTCTTGGAGATTCTTGCAAGGCAATCTAGCTATTGAATTGGAGTATGCTATGATTGAAATTCAACTTCTGCAGGCTACACCTATCACTAAAGTACCATTGCCTGCTGATATTTCAGTCACTGTTGGATGCCTTTGCTTCAGTATTTGAGACACTAACATGGTTGTCTCCACAGTGTGCAGTTTCTCATACATTTCCATTAATAGAAGGAGCTCGGCCAGTGTAGATCAGACCATATAGGTTTGCTCCTGAATTGAAGGATGAAATTGAGAAGAAGATCTCTGAAATGTTATCATCTGGTGTGATTCGACTGAGTGCCAGCAATTTTGCTTCTCCTATGATCATGGTCAAGAAGAAGGACCATACTTGGCGTCCTTGTGTTGATTACCGATAGTTGAACACACTCACGGTTAAGAGTAAGTACCCTCTACTGGTTATCAATGAACTGTTGGATGAATTACATGGTGCTAGCTGGTTTTACAAATTGGATCTCTGAGCTAGGTACCATCATATTCGCTTGAAGGAAGGAGATGAACATAAAACCGCCTTCCATACTCATCACAAACACTTCTAATTCACCGTGATGGCATTTGGCTTGAAGGGAGCTCCAGCTACATTTCAAGAAGAAATGAATCGTACCTTGGCTCTTCTCCTTCGCAAGTGTGCACTCGTGTTTTTTGATGACATTCTGATATACAACCACTCTTACGTTGAGCACATGGTTCACTTGCATCAGGTATTGCAGTTGCTGGCTGATAATGAATGGAAAGTGAAATTATCCAAGTGTTCTTTTTCCACACAGAGTATTGATTACCTTGGTCATGTGATTTCTGCTCGTGGTGTTGCAACCAATGACACTAAGATCACTGTAGTTAGAGATTGGCCAGTCCCTACTAATGTTCGAGAGTTACGTAGCTTTTTGGGTCTTGCGGGTTACTATCGGAAGTTTGTCATTCATTACAGCTCGATAAGAAATCCCTTAACTGAATTTCTCAATAAACATGTGCCCTTCGTTTGGACTACTAAATTTCTATTAGCATTTGATGTTCTTAAATCAGCTTTGATTCAGCTCCAGTTCTCGCTCTTCCAGACTTTACATGCACATTTTTAATCGATATGGATGCTTGTGATCATGGAATTAGCGCTGTTCTCTTGTAGAAAGATCACTTGTTAGACTTTGTTAGCAAAGCACTGGGACCTCGTACTCGTGGGCTTTCCACATAGAAGAAGGAATACATGGCGATTTTGCTGGCAGTCGAACAATGGCGTGCATATGTACAACATCGTGAATTCATTATTCCTACAGACCATGCGAGTTTGGTGCATTTAACTAATCAACACCTATACACACCATGGCAACATAATTTTCTGTCTGAACTTATGGGGATGCAATACATAATCATCTACAAGAAAGGCTCAGAGAATCGTGTTACTGATGCTCTGTCTTGTCACCCTCATCCAGGCAGTGAAATTAATGCCATTTCTCGCTGTCAGCCCACTTGTATTTTGGCTATCTTGAATGCATATCAACAAGATTACCAAGCTCGATCATTGTTGCAAAGACTAGCAATCGCTTCTGACCCTGATGATCGGTATTCATTGATTGATGGCATCATTCTTAAGAAGGGCCGAATCTGGTTACCATCAACATGTTCTCTGCATGATCAACTAATTAAGAAACTACATGCAACACCGGTTGGTGTCCATTCTCAAGTGCCAGTAACTTTGAGGCGTTTGAAACAACTTTTTGTGTGGACAGGCATGGCTCAGTCAGTACATAAGTTTATCTAGTCCTGTTATGTGTGTCAACATGCCAAACCTGATCGAGCTAAGTATCCTAGCTTACTTCATCCTTTTCCCGTGCCTAAATCAACATGGCAAGTAATGTCCATGGATTTCATTGAAGGCCTTCCTCGATCTGGTAGGTATAACTGTATCCTCATTGTGGTATACAAATTCAGTTGTTTTTCCCATTTTATCTCATTGGCACAACCCTTCTCGGCATCCACTGTTTCCACAGCTTTCATGGATCACGTTTATAAACTTCACGGTCCTCCAGAACAAATTATCTTTGATCGTGATCGCATCTTTAGTAGTCTGTTCTGGCAACAATTGTTTGCACTGACTGGTACTAATCTGGCAATGAGTTCATCGTATCATCCTGGAACCGACGAACAAATAGAACGTGTCAATCAATGTGTCAAGGGATACTTGCGTTGTTTTGCACATGCCTGCCCTACTAAATGGATTCAGTGGTTAACTTTGGCTGAATATTGGTATAATACCAGTCTGCATTCTGCTCTTGGAAAGTATCCTTTTGAAGTTCTTTATGGTCGTTCACCTTGCATATTGAGAATTAATACTGCTACTACTTGTTCGATTCTTGATATGCAAACTTGGCTTGAGGAACGCCAGCTTATGCAGGATCTGTTGCGCAACACTTGGAGAGTGTGTGTCAACACATGAAACATCAAGCGGACAAGAAGCATACAAAACGATCATTTGACGTTGGTGATTTCGTTTTCCTGAAGCTCAAGCCATACGTGCAATCTTCAGTTGCACCAAGAGCACATCACAAGCTCTTGTTCAAATACTATGGTCCATATAAGATACTTGAATGTGTGGGAACTGTGACTTATCGCCTTGCTCTGCCTAAAACAAGTAAAATCTACGTAGTGATCCATGTTTCACAATTAAAGAAGGCCATTGGCGTCAGTGTTCAGGTACAGACTCAGCTACCATCTCCTCTTGATGTTCTTCGGTTTCCATCTCGAGTCCCGCAGCGCCGTCTTCGACAACAAGGCCTAGTCACTGTCAGCCAAGCATTGGTTCAGTGGTTAGGATTACTAGAGTCACTTGCTACTTGGGAGGATGTCGATGATTTGAAACAGTGTTTCCCGCGGTCTCCGGCTTGGGGACAAGCCAGCGCTCAAGGGAGGGAGAATGTTAACACGGCTACTGGCAACATGGGTCCAGAGGAGGTGGCGACACATGAACAACATGAACGCAAAGAGAGCACCCACTACCCAGCAAGTGTGTGGGCCCAATGAGGTGCTAACAACCACGGGTTGGTCAGGACTATAAACATCAACGTCGACTACCACATGTGGTGGCAAGGAGGAAAAGGGCTACGGCCTCTTCTTGTAATATGAAACTATATTTTCCGTATCTCTCTGCTCCGCTCTGTAATAGACCCAGACATTCGCACTCGTGATCCATCTCGGATCCCTCGCCAATTTCATGATTCCTAGTGAGATCGAGAAAGAGCATTTCTAACAATTCAGTTCATGTGCCATTGTATCCATGCCTTCATCTGCAACAATGTCTGCGGGCAACCCTTGTTGCTGCTCGCTGACCCACGTACATGGCTACCATATGAACTCCGAGTACCTGTTTTGTTTATGTGTTGTTTGCCGTTGCATTGACGCTCTTGTTGATCTCTTTGTTTCATAGTGGGGTTGTGCCTTGATCCCGTTCGTGGCCAAAGATGTAGCACCCTCCGGGGTTAGGGTTAGGGTTAAACTAACCTCAGATCACCATCTAAGATAAGTTCAACTCCCAAACACGGAAGATCACAGTATGATTCAGTAACATTACAGAACACAGGGATTCAACATCATAAGTTGAAACTCTTAACAGAGTGAGATATTAGAGTTATTACAAACCAGAGGTCAAAGACCCAACATTACATCACACAGCGAAAGCAAATTATGTTGTTCTACACAACAACTTAGCAAAAGGCCTAAGAGGCCATAAACAAAAGCGGCGTCCATCCCATAGTCCTCAGGCTGCTACCTGGGACCCCCAACTACTCGTCGATGTCAACGTAGAAGCCACCTTCAGTTGCAACCAGATCCTCTATAGAAAAACAACAATGGCGCAAGGCTGAGTACGAGAATGTACTCCGCAAGACTTAGATAACCTAGTATCTATATGCTCTGGTTAGAAAGGCTTTCTCTGGATTTTCTTTTGCGGAAAGCAATCTTTATTTGTAAACAAGAGAGAGAACAGGATCGTCTACTTAGAATCTTTTAAAAGGGATAAGATAGTGACTTCTTTATCTTGTTCATCATATCTCGATCACCACCATCTTCATCAGAACCTCCTATCTAGGATTGCCCCCTCGACCCAGAGGAAGCATCCTTAAGAACACGTGGATCAACAAGTTTTATGATGGTTAAAGTTATCTATGATCTTAGAATCTGGTCACCAAGCGTTCATAACCGTGAACACGGCTTTTCGAAAAGATTAATACCCTGCAGGGGTGTACAACTTTACCCACACATATCAACCGACTCTTAATGCCAAATATTATTAGCCCTCTTCCATGGAGGGCCAGCGGAGGGTGGTTGACCACGACCTTTACCTTGCTTTCGCCGAGACCATGAGTCATGCAATAAGTATGGTTCCGCCGTAACGGGTCAAATCCCGAAGCCGGTACTTCAAGATGTGAGGCAAGGTTGGTTTACCAGGGGCGCTATCTACCCCAAGAAACCGCGGCCACACTTCCCTACCTGTTATGATGCACCTCCTTCACCACCTCTTTCGAAAACATTTTCAATGCGTATGCCAAATGGAAAGCCCGAACTATGTGACTCATGGAATCTACTAGGCAAGTTAGTCAGTCGAGGGGTTCCCAACCCCATGTGGCTGTACGCTCGTCTCGGTTCCAAAGGCAAGAACTCAGTTCCTAGTGGTGGCGAGCATGGGACTACGAATACCACACCCATCGTGGCCTCCCATACAAGCCTTAGCATGATTAATTAACTCCTTCGATAATGTCACCATCTCCTACTTCACTACCTTCCTTGGCACCTCCGATTCATCATTGAATAGATTAGACATTGTTTCTATGCTTGGCTAAGCTGTCGGTAACAAGAGCTCTACAACGCTTACATGACAAACCTAGGTATGCTAGGAGCAGTGGACCAGGAGTATAAGGCTACAAAAGGGAAAGAGTGCAGCAGATAGGTAACACTAGCTGCTGACAAAGGACCACATTTGGAATCATGTGCATCATAGCGAGAAAGTAATATACTTTATAAAACATAGGTTCAGAATGAGAAGCTACGCTTGCCTTGTCCGCCAGTAGACAGGTACTGATCTTCGGTGTTGTTGACTCCAGCTTCGGGTTCGGATCCTATCGCGAAGAGCCAAATACTGGAAAGGGAGAAGCAACATTCAATACATGGCATGTGCAATTCTCAATCAGTATGGATTATATGACAAGTTGAATTGCATCAAAATGAAACCCTAAGGCATGCTTGACAACTTAAACGGGGTTCCGAGGGTTGAAAACCCTAATTCGGGAAACTTCGGAAACACATGAGAGGGGTTGATTTAGTTCTCTAATTAAACTTGTCATTAAAGTTGGTTAGCAATGCATGATTATAGCTTAAATAGGTAGGTTTCATTTTTATGAACATTTTGATATATTATTCATATTTTTCTGACTTATAAATAATAAGATATGGATTTTATAATATTTAATCATTTTCTGGAATTTTAAAACAATTTATTGCATTAGGCTGACGTCATAAACAACCCAGGGCTTTTGTTACCACTACTGAATCTACCCATAGTGACTGACTGGTGGGGCCGAAGGCACATCAATAGCCACACGCGCAGAAATGGGGATCAGGCTTTTCTCACCAGAGCTGGACCTAGCCAGAGGGGCTGACCAGTAGGGCCTGGCCACGCAAGCAAGCCACGCAGGCAAGCCACGTGGACCTCGCCGGAGCACGCATCGGCCAACGGCCAGGGACAGCGGAGGAGGGCGAGATGGGACGCGTAGATGGGCGGGTTCGAACGAGCGCGTTATAGGCTACCTTTTAGCGGCGGCGCCGCTGCTAGATGGTCACCGGAGCGGCGAACCCGATGGAGCACGGCGGTGGAGGTTGCGGGTCGACGACGAACGACGTCTACGGTGTGTGAGAGAGGTAGAGGAGAGGTCCAGAGGGACCGGTGACTCACCCTGAGCATGATGGAGTGGTCAAGAGGGCACGTGGAGGCTGGAATCGATGGCGGGCAGTGGTGGCCGGCGTCGGGGACGAGGGTCCGATTGCGGCGCCTGGGACCTCGCCTTCCTGCGCTAGCTGGGGCAATCGATGGAGACGAGCGGGGCGGTCACACCAGTGAGATCAGAACGACGAGAAGGGGCGAAGATCAACGGCGAGCCGGAGCTCCCGCGAGCTAGGGTTCGGCCAGAGGAAATTGGGGAAAGAGGGAGGGGATAGGGTTCATCCGACGATGGCAGGGGGTTTTATAGACGTTGCCGGCGTTAGTATCGTTCATCTTGGCGCAGGCAGGCATCGCCACGCGGTCGGACGGAGACGGCAGCGACAGCGAGCAGCTCTCCTCGCCGGCGTCCTTCTAGCGAGGAAGAAGAAAGGAAAAAGGAGGGTGAAGGGGTACCGGGCCGGCTGTAGGCTCCGGTTGGGCCACAGAAGAGGAAGGGAGGAGAGGGAGTTGCTGGGCTGCAGCCTGGCAAGGCTCTGGCTCCATTTTTTTCTGTAAAACTATTTTCCTTTTTCTGTTTTTGATTTCTGTTTAAAATTTTCATTTCAAATCTATTTTGAGTGATTTGAAAAATACCAGAGGGGTTTTGGCAAACTTTCAAAATACTGTGTGGTCCCTTTAGTCCAATTGGGATCCAAATATTTTGTCATTTTCAAAATTCAAACTATTTGAATGGATTCAAAAAAGAGGGGGAAAAACTAGGGTTTAGGGTTTTGCAATTGTTCTTTGGTTCACACACTTAAACACGTGCAATACTTATTTGAGTTTAACACATGCATGCAATGCTTAGGTACTAATTACATATATTACAACCATGGGTTGTTACAGCTCTACCCCCCTTACAAGAATCTCGACCCGAGATTCCTAAGTTTTAGAAAAGAAGGCAGGGTACTCAAATCTAAGACGATCTTCTCGTTCCCAGGTTGCTTCATCCTTAGAGTGATGAGACCACTGAACTTTTAGAAACTTGATGTTTTGACGACGAGTCTTGCGCTCGGTTTCATCAAGGATACGAACAGGATACTCACGGTACGTCAGATCCTTCTAGAGATCAAGGGTTTGGTGATCAACACCACGGACATGATCTTTGAAACAACGCTTGAGTTGAGACACATGAAAGAACACGAAAAGGACCAACATAGCGAGGAGCTAGTTTGCCTTTGATACCGAAACGATGGACTCCCTTCAGAGGGGTGACCCAAAGATAAGCTTGATCACCGACTTCATATTAAATATGTTGATGGTGACGGTCATGATAGCTTTTCTGGCGAGACTGAGTAGTTTTCAAACGATCTCGAATGATACGAACTTGATCTTCTGCTTCCTGTATCATATCCGGTCCAAAGAACTTTCTTTCGCCGGTTTCTGACCAGTTCAAAGGAGTACTACAGGTTATTCCATATAAGAATTGGAAAGGTTCCATACCAATACTGGACTGAAAACTGTTGTTGTAGGAGAATTCAGCAAAAGGAAGGCATTTCTCCTAGTTTTTGCCAAAAGATATGACACACGCTCTTAGCATGTCTTCAAGAATTTGATTTACTCTTTCAGTCTGTCCACCGGTGCTAGGATGGTAAGCTGTACTAAAAGACAGACGAGTTCCCATAGCTTGTTGGAAACTTGCCCAGAACCTTGAGGTGAACAAACTCCCACGGTCAGAGATGATTTTCTTCGGTACCCCATGAAGGACAACTATTCGTGAGATATACAGATCAGCCAATTGATTAGCAGTAATGCTCTCGCGAACAGGTAGGAAGCGAGCAACCTTGGACAGGTATTCAACGATTACCCAAATGGCATCATTTCCCTTTCGAGTCTTAGGAAGACCAGTAATGAAATCCATACCAACTTCATCCCATTTCCACTCAGGTATTTTATGTGGTTGCAGGAGACCAGCAGGTCTTTGATGCTCAGCCTTGACGCGACGACAAACGTCACATTCAGCAACAAAACGAGCGATATCCTTCTTCATACCCGACCACCAGAACCTTTGACGAAGATCCCGATACATCTTGGTACCTCCAGGGTGGATAGAAAGAAGTGATTCATGAGCTTCAGTAAGAATTATATTCTTCAAGTCCTTTCCATTTGGTACTACCAAACGTGTACCGAAATATAGGACACCTTCATCATTAATAGAGAAACATTTAGCAACTCCGCTAGCAATGTTATCTTTAATTGTATCCATCTCAGGATCCTGCCTTTGAGAAGCTTTGATCTGATCCTCCAGAGAAGACTTCACTTCAAGAGTAGAAAGGAATCCTCGAGGAACTACTTCGAGATTCAATCGAGCGAATTCCTCATGAAGAGAAGGTTGTGCTTGTTTGATCAGCAGGGTGTTGCAATAAGACTTACGGCTCAGTGCATTAGCAACGACATTTGCTTTGCCAGGTTGATAGTTGAGACCCCAATCATAGTCCTTGATGAGTTCCAACCATCTTCTTTGCCTGAGATTCAGATCAGGTTGTGTGAAAAGATACTTCAGACTCTGATGATCCGAGTATAACTCGCAACGACTACCGACAAGGTAATGTCGCCATTGCTTGAGAGCATGAACAACAACTGGAAGCTCAAGATCATGAGTTGGGTAGTTGTTCTCATGTGGTTTTAGCTGATGGGAGGCATAAGCCACCACATGCCCATCTTGCATCAACACACATCCGAGACCTTGGTGAGAAGCATCACAGAAGACGACAAAGTCTTTGCTAGTGTCTGGGAGAACTAACACGGGTGAAGTGGTTAACTTGGTTTTCAACAACTGGAAGCTTTCTTCAGCCTTATCAGACCATTCAAACTTCTTCTCCTTCTTAAGAAGATCAGTCATCGGCTTTGCAATCCTGGAGAAGTTCTCGATGAACCGACGGTAATAACCAGCCATCCCGAGAAAACTTCGGACATCCTTTATGGACTTAGGAGACTCCCAGTCGAGGATAGTTTGAACCTTATCGGGGATAACAGCAACCCCTTTGGCGGAAACAACATGACCAAGAAATACGAGCTCTTGTAACCAGAATTCACATTTGGAGAACTTGGCGTAGAGACGATGTTCTCGGAGTTTTGTCAGCCCCAACCGAAGATGTTCAACGTGCTCTTCTTCAGTCTTGGAATAAACCAGAATATCATCGATGTAGACCACGACGAACTTGTCAAGATACTCCATGAAAACAGAGTTCATAAGCCGCATGAAAGTGGCTGGAGCATTGGTAAGACCAAAGGACATGACTGTGTACTCGTAAAGACCATAACGAGTGGTGAAAGCCGTCTTTGGAATATCTTCCTTACAGATCTTTATATGGTGATACCCTGACCTTAAATCCATTTTGTAAAAGACAGTGGCACCACTTAACTGATCAAATAGATCGTTGATCCTAGGGAGAGGATACTTGTTCTTGATAGTCACAACATTGAGTGGGCGATAATCCACAACCAGACGCGGTATATTGGTATCCCGCTTCTTGACAAAGATGGTAGGGCATCCCCAAGAAGGTGTGCTGGGCTGAATGTATCCTTTTCCTTCTAACTCCTCTAATTGCTTCTTCAACTCTACAAGCTCATGAGGAGGCATACGATAGGGTCTTTTAGAAATAGGAGCAGTTCCAGGAACTAGCTCTATAACAAACTCCACACTTCGATCAAGTGGCATGCCAGGCAACTCCTCAGGAAAGACATCCAGGAACTCGCAGACCATGGAAACATCTTGAATCTCCAATGGAGGTAAAAATTCAAGAGCACGTGGCACGTACCAGCAGTAGGATAACTTGATCCACCAGCATTGTTTCGAGTAACATTCAGACGAGGAGCATATCCAGAAGATCTTGGAGTATAAGGAGCACGTGGCACAACACTATAAGGTACGAAGACACGACGCTTCTTATTACCAGATTCAGCCTTGTTATACCCATCCCGAGGACGCTTACGAGTTTCTTCATACTCCATTTTTCCACTCTCGGCCTTCATAGCCTTGTTGACAAGACCTTGCAAGTTAACAAAGTCCATGAGATGGATATCACAACGAACCTCAGGATCCAGTCCCTTACGGAACAGAGCTTGCTTCTTAACATCAGTGGAGACCTCTTCAGTAGCATAGCAGGCAAGACGATTAAAGTTACGCTGATACTCACACACAGAACTAGTGCCCTACTTAAGCTTGAGGAACTCCTCCCTCTTTTGATCCATCAGACCCTCCAGGATATGATAAGCTCGTAAGGCTTCAGTAAACTCTTGCCATGTAACAACATGTTGAGCTTCTTGCATAGCCAAGAAATTTTCCCACCAGGAGTTAGATGCTCCCTCCAGATGATAGGCAACAAAAGTCACCCAATCAGCTTGAGCAACATGACCAACTTGAAGTTTGTGCTCCATGGTGCGAAGCCAGTAGTCCGCATCAAGTGGCTCAGTGGAATAGCTGAAAATTGGCGGGGTGAGACATGTGAAGTCCTTGATTCCAACTTGATTGTTTTGGCGTTGAGCAGTGTTACGCTCAATCCTTTCAAGGAGCCTCATGTTGTCAGCACGGTTGGTTTCGTACATGGCCATGAGTTGAACCATGGACGGCGGTGGAGGAAGGTTGGAAGATTCTCCCTCATTTGCGGCACCCCGAGTATGAGCACGGGTACGGGCACGAGAGCTATCACCCATCCTGAAAGAACAAAAAGAGATTAGACAAAGGATCCAAAGGAGCAAGACGGAAAGCTGAACAAAGAGTACTTGATATAAAGGTATCATCTTATCAAGCATGGTAGTATCAAATCATACTAATGTATACACTAACCAGCTGACTTACAAACCATGATGATGTAATGCTAAGATGTTACATACCAAGCAAAACTGACATATCTTGGAACTCTGAGAATAACAACCAAGTATGGAGTACTTTTTAGAAGAACAACCCCAAAACCATGATCCTAAAAGTTTTGAGATGTAAAGTAAGGAATGAAAACCTTTTCAAACCAAATAAGGTAAGAGAAACTCCAGCAACAGATACACACCAGAGAAGGAGTAAAAAGAATCCTAGTCAGAGTTTCTGCAAATAGTTTTAACTTTCAAATAGTTTTGTCAACTTCTAGACTCAACATCGACCAATAAAAAGGTTTCCTACAGGCAGTCCTGCTCTGATACCAAAACCTGTAGCACCCCCCGGGGTTAGGGTTAAACTAACCTCAGATCACCATCTAAGATAAGTTCAACTCCCAAACACGGAAGATCACAGTATGATTTGGTAACATTACAGAACACATGGATTCAACAACATAAGTTTAAGCTCTTAACAGAGTGAGATATTAGAGTTATTACAAACCAGAGGTCAAACACCCAACATTACATCACACGGCGAAAGCAAATTATGTTGTTCTACACAACAACTTAGCAAAAGGCCTAAGAGGCCATAAACAAAAGTGACGTCCATCCCATAGTCCTCAGACTGCTACCTGGGACCCCCAACTACTCGTCGATGTCAACGTAGAAGCCACCTTCAGTTGCAACTAGATCCTCTGTAGAAAAACAACAATGGCGCAAGGCTGAGTACGAGAATGTACTCCGCAAGACTTAGATAACCTAGTATCTATATGCTCTGGTTAGAAAGGCTTTCTCTGGATTTTATTTTGCGGAAAGAAATCTTCATTTGTAAACAAGAGAGAGAAGAGGCTCGTCTACTCAAAATCTTTTAAAAGGGATAAGATAGTGACTTCTTCATCTTGTTCATCATATCTCGATAACCACCATCTTCATCAAAACCTCCTATCTAGGATCACCCCCTCGACCCAGAGGAAGCATCCTTAAGCACACATGGATCAACAAGTTTTACGATGGTTAAATTTATCTATGATCTTAGAATCTAGTCACCAAGCGTTCATAACCATGAACACGGCTTTTCTAAAAGATTAATACCCTGCAGGGGTGTACAACTTTACCCACACGTATCAACCGACTCTTAATGCCAAATATTACTAGCCCTCTTCCTTGGAGGGCCGACAGAGGGTGGTTGACCATGACCTTTACTTTGCTTTCGCCGAGATCATGAGTCACGCAATAAGTATGGTTCCGCCGTAATGGGTCAAATCCCGAAGCCGGTACTTAAAGATGTGAGGCGAGGTTGGTTTACCAGGGGCGCTATCTACCCCCAAGAAACCGCGGCCACACTTCCCTACCTGTTATGATGCACCTCCTTCACCACCTCTTTCGAAAACATTTTCAATGCGTTTGCTAAATGGAAAGCCCGAACTATGTGACTCATGGAATCTACTAGGCAAGTTAGTCAGTCGAGGGGTTCCCAAGCCCCGTTGGCTGTACGCTCGTCTCGGTTCCAAAGGCAAGAATTCAGTTCCTAGTGGTGGCGAGCATGAGACTACGAATACCACACCCAACGTGGCCTCCCATACAAGCCTTAGCATGACTAATTAACTCCTTCGATGATGTCACCATCTCCTACTTCACTACCTTCCTTGGCACCTCTGATTCATCATTGAATAGATGAGACGTTGTTTCTATGATTGTCTAAGCTGTCGGTAATAAGATCTCTACAATGCTTACATGCCAAACCTAGGTATGCTAGGAGCAGTGGACCATGAGTATAAGGCTACAAAAGGGAAACAGTGCAGCAGATAGGTAACACTAGCTACTGACAAAGGACCACATTTGGAATCGTGTGCATCATAGCGAGAAAGTAATATACTTTATAAAACAGAGGTTCAAAATGGGAGGCTACGCTTGCCTTGTCCGTCAGTAGACAGGTACTGATCTTCGGTGTTGTTGACTTCAGCTTTGGGTTCGGGTCCTATCGCGAAGAGCCAAATACCGGAAAGGGAGAAGCAACATTCAATACATGGCATGTGCAATGCTCAATCAGTATGGATGATATGACAAGTTGAATTGCATCGAAATGAAACCCTAAGGCATGCTTGACAACTTAAACGGGGTTCCGAGGGTTGAAAACCCTAATTCGGGAAACTTCAGAAACACATGAGAGGGGTTGATTTAGTTCTCTAATTAAACTTGTCATTAAAGTTGGTTAGCAATGCATGATTATAGCTTAAATAGGTAGGTTTCATTTTTCTAAACATTTTGATATATTATTCAGATTTTTCTGACTTATAAATAATAAGATATCTCATATTTTTTTAGAAATAGGTGTTTTTATTATATAATAATGTGTACACCTGGCCTCTGCATAGTTAGATGCACATAGCCGATCAATCCACATGACTAGACAACAAATTAAGTAGACCAACATTACAAAATATACCATAAACAAGTTACGAAACTTCATACGTTGAAGAGTAGTCCATAATCGAAAAGTAGTCGTGGTATAATAGATAACCTACAGTTTAGAAGACACAATGTTATTAAAAATCTTGTCATTTTTATATAACCACAACGATCAAATAATGACAAGTGCTCCCATATTAAACAAAGTCCTATAGGCTGACGTCATAAACAACCCAGGGCTTTTGTTACCACTACTGAATCTACCCAACGTGACTGACTGGTGGGGCCGAAGCCACATCAGCAGCCACACGCGTAGAAATGGGGATCAGGCTTTTCTCACCAGAGCTGGACCTAGCTAGAGGGGCTGACCAGTGGGGCCTGGCCATGCAAGCAAGCCACGCAGGCAAGCCACATGGACCTCGCGGGAGCACGCATCGGCCAACGGCCAGGGACGTCGGAGGAGGGCGAGATGGGACGCGCGGATGGGCGGGTTTGAATGAGCGTGTCGCATGCTACCTATGAGCGGCGGCGCCGCTGCTAGATGGTCACCGGAGCAGCGAACCCAACGGAGCACGACAGCGGAGGTTGCGGGTCGACGGCGAACGTCATCTACGGTGTGTGAGAGAGGTAGAGGAGAGGTCCAGAGGGACCGATGTCTCACCCTGAGCGTGATGGAGTGGTCAAGAGGGCACGTGGAGGCCGGAATCGATGACGGGCAACGGTGGCCGGCGTTGGGGACGAGGGTCTGATTACGGCGCCTAGGACCTCGCCTTCCTACACTAGCTGGGGCAATCGATGAAGACGAGCAGGGCGGTCACACCAGTGAGCTCGGAACAACAAGAAGGGGCGAAGATCGACGGCGAGCCGGAGCTCCCGCGAGCTAGGGTTCGGCTAGAGGAAATTGGGGAAAGAGGGAGGGGATAGGGTTCATCCGACGGCGACATGGGGTTTTATAGACGTTGCCGGTGTCGGTAGCGTTCATATTGGCATAGGCGGGCATCACGGCGCGGTCGGACGGCGACGACAGTGACAGCGAGCAGCTCTCCTCCCCAGTGTCCTTCTGGCGAGGAAGAAGAAAGGAAAAATGAGGGTGAAGGGGTACCGGGCCGGCTGCAGGCTCCGCTTGAGCCAAGGTGGGCCGCGGAAGAGGAAGGGAGGAGAGGGCTGGCACTGCAGCGGCAAGGCTCACAGCTCCATTTTTCTGTAAAACTATTTTCCTTTTCCTTTTTATGTTTTAAATTTTCATTTCAAATCTGTTTTGAATGATTTGAAAAATACTAGAGGGGTTTTGGCAAACTTTCAAAATACCGTGAGGGCCCTTTAGTCCAATTGGGCTCCAAATATTTTGTCATTTTCAAAATTCGAACTATTTAAATGGATTCCAAAAAGAGGGGGAAAACTAGGGTTTAGGGTTTTGCAATTTTTCTTTGGTTCACACACTTAAACACATGCAATACTTATTTGAGTTTAACACATGCATGCAATGCTTAGGTACTAATTACATATATTACAACCATGGGCTGTTACACGAGACCGAAATGAGATGAGAACCCGAAGAATCGCACAAGACCACCGATGCCTAATCCAAGATTGCCATTGACAACGGAGCCGTGAAACCAGAAGAAGTCCTTCGCAGACCATGAAAATGAAGATGACCAACCCAAAGTTTCTTCGACAATTGAACCCGAAGCTTGAGACCCATCTTCTTCCTCTCCGATCCAAAGACCGATCCCATCGAACCCCATGACCCTCGGTTCCGAACCCCAACATGTGCACCTATACCAACCTTATTTTTATAAGACTTCAGATTCAACGGACCCCCAAAGGAACGTAAATAAAGAGATAGAATAGATCAATGGCTAGGATCGACAAATACTTCTACACGCGTGGGAGTAGGATTAGGATACGGGAATGTTAGTTCGTGTATATATAGCCCGACAAAACCCCGTATGGGCCTAAAGCGCATCAGTACGCGGGTATTCTATGCATGCGACGTGGATACGTAAGTGTCCAACTCATCCCCTGATGTGGTAACATCACGTACGTGGTTTAGGGCGTATTTTTTAGGTTGGTTTACGGCATGTTTGCTGGACCGCATTTGTGTTGCACTGGCGGGCCTGTTTGTGTTGCACGCGTGGAGAAGAGCGGGGGATCGGGATGCATTGGTAAGGCGCTAGAAATCCCCTCACCACTTGATCACCAGTCTCACTCTCTCCATTCACCAGCGCCACTTCTCCCATCTCACCGTCAACCTTTCCTCTACCGTCAGCAGATCGACGACCACCACAAGGCTATCACACAACAGTAGAATGAGGGCGAGCACAACACTTCTCCTGGATGCAGGGTATCAAGGATTGCGATAGTTACTTCCTCCTCAACCTTCCTGAAGCTCCCGACCTGCATCAATGGCGGCAAGGCCTCAAATCCCCCTGTATTCTTGTCAACACCCGGATTTTTAATCCCAGATGCCTATTATGCCATACATCGTCATCCCAGGATTACCATTTTTGCGAGACATAACATATTGGTATCATAGTTCATCATCCATTACAAACCATAATAAAGGTCTTACAAATAAAGGATCTCATGATCCAGTCTTAGTACAATCAACACAGCAGAATAATAATAATGGTAGCGTGGTCGAGGCTCCGTCTTCAGGGTCACAGGCAATGCTGACGATGGGAGATGATCCTAGTTATCATATACTTCCTGCTATCCATCATCCTGGTAGTCCTCTTCATAGTCTGGCCATGAGAATAGCCAGGGACAAAGCCATGAGTACTCTTTAAGTACTCGCAAACTATCACTAACAAGTAAAGTAGTTCGAGTAGGAATCCTAAGCTCTAGTTTTATTTGCAAAAAGCCAGGTTTATTTCATACTAAGTTCAGAAGTAAAGAAAACTAGTTTAATGTTCTACAACACCTAAGTGGGAACTTAGTTTTCATGATCACAACCATGTTGTCGTCAAGTCAAAGTCTGATGACAGAACAGTATGTCCACTCCAACTATCCATGACCGCGGACACGTCTATTCAAATAGTTTGACACTCTGCAGATATGTACACTTTCACCACAACATTCGATACATCCGTCAGGAATAACCCTGAATCATCATACTTAGTATGCGGATAATCAATCCTAACCTTTCAATTACACACCCTAGTATAGGCACCTCTCCTATGAATTTGGCCTCCCAACCATGACCATCTGTCATCTTGGGAACTGCATAGGTGGACATTCACATTCACGAGGTAGTCTCAGCTCAACCTCTTCCGCAAGGGAACCCATACTAAGACATATAAACTTCCAGTCAAGCCCTATCCAAATTCGGGTATTGTGGTTTTACGGTAAAAATTGAAATGGTATCGCATCCGAACCCAACCATCAATTTTTAAAAAGGGCTAAGGCTCATGCCTAAACATTTTCATCATCAAATCATCTTGTGTTCATAAAACATGTCTAAACATTTCAATAGAATGAATCTTCATTCCAAGGTTTTTATAATCCTTTTTCACCAAGTATTCCCATCTAAATTGATCAAATTTTATGCTTAGCACTAGCCATTAAAATTGAGGGTATTCACTAATGAGGGGTACTAATCCAGTGTGACTATCCAAATCTAGTCTCATGCCTTAGTATGACATCTAGTTCTAACTACTTAGGCCTAGTTTTATGCTCTTTATGCTATCTATAGTATCTTTGCCAAAACCCACAAAGCACTAACTAAAAGTAATAAAGAACTTTGGTAAAAATTAAAAGAATAAAGCTTGCAGGTAAAACTGGGATTTGGGATAATCAAGGTTGCATAACCAAAGCATGCCTAATGCATCTTGCATAGGTTATCTTGCATAAGTATCATGCAAAGTTCTAGCTTGCAAGTGTTAGATTGCATAGTTAACTTGTAGTGTTGGGCTTGCCTTGATTGGTGGGGTGGATGAAGTTTTCTTCTTCTTCTTTGTAATACTCCTCCTTGTAGCCGTGGTCGGTACTAGCGTCTATAAATGAATACAAGGTACACAATCACCAAACAATACTTAACTACCTCTATTTAGCACATAAAGGTTCACACTAGATGATCTAGCATCATCACAATCATCACATGAAATAAAGACCTAGTCGTTTTTACTTTATTTTAGAAAATTAATTTCTACTCATTGAAAATACTTAAGATTTAATATTCTCCAATTAAAATATGGGATCATGTTGACACATGTCATCACCACATATTATAATACTTGGGAATATGATTTAAAGTGGTGGTCATATTTTATAAAGTTTAAAATTACTATTTTATACAATTAAAGTGACTAGAAAATGCCTATATAGCATTCTTTTAGTACTAGTCCAAGATCAGTACATGTAAACCTAAATATTTTTACATATTCAAATAGATCTTGACAAATGTGATTTTTGATAGTTGGAATCAACTCAAAAGCATTTATGGTTGATTTTTGAAAAATGTTTGAATGTGAAAAAGTCTTTGGTCTTTTTATTTTTACTATAGGTGATATATAATTTCAAATGGTTTGAATCCAACGGGCTTGGATAGATAATTTGAATACCTTTCTAACAAAATTGGAATCATGCAATTTGGTTCAGTAAATCTCCTTGAATTGATTTTTGAATCTACCGACAGAACTAGGGTTTTAATAAAATGGAAAATATCTATTTGAATTACTGGGCTACACGCGGGAAAATAAATGGGCTAACCCAACCGCATTGCGCGCGCGCAGCGGGCTGCTGACAGGGGGTCCCATGCGTCAGCGGCTCTACCTAAACGAACCGGTACATTTCAATCTAAGCCCTACGATTAGAACAAGATCTACGACTGATGTTCGTTGTCTCCGTCGCACAACTCCGACGAGACTGAACCCTAATGGCGGCGGTGGGGGTATGCGGTGGCGCACCTAGGCTCTAGATAGGGTCGGCGATGGGGGCGAACGACGTTGTCGACGATGGCGGTTGGAACGGTGGTTGCGATGGTTCCTGGGGTGCTCGCAATCAACGACTCCTCTTCTCCTCTGAAGTGGCGGACTCCAGCCAAATTCCGGCGGGCTGGTGCCGGCCTTGCTCCGGGGAAAGGTCAGGGGTTCTTATGAGAGAGAGGGGAGTGAGATGGTGTGAAGAATTGAGGCGGGGGTGGCCTCTATTTATCCACCGGCGAGAGGGTCAGAGCGACTGGCTCCTTCGGTGATGTCGGTACAGTGAGCTACGAGTATGGTGAAGGGCGTAGGATGGTGCGGTGTCTCCTGGCGATCATCACTGGCTTCAAGGCGCGGCACCGGGCTATCGAGGATGGTCGAGCATGGTCCGTGCTCTGCATGGAAACGGCGGTGTTCGAGTCAGTGCACAAGGGTTTCGTGTCGCGCAGCGGCAAACTGTCGTGTCCGGGAGGTAGCTAGGGTCATGGCGAGTGCGGTCACACACGGTGAGGGCGAGGCACAACGTGTGCGTGCATGTTGGCTGCGGTGCTCTGGCATGCTCTTGGCATGGTTGCATAGAAATGGGCGCGGAGGTTTTCTGGTGGTCCATGAATTGGCTGCGCTCGAGGGATGGACAGGAAGTGGCAGTGGATGGTGGCCTCTCTCTTCGACATCATGGACGGGCGCTTCCTCCTACGGGTTGTCCATGGTCGACCAGCAATGGCGGCTCGGGTGGCGCGACACTGGTGCAAACGGTACAGAGGTAGCTGCTTCAATGCGATGCTGGGCATTGGGGGAGACAAGGAGAGTGAAATGGGGGCAATGATTTGATCAATTACTGCTCACCACAGTAGAAGTTAGGCAAGTCTGATCTGTGTCTGCCAGGTGTTTGATGAAATGGCCGCATGAATTCAAAGTTTGAATTTTTGGATGAATTTTGGTGAGTGCTCTGGTCATAAGCTTGGTAGTCTCTGATTGCTTGGGTTTGGCATGGTGAAGTGGTTTAGTTGGTTTTTGAGAAATGGCCATCTTAGTGCATACACTTGATTCAATTTTGAATTGTCCTTTAAATAGATTTGGAATTTGTTTCTGTTGGTTTGTAAAGTGAGCTTGGGTTCACTTTTACTTGGTCTAGAAAGGGGTGAAAAGAATTGGATTTGTTTCTGTTAGAAATCTTTGACTAGGAACACCCAAAGTGGTCTGGTGAACAAGTTTGGCCAAAATGACCATTTGCTCATATTTCTTATATTTGATTTCCTCTTTATTTGATTCTGCTTGGAAATGATCTAGATGATATTGTTTTCATATTTAAACCAATCCTTATAATTCATAGTAATCAAACATGGCAATTGCACTCATTCATGCATTAATCACACACACACATGCATTCATATTAATTTTAATAATAAAAGTTTTTTATAATCCTAAACTTGGGTGATTAGAACTTGATAATCTTGTTTAATATTTTTGGGGTGTTACAAACCTTACCTCCTTAAACAAAATCTCGTCCCGAGATTATAGAAAAACAAAACTAGGAACTAAAAATATCTAGAAACTCAGTCCTAATGTAATCTTCTTGCTCCCAAGTAGCTTCTTTTTCAGTATGGTTACTCCACTGGATCTTGAGAAACTTGATACTCCGGGTCCTGGTGGTTCTGAAGGCTTCTTCCAAAATACGAATGGGTACTTCACGATAAGTTAGGTCCTTGTTGATCTCTATGGTTTTGTGATCAATATTCTTGAAAACGTCGGTCTTCTCCAGAACTTCTAGGCATTTGCGAAGTAACGAGATATGGAACACATCATGCACAGCTAACATCTCCTCCGGCAGTTCCAGTTGATATGATACTTCTCCTCAGCGATTCAAAATCTTTAAGGGTCCAATATATCTAGGGGCTAACTTCCCTTTTAGTTGGAAACAGTGCATTCCTTTCAAGGGTGATACTTTCAGAGACACAAAATCTCCGATAGCGAAGGCTAGATCTCGACGTCTCTTGTCGGCATAACTCTTCTATCTGGCGGTCTTGAGGTGCTCACGGATCTTGTGAACTTTCTCCTCGGCTTCCCTTAGGATGTCTGGTCTAAAAATCTGAATATCTCCTACTTCCGACCAATTCAGTGGGGTACGACACTTCCTTCCATACATAAACTCAAATGGGTCCATTTGCAAACTGGCTTGGTAACTGTTGTTGTATGAGAATTCTACGAAAGGCAGACAATCATCCCATTTTGATCCATATTCCAACACACAAGCTCTCAACATATCTTTGAGTATCTGGTTTACTCGCTCCGTTGTCCATCAGTCTGCGGGTGATAATCTGTGCTGAAATCCAGTCTGGTTCCAAATCCTTCTTGGACTTTCTTCCAACTCGAGGTAAACTGGGTTCCTCGATCCTACACAATGTTCTTGGGGATTCCATGCATACTGACGATTCTATCAATGTACAACTCTGCTAGCTTCGAGCTCTGATAAGTGGTCTTGACCGGTAAGAAATGAGCTACTTTAGAAAGTCTATCCACTATGACCCAAATAGAGTCATTTCCCCTACTAGTTGTAGGCAAACTGGTGATGAAATCCATTCCAACTGAATCCCATTTCCATACTAGGATCTGCAAAGGTTTCAGAAGTCCTGCGGGTCTCTGATGTCCTGCTTTGACTCTCTGACAGATATCACACTTGGCTATGTAGCTTCTGATTTCTCTCTTCATCTTATGCCACCAAAATTGGTCCTTCAAATCCTGATACATCTTGGTTCCTCCCGGGTGGATGGAGTAAAGAGTATCATGGGCTTCTTCCAAAATAGCTTGTGTCAACTCTGAATCTTCTGGTACACAGATACGTCCTTTGTACCACAAAAATCCTTCTTCATCTCTAGTGAATCCAGGTACCTTCCCTGTACCGATATGACGTTTGATTCCGTCGATACTAGCATTTCCTTTCTGCGCCTCCTCGATCTGATTGATCAAAGTGGGTTGAAGTTCTATGCTAGCCAAAAATCTTTCACTAACTATCTCCACTCCAAAATTTTCCATCTCCTCATGCAAACTTGGCTGGGCTTATTTTATCATGGTGTTCAATCGACACAGCAATCTGCTAAGAGCATCTGCTACCACATTGGCTTTGTCGGGGTGATAGTCAATGTCAAGATCATAGTCCTTGATTAACTCTATCCATCTCCTTTGCCTCATATTTAGCTCCTTCTGGGTGAAAATATACTTCAGACTCTTGTGATCCGAATAAATCTCACAGCGGTTATCCATGAGGTAATGCCGCCAGGTCTTCAAGGCTAAAACTACGGCTTCTAGTTCGAGGTCATGGGTAGGGTAATTCTGCTCATGTTGCTTCAGTTGTCGGGAAAAATAGTATATGAATTTTCCTTCTTGCATCAATACACATCCGAGACCAACCTTAGATGTGTCACAATACACATCAAAAGGCTTCTTGATATCTGGCATAATCAAGATTGGGGCTGAAATCAATATCTTCTTGAGCTCTTGAAAACTTGCTTGACATTTGTCCATCCATTCAAACTTCTTATCCTTCTTCAACAAATGGGTCATGGGTCTTGCGATGCTCGAGAATCGTTCTACGAACTTGCAGTAATATCCCGCTAATCCGAGAAATGCGCAAACTTGGGTTTGAGTGGTTGGGGCTTTCCATTCTTCAACATCCTTAATCTTGGCGGAATCGACAACAATTCCTCCTACTGACGCGATATGTCCTAGAAATCCTACTTCCTTTAACCAGAACTCACATTTGCTAAACTTGGCATACAACTGATGCTCTCTAAGGGTTTCAAGGATGGTCCTCAGGTGTAGCTCATGGTCTTCTTATGATTTGGAATAGATCAGAATATCGTCGATAAAAACAACGACAAACTTATCCAGGAAGTTCATAAAAATCTTATTCATGAGGTTCATGAAATAAGAAGGGGCATTGGTTAATCCAAAAGACATGATAGTGTACTCATATAATCCATATCTGGTGGTGAAGGCAGTCTTTGGAATATCCGTTGCGTGAATCTTGAGTTGATGATAACCAGTTCTAAGATCAATCTTAGAAAACACTTTGGCACTGGTCAACTGGTCAAACATGTCTTCTATCTTCGGCAGTGGGTACTTGTTCTTAATGGTGACATCATTCAGCTTCCGATAATCCATACACACATGGTTACCTCCATCTTTCATAACCACAAACAAAATAGGTGATCTCCATGGCGACGCACTTGGTTGAATGAAGACTGTCTCTAGCATAGCATCCAGTTGCTTCTTTAGCTCCGCTAATTTAGACAGGTTCATAATATAAGGTCTCTGAGCTATGTGTCTAGTTCTAGGGATTAGTCCAATGATAAACTCGATATCCTGATCTGGGGGCATACCGGGCAATTCATCTGGGAATACGTCGAGGTATTCACAGACTACTCTAACTTGGTCAATGGTTGGTTGGGCTAGACTCTTTTTGCACTTGAATTGACAGGGAAAAGTCTCAGATACATGCTCTACTGATACTCCAGTGGTACTAGTCATGGTTATGGCTTTCTTGGCACAGTCGACTAATCCTTTATGTTTCAACATCCAATCCATTCCTAGTACTACTTCCAAACCTTTGATTCCAAGTACTATTATATTAGCATACAAATATATTCCATGGATTCTGATAGGTATGGCCTTGCAAATTTGTCTAGCTTTGGTGGTTGAACCAGGTATTTGAACTATCATAACATGCTTCAATTTTGTTGGTTGAATCTTACTAGTGCATGCAAATTCTTCTGTAACAAACGAGTGCGATGCTCCAGAATCAAACAACACTCTTGCAAGTACTGAGTTAACAGAAAACATACCCAGTACGACATCTGGTGCTTCCTGAGCTTCTTCAGCATTCATGTGAAACAGACGGCCGTTGTGGGTGAGTGAGTTCCCTAGGGCAAATCTCCTTCCAGGCTGAACATGGCGTTGCTGCTGATCTGGTGCATTCACATTGGTGGCTTCTACAAGCTTCTTGGGGCACTCGTTGGAGTAGTGACCTTGACTCTGCATTCAAAACAAGTAATCAGAGACTTGTCTTTTCCTGCAATAGGCATGACATTGCTTCCAGTCCTTGGGTCCGTATTGTTGTTGTTGGGGTTGTTGTTGTTGTTGGACTTGGGTGGTGCATGGTTGAAATTGTTGGAGTTTCCGAGGTTGTTGTTGTGGTTTCCTCCGGGCTTTGGGTTTCCTCCTCCACAGTTGGGATAGTTCGGACGGGACATAGGTGGTCTATTGTTTTTTGGGGCATATCCTGCAGACGGGTTGGGGCGATACTTCGGGGTATGGTGGGATCCTGGTTGATGCATCATTCGACTCTTGCGATTCTCGTTGTCTTAGTTGATCTTGCCTTCCATCTGGATTGCAGAATCCACTAAGGCTTCAAGGTCAGCGAAGGGAATGTTGACCAGCACTGTCTGCATCTCATCATGCAGACCATTGAAGAATCTTTCCTTCTTCTTGGCTTCAGTACCAATCTCACCAGGGGCATACCTAGACAGAGACAAAAATCTATCACGGTACTCTACCACAGTCATCCTTCCCTGCTTCAGCTCCTTGAATTCATCCCTCATCCGCAGAATCAAACCTGGTGGCACATGGGTTCGGCTGAACTTGAGTTTGAATTCATCCCAAGTCATCATTTGTCCTCCATTCATGAATGCTATTCCACCAAGCTCTTGCATCACCTGCAAGATAATGGGTGGCAAACAGTACTTTCTCATTGGTCTCCACTCCTGCGACTTCTAAGTTGTTCTCCATGGTCTGCAGCCAGTCATCAGCATCTAATGGCTCTTCAGACTTACTAAATATGGGGGGATTGGTGTTTTGGAATTTCTTGAGCTTGGATCCATGGTTATCCTGGTTTCCATGGCCTTGATTATTATGGTCCATCTGAGCTATCTATTGAAGGGTGGCTAAATTAGCTTGACGTTTAGCTCTTCGAGCTTCATGGTCAACAACCAACATTTGTAGGATTTGCATCATTGGATCCCGAGATGAACTGCTCCCTCCGCGAGGCATCTAAAGATTGAGATAGATCATGAGACAAGAGGGAAATATCTAAGGTTCATGGATTTGTTTTTGAAAAGTTTTTAAACTTTGAGTTTGACTCTGGTTTTGCCAACTAGCAACTTTCTTTTCATTGATTCATAGAACCCAATACAAACACACACCACACTAGGGTAATAGATGGTTTTAGTACCCATTCTGTGAAGCTATGATACAGTGGTATCGGATACAACTCACACCTACGATAGTTCTCAAGTTCTACTACTCATCAGAACCTGTGGCTTCGTCATCATCAATGAAGGCAGAATCCTCATCATCAGTGTGGAAGTCCATGTCAAGATCCTCCAGGTAGTCATCATCATCACTGAGGTATGAGTAGGGATCTCCACGGATATCTTCCCCTTCGTTCTCCCTCTCCTCAAGATGCATGTCTCGCTCATGGATGATCTCCTCCAAAGATGACACCTTGTGACAAAGGCGGGCAATGACGCGATCCTTCTTGTCATGCAAACGTCGAAGTGACTTGCGCTCCTTCACAAGGATGTCGAGGGTTTGGTCCTTCTTGACAGCAATGTCATAGTTGTGGTTGGCGTAGGCGCGGGCGTTGTCCAACTCCTTCTGCCTATCATACAACATGATGTCGAGATGATCCACCTAATGCTTCAGCTCCGGGTGACCTAGCACATCCAATGGCTGTCCCATAGCATCACGTCTTGCGTAGTAAGCAAAACGAGTGCCATTGATCTGGTTCATGCTTTGCCCACACAGACGGGCAAGAGCCTCCTTCATCGCCCTGGCGAGTCCGTCTAGCCAGTTTTTCTCCCTCAAGCTGAATTGGATCCCCTCTGAGGTGGGTGCCTCCATCTTGCCTCTGAGACTTGCAACAATCAGCCATTATAGTTCTCCTCCTTGCCGATCATTGAGCTGTGCTCCGAAGAACTCCGGGTGCAGGCTCTCAAGAAATTCTGAGAGTTGGCTTAAATCGCGCTCGAAGGTGAGTTCTCCTCCGTTGCCCAACTGGTAGAACTTGCTATACTTAACTTCCATCTATAAGAATGTAGGATGCGTAGGTTAGTGAGGTGATCAAATGTGCCAAATTTTTATGTAGTATTGCAAGACTTTTTGAGGAACATGAATTTTCTTGAAAGAATCCCAGTGATAAGAATGAGAATAGGTTTTCAAAAATACTCACTTCTTTTGTTTTGAAACTAAGTTTTTGATTAAAGCGTCCATTCTAACTAGGGTCTCCTATGGTCAGGATGGCTCTAATACCAACTTGTCAACACCCAGATTTTTAATCCCAGATGCCTGTTATGCCATACATCGCAATCCCAGGATTACCATTTTTGCGAGACATAACATATTGGTACCATAGTTCATCATCCATTACAAACCATAATAAAGGTCTTACAAATAAAGGATCTCATGATCGAGTCTTAATACAATCAACACAGTAGAATAATAATAATGGTAGCATGGTCGAGGCTCCATCTTTAGGATCACAGGAAATGCTAACGATGGGAGATGATCCTAGTTGTCATAGAGTTCCTGCTGTCCATCATCCTGGTAGTCCTCTTCATAGTCTCGCCATGAGAATAGCTAGGGACAAAACCATGAGTACTCTTTAAGTACTCGCAAACTATCACTAACAAGTAAATTAGTTCGAGTAGGAATCCTAAGCTCTAGGTTTATTTGCAAAAAGCCAGGTTTATTTCATACTGAGTTCAGAAGTAAAGAAAACTAGTTAAATGTTCTACAACACCTAAGTGGGAACTTAGTTTTCATGCTCACAACCTGATACGTCGGAAACGTATCTATAATTTTTGATGCTCCATGCTTGTTAGTATCTGCTTTGCTTTGCTTTGTCTAGACTTTGAGGTGTTTTTACATGTTTTCTGGTACTAACCTATTAACAAGTTGCAACAGTGCCAGATGCCTGTTTTCTGTTGTTTTTGGTTTCAGAAAAGTTAGTAAAGAAATATTCTCGGAATTGGATGGGACAAACGTCAAAGTCAATTGCTTTCCATGGGGAACAAGAAGTCCAGAGGGGAGACGAGGAAGCGTGCCAGGGCGGCCACCCCCCCGCCCGAGGTGCGTCCAGGGGTGGGCCCGTGCCTGGGTAGGGTTTGACCCCCCTGGTCACCTCCTCAGCCTCCCCCTTTGCCTATAAGAAGCCCCCGATGCAGACACCCTAAGCACCCGATCAAATCTCCACAAAACCGTCTATAGCCGCCGCCACCATCGTCCCTAGATCGGGGAGGGGGGGATCTGAAGTTCTTCCCGGCACCCTGCCGGAGGGGAGATCATCCCAGAGGCCTTCTCTCCGATATGATGCGTGAGTAGTTCCACCTTGGACTATGGGTCCATGTAGTAGCTAGATGGTTGTGTCTCCTCCTTCGTGCTTTCATGTATAGATCTTGTGAGCTCCGTTCATGATCAAGATCTAATCTATTTGTAATCATGCATGTTGTGTTTGCGGGGACCCAGTGTATATTGAGATTATTATGTTGGTTTGATTAATGGTTTTGTATTTATGATTCTATCATGTTTGTGTTGTTTGTGATCTTGCATGACTCCGTTGTTAGTAGCTATCTTGTCCAAGTAGTTGCTAGTGACTCCAAGAGGGGGTATTTATGTTCGATAGTGGGTTCATGCCTCTAGTTTCCAAGGCAAGTGACAGAAATCTCTTCGGTTGTAGATGTGCTGTTGCTACTAGGGAGAAAACAACGGTCTCTTGTTCATGGAACATGTGGACTATTACCTTACACACTTTGCTTAAAACAATTATCTGTTGCTTGCAACTTAATACTGGAGGGGGTTCGGATGATAACCTGAAGGTGGACTTCTAGTCATAGATGCAGTTGGATGGCGGTCTATGTATCTTGTTGTATTGCCCAATTGAATCTCATAGGATCTTTCTGACTAGTAATTAAATTGTTATGCCTTGCTCAGTTCCTGTCAATTGCCCTGCTGTAATTTTTTACCCTTCATGCCATGTTGTTTATCTAAGTAGAGCACCTCTAGTGAACTATGGACCCCGGTCCAATCTTTACCATTGATACATATTCCACTATTACTTGTTTACTTGCTGCAAATCATTACCTTCCATACCATACATTTAATCCTTTGTTACAGAAAACTGGTCAGCTTGACAACCTCACTGATTCGTTGGGGCAAAGTCTTGAGTTTGTGTTGTACAGGTCTCCGCGTTGCTAGCAATACCTATGTGACGTTTCCTTCCTCATACTGGTTCGATAACCTCGGTTTCTTACTGAGGAAAACTTGCTGCTGTGCTGCTTCATACCTTGCTCTTGGGGTTTCCAACGAAGCGTCCCACGACAAGTACTGGGCGCCATCAAGCTATTTTCTAGCGCCTTTGCCTGGGAGGCTAAGGACGATTTCACTAGGGGAGTCCTTCACTTCCTTTCTCTTTTCTTTGTTTTTAGTTTGCTTTGTTTTTTTTGCTTGGTTTTTTTGCCTCTTTTTAGAAAACCCAAAAAAATTAGTTCGTACTCTAGTTGCTGGTCTGTTGTTGCTTTGCTTGGTCATGCTTTCTATCAATGGATGGTTTCTTTGAAACTAGTTCTTATTGGCAAGGTGGGTTCACGGAAGAACAAAAGTATTATTATAAGGAACATCGTTTGTCACAAAAAGTGAAACACTTATGGGAGAAAATTGATAAGTTAAATACTATTGCTAGAGAGGTGTGCTCCACTTATAATGTTACTTATTGCTTTGATAAAGTCTATTGCTGTAGGAGGTATAAACACCTACCTTTTCAGTGTGAGTATAATGATAATCTTACCATATCCTCTTATGTTAAAGGAAATTATGACTTTTATGATGTGGAACAAATTGAAGAATTTATTGCTTTGAAGGGTGCATTTGAACTTGCCAGTTTGCTTGAAAATACTTATGATGCACCTTATGAAGATGAGGTTTATGAGATACTTAAATTTTGCTTTGATAATTACAAGGAAGCAAATGGATATATTCTTGAATATTTTAATAGGTGCTTTCCACAAATGGAAGAGACTAATGCCTTGCAGGAGCCTATGGAAGAAGAAATTGTTGAAACTGGAAGCTCATTAGATGAAAAAGAGGAGAGTGATGAACAAAAGGAGGAAGAATGGATTATCTACCCATGCCTACCTTCTAATGAGAGTAACTCTTTATCCCTTACATTATTTGATTGTCCGCCATGCTTACCAAAGGAGGATGAATGTTATGTTCCTGTGGAGCCCTTTCAAATATCTACTTTCGGTAAAACCTATGAAGGTTTTAATCCCACTATTTTTGAGCTTGATAGAAATTATATGTTTGTAGCTCATGAAAATCCTTCTTTATGTGATAGTTATATTGTTGAGTTTATTCATGAGGCTACTGAAAATTATTATGAGAGAGGAAAATATGGTTATAGAAGTTTTCATGGTACTGAAACATCTCTCTATGTGCTGAAAGTTTTGAAGTTACTCTTGATTTACCTTCCTATGCATGTCACTTTGTTCTTTGTGAATTTATTTTCTTACAAGCTTCCTATGCATAGGAAGTGGGTTAGACTTAAATGTGTTTTGAATTTTCTTCTTGATGCTCTCTTTGACTTCAATTCATAATTTTTATGTGAGCATCTTCTCAAGCTTCTTGTGCCTAACTTAAAGGCGTTAAAGAAAAGTACATGTTGGAAGATAACCCAAAAGTTTCCTTGAGTCTTGGAAGTTATTACTTCAGTAATGACCTCTCCTTATCCTTTTTGTTTTCTTTTTGTGCCAAGAATGACCTCTAATGAGAGGGAAGTAAGATTTGGGGAGTTGCTGTCCCGAAACAGATTTTTGTCCTCCACCAAAAAAATTCGCGAGGAGTCTCTGTAACTCGGATTGATCTCAAAGTTTACGAATAAATCCCCCAGTATGTTAGCTCACTTTCATTAGTTCAACACTTTTTGATTTGAGCAACATAAGATGTTCGAAAAAATAAGTTTCAACCTGCTGGTCTGTTTTGACAGATTTCTGCCATTATTTTATTTGCTTCTTATTGATTCCTTTTTGAGTTCTCTTTAGGTGAATTGAGATTTTTGAAGGAGTTACTACAGAATCTTGTGTTTTTAGTGAAAATCCTTGCTGTTTTAAAGCTTTGCCAGAGGTCTAATATCTTTTGAATACACTAATGATGCTAATGAAGATTGTGTGAAGTTTTGTATGAAGGAAAAATTTCAGGTGTAGAGAAAGAATGATGTAATGAGATGAAGAATGGACAAAAGATAAAGCTTGGGGATACCACCATGGTGTCTCCCCAAGAAATATCCAAGAGGTACAAGCATCAAAGCTTGGGGCTGCCCAAGGCATCCCCTTCTTCATCAATAAAAAGCTCATGTCTGTCTAGACACTTCGTTTTTATTGTTTCATGCACAAGTTGTGTTGTTCTTGGAGCATCTTAGTTTTCGTTTTCTTTGCTTAGTTTTTTAGTTTTATTGAGTAGTTTGGACCCTCTTTCTCGCTGTGTTGTTTTGCAAATAAGTTGCTTGGTGTTGGAAAGGAGTAGTAAGTTCTTGCTTGAAGTGTAAGAGGAGCTTGCATTGACTGTGACTTAGACTTTAGCATTCCATGCTAGTTATTGTTTTGACCTTATGCTTAGTGATTATTGCTGTAGCATGTCTTGTTCCAAACAATTGGGATTTCTTAGTGTGCCTTGACGAAATTATGCATTGTTTTAGCATGCAAAAGCATAGTATTGTGGTATTCTCCTTTGATGCTTTGTTTGGGTTGACTTGGCACATGCTCACACCATGTTATGACTATGACAAGTCACCATTAGCCTCTATGATCATTTAGTCCTTGACTTGTAGTACCACTCTTTGCTTTGATTAGTATGCTCTGTTGCTCTGCATGATTATGGCCATTATGCTATCTTAGTTGGTTGCTCCCAGTCTTTTGCTAGCCTCCACTTGTATGAGTAAGTCCTACTCATGCTCCCAACTCACAAGAAACCAAGTTATTCCATAGTGTCCACTATAAATTCCTATGCATGGTGTGTTACACCATTCCAAGTATATTCTTGTTTTCAGCTATCTTCCAATTTAAATCTATTTTGTTATGTGAAAACTTAGTGATTAAAGCCCTCACGAACTTGATGGCACACTTTATATTCTTTTCCCCTAATAAACTTGAACCATTGTGACATTTTTGTTGTATATGCTTGCACTTATACGTTGGAATTAACAGAACCGTGCTGTCACGGGGAATGTTTTCAACATTGCACTTGTACTTTGTACTTAGTTGATATAATGCTCTTTTGTCTATGGATGTCACCGGTGTGAAATAAAGAGGGAACTTGTAAGTCCATAGAGTTTGTATCCTGTGATAGAGGAACGCCTGGGCCGCTAACCTAAGCCATGCCTAATCATGGTGGAAACTTGCAGCATCACCATAGTGACATCTACGAAGCATTCTTCTTATAAAAAAAGATAGACACATTGAGAAAAGAGGAAAGAAAGAAAAAAGCACCATATTCCCATGGTAGATAAGAATATTGCTGAGATGCTCATTGTCTACTTGCCTTGTCATTTTGGTTATAGGAAAGCTCCTGTACCATGTGCAAGGGGTACCCCGTTGGCGGTTTTCAATGACATGCAAATACTTATAGTGACAAGAACCTACCTGGGCCCAAATTTGAGTATGCATGAGGTGTGGCCCTCGTATTCAAGGGACTTGAGATTGCCAACTTATACTTCGTCAAGCATATACTCCATCTTTGTCACTTTAACCTTAATCACTTCAAGATTCTTATGATAGGGGCAATAAGGGCTGAAAGCTAACAAGTACCATAATTTTTGGAAGCTCTTTTTGGAACTTGAAGTCCCTGATTCCTTTACAAAAAGGCCTTTCTTCCACCATTATTTGAGTCTCCACCTTCTACCTTTAGGCACCATTAAGAGAGCATAGTTGTCATTCTGTGTGTAGTGTTCCAAAGCTTATTGATTGATGCATATTGTGATATTACTTGTTCTTGTAATATTTGTTTCTAGTCACCCTTATGAACTTTGAAGGTGTCCTATGCATATATTTGCTACTCTATGAGGGACAAGCTGATTGCCACTATGCTATGTTTTCTGTATGTGAAACAAACAAACGTTTTTCAATGCATGTTATTCATGACCTTTGTTTGTAGCCTTTCATGGTGCATGCATAGTTACTATGTCCTATTGTTAGAACTCCATCTTTCATGCACATGTTTAGATTTCATTGATCCCAGCTTTCAATGCTTGCAAATGGTTGGATCATTATTGTGAGGGTGCATGTCACCTCAAAAATTATTCTTTTTATCACTTACCTACTCGAGGACGAGCAGGAGTTAAGCTTGGGGATGTTGATACGTCGGAAACATATCTATAATTTTTTATGCTCCATGCTTGTTAGTATCTACTTTGCTTTGCTTTGTCTACACTTTGAGGTGCTTTTTACTTGTTTTCTGGTACTAACCTATTAACAAGTTGCAACAGTGCCAGATGCCTGTTTTCTGCTATTTTTGGTTTTAGAAAAGTTAGTAAAGAAATATTCTCGGAATTGGATGAAACAAACGTCAAAGTCAATTACTTTCCGTGGGGAACAAGAAGTCTAGAGGGGAGACGAGGAAGCGTGCCAGGGCGGCCAAACCCCCCAGGCGCGGCCAGGGGTGGGCCCGCACCTGGGTAGGGTTTGACCCCCATGGTCACCTCCTCGGCCTCCCCCCTTATCCTATAAGAAGCCCCCGATGAAGAAAACCTAAGCACCCGATCAAATCTCCACGAAACAGTCTGTAGCCATCGCCACCATCATCCCTAGATCAGGGGGGATCTGAAGTTCTTCCCGGCACCCTGCCGGAGGGGAGATAATCTCGGAGGCCTTCTCTCCGGTATGATGCGTGAGTAGTTCCACCTTGGACTATGGGTCCATGTAGTATCTAGATGGTTGTATCTCCTCCTTTGTGCTTTCATGTATAGATCTTGTGAGCTCCATTCATGATCAAGATCTAATCTATTTCTAATCATGCATGTTGTGTTTGCGAGGACCCGATGGATATTGAGATTATTATGTTGGTTTGATTAATGGTTTTGTCTTTATGATTCTATCATGGCTGTGTTGTTTGTGATCTTGCATGCTCTCCATTGTTAGTAGCTATCTTGGACAAGTAGTTGCTAGTGACTCCAAGAGGGGGTATTTATGATCGATAGTGGGTTCATGCCTCTAGTTTCCAAGGGAAGTGATAGAAATCTCTTCGGTTGTAGATGTGCTGTTGCTACTAGGTAGAAAACAACGGTCTCTTGTTCATGGAACATGTGGACCGCTTACCTTACATAGTTTGCTTAAAGCAGTGGTCTGTTGCTTCCAACTTAATACTGGAGGGGGTTCAGATGATAACCTGAAGGTGGACTTCTAGTCATAGATGCAGTTGGATGGCGGTCTGTGTATCTTGTTTTATTGCCCAATCTAATCTCATAGGATCTTTTTGACTATTAATTGCATTGTTATGCCTTGCACAGTTCCTATCAATTGCCTTGCTATAATTTGTTTACCCTTCATGCCATGTTGTTTATCTAAGGAGAGCACCTCTATTGAACTATGGACCCCGGTCCAATCTTTACCATTGATACATCTTCCACTGTTACCTTTTTACTTGCTGCAAACCATTACCTTCCACACCATACGTTTGTTTAATCCTTTGTTACAACAAACCGGTGAGCTTGACAACCTCACTGATTCGTTGGGGCAAAGTATTGAGATTTTGTTGTGCAGGTCTCCGTGTTGCTAGCAACAACTGTGTGACGTTTCCTTCCTCCTACTGATTCGATAACCTCGGTTTCTTACTGAGGGAAACTTGCTGCTGTGTTGCTTCATACCTTGCTCTTGGGTTTCCGACGAAGCGTCCCACGACAAGTACTGGGCGCCATCACAACCCTGTTGTGGTCAAGTCAAAATCATAGTTCATTTCACAAGTCATTTTGGAAAAACATCTGACGACGGAACAGTATGGCCACTCCAACTGTCCATGACCGTGGATGCGGCTATTCGAATAGTTTGACACTCTACAGAGATTGTACACTTTCACCACAACATTCGATACATCCGTCAGGGATAACCCTGAATCATCATACTTAGTATGCGGATAATAAATCCTAACCTTTCAATTACACACCCTAGTATAGGCACCTCCCCTATGAGTTTGGCATCCCAACCATGACCATCTGTCATCTTGGGAACTACATAGGTGGACATTCACATTCATGAGGTAGCCTCAGCTCAACCTCTTTCGTAAGGGAACCCATACTAAGACATATAAACTTCCAGTCAAGCCCTACCCAAATTCGGGTATTGTGGTTGTACGGTAAAAATTGGAATGGTATCGCATCCGAACCCAGCCATCAATTTTTAAAAAGGGCTAAGGCTCATGCCTAAACATTTTCATCATCAAATCATCTTGTGTTCATAAAACATGTCTAAACATTTCAATAGAATGAATCTTCATTCCAAGGTTTTCATAATCCTTTTTCACCAAGTATTCCCATCTAAAGTGATCAACTTTTATGCTTAGCACTAGCCACTAAAATCGAGGGTATTCACTAATGAGGGGTGCTAATCCAGTGTGACTATCCAAATCTAGTCTCATGCCTTAGTATGACATCTAGTTCTAACTACTTAGGACTAGTTTTATGCTCTTTATGCTATCTATAGTATCTTTCCCAAAACTCACAAAGCACTAACTAAAAGTAATAAAGAACTTTGGTAAAAAATAAAAGAATAAAGTTTGCAAGTAAAACTAGGATTTGGGATAATCAAGGTTGTATAACCAAAGCATGCTTAATGCATCATGCATAGGTTATCTTGCATAAGTATCATGAAAATTTCTAGCTTGCAAGTGTTAGCTTGCATAGTTAACTTGTAGTGTTGGGCTTGCCTTGATTGGTGTGGTGGTTGAAGTTTTCTTCTTCTTATTCTTCTTATTCTTCTTCTTCTTCTTCTTCTTCTTCTTCTTCTTCGTAGTACTCCTTCTCCTCGTAGCCTTGGTCGGTACTAGCGTCTATAAATGAATACGAGGTACGCAATCACCAAACAATACTTAACTACCTCTATTTAGCACAAAAAGCTTCACACTAGATGATCTAGCATCATCATAATCATCACATGAAATAAAGACCTAGTCCTTTTTACTTTATTTTAGAGAAGTAACTTCTACTCATTGAAAATACTTAAGATTTAATATTCTCGGATTAAAATATGGGATCATGTTGACACATGTCATCACCACATATTCTAATACTTGGGAATGTAATTTAAAGTGACTAGAAAATGCTTATATAGCATTCTTTTAGTACTAGTCCAAGAGCACTGCATGTAAACCTAAATATTTTTACATATTCAGATAGATCTTGTCAAATGGGATTTTTGAGAGTTGGAATCAACTATAAAGCATTTATGGTTGATTTTTGAAAAATTTTTGAATGTGAAAAAGTCTTTGTCTTGTTATTTTTACTATAGGTGATATATAATTTCAAATGGTTTGAATCCAATGGGCTTGGATAGATAATTTGAATACATTTCTAAAAAAATTGGAATCATGCAATTTGGTTCAGTAAATCTCCTTGAATTTATTTTTGAATCGACTGACAGAACGAGCGTTTGAATAAAATGGAAAATATCTATTTGAATTACTGGGCTACGCGCGGGAAAGGAATTGGGCCGGCCCAAATGCACTGCGCGCGCAGCGGGCTGCTGACAGCGGGGTCCCTTGCGTCAGCGGCTCTATCTAAACGAACAAGTACGTTTCAATCTAATCCCTATGATTATAACAAGATCTACGGCTGACGTTCGTTGCCTTTGTCGCACAGCTCCGACGAGACCGGACCCTAACAGCGACGGTGGGGTACGTTGTGGCTCACCTGGGATCCAGCTAGGGTCGGTGATGGGGGCGAACGACATTGTCGATGACGCCGGTCCGAACGGTGGTCACGGCGGCTCCTGGGGTGGTTGCAATCAACGACTCCTCTTCTCCTCTGCAGCGGCGGACTTCGGCCAAATTCTGGCGGGCTGGTGCTCGCCTTGCTCCGGGGAAAGGTCAGGGGTGGTTCTGACAGAGAGGGGAGTTATATGGTGTGAATAATTGAGGCGGGGGTGGCCACTATTTATACACCGGCGAGAGGGGTAGAGAGGCATGGGCTGGCTCCTCCGGCGACGTCGGTACATCGAACTACGAGTATGGCGAAGGGCGTAGGATAGTGCGGTGTCTCCTGGCGATCATCACTGGCTTCAAGGCGCAGCACGGGGTGGTCGAGGATGGTCGGGCCCGGTCCGTGCTCTGAACGGAAACGGCAGTGTTCGAGACGGCGTACAGGGCTTTCGTGTCGCGTGGCGGCGAACGGTCGTGTGTGGGAGGTAGCTAGGGTCATGGCGAGTGTGGTCATGCGCGGTGAGGTCGAGGCGAGGCGTGTGCGTGCGTGTCGTCTGCGGCGCTCTTGCGTGCTCTTGGCATGGTTGCAGATAAATGGGTGCGGCGGTTTTCTGGTTGTTGGGGATATGCTATATGGGTATCCTCATAGCATGTCTCCTATCCGGATAACCCGGGTGGCCCACAATTGGTAGAATGGCCCATGGACTACTGTGCGGCCTAGTTAGATGGATCAAGAAGGGAGATCCATGCCGGATAAAGGAAGGCTATGGAGGAGTCACCGAGGTACCCGGAGCCTTGGAGTGTAAGACACGCTAGACTAGTTGTAAGCAGTGTAGGACTCTGTAACCTGTCCGGCTAGGAATTTTCCCTGTAACCCTAGGACCTGGCGACTATATAAGTCGGGCCTATGGGAGACTTTAGGGCAAAATCTTAGACAACCTAGTATCGGTTAGCATACACCTCGCACAGCGAACCAATCCCTGTAACTCGGCGTATTTGCCCTTATAGTGATTTATAGCAGGAGTAGGATTCCGCCACCGTTGTGGGATCTGAACCTGGGTAAGCTGTGTTACCTTATACCCGTCAACTGTCCGCCTTCCCCCACGTCTCTAAACACACACTATGAGGACCCCTCCATGGCATACTCGTCGGCAATACCACGACAGGTGGCGCCCACCGTGGGGTAAGAGGCGCTTAAGGCTCTTAAACGGGCGAGGACCAAGATCTTCGTGGGAATCAGCGAAACCGTAGCCATCGGTCGTGTTCTCTTCTCCAGCAACGTTCTAATCGTCCCTCCCGACGAGTTCTGGATCCCGGCGAAGACGAACCCTACACGGTGCTCGATCGTCCCCATCGGAGATATCCACCTCTTCATCGCCGAAACCGACTCGGGCACTAGTTCCCTAGGAGTCGAAGGAGCATCAAGACCCTCACGGACCGCCTACGGGCATGATACGTTTGTGGAAGGATCGATGTCGGATCTCTCCTTGGAGTTTACCGGCAAAGATCGGAAAAATTCAAGGCCCACCCAAACTGCCCCTGTGCAGGATATAATGGTGGAAGATCGCTACAAGTCCACCGGCTTCGTCCGTGCGTCTGGACAGCAGAGATCCAAGTTCATCGGAGTGGTGACCATCTTCGATCTGGCGCGTTGCATTCAGAGAGAGGGTGAAAACCCCACGATTACCTTGCCAGGTGGCTGCGTATACGGGCCAATCTGGCGCATTACCCCAATGATGATGCCATGTATCACTTTGTGGAAGGACTGGACCAAGGTACGCTTCTCCGGCATTCACTAAGGCGGCAGCAGGCTTCAGTACGCCTCACCTTCGAAAGCATGGTGCACACCGTCAACAACTACGCAGAGGCTGAGGAGGCAGCTCAGACAGCTCTCGTGCTCATTGATGGGCCCCTCCGCCTCATCTGCCGCCGCTGCCTCCGATCGTCGTCGCCGTAGCTGCGCCACCACCCCCAGTCATCGTCGATGATGTTGCACCTTCACCCCCCGTCATCGAGGAAGCCCCGACACCCTTCGACTCCGTGATTGATGCGTTCTACGCCGACTTCAGCGCAGATTCAGAGGAGATAGACTTTAGACCGGAGGAGCTAGACTCATCCATGTATGAGATGGAGGAATATTACAAGCGCGACGAGCAGGCCAACAACGCCATCACGTCCCGAGAGGTGTTCGTCGCCATTGGGATGACGATGGATGAAGATCAACCCGGAAGAGCTCCGCCTACAACGCTGGACAAGGGGAAGGGACCACCTATTGCTGCCGACAATGATTGTGCAAAGGTCATGCCCCCTCCGCCTAACCCAGTGCAATAGCCGCAGGAACTCGGCACCGGTCCGAGCAACAACAACACCGCAAACCCGCCGCCTCCGGCATCTACATCTGCTGCTGCCCAAGTTACTCCAGCTGATAGAGTGATGTACGACAATCTCCTCTTCGAGCCTATGACCGTGGATCATATTCACAATGTGGTCTAGCTTGACGAGAAGCGCCAGCAACTGCTGGAGGAAGTGCAGGCCATCGCGGAGCAGGGCGCAAAGCTAGATCGAGATCTGGCCAACGCGCAGAAGTTAATAGAGAAAGCTAGGGAAATGGAGGCCGAGTACAAGACTCTGCTACAGCAGCAGAAGGCTAAGAAAGCACCGGCTCGCGTCATCAACGATCCTGGTGTATGGCGAAACCTAGGATGGGCTCCCTCAAAGCTGGCATAGGCCAAGCCATACATTGACAGTGAAGGCAGGCAGGTGATGCCCACTCCTCTCCTCAACCTCGCCGTCGCCAAGACCCTTCTGGAGTAGGATAGATCACCCGAAGCGGTGAACCAGGTCTATGACCTAGTGGCCATGGCGGTGAAACAGCAGGAAAAGGCCACCTCTCAGAGGCTTGAGTCTGACCCAACGTTTTGCCAGTCTAGCCAGCATAAGCCGCCAAGGGACAGATCACCTCTTGATGTCGGGTCTCAGACGAGTTCATCAGAACAAAGACGAAGGGATGCGCGCAATAGGAAGGATGCTATCCCGATATCCTCCGACCATAGAGGCAAGGCCCAACCTCATCGCCCATCGCCACCGCCCCATTCCCCCCGACATTGCGAAGATACCAAGGCTCACCGTCATACGGATATGCCTCCGCCAAGGCAGAGTGGCATCGTCATCCGCGACAACAAGGAGTAGACCCGTCATGACGGAGAGCGCAACCAAGGACACAAGAGCAGGTCGCACCATGACCCTCCGCGTCCGACAAGCAACCAATACAAGCGTGAGGCGTCGCAGGAGGGTAACAGCAAGAAGGATAACCCACCGCCACCTCTGCCTCCGTCACCACCTAGCAGCCACCATGATAGAGGAGGCCCGCGTCGTTCACGCAGCCCATCCCCTGATGGCAAGAAGAAGAAAAGAAGCCCACAGCCATACAATGCACGTTCACGCCTGGACAAGATCCACGAGGCCCGAGAAGGACCATACCTAGGACCACATTGCTTTGGACCTGTAATACGGTCCGCAACTTACCCCAAAGGTTTCCGGATTGACAAGACCATCAATCCCTATGACGGAACCGCCAAGCCAGCTACATGGTTGCAGGACTACGACAACACGGTGGAGATCGCCGGGGGTAACCCCAACGTCACCGTCAAGTACCTCCCATTAATGTTGGTGGGCACGGCTCGTCAATGGATTGATGACTTGCCGGAAAGATCCATCTGCAATTGGTTGGACATGCAAGAAGCATTCACCAAGAACTTCGAGGGTATGTACAAACGTCCCTGCACTGTTGGCGATCTGCAGCGGTGCGTGCAAGAGAAAGACAAGACATCTCGCGCCTACCTCTCTCACTGGCTAGATATGAAGAATTCGTGCGCAGGAGTGCACGCTCAGACCACCATGGACGCCTTCATCAATGGGTTGGAAAGGGGCACGTTGCTCCGACATAAGCTAAAGCGCTTGTAGGACAATCACCAGCTAGACTTGAACCAGATGATTCAGTTGGCCAGTGAGTTCGCGGCTGCCAACGACGATGCTCGTGGCTCCCTGTCGGGAACGGTCGTTCCAACTGAAGCTCGGAGGAACAACAGCACAAAGCAGAAGACCCCGCCTAAAGAAAAGAAAAACTCTGACATGGTCGCTATGACTTTTGCATGACGAGGTGATGGCGGACAGCGTGGCCGAGGACGAGGAGATGGTCGTGGGCAGCAGCAAGGTAGTGAAAATACCGCGGCAGCGCTCCATGTTCCCCAGACCTACGAGGAGTACCGCGATATGCTGTGCCTTGTACACCTCGACACCAACGAAAAAGCCACCTACACCAATCGCCATTGCAAGTTCGTCAACGACCTCAAGGAGGACCCGGAGTCCGGCTACAAACGAAGTCGGAAGAACAGACCACGAGGCAAGGGCAAGGGGAAGAAGGAGGAAGAGTCCAAGGATTCAAGTGACATGGACGAGGACGTTGACCCAAGCACGCCGCCAAGAGCGACGACAAAGGCAAGAACCCCTTCGACAAGAAGGCGGCAGTTTTTGACACTTTCCTTGGCACCCCCACCGTCCGTCAATAGAAGACCTCGATGAGGATACTGATGGCTACTCTACCCCCAGTTCCCCAGTTCCTACACTGATCGGAGATTCCAATTACTTGGGACAGGAAGGATCACCCAGACCTCATCCCAACGGAGAACCAATACTCCATGGTCATCAACCCCTGATTAACCGCAACGAGTTCACCAAATTTATGGTGGATAATGGAAGCAGCATCAACATCATGTACCTGGATACACTGCAGAAGATGAAATTGATGGAGGCAATCCTAAGGCGGACCAACACCATCTTCCATGGCATAGTTCCTGGTCGGGAGGCTCGGTCCCTTGGGTGCATCACACTTCAGGTCGCCTTTGGCGATGTCAATAATTACCGCCAAGAACGCATGACCTTTGAGGTGGTCCCCTTCAAGAGCGTGTACCACATCATATTCGGCCGCGATATATTCCACACCTTCATGGTCAAGGCATGCTTCGTCTACAAGAAACTCAAGATACCCGGACCAAATGGTGTCATCACCGTATCCGGAAGCTTTACCAAAGCAAGGGACTGCGAGATTGGAGAAGTAGCCTAGGCAGAAGCTGTCCTCTACAGTGAAAAATTCAAGGAGATCTAGAGCAAGGGTCGATGCCTCGGAGATGCCCGCATCAAAGAAACAGATTTCTGTCTCCGCACCAACATTCAAGGCCGCCATCGAGACCAAGCCGGTGGAACTTGTGGTAGGCGATGCCTCCAAGACCACCGCCATTGGGACGAACCTGGACCCTAAATAGGAAAGCGCGCTCGTCGAGTTCCTCCATGAGAACAGGGATAGCTTTGCCTGGCAACCTGCCGACATGAAAGGTGTACCTAGGGAACTTGCCGAGCACAACTTGAATATTGATAAAAAATGTAAACCAGTGAAACAACCTCTACGACGCTTCGGAGACGAGAAGAGACACGCCATAGGCAAAGAGATAGCTAGGTTACTTAAGGCTAGTTTTATTCGAGAAGTCCTTTACACCTGATGGGTGGCTAATCCTGTACTTGTCCCCAAAAAGGGAACCAAAGAATTAAGAATGTGCGTTGATTACACCGGCTTGAACAAAGCATGTCCCAAAGATCCGTCTGCTTTGCCTTGCATTGAACAAGTCATTGACTCGACGACTGACTCGGAGCTTTTGTGTTTTCTCGATGCATACTCAGGATACCACCAGATCAATATGAGGAAGTCGGACCAATTGGCCACTTCGTTCACTACACCCTACGACACGTTTTGCTATGTCACGATGCCCTTTGGGATGAAAAATGCAGGTGCTACGTACCAGCGGACAATGCAACGTTGCCTACACGATCAAATAGGTCAGAACGTTCACGCCTATGTGGACGATAGAGCGGTGATGTCTAAAAAATCAAACAACTTAATCTCCGACTTAAAATAAACCTTTGATAATCTCCGGAAATACAACATGATGCTTAACCCTAAGAAGTGCGTCTTCGAGGTTCCAGCCGGCAAATTGGTGGGCTTCATCGTTTCCTAGCGTGTAATGAAGGTGAACCCAGAGAAAATAAAGGCCATCTTAAACATAAACCGTCCGACATGCCTAAAGGACATACAACGGCTAATAGGTTGCATTGCAGCAGTTAGTCAGTTCGTTAGCCGACTTGGAGAGAAGGCTCTGCCGCTATACAAGTTGCTGAAGAAGGCGGACAAATTCACGTGGACGGACGAGGCAGATGCAGCATTGAAGCAGCTCAAGGAGATACTTTCCTCAGCGCCTATCCTTGCAGCACCCGAGCCTGGGGAGCCTATGTTAATTTACATGGCGGCCACCAACCCGGTAATCAGCATCGTCATCGTGGTAGAGTGGAAATAACCAGGGCATGAGTACGGAGTTCAACGGCCAGTTTACTACGTAAGCGAGGTCTTGACGGAGTCCAAGCAGCGTTACCCGCACTACCAGAAGATAGCTTATGGAGTGTTCCTTGCTTCTCGGAGCTGAGGCACTACTTCCAGGATCACCCTATCACAGTTGTGAGCAAAGCTCCACTGTCCGACATCATCAACAATAGCGACGCTAAAGGAAGGGTCGTGAAGTGGGGCATTGAACTTGCCGCCTTTGAGATTACCTACAAGAGACGTGACGTTATCAAATCACAAGCCTTGGCGGATTTTATCGTAGATTGGACGGAGATGCCAGATGCTACCCCAATGCCTGAGACAGAGTACTGGGTGATGCACTTTGACAGATCAAAGCTAATCAACGGCTCGGGGGCTGGTGTACTACTACAGTCACCAACCGGGGAAAAGCTACACTACATTCTGCAGATCCACTTTGAGGCTACGAATAACATGGCTTAGTATGAAGCACTCATTCACGGACTACGCGTATCCAAGGATATCGGCATCCAGTGCATAGTTTGCTGTGGAGATTCCGACTTGGTTTCCCAGCAGGTGGCTGGCACCTGGAACACGCGGAACCCTATGATGGCGGCATATCGAGATGAAGTGGACGAGATAGCCAAGAGCTTCTTGGGCTATGAGGTCAAGTATGTACCTAGGGAGCAAAACAAGGCGGCTGATCTACTGTCTATGCTTGAATCAGGGCTCAAACGAATTCCACCTGGAGTTTTCCTGGAGCATCTACGGACACCATTCGTGAAGGGAGCAGACATAGACAACCCGAACAGAGTTGACTCTTTTGTTCACATGGTGGCAAAGGTCCCTCTGGCTTGGACAAAACCATTCATGGAATATCTCATACACGGAACATTTCCCGACAACGAGGTCGAAAGACGACAAATAGTACGTCGAGCAAAGGGCTATACCATAATCAATGGATAGCTCTACAAAAGAAGCACCACTGGTGTATACCTCAAGTGTGTCTCCCAGCAAGAAGGTACTGAAATCCTCCGTGAAATCCATCTCGGAGATTGCGGGCATCACGCTGCTCCCCGATTGTTGGTTGCTAAAGCTTTCCGGCAAGGATTCTACTAGCTGACCGCGAAGGCGGACGCCGACAAGCTGGTTGAGACGTGCGTGGGATGCCAGTATTATGCCCGATAACCACATGTTGCAACTGAAGAATTAGGAACAATACCAATAACTTGGCCGTTTGCAGTCCGGGGGCTGGACATGGTTGGTCCGTTGCAGACGGCACCATGTGGATTTACGCACCTGCTAGTAGAAGTTGATAAATTCACCAAATGGATAGAAGCTAAACCCATTAGAAAGATCGATGGGGAAACTGCCCTTAGGTTTGTCCAGGATCTAGTGGTGAGATTTGGTATCCCACATAGCATTATCACCGACAACAGCAGCAACTTTTCACTCGGAGAAGTGGAAGCTTATTGTTGGGAGAAGGGCATCCGACTTGACCTTGCATCTGTGGCACATCCACAGTCCAATGGTCAGTTTGAGCGAGCCAATGGATTAATTCTGTAGGGGATCAAGCCACGTCTTGAGGCACCGCTACATAGAGAAGCTAGAGCCTGGGCGGAAGAATTGCCATCTGTGCTGTGGAGTTTACGAACTACACCCAACAGATCCACCGGCTACACCCCTTACTTCATGGTATATGGAGCAGAAGCCATCCTGCCTTCCGACATCCTTCACGATTCACCAAGAGTTGCCGCCTACGATGAAGATGACGCTGAAGAATCTAGACGCCTAGATGTGGACCTTCTCGAGGAGGAGCACATATTGGCATGCCAAAGATCCGCCATCTACCAGCAGAAGCTATGCAGCTACCATAGTCGCCGCGTTCAGCATCACTCGTTTAAAGAGGGGGACCTAGTGCTTCGCCTTAAGCAGAAGAAGTCACACAAATTATCCCCGCCATGGGAAGGACCGTTCATCATAAGCAAGGCTCTACTCAATGGGTCCTACTACCTCGTTGACAATCGTGAACTGAAGGACATACCCAACAAGGATCATAAGCGTAAGCGACGTGACCCGGATGCTGACTACCCGAAGCTTGATTGGCCATGGAACATAGCACAACTACATCCTTTCTACACTTAGCATTTTTATCTATTGTGTATCTCTTATATGATCAATGAAATAAAGATCTTTGGTTCACTCATATTCTTGAGTCTTTTAACTCCTTTAGTGTTCTTTTTTGGATCATATAAAACCTTTATGCACAAGCTTAGCGATTGCACTTGTGAAAATTCCACCTACGGGCGTTAGCTTAAGTTTTCCGGTATACACGTTCTTTGTTGTTTTTATGTGGACTCTGGAGTAGTGAATTTTGGCACTTATTATCGGCGATTTTGTGCTTAGGTTATTGACAGTGCCATTAGGCATCATCGCCTGAGCGCATAGTTCTGACAACGAGTCGTCCGACTCACAAAAAGTCAAGCATAAAACTAGAGTAATGGATAAGCCAGCACTTGCTTAAAAAATATATACATGCTGGAACCAGGTCTTGAGTAGCAGGAAATAACAACCATTGTTTTCCGCCTTAAGTTAACAAGTAGTTTTTTCCGCATAAAAATTCCAGAGGAAACAAATATTACATATTGTTTTTCATTCCTCTGGCGCATGCGACTTAGACATAACATCATCAGTAGCAGGACAATCATCCTCCTCGAAGTCGGTGGTGTTGAGGGATTCAGAGGAGCTTTGGTTATCGCCGTCAATGGTTTTCATGGGTACGAATACATTAGGGTCGACCAACTCGGCGACTCTGGTATCAAAACCCATGACTGATGCCAAGATAGGCTTGTGATCTATCGCTTGGCCTTCATCATCCACGTCGGGGATACCGGAGGTCACCGTGTCGATGTCGGTGTTTTCGTAAAGTGCCTTGACCATTGAAAACGCCATCCTCATGCTAGCCAGTGTACATGAAGCTTTCCAGCTTACAATACGCTCGGGGGCTTGGAGCAAGATCTCCGAGAACTTCATCACAGAATCCACCGCTTTGATGTTGATCTGGAGGTGCTTGGCTATCTCCTTGGCCTGCGTGATGGCGGTGTTGATAAAGTTGCCGGCAAGGAACATGCTTCTTTTGGTGGAGGAGGCGACCGGGTCAAACCAATAGGAGCAGCAAATATCCGACAAGAGAACGCATGAGTTCAATCAAACAAAAATTCAAAGTATCCAACTTACAAAAGTACAAGACGGAGAATCACTTACTGAAGATGCTAATCTCGGCCTGCTGGAGAGTGTCCGCCATAGAATCCCATTCTTGTCGGAGGATCTTGTATGCTTCAAGATTGCCTTGATTTTGCTCATCGGCAGCCTTCTTCTGCTCTTTTAGCATCTCGATCTCCTCCTTCAAATGGTTCATCTCTACGTTGGCGGACTCTTGCAGGACTTTCATGGAGTCTTCATGCATCTTCAACATATCCTTCCTCTCCTGCTTAAGGATCTTTTCGCTATCAACTGCTGAATGTGCTTGGATTGCTCTACAATATCCTTAGCCTTGGAAATAGTTTCTTCAAGTCAGAGAAAGAATAGTACACAGTGACTACTCGGAGAATGTTGGCACAATACCAAGTCAGAATACGAAAAAGAAAGGAAAAATATACGCTTGCTCTTGGTGATTTGTTCCTTCAAGAAGGTAGTTTTACCCTTTTCGGCTTCCGAGTCCGCACACATATTCTGGTACTTCTCGTTGGCCATGCCTCTCCGAGCATTCTCATTCCGTGGAAAGAAAATTTAATGCTGCTTAGTCTACTTGGAGCATCTAGCCGGATAACTATCCACCTAGAGGCTTGGGGGCTACAGTGAGAGTTTTTTAACTTAGAAATATGTTTGGTCTTTCTTTAAGCATCTAGTCGGAACTGATTCAGTTTTCAACTAGAAGCTTGGGGGCTACAGTATAAAGTTTTTAACTCAGTCATATGCTTAGTCTTTCTTTAAGCATCTAGTCGGAACTAATTCAGTTACAACTAGAGGCTTGGGGGATACAATATCAAAATTTACAAGCACTACGTATGCTACTCTGAAAGCATCTAGTCAGAATAATTCATTCAAACTATATGCTTGGGGGCTACAGTGAGAAGTTTTCTAGCTTAGTCACTCTTAGAGCATTTACATGCAAAGACCTATGGTTTTCTGTCTAAATCCTCAGGGGCTACATTGGGATACTCATACAAAATGCAAATAAAACTTACAAGTGCGATGATCTTGATGTTCGTAGCGCTCTTGGCAAGCAACTTGCCGAAGGATAGACTGTTTCCTTGCAAGATTTCTGCTTGCCAGAGAAGCTCCTCAAGGCCGGAGGTTGGAGATGTTGGCGCTGCACCAGGAACCAAAGCGGAGCTACTCGGCGTAAGTGTCGGGTAGACTATCTTTGGGAACTCTACGGTTTTCCTGGGTGCGGAGGCGCCGCCTTCGGCAGACGTACCACTCTCCATCACCACCTTACCGCTACCGATGGCATCCTTAGCCGGTGCTTCAGCCATTTGTGTTGCGCTACTTTCTTGCGTTGCCGATTTACCGACAATGGCAAGCTCCACGGAGGCACCTGAGTCCACTTCCATGGCGGAAGGGCCAGATGCATCTTTGGCTTGTGAGCTTGTCGGAGCAGACGTAGGCTGGACGCTGGGAGTGACAGGGGCGATGGCGGGAGATGTGTGGGGAGACACATCATGATGTAACATATCTTTGATATTTCTAGAAGCCCCCAAAGTTTTGTAGGTCTTCTTCAAACTGGCAGTAGCCTTCTTCCTGAAACATACAAAAAGTATAAGTACAGGAATAAGACAAGCAATGGACAATGTCGGAGAGAAAGAGGCTTACACAATAGGGGGTGCTTTGGCAAAAGGAATCCCGGTAACCTTTCTTTTCTCTGCCTCCAGGGCGGCGGTAGTCTTCTTGGAGGCTCCACCCTTCGTCTTCTTCTTCTTGCCTCCGTCGGCAACGTCAGATGTGGAGCTCTTCCGCTTTCGCGCCAGCGGGACATCGTCGTCGGACACGATAGTGACTTCCTTCATATTTGGGTCATAGATTTGGACAGCCATGTCATCCTCCTTTAGACTCTTAAGCTATTGAGTGAAATCATAAGGTGTTAGATGACAAAGGCAAGACGGAAAAACTGGAGCAAATGTCATTCATGGAGAATAAACAGGTACCTCTGGGCACTTGCCCTCCTCGAACATGGCATAGGTGATGGTGAAGCCACACTTCCTATCCTTCACCTTGACGATGTCCTTGAGGCGGAGCTTGATGGAGTCACTGGAGAAGTTGTCCTCGGAGATGCGGAGGCTATCCTTCCTCTCCTTAGAGTACTCGTGCATCAACTTCGAGTGGTGTTGCAGAGGCTGGATCCGCCTGACAAACCAACACATGGCTAGGTCCAATCCGGCCAGACCCGTTTCTACGAACCACTCTTTCCGCCTTATAGCATGAGAAGCATCGATGTCGGAGGGGAGGGAGGCTTGGGATCTCCATGTGGAGGCTTCGGCGGCAGCTCCATCGACGAAGTCCGGATACGTAGCTTCTCGGCCAGCCAGAGGGATATCTATGCCATAGAAGTACGTCCGTTGCCAGTTTTTACATGACTCATGGGCGACTATGTCGGGGAACCGCTGGCCAGGCCGGATCTTAAAGCTAATTGTCCCGCAGTTCCTAAGCTCGTCCTTGCTAGCTCCGGCTTCCCTCTTAACATGAAGAAATAAATAAAGAGATCTAGCCTAGGCCTAATCCCTAAGTAACCCTCACAAAGCGCCACGTAGTTGCTAAGCGCAAGGATGCTATTGGGGGAGATGTTTTGAGGCTGAACTCGGTAATGGTTGAGGACAGCTAGGAAGAAATTGGATATGGGCAGGGAAACGCTGCGTACAAGTTGGCCTTTGAGGTACACCTTCTCTCCGGCTTGGGGAGAAGGGATGACCTCGCCGGCCGGCGCCGCCCGCCAGACGAGCCCCTCTGTCGCAGGGAGGTAGCCCTCGACAAGCATCTCGTTGATGTCGCGGTCTGCGATGTCCGAATCGCGCCAGTCCCCCTTGTGGGAGTCATTTTCCTCTTCCAGCAGCTCCAACGCCGCTGGATTGTGGTCGTCGCCGGTGGATTCGACCACCGCGGACTTGGGGGATCACCAGGCCTTCTGGAGGCACGAGGACGGTGCTCGCCGGCTTCACCGCGGCATCGCCTGATGCAGCCATGGAGGGAGCAGAGCTGCTGCTGGCCATTGGAGAGATTGAGGTGGTGACTGGGAGGATTGAGGGGTTAGGGTTTTTCACAATCGCGCGAAGAGCTCGAGGAGACGCTCGCTGGAGGAAGAAGATGACGCAGGAGGAGAATGAGGTGAAAAATAAAATTACACCGCAGTTACAATTTATAACCTCCGTCAGCAAGATTCGTGCAAGACGATCGAATGGTTGACACATAGGCAACGTTTGCGGGCATGTGCGCGGAAATTTCACCACGTTCCCAACCATCGCCGCCAACGGTTCGTATCTCTCGCGCGGGAAAAACAGACATGATTGCGTTCTCTGCATTTGTGAGTTACAAGGCATCGATGACCTATGTCTACATCGTCGTAGCTGTCACTGGTAGGTGAACCATCACATCTGAATATTCCGGCATGGACGGATCCAGTCCGGCTACAAAAGAGTACGATGGAAGATTCAGCAATTATCCGACTTCAAGTTGAAGACAGAGAAAACCTTGCAGGGTTCTTTGGGAGGACTACAAGATATTGCTTGGCGATTTGCCGACATCCATCTAGACAGAGCATTCAAACCGAAGAGGCAAGACGACGCAAGATCTCGCAGTTCTCCGAGGGCTACTATTGGGGATATGCTATATGGGTATCCTCATAGCATGTGTCCTATCCGGATAACCCGGGTGGCCCATAGTTGGTAGCATGGCCCATGGCCTGCTGGGCGGCCCAGTTAGATAGATCCACAAGGGAGGCCCATGCCGGATAAAGGAAGGCTACGGAGGAGTCACCGACGTACCCGGAGCCTTGGAGTGCAAGACACGCTAGACTAGTTGTAAGCAGTGTAGGACTTTGTAACCTGTCTGGCTAGGACTTTTCCCTATAACCCTAGGACCTGGCGACTATATAAGTCGGGCCTATTGGAGCCTTTAGGGCACAATCTCAGACAACCTAGTATCGGTTAGCATACACCTCGCACAGCAAACCAATCTCTATATCTCGGCATATTTGCCCTTATAGTGATTTATAGCAGGAGTAGTATTCCGCCACCGTTGTGGGATCTGAACCAGGTAAGTCAGTGTTACCAGACTGGCCAACCGTCCGCAATACCCGACGTCTCTAAACACACACTATGAGGACCCCTCCATGGAGTACTCGTCGGCAATACCATGACACTGGTGGTCCATGGCTTGTCTACGCTCGAGGGGTGGACAAGGAGTGGCGATGGACAGTGGCCTGTCTATTAGACATCATGGACGGGCGTGGCGCTTCGTCCTGCAGGTTGTCCATGGTCGATTGGTAATGGCGGCTCCGGTGGCGCGGCACTGGTGCAAACGGTAGAGGGGTAGCTGCTTCAATGCGATGCTGGGAATTGGGGAGACAAGGGGAGTGAAATGGGGGCAATGGTTTGATCAATTACTGCTCACCATAGTAGAAGTTAGGAAAGTTTGATCTGTGTCTGCCAGGTGTTTGATGAAATGACCGCATGAATTCAAAGTTTGGATTTTTGGATGAATTTTGGTGAGTGCTCTGGTCATAAGCTTATTAGTCTCTGGTTGCTTGGGTTTGGCAAGGTGAAGTGGTTTGGTTGGTTTTTGAGAAATGGCCATCTTAGTGCATACACTTGATTCAATTTTGAGTTGTCCTTTAAATAGATTTGGAATTTGTTTCTGTTGGTTTGTAAAAGTGGGCTTGGGTTCACTTTTACTTGGTCTAGCTAGGGGTAAAAAGAATTGGATCTGTTTCTATTATAAATCATTGACTAGGAACACCCAAAGTGGTCTAGTGAACAAGTTTGGCCAAAATGACCATTTGCTCATATTTCTTATATTTGATTTCCTCTTCATTTGATTCTGCTTGGAAATGATCTAGATGATATTGTTTTCATCTTTAAACCCATCCTTATCTTTCATAGCAATCAAACATGGCAATTGCACTCATTCATGCATTAATCACACACACATGCATCCATATTAATTTTAATAATAAAAGTTTTTGTTAACCCGAAACTTGGGTGATTAGAACTTGATAATCTTGTTTAATATTTTTGGGGTGTTACACTTCTCCTTAGCATCGCAGATCTATATGTTTGTGTCTAGTTACGTGCGTATCATTCACATGAATGCCCAATATGTATCGGTATGTGGTTTTTTTCGTTGATTTGATAGGTTAGTTTCTTTGCTTCTCTTGTACTGCATGTGGTGCCATTGTCACTGTCGTGGGAATGACCACGACATATGCTACAATCGGCAGCGAGTAGTAGAACATGGGGCAAGGGCGGCCAGCCATCTGCGGTGCGAGATGAGGGCTGAGACACAAGGATTTACCAGTTGACCCATGGAGGGTAAAGACCTACTCCTGCTAGATTGTATTATGGGGAGAGTACAATGGGGCGAGCTCGGAGGCTAGGCAGCGAGTCGCTTGGGTGTATGATGGAACGTACCCTCTATGAGTCCTCTAGGGAGGTTTATATTGACTCACCTCCCTAGGGTTTACAGATCTCAACCGAATCAGTTAAGGTTTCAGCGATCCTTTAACCTAATCCAACTGGGCCAATCTACGCTTCTGGGCCTGCATCTTCCAGTCGCTTGAGTCCACGCCAGATCTTGATCCAGTCGCCGTCTTGCAGGCCCACTCGGCACTGGCCAAGAGGAACGCCCTGGGTATACCCCGGTAGGCATATCCCCATCAGTAGTCCCCGAGGCCGTCGTTGATTGGTCGCAGGCGTTTGCTGGCAGTCAGAGTATGCGGGTCCAATGCAGACGCCCAGTCCAATCGGCGGCGGACTCCTGAACAAAAGGAAAAAATAGTTACTCTAGTCGCAATAACGGCGACTAGTCATGTCGTAGCTCGGCGAACGGGTCGGCGAATACTCAGTCGCTGTTATAGTGATCAGGTCGGCGAATAGTCTAGTCACGTGGAGCGACGTGTCGAATGGATGAAGTTGGACTGTCAATTGGGGTCAAACTAGCCGTTGGGGTAATCCAACGGTAACTTTCGGCGTAATTACCGCGTAGTAACGACTCCCGAAATTGGCGGGTAGCAACCTCTATATAAGGAGAATGACAGGCGAACGGGGAAACACTCCTTCGTTCTTACTACGATCTCACCCGTCTCCGTTTTCCACTCCGCACAACGATCTAACTAGCCCCAAAAGCCCCGACCTCCGCGAATTTCCAACCGATGGCCCCCTCCACCGAACCATGGGGCAGGTCCAAGTGCACCAGGGCGCTGCTGGCATCCTTTGAGGAGGCCTGGATCCTGCGCGCCGGCAGATGGCGCATCCCCGCGGCCGGAGAAGTGACCCCGGACCCGCACGAGGGAGAATTCATCTGCTTCACCAGCCATCTAGAGCGGGGGCTGGGGTTTCCCACTTCCCTCTTCTTCCGGCGCTTCTGCGCCTACTACGGGATCCAACCGTCGGATCTGGGTCCGCACAACATCGAGCAGCTCGCCATCTTCGTGGCGTTCTGCGAGTGCTACCTAGGCTGCAGGCCCTACTTCCCTTTGTGGCAAGATCTGTTCCATGGGAGGATCAGTCGCGAAGAGTCAGGCGGCCCGATGCTAGCCGCGGGTGGCCTGACATTCCATCTGAATTCGAAGGCATCGTTCTTTGACCTGATGCTGCCCGCCAAGGCAGCAAACGAATGGAAGAAATCCTGGTTCTACGTCACCGAGTCGACTCCAGACGGCGAGGTGGCGCTTCCAAGGTACTCCACCGACCGGCCTGAGCCGCATCGGCTCCAGGTCAGCAAGCTTCCGCTGGATCAGCGGATGGTTGTCGACGAGATGTTGCAAACCATCCGCGGCCTAAAGAAGAAGGGCCTCCAGACCATCAACCTCTACAACTGCTGGTTCGGGCGGCAGCCCGTGCCTTTGGCCCACCGCGACCAATACATGTACGAGTATACGGGTAAGGACGACCCGACGAAGTCCTCCTTCGCCGAATGGCATCTTGACGACTACACCCTGGCCCTGAAGAAAATTACCCAGGCGGTGTATCTAGACGCAAAGGCCGGGGTCGCCCCCTATACTGCAAGGCGCCCAGCTCCGACGGTAAGTCGTCATTTCTCCACCACTCGCAGTCGTAGAGGATGCATTCGCGGTTGTGCTGACGTTGTCTCATGTTTGTTGTAGTTGTTCCAAGTGGTGGAAGGCTGGCTCCCACCCGTAGATGTCGAAAACTCTAGCTCGTCCATCCAGGACGGGAGTGAGTCGCCGTCCGCCGAAGGTGATGTCGGGAGCGAAAATGGTGATGATGACGACGACGATGAGGACGAGCCCGTGGAGGACGCCGCCCCAACAGTTCGCAAGACTCGAGGGCAACACCAGCGCGAGCTTGAAGCAAGTAGAAGCCTTGAGCCTCACGATGACGATGACAATGAACTTCCCGAGCACACCTCATATCGTGAGGCGACATCATCGAAGAAGAAGAAAAAGAAGGAGAAGAAGGAGGCGAAGGCTCTGCCGAATAGGAAGACAAAGCCGGCAAAGCAGACGTCTCCGCCCGATCCGCGACTAGTTCTTATGCCACCAGCTCGGCTAAGGGCGAAGGGGCGCGCACGACCGTGGCGCGAGACGCTGCAGCCCCACTGGACGAGGTGCCTCTGGTGGCGCTGCCACCTCCATTCAACCCGGTCTCTGGGTTGGGAGCTACTCTGGCCGCACCAGCTTCGCCTCCCAGGGAAGCTCCCGCAGACGTCATCACGGAGGCTCCTGCCACAGCCTCGTCTTCGAAGAAACCCTCTGTGTCTTGGGCACACGGTGTATTCAAGATGGGCCTCAGTTGGAAGTTGGGGCCCGAGCTAGAAAGGCCTGCCAGCATCCGCACCGGTCTGCGGTTCATACCAGTCGCCAAGTAAGTCCCGTTCATCCGCCTGTCTTCCATTGTAGTCGGATAGTCTTATTCATATCGTTGTTTCACAGGACTGGAGTTAAAAAGATCGGCCAACCTTCTGTGGCCAAGGTTCCGCCAGTCGTCACCGAGGAGGACCCCTCACGGAAGAGGAAAACCGACGAAGTCGCTGCTCCCGCCGACGGTGCCAAGAGGGCGAAAGGCGACGACGTCGTCACGGTCTCTGATGACACGTCGGTTGCTCCGAGCGAACCTCCGGCTGCGGCGGAGGTGGCCTCGAAGACCAAGGAGGCTGTTGCCTTGCCCAAAGTGGCCGAGACGGCTCCTAGTGGTGTCGCGGCGTCCGCTGCAACTTTCCCTCGCTTCATGGCCAAGGCGGCCACGGCGAGTGGCGCGGCACCAACGAACAGGACACCTGGGGTCGCCGAGACGGAGGTCGAGCAGCATCGCGGCCACATTCTGGTCATGCTTGCGTCTGTGGACGCGCTACAACTTCACGACATGCTGGGCGCAGCCATCCAGGTATGTCCAGTCCCCGAGGATCGGGCCACTGAATTTAAGTGGTCAGATTCTTAATGTTTTTGTAGCATCTAGTATCTGGGTGCCTAGTCGCTGAACTTCAGCGGGTGGGCACTTAGGATTTTCAGTGTCCAGTCCCCGAGTTCCTAGTCGCTGAATTTCAGCGGGTGGGCACTTAGGATTTTCAGTGTCCAGTCCCCGAGTGCCTAGTCGCTGAATTTCAGCGGGTGGGCACTTAGGATTTTCAATGTCCAGTCCCCGAGTGCCTAGTCGCTGAATTTCAGCGGGTGGGCACTTAGGATTTTCGATGTTGTTGACGGTTTATTTTGTGCGCAGGGCCTGCAACGCGAATCGGCCGATCGGCTTGCAGCAAAGTATCGCATGGAGAAGGAACTCGTTGCCGTCCAGAAGACGAACAAGGGGCTCCAAGCAATTGCGGCCGAGGCGGAGGAGGTCCGCCGGGGCATTGTCCCGGCGGGTGACCTGACAGCGGCTCAATCTGCTTTGAGTAAGGCCGAGAAGCGAGTCACTGATCTGGAGCGTGAGCTCAAGGAAGCAAAGGCGGAGGCGATCTTGGCGGAGGGGCGAGCGAAAGCTACTATTACGGCTGCCGCTGAAGAGCGGAAGGTGTCTGACGCACTCATTGTTGGGCTGCAGAACGACTTCTCCTTGCTTTAAAGCTTCAACACGAGCCTCTGTCGTCCGCTAATTGGTAATCCTTTCTTCCGCTTTCCTCTGCCTGCAACAGCTGCGTTGTGGAGTCGTTGGTGTGCTCACTGCCGGTTTCTGTCCCCAGGCCGGATTATTGATAGCACGGAGGAAGCGCAGTCATACGACGCACGACAGTGTGTGACCACTCTGGTCGACTCGGCCGCGTTGTCCGGGACTTGCATTCGAGCATATCTTCAGGAGATATCGCCCACGGAAGTGATTCCTAGCGACCTCGTTGAGGTATGGCGTTATCTGGAGAAGGCTCCGTCGGTCGTCAAATTCATGACGCGATCGGCCTTCCGGCGCGGGGCGGCAACGACGCTCAGCCTTGGGCTTGCCCATTTCCCGGAGGACTTCGACCTTGATGATGTGACGAGTGGCTACCCCTCGTCGATGGGCTCTGTGGAGATTGCCGAGGTGCTGAAGCTGACAGATCGGGCCGCGGTGTACTCCGATCATGTTTGGGCGATGGGCGACCTCCTCCCCTATCAGGAGACGACTGTCGCCCCCAACGATCCCGAACCGAAACATCTGGACTTCAAAGTCGAGCAGCCGTTCCGTGCAGCGATGGTGGGTGAGTTGACGACATACCCGTCAAACCCGTACGTGCCCTTCATTCGCAATCACAGGGGTGGCGGCGAGTCGGCGTCGGAACCTGCGGAGTAGAAGCATTGTGCCCTGGGGCGTTAGTAACAAATAGCCATTGGACTTTTCTTGTATTTTGGAACAACTTTGTACCGCTGTAATGGAAATTCGTGTTGTTTGGTGATTTGTTTCGCGATTTTGAATGTTGATTGGACGAGTCCCCGGGCGCATCCGCCCTTTTTATGGGGTTTACCTAGTTTGTTATGTGTGTGCGATTTTGAATGTTTTGTCAACTGTTTTGCTATTGAGGTCGACTCGCCAGAGCTCGGGGAGCCAGTCGCAGGGCGACTCCCATGGGTGCTCTTTACTTGACCGTTTTCCCGTGCGCGAACGAGGTCGGGTAGCCGAGTCCCCGAGCGTGGTACTTGGTGGTTCTAGTCGCAGCTCCATGGTAGGTGAGAACTAAGCGCGTTAGAGTAAGCGCGTCACTCCTGCCTGACCCGAAGGATCAGTCGCATGGCGAGTCCTGGGCATGCTCTCATACTGGACGTTTTTCCCTAGCCGCTCATATTTGACTGGACGTTAGTCCCCGAGCGTGGTACTTGGCCATTCGAGTCGCTGCGCCAAGGATGCGGATGACCTTGGTTGCTGTGAGGAGCGAGGGCAGTTGTCTTGGCTCGGTAAGCCAGTCGGGCTAGGCGACTCCAATGGGGCTCCAGGTTGGCGTTTTTCGTGGACGTTACAAGGCCTGGGGTCTCCCAGTGCCCTTGTACCGCACTACTTGGCCGTGCCAGTCGCTTTACCAAAGGTTGACTTCTGCGAATAGCTTAACGCTGTTATTACGAGTGCGAGTGGCACAAGACACGGAGAGTAGACGCAATTTGCGGTAACCGATCTGTTTTATTTCATGGTAGGTGGAGGGTACATGTATGGAGTTCTAGGAGTAGAACTTCCGTAGGAGATTAACATTCCACGGTCACTTGATGTCGAGTTTCCCGTCTCCTAGGACGTCGGTGAGGTAGTAGGCGTCGTTGCCTAGGACTCGCCCGATGGCGAATGGTCACTCCCAAGGGGGGGAGAGCTTGTGCATGCCTTCTTGTCCTGGATGAGGCGTAGTACCAGGTCGCCTTCCTGGAAAGTGCGAGTCCTTACTCGCTGGCTATGGTAGCGGTGGAGCCCTTGCTGGTAGATGGCGGTGCGGGAGCGAGCTAGGTCGCGTGTCTCGTCGAGCTAGTCGACTCCGTCTTGTCGTGCGAGTTCGTTTGCAGCCTCCGTGTAGTTGACCACCCTTGGCGAATCGTGCTCGAGGTCGGTGGGCATGACTGCCTCGGCGCCGTACACCATGAAGAAGGGTGTAAATCCTGTCGACCTGTTGACGGAGGTGCGAATGCCCCAAATGACGGAGGGTAGCTCTTCGACCCAGCACCCGGCGGTGCGCTCGAGTGGTACTTGGAGCCGTGGCTTCAGGCCATGGAGGATGCTCTGGTTGGCTCGTTCCGCCTGGCCGTTGGACTCCGGGTGGGAGACTGAGGCGACATCGAGTCGGATGTGATGTTCCTCACAGAACTCGGCCATGGCTCCTTTGGCGAAGTTGGTGCCGTTGTCCGTGATGATGCTGTTTGGGAATCCGTAGCGATAGATGAGCTCGCGTAGGAACTTGGTGGCGGTCTTCCCGTCGCATTTGCGGACTGGCTTGGCCTCCACCCATTTTGTGAATTTGTCGACTGTGACCAGGAGGTGGGTGAAGCCGGAGGGGGCCTTCTTGAAAGGGCCTACCATGTCCATGCCCCACACGGCGAACGGCTAGGTGATGGGGATTGTCTTGAGCGCCGAGCTCGGCACGTGGGTCTGGTGGGCGTACTTCTGGCATCCGACGCACCGCTGGACAATGTCGACAGCGTATGCGTGTGCGGTGGGCCAGTAGAAGCCGTGTCGCATAGCCTTTGCGACTAGAGAGCGGGCGCCGGCGTGGTGGCCGCAGTCGCCGGAGTGAATGTCTTGGAGGATTTTGCGTCCTTCAGCGGGTTGAACGCAGCGTTGGAACACGCCGGTCACGCTGCGCTTGTGGATCTCGCCGTTGATGATGACGAAGGATTTGCAGCGGTGTGCTATCATCCGGGCGTCCGTTTCATCCGCTGGCAGGGTGCCTCCTTCCAAGTAGGCAGTGTACAATGCGGTCCAGTTGTCTGGCTCGGCGATAAGTGCGACCAGGGCTGCCTCTGGTTGCAGCGGGATTCCGATTTCAATCTCCCTTGGGGGAGAGACGGAAGGCTTGGTGATGGTGTCGAGGAAGACGCCGGCAGGTGGTGCGAGTCGACCCAAGCCGATGCGAGAGAGTGCGTCGGCCTCCTCATTCTTCCGCCTGTCGATCCACTCGACGGAGTAGCCTGCGAAGTGTCCACCCAGCTTGTCCACTGCTTGGCGGTATGCCGCCATGGTGGGGAGACGGGCGGCGTCGCGTTGCGACGACGGTCGGAGTCTCTGTAGCAGCGCAGGCGGTTGACGTTCATTTCCTTGGCAGCTCGCATGCTGTGGAGTAGCGCCTCGTACTCGGCCATGTTGTTGGTGCAGGGGGTGAAGTCGAGGCAGAGGACGTAGTGGAGCTTGTCGCCCTTTAGAGAAGTTAGCACGATCCCTGCTCCTGCGCCGTCCGTGTTCTTGGAGCCGTCGAAGTGTAAGATCCAGTAATGGAGGTATGGCAGCTTTTCTGGCTGCTGGGCCTCTTCCCAGTCGGCAATGAAGTCCGCGAGAGCCTGCGACTTAATCGCTTTGTGCGGCTCGTACTTGATGTTGTGGATGCCGATCTCGACGGACCACTTGGCGACTCTCCCGGTCTCCTCACGGTTGCGGATGATGTCCTGCAATGGTGCTGACGAGACGACCGTTATCGGGTGCTCCTGGAAGTAGTGTGGCAGTCGCCGCTGTGCTCTGAAGACCGTGTATACTAGTTTCTGGTATTGCAGGTAGTGCTGGCGCGATTCGGTGAGGACTTCGCTGATGTTTTACACTGGTCGCTGCACCGGGCGCTCCTTTCCTTCCTCTGGTCGTTCGACGACCATGACGGCGCTGACGACGCGCTCGGAAGCCGCAACGTAGACCAGCATGGGTTCCATGTCGATGGGGGCGGTGAGTAGCGGTGCTGCGAGTAGCACCTTCTTGAGGTCGCGGGGCGCATCATCCGCCTCCTTGTCCCACTGGAAGGTGGGGTTCTTGCGCATCAGGCGGTAGAGGGGCATCGCCTTTTCGCCCAATCGGGGGATGAAGCGACTGAGAGCCGCGACTCGCCCGACCAGCTTCTAGACGTCGTGCAGGCACTCGGGTTTGACGAGTCGAGCGATCGTGTCGATCTTGATGGGGTTTGCCTCGATCCCTCGCTTGGAGACAACGTATCCCAGTAGCTGCCCAGCTGGTACGCCGAAGGTGCATTTGCCTGGGTTTAGCTTTATCTTGTATTTCCGCAGGTTGGCGAATGTTTCCGCCAGGTCAGCGAGTAGGTCGCTCTGGCGAGCGGACTTCACCACCACGTCATCGATGTAGATGTGGATATTGCAGCCAATTTGGCTCGCAAGGCACTCCTGCATGCACCGCTGGTAGGTTGCCCCGGTGTTCTTTAGGCCGAAGGTCATGGCAGTGTAGCAGAAGGCTACGAATGGCGTGATGAACGCCGTCTTTTCTTCGTACTCAACGGCCATTTTGATCTGGTTGTACCCAGAGTAGGCGTCGAGGAAGCATAGCGACTCCGAGCCCCCAGTGGAATCGATGATTTGGTCGATCCGCGGGAGGACGAATTGCTCCTTCGGGCAGGCGCTGTTTAAGTTTGTGTAATCGATACACATCCTCCAGGTCCCATTTTTCTTCTCGACAAGGACTGGGTTTGCCAGCCACTTGGATTACTTGATTGGCTGGATGAAGCCTGCAGCGAGTAGACGCTGCACCTCCTCGGCGATGGCTTGGTGGCGTTCTTCGTTGAAGGGCCGCAGCGACTGCTTGATAGGTCGCACTTTGGGGTCGGCATTGAGTTTGTTCTCAGCGAGTTCCCTAGGGACACCGGGCATGTCAGAGGGTTTCCATGCGAAGATGTCCCTATTATCACGAAGGAACTCGATGAGCGCGCCTTCCTATGCTGGGCTCATGCACATCCCGATCCTTTACCGCGCTGGAGTCGCCTGGGACCAGCTCGACGGTGCGGGTATGCGTCGTTGCCTCGAAGGCTGAGGTGTTACCGCCGTCCGAGTTGGGCTTCTTGAGTATAGTGGGGCGTCGTTGTTGACCCCGCTCGCGTACTTGGCGAGCTCGTCGGCGTGGTTGGCCTCTGCCGCGATGACGGCGTCGGCGAGTTCGGCTCCTTTGGCCTCGCACTCGGCGGCGATGTCGGGGTTGCCGTGGATGGTGATGACGCCGCGCGGTCCGGGGAGCTTCATCGCATTGTACGCGTAGTGGGGCGCCGTCATGAACTTGGCGAACGCCTGGCGCCCCAGGACGGAATGGTAGGGGTTGTCGAAGGGCACCAGCTCGAAGACGATCCGCTCGGTGCGGAAGTTTGCCGGTGTGCCGAAGGTGACTGGAAGCATGACCTTGCCGATCGGGTACTCCTTCCGACCGGGGACGATGCCGTGGAACATGGTGTAGGTCATCTCGACCATCGACTGCGGGAGCCGCAGTCGCCTGAAGGTGTCCAGGTACAGGATGTTGATGGAGCTGCCGCCATCCATCAATGTCTTGGGGAGCCAGTATTCTCCCACCTTGGGCTTAACCACCAGGGCAACTCGTCCTGGGTACTCGATCCATGGCGAGTGGTCCTGGCGGCTCCACGTGATTGGTTGCTCAGACCAGTTGAGGAACTGGGGGATGTCCACCTAGGCCACCCTGTTGACGGCGACGGCGCGGGCGATGACTTTCTTCTCGCGCTTCGTGTTGAAGCCTGTGAAGGTGTGGAGCGAGCCGACCACGCTGCCGTTTGGCGGGTTGTTGTCGGGGTCTTCCCGCGCGCGCCGTGCCTTCTCGATCTCCTTGAGAGAGTGGCAGTCGGCGGTCGTGTGCGTAGCGGGCTTTCCTTCCCTGCTGTGAAATACACAAGGTTGGTTAAGAAGGGCCGCGGGGTCGAACCTCGGCTTCGCCTTATAGTTGTCGCCGTCACGGTGTTGCCCCCCGTCGCGGCGGAAGCTCTTGGCCTTGCGCTGCGCGTATCCACTGTTGGCGACGAAGTCAACTCGCCCGTCACTGTGGCGCTTGCCGGTGAGGAGAGTGTTGCTGTAGCGTAGATCGGGTCGTCGTCCATTGTCGTGGCCGCTCGTGCAGCGTTGTCCTCCCGACTCGTCGTCGGTTTCTTGGTTTGGGTCTTCCTCCGCGTATCTTTTGGCGATCTCCAGGAGATCCGGTATGTTGTCGAGTGTGCCGTATGCCCGTTTGAGCATGGCGACCAGGGGCTCGTAGCGGCACGAGGTCTTGAAGCAGTGGATCGCGGTGTCTAGGTGGAAGCTGACCGTGTTGTACCACAGTTCTTGCCACCGTTGGACCCAGCTGCGGGTCGACTCGCGAGGTCCCTGGACGCATCGTTCCAGGTCCTCGATGGTGGTGGGGCGGGTGTATGAACCCTCGAAGTGCCTGACTAAGGCATCGCGCATCTCTTCCCAGGAGTCGATGCTATCCGCGGGAAGGGTGTTGATCCACTGCCTGCACGCTCCCTCCATCATCAGGGGAAGGTAGCGGGCGGCTAATAGATCAGTGTGGCCGGAGATCCCCATCGCCATGAGGTAGGTATCCAGCCACACAGAGGGATCATACGAGGGGTCGTACTTCTCTATTTCCATCGGCGCTTTGAAGTTCGCCGGGTATCTCTCGCCTCGGATCATCGGTCCGAAGCATCGGGGCCTGAGTCGGCTTAGCGACCCCCTCGGTTCACCGTCGCGGCGGTTGGTGAGGGTATACCGCAGGTCGTCGGGCTGGCGTGCGTGCCAGCTCTGGTTGTTGATGATGTGGGTGCGGGCGTCGATGGGTTGACCGTTGGCGGCGATGAAGTTGGTCACCGGCCGGGGGTCATTGGTGGAGAGTGCCGCATTCGCGGGTCGGTGTTGGAGCTGTAGTGGTTCGGGTGGCGGGCAGTTGAGGGTGTTTGCCGCCATGGGGCGGCCGCTTGAGGCCTCTCTGCTGCCCGATGAACGCGAGTACATCCGACCCTGTGAGTCGATGCCTGCGTTTTGTTGCTCGACCGCTTTTGCGAGCAGGGCCTTGGCATACTGGATCTGCAGGGCGCATTCACCAGTGGCTGCGATGTTGTCGACTGCTGCTCGGCCCGCGACGAGGTTGTCCATTGGGTTGGAAAACAACGGTAGGCCGTTCGCGTCTCGCTCCCGTGAGGAGACCACGATCCTCGGCTGGTCCCTGGGAGGTGCGCGGTTGGGTGGTGGCGGGACGCCATTGGCCATTGACCCTGGTGGGGGCCGAGTGCTTCCTCCTGGTGGCGCGTTCTTGCAGATCGCGTGCTTGGCCACGCGGGCCGGGTCATTTTCATCGTCGAAATTCAGGGCGCGCCCCTGGAAAGTGGGGTTCAGGCGCGACCTGATTCGGAGCTGGTGGTAGCGCGACAGCTCCTGCGTTGTCACCTGCTCGAGGCAAAAAATTTCGCGCTCAGCTTGTTCCTTGCGGACTGCTTCCGCCAGCTTCAGGCGGAGTTCCTCGACCTCCGTTGCAGTCGCGTTGGGAGGGATCGGCGAGGAGAATGGATCTTCCGGCGGTTCGGCGCCAGTCACCAGGTAGGTCACAGCATGGCGGCCGGTTCTGTTGCGGAGGTCGGCGGAGTTCTCCGACCCGGAGTCGAAGTCGAAGATCCCAAGGATAGAGGCGTCCTCAAAGTCTCCGACGTTGGAGACCTGGGTGATGGAGCCCGCGGGTGACGCGGCGACAATGGATCCGGCGAGTGACGCCGGGGTCGCCGAATCGGCGTCGTCATTGAGGGCCGCGTCTTCCGCGGCCGTGGTGGTTTCGGCCATGTTGCTATGGGTCGAGTCGTACTCGGAGGCGAGGCGGTGGATTGTGCGGACCTGACTCTCAGAGAGCCGGTCGCGTGGCGGCGGCTCGCAGATGCGAGCCGAGTCCTCCGAGACGATGACGTCGGTGAGGCCGACGAAGAGGCTGATCGGCCGCCGGGACGTAGCTGCTCGGCAAGATCTGGAGCATCTCGCCGATCATGATCATGCGGCCAGTGGCGATCGTCTCGTTGATGGGCAGATTGGATCTCGCCGCAGAACACCGGCCTGACCGGCCACGCCCCACGGTGGGTGCCACAGTCGTGGGAATGACCACGGCAGATGCTGCAATCGGCAGCGAGTAGTAGAACATGGGGCAAGGGCGACCAGCCATCTGCGCTGCAAGATGAGGGCTGAGACACAAGGATTTACCCAGGTTCGGCCCCCCGGAGGGTAAAGACCTACTCCTGCTAGATTGTATTATGGGGAGAGTACAATGGGGAGAGCTCGGCGGCTAGTCAATGAGTCGCTTGGGTGTATGATGGAATGTACCCTCTATGTGTCCTCTAGGGAGGTTTATATAGACTCACCTTCCTAGGGTTTACAGATCTCAACCGAATCAGTTAAGGTTTCAACGATCCTTTAACCTAATCTGACTGGGCCTATCTACGCTTCTGGGCCTTCATCTTCCAGTCGCTTGAGTCCACGCCAGATCTTGATCCAGTCATCCTCTGAGGCCCACTCACCGCACTTTGGGCGATGGGAAGCATCTGCTGGGTATACCTTGAGCATATCCCCATCAGTCACCACTAGATCTACCGCAATCTTGGTTCAATCTTTGCTTTTAAGTGGCTACATTTAGGTAGATGTTGTGTTTAGGGTTTCCCCGTGGGAAAAAATTGGGGATTTTCGCACTGTTCATGTTCTTATTATAGGCCAATGTTTAGTTCATGTTGTCTGGACAATATCCCAATGGGTTGCATCATAGCATACTCATTATGATTGATCTTGGACACACAATGCCTAGTATGAGGCACACAAAATTGTTGTACACATTTGTGAGTGCCGATGATTAAATACGCACCACAACAAAATGGAAGGGATGATGACGAGGTTCGATCTCGTCAATGCCCATTTTTATGGACTTGGGTTTTGGAGAAGATGGGGATGCTGGAAGTCGCAGAACGGTTAATAGACAAGAAACGCGGGACATAGGATTTACCCAGGTTTAGGTCCCTGGAGGGAAAACCCTACTCCTACTTGTCTGCTCTTGATTACGGCAGAACCGAAGGTTATAGGGGTGCGCAGATGCAATATGGCGTGGAGGTGTGTATGCGGTGAGTTGAGAGATCCTTCTCGCCGTACCCTCCTGGCCTTTATATAGATAGGCATGTCCCGGGCTTAGATCGAGTCGGTTACAGATTAGGGTTGGTGCCCTTCGAAATTCTATCTAATCTAGACTTTTCCTCCAAGGAGTCTTCATGGGCCGCGTGTCTTGATGTGGGCTTTCCTTGGTCTAGACCAGGTATACAAATGTCATGTACCCGTGGGGTATGTCCATGTCAGTAGCCCCCGAGTGTTTAGTCGAATCGTAGATTCGGCTGAGGACTCTTCAATATTTCAGGTGCAATTGAATCTGTTTTTCAAGGAGAAATGTTTAGTTCGTAGGGATTGTTGATGCGTGTGCCTGGATCGCCTGGAAGATCATGGCCAGTTAACTGTCATAGCACAAAACAACACGATCTTCATCAAACTCGAGTCCTCGGACTTGAATTCGGAACGATTGCTGGTGTGATTCGACTCAGGTTGTTGCGGACTTACAGGAGTCGAATCCTAGTGATTTTCAAGTGATATACCCAACGCGTCCGTCAAGATTTTCATCGTGTCTTTTGACATGGAAGTTTACTAGCAGAGCACAGTCAGGTGCGTTACCAGGACATTAGATGATATCTGTAGGGCTTATCTTTGTGTCGTAGACACATCATCCACAGTTTTATCACCGCGGAGGTGTTTCGGGGTGGCTAAGGAGACTACTTCTCACTTAGCGTTTGTTTAGGAAAAATTGCCAAAAAGATTTTGTTGCATTTTGACCCGAAGGATTGCAGTCCAAGTATTCATAGGGTGCGCGGCCAGCGCTCCCTATGGGAGTAGCCCCCAGTGTCTATTCGAGTCGTAGACTCGAGAAGAGACTTTAGTTCAGTCGTTTTTCAACATAGGTCCGAAGGACACAATTTTTTCGGATCCTTCAACCGACGTTCCCTATGGGAGTGGCCCCCGAGTCCGTAGTGGAGTCGTAGTCTCGACGTAGGACTCATGACTCAATGTAGGACTCGACGTAGGACTCGAAGATAGTTGCAAGGTGTAGTTACCTCAGTCATTTCTCAGGTGCGCGTCCAATGCTCCTGATAGGAGTAGCCCCCAAATATTTTCTCGAATCGTAGATTCGAGTAAGTACTTGATCAGCTGAAAACTTCAAGCCATTGCTGGCTTTGCCTTTATGACATCAGTGCTGACGATTGGTGATCTTAAACGTCTGCGGCAGTAGAGATGATGCGATGAGACGATCGTTGGTCCCACCGCCTGACTTGAAGTTGACTAGTCACACGCAGACGTGGCGAAAATGACGGCGTCTCCTTGGTTTCCGTGCATAGTGGACGGCATGCTGGCGATGGTTCTGTGTAGCATTGACACGTGTAGGGTTAAATTTGTGGCGCGCGCTAGGGCTTCTGGATCAACGGCTCATGTGCATCGTCTTCGTCCTTTTATTCCGTGCGTAAACAGTAGTTTTGTTTTACCCTGTGTCATTTGTCCATATCCACTGCCTCCATTTTCGCGAGCTTCGCTGCCCTTCACTGTGCTCTGGATATTCTTCGCTGTTTTCCCTCTTCCTTCTTGTGTGCACACCACCACCGTCGCTGCTGCGAGATGGGCAAGACCAAGAATACAGCTACCGGAGCTGGGTCGAGCGCCACCGCCGACGGCAAGAAGATCGCCACAATGGCCCGCACCACTAACGGCGGGTGGAAGCACACAGAGATGCGTGACGGGGACTTGCGCTAGCTGCGCGATTCTGGGTTGATTCCCCAGAACAAGGAGGACGCCATCCTCCCCGGCGACGAGGTAATCCCGCGCCCACCCGAAGGGTTTCGGCTCATGTTTTACGCCTTTGTCATCCGTGGTCTCTCTCTTCCTGTTCATGATTTTCTTCGTGGACACCTCTTATTTTACGGGATTTAGTTGCATCATCTATCTCCCAATTCTCTCCTCCATATCGCCAGCTTCTTCACACTTTGCGATTGTTGGCTCGGTATCGAGCCGCACTTTGGCCTCTTCCGGAAGCTCTATTCCGTGAAGAGGCAGTCTGGCACCGGCGGAGTCTATCCGCTCGGCGGCTGCATCATCTCTATTCAATCCTCTATTCTTTTCTTCTCCTTTTCTATGTGTGAGTCCGTCCAGTACTGGCGGAAGAAGTGGTTTTACATCCGCGATGCCAAGGTGGACGGACAAGATTTTGGCCTCGCCCCTTTCGACTCCTCTCAGAAGATTGTCCTGAAGAGATCATGGAAGAACCACGTCTTGGAGGGTGAAACGGCGGAGGTGGAGGAGCTCTACCGTCGCGTGGAGGCACTCCAGATGGAGGCTGGGAAATAGGTCAATGGCGTGGACATCATCAGCACCTTCCTCAAGCGTCGGGTGCAGCCGCTCCAAGCGACGACGCATCAAATGTTTCTCTATTCTATGCTGGCCACAACGACCCGATGAGGGTCTCATCTGAGGAGTTGTCCAAGGGTGATCTTGCCAGAGGCCTTCGGCCTCTGCTGAAGAACAAGGCCTATGAGGACCTCCCGGGGAAATCCTTGACCGCCCCTTTAGTGCTGCAAATGTAGTTCCTCAGGTGGAGATTTGTGTCCTGCGCGTTGTGCTTTTTTTTCGAGTGTTATTTTCTTATGATTAGTGTCACTAATCATGTTCTTTTACGTCTTTGTTTTTCATGATCTCAAGGTGGGATGATGCCCCCTCTGCCTGAGAAGTTTTTGGTTGTGTTGCATAACGAAGTTGTGGACTCCGAGTCCGAATTTCCTCCGTCTCAGTCGCCTACTGCGGATGCTCCCGAGTCGAGTGAAGGGCGGACCTAAAAGCGCACCCAGAGCGAGTCTTCGGATGCATCTACCCCTCCAACTCCAAGAGGTCTGCCGTTCCTCGAGCAGCATGGTGAGGATGATGGTGCGTCGTCTACACCTTTTCCTGCCATGCCACTTTGGGAAGTGGCTCCGCAACCGCCGGCCAAGAAGAAGAAGCAGAAGGCGGCTCCCATTTTCAACTTATCAGACATCGAGTCGTAAGTTTCTTCGTCTGGGCTTTTTTATTATTGTTTGTCTTTGCGGTCATGATGTGTTGCTAATCTAATTTTTGCTTGTAGCAACTCTTCGGAGGAGTCCCTTGGCGGGGACACTCAAGAAGTTATGGAGGAATCGAAGCCAACTACTTCTATTCCCCAGGTGGTGGCCGACTCTGTGGATGATGGCCCGAACTCCTCTAAGCTCGGGCGATCGTGACTCAGAAGGTAGCTTGCAAACCTTCGGAGTCCGCACCTGAACACGTAAGTATTACATTGCATACTCCATGGGTGAAGCCCCCAGGCTCTTTTCTTTTTGACTTGTTGATCTTTTCGGTTTGAGGGGGGAGCCCCTGAGCACTTTATTTACGGACTTGTGTTTTTGTTTCTTCTGTAGCCCTTTGTACATGGCGCCAATCTCATTATTCAGCAGCATCTAGCGCCGGAGGCTAACCTGCAGCAGCTGCAAGGTACATGACTTTTTCACCCTGGTTTTTGTTCGTCTACTCCTGGGTTTTTATTGTATCGATCCTGTGTTGTTTCATGTTGCAGATGAAAACAATGATGCGCTCCGAAGGCTGAACGCTCTCGAAAAGAGCCTCGGCAAGGCGGAGAAGGGGGAAGCTGATGCTGCTGAAGCCAAGGAGCACCTACAGAGGGAGGTTGCCGATCGTGAGCAGCAGCTCGTGGCCGCAACAGCCGCCCATGAGAAGGAAATGGCTGATAAGCTTATGGCTGTAGCGAAAGCTATTTCTGGTGAGTCTCTTTTGCTTCGTTTGGGTGTTGTTTTCTTTTGACTGCGGCTCGTCCTTTCTCATTTGAGTTTGTCTTCCTTGTTTATTTCAGATGCTTCAGGCATCACGTTTGATCGTGATGCGCTGGAGCATGGGGATGCTTTGGGTGATGCTGCTGCTACGGTCGAAGATCTCCGCGCCACCGCCACTGGCTCCTTGGTAAAAGCCAAGAAAGTGCTTGTGCGCTTCTAAAAGAAGGTCTTCCCCAAGGGCGTTGTCCTTGATGACGTCAATGGCTTAGCAGATGCTCTGTCAGAGGAGGCCTCGACGGAATACAAGCACAAGCAGAAGGGCCTTGGCGCTTCTATGGGGCTGGCCATGGCGATGGCATCCGGAGCGGAGCTGGACTTGCCGCAAATCACGTCCTAGATGCCGACGGCTGCAGATGGCTCTGAGGTATTCGTCCTCCTTGTATCTCACTGTAAGCCCTATGGGCCTAAGCTCATCGATCTCCTGGCTGATTACGCGGCGAAGCAGCAACAAGAGGTCAAGAGCAGGTAGTCTGGCTCCGAGGCCACCCCGGATGCGGGTGCTTAGGGCTTTGTAATGTAGATGATGTAGCTTCTTCTTTTGCTTCCTTCTGTAATCTTTTGCTGATGAACAAGCCCAAATATGCCAAGAGGTGGCTTTAATGTATATAAGTTTATATTTTGAGCTGCTACCAGATATGCTTGTAATGTTCATGCTTGATTTATTTGCCTTTAGGGTCCTTCAGGTGAGGTTCCAGTTGTCACTCCAACTGCTCCTGAGCCGCAAACTTCTTTGGATTATGCGTCACATTTGGTCTTTCTGCGCGATCGTGTCCGCAGCTTGGAGAAGGACTTCCTTAGCATTCGAGGCCACGCGAATGTGTGGAAGTCTAGAGCTGAGCGAGCCATGGCCAGGGAGGAGTTCTTGCTTGGGGAGTTGCGGCAAATGGGGGAGCAACTTCAATGTAATTATTTGACAGCCGATGTTCTTTCGGGTGTACCCTATTTGTATGCCATCTTATTCCGTGTTTGGTGCAGATGTCAATCTCGTTCCGAGGGAACAGAAGGAGCGTGTTGCAATTTAGATGAATTGCCTGATGCAATAGGACATGGAAGCCGGTGGTTTCTTCTACATGGACCACGATCGGGCCATCGTCCTTGCGACGGTGCAAGATCACGTGCACCAGGTTCTTCGGGTGCTTAGGCATGCGAGGTCTTCTCTGGCGGCCATTTCGGTCGTCATGTTCCCTTTGGATGTTGCGCCTTTCACCTTTTGGGGCCTTCTTGCGAAATTTCGGGACGTAGGACACGCCAAAGAGTTGGTGCGGCATCAGCTGATTGCTGGGGTGAAGGCTGACTTGTCGCTCGCTCGGTTGCATCGCCGTGATGTCAATCTTGCGGAGGTGGCGACATGGCCGCCCCTTCAACTAGATGTCAGTCTATGGGACATGCGCCCACATTATGCGGCTGTGGCGCAGCATGCTTAGGAGATTGTAGATCTGTTCGAGCAGCGGGCAAATATAATGCTGCAGAATAGGTAGATCCTGTAAAGAAAAAACTTAATGTAAAATTTGTATTTATTCGAGTGGCTCGTAGTGCCCTTTGTAAAGTGTTACATTTATATTGGCACGTGGTTCTCTGTAGTTTGCATGTCCCTATCGTTAGCCTGACGTGGTCAGCTACTAGGGTTGTATGCGTTTGTTTTCAGTTGACATAGTCATCAGGTGAGGCGTAGCCCCCGAGCGTACTTAGCGAGAAATAATGTAAGGTGAAAAAGATATTTGGGCCAAGGAACTTATCTTTTATTCATAGCGTAACGAGGAGGTACATTGTTCGGCTGAGTAGCCTTATTGAAAGTAACGGGTAACTAGGGGTAGAAGCGTCGCAGACGTGCGATGTTCCAGGGGTTGGAGTATTTGACTCCTGATGTGATGTCCATGAGGCGATAGGCGCCACCTGGGATGACTTCTGTTACAATGTAGGGCCCTTCCCAGGGTGAATCGAGCTTCTTGGGCCGTTCTTGCTTGAGTCGTAGGACGAGGTCTCCTTCGAAGAAGGGCCTTGGGGGCAGCAGACGGCTGTGGTAGTTGCGGAGCTCTGTTGATAGACCGCTGAGCGAGCCGTGGCGATGTCGCGTTCCTCGTCGAGTGTGTCAACGACGTCCTCGAGTGCTGCCGATGATTCGGCTTCATTGTAGGCGACGACCCGTGGTCCTTGTGGTGTACCTCGGCAAGTAGCACGGCTTTGGCTCCATGCACCATGAAGAACGACATGTAGCCGGCTGAGCTATTTGGTGTCGTACGCAGGCTCCAGAGAACATATGGTAGTTCCTCGGCCTAGGCTCCCGCGAGCCTTTCGAGTGGGCATAACAGGTGCTTCTTGATGCCATTCCCTATGAGGCAGTTGGGCTTTTCGACCTGTCCGTTGGTCTGCGGGTGTGCCATAGAGGCGTATGATATGTTGATGCCAAGATTCTCGGACAAGTCTTGGACTTCATTCGAGATGAAGTTCGAGCCATTGTACGAGATAATGCTATGCAGCACGCCAAACCTATAGACAATGGACTCGAAAAACTTGACGATAGTTTTGCCGCTTTGGTTCGTGACGGGCATTGCCTCGATCCACTTGGTGAAATTGTCGACTGCGACTAGGAGGAAGACGTGGCCTCCTTTCGAGGACTTTGGTGGCTTGCTGATCATGTCAAGGCCCCATTGGGCGAAGGGCCAGACCAGCGGTATGGGCCTCAGCTCGGATCCTGGTGCATGAGACTTGTCTGCGTACCTCTGACAGGCGTTGCACCTTTGGATGATGTCCTTGGCGTCGTTCATGGCTGTTGGCCAGTAGAACCCAGCTCGTAGAGCTTTGGCGACTAGGGCACGACTGCATGCATGATGGACGCAGATGCCCTCATGGATGTCTTGGAGGATGGTTTTGCCGTCACCAATGTTGATGCACCTTTGGAGCACACTCGAAATGCTGCGCTTATACAGCTCGCCATTGAGGATGGTGAAAGCTTTTGACCGGCTAGATATGCACCGAGCATCTGTCGGGTCATCGGGCAGTTCATTGTTTATTAGGTACCGAAGGTACGACTGCGTCCATATTTCTTCGATCTCCATAACCTGCATGAGGCTGAACAGCTCGGCCTCGGTCTCGAGCTTTTCGGGTCCTTCCTATCCTTCAGGTAGCGCAGCCCCCGAGTGCTCTGCTTCTTTGGCTGAGCCTTTCGGGAATTTTCTCTTGATAGAGGGTACGCAGATTTGTTCGAGGAACACACCTGGTGGTACCCGTGCACAGGTGGATCTGACATTGGCTAGCCTATCAACTTCTTCATTGCTTTCCCTTTTGACGTGCCGAAGCTCGCAGCCATCAAAGTCCCCTCCGAGTGAGTTGTAGAGCGCGCGGTACGCGATCATGTTGGCGATGTGAGCTTTGCGCTCATTCATCGTCTGTTGGATGACAAGGTTCGAGTCACCGTAGATGACGAGGCGTGTTGTGCTGCTAATCTTGGCGATCCTCATGCCATGGATGAGGGCGTCGTATTCGGCCTCATTATTGGAGGGACGTATTTCATCTTGTCGCCCCGAGGGACGTCAGTATGACGCCAGCTCCTGCTCTGGCCTCACGCTTGGAGCCGTCAAAGTGCATCGTCCATGACTACGACATGTCTGGAGTATTCGGCAGCTAGAGTTCCATCTAGTGGACGAGAAAGTCAGGGAGGACCTGAGACTTGATGGCGGTGCGCCGATCGTAGATTATTTCAAGAGGAGACAGTTTGATGCCCCATAAGTCTACGCGCCCTGTGGCCTCGGGGTTGTTCAGGATGTTGGATAAAGGGGCGTCGTTGACGACCATGATCTGATGCTCCTGGAAGTAGTGACTCAGCCGACGAGCCATCATGAATACGCCGTAGGCGAACTTCTGATAGTGAGGGTACCTATGCTTTGTTGGAGTCATTACCTCACTAAGGTAGTAGATTGGGCGTTGGACCCCATGGGTCTTGCCATCTTTGGGTTGTTCGACCACGAGTACGGTGATTACCACCTGATGTGTTGCTGAAATGTATAGCAGTAGGGGTTCCCGTTTCTTTGGCGTGACCAGGACAAGCAAGGTGGAGAGCAGCCGCTTGAGGTCCTCGAATGCGTCATCTACTTCGGGTGTCCACTCGAACTTGTCCGCCTTGCGCAGTAGCTGGTAAAAAGGTAGGGCCTTCTCGCCCATGCGGCTGATAAATCTGCTCAGCGCTGCGATCCCCCTAGCCAGCTGTGTACACCTTTGAGGTTCTTAGGATTCTCCATGGATAGTATGGCCCTGATTTTCTTCGGATTTGCCTCAATCACCCACTAGGAGATGAAGTCGCCGAGTAAAGGCGCACTTAGCTTGATCTTGTAGTGATCAAGGTTATCAAACATCTCGCGGAGATCATCCATAAGCGTCTTGGCCTCCCTGGTCTTGATCACTATGTCGTCGACATAGACTTGGATGTTACGGCCGATCTGGATTTTTAGGCACGCCTGCATGCACCTCTGGTACGTGGCACCTGCGTTCTTCAGCCCGAATGGCATAGTGTTGTAGCAGAACACTCTGAATAGCATATGAACATTGTTTTCTCCTGATCTTTGACCTTCAGCCGAATCTGGTTATAGCCTGAGTAGGCATCAAGGAAGGAGAGTTTCTCACATCCAGTAGTCTAATCGATGATTTGGTCGATCCGTGGTAGAGGGAAGTGGTCCTTGGGACAGTACTTGTTGAGCGATGTGAAGTCCACGCACATCCGCAGGATGTCTGTGTCCTTTTTGGGGACCAGCACGGTGTTGGCCAGCCACTCGCTCTCGTTGATTTCCCTGATGAAGTTGGCGTCGAGTAGTCTGTTGACTTAGACTCCAACGGCTTGGGCTCTTGGCTCGAACAGTCATGGTATTGACTGTTTGACGGGCTTCGCATCCGGAAACACATTGAGTGCGTGCTCGACGAATTTCCTGGGAACTCCTGGCATGTCCGCAGGACCCCAGGCGAAAATTTCCCAGTGCTCACGGAGGAATTCGACGAGCGCGCTTTCCTATGTGAGACTGAGGTCGTTGGCGATCAACGTCATCTTGGAGGCATCCGTCGGATGGACCTGCACCTTCTTCGTGTTGACCGTGGAGTCGAACGACATATCAGGTGCGTTTTGTCTGGCGACTGGGGTGCCCCATTGTCTGTCACCTCTCCGAGCCTCGTGAGTTCCTCCTGCATGCCTAACGATTGGGAGATTCTGTTGAAGTCTTTGTCGCAGTGGTCGGATCGGCTGAAGCTTTCCTGGATGGTGATGACGCCCCTAGGTCCTAGCATCTTCAGTAGGAGGGACGCGTAGTGCGGTACTACCAAGAATCTTGCGAATGCCACGCGCCCGAGGATAGTGTGCTACTGTGTTGGCCAGTACACCACTTCGAACTCCAGCCGCTCACGCCTGAAGTTTTTGGGCTGGCCAAAGATGATGTCGAGCCATATCTTCCGTAGGGGATATATGCCTTTCCCTGGGACTATGCCATGGAACATCGTGTCTGATTGCTCCAAGCTCCACATCGGCATCCGCATCGCTGCGAGTGTGCTGGCAAACATCAGATTGATGCCTCTACCGACGTCCATGAAGACGCGGCTCATCTTGAATCCTCCGATCTACGCCTCGAGCACCAAGGCAGCATGTCCTGGGCGAGGGATCTGGCATGGGTGATCCGAATGGTCAAATGTGATATAGGACTCCGAGCCACTGAGGTACTCAGGTATGGCTGGTGGAGAGGTCATGGCCAGGCTGACTTGGCGGGTGATCTTCTTTTGCACCCTGTTGGTTGGATGCCCCTTCTGGATCATCAGGGCCCCCTTTGGTGGCGGGTACCCTCCTGCGCCGTTATTTGGCGCTGGTGTGATTGCTGGATACGACGGTCCAGCAGGTGGTGGTGGAGGAGCTCTGTGGGTGATGTTGCCGGATACGGGTGCGGGCCCAAATCAAGGGTTCACGGTGCGTCACATTTGGGTGAGACCCTCGCCGAGTTTCTGGAACTCGCGGCAGTCCTTGAGCATGTGGTTGGCCTTCTTCTTACCATATTGATTGTCGATGTAGAAGTGGATGGTGTAGGGACCAGACAGCTTGTCGTATGCCGAAGGCTCGTCGTCGCGGCAGCGGCGTTGCCACGTCTGCGTGGGTCGCCCACCATCACGGTAGTTGTTTCCATGGTATCCACTGCTACGGTTGCCATCGTTGCGTCGGTCGGCGTATCCAGCCACGACCATGTCGACTCCGTCACAATCGTCGTAGACGCGCGATCTTCTTTTTCTGCGGCGTTCGCGTCTGCGGTCGTAGTCATCCTCGTCATCCGAATGTGCCCGGGTGACAAAATCATCACCATCTGCCCATCGTTTGGCGATTACCATTGTACCATCCCAAAAATACCAAACTTAGATCATCAAACCCTAATCATCAAGATTAGGGCTAACAAAATCTTTTCTAAGTAAACCCATGAATGCATGTATATGTGTATGCATGGATTTTGAATTTCTTTAAAAACCACCTTGTTTGTGTGATCCATTGCTTGTAAAATGTTTCTTAGGTGAAATGAACCTCATCTAAAACATTTCCCACACTTTTCCTAAAGACAAGTAAATCAAAACAAATATATTAAGTGAATGGTCATTTTGACCAATTTAACTCCCATGCCTACTTTGGCTGTCTCAAACTTTCAAAACCTAACAGAAACTTTTCTAGATCTTTGCACCCCTTGAATGTACTCATAACAAAGTATCAAGGCCCACTTTGTGATCATCCAGAAACTTTCAAATGCATAGTTTAAATGACAATTCAAAATTGAATCTTCTTCATATGGGAAGATCCCATTTTTTCAAAAACCACTCAAACAAGCTCAACTTTCAAAACCCAAGCATCTGCAGACTCACCAGCACCAATCTAGCAAACCCACCAAAAATCATTTCAAAATTCAAAACTTGATTTCATGCGGCCATTTCATCAAACAGGTTGCAGACACAAATCAAACAAAACATCAAACACTATAGTGTGTAGTGATTCTTGCCTAACTTTTTCCCTAGTTAGCTCACACACAACTGAGTAGATCATCTAGAAAGATTAGCCCAACACTAGCACCCCTGTGAGCTTGCCATTGCCATTAATGGTGAACAGCCGAACACCTCAATGCCACCCCATAGTCGACAGCAGGCTAGAGGAAGAACTAGTCGTGCCAACCTTGTCTGGGAGACAGCCCACCGTCCATCGCCACTCCCTGTCCCAGCCGCGAGCGTTGCCAAGCCCTGGACCCCGCGCACAAGCCACGCCCAGACCATGCCAAGCGTGCGCCAGAGCGCCACCCACGACCAGCGTCCATAGACCGTGCGCCGCCCTCACCGCGCGCACACACGATCACCACCGACCCAGGAGACCGCCAGACATCCCCGTTTGCCGCCCCGTGCCATACAACCACCGTCCGCCGTCGAAGACGCCGCCTCTGCCGCGCAGAGCACCGGCCGTTCCAGACCAAACTACACCGCCCCATGCCTCGCGACCATGTCGTTGAGAATCGCCAGGAGACACAGCACCGTCCCCTACCCTTGCCCATGCCATTAGCCGCCTATAACGTTGCCCACGACGAGCTCACCGTGCGCCCCGACGGTCCCCTCGCTCGACTATAAATAGAGGCCACCCCCGCACGATTTATTCACACCATCTCATTCCCCTCTCCTCACTGACCGTGCCACACCATTCTTAGAGCAAGGCGAGCACCACCTCGCCGGAATTTCACCGGAGCCCGCCGCCTCTGGAGAAGAAAGGGGCCAGCGATTGGAGCCGCCCCAGGAGAAGCCACCGGTACCAGGAGGTTCGCCGTCGTCAACTTTGTCGTTCGCCCGCCTCGCCGACCTCCTGCACTCGTGAGCCCCCCCTCACTGGCCGCGCTAGGTTTCGTTCTCGCCGGAGCTGTCTCGCGTCGACGATGACCCACAGCTGTTGGATTAGAACTAGATTGAACGATCCACGTTGCCCCTTACCGCTTCGCCCAGCCCTGTGTCACTGACGAATGGGGACACCCACTTAAGCAGCCCGCGGGAGCATTGCGCTTAGCAGGCCAGCCCAGCAATTCAAATTAAACCTTTTCTTTTTAAATTCAAACACACTTCTGTACCCAACTTCAAAAATCAACCCAGATCGATTCAGTGCACCAATTTGAATGAAACCAATTTTGTTGGAAAGGTCTGTGAATGCCTAATCCAAGCCCGTTGGATTCAAGTCATTTGGATCTATAGATCACCCATAGTAAAAATAACAAGGCAGAAGATTTTCTGCATTCAAACATTTTTCAAATATAAACCATAAAAGCTTTTGAGTTGATTCCAACTCTCAAAAATCACATTTAACCATACCTTTCAGAATATATAAAAAAATATAGGTTTACCTACAGAAATAATGTTCAAGGAATAAAAGAATGCTTCATAAGCATTTCTAGCCACTTTAATTAATTAAAATAAAAGGGTAAAACCTTATTAAATTGTGACACCACTTTAAATCACATTCCCATGGACTACAATATATGGTGATGACATGTGTCAACATGATCCCATGTTTAGTTTGGAGAATATTAAATCTTAAGTAGTTTTTCAATGAGTAGAAATTACTTTTCTAAAAATAAAAAGATTTAACCCAAGCCTTAACCTTGTAAGGTTAGAGATGATGCTAGATCATCTATAGGACCCTTGTGTGTGATGATTGCAAGTAGTTAAGTATTGTTTGGTGATTGTGTACCTCGTATTTATTCATAGACGCTAGTACCGACCAAGGATACGAGGAGGAAGGAGGATACTACGAAGAGGAAGCCGAGGAGAACTTCAACCATCGCTCAAGACAAGGCAAGCTAGTAACTATGCAAGCTGATATTATACCAATGCAAGCTACCCCTTGCAAGATACTATACCTATGCAAGCTTATACTCATATTGATGCAAGCTAACCCTTGCCAGATACCCTACTGATGCCACAAACCCATACTTGTGATATGACTACTATATGCCTTAAGCATATGTGATCATACCCACTTGATAAACCAATCCTAGTGTTATGTGCAAGCTTCTTACTTTATTTCTTTATCAAAACTTGCTTAGAGTCCACCTAAGAGTTTGGTAGATACTAGACAACAGTCAAGGTTGCATAAAGAGCATAAAATTTGGCCTAAGCTAGAAACCTTGATATCAGCCTAAGATATAAGGTTGGACTTAGTGAAACTCCACTAGTTACCACCCCTCATTAGTACTACCCCCACCCGTAGATGCTAGTGCTAAGCATAAAACTTGATCAACATTAGATGGAAATACTTGGTGGAAAAATGGTTATGAAAACCTTGGAATGATGGATCATTCTATTGAAATGTTTTGGACATGTGTATCCAAACACTTGTTGATTTTGGTGATGAAAATGTTGAGGCATGAGCCTTAGCCCTTTATAAATCTGATGGTTGTCTGGATACGATACCATTCCAATTTCATCGTACAACCACAATACCCGAATATTGGGTAGGGCTTGACTGGAAACTTATATTCCTTAGTATTAGTTCCCTCACGGCCAAGGTCTGAGTTGAGGCTACCTTGTGAAGATTGTCCACCTGTGCAGTACCCAAGATGATAGTTGGTCATGGTTGGGAGGCCAAACTCACAGGAGAGGTGCTTATACTAGGGCGTGTAATTGAACGGTTAGGATTGATTATCCGCATACTGAGTATGGTGAATTCAGGATTTGTTCCTGACGGATGTATCGAATGTTGTGGTGAAAGTGTACAATCTCTGCAGAGTGTCAAACTATTCGAATAGCCGCGTCCGCGATTATGGACAGTTGGAGTGGCCATACTGTTCCCCCGTCAGACTTTTCAAAATGACTTGTGAAATGAATTGAGACTTTGACTTGACCACAACAAAGTTGTGACCTGAATTACAAGATCCCACTTAGGAGTTATAAAATTGTGACTAGCTTTGGAACTTAGTAGAGATAAACCTGGCTTTTTGCAAAACAACCCTAGAGCCTAGTGTCCTATTATCCAAAAACCCCTTACCTGTTAGTATTAGTTTGCGAGTACTTAAAGAGTACTCATGGCTTTGTCCTGCTATTCCCATGGCTGACTATGAAGAGGAGTACCTCAAGATGGACCCTGTGAAGGTTACGACAACTAGGATCATCTCCCATCGTCAAGATTACCGTGACCTCAAGATGGAGTTTCGCCTACGCTACCATTATTATTACGTATTCCGCTGCTTGATGTTGTATTAAGAACTGGATCATGAGATCCCTATTTGTGTAAGAACTTATGTATCGTTGTCATGGATGAAGTACTATGGTATCCAATTCTGTTATGTCTCGCAAAAATGGTAATCCTGGGATTGCGATGTATGGCATAACAGGCATCTAGGATTGAAAAATCCGGGTGTTGACAAGTTGGTATCAGAGCCATCCTGACCATAGGAGATCCTAGTTAGATTGGACGTTGACCCAAAAACTTAGTTTCAAAACCAAAGAATAAAAAAATATATTTACGAAAACTTATTCTCATTCTTACCTCTTTAATTCTTTCATAAAACTTCATGTTCCTCAAAAACTCTTGCCAAATAGATAAAATTTTGACACACTTGATCACTCTGCTAATCTACTCATCCTCTATTTTTATATATGGACGTGAAGTACAACAAGTTTTACCAGCTTGGGAATGGAGGAGACCTTATCTTTGAGAAGGATCTGGATCAGCTTTCGGAACTTCTGGAGCCTCCGCATCCCGAGTTCTTCGGAGCTCAACTCAATGATCAAGGAGGAGAAGATCTGCAGTGGCTAATTGTTGCAAGTCTCCGAGGAAAGATTGAACCTCCCACTGCGGAGGGAATTCAGTTTACCTTGATGGAAAACAACTGGCTCGATGGACTTGCCAGAGCAATGCAGGAATCTCTTTCCCGTCTGTGTGGGCAGAGCATCAATCAGATCAAGGGTACTCGCTTTGAGTTTTTCCCGAGGCGTGATGCAAATTGCCAACCATTGGAAGCCCCATACCACCCCGAGCTGAAGACTCAATTGCACCACCTTAGCTTCATGATGTATGATCGTCAGCAGGAATTGGACAACTGGCGTGACTATTGCAACCACAAGTCTGCCATCATCAAGACGAAGGATCAGACCATAGCCATGCTAGCAAAGGATTGCAAGTCTCGTCGCCGTCAGCTTGACAAGAAGGAGCGCATTATTGCCCGTCTTCGCCATCGCATCTCATCTCTGGAAGAGACCATCCACGAGAGACATGCGCTAGAGGAAAGGGAGAATGCCGGAGAGGATCTTCGTGGAGACCCTTACTCCTATCTCAGCGATGACGATGATTTTCTGGAGGATCAGGCCATGGACTTCTTCACCGATGAGGATGATTTCGCCTTCATCGATGATGCTGAAGATGATGAAGCCACAGACTCCGAGGAGTAGTAGCACTAAGCACTAGCGTAGTGAGTAGTAGTCGGTCCCATCAGATCGTAGTTTCGAATGGTTCTTAAAACCATCTGCTTTTTCCTTGTTGTGGTGTGTTGTACTATGTGCTATGATTGAATGAAAAGCAAGTTGCTAGAAAATCTGAGTCAAACATTTAAAATTTTCAAAACCCAAAACCTTAGAAATTTCCTCTTTTCTCATGATCTATATCAATCTTCGATGCCACGTGGAGGAAGTGGTTCAGCCTCAGACCGATGTTGCAGATCCCGCAAATGTTGACTTCGACCGAAGGCTGAAAGAGCGGAACGTCAAGCCAACCTAGCCACTCTGCAACAGATAGCCCAACTAGCCCATAATAACCAAGGCCATGGAAATCAGGACAACCACAGATCTAAGCTCAAGAATTTCCAGAATACCAACCCACCCGTTTTCACCAAGTCAGAAGAACCCCTAGATGCCGATGATTGGCTGCAAACCATGGAAAACAACTTAGAAGTAGCAGAGTCAAGCCAACGAGAAAGTCATGTTCGCCACCCATTATCTAGCCGGAGATGCCAGGCATGGTGGAACAGTGTTCGCAATGACGGAGGCCGATGATGACCGGGAGGAATTCAAGGTCAAGTTTAGCGTAACCCATGTGCCACCAGGTTTGATCAAGAGAATGAGAGACGAGTTCGAGAGTTGAAGCAAGGAAGGATGACTAGTGGAATACCGTGACAAAATTTTGTCATTAGCTAGGTATGCCCGACGAGATAGACACGAAGCCAAGAAGAAAGAAAGATTCTGAATGGTCTGCATGACGAGATGCGCATGTGTTAGTCAATATCCCTTTGTTGATATTGAAGCCCTTGTCTACTCGCTATCCGGATGGAAGGAAAGATCAACCAGGCCAATGAGAACTGCAAGCGTCGCATGATGCATCAACCAGAACCCATCGGACCCCAAAGTATCGCCCAACCCATCTCCGAGATTTGCCCCAAGAACCAACAGACTATGACCCGTCCGACCTATCCCAACCGTGGAAACCCTAGACCCGGAGGAAATCACAACAACCACGCAAACACTAGCAATTTCACCGTGCCCCACCCAAGTTCAACACCAACAATGCTACCGCCAACCCAACATCGCCTTGAGGACTGGAAGCAATGTTGTACTGTTGACTAAGGACAAGTCACAAGTGACCTGTTATGATCAGGAAATAAAGGCCACTATTCCAACGAAGTGCCCCAACAAGAAGAATGCTACAGCCCTAATACCAATGTCCCATTTCAGCAGACGTCATGTCCAGCCAGGAAGGAGATTTGCCCAGAAATTCACTCAACCGCAATGGCCGTCTTTTTCTCATGCATGCTGAAGAAGCTCAAGAAGCGCCAGACGTCGTGCTGGGTATGTTTTCTGTTAATTCAGTACTTGCAAGAGTGTTGTTTGATTCTGGTGCATCGCATTCATTTGCCACCGAAGAATTTGCCTGCACTAGTAAAATTCAACCAACCAAACTGAAGCATGTTATGATTGTGCAAATTCCCGGATCAACCACCAAGGCTAGGCAAATTTGCAAGGCCGTCCCTATCCGAAACCATGGCATAGATTTTTATGCTAACCTAATAGTACTCGGAACTAAAGGTTTGAAAGTAGTACTAGGAATGGATTGGATGTCCAAACATAAAAGATTGATTGACTGTGCTAAGAAAGCCATCACCATGACCAGTACCACCGGGATATCAGTCGAGCATATATCTGAAACCTTACCTCGCCAATTCAAGTGTAACAAGAGTATAGCCCAACCTACCATTGACCAAGTTCGGATAGTCTGCGAATACCCCGATGTATTTCCAGATGTTTTGCCCGGTATGCCCCCAGATCGGGATATCGAGTTTATCATCGAACTCATCCCCGGGACAGGACCCATAGCCCAGAGACCCTATAGTATGAACCCGTCAGAACTAGAAGAACTGAAGAAGCAACTGGATTCCATGTTGGAAATCGGATTGATTCAACCAAGTGCGTCCCCATGGAGATCACCTGTCTTGTTTGTGGACAAGAAGGATGGAGGTAACCGTTTGTGTACGGATTATCGGAAGTTGAATGATGTCACCATCAAGAACAAGTACCCCTTGCCTAAGATAGAAGATTTGTTTGATCAGTTGACCGGTGCCCAAGTGTTTTCTAAGATTGATCTTAGGACTGGCTATCATCAACTCAAAATTCGTGCAGAGGATATTCCAAAGACTGCCTTTACCACCAGATATGGATTGTATGAGTATACAGTCATGTCTTTTGGATTAACCAATGCCCCCGCTTATTTCATGAACCTGATGAATAAGATTTTTATGGACTTCCTGGATAAGTTTGTCGTTGTTTTCATCGATGACATTCTGATTTATTCCAAATCAGAAGAAGAACATGAGCTACACCTAAGGACCATTCTTGGAACCCTTAGAGAGCATCAGATGTATGCAAAGTTTAGCAAGTGTGAATTCTGGTTACAGGAAGTAGGATTCCTCGGTCACATTGTATCAGCCGGATGAATTGCGGTTGACCCTGCCAAAGTGAAAGATATAGAAGATTGGCAAGCCCCAAACACTCAAACCCAAGTTCGTGCTTTTCTCAGATTGGCGGGATATTACCGCAAATTCGTAGAAGGATTCTCGAGTATCGCCCGACCCATGACCCAATTGCTGAAGAAGGACAAGAAGTTTGAATGGACCGACAAATGTGAAGCGAGTTTTCAAGAACTCAAGAGGAGATTGATTTCAGCCCCAATCCTAATCATGCCGGATATCACGAAGCCCTTCGATGTGTATTGTGACGCATCCAAGATTGGTCTAGGATGTGTGCTAATGCAAGAAGGCAAAGTTATATCTTATCTATCGCGACAATTGAAGCAACATGAACAAAATTACCCAACCCATGACCTCGAACTCACAACCGTAGTTCTAGCCCTAAAGACGTGGAGACATTACCTGATGGGAAACCGTTGTGAGATTTACTCGGATCACAAGAGCCTAAAGTATATATTCACTCAGAAGGAGCTGAATATGAGGCAGAGAAGATGGATTGAGCTAATCAAGGATTACGACCTGGACATTCACTATCACCCTGGTAAAGCCAATGTGGTAGACGATGCCCTTAGCAAATTGCCGTGCCGCTTGAACTCCATGATTTTGGAGGAGCAACCAAGTTTGCACAAAGAGATGGAAGATTTTTGAATAGAATTAGTAAGTGAAGGATTTTTGGCTAGCATAGAATTTTAGCCCACTTTGATCAGTCAGATTAAGGAGGCGCAGAAAGGAAATGCCAGTATCGACGGAATCAAGCGTCGTATCGGTACAGGCAAAGTACCCGGATTCACCGAGGACGAAGAAGGAGTTTTGTGGTACAAAGGACGCCTTTGTGTACCATCAGATTCTGAGTTAAAAGAAGTTATCTTGAAGGAGGCTCATGATACTCTTTATTCTATTCATCCCGGAGGAACTAAGATGTATCAAGATTTGAAAGAGCAATTTTGGTGGCATAAGATGAAGAGAGAAATCGGAAGCTATATCGCCAAGTGTGATATATGTCAGCGAGTCAAGGCAGGACATCAAAGACCCGCTGGATTGTTGCAACCTTTGCAAATTCCGGAATGGAAATGGGATTCTGTAGGAATGGACTTTATAACTGGACTACCTACTTCTAGTAGGGGAAATGACTCTATTTGGGTCATAGTGGACAGATTGTCCAAAGTCGCCCATTTCTTGCCCGTCAAAACCACCTATCAGAGTTCGAAGCTAGCGGAGTTGTACATCGCTAGAATCATTAGTTTGCATGGAGTACCCAAGAACATAGTATCAGATCGAGGAACTCAGTTTACCTCGAGATTCTGGAAGAAAGTCCAAGAAGGTTTAGGAACCCGCCTAGATTTCAGTACCGCGTATCACCCTCAGACCGATGGACAAACGGAGCGAGTAAACCAAATACTCGAAGATATGCTAAGAGCCTGTGTGCTAGAATATGGATCCAAGTGGGAAGACTATTTGCCGTTTGCAGAATTTTCTTACAACAATAGTTACCAAGCCAGTTTGCAAATGGCCCCATTTGAATTCATGTATGGAAGAAAGTGCCGCACCACTTTGAACTGGTCGGAAGTAGGAGAGAGTCAGATTTTTGGACCCGACATCCTACGAGAAGCAGAAGAGAAGGTTCACAAGATTCGTGAGCACCTCAAGACAGCCCAATCCCGACAGAAGAGTTATGCCGACAAGAGACGTCGAGACCTCGCCTTCAACATAGGAGAATTTGTTTATCTAAAAGTGTCGCCATTGAAGGGAATGCAGCGTTTCCAACTCAAGGGAAATTTAGCCCCCAGATATATCGGACCTTTCAAAATTCTGAACCGTCGAGGAGAAGTATCGTATCAACTGGACCTACCAGAAGAGATGTCAGCTGTCCACAATGTGTTCCATATCTCGTTACTTCGCAAGTGTCTCAAAGTCCCCGAGAAGACCAGAGTGTTCAAGAATATCTATCACCAGACCATAGAGATCAACGATGACCTAACCTATCCCGAAGTACCCATCCGCATTTTTGGAAGAAGCCTTTCAAACTACCAGAACCCGAAGCATCAAGTTTCTCAAGATTCAGTGGAGCAACCACACAGAAGAGGAAGCTACCTGGGAACGCGAAGATCACAGCAGGACGGAGTTTCCCGATCTCTTCAAATCCTAGGTAATCTTTTCGTCCTTTTTCAAATCTCGGGACGAGATTTTGTTTAAGGGGGGAAGGTTTGTAACATCCCAAAAATACCAAACTTAGATCATCAAACCCTAATCATCAAGATTAGGGCTAACAAAAACTTTTCTAAGTAAACCCATGAATGCATGTATATGTGTATGCATGGATTTTGAATTTCTTTAAAAACCACCTTGTTTGTGTGATCCATTGCTTGTAAAATGTTTCTTAGGTGAAATGAACCTCATCTAAAACATTTCCCACACTTTTCCTAAAGACAAGTAAATCAAAACAAATATATTAAGTGAATGGTCATTTTGACCAATTTAACTCCCATGCCAACTTTGGCTGTCTCAAACTTTCAAAACCTAACAGAAACTTTTCTGGATCTTTGCACCCCTTGAATGTACTCATAACAAAGTATCAAGGCCCACTTTGTGATCATCCAGAAACTTTCAAATGCATAGTTTAAATGACAATTCAAAATTGAATCTTCTTCATATGGGAAGATCCCACTATTTAAAAAACCACTCAAACAAGATCAAATTTCAAAAAACAAGCATCTGCAGACTCACCAGCACCAATCTAGAAAACCCACCAAAAATCATTTCAAAATTCAAAACTTGATTTCATGCGGCCATTTCATCAAACAGGTTGCAGACACAAATCAAACAAAACATCAAACACTATAGTGTGCAGTGATTCTTGCCTAACTTGTTCCCTAGTTATCTCACGCACAACTCAGTAGATCATCTAGAAAGATTAGCCCAACACTAGCACCCCTATGAGCTTCCCATTGCCATTAATGGTGAACAACCGAACACCTCAATGCCACCCCATAGTCGATAGCAGGCTAGAGGAAGAACTAGCCATGCCAACCTTGTCTGGGAGATAGCCCACCGTCCACCGCCATTCCCTGTCCCAGCCGCGAGCGTTGCCAAGCCCTAGACCCCGCGCACAAGCCACGCCTAGACCATGCCGAGCGTGTGCCAGAGCGCCACCCGTGACCAGCGTCCACAGACCGCGCGCCGCCCTCACCGCGCGCACACACGATCACCACCGACCCAGGAGACCGCCAGACATCCCCGTTTGCCGCCCTGTGCCATACAACCACCTCCCGCCGTCGAAGACACCGCCTCTGCCGCGCAGAGCACCGGCCGTTCCAGACCAAACCACACCGCCCCATGCCTCGCGACCATGTCGTTGAGCATCGCCAGGAGACACAGCACTGTCCCCTACCCTTGCCCATGCCATTAGTCAGAACGCCGCCGACGAGCTCACTGTCAGCCTGACGGTCCCCTCGCTCGACTATAAATAGAGGCCACCCCCGCATGATTTATTCACACCATCTCACTCCCCTCTCCTCACTGACCGTGCCACACCATTCTTAGAGCAAGGCGAGCACCACCTCGCTAGAATTTCACCGGAGCCCGCCACCTCTGGAGAAGAAAGGGGCCAGCGATTGGAGCCGCCCCAGGAGAAGCCACCGGTACCAGGAGGTTCACCATCGTCGACTTCGTCGCTCGCCCGCCTCGCCGACCCTCGCCCGTAGCCCGGTGAGCCCCCAGCACCCCTCACTGCCACGCTAGGTTTCGTTCTCACCGGAGCTGTCTCGCGTCGACGATGACCCACATCCGTTGGATTAGAACTAGATCGAACGATCCACGTTGCCCCATACCGCTTCGCCCAGCCCCGTGTCACTGACGAGTGGGGACACCCACTTAAGCAGCCCGCGGGAGCACTGCGCTTAGCAGGCCAGCCCAGTAACATTTCCCGCGCAGCCCAGCAATTCAAATTAAACCTTTTCTTTTTAAATTCAAACACACTTCTGTACCCAACTTCAAAAATCAACCCAGATCGATTCAGTGCACCAATTTGAATGAAACCAATTTTGTTGGAAAGGTCTGTGAATGCTTAATCCAAGCCCGTTGGATTCAAGTCATTTGGATCTGTAGATCACCCATAGTAAAAATAACAAGGCAGAAGCTTTTCCGCATTCAAACATTTTTCAAATTTAAACCATAAAAGCTTTTGAGTTGATTCCAACTCTCAAAAATCACATTTAGCCATACCTTTCAGAATATATAAAAAAATATAGGTTTACCTGCAGAAATAATGTTCAAGGAATAAAAGAATGCTTCATAAGCATTTCTAGCCACTTTAATTAATTAAAATAAAAGGGTAAAACCTTATTAAATTGTGACACCACTTTAAATCACATTCCCATGGACTACAATATGTGGTGATGACATGTGTCAACATGATCCCATGTTTAGTTTGGAGAATATTAAACCTTAAGTAGTTTTTCAATGAGTAGAAATTACTTTTCTAAAAATAAAAAGATTTAACCCAAGCCTTAACTTTGTAAGGTTAGAGATGATGCTAGATCATCTATAGGACCCTTGTGTGTGATGATTGCAAGTAGTTAAGTATTGTTTGGTGATTGTGTACCTCGTATTTATTCATAGACGCTAGTACCGACCAAGGATACGAGGAGGAAGGAGGATACTACGAAGAGGAAGCCGAGGAGAACTTCAACCATTGCTTCAAGCACAAGGCAAGGTAGTAACTATGCAAGCTGATATTATACCAATGCAAGCTACCACTTGCAAGATACTATACCTATGCAAGCTTATACTCATATTGATGCAAGCTAACCCTTGCCAGATACCCTACTGATGCCACAAACCCATACTTGTGATATGACTACTATATGCCTTAAGCATATGTGATCATACCCACTTGATAAACCAATCCTAGTTTTATGTGCAAGCTTCTTACTTTATTTCTTTATCAAAACTTGCTTAGAGTCCACCTAAGAGTTTGGTAGATACTAGACAGTTGTGCTGAAGGTTGCATAAAGAGCATAAAATTTGGCCTTAGCTAGAAACCTTGATATCAGCCTAAGATATAAGGTTGGACTTAGTGAAACTCCACTAGTTACCACCCCTCATTAGTACTACCCCCACCCGTAGATGCTAGTGCTAAGCATAAAACTTGATCAACTTTAGATGGGAATACTTGGTGGAAAATGGTTATGAAAACCTTAGAATGATGAGTCATTCTACTGAGATGTTTTGACATGTGTTTCCGAACACCAGATGATTTTGATGATGAAAATGTTGAGGCATGAGCCTTAGCCCTTTATAAAACTGATGGTTGTCTGGATGCGATACCATTCCAATTTTATCGTACAACCACAATACCCGAATATTGGGTAGGGCTTGACTGGAAACTTATATTCCTTAGTATTAGTTCCCTCACGGCCAAGGTCTGAGTTGTGGCTACCTTGTGAAGATTGTCCACCTGTGCAGTACCCAAGATGATAGTTGGTCATGGTTGGGAGGCCAAACTCACAAGAGAGGTGCTTATACTAGGGCGTGTAATTGAACGGTTAGGATTGATTATCCATGACACGGTATGGTGAATTCAGGATTTGTTCCTGACGGATGTATCGAATGTTGTGGTGAAAGTGTACAATCTCTGCAGAGTGTCAAACTATTCGAATAGCCGCGTCCGTGATTATGGACAGTTGGAGTGGCCATACTGTTCCCCCGTCAGACTTTTGAAAATGACTTGTGAAATGAATTGAGACTTTGACTTGACCACAACAGAGTTGTGACCTGAATTACAAGATCCCACTTAGGAGTTATAAAATTGTGACTAGCTTTGGAACTTAGTAGAGATAAACCTGGCTTTTTGCAAAACAACCCTAGAGCCTAGTGTCCTATTATCCCAAAACCCCTTACCTGTTAGTATTAGTTTGCGAGTACTTAAAGAGTACTCATGGCTTTGTCCCTGGCTATTCCCATGGCCAGACTATGAAGAGGAGTACCTTGAAGATGGACCCCAGGAAGGTTACGACAACTAGGATCATCTCCCATCATCAGCATTGCCTGTGACCCCGAAGATGGAGCTTCGCCTACGCTACCGTTATTATTACGTATTCCGCTGCTTGATGTTGTATTAAGAACTGGATCATGAGATCCCTATTTGTGTAAGAACTTATGTATCGTTGTAATGGATGAAGTACTATGGTATCCAATTCTGTTATGTCTCGCAAAAATGGTAATCCTGGGATTGCGATGTATGGCATAACAGGCATCTAGGATTGAAAAATCCGGGTGTTGACAACCATGAGGTGGTCGAGCGTCTTGGGCTTGACGCGCCCAAGCTCTTCCTTGAAATCTGGGCGTCTGGCACCATCCTTGAAGGCGTTGATTGCCCGTTCCTCGAAGATGTGTGCAGCAGAGTTCTTGATGTGGGACCAGTGGAGTATGTACGAGCGGATGGACTCGTTAGACCGTTGGGTGCAGGCCCGTAGCTCTTCGATCGAATCTGGCCTCTTGCTGGTGCCCTTGAAGTTGCGGATGAAGCTGTATGATAGCTCTTCCAAACTCGGAAGGATCCGGAGGATAGGCTGCTGAGCTAGACTCTGGCCGCGCCTGTCAGCTACAGCTGAAGGCATTATAGGGCGGTGTTCTTGTTTCCGCCGTGGAGCTTGACTGACGACAGGTGATCATCGAGCCAGGCCTTTGGTTCCTAAGTGCCGTCGAACTTCGGGTTGTCCGAAGGGAGCTTGAATTTTTTTGGCATCCTTGTTCACCGAATGGATCTGCTGAAGCACCTGGCACCGCACAACTCTCCGCCGTCTTCCTCATCGGACTCAGTTGAGCACGTGCGCTTGGCGCGTGCCTTTTCGATCTTGCGCTGGGTGAGCTCGTTGCGAGCATCGTAGTTGCTACTACGGCGTCGTGGGCTCTTGCGGCATCAGGGAAGGTCGTGCTCATCGTCTTCGGATGAGGGCGTAGGGTTGTCGTTGAATATGACCGCACCTTTTTTCTTCGGCTCCACAGGAGCTTCGTCGTGGAGCGTGGCTACGACGAGTCCGAGGCCGGCTAGCACAGAATTGTGCATGGCACTCTTCGGGTCGCCCACCTTAGGTGGATGGGACGCGAGATATGTAGTGGTTGCCATGATCGCAACCTGCGGTGTTTTCGGCATGACGTTGCCATGTGAGTCCATCGTCATGACGGACGTGTTGAGGGCCCGGGTGACCTCGCGTCGCGGTACTTATTGGCTTTGTTGCCATGCGAGCTGGAGCCACCGTTGGCGGAGAGCGCAGCTTGTCATGCACTGGATTCCACAGCTGCCTTCTTGCTCTTTTCAAGCTCCTCCATCAGCTTCACCTATCGGTTGTGCTCATCGATGAGGAGGAGCTGGTAGGCCTTCAGCAGATCCCATGAAGCATTCACAAGTAGGGTGATGTTCCTGCCATGGCTTTGCGTGCTTGGCTCCAGCCTTCCTTATTGAGGTTGATCTTGTTGTAGGCATAACCGTCATGTTCGTTGGGCCTGTTAGACGGATTGCCCCTGTTTCCTCCGTTCTCAGCTTGCAGGTTGAGAGGAGGGTTGGGTGCACTCGAACCTGGCGGTAGTTCCGTTTCGTTCTGGATGACGACATCGCATAGATAGCGCCCGTGGATTGGATTGCTATTGCCGCAACTTTCAGATCCGGAACCATAGGTTCCTTCATCTGAGGGAGGGCCACACAGATCTGAGTTGCAGCTGCCGCTGTCATCTGACTCGTTTGTCAGCGTCGATGCGCGTAATGCACCGATAGGTGGGACCCACGAAGCGGGCCTGATGGATGGTGGAGGCACCCGCTCTGGGAGGCAAAGGGTACCGGTCTACCCCACCTGGAAGCAGAGGCTCCTAAACCGCATCTCGATCCCATCAACGAGGGATTCGAAATCCCTCAGGGTGGCCGGCGAGTGGGCGGTGAAGTCGAAGGCACCGAAGAGGAGGTGTGTCTCTGATGCCGATGAGTTATAGATTGATCTGGATGGAACCGTCACGACCGCACGATCAGCATCCCTGTTCCCCACGGACGGCGCCAATTGACGAGGTTCGATCTCGTCAATGCCCATTGTTATGGACTTGGGTTTTGGAGAAGATGGGGATGCTGGAAGTCGCGGAATGGTTAACAGGCAAGCAACGTGGGACACAGGATTTACCAGTTCAGGCCGGAGAAAACCCTACCTCGCTTGCGCTCTTGATTACGGTGGAACCCGAAGGTTCAGGGTGTCTGATCTGTCTGGCGTGGAGGTATGTATGTGGTGAGTTGAGAGATCCTTCTCGCCGTACCCTCCTGGCCTTTATATAGATAGGAGGTCCCGGGCTTAGGTCGAGTCGGTTATAGATTAGGGTTGGTACCCTTCGAAATTCTATCTAATCTATACTTGTCCTCCAAGGAGTCAAAAACGCCATGGGCTTGGGCCACCCTAAGTCTTCATGGGCTGTGTGTCTTGACATGGGCCTTCCTTGGTCTGGACCAGGTATACCAATGTCATGTACCCATGGGGTATGTCCATGTCAGATGATCCTTCCAAACCTTGTTCTGCCATCTATTCAAGATGATGGAACTAGGTTCGGTAGGATCATCGCTTTGTGCTTATGATGATATTTAATACAATGTGATCATACAGCTAGTGCTATTGGAACCCGATGGTATGAACAACAAAATTGGTTCTGCACCTCCTCTGGGTTCCCGTAGCAGCAGCTCTGCCATTGGTGTGCTAGTTATTCTAAAGCTCACAAGTGCTTAGATCATGTTAGGTCATTATGTTTTGCTTGCTCTGGCTCATGATTACAAAGTCGCTCAATGAAATGCAAATGGATCCTCTTCATTCCCAAACTTGTGTGCTAACCAAATTTCTTGTTAATTTGTGTTGATCATGAGGAGAATCCCTTTCATCTGTGCCATTGCATATGAGGCCATGTTGATAGTTCATTTCTGCTAACCACCTTGCTTGTTCATTTTTGATCACCACAATGTATTTTCTGACATGTGTTGATTCTTTTTTTAATGCTCGAAGATGATTAAGGTTGGGAACGTCCATGATCAGGTAGCTCCAACCCATTTCACCAGGGTCATGTTAGAAGATGCGTCCGACCTGCTGCCAATTCCTGATGGATTTAGGACTTTCCTCGACACTATGCCAAGGACGATCATGCTCAAGGCCAACACCAAATGCAGCTAAATCGTGAAGCTCATGGATGTTGGCGGCAGGGTTTGCCTTGACCAGGGGTGTCCTGGCTTCACCATTGCCCACCAGGTCATGATCGAGTACTTCCTGACCTTCAAGATGCTGAAGGGTGACCTGTTCAGGGTAACCATCTTCTACTATAGCATGTGCAAAGTGATCAAGAAATGCCCCCAACATGATCAAACCATTGTGATGATATATGTATAGAATGTTCACGCTACTAGTGTAATAAGTTTGTGTTTTTCTTGGTTGTTAATTATGGTGGTGTGCATAGACTGGTTTACTGCCTACCCTTTTTCTTCCTCCTACAAATCCCGCTCCTACTCCCTCCCTGTACGCAGGCATGGCTCCCTCTTAGAAGCATGGCGCGGCGATAAGGCACAAGGAGAGAAAAGAGAGAGCTTGTCGCGATGCTTTACGCAATGCAGAGTCACAACATATGCTCATGATAGCTCTTCCCACATGTGAGGGATCCTTCGGGTAGGTCTTGTACTTATCCTCCTTAATCATGTTCTCCAACATTCTTCTTCTCCTTAATCATCATATTCTTCTCCTTCTTTAGAGCCGGCGGTTCAACGACAGACATGTTTGCCCCATGTTGGGGGGATGACCCTAGGTAGGGTCAAGCTAAGGTAAAAGGGCAAAGCCCACCGAGTTATTGATCGGGCCAAGGCCTGATCCGGGCGAATTAGGGTCGGATTATCCTAAGCTAAATAGCTTTGGCCGGACTCGGCTGAAATATAAGGTATGTCGGCACAATGTCTAGGTCACTTTTTATTTGCAGGTACGCGCCTGGCCGAGTCATAATGGACGAGGCCGAATCAGGAGATGGTTTGCTCGAGAAGGAGAGAGCAAGCCCCAAGGTCAACAGTATCCTCTATCACTTTTCTAGGAATCCCAGGAGAGACAATCTCTAAGGATAAGGACCAGAGGGACAGAGACAGAACAGAGGTCACGAGGTGACAGTCCACTATGCCCAACGGATATAACGGAAAGGAGGCCGCCGAATTACCTCTTTGGGAAGGGCATATGCTGGGAATATGTTGTCCAGCTCTGCCCTAGTTGTAACCTGGCCACCCCTTTATAAGGTGAGCTAGGGCCTCCTCGAGGGGAGGTCGATTCATTCTGTAGAGGAGAAAACCTAGGAGAGCCCTTTATTTCTTTTTCCTCCTCTCTCTGATTCAAGGAGCAAGTGTACACCATTGTTTATCTAAAGGAAAGATATTGAGAGTATTCATCCTATGTAGATCCACTATGCTATCCCTCAATGGATCCCACTAGTACACATTGGCCCCATATTTAGCATACCCATGGCATCTACCATGCCACCACCATGACAGTTGGCGCCCACCATAGGGACAACAACGGTGCTAGCTGGAGTCAAGGTCCAGACGGGAAACTTCATCGCCACCAGAGAGCGTATCGTCTCCGAGATGGTCCAATGATTTAACTCGCAGGACTACGGTAGCGATAATGTGCGCAACTTTGGAAAGTGCTGTCCTCCGTGCAATGGCGTATTTGTCAACTTCAGCGCACACAAGTTCTACATCGGCATCGACGTCTCGTGTGTCTACCCACATCGAGTTGTCGTGGCGGGAGAGCCGCCCCTCAACGCTGCTCGCGGGCAGCATATCACTCGCCCCACTAGCATCATCAAGGTGATGATGACCACGCTAGGAGCAGGCACTGGAGCCGGCACCAGCAGAGACCTCGTGGCGGCAAACTCGGCATAAGTGGAGAATGTAACCCCCTGAGCTTCTCGTTCGAGGTTCCCTTCGTTGGAGTGGCCGGAGAACATCCTGCAGGAAGCTATAGATAGCTTGACTACTCCTGTAGATCCCATTGTAGATATAGCTCAAGAGAGGAGACCCGACAGAAAGTGCTAGAGGGAGCTAAGAGAGTAGTAGTTGCACATCAGTCACTTAACATTACCTTGCGTGAGTATGCTAGGGCAAACAAGCTTAACACTAGACCAACTCGCATAGATGGTGTAAGGATTAGGGGAAAGAATCTCCTTAGTGATATAAACAAGGAACATGTGCCAAGGCAATGTGATTCGGCTGACCAAGGGTTTCCGAGGTATAGCACGCCCGTGAGGAACCTCATGGCAGCAGATGCAGCAATTGCCGAGATACCAGCTTTATCCGGCGAGGCCCGACAAAGGCAGCAAGAGAGAGTCAATGAGCTGGTGTGCATAGCGATCCAGCAGAATGAGGAACTACTCAAGAACAAGCCGACAAGACCAGAAGGTTCTCGTGTTGTTCAATCGGCTAGGGGTGCTCCGACAAGAGGCCCGGTGGATAGAAGAGGTGGTAAACTCTAGGAGAAGGAACAAGCAGATGGTGCCTTATGATCCGCCTGTGGCCAGGAAATCCAAAATAGTACAAGCTCATGACCAAGTAAGTATCAACCGAGGAAACATGAACCATGGTCTAGGTCAGTGGTCAGTGTAACTCGGCTAGAGGAGGACAACATCAACCACAGCAACACCTGCAGAGGTATGTGGCTCGGCAAGAGCATAGTGTAGGACCAGCTCAACACAACCCGGAGCAAAACCGGTACAACGATGGTTATTCGATAATGGAAATCGCCGGATTCCCCAGGCCAGATCTTCACGTGATGGCACCAAGGATAGGAAATAGGAACTTGCAGCCAGATGATGCAAGGTTAAAGCTGGACAGAATATATAGGTCCGAACTGTTGGAAGAACAGTGTCCAACATGCTTTGGACCTTGGATCATGAGGGAATCAACTGTGTTGAATCTCCAATTGGCCAGGTGGACAAAGACATATGATGGTAGCACAAAGCCACAAGATTGGTGGATAGATTATGCAACTGCTATGAACATCCCAGGGGGCAACCTCAGATGGGCAGTGAGATATGTACCTCAGATGTTAGAGGGACCAACAAGGGTCTGGTTGAATAATCTGCCACCAGGACGTATCAACTACTGGTTGGATTTTGAGATGTTTGTGAGCAACTTCACTAGTACATACAAGAGGCCAATCATACCTCAGCATATGGCAATGTGCAAGCAAAGGACGAATGAAACTGACAGAGAGTTTCTGACTCGCTGGTGCAACCTGCGAAACTCGTGTGAAGGTGTAATCGAGTCACAAGAGATCACATGGTTTGCACAGTGGTGCAGGTATGGAAGTGTGTTATGGAAAATATTACAGAGAGATATGCCAACTACGTTGGCCGAGACAATCAAGATTGCCGATTCATACTCGTTGGGTGACCCGACCCAGCCCGAACTTATGTCGACAAAGCAAAATGAAGAGAATTACGACCGTGATGGTGCCGGGTTATCCTGGAGAAATGATTTCCGAGGTAAGAGAAGAGACGGCAGACCGGATTATCGATATAACTCGATCCATGTTGCTCCTATAACCCAAGATCAGCCAGGAGCAGGGGGTAATCAGCGACAGAAGAATAATGCACAATAATGGATGCCAAAGAGTGATGGGAAGAAGCAATGGAGTGCTGAGAAGAAAAAGCAATGGCAGGAAATTCCGAAGGATACATATGAGTCCATGTTGGATCAGCCCTGCAAATTCCACACACCTAATCCGGCTAAGCCGGCAAATCACACAACTCGTTAGTGTGCTTGGATGAAGCAGGCAATGGGTGAAGGAGGACCAAACCAGCCGAATCACCAACCACAGCTCCCAAGAGGCAACGCTCAGCAGCAGCTAGCTTTACCTCCACCACCACTACTAGGAAAACGGCTATAGGTAATCCACACATCCGTGGCGCACGTGCTAGTGGTTCCCCATGGGTAAAATAGGCGTGGCGCACTGCCCACAGGTTCCCTACGGCTAACTGCCGTAAGCGTGGCGCACATGGGGGTGGTGCGCCACGCCTATGTGTGGGCCAGGGCACAGGTGGCCGCAGCACACATAACCGTAGCGCACTAGGTCAAGATGCACTACAGATGTGAAACTTAGCCGTAGGGCACCCTGACCTAGTGTGCTACGGGCATGTGTGTTGGAGCAGGTGTGTCAACTTAGCCGTAGGGCACTCTGTCCTAGTGCCCTACGGCTAAGTGGCCTGCACCAACCCCCCCAACCCCGTGGATCTCCTTTTTAGGCTTTGGAAAAAATAAAAGAAAATGATAAACACTTCAAAAAATAAAATCATTTCATATGTAGGTAGGTAATGTGGTATAGTTTCTAGGAAAATTAACAAGCATAATTTTCCACTTTTTCTGCAAAAAAAGTCATGCCACGGTAAAATGTCCGTAACTTTTGCATACGATTTTGAAAAAAATCGTATAATATACCAAAATGACAAGAACGAGATTTCGCATCCGATCGCAACCACCTCCGGTCGTTTAGCGATTATTTAGATTTTCAAAATTCAATAAGAGTAAAAGTTACGGTCAAAAGACCGTTTTTTCCTGCAGAAAAAAATAGAGGGCAACTTACCCGTAGCGTACCACCACCTAGTGTGCTACGAGTAAGTTGGGCGGGATTTAAAATTTGAATCCCCACCCGTCCACCTACCCCTCTTCTCTTCCATCCCTCTTCTCATTTTCATTCTCCTCCCTCCTCCTTTTCCTTCTGTCTTCTCCTCCTCCTCCTTTTCCTTCTCTTCCTTCTCCTCCTCCTCCTTTTCCTTCTCTTCCTTCCCTTGCACTGACGATGGCGACAGTGGCCTTCTCCTCCTCCTTGCTCCGGCATCCTCCTCTCCTTGCAGTGAAGATGGAGACGGCGACCTTCTCCTCCTCCTTGCAGTCACGATGAGCGACGGTGACCTCCTCCTTGCGGCCTCCTCCTCCTTGCAGTAACGACGAGCGCCGACGAACTCCTTCTCCTTGCGGCGACCTCCTCCCTTCTCCAGCCACACCTCCTTCTCCCTCTCTTCCTCGATGCCGGCGAGGACTAGCATGACCACGCCCTCCCGCACCTCCCTGCGGTGGTAGGTCGTGGCCACAGCCACCATGCTCTAGCGAGGCGACACGACGGCGGCGATGTGGACCCGATTGCTTTTGCAATTCAAAACGAGGGTATTTTTTGCATTTTTTTTTGTTTTTTGAAAAAAACATCCGTGGCGCACCTGTACCCGTACCCATGGCGCACCTGGTAGTGCGCTATGCCTATCCCCATATAACCGTAGCGCACCAGTGTAGTGCGCTACGGGCACTTTTTAGCCGCAGCGTACGCTTAGTGGCGCACCACTAGTGCACCACGGATGGGCTTCTTAGGTGTGCCACGAACATCCCTTTTCCTAGTAGTGCACCGCCGAGGTACGAGAATCATGATAGAAGAGAAGCAGTGCACCACGTGGACAATCAAAATCAAGAGAACCGTGGGAACCCCGACATTGGTGGCCGGAATGACTATTGGGAACACGATCAGACGTACTGCGTATTCACCACAGAAGAAATAGACATGCAAATCATGCAGAGGCGATATATGGAAGTCAATGTAGTAACGCCGTCCGTGCCGAAGTATATGCACTGGTCGGATTAGGAAATCACTTGGAGTATCAAGGATCACCCGAAGATCATGCCGAACCCTGGATCATATGCCTTGGTTCTTTATCCGACGTTCATCAGGCCAAATATTAACGTGAAGTTCTCCAAAGTGCTCATTGATAATGGAAGTAGTATAAATATATTGTACAAGGACGCAATGCACAAGCTAGGTATCTCGGAGAACATGTTGCAGTCGACTAAGATCACCTTTCATGGCATTGTGCCGGGTTTGTCATGCGAACCAATTCGCAAAGTTCGGATAGACGTGTTATTCGACACACGGGAGAACTGCAGAACAAAGAACATGGAGTTCAGGATCGTGGACTTAGAGAGTTGCTACCATGCACTGCTGGGCAAGCCAGCTATATCCAAATTCATGTCTTGTACAAACATCAGTTATTTGAAAATGAAGATGCCAGAACCCCATGGGATTATCACCATTGCTGGAGATTATAGGAGATTGCTGGAATGTGCCTTGGCCGAGTCAAATCTAGCCGAGTCATTGGCGATTGCAAGGGAGAAAAGAAGAATCCAAGATATCAGCTTTGGCCAAGGGAGCTGGCTGAGCACTCTCTACAAGGTGTGCCGAGGGAGCTGGTCAAGAACTCTCTGCAAGATCTGCAAGGTGTGCTGAGGGAGCTGACCGAGCACTCTCTGCAAGATCTGCTAGGTGTGTCGATGGAGCTGGCCAAGCACTCTCTGCATGTTAGGCCTGATGCAAGGCCGGTGAAGCAACCTATCCGCCGCTTCGCCGAGGATAAGAGAAAGGTCATTGGATATGAGATAGCTCGGATCCTAGGAGCCGGGTTTATCATGGAAGTGCTTCATCCGGATTGGCTATCTAATCCGGTACTGGTGGAAAAAAGAAAGATGACCCGAATGTGGCAGTAGTGTGGCGCATCTGCATTGACTACATGAACTTGAACAAAGCATGTCCAAAGCGTCCATTTTCTTTGCATAGAATAGATCAATTCATTGATTCGATAGCTGGATGTGAACTTTTATCATTTGTAGACACGTACTCTGGTTTCCACCAGATACTGTTAAACCCGGCTGATCAAATAAAAACTACCTTCATTACCCGTGCAGGGCTTATTGCTATCGCAGTATGCCATTCGGCTTATGTAATGCCAGGGCAACGTATCAAAGATGCATGCAAAAATGTTTACATGATCAAGTTGGCAAAAATGTCCAAGTATATGTGGATGATATGGTGATAAAAAACAAGGAGAGTCACACTCTCCTAGATGATATCCGACAAAGATTTGTGAATCTAAGGAGATTTCGAATGAACATTAACCTGTAAAAATGCACCTTTGGTGTCCCAGCCAGAAAATTATTCGGATTCCTCATGTCGAGCCAAGGTATAGAAGAAAATCCAACTAAGATCCGAGAAGTTGAGTGCATGGAACTGCCGAACTGTCTCAATGATGTCTCGAAGTTCACTGGTTACTTGGCATCGTTGAGTCGGTTTGTTAGTCGGCTGGGGGAAAAGGCATTGCCCTTGTACCAATTAATGAAAAAGTCAGATAAATTTATCTAGATACCACAAGTTGATAATGCTTTTCTTGAATTAAAAAGAATACTAGCCTCTATACCAGTGTTAGCCTCACCACTAGCCAAGGAGCCAATGTCACTCTACATAGCAGCGACTAACCGAGTCGTAAGTTCTGTGGTAGTGGTGGAGCGTGACGAAGAGGGTAAGTCAGTTCAGAGGCCGGTATATTAAATAAGTGAGATAGTCTCTCCTTCGAAGCAAAATTATCGACATTATCAAAAAGGGCATATGGTGTGTATATGTCGGCCAAGAATCTTAATCACTATTTTGAGGAACACCTCATAAAGGTGATACGTGAAGCACCAATAGTCGAGAGAATGAGTAATAAAGATGCAAGAGGCCAAATCACCAAATGGGCAATTGAGCTAGCCCCTTATGCTCCGCAATTTGATATGCGAGAGGCAATCAAGTCTCAGGTGCTGGCCGAATTTTTTGTCGATTGGGATGAAATGCATTATGAGCTTCCTTTGCCTGACTCGAACTACTGGCGAATGTACTTTGATGGATCAAAGTTGAGAACCGGGTTAGGCGTTGGGATAGTGGTAACCGTGCCTAAGAAAAACTAAGTAAACTATGTGTTGCAAATACATTTTGCTGCATCAATCAATGTGGCCGAATATGAGGCACTTGTCCATGTTCTAAAAGTAGAAAAGGACATTGGAATACATCGGATACAGTGTTTTGGTGATTTGAATCTTGTGGTGCAGCAAGTATCGGGTCATTAGGATGCTCTCGATGCACATATGGCATTGTATAGATTTCATGTGCAGAAAAATAATGGCTACTTTGAGGGGTGTGAATCCCACCATGTACCACGAGCAGAAAACAATGCATCTTGACGCATTGTCCAAACTCGGCTCATCTAGGCAATCTATCACGCCGGGCATAGCTCTTGAGCAGCTCAGAAAACCATCGATTACCCCATCACCAGAATCCGAGTCAATTTTTATCCCGGCCAACCCAGGGTCTAAGGTTGTCCCAATGGACATCTATGGGAGGAACAATCAGAATAACCCGGGTACTGCCTTGTAGAACCCGTGGACTAGTGAGCCTAATCCGATAGAGGTTATGTCGGTTGATGTGATGGAGATTGATGAACCAGATACCCCAAAACATGAGGTACCAGCATGGGTGCTGCCCATTTTTGTGTTCTTAAAAGATGAAACTCTGTCGAATGATGAAGTCCTAGCTAGAAAAATCCAAAGAAGGGCAAAGGCCTAAACCATAATAAACAAAGAGCTATACAAAAGAAGTGTCACTAGCATCCTACAGAGATGCGTTGATCTAGCAAAATCACAAGAGATCCTCCGAGATATCCATCAAGGTGAATGTGGGCATCATGATTCGTCTAGAGCCTTAGTGGATAAATCATTCTGGCATGGATTCTATTGGCCAAGTGCTCTTCGAGATGTAGAGGAACTGGTGAAAAAAATGCAATGGGTGTTAGATTTATTGCAGTAAGACACATATGCCATCCTCTAAACTCAAAACAATACCCATAACCTGTAAATTTGTTGTATGGTGCTTGGATATGGTTGGGCCATTTAAGCCGGCTCGTGGTGGCATGACCCACATCTTGGTCATGGTTGATAATTTAACAAAATGGATCAAGGTTAAACCAATAAGAAAATGTGATGGGCGCACAACCGTGAAATTCCTTCAGGATATTATCCTAAGATATGGGTACCCACATAGCATCATAGCAGATAATGGTACAAATTTTGCCATAGGATCATTTGCTTGATCCTATCGAGAGAATAATATAAGACTAGATGCTGCATCAATCGCACATCCTGCATCTAACGGGAAAGTAGAGAGATCCAATGGTCTAGTACTATTCGGGATAAAACCCTGGCTCATTGAGCCGCTGCAAAGATCAACAGGGTTTTGGATTGAGGAGCTCTCGGCCGTATTATCGAGCCTAAGGACAACTCCAAATCGAGCAACATGCTATACGCCTTGTTTTTGGTATATGGGGCAGAAGCTGTATTACCAGCCGACATAGTGCATGATTCTCCTAGAGTCACCGGATACACAGAAGCCAAAGGGCAAGAATCCCGTCAAATGATGTTGATATGATAGAAGAGGCAAGAGAGTTGGCATGGTCTAGATCCGACGTATATCAATAGAATCTCAGATGTTATTATAGCAAAAAAGTGAACTACCGAGTTTTCCAGGAAGGATATTTGGTATTTCGGCTAGTGCAACGCACTGCCGGCATGCATAAACTATCACTTCCATGGGAGGGGACATTTATTGTGAGCAAAGCATTACACAATGACATGTATTATCTTATATATGCTCAAGCATAGGAGAAGAATAAGGCAGATAGTTCAGGAGAATAATCAAAGAGGCCATAGAATGTAGCTCTACTACATACATTTTACACTTAGTCGAAGTGTATGTATCTCGAACTCTCATATGTCGAATTGTATGTCGGTGGTGAGCTAATGAATGAAACCTCGGCATCTCGAGCTGTAACTCGGCGACTGCCTTAATAAAATTGTCTTTCATGCATTTACTTTAATATGTCGGCTGGCTTAAATTTCTTAATCTTTAGGCCAGATTAGTAATGTGTCGGCAACAAAGGCCAACTCTTTGACTTGCTACTGTCCAAAAAATAGGCTTCATGGAAAGCAAGAGAAATCCAGCGAATGCTAAACACATGAAAAATGACTAACGGAAGAAAAGTATGCGAGCCGACTCATGTTTTGACTAAACCCTATACTTACTTTCTTTATTTATCATATGGAATCAATTTGAGGTTATTCCCCAAATTTCTAAGTATTTTTAATTTGATCTGTTGGTATCAAACTCATAAGTCGAACGCCACAAAATGGTAGACGCGAGCCGAGTCACATAATTGAGAAAAAAAGTCAATGAAACTTGGGGACTCCGCCCAAAAGGGTCCAATATATACAAGCACACTAGTATCAAAATAACATGAACTGTGTATTACATCTTGCTCCCGGCATACTAGGGATTTAATAAAATTTGGAGTTTTTGCGCCTAAGGAGCAGCGGAGGCCGAATCATCAGCAGCGGCGACAGTTTCCTTCGCTGCAGGAGGAGCCTCGTCTTCAGCGGAAGGAACGTCAGCTTTGGTAGAGGGAACCTTGACCTTAGTACAGGGCATCTCGGCCTATGAAGTGGGAGCCTCGGTTTCAACATCATAATCTGAATTTTCCTCGGCCTCGTCCAATTTTTATTCTTCTTCGTTGGCCTCTTCCTCGGCCTCCTCTTCGCCCACCTCTTCGGCATTGGCATCAGCTTCGTCCTCGAGGAAGCTCGACCCTTAATTACAAGCATGTGTGTTGGCATATTGAATAAGATGGTAGGCTCGAGCTTGCCGGCGTTTAATGTTCTCCGGATCAGAGAGCCACAGTGAGCCGGTGTGTATATTCTGAAGGGCATCTAATAAGATCCCTTCATACCACGAACGCACGAAGGTCAAAGTTATGTCGGCACTTGATCGCACGGCAGATTTCCTATAGAGTTTGAGCCATGTCTCATAGTCCATTAATCTCTCGGCAAGCACCTCAACCCGCTTAGGGCTAGCCTCTATCATACAGAAGACACTGAAGACCCAGATTGCAGCATCCACAAGATCCATGCCAAATGTCCTCATTGTATTCATGCTGGCCCCCAAACTGATGAGATAGTCCTCAAGGTTGTAGGAAACGGACGGATCAGTGGATTCACCATGATTCTTCTGAGCCTTCAGCACATCTTTAGGACCTCAGACTTTGGACTCCGGGAAATTATCTGAAATAACAAGCGCACAAGTAAGTGAAAATAACAAGCAATGTGAGGTGAAAATAGGGAAACAGGAAAAGAAACTTATGGTGCATGACACTAATAATTCAACCGAGGTCGGACAACCTGCCGGCATATTTCTTGGTCTGCTTCTCAAGATCGAGCTTGGTCGAGTCAGCTATGGCCTCAGTCGTTTGGATGATCTCTTTGTCCTTCTCTAGTTGGAGGTTGAGTCGGATTTTCTCTTAGGAGAACTATTGGTCAAGTTTCGAGAGCTCGGCCTGCTGAAGCCTCTTCTGGTTTTTATTCTCAGCATGAAGCCGAGCTATCTCGTCATCCTTCTCCTTCAGCTTGGCTGCTTGTTCTCCTGCTTGTTCAAGAAAATGGGTCATCAAGTCAGGCATAGAAACCAAGTCTTGATGATATTCTGCAAAGTCTTTTAATTCGGCCGAGTGGAGGTAAAAATCATGAGGCAACTCAAACAAGAACAAGAATGAGATATAAAGTGTCGAGGTAAATTCCGAAGTACCTTCTAGCTTAGCGACCTTATGTTTCAGCTTTGTGTTCTGGGCATCAATATCGGCTGAAAGAAGACGAGTCAGGTGTTAGTTCGGATAGGAAACACAAAAACATACTAGAAGCAATGAAGAAGAATATTCACATGTCTTCTTTGCAATATGCAACACCTTTTGTACTTTGTATAGAGGCTCATGTGGGAGAAGAGCAACCTCTGAAACTCGGTGGTACACCGGTTATGAGCAATCTAAAAAACCACATATATTAGTCACTGAGGAAAATGGATATTCAAAGTATTACTCAAGATCCGAATTGAGTAAAACTTGACCCAGATCTAGGTGGCTGGATATTCTAAGTATTACCCAAGATCCGAGTCGAGTACAACTTGACACGGATATAAGTGGCTGGATATTCAAAGTATTACTCAAGATCCGAGTTGAGTAATACTTGACTAGGATCTAGATGGCTAGATATTCAAAGTACTACTCAAGATCTGAATCAAGTAAAACTTGAGCCGGATATAGGTGGCTGGATATTAAAAGTACTGCTCAAGATTCGAACTGAGTAACCTCGATCCAAATCTAGTTGGTTGGATGTTCGATTATAATAGAAATTTTGGCTATGTTAAAATAACTCGGTTTTCTACCACAGCTACACTATGGGCAAACCCAAGGGAGCATTCGGACGAGTAATATCTTTATCCCCTAAAGGTTCGGGGACTAATGGATATGTACTACATTGTCGTGCTGGTGGCATGGCAGATGCCATGGGTAGGCTTAAGTCGAGGGCCGAATGGGTGCTTGTGGTCACCGGGGAGGGAGTGCACGGTCGAGCCATGCACGAAGAACAAGAAGAACTCTCCAGACTTAGTAATTTGATTAATACCCCAAAGATTACAAGTGCTCCTTGAGCTATATAAGCTAGAGTCCACAACACTAGTTCCCTACTTGGTCCAACCTCCTTCTACTACTGCTATGCCCTCCCTTATATAGGCAGTGCTAGCTAGCTAATACCCCTTTGGGTTCTAGGGTTTAGTGTTTGGATCTTGGTCCCTACAATGTGGGCCGGGTCATGGGCTTTCCCTAAGCCCAGAGGCCCAGTCCATAAATCTTGACAGCTAACGGTCTTCTGGTACGCTGCTTCTTGTTCTTTTTGGCGTCATGCTGTTACTTTACACGTCAGCGTATGGTTTGAGCGTCACCCGGATCTTTTGTGTCACCAGCGTCACCCTTCTCTTTTGACCATGCTTTACCATGGTCCCTCCTGAACCTTACTTGGAAAGGTGCCACGCGTCCTTCTTGACTCGGCCCTTCCTCGGTCGACTCGGCTCGTCGGTTCCTGCGAGTGTTACAACTTTGTGCTATGCGGGCCGACATAGTTTGTATGTCGGCCTCCATGCTTATCTTACCTGGCCGTTCTTACCCGGCCAGGTTCTTTCTTTACTCGGAGCCAACCCAGCTGCGCTATGTTTCCCCTCTCGCGACCCTACCGGTGGTTATCCCCTCGACATTAGTCCCCGAAGCTGGTGAGGTCTAGCAGTTCAAGTTGTTAGGCGTCTCCAGGTTCCTTTTGTGTGAGTGGAACTTAGTTTTTGTCTTTATCCGTCGTAATTTCACACCTTGCCAGGTCAATCTGACAATTTCCGGGTTGACTCTTTGACTTCTTGGCTCATTCTTGCCTCGAGCCGAATTGCTTTGGCCAATTCCGAGTCATTTTCGGCGCGCTTCAGTCACTGACAGCTGGTAATCATGATTACTTGCCTCAATTTTTGTTCCAAGCTCTGGCGGCACATTGACGGCTGCGCAGTTATTCCCCGTCACTGTGGCAGTCCCATCGGCCTGCGCCTCTTGTCCTAGTCATGACGTGGCACGAGATTTTTCGTGTATCCTTGGCTACGTGGCGCTTGCTGATTGGTTTTCCTGGCCTGATACACGGCCACACGCTGTCCGCACGGCATAGATAAATCCCACGACGGGGGTTTTTACTGCCCTTAAGTAGGGGTTGGGTGTTTCCACTTCCCCCACGCCCGTTCAGTTTTCCCTTGCCCTTTCTTCTTCCTTGCGCCCGCAAAATCGAACTGCCCCCTTTGCGGTTCCTTCTACCTCCTGTTCTTGTGTTGCGATTGCCCCTTTCTTCTTTCTATTCTAGTACGGGTCCACGTTGTTCCAAGCCTCTTCCAACCGCGGAGGAGACTGACTCTGCTGATCTCATGGACGCTCGTGACGACGCTGATGGTGCTGAGGAGCAGGAGATTCCTGCCGACGAGTGCGGCAGCTAGGAAGGCTCGGAGGTCTCCGCCGAAGAGGTGGAGTGGCTCCGCTCCACTAGACGTATTCCACTGCAAGTGGATTGCCGTCTCCCCACCGGTGAGGTTTCTCCCAAACCTCAAGCTGGCGAGCGGGTGGTTTTCCTTTCTCACTTTGAACGCGGTTTTGCTCTTCCTGTGAGCACCTTCTCCTTGTTTCTTTCCACCGTCCATCTGCAGACCCACCATCTTCCTGCCAATGCGATTGGCTATCTTTCTTGTTTCATCTACGCTTGCGAGGCCTACCTTGGAATTTGGCCTATAGTTCCTTTGTGGGCCAAATATTTTGGATTTAAAGTTCAGGTTGTTCCCCAGCCTGGTGCTCCTCGATCCGAGAAGAGGGGACGCCCCGGTGCGGTGCTGCTAGCATCACGCCCAGGAGAGATTCTATCTTTCCTCGGGTTACTGGTATTGACTCCTGCAAGAAGTGGCATAGAACCTTTTTCTATGTCAAAAACAGTGGGTCCACTGATAACATCCGGCTTCCCCCTTTCTCGGATGAGGTCCCCAATAAGAAGCACTGGCAGCTTGACCCGCGCGACCAAGACGCTGCGCTAAATGAGGCTAACACATTCTTGGAAAGGTTGCTGTCGCCGGATGAAAACTTTCATCTCGCCGACTCTGACCTCATGTGCACCTTTGTCTCACGCCCGGTTAGCCCCATCCAAGCGAGGAGCCACAAGATGTGCTTCATGAGTGGCTCACACGATCCCACTCGGCACTCCACTATGGAGCTCACCCAAGACTCCATTGCCCGCCGAGTAAGCTCAATCTTTAAGTTGAACTTGGCGGATGATTGGGCTTGGAGTTTCCCTCCCTTTAGTCGGGTCAGACCTGTCCTCTGGGTAAGTTTTCCGAATCACTTTCTCTCCGAGTAGGCTTTAGCTCTTTTGCCACTCTTAGTTTAGTTTTTTAGTTTCTCATTATGTTTTTCCTCCGCAGAATATCCTTCACTAGGTTGATGATAGTACTGTCCCTCCTGCTGGTTATCATGGGGATCGCTCCGACTCGGATGAGGTCGAGTATGACCTGAAGTGCTTCATGCCCATCCCGCACGCTGCTTCTGCTTCGACTCCGGGTAAGAGTCAATCTCGCAATCCCTTACAAGATTGGTCCGATGATGATGAGGATGATGATTGTACGCTTTTGGAGGTATATGCCTTGTGACCTTAATCTCCTTGCTTATCCGAGCAAGCCTGTTATTTACTTATGCAGCTGGACAGGTACATGCCGCTCCTCCTCTCGCCGTGGGCGGATTCGGCAAGATCCCCGTTGCTAAGCCGAAGCGACGCGGAGCCTCCTCCAGCACTCAGCCGGCCAAGAAGAGCAAACCCACTCCGGCAGCTCCTGCTGCTACTGCTGCCAGCCTGGTTGATACTCGCCAAGCTGCTGGGCGCCGAGTCACACGCCGAGTCGTTCGTGACCCGGTTGTCACCGGGTAAGCTTTTTGTACTCTGCTATCTCCGTTCTTTTCTTTTTCATCACTGATGTTCTCTTATATGCGTCTCATTTTTTCAGTGTCGCACCTTTGATGGCGAATCAGGCTGCTTCTAGCATTGCCTCGCCGCTTAGGCATGTGCCTCTTCCAGCTGACTTGGCGGCGCCGAGTCCCGTCCGGGTTGAGGCTCGCACTGTTGAGGCTCACGCTTCTCCGTGTCAGTCAGACCCGGTGGGTTATTCGGCGAGCGCCCCTGGCGCTGGCCAGGAAAAACTTCCTGATCTTGGTGCCCGTGAATCCGGCACCAAGAAACCTTCTGCCACCCTTTCCTCTGGCATCAGCCCTCAGCTGATGTGAATGAACAACTTCCTGATCTTGGAGCTAGCAAAACTGCTGAGCCCAGTCAGGCGGCTCCACGTTCTTCTCCAAATCCTTCTACTCGCTCTCCAATTCTGTGAAAGGGCCAGAACCAGCCCAAGGCTTCTGGCTCTACTCGGCCCTCATCTGGCAAATCCACCTCCTCCAAGCAAACAACGCTAGTTTGCGCTCCGGGTTCTGCTCCTCAGATCCGGCCTCCGACGTCGGCGACAATGATCGCTTCAACGGGTAAGGGGGACGAATGCACGGCTGCCGGGTCAGGTGATGGCTCCAGGGCTATTATCCTCCATACTTCTGCTGCTGCGACCCGTGCCACTGTGGGAACCACCCTGAAAACGGGTCGGGTTCTCACTCGGACGCTTAGTGGCAAGAGCCTGGGTTTGGCTGAGCCTTACACCGTGGCATGGAATGCAGCTCGCGAGCAGGAGGTCAGCACCCGTGCCGGCAAGAAACTGAAGCTGGGCCCCAAGGCCGTCTCTGACATGACCCAGCAGGCCATTACTCTGATGGCCCGCGCCGATGAAGTAAACGAGGTAAAGTAACTTCTTACTCTTTTGTACTGTTGAGTATTTCCTTTATACATATCACCTAGTCCCCGAGGTTACGATTGAGTAAGGCACTTACTCGGCCGTAAGCTCTTAGATAATCACTTTAATCTTTGAATCCCAAGCTTGCATGTTAGATCTTCGATTCCTAGCCCTCGAGGTTACTATCGAGTGAGGAACTTACTCGGCTGTAAGATCTTAAGCTCTTTGATTTCTTTATGCCAAACTCATGTTAGAGCCTCAATCCCTAGCCCTCAAGGTTACTGTCGAGTAAGGAACTTACTCGGCTATAAGCTCTTAAGCTCTTTGATTCCTTTATGCCAAACTCATGTTAGAGCCTCAATCCCTAGCCCTCGAGGTTACTGTTGAGTAAGGAACTTACTCGGCTGTAAGCTCTTCAGCTCTTTGATTCAGCCGGCTGTTTGACTTGACCTTTCTTTATTGTATATCCTCTTTGTTTAGCTCACGCATAACGAGCGCACCAAGGTGCACCAAGCTCTCGTCCTAGCGCATCGCAAGCTCGAACTTGCATATGAGAAGCTACAGACTGACACCCACGGCCAAGGTAATATCCTTATCCGTCCTTTTTCTTTTCAGCGTTCTTTTCTTTGGTTCATTATCTCAATCCTTCCTCGTTCTTTTTTCGCAGCCTCCGCTTAGTCCACAATAGAGGCCAAGAGTAAGTTTCTTGCTTTGTTGATGTGATAGCTAAAATTTTCTGCTGGTGCTGACAAGCAATCTTTTCGAATAAGCAGAGAAGCAATAAACCGAGCTCCAGAAGGAGCGAGACGAGGTGATTCGGCTGAAGAAGCTGATTGCCGAGTCGGAGCAGAAGCACTTGGTCGAGGTGAAAGGGTTGAAGGATGAACTTGCTGAAAAGAATGAATAGCAGGCCACCAGCGCCGAAAAGACCAAAAAGCTGCTCGACGAGGCCGAATCATCGGTCGAGTCTGCAAATCTGAACTTGGACGCCCTTCAAGCCAAGGCCAAGACTTGGCATAGTAGACTCGCTGCCATCAACTTCTTTCTCGGTAGTGAGTCCTTACTCTTTTTGCACTGTACAAGTCATTCTGGACTTCTTCCATCTACCCTTGTTATTTGCTAACTTCCTCTTTTTGCTTGCAGAGAATTTTCCTGAGGCCAACATGTTTGCCATTCGAGCCATGAAGAAAGTGAGAGCCAAAGCTGGTGCTCCTGCTGACGGCGAGGTGTCTATGGAGGAGCTTCTTGAAGCAGTGTCTGAACGGGTCAAGACCCTCAGGTATTGCGGTGTGGACTTGCTCAAGTCGGCTATCCATGCGTTTCGCATGCTCTGGCCAGATGAAGACCCACCCGAACTCATCGAACCACTTGCCAAGAGACTGCTCCTTACTGAAGACCGGCTGGATCAATGGCGTGAGTCGGCCGGCCGAGCTGCAGCGGACAAGGCTCTTTCCTTCGTGCTTTCATGGTACGAGGACATCAACCTTGATGTTCTTGCTCGCATAAGGTGGAACGACAAATGGCTGAATGATCCGGAGCTGATCAAGAAGCGCTAGGAGCGAGCTTATGCCATGATCGAGTACACCATGGTGCACTCTTGGTGTGAAAGGCCCAACTTCCTCGACCTTGGCGACCCGCTCGGCGAAGTTGCTGATGAAGAGGGTGGATGGCCCGACCACGGATGCCCCTCACCTGGCCGATGCTCCAAGCACTACTCCTGGCTCCGAGAGTGCTCCTCCGAGTTCTTCATTTTATTATCAGCACATAGTCGGCACACACGTCTGACATATGAGATTTCGAGTGATACATGCATTGCTTCTCCTAAGTATAGAAAGGACGAAGTAGTGCCACATTCCATGGCCTTTTGGTCTCATCTCCTGCCCTGTCCGCCTTGTTCTTTTGAGCTTCACGAGCGTCTATGAGATAATAAGAATCATTGTGCAATGCTTTGGTTACAATGAACGGACCTTCCCATGGGGGTGATAATTTATGCATTCCTGCTGTGCGCTACACCAGCCTGAGCACCAAATCCCCTTCTCGAAAAACACGAGGTTGCACTTTCTGGCTATGGTAGCATCGGAGATTTTGTTGATATATAGCAGATCTGGATAATGCTAGTTCCCTTGCTTCTTCGAGTAAGTCTACTCCATCTTCTCGAGCCTCTTTTACCTCGGCTTTCGAGTATTGCCTTATCCTTGGCGAGTCATATTCTATGTCGTCAGGCAAAACTGCTTCAGCCCCATGTACGAGGAAAAATGGCGTATAACCAGTTGACCAATTCGGAGTTGTTCTTAGGCTCCACAGTACTGAGGGTAGTTCCTCTATCCAACAACTAGGTGATCTCTGGAGTGGTTCCATTAAGCGGGGTTTTATCCCTGACAGAACTAAGCCATTAGCCCGTTCAACTTGTCCATTTGATTCTGGATGGGCGACTGATTCTACATCTAGTCTTATTCGGTGTTTCTCACAGAAATGAGCAAAAGCTCCTTCGGCAAAGTTCGTGCCATTGTCAGTGATCACACTGTGTGGGTCACCATATCTGAGGATTATATCCCTTAAGAATGTGGCAGCTGTTTTACCGTCCAATTTCTTGATTGGTTTCACTTCTATCCACTTGGTGAACTTATCAATCATGACCAAGATATGAGTCATGCCTCCCCTTGCTGGTTTGAATGGTCTTAACATATCTAGGCAGCACACTGCAAACGGCCATGTGATTGGTATAGTCTTCCATTCAGACGCTGGTAAATGCGACTTGGATGCATTGTGTTGACATCAACTGCATCTTCCGACTAACTCTTGTGCTTGTGCCAATGCGCTTGGCTAGTAGAATCCATGTCGGAATGCCTTGGCTACCAATGCTCTTGATGACGCATGGTGCCTGCACTCTCCTTGATGGATATCCAATAAGATCTCCTGGCCTTTCTACGGCTGATACAACGCAAAGACACTTGTCACACTTTGCTTGTAGAGTTCCTTGTTGATTATGGTGTACGCTTTTGCTCTTCGTGTTGTTTGCCTTGCCAATGTTTCATCACTCGGCAAGGTCCCATCTTTCAAATAGCTGAATATTGGTTGTGCCCACGTTGGTATTAGTGGTTCCGGGTCTGCTTCAACATCAATATTCATTGGTTCAACCGACATATGCTCTGCCGATATGACCTGAGGAGTCTCCGAGTGTGATTCGGCGATCCCTGAATTGAACGGGTCAGTACCCGAGTGACTCGAACCTACCCCTGAGTCGATGTCCATTGGCACTACATCTGATTCCTGACTCGCCAGGATGACCCTGATTGATTTGGACTCTGGTGACGGCTTGATTTATGGCTTCCTGAGATGCTCCAGCGCTACCCCTGGTGGTATTGCTTGCCTAGATGATCCTAGTTTGGATAGTACATCTGCTGCCTCATTTTCTGCTCTAGGAATGTGATGAAATTCACAACCGTCAAAATATCCTGAAATTTGTTGCACGTGGAAACGATATAATGCCATGTTTGCGTCCAGCGCATCCCAATGTCCAGACACTTGCTGAATCACCAAATCCAAATCGCCAAAACACATGATCCTTTTGATACCAATTTCCTTGGCTACTTTAATGCCATGAACAAGTGCTGTATATTCGACAACGTTGTTAGAAGCAGCAAAATGAATCTGCAACACGTACCTCAGTTGATCCCTCTTTGGAGATGTGAGCACTATCCCGGCGCCCAGACCCATTTTCTTCTTGGACCCGTCAAAATGCATTTTCCAGTAATTCGGATCTGGCAGTGGTGGTTCATACTGCATTTCCATCCATTCTACAAAGAAATCTGCAACAGCTTGAGATTTTGTTGCATCCCGCCTATCATATTGTAGAGTGTATGGTGTCAGTTCTATGGCCCATTTGGCGACTCGGCCGCTGGCATCTTTGCTACCCAATATATCCGAGATAGGTGCCCCGCATATTACCCGGATTGGGTGTTGTTGAAAATAATGTTTCAGCTTCTTTGCTGCCATATATACCCCATATGTCATCTTCTGATAATGCGGGTAATTCTGTTTCGAGACAGAGAGCACTTCGCTCAAGTAATACACCGGTCTTTGGACTGATTTGCCCCCTTCTTCATGTTCAACCACTATTACTGCACTTACAACTCTGTTGGTTGCGGCGACATAGAGCAACATTGGCTCCTTGGATAATGGTGATGCTAATATTGGTGCTATTGCCAACATTTTCTTTAATTCATGGAAAGCTCTATCAACTTGCTGTGTCCATGTGAATTTGTCTGATTTCTTCATCAGCTGATATAGTGGTAGGGCCTTTTCACCTAGACGACTAACAAACCTGCTCAACGAAGCCAGGCATCCAGTAAACTTCTAGACATCATTCAGGGTTTTTGGAAATTCCATTCTTTCGATGGCCCTGATCTTTGTCGGGTTGGCTTCGATTCCTCGGCTGGATACAAGGAATCCGAGTAACTTACTAGCCGGGACACCAAATGTACATTTTTCCGGGTTAAGCTTCATCCAGAATCTTCTCAAGTTTGCGAATGTTTGACGCAAGTCCTCAATTATGGTATGACTTTGTTTGGTTTTTATTACCACGTCATCGATGTATACTTGAACATTTTTGTCCAATTGATCTTGCAAGCATTTTTGCATGCATATTTGATATGTTGCGCCTGCATTTCTCAATCCGAATGGCATGGTGCGATAGCAATAAGCCCCGTACGGGGGTGATAAAAGCTGTCTTTATTTGATCATTTGGATTCAGTGGTATCTGATAGAATCCTGAATACGCATCCACAAACGACAACAACTCACACCCAGCCGTAGAATCTATGAATTGATCGATCCGAGGCAGGGGAAATGGATCTTTTGGACACGCCTTATTGAGGTTCGTGTAATCAATACACATGCGCCATACCACTGCTACGTTTTGCTACGCCTTATTGAGGGGAAATGGTCATCTTTTTTCTTCTCGACCAAGACTGGATTTGACAACCAGTCCTGGTGCAGTACTTCCATGATGAATCTAGCAGCTAAAAGTCTTGGAATCTCGGCAGTTATTACTTTCCTCCTATCTTCGGCGAAGCGGCGTAGGGGTTGCTTCACCGGCTTGGCATCTGGTCTTACATGAAGAGAGTGCTCAGCCAGCTCCCTCGGAACTCCTTGCAGATCTTGAGTGGACCATGCAAAGATATCCCGATTCTCATGGAGGAAGCTGGTGAGCTTGGAACTCCTATTTGTCTGTAAGGCCAGCCCCAATGGTAACTGTGCGCTCTCGGAAAGTTTCATCCACTTGCACCTTCTTGGTTTCCTTGGTAGCTTGAAATGATACACTGCCATGCGGGTTGGTGAGTGCCGGCATGGACACTTGTGCTGCTTTGGCCAATGCTGCCACTTCCAACATCTGACTTTTCTCTTGTGCTATGACGAGTGACTTGGCCAGTGAAGATCCGGCTGAGGCACAAGCAATAGATCTTTTGTAGTCCCCTTCAACTGTGATCATCCCACATGGCCTGGCAGCTTCATCTGTAAGTAATCCATATGGGTAGTAGCCATGAATCTTGCCATAGCCGTCCTGTCGAGTAAGGCGTGATAAGAGCTGACCAAATCCACTACCTCAAATTCTATGGCCTCAGTGCGACAGTTCTCTCTGTTGCCGAATAAGACGTCGACCCAGATCTTGCCAATTGGCTCACAGGAAAATCCCGGCACAATACCGTGGAAAGTGGTCTTAGTCGACTCCAGCATGTTCATGGTAATGCCCAACTTGAGCATTGTATCCTTATACATGATGTTGATGCTACTGCCACCGTCAGTCAGCACTTTTGAAAACTTGACATTGATATCTGGGCCCATGAATGTTGGATCCAAAACCAGAGCATATCCTCCTGGGTTGGCATGATATTGGGGTGATCTTTTATACTCCAAGTTATTTCTTGCTCAGACCAATGCATGTACTTGCGGATTTCAGGCATCGTGGCATTCACCTCCATCATTCATCGCTGCTGGATCTTTTTGTCATTTGGCTCTGTGACAAAGACAACATAACTCTGGTGATGTTCTCTATACTCATTTCTAGTTCCATGAGCGACATGAGCGTCGTCACCTCTTGGATTGTGCACCTGGTGCACAACTTCTCTTCTTTCTTGATTCTGATACCTCGGCTGCCTGTTTTCATATCTGTTGTCTGCTCCCACTATTTGAGCATTTCCTCCTGTAAGTGGTGGAGGGGGAGGTGGTGGAAGCTGCTTATTCGGCGAGTCCACTCTATCTCCATTCTGAAACCAAGTGCATTGCCTCGTCGTGTGACTGGTGGGTTCACTCGGACTAGGCGTGTGAAACTTACACGGCTGATCCAACATCATTTCATGGGTGTATTTTTGTCGGTCTTGATACTGCTTACTCTGATCGTATGGCCTTTTGTCGTTATTCTTTGGCACCCATTGTTGTTGTCCATTTGTCCTTTGACGCTGACTGCTTCCAGCATCTGGATGATCCTGACTCACAGCCGCAACCTGAGTCGAACCATACCTGTAATCTGATCTTTCCTCTCTTCTCTTGCTTCTGTATTCGGATCTTTCCTAGCGCCTTTGCGATCCGGCAGTGTCATAGATCTGAGTATCAGTCATCCCCTCTGCCGACATGAGCAGCGGCTGAGTCGGATCTCCTAACGCATACGAGTCTGTGATTCTTATCATCTCTGCCTGGCTTGCCGGCATATCTCTTTGTAACCTTTGCCACATCACACTACCTTGTCTACATCCTTGTGCAAACCATGCGATTGCTTGTGACTCCATTACCCCTTCACAAGAGTTACGCATCATACACCACCTTGTGAGGAATTCCCTGTCTGTTTCATTCAGTCTTTGCTTGCACATCGCCAGTTGTTGTGGGCGATTCGGCCTCTTGTAAGTGCTCGTGAAATTGCTCACGAAGGCTTCGTGGAAATCGATCCAACTGTTGATGCTTCCGGGTGGAAAAAATTTCAACCATACCCGAGCTGGTCCTTCCAACATCTGCGGCACATAACGTACTGCCCATCTCAAGTTTCCCTACGCAATCTTCACAGCGGTTCCATAATCTATGAGCCAATCCTCTGGCTTTGTGCTTCCATCTTACGTTTTTGTCCCTCTGGCCAGCTGGAAATTTGGCACCGGTGGCTCCTTCATGATCCTTGGGCCAAAGCACGGTGGACCCTGCGGACCTTGCGATTCAATTATCTCTGCCATTTTTATGTGGTCAAGCTTCATCCTTGCATCATCCGGCTGAAGGTTCCTGCCTCCGAATCTTGCTCCCAGTGCTTGATATGCATGATCTGGCAGTTCATACCCGTCATTTACCATAGCCGAGTAACCATCATTATACTTATTCGCGTTCGGGTCAGCAGGATGTTGAACTGCTTTTCCTGTGCTTTGTTGTCTTCTTTCTGGCTGAGCTGGTGCGTTATTCGGAGCTGGATTTCCTCCTTCTACCGAGTGAGTCCCGCGCCTAGCATGAGGCACAAAATTTTGCCCTCCGTTGTCATTTATTTGTCCTGCTTTTTCCTGGTTTTCATTTCCTTGGGGATTATTTCTTTTTTCCCCTTGTGCATGCGTCGGGTTTCCTTGAACCACAACCGGATCATTGGCGACCATATGCTTGTTTCTTCCAGAATCCACACTTTTTTCTTTTCTCGGCCTGGGTGCCGCTCCGGGTGAGGATGCTGTGTGCCCAACCGATCTCGCCGGGACAGGAGTCGCCGAGTGAACCAGCTGTGACCTCCCTGCTATACCCGGATTTTCTCTGTAATACGCCTCATTCAGCATGCTGGATGCTTTTACTAGTTCATTGACTCGCTCTTGTTGCCTTTTCTTTGCTTCCCCCTCCAAGTGGGGTAATTTTGCTATTGCTGCTTCTGCTGCTCGCAGATTAGCTGCTGCCATGTTATATGTTGGTCGCATGGCTGTCTCGTTGCTGTTCTCCGGTGTTATCTTCGATGTTGCATCTGGCAGCTCTTCGTTGAGGTTCCTTCCTCTCAATCTCGTCGCATCAAGCCGGGTCTTCGTGCCCTTGACTCGATTTTCCGAGTTAAGCTCTCGGATGGTGATATCCACATCCTGCTGTAACTGTGCTAGCTCTTTGGCTTTCTCCATGACCTTTATCCTGGCTTCCTCCAACTTGGCTTGCACATGTGCCGGGTCAGTTGCATGTGCCACTGGCTCTGCCAACTTGTCTATCGATTCCTGCATCTCCTTAGCCCTCTTGCTCCTAGCTATGTTCTCTGGTTTTTCCAGCGGCGCATTTGCTGTTCTTGCAGCCCTTGGCGTTTCCTCATGATTTCCTCCCTCTGCGTTCTCATTCACTACTAGAACTACTGGGGGAGCTGTGGGGTTTGGGGTTATCATCATTACCTCCATGGAGACGAGTTGGTGTGGTTTCCCAGTGACAGGAGCCGTTGGAGGATCCGGCGCCAGGACGACGCGCTCAGGATATGCGCGCTCCACGCGCACCGCGACGTAGACCTGGTGCTCTCCGAACTCGATGAAACGACCACCTCTATGGAACGGCTTGGTCCCGAAGCAGGCCGTGTTGTCGCTGACGAAGTTGAGCGCTCCAAACCTATGGATGAGGCCAGAGTAGACGTGCTCGCCGGTCTTGGTGATGATTTTTCCTGTCCGGATGAAGTCTCCATCAAGCACCTTGCCGCCTTACGGTGGTGGCATGCCAATCGTGGTGGTGGCATGACGATGCTTAAGTTGGGGGACGAATGGGTGCTTGTGTTCACCGGGGAGGGAGTGCACGGTCGAGCCATGCACGAAGAACAAGAAGAACTCTCCAGACTTAGTAATTTGATTGATACCCCAAAGATTACAAGTTCTCCTTGAGCTGTATAAGCTAGAGTCCACCGCACTAGTTCCCTACTTGGTCCAACCACCTTCTACTACTACTATGCCCTCCCTTATATAGGCAGTGCTAGCTAGCTAATACCCCTTTGGGTTCTAGGGTTTACTGTTTGGATCTTGGTCCCTACAATGTGGGCCGGGTCATGGGCTTGCCCTAAGCCCAGAGGCCCGGTTCATAAAGCTTGATAGCTAACGGTCTTCTGGTACACTGGTTCTTGTTCTTTTTGGCGTCATGCTGTTACTTTGCACGTCAGCGTATGCTTTGGGCGTCACCCGGCTCCTTTTGTGTCACCCGGCGTCTCCCTTCTCTTTTGACCATGCTTTACCATGGTCCCTCCTGAACCTTACTCGGAAAGATGCCACATGTCCTTCTTGACTCGGCCCTTCCTCGGTTGACTCGGCTCGTCGGTTCCTGCAAGGGTTACAACTTTGTCCTATGCAGGCCGACATAGTTTGTATGTCGGCCTTCATGCTTATCTTACCCAGCCATTCTTACCCGACCAAGTTCTTTCTTTACTCGGAGCCAACCCAGCTACGCTATGTTTCCCCTCTCGTGACCCTACCGGGGGTTATCCCCCCGACATACATGCTATAAGAATAAAGTTTGAGACGAGGTTTTGTACCTCCATCATTTGGCTGGCCTCAGCTATAGCCTGGCTTGTGGTAAACATCCTTGAGCCAATCTCCGCCGGGTCGAACTTCTTGGGAAGAGGATTCCGAGAGCTGACCTCCTCAAAGTCGGTGTTATTCTAGTTATCAGCATACTCAGCTAATGAGCCGAGGATTTCTCCGTTGATAGTCCGAGTAAGCACTAGGCCCTTGTTGGCCATAGCTTTCCGAGCCGCCATTGTAGCTTCCGGGCTTGTGTGCAATACCATTTGCTTTCCAGTAGCCAAGGCAGAGGCAGATGCACCCTTTTGGAGAATAGTGGCGACAGAGGGATGGGAAGCAGATTCCCTAGTTTCCTTATGGATCAGCTTGGTCGCGGCTCCTCCTTTCTTCTGCTGCCTAGGAGACGAGATATCTTGTAGCTGAGACTGGCTCAGCCGAGCTTCTATTTAGGAACTTGGCGGAGGCGGCAATGGCGCACTCAACCGATACTTGGAGCACGAGCTTTTCCGAGGTTGCTCTTGCTGCTTAGTCTTGGAATACTCGGACACTGTCGATGCAGGATGTTGTTGCTGACTCGGAGTTGGTGGGGGTGTTGTCTGAGAAGATGGTTGAGGAGGAGCTTGAGGTTGAACAAGGGGAGAGGTAATTGGTACCTCGGTACAAGTTGGTTCGGCGCCAGAGCTGCTGGCGGCACGGTCTTTGGTGGTCTTCGTGGGGGCAGCCGAATCATATTGTTGATCCAGCATGGTTGTATCCCTTGAAGCACGGCCACCTCCAGCGCTAACATTCTCTTCCTCCCACCAAGGTGGACTGTTAGTCGGCACAGGGGAAGAATCACCTCGGGCAGGGCTAGGGACCTGAGTATCCTCATAAGCAGAGGGCGATGGCAGCCTAGGAATAAGGGAGGACATGTTTGATCAGCTCTGAGGGATATCGAGAGGATCACTGCTGAGGTAAAACAACAAGAAGCATGAATAAAATACAAGCAAAGAGAAAAACAAGAAATACAAGGAAAGAGAGAAACAAGAAATAAAATTGCAATTCCGACAAGGGATCTTAAGATGAAAGTGTCGGTGCGATCTTTGGCTTCGAAGCCCTCTTTGCAGCTTTCTTTATTCTTTTCCTGGCCCTGGGAGTCTCGGCCGGGGGATTAGAGGTTGCGGCGCGCTTCCTCACGGGACCTTGGGCTCCTACGACGACAAGGGCACATCGTACACCTGCCTAGCCGGATTAGCTGGGGTAAAATCAGCCAGAAAGGCATATGAGAGAGGTGCCATGTTGAGTACCTTAATGATCTCACAGTTATCCGAATCATCATCATCGTCGGGCCACTCTCTCAAAACAAAGGCCTTACCAAAGGTTCGACCGGAGCCTGAATCCGGGATGGGCATAAACTCTTCGGAGTCCGGCTCGCCCTCATCCAAGGTTTCGCTATCCTTGCCCCGAATAAGGTCCACGCTCTTCCCGTCCTCTACAGATTGTTGGTGAAATTTCTGGAGAAAGGAATACAACAAACCGAATAAGAAACTGAGCAAGACATAGTGCTTAATTCGGCAAAAATAGCTCAATAAGAAAATTACCTAGGGCGGGGGATTCTCTTGACTGTAGGGCCTCATACCCCATGTCCAATCCTCGGCCAGTTCCGTATTGAAAATGGACTTGACCCGCTTCTGGATCTCGTCGTTGTCTAACACGATCGTCTAAACTTGGTTCGGGTCAAGTCGTCCACTCATGTGGAAAATTTTGTGGCTGCACTTCTAGAGGGAAGAAACTCGGATACTAATAAAAGTAGATATGAGTCATAGCCGCATAATCCAGACATTGTTAACTCGAGGAGCTGCTCCTCAAACAAATTAACCACTGGGTTCTTCTTCTTCGGATCAAAGTCCCAGTTCTTATTCGAGGGGACGCCGACTGAGAATGCCGGCAGCCGGATCATGTATACCTCGGTCTTATTATTCATGTAGAAGAACGACTTGTGCCACTTCTTGCATGACTCGAGGCAGATGACCCAAGGAAAAGCAGAGCCTTTCTGAGGCGTGATTGAGACGGCTCCGCACTGAGTCAATGATTTCTCGAACGGGCGCATATCCTTATTCGGGATGACGTTGGCCCAGAGCTAGAAGAATCTGGCCCATATTTGCACATTGGGACAAAGGCTGAAGTAACCTTCATATGCCAAGATAAAGGAGGAAAGAGAAGCAATGGTGTTCGTTGGGAGATGATGAGGATGGAGGCCGAATGAATCTAGGAACTCCTTGGCGAAATTTCTCAAGATAAGGCCAAACCCGTAGGTTAAGTGAGCGATGAATACTACATACTCACCTTTTTGGGCATCTGGGGTGAGCTCGTCGGCGGGGAGGCGGCAAGAAACCTCCGGCGTGATCCGGCGTGTCCATGTGAGCCAATCCAGCTCCGCCTGGGTTGCTTTGGATCCCTTCCAAGATCCCTGCTCAAAGACAGCGGCTACCTCTTCATGTTCATCAATGGTGACCATTCCGCGTGAGCTCGCCATGGATTCGTCTTTCGACGAGCTGCTCAGAGAAGAGGAACAAGGCCTAGATTGGCACAGTCCCATAGCAGCGTCGAAGGAGTAGAGGCTCAGGCGGTGGCCTGAGCGGAGCAGATGCGCAACACAGTGGTCTGAGCGGAAGAAGAGCACGACGCAGTCACGGAAGCAGAGCACTGCGATGGCGGCAACGCGAGGAAGATGAAGAGGGAATGTGAGTGGGGGAAAGTGAGTAAGGGTTCCCCCCGCTCCCCTATTTAACTATTGCGCGTATGAGGAGCCGTGAGATTGTTTGTGCGACGATTCCACCGTGTGCGCATGTATACCGCACTCACATGCGTAGGATCATGTCACAGGAGTGGTTACACCGAGTAGAAGCGAAGTAGTATGGAGAGCCCTTTGCGGCAAACGAGGAGACACGATAGGACTTGACCGGTCGCAGTGATAAGCCTCTGCGCATAGCAGTAAATGATTCTATGGCCCGTGGAATGAGGCAAAACCAAATCACTACGGTCCATGTAGGATAAGAGGAAGCTTACAAAGGAAGGAAATGATAAAGGGAAATATCCGGGATAGAACGAGATGACTCGGCGAGAGAGATACAAGTCGGACAAAGCCAAAAAGAGTTAGATCATATATAAAAGAAAAAACAATGCAGCCGAGGTAAACATGGGGATTGGCCGACAGATGTATACTTCGGCAACACGGGCAAAGATCCGGATAAGTTGAACCTACTGTGGCCTTTCCGGCTAAGGCCGCTAAGTCCGAACCAACTTCAGGGACTAATGTTGGGGGGATGACCCCCAGGTAGGGTCAAGCTAAGGTAAAAGGGGAAAGCCCACCGAGGTATTGATTGGGCCAAGGCATGATTCGGCCGAGGTATATAAGGTCCGACCGAATTAGGGCCAGATTACCCTAAGTTAAATAGCTTTGGCTGGACTCGGCCAACATATAAGGTATGTCGGCACGATGTCTAGGTCACTTTGTATTTGAAGGTATGCGCCTGGTAGAGTCATAATGGACGAGACTGAGTCAGGAGATGGCTTGCTCGAGAAGGAGAGAGCAAGCCCCAAGGTAACACTATCCTCTATCTCTTTGCTAGGAATCCCAGGAGAGACAAGCGCTAAGGAAAAGGACCATAGGGACAGAGACAGAACAGAGGTTACGAGGTGATAGTCCACTATGCCCAACGGTCACATGTCGTGGTCGCTGTGTCTTTGCCGTGCAGAGAAGGGAGACAAAAGAAAGGAGGCCACTGAATTACCTCTTTGGGAAGGGCATATGCTGGGAATATGTTGTCCAGCTCATCCCTAGTTGTAACCTGGCCACCCCTTTAGAAGGTGAGCCAGGGCCTCCTAGAGGGGAGGGTCGATTCATTATATAGAGGAGAAACCCAAGGAGAGTCCTTTAGTTCTTATTCTTCCTCCTCTCTCTAATACAACTCAAGGATCAAGTGTACACCATTGTTGATCTAATGGAAAGATCTTGAGAGCATTCATCGTGTCTAGATCCACTACACTATGCCCCCGGATCCCACTAGTACACATTGGCCACATCTTTAGCCTACCCATGGAATCTGCCGTGCCACCACCATGACACCCTAGTTCCCCAGGTCAACGAGGTAAGAACTATACACTTTGGTTTCTGCGACTAGGATTCAGGCTTTCCTGGATCTTTTCTGCATCTCACATTCTTGCATAAAGCTCGGTGCTATAATTTCAGATATTGTTTTGCCCGTTCCATGATAGGACTGAAACCACATTTTCTTTGTCCCAGGAAAAGAAGTGAGAACTCAACACTCATGTGGATGCTTGGCTTATTACATACATAAGCAACCATAGGGATAAAATGCAAACCCAAGAACTAGAATTAGAATGGCTCAAATCAGCTATGAAGACCCTTACTGTGGAGCACGACCAGCTGAAAAGGGACAACACTGCCTGGGAGAAACTGTAGAAGAGCTAAGCCCTGACACGACAGAATACAACCATCATCGAGGATCTCACAAAGGATAATGTGAGGCTAACAAATGCTAATGTTGATCTCGGTATCAACAACATGAACCTGCTTCAGCAGCTCTAGGGTTCACTCAGTGAGCAGGTCAAGATCAGGAAGGACATGCTTGTACATCGCCTACTACTTGAAGAGATTCAAGAGGAAAACGAGCAGCTTCTCGACAGGCTAGGACTCTAATGTAGCAGACTTTCCTCGGTGCTGCTCTGCTGAACTGAACTATGTGTTTCTATTTTGCAACTGTAAACTAAACTATTCAAACTATGAGTTGCAACGGGAGACACCTTTTGCACTGTCCAAAAACTATCGGCTTTCCTCTTGTTTCTATCTATTTATTCAGAGTTACAGATGCTCAACAAAGATTCAAAGTTTCAGTGTGAATACTCTGCTCCACATGACCATATACTATTAGTGCCATCCCACGAATCGAACATGCATGGCATGAACTACGTGCCCCTATTACATCCCGTTTGATCCATTTTGTCTTGACATCACAAGAATGGTTCAAACGATGACCTAAACAAGTGCTATATGAAACTAAACGAAACAGGTTCAGGGTTTTCAAGCGCTAACTGAAACTGATCGAAATCTAGAGGTTGTCGACAATAGTCTGACGAAAACAGTAACATGACGAAACTAAACATTAGAAGATGCATAAGTTTTATTGAATATAGCATAGAATAAAACATTATCTAAAGGTTCACCTCATAAATAAATGTATATCATGTTCCTAATGCTCAAACCAACCGCAGTGTATGCATTGTATAAATTAACTGTTCATTCAGGCAACTGAATCTTCAAAACAATAAGAACCCAATAGTCTACATCTACTATCATTATAAGTTTCAGTAGATGAACAATCACAATATTTGGAATACATAATCAAGCTAAGTTCAAGAAGTATCTACAGCAGATCAAACAAAGTAACCGACTAACCATAACAAAAGCTACATCAGCTTGTAGATGAGCATTTGCTGATGCTCAACCATGGAGTGTAGAGAAAGTGAGTGGAATATCCTAGATGAGTTTTAGAGCCAACTAGGTGGGATCATGTTTACCAACTGTTTACTCACACAACAAGCTTATGATGGTGTTTGTAGAAAGCTCAGATAGATATAGATCCCATGCAATGTTTGCATGGGCCCACATCTACCACAATTGTGTTTGTCATGGCTTGGCATTGCACTATGATACTTAGATGTATCAAGTGGGTGGGATCATGTTGGCCAAGTGTCCAGTCACACAACTGCAAGTTGATGAGGGTGTTTCAAGCCAACCCAGAGAGGTCTATAGCCCATGCAATATTGGCATGGGCCCAGATTTGCCACAAGTGTGTGTCATGGCTAGACATAGCACTCTTATACTTAGATGTATCAACTAGGTGGGATCATGTTGGCCAAGTGTTGAGTCAAACAACCACAAGTTTATGACGGTGTTTCTAGCCAACCCAGAGAGGTCTATAGCCCATGCAATGTTGGCATGTACCCACTACGACACCCCTAGGATCAGGGTTAGACAAATCCCAGACCTCCGTATGACATAAGCCTAACCTAGAGCTCGAGGTTATCCATTGAGAGAATCGGTAACTCAATAGTGACCCTATGACACAAAAATTATTATAGCAAGCTCATAACTGAGCAAAGAACCAAAATATTACAATAAGAGGTCACTGACTACAAACATCAAACAATGGAAGGCAAATTATGCTATTATGTATAGCAAACTTAACAAATGGCCTAAGACGCCTAAAGCATGACGATGATGTCCCAGCCCTTAGATTCTAGCCTGCCGGCCAGGAACCCGAAGCTACCCGTTGGTTTTGATGTCATACCAAACTTATCTTCAGGGAACACTTACTCTACTACAAAAGTATCAATAAATCAATGTTGAGTACAGGGTGTACTCAACAAGACTTATGGCTGGTGGGGCTGTTTTTCATAAATCTATCTTTGTTTATAAAATAAGAGGGAGAAGAAGCTCGTCTAATCATAATATTTTATAAAGGGGTAAAAGATTGACATGTCCATAGTTTTGATCATTATCTTTGATATCCACCAAATCATCATCATCTGAACCTTAACTATGGTCATGTCAACACCCGGATTTTTAATCCCAGATGCTTGAGATGTCGTACATCGCAATCCCAGGATTACCATTTTTGCGAGACATAACATATTGGTACCATAGTTCATCATCCATAACAAACCATAAAGGTCTTACAAATAGTTGATCTCATGATCAACTCTTATTATAATCAAAGCAGCGAAATATATAAATAAGGTAGCATGGTCGGGGCTCCATCTTCTGCTGACGATGGGAGATGATCCTAGTTATTGTAAGCGTCCTGCTGTCCATCTTCCTCGTAGTCTCCTTCATAGTCTGGCCATAGGAATATCCAGGGACAAAGCCATGAGTACTTTGAAGTACTCGCAAACTTTCACTAAAACAGTAAGGCCATTCTAATAGGAATCCTAATCTCTAGGTTTGTTTGCCTCAAGCCAAATTTATTTCAACCAGTATCTAATAATAAAACCTACTTTAGTTTTCTAGGTTACTTAGGTGGGAACCTAGATTTATCTCCACAACTTGTGGAGTCAAGTCAAAGACATCTTTCAAGTCATGGGTCATTTTGGAAAACATCTAACAGCAGAACAATATGGCCATCTAATTGTTCATAACGGCGGACGCGGCTATGCGAATAGTTTGACACTCTGCAGAGGTGGTACACTTTCACCACAACATTCGATACATCCATCAGGAACAATCCTGAATCATCATACTTGGTATGCGGATAATCAATCCTAACCTTTCAATTACATAACCTAGTATAGGCACCTCCCCTATGAGTTTGGCCTCCCAACCATGACCATATGTCATATTGGGCACTTCATAGGTGGACAGTCACATTCACAAGGTAGCCTCAAATGACCTCGTTCCGCAAGGAAACCCATACCAAGACCTATAAACTTCTAGTCAAGCCCTACCCAAATTTGGGTATTGTGGTTGTACGGTAATCGTTGGAATGGTATCACATCCAAACCCAACCATCAGTTTTTACCAAATTCAAGTCACAAACTTTCTTCACCATCATCTTTCAGTCATTTTGTCCATAACACATGTCAAAAACATTTCAATAGAATGACTCGGCATTCCAAGGTTTTCATAATCATTTGTTCTCATCTAGTGATTATGTTTGGTTTAACACTAGCATCTATCAAGGTGGGGGTGTCACTATTTGAGGGGTACTAAGATGGTGTATCTACCTTCATCAAGCTCCAAGATCTTGATGACACTTTCCTAATCTTCCACTAATCATCCAATTAACTAACTACGGAACAAATTTATGAAAGGTAAAGCTTGCAAGTAAAACTGGGTAAATGGTAGACTCAACATAGTATCCTAAGGTACGCATAATAAGGCTTGCATGGTCTAGCATGCTTAGTATAGCTTGCCTTGATTGGTAAGGTGGTCGAAGTTCTCGTCCTCGTCTTTGGATAATTCCTCCTCGTCGTAGCCCGGATTAATACTAGCGTCTAAAATTAAATACGAGGTACACAATCACCAAACAGTACTTAACTACTTCTATTTATCACACAAGGGTCACAGTAGATGATCTAGCATCATCTCTTTGATTACAAGAAAGGGTTCTATGATTTTATTTATCTTATTTTTAGAAAGGTACTTTCTACTCATTGAAAAGTTACTTAGGATTTAATATTCCCCAAATTAAAAATATGGGATCATATTGACACATGTCATCACCACATATTCTAATACTTGAGAATGTGATTTACAAAGGTTGGCCTAATTAATAAAGTTTAACACTATTATTTAATAATATTTAAGTGGCTAAAAATGACTAGATAATCATTATTTTAGTTTTGGTCCAGGACTACTGTATATAAGTATGTAGATTTTTACATATTCAGAAAGGTCTTGTCAATGTGATTTTTGAGAGTTGGAATCAACTCAAAATCACTTATGGTTGATTTTAGAAAAATGTTTGAAGTTGCAAAAGCTACTGGCTTGTTATTTTTACCAAGGCTGATCCATAGTTTCAAACTGTATGAATCCAACGGGAGTGATTATATATTTTCATCTACTTTCAAACAAAATTGGATTCATTCAATTTGGTGCAGTGAATGTCTCTAAATTAATTTTTAAGTTCACTATAGAATGGGATTTTCAAATAAAAGATAAAACTAGATTTGAATTACTGGGCTCGCGCACGAAACACTACTGGGCTGGCCCAACTACACAGCATGCATGCAGCGGGCTCACTCAGTCTAGTCCCACGCGCCAGTGGGTGGTTCTAAACAAATTGGTATCAACCAATGCTGGCCCTACGATTACAACATGATATACGGTCGAGGCTCATCGTCTACGTTGCGATGCTCCGGTGATAATTTAACCTACCGACACTATGAGGGTGGCTGGGGGCTTACCAGGGCTCCAGCTAGGGTTGGCGATGCGGGCGAATGAGCTTGTCGATGACGGCGAGTTGAATGGCGGTCATGGCAGCTCCTGAGGTGGCTCCAACTGACGACCCCTTTTCCTCACGGTAGCGGCGGACTCCGATCAAATTCTGGTGATAGAGTGCTCTCCTTGCTCCAGGAACAGGTCAGGGATGTTTCTAAGTGAGAGAGGAGTGGAATGGTGTGGATATTGAGGCTGGGGAAAGGCTCTATTTATGCCCTCTTGGGTGAGACAGTGCGGCATGGCAAGGGCTCGTCGGCGACGTTGCTACAGGCCGAGCTAAGCATGGAGGAGGGCATGGGTCGACGCTGCTAGGTGTGGTGATCGTCATGCGAGTGGTGGTGCGACAAGGGGCGGTCTCAGTCGGTCGGGCGATGTCGGCGCTCTATGCGGGTACCGCGGTGTTCGTCAGCAAGTATGGTGGTCAAGGGGGCGCGCTGTGACCAATGGTCATGTCTGGGCGGTGGCTGGTGACGCCGCAGGTGCGAGTACAAGCGGAGAGGGCGTGTTGCTGCGTGGCTGCACGAGGTGGCTGCGGCGCCCCGTCGTGCTCTCAGCACGTCTGTGTCCTAAATGGGCGTGGTTGTTCTAGTGTCTTCGCGTCTCGCCGTTCGTCGAGGGGTGGATAGAGAGGGGCGGTGAGGTCACTGCTACCAGCTAGAGGTCGCGGGCGAGTGAGGAGTGGCATGTGGCGTGCTGCCCATGTCCGAGTGACATGGTGAGGTCGGGTACCATTTGCATTAGTCAAGATAGTGAAGAAGAGTTGCTCAATTGCACGACTGTGTACTCGGGGTGATCGTGGGTGAGCTAGGGAAAGGAATTGGGGTACAATTGCTGAGCAATTGATTGATCACAAACAATAAATAGTTGGTAGTGGTACTGTGTCTGCTAAGTGTTCGATCAAATGGCCGCATGAACTAAATCATCACCTTTTCCAGTGATTTTTGGTGGGTGTTCTGATAATAATCTTGGTAGTCTCTATGTGCAATGGTTTTCCAAGTGGTGAAGGTTTGATTGGTTTTCCAAAAATTTCTATCTTGATACATAAGATAGATTCAAATTTGAATTGACTCTCAAATAGGTTTGAAAATGTTTCTGCCAAGTTGGAAAGCTCCATTGGTTCAGTGTCACTTGGTCTAGAAAGGGGAGAAAAGAAATGGGAAATTTTCTGTTTGAGATGAGTTGCTAGAGATGCTCAAAGTGAGCTAGTGGTTAACTTTGGCAGAAATGACCATTAGGTCATATGCTTCATATTTTCATTTTCTTTTGTTCTGATCTGATTTGATAGTGACCTAGATGATATGGTTTTGATCTCTAAACCATTTCTCATCATTTACATTAATCAAGCATGGCATTGGAAGCATGTATACACACAAGCCTAAAGTTTTGAATTTAATTAATAAAAGCTTTTGTAAACCCTAATCTTGATTAATTAGGGAATGATCCTCATTAATATTTTTGGGGTGTTACAAACCTTCCCCCCTTAAATAGAATCTCGTCTTGATATTCAGGAAAACTAAGAACTAAAGAGATTGGGAAACTTCGTCCTCATGTAATCCTCGCGCTCCCAAGTGGCTTCTTCTTCAGTATGGTTGCTCCACTGGATCTTGAGAAACTTGATACTCCTAGTCTGGGTGGTCCCGAAAGCTTCTTCCAAAATAAGGATAGGTTCTTCATGATAGGTCAGGTCTGTGTTGATCTCCACATATATGTGCTCGATGTTCTTGAAAACTTCCATCATTTCTAGAACTTCTAAACATTTTCGAAGTAACAATACATGAAACACATCATGCACGGCTGAAATCTCTTCTGGCAGTTCTATCTGATAAGATACCTATCCTCGGTGACTTAGAATCTTGAAGGGTCCAATGTATCTGGGTGCAAGCTTTCCTTTGAGTTGGAAACACTGCATTCCCATCAAGGGGATACTTTGAGATAAAAAAATCTCCAATATTGAAGGCTAGATCTCGACGTCTCTTGTCGGCATAACTCTTTTGTCTGGACTGAGCGGTCTTAAGGTGCTCACGGATCTTGTGAACTTTCTCTTAGGCTTCTCGTAGGATGTTAGGTCCGAAGATCTTACTCTCTCCTACTTCCGACCAATTCAGTGGGGTACGACACTTCCTTCCATACATAAACTCAAATGGGGACATTTGCAAACGGGCTTGATAACTGTTGTTGTATGAGAACTCTATGAAAGGCAGACAGTCCTCCCATTTAGATCCATATTCCAACACACAAGCTATCAACATATCTTCGAGTATTTGGTTTACTCTCTCCGTTTGTCCATCGGTCTACGGTTGATAGGCTGTGCCGAAGTTTATTTTGGCTCCTAATCCTTCTTGGACTTTCTTCCAAAATCTTGAGGTAAATTGGGTTCCTCGATCCGACACAATGTTCTTGGGGATTCCATGCAAACTGACTATCCTAGCAATGTACAACTCTGCTAGCTTCGAGCTATGATAAGTGTTCTTGACAGGTAATAAATGAGCTACTTTGGAAAGTCTATCCACTATGACCCAAATAGAATCATTTCCCCTACTAGATATAGGCAAACCAGTGATGAAATCCATTCCAACGGAATCCCATTTCCATTCTGGGATCTGCAAAGGTTGCAAAAGTCCGAAGGGTCTCTGATGTTTCGCTTTGACTATCTGACAGATATCACATTTGGCTATGTAGCTTCCGAATTCTCACTTCATCTTATGCCACCAAAATTGATCCTTCAAATCCTGATACATCTTGGTTCCTCCTGGGTGGATGGAGTAAAGAGTATCATGGTCTTCTTGCAAAATAGATTGTTTCAACTCTGAATCTGTAGGCACACAAATTCGTCATTTATACCATAAAGCTCCTTCTTCATCTTCCGTGAATCCGGGTACCTTCCCTGTACTGATCCGATGTTTAATTCCGTCAATACTGGTATTCCTTTCTGAGCTTCCTTTATATGATCTATCAAGGTGGGTTGAAGTTCTATACTAGCTAGGAATCCTTCCCTAACTAGCTCAATTCTAAAATCTTCCAACTCCTTATGCAAACTGGGTTGCTCCTTCATAATCATGGTGTTTAATATAGACGGCAGTCTACTAAGAGCATCCACTACCACATTGGCCTTGCCGGGGTGGTAGTGAATTTCAAGGTCATAATCCTTGATTAACTCTATCCATCTCCTTCGCCTCATATTCAACTCCTTCTGAGTAAAAATATACTTCAAGCTCTTGTGATCCGAGTAAATCTCACATCGATTACCCATAAGATAATGACGCCATGTTTTCAAGGCTAAAACAACGGCAGCTAACTCTTGGTCATGGGTGGGGTAATTCTGCCCATGCTGCTTCAGTTGTAAGGACATATATGATATCACTTTTCCTTCTTGCATCAACACACATCCGAGACTAATCTTGGATGCATCACAATACACATCAAAGGGTTTCTTGATATCCGACATGATCAAAATTGGGGCTGAAATCAACCTTTTCTTGAGCTCTTGAAAACTTGCTTCACATTTGATCGGTACATTCAAACTTTTGATCTTTCTTGAGTAACTGAGTCATCGGCCTAGCGATGTTTGAAAATCCTTCAAAAAGCTTGCGGTAATATCCCGCTAATCCAAGAAATGCACAAACTTCAGTTTGAGTGGTTGGTGCTCTCCATTCCTCAACATCCTTAATCTTGGCAGGGTCGACAACAACTCCTCCGGCTGACAAGATATGTCCTAGGAATCCTACTTCCTTTAACCAAAACTCACATTTGCTGAACTTGGCATACAATTGATGCTCTCTAAGGGTTCGAAGGATGGTTCTTAGGTGATGTTCATGTTCTTCCTCCGATTTGGAGTAGATTAGAATGTCATCAATGAAAACAACGACAAACTTATCCAAGAAGTTCATGAAAATTTTATTCATGAAATAAGCGGGGGCATTGGTTAATACAAAAGACATGACCTTGTACTCATACAATCCATATCGGGTCGTGAAGGCAGTCTTTGGAATATCCATTGCACGAATTTTTAGTTGATGATAACCAGTTCTAAGATCAATCTTAGGGAACACTCTGGCACCGGTCAAATGGTCAAACGAATCTTCTATCTTTGGCAAAGGTTACTTGTTCTTGATGGTGACATCATTCAACTTCCGATAATCCATACATAAACGGGTGGCACCATCTTTCTTATCCACAAACAGAACTGGTGATCTCCAGGGCGATGCACTTGGTTGAGTCAGATCTTTGCTAATCATGTCGTCAAGTTGCTTCTTGAGCTCCATGATACGTCCAAAACGTATCTACTTTCCCGAACACTTTTGCTATTGTTTCTCCTCTAAACTTGTGTGATTTGGATACAACTAACACAGACTGACGCTGTTTTCAGCAGAATTACCTTGGTGTCTAGTTTGTGTGCAGAAAATCAACTATTAGGAAAAATCTCGGAAATATGCCAAAAATCCTATTTCACCAGAAGATACATGGAGCCAGAGTACGAGACGGAGTGGAGCCCTAGGGGGCCCACACCCCCCTGTCACGTGGGTGGGCCCAGCCCACGCCTGGAGGGGGTGTGGCTGCCCCAGGCACCCCCTCGGCCTCCCTCTTCGCCTATAAGATGCCTCTTGAGCTAAAAATCGAGGGGGGTTCGACATTTTTCTAGAAAGAGTTCCGCTGCACCACCACCAGAAACCGCGATCTGGAACCAGAAACTCCATTATGGCACCCTACCGGGACGGGAAATTTGGAGAGGATCATCGCCATCGTCATCACCAATGCCTCTCCATCCACCATCCATGATTGGATGAGTTCTAACATGTAATCGAATAAGATTGTTAGGGCATGGTGCCTAGTATCTCTATTAGTGCTATTTAACTTTGTTCCAACTTGTTGTGCTTAATGCTTGTCACTAGGGCCCGAGTGCCATGATCTCAGATCTGAACTTATTATTGAATCATTATGGTAGTATTGTTTGTGATCTTATCTACAAGTTGTGTACACATATCATTGCATAGATCCAAAGGACCCGAAGTGACAGAAATTGGGACAACCGGAGGGGATGGATGTGATGTGAGGTTCACATGTGTTCAAGGAGTGTTAATGCTTTGCTCCGGTGCTCTATTAAAAGGATCACCTTAATTGCCAGTAGTTTCCTTAAGGTCCCGCTGCAACGGGCTGGCAGGACAAAAGATGTTGTGCAAGTTCTCATTGCGAGCACGCATGAATATATATGGAGCACATGCCTATGATTGTTTAGTACTTGGATGCTTATTCTTATTTATCTGCAATTGCCCTAGATCTTGAAGTTACATGTTTAGACTCGTCCATGCAACGCCCCTCCATCCATACCTATTCCTACCGCGCTCATATCGTACTGTTTTCTACTACTGTTACTATTTCTCTTGTTTTGCTGCTACTGCTGCTTTGCTGTTGCTACTACAAACTATTGCTACTGATAAACTTCTGTGAGCAAGAACTATTTCCAGGTGTAGCTAAATTGACAACTCAGTTGTTAAGTCTTATAAGTATTATTTGTCTCCTCTTGTGTCGAATCAATAAATTGGGTAATACTACCCTCGAAGACTGTTGCGATCCCCTATACTTGTGGGTCATCAAGACTATTTTCTGGCGCCGTTGCCGGGGAGAATAACTTTATTTGTAAGTTCACTCAGATCTATTATTGTTCACTACTATTCCTTTCATCATGGGGAAGTCGCGTGATGGAAAGTTTCCTATTTTACCATCCACTACAAGAAGAGGTACGGTCCTAAACACCTCTGCTGATCTTGATTCACCGTTTGTTGTAAGTAAGCTTGTTACACCACCACCACATACTCATTCTACACACACTGCTACTACTGCTGAATCTGAAACTGCTTCTGATACTCATGATGTTACTTCTGCTATGCTTGATGAGAGTGGTTCATTAGGTCCTTTCCTAGATGCTACTATGGCTAGTCTATGAAATACTGAAACTCATAGTGAAGACATTGTTACACCAGTTAGCTCACCTGAGTCTAGAAAGAGATATGGTATTAATGATGGTTACATTGAGTTTACTGATGAATTTATTGAAGAGTGCCAAAACACACATGGTGCTAGTGCTATTAAGAGTCTCCTTGAGAGACGTACCATTATTCCTAAAATGTCCTCTGATCCTAAGTTTTCCACCTCTCCCATAGATATTAAAGATGAAGATTATGATTTCTCTCTTGATTTATCCTATTTAGACATTGTTGAGAAAGAACCTTTTTGTGGGACTGAAAATGAGAGTGTTGTAGCTCATATGAATGAGCTTTCCACTATGAGTGCTTTATTCTCTGATGATTTTAAGATGTGCAAGTACTTTGTTACTAAAATCTTCCCTTTTCACTAAAAGGAGAAGCTAAGGCTTGGTTTAATTTACTACCTCCTGGTTCCATTGATAGCCCTGATTGTTTGATTGCTTCTTTCTTACAGAAATATTTTCCTCCTAGTTTTGCAGAGGATTTTTGATTTTAAACAGGGAGAAGAAGAGAAATTGCCTGAGTCATGGACAAGGTTTTGTGCCTTGATTCATGCACATCCTAAATGTCCATTACGTAAAAATGAGCTTCTTGATATTTATTACAATGGACTAACTGATGATTCTAGGACATACCTAGATAGCTTTGCTAATTGTGTTTTCAGGAAAAGAACTCCTACAGATGCTGAAGAATTAATGACTAAAACAAGCAAGAATTATGATGATTGGACTTCTACTAAGCTAAATACAACTGAGCCTATTACTCCTGTGCCTGAACCAGTTCCAACACCAACACCAAAGAAGAGGGAAGTAATTGCATTAAATGATGAAGTGATGAAGGAAGATAAGAAATGTCTAAAGGAGAAAGGTATTATTGCTGAAGATGTGAAGAATCTACCTCCTATTGAAGAATTATGCAAGCCAATTCCCCACTCATCTACTATTGAGGTACACTCTCTCCACTTTGATGAAGGTGATATTCCTTATGGTAAGCCTCCTGATCAATGTTTAGAGGAACTTGACACATTTATTGTTAAACAAGGTAAATTTAATAAACAAGTTCAGAATCATTTATTGGAAAACTCTAGATCTATTAACGAGTTGAAAGATATTGTGGAAAGAACTGCTAATGATATTAAAATGCTTTGTAAACACTTTCAAATGGTTCAAACCCAAATTGATCAACTTGCTAAGGTACAAAAAGATATGCTAGTTAATGCCTCAGAAGATAAACATGCTTATGGAATTAGAACTAGGAGTGGTATAGCTACTCAAGATCCTTTATATCCTGAAGGACGGCCTAAAAGAATTGAGCAGGATTCTAAACAAGGTGAAAGTAGTGGTAGTCCTCGTAAGAGAAAGAAAAATAAACATAAAATAGTTGAGGAACCACTTGAACCTGCTGTAGATCCTAATAGTATATCTGTCTCTGATGCTTAAACTGAGAGTGGTAATGATAAAAATGATGCTCCTGAAGTTGAGGAAGAACTTGAGCAGCACACTAAGAATACTAGGTACACTATGGAGGATTTTATTGCTAAAAAACATGGTAGTGAGAGAGAACCTTGGGTGCAGAAACCTATACCTTTTACAAATAAGAAACACAAGTCAAAGGAGGAAGAACACTACAACAAGTTTTGTGAGTGGATGAAACCTTTATTTTTGCAAATTCCTTTGACTGATGCTATTAAGTTGCCTCCTTATTCAAAGTATATGAAGGATATTGTCTCTAATAAAAGGAAGATTCCAAATGAGGAGATTTCTACTTTGCTTGCTAATTATTCCTTCAATGGTAAGGTTCGAAAGAAACTTGGTGATCCAGGTATACCAACTATTCCTTGCTCTATTAAAAATAATTATGTTAGAACTGCTTTGTGTGATTTGGGAGCTGGAGTTAGTGTTATGCCTTTTTCTCTCTACAAGAGACTCCAGCTAGAAAAGTTGATACCAACTGATATATCTTTGCAAATGGCTGATAAGTCAACTACTATTCCTACTGGTATATGTGAGGATGTTCCTGTTCAGGTGGCTCAAAATTGCTTGGTTTTAACTGATTTTGTTGTGCTTGAAATGCCTGAAGATGATAATATGTCTATTATTCTTGGGAGATCTTTTCTTAATACTATAGGCGTCGTCATCAATTGTAATCAAGGAAAAGTAACTTTTAATATTAATGACAAAGAGCATACTGTTTATTTCCCCAAGAAGGTTGCTAAGAGATATTGTCTAAACTCCATTGAAAATACAAAGAGCATTAAGGTTAGAGAAATATATTGTCCCATTCCACAAGAAAGTTTTGAAACTATTATGATTGGGACTATTGCTATCAAGTTTGAGGTAACATAATCACTTTGTGGAATGCAAAGTTTTGTTCCATATAAGATTGTTTTGGTAACAATACTTGATCAACCTTTTTAACAAAGGGATTTTAATGAACAAAACAATACTTTCACTGTGGTTATACTTGCTCACTTTTATTTTTCTCCTTCCTAGTCTTTGCTCTTCCTCTTGTTAGCTTCAGTTTTGTTAGTTGTTTGCTTGTTAGAGTGTCTTAGAACTTCTGTAGTTTGGTTTTCGTTTGCTTTTGCTTATTCTAAAAAATCTTTTCTGCGAGAAAATCCCAGAAAATTGGCCAAAAATAAAGTTTCCTGAAAAATCCCAGAAAATTCATAATAAATTTTTCCTCGAAAAAAGGGGCAGAGGGACACCTGGAGTGGCCCAGGGGAACCCACCAGGACAGCACACCCCCTGGTGGCGCGGCCAGCCCCAGGTGGCACCTGGCCTAAGTATGGCCCACCTGTGGCCCTCCAAGGTGCCTCCTCCCAGCCACCTTCTTCATGTCACCAAAAAAACACCAGAAAACTTTCTCAATCTTGAGTTCTTGCTATTCTGGCTCCTGATTTTCGATCTCCTTGCTCAGCCCATCTTTCCTACAGATTTTTGGAGGGATTGCTCCTTGGTATGTGCCTCCTCTACTTGTCCAATTAGATTTGTGATTGGTAGAATGTATCTTGAGTATTTTGCAGCTACAGGTGTCAGGTTGTGTGAGCTTGCATGCTTGTTCTATGCTTGGAGATTTCATTTTGATACATGTGTAGACCTCTAGCAAGTTCCTATAGTAGTTTCTCATCATTTATCAACTTGGAAATCACTTGGTTTGATGTTTGTCTAAAAATTTCGGAAAAAAGGGTCATGGATAACCACACCTTTGGTGAAATATTTGAGAGTGATGAACCTAGGAGGGCAAGGCCTTCAATATCATACTCATGATCCAGGCCCTCATACAATGAGGATCTCATTACACCACGATTTGGCGACGAGGGAGATGAGGGGGATGCGCACCCTTCTACCTTTCCTTGTCCAACCTTTTTGCAGGCTGCTGGGATTCTCAATGATTTTATAATCTTGGTTCGGAGGGTTGGACTAACGAGCTATATGCAGGATGAGAGCGTGCAGTATGCTACGCTCACTAAAACCTTTGTGGAGATCTTCTATTTTTCTAACATCCTATTCAAACCAGATGTGTCTTTCAAAATTTATAACATGCCTTACTCCATGACATTGAAGATATTTTGTGAGATCCTGGGTATTGGTACATCTAGGACAGTGAAGAAGATTCTAGCTCAACCCACTGATTTGTTGGAGCTCTACCGCGGGATAACCAATGATGATGACCATAGAACCCAGCGGGGAAAGATAAGAAATATTCAACTCCCACCTATCATGTACTTTGCTTATTATCTTGCCACTAGTGTTCTTGGTAGGGAGAACACTAGCAATATTTCCATCTATCATTTGGCCTTCCTAGCTGCTGCTCTCAACAATGAAACCAGGTATAATCTTGGTTCTCTTATTGCTCGTCGCTTAGCTTCTAAGGGACCCATTTATGGGGGTATTATTGGTCACGTCTTGTTGCTGCCTTAGTCCTTGCTGTTGATCCAAATGATACAGTTTTGGATCCTCGGAGGCTTGATCTTGCTGCCATGAAAGCGCATTGGTTTTTCACTGCTGGCTCTACCCTTGAGAGCCTAGTTTATAGAATGTTGTTTACTGACAGGGAAGAGAGACAGATCCCTCTGCCCCAAACCACTTTGTTCAGTATTTCCCAGGGACCTTTATCACACTCCAAGGAGGATATGGACGAGAAGCTGCACATTCTTGGATTCCATGGACACTATTAGGGGGATGCGCCCTCATATGACCCCTCTATGCACTACACAGTGGAGTCCTCGAGCTCGTACCCGGACGAAGGGGGCGCCTCGTCATATTATGGAGGTGCACCTTCGTGGTCGCCATGGAGTTGAGCCTCACTTAGGCTAAAATCCTAAGCTTGGGGGGAGGGTATACCGACATCACACTCATCTATATATCATGTTTCGTCGGTTCTTTGTATATCCATTGTTTTGCTTTCTTTTTGGTTTTTATTTCTGCTTTCTCAAAACACAAAAATACGAAAAATATTTTCATTGTTTATGTTGGTTTGTTTCTTTATTTTCTAGTTTTGGTTTGCCTTAAAGAAAATCCAAAAAGATTTTGCTTTGTTTTCTTTTTCTTTGTTTGGCTTTGTTTTGTTTGCTTTCTTTAAAAAAATCGAAAACACCAAATATATTTGTTGTTCTTCTTTGGTTTTGTGAGTTCTGTGCAGGGTTCAGCCGTCCTCAGTGGAGTTTTGGTTTCATGTTATTATTCAAGCCGCACAAGCGAAGGGCAATAATGAAGATTAAGACAACTTGAGGTATGGTAAGAGGCTAGTAACTAACTTGTCACATCCCAAATTTTAGATTTGGCCTTGCATATCATTCATACCAATGCATCATGCCTTTCCATACAAAACGCTATTTTCGAAACCCTGTTCTATTTTGCTACGAGGCTCCTGCGGGAGGCTTTAGTAGGACTAGCGTTGTCCACCCTTGTAGCCTAGTGGTTTCGCTCAAACCTTGACCCTAGATTGTTCCCCTCGATTGTACGAAACCGTAGGAGCAAGAATCTCTCGATTCGGAGCTCGTACGGAAAAGTTGTCGCCGTTTTAGTGAGTCGTCGGAAAACGGTCCGAATTTCCGGACCGATTTCCGAGTCCGAAACCAACTCCGCGCCGTTTACGCGTAGGATTCCGCGAGAGGGCCCACTTAAAGAGGCCACCCGGCCTCGGGATCCGCAGACCCACCACCCGCTGCCTGCCCTGATCGCGCCGCCCTGGGAACCGCTCCCGATCGCCGCCCTCGGCGCCACGCCTCTTCCGCCTCGCCGCCCGATCGCCGCCTCCCAGTTCGCGCCTCTCCTCTCTCTCTTCCCCGCCGCCTGCGCCTCGCCACCAGCGCCCCCGAGCCGCAGCGACCCCGCCTCGGCCGCCGCCCCGCAGCACCCGCAGCCAGCTGCCTCCACCCGCGCGACACCCCGCCCGCGCTTCTCCACCATGCGCGCCCCGGCGGCCGCTGCCCGCCGCCATTGCCGCTGCTGCGCTGCCCGCCTTCTTGCTGCCGCCAGAAGCGCCTTGCCGCCTTTCGCTTCTTTGCTGCGTACGCCCTTCTGCGCCTAACCAGCAGCGCTGTCGCCTGCCGCGACGCACACACTCATGCACGCGTGCCGAACGCCGCCACTGTCGCGTGGCCATTTTAATCCGTTGTGCTAACCCTCTTCATCCGCGCAGGAAAAACCCCGACGCCGGAATCGATCGCCGCACCGTCCGGAACTCGCCGCCGTCCGTTTCGCCCGTTCGTTTCCGGTAAGTCTGCAGCCACCGTTAGATTTCAGATCAGGGGTTCAGATCGTTCGTTGACCAGTCAGACCCAGGCGTTGACTAGTCAGACGCCTTGATCGGTGCCCAGTCGTGAGCGCTTTGACCAGTCAGCGATGTATACGCTTGACTGGTTAATTTCGTTAATCCTTTTAGTTGGCAGATTTCGGTAGAAACTTGTAAATTGCGTAGAAATTAAACCGTTTGGCCAAAAAATTTCAAATAAAATATGTGCAGATTCAGTGAGTCGTGTAGAATCTCGCTGTACCTTTGGTTCAGACTTTTGCAGCAAGGTTTAGTACAATTTAATCAAATTAATTAATGGCCTTTTCGGAGTAATAAATTCGTAGAAAAAGTTCTGTAGCTCCAAAAATCGCGTATGATATGTCCCTGGATTCAGTGGAACGAAGGGAATCTCATCGTGAATTAAAAAGATAGGCTTACAGTAAAAACTTCTGCAGAAACTGTCTAGTGGATTTCTGCAGTGTTTTAATTACTCGGGGAGTTTTATAATTCCTTTTTGAGTAATTCCAGTTGGTACTGTTTATATTCAGCGATGCCTATGCGGTAGAATTTTCCCAAGATTTTACAAACAGTATACTACCGGTAGAGAATTATTCGAGTTCTAACTCTAGTTTTGAGCATTACTTTTTGTATAATAGTTTTCCTTGCGCTAAAACTATTTTCCATGCATGCAATCAGTAGTATTATTGATTAGGATTTTGTGGTGCAGCTGTAGCACCAATTCACTTGCCTTGCACACCTTCATGCATCATATTTGTTGCATATGCTTGTGGATTGTTTGTTTATGATTGCAATTGTATCGTGTAGATTGTGCCGAGTGCAACGCTTGCTCGTGTTTGGATTGTTCTTCCGACCGCTACAACCAAGGCAAGTAGATGCTACTTTGTTCATGATATCGTCCTACTATTTTTAATGCATTGTCGTGTATTTTGTAGATGTATGTGTAGGATGATACTATCGCTATGCTATGACCTATTATGTGGTAGGGCTTTCCTTGTAGATGAACCACCATTGGTAGATGTGCTTAGCCATGCTATGTTGAACGAGGGCTGGGTTACATCGTTGTGACTTGTTTCTAAAAGTATTGGTTTGTGAAAAACTAAAACAACTTAATCAATGAATCTCCTGGGTGTGATGGTATTGATAATTTTTGGTGGTTTCATTGCGGAAAGGCACCCAGGTATCAAGAGAGAATGATTGGCTTCTTTGTTGTGTAGCTTACGTGTACAACCATGTGCCAATAATGGAATGGGCGGTTGGTTGGACTTAGTAGGTTGTGGTAACCCGAACCCGCGTATCCAGAGATGTAGAATTTTGGTAGGTTGGACGGTCTTGGCGTCGGGATTGGGGTGCTACTTCCCGAACAGTCTCTTCTTGGTCTTCTCCCTATCATCACCCAAAATGAGAGTGATGGTACGAGCTGGGCTGGCCAAGTCACATGGGTAAAGTGTACTAACCCCTGCAGGGTGTATAATCTAATCGATTAGCCGTGTCCCCAGTTATGGACAACTGAGTTGCTTGATATTGATTCCATGACATGTTTCTCGCTCATTCTAATTTCATAATTGTTTTAATATTGTTGGGTTAACTTAATTGGGATCTTTTCAAAGAAAATCAAAAACTGTTTATGAAAGTAGGACAAATGTATTTGCAAATGCAAGCCAGACACAGCTCCACTTGCCAAATATGCATGTAGATGTTAGTGCTATTGTCTCCATTACTAGCTCTACTTGCCATACATTCCATGTATTGACCCTTGGGCTGCTTTCGTTTCATGTTGCAGGTTATTCCGATTCTGAGTAATCGATATAGGCCACGGTACTCCACTCGACACTTGTTCACTTGTGGGCAATTTGAAGAATGGAGGATTTGATTTATTTATGTTGCTACCTGAATAATTTGAGCTAGCTTTGAGCTAAGCTTTTATTGTAATAATGGTACTATGGATCTTCGTTATTTATGATATACGGATATTTTGCTATGTTATCTATCTTATTCTATTGTGGGCCAATGAACCGATCCAGGGATTGGCATGTCACATAGAAGCCACGGTCTTTTCAGAACCGCGGTGTTACAGGATGGTATCAGAGCCCGTGTGTCGACTGTAGGATCGTGACCTAGGATTGGATTAGGAAGCCATAGAATTATTAAAGCCTATATTAACTCTGTCTTTCATCTTATGCCTTTCACCCTCGTAAATTCTTACCATATGCTATTCTCACACTTTCCTCTTTTACTGGATAGATGGGAGAAGTCAGGACTGAGTATGCCACCATGGAGTCACCAAGGCCCTTTGCAAGGCAGTTAGCTCAGCTCTGATCATTGGGATTGCCACTACCCATGTTCAAGGGAAGAAGGCTGTACACCTATGGATATGGAGAGGATGCATGGAGATCACTACCTTCATATTCAGAGATGCCGCTTGCCAAACCCTGCATCGATCTACACCAAGACATCTGCAGCTGGGGACTTGGAATCAACTTGGCCATACATGAAGCCTGTCTGCAGTGCCATCAAGTCCGACACCTACTGCCAGCAGATTCACCCTACCGTGACTATGGAAGGCGTGATGAATATGGGCACATTGTGGTTACCCCGGGCGACAGGAACAACATGCCGCCCCGTCGGAGGCACATAGAGGACATGGAAAAGGAGAATGGAGCTCTAGCTGAGAAAGTGATGATGATAAAGGAGATTGCAGACTTTGCTAGCAATGGTATGGTGGTCCAAGGACAGGAGATTGACACCCTGCATGAAGCTGTGGGAGTTCTGGAGAATGCCCTGATAGCCAGAGATGCAACCATAGCTCATCTTTATGGTACTGTGCAGGAAAACACCCAGAACATACAACAGCTGCAAGGGACCATCCAGGAAAGGGATCAAACTATTGAAGCTATGACAGCCCAGATTGCCGCTCTCCAGGCACAGCTGAATCCACCCTCTGATGATGACAATGGATATGATGGCAACAATGGGGATGATGATGACAGTGGAGACGATGATGATGAGGACGAGGATGATGATGATGGAGATGATGATGGTGGAGGAGATGAAGCTGTCGCAGTTGCAGCTGAGAGTGAAGAAGAAGAGGAGGATCCAGAAGAGGTGGAGTTTGAGATCTCAAGTGATGATTCAGGAGAGGTGTACACTCCGCTGCCATGGTTGTACCGTGAGCCGAAGCGTCAACGCATGACAGCAAGGACCTACCGCAACCTCTTCAAAGAGTAGATAGAAGTCCACCAATTAGTCCACGTTAGGCAAATTCGTTAGGATTAGTCTCGATCGATGTGAAGCTTAGTTCGTGTTAGTTTAAGAGTGATTAGTTGCTTATTTGTGTACTCCAATATCCCAGGAATTATTTGTGCGAATCCTATTAAAGAGTTATGGCAATTTTGGTTACTATCTGTGTTATTTTCGCTGCAGTTTTTCTGCTGATACAGCAGTACTGCGCGATTTTTCATATTTTTCTGGTAACTCGGAAAAATCTGAAAAAAAATTGGGCTGATGCGAAACTCTCTGTACTATATGTGCAAAAATCAGCTAAATTTTCTGACGAGTTTAAGTCAGGCGGAAAAATTCGTGAACGCTGCTGGACTGTTCTGGCAGATTGCTGTTTTGTTGTGTAGTTGATCGACTGTTTAGTTAACCATTGCCAACTCTTGTAAAACTATTTCAGTAGGTATATACTGCTAGGATAACCCCTGGGATGTTGCTGGATCGCTTGTTTGTTGATGTGTTGCTTGCTTGTGATTGTCTGCTATTGTTTGTTGTTGTTTGATCATATGCATGGGTAGAATCCTATTACCGTAGTTGATTCTTTCTAAACTTACCTGTGCTGAACATGCTAGATGCCTCCGCCGTCACCCACTGAGTTGGAGCAGCTCATGGCAGCTCAGGCACAGCTGACAAGTGATGACTCAGTTCATGGCAAATCAGAACAACAACAATGGAAACAATCAGCCTCGGGAGATGCTCTCACCAGATTTGAGGCTAAGGCCAGCTAAGTTCTCTCTTTACCTGGAACCGATGGTTGCTCTCGACTGGTTGCGTTCAGTCAACAAGGATCTAGTAACTGTTGGATGCACTGGTGCTGAGAAGGTGAGGTTTGCCGCTCACTTACTGGAGGGACCAGCCGCCTCTTGGTGGGACACTTTTCAGATCACCCACCTGCTGGACACTGTGACTTGGGCAATGTTTGAGGAAGGCTTCAGGACCAACCACGTGTCTTCAGGAGTTCTGAGCCTGAAGAGGAAGGAGTTCCGCAACTTGCGCCAAACCAATCGCACCGTGGCCGAGTACATTGAGGAGTTCAACAACTTGTCCCGTTATGCACCTGAGGATGTTGACACTGATGCAAAAAGGAGGGAGAGATTCCTGGATGGCCTCAGTGATGAGCTTTCAGTGCATCTACTGGTGGTTTACTGCCCCACTTTCCAGGAGCTTATGGACAAGGCCAGGATCTTGGAAGGGAAGCACAAACAGGTGGAAAACTGCAAGAGAAAGAGTAACAATCACCACTCTGGTTCTCACCACAAGTCTCGCACTTCGTATGATGGATACTCCAAGCATGGAGGGAGTGACCATGGGAGCCATGACCGCCACCACCATGGAGGCGATGGACATCGTCATGACAACCATAGGAGCAACCACCATAGCCACAAGGGAGGACACTCTCACCATTCTGGAGGACACAGTGGACATGACCGCAACCGTGAGCGCAGCTTTGTGAAGAAGGATCTGAGTGAGGTGACATGCTTCAAGTGTAAGCAGAAGGGACACTATGCTGACAACTGTCCGGAGAGGAAAGGACTGAAGCCAACCAACAACGAGAAGGCCACAGTGAACCACATGAATGTGGAGGAGATTCCAGATGAGCCTGACCTTGTGATTGGTAAGTTCCCAATCAACACTTACCCTGCACTTATACTTTTCGATACTGGTGCATCGCATTCATTCATATCAAGGGCATTTGTGGATAAGTATAAGTTACCTACGGAGTCTTTGAAAAGGTCTTTTAGAGTGAGTTCACCTAGAGGAGATATGATAGCTAGTGCGGGATGCCGCGATCTAACTGTGAGGATTGGAACACACAACTTCATTGCACATTTGGTAGTGTTGGATTCACAGGGATTAGACGTTATTCTGGGTATGGATTGGATGTCTATGCATGGGGGACACATAGATTGTGCACAGCGAGCTGTTTCACTCAAAACCCCGGATGGTAAGAGGATTAGATTCAAGTCAGCTGTACGACCAGGAAGGTGCAAGTTGAATTCTCTTAAGGGGGTTAGCATGGATACTGTGCCAGTGATTAGAGATTACCCCGACGTGTTTCCGGAAGAGCTGCCAGGGATGCCACCTGACAGGGATGTAGAGTTTCTTATCGACCTGATGCCGGGAACAGGACCTATTGCAAAGAAACCATATAAGATGGATGTGGATGAGCTGAAGGAATTAAAGAAGCAGTTGAAAGAGCAGCTGGAAAAGGGATTCATTCAGCCTAGTTCGTCGTCATGGGGAGCACCTGTTCTGTTTGTGGAGAAGAAAGACAACAGCAAGAGATTAGTAGTGGACTATCGCTCGCTGAATGAAGTAACCATCAAGAACAAGTACCCTCTGCCGAACGTTAATGATTTGTTTGATCAACTGGAAGGAGCGAAGGTGTTCAGCAAGATTGATCTGAGATCAGGCTACTTTCAATTGAAGATCCGGAGCAGATTTACCAAAAACCGCTTTCACCACTAGGTATGGTTTATATGAGTATACGGTTATGTCTTTTGGACTAACGAATGCCCCGGCGTATTTCATGACCATGAGGAACAAGGTATTTATGGAGTACTTGGACAAGTTCGTGGTGGTGTTTATTGACGACATACTAATATATTCCAAGGATGATGCTGAGCATGAGAAGCATCTAAGACTGATTACGAAGAAGCTGAGGGAACACAAGCTGTACGCCAAATTCAGCAAGTGTGAATTCTGGCTTAACACCGTTGGATTTCTTGGACATGTAGTGTCAGGAGAAGGAGTCGTCGTTGATCCAAGCAAAGTGACTGCAGTAACTCGGTGGGAAGCACCCAAGAATGCAGGAGAGATTCGAAGCTTTTTGGGACTTGCTGGATATTACCGGAGGTTCATTGAAAACTTTTCCAAGATTGCTAAGCCGATGACTGAACTTCTGAAGAAGGAGAGGAAGTTTGAATGGTCAGACGTATGTGAAGCCAGCTTTCAGGAACTGAAGCGTCGACTAGTGACCGCGCCTGTTCTGTGTTTACCAGATCTTCAGAAGGATTTCCAAGTGTACTGTGATGCTTCTCGACAGGGACTTGGGAGTGTGCTGATGCAAGATGGGAGAGTGGTGACATATGCCTCGCGACAACTCAAGCACCATGAGCGGAATTACCCCACACACGACTTGGAGTTAGCGTCAGTGGTTCATGCACTCAAAGTATGGAGGCATTACTTAATGGGAAAACACTGTGATGTGTACACTGACCACAAGAGCCTGAAGTACATATTTACACAGAAGGAACTGAACATGAGACAAAGGAGATGGTTGGAACTTATCAAGGATTATGATATGAATCTACAATACCACCCAGGAAAGGCCAATGTAGTAGCAGATGCTCTGAGCCGGAAGGTTTATGCCAATGGATTGACAATTGGTGAATTGCCTGAGGATTTGTGCAAACAATTCAAGGATCTTAGACTGGAGGTAGTATCTGAAGGATACTTGGCTACAATGGAAGTTCAACCGACACTACAGGACAGGATCATGAAGGCTCAGATAGGAGACAAGGAAATAGAGGAGATAAAGGAAAAGATGAAGGAGAATCGGGAAAAGGATATTCGCGAGGATGAGCATGGTACCTTGTGGTATGGAGATCGTTTGTGTGTGTCCAGCGACCCGGAGATAAGGGAGTTGATTCTGCAGGAGGCTCATAACTCGCCATACTCCATACATCCGGGCAACACAAAGATGTATATGGATTTGAAGAGCAGATTTTGGTGGAACAACATGACGGGAGATATCGCCAAGCATATTGCCCTATGTGATGTATGTAGCCGAGTGAAGGCAGAACACCAGAAGCCAGCAGGATTGCTACAGCCATTGCCCGTACCGGAATGGAAGTGGGATAGAGTGGGAATGGATTTTATCACAGGACTGCCAAGGGCCAGATCAGGATATGACTCCATTTGGGTAGTGGTCGACCATTTGACCAAGGTAGCCCACTTTATACCGGTGAAGACGACCTATACGAGTGCAAAGTTGGCCAAGATTTACATGGACAGGATTGTGTGCCTACACGGAGTTCCCAAGAGTATTGTATCTGATAGAGGCACCCAATTTACCTCGCACTTCTGGCGCCAGCTACACGAGTCACTTGGTACCAGATTAGAGTTTAGCACAGCGTTTCAACCACAGACTGATGGACAGACCGAGAGGGTGAACCAGATTTTGGAAGACATGCTGAGAGCTTGCGCTTTGGCTCATGGCTCTAGTTGGGATGAGAATTTGCCGTATGCGGAGTTTTCCTACAACAACAGCTATCAAACCAGCATCAAGACGTCACCGTTCGACGTGCTGTATGGGAAACGGTGCCGAACACCATTGTTATGGGATGGAGTAGGAGAACGCCAGTTGTTTGGACCGGATTTGATCAAGGACGCTGAGGAGAAGGTCGCCTTGATTAGGGACAGGCTGAAGGTAGCACAATCAAGGCAGAAGAGCTACGCTGACGCCAAGCGCAAGGAAGTGGTGTATGAGATAGGTGATAGAGCATACCTCAGAGTGTCGCCACTTCGTGGAATCAAGAGATTTGGAATTAAGGGTAAGCTGGCACCTCGGTTTATTGGACCGTATCGGGTCTTAGCACGCAAAGGAGAAGTTGCTTATCAGTTGGAGTTGCCAGATGCTCTGTCCGCTGTTCACAATGTGTTCCACGTATCCTAGCTGAAGAAGTGCCATCCGGAGATGGTAGATACACCATTGAGAGACACTGTACCGCTAGAGGAGGTTCAGCTTGAGAACGACTTGACCTATGAGGAGAAACCGGTCAAGATTCTGGAGACAGCAAAGAGGATTACCCGTACCAAGACGATCAGGTTTTGCAAGGTACAGTGGAGCCACCACACCGAAGAGGAAGCCACTTGGGAGCGTGAGGATGACATCCGAGAGGACTACCCACACCTATTTGCTAGCCGCGCCGAATCTCGAGGACGAGATTCATCTTAAGGGGGTTAGTCTTGTCACATCCCAAATTTTAGATTTGGCCTTGCATATCATTCATACCATTGCATCATGCCTTTCCATACAAAACCGTCGATCGAAGCGAATCGGCGAAACGCTATTTTCGAAACCCTGTTCTATTTTGCTACGAGGCTCCTGCGGGAGGCTTTAGTAGGACTAGCGTTGTCCACCCTTGTAGCCTAGTGGTTTCGCTCAAACCTTGACCCTAGATTGTTCCCCTCGATTGTACGAAACCGTACGAGCAAGAATCGCTC